>CM076601.1:0-2652500 GCA_038502835.1 Octonoba sinensis
ATCTCTTCTAAAAATGTATTAAGTTTCATCATTTTAAACAAATCAAGTTGGTCGAGATCCCTGCCTGTGAGCATCACATAGATTAAACATTTATATTACAATGTGTGAGTCGGTGATTACATCATGAAATTGAAGATCATAGAATTGTATGTTACGGTTTGGTGTGAAATAGTTATCATGTATATATTGTTCAAGAAAAATGCAACGGTTCTTTTCTTTATTATTGGTTCCTCTCTATGGAATAACATTTTGTATTTAGAAACCGTGCTGAGCTGGCGTAACTACTAGTTGTTAATAAATATGAGAACTAAAAATCACTGACTCTGTACTCACAACACAGATGCAAAACATGTTCCCCATATTGTGGTCTTTCTGTTTTCGGTGGAAACCAAAAATTCAAATGAAATAAAAGCTTTTTTTAAAAAAAGAAAAGTTTACAAATAAGTTCTATGTATTTCCATTTGTGAAGTACTTATAACTATTTTTTTGTGCTGTAAATCAAACTATGAGTTCATTTTAAACTTTAGTAGGGAAAATGGTAAAGTTTAAAAATGGAATTTAAGAACGTATACCATAATACAGCTAAAACTGCCATATCTGAATTTGCTAAAATCGAATTATAGAAAAGGGAAGTGAATTGGAACATTCGCTTAATTTTTGTGTTGATAACAATAGTAAAATCAGAAAGAGGAATTTGTGTGGATGAACTAATGGTAGAGAGTTCAAATAAAAATAAATCATTTGAAATTTCTGCTAAGTTTGAGTCAAATAAAAATTATGCTTATATAACTATCACACTGAACATACTACTTGATCAGAATCTCAAACACAGATTTCAAATAGCAATATCTCTAAATTTTTGATTAAAAAATATTAAATGTTGGAATTTGTAATACTTTACTGCAAACAATCGTGTAAAAAATATTTAATGATGCTTTCAGGAATTGTTTAATTTCGAATTCTACCATCTGTAAACATTCATGTCAATAATACCGCTAAATTTGTAGGTTTTATTTCTTGTTCTAAATCTAATACTTCATTTTATAGCTAATATCGCTGCACGAATGTGCTTATTTCATAAGTTTTAAAATCTATTCAAAAGTGTGCCATTAAAAAAAGCGGAAAAGTAATCAAAATTCTGTGAATCACGTTGTCATTAAATGAAAAAATCAAAATGTAAACACTGTCCGCGAATCTGGTGACGTCACTCCAAGCCTCGAAACCAAAACGTTTTCGAGGCTATTTAATCTCATTTGCAGACTCTCTAGTGCGAACCGCTTGAAAATATTCGATCCGGATTTACTGATCCCTAATCTTTTTAACCCGGATTAACTTCCCAGTGCGAACGGGGTATAAGGAACATAACGCAAAATGTTTCCCTTATGCATGACAAAAATAAACAGAGATATTTAGTTTCAATGTTTGGGATTTTTTAAAGATATTTTGGCCTGCATTAAGGGGTTGGTTAAAAATTTTCAATGAAGTATTCATTCTATTCATTGCTCAATGAATACTTCATTCGGATTTTTTAACTGACCCCTTAATAAAGTCCGAGAAAATTAGAAAGAATTCCAAGCTTTGAAACTAAATATCTCTGTTCTTTTTTCTCGTACAAAAGGGAAACTTTGTGTTATGTTATATTTAAATATATAAAATATTTAAAGAAAAAAATATTAAAAAATATAAAATATTCAAAGAAAAAAATATTTAAAAATATAAAATATTCAAAGGAAAAAATATTTTAAAATATAAAATATTCAAAGAAAAAAAACTGGAATGTAACTATTATAAATTTCTGAATGCATTATTTTATACTAGAAATTTCAAAATTCAATTTTTCCGGGTGGAAATAAACCCCTTCGGAAAAAACCGAAAAAAAACTTTTTTCCCCCCAAAATTTCCGGTTTTTTTCCGACCATTCCCATCTCTACTCATCCTTATACGTAAGATCGTTCCTCGTGTACGTTAGTTTGTTTTTCTATAGAATCTTAATTTTTCTAGCCGAATATAAACGATGAACGTCGATAAAACGCGCCATGGACTCTTTTGATAGCAACAATACATCGGACAAGGATAAACCTGATTTACATTTAGGTTTAATTATTATGCAGACTTGCCCCAAACATGCTCGCTAAACCTGGAAAATCCTGAATCGGCGGGACCGTGGCGATTCCGGACTTTGATTAAGAAACGATGTTTATGACAAAATAAATGCATCATAAACATGCTTATGAATTAAATAACAGAATTGGAATAAAACATTATTATGAAATTGTTAATTCACTATTAAATCACAGTGAACTTTTTATAAAAATTGGCATCGTGAAATCGGCCATTCTCAAATACAACAACGAAAAATACAACAACGAATTGCACGTTAATCTTAAATTTATCTACCAGATACTTTTCTTTACAATATTTTAAACATTGCACTATTTTAAAGCAACGCATCTTCAAAATGGCACGAGACAATTTGAGTGCTCAAGAATCGTTAATTTTACAAGTTCAAACAAATCCGATCAAAAAATAATAGCCCGATCAGGAAATCGTCTTATTTCTTCTTTCTTCTAGACACACGAAAGCAATTTTCGGTACTTTAAATTCAGAAGTAAAAAGAAATGAAAGTCTAAAAGACGTTTTTCCACACGAGAAACATAGGCGTTGCATTTAGATGTTTTTCAAGGACGATAAGCCGATGTTTTTCTCGATGTTATATCATAGGTGGCCGATAGCGATGGCTAGTTTGTTTAACTATTGACGCTGATGCATCTGGAGGGCCGCGGGCCCTAATACTTATTCATTTAGTGTACAATTTAAAAGGTATGACTGTATTTCTCAATGTTAAAAATTTATGCAAGTCTCTTTAAAAAAAATTTTTAAAATTAAACAGAAATGAGAAAAATTACCGGATCTTCAAGGTTCTACCTGTATTAATGTTTTATAAATATATATAAAAAGAGAATGATTTAAATGAAAAAAACTTTAATAAACATTCTGCTTGTTTTAATGGTTTAAAGCGAATATTTGCCATCGGCCGATGGAAAAGAAAAATAATCGGTAATTGGTTTTCCAAAAATTTTTATATTGTGTAGTAAATTTGAAAATTGACAGATGTTAAACTGAATTAAATTGCATTATATGAGTTTATGGAGTCTGAATTTGAACACTATTGTTTACATTGCCAAAATTTTTGTGCAATATAAAAATTTGTGGAAAACCCCTTATCTTTTTTCTCCAATTTGAGAACTTGCTAAATACGGCTCACTGTATGGTCTATATCTCTTTGAAAACTATCAATATTCAACTGAAACTTTTACATAAGTTGCTCCATGGATCTCACTACCAAATAATTAAAAAATATAATTAATACCGGGTGTATACGGGAAAGTAGGCTCGTATAGTTCTAGACAGAACTTCTTGTTATTTTGTCAAATTGTCTGCAAGTTTCATGTAATTTGAGATAGAACGTAGCGAGTTATAAGCAAAACACTTGCGAAAAATTTCGCATATTTTAAACAAATGCCCATATCTTCATGGTTATTACTGCTATTCTGACGAAAGCGGTTGTAAGCATTGCATATATAATTAAAAATGTTTTGCGAAAGTTACAGGACATTTCGATCATTTTCTGATACAAGATGTTCAAAAGTGTTGTTTTTCATCTTTAATTTTTTGACAGCCCCCTAATAATCCCTAAGCCTGAATTTTGTTCCTTAAATGTGAGTTTAAGTATGTTCTTTCCATGGTACAAAATACAGAACAGCAAGTTTACTATTTCTTCAGACTTTTAAAAAAAATGTCTAAAATCCCAAGTGTCCCAATACTTTTTGGTAGACAGTGTATATATATGTATATAATTTCGTTATATAAAAGTGAGCCAATTACTCACCACAGACGTCTTCTTTTAAATTTTTGCCACAAATAGTGCTGTAGGTAGACACTAGTTTAGTTAATTTGGATTATGCAAGTAGTATTTTGTTAAAGGAAAGTCGATATTTCAAATCATCGTTTATCCTACTCTTCTCGCCTTGAGTAAAAGATTTTTTTGTTAGTAGTGTAAAATATATGATAGAAAAATATTAATGGACATAGTTCTTTATTGCAAGTTTCAGAATTCAGAATTATTTTAAAGTAATTTAATTCTTAACAGTAAAATATCAATTTTGAGTGAGAAGTATGTACTTGAATCTGTGATAGGAATAGCTTCTCATATGTATTAAGATATGGTATTGTGCTCGACTATAGAAGAAGCTGAATTTGATTCCTCTCCCAACCTGGATTTAAATTTTCTCTTTTGTTTTGAAAAAAATTAATTCTGTATAGCTATAATATTAGGCAAGGGTTTAATGAGAGAGTCTCGCGAAATTAAGCACACAAACACGAAAATGGAAATCAATATTCTAAAATGCATTTAGGTTGTGTAACAAAATAATTCTGAATCTAATTTTAATAAACTCCATCAAAAGAAAGATTTGAGCTTCGTTTTACACATATTAACAGTAGCAACAAAACATAAATGGACATAGTATAGGTGCAGTTAATAGTACTGCGTCTAATTGAAAAAGGCCAATAAAGACCGGCCTTTTTAAATAAAAGCCGGCCGGTCTGGCCTTTTTTTTTAAAAAAGCCGGCTTTTTTGCAGCCCTGTTGTGTCCACTCACAGAAATACAAATACAACTCAAAAGTGACGACCAACAACAGGCTTAGGGCACAGCTAGGCTGGTCCTAGTCAATTTAGTAGTCCCCAATGAAGATCAAGAGCTTTCTTAAAAGTTTTTACCCCACTACAATGAACAGTTGCTTCCGGTAAACTATTCCAACTGCTTACAACCCTATTGAAGTAATAATGTTTCCTAATTGCAAGATTAGCCCGAGATTTGAAAAGCTTAAAACAATGACCCCTGGTTCTACTTTCAGCACATAGCTGTAGCCCGTCAACATTTCCCATTTTAATGAATGTAAACAACTGGATCATGTCCCCTGCTCAAGACTATACATATTGAGCATTTTAAGCCTAACCTCATAAATCTAAGCCTGAAAGACCACTTACCAACCTAGTAGCTCTCTTTTGAACCTATATCCAATAAGGTAATATCCTGTTTTAGGTACGGAGACCAAAACTGAACAGCATACTCTAAAGGAGGTCTTACCAAACTTCTGTATAGTGGCAATCAATACTCTTAGATCAATATCTGCTTCTGCTTCCCTAATGACGGAACCTTGTAAATAATAGGCTGCAGGTTTATTCCCATGACCAAAATGAAGCACTTGGCATTTCCCAATATTAAAAGACATACCCCACTTAATTGCCTACCTAGAAATTTCATTTAAATCCTCTTGATACTGATTGACTTGTTCCTCTGTGTCCACAATTCCCATGATTTTGACATCATCAGCAAAAATATACTCTGCATAATATCATTAATAAAAATATTTAATAATATTGGCCCTAAAACTGAACCTTGTGGAACCCCACTCAAAACATCAAACCACTGAGAATAATTGCCCTTCACTACAACTCTCTGTTTCCTCCCAGTCAGCCAATTTTTAACCCAAATTAAAGTTTTTCCACCAGCACCTATATAAGGAAGTTAAATCCTCTTTTAAATAGCAATCCATTAAGTTTTCAAATTAGAATATCTGCAGGGGGAACAAAATAATCAGTAAACCATTGCAAACCAAAGTTTCATCGGAACTCTGTATAAAAATAAAAGCTGATCTAAATCTGAAAAAACTTACCCTCATACAATATAAGGTTCTGCAATATGAATTATGTTCATGGTCGCTTTAGTTAATTTTGCTAACAACATGGGGCATTGTTAATTTGCCCCCATCTGAACAACTGCAGCACTTTAAGCGGCCCCAGACCAACTTTATTGACACTGCAAAAAGAAAGAAAAATTTAATATTAATATGCAGTCACAAATTATTCTAGAATTAAATAGCATTGTAAACCATCTGAAACTTTGTTTCATTAAAATAAATCACATCAAAAAACACTAATTTAGGGTAGGGAAGGATACAATCAGCCACTACACCAATTATGTATAACTGGTCAGATTTTATTATTCATCAGCCACAATAAATATTTTGCACCAAAACTATTTTTAGTATACTAATCATAAGCCCAGTAGCAGAAACCTTTGTATTTGCTTTGCAACACCATGGAAAATTCTAAAATTTGTCAGCAATGCGTTTCTTCATACCATTTGTATTCATCTTCATATGTTTCAAAGCAAAAAAAAAAGCTTAAAATTCAACAGCATCATTACTGTTAATCACCTTTAGTAAAAAAGAAATAGTTTATTTTTTACCAGCTTTCCATTTTACTTATTATCCGGAACTTATAATCTCTTTTTGACACTTCTAATGAAGTTCAGACTAAAATTATGAGGATAAAGCAATGTGATAAAGTGATGGGGGGGGGGGAGATTTTCCCAGGCATACTATCACAATATTAAAATTGCTGAGTTAACATGAAATAATATATTACTGGCAGTAGCGGCACTAGGAGAGAGATAGGTGGGGGTACATTCTTAGGAGGGGTGTTGAGATGATACTCAAAATAAGATAAAGTGCTTTTAAAGAATACATATTTTTGAATTATACAACTTTACTGGTGCTATTTCAATGTTTATCCAAAAATTAATGTAGTTTACCTACGGCAAATTAAATAGAATTTCTTTAGTGTTTTGGTACTACTAAAAATATTAAATAAAAAAAGCTACAAAAATACAACTTTACATAATGCAACATTTTTTTAGGGGGGCAGCATAAATTACCTCCCTGGGTAACACCCATGCTTGGAAAACAGATTACTGGCAACTAGCAAATTAAGCAACTTTCTCAAACTCAAAGATTTAGCCCCTCCATTTTTAAATAAATATTTTGCTTTTAAAATAATTAAAAAACCGATTAAGTGCAGACCAATTCTTATTTATTAATTTATTAAAAATGAAACCAAATGCAGAAAAAAAAGGAAAATTATAACCTGAAACTTAGCAAGTAAAAAGTTAATGATTGAGAAAACACTAAGTTTTGTCTTTTTATTGAGGCATTATTTTAAAGATATTCAGGTTTTTGAGCCAAGTTTTTTTAAAACAAAAATATGGAGACGATTTCGATTTTAAAAAAATTAAAAAATGTGACTCTGGTCTGCATCTGTCTGTAATGAAATGTTAATTTACAATATTCATTTCTAGTTAGTCATTTACTATTAAATTTAAGTTGCTTAAAGATTTGTCTGCAAGTCCAAAGTAAATCTGCACCTGAGAGAACCCAAAACAATGCTGAATACATTTATTAATCAGTATATTTTTTTTTTAATGTAAGACATCATGTAATATAAAAGAGTACAAAAAATGAGAAAATTCCAATGGCAATTGTTAAGAAATAATGCTCATTGACAGGAAAGACAGTACTTTGAACAGCAAAATCCCAGAACTTTTAAATTGTAATGTAAAAACAGATGCACATTGGTATCATCGGATCAGGACTTGCTCCTGCAGGTAATAAATGTAAGGTGAACCTGCAGGACTCTCCTGCAGGTTCACCTTACATTTCTTGCTAAGCCAACTAATCTTCTGCTTAGTGTAGATGATGTTGTGGAACTTAATATTTCAAAGTTTATTTTTGCACAAAATTTCCTTTCTACACCGAAAAAAATCATTTACCTTTGTTAGTTGTAAAGAATTTGAACACAGTCGAACCTGTTTCTATGGAATTTCACAGAAAGGAAAAGACATTCGAGATGAGGAGGTTTCCATATAGAGGCTTCAAGTTATAAAAATGGGAAATCAGAACTAGTCAAAAATTAATTATATTCTTTTGATAAACTTTCTTTACATTAATATTGCTGAGGATTTTGTTGTACGGTTTACTGTTTTAATTAGTTTTAGCCTGAGGCATAGTGGTAGCCTTCCGTGTACCATGGGACAGGTCGGGGGTTCGATTCCTGGGCTGGGCAGGGTCTACTCACCCTTTCACCCGGTAGCAGAAATTGCGCAGCGCGGCAGCAGATTTATCTTGAAGCTTGCAGATTAATTAGCCACTTTACAATTTTTTTCAAATGCAACGGGGGGAAAAAGTTTTCCAGTTTTTTCATTTTTCCTCCAGGCTAAGTACTAACGCTCTATTAAAAAATTAAATATTTATAATATTTATTTATCGTCTGCATGTATTATTGTAACAACCGCAACTATTTTAAAATGCATAGTTTGCTATTATTTATGTTTGTAAATGTGGTTCCATATCTTCTGATGCCGCAGATAAATTTCGACTTCTGAAACTTGTGCTGCAGATCGATACAGAAAATTCTGCTCCTGGGCCCTTTCATACCTTCAGTGGGGTCGATAAAATGAGGACCCAGCATGCTCCGGTATTTAAACATGGGGTGTTTATGCCCTCGTATTTGTACTTTCTAAATGTCAAGAAGAGAATGATAGGACGAAAAATGTTCCAATGTCAACATTTTGAATTACAATGTCTCAAATCAATTTTCACATCAATATTTTTCTTTCAACTGAGCCAAGAAATGATGCTAGGAAATCCAGCAGTCCAAAGTACGCAAAAGATGATCGGAAAAAAACTGGTTTAGAGATAGCAACGGATCGACAATTTATGAGGCATCAAAAAAATTAAGTGTTTTTAAAAAAACAGAGGATGGATATTTAAAGCTCCCCCACCACCAAGGACAAATATCTTGCGACTAAAAATGCACAGAAATTTGTACTGTTCCATGCTAATCATTTAGGTCGCACCTGTATTTTTCTTTAAAAGCAAAATTGAGCTGTCACCAGATGGTGCTTTCGAATTTGCTTTACCTAAATTTCAAGATCATACATTAACAGAAAAATTACTATAAAGTAATAAATCAAAGGGTAAAATTTTAACCCTCCATTTTTCAGTTTGGCTGTGGAACTGGGAAAACTGGGATGGACACCGTTAGCCATTCACTCCAAAGGGCTGTCTTGCTGCTCAGTTTAGCTTTTAATTTTAGCCATCGTCTCAATAATGAGCGCACACACGTACCTTTACCGCAGGGTACGTTTATTTAAAACGGCTCGATTTAAACCCAGTAATCTTTTGTTAAAAAATCATTGATTAAAATTATTTTTGATTTTTATTTCTAAATTCAATTTGCAATTTTATATAAGTACTGATCTAGAGATAAAATATGTTGCATTTACAACCTCTGTTTAAATCAGAAACGCTTCATAGGTGCACCCTCTGTACCCCAGACTTTGTGTGTGTAAGACATTTCAGTACTTCACAATTCCGGCAGAGACTACAATTTATGCTTCTGCCACATCAAAATAAAGATTCCTTTTTCTTTTCTATCAGCATTGTTGGAAGTCTTTAAACTCTTTTTAATTGATGAAAAAAATACTCAAAGCAGCAACTATATCATAGATAAAAATAATACAAATCAAGCAATTGTTAACACATGTTAATTGTGTGAATCGACATGTACTTTGGAATCCTTGAAATGCTACAGTGTAAAGGTTAATGGGACTGCTAGTGTGAGAGGATGGCAATACAGATATCTTTAAATCATGCTTTAGATCTGGTAAAAAGCTCTTTTCAGCAATTTGTTTTTTCAGAAAAATAAAAAACCAAATTTTGATAAAATTTTAACTAATCAAATTAAAAACAAAACAAACTCTCTGTAAAATTCTTAACAATAACAATTTTTAAAAAATATATTTTTCAAATTAGAATATAAGGTCAGTAATATTTCAGAAAAACAGAAAATTTCTTTCACAATGTGTTGTTATAAACCATTGAACACAGAATATAACCCAGTAAGTGCTGTTTTAGCATCATAATTTTATCAGAAATAAACATATCATCAAAACAAAAATAATCTTACCTAACACTGGCAAGATCCGCAAATCTAAAGGATGATCATGTAGGAAGAGTTCTGGCATGCTAGTCAACTTACCACATTTTTTAAAAAAAAGCACTCCATGGACTTTGCATTTTCTGGAAAGAAAAAAAAGGGAAATTAATTTATAATGCAGACTTAGTATCCAGTCATAGTGCTGTGCAACTTTTAAGAAAAATAATAATGCAATAATAATAATAAAATTTATGATTTGATGTAGACTTGTTTTATTATTTGTTTAACACTTTTACAAGGTGCAGGATCATAGAACATTTTCGATGCTGGTTCATATAATCTGTTGAGCTGAATAGATGCTTTTGTACTCAAATATTGCTATGATTCAATGTAAATTTATTGTTATTCAATGTTAATCTTTTTTTTTTTTGCTTTTTTCCATAGCAGAAATGTATTTTCATTTTTTAGGTGCAACACATTTGAACTAAGTTTGAAAATACTATAGTTAAAAACATGTGGACTAAGGAGAAAAATAACTACTCGCAAAAATAAACAAATTATTAAATAGTTGTGAAACATTTTTCCAAAGTTAAACAAGCAGAACGGTGATGGAGAAATTCAAGTATTAAAAATCACATCTACACAATCACATGTGTGTAGTTGCATATACAAATATTTCCTTTTTCCTTTTCCTGATTAATCAACAATTGGTTAAGAGGTGATTTGCTCATAAGTACCGTAAAATGAATCAGTTGCCCCTTCCCCATATGAGGTCTGAGATAGTCAAGTGCCTAAATTTTGCTTGGGAAGGACAAAGGTGTCTGAGTGGCCATAACATACTTTTCTCCACCAGACCCCTACCTGTTAGCCGAGGCCTTAGGATTGCTTACGCACGGGGAGAGGTAGTGGGGTCTACAGATTTTACATGCACATATCCCCAAGTATACATGGTGGTCTTCAGTGGGTATCGAACGCCCGACCTTCCAGGTGGAAGTCCGACGTGCTAACCACTAGGCTACCACAGCCCTTATCGCCATAACATACTGTATAAAAGTTTACAACCTAAACTCAGTGTGACTCGGTTTTAGAGGGGAGTCTAGTAGATTAAATGGTCAGGTTGCATGCATGTAAAGAGCAAAGTTAGTATCTTTGCCAAGACTGGCAAAAACTGGAAAAAATTAAACAAAAAAGAGGGAGGGTGGCAAAAATGCTCATTTAAAAATAGGTCCACAATTTACAAAGAGTGTAAATAAAAAACTGTTGAGCATTATTGCATTGAATATCTAAATTTTTCTAATTAACATTAAAATAAAAACTGCTATTAATTGAAGCAGTCTTACAGATTAAGAAATAGTAAAAATTTCAAAAAAAATTTTTTGAAGATTGAAAAAAAAAAATTCCATAATTTTTCTCCCTTTTGCTTGCTATTGGAATAAAGAACAAATAATTACTTTTGGTCACTATTTCAGCGATTTGACTTTTCTTTTTCTCTACAATTCAAATCCTAAAATTCACCAATAGCATTACATCAGTTAGTATTAAGGCTGTACAAATGTCCCCCACCTGACCCCAAGTATGGCAGACCACTCAAAATTTGGTCAGTAGAAACTGCAAAGGAAGGAATTTAGTTACTGTTTTGTAGAAAGCTATTGTATGGAATCAAGACTAAATGCACCTAATGGACATAGTTCCAGGGTTGGAAAAAAACCTTGTTTTTTTTAAAAATAACCAAAATAACTGTTTTTTTTTGGTTTAAATAGGATTTGTAGGCAAAACAATTTGACTTTTGGAAAATCATGGAGATTTTAGATCATTAATTGTGCATAAATGTTATTAGTAATAAATTTGCCGATAATTAATTAAATAACTAAGTTAAAACCTTAAATTTTAATTTATTTTTTCAGAAAGTTACCTAGAGTGAAACATGCCTATGTAAAGTGAAACGCGTACTTACAGTGCAGCACTTTAGTGGTGAACTTATAGAGAGTGGAGATTTTGTTTTGTTTTTTTGTCATTTCTTACACTATGCGTTTATTCACTTGTGACTAATTAAAATATAACTTCATGTATTAACTTTACTCTAAAATTAGTAATTGGCTTTTTTTTTTATCGAAATTACCGAAAAATATCATTAGATAAATTTAATCTGAATGACTTACAATGTATTCTATACAACTTAAAAATTAAAGCACTTAGTTAAAATAACAATAAATATCTTATTAATTATGCGAGTTACTTATTTGATGGAAAATATTCCCTAAAATTACCTAATTTTTCGAAATGGCTACATCAATTAGAAGAAAAAGAAGAATCTTATTTAGAGAACAAAAGAGTGCTCATAGTAGTTTTTTCGGATGGTTAACATACACAGAGGTTTAGGCAAACTTTATATTCATGTCTCATCCATCCAGACAAATATTGGTCAAACATTGTAGCATAAAAAAATTATCCTGGAGAACGTATATAAGTTTTTTTTAGTCTTTTCAAAAATAATCAAATAAGTACAGTAATAATTAGGACAGGCAACTTAAAGGTTTTTTTATAATACTCCCACCCAAATTTGGCATACATAAGTGGTCAAGTTACAAAGGTTTCCCTACATTAAATAATATAGGACTAATTTTGTTCCTGACCAAAAGTGGTCAACTTTACAGGTTTTACTGTATTAACATATTACAATACTCTACTTATACAGACCTTTTTGCAAAGTATTAAAGAAATAATTATTTTGCGGGTTGAGTTTTAACAAAAGCATATCAAATAATCAATAAAAAATAAGCAAAAATGAAAGATATATTAAAAATAATGTGTTTTGATTTACAGTATCCTTAATATCAACAAATGATTACAAGTCTTTTACTATAGATATATTTTACTTTAAAAATAAAAGAAATCAATCACTTACCGGATTTAGCAATGATAACACTTAAACAAATCAGCAACATTGGCTTAGAAATTAACACCATTATTTTTTTTTTTAAATACAAACTTTCTTTTTCCTGATTAAATGTATTTATAAAAACAAAAATAATTTTATAAAAGTAATACAATGCACAAACTTTATTTTTCCTAATTAAAGATTAAATATTTTTTTTTAAAAATAAGAGAGTAATTTAGAAAAAAAAGAAAAATTTGCACTGATTAAAAAAAAGGGTTGTTAATTTACAAATTCAGTAATTCATTATTTATCTAATGCTTTGCTTGTAATTTCTGCATAAATTGAATTTTGCAATTTTTTATAATGTGTAAAATATATGAAAAAAGTTTTTGTTTTTTTAAAAAGTGTTATCTGTAACATACATTTGCAAATTGGTTATTATGAAGATACTTTATTCTTTCTAATATATATTCCTTAACTAAAGGAATTACAATTGCAGTATCATTTAATTTTTATAATGACTGAGAAGAGTTTTGCTCAAATTAGCTTTTTCTGAGTTAATTTTAGAAAAACCCAAATAGTCTAACATGTAGATAGGAGATGAGAAAAATGTGCACTAATTAAAAAAAAGTTTGTTAATTCACAAATTCATTATCAAGTGTTGTGATTGTAATTTCTGCATAAATTGGATTTTGCAATTTTTAATAATGTGAAAAACAAATGAAAAAAGATTTGGTTTAAACCAATGTGGTTTAAACCAACCAACATTGCATAGTGCATCCTATTTTATGCACTTTCGGAGGCAAGCATATATTTGCTGGGACGGTTTTTGCCAGTTTTTGTCTAAGGCAAATACTCGTAATACGAATAATTTTTGAAGGTACAGTGAGGAAAAAAACCCAATCAGCTAACTGCCTAAGTGAAGTGCCAAGGATAAACACAAATACCCGAGATAACAATCATCCGCAAACGTTTCCCGGTAGAACACTAATACTTTCATTGTTTAATATTGACACAATAAATAAATACATATGCAAGAAATAAAAAGAAAAAATGCAAAAAGTGAAAAAGGCCTAAAAAGCAGAAGTTTTTATTTTTTGCAGAGAAATAATCTGCTATAATTATACATCGAGAAAACTTATTTCCTTACACCTAAAAAACATACTTCATAAAGAAGATTCCACAAAAACCAAACTGAAGTAAAATTTACGACAGTGACGTCCTTAAATAATGTCACATTTTTTTTCTCCTATATTTGACCTCCTCCCTCTTTTGTCACATGCCCTGCTATGTTTCATAAGCATGTCACACTTCTTGTTACCCTCCCCTCCCCTTGTCACAATTTCACAACCCCCTCTCCCCCTCGAAGTGTAACATCATTTATGAATCTTGATCACTTATGATGAGTCTGGATATCCCACATGAAAAGATTGATTCACAAGTCCTCTAGATATTTTAACAAATATTCACATTAAAATATTTACCGGTTATTAAATTTTATACAGTAAAATATGTTAAAATTGACTAAAGGGATGTTTTAGACAAAAATATGTTTTTAAATAAATGGAATTTTAATCAATCACTCACGTTGAAAGGTTTCGCATCTGCCCACCATGAATATAAAACAAATTAGAAGTTGCCACAACTTGTTAAAAAAATTCTCCAACAGAGTTTATGAAAGACTGGCCCCACTTGATTCGTGCACATCATCGTTTTTACTTTCTGCTGCATCCAATAAATCGATGAAAGTATCCATACTTTTCGTAAAACTTCGAAAATTTCTCTGAAAGGAAAATAATGCTGTCCACTCTTTGAGAAAAAATAGTAATGGCTAGGGTGACTATATTTTTGAGCTTCAATTTGGGGACATGTCCCCAAATTCACGGACAATTTGGGGACAATAGAAAAAAAAGAAAAGAAAAGGGCTAACGGTTTCTGTAGTCGTTAGTAACAAATCAAAAAACAAAATTTGATTGCTCATTTATATTATTATTATTATTTTTGACGTATTACCATCATACATAGTACATCAAACTTATACATTCATGAAAAACTTTTTTCAGAAATTGTTTCCCAATACTGCGAAAAAGTTGTCGAAAATATGCGTACACATTCTAAAATAAATATATATATTCCGGTTCCATGTTTCTGTTGAAATATGCAAAATTCGCCAAAAGTTATGGAAATTTGCAGAAATGTGATATTTGACTACTTTCAAATTTTTCATTGCGCTAGATCGGTTCCCAACCTTTTCTCATTGCAGCCCCATTTTTAACAAATAAGCATCCCGGAATCCCAAGTACGTAAACATATACAAACACACATTTTCACGCAGGCATTTTTACACGAAATCGAGATCAGATTTCAAGCTGTCTCTGTATCCAACCTTACATTTGTAAATTGTATGTACTATTGTACTTATGTATCATTTACTACTATGCAAGTTATATTTTTCAAACCAAGCTTATCATCTAGCCTGATTATCTAGCTGTTTCATTTTCAAAATCATTTTTATAGAATCACTGCTTTTCTATACCATTTGAAAAAATTGGTAAAATTATCCATTAAAATTCTTAATAAATGATTTCTTGACCCATTAAATACTTTCAACAATACAGTTTAATAATATTAATTTCTTATCAACACATTAAATTTTCTTTGGATTTATAATTTTATACATTTCAGACTCATTTTCATACAAGTTAAATACTGTCAGTACATTAAAACCTATTACAGAAAAAAATTCTCCAAAATATCTCTTCAACTGAAATAAAAATTCAATCACAATAGGAGGGAGCATCAACTATCCATTTAGTTTTACAAATAACTGTGCAAGTCGCCAAGGGGGAGTTACATCACATCAGTTCCCAACATAATGCTGAAAGTAAAAATAGAATATAACAATTGATACAAAAAAATGTGCACAATTTTAAAATCAGTTCTCAACTAATTGCAGTAGAGAGAACTGAAACTTTTCTTGGGGGGTCTTTAGATGTGTATTTGCCACCATACTGGAATTGCACAGGTGGGGGACCCTAAAAATCACCCTTGGTTGTGCCCAGTCTTCTTGAAGCACATAACATAGTGCCGACTCCAGGATGAAAGGGCCGCCAGGGGGAACTCCGAAAAGGGCACCATGTTTTCTTCAAAAAGGGCACCCTTGAGTTGTGCTTTAAATTTTTTTGCTCCCCCCCCCCCCCCGCATTAAAGCTCCTTTGCTTAAATTTTTACGGGTAAAAATTATTTATATTATTTATTATTATTTATTATTGTGTTTTAGACTGAGCTCTAAATTTTACGCAATACAGAAAATTCGTAAAATTGAAGTGTGGGCTTTCCTTTTTTTTTTTCCAATAATCTAATCTTTTGTAATTAAAAGACTTTAATAAGTGTCTAGAGCATATAAAATCATGTCAGAATTTGAGTAAATTCTTTTCTTGTATTGTTTAATTAATGAGGTTAAAAAAAAAGGGAAAAGTCTGCATTTTTCGATGTTATGTCACGAGCGTAAGACGTCCTTTACTTCGTTTTTTGTGCCAAATTTCTCGACTTATAAGCGAGTATATACAGTATTAAAAAATGCTATTAATGAATGAAATGCTAATAGCAAATTATGAGTTCTGATGCTATTTGCAAAATTTGTTGAATCAGGGCCCACAATCCGGAGCGATCGCCGCTCCGATTGTTCCGGATTTGAAGTCCCTAATTATGTTTTAACATAAAAAAATGTTTTTTTTTGCTCGATTTTTTTTTTTTTAAATCGGGAGTTATAAGAATTGCGGCACATCACAGGTAGCGGGCCGCAAGCAGTCCATCCTGACTATAAATAGCATAATTTAACTAGCAGATATAGGGCTACAAACACCTGTAAAGTGAAAAAAAGGCAGGTGATGCGTCCCCTTACGGAACTACTGTGATATAACCCCCCCTTGGCGACTTTTTCGTTGGCGCCAAGAAACCGTCGCCAACAACAAGATTTTTATGTCGCCAACTTCAAACACAATACAACACTCTTGGCGATGATTATATCGCCAACAATGTTACATCATACACATAGCAAACATGTCAAGAAAAATCACTAAAAAACAGTAAAATACCAAAAATTGCAAATTATATCTTAGACACAATATCAACGCTACTATGTAAAGCACGTACAGCATTTTTCAAAAGCAATTCAATACATTAACGGATTGATAATTACTCGAAAAATAGAATTATGTCCTTTACAAACACTCAAAGTTGAATAAAAACCCTTTCTTTAAAGAACACGCAATTTATGCCCAATAATAACTACTGCAATGATTCATTATTGAATAAAATGATATGCACTCTTTAATGAAAAACATAATTAAAATATCGCGCAATTCAACGCAAAACGAATGTTTATTAAAGCTGTGGGAATTTTAAAATAAGAGACTTCATTAGAAAATATATAACATTGATCAATTATAGCACATATTACATCAATCTATTGGAAGCCTACACTAAAACTAGCATAAAAACTAGACAACAAATTTAATAACGGTCATCACTTCAAGTACATTTTGTCTTAAACTATTGGAAACCAACATTAAAAATACCATAAAAACACTTCGTTGAAAGAACACGCATTTCATGCACAATAATGACTATTGCAATTAATTATCATTACATAAAATGACATGCATTATTCAAAGAAAAACATAGTAAAAATATCGCGCAATTGCACGGAAAACTTCAAATACATTTTACATTAAACTAACGGAAACCCACTTTATCAAAACTAGCAACGCCCCTAATTACTACAGCTAATATTTTAGAACAATTGAAAATTCATTGTTTTATAACCTTACAAACACATAACATAAGCAGATAATAAACTAACAAAAATAAAGAACTCACTTTAAACCAGTTGGCTTTTCAATGTTAATCCCAAATAGCATCAAACTTACAATCCAATACGACGAAATGGTCCGAAAATTACCACTTTCTTTTTCTTTGCTTTTAGTCACAATTAACCAAACTTATGCACTTATCAACCAAAACAATTTCATACTTCAGATAGCAAACTACAAACCACGTTTCCGTCAGATTCGAAAAATGGCGCCTTAACAAACTAATATGAATTCATTTATCTCGCCATAATACAAAACAATTGAACTAAATTAATTCACTTTAACACTTTACATTCTTCCTTTATCAACAGGAAATATCTCCACAAACTTTAACAATGAAATTAACTACTAAAAAGCTACCTATTAGTTAAAGAGAACTTTCTAAAGGTCCAACCATCACTCTAAAAACACCCATTGCATAATCAGGGTTGCCACACATTACCTCAGCCAACATCGATAGCGCTGGGTAAACGAAAAGATATCGCCAACCGAAAATCATTAAATTGGCGCGCTACCTCGAATGTCGCCAAGGGAGGATTATATCACAGTAGTACCCCCAGTTGTTCCAAGAAGCTGAAGGGGAGAAGACAATAATGCTCTGGTGTTCTGAGAAAACTAGTGGGGACAAATAAAGGTGGGGGGGATCCTCTGGATTAAAGTTTTCCTACTGCACTGCCTGCTTTTGAAGTCCATTTGGCCGATGTGTCATGGTCTGAATAGACCGCAGGGCGCATAGAAAAAAGAAGAAAGGAGCCGCGGGGCGCAAAAAAGATTGAAAAGGGCCGCCGGGAGCGGCGCCCTGCCAAAATGGCTTAGAGTCAGCACTATAACATTTTTGTGATTTCTCGGGGGAAAGGGGCTTAAAACGAGATTGGGCACAAAGGACATTTAGCATGGTGATGCATTCATAATAAACTTTCCACATTTATCAACAACATTAAATGTAGAGCATCAGAAGATCCACCTAAAGTACATCACTTTTAGGGGTAAACTACAGCACAAGATTTCATTCATAAATGATGTCACCCTTCGAGAGGGGCAGGGGGCTCAAGAAATTGTGACAGTAGATCACTTCTATAAGAGGTACGCAATTGTTCAGAGCTTGAGAAAGAGGAAAAAATTACCGAGACAAATTTGTCCCAGCACAGTGTTTGAAGGAAGTTGTTTCTTTTGTTGTTGTTGTTGGGGGGGGGGGGAGTATATGTCATCCCACCCGTATGCAAGATGTAAAAAGCAACTCAGATTTAGAAAGCTTTTTCTTCATTTTTTTTCTTTTCAAAATTTTCTCTTTGGAAACAAATTTTGCAAATTCCGTGCAAATTTTTATGAAGAAAACTTAAATTCTATGAATATTGGTACAAAAGATAGTGAGATCTGAAGAAGGCATTGCTTAACTCCAAGGTAAATTATTCCTGAAAAGCAGGAAAGAAATTTTTCTATGCTACACCGACACTTTTTTCCTGATAAAAATATAAAGAACCTAAGCTAAAAGCAATGAATTCATTCTTTGTTATATTCTTAAATGTATAAAAATGCAGTAGTTTTAATTAAAAGTTATAAATGAACAACTACACAAACTTTACATGGACAGCTGTTAAAGCTTTTGAGAAATAACTTGCATTCGCAACCAAAAGCATTATGCATTACAATTAAATCACAAAAAAAGAACGTTCTAACAATTACGTAATATCAATACCGATGAAACAGTCAATAAAAGCCATATGCGGGAGGTCAAGAAAAAAGGAACTCACCTGCAAATTATTTCACAGAAATGTTTCTTTATGCTACATTACAAAATGCTTTAACCCTAAAATTTGCTTTGGCGCTTCTGATGCTAAAAAAGATCAGAGATATGGGCATAATAGAAATATTTAATTTAACGTGAAATTTTATTTCTATTACTTTGCACAAAGTTTAATCATTACTATATGGGCATAATGTTTCTCCTCTCCGTCAACACTAATAAAGATGAAAGATATAAACGCACGTTTACTCCTCTCCACATCAATTGACGGAGGATTTGTATACGCCGCTGAAGTCTGACGTCACAACATGGCGCTGGGCAGCAACAAATGAAGCGCTCGTTTTAAATGCTGTATCGCTTTTAAAGAAAGGCCTCTTTTTACGATATAACCCAATTTTTTTTCCGAAAATTTGCAGTTAATAGCGAGGTGAAAACCGTTTAAAATCATCACAATTTCAAAGTTTTCGTATGGTACGGAAAATGAGGATATTGGAGGAAATGTACGAACCTCTATATGCGTGATACAATATCTACAGTTTTGGAAAATAACTATACTGTAGTCGATGCATTATATAGAAAACAGAATTACTTATGTCGACGAAGTTGTAATTGCAAATGGAAATTAGTTCATTTGACAAAGCTGCTTTATAGCTAAATTTAAGCTCTATTTATTTTGTTCAATTCATAGGCGTAACCAGGGGGGGGGGGGTTTGGGGGGTTCAAACCCTCCCCCCCCCATTGGGTATTTACTTATTTAGGCACATTTAGGGACACAAAAAAATTTCTGGCTACGGCCTTGCAAAAAAACATATTTTTTTCTCCCTAAGAAAATTACCCAGACAATGACTGATATTTCTGAGACATCCAAAAAGATCCAAAAAACATCCTGGATATCTGTTGGATATGTTGGATATCTCACAGACATCCACATATCTCAAAATCCTGGATTTGTATCTCCTGATATCCCTGAGATATCCAGATAGTAACGTGTTTTGGATATAGATATTGGGACATCCTGTGGATATCCAAAAACATCCAAGTCATGGATTTGGATTTCTGGATATCCCTGAGATATCCAGAATGTGACATGTTTGGGATATAGACATTTGGACATCCTATGGATATCCAGACTGTTACATGTATAAGATATAGATATTTGGATATCCTGTGGATGACTGTGAGATATCCTCCATGAATATCTCAGCTATGTCCAATTCATATCCCTGAGATGTTATTTGACTTTTGGATACTGTTAGGCTTATTTATATTCACTCTGCTGCTCAAAATTGTTATATTTAGAGATTTCGTGGTTAATTAAGGTAAATAGTTTTTCTTAATTTTTTCTATTAAAACTGTGTGCTGAACTGAGAAAATTAACTGTAATTTTCATCAATTCACCTTCCGTGGTTTTTGGTGCACAGTTCAAATAATATTGCTGCAATGCAATCGCATTGCTGGTGAGCAGTGTAGTCGGATCAGATTTTGTAGTTTGTATTAATATATTTTATATATTTTTGTGTTATATTATCCCAAGTAGCAAAGTGACGTTTTCTACACGTAATTTTTAAGACATAAAAATCAAAAGACGTCTCTTGTAAAAATAGGACGTTTTCAAAACGACAGTCTAAGCCCAGAAACGTAAAAATTGAATGTGTGACCTTTTTGAGACATTTACGCAAAAAATAGTCAGTTTGGTGTCGTTTTAAAAAAAGTCAGCGTTAATCCCAGTAACGTTTTTGCTGTATGGAGATTTTCAGTCTTTTAAAATCGCCATCTCCGACTCAAGCGTGCATGCGCAATGCACGATCGACGATGAACAAGATGGATCGTCTGGATGGTACGATGGGAGCACGTGTTTGGATTTTATGTTTATTTGAAGAAAAGATTACAGGTAAGCAATAGGATGCACTTTTTTTGCATTTCGTATGCTTTGTATGATCAATGTTTTTTAAAAAAGAGGTACGGAAGTGCGCGCGTGTGTGTGTGTGTTTATTTTTAATGTTTCTACTTTCCTTGCATGTGAAAATTTAGAAACAGGTATGGCTGGCTGCTTGATATTTTTTATAACAATAAGGTGCTTATGACTGTCTGTCAGTTCAACTATATTTTAGTATTTGTCTGCAATGATTTATGCGTAATAAAATAATTCAAGCATACACATGAAAATTTTAAAAAAAAAAAAAAAAAAAAAAAAAAAAAAAAAAAAAAAAAAAAAAAAAAAAAAAAAAAAAAAAAAAAAAAAAAAAAAAAAAAAAAAAAAAAAAAAAAAAAAAAAAAAAAAAAAAAAAAAAAAAAAAAAAAAAAAAAAAAAAAAAAAAAAAAAAAAAAAAAAAAAAAAAAAAAAAAAAAAAAAAAAAAAAAAAAAAAAAAAAAAAAAAAAAAAAAAAAAAAAAAAAAAAAAAAAAAAAAAAAAAAAAAAAAAAAAAAAAAAAAAAAAAAAAAAAAAAAAAAAAAAAAAAAAAAAAAAAAAAAAAAAAAAAAAAAAAAAAAAAAAAAAAAAAAAAAAAAAAAAAAAAAAAAAAAAAAAAAAAAAAAAAAAAAAAAAAAAAAAAAAAAAAAAAAAAAAAAAAAAAAAAAAAAAAAAAAAAAAAAAAAAAAAAAAAAAAAAAAAAAAAAAAAAAAATCGTCCTTTCACCAGTCCATGAGAACAAAGAGAATTCATTTACTTCACTCGTGAATTTAAATATACAGCAATCCAACAACAAAACAATATCTTTGAAAAGTAGAGGCTCCGGGTATCGATCCCGGTACCTCTCGCATGCTAAGCGAGCAATCTACCATCTGAGCTACGACCCCGACATTGTTCAACTCATCCCATGTATAACGAGGGAAAAAGAAAACATTAACTTCGGGCTGCCCTAGGAAAATAAGACAAAAAATTTATTCCAAAAAACAGGATTTATTCTTTGCTCCAACTATGTTTCTTAATTGAATGGATTTTTCATGACGTTAAATAAACCGCAATCCGATCACAAAACAATTTCTTTGAACAGTGGAGGCTCCGGGTATCGATCCCGGTACCTCTCGCATGCAGAGCGAGCGCTCTACCATCTGAGGTACGCCCCCGACATTGTTCAACACATCCCCGTTCTAACAAGTGAAAAAAAACAATGACGCATGGTTGCCCCAGAAAAACAAGACAAAAAAAAATTATTGTAAAAAACAGAAATTGCTTTTTAGGCTAACGTTGAATCTAAATCCAAGTAATACTTTGTCGTCCTTTCACCAGTCCATGAGAACAAAGAGAATTCATTTACTTCACTCGTGAATTTAAATATACAGCAATCCAACAACAAAACGATTTCTTTGAAAAGTAGAGGCGCCGGGTACCGATCGCTAAGCGAGCATGCTACCTCTCGCATGCTAAGCGAGCGATCTACCATCTGAGCTACGCCCCCGACGTTGATAAAGTGATCCCCGTTTTAAGAAGTAAATAACATCAACATCAGCGCCCCAGGAAAGAAAAACAGAAGTTGAAAAAAGCAACAAAACAGGAATAATTCTATGGTATAATTGTGTCTTGAGTCAAATCTCAAACTACGCGTTCTTCTCGCAAGTCCATAAGAACAAGGAAACGCTATTTAGTTTAATAATTTAATTTATTAAACCGCAATCCAATAAATAAACAAACTTTTCTAAAAGTGGAAGCATCGGTTATCGATCCCGGTACCTCTCGCACGCTAAGCGAGCGCTCTTCCATGTGAGCTATGACCCCGACATTGTTCAACTCATCCCATGTATAACGAGGGAAAAAGAAAACATTAACTTCGGGCTGCCCTAGGAAAATAAGACAAAAAATTTATTCCAAAAAACAGGATTTATTCTTTGCTCCAACTATATTTCTTAATTGAATGGATTATTCATGACGTTAAATAAACCGCAATCCGATCACAAAACAATTTCTTTGAACAGTGGAGGCGCCGGGTATCGATCCCGGTACCTCTCGCATGCAGAGCGAGCGCTCTACCATCTGAGCTACGACCACGACATCGTTCAATTCATTCCATGTATAACGAGGGAAAAAGAAAACAAAGTTGGCCGGCCCCAGGAAAATAAGACGTAAAATTTATTCCAAAAAACAGGATTTATTCTTTGCTCCAACTATATTTTTTAATTGAATGTATTATTAATGACGTTAAATAAACCGCAATCCGATCACAAAACAATCTCTTTGAAAAGTGGAGGCGCCGGGGATCGATCCCGGTAGCCCTCGCATGCTAAGCGAGCGCTCTACCATCTGAGCTACGCCCACGACGTTGATAAAGTTATCCCCGTTCTAAGAAGTAAATAACATTAACATCAGCGCCCCAGGAAAGAAAAACAGAAGTTGAAAAAAGCAACAAAACAGGAATAATTCTGCGGTATAATTGTATGTCTTGAGTCAAATCTCAAACTACGCGTTCTTCTCGCAAGTCCATAAGAACAAGGAAACGCTATTTAGTTTATTAATTTAATTTATTAAACCGCAATCCAGTAACCAAACAAACTTTTCTAAAAGTGGAGGCACTGGTAATCGATCCCGGTACCTCTCGCATGCTATGCGAGCGCTCTACCATCTGAGCTACGACCACGACATCGTTCAACGCATCCCATGTATAACGAGGGAAAAAGAAAACATTAACGTTGGCCTGCCCCCAGGAAAATAAGACATAAAATTTATTCCAAAAAACAGGATTTATTCTTTGCTCCAACTATATTTTTTAATTGAATGGATTATTAATGACGTTAAATAAACCGCAATCCGATCACAAAACAATTTCTTTGAAAAGTGGAGGCGCCGGGTATCGATCCCGGTACCTCTCGCATGCTAAGCAAGCAATGTACCATCTGAGCTATGACCCCGACATTGTTCATTTTATCCCATGTATAACTAGGGAAAAAGAAAACATTAACTTCGGGCTGCCCTAGGAAAATAAGACAAAAAATTTATTCCAAAAAACAGGATTTATTCTTTGCTCCAACTATATTTCTTATTTGAATGGATTATTCATGACGTTAAATAAACCGCAGTCCGATCACAAAACAATTTCTTTGAAAAGTGGAGGCTCCGGGTATCGATCCCGGTAGCTCTCGCATGCTAAGCGGGCGCTCTACCATCTGAGCTACGCCCACGACGTTGATGAAGTTATCCCCGTTCTAAGAAGTAAATAACATTAACATCAGCGCCCCAGGAAAGAAAAACAGAAGTTGAAAAAAACAACAAAACAGGAATAATTCTACGGTATAATTGTATGTCTTCCCAGATAGCAATTTTTATTTGCAACAAAATTGCAGCAACCTTGCTTTGCAAAATTGGAAACTTGCAGCAAGTTCATAATGCAAGCCTGAAAGTTCAAAGCAAGACTGTAGCAAGTTTACGCAAGTGCCGAAGTCACCACACTTCGCACTTGCAGTGAACTTGTCATGCAAGTCACGTCAAGTTCACTGCAAGTTGGAGACAAACTGGTACAAAAGCTAGCTTTGCTATATCAAATTTGCAGCAAGTTCCTCGTGAATTTACCATTGACGTGCAAATTTGTTGCAAACTCTTTGCTAGTTTACTAAGTTTGCTGCAAATATGTAGCAAACTAGTTGGAACGCAAGCTTTGTAATATCAAATTGACCTTTCTTGTATCAAACTTGCTGCAAATCCCTTGCAAGTTCACTTTTGTCCTATCAAGTTTGACGCAAATTTGTGGCATTTAAGCTCATTTCACAGTATTTTGTCCAAACGTACAGTCCGCAACATTACACTTTTTTTGTTATAACTACGTAATTTACAGCTTAATTATCAATAAATTTTATTTTCAAATAATGTGTTGAGCACATTATTTGAAAATAAAATTTAGCGATAATTAAACTGGAAATTACATAGTCATAACAAAAAAAGTGTCATGTTGCGGACTCTACAATTTTAGAAAATACTGTGAAATGGCCCCTATCCCAATATATCCACATTTACCACTTTTAAGGAAAAGAAGCAGTTTGCATATGAATGTCTAGATTGTCGAATGCTGTTGTTGTCATTTTTAATCCTTAAATAAGATTTTTTGCACTATATTAATTAGAAACATACAACTTTGATTCAGGTTTAGTTTATATAGATTAATACACTTTAATTTGCATATAGAGTTGAATTTTCTAGTTATTTTAGGCATATTATATACATTTTTAATGTATGATCATGCATTCAACAAATTTTATATAAATAGGATCATTCAACTAGGTACAAAACATAAATAAAACAAGACTAAAATTGCTTATTATCATACAAGCTTTATTTTTACTATTTTTAGAACATTTAATGTTACATGAATAAGAACACTTAATTTATATATACAATACAAAACCAAAATTAAGAAGAAGGAGCACCACTCTTCAAAAATCACAAGACTGGAAATATTTAATGAAGTTGACTACATACCGTAGCATCAATATTATTAGCAATAAATTACCACTATTGCTTTCAGAAGATATAAAACTTGTATGTACACACAGTGTATGTGTATATATACATATATTCAGAGTCCGACAAAAATCCGAAAATCTTAGGAGCCAATGAAAATTTTTTAGGAGCCAGCTATAATATTTTCATTTGGAGCCACCTGAAAAACTAGTCGCCAAGGCATATTTTTTAGTCGCCCGGGCGACCTGGCCCCGGGATTTTTCGGACACTGCATATATTTACAAAGATTGGAAGTGAATGAAATTTGCAAAATATATTTAAATGATCAAACAAGATTTAGTTCATATATTCCAAATTAAAAAAAAAAAAAAAAATCCTGTTTATGAATGAATAAATAAGAACAATAAAGTAATACTGAGACATACAGCAGTGCAACTACTGCAATTTCGCATTAAAAAATGTAAGCAAATCCATTTTTATTTCCGAAACATCTTTGTTCTAATTGGATTAGAATCTTTGTTCTGACTTCGTATTTATATACTTTACAGATTGATTTTTATTTATTTATGACCTTAAAAAAATGCACTAAACAGAAATTATAATTTAAAAATACAAAGAGATGGCTTAACTTGCACCACTATTTTTAAAGCTAAATTCAAATTCCTTATTCATTACTAATAAATATCTAATCACTAAGCCAATTTTTTTATAAAAATTTTACTTTTCTATATTTTTTTTTTCAATTTTTATTTTAAAATTTTATTTCATATGTGTTTCACCTAAAAAATAAAATGAAAGATCAAGTAAGGAAATGCTTGTTACTTTAAGATTGGTAGTGACCCTTTACGAAGAAAAGAGAAATTATGAATTTTTAATTATTAAATTAAGTTCACAAGCAATAAATAAAGAAAGAAGAGGAAAAATGTAAACTATTAAAATAAAAATTTAAATAAGCCATTCTAAACCATCTTTTATTAAAATAACCAAAATAATTGAATCATGTAAAAATTTTGAAATCTCCGTCACACAAGAAGCATCTTTCCATCCTACAACAGAAAAAACAAAAAGCTTTTATTAATATTATAAGTTGCCAAAAAATTAAAATATAGATCAAATGTATTTGAGATAATCAAGGGTGTAGGTGAGGTTGGTATGCAGCTGTCATTTTCACAACATTAATTAGTTCTTGACAAGTTTTTGAACATTTGGTTGTAGCTGTGACAAAGCATATCTCAGGTTATTACCACATCCACCTTTGCTGAATATTTGGTCATGTATGCCAGTGATTCCCAACCTTTTTTTTTTTTTTTTTTGTCGGGGCACACTATGGACGTTTTCAAAATTTGACAGCACACAAAGAAAACGATAAGTTAAAAAGTTGTTTACTTACCTATAAAACACTAAAATAATTAATTAATTTAAATTAAAAAACATGGTATTTAACTGTACAAACAAGTTTTCTTCTATAGTGTACTCTTCTTTTATTTAAACAAACTTTACTTGTAATAAGAAGCATTATAATTTTTATTACGTAGATTTCTAAAATTTGACGGCACACTAAAGTGCCATGACACAGTGGTTGAGAATCACTGATGTATGGTATTGCTGAAATTCTGTATTCATAGATATGTGTATGAAAACTGCACTAAGAACACCAAAACTTCTGAAGAAACTTGTCTGCAAAAAAGGAATCATTTACAATAGTAGTAGATAGTTGAGTGTACAAATAGGTGCTGTATTGTTAAAAAAACATTATAGTTTATATTGTCACCACAAAATCGAGGAAACTGCAGTTACTTTTACACTCTTGAAATTCTTCTACACCTTCCCAAGGGGTATGCCCTCATGTTGAGAACTGTTGTTATACGGCAATTCATTCACATGAAAACACCAGCTGGATAATGCTAATTTTTTAAGAAATCAATAAAAGAGACAAATCAATTTTTCCCTGCAATAAGCCATAGACAGCAAAATCAGACTTACGGATTTCATTAACTATCACTATAAAAATATAATAAACTATGAGAAATGTTACAGAAGCTTGTAAGTTTAACAAGGGCTTGAAATAGAAAAATTAATCAGCCAGAACCTCTTTTGAAAGTCGGTTGAAAAATTGTTTTTTCAAAAGAAAAAATTACAACTAATGTAAGTTACAGTTAAGTTCTATATTTTTTGTACATAGAATATACATATTCATATGTGTTTGCTTACAGTGTCAAGGTAAATTATTCACAATATTTTAAAAACTTTCAAGGTTCAATTAAACAGAATATTAGAGTTTTTTGCTGCATTAGTACATTTTTAAGCCCTAAGTTTAACAGTTCTTATTATTTATTAAAGTTTTCTTCTAGAAAAAATTGTTCTCTGTACATGACCTTAAAAAAGGCAACTTAAATGCTAAACCATCCTTAAATAGTTTCTCAAGACAATTAATAATAATATACAAGTCAATGAGGATGAATAAATTTCAATAAGAAAATGCAAATATAAATTATGCTGCAAGAGAAACATATTTTAAAAAATGCATCAAATTGGTTCAGAGGTACTCGAAAATAGAAGAGGGAAAAACAAAGTAACATGCAAGATGAAGACCCTCTCTTCTATGAATCCCTTAATCTTTTTAGACAGTTAAATAATATGCCAGACAAAATTCAACAGTTAAACCTGTCTATATTCCTATATTTATTTCATTTTTTAAAAAATATTTTTACAAGGAAAAGCATACTTACAAAAAATCAATTTTGAAAGTTTCTGTTGCAAAGCAGGAATTTTTCAGTCTTTTTTGTTGGGCTCTTGCCACTTCAAGTGTAAAGCTCAGATAATCAAGGTCATCCCTTCAGCATTTCATTTTCCTCCATCTTGACAAGAAAACTTTAATAAAGCTTCAAAAAAAAAAAATTCAATGTACCCCTTAACATCAATTATATTAAAAAATGATTATTATAACATAATGTTTTAACTGTTTTTTATTTAAAATTGAGCTTTTATTTATATTTGAGACTTTGATAGCTATCAATTTTAAAATAAAATTCATTAAATTATTAAAATTAACGGTTCAGGTAGTGGATAGTTCTAAATCTGCAAGGTGTTGCTGGTGAACCATATGGTTGCTAAAGCTTTTGATTTAGTTCCTTGGGAAGAAATCTACCCTCTCTCGGAGACAACTTTATCAACTGATAATTAAAATGGTTGATTAATTTTTTTTCCCAAATTCATAGTTAAATCCACAGGTGATATTAAATGTTTCAGTCGCACAATTAAATACACATAGCAAAAATGATAACCTGATCAGATAAAAAAGAAAATTTTGTTTTTACATTCTTACAGCTCTTTTGCCATCACAAAACAGCTCTATTTTGCTTATTTTTTTAACAATCAGGTCAGAATTTTCAAAAAACATAATTAATTTTTCTTCTTCATCACAAATTGCACTTGTGTTTTCATGTAACTATAAAAACAATAACAATGTGAATCAAAGTGGTGAAAGTAAGGAATAGTCATCTTCAATAAAAAGAATTTAAAAACCAATTCACTTCTAGATATATCTATAATAACAATGAAAAAACAGATGAAGATATTTTATATTGATAAGGAAAAATCCAGTTTGGTTTTGTGATCTACTGAACAACTTTTTCTTAAAGAAAGGTCTCTGTAATTTTATTTAACTAAAAACAAAATAGTTAATAGAGAAGTAAAATCTGCCTTAATATGTGACAAAGGGGGGAGGGGGGTCAAATATATGGGGAAAAGAGTGACATCATTAATGAACAGCCCTCAAAATCAATGGGAATATCAATAGATAAAATTCAAGAAGTCCTAATAGCAACAAACAAAATTTGATGATAAAAAAGGAACCTTATTTCTTGAAAACATTAAACAGAAATCCCTAAATTAAGTACCCTAAAAACTAAACACATATCAATAGATAATATTCAAGAAAGTACCACAGCAACAAAATTAAATATGATACTATATATCAGATAAATGATAACGAATTTTTAAAAAAAACCCTAATTAAATTATAAAGCAAAATTAAAGATTTTTCTTGGAATCTTAAAAATTAAAATTGCATCTTAGTACGAGAAAAAGGAAATCTAAAAACATCAAATTAAAAAGAAGTAATTTTAACACTCAAATTAAATAAATACATATCAATATAAAAATAAAATTCAAGAATTGCAACAAAAAATGCATCTAAATTTCACAAAAGTGATACAATACCAAAAATTAAAAAGCGAATTAAAAAAGAAAAAACAAATACAGAGTCAATCGATTCAGTTTCAAAATTAATTTAATAAACGAAATTAATATTCAAGAGAAGATTTAAAAAAAAAGAAACATTAACAAACACAAAATAAAAAATGCAACCTCTATAATTATCTAAATATTTTACAAAATAAAGAAATTCAATCTCGAAAAAATGGAAGTTTTTATTAAATAAATGCAACAGACAAAATTTGAAAACTAAAAAATAACGACACAAAGAAAATTAAAAATACATCTATAAATACGAGGTAATGAAATCTAAAATCATCAGAATATTTTTTTAAATAAAAAATTCGTGTTTGAGGAAAAATCGAACATCTACTAGTGAAATAACACGATAGTAAATTACCTAAATGAATAAATAGCTATATCACTAATAATACAGTACATACTAGTCAACCCTTAAATCTTTCACTGCCAGCATTTTAGAAGTACAAAAATGAATCGTTCTTAAAATATTACCCCATGCTAAAATTAAATCTCAACAAATTAAGTACCCAACAAATAAGAAAACATACTCACATCTTAATCCGATCAGGAAATAAAACTCCGAAGAAGAATTGTTTAGATGCACGATCACGCCGTTTTCTTTCTTTTTGCACATGGTTGTGGGTGTTGCCAGATGCAACATTCGCATTCTTTACCGCCAAACTTCCACTCCATGGCCTGCGCATGCGTTGAATGACAGACTTGCCACACTTTTGCAGCAAAATTGTGTTGCAAGGAAGTGATTGCTCAAGTTGTCAACCTTGCAACAGCTTTGCTACACATTTGTTTCGTCTAATTTGTCGTAACAAAAGCATATCATGGAAAAATCAAACTTGTTGCAAGTAAGCATGCTATCTGGGTTATGACTGTCAGTTCAACTATGTTTTAGTATTTGTCTGCAATGATTTATGCATAATAAAGTTATTCAAGCATACACTTGCAATTTTAAATAATTTGGTACATGGCGCAGCGATATATAGGTGTGTTTTCTTTCTTTTCTTCTTTTTAGTCAATCTCAATTGTTGTTAGAATTAGCTGTTGTTAAAAAAGTTAATTCTTCTTAACAAGAATGCTAATCTAGAGAAAGTTTTTTTCATCTTTAAAGGTATTTTTGTCATAAATGATTGAAATGTACACATTTCATGTGTTTCCAAGGCCGTAGCCAGAAATTTTTTTCGGGGGGGGGGGGGGCTGACTTTCAAACTGAAATACTTATGTTGAGGAAAGTTTGAGGGAGGAATATATGCCACATTGCGAAAATTTTCGGGATTTCGGGGGGGGGGGATTCAGCCCCCCCCCCACCCCGAAATCGACGGCCTTATATGTTTCTATGCTGATCTAGGAAAAGTTTTTTTTTATCTTGAAAGGTATTTTTGTCAAAAAGGATTGAAATGTACGCATTTCATATGTTTCTATGCATCATTATTTTAAATCAGCATTTTAATTTAATCCCTGATAATAATGATTAATTTTTGTTGTAACAATAAATTTTCCTATGGCTGTAATTTCAAATGAACTAATGAACTACCCAATATTATTTGCCTGCATTATTTGATTGTGAGGAAATCATTTTTAAATGCAAAAGGTGCTGAGAAGTTTTCAATTCAACTTAAACTAGTATATTGCCATCTATTTGATCTCACTATATGTTTATCAGTTATGCTATTGATTTTTAATTACTGGCTGTTGCGTGCAGCTCTGTACAAGTTATAAAAGCAGCGCAATCTTTTAATAAAGAGCAAAAACTAGTTTTAAGAAAGATTACCCATGCTTTGCCGAGTTTGTACATGTAACTATTTTGTCAAAAACCAGAATATTAAAATTAATGATAATTAATGTGCTTTCTAATTGATTCTTTGACCGTATCACTGAATTTGTTTAATAAAAGCCGTTTGCAGTGAGAATCTAATCTTCAATGACTTGCTAAACCGAAAAAAATCTTTTAAGGTGTATTTATGTGCTTAAACACAAAAGTTATCTCGACATGTTAAATGTTTTGACTCCCATTGTCAACTATGTCCAGGAAACCCATAAAACTTGGCTTGTCACATGCGGGTGGTCCTCTACAACTGCAACTTCTGTATGGTTAACTAAACAATCTATAATGATGTAGGACAAAAAGACGTAAACATGAGCTAAAGTAGATTTTTAAAAAATACCATCCCAGGTCAAAATTTATGCTAATTTTGCTTTGCTAACTAGCATAAAAGATGCTACGGATAGCATAGGAAATTAGCATGAGATGCTTAAAATATTTGCTAGTTTAGCATGAAAAACTAGCATGAGATGATTAAAATTCGAACACAATTATGCTTATTAGCATAAACAAAAAAGCATCACATGCTATAAACTGTTGCTTATTTAGCATAAATTTAAAGCATCACATGCTATAAACGGTTACTTATTTAGCATAATTTCATAGCATCACGTGTAACGGTGCGAGAGTGGCTGTAAAGCGCCGGGGGTCGAACCGAGATCGTTTTGGTGGTAGCCTCATCCTTTACCGCTTTCCCAAAAGGCGCGCCCTCTGGGCAGGAGCAAAGAGGGCTATTTGAAGCACTGACTCGCACTGCTACATACTTCGCCCCCATTGAACGAGTAGGGGAAGAGTGAACGATATTTTACTACAGATGGGTGCACCAGCGCGAGAGAAAGGCTGCGTGAGTGAGTGGCCTGTTTTGCTCGGATCCGTGGCTGGGCTCAAGTGCTAGCGCGTGCAGACTGCACGAATGCGTGTGAGCAAGTCATTTCGTGGCGCTATCTGTGGAGTGTTCGGGTCTCCATTGCTGCGTGCGTAAATGCCGGGTCACCAGATGTAGGCGCGCCCCTTGGTCAGGAGCAAAGAGGGCTATTTGAAGCACTGACTCGCACCGCTACACATGCTATAAATTGTTGCTGTTTTAGCATAATTTTATACCATCACGTGCTATAAATTGTTGCTTTTTTTTAGCATAGTATTAAGCATCATAAGCTATCTTTGGGTTGATTTTTTAGCATAATATTAAAGCATCACGTGCTATAAATTGTTCCTTTTTTTAGCATAGTATTAAGCATCATATGCTATCTTTGGGTTGATTTTTTAGCACAAGAGCATCAGATGCTAGCTTTTGGTTGCTTTTTTTAGCTTAAATATTGGGATAACCGCGAGCTATGTTGTCTAATAGGAAAAGAAAACCCTTTAAATTATGTATATTATTATACTACATCGGACATTATTAAAAGTGTTTTAAACTAACAGGTGAAAGCTTACAGTAAATCTACAGTAAGAATAATTTTACTTAGATTGCATGATTAAAAATCATTTCAATATAAAATGACAGAAGTATAACATAAATATCAATCAAAAACTCTCACTTGCTAACTTGAAACACACGATCTTTAAAAAATACTAAACAAAATATCGATCTGTTAAAAAAGCGAAGCAAATCCATTGATCTGGAGTTATATTGTTCCATGTGTGACTCATTATTACTAAAAAATATCATAAGATGTTTAATGAATTCGATCTTATGATGGCATTATCATATACATTTAGAAACCACCTCCATAAATAAGTTTCTTATAAAGTCTTAAATACTCTTAGCTACACAATAAAAATTTCTGTAACAAATCAAAATAAAACATTTAATACCACATAAATTTTTGGATCTCCTAGCACCGTCATCGGCAACCTGCTGCCCTTTTCTCAATTTTATGCGGCCCTCGATCGTTTGAAAAAACCTCAAATAAAAAATTTTTAATTTAAAGGAAATAAAAACCAATTTTTTTCCAAAAATACAAATTGCAGTACTTTATAAAAGCTTTTTTCAAATAAAAATTTTAATTCTACGTATGGCTGCTTATAAAAACTTATACAAAATTGTAATTTTTATAAAGTTACTATTTGATAAAGATTAGTTACGTTATTTTTTAACAATTTAAGTAATTCAAATTGATTTATTTTATTTCAAGGTTTGAATTTTTTGTATTTCCTCTGTAAAATTATAGTCACATCCCTCAAAATGTATTTTTTATTACATTTAATGCTTTTACTCAAACTATTTAATTTCTGTAGTTAGGGCCATGGGATTGCCTTTATATGCAAGTTTCTTTTCATTATAAAGTTTTAACCTTTTTTCTTATCCCTGAAAAAGGTAATGCATATAAATATTTTTTTCCACTTTAAGTTACTTAATTTTAACTATTTATTTATAAAAGATAAACTGAAAATACTAGTTGAGTTTAATATTTATGCAAAGCTGAAAAATATTTTTCACGTCATGAAAAAGCCATTAAAAACATTAATTTTTCTTTTTTAAAAGCTGTATGAACCATGTATGTAACTCTCCTGTACGCTAGTTTCAGAGCATTTTATACTAGTTAGTATAAAGAAGCAAAAAATAGCTTGTCGAGATAACTACCTCAGCATGCTTTTGAGAAGCTTGCAGTACTAGTTTGTATCATATGATAGTTTTATTGCATGAAATGCTTTTTTCTGTATGCTAGCTTCATAAGCATGGCAAGCTAACTAGCATAAGGAAGCATATTTTAGCAAAAAATTAGCATACATAGCATAAACACAGCAAAAACTAGCATATTTTTTATGCTACTACTAGCATAAATTTTGACTTGGGATGCCTAATATTGTCTTTTATAAAGCAAACAAAAGGTTAAATAACAAGTTTAAAAAGCTAATTGCAACCATGTAGTAATAAAAAAACTAATTGATTTTATCATTTATAATATGTTTTATATAGATTTTTTGCTGTTAACTAGAGAAAAGTCCAACAAGCCGAAAAGACTGGAATTTCTTCACCTGAAATAGAAACATTTCCAGAAAAAAGGGAACTACTGATGAAGAGATGGAAAGGAGAAAGCAAGACTTAAAGAAAGAATTAGTTTTAAATCTGGTGAGTAAAGAAATAAACTTTTTCTACTACCTCAAGTTTGTAAATACAGATATTTAATACAGTTTTATGGGTTTTTCTACCTCTGACATATGTGATAATTTATTCTCCCCTCCTTTTAACAAAAAGGAATGTTTTTAACCACCTAAAGTGCTTAACCTTCAATAAAAGGCCTTTATAAAATCTGACATTTTCAATTCGTCTACAAGAGTAATTAATTTTATTCAGTGGTGCATAATGTGTGAATTATTATATAGATGCACATTAAAAATCAAATTTCATTGGAATTTTCATTTCTACTCTAGACCCAATTTAGTTTCACTAGCATTCTTTGATAAATTCTTATCTTTTGCCACACATCTATACAATGATTAAAAATAGTAATGGAATAATTCTTAGTCACTCTTTTTCGGAGTACTTACTTAATGGTCTCACCTTTTTTAGTTTTATTGACTGTTGTAACAAACAATGATATTATGGCACACCGACTGCACAATTTTTTCTGTATTACAGGGTGATTCACAAAAAAGTATTACACTGTTTCTTTTCAGTACACTATAAATCAAGAATAAGGTAAGATAATATGCATTGCCGGCAAGAAAATTGTATATGATTATTTTAGATTTTGTTAGGGATTGTCAAGCGTTCCATGGTGTTACCCGTTAGTACTGATAAAAAAACTTTAAATTTAATTTAAGAAAACTAATTTCTTTTAATTTCAGGGGGAGAGACTTACTGCATATATCATTAGAATTCTATGACATTGTCTGCAAAATGAAGCCCTTTGCGATAGATAAAGCTTGACAGGTACCTACTAAATATTAATTATGCATTACATTATTGAGAATCTAATAATTTATTTATTTTTTACTTGTTTTAATGTATTGTAATATTGCCTTTTTGAATTCAGAGTTGCGAAAAATATTTGTATAAATATATGTTTTATTTAAACAATTATTAAATTATTTTTGTTATTTCCTCAGTATCTAAAGGAAGTAGTTTTTGCTCTGAAAAACTCCTTCAGTTTGGGTCTTTATTATAGAAAAGAACAGTTTGATCGACACAAATAATTTCCTTAATAATGTTAAGACTTTAGTTCTAGCAAGCTTGATAAAAACATATGTGTAAATATATATGTAACGTATTAAATCTGGTGTGAAAGGAATGTTTTGTCATTATGTATTTTTTTGTTTCAAATGGCTGATGTAAATGTATTTTCAAATTTGTTCATTATAGTTCAGCCTTTTCCCCAGTATATCAAAAAAAAAGGTACTCTCATTTCAAGCTATAGTAAAGGAACGAAATAGTTCTTTCCAAAATCTGCATAAATTGCAACAAAACACTGCTTTGTTAAAAACAGAATTCCCCATTCTATTACCATTATTTTTTTCCAATACGATGACACCTGATAGCACCTGTAATCCCCACCCCGAGAGAATTTTTTTAAAAATTGCAGTGTAAGTCTTAATTAAGGATTTAATATTGTGCTACTGTATCTGGTGGTTGTTCTGCAAGACTATTATTGTGCCTATCCCTTAATTCATTTGCTGTAAAGTTGACTGTGTTATCATTAACATAGAAAAATGGCAATGACAAAAATTCTGATGCTAGTACTAATGAATTGGGCCGTGGTAGCCTAGTGGTTAGCGCGTCGGACTTCCACCTGGAAGGTCGCGCGTTCGATACCCACTGAAGACCACCATGTATACTTGGGGATATGTGCATGTAAAATCCGTAGACCCCACTACCTCTCCCCGTACGTAAGCAATCCTAAGGCCTCGGCTAACAGGTAGGGGTCTGGTGGAGAAAAGTACAAATGAATTGTTAGTGACTTTTTAAACTGATGTTTTGTTTCTGTTTTGGTTGGGGCGGGGGGCTTTTTTTTATAGTTTTTTATTCTACCAAATACCTCGGATACAATTAGTTTTATGAAATTAATTTTTTATTTAGCATTTTTTTTTTCGAATTTTAATCTATTATGTTAATTATTTTATATTTTTTTTATTCATTTACTTTGTAAATAAGTGTTTTGATAAAAATGTATTCTAATCTCTATTTTATTGTTGTGGACATTAGAAAAAACTTGTTTATTTAAGACTGAGCTTGTCAATATATATATATATATATATATATATATATATATATATATATATATATAGTGTATGATGCAAAATTTGAAATTGATTTTAGTTCTTTCTAAAACAATTCAATTGTGTAGTCCTTTACAAGAATGCTGTCATTTTCAGAATTGCTATTTTTATCAACAAAAGGGTATTTTTGGTAGGATGGTTTCAAAAACTGGAAAGAACCAAGGGAGCAATGAAAAAATGAACCAATGGCAAAAATAGTTATTGTTCATAAATAATGTGCAGTGCGGTCTATAATTTAATAGGGACCTTTATCATTAAATTAATATTGGGGCATTATTGAATACCTTTATTTTGTTAATTAATAAATATTACAATTAAAACAACTATTTAATGAATGTCTAAAGTTACTGATTGCCAAAGATAAACACCACCTGCCGTATAGACTAGACCAGCATTGTTGCTTAATTGTTTTCATCCATGAAACATTAAGGTACACTTCTACTATGTGTACTTCCCTTGTTTTTAATATTAGGATTTTAATTCAAGGTTCTTGAAACAGATTATTACAACAGAAATAAAAATTTCTTGTTATTATTTTTTCTCTTCAAAAAGTAATTTCAAACGTTATGGGAGTATCAAAGAAAAAAATACAAATATCATGGAACCTTGAGTGATCTTTCTGGAACCCTAGGGTAAAGCGGAACATAGCTTAAGAAACGCTGGCCTAGACTGTGCCACACTGTGGGTAAATTCCATTGATCATTAATTTTTGAATAAGAAAATTTACTGATGTTACTTGCACCCATCTGAAAATAGAGAAATATATGTCAGCTTTTATATTATTTATTTTATTTTTAGGAAGTGTGCAGAGGGATTTAGGTTGCTAAAGTCGAGAAAGTTGAAGACTATTTCAGTTTCAGTTGCAATATCTGATGAATTTTGCTTCACATTTTATTCTCTTTTTAAATTTTTATATTGTTTTATGAAATAATAATTTATGGTTTCTAAACTGATGTAAAGTGTTTTTTGTAAACTTACTTTTTGCTTGAGTGGGAGCAAGTTGCCAAAAAGTTTACGAAAACTAACTATAGTTCATGCCTTTCAATTGCATAGAATTTAAATTTTGTTGTGGTTCTAAATATTTATTGAATTTTGAAATATTGTGTTAAAATATAATAAAAAATAAGATAAATTGGTCTGAGTTTGCATACATTCAAAAAGCAAAATGTTTTGGTTTTACACTATTTACTGCACATTTGATCTTTGTAAAGATGTTAAATTTATTTCTTAAATATTGATCTTCATTAAGATAAACTAAAAGAAACGAATTGCTATCTAAAAGTGTAAAAATTCATAAAATTTTGAAGAAATTTTGTCTTTATACATACTTGTACTTAATAAATTGTTTTCTATTTATGCAGTTAGATGTTATAAGATTGAAAGCACAGCATTTTATCAGATTTGTTTTGCAAACTGATTCTTATTGTTGGCTGTTAAATAATGAATATAAGTGGTTAATTAATGTTTCTAAATTCTACTTCGTTTCCATTGGAAAGTGTATTGTCAGTGCAAAAATGAGCTGTTTAATCTATCTGTCTTATATTAATGCATGCGTATATAATTGTGCCCCCCCCCCCATTTTTTTGTTTAATCATGATCAATATTTGAAAACTTGGTTACTTTCTCTCATAATTGGTTAGTTAAATAAAATTGATCGGTTTTGTTATTGGTTTTAGTATCCTAATTTAGTTACTAAAACAGTGAGAACATAGGACTTTTGAAGTTCTTCATATTTCTCCTCTGAGAATTTGATTTCTGGAGGAAGAGCATTAAACCCTGGTGTGAGGATATGCTTTAGAAGAGAATAGCATAAATTACATGTAATGAAATTAAAATCTAGATCATGATGTGTTTTACAATTTTAAATAACTTCTAATGTAGCATTAATTTTTAATGCACAACTTAAAAAGTACAGTTTCAACTTTTCTTGTTTGTGTAATTATATTAGTGTTTGTAATGAAATGTTTAAAAGTAAATTGAATTATTTAGAAATGGAATTATAATTTTTTTGTTAATGACATATTTTATTAATTATAGTCTAGTTAATTATCGATTGACAATGATCTATATTTGAAACGTTTCAAAACTGCTTCAAAAGTCTGCTCTGAAACAGGTTAAAATTATTCATTACAGTATGTTTTAGTTTTCCTTAAACTTTGCTAGAATTTTTTTATGCAAACTGTTTTGTGTTATATTTATGTGTATCAGTTGAATAAAAAGAAATGTTTTTGTTATTATTGGTCGTTTCATTTTTAGTATTTTTGAATTCAGTACCTGAGGCATTTGCTAGTCAAAAAGTTTTTTTTAAATCTTGTACCAAAACTTAGAGGTTCTGGGAAAATATTGCCTGCTTTTTACAGCATTTAAAATAAATAAGTGACTTCAAGTATTATCATTTTAAAAACAGTTAAAATTGACTATAAAATATTGTTTTTTATTACTATAAAAATGCTGCTTTTGGTTGAGGATTTTATAAATGTTATCAATGTTTAAAAAGTTGTGTCGATAGAAATTAATTTACTGTCATTTATAAAAAGTAAAAGAGACTACTACAAAACGCGGATACGCGACGTAAATAAAAGGTGAACAACCTAACAGCAAAGTCGTCTAAAAAACGTCATAAAATGACGTTTTTAAAACGTATGCAAACCACATCGCAGTGTCGACTAAATAACGACAATCATGTGACGTTTTTAAAACGTGCGCAAACCTAAACGATTATCGGCTACAAAAGTCATCAAGTGACGTTTAAAAAATGTGTAAACGGATCGGAAACGTCAGTAATTGACGTTTAGAAGATGTCATTGGAAAACGTCTGGATTTACGTTTAATGTTGAGACATTTTGACCAAATATTGACGTCTTTTGAAATCCTTTTTTTACGTTTTAAAGTACTCATGCTGCTTGGGAAACTGCCTCAAAAGACAAGTCATTCATTCACTTTGCTCATTATGTTTCACCCTGTACTGGTTTTTGATTTTAACCATCAGAGTGATGTATCTTGTCTCTACTATGGTCCCGTCAGCAATCTCCGAAGATGAAAAAAGCTCCGGTTACCAGTTTACTGCTATTTCATCAAATTTGGTATTATGGTCCAGAAAGCTCATGTCACCCATTACCGACACCAGATCAGTGGCGGATGCTTGATTTGGGAGGAGCGATTCCAGGAACCCTACCACGAAAGTCTCGGAAACCTGTCGGACAACAAAGTCGCTAGGCGAGAAACCAGTTTTTCTCCCCGCGTGACGTCACATTCCGGGATCGCAAGTAAGGCTACTACGAAGCTCACGGGAAGGGTCTGGCTGCCGACTAGTGCTCCCGAAAACTTGTCGCATGGGTAGGAGCGGGTGAGTCCGCATTGTCGGCAGCGAGTAGTTTTGTTATTCACGCGATTTTTGAATTTTGCGGCGGAAAATTGAATCTTGAAGGCGCGGAAAAACTGATTATTGCCTTATACAAGAAGTGATAGCGTAATATAGATCTAAGTATCGAAATTGATTTACTAGTAAGAATTTTGTACTTTGAAATTAAAAGATTTATTTATATGCAACAACGAAAAAAATGATTTTTGAATAAAGTTTTATTATTTTCGAACAACAGAACGTATTCATTAACGAGAATCAATGCATTAATTGAATTGAGTGCCGCAATGCTTATAAAGTTAAAAGATGAAAAGAAGCTGTGGTGTGTATTCAATGAGCTGTTTGATTGATCAGTCGATGATTTGATTTTAATATTTCCTATATTTTACAAAAAAAAAAACTCGCATTCGCCGTACTGAAATTCATCAAAAATACCAAATTTGATTAGTTTCCAACATTTATATTCAATCACTAATTTATGTCTATATCGTTTAAGGTGATTTTTGCTTTAAGTAATACTTCTCGTTCAATTTTTAATAGAATCAAGTAGTATCGGTGTACGTGCTATGTTATGCAAAATCTTCATAGGTAAATTGAATTTATAAAAATAAATTGGTAACTTTAGGATCGTGAAAGACCTCCCTCTTTCCCACTTCAATATTAAAATCTTTGCTCAAACTAGCTTGGAACTTTTAAACTTTTTAATATTTTTATATTACAATAGAAGTGGATTTTCATAATCCCTTCCAAATGTTCTAATACTTTATACATAGTTTTCAAATCACCCAGCACAATTTGAGTGGGGGGGGGGGAGGCGAGTACACGCCTTCATTTTGAAACTGCTTATTCAGCTTCAATGTTAAACGATTTTGATTTTTTCTATATCGCATATAAAGATATTTTTTTATTAAAAATATGTTCTAAAATGATTTTAAATTTCATTTTGAAAAGTACGAAAATTGACTTCTCACATTTAGAAGAGGTAAATTCGTTGCAAGGAATATACATTCATTTTCATTAATTTACTGCTTTAACTAGAGGGAAAGTGCTCGCAGCGCCACCTAGTGAAATGGGTGAGTTCGAAAGCCACATCCGACAAGCTGCTTTCCACACTATCCATTCTAGACACTATACCGACACCAGGCCAGTGGCGGATGCTTGATTTGGGAGGAGCGATTCCGGGGACCCTACCACGAAAGTCTCGGAAACCTGTCGGAAACAAAGTCGCTAGGCGAAAAACCAGTTTTTCTCCCCGCGTGACGTCACATTCCGGGATCCGCAAGTAAGCGCTACTACGAAGCTCACGGGAAGGGTCTGGCTGCCGAATAGTGCTCCCGAAAACTTGTCGCTTGGGTAGGAGCGGGTGAGTTCGCATTGTCGGCAGCGAGTAGTTTTGCTATTCACGCGATTTTTGAATTTTGCGGCGGAAAATTGAATCTTGAAGGCGCGGAAAAACTGATTATTGCCTTATACAAGAAGTGATAGCGTAATATAGATCTAAGTATCGAAATTGATTTACTAGTAAGAATTTTGTACTTTGAAATTAAAAGATTTATTTATATGCAACAACGAAAAAAAAATGATTTTTGAATGAAGTTTTATTATTTTCGAACAACAGAACGTATTCATTAACGAGAATCAATGCATTAATTGAATTGAGTGCCGCAATGCTTATAAAGTTAAAAGATGAAAAGAAGCTGCGGTGTGTATTCAATGAGCTGTTTGATTGATCAGTCGATGATTTGATTTTAATATTTCCTATATTTTACAAAAAAAAAAAAAAAAAAACTCGCATTCGCCGTACTGAAATTCATCAACAATACCAAATTTAATTAGTTTCCAACATTTATATTCATTCACAAATTTATGTCTCTATCGTTTAAGGTGTTTTCTGCTTTAAGTAATACTTTTCGTTCAATTTTTAATAGAATCAAGTAGTATCGGTGTACGTGCTATGTTATGCAAAATCTTAATAGATAAATTGAATGTATAAAAATAAATTGATAACTTTAGGATCGTAAAAGACGATCTCCCGCAATTCTTTCCCACTTCGATATTAAAATCTTTGCTCAAAGTAGCTTGGAACTTTTAAACTTTTTAATATTTTTATATTACAATAGAAGTGGATTTTCATAATCCCTTCCAAATGTTCTAACACTTTATACATAGTTTTCAAATCACCCGCAGCACAATTTGAGTGGGGGGGGGGGGGGGGGGGCGCCTTCATTTTGAAACTGCTTATTCAGCTTCAATGTTAAACGATTTTGATTTTTTCGATATCGCATATAAAGTACATTTTTATGACCCGTTTTATATGTTCTAATTTGAAAACTTTCTATTGTTTACAAAATATGTGCGTCGCATCGGCGGGAGGAGGGGGGGGGGGCGGTTATTCCCTTTTAGAAATTTAGTTCTCCCCGTATTTCTTCTAGGAAAAAGAAACTGAAATAATGTCGAGTAATACAATTATAATGAAATATATAATTAAGATAATTAAATACCTTTTTGTCGGATTAACAACATACCGAGTTGATAAGAGTTTTATGCTCCGTGCTAGCTCTAAAATTTTGAGTTTAAAAAGTCATAGCTAATTTATAGCATGAAATGCTATTTTTAGAATCAGGAGCTGCCCCCCCCCCCCCCGGGGCTGTGTTCAGACTTGATTATGGCAACTTTCGATCTTCAAATATCAAAATTATTTCCATGTTGCAGTTACATTATTTTTTTTTATTATCGGCTGCAAATGTTCTAATTTTAAAATTTTCTATTGCTTCCAAATCATGAGTTTCCTCATGGGGGATCCCTCTTGAAATTCAGTTTTTCGATGCTCCTTCAAGGGAAAAAAAATAATGACTCATGTAGCAAAGCACAGCAAAATATTTAAATAAAATTATGAATAATATAATTATAATAAGCTTCTTGCATCACTAACAACAGCTAGATGATGCGGTTTGTTTAATGTGCGAATTAGAAATGAATTAGATCACAGCCGTTACAAACAATTTCCCAGATTAATTTTTCCCCCTTATTCGATACAAATTTAAATGTTTAATATCAATTTACTTTAGGCTGTTATGAATATTCCTGTAGTCAGATGGCAAAATGTGATCTGAGTTTTTGCTAATTTTAGAGGCGAACAATTTCAAAGTTCTCTGCACAATGTGAAATCGGGTAATTTATTTACATTACGGCTACCTTATAGTATATTATACCCTATATTATACTTTGCTACCTTATAAATTTCATTAAATGTCCCCAAGACCCCAAGTACGTAATTATATCATTTGCGCTAATAAAGTGAGTATTGCTTTTTTGCCATCTGACTACAGATTGAGCATAATTCATTAACAAATTTTTCCTTTTGCTGCTTTTAGACCTGTTGTTATCTAATTTTGAGTCTTTTTAATCGCCCCAAACTGTAAATTTTCCGTGGTATTAAGACTTGACAAAAACATTTTTGCAATCTTTGATGCACTCTAATTGATAATTTATACAAATAAAATGCTGTCTTTAGATATATCAGAGATCGTTCGCAGGCTTGCTCTCCATTTCATCTAAAATAATTAAAAATTAGTATTTTCTCCTTGATATAAAAGCGGAGCTGCGAGCGAGCGCGCACGTACAAATATTTCCGAAAAGGCAAGCGAAAACACCGTTGACGGAGCTATCATTTGATTGGTCAAGCGCTTTTCACTTCTGAGACGCGAGAGCAAGGGAGAAAATGGTCACTCGAGACCGTCGTGGTAGGGTCGAATGGAGTCAACCGACTATTTTCTCGGCGTATCTCGGATTCCGTGAGGGAGAACTAGACGTCACGAGTAGTTGACGGGACCTTCGTGGTAGGGTCCCTGGTCCGTCATTTAGGGGAGTGAGAAGGGAAAATCCCCCACTCCCCGATTTGATAAATATAATATATTTATAACTACATACAGTAAAACTCCGTTATACCGCGCCTCAGTATACCGCGGTGGCTATCATGTCCCCCGACGTTTAAACCACACTTTATCACTGAAATTTAAAGGTGATTCCTTATTTACCTTTGTAAATAAAACCATCCCGAGCAAGCAAATGTTCTAGCCAAAGAGCTCCCATCCCCTCACCACACTCACTAATAGATAAAGCCCCATTATTGTAATAGGCCTTTTTCACGCTTTTTGTGTCTTTCAACCTAGGACACTAGCTTGATTTCAAAATCGGGTGCAATTGCCCTGACTGGATCTAACTTGCTTCTCTTGACATTCGGCGGAGCTCAATCTGTCAGGAACTGTTCAGTTCAATGCTTAACTATTCCATTTTCAGAAGTCTAGTCATACACGTGAAACTTCTTTTATATAGCGCTATCAATCTCTGCATTCCAGATTCTTTAACATTCCTGAAAAGTAAACATATTCTCCAGTGTACTCAGGCTTAAAACATTGTTTCTATGAGAAGTGTGTTCCTCTCCATCCAAATCTAATTTTTGCTTAAGACCTCCTTCTTTACAATCCCATGCCGGCAACATAAAGAGATTTTTAAGCCCCTTTTTGTTTGGAATACAGTAGTTTTATGACCTATCGCTCGATAGACTGATTGCGCAGTTGAGATGTGTTCTTCTTGCATAGCAATTACAGGGATTTAAATGGCTGCAAAGAAGAAAAGAAAAATATACACTATAGAAGAAACGTTACCAGTAATTGATAAAGTTAAAAATGATGCAACAAAAGCGAGTATTATTTCATGAAGATGGTCATGTTCCAAATGTGTCCAACATGTGACTCAAGGGTGACTCCTTTCCCACGGAACATGAGTCAAGGAGTTGAAATGGTTTCTGCGACATCTTGCTCCCAATAACTTGACTGGTATGAGTTTTCCCTGATTCCTCCAACTCTCTCAACCAACTCCTCCAACAGACCCGGACTGACTGCCTCTGGGGCCCTCGGGCAGGTACTGAAAAGGGGCCCCCTAGAGGGGGGGGGGCTTCCCCGGAAATTTTTTGAAAGTTATGTGTCAGGAAGCCGTTTTTACCCTTTTTTAGGGGCTTATATAGTAGTTAAACTAAAGCGACATTTTTATATTAAATGAGAAAAAAAATCAAAACAGTGTTTTAAAGTTCTGCTTGACTAATTGTTTAGTACAACGAAATATTATGCTACCTTTATTATGTCTCAATTACGCAGAAAGCGGAGAAATTACAGTATTAAACTATAAAATACAATGAGAAAGGAAAAATTTATTAAGTAAGCCAAGAGCACTTACTATATAATAAACCTCTATTTATTAAATGAACAATGTTGCCGTATGCTTCAGTACTGCATGAAATCATTTGAATATAATTTTCAATATATTATAAAACTAAAAATCTGCCCTTCTGAATGATTTTCTAGCTAAATGAAAAGTCAAAATTATGTTTGTTAAGAATTACTTTTTTGAAAATATATACATTATCTTAAAAACCGAAGATAGATTTGTTCCAAGTTAAAATTTAAAAAATATTATTAGCTTGTACTAAGAAAATAATAATAAAATGGACACTTATTTCATTTAAATCACTAGCTTATTTATCACTCTTTTCTGGCTGGAGCAGTTTTTCTACCAACTTCCAAATGAACGAGTAATTACTTTGTAAGCACCTAACTGGTTAGTGACTAACACAAATCAAACAAAACAGTAATAGTTTTTAAATTTAAACCGTTGACTGATCAAATTCTTTGCTGCCAATTTTGACTTGCAGTCAAAATTTCTAACAGATATGTCTTTAAAAACAATTATGACATTAACTTATTTTGCAGCATCACTGCTCATAAACTCATCAACAATCGCTGAAAGAGTTTTCTTGTTGTTTGCAAAGTTTGCTCCACCGTCCTCGCTCATGTTTTTCTTGTAATCTGTGTAGTTTGTCACGAGGCAGCATATTATCTCTTGATTTGTTTCTCTCATACTGCTATTCTTTTATAAGACGCACTCAGAAAAACGCCGACCTTTTTTTCCCAAAGGGTCCTAAACTTATTCAAGTTCAAGCACCAGTACCGGATCATGGAGTTTTGCGCGATGGGGCAAAACTTAAAAATGCTACCCCTCCCCCTCCAGCTAATTATTACTCATATTTCGTAAATTTTTATGCTCTGGCCATTATTTTAGGAAGTTTTCACCTTGTGGGGGCGGGGGCACTGATAAACCCATAAAATTTTTCAGGCCCAGAGAAACTACCAGGTTCTTTTACATGAACATTAGGGGGATAGCACCATATGAAGGGTCTCCCCTTATCTGGAGATATGAAAAAAAAAAAAAAAAAAAAAAAAAAAAAAAAAAAAAAAAAAAAAAAAAAAAAAAAAAAAAAAAAAAAAAAAAAAAAAAAAAAAAAAAAAAAAAAAAAAAAAAAAAAAAAAAAAAAAAAAAAAAAAAAAAAAAAAAAAAAAAAAAAAAAAAAAAAAAAAAAAAAAAAAAAAAAAAAAAAAAAAAAAAAAAAAAAAAAAAAAAAAAAAAAAAAAAAAAAAAAAAAAAAAAAAAAAAAAAAAAAAAAAAAAAAAAAAAAAAAAAAAAAAAAAAAAAAAAAAAAAAAAAAAAAAAAAAAAAAAAAAAAAAAAAAAAAAAAAAAAAAAAAAAAAAAAAAAAAAAAAAAAAAAAAAAAAAAAAAAAAAAAAAAAAAAAAAAAAAAAAAAAAAAAAAAAAAAAAAAAGCCTTAACAAACTAATATGAATTCATTTATCTCGCCATAATACAAAACAATTGAACTAAATTAATTCACTTTAACACTTTACATTCTTCCTTTATCAACAGGAAATATCTCCACAAACTTTAACGATGAAATTAACTACTAAAAAGCTACCTATTTGTTAAAGAGAACTTTCTAAAGGTCCAACCATCACACTCTAAAAACACCCATTGCATAATCAGGGTTGCCACACATTACCTCAGCCAACATCGATGGCGCTGGGTAAACGAAAAGATATCGCCAACCGAAAATCATTACAAATTGGCGCGCTAGCTCGAATGTCACCAAGGGGGGATCATATCACAGTAGTACCTATTTTACTTTAGTTGAGTTACTCCTTTATGAAATAAGTTTTTAGATGCATAGTTGTAATTATAGATAATTCGGGCATATTATTTCTCTACAAAAAATAAAAACTTCTGCTTTTCGGTCTTTTTTTCAACCTTTGCTTTTTTCATTTCTTGTGTGATTATCTACTTTTTGTGTCATTCTTAAATAATGAACGTATTGGTGCTCTGCCGGGTTAATGTTTGAAGATGTGTGTTATCTCGGGTATGTATGTTTACCCTTGGCAGTTAGTTGATTGGTTTTCTTTCCTCACTTTACCTTAAAAAATTATTCATGTTACATGATTTTCCCATATCCGAAAATACCGTCCCGGCGAAAAATTTGCTCTTGATTTCATAAAATAGCTTTCTACAAAGCAGTTGCTCCTTACTAAATTCCTACTTTTACAGTCTCTACTGACCCAATTCAGAGTGGCTTGCCATGCTTGTGGGATTAGGGGGTGGACATTTGTGTAAACTTGATACTAACTGATGTTTTGACTTAAGCTTCTGGTAATGCTATTGGTGAATTTCAGGATTTGAAAAGTAAAGAAACAGTAAAGTAAAATAACTGGAAGAGTGACAAAAGTAATTATTTGTTCTTTATTCCAAAAGCAAGAGAAAGGGAGAAAAATTATGGGACATAAGAGTGTTTTTCAATCTTAAAATAATTTTTAGTTCATTTTGACTATTTCTTAATCTGTTGCTTAGACTATTTCATTAAATAGCAGTTTTAATTGTAATATTAATTAGCAAAATTTAGGTATTCAATGCAGTAATACACTACATTTGTTTTTTATTTACACCCTTTGTAAATTGGAATTTTTAATGTAAGAATTTCAAACCACATGATTAGTCACACAACACTTGACTTATATTATCTTAATCTGTGATATAGTTGCCACTTGAGGTTTTTTTTCATTGATTTAAAATAGTTTGAAGACTTTCAAAAATGAAAATAAACGCACTTTAAGGCATTTTTTAAGCAATAAATATTTAAAAATAATAATGATAAACAAATTTTAATACAAATGCATGACTCAAATGAAGCTTAACCCTACCAGGAATAATAGTACACTCATAAATAGAGAGAAAATTTATTCTGAATTAGTTTGCTGTTGAAAGCTGGAAAAAAGTAACAATTGTGTGTACTTAATTTTTACATTGAGTGTATTTTAGGCATCTTTCTATTCTATAAATGAAAAGGCCCGAAATATTTTTACCCATTTAGTAAAATCACATGCTCACACCATTACTAAAAACTGAAACTTTTTGTTTTAATCAAATATCTTTATTGAAAACTTCTATGATAAAAAAATATTTTAGAAGTAAAAAACCTTAAGCTATTAGGGGATATGAGTGAAACTTTAAGGATACATATTCTGAATTCTAACAATTGTTGTTTTCAACACTATCATTCTGAATTATTTATTGTGTGGCATTTATTAAGTTGATCTAAAGTATTATTTTTACAATTAAAAAACACAGAATGGTTCATGATTATTATGAATTCTAATTTGAATGATTGAATGAATGATGCTTTGCTGTTAAGATGATTGAAGAATAAGAGTAATATTGTAAAATTAAAAAAATAGTAATTAGTTCTAAACTTGTGAAATATGTTATGCACACAGACAGATGGACCTAGGATGTTTTGTTTAAAACTGGTTGTAATTGCAACATTTTTCATATTTACAATACTTTCTAACATTGCAAAATCAATGGTTTTTTGAAAAAAAAAATCACTTGATTTAAATTGCGATTTTAAATCAAGCTGGTTTAAACCAACGAACCTCCCTGATTTCTTTCTTTTGATTTTAACTATCAAAAATCCATTTCCATCTTAATCAAACTTTAGGTTTATCCTTTTTGCTGATGTTGATGGATGGATCGTGCTTTTGCTAAAATATGAAATCATACATGTTTAATCTTTCATTTTTCAATGTATTTCTTTATTGAGTGTTTAGCGAAAGATTTCACGAGAAAAGTTTTATTTATTTTCTTATTTTTATTTATTTTAATTAAACTTTTTTTTGTGTTGAAAATTCTACAACATTACCATTTCTGAAGATGATTTTTTTTTTTTTTTAGGTTAACAAAGAGAAATGAAGATTAATTTTTAAGCCTTTAGAGAAGTATGTTAAAAGTGTACTGACAAAAAGAGAGATGATATTCATTTGAAGCACATAGCCCGCCGCAAGTGCAAATGGTGCGTGCCTGAAGAACCAAAGCTTGCCACAGTTGTGAGAACAAAAGGGTAAGATGGAGGGGTCAGGACCCCCCTCCCGTATTTTACAATGCACTGAATTTGTGTATGTTTTTATGTATTTTGTTGTTTTTTAACTGACCTCACAAAGGAGGAGGTTATGCATTCATTCCGTATGTATGTCGTTTTGTTTGTTTGTTTGTCCACCCATAACTCCCCAACAGGTGAACCCAGGTTCTTGATTCTTTTTTTAATTGGGGATGGTGTTCCATGGGTCGTGTACCTTCGTTTGACCATATTTGATAATTAGAAAAAAGTTATGAACAGTAATATAGTTATTTTTTTAAAACTTATAATAGGGGAAAATTGGATGAAACCGGGTGGGCGGATAAAACTGTGACCCAGCGTTTTAGCTTGATTAGTATTGCCATTTGTCGGAAAATGCTTGAAACTAGTTGCAAACAACTGCCATGTTAATTGGAGTTAAATGAAAGGCAGTGTTGTTTATTTGTTTGGTCAATGCCGATGTTTCTAAAAATTTGATTGGAAAAGCTTTGATTTTTTACACTACAGATTTCACTTTGTAGTTTCTAATTGCTTAGAGATTTGTTTTAGGTGCGTATAACATTTGATAACACCTTTTTCAGCAGTTATTTTAAATTATTAAACCAGGTTTTGCATTATGTTTGAAATGTGCTAAGCCGTCTTTTCTGATTAATGGCGATGTCAGATAAAACCGGGACCTTGGCAGTCGGACAAAACCGGGTACTACCCGGTTTTGGATGACCCTTTTTTTTTTAATGCGTAATAGTTTAATTTGTAAAATATAAATCTTAGATCGAGAATCATCTCATAAATGGTATAAAATTAAAACTATATTACTTTTTAGGAGGGTCTTTGTATAAATATAGGCTACTATATTATTGAATTCCACTTAGTATAAATATAAAATTAAAATTATTAACATTTAAAATGAAAATTATTTTTTGAAAATTAAATCGTGTTTGTCAGTTTATCTCAAAAAGATGTTTTTTCTTCTTTTTTTAAGTAGGGTAGAATGAAAAAAATAATGCTTTTACAAATTTATAATCTTGTTAGAATAAAAATTAAGGCTGCTCGTCAGTCAATTTCTGAATTCAGCTCACGAATAATAAGTCTATGGGCGTGTGATGCATTTTGTATTTTTAAAAATATCTCCTCGGGAAATTAATATTTTTTACTTCATTTTTCTGTGTACTCTTCTTAAAGGATGTCTCTTTTTTTATTTCTGAAAATATTTCCAAACTATATACCTAATTTCATATGACGTGTTAAACTGGTACACATACAGTTTGCCAGCTTTTAATACACAAAATATTAAATTAAGCATATATTTTAGAAATATTTTGACAATTAATTAAAAAGAAGACGTCTTTTAAGAAGTCTACACTAAAAAAAAAAAGAATTCAAAAATTGGTTTTTGAATTCTTTTTTTTTAGTTTTATTGGTTTGTGGTACACTAAAAAAAAAAAAAAGAATTCAAAAATTTCGGTTTAAACCAAATATTTTTTCATTTATTCTGCACATTATTAAAAATTGCAAAATAAAATTTATGCAGAAATTACAAGCACAGCATAATTAATGAATTTGAAAATTAACAAACTTTTTTTTTTTAATCAGTACGAATTTTCCTGATCTCCTATCTACATTTCAGACTATTTGGGTTTTTCTAAAATTAGCTCTGAAAAAGCTAATTTGAGAAAAACTCTTCCCAGTCATTATAAAAATTGAATGATATTGCAATTGTAATTCCTGGAGGTAAAGAATATATATTAGAAATAATAAAGTATCTTCATAATAACCAATTTGCAAATGTATGTTACAGATAACAATTTAAAAAAAAAAAAACTTTTTTCATTTACTTTACACATTATAAAAATTGCATATCCAATTTATGCAGAAATTACAGCCACAGCATTAAATAAAAAATGAATTGCTGAATTTGTAAATTAACAATCTTTTTTTTTAAGCAGTTCAAATTTTTCTTTTTTTTAAAATTATTCTCTTCTTTTTTAAAAATATATTTAATCTTTAATCAGGAAAAATAAAGTTCGTACATTGTATTACTTTTATAAAATTGCTTTTGCTTTTAAAAATATATTTAATCAGGTTAAATAAAGTTTGTATTTGATGAAAAATAAAAATTATGGTCATAATTTCTAACCCCATGTGGCTGATTTGTATAAGTGTTATCATTGTTGAATCCGGTTAGTGATTGATTTTTTTTTAACTTTTAAAGTAAAATATATTTATAGAAAGAGACTTGTAATCATTTGATATTACCGATACTGTAAATCAACACACATTATTTTTGATATATCTTTCATTTTTGCTTATTTTTTTATTGATTAAGTAAAATATGCTTTTGTTAAAACTCAACCCGCACAATAATTATTTCTTTAATAATTTGCTGAAAGGTCTGCATAAGTAGAGTATTATAATATGTTAATACAGTAAAACTTGTAAAGTTGACCATGCTTGTAAGTTGACCACCTATCTAAGTTGACCACTTTTGGTCAGCAATGGAATTAAACCTATATTATTTAATGTAGGGAAACCTTTGTAACTTGACCACCTGTCTGTATTGACCACTTATGAATGCCAAATTTGGGAGGGAGCATTATAAAAAAAATCCTTTGTAAGTAGGCTGCCTAATTATTACGATATTTATTTGTTTATCTATTTTTGGAAAGATAAAAAAAAATTAAATAAGTTCTTCAGGATAATATATTTTATGCTATAATGTTAGACCAGTGTTTGTCTGGATGGAGGAAACATCAATATAAAGTTTGCCTAAACCTTTGTGTAAGTTAACTATTCGAGAAATCTACCTATGAGCACTCTTTTGTTCTCTAAATAGGTTTCTTCTTTTTCTTCCAATTGATCTAGCCATTTCGAAAAATTGTGTCTTTTTAGGGAATCTTTACAATCAAATAAGTAAACTAACACATTTATCTTTAATTAAGTGCTTTAAATTTAAAGTTGTATAGGATACATTGTAAGTCATTCAGATTAAATTTATGTAATAATATTTTAGATAATCGTTGAAAAATAGATAATTACTAATTTTAAAGTAACGTTAATACATGATGTTATATTTTAATTAGTCCGAAATGAATAAACGCATAGTGTAAGAAATGACAAAAAAGAAATCACCACCCTCTATAAGTTGAGCACTAAAGTGCTGCAGCGTAAGTGGTCAGCTGACGCATGTTTCACTGTAGATCATTTTCTGAAAAAATAAAAACTTTATTTACAAGGTAAGGAAAATTCAAGGTTTTAACTTAGTTATTTAATTAATTATCAATAAATTAATTACTAATAATAATATTTACAATTAATGATCTAAAATACCCATGATTTTTCTACAAATGCTATTTAAACCATAAAAACCTTGGTTTAAACCAAAAAAGCTTGGTTTAAACAGAAAAAAAAACGTTTTTTTTTTGTTGTTTTTTTTTTCCAAAAAAACCCAGGTTTTTTTCCCAACCTTGACCTTCTTAGAATTAAATTGCACCTTAGAATTAAATAGCCACCGTGATTTAATTCATGTTATTCTGTTCACTCCAATTACTTGTTTTAAACTCGCACGCTTCACATCAAATATCATGTTTCAGCACTGATATACCTGGTTTGAAACACCTTTGTAGTTATGTACTTAAAGAAAAATAAGTAGAATCAAATTCTTGAATCATCTTCTACTCCTTATTATCAAAAATATGCAAAGACTAGGAGGGTACAGATGGTGTTGTGTTTCTTACTTACAGCATTACTATATATCAGTCTAGTTTTTCCCCCGGATTCTTCTGGCTATTGAAATCTCTTTTGTGGATTGTCTGTGTAGAAATAATACGACAATGTCTCTAAACCATCGGTGATACCATCGTAATTTGTCCCATCCAATAATTGCCATTAGCACATTCCATAATATTCCCTATTTGAAAATCATATAATGAGTTTATATTTGTTTAAGAGGCTGGTAGTTTTGTAACTGCTTCCACTTGATGTTTGATCATGCGTCCCAAGTAAGCATTACTAATTTAGGATAGCCAATAATGTTTTGATTGTATTCCTGCAATAGATTTTATGTTTGCTGTTACATGTTATTTGATGTAAAGTGTGTGAGTTTAAATCAAGTAATTGGAATGAACAGAGTAACATGCATTAAATCACGGTGGCTACGCTTTGTGCAAGGTGCTATTTGAATTCTAGGAAGGTTAAGTACAATTAGCTGTAGTACTAATGCAGCAATATAGTATATTTCTTAATATAAAATAATTAAACCTTATATGCAAATGATTAAGTAAGAACAAGTTTGAATTTCTGGCTTTTTTGAGAGACGCACAAAAGACCATTTTTAAAAAATCATATAGAATCGCTGGACAAAAATACACACAATAATTGATAGCGCTCATTAAGCACTTTAAGGGCATCAAATGAGAAGATTTTCAGATTTTTAAAAAATGGCTTTTTTGAGTAATCATACCTCAAAAATTGTGATTTTTGAACCTTTTCAAATTTCAAACTTCAAATTCTGAGGGGATATTCATCTCAGGCTTACAATGAAATTTGATGCAAAACGTCCATAACAGCACTTTAGATTGCCACCTCTGTTTTGTCAAAAAAGAATTTTTTTCATAAGAAAAAAAAATCACAAAAATCGGTAAAAATGTAAAATTTTCCCGCCTAAAAACTTTTTTTTTCTGTATCAATAAAGCCGACTAGATTTTTAAAATTAGTGTCTAAATAAAATGCCACCCCTTAGTTATTTATAGAAAAAAAATTCGAATCAATTAAAAACTTTTGAAACAGTGGCCATTTTAAAAGTGAGTGTTCTGCTGATTTTCTGAAAATGGTCAATTTTGTCTCAAATTTTAAAAGTCTTTAACTAGAGAAATAATTTTTTTTTGCAAAATCCTTTTGGGATACCTTATATGTCCCTTGGTTGTAACTACTGTAATTTAAAAAAAAAATTCTGTGAGGGTCATGTGACGCCTACTGCCTGATCTGAAATGGAATGGCTCATCAGAAATTGAACTTTGAAAAATGACTCAAGCTAGTAAAAATATCTTCTTTAAGTTAAAGTTATAAAGTTTTATTTAAAATATATGATTTCATGAGAAATCAGTAGATGTCACTATCATTGCAAAAGCAAGACAATAATGCTCTTACTTTCGTCCTTTCTCCACCTGCAACCAACATGGAACAATCCACTGTCGTAGTGAGGGAGTTTGGAAAAGAATTGCTAGGTATATCCTAGTATGATTGCTTGGCGTAGTTGAATTAAAAGTCAAAGTGAAAACTAATTTGAGACAGTAATTTAAAATGCTGTCATTGGAACATTTTTCGTCCTGTCTTTTTCTTTGTGAACTATTTAGAAAAAAAAATTTTCAGAGTTGTGTTCAGTATTAAAATTACTACCTAGAGTTAAACAGAAATAGTAAATTTTTTGAACTCATTTTCTTATATATTTTTTATCATTAAACATTACTACAGTTAACAAAGATTTTTTTTTTTTTTTAAAGATAGTGATCCGACATTTTGCTGTAAATTAAATATGTAACAATAAAGCAGGTCCGTCGATTACCAATAGCTGATAAATCGGGAGGCGTTTATGGGTCGATTAAGTATAACATATTTTTCATACTGCAATTCCACCATCGCCATTCTTTTTGCTTACTATATTTGACTTTTCAGAATTGGTCAGTATTTTATTTCTGTTATGGGCTTGTTTATTTTTCTACTTCTCCTAATTGGTTTTCAGGTAATCTTTTTAAGCTTTATGCGGTCAAACCCATTTATCTTGATTCTTGAACCCGACTCTCCCAAAAACCTCTCTATGTCAAAATATTTCTATTTCTCCCTGACATTTGTAACATAAATTCAGAAATTATGCTTAATTTTGAAAGGCAGAAATGAATTTCAATATTGTCATTTGTGCTCTTCATTCCAAAAACGTTCCGTTTCATCACTTAATGTTGCATTTCAAATTATTTGCCTAAAGAATATTGCATTACAGCTATTGCAGTGTTTGAAATGTATTGAAGCATGCCTTAAATGTGTTTACCAGTGCAGGACATTAGGGATGTAATGAATAGTGATTTGGCCGAATACCGAATATTTTGCCATTTCTTCCAGGCCGAATGTCTTAAGCCGAATACCGAACATTCGACGGCTGAATATTAAAATTTCTAGAAAATCGTTGTACTAGAAAGTATTTGTCAAATTAAAAATTGTTCATAAAGTCAAATAGCAAACACATAATCTATGATGTATGATTTAATTCCACTTGTTAAGAATTTAAGACTATTTAAATTTAATCTATTTTCTCTATTGTTTTGAATGTAATAAAACAAAGAATTTCACCCACAAGTGGTATAGAAATGACAGGTTTTATGGTAGTAAGCATTAGCATTATTTTACTAATTATTTCATTCAAATGGAGGAACTAATATTGCTTAGTGAACTTTTACCTTGCTCAAAACTGTTTTATGAAGGTAATTTAAAAGTTAATATTTTTATTTTATGGGGTTTTTACACACATATTTTTTAAAGAACTGTTAAAATTTAATACACTTAACTGGAATACATTTTTATTTTCAAAAACCCAAATAGCTTATGCTGTCTAAATATTCATGATATATTCTTGGATTTTCGCATTTCTCTCTTACCCAATATTCACAATAAATCAGTCTGCGCAAACAATGTCTGACTTCCACTTTGTTAATAATAACAAAATAAATTTCTCATATTCTCCATCATAATTAACCATTGCCAGCTTTTGGGGGCAAACGCTAAATATAAAATACAATATTACAAATTTAAAATCTGTTTTTGCTCAGTCAAGCCTAACACAAAGTTTTTAAAAAGTTGTTTTTTTCTAAACTATTTTTATTGATTAAAACTATATACTGATGTTTTCTTTTGCAATAATTATAATACAATTTTAAATGTTGAATCTGTACTTATTTCTTTATTTTTTTACATTTCTACTGTAGCGGAACTTTTCGGCCGAATAGCCCCTCAATATTCAGTTAGGCCGGATTTGACCTTACCCAGTATTTGGCCAGGCCGAGTAGGCACAATACCGAATAGTTGGCCAAATATTCGTTACATCCGTACTGGATATTTAATGAAATTGTGTTACCTCATTTAATTATAATATTTGAAGTTATTATTCTAACAGTTACTGTCTTTATTTCTCGTCAGGTATGGAGGACTATCGTATCCGAAATGTTTTCGTCTACTCTAAGAATATTCTGTGTGAAGGATAACTTCCAGTTGGTTTGCCTGTAGAACTCAAAGATATGAATATATAATCTAAGCTCTGAAAAGTGTTTTTTGCTTTCAATGTTTCAATTTTGTATATGGGGCTCTTTTGTTGTGATTTCGTTTGATTTTCTCCCAATTTATTTGGGTATATTTTAGAATCATTTGAATATTACAATTGTTTTTAATTTACTGTTTGAAATGTCCCTCAACAAATTGGGGAACTGGATATTGTTCCGACAGTAACTAATAGTTTTGTCATCGGGCAAACATGTTTTGAATTGCCTAACTTTGAATTATTAAAAATGAAAATATCATCACACATTCATTTTTATTAATTAAAAGTAATTGTTTAGCAACTGAAAACATTTTAGGCATAAGAATATGTGACCAAATGGAATGGGGATACAGGGACTTTTGGAAATAAAAGGAGAGTTAGCTAAGAAAATGTATTGCAATATATTGATTTACAAATGTGTTTTCTTTTGCAAGCTGCGGAGGTCTTATGGCCCCTGCCTCCCACCCCACTTTGAAATCTGCCCGTTATGAAATTCCGACCTTAAGCGCCTATTTTTATTTACATCAATGACATGAAAATTTGTGAGAAATTCATAAGGAGAATTCCCTGAAACAGAGCAAAGTAGGGAGCATTCGGGAATAAATTAGTTTTAAGGGAAAAATTTTGTTCTAATTCAAAATAAATAATGGATATTATTGAATTTTAGTAAGTAGTTCCTTTTATAACGCATGATGTAAATTTTAATTAATATACTAGATTACAATGAAAAATTTTGTTTAAATCTTACTATAATTAATGTATTTTATCTTTGCTGATAAAAAAAATTCTTCAAACATACACCCTCTTTCCTTTTCCCCTTTCAAACTTTAATATTTTTACTTTAAAATTAATGCATAAATTGCCCTTGAGAAATGAAACATTTAACAGGAAATTTGAAGCAAACACGCTAGTATAGTTTTAATAATCATAATTATTTATGGTATGAAAAAAATAGATAAATAAAGAAAAAATATTTATTCAGTTCATTCGACAAACTCATTTAGTTTTAGGCAGTACAATGATATTTGTTAAAGAAAAAGGGTTGTGTTTGTTACAAATTTGAAAAGCCACGTGTTTGCAGTACTATCACACTCAAAAGAAGGAATGTGGGGAGGAGTAGAAACTTCACCTGTCATGCTAAATAAAGGGGATGAGCATTTCAACTCAAACCTCTGATCATGGCAGCCCCCTGGTTTGTCAGGGGCAAAGATATCCACAGAGAGCTCAAAACCCCCTCCATCTCCCACTTTATCATCAAGGAATCTCGTAAATTCTATGCAGCCCTTGAAGCCAATCCCAACCCCCTCATCCAATCCCAAGCGAAATTCAACTCCACCAGCTCCGAGCATACCCACAATTACCCTTCCAGCTGCCGTCTCCTTAATTTCGACACTCTGAGCACCATGAATAACCCCCTTCCCAATCCCCAATATTTTTACGACCCTCCTTAATTCCTGGGGCCTTCGCCCCTTCTGGTTTCCCCTTCAGGTCTTATCCCAACTGCCTACTCCCATGCCATAATCCACCAGTTTTTTCTAGCGGCTCTCCGCTCTTTTGTGTTGCGTTTTGTGCTCCTTTATGCTGTAATATAACAAAAAAAAAAAAAAAAAATTGTTAATTAATTTACTGTTCATGCCATGCATTTTTCACTAACCCATGTTTTTCCGTCCCCACTAACCGTGTGGCCCTGACGATGGTCTTTTTCTAGACCCTCGCCCCCTCCTCCCTTTGCATTCCCACTACGTTTAGCATATTCTCATTGGCCGGTCCACTTTACGTTTTCTCCTATCAAAGCGTCAGGTAAAGAGGCCCCCCGCTTCACACCTGCTCAAGATCCAAGTCTGTCTGTCTGTCTCAAACCTCTAGAGGGGAAAAAAAATTTGCGCCGGAAATACGTGATCCTTTGAAAGGCATACTTTGTTCAGATCCTGGTGTCTCTTATAACTGGTTTTTGGAAATTTCTTGCTTCGTCGGAGGGTTAAATTAAATAACAAAATGATGGTTTAAAACTGCGTTTTTAGAACTTTGGTTCCAACCCCCCCCCCCCCCCCCCACTTCTGCTCGTCTTGTTTTCTTTACGCTTAAACAGTTACGTAAGTCTTCGAAGAGGGAAGGGGTGGGGATAATGACCCTTTCATTTCCATAACTCTGCCTTTGTCTCATGGACCATGTGGAAAATGTAAAATACTCGGAAAAATGCAGCAAAAGAAGTCACTTTGGAAACTTGGAATCAAAGGAAGGTTCGATGCTTCGATCATCAGTATCTCATTTTTAGCACAGCAGCACAGGTTGGGAACAGAGAACCCACAGTGTAATGACGTATAATTATTGTAACAATGTTTTTGGAGAGTGTTCCTTTTGATGAGAATATTCTCCTGCAGATTATGAGTGAGAACTTTAGATTTCTGCTTCTAGTATGAGGGTACATTCTCCTAGGCCAGGAGTCTAGGCTGGCGAGCTGTGGTTCACGAGCCACATGCGGCTCTTTGGACGTGAAACTGTGCAGTGCACCCAGAAACCCCCCGCACCTGCCATTTTTGGACGTGAAACTGCGGCTCTTTGGTTCCATATGCAAATAATTATTTGTTTTATAAAAAAAAAAAACATTTGAAAATTATTTTGAATCGATTAACAAGAATTAGGTACTGTTTTTATCTCTCAGCCACTTGTACTTGTTTCCCCCCCCACCCCCACCCCTCCCCGTAACAATCACGATTGTTAACAGCATCTTGTCAAAAGCACTACCATCGTCGGTTTAAAGAATTCTTAAACAAAATGGAGACTTGGTATTCCAACCTCCTTCTTCATAATAAAGTGTGGTGGCTTTCCAAAGGTAAGATGTTAAGACACCTTACGTTACAATGAATTGTTTTGCTTTGTGCTTGAATGAAAGAAAAAAAATTCCTCAATGAGAAAGGCATTAATCACCCTGAATTAGAGAACGAATAATGGTTGCAAAAATTTTACTTTATGGTGGATATCACAGCGAAATTAAACGAGCGGAATCTAAAACTGCAAGGAAAGGGAAACCCAGCCTATGTTTTAATAGAAGAATTCGTTTGTTTCGAAGAAAAAATAATTCTTTTTGCAGAAGATATTCAGAGTTTTCAATTTCTAAATTTCTAAAGCAATATCGCGGTAAAGTTGACACGAATTACTTCAGAAAAATTTTGCGGCTCTTTAAAAACTTTGAAATTTTGTAAATTGTAATTTTTAACTCTTCTGACTCAAAAGGTTGCCGACCCCTGACCTAGGCTGATATTTTCTCCCTGGAATCTGTACGGCCTTGCATATAGAATATGATTAAAAACAAAGAACCTGTAAGGATAATTGATGTATGGTTAGAACCGAAATGCCTGGTGTTGCAAATAATGTTGGGAGTGAACTGCTGTTTCTTTGGCCGTCATTTTTGCTGCCTATTTTCTGATCTGTTGTTTTGTGAATGTAAATGATATTTTGTAATGAATCTTTGAATTGCGTTACTTTTGAATTTAATAATTCTCGTAGAGGACTGGCGCTCTTCTACAATTCATATTGTTGTTGTTTTTCTTGAGGGGGGGGGGTGAGGAGGGAATGGGGGAGGTATGTGCATTTAGTAATGCATGTCATTTAAAGTGGATCAAAGGAGAAATTGTTTAGTGCATTTTAAGTAATATCTGCAACAAATCAACAATTGTAGCAATGTGATGATGATGATAATTATTTTAATTATCTGTGTACCGTTGTATGATGCAGCACATTTATTCATGAACATCTAAAAGTTTCTTTTAAAAATCAAAAAGCATATGCTGTCAGTTAACCAGGGCTCATGATTTTTTATTATCTTTTTTTTAAATAAAAATATTGGATTATTTATATTTTTTTAAACAGAACTTAAAGAATTTGGATATTTATTATGTTAAACTTCTAAAAATAAGATGTCTTGTTAAACATCACAATTTAAACAACACCTTTTAAGCTATTTTCACTGCAGTAGATATTTTGTAATAATAATAAAAATGAACAAATTTTTAATATGAATGCATGGTTCAAATAAAATTTGCCCCTCAGGAATAATAGTACATTCCAAGTAAAGAAAAAATGAATAAATTTAATCTGAATTCTTTGAAAGCTGAAAAAGAAAGACTTAATTTTACATTCAAAGCACTTCATTCCTTTTTTCTATTTTATGAAAAAAATAAAACTTGAAATTTTTTTATTTTACCCTTTTAGCATAATCATATGTTCACTCCGTCCATTAGTAGAAACAAAAACTTTACTCAGATATCTGTATTGAAAATTTCTAAGATGAAAAAATATTTCACAAGGAAAACAACACCTTAAGCTATTAATACAAATCCCATCAACATTTCCCATTTTAATCAATTTAAACAACTGAATCATGTCTCCTCTGATTTTCTTTTGTTCTAGACTTGGACTGAATCACGTTCCCTCTGTCTTTCCTTTGTTCTAGACTATACATGTACATATTGAGCCTTTTAAGCCTTACCTCATAATAAAGCCTTATCCATTATGGAACACGGAAGACGGGTGAAACATTTCTTTAAGGATGCATATTCTAAATAACTTTGTTTTAAACACTATCATCCTGAGTTATTTATTGTGTGTTATTAAGTAGCACTAAGATACTATTATTAAAATTAAAAACACAGTAAGTGGTCATGATAACTATGAATTTTTCAATGAATTATGCTGTGATGTTTCAGCATAGGTGCCATAAGTTCATAAATAAGTGTTTTATTGTATAACTAAAATGCTCTAACATTAAGATAAAGCATAAGTTTTTTTAATATTTTGTATAAGTAAGTACTTAAGTTTATTTTGCTTGAAAAATTCCCTTTTTTTTACATTGTGTTGTAAACAAATAGGGTACTCAGGAGTTAACATCTTCTTGAAAATGTGACAAAAATCGACAAGTTAAATGAAAAAACAACCGGCTTTGTACCATGAAAATTCCGGCTGGAACCTCTCAAAAGTCTCCTCATCATGATACACATATCTCTAACTATGTGTGTGTGGTTTTAAAATGAATGATTGTTTTATTTTTGTAGACATCACCATCCATTTTTCGACATTGAAATATTTTATTTGGGTACAGGGCTTCAATGTTTTATGCTTCTCATGATTAAAATGGTTTCCTATTTGCACTAATTCTTTTCATTATTTTCAGCGGTTATCCGGACTGTGTGGCATCAAACTTCAACATGCACGATATCAACCTTCAACTATGCAAACGTTCATATGCTCATACATCCGAGGAAGTTTATTGAATTGAAGGTTTGAAGAAATGCAACGATAGGACAACAATCTCAAACTTTAAGATTTGAAATGAAGAGCTGCAAGTTCCTGAATGGAGTCCAGTCAAAAAAAAAAAAAAACGGAGGTCTAAAATTGCCATGTCCTGAAGTGGTAGATGCTACCAGCCGATCACAGTTTCATTTTAAACGCAATGTATAAGCCACACATACACAAACTGCCAAAATGGAAGTGGTCGTGATTCTCATAAATAACTTGGCATATTCAAATACTTCTAAGTAGCAATGTAAGGAATTTGTTTTATTTTGTATTCTGCAGAAACCATTTTTTGGATTTAATTGACAAACCAAAGTTTCCATACTAGTTAACTCTATAATTAATAATTTTTGAACTAACAAACATAAGTTCCGTCGTGGAAAAGATCATGCTCTTGGGATTTTCGACTGAATGGGTTTTTAAGCATATGATTAGAGAAAGAATATTTGTGAATCCATCAGTGCAAAAGATCATCATCCTGTCGTTTTAGAAAAGCGTTTTTTCATGCTGTACAACAATGGCGTGCAATTCGAACATTCATGATGCTGAAAAACGGTATTCGTGTGAGCATTGCTCAAACGTCTTTTCTTTCTCTTCCTATTTGAAGAGACATATGAGAGTCCACACAGGGGAAACACCATATTCGTGAGAGCAGTGTTCAAAGTCATTTTCTACAATTTCAAATTTGAACGCACATATGAGAGTCCACACAGGCAAAAAACCATATTCCTGTGAACTGTGCTCAAAAGCATTTTCTATCTCTTCCAATTTGAAGAAACATATGAAAGCCCACACAGGTGAAAAACCATATTCCTGTGAACAGTGTTCAAAGTCATTTTCTACAACTTCAAATTTGAAGAAACATATGAGAGTCCACACAGGCCAGCAAGGGCGGATCTAGAAAATCTTCAGGGGGGGGGGGCGATTTTGGAAATCTCGGGGTTCAATGTAAGGATGGATGGAGGAGATTCTTCATTCCTTTTCAACAGTCCCTCCGCCCCCCCCCCCTTTTTTTCAAACAGCAGGAAAACAAAAAAAAAAAATGCTAGTGTAGTGCTATTTAAAATTTTACTAGCACATTTTTTCAATGCATATACGTTTATTCAAAGCCCTTATAAAAGGAACACAAGCTGACTTTTTTTGCTTTCGCAAATCTGTCTATAATTTTTTCAACGTCCAATGTAATATCTTTATGGATATGCAATTACGCTAATTCAGTGAGTCTATCATCACTCGTTCTGCTTCTTAGCAAAGTTTTAACCGAGTTAGGATTTCCTTCAAGCTTTCTCAAGAAAAATGTAGGCTTGTAAATACATTTTCTAAATTTGAGTTGATATGTCTAAATTACAAAATAATAGCAATTGTTAGTAATATATTTTCTAAAATTTTCAAAATGTAATACTAAATATGTACTAAAAAAACCATCAACGAGTATGTGCAATTTATGTAAACATCTGTAATTATGAATGTTCAATGAAATTTCTCAGACTCCAAGTTTTAGCGTAAATGCTGCAGGAATTTACACCACGTGCTAAGGGTTGGCTAGCTGTCACCAGTTTGATAGGTAGAAGAAAAGAGCAGGGAATCTATTTCCCATTATTCCAAGGATTAGCAACTCAGCAATACTAGAGGACAAAGGAACAGGGGGAAAGCATAGAACTTGAAGGGCGTTTAGGCTGGGATTCCAAGAACATAAAAAAATGGCTGGTCCCGGGGCACAAAGAGTAAAAACTCACTTAGGAGTGTTGTTGTAGTATCCACTTGAATCAGCCCAAGAGGGGGGGGGGCGATCGCCCCATCGCCCCCCCTCTTAGATCCGCCGTTACCAGAAACCAGATTTGTGTGAATGTTGTCCAATGGCATTTTCAGATGTTTCAAAATTAAAGAGACATTGCAGAGTCCACACAGGGGAAAGACCATATTCGTGTGACTACTGCTGTAAAAGTTTTTCTTCCAAATTTTACATGACGAAACTTATGAGAAGCCATTCTGTTGTGCTCAAGTGAAATGTCTTAAGCTATTTTTTCAGTGTAAACTCTTGCCAAAACTTAGAAAACATATTCTGAAAAAAGAAATACTATGAAATGTTCTTAAAGACACCTTTCCTCGAACCATAAAAGATTAATTTTGACTCGTGCGCCTCGCATAATCGTAAATTTGCTTCAAATTTTTTTCTTACGTCGCAATCTCAGCAGAATAACTGAGAATCCAGAACCACAAAACTCATACTCCTTTGTAGGATATATCTGCAATGGGATGAGTCTCAACTTTCTGCAAGTTCTCCCGTTCAATGCCAATACTGGTTCCTTGAGGAGTGCGACTGACACAAAATACTTCACATTCGTCCACATTGCTGCTGACTTGCAGTGGTTCCCTTCTCATATGATAGCACAAGCAGCAAGTCATGGTCTCCTGGGTGGAAATCTTTTTTAAGGATGGAATAAGTGGCAGCTTATGAATTAGCACGAGAACACGTTAACTGAAATGAACGACAGTTTCAGAAACCCTTCAAAAATAAATCTGTTGTTACAGCTGCCTTAAAACTTACTAAGGAAGACATTAATGTCTCCAAAATCTCTTTGAATTCGTATCTGTAAGAAATCGTACTCTCATGGAGTTTTTTAGCTCATGTATTGACCAATGAAGGGTGAACACTGACTGAAATTCCATCTGTGTAAATATTCTATTGTTACAAAGAATTTTTTTTTTTTTTTTGAGAGACTGGAAATGATTTAGTTAAAGTTTTTATGACTTCCTGCTAAAATATTTTATATTTCTTTCATCCATAGACTCGTGTCTTTTGCATGGAAAAAAGTGTTCCTTGTAGCACCAAAACATGTACCTGCTATTATCATTGATATTTGTGTTTTCCAAGTTGTTTTTGAGCAGGTGAAGATTATATTTTTAATTTTTATTCACAATATTTTGCGAGTTATTTTGTTAATGATCATCATAATATTTGCAAAGTATTTTCTACTTTATAATCATGTGTTACTTTAGTCCTTTTTTTTTTCACTGGGTATATTGGTTAGTTATTTTAAGTTTTTACACATGGAAATGGGATTATCTTCCTGTGGAATTTACTTGTGAAATGTCTAGATATGATTCTTTTTTTATTGTTCATTAGGAGAATTAATTTATTTTCTTTGTTCTTTTTGTAATCAGCATATTTTATATTCTGATAAACTTTTTATGCAATGCCAAATAAGTCATTAAATTAATAGTAAAAAATGAATGGAAATTCAATACCCATCAATTTTCCTAATGAAATCCAATGCTTGGGTAGGTTAACTTCTAAAAGTTCAGAAAGCTAAATATTTATTTTGTCTTACAGGTTTTTAATATGCAATGTGTTGGTATTTAAAATTGTTGTTAAGTGCATTAAATGTCGGTAGAAAAAGGGAGGGGGGAGATACTTCTGTAATTGTCTAGTTTCAAAATTACGCTGTCATTTTTGAAGTGAATATTCAGTGTCATTTTAAATATAAAACTAAGTCATGTTATTGGAGGGAAATAAAAGATATAAATATTAGTTTAAAACTACGGTAATGTTCGAGAAATACTTTTCTAGTTTAATGAAAGAATTTTTAAATATTGAAATAATCTCTCTGTTGAACAAAGAAGTAGATTATAAATTATATAAGATATTTTAAAACTTAATGCAATTCAATTGTAAAGTAGGCTAAGATTTATATATATTTTTAAGTAAAAAACAATTAGTATTGAGACCTATGCAATATACTTGACCTTTTCCCCTCTACCATTTTTTTAATGTTGCATTACTAATGTGCTTTTCACGTGAGTGTCCAATTTTAATTTAAACAACTCCATATGTACAAACAAATTGAAGCCAGAGATTGTTTTTAAAAGTCAAAATGAGAATTTCAATGGTGATTTCTCGTAGTTTTACACGTTGAAGTAAATTTTGATTCAGTCTTGCATGTTGTTAAAATTCATTTAACATAATATTTTTGTATCTGTATTAAAACTAAGTCAAATATATTTTTCTTGCCTCTTATTTTGTGTGTGTGGTGTTATTAACTTTTGCAATATTATACATTCATACTGCCAATTTTGTGTTTAATTTTTTTCTTTGCATATTGAGCTGGACAACTTATATTTGCTTGAAGTGCATTTTGAGAATTTTAAATTTTATCAAAATATTTTTTTTTTCGTACCTAATTGAAATATTCTTGAAAAGCTCTTAAAAAATACTGTAAAATGGCACTTGCTTCAGGTGTCTGCCTCAATTAGAAAAGATTCTACTTCAATTCAAGAATTGGCTGTTCTGAGTGTTTTGACTGATTTTTGCAACTTTTAAAGTGCTGTATTTTAAAAGCGGGTTGATATATATTTTTAAAGATAGCTTTTTTTATATAAATCTATATAAGCACTACCTCTGTACCAAATTTCATCAAACTCATAAATGGTGATGTCAGATCAGTGACTTGACACGGAAATCCATATCGGGTATCTTTACCTAATAATACCATTCACACTGCAGCCCCTCTTCAAATGTTGGCGTTGCCACGAAAGTCATCACAAGATATCAAATTTCTGAATGCCGCATTTACTCACAATTTAGTACAAATTTGAACCTCTTCCTTGTGGGGGATCACCCCTCACCCTCCCAATCAAGGTTGACATCCTGCCTCTGTTCATTTCTGTAAGTTTAAAATGTTAAGTTTGAAAGAAAAAAAAGAAAGAAATTTAATCTATATGAATAGACAAGAGTGAAAAACACAATAAAATTGCCTTGCTCACTATTGATAACTTTTCCCCGGTCTGGGCTTTTCTTTAGGAAAAGACTCCTGACCGGAATTTTTTCTATCAAATTTTATTGTTAAAACTTGCATATGTGCTATCGCTCTTTGGAACTGAACTTTTTACTAGTTTTTATGATTTAGACCGTTCATAAAAACGGTCTAAATTGACTTCTGTAGATTCCAGATTCCTTCATGTATCTGGTGCATGCCAGTGCATTGTGCTACCCTTTTACAAGCTTAATGATTATAGTTTAATTAGATCTCCCTTTTATATATTTAAATACACAATGTTCTATATATTTAACTTAAATTATTACTTGTTATCACAATGATAGCAGTCAATGATTTTCCTGAACCTTTACTGGTTTCCATACTTGTTTCTAGTTAATTTTATTATAATTTTTAACTATGGTTCATTTACTTCTGCTGCAGCTGTTCTGAAAACTGACATGGCTCCTGATTGATCTACGATTGTAAACCTAATGCAATTGGTACTCAAGTCTGCCGAAGGAATTAGTATAAACATGAGCATGTTGAAATCTTGTGGTATTCACATGCAGTTTATTTTATTGAAGTTTCGTTTTTGCACATGTGCACCTCAAGAGTTACTGAAACTGTGTTATGTTGTGTATGTAATTTAGGAACCTATGTTCAATGAAACACTCTAGGCTCAAAGAACATCTAATACAGACGTGCCAACTCTCCCGCATTCTGCGGGAGACTCCCGAATTTGGGTTTCTTCTCCCGCCCTCCTGAATCGATCCAAAATCTCCCGAATTGGAACTGATTCGGCACTGAATTTTAAATTACTGCATTACCCCCTGAAATTTCCTTTTCTTGCAAAGTCGATGTTAGGTAGCATCCCCTCCTAATCGTGACGTCACGCCAGGAGGCGTGGAGCTCTGACGTCACTCTGCTGAAGGCGCATGCGCGTGTTTGTTTAAATGCCCGTTTAGATTACGCTTTGCACTCGAATGGGTTGTCATAACATTATTAAAAAAACAAAAAAAAAAAGAAAATGGTATTGTGTTTTGCACCAGAATTAAAATACAATATAAAAGTAACATATTTTATACACTATAAAATGTTTTAGAATTTAGACTATAAAACTGTTACTGTATATTACAAAATTTGGTACTTATCGGCAACGTTGGCAAAGCATGTATCATTTAATGTATATCATGATACTTATAAGCTGATATATATCATGATATATAGGTATCCAATTACATTTTTATACAATTTAAAGTTTAACGCTTTAAATTCATCTTTGAGTACCTCATTGATTCATGTCTAAGTTAATAAAATAATGAGAAAATATAATTTCGTATGAAGCATAAAATGGAACTAAATTTACAGTGATGCCCGGTATATTAACCAAATAGTATGCTATCTCTTATTATTATGCATTTTATACCAAGCAATGCTATTACATTTTAATTGCACGAGATTACCCTACATTTAAACAGCATGTTAGTGACATTTCTAAAATATATGCCAATGTAGGGCATATATAACCGATAGGTAAACTAAATTTAAAGCATTGCTTTTAAAAGGTACAGACAAACTTTTATTTTCTAAGCAGGATTGGTAGAGTATGGCTTGTTGATTTACAAATTCTTAATAGTTAAAGCATTTTGGCTTCTTAAATTTTAAACTGATTTCAACGGCGGATCTAAGGGGAAGGCGATGGGGCGATCGCCTCCCCCCCTTGGGCTGATTAAAGTGGATACTACAACGACACTCCTAAGTGAGATTTTACTCTTTGTGCCCCGGGACCAGCCATTTTTTTATGTTCTTGGAATCCCAGACTAATAGCCCTTCAAGTTCTATGCTTTCCCCATGTCCCTTTGTCCTTTAGTATTGCTGAGTTGCTAATCCTCGGAGTAATGGGAAAGAGATTCCCTGCTCTTTTCTTCTACCCATCAATCTGGTGACAGCTAGCCAACCCTTAGCACGTGGTGTAAATTCGTGCAGCATTTACGCTAAGACCTGGAGTCTGAAGCATTTCATTGAACATTCATAATTACAGATGTTTATATAAATTGCACATACTCGTTGATGGTTTTTTAGTACATATTTAGTATTACATTTTGAAAATTTTAGAAAATATATTACTAATAATTGCTATTATCTTGTAATTTAGACATATCAACTCATATTTAGAAAATGTATTTACAAGCCTACATTTTTCTTGAGAAAGCTTGAAGGAAATCCTAACTCGGTTAAAACTTGGCTAAGAAGCAGAATGAGTGATGATAGACTCACTGAATTAGCGTTATTGCATATCCATAAAGATATTACATTGGACGTTGAAAAAATTATATACAGATTTGCGAAAGCAAAAAAACGTCAGCTTGTGTTCCTTTTATAAAGGCTTTGAATAAACGTATATGCATTGAAAAAATGTGCTAGTAAAACTTTAAATAGCACTACACTAGCATTTTTTTTTTTTTTTTTGGTTTTCCTGCTGTTTGAAAAAAAGGGGGGGGGGCGGAGGGACTGTTGAAAAGGAATGAAGAATCTCCTTCATCCATCCTTACATTGAACCCCAAGATTTCCAAAATCGCTCCCCCTCCCTTGAAGATTTTCTAGATCCGCCCTTGACTGATTTGTAACATTTTCTAGAAAATAATAGTCCGAAAAACATTATGCTAACATAAAAACAAACCCATCTGCAAATTTTAAAATTGTGGTTTTTGTTCAGTCTATGGTTAAGTAAATACTATCATTTCCATTACAACGTTAGTGTTAGAAAACTTCTTCAATTTTATTTATAGTTGGTATGTTCATAGTTAACTATTTTTGTTACGGAATATATGATCAAGAATAAGTAATAAAAATTTCATAAAACAAGAATAAACTTAAATAGCTAATTTGGAATTTGGGAATAAAATTCTTACACTTCAAATGCAAATACTACATGAGAAAAAAATCAACTTTACTTTGCTAAATTGAACCATAGGCGTAACTAGGGTTGGCGAAAGGGGGGGGGTCACCCTAAAAATGTGCAGACTAAACACTAATAAGAAATGTAAAAGAGTTGAAAATTTACTTGTCATAAATACTTGTCTCCAAAGATATACTCCGTGTTTATTTCAGGCATCTCCCGGGGGGGGGGAGCTACCCCCTCGGAGCAAGTCAACAACTCCCCCTCCCCCGGCAAAAAAATTCAGATCACAAGTTTTAAAAAAAGAAAGAAAAGAGAAATTACGCTTTTAAGACACTTTACTTTCAGAAACACTTTCAGGGAAAGGACATTGAACGCTATGAGGAAAGACACCAAAAGTAACTTAAAAGATATAAGACTTTATTTTGAGAAAAATTGGTGGGGGGGGGAGTAACCAAAGTCCTTTCTGTTTCCTCTAACATCACCAAAGTATCCCGAAATTGCATTGCTAGGAAGATTTCAAAAAGTTTCCTGGGAAGAGCCCTGGGAGTTAGCCTAAGCATTATAGATGTAAGACCAGTTACAAAAATTTAAGTTGCAGAAGCCCCAAATACCCACTCCTCTAACTTCGCCAAAGATCTAAACATACATCGACTATATATAAATCAAAAAGCTATCATATATGTAAAAAAATTCATATTAACATCATTTCTAGTCATATATCTATATATATATATATAAAGGGTATGATTTTGAAGCATACACTGCCCTTCCTAATTCTTAACATGCTCCCCCTGCTCCGGAGCCAAGGCAGTATCCAGAATTTTTTTCCGGGGGGCGGGGGCAGACTTCGACACACTTATGTTAAGCAAAGTTTCAGGAGGAATATATGATACATTGCAAAAGATTTCTGGGGGGCGGGGGGGGGCGGCCCGTGGGTCCCCTTTCCCCTCTAGATACGGCCTTGATTCACAAAAACATTAAACATTATTAGTTTATTTTTATTCAAACGCAATAGAAAATTTAATATTTAGCGCTAAGCAATCTTCTATCTTCGGCATTCATAATATTAAAACTGGGAAATAGTGGAACTTTAGAGAAAAAAAAACAAATTCTCCTACAAAAAGGCTCATCCCCACAATAAATTTCTAAAAACTTTGTTACATTTGTAGCAAAACATACCTCAGAAGTGGAAGCGGCTGAATAAAATTTTCTTTTCTTTGGATGACGAACGTGTCCATCGCTGGAGTGCAAACATTATTATGTGTCGAAAATAATTAAAAATTTAGCTAAAATATAAATAATACTTGATTGTAAATTAAAATGCAGCATTAAACCGTAGCAGTCAGATTGGAAACGTTGAACGGATGATTTCCAGAGTCGTAATGCAATCAGTGATGTACCATAATAAGAAAAAAAAACATTTAAAATACAAGAGATGAGAGAACATCTGTAAATGAGAATGCAATGCAAATACAGTTCATCAGTTTTCCAATCGGCTCGTTTACAAAAAATATTTTACCAAAATGGGTGTTTGGACCTTGGACAGGAAAAGTCATAAATAAGTACAAACAGCTCTTTAAGTTTCTTGATGAGCTTCCTGGCTTGAGGGTTTAATCCATTAGGGAAATTGTTGGCTAGGGTAGGGGCTTTTGGGTAAAAAAGACATCAAGAAGGAAAGAAAACCCTCTGGAGTGATTGAAAGGATCTCTTTGTCTGTGTGTGGTACGGTGATTGAAGCCACCTTTCGCTGTAAAATCCCCCTCCCCAAGGTGATAAGGGGGTTGATTATAACCAGATGAAAAGTCCTCTTTATTATGAGCTGCATACTTTGGTCATGATCACAACCCTTCAGAGAAAGAGGAAATAAAACCATATGCATATGTGTTTACCCAGACAGCCATGAATCTCCAAATTACATCCATAGGATATCTCTTGGATAAGATGAGTAGATATAACCACATCCATGAGATATCCCTGAGACATCCACATATCTGCTGAATATCCACAGAACGTCAAAAAGGTTGCAGCTATTGGAACTCCCTGAGACGTCGCGATACCGCGACGTGTATTAGATATCCCATGGATACCCAGGATATCTCATAGATATCCTGAAAACATCCAACAGATATCCCATAGACATCTTAACGTCATAAGGTTATCTCTAGGATATCCAAGAGACATCCATCTCTTGGATATTGGGATATAGCTTGGATATCCATAGGAGGTCTCAAATAAATGGTTTATAGGTATTTATAAAACATCAGAATATGCTACAGATTTATTACATATGCAAAAAGAGTACAAAGCCTATAGCATAACATATTTGAGCAATGTAAATTACTCCATTACAAATTATAATTACATAGCCATTATTTCCCTATAACTACTTTTGAAAATACTTATAATTTATTTTCAAATCTTCACTTTAGGAAAATATGACTAAGCAATTAAAATTTTTAATGAATATTCAATACTAGAGATATATATTAGGCTACAGGTCAATACACTTCATGCATATGCAATAAATCTTTAGCACATTTTGATATTTTACATATATAAGCAAGAAATGTAACAAAAATTATATAGTATTGACAAAACATTTTTATCTTTTTCTATGAACCCGTATTAAATAGCTCATAAAAAAAAAAAAAAAAAAAAGAGTACTTAAAATATAAAAAATATTCCTTCATAAAACTACTTCTGAAAGATGAGACAAGTGTTTAAAATTTTACATCCATTTAGAGCATTAATTTAGAGTACTTAAAATTACTCGCAATTTTCATACATTAACGATTTTCATACTAATTTAAACTTTACTCCTTTTTAATTGTGTACAGTATAATTCAGATATAATTATGATTGAATTTACTGATGTAACTCTGGATATTTCATTAGAAACAAGTGGTATTCAATGAGCAATACGAGGATTATTTTTTCTCAAAAATGTATTACTTTTGACTTAAAGATGATTAAGAGTAGGCTGCTGTTCTCCGAGACAAAAAAATAAACTGAACAAATAAGTCGTTTTTTTGTTTTATTTTAAAAAGGCACAAAAATTATATACAGAAGACATTACAAAATAGATTATTTTATACAAAATAGATTTATTTACACAAAAAAAAAAAAAAAAAAAAAAAAAAAAAAAAAAAAAAAAAAAAAAAAAAAAAAAAAAAAAAAAAAAAAAAAAAAAAAAAAAAAAAAAAAAAAAAAAAAAAAAAAAAAAAAAAAAAAAAAAAAAAAAAAAAAAAAAAAAAAAAAAAAAAAAAAAAAAAAAAAAAAAAAAAAAAAAAAAAAAAAAAAAAAAAAAAAAAAAAAAAAAAAAAAAAAAAAAAAAAAAAAAAAAAAAAAAAAAAAAAAAAAAAAAAAAAAAAAAAAAAAAAAAAAAAAAAAAAAAAAAAAAAAAAAAAAAAAAAAAAAAAAAAAAAAAAAAAAAAAAAAAAAAAAAAAAAAAAAAAAAAAAAAAAAAAAAAAAAAAAAAAAAAAAAAAAAAAAAAAAAAAAAAAAAAAAAAAAAAAAAAAAAAAAAAAAAAAAAAAAAAAAAAAAAAAAAAAAAAAAAAAAAAAAAATCTTATGGATCTCATTCTTTTGTCGACGAAAAAATAGGTTAAATTTCTTTGGGATTTTGTTTCCTTTTGCAAGAAGGTTTGCAGTTTGTGATAACGCATTTTGAGAAGAGAACGGTTGGCACTCAAAAAACTAATATCTAAACAATTCTATACGCTGTGTTCAATGTCGAACTTTTTCTTCAGCCATTCCATTTAAAAAGCAACATATGACGCCGTAAACACTCAACGCTAATCCAAGACTTTATTTTCAGGGAGGACACCATCACCCTGGTCAAGAAGAATGGATCCTTTGGCATGAGTCTCAAACTTTCATTTGATGACCTTCACAGGTATGTAAAAATACTTCACTTTGCTTCTATGTTGTCAATTGCCATCGTTTACGATTTCCCCCCTTCATTATCCCCTGCTTCGGAGTTATTTGAGTGTAAGTTGAATCCACACACACACCTGTCACATTTGCTTTTTGTATGAATTCAGAAAGGTTTTCAATGCGGTCATCCTTCGAAACTGAACATGCTACGGGAGTCTGACCAGTAAATGAACGCTTAAAAGCAATATATAAAAAACTCATTTTTATACATATAATAAAAGTAAAACACTAAATATTTTATTCTAAAGCAATTGAACTAAAAAATGTTTTTCTGACTTTCTAGATTTGAAGGTTTTAAAGTAACCAAATGCCGCTACCCAGCTCCGGTATTCAAAGACTTGTATGAAGGCGATGTTACCGTGAGAATAAACAACACAATCTTAAGAAAATACAATGTGCAGAATGCACTGGACATCTTATCTAGTGCAGGCAAGGAAGACAACATCACCTTCGTAGTTAGGATGGTGGACCTCTCATGGAAAACTCTGAAACGATTTCATACTATTAAACCTCACCATGAAGTCAGCCTCAACTTAAATTCTCAAGAATCACTTAAGGTGGACTCTTCAACTAAACCCAACGAGGGCCGCAAAATAACATTCAACTTGGACTCGGAATCCAAATCTGGACCATCTACAGAAGAAGCTAAACCTGGACCATCTACAGAAGAAGCTAAATCTGGACCACCTACAGAAGAAGCTAAACCTGGACCATCTACAGAAGAAGCTAAACCTCAAAACAACCCAGAAAACAACGAAGTTTACTTCTACATCAAACCACCTAAAAGGTCTTTCTGGGAAAGATTTTTAAGCGCACTCAACAGGTGGGTTCAAACACTTCATTCTTCGTTTTTTGCGTATTCAAAGAAATTAAAGTAAAGTTTTGTTTTGCTAAGCTGCTTTGTAAATGCATAAAAAATTGTTTTTAGTTTAGTAACTAATTTTTCTTCGTAAGAATGTCACAAATGAATGTAACACTAATCTAACAATAAACTTTTAAAACGCTGCTTGCCTTAGATATTAAACGACGCAATAAGATTTTCTTTTTAGTGTGTTGTTGCGTCATATTCAAAGTTTTTCGACCGTAATAAACTTACTGAACTTTTAACTGAGGTGGTAATCAGTTATTTTTAATTTTGTGCAAAAATATAATTCATATTGTGTTAAAACCTGGGACTGGGGGATGAACTAAACAGTACATTTTATTTGGTAAGTTCTTAACAATTAACTTGAGAAGCGAGCCTTAGAAAATACGTGATGAACATTGGAGTTTTAGGATCACATAAAATCCTGCTCAGCTCACGGTTCCCCTTAAAATGTCCAAAAGTCTTCAAGTGTTTGAGGGGTGCCGTCCGATTTCATTTCACATGGAAAAAGACGGTACATGAGAAATGAGATGAACATGTCGATCATGGAGAAAGCATGCTCTTAGTTAATTCTTAGTCGTGTACTCGCGTGTGGCGAGGTACGCTGCTATCGAGTCTAACAGGGCCCTTGTAGGCAAGAGTCCTATTTCCGCCCCTTTGAAAGGTCTCTTAATTTTTTGAAACAGATCCCAAATGAGAGACCGTCACATGGGATTGGCACCCCCAGAAGTATCGTTTCACTTGGAGGACATTGGAGCCGCGACATATTTAACGTGCACCATCTCCCTTTAGCGTACACGGACCGCAGCAAACAGCCGCGAGAGGTTGTCACCCTCCCAAACACTGACCTCAGTCCACGTTGCTTTACTTTCGGTGTTCTGCGGGAACCGAGCTTCTACCGACTGGTCCACTGCGGGCCACATCTTGAAGTGCAATTGATAAATCCTCGTTTACTGAGATACCTCTAGCAACAGTCTATTGTAAAAGACGTATTTTCTTGAGCTTGCAGTCTATGTGAAAGCAGTATAACTATTTGCAAATTAGTCGAAGACTTTATGCAGCTGGTAGCACTTCCTGTGCTGTGAACAGCTGTTCAGTAAACAGGACTCAAGTTGCTCTAGCAACAAATGATACTTATCAATTAAAGAGCTTACTGTGCTAAACTCGCCAAGAGAGATAATACATCGCCAAATCAATAGTACAGAAAGCAATTTTATAACTAAGCAAGTTATTGAATTTAAACCAGTGGCACTTTCTGTTGGGGTCAATTCAGAAAATCGCCGCAAATGTCGGCCCTTTAATAATATCCAGTAAATTTTAGCATACTGATATTAAATTTTTCACAAAAATGACACCTAACTCTTCCTAAGATAGAATAAATCTCGCAACACAATAAAATGTTGTTACTTGCCAAAAAAAAAAAAAAAATGCTGAATCACATGTGGTGCATAATCTAGTTATTTTCGCAACTAACCCTCTTAAACATTATCTCGTTTTTCTTAAACTAGTTTTAAAAGTTTCTTTTGGTACAGGAGTTACTTTACTTCTATTTAGTTCGTTATGTGGGTCATTCGAATGCACATGCCACATATTACGAACCATAATGTTACGCACTCAGACCGACTATAACACGCAGTGCGCCTTTCATTGCACGCAAAGCAAAAGCAGATTTTAAGGATGATAGTGCGGAAGTTTTGCTCAAGGGAGGAAAGAGAGATCTGTTTTTGGAGTCCTTATCAGCATCACTGCGAAGTTAAACTCTCCGTTTTATTAAATTTATGAGGAACACTAATTCCACTTTAATCTGTACATAATTAATACGTACATAAATATTTTTATAAACTGTGCTCTGTACTAAAATGTGGAGAATTATGAAAAAATATAAATTCTCCTTCAACAACGAAGTCTAAACACGCTGCAGCAAAACGGAATTTTCTTTTCCCATTTGTTTCCAATTTTAGAGTGGTTGGCCGTTAGTAAGACCGTACAGCTCGCCAAAAAGCCATGAGATCAGATCGCTGTCAAACTAGCAGCCCAAAAGCAACCCTAAAGCAATTTCTGATCATTTTTACTCCGAGGTTACAAAAATGGATGTTATTAGCCAAATACAAATTTTAAAGAATTTCCATATATAATAAAGTAGTATGTTGTGGTCATCTGAGGCCTAGAAGCTGACTGGTAGCCTTCCGCGAACAAACATTGAACAAACGCAATTTTCAGGGATTTATTTATTTACCACGTATACAACCACATCATAGACTAATTAATGGAGCCGATTGATATAAATTTACTCAGATATAATTGACAAGAAATAAATATACCTAACGCTGTGCCCAATAAATATAAGAATTGAAATTTCACAATGTCATTAAAAGCAATAATTATCAGAATTTTCATAAGTTCATGACCATTCAAAAAAAAAAAAAAAAAATCATGCATCACAAACTGTAGGATGCTTAAAACTTTCACTTACCTTCAAATTATTACAGTTTTCTATCGACATTTCAAACCCGTTGCATTCTGAAAAATAACCGCTGAGTGCTCGAGGTCTTCACCAGATCTGCACGGTTCTGAAAAATAGAGTCCAATATTCACTCTTTGCTCTCGAGTTAAAATATCTGAAACCTTGCAAGAAATCGTTTGTCAACACATTCGAAATACAACAAGACATTTCGTTGAAAAACATTAATTTACTTCTAAGATTGATTCTAACGAACCTAGTATTAAATAAAATTCTTTTCGAGTTAAAAAAATTCAAAGGTTCCCGACAATAAACGCCCATGCTTTCTGTAAACAAAAATATAAACAGAGATTCGCTTCACTTGAAATCGATGAGCGAGTCGGAAACGGTTTGATCGCGGTTGTTTTAACTGTATGCTCTTGAACTGGAGTTTCTTAAATCAACTGTGTTGAAATAGTAGAGTGAAAATTAAGCCCAACAGCAATGCTAACCTTGTGAAAAAATAGTGTGAATAATACTTTTTTTTTATTATTTTAAAAATTTTTATTTATTACTTCTTTTTTTTTTTCATCAATCTCAGAAAAAGTGAACATGGAAATCATTTTCTTTTCTGTCATACATCTCATATTGTACATTATTCCTAGCAAAAAGTGGTCTCAAAATTTACAACGTTGTGCATTAATAAAGAGGTTCCTTGTCTTTGCAAAAGTCAGTAATATATTGAATTTTTTCAGAGGTCAACTTTTTGGATTTTTCTTCTATAATTGGCTTACACGAAAAAGAAAAATACAGTTTTAAATTTTCGAGTGTTCTTTCAGAATAATTTCGCACTTTTTTAGGGTCTGGGTTTGTGATAGTCAACCCTTTTTACGCTCCCCCAGGCCACACACACATAACTATTATTTCAAGTGGGCTGCTACATAAATATGAATATGCGGTATGCTCCCCCCCCCCCCGATAAAGTTGCTAAATTCTTTTAAGAAACTGTGCTTTTTACAGGTAAATGATACTGCAGTTACCTGCGGAAACGGAAAAAAGTACTTTTTACGGTTGTCTTTGAACAAGGGTATCTATGTATTTTTTTTATCGTAGCTTGACAAGTTTCTGAACTGTCTTGGGCTGCAAAAAACACTCCACGGGCTGCACGCGGTTCGCCGGATGAATGTCACTGGTCTAGACAATTGTAATATGTTACAACTACCTTTGACATAAAATATGTGCGTGAATATTACTGAATTTACCCATTAACAGCTTTACGTAACGACCTTAAATTCTTATTGCTTCATAAAAAATAAAGTTAATTGAAATTTTTATGCGACAATAAGCATTTTTTTTCATGATTGGGTTACGTTATCCCCGAGTATTGGTAACTATCTCTTTCAGCAGCACTACCATTGGTGTCATACCATCGCCCCCTGAGAGTTTTAGCGCCCAATTTCCCCATCGGCAGGAGGACACAAGAGTCTTGAAGAAGCTAAATTTACACTAGCAATTCAATTTGACGGAAATTATTAAAGCCGATTGGGTACTCAAGGGATCTTTCACATGACGTGTAATTATATATACGGCTCAGTATTCTGCATCTGGAAAATCCAGACTTTGGCCTCTTTTGAAGCTGCAAACTTGGGCATAAGAAGCCAGCGACCAACCACTTCGTCAATGTGCCGACACAGTAAGTATCTAAACTTTAAAAAAAAAAAATCGATAACTCTTATCACCGAGTGTAGTAATGAACATAAAAAGCCCTTCCATAACTCAGTTTGATACGAGAAATTTAAAATTCATATCATAAATGAATATGCTTTCTTTTTTATAGAACAACATGTTAGAAAGGAACTGTTAAAGTGTCACTTTCAGCTTTTGACCTGTCATCCCGTTAAATAGAACGTCTATTCTGCTAGAATATACCATTTCTTTTTCAAAAATAATCATTGCTGCTTTTAATTGATCGCTCCTATAAATTTCTTTAAGAAAAGACAACAGATGGCATCTCATACAAATGTTAAATCGCAGGTTTCGTTTTTAAATAGTTGAACCTCGTAGATGCAGATGTTAATGCCAGAAACGGCAATTTTATTAAAAGACTTTCCTTTATGAATGAAAAATTCTAATATACAATATATTTCTAAGTGGTAGTGATTAAAAAAAAGAGAAAACAAGGAAAATGATAAAACAAATTGAATGAAAATATTTCTTCACTGTAGGGCAATTCCATATCAGATCAATCACTTTTTGACCTCGCCATTTCTGATTTTAATAAAATTTGGCACGAAACAAGCATATGCTAACGTTCTGACAAACAAGGTTCCAACAACACTATTCTACCACTGAACCGAAAATTAGGCGGGAACTACAATGGGAAGGTGCTGCAAAATTAACAGGTTTATGTGTCTAGTGTCTGAATGAATGACGTAGACGCATAATACTTCAATACTACTGCCAATCTTTAAGAGGCTGTGGTAGCCTAGTGGTTAGGATGTCGAACTTCGGATGGGAAGATCTCGGGTTCGATACCCAAGCCGTTGAAGACCCACCATGTACAATTGTGGATACGTGCATGTAAAATCCGTGGACCCTGAAGTCCCGAGGCAGTTCCGAGGGGTCCAGAGGGAGATTTTCCCTTCCCTTCACGCTTAGGTCACAAAAGGAAGGTGGCGTATTTGTGGTGTCATCCAATTACATAATGAGCCAAGTCGTACTTCCACCGTTGGGGTGCTCGTCTATAAAACGGAAGATGCTCCTTACTGCCTTAATTCCTAGTCGCTCTGCGAAAGGGAGCTTGGATATACGAGTGGCATTAGAAACAACAGCAACCATTTTTTTAAATTGTTAGACCTAAAATTGTAAGAGTCAGACTTTGATTTGCGAAATTTTTAAAATCAATCATTTAAAACCTTAATTATCTTGAAAAACCTAAATTACAGAGGATCAACGAATAAAAACACGTGGGAATTATAGAAAAAGGTATCTTTTAAACTAGATATTGTGATGAAACATCACATTTTCGTTCACATATGAGCACCATTTCTTTCAATTCTTTGACCTTATACTTTCGCTTATTGGGCTATCCAACTTGCCCGCTGCGCAAAAGTTCACTTCAAGTACCTGTCACAAATGTATTTTTTCTATGATAATAATTCATTCCGACCGCCAATTGCAGCATTGCTTTATATTATATTATTATTAGTTTTTAATATGTCCCAACCTATACTGGGGAAAACGTTTTCTGTTAGTATTAAGAAATGGTAATTTTTCGCCGGTATTGCTTTGTCTGAACTTTTCTTTTGCCTTCGCATTATAGGTCATTATAACTGTAATTTGCGTACTAATCTTCCGTCGAGTGGTCCTTAACAGATCCGAGATTATATGAAAATTATCAGCTGCAAATATTTTGGTGCCCACCTATGGTTTTGTGGTGTGCATTTATGCGTTTAATTAGACTCTTATCCCTTTGTCAGAATAAAACCTAGCGTATAGAAGTTGTGAGTTATTATTTAAAAATGTTTCAACATTTACATGTTTCTTTTTTTTAAGTGAAACTTCTGATGCGACTTCCAACAAGGTTGCGTTAAACGTTTAACGCTATCGGGGTAAGTATCCTTGCTAAATGCACGATGGCTGTTAGTGAAGGGCGCATCTATATATTTAGATTGTATATTTAAGTTACTTCATCGGGGTCCGTATCCATGCTAAATGCAGCACTGCTATTCACGAAGGGCGCATCTGTACATTAATTTTGTATTTGAATTTCGTCATGGGGTCCGTATCCTTGCTAAATGTTGAATTGATGGCTGTTGTTTTTTACATTAAGATTGTATTTTCAAATTACGTCATCGGGGTCCATATCCTTGCTAAATGTTGAATTGCTGGATGTTTTTTCTATTAAGATTGCATGTTTAAATTACGTCACCGGGGTCCGTATCCAAGTTAAATGCAGCATTGCTGTTCATGAAGGGCGCATCTGTTCATTAGTTTTACATTAATTTCGTTTGATTTGATGTACATATAATTTGATAGAGTAATATTTTTTATTTTCAAATTTAGTGAATAAGAATTGTAAAAAATGAGCGAAAACAATCCCACGGACAATGCGACGGATTTAAGGTTATGTCAAGGTACGTCTCTTGTGAATATCAATTGATTGTTAGGTTTTCTCTTTTGAAATTACATCATGACTCATTCACATACATTATTAATACAAATACATTGTGAATTGAAAGCAATGTTAATAAAGTTTGTCTTAAATAAACAATATGATTTCACTAAAAATCAATTTGGGTGTGGGTCTCTGGGGGATCTGGTGCACGTTAAATAGGTCGTGGCTCCAAAGTCCTCCAAGTGAAACGATACCTCTGGGGGTGCCAATCCCAGGTGACGGTCTCTCATCTGGGATCTGGTTCGAAAAGGGACCACAAAATTTGAGGTCAGGTCAGTCTTCAGCCCTCGGGGTTCCTCGCGCTAAAATGAAGCTGCATATCACCCTAAGCCAGTGGATTATTGATCTTCTGGACCTGACTTTCCTTTGCCAGGATGATTAGCAACAAGTCACTTTGTAGGATTGATTTCACTGCCCATTACATTAAAAACTTTTCACCAAGTTGCTTCCCGCCTATGGATAAAACATGATTTTTTTTCTTAGGACCTCCACTCTGGGGCCCAATTAAAAATGGAAACCGTTCCCTTTTCTCCTTGCTTGGGGGTCTTGTTCTGAGTTTCACTCGAACTAGAGGCAGTAACAACAACATAGATTGCGAAGAAATACATGTATAAGAAAAGTACGTAATTTTTTCTCTCAGATAATTTGGTAACAAGAGCATTTCAGCAAAAAATGGCGAAATAGCTTCATTCCTTCTCGAAATGGCAGAAAATGCTTACTTTCAAAAATGACGGGGATAAGGAGTAAATAGTTTTTCGCGGTTTTCTGGATTCCCGGTTTTACTGGTACTAGATAAAAGGTTCTCTACAGTATAATATTCTCAATAATAATCTAGGAGAAAGCTACTTTTTAAAAAAAAATTTTACATCTGACATAAAAACTACTTTAAAAAATTCATTTCCCTATTTCTCAAAGTTATAGCTTCAACTCGCAAGATATAGTTACAGAATATTTCATTAATACGACACAATTGAGGGAAACTGCGGTTTCACGGTAGAAGTCAATCTTAAAACGGGTTCCGCGCATCAAAGAAAATAAGAAACGCTGCTCTAACACTGTGTGTGATACTTGCGCATGATTCTGTGCGAGAGAATCAAGCAAAATTTGATAATTACTGTCATTTAATTTATATTAAAAATAGCGCCATACTAATCCAAAGAATTCAGAAAATAGATGTTTCATGGATACAAAAGGTGTGTGTGTGTGGAGAACGGAACTAGGCGGCAGCACTGCAATGATTTCCTAGAATAAATGCCAGAGGGCAGCACTACAATAAGTTATTAGATTAGGTGCTAGATGGCAGCACCATAAGTATGGTAAGATTTCTATCCTGCAAGTCGTGAATGAAAAAATTGTCCAAGAAAACTCCTGTATACCAGGATTGCTATAGATATTGCTTAAAATATAACTTGTTAAGATTAATATTAGTAAGGAACTGTTGGTCTTGGAGCTAAAACTATTTCTCTAAACTAACTGCTTAGTTAACTTAAAGTTTAATTTTTATTGCTTTTGGTTGAGTGCAAATTATAAGTGAACTTCACATTGCTCGCAGCAATGTTCATCCTCTAAATTAATACCAAAAGTGACTAATTTACAGGAAAAAAAGTGGGATTTTTTTTTTTTTTTTTGAGAATATAAAGGGACCATAAGGTAAAGTAATCAATAAATTCTTCCAAAACAAAACAAGCCTATAATAATAACAATTTAACTTTGGGCAAGTAAACAGTAATAGAAATATATGTTCATTTGTGCTTTAAATTAACGTGAAATTATATTTCTATTACTGAAAACAAGCCTACTTTCCCGTAACGACATTGATTTTCTGATAACTAAATATTTCTATGCCAAATGGCTTAGGCTCAAAACTATTTTAAACATTTGTTTTTAACAGTTAAAACATTTTTCTGAAAAGGAAATAGTTTACGTTTATGGAAAATGAAAACCAATAACTCATATAGAAATAGATATCAAATTTAGTTTTCTCAAACTGTTAGGTAGGTTTTAGAAAATTTCAGCTATTTAACATGTGTGTTAATTCATTATTTATTAATTTATTTTAGGGGAACAATTTAAATTTAAAAAGTTTTTCAACGTGTTATTACAACAACATACAAGAAACACATTCTGGAAGTGAATACGTCCCCTGAAATAAAACTTTGAATCATAATAGGTAGAAAAGATAAATAAAGACGGAATTTTTTTTAAACACTACACAATTGTTCCTATTTTTAAGTATGTAAGTTCAAAATTTGAAATTTTAATATTGCATACCACAAGAAAATTATTTCAGTTTAAAATTGTTAGGGGATTTGTGTGTGTGTTTGTGTTAAAAAAATCATTTTTAGTGTGAGTGTTCTTTTAAATAAAAAAGTACGAATTTCTTCTGTCGGCACTTGTTTTCTGAATTGCTCAAAAAAAACTTTAAAATACTCAAATCAAATAAGTTAGTTTTGTAGTACAATTTCAAAAGTTCTTCTTGATAAATTGGTTAGAAGCAAATTCGCTTGCTGGACCCGGATTTATGTGAGCTAATTATTTACAACCTCTTCAAAATTGGACAAAAACGTGTCTGGGCGAAGACCTTTCTCCCCCCAAAAAATGTTACTTTCAGATCAAACTTTCCACTCAAAGTTATTTCCATATACAATTGTGTTCAAGCCACCCCTCTAAATTCTTAAATGGAAAATGGAAATAAATAGATAATAAATGTTCGTTCATAATTTAACTTATTTCTCCAAACCCAATTGATTGATAAGTACATTTCTAACCCTTTCATTCTTGTAAAAGTCTACCCCTTGTTTAGCTTTGAATTTTTGATGACAAGGCTTTGACTTGTGCCAAAGTATTACAGTGAAGCCTGTGTAAATTGACCGCTTGCGGTGCAGCACTTTAGTGGTCGACTGAGACAGGTGGTGAACTTATAGAGGGTTTGGTAGAGGGTGAAGGGCTAATTCCGTTGACCACTTGCGGTGCAGCACTTTTGGGGTCGACTGAGACAGGTGGTGAACTTATAGAGGGTTTGGTAGAGGGTGAAGGGCTAATTCCGTTTACCACTTGCGGTGCAGCACTTTTGGGGTCGACTGAGACAGGTGGTGAACTTATAGAGGGTTTGGTAGAGGGTGAAGGGCTAATTCCGTTGACCACTTGCGGTGCAGCACTTTTGGGGTCGACTGAGACAGGTGGTGAACTTATAGAGGGTTTGGTAGAGGGTGAAGGGCTAATTCCGTTGACCACTTGCGGTGCAGCACTTTTGGGGTCGACTGAGACAGGTGGTGAACTTATAGAGGGTTTGGTAGAGGGTGAAGGGCTAATTCCGTTGACCACTTGCGGTGCAGCACTTTTGGGGTCGACTGAGACAGGTGGTGAACTTATAGAGGGTTTGGTAGAGGGTGAAGGGCTAATTCCGTTGACCACTTGCGGTGCAGCACTTTTGGGGTCGACTGAGACAGGTGGTGAACTTATAGAGGGTTTGGTAGAGGGTGAAGGGCTAATTCCGTTGACCACTTGCGGTGCAGCACTTTTGGGGTCGACTGAGACAGGTGGTGAACTTATAGAGGGTTTGGTAGAGGGTGAAGGGCTAATTCCGTTGACCACTTGCGGTGCAGCACTTTTGGGGTCGACTGAGACAGGTGGTGAACTTATAGAGGGTTTGGTAGAGGGTGAAGGGCTAATTCCGTTGACCACTTGCGGTGCAGCACTTTTGGGGTCGACTGAGACAGGTGGTGAACTTATAGAGGGTTTGGTAGAGGGTGAAGGGCTAATTCCGTTGACCACTTGCGGTGCAGCACTTTTGGGGTCGACTGAGACAGGTGGTGAACTTATAGAGGGTTTGGTAGAGGGTGAAGGGCTAATTCCGTTGACCACTTGCGGTGCAGCACTTTTGGGGTCGACTGAGACAGGTGGTGAACTTATAGAGGGTTTGGTAGAGGGTGAAGGGCTAATTCCGTTGACCACTTGCGGTGCAGCACTTTTGGGGTCGACTGAGACAGGTGGTGAACTTATAGAGGGTTTGGTAGAGGGTGAAGGGCTAATTCCGTTGACCACTTGCGGTGCAGCACTTTTGGGGTCGACTGAGACAGGTGGTGAACTTATAGAGGGTTTGGTAGAGGGTGAAGGGCTAATTCCGTTGACCACTTGCGGTGCAGCACTTTTGGGGTCGACTGAGACAGGTGGTGAACTTATAGAGGGTTTGGTAGAGGGTGAAGGGCTAATTCCGTTGACCACTTGCGGTGCAGCACTTTTGGGGTCGACTGAGACAGGTGGTGAACTTATAGAGGGTTTGGTAGAGGGTGAAGGGCTAATTCCGTTGACCACTTGCGGTGCAGCACTTTTGGGGTCGACTGAGACAGGTGGTGAACTTATAGAGGGTTTGGTAGAGGATGAAGGGCTAATTCCGTTCTTGACAAAAGCGGTCTACTTAGACATGTGGTCAACTTTACAGGTTTTACTGCACTATGGAGGGGGATTAGGGGGGGGGGGCGAAATACATACAGTCTGACCAACAAACAGTTCCCTTATAACTTAATTTCGAAAAATTATTGATTAAAGTCTTTATTAAATCATTTATTAATTTTATTTTCCTACTAATTTTTGCTTTTAGAAATACTGTTTGCAAAATATTAAGTTTTCTGCCACGCTTTACTTTTACCGGAAAGTAAGCTAAAAATAATTTTAAGTGTCGAAAGTAAAATGCAGCAGTAGAAGAAATCACTTTGTAATGCTTCATAAACTTTGAATATGATAAATTGAATAAAAATTATACATATGTGTCATTCCATGCCAACTGAAACCACTACATGGTTTTGTAAACTTCAAGCAATATTCACGCGTTTGGTACTATTTTGAAGAAAACATATCAAAGTTTATGGATTGAATAGTTATTTTTGAGAACTATGCATAATTATGCTTAAAATTATGAAGAATAAGGGGCACTTTAGACTCTGATTTCTCCCATCAAAAATGTTGCTTTTTTAAATAACAAAAACTGTTATAAGTTTATTGATTTTATCCATATTTTTTTTTTATACAGTAAGTTACATTACTCGAAGTATATGTGTGCAGTTTATGTTTTCATACAAAATGTTTTTCTTATTTTTTAAAATTAAAAACTTTCTAGTCATTATTGTGTCCCCTCTGTTACAAATTTTTAAATAAGTTTACTTTATTCAAAAAATAAACAAACAATAAACTGCGGAAGAGGTACTTACAATAAAATTTATTAGTATAATCATGTTTTGTAATAATTTTGAAAACTTTTTACTAATTAAAAAAATTATAACCGTAACAGAGTTGACATAAATGAGTAACAGAACGGACAAAGCTGGAATGTCCTCTCTGTTACAACTTGACATGAGATTTTTAAGCAATGTTTATAAGGAATTCTGGGAATGTACCTGGGAGTAGAGTTGTAAAATTCTCGGTAATAATATTTTGGATAATATTCTCGAGAATATTCTCCTAGACAATATTTCTATAATTAATAAACACTTTAAACATTTTACATATGAATTAATATTCTAAAATCTAAAAAAATATATTAAGAATAAGCATAAATATAAACAATTAATAACCTTGTTCACATTATTAAAAAATCATTGTTAAAAATTTTGACAGCTTTTTTTTAACGAAGTTTGAATTTCTTTCATATTGTTTGGTATTTGTTTTTTGTAAAATAAAGCTTACATTAAAAGCTTTTAATCTTTATCTGTTTTAAATGTTTGTTTCAAAGCAAAAAAAAAAAGAAAAGAACCAAAAGCATTTGTTCAGTTAAAATAAAACCTTTTAGCAGCACATTTCAGGGAATATTCTCGAGATAAAAAAAACTACTAAATATCTATTATATGGTGAGTATACTTAAATGTAATTTGATTATTATTTGTTTTATATAATAAATGAACTGCATTTCATATACAAGTGAGATTTATATGCTTTTTTTTATTTTATCTGTAGAAAAAAGAATATTCTTGATTATTCTCCATATTTCAGCTTCAGGAGAATATTCTCGTTCTCAGAGAATATTCTCAAGAAATTATCCTAGCCTCCCATCTCTACATTGATTGAGAGAGGGAAACAGACAATATTTAGGTTGTAATAAAAAATAATTTCAAGTTAAGAAAGCCCAAAATAGCCTTAAAATGCAGACATATGATTCAGGATTGCTTGGAATCCCTTTTTCCAAGCAATCCCGAAACATATGCCTGCATTTTAATGCTTATTTGTGCTTTCTTAACGTGAAATTATTTTTTATTACAGTTGACTTGCACAAAGTTAAATTATTATTATAATATTCAGGTTGTTTATTTAACACGATCTGATGGACATACAACTTTTAAATACAAATACAGTGATGTATGATGGGTTAACATGTCGGATATTATAACTGTGTTATCAACTCCATGTTTAAATAACAGAAGTGTTAATTTTGACAATAATGTTTTGTTGTAATGCAACCAAGTATATGCACCTATTGAAGCTAAATCTGTAAGCTGTCCCCTCTGTTGCATGTCATGTCCCCTCTGTTACACGTTGCTTTGCACATTTAAATAAAAGGAGTTTTTGATTTAAATAAACCAATGCATAATTTTATTAATTTGGAATGTTCAGAGTTAAAAAAAAAAAAAAAAAAAAAAAAAAAAAAAAAAACAAGTTTTTTAAAAGATCTTCAACTCACAGAATTTAACATAACTTATAGTACATGTCAAATACTGTTGACATGTTTCGTCCCCTCTGTTACACACACTTTAATTTAATTAAAGAGATCAAATGGGAATGTAATTTCAATGTTGAGTGAAATAGTTATACACTGCTACTTAAAGTTACAGATTGGCCTACTAATTTTTGTATTTAAAAATTTTGTGTATTTTTTTAAAGGCAAAATCTGCGTATGATGTCCCCTCTGTTACGCTTGGAACTCCACATATATAAGTAAAGCTAGCTAAATAACAGTACAAATGATAACCCCTATGTCACAGTTTAAAAAAGTCTTAATATGAATGAAATAAAAATAGAAAAATACAAATCTTGCAACATTTTCCCACTTCCTTAACTTAATAAAAAACAAACAGAAATATTTATACCTTCTTTCCATTGCCTTTTCTCTCCATTATTTTTCATTCTGCTTCATTGATGAACATTAACAACATTAATAAAACAAAAAATAGAAAAAAAAGTGACTCTGTACCAGATAGCAATTCGAATTGGTCTAAGAAGTAAGGCATGGAAAAAACACACACACACAAAAAAAAATGAAATTAAAGTCTTTTTGTTTGCAAAAATCCCACGAGTTTTCTATTATGAGATCACAATGAAAGAGAGTTATGCAGGATGATACTTGAGAAATGAGAAGGCATGTTGGTACATTGCGACAAGTTGCCTCTGGTGCTGCCTGGAAGTTTTCTTCTTTTTCTCCTATTCAATATGAACAAGAAGCCACACATCTCTAGAAGTCCCACAAAAAAGGAGCTTTTCCGCCAAGGTGCTTTTAGGGATCGTCCATAAATGACGTCAAGCTTTCTTCCCATATATTTGACCCACCTGCACCTTTGTCACATTTCAACATACCCCCCACTTTTGTCACATGCCACTCTATGTTGCATAAGCATGATGTCACACTTCTCTAGTTACCCCCTCCCTTCGCACCCCTTTTGAAGCGTGCGATCATTTATGAATGATCCCTAAATTAAAAAATAAAAAGGTGCTTTTAGGGACCGTCCATAAATGATGTCAAGCTTTTTTCCCATATATTTGACCCACCTGCCCCTTTGTCACATTTCAACATGCCCCTCCCCCCTTTGTCACAAGCCACGCTATGTTGCATAAGCATGATATCACACTTCTTGTTACCCCCGCACCTCGTCACAATTTTACGAACTTGGGATCCCCTTTAGAAGCGTGACATCATTTATTAATGATCCCTAAACTAAAATATAAAAATTTAAAAAAGTGACAACAAAAATATGTTTGCGGGTGTTATCTTTTGGAGGAGGCTTTTGAACTATTAAGGTCAAAGGGAACTTTTCTGCTTTTCTGGATTACCCCCAAAATGGAAGAAAAAAAATAATAAAACACAAAGTTTAAATCCACAAAAAAAAAAAAAAAAAAGACTTTAATCAAATATTTATAATTGATTCTATATTTATTAGTTTTTTTTTCTAATTTTATTAAATAAAACGTACACATTTTCAGAGAAATCAGTTTACGCGCTTAACTCATTCAGAAAAGTCCTTCCTTAATAAACTAAAATTACTTCAATAACTAAACTACAAAACGAAGAATATTTTTCATTTTCCATGGTATTGGTAGAAACCTTTAAAACAAACTTTTTTCTCTTTTTTGAAATCTTCAAATCTGTTATTTTAATAATTTTTAACATGCTATTATTCTAATTGATCATACACATCTCAACGATAAAATGTAAATTTATTTACATTTACAAAACAAATTAGCTTGTTAAAAGTTTTTTTTTAAAGTATCTGCATACATTGTAAATGTGAAAAACAACGTTGTACAAAACCTTTTATAACACTAGAACAAACTGAAAATATATATCAGTTTGTATTATGTATATGTCTGTGTGTATATATGCGTTACAGAAGAAACTAACAAGTTACATGTAAAAATAATAAAAATAATTTAACTTTGTGCAAGTAAACAATAATAATAAAATTACACGTTAATTTAAAGCACAAATGAGCAATAAAATGCAGACATATGTTTCGGGATTGCTTGGAATCCCGTTTTCAATGCGACAAGGAGCTTCTAGATGCAAAACATCCAAATTGGCTTCATTTGGATGTTTTGCATCTAGAAGCTCCTTGTCGCATTGAAAACGGGATTCCAAGCAATCCCGAAACATATGTCTGCATTTTATTGCTCATTTGTGCTTTAAATTAACGTGTAATTTTATTATTATAAGTTACATGTATTTAAACTTGACTTACAAAGGTTTTGCTACTTAAATGAAGATAATTTCTGTCTGAGATATATATACATATATTATCCTTGTTGATACATGAAACAGTGACTGACGAAGAACTGAAAAAACGACAAAATGTGAGCACAACAAGCCTTATCAGTCAAAAAACTTAGAAGAGCCAATCCTTGAATTGGCGTAAAATCTTTTCTAATTGACACCAGAAACAAGTGCCATTTTACAGTATTTTTATGAGCTTTTCAATGATATGCAGCACAATTAGGCACGAAAAAACTTTTTTTTAATAAAATTTAAAATTCTCAAAATGCACTACTTCAGGTAAATATAAGTTGCCCAGCTGAATATGTAAAGAAAAAAAAAATAACACAAAGTTGGCAGTATGAATGTATATTATTGTAAAAGTTAATAACTCCACACACACAGAGAACATGAGGGCAGAAATATATATTTAACATATTTTAAATAAAAACACAAAAATATTATATTTAATGACTTTTAACAACATGCAAGATTAGAACAAAATTTACCTCAATGGGTAAAACTGCGAGAAATCATGCTTTAAGTTCTCATAAGGACTTTAACACAATATCTAGCTTAAACTTATTTACGCATTTGGAGTTGCATAAAAAAATTGGCAACTCATGTGAAAAGCACATTAGCAATACAAAGTTAATAAAAGGGGAGGGGGGAGTGAGGAAAAAGGTTAAGTGTATTGCATAGGTTTCAATAATAATTGTTTTTTTTACTTAAAAAAAAGAGCTCAGCCTACTTTACAATCAAACTGCATTAAGTTTAAATAAAACATGTGAAGTTTATGATCTACTTCCTTGCTCAACAGATAGGCTATTTCAATATTAAAGAAAATATTTCATCAAACTAGAAAATCATTTCTCGAACATTTCCATAACTTTAAACTAACATTTATATCTTATTTTTCTCCTCTATCAAGAATTATTTTTCTATTTAAAATGAATGTAAATATTCACTTCGAAAATGACAGCATAATTTTAAAACTAAAGACGGTTACAGAAATTCCTCTCCCCCTTTTTCTATGGACATTTAGTACATTTAAAAACAATTTTAAATTCCAACAAATTGTACATTCAACAACTGTGTGTCAAAATACATTTTTAGCTTTTAGAAGTTAACCTACTTATGCATTGCATTTCATTAGGAAAATTGATGGGCATTGCATTTCAATTCAATTTCTTTTCTTTTTAATTCAATGACTCATTTGGCACTGCATAATAAGTTTCTCAAAATATGTCGATTACAAAATGAACATGAAATTGTATAAATTCAATGAATGAGTAAATTAGTACTCCTAATCAAAAGTAAAAAAAAGATGTAAAACTAAACATTTCAGAAGTAAATTCAGCAGCAAAAGGATTCCATTCTCATGTGCAAAAACGTAAAAGAACTAACCAAAACTAAATAAAAAATGTATCAAGTGAAAGAAAAAAAAAGACCAAAGTAACACATGATTATAAAGTAGGATATACTTTGCAAATATTATGATAATCATTGACAAAATAGCTCCCAAAATATTGTGAAAAAAAATTAAAAATTAAATCAACTCAGAAAAGACAAATATCAATGCTAATAAGCAAGCACATGTTTTGGTATTACGAGGTCCATTTTCCATGCAAAAGAAGCGAGTATGTGGATGAAACATATAAAATGTATAGTAGGATTTCATAAAATCTTTAAGTAAATCAATTCTAGTCTCTCCTCAGAAAAGGCTTTTGAACAATAGAATACTCACATGGATGGAATTTCAGTCAGTGTTCACCCTTGATAGTTCAATAGAAGAGCTAAAATCAGTCATTAAACAAAAGCACACGAGTACGATTTCTCACAAGTTAGAATTCAAAGAGATTTTGAAGACATTACTGCATTCCACAGGAAAAAAAAAAAAAAAAAAAAAAAAAAAAAAAAAAAAAAAAAAAAAAAAAAAAAAAAAAAAAAAAAAAAAAAAAAAAAAAAAAAAAAAAAAAAAAAAAAAAAAAAAAAAAAAAAAAAAAAAAAAAAAAAAAAAAAAAAAAAAAAAAAAAAAAAAAAAAAAAAAAAAAAAAAAAAAAAAAAAAAAAAAAAAAAAAAAAAAAAAAAAAAAAAAAAAAAAAAAAAAAAAAAAAAAAAAAAAAAAAAAAAAAAAAAAAAAAAAAAAAAAAAAAAAAAAAAAAAAAAAAAAAAAAAAAAAAAAAAAAAAAAAAAAAAAAAAAAAAAAAAAAAAAAAAAAAAAAAAAAAAAAAAAAAAAAAAAAAAAAAAAAAAAAAAAAAAAAAAAAAAAAAAAAAAAAAAAAAAAAAAAAAAAAAAAAAAAAAAATGAATTTTGAAGAGTTCAGAAAAAGCATCGATATCTTACAGACAGATTTCCATCAGACAAAATTCACCAAAACAAGCACTTCGAAGATTTGTGCAATTATCTTATAGAATATGCGTGCAAAAAGGTTCTAGAAACTCGGACAGTGCTTTTAAGGTACAAGAACATTGTGTGTATTAAGACAAAAAAAAAAAAAAAAAGAAGAAGAAGAAGAAGTAATATGCATGGATAAACTAAGAAAGGATTCATAAAATCTTTGGATAACGAGAACAAGAAATTATTCATTGAGTCTCCGATGTAATCCACAAAACTTAAGATTGAGTCTAAGGATATCGTCCATAGAGCGGAGAACTTTACGTCAAGAGTTTGCTGTGTACAGGGAAAAGAAATAACTTCATAGAGCCAACGGACATAATTTTTAGGGAACTTATACGTATTTTCTTTCTAGACTACGGGCACAAGTTTTGGAAATCAAAAAGTGGAGGGACGCTTGTGCTAAAACAAAGAAGTGGGCGGAAGCCTCCCTTCGGTGTTTCGCCTTGATTATACCACTGATTCATACGCTACTTAGGAAATATCATTTGTGGAAAAACATTTTAAAACTACGACGAGGAAGGAATATCACCAATTCTTTTGCGACAAGGAAAACTCCTCACCTTTAACGGTCAAGTATAAAAGATAACACTGAAAGCTATGAATGAAACATAACTTTGAAACATGAATAGTAATAAAGTACATTATTATTCATCAGCAAGCAAAACTGCCGAATAAGGCAAAGATAAATCACACAAAATATTCGGTTTTGCAATTTTTGATGTAGTAGTCAAATCAAACAAATTCTCTTGACTTTCCTAATTGGCTGAACATACCCTATCACCTTTTTAGTTCCATTTTTCATGGGAAGGGGGGGGGGGGGAGAAATTTGAACAATATTTAGCTTTTCTTAAAATTGTACAAAATGACTGAAATTCATGCATAATACCGACAGTAGTGGAACCGGAATTTTGTCCAGTGGAGATATGGGAGTTTGATTTATAACAGCTCCTATATAATGTATACTTACATCTTTGGATTGGCAATATAGATAAAAGCCAAGCGGATTTTATTCCTTGACCCACGCCAAGAAAAAGGAAGGGGGAGGACGGGCTGTACAATAAATGCCGTATGGACATTGTCGCAAAATTTGGAGACGAAACAATTGTTATTAGAAATTCAGAATAGAAAGAAAACCAACATGAGGTTTAATTTAGCATTGTCTGGATACATATTGATTGGAGGCACTGTCTATTATATATTGATTAGATTATCTATTATATATTGATTAGAAGCACTGTCTATTCTGTATGGATTAGAAGCGCTGTCTATTGTGTATTGATTAGACGCACTGTCTAAGGAATCACAGCTGTATTAATCTGTATTATAGGGGTTGTAAGGATTGGTTAATCGGTTAATGGATCAAAGTTGAAATAGAATGCAATAAGGATTAGTCAAAAAGTCGAAGCTGTATAATAAAGATCAGTAAACTAATCAAAGCAGGCTTAATCTGCATATTAATCTACTGGGAGTATATTATACTCTTTGACTCATGCAATAAGGATTAGTCAAAGAGTCGAAGCTGTATAATAAAGATCAGTAAACTAATCAAAGCAGGCTTAATCTGCATATTAATCGACTGGGAGTATAGTATACTGTTTGACTAATGCAATAAGGATTAGTCAAAGAGTCGAAGCTTTGAAATAAATATCAGTAAACTAATCAAAGCAGGCTTAATCTGCATATTAAGCTATTGGGAGTATGAGGATTGTGAAAAAAAACTAAGTTAAATTAAACTGCATTATACGAATGATTCAAAGATTTAAATCTTCATTAATCAATATTATTCGGCTTATTGTCTGTACTTTAAGGATCTGTATAAAGGTTTTCACTGTATTATAAGGTTTTTTGTCTCATGCTATTTGCTAAAAAGTATTAGAGAACAGGAGGTGAAGTTGGCAAGAAAGTTTTCATTTAGTAAATGATTTTTTAAATTGATAAAATTAGAGAAAACGCGCTTTTGTAGCCATGAGCTAAATTATTGACCAAACTATTAATTTATTAAATTAAATTTTTGATAAAAGGGCGGGGTCCTTGATACCATTTTTTTTTTTTTTTGGAAGTTTTATTCAAATATATGCATTAATATTAAATAATAACCATAAATGCAAATATAAAAAAGCATACCATTTTTAAAAAAAATAAAATCAACAGTTTCATCAGTGTTTTAATTGTTTTACTTTTTAACTGAGGCTACAAAAACCTATTTTCTGCCAGTATTTTTAAACTATAATTTTATTTTCTTTAGTGGGAAATGTTTAATGAATACAATATTTCCTTTACTTCGTAATACAAGAAGGTAAAAAGGGTAAATATTTCCTTTGGACTGAGAAAAGCATTGGGAAATAAAATACTTCATAAGAAACAAAGGTACTTTTAAAAATTAATGAACTTTGTGCACAAGTAAAGATGAAAAACAATTATACACGTTAAGAGTACAAATGAGCATTAAAATGCAGACATATATGTTTCGGGATGGCTTGGAATCCCTTTTTCAATGCTGAAGTGGAGCTTCTAGATGCAAAAATATCCAAACATCAAAAAAAAAAAAAAAAAAAAGGGATTCCAAGCAATCCCGAAACATATGTCTGCATTTTAATGCTCATTTGTGCTTTTAACGTGTATAATTGTTTTTCGTCTTTAAAGGTACTTTTATTCACAAAGCTGACAATTTATAAGGAGTTGAGAGTTAGTGTTGAATAATGATTTGGGTTAAGGATAGCCTTGAAGAATCTACCAGAAAAGTTTATAGCTCTTGTTCTAATTAATTTATGAACTTCGAAAAAATTCCACCATGAAAAGAAAAATCAGAGCTTTCGAATGATATATCATGTTAATTTCATTAATAAAGCTGACAATTTATAAGGAGTTGAGAGTTATTGAATAATGATTTGGGTTAAGTAACGTCTTCAGGAATCTAACTACTAAAAAGTTTATAGCTCTTGTTCCAATTAATTTATGAACTTCGATAAAATTCCACCATGAGAAAATCAGAGTTTTCCAATGATATATCATGTTACTATATAAGAGGCTTTACTCTCCCATGTTGGGGAATTTTTGTGAAAATTTTGCTTAAAATTGGAATAAAAACAGAACAAATTCGAATTCTAAATAATTCAGCCTGTATTGTCATCGGCTCTTGATGCGTGTGTACAATATCAAAGAGTTTAGATATCTGGAAGTGGGTGAAAATTGGATTTCAAGATTTGATTACAGACACTGCAAAAATTTTGCGCTTAGTTGCCACCCTTTTTGGTGTTCCTAAACGCCATTTTTTGTGTTCCTAAACGCCATTTTTGGTGTTCAGATGGCGTAAAGTTGAAAATGATTCAAATTTGATATATTTTGAAATTTTTTATGCGTATGTCTGAAATATAGAGACTGTAAAATGTTTCTTAGCACATAAAAATTGTTTAATCAGTTACGTATCAAAATTTCATTACGATTGCTCATTTCTATGAAAATAGGATAAATGAGCAATCATAATGAACTTTTGATACGTAGATGAGTTAACGAACTTCATATGCTAAAAACATTATGCTGTTTGTATTTTTTTTAGGCAGGCACTTAAAAAAATTAAAATACAACAAGAAATGAATAATTTTCAGCTTTACACCAACTGAACACCAAAAATGGTGCTACTGAGCACGATTTTTGGTGTTCAGTTGGTGTACAGATGAAAATTATTCATTTTTCATATACTTTAAATTTTTTTATGTGTCTCCCTAAAACAAATATAGACAGTAGCACATGGAGTTTGTTAGCTCCATTACGTATCGAAATTTCATAACGATTGCTCATTTCTATGAAAATGGGGTGAATGAGCAATCGTAATGAATTTTTGATGCGTAGTTGAGTTTACGAACACCATATGGTAAATAAACATTCTACTGTTTGTATTTCTTTTAGACAGGCACTGGAAAAAATTAAAATACAAAAAGAAATGTATAATTTTCAGCTTCACACCAACTGAACACCAAAAATGATGTTTAGTAACACCAAAAATGGTGGCAACTGGACGCAAAATTCTTAGTGTAGAAGTGAAATTAATAAAAGTGCATTAAAAATGAGAAATATAGTTCTCACCTAATGGCGATAAGAGTGGTTCTTCGGGGAGCGGAGAAAGCAACGGTTCTTCTGAGCAGCAGCTATCGTTGCAACTGTCGTCGCTATATGGCATTTGACTGCGAGATATTAGGGAATCGATGGAGAAGTCCTTAGCCTTCGCGGACAACGAGGGCACTTGCCCTCCAACCAGCTGCTTAACAAGGTCCCCAGTGTCCACCATGAAATGGGCCCTTGATGTGGGGGCCACCATCTAGAACAACTGCTTCATAACAGGATGCTTCTGGCACGCGCAACCATTGATGCCATGAAAAGTCTTCAATTCAAGCAGAGATCTCTAACACAAACGACCAGTGATGCCATGAAAAAGTCTTCAATTTAAGCAAAGATTTCTAACACAAATAACCATTGATGCCATGAAAAATCTTCAATTTAAGCAACGATTTCTAACACAAACAACCAGTGATGCCATGAAGAGTCTTCAATTTAAGCAACGATTTCTAACACAAACAACCAGTGATGCCATGAAGAGTCTTCAATTTAAGCAACGATTTCTAACACAAATAACCAGCGATGCCATGAAAAGTCTTCAATTTAAGCAACGATTTCTAACACAAATAACCAGTGATACCATGAAAAGTCTTCAATTTAAGCAAAGATTTCTAACACAAATAACCAGTGATGCCATGAAAAGTCTTCGATTCAAGCAACAATTTCTAACACAAACAACCAGTGATGACATGAAAAGTCTTCAATTTAAGCAAAGGTTTCTAACACAAACAACCATGGATGCCATGAAGAGTCTTCAATTCAAGCAACGATTTCTAACACATCATCATTGAAATTCATAAATTTTTGCAGACGTCTTGTTCGACCTCAATCGAGATGTCTGTGGTGGTTCATGATTCATTGTTTCTCCATCCAAACATCGAATCCTGTAAAAATTTTCGAGTGAATAGCAACCACTGTCTGAAAATTTATCAATGGAATTTTTTATTTATGCTTGAGAGAAAATTTAGCACCTATACCTGCAAAAAACAAAAACAAATCCTTAGCATCAATCTACTTAAAAACTGAAAAAATTACTTAAAAAAATCTACTTAAGTACTGAAAAAATTACTTTTACATAGAAGACATCTTTCGAAAATCTAAGCAGTTGAGAACTAGTTTCTCCTCTGTTTATCAAGCGATGTTCTTACTATTTTTTTTAGTAACTATTGATGAGTTTTAGTGACATAAACTAAAAAATTTTGGAAACAGTTTATCATTAGTTAATTATTTCCCCTTTTCTTTTGCAAGGAAAACCTCATTTATAATTGTAATGTTATATTGTTATAGATAGCAGACGGCAACATGTCTTGGTTAAGTAAATTATTAGGTAATAATTATAAAACTCATTATTAAAATGAGTTTGTTGCCATTAAGCAGTAATATTTAAAATAATTATCATAAGAGTTTGAGTGAAGGCTTTTCTGAAGCAATAAGATGAAAAATGACAATAGCGTATGAAAGCAAAAATTTATGCAGAAGTTTTGCTGAACTGCCACTCAGTACGAAATCGGAAGAACTATAAGGGGCTACATTTATGATCGCAATTGGCCCTACGGCGACAATGATTTACAATACATTTGCTTTACGTGAGGAATATGAACTAGTATTCTTCGAAAACTGAACTAGTATTCGAATCAAAAATCCAATTCAAATTGTGCGCAAATGAAAATTTCGGTGTCTGAAAACATAAAAGATGAGGCCTTTCTCCCTAATAGGGTATAAAATTTTAAGATTATAATTTTGTTTTATGACTATAATAACATATTATTTATGTTATAAGAATAATTCTTTGAGATAACACAATAATCGCTGGTTTAGTAGCCTCACTTAGAGAAGCTAAACTTATTAGGGCAAGTTAAAACAATAGAGCGTATACTAAAAATAATGTCTTTATTAACAACATTGTTTCAAAGTTCTTGGAGACAATTCAAATTGAAGTTGGAACTGAAGAATTCGTTCCATAATGAAATTATTAACGTGAGTTACTGAGTTACAATGACCAAATAAACTAAACGAAATAAAAAAACAGCAGTGAAAACTATTTATGAATAGAACTTTTATGTACGGTAAAAACTCACCAACGTTGCACAGTTAAATATTTCTGTACCTGAGAAGCCCTCAGAAGCAGAAGTTAGTAAGTCCAAAATTATCAATTTTGAGATATTTATACCGTTGGAATCCGGAAAACAAGCTCTATAAGATGCAGAAGAAAGTAAGTCCTTAAACACATGGCAAATGGGGTTTTTGAAAAGTATAATGCAGTATGCTACGCCCATGGTCTAGCGTTTCTTGAATCAATTCAAAACAATGTTCTAAAATAAATAAAGAATTGAAGTTTCTACCAGTACAAATTTTATTAAAATTGATGCCTCCTGAAAAATTATCTATTTGAACTTACCACCTTCTGCTTCTGAGGTACAGATTTTATATTTCATTTCTAGCTATTTACAGGAATTGCATTTATTTTATAAATTAATTTATTATTATTATTATTATTATTATTATTATTATTATTATTTTATATTTTAAAAATACATCATTATATCAAACCAGGACCTGTTCCAAAGTGATTTTCTCTGAGGGCAAGAAAAGTCTCTTTAGCTTCTTCATAATAAAATTAATTAATTAAAAAAAATTCATTGGACCACACATTACATGTTATAGCAAAAGTTGTAACTGAAACCACGCCCCATAGTGACCATTAAATGCAACGGAAAATTTCTCTTGTCTTGACGGAAAATTTCGAACTGTGACTGTGAAATGATCCATGCTAAAGAGGGGAGGGGTATCTGATTTTAACGGGTTAATTGTTTTACAATCAAAGATTTCTTGCTGCGAAAAAGAGAGAGCAAGAGAGAGAGATTTTTTTTCTATTAAGAGCATTAACGTGTGTAAAACTTTTATATTTAGAGAATTGAATCTTGTCCAGTTTCCCACCTTTAACAATAGCACATAAAGAGCAGTATTTTGAATGTTGAGTCAAAAATTGTCCAGTATCCCATCGACGAAAAAAAAAAAAACTCTCAACATGTTTTCATTTGAAGTTGCCCCCCGCTCCCAACTTTAAATCAATACGATGCTTAACAGTAACATTATCAAAACGATGTTTAACAGTTACATTTGTGCAAGTTTTGTATGATCGAAAATGTAAAGTATCTCACAATACCAACTGCAGTATAAAAATAATTACAATAATAATAACAGTAACAGTAATAATAATAATAAGTGTTTTCTGCTTTGAACAGCCACTGGTGCCCTTCGTTCAATTAAGATAGAAATATAGGTATCTAAAGTTGTAAGGAAAAAAAGCAGAATACCATACATACTCGATTAGAGGTCGACTCGTGTATGAGTCGATCCCTTAAGTTCTTAAAAAGTATGAAGTTGGGGAGTGGTTTATGAAACATCGTCTTTAACAGTTACATTTGTGCAAGATTTGAACAGATACTGGTGACCTGAATCTTATTAAGATGGAAAGGTATCTAAAGTTTGAAAAAAAAAAAAAAGAAAAAAAAAAAGAATTCCATACATAATCGACTTGTGTATGAGTCGACCCCCTAAGTTATTAAAGAGTAAATTTGGAAAAAGTTAAATTTTCTTGTATATGTCCAATCACATTTCTCCAAAGACGATTGGTAAGTAAGTATACCATCGGCGATTTGGCAAATTTTTTATTTCCCCCACTATCTCCTTTTCCAGCTATGAAATTTTCTGAGTTATGCACGAGCATATATGGCATTGTAAGTTTTCTGCCATAAATTAAGATATACGAATTCACTAGCTTATTCCATATCCACTGGATATCGGAAAAAGTCATGCAAAATCACGAAGTATGGTGAGTTAAAACTAAAGTTTTACCCACTTTAACCAAGAAATACTTTTACAGTTCACTTGCAATGAAATTACGTACATCAAGTTCTATGTAATATATTACATAATGCAATACATTACAAGAATGATGAATAATTGAGTAACCAGCCAATGAAAAGTAAGAACCAGTCCGTGAATGTAGTATTGAATGAGGATATACCAATGAATGTATTGAACCACATGCATATCTTTCAAATTATACAGTGTTTTGTTTATGCTGCAAACTTTTTCTGTCACTGAATTTGTAGTAAAATTTTCAATGAATAGCTAATTACATGTTTAAGGTGTGTAATATCTCTTTTTGCGTTAAAAGAAAAGATTGATAACAATTATAGAAATTCATTAAATACTCTACTTTTTGTTGCAATCATTCTAATACAATATGCATATTTAAGTCGCAGTTTTTAGAATAGATATGCACAGAGAAATATTTTAAAGTCAACTTACTCTGTTGTCAGTGGGGCACGGACTGAAAAAATACTTTAGGTCTTTCTGGAAAAATACAAAAATGTGATTTCAACTTGGGATTAAATCAAATTTTGTAACTGTAACCGGAAGATTCGGCAGTCTTTGGCTAAAGTCACGGCTACAGCCTGCCTGCGATACAGTCATTCTGAATCAGAGTAAATGTGGGAACGGTAAAACTGTGATGAGACAGGGGGGTGGGAGGTCCCCCCCCTTGCCCCCGCAGTGTCTAGTGGCGCCCCCTCTGACCCCACCCCGTCCGCGTGGTGGTAAAATTGGAATTGTCGTTTCGGGAATGTATCTTCGTTTCTCCTCAATGAGCCATCTAGGCAAACATTTTGTCAGATTTCGTATACGGGGACTGGGTTGCCGCTATTCTTGGCGAGCTTTTGAGTTACGCTTCTTCGCCAAGATGTGTCAAAGGGTTTTGAGGGATTTAACAGACTTTTTAATTCGAATGAGATGCAAGCATACGTTATCTTAAGAGTTTAATGTGCAAAAATGACGATCTGCGTAAAGATATCTTTGTAGTTAGGTTTTAATGCCAAATTTGCAAGTAGGACAAATGATTGCTAATAGTTTATTGCTACTCCCTAACTAGTAAAATATAGGCAATTCAAATAAAATGTCTATTAATTTCGAAATGCACACTTACCTGAATTAGATTTTCTGCGGTTAAAGGGAGATTTTCCTCTTGTAAACATGCTGTTATAACTCCCAAACTAGGGTTACACAAAAATTTCATGTTGAAAAACTGCTGAAATTAAAAATGAAACATATTTTGGAATACTTTTTGTTGTTCTACAGAAGTCTAATTAGATTTCATAAATTTTGCGATGCGTAGTTTCCCAACATTCTGAGCAAATGCAAAGCAAAAGAAGATTGGCTTAAAGTTAAAAATACTATAACCCCTACCCGGGCCGCTCAAAGCCAAGGCGAACCCCACGTTAGTTCTGTCTCCGGGCATCCCCCGCCCCCTATTAATGTGTACTATGACCCTATTAATGACCATCTTTGGAGAAGAACGAAATCTATTATGCATACCTTTTTTTTTTTTCAAAACTTTAGCAGTTCTGATGTAAAATGACACTGGTATTCCAGGAGTATAGTATATTTGGGGGGGGGGGGGTGATATATCATCGATGAAGTATTTTTGATCTTATATGTGTCAAAGAATAGATAAATAAATAAAATAAAATAAAGCAAATAAATTAAATAAATGAATAAAACAGTAAAAATAAAATAAACATAGTTTCAAAAAGAGTGGATTGAGCTGTTCAATAAAATAGAATATACCTACTTCACCATAAATTCAGCAATTACTATTCAAACGCGCCAAAAAGTGATAAATGTCTAAATGTAGTATTTTGTTTTACGTCGTGATTCCGCGAACGCATGGGAGAAGGATGACGCAACCATTTCGTAACTCGGCGATTGGCTAATGTTTCGCGTAGAGCCAGGCGTCTCCCAAAACTAAGGTAGATGCTGATTGGCGAATGGCTTGCACCAATTGAAGGGGAGTAGGAAATAAGGGCAATGCATTGTTTTTGTATAGTTGGAAGGTGCTGCCAAGTTCTGTACAGTCGGGAATTTGAGAGAATGTAAGCGGAAGTATTTTCATAATTTCGTCGAATCTAGCGATCATTAAGTTTCTGATTTCAAAAATGAATGACTCTCTTGCAAATCTGGAATGCTAAAAATTTAACAATGATTTTTTTTTCGTTTTTCTGCAAAATAGAATAATTTCGTTTAAAATTGGCTTTGTCAGAAAATAAAAACGTATTGGGCTCAGCCTAAAATAGAAACATAGTAATTTTGTATCTTTGAAGAATTTTTTCATTTAGCCTTTTTTTTAGTCATTATGACTTTTCACTTTAACATCAGAAGTTGTCTCTTAGATATTAAGATTTGTCACTTTGCTGTTGACCCCTTATCCGCAGCCACTAGATTTTTTTAAAATCAACTTTTTTCTTTCACTTGGATCTTTTCTTATGTAAATGTGATTCTTCACCTGTTTATTAGGACGTTTACTTTTCTGAAGAGTGTTTTTCATGTAGTCAGTGGGACTTCATGACCTCATTTGGACGTCCGAATAGATGTTCAACTGTGACGTTGTTTTCTCGCGACCGAAATATTCCATATACAAAGCCTTGTTTCTATCATTGCTTTGAAGAACGAGGAGGTGGAGAAAATACTGTGAGACGTTTGCTAACCTTCACCAGTGGCATAACTAACCACAATTTTCTCCTGAAGGTGTCATTCATAAGTCTTTATATGCATACTGAGGTTCACAATACGGTATAAAACCAAGGGTTCTGGGGATATTTTAACTCCTTAGACAGCGCCCTAACATTTACCACATTGCTTGATCAACGTTTCCCTGGTTTTCTCCTGTTCAATACGCTCATTCGCAAAATCAAATCTCAATGAAGACTACTTTCTTCCAGTTGCTGTCCTTCCTAAACCAATTTCTGTCTATTTTAATCTTCAATTTCAGGAGAATGTGCTCCTCATGACAATATTCTCCTGAGGATATCATCATGAGAATATTCTCGACTCATATCTTTAAGCATAATATACTAAAATATAATTTTAATAGTTCTTTCAATTTCAGGAGAAAATGCTCTTCATGACAATATTCTCATGAGGATATTCTCGACTCACATCTCTACATACAATATACTAAAATATAATCTTAATAGTTCTTCCAATTGCTGTCTATCATTATCTTCAATTTCAAGAGAATATGCTCTTCATGACAATATTCTCATGAGGACATCCTCATGAGAATATTCTCGTCTCATATCTTTACGCATGATATACTAAAATATAATTTTAATAGTTCTTTCAATTGCTGTCCATCCTAAACCAATTGCTGTCTATCCTAATCTTCAATTTCAAGAGAATATGCTCTTCATGACAATACTCTTTAGAGGATATCCTCATGATAAGATTCTCGACTCACATCTCTACGTATAACACACAAAAATATCATTTTAATAGTTATATTTCTGAAAGAAATAATAAAAATTATGTACATCTTGAAACCACTGTTAGGCAATTTTCAGTTAAGGCGTCTTTCAACATTGATGCAAATTTTTCACTTTACGCCCGGATCATTTCTGCATTGACTTTTATGCCAGGAGGGAATTTAAAAAATGTTTTGGAGATTTTGAATGATGATTTCTCAGAAAAATTATTTCTAACTTCAGACTTCAAAGATAATTATGTGGGAAGATCACAAAAAAAAAAAAAAAATCGCAGACGTCAACCTATGTTTTGGAGATTTTTAGTAATGATTTCTCGGAAAAATTATTTCTAGTTTTCGACTTCTTCGAAGATAATTATGTGGGAATAACACAGGAAAAATCGCAGACGTCAATCTGCTTTTCTTTGCTTTTTCCCCCTGGTCATGTTAGGCTGAATTAAAAATAACCGAGCTAAGTCTAATAATTTTGCATAAGCTGCACACAAAAGCTTGCAGGCTCAATTCTTCATTCAACAGTATAGAATTTTAGGTAAGGGAATACGGAAGTACAAAAATCAGTTGATCATATTCATGAACAATTTGTTTTTCTAGGAGAACCACGATGTAAAGAATTTCTGTAAAAATACAGAAAGGAAACTAAGTGTTTTTGCAAATTTTACGAAGATCTTGTTTTAAATCAAATAACAATAATCAAGTTTAATGAGAACAGTTTCGCAATAAAATTCTTATTTTTTCCCCAATCTGTATAATAACGAAGATCTGTTAAGTTACATGAAACGAAACTCCAGATGTGTGACTATAAGTTTCAAAATTAAAACAGGAAGTTCCGTCTAGAACTATACGAGCCTACTTTCCCGTATTCACCAACTTGAAATTTATAATCTAGCTAACTCTCCCTCTCTCTCTCTTCCTCATTTAACTTTAGTTCTTAATTACTTCAAACATGCCTTTTTCAACGGTTAATACATATTCATTCACTCACTCATTCTTTCATTTATTCAGTCATTCGTTTATTTATTCATTCATTTTTCTCATTTATATATTTTTCACTTCATACATTCATTTATCTATTTTATTATTTATTCACTGAATTATTCACTCATTTATTCGTTTATTCCATCACTCATTCATTTAATCATTCATTCATTCGAAAATATCGTTAAAAATCCCGATCAAAAAATTTCATAAGAAAATAGGTTCATTCCGTTCTGGTTGAACTTCTTATCTGTACATGTTCTACGGCCAAACATTTTTCCGATAAATTTTGTTCCAAGCAAATCGGTCTGTTAGATCATTATTTATAAAGGATTGAATTTCCCCGTAGACGCTATTGTTAATCTCTTTTTTTAGCCTACTTTCCCGTAAAAGTAAAAAACAAGAAGTTCCGTCTAGAACTATACGAGCCTACTTTCCCGTATACACCAAATTCAAATTTATAATCTAGCTATCTCTTTCTCTCTCTTTCTTATTTATCTTTAGTTCTAATTATTGAAAATATACCTTTTTCAACGGATAATACATATTCATTCACTCACTCATTCATTCTTTCATTTATTCAGCCATGCATTTATTCATTCATTCGTTACCTCATTCAAGTGTTTATTCATTCATTTACGCATTCATGTATTTATTCACTCATTTATTTATATTTTCATTTATTCAATAATTTATTCATTCATTCTTTTCCTCATTCATTTATTCATTGATTTATTCTTTCACTCTTTCATTTATTCATTCATTCATTATTTCACTCATTGAGTCACTGAGAAATATCCTTGAAAATCCCGATCAAAAAATTTCATAGCAAAATAGGCTCGTACGTTCTGGATAAACTTTCTATTTCTACATGTTCTACGTTATAAGAGCTTTCCGATAAAGTTTGTTCCAAGCAAATCGGTCCGTTAGATCAGGATTTATATAGGGTTGAAATTTCCCCGTAAGCTCTGTGTTAATTTTTTGAACTGTTCAAAAATGAACAAAAACTGTTCAAATCAATATTTCACGCCGAGAACTCCTTTCAATAAGCTTTAAATAGGAACTTGGCTCTTGTGCCCAGAGTTTACAGAATTTGCTTCAATTTTGTCCATAGGCGCTAATGTTAAAATTTTTTGAACTGTTCAAAATTGAACAAAAAATTGTTCAAATCAAAAAGTGAAATATAGAAATGAGATGTCCTCGCCGAGATCTTTCGAATGCAAAAAGAATTTTTCCAATCGGACAATTCGTTCAAAAGTTATTAGGGGGGGACAGACAGACAGACCGACAGACCGACAGACACACTTTTTCCCCATCTCAATACCCTACTTTCAAATTTTTTATTTTTCAATCTTTATTTAATTACTTCACTTATTTTTGACTTTTCTTGATTTTTAACGATATTTTCACGATACATTAAGCCTTCTTTCATGCTTTATTATTATTTTTTTTTACTTTTACGGGAAAGTAGGCTAAAAATAATAATTCTCTGGTTTACCCATTCTAGAATACGCAATATATAATTGTACACATGAGAAGATCTAAACTGCTCAATTTGATTGATTGGTCTTGAGCTTTATATTTTTTCACAATGTTTGCGGGCATTTTTTTTTTCTTTTGTTCCATTGTCTGTGAAGATTTTGATATTGTCTGGCTCGGCCCATTGAAAAATTCCAACATAAGCCTTATCCAAACAGAAGAAACACAAACACAAAAATTCTAAATTAAAAATTTACCGTTCAAAATAAATTATCTGTGTTTTAAAGTTCCCTTAATCGTTAAGTTCCAAAATATTAAAAAAATACTTCAACACAAACAGAAAAAACACAAAATTTTAACATCAGGATGAAAATAGCTAAATGAAACTGTTAACATTCAAAATAAGTAAAGTTCCATTTAATCTTCGAGTGCAAAAATACTAACAAATACATCAATACAAACAGAAAAAACACAAAATTTCTGAATAAAAATGAAAATAGCTAAATTAAACTGTTGCTATTCAAAATAAGTAATCTTTGGTTTAAAGTTCTTCTTAATCGTCGAGTGCAAAAATACTTCAACACCAACAGAAAAAATTATTAAATCAAAATGAAAATAGTTGTACCCTGCCAATTGTTGCAGTGGCTCATTCTCCTCAATAAAACATTAAAAAACGAAATAATTAAATGAAAGTTGAAATAAATTAAAAGCGATATATAAAAACACATGTTCTGATAAAATTTCAAAGAAATTGGTGAAGTACTTACGGAGATTTGAGGTTATGAACCAAGGCTGAACTTGATCGTAACCGTAAACTGGATCACGTTCAGCCTTGTATGAACAAACGAACACTTACATTTTCATTTATATAGCTTATATTACCCGGAGTTGATTAAACTGCTAATTATTATTTTTGGATCAAGGTAAGCCTTAAGAAATCGAAGTAAAAAGCTTATAACTTGCGTTCTTTTTAACTTAGAAACTTCGAACAAATTCCATCTTGTGCAGAAAAATCAGCGCTTTCTACCGATATGTTACATTAATATGTACAAGGTTTTCTTCACCCCCATAATGGGAAAATTATGTAGAAATTTGCCTAAAATTGGAATCAAAAAAGAACTACCTGTCAGATTTTTTTTCTGACGGGTCTATAAACCATCCTCTTGAACCACTCTGCCTTACTGGCAAAATTTCAAAGCAATCGGTGAAGTACTTTCGGAGATTTGCGGCTATGCACAAACGAACACTTACATTTTTATTCATATAGATTAGAATAGTTATAGTGTTCTGTTTAGTATTAATTTTATGTAATGTAGAAGAACTTTATTTAGGACTAGTTTTTACTTAGATTTGTCGAACTCGAAGTAAAGAGATGCTACGGCTTCCTCTGTTTACATTACTTTCATCTCTACCACGTGACCAATGAGGTTTCTTGAATTGCCTTCATTGTGACTTGATTAATAAGGGAAAAATTCTTTCTTTTATACCGGTGGTAAAGTCCTTACAAAATGGGGCGCATTTCAAGAGCGTGCGAACCCTGTAAAGGTCTTTTCAACGTTATTGACGTCCAGTATTTTGTCTTTTACAGAACAGCACCGTCTCCAGAAGACACCGCATATCCGGTATCCAACCAATTTTTAAACATTTGGAATCCGATCTGCCACTGCCCTATATATCCGGTTATCCGGCGTGTTAAATTTGATTCTTAAAATTTCATTAATTGGCTTGTTCTGAAAACAAATATAAATAGCAAACTTGCTATGTATTTGGAAACTAGATGTCAAAAAATATGTATAGAATTGACAGGTTTCAAACATCAGATCCGGTAACCGGTACGGATCTGTCAGACAAGGATCTTCGGATATCCAGTATCCGGCAAAATCCTAAATTCACATATCCCAAATTCTGACCTTGCCCTACTCCTCCCCCACCAAAGCAAAATTCTGGGTTCGCTACTGTTACCAATATTAGAATATTAAAACTAAATGAATCATGTAGCTGTAAATATATGAAAAAACTAATTTGACTTCTAAAAAGCAATAGTAATTTTTGATTAATAATAAAAAATATGTGTGTGTTTTAAATGTTGTTGTTTCTTATCCCACTTGGTAGACAGTAACATCTATACCAAGTAAATAAGCCTGTGCGTTTTTAAACCCTCCAAAACGTGTTTTAAATGTGGAGGCGCTTGCCTTGTCGACATTCGCCCTTCTCAAAGCCACATCGGATGCTGGCCATCTGTAAAGCGTCACCCGATCCCCAAGTGTACCCTAACACGCTGCAGTCGGATGACACGAGATGGAGCCAACGCAACTACGCCACCTCCCTTTTTAGACCTGAGACTGAAGGGGAGGGAAATTTTCTCCAGCCTCGGGTACCCTTGCAACTGCTTCGGGACTTCAGGATCCTGGGATTTTTCATGTGCGTTTCCCCAAGTGTGCATGGTGGGTCTTCAGTGGGTTAGGTTCCGAACACGAAACCTTTCGCTTCGAAGCACGAGTCAAAAAAAAATTTTGCTCTTATATAATGATAAAATTCCTATTATTAAATTTTTAATTATTAATTAAAACCTACTAATGTCCAGTGCAATGTTGATTTATTTCATGTTAGGCTTGTTAGCGAGTAACGATTAATTTGTCGTTTATTTCTTCAATTATTAATTCATTTACTTGTTCAGTTATTAAGTAGATTTCTCATTTGTTCACCTAATTAACCATTTCTTTTTTTTTCATTTAATAGCTCCATTATTCATTCGCTCGTTTTGTCATTCATTCATTCGTTAATCATAAAAGTTTATTAAAAAATATTTATCACCCTATTATAACCCTTTACTCATAAATATGAACCATTGCCTGTTATTTGGACTACCATACATACGAATGCAAAGAGTTAATAATCCCATTTCATTACGAAAAAAATTTCAATAATTTCACTTTGCCTCTTAATTTTCCGCTTTTGCTTTAATGTACAAATTTAAATGTCTAAAATGAAAATAATATTTCAATGCAAGTTCAATAATAAAATTCACAGTTCTCTCTTTGTGTCCTGTTATATTCATAATAAATTTTCCAATTATTTCATTTTGAAATATGTAATTTATTTTACTGCTATTTCACTTTTCCCCTTAGCTCTGCAACACTTGGCTTTTACAAAATGCAGTGACGACATTTATTATTTCTTGTAGGATGTCGACGCAAAATGTTGTCCGAAAAACGTATATTTCTGTCCCAAAACCTTTAAGTGATATTCTCTATCTTGTCACAATTTGTGACAAGGTATAGAATATTTAGCATGTTAGGGGGAATGAAAGCGTTATCATATTTGAAATCTTATTACTCGTTAATACGAAGTAATATATATACATATTTTAAAAATGTTTCATGTTATTTTATTTTTGTTAACAAATGACGCAAACAGCAGTAAAATAAGCTAGCTCAGTTTCGGAAGAATATCTTGCTAAGAATAAAATTTCCATCGTTGGGAACTGAATTATGTAACCGAATTCAAAAATCCATTTTGGGGCTCATTTTAAGAAGAAACTCGCCGCATTATTTCACCCCAGTCACAAATACCATGATGTTTATACTGAAGGGTGAAACAAGAAAAAGAGAGAAAAAAAAAAGCGATCCTCTCCAAGTTGCCAGAAGAAAGAAAACCACGGAAACAAATAGAAAAGTACACTTTTTATACACCAATAAAAAGTCTCTTTGGGATCAGATTTATGTGGCATTTTGGCAATGTGAATGCAAGAGTCTCGAGTTGAGTTGTCGGCGTCCTCCTCTTCGTTCCACATGTCCAACGGATTTTCTTTAATTGCAGTAAGAATTCCATAAAAAAAGACGTATTTCCGCATTTCCAAAATTGAATGGCTTCTTTTTACAAGTCTTATCTTTTTTTTTTCATTCTCTGGGGTTAATACTTCTAGCGCATCCATGTTAAATATAAGAATAAAGGGTTGTTTTTTTAGAACGGTTTCTAAACTCCCCCTCTCTGAGCAGTCATTGTTGCCCCCCTCCTCCGTCCCCCCTAACCGAATAGCTCGGCTACGGATAATGCTTTCGAATATGTAGTTTCGGGGCCCAGCGGCGATTTACCTCAAGTAGCATTTGGGATTTAAAGAAATAAGGCACACAAATCTTTTTATTCATTTAGTCTGAAGCGCGGGATATGCTCTTCCAAATCCTGCTGTGATCATAGATCTGAAAAGAATAGATGCAAGTAGTTTTAAATAGAACCACTTCCAAATAAAGCCCCGCGTTGTTAAATCCAAGCAGAGACAGGCGCTTCAAATATCTCACTAGAATATATAGCACATAATTCTTTCCCTTTGTAAATCGCATTACTCAGTACCCCCAGATACAATTAATGTCTTAATAAAGTGCTTCAAACTTTAATCAACATTTTTTGCTGCATTTTCGAAATCTCCGCTTAAAAAAAACGCCTTCTATTTTTTGTCTTTAAGGGAGGTTTTTTTTATATTAATCTATCCTCTTCTTATTTCCGTCTAGGAACTGATAATTAATTTTATTAATTTATTGTTTGGTGTTTTTGTGATTTCAAGCGAAATTTTTTAGTGTATGGGAAAAGATGCAGAATTTTTTTGATGTAAAAAATAAATTATTTGCAATAAAAATTGCAAATAATACTGAATACATTTCCTGTAAATTGGTGTGGTTATGCTGTGGGCTGGCGTTTACGAAGTACTTAAAATTCTTAATTTGTGTCACAAAGTTGGATTCAAAGTCATTTGTTTCAGGATGCATAACGGTCTCGGTATGATCCATCCCGATAGCCCTTGATTCAAGTTATGTTGCCAACCCTAGCATGGTAATATGGATGTGCATGTTATGTATGCATTTTATTATATTTTCAGTTTAAAAAAACACTTAATCTCTTCATTAGAAAAGCTTTTCAAGCTTTTTAAAAGTCATAGTTAGGAAAATTCATGTCAAAGTTCCATGAAAAAAAAAAAAAAAAAAAAAAAAAAAAAAAAAAAAAAAAAAAAAAAAAAAAAAAAAAAAAAAAAAAAAAAAAAAAAAAAAAAAAAAAAAAAAAAAAAAAAAAAAAAAAAAAAAAAAAAAAAAAAAAAAAAAAAAAAAAAAAAAAAAAAAAAAAAAAAAAAAAAAAAAAAAAAAAAAAAAAAAAAAAAAAAAAAAAAAAAAAAAAAAAAAAAAAAAAAAAAAAAAAAAAAAAAAAAAAAAAAAAAAAAAAAAAAAAAAAAAAAAAAAAAAAAAAAAAAAAAAAAAAAAAAAAAAAAAAAAAAAAAAAAAAAAAAAAAAAAAAAAAAAAAAAAAAAAAAAAAAAAAAAAAAAAAAAAAAAAAAAAAAAAAAAAAAAAAAAAAAAAAAAAAAAAAAAAAAAATCTTCGTTGTAAGAAGACTTCATTGTAGGGGAAATTCCTTGAAATGAGACCTCGTTGTAGGGAGAAATTCCTTGTACACTGTAAAAAGTTTTAATGTGACACAACACCAAAATTGGAGGCAACACTTCGAAACCAAAAAGGGTGTACGAAAACACCACGCTATTTTTGGTGTACTGAAGCACCGAAGATTATTCTTGGAGTTCTCAAACACCAAGGATAATTCTCAGTACACCAAAAATAATTGTAGTGTTTTCGTACACCACTTTTGGTTTCGAAAGGTTGCCTCCACTTTTGGTGTTGTGTCACACCAAAACGTTTTAGAGTGTACGCAACCAAAATGTTGTTAAAATAACCAAAACTTTGATAATTCTACCAGCACAAATCGTTTTTTACTCATATTTGATAAATTCAAATAACAATAATGTTCAAATAATTCCCAATGAGTTACAATTTTGAAAAAAAGTGATTCGTTTTTGATCAATTTTCTGAAAACGTTCAAAAGACAAAATATAATTTAAATACTACAAAAATAAGAAACTGATAAAGCAGGTCAAGTGGATGTTTCCCTTTAACGGCAACATGGTCAGCTTTTGGTTAAGTAGTTAGTTACATTTCACTGAAGATACCCATTTGAATGAGTAGGCTGTATACTTCAAGGACAAAAAATGCTATATTTATTTGATTTACATTAACTCCAGCAACCGTACCAGAAACTGTTATGTTATAAAATAAAATTATCAATGCACATGAAAAAATGTTTGTTTGTTTTTTTTTTTTTGATGAATATATAATACTAGAAAGCCCGGCGGTCATATGAAATGACCTCTGTTCTAGATATTAAACAAATGTTCACCTTCCCCCTGACCCGCTCAATTTGCGTCCAGTTGTAAACGTTTCAAAAACAGATGACTGCTAATGCAAACAAATGTTTACCTACCCCCTGACACGCTCAATTTGCGCTCAGCTGAAAATTCCGTTTAAAATACAATGTCGGAATAAAATCGGGCAAAATTTTAAACTCTATACGGGTTGAATGCATAATAAGCAATAATTGTATGAATTAAAAATATTTAAATCTTCTTAAATACCATGATAATTTAATTAAAACAATGATAACTGCATGTATAGTATCAGTGTACATGTACTATTTGAATGCCGTGGCAACTTCACCCCATTGGCTAGTACAGTTACGCTAGCAACCAATACGCTATCGGCGACAAACAGATGCTCAAGCCGCTGTCCTATAAGATTTTTGATAAATGAGGAAACCAGGGCGCTCATTCCAAACTTCGACGCATCGATTCGAAGAGATCACCGCTACAGAGCCGGCCTAGACGTCATCTCTTCGAAAGCGTAGATTCCAAATCTCCTTCGTTCGGAAGCGTAGGGGGAAAAGGGATTTCGTATCAAACTGGTGTAGCAGCCAATCAAAGCGTTTCTTTGGAGTTCTTAGCGCGGTATTGTTTTTAGTTTTTTGTTACGCGTTCTTGAGGGATTTACACCTCATAAGTTTAGGAAATAAGGGTCGCCAATTTCAGTTTATTGATGCAAAACAGACACAAAAAAAACTTTTGCATTCTTAACAAAGATAAAGAATGAGTAAATAAAAAAAAATATTAAAAAATAAAAAGTTTATTAGAAATAATAATTTTTATGTAAAAATGAAAAGTGAAACAAAAATTCGTAACATTTTTGGGGGAAAATATATCAATTTTCCAGTAACAGGAGGAGGGGAGAGAAACTAGGGAGGAAAGGAGAGGGTTGTTTTTTTTTTTTTTGCGAAAATTCGCATCAAATTCGGGGGGGGGGGGGGGCATCCGGTTGCCTCCGTTAATATGCTCACTTCTAAGTCACACCTAATTCACGTCAAAAATTGGTTTATTACTCCCCTCCTTCTTATATACTAATCTCATATAGTTACTGAAATACCACTTCAATTTTGTTTCATGAAAGGTTAAAAAAATTTCCATTTGCATCTGTCGTTCCCACAGGTATAATAGAAGTTATTTTTTTTATTATTATTTAAAGTAAGCAATATTCTTCCGTGCAAACCCTAATTAAGGACTAACGCAAATAGGGGGAAGACAATATTTCGCTTCCGCATGATATGCATTGACAGATTGACAGAGCACACATTTGCGTGATATAAATTGACAGGGCGCACATTTGCTTAATATACATTGACAGGGCAGGATGTCTACAGAACGCGCATAAGTCCCGAACAAGTCACAAATTCGGAAATCGGTCACGAAATCAAAGAATAGATCACTAAAATTTTCCATCCAACGATACCGATCCCCACAGAAGGCATCGGATATCCGGAATCCAATCTGGTCACTGCACGAAATATCCGGTTATCCGGTTGTATAATTTTATTATTAAAATTAATGAATCTGTCATGTAATTTTTTTTTTGTAAATTACAAACTCAGTACAGTTTTTATGTCTATAGAGTACATGTGTATAGAATTTACTAGTTTCAAACATCGGGAATATCCGATCTCCGGCAAAATCAATATCCAATGTGTCACCGATTGGTCACAAAAAAGTGCGTAAAATGTCACGAAACTTCACTTTGAAAATATGTAGACACCCTGCAGGGGTACCCCCAGGAAGGAGTTCATCGCGCAGACTGCACCATTGACATTTGGAAAGGGGGCAGTTCGTTTCAAGGGCTTTGGGGCCCTTGATCGACTTTTCGACCGACTTAGGGGGTCGTAGTTTTAGGGGATGTGCTACCTCTCAGAGTGGGGGGAATGTTGGGCTCCCCTCACATTAACATAATTTCTTTAAAAAATATTTTTAAGGTTAAAACATTAGCATTTGGCCATACATTTATACGGCTATTTTAAAATTTATTTAAAGTATGATTAGACTTTATTTATAATATGAAAAAAAATATTCATGGAAGTAATTAATGGTGTTAGTTGCTTTTTCTGACTCATAACCTAAGATTAAACAACAGTGCATAATTTATGGATGTACATAAAAAATTATGCGCTAAAAAAGGATTATCTTTTCTAAAAACAACCTACTTTTCGTTTAATTATGGAATTTTCTTCCGTATGAATATGTAAATATATCTTCACGTTATTCATTAATATAATTTTTCAACTTCTTTTTTAGATTAAAAAATCTGACACATAGAAATTTAGTAATCTGGGGCTTTAAAGATATTTCTAAATTAAAAAACACCAAAAATATGCGTAAATTGAAACCATAATTAGTAATAATATATTCATAAAAAAATTAGTTTCTTAAATAGCTTTTGATTGATACACATTGATATGTAACTTTAATTTATGAAAAAAACAAAAAGAAAACTCAATGTTTAAAAGTATTTATTTATTTTATATTTATATTTTTGGGCAAACATAAATTAATTTATTGATCAAAAATAATTCTCAATATGTATCAAAACACCATCAAAGAAGGACAAATACAACGTCCCTATTCGTGTAAAATATTCCTTTTCATATTTCGGCGACTCAACGAACCAATACCCCAAAGTCCGAACGACTTCGATGGCACAAGAGCTGTCGAAGCGCGCTTCGATGAAGAAAGCCGCAAAACAACGATACGAACCACATGGAATTAAAGCTTTCGTTGGTTTCCCTGCGGTCCTGTGAATTTTGCGTTTGCGCCATCTAGTGAGGGTTTGGGAACTACGATCGAATCGATGTGCGCTCACTTGGAATGAGGGCCCAGGGCTGCGGAGGCGGCTGCGTAAAGCACAGACTCCTACTCCAACTCAATTGCTATGGTATATGTTTATTACACACATTTTTAATCGACTCCGACTCTTTTATCCCAAAGTGAGCCCAAATCCGTCTCCGGTTCCACATCCCTGGAGGAAACGGACATTATTTAGGAAAGTAACAGAAGACAGGATGTCTAGCTTTTAGATCATAAAATATGAGAACTTTTTTTTCAGAATAAAAATTCAAACTACAAGTATGAATTGACAGCATGTTATAGTATGGAATTTTTTATTGGAAAACCTATAGTTATAGCAGAACCAAACATATATCTACACCAGCTAATCTTCTCGGGAAAGGCGGGGGGGGGGGGGGAGCAGGACATATTAATTTCTAGGAAAATTTAAAACAAGATATTTGCAGGGATAATGTAAGAATAATATTTTATATAATTGCACGAAACGCCGTCAAATGAAACAAAAATCTGCTTGTTGTACAAAGATACTAGAAAATACCACACCTATGTATTTATTCATACTATATGAAGTATAATTAAAGATGAATATTGTCACCAAAAAAAAAAAATCCTGCTTAAGATATATAAATGCACAACGATGGGTGTGATTAAACACATTTTATTACAAAATCAATTCTTAAGACTCAGTACCTCCGAGAGGTTCTTTACTGAAATTAATAACTAATGAAATTAAAATCTTTTTTTAAAAAATCTAAATAAAACTTCAGCACTGTACCGTTGCAACTCAAAGACTGCGAATTATCAGTAAAAAAAGTAAACAAGAATAAAATAAAAGCAGCTGTCTCATTATCGTCTACGTGGTTTTAGGCTGCTGTGTTAAAACAAAATAAAAATAGAAAGAACATTTCTCAAACTGTTGGAAAATTACACAGTATATGATCAATTCCTCACGAGAATGCAAATTCTATTTTACTTAATAACATTTTATTCAAAACGTGCATTACGGCAATTGTAATGTTCTTCTACAAGTAAAAATGCTCCAAGAATTACATAGTTAAAGAAAGCTCTTATTCTTCAGTAATAAAATGCGAATAAACTGATACTTTTTCTGAATGTATTTCATCAGAAGCTAAGAACATCGTTGAAAAAACATTTCGAAAATATATTTTTTTCTATGTAATTTAGAATTAGGATTTAAAATTAATAATTATACAATTTAAAATAATTAAGGATGCATAACTGATTGAAAACTAAAGCTGATTGAAAAAAAAATAACGAATTCTAATGGGGACAAATTCTAAGTAGGCTTAATGTATCATGGAATGCGTAACATATAAATTGAATTTAACAAAATACTTAAATACAAAAGACATACACATGAAGTTACAATTATTCTGCGTTAACTTAATTATCTTTATTACACAACTAAAAACAAACATACCTCGAAAGAAACCAAACTTCGCTTCGGGAGCAACCATTGCAGCGACTTTAACAAAATGGCGAAGCAAACAGAATCAAATATTTATTTATAAATAATCTATCGTTACCACCACAAGTTTTGGAACGTACACCAAAGTTGGTGTTTTCACAAGTGAAAATAATTCACGAAAGGTGACAATGTGGTGTAAGAATTCACCAGTATTGGAGTTTTAATGCAAACTACACCTTTTAAAGTGTTCACGAACCCTTGATTTGGTGTTAGCTTGAAATAAAGTATTTGTTCACAGTTTTTGAGGTATTTAAACACCAAATTTGGAGTTACTTTACTCCACACTTTTTACAGTGTAGAGAGATTTGGTTTTACGGAGCTTTAGTTCTATGGAAAAATTCGTTCTTGGGAGTCTTCGCTGTAAGAAGACTTCATTGTAGGGGAAAATTCGTTGTAATGAGACCTCGTTGTAGGGAGAAATTCGTCATAGGGAGACTGTTGTAGGTAGATTCTACTGTAATTGTAACATTTCCTTAAAGTACTAAGAATTTAAGCATTCACCACTTAAACCCTTACTTCACAAGATGGAAGAACACTGAGAGGTGGTTGATGTCCTGGAGACATTTTAAGCTTAACAGGTCCTTAATTTGTGCTCCGCCTGCCCCCCCGCCCCCACAATTTAAATTTGTAATTCAAGTTCCGAAAAAAATTGAAAGTAGGGTTTTGAGATGGGGGAAAATGTGTGCCTGTCGGTTTGTCCCCCCCCCCCCCCCTAATAACTTTTGAACGAATTGTCCGATTCGAAAAATTCTTTTTGCATTCGAAAGATCTCGGCGAGGACATCTCATTTCCATATTTTACTTTTTAATTTGAACAATTTTTCGTTCAGTTTTGAACAGTTCAAAAAATTTTAACATTACCGCCTATTAGCGAAATTGAAGCAAATGATGTAAACTTTGGGTACAAGATCCAAGTTCCCATGAACAAGCTCACTGGAAGCAGTTCTTGGCGTGAAATATTGATTTGAACAATTTTTGTTCATTTTTGAACAGTTCAAAAAACTTAACATACCGCCTACGGGGAAATTTCAATCCTATATAATTCCTGATCTAACGGACCGATTTGCTTGGAACAAACTTTATCGGAAAGCTCTTATGACGTAGAACATGTACAAATAGAAAGTACATCCAGAACTAAGGAGCCTATTTTCCTATGAAATTTTTTGATCTTGGTTTTCAGGAATATTTTTTAATCAAAGAATGATTAAATGAATAAGCAAAAGAATGAATGAATAAATGAGTGACTAAATACATGAATGACTTAATAAATGAATGATTGAATGAATATCTATTAACCGTTGAAAAGGTATATTTGAAGCAATTAAGAACTAAAACTAAACGAGAAAGACAGAGAGAGAGAGATAGCTACACTGTAAAAAGAAATCAGGAACGTTACTAGGAAAACCCTAGGCACCTCATGTGCCTAATTTTTACCAGTAACATTCCTGGGATTGACCTGGAAAGTTTTTTAATTATTGGGAAAACTTCCCACAACAAGCCAGTAACTTTCCTGGAATTAACCAGGAACCTTTCTGAATAACTGGGAAAACTTCCCACAGAAAGCCAGTAACTTCCCTGGAATTAACCTGGAACCTTTCTGAATTCTAAAATTTCCCACTAGAAGCCAGTACCGTTCCCAGAATCATTTTTGATGATATAACTAACAATTTTAATATCTTAATAGTTTTGCTAAGTCATTTTTGTACATTTCATGAATTTCAAAAGTTAGCTCATTGTGAAGTTAACTTTTGAAATTCATGAAATTTACAATTATTTAGCAAAAGTTAAGATATTTAATTTTCAGCTATTTCATCAAAAATAATATTGATACCTCAGAAGCATCCCTCAAGTATATAAGTAGTTTCCAGATATAAGTATTGGATTTCTAGAAACTTGTCTGCATTTTTCAAAATACCTTAGTAGTTTAAAAAATCAAGATACTTACCTTGCAGTGAGTAGAGTACATATCTGAACTTTTTTAAAGCCTATTTATTACCTGTTTTTAAGAACTTATTATTTTCCTGTAAAGATACTAATTTTAAAATCAAACTTGTCCATAATTTCTTTGTAAATATAATAGGACTTAATTTTATTCTAATTGTTAGCAATATGAATAATCACCAATCATGTTAAAACATAAAATGTTATGACGCTTAGGTATTAAAAAAAAGAAATAAGCTTGCAACAATTAAAAAGCGATTTATTAACAATTGTTTTTCACTTCTTTGCCATTTCTAAGGGAAAATATTCATTTATGAAGTATAAAAGAAATAAGATGATTTTCCATGGTTATTAGTATAAGTCGAGACAAAATTGAAATAATGAAAACATGTTTTGTAAATTAGTAGCTGAAAATAGCACATATCAAGTTTAGAATTTAAAATATTTTTTAAAAATTTGTGACCACTTTAAGTTCATGTTTTTCCAAGAGTATTTTGTTAAAAATAAAAATTTTAAGCTTTCAGGAAATTACCAATTAAATCAACTGAAGTGATATTTAATTGTTGCCGCATTTCGTAAAACCATAGGAAAGCTCAAGTCATAAATGTTATAAATAAAATTACCCTTATATCCATAGTTTAATATAATGCACAAAAATTAAAAAATGAAGTTATCAAAATTATTATTTGTTAAGATCAAGAATAATATCTTAGTGTAAAGTGTTCTGCAAAAAAAAAAACAACAAATTTAGACAAAAAATAAATAAACAGCAAATAAACATTTTTAAATGACATTTTTTAATCTCTTAAGTTCACACAACACCTACATATAAGTAAACATAAAAATGGGATTTTTATATGAAACTGCTTGATAAAATAATAAAAAAGAGGCATATGTATAAAATGTGACAGGCCATCCAACAGTTTTTCAGCTTGCATGCAATCATGCATAGCAAAAAACTTCCAATCATTTAAATTTCTCAAAAACAAAAAACTACAGCAATCTTGGTCTAACTACATACATTATTTAACTGTGATTAACTAGAAGTATGGTATGAACATAAATTGATTCTTAGGGGGGTGATTCTCAGTACAAAAACATTTTCTAAACACAAAATTTTCGGAAAACTTATGCCTCTCAACCCCCCCCCCCCCAATTTAAAAATATAAACTATATAATTAGATGAACACCTACCCTTATGTAGCAAGAAAAACTTCAAATAAATAAATAAAACATAAAAATCAAATTAATGAAAGCATTGTAATACTAATTCCGAACTCATTTTCCCCTGAAACAGTATTGTTTGTTAAAGTATTAAATATTTTGCTCATCCCAATGTAGAAAGAAAAGTACAGATATTATTAGCCATGACAGTTGAACATTGAAGCCAGCACTCGTCGTACAGCAGACCGCAGACCATAAGCTTGTCCCCAAGGAAAACTAGTTTAAAAAATAGACTTTTATATCAAATTTTAAAACTGAAAATTATTAACAATATTCCTTACACACATTGTTAACTGGCATTGGTAAGAGGATAGAGTCAAACCTCCCCAAGAACAATCTCATTCAAAGAAGAATTTAAAAAAGGAAAAGATGCAGAAAAGCATTCCTCGTTTTCAAGGAATGCTCAAAATACTAAATGAGAACAAAATGCAATAAAAGAACTTTAAAATATTGTTACTGCTTTACATTTTAATATGTTTGAAAGTACATGTGTAGATTTGTACCTTTAAACTAAAATAACAAAATAATAATGAAAAAAATTCCAGTTACATGAGCAATAAGTATATACTATGCAATTTTTAAAAAACATCAAGCAATTTGTAATAATTGTGTTTCAAATGAGATTTGGTGATTTATGTTCATACCATACTTCTAGTTAATCACAGTTAAATAATGTATATAGTTAGACCAAGAATGCTTTAGTTTTTTTTTTTTTTTTTTTTTTTTTTTTTTTTGAGGAATTTAAATAATTGGAAATTTTTTGCTATGCACGATTGCTTTTTACAGATTCATTTTAATCAAATAATTATAATAATTATTTTGAAGATGCCAATATAAGTCTATTTTTAAAGCATTTTAAAAATAGGTTTCACAAATATTTTACACTACAGCAGTAATATAAGCCAAACAGTGGCGTACGCAGAATTTTTTCAAGGGGGGGGGGTTCATAATGTTCTGAAACTACTAAAAGAAATTCGAGTATGTAATAAAGCACTATTATTTAGGGCTCAAGGGGCCCCCTTGCGTACGCCACAGAAGCCAAACTTGAACATAATGCAGCCAACACTGGATGGAAATTGAAGAATTTGCAACAGCATCCCTCTGGCTATCCCCTTCTGGTGTAAGAACATCTGGCACGGTTGGAATATTTGGGAATTCAGTATAACTTCAGATTGTAACCCTGTTCTCTAGAAAAGAAAAAAAAGGATATACTATTCATGCTCTTACTGTGCAAGACACAATGCAATTATTCATTCCCCTTCTCTGAGAGTAAAAACTACAATTAAGACAATTAAAATTGTATGATATTAAAAATATGAGCAGTTTTAATTGCTATTAAAAGGGCTGCATTTTAACTTTAGTCCTCAAAGAGCAAGTGGCAAATGATTTTAACCAATAGGAAACATGATATACACACATGAGGCACTTTTCAAGAACAAAACATACTATAAAATGCTATTGCTGCTAAAATTATAATATAATTTATATAATATATTTTGACAAAAGCTTCAGCTTTCAAATCAAAATATCTTTAAGAAGTTTCATCAAAAGAAAAAGCTTAGTGTAATCAGAGCATTTTGGAAAGCTTTATACATCATAGTTAAAGGAAAAATATACTAATAAGCACAATAAAATGCTCAAAAATATATTTAGTATATCATTCTCAGAGAGGAGATAAACCAGAGTCCTGGCTGGTAAAGAAAAGAATCGTCCACTTCTGTTCCGTCTTCCATGTAAACGGTTACAGATGATGCCATCACAGCTTTTCGTTTCGTTAAAATCCATACCTGGAATAATCTTGCCATTTCTACAAATAATTAGTAATTTTTTAAATAATATGGAGGCATGAGCTTCACATCACAAAAATTGGTTGATGCATACTAAGTTTGATTAAGTGAAAAATTTACAGGTTACTGGTACAGCTGGTGACTATTCGCCAGCATAAATGGTGGATTTCTGAATTGTTTACGGTATCTAGCAACTTATCTCTAGAAATGGTGTTAAACTTCATATGCAAATTCGACTATTTTTTTCATTTTTTATATTTTGTTTGGTACTATCTTAAGCTGCACGAGTAGCGCCCAACATGTTTGATTTAACGAATTGATGAAATATCACTTTATTATCAATTACAAAAAATTAAAAGAAAATAAATAAAAACATACAGTGTGAATAGACTTTTTTCCTTGGGAGGGGGGGGCGGATGATTTGGTGATTATGAGGCATTTTACATTATTGAATGAATTTTTACTACAACCAATAATCATTTTTGAAGCTGATTTTTAGAAAGAGTTATAATGTTTAAAGAATTCTATTTTCGAACTCTTACATTTATTTTCTGTCATTAGTTTATTTATTAGTTTATATATATGTAGATAAAATGTATGTTTTTATTTCAATATATTCAAAATTCTTCATGGGCACATCAATATTCTTTTTGATTCACAACTACTCGAGATTCGGTACTGGGTCGAGTACTCGTTACGACTGGGCCAAAGTGCCACTCGAGACATCCCTAAGTGTTTTTAATGAGGAAGGTGATTTTGAATGCTTTTGATGATTTACAGCTAGACAAACAGATTGTATTTACTAACTACTGCTGAATATTTATTACTGTCCCAAAATTGTATTTAAAAAAAAATAATAATTCGGAACTCTTATTCGCACACCACGCATTAATGTGACATTTGGTCTAAATAAATGTCTCGCAAAAGTTTAATCTATTTGAAACATAATTAATTCACAGCTCAATGCATTGCAAATTTTTCAAAAAGTATGCTTAATGGGCAGGGTCCGACAAATACCGGGCGACTAAAAAATATACCTTGGCGACTAGTTTTTCAGGTGGCGACTAGTTCGCAAATGAAAATATTATAACTGGCTCCTAAAAAATTTTCAATGGCTCCTATGATTTTCGCATTTTTGTCGGACTCTGTTAATGTGCAACATTTAAGTTTCATAAAATTTTATAAAATAGCATGCAACACAAAAGTATGCATCATAAGATTTGTTTTGATTATAATTAATCATCACAATCATATACATATGCCAGATTCTACTAATAAAACTTGGAAAACATAATTAAAAAACTAGATTAACAAGATATAACTACATGAATATTTAACTTTCAAACCATCAGACAAGTATATTTACCTGCATAAGAACAACATTTTAATATCTTATTTTAAATTTGGCCTTGTTGAAAGAAACATAACATGCTTAAATATGCAGCGGTTCCGTAAACTACCTTCTAATGTAATACTATATATAAAAAAAATGAGTGATTTTTGGATTTATAGTTATAACGAGACATTACATACAAAAACAAATACATAAACAGGGTATCCAACGTTTTGCAAAATTACATTCTGATACAGGCCTTTTAAAATTCACAATAATTTTAAAATTCCCGTTAAATATGTCCCAATTACAATAATAGCTTCAAAATATCTTTCCACTGTTCTAAGCGAAACGATCTTAGTTAAAAATTATTTATGCGTGTTCCTTGTCGGAAAAACAATGCTGCTATAACAGCAATAGCAAATGATAAAATATTGCGGAACAGTTGTAAAAACGTTTCAGGCAGTTCATTAGGTAAAACTCAAAATGAAAGATCACTACAAGAATGAAAATTAATCTAATTACATGCCGTACGACTAGTGCTGTGCTGGCTTCAAAACGTTCAAAATGTCATGGCGCACCCGCCAAAACACAAAGCGTAGAGCAGAGGTGTTGCCACTTCTGAATTCAGGAACCTTTTCGCAAAGAAACCTATTTTAAACAGGAAGCTCTAGGAAACCTGTCAAAACCCCGAACGTTGCTGGAAATTACGCGTTACGTTACGGAATTTTCTTACAGTGTAGATTATAAATTTGAATTCGGTGTATACGGTAAAGTAGGCTCGTATAGTTCTAGACGGAACTTCTTGTTATACCTCTAAAATCTGTGTAAGACAGTGTGCTCTGCCTCAATCAGAGTGTTTAACGAAGAAAAAAAAATTAAATAAATATAACGTTAATAAACATATACCGTCCATTAGCATGAAGAAGAAGGATATTAGGTATAATCTCCAACTATAATTGTATACCTAAACAAATTGAGTTTTAAGATATCATATTTATGCTAACTAGATCATGAAATATTGATTTGGCAATTATTGCTTAGTCTAATCTAACTTATTTTCGCTCAAATATTGGTAAGCACACCATTGATTTACTATAGTAGATTTTTAAAACTTTTTCCTTCCTATTTTTTTTTTTTTTTTTTTCAAGTGTATACGTATACCATGATCATTGACTCGTTGATCAGGAATGGTTCATTTTCATTTTTCATCTGATAAAAGCTTATCAGTATTTTTTTTTTTTTTTTGCAAGGCGTCAGTAAATGTCTCATTTTTACGTTGCAGTAAAGAGGAATTTCTCTTGGCAATGGAGTCTTTCTCAAAAAAATAAAAATATAGCCAGCAACTGTATGCAGAATTGTATGCCTAAATAAATCATATTTATACTAATTAGGCAATAAATATGAATTAGGTAACTGATATTTAGTTTAATATGGTTTATTCACACTAAACTATCGGTAAACACACACCATTGATCTACTATAGTGGATTTTTAAAACTTTTTTCTCCAAGTGTGTACCTATACCGTGATTATTGAGTCGTTGCTATATATAGAAATCGTTCATTTTCGTTTTCCATCTAATAAAAGATGACCGGTAAGATTTCTTTGCAAGGCATCAGTAAATGTCTTATTTTTACGTTAATATAGGAATTTCTCTTCTCAAGAAATGTAACAAGCAACTGTTTGCCTAAACAAATCACATTTTAAGATGTCATATTAGTGCTAATAAGACCATTAAATATTTAATATGATAAATGTTTAATATGATTTATTTACCCCAAAATATCGGTAAACACCATTGATCGATTTAAAAATAAAAAGAATTCAAGTGTGTTCGCATACTATGATAATTCACTCGGTTACACATAGGAATAGTTCAATTCCATTTTCCAGCTGATAAAAGCTGATCGGTAAGATTTCTTCACAAGGCGTCAGTAAACGTGTCATTTTTACGTTGCCACAAGTAAGAATTTTTCTTGTCAATGAAGTTTTTTTAAAAAGAAATCTAAAGTACGCAAAGCGTCGATTTTCCCTAAATTTATTTCTATTTTAAAAGTAGTTTTCGATTTACATCAACGATGACTTCAAAAGCCCGAAAAGTACAGAAACTCGGTTAGAAATAATTGGTAACTAATATTCTGTATTCCACTGATGCTTAGTTTAAATAAAGGTAAAAAGGGACGGTGACATTTTGATGCATCAGAAACTAAACACCGAACTTAAAGCCCTTGATCCTTTTTTATTGCTACAATAAACCCCCAACAACAGTACCCGATACTATTCAAATCAGTGTTTAACAATTTCAGCCTTTTATTGCAATCAAATTGTAAGGAACGAATTCAAATCAAAGGAAAACCATTATAAAATAACCACTTAATAAGATCAGTACCGCTGATTTGAGAGATCAAAGTTTAAGACACTTAATCTAATTACCACGTAAGAGATCAAATGATGTCACGCTTCGAGGGGGAGGGGAGTTCGTGAAATTGTGACAAAGTGTGACAAGGGGGCGGAAGGGGTTAACAAGAAGTGTTAACAAGAAGTGTGTGGTCAAATATATGAGAAAAAAGCGACATCATGTATGAACTTGTGACATCATGTATGAACGGTCCCTAAGGTTTTTTTTTTTTCGAAGCATGTATTGGAGTTGCAGGCTTCACTTTTCCTTTTTTAGAACAATATTTTTTTCGAACAATCCTTTATTCAGCAACATCTATTTGATCACACATTGTCAGCAGGTTCAAAGATTCAACTGAGTGTGGCTGTAATGACAAGCCCATCTTATTCACATTTCATTTCCTTTGTAGGACAGTGTGAACAGGATGGGCTAGTTGCATTCAGGGCCCAATTAGTTGTTGAACCCAGGCACAACATTATTTTGGGGCCCCCTATGGTACGAAAAATGAAAATACTGGGTATAATGTATAAAGTTAAATAAGCTACGAGATTATTCTATTAATATTTGGGGGCCCCCTAAAATTTGGGGACCCAGGGCCGCGGCCTTGTTGACCTTTGCGGTATTCAGGCTCTGGTTGCATTATCTCGCATTTCGTTTTTCCTTTCAAGTTCGAATCGTCTGAGAGTTGTGGATTGTGTTCCTGTTTACTTTCAATCGCTCTCAAAATGCATCAAGACAGATAATAGTAATTAGTATAAATAATTCGTGTTTGTCTTACTTTTTATAATTATTTTTACTATATTTTTTTTTATTGTTCATATGAACATATGAACAATCAGTAGCCAGTATGAAAATAAAAGAATCATTTCGAATTTGCTTTTTACCGCTGATATTATTATTTTAAGTAGTAGGGTCAGTTGGGGTAATGGTAAACATGGGGTAATTGGGGGGGGGGTAACAAGCTTCATAACTACACTTCTGGTGGTTTTGAGAACTTAACTTCTTGTGAGGGATAAACTGACAGCATAGGGAAGACATTGAAACGGTTTCGTAAGTTTCGAAACAACTGGTGAAGGCGTCACTATTGTTTGAAAATGGCTCAGTGAAAAAAATGTTTAACAAAATTTGGTGATCTTATATTTTCCTCTCCAGCTCATCTACAAAGGCAATGTAAGCAGTTTCAACCATTTTTACTTGTCTTATGGAATGCTGCTAAAAACATTTAGTTATGAATTCCATCATCCCTGTTATTTTTAATGTGCAAGTTAAGTGTTTAAAATTACCCCATATATTTCGTACTCTGGGGTAATTGTAAAAACTTAATACAGTAATTAGGATTTTTTAACAATTATTTAAAATATAATGAGAGAAATTTAACCTGAATGACTTAATCCATACAACTTTAAAAGTAAAGTACTTAGTAAAAATGAAGTTAATAACTTATTAATTATGTAAGTTACTTATATGATAGGGTCAGGTGGGGTAAAATGGGTCAATTTTAGCTATTTTCATATTTAAAGTTTCATAGCAGCAAAACCAGAAACATTTCCCATTTCTTTTCAATTGCATCTTAACATAGAACTCTTTTGGATCAATTTTATGCCATTTTAATATTTATTTTTTAATTATGAAATAGTTTAACTGAGCTTATAAAGTTGTGACCTGATTTACTCCATCGTGGGGTAAAATGGGTCATAATGTAAAATAATACTGAAAACAGTTATTTATTACTTTGAAATTGAAAAAGAAAAAGAAAGTAATACATCTAGCAACATTTTGAATTATAATTACATTGGAATTTTAAAATAATATTGTTCTAGATTGGTTCACATAACACTTCAACAACATCACTTCTCTCTACCACATCAACATGGTTTTTTTTTAGGGAAAACATTTAAAAAAAAATTTTTTTAATTTCATTTCAATAAAATAAACAACGTACACTGTTTAAATTTAGAAATTTTCTGCAGTGAGGTGCAGCAGAGTAAATTTTAAAACAATAATAGCATAGACTAGCTAAGTCTAACCATGACCCATTTTACCCAATCCAAGAAAAACTGGTGTAAAAAATTCAATATTTAATTATTTTTTTTACATGCTCGGCTGTAATTGTTCTCCAAAGTTTCTTTGTGCGGAAATCCCTTAAATTTGGGTTGTTATTTGATAAAATATAGAGATTTTCAGAAGTTGGTAAACCCTGTGCTTAGCACACTATCATCCAAAAATTACAAAAATATTTTTTTTGTGTTGCCATATTTAAGAACCTAACTTTTTCAGAATGAAAAATATTGCCAATACATTAAAATATAACATAAATAATATTGGTTTAAAAATTTCAATTTCAAGTTCTATTATTTTGAGTTTTTTCTCAAGTGACCCATTTTACCCTATCCTACCCTAATTTTAGTGAAGATTTCCTAAAAATATCTAATTTTTAAAAATGGTTGCATCAGATAGAGGAAAAAAGAAGAAACTTATTTTATAAATAAAAGAGTGCTCGCAGTATTCTTCCCATATGGTTAACTTACATAGACAAACTTCTTTGTAAGTTGTGTTGGGGGCCTCCTATTGATGTTTCATCCATCCAGACAAACACTGGTGGTGGTAAGGTAGTATAGCATAAAAAATATCCTATAGAAGTTATTGCAGTTTTTTTTTTTTTTTTTTAAATAGATCGACAAATAAATATTGCAATAATTAGGCGGTCCACTTACAAAGGGTTTTTTATAATACTCCTACCCAAATTTGGTGAACTATATAATATAGGGAAATCTTGTTCCTGACAAAAATGGTCAACTTAGACAGGTGGTCAGCTTACAAAGGTGGTCAACTATACAGGTTTTACTGTACTTTCAAATTTCTTATTGCGCTGGATCAGTGGTTCCCAACCTTTTTCACGTCGTAGCCCCATTTTTAACAAATAAGCATCCCGCAATCCCAAATGCGTAAACATCTACACACACACATTTTCACACAAGGGCGTAACCAGGGGGGGGTTTTGGGGGTTCAAACCCCCCCCCCCCCATTGGGTGTTTAGTTATTTATTCATTTTTTTTCCTCGACTTGGTGGAAATTATGTCAAGTTAATCGGGTTGTGGGCTTGGAAAAATATTTTTTTTTTTTTTTACTTTGTGTGAACAACATAGGAGACAAGCTGTGGAATTCCCCTCATCTCTTTCCTCGGACAAAATCGTGGAGATGGACGTTGAAGGAGAAGAACGGGCAAGACTCTCGGGGCCTGGAGCACGGTCCACCACTAGTTCACATTCGTGAGAAACTGAAACAGAGAGTCACGTGATAAGGGGGGAGGCATCTGTCAATCGTTATTTAGGGGCGAGTCTGCCAAAGTTGAACTGGAGTTTCTCGGAATTGGTGGGGAGGTTGAAACTTCTTTCGGTTCTAAAGTTCCGAGAAAAGCGAGCGATGTAAACTTGTTGAGAAGGGGGGGGGGGTTAGGACGCAACGGAATAGCATTTTGTATCTATAGCTTGAAAGAAAATCGCAAAATAGTTACAGATGTGCAATTTCTTTCTTTTCTTTTTTACCAATGTGCTGTGAGAGCCATGTGCTTCAGTTTCTGCAGTTGAAAAATTCAGATTCATGCATCACTCATTTAGTATCAAAATGCGTAGCATTTTCCTTCCCTAACTTACCTTTTCAGTTTAATAACAGTAATATTAAAGGATTATAAACATAATTTTAAGTGACTTCTGCCATAGGCGTAACCAGGGGAGGGTTTTGGGGATTCAACCCCCCCCCCCCCCCTATTTTGTATTTAGTTATTTAGGCACATTTATTAGGCACACAAAAAAAATTCTGGCTACGCCTTGCAAAGCACATATCTATTTTTTCCCTAAGAAAAATAAACACATATGCATATGATTTTATTTCCTATTTCAAAAGGGTTGTGATCATGACAAAAGTACGTAGCTCATATTACAGAGGACTTTTCATCTGGTTATAATCAACCCCCTTATCACCTTTAAGAATTTTACAGCGAAAGGTGGCTTCAATCACCGTACCACACACAGACAGACAGCAGAGATCCTTTCAATCACTCCAGATGGTTTTCTTACCTTCTTGATGGCTTTTTTACCCAAAAGCAGCAATTTGGGAACACAATCGCACCAGTTTCCTGGAAAATATTCTCCTCTTTGATGGAGGTTTGTTTTCTGATAAACTGGTGTTGTAGGCAAAGCCGTAGGCAAGGGGGGGGGGGGGGGCAACGGACCCGAGCCGTCTGTCTGAAAAAAAAAATTAAACAAAAAAAATAATAATTAGATTTTGTTCTTTGAACCAACCTGTTTGGGAGCGGGAGGGGGGTTTCTCTGTTTTACAAATGGGGAAACGACAAGACGGCGTATCAAACATCTAGAGCCTACAAACCAGAACTCAAAAAAAGACCCTTTTTTCTCTCAATTCTCCAGACGATATGTCCCGCGTGTCATCAACAGATAACGGATTGATTCCTTGCCTAAGGACTACATATGGTTCTAATCACCCGACCACACAAAAACAGGAAATATAGTGATCTATTTTTCGCAAAATACCAGCCTCATGGAACCACATCTGCCATAAATATACGTACAACAGTTTGGTGCTTTGTCCATCCTTGCCCGAAGGTTACATTCGTGGAAATAGCGACACTCTAACTACCCATATTGTGGAAGTAAGCTAATGCCTAATGGACCCCTGCTTCTACCATTGCGGGATATGGATGTTTGTGCTGTTATTGCTGGGACAAATTTTTGTTCTTTTATTTTCTTTTTAAACTCCCAATTCGTAAAATCGAATCAACATAGAAACGCTTCCGACAAGGGGGGCGGGGGGAGGACTGTTGCCCCTTTGCGGATGCCTCTCCTCGAATCATATTCTTTTTTTTTCCCAACCATTTTGCACAATAAAACAGAGACCTTGACCTTAGCAGTTGGGAATTTAGTGGGTTCTTGTGGTCTTGCAAAAGTCTCCTTTGCTCGCCTGTGCACAAATTTTGATTATGAGTAAAAGAAAAGGTGAAAGTATTTTGTCCTATTTCGGGAAGAAACCCTGAAGCAGGAAAGGTATGATTATTTTTATGTAATTTTTTCAAAATAATATTTTAGTTGCCCCCTCCTCTTTTTTTTTTTTTTTTTTGTAATTTTAGTTTCAACTTTTTATTTCTTCCTTCCATGCTAAGAAACTGCTTATTAATCCTCCTATTTTCGCTTTTTAACTTCATAGGCGATGATGTCACACTACTTCGAGGGGGGCAGCGGGGGGGGGGGGAGGTCGAGAAATTGTGACAAGGGGGGATAACAAGAAGTGTGACATTACACATTTTGATTTCTATAAAAACGTGTAAAAAACCAGCAGATTAAACTTATTTTTGATGATTTTTTACTTTCATAATTTGAATTTAAAGTTTCATTGATTTCATTTTATATTGAAAATACGGATGCTTATTAAGGTTTGAAGTCACTTCTAGTTAAAATTTTAAAAGAAACTCTTCTTAGGTATTTACTTTTTAAATAAATAAGTGCGGGTCATTTTTCAGAAGTCAATTAATTATTTTTCACTATTATGCACTAATTATCTTTTTTCTATTTTAACCTTAATCTAATTTTATACTAATTAAGTCCACGTGTAATCATTATCATTTATGGTTATGCTCACAAATGTCGTTAAAAGTTAAAAAATAAAATTAAAAATTTGATTCTTTAACGTAAGTACTTTATTTCTGAACTGCAACACTGCAAGTACATGTGTTCATGTAATATAGCGTGGCACGTGGCAAAGGGGATAGGGGTGTGTTGGAGAGTGTCATTTTGTGACAAAAGGGGGGGGGGGGGTAGGGGGCTCAAATATATGGAAAGAAAGTGTGACACTGTTTATGAATTGTCCCATAGAGCGTTTATAATAACATTGCGAAGGTGAAAAATACCGTGACAAAATTACACTTTTACTTAGCCTAATCATAAATGTACATTGAACAAAAAAGATCTGAATTGATTGGTTCTCATGGGCTGCAATAGTGGCACAACTCAAAAAAACACGCGTTTCGGACTAAGAACAGATTGTAAATATGAAAGTACGCATTCTTTTCAGCAGCAATACTAGCACAACTCATAATTCAATATTAGGCCTTGAGATGTCTTAAAAGCGTAATTTCTCTTTTCTTTCTTTTTTTAAAAATTGTGATCTGATTTTTTTCGCCGATGGGGGGGGGGAGAGTTGACTTGCTCCGAGGGGGTAGTCCCCCCCCCCCCCCCGAGAGATGCCTGAAAAAAACACGGAGTATATCTGTAATGACAAGTATTTATGACTAGTAAATTTTGAACTCTTGTGCACTGCTTATTGGTGTTTAGTCTGTACATTTTTAGGGTGACCCCCCCCTTTCCCCAACCCTAGTTACGCCTATGTTTTCACACAGGTATTTTGACACAAAAACGATAAGTCAGATTTTAAGTTGTCTCTGAATCCTACCTCACCGTAAATTTGATAATTTTACAGTCCCTGGCCAAATGTACTGAATGATTGAAGGCACTTGCGGCTATAGTCTGTGTAATTAGAATAGGCCCATCAAGGTCGCGTTTCCTGCTTCGTCCCCATGGCAACTGCGAGAAAAATAACAGAGCCAGACCTTTTTTTTTTGCACTGCAGTTAAATGGCAGTGGCCTGACTACACCTCCGATTCAAAATATTAGAATAATTTGTAAAAAGTAATAAGAAAGAATTAATTTTTCATTTATTTATTTTTGATATAAAGTAAATGCAATTAAATGTCTCATAAATTAAATCGGAATGTTTAGATATGATTTTAGCATTTACAAAACATAAAATACAATAAATGAGCTATACAATAGCTTTCTGAAACACATCGAAATATTAGAATAAGATTTAGATTGCTTCAAAATATTAGAATACTTTATCTGACACAATCTATTTTTGCGATTGAGAAATAAATCTGATTTGAATCCGTCTATTATTATTATTATAACTGAAACAACAAACTGACTTATCATGTTCCTCGAACCAAGTGGGGAAAAAGTTTCTAGCACGGAAACCATGGCGACCAGAACGGAAAAGGGTTAAGTTGTGTGACCTTGACAAGCCGATTCTAATTACACAGGCTATAATTTCTGAACATCCCTTTAAGAAAAAGCTCTTTTCCAAATAATGTTGAAATACACTTCAATAAATCCCCAAAGTATCTCGGAATCGTTAAAAAATTCGACCGAGATTTTTTTCAGTTGTCTTGTACACTTGGGTTCGAAATGATAACACTTAGAAATTGGTATCATTCACGCATGCGCAGTAAAAAAAATTAATTTCTTTAAATATCAATAACTTATCACATATCAAATATTTTAATTTCAAATTTCAGTATAATACTTCACTTGTATTCTGTCAAGTCTTCTGGAAGTTTGGCAACGTTTCGTGAAAGCCTTAGGGGACTGTTCATAAATGTCACGCTTTTCCCCCACCTATTTGACCCCTTCTCCCCCTCTGTCACACTTCAATGGACCCCCCTCTTTGTCACATGTCCCGTTATGTTGCATACGCAGGGATGTCACACTTCTTGTAACCTCCCTCCCCCCCCCCCTCGAAGCGTGACATCATTTATGAATGATCCCTAGCGTGTTATAAGCAAAAACGTAACAAGGAAATTGTAGGCATACCTATATCTTCGTGTAAGTATAGTTTTTACAAATAAAACACGCAGAATAATTGTCAATTAAACCATTTTCTGAAATTTACAGCTTATTCCCAGCTTTCTACGATGCAATATCATCTGAACCATTTTTCTTCCATCTCAATGGATACAATTCATACAGCGTCATAGGTCACGTGATAGCGATGTAATCAAAGGAAGCTGTAGTATCGCTTTACTTCGATTTCGACCCATCTAATTACAATTAGGCCTAAATAAAATTCTACGTTATTAAAATCTAGAACTAAATAAAGTTCTACGTTATATAAAATTGACACTAACCCTATAACTATTGTAATAATTAATAAATTTCTTTCATAATAATAAAATTAACGGTAAATAAATGACTTGGTTTATAATCAGAAAAAGCTATGAAACTAGTCTTAATTTTAGGATAGCTAATTTTACTTCGTGAACTCCACGTAGAACTCAATTAAATTTGTTTTAAACAAATCAGCGATCACTGTTATCACGTGACGCGATGAATTGTCTCCATAAGTTGACGGCCTCTAAATGCAAGGGCGAATGAATTTTTATTGGGAAGTGCGAACATTATATTATACTCTGCTTCTATTTATTATATACTAGATACATATATACTCTGCTTCTATTTATTTTTCCAGGGACTATATAATGCCCGAGGGCATGTAAAATAAACAAATTTACAGTGGGTAGGATTGAAACATTACATTTTTTCTTTGACACTTATTTGTATCCCCTCTGACTGAAAATATAGTGTTTTAAATGGAACTATATTTGGCACACACATGAACCCTAATGGAAAGTAGTGCATATTAGTTTTTGGCGATAATACCGTCAAGAGGGATGGTTCAATATTTCTCATTATGCGTAACTGCTCAACAAATAAAGGAAAATTTCAAACTTCATTTAGTTATCGCCATATAATGAAAGAGACACTGCTTTTCTTTGAATATTTCGGCAAACTCTCTCTATTATTTTTAATATTTTCATTTATTAATATTTCTCTATATCATTAGTTCTCGTGAATGTGTTATGTTTAAATATTTTAACGGATTTTATTCTGGTCGATATGACGAAAATTTCCATGTCACTAGACCAGGGATTCTCAATCTTTTTCGACTTGTGGCCCCCTTAGAAGCCACGAATTCTTCCGTGGCTCCCCTTTCACAAAATTGGAAATATGAATGCATATTGTTGTAAAAGTTAATAAAACTCCACACACACATACAGAATTAGAGGCAAGAAAAATATATTTGACTTATTTTTAATACAGACACAGAAATATCATTTTTAATGAATTTTAACCCGATGCAAGAACTAAATAAATTATAGTCTCTTAGAAAAGGTTTTCGAACAATAGAATATTCACACAGTTGGAATTTCAGTCAGTATTCACTCTTGACAGGTCCATAGAAGAGCTAAAAAAATGTCATTAAACAAAAGCAAAAGAGTACGATTTCTTACAAATATGAATTCAAAGAGCTGCAACAACAGATTCATGTTTGCAGATTTTCTGCGCATGCGTCATTGATTCCATGCTAATTCATTGGCTGTCCTTTGTTCTATCATATGAATATGAAAAGCCACTGCAAATCAGCAGCAATGTGGACGACTATGAAGTAAGGTAAATGACCCGGTAGTGGACACAGTTAAGAAAATTTTCGTACCCTTTTACGTGGCAACATTTTTTCAAGGGACTTACATCAATATTTGCATATTTAGCTTCATCAACAACTATTTCTCTAAAAATGAATGACCTATAAAAAATGTCATTTGATGAAAAATTTGGATTTTTACCTCACATTTACTAAACGCCCCATTTGTATCTATAGTGAACATTTATAAGACACGTATTTGCATTAGTAGTAGACAGAAATGAATATCATCTATTTTATGTTTGGAGAAATAATTTTAAAAATGACTAAGGAACCATTCATAAATGATGTCCCGCTTTTTCCCCATATTTTTTCCCCAAATCCCTAACCTTCTTGTTAATCGGCTTCAGTAAAGAGCAGCAAATGTGGTGGAGGCAGCTATCAAATAGTATGATCCACGCCAACTTTAGTTCTCTGAACCAGCACTAGGAATCGTTCGCTATAGTTTCTGATCATTTCATTCAAGTTTAATGTTACAATCGCTTATTTTAGGAGCTTAAAGATCCAAGTGTCCACTATCGGGTCATTTACCTTATTTTGTGTCGGTCGCAGCCGTCAAGGAACTAGTATGAGCATTAAAAGGGAGAACTTGCATAAAGTTGACTCATCCCATTGGAGAAACTGCCTTCAAAAAAGTATGAGTTTTGTGGTTCTGGATACTCAGATATTGGGCTAAGACTGTAAAGTAAATATTTTGAGGGAAATTTATGATAATGCGATGTGCATGAGTCTAAATTAGTCCTTAATGTTTCGCAAAGGCGCATTTAAGAAAATTTTACACCAGGGTTGGCATGTTTTTGCCATAGGCGGAAAACTGGTAAAAACCGCCGTGGCAAAAATAGGATTTATTGTGTCCATTCAATTTCAATCTTTTAGTAAATGACATAAAATAATTTTTATAAAAAAATAGAACCGACTTCAAATTATAAATTGCGCTAAAAAGGGAATAATAAATGAATTCTTTAAACAACATCGATATGACTTTTAAACATAGTTTTAGAAGTCGGTGCAAAATTACGACAGATAAAATCTTTTGTAATCATGAATCAGTTACAAATATATTTTCCCAGAATTAGCAGCAACATGGTGTAATGGTAATTAGAGACATAATTTTGCACCGACTTCTAAAACAATGTTTAAAAGTCACATCGATGTTGTTTAAAGAATTCATTTATTTTTCACTTTTTAGCGCAATTTATAATTTGAAGTAGGGTCTATATTTTATATAAAAATTATTTTATTCTTTTTAGAGCAAATACATTTTCTATACAAATACACTATTTTTTCAAAAATCCATATCAAAGGGCACTAAAAACTAATCATTTGTATAAAAAATTCCGTTTTAAAGTAAAATTTTGCCGTTTTTTTTCCATTTTTGCCTTTTTTTCCCAGTCTCCGACACTGTCCTGGTAACAATACCAACCCTGTTTTACACAAATCTTTTTGTTTAGAATATGATTTCTAGGTGTTGCCAAGAGTTTTCCCTGGGAAAAAAGCTTGTAGGGCCTTTCACTTGAGCACAATAGAATGGGTTCTCATATGTTTCGTCATGTTTGATTTGACAGAAAAACTTTTGAAACAGTAGTCACACGGAAATGGTCTTTTCCCTGATGTGTGGACTCTGAAATGCGTCTTTAAGTCAGAAGATTGAGAAAACACCTTTGAGCAATGCTCACACGAATATGATCCTTTGCCTGTATGGGCTCTCAAATGCCCTCTTAGAGCTGAACCATCTGAATAAAGTCTTTAAACCGCATTCACACGAATATGGTTTTCCTCCTGTGTGGACTCTCATACGTTTCTTCAAATCTGAAGCTTGGGAAAACGAATTTAAAACTGTTCACAGGAATATTATGGTTCATCACCTGTGAACTCTCATATGTTTCTTCAAATTTGAAGCTTCAGCAAATGCCTTCGAACACTGTTCACAGGAATATGGTTTCACGCCTGTGTGGACTCTCATATGTTTCTGCAAATTTGAAGCGTCAGCAAATGCCTTCGAACACTGTTCACAGGAATATGGTTTTACGCCTGTGTGGACTCTCATATGTTTCTTCAAATTTGAAGCTTGAGAAAACGAACTTAAACACAGTTCACAGGAATATGGTTTATCGCCCGTGTGGACTCGCATATGTTTCTTCAAATTTGAAGCTTGAGAAAACGAATTTAAACAGTGTTCACAGGAATATGGTTTATCGCCTGTGTGGACTCGCATATGCTTCTCCAAATCTGCAGCTTGAGAATACGAATTTAAACACTGTTCACAGGAATATGGCTTTTCGCCCGTGTGGACTCTCATATGTTTCTTTAAATTTGAAGCTTGAGAAAACGAACTTGAGCACAGTTTACAGGGATATGGTGTTTCGCCAGTGTGGACTCTGAAATGAGTCTTTAAAGCTGAAACGTCAGAAAATGCCTTTGAACATCGTTCACAGGAATATGGTCTTTCGCCTGTGTGGACTTTTATATGTGCCTTCAAATGCGACGTTTGAGAAAATAACTTTGAACACTGTCCACAGGCATATGGTTTTTCGCCGGTGTGGACTTTCATATGTGCCTTTAAATAGGAAGAGAAAATAAAGGCTTTTGAACAATGCTCACACGAATACCGTTTTTCAGCATCATGAATTTTCGAATTGTTCGCCATTGTTGTACAGCACGGAAATACGCTTTTCTAAAATTAGAGGACGATGATCTTTTGCACAGATGGATCCTCAAATGTTCTTTCTCCAATCATTCTCTAATCTTTCTCTAACTACTTTCTTCTAACGATATTTAGGTGAGTATACTTTCATATAAGCAAGAATGACCAGTTTCAAATTTGAATGTATGACACGCTGAACATAATAACTTTCTGAATCACGAAAAACGAGTCTGGGGTCGTAGCATCCACCACTTCTGCATATAGCAATTTTAGACCTTTGTTTTTGTTGACTGGCTTTAATCCAGGATCATGAAGCTTTTCATTTGAACACTTAAAACTTGAGAAAGTTGTCCTAGGGTTGCATTTCTTGGAACCTTCAATTCGAAAAACTTCCTCGGATGTTTGAGCATATGAACGTTTGCATACTTAGAGGTTGATGTCGCGTTTGATGCCACACAGTCCAGCTAATTGCTGAAAATAATGAGAAGAATTAGTGAAAATAGAAAACTATTTTAATCATGAGAAGCATAAAATATTGAAGCTTTATACCCAAATAAAATATCCTGATGTCGAAAAGTAGACAATGACGTCTACTAAAATAAAACAATCATTCGTTCTAAAACTACACACACATAGTTAGAGATGTATATCATGGTAAGAACAATTTTTGGAGATCCAGCCTGAATTTTCATGTTACAAAGTCAGTTTTCCAGGCGGTTAACTTGTTGATTTTTGTCACATTTTCAGGATGACACCTGAGCAACCCATTTACTCACAATAGCAATGTAAAGTAAGAAAAATTTTCTAGTAAACTTAAGTTAAGTATACATATTAATAGTATTTCAACAAAGTATTCTTAAAATTGATGCATTGTCTTAACATTTGAGCATTTTATTTACATAACAAAAATTACAAGCATTTTAATAGGCCTATCTATAATAGATATTATTGCATTTTGAATTGAAAGTCATAATTAAATACTTTTGAACTTATAGCACATATGCTAAAAAGTTTGTACTATTTGCTTAAATAAGTGAAAAAAACTGTCTCACTATTGTCCGTATAACAACATTGTCTCTATTGTGAATTTCGCAACCGGAACCAGAAACCAAGAAACTTTGTTCTATGGAGATTCCATTGCAGTTAGTAGAAGTAGATGCCATATAAGGACATAGAAGTAAATGCCATGGTAAGGGCACTTTTAAAAAGTGTCTCTGTCCGAATGTTCATGGTACAATCAGAGTCAATTATTAAGAACCTCGATCTAACCAGAACCCGGGTTGATTGAATAAAACTGAAATTAATTGTCTGTTCAATGCCAAAAGCCCTTCATAACACATGGGTATTATAAGAATTAATTGGATTAAGCAACCCTTTTTTTACAATAACGTCTTTCAAAATTTCTTGTTTGGAACAGGATGAGTGAATTTTTTCCGAAATTTTGACGAGAAAAGGCGAACTAATACAACAATTAGAGGATGTCAGAAAAAATGTTGAAATGCTCGCACTTTATCTACAATTTCAATGAGGACAATCGCCAAAAAAGAGAGCAAAACTTTTTTACAAACTTAAAAAATACTTTTGAAACTATGCTGAAAAGTTTGTAATATTTACTTATATAAATCCAAATCTAACCCTCCCTTTATTCTCTGTCTAACAAAATGTTCTCTACTAAACTTTTTTTCCCATGCATCAAAAATGAAAAGAAAAAAAAAGAAAATTAAGTCTTTTTTAAGGTACCCATTTTTGCTAAATAAAATTCATTTTTACCCACTAAGATTTGAATTTGCAAGAAAACCAGTTTTATGGGCACTGGGACTATTAATGAGCAACTCATCTAGATCCCTTCAACTTCGCTGTAACCGAGTTCGAGCATAATTCCCTGGGAAGTTTATAAAAAGCAGCTCTATACATAAGGACCATTCATAAATGATGTCTCACATTTTTGAATACATTTGACCCCCTTCCCTCCTTTGCCACTAAGTGTCGCACTTCAACATATCCCCCTACCCCCCTTTGTCACATGGCACACTGTGACAAAGGGGGTTAGGTTCATTAGCATAAAATAAATTTAATTTGCAGATTTTAAATATTTTTATAGAAATCAAAATATATGATGTCACACTTCTTGTTAACCCCTCCCCATCTCGAAGCATCATTATGAATGATCCCATAGGGCTAAGAAGTTATAAAAAATGGTAAGGGAGCATTCATAAATGATGTCACGCTTCGAGGGGGGGAGTGGGGTTCGTGAAATTGTGACAAGGGGAGGGGAGGAGGTAACAAGTGTGACATCATGCATAATGCAACATAACGTGACATGTGACAAAGGGGGGAGGGGGGTCAAATATATGGGAAAAAAGTGTGACATCAATTATGAACGGCCCCTAACGTCTCATGTACAGTTGTATACAATTTAGTGAAAATTATTAAATATTCCATTAAATATTTATTAATTTTATTCATCACAGCTTCACAGCAATAGTTTGTCAAGTTCCTTGCAAAGTTAATTCGCTTAATATCGATGGCGTAAATCAGCTTGATTGAAATAAAGGGTTTTTTTTTTTTTAATGGTTGATTTAAATCATTAAATTAAATTCTAAAAATTGATTTTAGTGTTAGAAAGTGTTGTTTAAACATAAAATGTGTTTCATTTACAACCTTTCAGCAAATCTTCACCCAACAGCAAATCTTCAAAGATCCCTCTGTCTGCTTGTGTGTATAATACATTTCACAACTTTAGAACTAACTATTACCATTATTTTTCTAAATTTTACAATATTATTCACTATTCCGATGTCTCAATATCAAATCATCATTCATTAAACAATTCATATTGCAAATCCTAGAAATCAGAATCACTTAATATGATTTTAATTTTAATGATACTCGTTTAGTTCTACTTAATGAATACCACACAATAGATAATTCAGGATAATAGTGTTTCATACAAAGTTGTTTAGAATTTGGAATATGTATCCTTGAAGATGTGATATAAATTTCTTTGATCCACTTTAAATGGCATGCACTTTAAATGCACATACCTCCCCTCCCCCCCCCCCCCCAAAAAAAAAAAAAAAACAAGAATATGAATTGTAGAAGAAAGCCGACGCCTATACAAGAATTATTAAATTCCCAGGTAACGAAATTCAAAGATTCATGAGAAAATATTATTTATATAGTCACAAAATAACACATCAGAGAAAAGGCAAGAAAATGTGGCCAAAGAAACAGCAGCTGTCCCGATAGCATGCATTTGGATTGTGACTATACCTTAATTATCCTAAAAGTTTTTTTTTTTAAATCATATTCCACATGAAAGGCAGTACAGATTTCAGGAAGAAAATATCAGCCTATGTTAATGTATATAGGGCGGAGAAACGTAATGACCCGGTTTTGCAGAGTTATATAACAAAACTAATACAGTTTGACACTTAAAACTTTTTCTATTTTGATCTGTATTTAATGCCATTTTTTTAAATTACATTTTGAATACCACTTCAGCAATAGTGCAGCCATCAGCAGCCATACACTGATGCAGTCTATTTCTGAAGTTTTGAGAAACGTTTCTGCACATTTCAAGGGGTATGGCGGATATTTCCTCGATAATTCGCCCTTTAGCCCTTCTAAAGTATGCGGGTGATGTTTCCAAACTTTCTCTTTCAAATAACCCCACCAAAATATTAAAAAAAAAAGCTTAGGAACAGTAACATTACGCGGGATATTGAAATGCACACAAAGATGCAGTCTATTCTCTCTACGTGGAAAAATTGCATCAGTGTATTGCTGACCATAGCCGCCATATTGCTGAAGTGGTATTCAAAACTTAATGAAAAAAAATGGTATTAAATACAGATCAAAATATAAAAAGTTTTAAGTCTCAAACTGTATTAGTTTTTCTTTAATAACCCTTCAAAACCGGGTCATTATTTTTGCCCCATCCTGTACCGCAAGCAGAAATCGAAAATTCTCAAATAATCTTTTGGAGAATATTCTCATTAAAATGAATATTCTCCTAAAAATAGTTAGAATAATCATATCCCATTACACTGGGGGTTCCCAACCTGTGTTGCCGTGCTGAGCTCAAATGTCGTATCTGCAGTTGTGCTGAAAATGAGATATTGATCTCAATGTACAGTAAAACCTGTAAAGTTGACCACTTTTGTCAGGAATGGAACTAGCCACATATTATATAATGTAAAGAAACCTTTGTAACTTGACCACCTAAGTTGACCACCTGTCCATATTGACCACTTATGTACGCCAAATTTGGGTGGCTAGTCTATTTTCAATGGTGTATAAAAGTGGAAGTTCAAACATGATGTTTCATGATGAAATATCTCGGAAGGATCGATTAGTAAGTATGATATACATAAATTCTCATACTTGTGAGACGCTTACAATTACTGGTATTTTAATACTTTGTTGAAGTACTGAGATTTTGAGGAAATCATGAACTAGTGGTATATTGTGTATAATATATATTAGGTGTTACCTACAATTTCTAAGTTACTGTTGTTTTATTTTTAATATCTTTTAGAATTTATCTGAATCAATTTTTGTAATATTTTAAAATTAGGTATTGCATATGTCATGTAAGTATTGAAATGAAAATTAGATAAACGCTTATGGAAACCTTTTTTTTTTTTTTTTCAGATGTGCAATGTTTGGGAAAAAAAGTTCTCCGTAAAAAGGAACTTATTACGACATATGAAAATACATTCCAGTTCTGAAACGTTTTCCTGTGAAATGTGTGAAAAACATTTTCAAAGAACTGATAATTTGCGTAGACATATGAAAATGCATACGACATTGACAACTGAAAAGAAGAAATTGATTGAGTGTCAACAATGTGATCAGAGTTTCAGCAACTTCTTGCATCATATAAGAGTGAAGCATCGTGACCCTTCTGATGTTGTTGTAGTTAAAAGAAAAGCAAGAGATGTTCTGCTTTCGAGTAAACGAAATAAGGAGAATGATTCTGCATTAAATGTCTTTGATATGTTTACATTTAAGGGAGATGATGATGTTTGCCATGATCTTGTTGTGTTTCTCAATTATCTAAAGAAACAAGTGATGAAAAAACTTCAAGAACAGATTCATGTGAAAAATTCTGTTAAATGGTATGCTGTTGTGCAAATTCATCTCTCACGGGTAGGACAAGATGGTGATGAAGAGTACATTACAACACATTTTCGCTCGAAGACTATTGTTGATTTGACGAGTGACTCTATTGAATTTCATTTTGATGAAACAAGTGCAAAAATATTGAAATCATTTGAAGAGTTTCTTCAGAATGGGTCTGGGTGGGTTTTGGAGAAGATTGAAAAAATGCAGTTAAACTGGGCAAAGTATCAACCTTTAGCGGCTAGTAGTTATATCCCACTTCCTAAGAAGCTTGCTGTAAAAAAGGCAATCGTCAATGTGCAGAATAACGATCATAAATGTCTTGTTTGGTGTTTACTTGCACATAAGTACTTTGTAGAAAGCCAAAAGCATCCTCACCGAGTGAATCATTATAAACCTCATGAAGATGAAGTTAAGCTTGGAAGTATTCCATGTCCCGTTCCTCTATCAAGAATTCCAACTATCGAAAAACTTAACAATCTTCGAATCAATGTTTTTGGATTTGAAAATGATGAAGTGTTTCCTTCTCAAATTTCAAAACGAGATGATAAAGATTGTGTAAATTTATTACTTATCAGCGATGATGAAAAACAGCATTACTGTTTAATTAAAAATATGTCGAGGTTGTTAGGAGATTTGACAAAACATAAGACGAAATGTTTTTACTGTTGCCAATGTTTACATCGCTTTTCTTCTGAAACACTGTTGAAAACCCATGCCGTTTATTGTAATGAAAATTTACCTCAAAAAATTAGGATGCCTAGTGAAGATGAGAAGATAATAAAATTTTGTAATTTTCAATATCAACATCCTGTTCCGTATATTATATACGCTGATTTTGAATCATTGATCGAAAAAATGGATGGCTGTGAGCCTAATGCGAGAACATCCTTCACTGAGAAATTGCATCATCATAGAGCATGTGGTTATGCTTATGTAATAATAGGACCCGATGATAAAAGTCTGAAGCAGATTAAAGTTTATAGAGGACCTGATGCTGTTGAACATTTCTTAAAGAATATCTTGCAAGAAGAAGTGGAACTGGCGGAAAAGTTAACAACTATTGTACCTATTCGTATGAGTCTAAACGACGAAGAAAGTTTTAAAAATTCAACACATTGCTATTTATGTAAAAAGGAATTGTATGATGATCGCGTGAGAGATCATGATCATTTAACAGGTAAATATCGCGGTGCGTTACATAATTCATGTAACTTGAAATTTAGATTAAAAAAAAAAAAAAAAAAAAAAAAAAAAAAAAAAAAAAAAAAAAAAAAAAAAAAAAAAAAAAAAAAAAAAAAAAAAAAAAAAAAAAAAAAAAAAAAAAAAAAAAAAAAAAAAAAAAAAAAAAAAAAAAAAAAAAAAAAAAAAAAAAAAAAAAAAAAAAAAAAAAAAAAAAAAAAAAAAAAAAAAAAAAAAAAAAAAAAAAAAAAAAAAAAAAAAAAAAAAAAAAAAAAAAAAAAAAAAAAAAAAAAAAAAAAAAAAAAAAAAAAAAAAAAAAAAAAAAAAAAAAAAAAAAAAAAAAAAAAAAAAAAAAAAAAAAAAAAAAAAAAAAAAAAAAAAAAAAAAAAAAAAAAAAAAAAAAAAAAAAAAAAAAAAAAAAAAAAAAAAAAAAAAAAAAAAAAAAAAAAAAAAAAAAAAAAAAAAAAAAAAAAAAAAAACCTAATTATTACTCTATTTATTTGTTTATATATTTTTGGAAAGATTAAAAAAACTGAATAAACCTTTTTGTAAGTGAACCAAATGGGAAAACGACTAGGAGCACTCTTTTGTCCTTTAAACAGGTTTCTTCTTTTTTCTTTGATCTGATATAGCCCTTTTGAAAAGTATATTTTTTGGGAAGTCTTTAGCATCATATAAGTAACTGACGTCATTAATATAATATTTATCTTCATTTTAACTGAGTACTTTACTTTTGAAGTTGCATAGGAGGCATTGCAAGTCAGTCGGGTAATATTTCTTTAATGATATTTTAGATAATTGTGGGGGAAAAAGCAATGACTATTTTAAAGTAACGTCATCACATGAAGCTATATTTTAATTAGTTATAAATGAATAAATTCATAGTGTAAGAAAAAACGAAAAAAAATTCTTCCCTCCATAAGTTGACCACCTGTCTAAGTGGACCACTCAAGTGCTGCACCACAAGTGGTCAACTTACAAATTAAGAATAAGTACTAACTAATAAGCATTAAGTTAAAGCAACAAATGAATATTATATGTAAGTATTAAATTGTAAATTGCTTTTAGAATTTTAATAAAACATTCATTAGTTTTGGATGGGCATTGGGGAAAATACCAGAAGGGGTGGCCAAAGATATCTACCTATTCTAATTCTTTTACGAAGTAAAGGGTTCTTGCAATGTTATTCAAACAGCGACCAAATTTGCCTACAGAGAAGAGAATGCAGTAGGGGCAAATTCTCCAGGGTTTGACCATAGGCCAGAAGGGGGGGGGGGAGAGTTTCTAAAGTGACATTTCCTTTGCTCCCTTTCTCAGAGCATTTTACATTTTATACATGGTCCATGAGACAAAGACAGGCTCGAGAAAGGAAAGGGGCCCGATTTACATTTTGAATCACTATAGGCACAACTCATGTTTGGGGGCCCCCAAAGCACAAAAAACTAATTTGTTTTTCAACTGTCAAAGAGTCAGACTAACATTTGGGAGTCCCCAACATGCAAAATGATTTTGTTTCTAAGTTACAAAATATTTGAATAAAATCTGGGGCCCCAAAGTAAAAATCGATTTTGTTTTTCAAATTTCAATTGGTCAGACCAAAATGTGGGGGCCCCCAAAGTGAAAATTCCTCTTGGTTTTAAAATAATTTAATAATGCAAATTTTCTGTGAAGAAACAGAACACTAACAGTTTGTTTTTGAAAGATGCTATCTTAAAATATTTTTCTAAAAAATTTTAAATTACAAAAAAAATTAATAATAACCAAAATTAGGGGGGCCCCCCTCAAAATGGGTTTAATGGTAAATAAGGCCCTGTTACTATCCCTAGTACCCTGGTCATAGGTGTAAAGACCACAAGACAAGCCAAAACTGGTGGGGGGGTCGAGGAAAATTTGGGGAAACTGAAGCTCTAAAAAAGCAGTTTTAAACCATACAATCGTTTAATTGAAGGGGAAAGGGGGGGTGAAACCTACATTGCTTAAATTGGTGGGGCCTGCTATGAACTAAACATTGTTTCCATTTAATCTCTCTGTGTATGAATGTCACATAAATTTTCATGGTAATGATGTAAATGAAAGTAGGCACTTAAGTTCAGATTTTCATAATGAGCGGATTTCAAAGTTGGGGGGGGGGGGGGGCAGGGACCATTAGACCTCCGCAGCTCGCCAAAGAAAACTAATTTTCAAATTAATATACTGCTATCAAATAATTTTTACTTATTTTTCTGTACTTTTTAAAGCTGTTGGGCTAAAGCCTGTACATTTTTTTTCTTGGAGAGGATCTAATGCAAATTGTAAAAATATTAGAAACAGTTTGTCTACCTTTTTTTTTCGGAAAACGTTAACGTATTGAGCTATTAATTATTTAACATATTCAGCTTATATTTTATGTATAAATGTTCATTTGTTATTTAAACACTTGTTTGACTTTCTCTCAGGAAGACACTACCCTCTCAATTTTTGTAGTTAGCTTCTCAAAATGCATCACTCTGAACTTTAAAATTTTAAATAGTTAAAAATAAAAAGGCCAACATAAATGTAACACGTGCTTTTAGTGTTTACAGCAGAAACATAGGAAAAGATAGCTCTTTTCCGTCAGTTTTAAAACTGTTCGACCAGTAAGTTTCATCAGTGAGACAATTTTTCCACAACTTAAAATAAATTTCCATGACTTTTAAACAAGATATTAATTTTGCATTCATTTTCCAAGTTTGAAATTCATTAATTTTTTTTCCCCATGACTTTCGTGACCCATACGAACTAGGGATGTAATGAATAGTGATTTGGCCGTATGGCCGAATACCGAATATCCGGCCATTTCTTATAGGCCGAAGCCGAATATTCGGCCATTTCTTCTAAGCTGAATAGGTCAAATACCGAATATGCGGCCATTTCTTCTAGGCTGAAGCCGAAAATTCGCCCATTTCTTCTAAGCTGAATAGGCCGAATACCGAATATCCGGCCATTTCTTCTAGGCCGAAGCCGAATATTCGGCCATTTCTTCTAGGCTGAATAGGCCGAATACTGAATATGCGGCCATTTCTTCTAGGCTGAAGCCGAATATTCGGCCATTTCTTCTAATAGGCCGAATTCCGAATATTCGGCCATTTCTTCTAGTCCGAAGCCGAACATTCGGCCATTTCTTCTAAGCTTAATAGGCCGAATACCGAATATCCGGCCATTTCTTCTAGGCCAAAGCCGAATATTCGCCCATTTCTTCTAAGCTGAATAGGCCGAGTACCAAATATTCGGCCATTTCTTCTAAGCTGAATAGGCCGAATACTGAATGTGCGGTCATTTCTTCTAGGCCGAAGCCAAATATTCGGCCATTTCTTCTAATAGGCCGAATACCAAATATCCGGCCATTTCTTCTAGGCCGAAGCCAAATATTCGGCCATTTCTTCTAAGCTGAATAGGCCGAACACCGAATATCCGGCCATTTCTTCTAGGCCGAAGCCGAATATTCGCCCATTTCTTCTAAGCTGAATAGGCTGAGTACCGAATATCCGGCCATTTCTTCTAGGACGAATATTCGGCCATTTCTTCTAAGCTGAATAGGCCGAATACCGAATATCCGGCCATTTCTTCTAAGCTGAATAGGCCGAATACTGAATATGCGGTCATTTCTTCTAGGCTGAAGCCGAATATTCGGCTATTTCTTCTAAGCTGAATAGGCCGAATACCGAATATCCGGCCATTTCTTCTAGGCCGAATATTCGACCATTTCTTCTAAGCTGAATAGGCCGAAGCCGAATATTCGGCCAATGTTTTAGGCCGAATACCGAATATTCGGCGGCCGAATATTAAAATGTCTACAAAATCGTATAATAGAAAGAATTTGTCAAATTTAAAAATAATTCACAAAGTCAAATACCATTTACACACAATCTATGATGAATGATTTAATTATGTTAGTTAAGAATTTAAAACTATTTAAAATTAATCAATTTTCTCTATTGTTTTGTATGTAATAAAACTAAGAGTTTCACTTAAAAGTGGAATAGGTTTCATGGTAGTAAACATTAGCATTATTTTACTAATCATTTCATTCAAATCAAAGAACTACTATTGCTTAGTGAACTTTTAACTTGCTCAAAAACTGTTTTATGAAGATATTTTTAAAGTTATAAAAAATATTTTCATTTTATGGGGTTTTTTACAAACCTATTTTTAAAAGATCAATTAAAATTCAATACACTTAACTGGAATATATTCTTATTTTCAAAACACCCCAATAACTTACGCTACCTAAGTATTCATGATATATTCTAGGGCTTTTCACATTTCTCTCTTACCCAATATTCACAATAATCAGTCTACCCAAACAAAGTCTCACTTCCACTCTGTTAATATCAGGGCTGGCAAGTTTCTGCCGGGGTGGTTAAAACCAGTGGTTATAACCGGTTTAAACCGGCATGGCAGAAACTAAAAAATAATACTAATAAGAACTTTAATATGCGATTCATAATTCACACATGTATTTGATATGTAAACAATTAGGTTAAAAATTAAAACTGAAGATAATGAATATTATTCAAAGTAGCAAAAAGTTTCAAAATGATCATATAAATATACTTTGTTTATATAATACTATTTTTTTTTTCACTTGAAAAAAAATCATAATGGTAATCTGATGCTGTACAAGTTTAACTATTAATATTATTGTTTACAGTGGAATTTCTATTTAATGGTAAAAAAATTACAACAAATTCTATGATATTTTAGCAAATCATTTTTCAGAGTATTTTTAAATAAATAATACAATGCCATGGCAATAACTTTAAGAATATCTATTATATACAAATAGAAATGGTTCTTGAGAAAATATACCAGTAAATAATAGAAGCACAAAAAATATCAGAGAAATCTTTTTAAATGAGATATCTCTTACAATTATTTTCCAAAATTACCACTCGAACTCAAATATACTATTTTCTTTACACAGAGCATTTCATAGCATACGACTAATTTTTGCTAACCTTTCCGAACCCAGACTGTTTCTTAATTTGTTCTGAATGAAAGAAAAGCTTTAAAATATTCTTTCAAGACCAGCATTTCTTTGCTGGCAAGGTCATTATTGTGGATGCAAAAGTTACTGAATTAAAAAAATCTTAATTTTTACCAGTATTCGTTTTTAAAGACGACACTACTCATTTTTCTAATACAAATTTATTTTTTAATTAAAACTATCCACAATATATTTTATTTGTTATTTATTCTGAATAAAATGTACCTTAGGAATTTAATACTACTAAAAAATTCTCAGATAATGTCACAAAATGTGTGTGTGCCAGTTATTGCCAGTTTCTGCCGGTTAAAACTGGTTATAATCACTTTCTGCCACTGGCACGGCAGAAACCATTTTCTGCCGGCAAAAACCCAGCCCTGGTTAATATTAATAAAATAAATTTCACATATATCATAATTAACTATTGCCAGCTTCTGGGAGCAAATGCTAAATATAAAATACAATATTACAACTTTAAAACCTGTTTTTGCTCTGTCAAGCCTAAAACAAGGTTTTAAAAAAGTAGTTTTCTTCCCAAATTATTTTAATTTATTAAAACTATATACTAATGTAGTCTTCTGCAATAATTATAATACAATTTTAAATGTTAAAATCTACTCATTTCTTTATTTTTTTACATTTCTACTGCGGCAGAACTATTTGGCGGAATAGTCCATCAATATTCGGCCAGGCCGAATTTGACCTTACCCAGTATTCGGCCAAAGGGCCGAATACCGAATAGTGGCCGAATATTCGTTACATCCCTAATAAGAACCCTGGACTACTTATTTTGATGCAAGTTCTGAAGGGTTAAAAAATATGGTTTATTCCAGCCAAACTAGAAAAAATAATCCAACAAGCAACAGTCAAGATGGAGGAAGATTGAAATGTTCGATGGGGGCATGTTTCTAGAACAGAATTAATTCTCCCTTATTTAGAAGAAATTAAGAAAATCGAATAAAAATAGTGTTCCTTCAGAAACCCTCAAAATTCATTCCAATCTCCAAAACAAATCAAAATTTAGCAGATAAAATCTTAGTGAGATGTGCTCTCCTGCACAAATGTTTAACTCATTAAAAATTGATGTGAAGTGCATCAATAGTTTATTTCTAAATGTATTCTGTTTTTGGATGGAAGGTTTGAGATTTGAAATATGCATCAATTCCTTCAATGAATTTGTGGCCAATGTCACAAAGCAATTTAAAGCAAACTGAATGGTAAGGTAACAGTCAAAGGTGATTGTTTTTCTCATAAAAATAGATTTTCAGCAGTCATTGTACGCAGAAGATATTTTAATTAATTTTTCATGTGTGTACACGAAATCAGATTCCCCCACCCCCAACCCAAAGGGGTTTGTTTGGTGCACGAGGAATGTTTGGCCATGTTGCAATAAACATCTCCTCAAAATCAAAACTAGAAGTGATCATTCATAAGTGATGTCACGCTTTGAGGGGGAGGGGGTTCATGAAATTGTGACAAAGTGTGACAAGGGGAGGGGGTAACAAGAAGTGTGTGACATCCCTGCTTACGCAACATAGCGGGACGTGTGACATTTTGTGACAAATATGTGGGGGAAAAAGCGTGACATCATTTATGAACTGTACCGAAGGTCACAACAGGAACTAACAAGATTAGTTAAAGAAATTACAGATTTGAATCAAACAGGCTCTGGCTGAGAAGAGTAAATTTTAAAAAAAATTAATTTTATAAACTATATTAATTTCAGGTTAAAGACAATCATAGAGCTTCAATATCCATCAAATGAATAATAATTCATACCTAATTGCCTTTCAATGACCTTGTTGTCTGTTAAATCATGTCTCCAGTGATCAACAGGTCCACATCCTCTTTTATATAGCAATACAATTAGCTTTCAAATTGGGATATCTGCAGGGGGAGAAGAATTAATCACTCAACCACTACAAACTACACTTTCATCAGAATTCTGTCTATACATAAAAATTGATCTAAATCTAAAAAAAAAAAACTTACCTTCCTGCAATGTAAGGTTCTGCAATATGAATCATGTTGATGGTAGCTTTATTTAATTTCACTGACATGGCCTTGTTGATTGGCTGCCAGCTAAACCACTGTGGCACTTCACGTGGTTCAGGTGACTCCACTAATACTGCAAAGGAATAAATATTTAATATATTTAATATTAATATGCAGTTATGAACTATTCCAGAATTAAATAGCATTGCAAACCATCTTAGACTTTGTTTCAATAACCTCTTCACTCCAAGGGTATCCAATTGGGTATATTTTAAAATAGGGATCATTCATAAATGATGTCGCGCTTCGGGGGGGGGAGGGGGGTTCGTGAAATTGTGACAAAGTGTGACACATTGAGGGGGTAACAGGAAGTGTGACATCCTGCATTATGCAACATAGCGTAAACGCGTGACAAAGGGGGGGAGGGGTCCGCTGAAGTGTGACGTATTGTGACAAAGGGGGGGAAGGGGTCAAATATATGGGAAAAAAGCATGACGTCATTTATGAACGGCCCCATACTGTTTATTAATTACTGTTTGTGCAATGTGAAAGCTAAAACACCCCATTGTTTCTGAAATGAATCAACGGATAGTTTGCTTCGTTTTAAACATGGAAATTAGGCATTCATTTTTATATATACTAATTATTGATTAAAATTTTTAAAAAAAATTTTTTAGTTATTTCGTTTTGTAATCATTTTTTAAAACAGAAAAGCAAAAAAAGTGCGTCAAAATTGTTTGTGCCTAGGGTAGGAACAGTCACAATCAGCCACTATACTGATTTTATTTATAACTGGTCAGATTTTACTGATTCATCAGCAAAACAAAAATAATAATAACAATACTTTTGTATCATAATTATTTTAGCATGCTAAGCATAAGCCCAGTAGCAGAAACCTTTGCATTGCTTTGCAAAACCAAGGAAAAATTCTAAAATTTATCTGCAAAGCATGTCTTCCCGCGTTTCTATTCATACTTCATATATTCCTAAACAACAAAAAAAAAAAGCCTAAAATTCAACAGCATTTTATTAACATTACTGTTAATCCCCTAGTGTAAAAAATGTTTATTTTATGCAGGCTTCAAATCTTACTTTTTATCCGACACTTATTCTATTTTGACACATTGGATGATTTATTGAAAAAAAACAGGCCTTTTTTAAGTGGTTTAAACTAATAAAAGCCTGCTGGCTTTTTTTGGCCCGGCTAAAACTTGGCAACCCTGCCTTCCGCAGTTGTTAGTAGGGGGTAACAAATATATTAAAATTTGCTAGCTTATTTATTATTTTTCATGTTGCCAATTATATGTTTGTAACAGGAATTGAAAACACAATTGGAAATACTGAAATTTAAATAAAAACAAATATAATAGTAACAAAAAAAATGAAGGTATGGTTTTTTTAATTATTATTTTTTATCATTTGTTCTTTCTGAATTATTAATTGTGCAGTAAAAATATTTTTTTTAAATAACTTTACCGAAAATTGTGGAATGGCACAATAAATATGCATAAATTTGTTGAATCAATCAATAAATATATCTCTGTTCCACTTTTGGGATGAAATGTACAGAGTTTGCAAAAGTAATGGAAATTTACAGATTGATTAAATGTACATATTTTCAAATTTCTCATTGCGATAATGCTGAAGAATTGAATTGAAGGGCGATAAATGTGAGTCCAAAATTTGAAATTGATCAATAAATATATACGGAGGGGAGATTATCACTCATTGAAATATTTAAACAAAACAAACCATTGTGAAACCAAAAAACTAAAATGTCTAAAAGTTGTAAAACATACGAGGCTGAACTTTAAAAATTTCAATGAACGACGGTCGAATGTTAACCGTCGGTTAAACTCGAGTAATGAACAAGTGCATGGTTCAAATGAAATGTAACCTCTACCAGAAATAACAATGCAATCTCAACCAGGGTTGGTATTTTTTCCGGGACAGTGGCAAAAACTGGAAAAAAAACAGGGCAAAAATAAAAAAAAAACGGCAAAAATAAAAAATAAAAACCGGCAAAAATCGACTTTAAAACAGAATTTTACATATAAATGATTAGTTTTTAGTGCCATTCATTCAAAGAAAGTTTGCATTTTGATATGGATTTTTGAAAAAATAGAGTATTTATATAGAAAATGTATTTACACCAAAAAGAATAAAATGAAATAATTTTAATTAAAAAAATATAACCGACTTCAAATTATAAATTTTGCTAAAAAGTGAAAAAATTAATTTTTTAAACAACATCAATGTGACTTTTAAACATAGTTTTAGAAGTCGGTGCAAAATTATGAGTGTAATTACCATTACACCATTTGCTCCTTCATATTGGAACTCTTGCTATTTCTGCGAAAATATATATATTTGTAATTGATTCATGGTTATAAATGATTTTATTTGTCCTAATTTTGCACAAACTTCTAAAACGATGTTTAGTTTAAAAAATTTATTTATTTTTCACTTTTTAGCGCATTTTATGATTTGAAGTCGCTTCTATTTTTTCATAAAAATTATTTTATGTCGTTTACTAAAAGATTGAAATTAAACGGACACAGTTTTGCCACTTTGGGTGGCAAAAACCTATTTTTGCCAGGGCAGTTTTTACCAGGTTTTTTCCGCCAATGGCAAAAACCTGCCGACCCAATAGTTCTATTGTTGGAAAAAGAGTTATCATACGAGGATAGACTTGCAAATGTAAAATATAGTTTAATAAACGCAAAATATTTGAAAAGTAGTGTGTAATCTTTATTTAAAATAAGAAATCATAACATAAATAAACAAATTTAATTGAACGCTTTAAGCTGAAATATAGCAAACAATTGTGTTTGTGTTATATTTCAACACTTAATTTTTTACAATAAGTGCATTTCCCTCATTTTCTATTTTATAAATGATATTACTAATACTATTTTTAATTTACCCATCTAGTTTAATTTGTTTCTAAAAGCTGAAGTATTTTGTTATAGATAAATAATTATTCATTTTGCAATTTTCCGACTAAAAATATTTTATGAAAAATAAGAAAATAAACTCTTAAAACAATATGGAATATGGATGGAAGAAGCATTTCTATTAAAAGAATATGAAAATTCTAAATGATGCACTTTTCCGACACTGACATTCTAGATATCTGAAGTAATATTCAATACGACACATATAAAGAAAATTACGATATGATTACTATGAATTGTGACACGAATAGAATCAATTATGCATTGCCAGGGCCTTATTTTCCATTAGGCCTGGGCCAATTGGTTATTATTATTTTTTTTTTAATTTAAAATTTTTTAGAAAAATATTTAAAAATAGCATCTTTCAAACACAAACTGTTAGTGTTCTGTTGGTTCACAGAAAATGTGTGTTATTAAATTATTTTAAAACCACAAGCCATTTTCACTTTGGGGGCCCTTAAATTTTCGTCTGATGTTTTGAAATTGGAAAAACAAAATTTATTTTGCACTCAGGGGGCCCCAGATTTTATTCAAACATTTTGTAATTTAAAAACAAAATCATTTTGCACGTTGGGGGCTCCCAAATGTTACTCTGAGACTTTGGAATTTGAAAAAGAAATTAGTATTTGCGCTTTGGGGCCCCCAAATTTTGGTGTGATCTTTGGAATTTGAAAAACAAATTAGTTCTTGCGCTTTGGGGTTGTTTTTTTCAATAACAAATAAAAGTGCTAGAGCTAATAAGTTTTTAAGAAAGTACGTTCGCTACGAGAAAATGATTTAACGAATCATTTTGCAATAAGAAATATTGAAATTAAAATAATTTTTCAGCTCGTAAGTTTTCATACAATAAATATGTAAAATACGGACAAATAAGAGGATTATTAAGCAAAAAATATATGGTGAAAAAAATGCGAAACTCACGATTCGATTTCTTCCCTCCGCCATCATTCGGTGAACGTCAGTTCACATTATGAGAGAGCGCTCTCCAAGTGTGACGTCACGCCAATAGGCGTGGAGCTCTGACGTCACTCTGTTTAAGCCGCATGCGCCGTTTTCGTTTTCTGCGTTGAGTGTGTGAGAGTATAGTTTTTGATTCTAACAGATCTAAGGAAATTAACGTTCCAGATAAGAGGAGTTTGCTCTCATTTATTATTGTTATTAAAGCAATATCATTTTTTTCCAATAAAAACTTTGTGTATTTTTTTTTCAATAAAAATGTGTGTTTTTCAATAAAACACACATTTTTGTTTTGAATAAAAATAAGGAATAGTGGGAAATGTAAGATTTTTTTTCCAGTTCATTTTTTTCAGAAAATTTAAATCACCTTCAACTAGTTTAAAAAAATTATTGTGTGCAGTATATTTTAAAGGAATTGATGACAGAAATAATTTGAAAATACTTTTGATTTAGAATATGAGATTGTTCATTAAAACTTTGTCAAAATGCAACCAAACATTAAGTTGAAGTATGAATTTGATTTTAAAAAAAAATAATATACTACATTTGTTCATAATTCTTTATTTCTTTTTTATTGCATAAATCCCAAACAAATTAAAGTTTGAAATCACATTTGACAAATTTGAAAAAAAAAAAAAAAAAATTGAATTACTTGAACGCAAAAAAAAAAAAAAAAAACACTAGGTGCAAAATTCTCATAAATAAGAAAAAATTAAAATTTGCAATCACATTCGACAAATTTTAAAACAAAACAAAGCACAAGAGCAAAATACCGGGACGTATGGCAAGCCTATATATAACTTTAATTTTTGAAACTTTTCTCTTTGAATACGCTTAAATAGAGTGTCCCTTATCCAGAGGTAAATACATTGTGGTCCCTATTTAAAGGGACTGGGACCAGAAAAAGTGTTCCTTAATTAGAGGTGTCCCTTAATGGAGATACTACTGTATAAGGATTTAACACAAACGAAAATATTTTAATTTGGAACAATTCTTTGTCATAAAATTTTGATGTTTTGCGTAGTGTCCGCTTTCTCGGACAATTTTTATTTATGATTAATAAAGCTTGAAATTGTGTGTGATTGATATTGGACATATTAAGTAGCTTCAGCATTTAGCTTAAAGAGAAAAAGAAAACTAACACACTTTGTTGAAAATTCAGTCAGACGGGGTTAAACTTTAAAAAAAAAAAAAAATAGCAGACAATCAGCAATCGGTGATTATTCCCCTTCCCCTCCTCCCTTTCTTTTTTTTTAAATTTTATTTTTATATCAATAATTTAATAAGTCTTATTGTACTTTTCTAGTAACTATTATTTCACGCTAAATATATTCATTCAATTTCAATTACACGTAAATTAACGTAGTCTCCGAAAATCTACTGCATAGTATTTATTCGCATTTTTAAAGTATTAAACTTTTATTTTTTAATATTAGCACTTGGTAATTGTTATCAAATGATTTTCGTCCGAAGGTGAGCACATTAACAGGTGTCCATTATAGATTTATATTACACATTATCACTCTCGCAGTAAGGGGATTCCAGACCACAAGAGAACCTACTTCACACCCCAAAGGCTATGTAACAACCGGAGAACCAACCCTCCCTCACTAAATAATGACAAGAAGTTCCGAACTGTGGGGAGTTCATCAGGAACATTACCGAAAGTCACAAATTACAAACAAACAGGGTGGTCTCTGCGTTGTAGGGGCTGTGACGTGCGGGACGACGGTTCCCTTTGGAAACCACTTATGCAAAAAATAATCTTTTATGTTTTTACAGAAAAAAAAAATGAGAGAGAGAAAACTAAAATTAAAATATAATTGTAATGAAGCTGCAATTTTGAACGTAAATTTCAAGCTAGAATTTTTCTGTAGTTTTATTTGATTAAAAGTTATCTACTGTTAAGAATTTGGATAAAGTTTGAAATGCAGGAAACAAAACTGTTTGTTAGTGTACTGTACTATAAGCTGTTTATTTTACCTCTAATAAAATCATCTAAAAGAATTACGTCATGCAATGATTTTAGAGTCTAACAGCGAGCATTAATGAAAATAAGTCTCTATATATGAATAAACTTAGAGAGACGGGGGAGGGGGTGGGGAATAAAAAAGGGGGCGCAACTTTATTTCAATTAAAAATCAAGCAGAACATCTTAGCAACAAACCAAAAAGCTTGGTACAAATGGTGCCCCTTTATTAATTGATTTACTTTAATATTTACGAAATCAACTATCAATGCTGGTTTTTTTTTTTTTTTTAAGGTAAAAAATCCAACTTCTTTCCAAATGTTTTCATTAAATTTAGACACTATTTAAAAATACGAAATTCATTTAATCCAGAAAGTACAATCAAAGCTTGAATTTTAAAAAAAAAGTTGTAAAGTAATGCCACTTCTAAAATACCAGTGCATCTTTTCGTGTAAATATTTGTTATGTGTATGTCCTTATACATTAATCTACAATGCATTCAGAGTATATTGTTGTAAAAAAGATTGCACAAAACGTTATAAAATTGAAAAAGTCAACAGCTACACTGATAGCATAATCTTTACCACTTGAAGAACATTTATTATTATTATTATTATTATTACATTTTTGAGGGAAATATGAAAGAAGCCGCCTCATCTGAAGTATAGAAGGGTAAGTAAAGGTAAATCAATAATTTCAAGAACACAGGGCCAGCGAGAACCAGAGGCAGCAAGGCGTTTGCCTCACAGCGCAGCTTCCTTAAGGGGGCGGCAATTACAATCTAATCAATTTAGTAGGTAGTATTACGCTTCTAATGAATAAGAAAATAGGCATGTCCTATGGGGATCTTGATATATTTACATGTGTATTCAAATGAAAGCAAAATTACAGAAAAAAAAAAAAAAAAGATTGAACACCACATAAAACTTAAACTTTGAATGCAATTTTTTTTTCACACAAAAACAGCACAATATCAAGAACAACTCCTGAACTATTTTTTTCATCTTCAAAACATCTCCAGTAAAATTAAAACCTTGATGCAGTTTTCTATAATAACTGCATCAGGGCTAGAATTCAACTAGCACTTCAGATAATAATCTGAGATATCCAATTATCTGTAAGAAGAAATATAAAATATATTAAGAGCAAATAAAATAGAAAGCACTTTAAGATAAAAAGAATTTTTAAAAAATTCACTGCTTAAACAGTAACAAAGTCAAAAATATAGCAGTAATTTTGGGAAGGTAACTTATAAAATATAAAATAGGAAATTATATATGAAGGCATTATAATTTTATATTTTGCACTTAGTGCATCAAACTTTTCAATTAAGGTCTCGCACAGGTAAAGTTTATAAACATGTTTATTATAATAATGCCCCGATACATTATTATATTATAAGGAAACACAACATAAACCTCAAATTGTCCTACAATGGTAACAAACTGACATCTAATATCTCACAAAATGAATGGAAAATATGCAATTAGATCACAGTAAAACCTCACAAACTCACTCCTTTCAAAATAAATGAATAGACAATTACATAGTACATAAAAAAATTTCATCTTTTAACATCATTCTGAAAAACCACACAAAGCTTTAGCTACTTTTCCAAAGATGTTAATGAATCTAAAAGGCTCTTACTGCTTAGGGAGCTCTGAAGGAAAGCTCTTGTTAGATTGCAAAAAGCAATGTTTAATTTTAACAATTTATTAACCCAATGTTCCTTATTTTTATTCAAAACAAAAATGTGTGTTTTATTGAAAAACACACATTTTTATTGAAAAAAAATACACAAAGTTTAAAAAATAATAATAACTGTAGTTAAAGAAAGTAAAAAAAAATTACACAAAGTATTTATTGGAAAAAAATGATATTGCTTTAATAACAATAAAAATGAGAGCAAACTCCTCTTATCTGGAACATTAATTTCCTTAGATCTATTAGAATCAAAAACTATACTCTCACACACTCAACGCAGAAAACGAAAACGGCGCATGCGGCTTAAACAGAGTGACGTCAGAGCTCCACGCCTATTGGCGTGACGTCACACTTGGAGAGCGCTCGCCCATAATGTGAACTAACGTCCACCCCATCAATCACGAAAGTGTAAACAAATCCAGAGTTGCCAACTCTTTTGTCAGAAACTTTAAACAGATAACATGCAAGCATGGCCCCACTCGATCCTGCGTCGTGGAAACTTCAGAAAGCACTTGCACGCATTTCATCGCTCTTTCTGTGTGATTGCTTGAGTGATAATACGTCCCAACCCAAAAGATAACGAACCTTTTGGATTTTAAAATCCAAGATGGCGAATCTTTTGCATTTTTTTAATGACTTGCTGCGTCTTTTTAATTTGGTACCTTAATATGCTCCTAAAGCTAAAACGTCCATATAGCAAAATTTCATTTTCATTACAGCCCTAAAAACCATGTTTTAACTTAGGTAATATATATAGGTATAGGCACAGGTATATATAAACAAGTATACAGGTATATTCCCATATGTATAACAGTAAACCCGACGGTCATACGAAATGACCACTGTTCTAGATATTACAAATTGTAATTAAAATGATTTGTGCAAATGTGTCTTCTCATTCAAACTGAATGACCCAGGTCAGGCGGCGAGGATGCCCCTCTGCTTACTGCCCCCCACACTACTATACATTTATTTACTATATGATCAAATTGTTTGTGAAAAATATATATTTACCATCCAAAGAACTTATTGAAAATTTTATTATGCTTTTCAAAACAACAGTTTTAACGAAACTGGGCAAAAAGCGCGCTGCCACTCTAATAAGGAAAATTTTAAAAAAAACGCAGACGATAAATGAAAAAATTAAAAGAAAAGAAAGATTAAATTAAATTCGCGTATACATTAAATTCTAAAGGACATTGCAAATACAGCGAAGCCTCACTCAATATGCTAGAGAAACGTTTGAATTATTATTAGTATATTTATTCCAATAACAATGGCAACTGCACTGATTTGTTTGTTCACACGGCAACTGTAATTATACTTTTCTCCACCAGACCCCTACCTGTTAGCCGAGGCCTTAGGATTGCTTACGCACGGGGAGAGGTAGTGGGGTCTACAGATTTTACATGCACATATCCCCAAGTATACATGGTGGTCTTCAGTGGGTATCGAACGCGCGACCTTCCAGGTGGAAGTCCGACGTGCTAACCACTAGGCTACCACGGCCCCACTGTAATTATACTGTTGGAAACGACGGCAACAATGCAAAAATAAAATAAAACGGGTCAAGAAAATCATTGAAAAATTTTTAAAAATTAATTTAAAAAAAACTAATTGAGTTACAACTTTCATGTTTGCAGCGTTGAATTTCTCGGGTCGTAACCGAATGTAGTCCCGATCGGTAAAACGGCCTGGGAACCTATCGCGGACAGACAGACAGACAGAATAAGGCGCTTATATATAAGATATATAATTGAAAACTAAATAACTTTTTCAGACCCCTTTTTGAATTCTGTTTCGTTTTTGAAACATAGATATTTTTTATATGTTCCCCAGCGCGGGAAACTAAAGCGGGAAATCGAACGAATAACAAGATCGGTGCATCATCACGTGTCATGTAGCTCAAGACAGTATAAAAGACGATCTCGCAAGCTTTTCGCGGGGATTCACGATGTAAATATTCTTATAAAAACGTTGATGTTGGTGTTCGTCTTTGTATTGTTTTGAATGTGATTTTCCTGTGATGAAACTCAAATAAACCAAGGATTAAATGGACTCTGGTCACGACTATTTTCCATGTACCATCACGGTTACATCAGCATTTCATTTTATCGAATGTCCATGAAGCCATCGTGGAAAACAGAAAAAATTTATATATATATGTGAATATGTCGCTATTAACCATGTATATGCGGAAAGCCTCAACACCAGGGTCACCCCTAGGTCCCATGGCCTCCCCTGGTATATATATACATGCGAATATATCGCTATTACGCATGTATATGGGGAAAGGCCTCGACCCCAGGGTCACCCCTAGGTTCCATGGCCCCCCTGGTATATACATGTATGTGTGTATATATGGGCGAACATATCGCCCGCAAGCATTTGTTTGGGGACGGATTCGACACCAGGGTCCCATGGCCTTCCCTGGTATATACATATATATTTATATATAAGCGAATATATTGCACTAAAGCATGTATATGGGGAAAGCCTCGACCCGGGACATAGGGTCACCCCTATGTCCCATGGCCTCCCCTGGTATTTATATATATATATGCGAATATTTCGCCCTAAAGAACATATAGGGGGAAAACCTCGACCCCAAGGCCTCCCCTGGTATATATATGTATATATCACCGAAAAGCATGTATGTTGGGAAAGTCTCAATAGAAATAGCCGAATATATCGCCCTTAAGCATTTACATAGAGAAAGCCTCGACCCCAGGGTCCCATCTCCTCCCCTGGTATATACATGTATAAATATATTCGGATATGTCGCCCTAAAGCATGTATATGGAGAAAGCCTCGACCCCATGGCCTCCCCTGGTCTATACGTGTGTGTATATATATCTACATTTATATGCGAATATGTCGCTAGTAAGCTTGTATGTGGTGATATATATAACTGCAATTCTGGGGGGCACTACTGGTATATAAATGTATAAATATATACGTATCTGACGCCTCTCAACAAGCATCTAGGCATGGCCTCTGCACTAGGGCCTCCCCTGGCATAACACACACATATATATATATATATATAAAGCGTGTGTGACTCCCCGAAGTAGGTATATGGGATATCCTCAACGCCAGGATGGTCCCACTAGGTGGCGCTTTAATTATAGTTTACAGCAGTCATCTCATTGCTAAGGCATTTATATATATATATATAAAAACACAGAATATATTCATAGTTCAGCATTGCAGTGAAAGGAAAGAATTTAACTGCTTTTCAGGCAAAATGGGGTATGTAATAGTTGGATGTGGCGAAATCTCGTTTGATAAATTAATACTAAAACGGAAATCATCCAGAAAATGTACGGATTTTGGAGGTTCAACTGTGCCGAATTCCTGTACAACATTCAAGAAAATGCAGTATCTGGGTAACTCTTTTTGAGTCCGGTACTTCAATCACGGGGTGTGAAAGTGTAGCGGTTAGGATGTCTGGCTTCCAACTGGAAGATTGGGTGCTCGAGACCCGACCCATCACGTACACTTGAAGATACGTTTGCATGTAACATCCGTGGACCCTGAAGTCCCGAGGCAGTTTAGAGGGTGGAGAATTTCCCTTCTCTTCGCTCTGAGGTCGAAAAAGGAAGGTGGCGCCATCTGATGTCAACCAAATCTTACCTATAAGCGGCTTATATTCTGTCTGTCCGCTGTAGAATCCCAGGCCGTTTTACCGATCGGGACCACATTCGGCACGGTTACTGTTTACGACCCGAAAAACGCATTGCTGCAAAAATGAAAGTTGTGACTCAATTAGCTTTTTTTAATTATTTTTTCTTAAATTCTTCAATGATTTTTTTGACCATTTTATTTAATTTCTGCGTTGTTGCCGTCGTTTCCAACCATATAATTTCAGTCGCCGTGTGAACAAACAAATCAATGCAGTTGTAACAAATATACTCATAATAATCAAAACGTTTATCTAGCATATTGAGTGAAGCTTCGCTGTATTTGCAATCTCCGTTAAAAATGAATGCATAAGCGAATTTAATTTAATCCTTTCTTATTTATCGTCTGCGCTTTTTATTTTTCTTATTAGAGTGACCAGCACTCTTTTTTTCCCCAGTTTCGTTAAAACTGTTGCTTTGAAAAGCATAATAAAATGTTCAACAAGTTCTTTCGATGATAAATATATATTTTTCACAAACATTTTGATTATATAGAAAATGAATACATAGTAGTGTGGGGCAGTAAGCGAAGGGGCGACCTCGCCGTCTGACCTGGGTCATTCAGTTTGAATGAGCTGACACCTTTGCACAAATCATTTTAATTACAATTTATAATATCTAGAACAGCGGTCATTTCATATGACCGCCAGGCTTACTAGTTTCATTTATAAAATAGAAAAAGAGTGAAATGGCACTTGACAACCGGGCTTGGTAGTACATCATAAGCCAAGTCGTACTTCCGCCGTTGTGGTGCTCATCCGCAAACGGAAGGCGCTTTCTTACTGTCTTTATTCCCGGTCGCTCCGCGAAGCGTTGCTGTGATACCCAGGTGGCAGTAGAAAGAACAACAACGAGGGAATTTTTTAAAAAAATCAGAGAAAGCCCGTTCGCCAAACGTACCATTTATTGTTCTATCAAAAGGTATAATACAGGGCACATTCATGATATGTATGGGTTATAGTCAGCTCTACACACAGAGCTTGCGTCCACTTTCTGTGGGGAGGGCGGTGCTTTGCCAAACGTTAAATTGCTCGGATCTAAGACACCTGTCTAATTCTGATATATATATAATAGTACGGGACTGTGCAGTGAAAACTCTACCATCGTTAGTCTTAGCCTCCCCCCCTCCCAGGGAGTTAAAACCAATTAAGTGATATGTTACCAAATGCACACTGATTGGCTGTCATTTATTGAATGATTAAAAATTATTTTCGTCCAGAAAACCATGATTTTTTGAACGGGGTCCTGAGGCACTTTGGTTCTCCTACTTATGTAGTAAATTAATTTTTCAAAAATTTATATATTTTACACGGTTTTAAATATTTGTAACAATTCATGTTGTATTTCCTTTTTCAACATGCAAACTTACATAGTCTGTTTTAAATAACATTTCTATTGAAATTAGCGTCAATTAATATTTTCATTAGAATTGTTGTTTATCACATAAATTTACTCAAAAATTATGTTTCAAAGGGTGTACTAGGGTTCTCCGTTGAAAAAAAAACTAGCAGTTTCAAGAATTTTACGAGTTTGCAAAGTTGGAAGGCCACTTGGAACATTTTATTTCAAAGGAAAACAAGCTTGAAATTGTATGAGAAGTTTTAGAAGCCACTTTTCTCTATTCAACTGAAATACTACTAACATTTACCATCATTGAGAGACTCATTAACATAAGTTAAAATTAGGAAATATTTTCAATTTTGACGTCAACAGCTGTCACAATGATGTCAAGAACACGCTCAAGTATAGGTGAAAACTGGGAAATTTTTTAGGTATGCAGTGGCCGATATACTCAGTTTTCTTCGTGGCCCCTTTTTAAATTGCTAATAATTAAAAACTAACTCCAAAATCGTTCGGAAAATAAATTAATTCTTGAAATTAAACAAGAAATTTGCAGATTTGATTTAGCACATGCGAAAACGTTTCAGAACTTTTAAAATGATTTAAATATATACAGGATGCTGAAGGATTGAAACTTGAAATACGGTATGAAATTTTGGGCGAAGCACGTGTTCAATATTGGCATGTTTCCAAGGGGAAGAATGTGCTAAAAAGAGACCGTGTAGAAGAGAAGTCAATTTTTAATCGCCAATTTTACTACTTAATCGTCATGTGAGGATTGGCGATGACTAAACTGTCATGGTGCGAATGAGTCATATGTTCAAGTTTTTTAAACATTTGAAATATATATATATAGTAGAATGGCTTTAAATGCTTTAAATACAGCAATTGTGGGAATGAACCCTTGAGGTAACGAAAAATTAGAACACACAAAAATGCCTCATACCTAGCAAGAACTTTCGGTAAAAATGCCTCATACCGAGCAACTTTCAATCTTTATGCCTCATACCGTGCGAGAGCTTTCGGAAAAAAATGCCTCATACCGAGCAAGAACTTTTGGTCTTAATGCCTCATACCATGCGAGAGCTTTCGGTAAAAAATGCCTCATACCGAGCAAGAACTTTCAGTAAAAATGCCTCATACCGAGCAAGAACTTTCGGTAAGGTACCGCCTCCCACGTTTTTGATAAATGCATAAGCATAGTGTAACTAATAATTTATCTATAAATATAGTATGCAAATTCAACATTGGTTTACTGAAGCAGTTTGACAAACACTAGAAAGTTCTACTCAACTACAATGGACCAGCTAAGAATCAAAATACAGGAAACCTTCCCTGAGCGACCAAAATTTAATGGAATAGAATTTTTTTTTCATGCGTAAAGTAGTAACTACTGTACACTAAAAATTTTGTGTTTAGTGGCCACCACTTTTGGCGTAAGGTTGACCACTTGGCTAAGTTGACCGCTTTTTTCAGGAGCGGAATGAGCCGTATATTACATAATATAGGAAAACCTTTGTAACTTGACCACCTTATTTAAGCACCTATCTATATTGACCACTTATGTACGCCGTGTTTGGGTGGTAATATTATAAAAAACCCTCTGTAGGCGAACCACCTAATTATTACTATATTTATTTATTTACCTATTTTTGGAAAAATAAAAAAACTAAACTAACTTCTCCAGGATATTTTTTATACTATAACCTCTTCATTCGAAGTGTACCCAATGGGGTATTTTGAAATACTGTTTATTAACTACTATTTGTGCAATTTGAAAGCTAAAACACCCCATTGTTTTTCCAATGAATCAACAAATAGTTTAATTCGTTTTAAACGTGGAAATTGGGCATTAATTATTATTTAAATTAATTATTAATTAATATTAATTTTATTTTAGCTATTTTGTTTTGTACTCATTTTTTAAATCAGAGAACCAAAAAATTGCGTCAAAATTGTTTGTGCTTAGTTCTGGGGTTTTGAGGAGGTTAATGTTAGACCCGTATTTGTTAGGATGGAGGAAATTTCCATATAAAGTTTGCCTAACCCTCTTTGTAAAGTTACCCATATGGGAAAACTACTAAGATTTATTCTTTTATACTTTAAATAAGTTTCTTATTTTTCTTCTAATTGCTCTAGCCATTTTGAAAAATTATGTACTTTTAGGAAAGCTTTACCATCAAATAAGTAACTTACATTAATTAATTAATAAGACATTTATCTTTACTTTAACTAACTGCTTTAACTTTAAAGTTGTATAGGATATGTTGTAAGACATTCAGATTAAATTTGTTCAACCCTCTCATGCATGCATTTATTTATCTGTGTCATAAAAAAAATTTAATGCGGTACAAACAAATTTAGTATCTCAGGATTGTTGTGTAATAATTTATTTTTAGAATTTTTGTCCTGTATAGTCAAAAATTCGTGTTCTTGTATGAAGACGTTTTATGCTTTTTTGCCATATTTATTCAAGATAGTAATAATCATGGCAAAATTGAATATTCAAACTTCTTTTATGAGGAATAAGAAGCTGTAAAATAATACCAAACTTCTCAGTAATGCAAAACACGCTTAAAAATAACTAAACGTAATTTGTTTCGAAACTAAGATTTTCTCTTCTTTCTTGAATCCTCCATGGACTCCCAAACAGATCTTAATCTTTTAACAATGTCGAATACCCTATGAAACTGTTTGTGGTTTCCAAGAACTGTTTGGAGTGTCCAGATGAGGAAGACACGCAAATTGCAGCACAAAAACGAATCTGCATAAACATTTTAAGCAAAAATATATGTCACCTCATATGAGGGTTTCATGCATGGGAGGGTTAATGATAATTCGATAATTTTTAAAAAAATAGCCGATTATTAATTTTAAAGAAACGGGAATACTTGAAGTTATAAAAAAAAAATAAAATCACCACTAAAGTGGTGAACTTACGCAGGTTTCACTACTTTTATTTTTTCTAGCTGCTCTGTATTAACTCCAATCATAAAAGCTGTGCCCAGTCAAAATGACTACAAAAATAATATAATTTCCGTTCGTAAGAATTTTGAAATCGATTCTGGTCGCTTTGGAGAGGATTCACTGCACTCGAGATAACAGCTCTTCTACGGCAATGAAGTTTGTAGCTATCCGTTTTGCCTAAAATAATCCCTATCACGTGATATCAGGCAAACACTTCCTTGTGTGACTGATGTGGCAACTTCCTCTTCATTTCGTGTGCTAAATATTAAAAATCCATTTTGACAGAGGAAGAATTTTAGTCTAAGAATTAAAAATTTTTAATTAGTACGTCAAAGCATGCCGTGAGAACCATGTCTGTTTTTTGTCATGGCCTATCTTTAACTGAATTCACAAAGGATACATGCATACCGTATGTGTCTTTTTTTTTTTCGTTTGTTTGTTTGTCCACCCATAACTTCTTGCCGCACTCTGAGAAATGGAGCTCCCACATTTGACGATTCTTAAATCGTCAAGAAAATGTCGTCATTTATAACGATTCTTTCCTCGCTCGATCACGAGACGAAAGTTTCGTGAGATTTGAGCATGCGTTTCTCAGAGTGCGGATGAACCGATTTTCAGGATTCTTTTTTTAATCGATCGAGGGTGGTTTCCCACAGGTCCCGTATCTTCGGCTGTCCATATGCGATAGTTGAAAAAAAAAGTTACAGGTAGAAATGTAGTCTTTTGTTTTTTTATCCATATCTTTTGAATAAATGAGCCGATTTTGATGATTTTTTTTCTTTAATTGATAGAGGGTGGTCTAATTCAAATACACTGTAAAAACAATCTTCCGAAAATAACGGAAAAAGTATGGCAGCAGAGTTGCCGGAGACAGTCCGTTTCTTGTTTTTTTTTTTTTTTTTTTTTTTCCCGTGACTTGACAGAAGTTCCATTTCTTTTCTCTCCGTTGAACATTTTAAATACGGCACCTTTTAAAGTTCCGTTCTCGTACTTTCAGAACGTGAAATTTCCGTTTTTGGAATAAAAAACATGTTTTGAAGCACTACGGAAATTTTCCGTTAAAACAGTCAAAAAATAATATGAAAATTGAGGGTTTTGTTTAACAGTGTATCGCACATTCATTTGGCTACATTTTTTTTTTTTTTTTGGAAAAAGATGTTACGGGTGAAAAATAAATATTTTCTTTTAACTGGAAAGGCTTGGCTCGATTTTTCTTTGTTGAGAAATTTATTAATAAATATAAAACTCATTGTTGAAAAAGAATTTGTTGCCAATAAGCAGTAATATAATAGCAATTATTATGATAACAGTTTGACTGAAGGCTTCTCTGAAGCAAAAATTTAACCCAATCGGTTCGTTTGCTCTAGTGACCTCTTAAAATCGTCTTCAAATCAGATAAACATAAATGGTTTAGAGTTTGCAACTGTTTTAATGTAAAGTAACAGATGGTTCAATGATAATTAGACTCATAATTTTGCATTGATTTCCAAAAATATGTTTAAAAGTCGTATGGATGTTTTTTAAAGAATTAATTTATTTTTCACGTTTTAGCGCAACTTATGACCTTAAGTCGGTTTTATTTCCTTCCAAAAATTATATTATAATTCAAAATCATCATCCCTTAGACTGAACTTCTTCCCCTGTTTTTAAAGTAGGTTTGAAGATGTCTAGTCACACCAACATTTATCGAGTTATTTCAATATTAACTCTGTAACGCCCAATTATTTTATCGTTGTCCGCCTTGAGGCGGGGTTGGGAACTAGAGGGTTAAGTACCAGAAATGAAACAAAAAATCGTGACAGACAGGTGGAACTAAGCACATATGTTTCACAGTACTTGGAACATTCCTTAGTGAACAGATAAAGCCACAACAGTCGGGAGACCGTCGGTTATAAAGGTTTCTGGAAATATTTGGCGTCCTGACAAATTTGGTGAGCAGAGCTGCAAACCAAAGACCTGGAGTGGAGCAACGAAATTTTGCTGGAGCAAGAGCACGGAAATTTGTCCTGCTCCGACTTTTTTTAAATTTAGCTTCCTTTTAAATCATTAAAACTTTGAGGGAACGATAAGCAATGATGGATATTTCATCCACAAAGATGAATAAGTTTAATCTGCTATAACTTGAATAAGTAATGTTGTTGATATCAACTTCCCTAACCAATAAAACTGATTTGGAGCATCAAGCCGAATTAAGAGTAAGTCAGAGCAAAGCCTCTCTAAAATGTTTTGCTCCGATTCCCTGCCACTTGTCCACCCTCAAATAGCGATAGAATATTTTGCATGATTCCAAAATCCTTCATAACCGAAAGTTTCTTATAATAGGAGATATTATGTGGAATTTATATGATGAAAAAATTAACCACAATGTTTCATTTGTACGATTTTCCCCCTCCCACCGATTCCTTTCAACAAGCATATAACATTTTTCACTGTATTCAAGCACATATACAGGAGCGATTTCTGGGGGCACGGTTTCTTGAAAATCAAAACTGTTATAGATTTTATAAAGTTACATAGTTAATTAATGTTAACTATGTAATATTCTCACTCTGGAACGAATTTTCTGGAAAATAGAAAAAAAAATGAAAAAGAAATTGTCCCATCCTCAGCAAAATCCTGTATCTGCGCCCGATTGCATCAACAAAATTCACTGCCAACCATCACACAAAATACTCTCAGCTACATATGAAATGACTTCTATGAACGTTGTCACTTTCATTAAATAATCCTTCAGGGGAAGTCACCATAAATGACCAGCAATGGTAAAATATCTCATATCATTTAATTAGAAATAATGCACAATACAAAAACCTACAAAAATACCAACAAAAGTAAAACAAAAAAAATTCATAACACTGGAATGTAAGCATCGAGCGTTGGACAGTTCCGCGATGTTCCGAACACGAGATCTTTAACCTGACACGAACTCAATTCATTTTGGTATAAATTCATCACAATCTTTCTCATAATGATTCATGATCTTTTGAAATACGTTTTTCAACTAAAAAAGCATTACTAAATCATAACTTCAATTATATGATTTGGTAGAATTCAGACATGCACCAAATGCACCAAAACATGGATACAGTGTCAAATTCTAGAGATGGTACATATTTTCAATAAATTTCCTTTGCCAATACTTTTTCCCAACTTAAAAAAAATTACTAAATCTTAATTTCAATTATATGATTGAAGTCACTGCAATTATATTTGGAACATAAATTGATGCAATTCAGACATGGGCCAAATACACCAACACGTAAATACAACGCCAACTTCTAGCGATGGTGAGTATTTCCAATAGATTTCTTTTGCCAATATTAATGCAGCAGGAGGGTTGTTTCGATAATAAAGATTTTAAAGCATAATTTGGTGCAATTCAGGTATGCGCCAAATGCACCAACACATGGATACCACGCCAACTTCTAGCGATAGTACATAGCTTCAATTAATTTCTTGTGACAATATTAATGTAGCAGGAGGGGATGCTTCGATTTATTAAGAGGTTGGAGCAGTCCCCAAATTTTGGGCAATTATTGTTTCACTCTGGCTACATTGGCAAGGCATAAAACATTTGGCAACAATTCAAAAAATTGTAAAGGAAATCTTAAAACACATAAATAATCTGAATCTTTTTTTTTTTTTTTTTTGAAAAAGGAATCAACAGAACATTAAAAGATTGTTTTATGGATAAACGTGATGAATTACAATCAAAATGAATTGAGTCATGTACAGTCATGTCAAATTTGTACATGATGAATCAACACCGTAGATTTAGGAGTAGAGACCCTTCAATATAGGTACTGTGAGAAATGAACCATGGGAGCTATAGGGAGCCAAGACTTGGGGCACTTTTGTCTATGAAGGTTTTAGTTAAGTTCGCCAAATTTTGTCGATAAACACTTTAAATGGTAGCCTGTTCTTTACCTCAGTTTTATGGCAATAAAAACTTGGTTTTCTTACATTAAACATAGTTTACCCAATATTATTTTTTTGGGAACTAAAACAACTTTTATTTTTGCATTATTTACAACAGACTGTGCAAAGAAAAAAACCTCGTCCATACTGCGGCATTTAAAATTTAGCAAGAACTTAAATGTCTCCAAAAACCTTCATAACTGAAAAATATCCAAAGACTTGCCCTTGTTGACATCACTTGCCATGATGACAAAAACATTCGATAATGAAAAGCAACAATATAACCACCTGCAATGTCCAGAGCATTACAAGCTGCTTCTAAAATCAACTAGTGGCCTCTAATCCACAATCCATGGATCGTGTTACAACCAACACTCTTACATCGCAGAAACACCAAAAATATAGATGCTGCAAATATTTTTTTCTCATTTGTTTTGCTATACAAATATAAATATTTTTCAAATATAATTTAGAGTTTTGCTTCTATTTGCTCGAAGCTAAGTAGCTGTAGCTCTTGGCAGAAAAACACTGGGATCAATGGTGGCGGCTTCGGGATCGGTAGAAAATCTGCCGAGTTTCACGAAGATATTAGGTTAGCTGCAATCGAAGTCGAAATAATCGGAATCGATGTCTGTGATAAGTTAACCAGAAGCAAACGAAATCGATTACTTCTGGTGTTAACATGGAATAATCGGTATTGAGGACTGCGGAGAGTTAGAGCCAAAATAATCGAAATCGATGACTGTAGTGAGTTGACGCAAAATAATCGAACTCTGACTGTAGTGAGTTGGCGCAAAATAATAGGAATCACGGTCTGTGATGAGTTAGAGCCAAAATAATCAGAATCGAGATCTGTGGTGAGTTAGAACTAAAATAATAGATATCGATGACCGTAGTGAATTGACACAAAATAATCGGAATCGAGTCTGTGGCGAGTTAGAGCCAAAATAATTGAAATCGATCACTGTAGTGAGCTAACACAGAATAATTAGAATCAAAGTTTGAGGTGAAAAATAATCGAAATCAATGATTGTAGTGTCTACTCGAAATGATTGAAATCGACGACTGTGATGCGTTAACCAGAAATAATCAAAATCTATGACTGTGAGGCATTAACCAGAAATAATCGATATTGATGACTGTGGTGAGTTACCACAAAATAATCAGAATCTAAGTCTGCGCCGAGTTAGAGCCAAAATAATTGAAATCTATGACTGTAAGGTTAACCCGAACAAATTGAAATCTATGACAATAGTGTTAACCCGAGATAATCGAAGTCTGCGGCGAGTTAAAGCCAAAATAATTGAAAGCTATGACTGTAGTGTTAACCTGAAATAATCGAAAGCTATGACTGTGACGAGTTAACCCAAAATGATCGATATCGATGACTGTGATGCGTTAACCAGAAATAATTGAAATCGAGAGCTGTGGCGAGTTACCCCAAAATAATCAGAATCGAAGTCTGCGGCGAGTTAGAGCCAAAATAATTGAAATCTATGACTGTAGTGTTAACCAGAAATAATCGAAATCAATGGCTGTAATGGGTTAACCAGAAATAATCGAAATCAATGGCTGTAATGGGTTAACCAGAAATAATCGATAACAATGACTGTGGCGAGTGGACACAAAATAATCGGAATCAAAGTCTGCGGTGAGTCAGAGCAAAAATAATCGAAATTGAGGTTTGCGGCGAGTTTAAAGAATAATCCGAATCAAGGTCTGTGATGGGATTCCCGAGAGAACAGTAGTCCTTATGAATCTCTGGGGGGGGGGGGGGGGATGCGTATATTGTACAGTCAGAAAATTTCAAAAACTAGATTAAGTCCCTAGAATTCCTTTAGCTTCATTTGCAAAAGATATTTATTCGCAAATCTCAACGAGAGAATCAAAAAATTAGATCCAGCCCCTTTTGAAATTTTTTATATACCAGTTTACTATCCTTTTATGGTAAATAAATGTAGTGAATAAATAAAATTAAGTTTATTGCCTATGCTCTAACTTAAAAGATCATCTTTTAATCATTCAAAAAAAAAAATTAATGTAAGGATGTTTTTTTTTTTAATCTTAAAAACTGTAGAGTTATTGTAAAACACTAACAGAATTCATAAAAAGCTAGCAAAAATTATGTATTTTAGCTGTTCGATGCTGTTATTTTAAAGCCATGTTGAATTTCTTTAGCGGATAGAGCACCTTATCCAATGGATAACTACACCACATCTAAGCACATCTCATGTGATACATTCAACATTCAAAAACAAATTTAATTCTTTGAAATAAACATTATTAGCAAATATGAAATACCTGATTATATCACACATCAAAATGAACAATCTAGAACATAAATTTAAAGAAATTCATCTATTTTTTTTTTTTTTTTTAAACATCTCTTGAGTTTGGAAGAATGTCCTATGTGGATACAATCACTGAAAAAAAATCCTGCACAGCTCCTAATCAGGTGAAACTGCCAAAAATGATAGTAAATAAAGTAGAGGCCAGAAATAAATGCGACTGAATGGTTTGTAATAAATAATCTATAAGTTTTTAACATCGATCCTAATTCCATAAGAAATGAAAAATATTAATATTCTTTTCAAATCCTCCCGCTCCCAATCTCAGTTTCCTTTTTTTTTTTTTAAAGATTATCTGCAAAATGCTTTCATTATTTTAGTATATTGTGCTTAATTCATTGAGGTTTAATGAAATAAATTATTTGAAATAAAAAAAAACATATGGAAGTAGAAAAAACTGGGAAGAAATCAAAATGACAAATAATAGTATCATTTGCGTAACTATTTTAGTATATTTTGTTTAATTAATTGAGGTTTAATGAAATAAGTTATTTCAAATTAAAAAAATAAGGAAGCAGGAGAAAAAAAGAGAAGAAATCAAAAGAAAATATAGCATTATTTGCTTAACTATTTTAGTATACTTTGATTAATTAATTGAGGTTTAATGAAATTAATTACTTGAAATAAAAAAAAATAAGGAAGTAGGAGAAAAAGGAGAAGAAATCAAAAAGAAAAAAAAGGAAAACAAAACAAAAAAAAAAAAAAGCATTATTTACACAACTATTTTGGTATACTTTGCTTAATTTATTGAGATTTAATGAAATAAAATTTTTTAAAAATTAGGAAGTAGAAAAGAAATTGCAAAGAAAATTAGTATTATTTGCTTAACTATTTTAGTATATTTTGTTTAATTTATTGAGGTTTAATAAAATAAATTATTTGAAATAAAAAAAAATGAAGTAGAAAAAATATATATATTAAATGTAACATGCAATACAAAAAGAATGGCTCTTCCTTTATTCCAGTAACAAAAAAAAACTAAACCTCACACTGATATCATCCGTAGAAACCTGTATAAAATATAATATATACAACACTCGATGTAAAACATGAAACTGACGATGAAACAGCAAAGAATAAATAAGTATTCCTCAGCCCTCCAATCACGTCTCCCCGCAGTCTCTCATGAAAAGCGAATAAATATTTCGTAGACGTCGATCCGAGAAGTTCCGTCCCTCAACGCTCGATCCGTCCCTGGACCGCCACGGATGTGGGACGGACCTCTCAGGCCTCTTCGTCCAGCTGTGCCTCCGGGAGTATGTACGAGATGTCGTCCCACGGATGTCGGTAGAGTCCCTGCTTCAGACGTCTCTGGTCCAGGTAGTGACCTGTGGAGAAAGAACGATGCAAATACCGATATAATCGTCAGAAATTTGGAGCGAGTTCGCGCTTTAATCAGGATTTGTAAACATCATGATACAGTACCGAACCCCAAATTCGGCACGCTCGGAACCGGCGCCGAGCCGGATTTCGGAACCCGACCAAAAATGACGGATTTACAGGACCAGAAATGGCGGATTTACGAAAACATCAACGCTAATATGCGCATTTTTACATCAGACCACTGTTTTCTTGACTGGTACATAAATAAGTAACTTTTTTTTGTAAAAGGTAATATGAGTAAAGCCATGTCTTAAAATATTTTTACCAAACAAAAAAATAACTTACTATTCATGGATTTAAATAAAACGCCCCAAATTACAACAGAAAATTCAGAAAAAATAAATCATACCCACCATGGTAGTTAACAGTTTCACTGAATCACCTGCAATTGCATGAAAAAGATAATAGCTACATCTAAAAAAAATATTAGCAGAGAAGTCAAACTAAAATGCCAGGCCATTTGTACTGGATAATAAGAAGTTTATCATTGGTTGGGATGCTAATGCGCACAATGTAGTCTGGGGCAGCTCTGACTGCAACAAACGCGGTGATAGCTTACTTGAGGATATTTTATATTTTAATTTAAACATTTTAAACAAAGGCAATGAACCTACCTTTATTACTGCAAACAGAAAAGAGGTTATTGATCTAACACTGTGCAATAACTGTTGCACTAATCTGGTTAATGACTGGAGGGTGTCTGATGAAGTTACTTTATCAGACCACCGCCTGGTCACTTTCTCTGTTTCAGGTCCTACGAGACTAAAAAACATCCAAAGGAACCCCAGAAACACCATTTGGGCGTCCTATGTGGAGGATTTGGAGCATCTTACTAGAGGTAACTTTAGTAAATTTAACTCGGTAGCTGACTTGGAATTGTCTGTTGACACAGTGCAACGCGCCATTCTCCAGTCTTACTACCAAAATTGTAAGGCTACTGTTATTGACTCGCCAAGGTTAGTTCCTTGGTGGACAAAAGAGATCAGTAATCTACGTAGTAGGTGCAGGAAGCTCTTTAATAGAGCAAAGAAGAATGGTGATTGGGTATCTTATAAAACTTCCCTCACCAACTATAATAAAGCTATCTGGGATGCAAAATATAATTCCTGGAAACAGTTCTGTGATAATATCAACGATGTTTCTTCAACTGCCAGAATTACTAGATTCATGGTCAGAGATAGAAACAGTGATCTTAATACAATTAAACTTCCAAATGGCAGGTATACGGAATCAGGAGGGGAAACTCTGGCAGAAATGCTAAAAGTTCACTTTCCAGGTTCAGATATCATTAATGGCCCAGTCCCTTCTGCTACCATACCTACTCGTAGATGTGTAAAGCGTAAATGGGTGTGTGCTAAAAAGATTATTACCTATGAACGAGTCGTTTGGGCTATTGATTCTTTTAAGCCCTTCAAAACCCCTGGTGTGGATGGCATATTCCCCGCCCTTCTTCAGAAAGGGTTAAAGACTCTTGCCCCCATACTTTGTAAGATCTTCAGAGCATGCATTGCTTATGAGCACCTTCCGACTGCTTGGAGGCAAACTAAGGTTATTTTTATACCTAAAATTGGAAAGGATAATTATTGTGAGGCTAAATCCTTTAGGCCCAATAGTCTCACTTCTTTCCTCTTAAAGGCTTTAGAAAAGCTTATTGATAGGCATATTAGAGAAACAATTTTGTTGGTGTCACCACTCTCTCCCTCTCAGCATGCTTATCAGTCTGGCAGGTCTACTGAAACTGCTTTGTATAGTCTCTCCTATATTTTGGAAAAGTCTATAAAAGACAAGGAAATAGCCCTAGCTGTCTTCCTCGACATTGAAGGGGCCTTTGATAGGGTACCTGTAAACACTATTTTGGGTGCCCTGAACAGGCGAGGCATTGACACAACTATTGTTAATTGGATTGAAAATCTGTTATCATATAGGTATGTTAACGCCTCTCTGTGTGGTGACGAACTTACTGTGCAAGCAAATGCTGGCTGTCCTCAGGGTGGTGTACTTTCACCTACCCTTTGGTGTCTCGTAGTCGATTCACTTTTAAATAATATTACGGCTTTTGGTCTTTCCTGCATCAGCTATGCTGATGACGTAACTATTGTAGCCAGAGCTAAGTTTATTGACACTGTCTCCTCCATTTTATCGCAAGGGTTAAAATGTGTGGAAAGGTGGTGTCATTCTGAAGGTCTCTCTGTGAATCCTCTTAAAACTACTATGGTTGCTTTCACACGCAAGAGAACTATCGAGGTGCGTAGTGTCAGCTTCTTTGGACAATCTCTCACCTGTTCTGATGAGGTAAAGTACCTTGGAGTCTATTTCGACTCCAAACTTAACTGGAACAAGCATTTTACCCATTGCCTGGCCAAGGCTTGTAAAGTATTTTGGTCCTACAAAAGAGCCGTTGGCTGTACTTGGGGCCTTAAGCCCAAGGTTGTCCATTGGATCTATACGATGATAATATGTCCCATCATTACGTATGGCTCCATTGTTTGGTGGTCAAGAACCGGCTTAAGTACTGTTAAGACTGAGCTTAACAAGTTGCAAAGGATGGTCTGTATTGCCATAAGTGGTTGTATAAGGACCACACCTACTGCTTCTCTTGAGTTGCTCTTAGGTCTTTATCCCCTCTACATGCGCATTGAGGCTGAGGCTTTCTTGTGCATGGAGAGGCTTAAGCATTCCGGGCTCTGGAAATCCTATTCTGGGTACCTTTCCTGGAAAAACTTTGATGAGGAGGTCCTGGGGCATCCCCTTTCTGGCTTGCCGAGTGATTCTTTTGACACTCATTGGGCGTTTGATAGGCCCTATCATGTGATCTTTCCCTCTCGCCGTGATTGGAGTGATCTGCCTCCAATGCACGGCAAGAGTTGCGCTCTCTGGTTCACTGACGGCTCCAAAATGAATTTGAATACAGGTGCTGGAGCTTATTGTCCCAGTGATGGCACTGAGTACTCCTGTCCTCTAGGCAGGTTCAGTACTGTCTTTCAGGCGGAGGTCTTTGCTATTCTTAGGTGCTGTATTTTGTGTTCAGAGAAGGGCTACCGTAACAGGTGTGTTCATATCTGCTCTGATAGTCAAGCTGCTTTACTGGCCTTAAATAAAGTTGCTATGACTTCCCGAATTGTTTGGGAATGTTTCAACTTGCTTTGTACTCTTGCAAAGCATAATAGGATTACTCTTTATTGGGTGCCTGGGCATTCAGGTGTCGCGGGCAATGAAATTGCTGATCGCCTGGCTAGGAAAGGTTCTGACACTCCCTTTATTGGCCAGAGCTTGGCCGTTTGTGCCCCCCTTTCCCTCATTTCATTCATTTCAAAGCCATGTCTTAAAATATTTTTACCAAACAAAAAAATAACTTACTATTCATGGATTTAAATAAAACGCCCCAAATTACAACAGAAAATTCAGAAAAAATAAATCATACCCACCATGGTAGTTAACAGTTTCACTGAATCACCTGCAATTGCATGAAAAAGATAATAGCTACATCTAAAAAAAATATTAGCAGAGAAGTCAAACTAAAATGCCAGGCCATTTGTACAAATTGCAAGGGTTACTGGGCGCCATTTATGACCACAAAGAATAAAAAAATAGAGCAAGTTTCTTTATCTTTCTTTCTTTTTTCTTTTTCCAGAGAATAAAACTTGAAAAACAAATTTTTAAGAATTTAAGGAAAATAATAAATTTTTTTAAGGGGAAAAAGATGCTTAACTGAGCCCAATAAATCAATTTTCACTTTTCAACAGAGTAGGATTTTCTGGTTTTATCTTGATTTCCTGGGTTTAGTTCATATAAAGCATAAATATATCTACAAAACTGCTTCTATTTCAATCAAAATTTACTGACATTTATTAATTTAACAGATTCTTACATTAATATTTTTCTAAATTTACAAAAAAAAAAAAAATCGGAAATTTTCGGGAAAAGTGCCGAATTTTAGGATTTTCCGAACTTTGAGATTCCGAATTTGGGGTTCGGTACTGTATTTTGGAAAATATCAAAAATGTACTTTGATATATGGTAAGGGACCTCGAATCCGGAACGCTCGGGGCCGCGATGTTTCCGGATTTTTTATTTTTCTGGATTTCGGGTCCACACCCACAAAATTTTATGAGTAGCATCAGAGCCCATATAATTTGCTCTGGAACTTTTTATTAGCGTTTTGCTCATTTACAGTATTTTTTAAGGTATATGCTCGCCTATAAGTCGCGAAATTTAGCCCAAAAAACGAAGCTTCAGTAGGCTTACATACGATGCAAAGCATCAATGCATCTAAACTTTTCTCGATGTCATTTTAACCGATTTCATTAAACAATAAAAGAAAAGATTTCTGTTGAATTTTGATATGATTTTATATTCTCTAGCCACTAAATTGTAGTAAAAAGATCAGACCATCGGAAAAAGGCGAGAAACGCGAATTTTCAATGTCGCGAATGTTCTGTATCGAGCGAAAGTTAGAGCTCATGAAAATATATATATATAAGAAAACAACAATTAAAATAAGCAAAATTTAATGATATTAACTCAGAATTAAAGCAACAAGAGAAAAACTCTTCGCAAAAACGAACCCTCTTCAGAAAATCGCGAAATTTTTTTTTTTTTTTGAAAGCAGCAAATATCCGATTTTAAACATGTTCATTACATTTTAATTTCCTTCTGTTTAAAACGCCTATTTAAAAAAAAAAAAAAAAACGGTGCCAAACATTTCCCGATTTTTTTTCTTTTAAAAAACAAAAACTGCCGATTTTTTTCGAAAATGTCCCGGATTTTGGGTTTTCCGGATTTCGGGATTCCGAAATTGGGGTCCCATACTGTATGTTCATGCTTTAATCAGGATTTGTAAACATCATGATATTTTCGAAAATATGAAATATATCTGATACTTTGATATATATCCAATATTTCCAAAATTATCAACTTATTGCTAGTGATAAATATTTTCAGATTTATTTAATACAACACATACAGCAATACATATTACACATTAGGGACTGTTCATAAATGATGTCATGCCTTTCTCCCATACATTTGAGCCCCCTCCCCCTTTTGTCACATGTCATGCTATGTTGCATATAATGCATGATGTCACACTTCTTGTTACCCCCTCTCCTCGTCACAATTTGCCGAACCCCCTCCCCCCCTCGAAGCGTGACATAATTTGTGAATGATCCTCTATATAAAATTAATATACAACAAAACATGAATTTAATATAAAACAGTACTAAATTTTACGTACATAATTATTATAAATTATTTTTTCTTTTTTTTTTTGTACTTATAACAAAATTTTAAGTGAAGCATTTTTCTCTTTCAAAACACAAATTATAAAACTATCTCAAATGTCGAGAATGTTTTCTTTCTTTAAAACAAAACTTTAAAGACAAAGTGAAAAATATTAATTTTTGTTGGAAAATTTAAACAAAAATGTGTTTTACCGCTCCTTGCCTGTAGCGCAATTCAGACTGAACGACACAAAGCTAGAGAAAATTTATAATTAATAACAATTTAAAAATAAAGTTCTAATATTTTGACAAAAAAGAAGGTTGCACAGTGGTTTTTTTTTTCAGAATACCACATATAAATGAAAATATCAAACATCCAGATATTTTTTAAATAAATATCGGATATGTATCTCGATTGGGGCCCAATAAATTATGCAGGAATATTTTTGAAATTATGCAGAATGAATGCGGTAATTTTTTGAAAATGATGCGAATAATCCAAAAAACAACAATAATAACAATAAGAATAAAACATTTCAAATAAAAAATTTTAGATAATGTTTTATCATAACTGACTTTCTGCATTAAATTGAATCAGCATCACTGAATTAAAATAGAAAGTGAAATTTTAATTTTAGTAAAAAAATAATACAAAAACATTTTTCTGAAAAACGGAGACTTTGCCGAAAAATGAAAATTATGCGTATGTTTGTGGAATTTTGCATCTCCTGCATCTTCTCAACAAACCCTGGTTTTAATACGGAGGGGCGAGAGGAATCGTGAGTTTTTGACAAGGGGAGCGGTCAGTAAGGATTGTGACACCACACATTTTGGTTAAAATAAAAACATTTAAAACCAGCTGGTTAAGTAGCTTTTAATAATTTATTAATTAATTATATTTTATTTATTATTTTTTTTTTTTTTTTTGCATTCTCATTGATTTCCTTTCATGTCGAAAACACCGATGTTCATCGAGGTTTAAATTAACTCTTAGTTTAAAGTTTAAATTCAAAAGAAAATTTCATGCATTTACACTTTTAAGACAAAAAGGGTGCGAGTCGTTTTTACAGAAGCATAACAATTAATGCTTTGTACTATTATATACTAATTATGCTTTTTTTTTGTAAACTTCATCTCATTTCGTACAAATTAGGGGTCATTCATAAACGATGTCACGCTTCGAGGGGGGGGGGTTCGAGAAATTGTGACAAGGGAAGGGGAGGGGGTAACAAGAAGTGTGACATCATGCATTTTGAGTTCTATAAAAACATTTAAAGTCAGCAAATTAAACTTATTTTATGCCAATGCAATACAGCGTGACATGTGACATGGGGCATGCTGAAGTGTGACACTTTGTGACAAAGGAGGGAGGGGATCAAATATCATGAAAAAAAAGCGTGACATTATTTACGAATGGTCCTTTTAAGTACTATTTGTACTCTGTTTAACAAATGTCCCAAAAGGTTCAAAAATAAAATTAGAAATGTGATTTATAACATAGTACTTTGTTTCTGAACTGCGAATACATATGTTTATGCAATATAGAGTGACATATGACGAAGGTGTACATGTGTCTCAAAATGTCACACTTTGTCATAAAATGTCACACTAATGAAGCTGGCATTTTGTGACAAAAAGAGGGAGGGGTAAAAGTGTCACATCATTTACGAATGGTCCCTTTAAGTACATTTGTACTCGGTTATTGTTACACTCAAATGTCACAAAAAGTTCAAAAATAAAATTAGAAATGTGATCTATAGCATAGTGCTTTGTTTCTGAACTGTGAATGCCTATGTTTATGCAATATAGAGTGACATGTGACAAAGGGGGTAGTGGTATCACAAAATGTCACACTGATGAAGTGTGACATTTTGTGACAAAATGAGGTAGGGTGTCAAATGTATATTGAAAAAATGTGTGACAATATTTATGGATGGTCCGAAAGTAGATGATGCCCTCACAGAGAATATAAGTGATCTTTCTTCATCCGTGGATCTGGTCATGTGACAAAGGGGGTGGGGAAGTATATGGAAGTGTGACAGTTTGTGACAAAAGGGATAAGTCAATTATATTGAAAAAAAAAAGGATGACATAATTTATGAACGTTCCCAAAGTAGGTGATGCCCATCAAGAATATAAGTGATCTTTCTTCATTCGTGGATCTGGTCATAAGACAAAGGGGGGTATCTGGAAGTGTGACATTTTGTGACAGAAGGGGATCAAATATGTGGAAAAAATGTTTGACATCATGTATGAATGGTCCCAAAGTAGGTGATGCCTTCACACAGAATAGAAATGATCTTTATTCATCCGTGGATCTGGTCGTGTGACAAAGGGGGGTGGGGGTTTTAGAAGTGTGATATTTTGTGACAGAGGGGGTCAAATGTATTGAAAAAATTTGTGACATCATTTATGAGCTGTCCAAAAGTAGATGATGCCCTCACAGAGAATACAAATGATCTTTCTTCATCTGTAGATCTGGTCATGTGACAAAGGGGGGTGGCAGATTTTGGAAGTGTGACATTTTGTGACAGAGGGGTGTCAAATATATTGAACGAAAAAATGTGACATCATTTATGAACAGTCCCAAAGTAGATGATGCCCTCACAGAGAATATAAGTGATCTTTCTTCATCCGTGGATCTGGTCATGTGACAAAGGGAGGGGCGTGGTATATGGAAGTGTGACATTTTGTGACAGAGGAAAGTCAAATATATTACAAAAATTTGTGACATCATTTATGAACAGTCCCAAAGTAGATGAAGCCCTCACAGAAAATACAAGTGATTTTTCTTCACCAGTGGATTGGTCATGTGACAAAGGGAGGTTTATGGAAGTGTGACATTTTGTGACAAAAAGTGTGACATCATTTATAATTTTCCCTCGCACAAAGGAAAGGGGAGACTCACCGATGAATCCGACCGTCCTGCCGAGCACGAAGAGTCCGTTGAGTGCACCGATCTCGATGTATTCTTGGGCCTCCTCTGGGGTAAAGAGTCCCGAGCAGCGCAACAGGTCCACGATGCAGGCACCAATCAGGCCGTCCACGTTCAGGATCAGGTTGGGCTTCTGCACACACACAGACAAGAACACACACCACTCAGTTTAATCGCTCGGAAACAACCATCTTTCATAAAGATTATTTTGAGCATAGTTTCAAATTTCAAGGGTTTTCAGTTAATATTCCACAGCTAATTCACGTCGGAGAGGATATAGCGAATAAATATATAATAATGAGGTGTTAGGGTGGGTATTTTTGTCAGGACTGGCAAAAACTGGGAAAAACCAGTTAAAAAATTTGCAAAATTATATTAAATATGTTAACATATTAAAATTTACAAATAAAAATACTGGAATTTATTTACTAATTGAGTCGATTGACGAATTTTTTAACCTTACAATTGGTTTTAACCTCTTCAGACCCCAGAACTAAGCACAAACTATTTTGACACAATTTTTTGGTTCTCCGATTTAAAATAATAATTACAAAACAAAATAAGTAAAAAAAAAATTTATTATTTTTTAAATTTTAAATAATAATTAGTTAAAATAATAATGAATGAACAATTTCCGTGTTTAACATGAAGTAAACGATTTATTGATTCATTTCAAAAACAATTGGGTGTTTAGCTTTCAAATGGCACAAACAGTAGTTAATAAACAGTATTTTAAAATGTACCCCATCGGGTACACTTGGAATGAAGAGGTTAAATCATAGGCTTGTTTCTACATTTTTTTTTTTGTAAAAAAACTTTAGCGTGTGTTAACATTAAGTGTTTACACACTTAGAAAACTGCACAATAATCATGCAGCATACTTGAACAATATCTGAATTGCGCTAGGCCCAGACAACTTGCTTCGTATGAAAAAAATTGGAAAAAAAAAAAACCTGCCTCGATTTTGGTATTCTCTCTCTCTCTCTTTCAGTTCTTCAATTTCCATGTCAAAAAAGAGTGCTTGCACTGTGTTACATGCATGATCTTCATATTGAACTAATATTTTTATTTTGTAAATTTCAAGAAACACGGAAGTGTGCAACTTAAATGCAAAGTGAACCCCCTACTCCTGACCTCGGCCCAGCAGACTTCTTTTTGTTCCATTCAACGATGCAAAAGAGCAAACATTTATTGCGAAACTTAACCAGATAAATAACAGAATTGTTCAAAATTGTCCATACTAACCCCCTTCTAAATATAAATTCTATTAATGTAGAATACAGAAGGCTGAAATAGTAAACTAATACTACTATTATTTCTACCTTCCCGAAAATTGCAACCCCTTCCTCATATAAAATTTGGAAGGGGATCTCCCTTTCCCTTCAAAACTTGAATTTTCATTAAGGGGACTTTTCATTAAGGGGAAACATTAAGGGGACTTGGCACCTTTTGACAATTTTTTTTTATTTAAGAACTTTTACCTATTTCATTTGTATATTATGAAGTGCCATTGTTCAACAAAATGATTTTCGCATGAAAAATCAAAATTCAACTAACAGAAAATTTTAAAATTTTAATTTTCTAAAAATAATTTAACGATATTAAATTTCCTTCTTCTTCATTTCTTAACTTTTTTTTACCAAAATTTTTTTAAGCACTCATCATAGTATGGTTTACAATTTTAGGGATGGGTTTTGCTATTAATTAATAAATTTTTGAAAAAAAAAGTTGTTAAATTTTTATTTTAAAAAATTTTTTGTGTAAATATATAGCAAAATCCATCCATAATTTTATCAAGCATATCACAAAAAAAAAAAAAAAAAAAAGAAAATTCAAGTTGCTACACGAATATAAGTAGAAGTTTTAGCATTTTAAGCACCACAATATCGCGAAAAATACAAACGGAGAACACGCAGTTCAAAGAATACAAATCCTAATTAATCATCGGAAATATTGGAATTTTCCTACATTTAACTACATTTATATTGGTTGTATCACTTCAAAACTAGGAAAGTCAAACCAAATTTTAAGCAAAAAATTGAAAAATCGGTACTTCCATCGATTTTCTACATTTGAAAGATGTCAAGTCCCCTTAAGGCATAAATTTGGTGTTTTTAAAATTCTTTCAAAAGGTTTAGATGAGGCTGCAGTGTCAAAGCAGGTTTCCTTTTTTCTTTCAAGAGTAGGGGGGGCAGGGGGTCAGGTGACCCTAAAAATGGAATATAGCTGGATTTGGCCCAACTTAATTTCCTGAAGTTCACAACTTTATGCAATAATAATGAAGTTGCAATTATTTTGCAACTGATGATACAAAAAATTTGAAATGTTTCCCCCATTCATTATACTCACGATATAAGTTCCTGAACAGCCGATATGCCCGCAACAATAATGAAGTTGCAATTATTTTGCAACTGATGAAACAAAAAATTTGAAATGTTTCCCCCCATTCATTATACTCACAATATAAGTTCCTGAATAGCCGATTAAAAATAGCCATGCATACCTTAGATGTGGTGATTTTCTCCACCTGCAGGGCATAATCCAGAACAGGTGTCGCAGGGAAGTGTTCCTTTGCAAATTCCTTCAGGATCTGCACTCTCTGGTCGGGATTGTTGATCTAGAATGAAGGAGTAATCCACGCATAAAAATAGAAATAAAATGAACAATCTGTTTTTCTAATGTGAAAATAAACATTAAAAAGATTGATCCACTTTTTGATAATAGAAGTGCCAACGATACCCCACCCCCTAGTCCCGACCTCTCCCCAGCAGACTTCTTTCTGTTCCATTTTTATAATAAAATATTTTGTCTCAGAAAAAGATACATTTTACATTCTTGGCTTAAACAATGCCAAGTGAGCAAGTCAAAATTTAAATTGAAAATTTCTAGTTAAGTTCCAAAGATACAACATTATGAATAAAAATTATTTGATTTCAATTTCTATACTTCAGCCCTCATTACCATTAACAATAAAAATGTCATCATTGAGGTACTTGACATACTCGGTAATGATGTCAAAAGGACAGGGTCGAGACCAATGGCGTAGATAGGGGGGTTGGGGGATACAACCCCCCCCTGAAATGGTCAAGATTGCCTAGAATTTGACAAATTTTCCTGTAAAACAATTAAATTAGCTCACTTCTCCCAAAGAAACCCCCCTGAAACGGAAAAAAAATCCGGGTTTAGCAACGTATGCCACTGGTAGAGACACTTTCAAACATTTTTGGAAATTTCTGACGATTTATAAGTTAAATTTGCCAAATACTTTGTCCTATAGACAAATGCGAGACATTAAAAAGCTGTAGAGGTAATTTATTTATATATAAGGTAAATATGCTATTTGTTTGATGAGATACATAATACATTTGTTCATATAAATAAAATATATATAAAATTATTTAACTATTGGTTATTTTATTATTATGACATTTCTAACTGTTCCTACTATGCCCTAATAATAATGAAAAAAATAACATTCGTAAGAGTTGGGACCCCTCCCAGTCAAACATTTTGCTTGTTCATATCAATTTAAATAAGTGAGAATACAGAAATGAAGACAATTGCAAAAAAAAAAACTGAAAAAATTCATTCAAAAAACAAGAAAATATTTAGTTAAATAATGATAAGTCATAAATGATGTCACGCTTCGAGGGGGGAGGGGGGTTCGTGAAATTGAGACGAGGGGAGGGAATAACAAGAAGTGTGAGATCAGGCTTATACAACATAGCATGACATGTGACAAAGGGAGGGGGTGGGGGGTCCGTCGAAGTGAGACACTTTGTGACAAAGGGGGGAGGGGGTCAAATATATTGGGAAAAATTGTGACATTATTTATGAACGGTCCCCAAGCTGAAAAGTTCAAGGATAAAAAAATCAGTGCACAAGATATGATGTTTAAAACCCTCGTCAAAATAATAAGTTTTATAAAATATAAGATAATTTTATCATTTATATATAGAAACTACAACATTTTATTAAAAAACTGCCCTATTTCATATTTTCTTTCATTTTTATGCAATCGATCCATTTTGGCATTAGAGAGCTGTTGCCATTCTTATGTGTGAAATTTTATGCAATATGAAAAAAAAAAAGTAATTAATTCGGATGATTCTAGGGGTCATTTATAAATGTCAAGAAACTGTGACAGTTTGTGACAAGGAGAGTCAGACAAGTGTGACGTTGCACATTTTGGCTTCTATAGAAACATTTAAAATCATCAAATTAAATTTATTGTTAATGTTTTGATTTTCATAATTTAATTTTAAAGTTTAATTGATCATTTGGACATTTTTTGGTTTTTCCATACTGGTAAAAACTGAATATTTACCAGGACAGAGAATACCGGTCTCAACCGAAGGGGTGGGAAAAATCTGTCCAACTCCCAGGTCTAAGAAACTAAATATTGAATTATCATGTAAAACCATGTACAATGTTTGTCATGCATGTTTTTACATGATAATTCAAAACATTTATTTCACATGCTTAAATCCTTACTTTCCCTATTTTTAAAGTGAGTATGCAACTATCAGGGGTCAATCCAGCATTTTTAATTAGGGTCCGTTCTTTGTGAAATATCAAATAATTTTGTGAAAATTCAAAACTTTAATATACAGTGATAAAAATTTTCATTCTTTTTTGCTGCTCATTTAATAGATAATTCAATAAAAACTTATTTTTCAAAATATTTTTACAAGTTATAATCTGTTATTTTTACTGAAAAGTTGAAATTGATCAATGAAAGAAAATATCAAACATTTATGTCACTTAAATAAAAAAAAAACATACATAAAAACAAACTTTTATGTCACGCAAAATTTTGGTATGAAATTAGCTTCATTTGGCTCTGAAAATTTTCTGGAAAGATATACAGGAAAACCTGTAAAGTTGACCACCTTTGTAAGCTGGCCACCTGTCTAAGTTGACCACTTTTGTCAGGAACGGAATTTGCCGTATGTTGTATAATGTAGGAAAACCTTCGTCACTAGACCAACTCTCAATATTGACCACTTATGTATGCCAAATTTGGGTGGGAGCATTATAAAAAAACCCTTTGTAAGTAGACCACCTAACTATTACTATATTTAATTTGTTTGTCGATTTTTGAAAAGATTAAAATAACTTAAATAACTTCTCCAAGATATTTTTATGCTACAATGTCAGACTAGTATGTGTATGGATAGATGAACCATCCATATACAATTTGCCTAAATCTCTTTGTAATTTAACCATACGGGAAAACTACTGTGAATACTCTTTTATCCTTTAAATAAGTTTCTTCTATTCTTTTTTCTTTTATCTGATATTCCCTTTTGAGAAATTATGCATTTTTAGGAAATAGTTACCATCAAATGCATAACTTATATAATTAATTATATATTTGCCTTTATCTTAACTAAGTACATTGATTTTAAAGTTGTATAGGTTACATTAAGTCATTCAGGTTAAATTTCTCTAATGATACTTTAGATAATTGTGGGAAAAAAAGCTTATTACTATTTTAAAGTAACGTTAATACTTGATGCTACATTTTAATTAGTTGCAAAAATAAATGCATAATGTAAAAATTGACAAAAAAAAAAACCTTTCACCCTCCATAACTTGATCACCTGTCTAAGTTGACCACTAAAGTGCTGCAACGCAAGTTGTCAAATTACACAGGTTTCACTGTACTAGAAATTTTTTCCTCCCCACTACTACTGCCCGTCATTCTGGTATTTATTACAATGTCAGATCAAGTACCGGATAATTCAGTCCGTGTACAGGTCGGATGGTTAAAATTAGCTGGATGGGCCAGATACCGGATAATTGCCGGATATCCGTTTCATCCCTGATAATTAGTAGCTTAAACGAAGCAAAACAGGACATGACAAGACTTTTCGTATGAACCTAATATCATAAATATGTGGTAAAAAAGCATTAAATTCTTGATGAGTCAAAGCTTTGAATTAATTATTCTTAACCTTTACATATTTCATTGAGAAATTTATCGAAACAGCGACAATTCCCGACCTTCAACAGAAACAAAGAACGACTTTCAATCGACAGGTATACTCACCGACTTGACCCTGTGCCCGATGCCCATGATGAGCTGCCCCTTCCTTCTCATGGAGTTCACAAATTCCATGGGCAACATGCCAGAGTCGCAGGCCTCGGAAAACATGCGGGCAGCGGCATCCAGTGCACCCCCGAAACGATCGCCCTGATTGGAGAACGATGATTTAGAGCAACTCATTTGATAAAATTAGTAGAATGTATTTACGGTAAACCAAACCTTCAATTTATTTACAGTCTGTGTAGTTAGAATTGGCATGTGTCAAGGTCACACAACTCTACTTTTTCCCCTTCTGGTCGCCATGCTTTCTATGCTAGAGACTTTTCCCCCACTTGGTTTGGGGAACATGGTAAGTCAGTTTGTTGTTTTAGTCATAATAATAACAGACGGATCAAAATCAGATTCAACTCTCAATGGCAAAAATAGATTGCGTCAGATAAAGTATTCTGATATTTTGAACCAATCTGAATCTTATTCTAATAGTTTGATGTGTTTCAGAAAGCTATTGTATAGCTAATGTATTTTATTTTATATTTTGTAAATGTTAAAATCTTATCTTAACATTCCTGGTTTGATTTATGAGAAATTGAATTGCATTTACTTAGTATCAAAAATAAATAAATAAACTCTTTCTTATTACTTTTTACAAATTATTCTAATACTACTTTGAATCGGAGGTGTCGTAATGCCATTGCCTTAACTGCAGTGCAAGAAAAAAGTTTGGCGCTGTTATTTTTCTTGCAGTTGCCAAGGAAACAAAGCAGGAAACGCGACCTTGACGCGTCCATTTTAATTACAGACTATAGTAATGAAAGTACTAAGAAATTAGCATATAATTTTATTCATTTAGTAGATATGTGCTCTAACACAGCAGACACAATTCAAATGCAATGCATGCTTTCTAATAACAATTATAGTAATAAAAATTTTTTTAAAAAAATGATGAAAAAATAGAATGCGTCAGTGGAAAAAACTCGAGGAGTGTTTCGGATTCATACATCGACTCGGAACAACCTAGATAGGCCCCTGTAGTAGATCGTTACTTTTGTATTTGTACAGTTAGAGAAATAAAGTTGTTTCTGAAGAAAATAAACAAAAACAAAACAAAAAAAAACAAGAAAATCTTCAAAAAATAATTAAAATTAACACTGAATAAAAATTCTTAAGAGAATCTGGAAACTGATAAAATTCTCAAAAAGTTACAACTTTAACAAAGAATGGCAACTCTAAGACAGAATGGCATCCCTCGAGAACTCGATAGTAGCCTTTTTAAATACAGATAATTAAGATTTTAAAGAAAAAAATATAATGCCACTGTGTTGGTGAATTTTTTAAAATTAATTTTATCACAACTGTCAGTTAGCTGCATTTTATGCATAATTACAGCTATGTTTCATTTAAATAAATTTATTAAAAAACATTAAGAGCGGGATGCACAAACCATGGATCGCCGAGCCTTTTGAGTTGGCCCGCAAATATAGTTGATAAAAAAGAATAAATATAATAAAATTTAAAAAAATACGAAACAAAAAATAATTGTAAAAAAAAAGCTTACGAAAAATCGTAGTAAAAAAAATACGATCGCAGCGCCGCTACTGAATTTTGGTCGCAATTTTCGGAACTAATCGCCATATTTAATTTTATTTTATTGGAAATACTTCAGAAACTAATCAAATCATGATACAAGTGGTAGAATATTGCATTGTCATCTGGTTCTGAGCTATATGTAAAGTTTCAGAGCAATGGTCGAAAATTCGATTGTTTTATTTTTCGAACAGCCATTATGCGTGTTATTTGTTTGCTTCCCAGGTATGGGGTGCATAGGGGCTGGTTAAATCAGCGGGCTAGGAGCATGAACCTGATTCTTAAGAAACTTTGCATAAAGCATTCAACCAGGTTCATTGATGTTTGGAGTTCTTGTCAGCGTGATTGGGTTGCGAGGGATGGTCTGCATCTTAGTTCTAGGGGTGTAGTTAAGGTTAGCGATATGATTTTAGAAGCTTCAGAATCAAAAAACTAATTTTGGATGGGGGGGATGGTGTTGACTTCTGTTCTGGAGGTTTTAAAAAGGAGGGTAAAATATTAAGCAATAGTAACATTAATAGTAGTGATTTGAGGCATCATAAAATGTTTAAGACAAGCAAAATGGGCATGCTCAGGTTTCTATATACTAATGCTCGCAGTATCAGGAATAAGATGGACGAGTTAAATAGTGTTATCGCAGGTGAGGAGTTGGATATTATTGGAATTACGGAAACATGGGTTACTGATGATGATAAGGATTTAGTGAGCATTGCTGGATACAATTTGTTTAGGCAAGACAGGCTGGGTAAGAAAGGTGGAGGGGTTTTATTCTATATTAAGGACACTTTTATTTGCAATGAATTGGTCATTAATAATAAGCCTAATGATATTGAAATGATCTGGGTGGAGTTGGTGAGCAATAAGGGGAAGAAGTTATATTTGGGAAATGTTTACAGGCCGCCTAATGTTAGTCAGGATCAGGACGAGGAGATGTATAGTGTTATTAGGGACATGTCTGGTAAGGGCACGGTCATCATGATGGGGGATTTCAATTTCCCGGGCATAGACTGGAATAGTTTTTACACTAGCAATGGTAGGGAAGAAGATTTTCTGAAAGTGATTGGGGACTGTTTTTTGGATCAAGTTGTTACCCAGGGGACTAGGCATGGTGCTGTCTTGGATCTAGTTTTTGTGATGTCGGAAGTTCTGTTCAGGGGTTGAGTATAGGGGAACATATTGGAGATAGTGATCACAATACTATTAGGTTTTGGACCAGCTTCGATGCTCACAAAGGTGAGCATTTCAGATTTGTACCTAACTTCAGAAATGTTGATTATGTTGCACTTAGGCAGGGTTTGAAAGAGGTTTTTTCTTCTTGGTTGGAGGATAGTGAAGCTGATCTTCAGTGGGAAGAGTTTAAGGGGAAATTGGAGAAAACAGTGATGGATTATGTTCCTTTTAGAAAGAAAGGGGATTTCACGAAAATTTGGCCCATGTGGTTCGCTAGGGAGGTGAAAGAAGCTCTCAATTATAAGCAAGCCACTTTTCGGCGACTAAAAGAGACTGGGTGCCATGCTGACAGGATTTTGTATTGTGAAGCTAGACGTACTTTCAAGTATTTGGTACGGAGTAAGAAAAGGGAATTGGAGCAAAAGCTTGCAGATAACATCGAAAGGAATCCTAAGAAATTTTTTGCTTATGCTAATTCAGGGAAAGCTCGTAATACTCAGGTAGGCCCACTAGTGGATGAGAACGGGAACTTGATTCAAAATGAGGGAGATATTGCTGATATTCTAAACAATTTTTTTTCCAGTGTATTTAACAGAAACTGTATCTCAACAGTTGACATAAGCGAGACGCAAGCTAATACACAGCTTGAGGATTTTGTATTTTCTAGGGATGATGTGTTGTTTCATTTGAAAAAGATTAAAGCAAATAAGGCTCCAGGACCTGATAATGTTTATCCAAAAATTTTAGTAGAATGTGCAGAGGAATTAGTGGATGTTGTCTTGACTATTTTCATATCTTCATATAACTCGGGGACTGTGCCAGTGGATTGGAAGCTGGCAAACATAACGCCGCTCTTCAAGAAAGGGTCTAAAACTAAGGCAGGAAATTATAGGCCTGTGAGTCTTACTTCCGTTCTTTGTAAAATTTTTGAAACTCTGATAAAAATCAAAATAGTGAATTTCCTGGAGGCTAATGGAGTGTTGACTGATTTTCAGTATGGTTTTAGAAAGGGTAGGTCCTGTACAACTAATTTGTTGCATTTCTATGACAAGGTTACCATGGCACTAGATAATAAAAAGTGCGTGATGTTGTTTACATTGACTTTCAGAAAGCATTTGATAAAGTACCGCATGAAGCTCTTCTTAGCAAACTTGCTTATATTGGTATTGGTGGAAAAACTCTAATTTGGGTTAAAAATTGGCTGACTGGGAGGAAACAGAGAGTAGTAGTGAAGGGCAATTATTCTCAGCGGATTGATGTTTTGAGTGGGGTTCCACAAGGTTCAGTTCTAGGGCCAATATTATTTATTATTTTTATTAATGATATTACTCAGTATTTCTGGGAACATCAATATTTTTGCTGATGATGTCAAAATAATGGGAATTGTGGACACGGAGGAACAAGTCAATCAGTTTCAAGAGGATTTGAATCAAATTTCTAGGTGGGCAATTAAGTGGGGTATGTCTTTTAATATTGGGAAATGTCAAGTGCTTCATTTTGGTCATGGGAATAAACATGCAACCTATTATTTACAAGGTTCTGTCATTAGGGAAGCAGAAGCAGTTGTTGATCTAGGAGTATTGATTAGTCATGACTTCAAGTCCAGTCAGCAGTGTAGCATAGTAAGTAACAAAGCTAACAGGATGCTTGGGTTTATCAATAAGGCTATTTCGAACAGGTCTAGGGAAGTTGTATTGCCATTATACAGAAGTTTGGTAAGACCTCATTTGGAGTATGCTGTTCAGTTTTGGTCTCCGTACCTAAAAAAGGATATTACCTTATTGGAAAGGATTCAAAGGAGGGCTACAAGATTGGTAAGTGGTCTTTCAGACTTAGATTATGAGGTTAGGCTTAAAAGGCTCAATATGTATAGTCTTGAGCAAAGGAGAGTCAGAGGGGACATGATTCAGTTGTTTAAATTCATTAAAACGGGAAATGTTGATGGACTACAGCTATGTGCTGAAAGTAGAACCAGAGGTCATTGTTTTAAACTTTTCAAATCTCAGGCTAATCTTGAAATTAGGAAAAACTACTACTTCAATAGGGTTGTGGGCAGTTGGAATAGTTTACCGGAAGCGACTGTTAATTGCAGTGGGGTAAAAACTTTTAAGAAAGCTCTTGATGTTCATTGGGGACTGCTAAATTAACTAGGACCAGCCTAGCTGGGCCCTGAGCCTGTTGCTGGTCGTCACTTTTGTATTTGTATTTGTATTTCGTCTATAAAAGAATTTTGTCCCATTCCTTCTATAATTTCTTTAGTTAATTCAAAGCAACAATTGTTCGAATAGCAGGCAAAATGTCATTATTTTCGTCTTCATCGCAATCTTACTCTTTGTAATCGTTATGGTGTAGCACCATTTGGATGCTTTCCCAATCGGACATCTTGTTTATCAAATTATTAATTTCGTAAAATCTAATCATCAATCATTTTCACAGCAATAAATGATTTCAAAAAGGAGGAAAACGAAATGTAAGAAGCATGTTTACATGCAGAAACGCACAAATTTCATACTTGTGTAAAACGACTTCGCTTTTGCGAGCTCGATTTTAATAAAGAACTCATTTTCACAGTTGCAATTTTTGTTGACTTAATATTGATTTTAAATTCTTATTACCTTATTGCAGCTCTTAAATAAATAAAAAATACATAAAACAAAAATAAACGAGGTTTAATTTTTACACGATCAGCTATTGCGGAAAATTCGCGAATCTGCTGTATTAGAAATTTTCCGAACTTTCGTCTAGTCCGACTTTTGTTGCAATTCGTCACTGACGAGACACTTAAATAAATGTGTAAGAATCTAATTACTTATTTCTTTCATGTTTATTTATTGAAACAGAATAGAGAAAAGGTCTGATTTTTCTCAAGTATCGTTGGATTTTTTTTTTTCTAATTTTCATCCGCAAATTGACGACCCCCTCCCCTAAAAAAACATTGTTTTTAGACTAAATTGTTCGACTTATTGAATATGTTACTTGTAACGGAAAAATTCGTATTTTTAAAAGCATTTTTAAAAAATCGTATTTTTACTAAATGGGCAAAAAAAAAAAGGCGAACATTTCAAAAATGGAGGGAAATTCACAAAAAGTTTTTTTTCTGGTTCCTGGATAAGAGGTATTACTATGCCAATTTAACGAATAAGATTTTGTAAATGGTTAGTTAAAAAAACAATTCTACTAGTTAAATTGACAAGTAGTAATGAATGAATAAAATTTATTAATTAAACATTAATTTTCAGAATTAATAACATCAATATGAATAATTATTTTACTTTATAAAGTGTAATTTATCAAAATTTAAAAATTTTATTGTTATATGTATTTACTAAATGAATAAATAAATAACGATTTTTTACATTAATTCACAAAGATCAATTTCTAATCTGCAGGAAAACTAGCGATTAAAGGATTTAAATTTAATTATATGCCATGGAACAAAAATAATGGTATGTTGATTTTTGATAAAGGAATCAGTTTAACTTTTTTTTATTGTCTATGTAGCAATGTATAAATTTAATATTACTATGCCAATTTAACTAGTAAGATTTTATAAATGGTTAGTTAAAAAAACAATTCTACTTGCCAAATCGACTAGTAGTAATTCTAAATCGCAAGGGTTTAACGAGATGTACAGCCTCATAGCATTTGGATTTTGCTATTTAATATATGTGTGTTTATTTCTTCTGTATTTATATTTGCACTTTTAATTAATTTCTCATTTTAACTCTTAATATATATTTTAAATTTTACATTTAAAATGTCAAAGAAAAATTATTTAAATTATAAAGAAAGTTATAATTTAGACAATAATGCTGTGTTTTTCTAAGCTTAAATTACCTTTTTATTTTCCATTTGTTTCATTTTCATAATTTGCACACATTTTAGTAAAAGGTTTTAGTATTCCTCTTTTTTGCCATTTGACCAATCACTTCCATATATAAATGTTGTGCAATTAATTGTTTAGAAATCTTATACCTCATTTTGTTTGAATTCATTTACATTATTTTTTTTAAACTTTTATTTCATAATCTGTTCCAGAGTACAGTAATTTTTAATACATGTAATTTTTACATACTACTTCTAAATAAAAACTGAAACACACCCTGTATTTTTATGAATAAAAAATTACGTTACTTTGGCCCCCAACTTTCTAATTTTTTGGCCCTTCACCCAAAAAAGCTTGTGCATCCCTGTTAAGAGAAATGTGTTTTTTTTTTTTTTTAATCTTAAATAATGATGAAAGATCATTCATGAGTAGAACATACATTCAGCCAAATAAGATTATCGAAAAGACTTATCCCAGAATGAGACAGTTTTGGGTTTGCTATAGAACGTTAGCCTAAAAGTGATAGTATTTTTAAATTGTTATAAAATGTAAGCCTCTGTAGGAAGATTCAATGAAATTATCCTAAAAAGGCAAGAAAACAGCACATGAATGAATGGTTAGCCACTCACGATCGTCAGGAGACCGGAGACCAGCGATGACACAAGGTCCTTCCCGGCTCTGGCGCAGACAATGGTGTTGTGGGCCCCAGACACGGCGGGCCCGTGGTCGGCAGTCACCACCAGGACACGCTCCAGGAACTGGGCGGCGTAGGGCGGCAGTCGTCTCTGGAACCAGAGCAAGCCCAGCACGCCCCCGATGCCCAGGTCCTCCTTGATAACAGAGGAGATGGGCGTGCCGGCATACAGGGGCTCCTGCCCCCTCTCGTCGCAAATGGAGGTCAGGAAAGAGGCCGGCTTGCGGATCAGCCCCAGCTCCCGGGCCCAGCTGTAGTCCATGGGCACGGCGGGGGGAGGCACCTCGGGCTGAGGCACCACCTCGCCCCGCTCCACCAGGTCTTCGAACACTCCCCTCATGGTCTTGCCCAGGTTGTCGAACGTGTCGGGCACGTAGGCCCCGGCAGCGGCCAGGGCGGCGTTCTTCGTCTTCGCGGTCTCCCGCTCGCTCTGGGCGCAGGCACCGGCGTGTCCGAACTGCACCTCCGTCGTGAGCATGCCGGCACAGGTGCCGATGCACCACGCCACCAGGGGCTTGGTGATGCGGCCGTCCCGCAGGGCCTCGCACACCTCGTACTCCTCCACGCCGCCCACCTCCCCAAGCAGCACCATCATCTTGACGTCCGGCTCCGACTGGTACCGGAGCAGGTGGTCCAGGAACGTCGTGCCGGGGTACCGGTCTCCCCCGATGGCTACGCCCTCGTAGACGCCGTCCGTCGCCCTGGACACGATGTTGTTCAGCTCGTTGGACATGCCGCCCGAGCGGGAGACGTACGCCACGCTGCCGGGCCTGTGCAGCTTGGAGGCCAGGATGTTGTCCATCATGCCGCCCGTATTGCCGATCTTGAAGCAGCCGGGCTTGATGCCGCCCACCGTGGCGGGTCCGATGATGGTCACCCCTTTCTGGGCGGCCAGCTTGTTCATCTTACGGGTCATGTTCTCCGGGATCCCCTCGGCGATGATGGCTATCACCCGGATCTGCGGGTACTGCATGGTCTCCAGCGTGCTCTCGTAAGCGGAGCGCAGGGAAGCGAAGCTGATCATCACGTCCGCATCCTTGTGCTTACGCATGGCGTCGGCCATGTTCTTGTACACGGGGATGAGGATCTCCTTGTGTCCCCAGTAGAACTTCTGCTTGTGGTCCCCGGTGAATGGGTACACCATGGCGGCCACGGAGCACTCCTTCCGCGAGCACACGTAGTCGAAGTCCAGCATGCCCTGCACGGCACGCGTCTGCATGCCCCAGACGATGGCGCGGGTGCCCTGCGAGAAGAGCGGCTTGGCGGCGGTCCCGTTGACGTAGGCTGCGGAATCCGTGGAAGAACTCCTGGAGCGGTCCGTGAAGGAGGACAGGCCGTTGCCGGAGTCCGTGCGGGGCAGCTTGCTGGGGGGCGCCGAATGCACCATGCCACCGGGGAGCAGGAAGTTGGCCGTGGTGAGGGGCGCCGGCTCGGGCATCTCCGGCAGCTGCTCCTTGCCCATGGCCATGGCCACGATGGCCGTCATATGCGTCTCGGGGCCGAAGACGTGGATGGGGACACCCAGGGTGCCTCCCACCTCCCTCATGACGCGCAGCCCCTCCTGGTAGTTGGGCCCCGCCCGGCGGACAAAGATGGACACCCGGTGGTCCACCAGCTTGGTCTGGAACTCCACCAGGGCCTTGACGATGCCCTTGAAGGTGGCCGCCACGTTGGTGAAGTTGGCGATGCCGCCCCCGATCAACAAGATCTTGCCCCGCGGGTGCGGCGCGTCCTGCGTCATGAGCGACAGGAGCGTGCGGGCATACTCGTACGTCTGCATCTCGGTCGGTGCTCCGGAGTACTCCCCGTAGTTGGCGAGCTCCTCGGCGCCGCCCAACTCGCAGATGGTGTCACTGTAGATGACGGAGGCGCCGCCCCCCGCGACCATGGTCCATATGCGACCCCTCTTGTTGAGGATGGTGAGCTTGAGGGAGGCGCCGCTCCTGGCGTCCAGGTCGGCGATGTAGGCCTCTTCCGGGTAGGCGTCCCTGCCGAAGGCGGGCGGGAAAGCGAACTCCCCCCACTTGGCCTTGCACAGGAAATCGGCGGTGGCGTCCAGCTTGGCAGCCAGGTCCAGGACGTGGATCTTGCCACCCAGGACCACTGGAAGAAGAAATGAAGAGATCATGTGACACACTTAGTGCTGGCTTAACCAATAAGCAAAGTAGGGACATGAAAAGAATAAATAATCAATAAACAAAGCATACATTTTCTTCCTTATAGATACATCTAGAAGTATTGAATTTTTAATTTTATTTATTGATGACATTTGTGCTATTTTTAAACTCTCTGTAAAACAGTGCCCCCCCCCCTCACTCCTACCCAAGGGCCCAAACATGTGATGCCACATTGAAGTTACTAAATGCCAATAGTAAGTATTTTTATCAATCAAATTATTAAAATTTTTGTAATTTTTTTTTTTTTTTTTTGTACTGTATATATAAGAAATAAACAATAAAATGCTAGTAAATGAATGTAGCACGTGTAACTGAAATGAAATACTGCAACCAGGGACTCTACTATAAGTATTTTATGCTCAATTATTGCAAAAATGGGTAGGAAACAAGAACTGACAACTATTAAGCATGCAGATTACTTGAAATGATGTCAATGTGAGGCCAGCAAGCAGTTTTAAAAATATTTTATTTTTAAGCTAATGTCATAAAAAAGTAATAACATATCTGTGAAGCAAGTTATATTCGCAAAAATTCCCCAAATGAGTGAATGCTCGCCAAGTATGGCGAACCCTATTTTTATAACTGTTTCGTTTTGCTCTCTGTTTATTTTTTTCTTCTGTTATGTGCCGTCGTGTAATAAAGATGTCTTTGTTAATCTTGATCTTCCTAATTCCACCGTGTTGCGACTCTTCAATATTGTTTTTTATATCATATAGGAATTTCATTCAACATCTTTATAAAAAAATAAATAAAATGTCACTGGTGTTTTACCACATTCCTTAACTATAAGAAAAGCATCATCTATGTTTGAGTATAGTCTTAACCGAGGCTCCCAGGGAAAAAAAGGACTCTTTAAAGACCTCGATTATAATCACTATCTGAAAGTAAATACCTATGAAATGGAATGCATAATAGATTTGCACCATCAATAACTGTTCTGGACAATTAAAATGAAAAAGAAAGAAAAATGAAGAGACTTGCTTGAAAAAATATATTATTTTTGGTTTATTAATATGAATTTAAATATTTCATCAACAAATTTACACAACAATTCTTTTTTTTTTTTTTGCATGTAACGTATTGCAAGTAATAGCAGAAATTTCAGTTCAATGTGGACTGCAACTGTCACATAAGCTTGTAATTATAAACACAGACTTGACATTTAAAAAAAATGAAATGTTTCAATAAAATTTTCATTTATAAAAAAGCTTGCCTTTGTTGATTTTGTCGGATTGAACATAATTTTAGGTTAGTTTTTTTTTTTTTGTGCATTTTCCAAAAAACTCCATTTCCTAGCAATGATTAAAACACATATATGACTGAATATGTATGCATATCTGTGCGCTGTTTTTCTCAAATCAATAACCACATACAAACAAACAAATAAATATAACGGAATGACTAAACGCAAATTGTTCCACAATGATATATAACCCAACACATGAACATGGAGGAAAAATTATACAATCACATTAAGGGGAGAGGGTACCATGATACCCTTTTTTTTCTCTATGGTGTCTCATTTTGTCTCATGTCATGTTACATCACTTCATAAGAAATTTAATACTTAAAAAAATGGATTTCTTAAATCTAATTTGAAAATTTTAATTTTTCAAAGGAAATTCAACAATTTTTAAAAATGCATTCTTTTTCAAAAATTGCCGTAAAGTCTCAAAAACTTTTTTTTTTTATTGGTTCATTACTCATAAAGCAAAACTTTTATGTTTTGAATTTTTTATAAGTCAAAAACTTTTTGAAAAAAAAAATTAAGTAATGCAGAAAAAAACAACAAAAAATTCAAAAACCTACAAAAATATAATTTTCTTTAAAACAGTACTTAAGTTATCATAAATGTAGAGCATAAATTTGTTATGTATGGCTTCTGAAACATGTGGGGGGGGGGGGGAAATCCACATAATAGAACTAAATTTAAAAAAGCCTTTGCATTTTAATCGAGATGAAAATCACAAAAAACAAAGAGAGAAACAGCATTTTAATTTTTCCCGCTTGCAAAAACTTTATCCACATTTCAAGTAAGGAACTTTTTTTTCCAGTTAGTCACCATGAAAGTGCTTCTTCTTGCCTATTTTATTTTAAAAAATAAATATGTGGCTTATATTCCACACCGTAATAAAATCATCGATGAATCAATAAATATTGCTTCTATTTTTTTGAAACTCTCAGGGAACATTTTTAAAGATTTATTTTACTACTGAAGCCCATAAAAAAATTTTTGGTGTTTTTCTTCGACATTTTTGGGTGCTGGCTCCCCTTAAGCCTTGAAAAATGCACTTAAAATATTGAAAACAAACCGAAGGCAAGAAAATAAGATAATAGCTTACCCAAAGGATTGATTTCTAAGTAGGTAAAATGGAGTGACACATACAGCTCATACAAGGCAAGGATGAAATCGGCCACTAGCCTGTGAAAGAAAAATTTTTTTTGAAAACCAACTCTTAATTATTTTCTTACTGAAGCAGCGGTTACTGACCAGGGTTGGTATTTTTGCCAGGGTAGTGGCAAAAATCAGAAAAAAACAAGACATAAATGGCATGAAAAACGGCAAAAATATTTATTGCAGTGTTAATATTTTTGGCAGCAAAAATAGATTTTTGCCTAGAGGGTGGCAAAAATTGGAAAAATTCAGAGGGTAAATGGGGAAAAAACAGTGAAAAAAACTTACTCTCTGCTTAAATAATGCAGGGTAAAGTTCATAATTCGATAAAAAGCTAAATAATCAAAACATCCTTGGGATCATTCGTAAATGATGTGACGAGGGGGTGCGTGAAATTGTGACAAAGTGTGACGAGGGGGAGAGGTAACAAGAACTGTGACATGTGACAAAGGGGGAGGGGGTCCGTTGAGGTGTGATAAAGGGGGGAGGGGGGTCAAATATGTGGGGAAAAAGCGTGACATCATTTATGAACGGTATCTTTTGGGTATTATTGAACACCTTTATTTTGCTAATAATGTAGGAAATGCAGTAATTGCAATTGTTCAGTAGAAAGTGAAAAGTGACTGGATAAAACAAAAGGAACATGTCATTGAATTTTCTATTTACTTATTTATTTGATATTTTAATTTTGTTATAAAATTGGGTATTTCTTCATAAAATGTATATTTCTTTTCGAATACTATAATGAATACATTATACTTAATTAACTTAGCGTTCAAATTAAAAATAAATAACCTTGATTCAAAACAAAAATCTCTTTAATCTGATGTTGAATAGTCTGCTTAATTAAAATCGGAGTGCCAAGGTCACACATTTCTACCTTTTCCCCTTCTGGTCGCCATGGTTTCCATGCTAGAAACGTTTTCCCCACTTGGTTTGGGGAACATGATACGTCAGTTTGTGTTGTTTTAGTTATAATAATAACAGACGGATTAAAATCAGATTTATTTCTCGATGGCAAAAATAGATTGCGTCAGATAAAGTATTGTAATATTTTGAACCAATCTCAATCTTATTCTCATATTTTGATGTGTTTCAGAAAGCTGTTGCATATCTCATTTATCATATTTTATATTTTGTAAATGTTAACATCTTATCTTAACATTCCTGGTTTGATTTACGAGATATTTCATTACATTTACTTAGTATCAAAAATAAATAAATTATTTCTTATTACTTTTTCTCAATTATTTTAATATTTTGAATCGGAGGTATAATCATGCCATTGCCTTGACAGCTGTGCAAAGAAGAAGTCTGGGTCTGTTATCTTTCTTTCGGTCGGTCGCCATGGGAACAAAGCGGGAAATGCGACCTGGGCGCGCCCATCCTAATTACACAGGTTATAAAATAGTCCATTATGTTAAAGTGAAAAAACGTGTATAATTCGTCCTCTTCCATCTGGCGATTTACAAAATAAAAAATATCTGTCTGTGAAAACAGAATGCTTTTCCCGTAATCAGTGTTTTCACTGTTGGAAAATAAAAGAACATATTTAGAGCGGAACTCACCCCTTATTGGCCGGCGATAGATTCCGCAGCAAGATCTCCCTTATTGCTTCCGAAGATGGCTTCTCGTCGATAGGCACGTCCAGTTTGAGGGCCTGCGTGGAGAAACGATAAACCATGAAAGTGTCCAAAAATATGTTTACATATCTCATATATCAATGCACAGTAGCTGGAACTTTTCATATATGACACTCTCTCTTAATCAAAGCTCTTTTTCTTTGAAATGACAACTTAAAGAGAGTTTCCAAAATTTAACATAATCAGGGGTGATTGCAACACAAAGTAAAAAACCCTGAAAAAGTTTTTACGCAAGAAGTCTGTATCGCTTTTTATGCACCATGAACTATACGACAGCTTTTATACATATCGTTACAACGGCATGTTAAAAATAACTTTTGAAATTAAAATTTATACTTTAAGTACCTACTTCTAACTAATAAGAAAAATTTAATTTATTTATTTTTTGCAAATAAATTGTCATTTATGGTAAGACACGACTATATATTTTTTGCCAAATTTTTGCAGTGAAATACTTTTTCTATTTAGAGTTATTTTTGCATTGATTTATCAAATATCTGCCTCTTTTAAAATAAAAGTTGAGAAAATAACTAGAAGGCCAGCGCCGATTTCGAGAAAATCGAACGTAAAAAAGCGTCATTATGCAAGAAAGATGAAGTTCGGAAAATGAGATCGACTTTTTGCGATGTTTATCGGTAACTAAATCCAAAAGTTTTTTTAATCATTCTTTTAAAGACAAAAATAAAGTCCGGAAATCAAACTACCACTTTTGGCGATGTTAACATCGGGAATGTAAACATCGCCAACCCCGGGGTTTGACGTCGAGAAAAAATTCCAAAATGGCGCCAACGCTCGGTTATCCGTAACAACGAAAGCACTTTGTTACAATAGTTTAAAAGTTACGAGTGATTTAGCGTCACGCTGAGTGTCACATTAGCTACTGCTAATTGCAGATTTTTCATTGGATGAATACTCATTAATGTTAAAGTAAATTAATGTCAGAGGCAGCTATATAGACACATCCCTCTCTTACCCCATTGTGCCACCACTAGCACACCCAGCAGAGCCGATTGAAGACAGAAGAATTTCTATTGTAAAGTTTAAATTCAGTTAGTTAATAAATGTCTCTTTAGCTTTTGGTATAAGAAATTCTTCTGTCTTCAATCAACTCTGCTAAGTGTACTAGTAGTAGCACAATGAAGTAAGAATAGCATATATCTATATAGTTTAATAGGTTATGTCTCAATACTTCAATAGGTTATGGGCGATAGCAGGCTCATTGTGCGTTGTTACAGTTTAATTTAAAGAAGATATACGTAGTTAGCAAAATCCTTAGCATATATTACGATGGATTTAAAAAGAACTGCAAAGCCGTTATCTGGAGAAGCAGATTTTCCAATGTGGAGACGGAAGATTAGAGACATATTAGATTACCATGAAGGAGCACTGGACGTAATCGATGGTAAATTAAAGAAGCCGGAAGAGTTACCGAGCACAGCAGACGAAGCAGCCGTCAAGAAATATGAAGTGTGTTCGAATTTGTACCGGAAAGCCAACAGTTACGCCAAAAGTATGATCGCCAGTACGATAACAGATTCCGTTTACCAGAAAATCATGGACAAAGAATCAGCATATGAAGCCTGGGAAGCATTGAAAATGTTGTTCGAAGCATCGTCAAAAGACCAACTCTTCAAAATTTGCAGTGACTTTTTCACCTTCAGTTGGATTTCAAGCGATGACATTTCAACCCATATTGCAAAGCTAAGCAGTTTGTGGGCTGAACTGAACAACGGGCTTATAGCGAAAGGGGAAAACAAACTCCTAGAATTGTTATTGGTGTGTAAAGTTTTGAATATTTTGCCAAGTAATTTTAAGTCATTCAAATCAAGTTGGATGCTTCTAGCCAAAGATGAGGAAAAAACTTTTCAAGAATTGGCGACACAATTAAAGTATGTTTGAAAGAAATTTCGCCAAACGCACTGATGAAAATGAAGTAGCTGTTCAAGAAGCACTAGTGGTGGCAAAATCAGAAAAGAAAATACAGAATTGCAATAATAAGTCAAGAATAAGAAAAGAAGATCGTTGCAATTATTGTAAACGTAAAGGCCACTGGATAAAAGACTGTAGAAAGTGGATTTCTGACGGAAGACCATCAAAAAGTAAATCAAGTACAATACAGTCTACTGAATCAGCAAACGCAGCATTCATGTCTGCTTCTGAGGAGGCTTATGCAACAGAGACTAGTCCAACAACGTTTTGGATAGACAATGGAGCAACTAAGCATGTCACAAACTGTTCCACATACTTCACAGATTTTGAGAAATTCAAAGATCCTTGTGGAATTAGAGCTGCAGGAAATGAAACATTGGTTGCACTTGGAAAAGGCACTATTCAAGTTAGAGCAACAATTCATGGAAAAGAAAAACATGTTTCTTTAAAAGACGTTTGGTATGTTCCCAAAATCAATAGAAATTTATTTTCAGTACTCGCTGCTCAAGACAGAAATCAAAACAGTAAATTTGTATCTACTCCTACAGAGTGCTGGTTAAAAGTTAACGGTGAAGTTCTTTTGCATGGATATCGAAAAGTTAATGGTACGTTATTCAAGGCAGACATTCAACTAATACCTCCTAAAAAAGGGATAGAAGTGCATACTGCTGTAGAAGACAGCTCCTTGCTACAGTTATATCATGAAAGATATGGTCATCAAGATAAGCGCCACGTTAAGAATATACTAGAAAAAGAACTAGGTATCATCGTAAATTCAGACAAAGAATTGTGTGAACCATGCGTTTATGGAAAAACCACACAGGTTATCGTTCGGCACAAGAAAGAAAGCTTCTGAACCAGGAGAACTTATTTCAGCGGACGTCTGTGGACCATTCGATGAGTCTTTTCAGAAGAAACGGTATCTTGTCGTATTTAAGGACAGTTTTACCAAGTTTCGCTATGGTTATCCCGTTAAAGAAAAGTCGGAAGTTAAAAATGTGCTAGGCCACATGCTTGCACATGCCGAAGCAACAGGTCATTCAATAAAGGAATTTCTCAGTGATAACGGTGGTGAGTTTGATAATGAAAGCGTTCGTGCAATTCTTGACACAAAAGGAATTACGCAAAGGCTGACAGCTCCTTACACCCCAGAACAGAGTGGAGGCTGTGAACGTGAAATGCACACTATAGTGGAAATGGCCGGAACTTTTAAATATGCAAATTCTGAATCCAATTTCCCTGCATCATTACGGGCTGAATTAGTTAACTCTGACATATACATATTGAACAGAACAGGGAAATCATCAGTAGAAAGTATAAGTCCTTATGAGCTTTGGTTGAAAAAGAAGCCTCGTATCAAACATCTACGTGCGATAGGTTCTACGTGCTATGCTCATATTCCAATTCAAAGAAGAAGAAAAATGGACAAGAAAGCAGTCAAAGGCTATCTCGTAGAGTATGATGGCAATGAGAGATAGTGAATTTGGATAAAGAATGAGCATCGCGTAATTCTGTCAAGAGATGTAATCTTTCAGGAAAGAACAGGAAATTGTGATGATCGCACTGAAATATTATTACAAGATAAAGCAGAAAAAGAAGCAAATCAGGGAAAGTATCAAGAAGAGCAAATAGAAGAGAAAGAAACTGAACCAGGTTGGGAAAGCCAAGAAGCTCTAGCAAGTGATACTGAGACCGATAGTGAAGAAGACTGCACAGAGTCTATATCAAACAGAGAGCTAAGAAATCGCTCGCATTTGCAAAAACCCAAACGTTTCGAGGATTATATTATGGAAGCAGAGTCATATATAAATGACAAGGAAAATCCCGATACATATGAAGAAGCAGTAAGTGCCAAAGATATCAAAAATTGGATAAAAGCTATGAACACTGAAATGAGTTCATTAAAGGAAAATCAGACATGGGAACTACCAGTTGGGTCTAGAGCAATACCCTGTAAGTGGGTCTATAAAATTAAAAGAAATTCAGATGGCAGCATTGACAAATATAAAGCCAGACTTGTTGTAAAGGGATACAGTCAAAGAAAACACATTGATTATAGTGAAACATTCAGTCCAGTCACCAAATTAGGCACAATACGAGCAATATTAAGTATAGCGTCTGAAGAGAGAATGCACTTGAAACAGTTTGATGTGTGAACCGCATTCTTATATGGAGATCTGGAAGAAACTATTTATATGAAACAGCCAGAAGGGTTCCAAGACGGCACAGGAAGAGTATGCAGACTGAAGCGTAGTTTGTATGGCCTAAAACAATCGCCACGCTGTTGGAATAAATGTTTCGGCAAGTTTCTTACAGATCTTGGTTTCAAAGCAAGTGAAGCCGATCCATGCCTTTACATTCGAGAAAGAAATGGAAGGAAGTTGCTAATAGTATTGTATGTTGATGATGGATTAATTGCTGCAAGTGACCAACATGATTCTGAAATGTTCATAAAAGAACTTGAAGCAAAGTTCAAGATCACTGTAGGAGAAGTCAATTGTTTTCTAGGTATTGAAATTGAACGTCATAGTGACAGCTCTATAACAATTAGTCAAAAAGGATATGCTAGAAAAATCCTCAAGAGGTTTTGGATTTGAAAAATGCAAATCTGTAACTACTCCTATGTTAAAAGATTCAAGATTGGAAAAATCCGATGTTAAGACAGCCGACTTCCCTTACAGACAAGCAGTTGGCGCCCTTATGTATTTGATGGTAGGAACTAGACCTGATCTTGCCTACAGTGTAGGATATCTATCAAGATCACTCGAAAAACCATCTGCTGAGGATATAGTTAGATTGAAGAGAGTATTCCGCTATTTAGCAGGTACAGCTAATTATGGGATCACTTATCATGTAACCGACATGAAAAGAATACTTCAGTGTTATAGTGACTCAGATTTTGGCGGTTGTACCAAAACTGGTCGATCAACCTCCGGATATGTTATGCTATACGCTGGAGGAGCCATTTCTTGGCGCAGTCAAAGGCAACCCGTTGTTGCAACTTCAACGACTGAGGCTGAAATTATAGCAGCGTCAGAGGCAGCCAAAGAAGTTATTTGGCTCCGTAGATTATTTCAGGGTATACTGGATTTAAAAGAAATTCCCACACTTCAAGTGGACAACATGGCAGCCGTAAAGTTGTCACACAACCCTGAATATCATCGACGAACTAAGCACATAGAAATAAAGCATTTCTTTGTACGCAAGAAAGTACCAGACGGCAAACTGAAAGTTGAACAAGTGTCGACTGAGAAACAAGTCTCCGACATCTTAACGAAACCCCTGATGAAGACAAGACTATTGACATTGTGTGGTCAAATGGGTTTATTTTAAAAATACGAAATCCAGTTAACAAGGGAAAGTGTTAAAGTAAATTAATTGTTCATGTCAACTAGTTTTGTAATGGCAACAGTATTGCTGTCTCGTTCTTTTCTATTGTAAAGTTTAAATTCAGTTAGATAATAAATGTCTCTTTAGCTTTTGGTATAAGAAATTCTTCTGTCTTCAATCAACTCTGCTAAGTGTACTAGTAGTAGCACAATGAAGTAAGAATAGCATATATCTATATAGTTTAATAGGTTATGTCTCAATACTTCAATAATTAAAGGTTTCTAAAGTTCAAAAAGTGACTTTTTAATTGTACTTATTGACATGCTGAACTGTTTTTATTTTTTCCTAATATTGGAATATGCAAGAAATTTTACTGCATAATGTTTACAAAGTATAATTGCAAGTAGTTATAAATGACTGAATTTTTAATAAATTAAAATGATAGAAATTTTGTGATTTTTAACATAATTAGAAACAAAATATTTTCTAATACATAGGTAACTTAATGAATGAGCAGGTGTGTAGAGGGGGGGGGGGTGGTTATTGTGATCATGGCATGTAAAATGTTTAAGATTTTTTGAGCCCCGACTGTTATTCTTTATTGCTTAAACATTTTGTCTCTGTTTTACATACGTATACATTTTGAGCTTTTTTGTTCAACAATGTAAGTTCAGTTCATCCAAAACACCACCCTTATCATGTCATTAAAGCAAGAGAATGATTCTAAAGCGAGCATTTTTTTCTTTTATTATTGTTAGAATATTGTAATCGCAGCATTATATTGCATCATCCTAATCAAAATTATATTTATGTTTCACGAAGACAATGAGCCTGTTTCTTCATCTATTTATCAATTATTATCAATTTATTAAATTGGAACAAGTTCCCAATGATATTTAAAATATAACATCAGATTTTAAAGATTTATCAGAAATAAAATGAACATATTTTCCATCTCATAAAATTTTGCTATCTACTAGCCTTAACATTTTTAAAAAAATCCCCATAAAAATATAAAAATTACTTTATACTTTATGTTCTTACTTTAATGTTCTTCCTGTTCTAAAATTTTTCTACCTTTTAAATTTGATATTATTTATTAGGCATTACAAGTTCTTGAGCCATTCTTATGAAAGCTATGCTTAGAAGGAAATCTGGCAAGCTATAACAGATTTTTGCTCCAGTAGGTGTGTCCACAGGAGGGGAGCATGAAGATTTAAAAAAAAAAAAAAAGAATAAAATAGCGACATGGATGCATGACTCAACAAAACTATTCAATATCACCGAACTCACACTAAAATAAGTTAATGATTTTTCATCATAACTTTTCAAAAAGGCTGTGGCATCAGCTATTTATATATTCTGTGAAACTGTAGACACTCTTCCTTTTATGATCCAATTAATAAATCGACATGATGCCAATTATTATTCAGCATTTTAAATTAACTGTTATGTGTGTGGGTTTAAAGCCCACTTCAAAATGGCCACCTGCAAATGAAACGACCTATTTTGGCAATGGAATGAAAAATCCCACTGTTATTTTCACTTAACTCATTCATTTACAGAAGACCTTGAAGTGATCTCAAACTCATATATAGGTAATTCCACACACTTTTTTTTTTTTTTTCTGCTTCAGGTACTAAATATCATTGCAATAAATGTTGTTGTACTTTAAAAATAAGCGAAGCGTTTTAGTCGACCAAATTAATAGTTTTCATTATATAAAAATCATGACAAAACAAGAAAGATTTATTTTATCATGTCTGTCTTATATGGAGCAGACCATGACAAAATGACACATTCCAAACCATTAGTCGATTACAAATGAAGCTGCGATTCGCTTCAAAAGGCTTCAGAAATCTCGATAACTTGGTGATACAAAACAAACTGATTTACTGTAGAAGCATTCAAGTAAAATTAGAGTGCATTTTTAATTTACAATTTCTTCTTTGATGCAATATTAAGATTATCCAGCATTTTTAACAGGATCTGTGTTTTGTGATTTAAAAACATTTAAGTGAAAAATCAAATATTTTTGTGAAAATTAAAAATTTAAACATAAGCAAGAGAAAAAAAAACATTTTTTGGCTGCTTATTACCCAATTTTTTTAAGAACCCGTTCCCACCCATATTTTCCTCCAACTAAAATACAGCCAGAACAGAAACACTCAATCTCGATCAGGGCCTTATTTACCATTAGGCATGGGATTAGGGCCCCCAAAAATATTTAAAGATAGCATCTTTAAAAAACAACCTGTTAGTATTCTGTTGCTTCACAGAAAATTTGTATTTTTAAATTATTTTAAAACCACAAGGAATTTTCACTTTGGGGGCCCCCAAATTTTGGTCTGATAATTTGAAATTTGAAGAACAAAAATCTATTTTGCACTTTGGGGGCCCTAGATATTATTCAAACATTTTGTAATTTAAAAACAAAATCATTTTGTACATTGGGGGCTCCCAAATGTGAGTCCAACTCTTTGACATTATAAAAACAACTAATTTTTTGTGCTCTGGGGGCCCCCAAATTTTGGTGCGACTGGCAAGTTTTACAAACACATACTGAATGTTATGGTTAAAAAAAATTTGTTGCGTGAGGGGGGGGGGGGCAAACAAGAGTTGTGCCTATAGTGATTCAAAATGCATATCGGGCCCTGCTCTCGATAAATATTCGAAGAGAAATTTCAAAATTCCCACTCCATAAAGTTATTGAAAATAAAGACTGGAATAATCCATTTGTCTAGAAACATTTCGAAACGACGGGTACCTACCTTGGAATCGACGTCTCCTATATCGATGCCCCCTTCGTGATAGAACAGGATAGTGTCTGCGTGCCTATGGGAGTGGATGCACAGGTACACTTCGTTTTCCTGAAACGGAAGGAGGAATTAACCTCGGAGAAATAAATCTGCAAAAAGATTAGTTTATACATTTGTTCCTTTTCAACAGGTAAGCTGACAAAAACCCCCAGTGAAGGCTCCCTATAACAAAGTTCTTTGGTACTTTCTACTACAATATAGGTATCATTAGAGAAATTTAACCTGAATGATTTACAATGCATCCTATGCAACGTTAAAATTAAAGTACTTGGTTAAAATCAAGATAAATAACTCATTAATTACGTAAGTTACTTAAATGATGGTAAAGATATCCTCAAAATATATAATTTTTCAATACGAAGAAAAAATTTTTCCTAAAAATACTACTTTGAGAAGTTATTTTAGTTTTTTTTTTTTAGCTTTCAGAAATAGATAAACAAATAAATATTGCAAAAATTAGGCAGTCAACTTACAAAGGTTTTTTTTTTATAATACTCCCTCCCAAATTTAACTTACATAAATGGTCAATGTAAACAAGTGGTGAAATGATGTGGTCAAGTGACAAAGGTTTCTTTACATTATATAATATAGGGCTCATTCGGTTCTTGGCAAAAGTGGTCAACTTAGGCAGGTGGTCAGCTTACGAAGGTGGTCAACTTAAGAGGTTTTATTAAAAATTAATCACATTAAAATAACCAGACTAAGAACCAGGTACAATCAATAAATATTTATGTTTAGCTATAATTAGGGTTGTAAGTTTGTCGCGCCGCGAATTCCCGCAATTTTTAAAGCTTTTTCCAAAACTCCGCGAATTTTTCTTTTTTTTTTTCTTTTTAATTATTGACTCACAAAAGGTCCAATTTTTAAAAAAAAAATCAGAAACCAAGGATAAAATCTGTGAGCACCCAAAGTTTAGAAAGGTTCTATCTAAACTTGTGCCAAGAAACAATTCAAAAATTTTTTTGAAGCATTAACAATAAATATAGATTTTGCCAACCAGCCTCAAACTTTTTTAAAGCATGCAGAGTTTTTGAACCTTGTCAATACAAAAATTTATATGTTTTTAATGAAGTGGATAATCCTTCCATTTTTAACAATAGTTCTATGTTTTAGGATGAAGAATTAAGGGAGTCATAATTTAATGCAGTATGTTTAAAAATTTATTTTACAACCAAGTGTCACATTAATCAACATAATGCGTGAAAAAACAATTTTCCAAAGCAAATTAAATGTTGTACATGACACATATTTGTTTCTTTTTTTTCCAACATGTAAGCCTACAAATAATTTATTCTAAGTGAACTTCTATTGAAATTTCCCTCAATATATATTTTTATTAGTTCTGTTGTGTTAAATGATATAACACAATCGTTAAATAACATAATTTACAAAATTACTTTCAAAGCATAGTAAAAGAAAGTCTGCATCAAGTAATAAAATTTCAAAAATTTAGAGGAGTGTTCTGGATGTAATAAATCTTGATTTTTTTTTTACTTTTACTTATTTTTTTTAAACAAATAACCATTATATTAAAATTTTATATTAATGTTACTCCATGCAGAATAATGAATACTATCTCAATGATGCTGTATAACATAATATGTTCGGCAAAAATGTTGAGAGAGAATAAAATAATAAGTCAAAAAATTTGCTTTGATATGTGCTGAAATAAAAATATTTTCTATTTCCCCACATCAACATTTAATTTCCAACAGAAAATTTTCAAATTCAATCCATGATAAATAATTTCATCGAAGGAATTTTCCTGCAAAACTTTTTCATCATACGAACATCCCTTCTTCATAGAATTTCTCGACTTTTTGGCAGTTGGAGAAATGTATTAAAATTTGGGTTTGAGAAGAAAAAAAAATGTTGCAAGGTGTCTCACAAACACATAAAGAATGTCTTATTGCTCGATGAAGAACAAACTCACCTGTTGATGAGGCAAGAAAGGTTCCACGATGAAATGGTGCAGTCGGCCAGTGGTTCGTTCCACCTGAAAAGATTTACAGGCGACATTACACACATGAATTCCTTCTCAGGTATTCAATGAAAAATTGCAATTAAGCATTAAAAAAACAGATGCAAAAAAAAAAAAAAAAAAAAAAAAATACAACAATAAATAATAAAATTATTATTATATTTTAAATTCATTAAAACTATTTCTATTAATTTTTTAAAAATTCTTATTTAATTTCAAACAGATTCTTAATTTAATACAACATAGTACATAAAAATTAAAAAGTTCGAGTCAAATAACAAACATTTTGTATCGAAATCAACCTTGTCTAATTAATAAGCCTTAAAATTACTTTAAAATAAGCACTGAAATTTCGAAATAGAAATACTCACAAAATAAACAGAAATTAGTAAGATATATAACTCAATTGAAAAGTTTAGAACAGTATTTCGAATAAACTATTAACCAGTAACAACGGTAAAATAGAAAACACAATCTGGATTCTAAAAAAAAAAATGAAGGGCTAACAAAAATTCCAACATTTTTTTTCTTTTCCTGCGAGTATATTAACTTAAAGCTTGCTTCAATCTCCTTTCAAGGTTGTCAAAAACCTGGATTTTGGTTGGTTTTCTTGGACATTTGTATGAATTATGCGTATGACATCAACTGTCAGTTTAGTTTGTCCCTATATAGCATGCATAATAGAAAATAATTGAAAGCTATTAAGTGGAAAAAATATTAACATTATTAGGCACATTCAAACAATAAAAAAGTGCAGTTTTGCATTTAATCGACACTTTACATTGCAGAAATTATATTTACTTATGGATAATTTCATTCAGCAATGTTTCTTCTTCTTGGTATACTAAAAGTAATTTCACTAAAAAATATGTTTCCATCGATTCATGGGGAATCATTATCCGAATAAAAATAATCGGTCAAGTGGGTCATGACCTATAACCTGGTTTTGTGCTTTTTTTCATTATAAATTGGATTTTTTTTAATCAGTTTTTTTCATTTAAATTTAATCTTTTTGCTTTTTTTGCTTTTGATGCATTTATAAAAACGATATGACATGCTAAAGGTATTTTAACAAGCTATTTTTATGACAAGCTATTTTTAAAAATAATATCAATAAAAAATTTATGATTCAAAATGTATTACGATTAAAATTTATTATTAATATAAATGTGTGGATAAAATCAAATTTATCCTTACCAAGTATAGCCTTAACAACACTCTAAGAACAGAAAAAAATAAACAAATTAATTATTTTTTTTACTTTTAAAAGATGAAATATATCAAACAATTTTGTGTCGTGTAATGTGAGCACTTAATTTTTTTCCTGAGTGCACTTTAATAATTTTCCATTTTACAAATAAAATAAGTTATGATATTTTTAAATTAACTTATTTGGTAAAATCAGATGTTCACTTTATCACTGACAGCTTATTTTTTAATAAAATATCTTCATTAAAAAGTTTGATGAAAAACTATTTTACAAAAAAAAAAAAAAAAAAACTGAAGTTGTTATGGAGTATAGACAAAACATTTCTTTAAAGATATGTACTCTGAATTCTAAACAATGTTCTTTTCAACACTAACATTCCATATTATATACAACACTCTGTATGATATTCATTTAATATCATTTTCAAATTAATAAGCCTTAAAATTAAAATATTGTCATTAAAATAAAAACACATGAAGTGGATCCTGAGTATTACGAATAAAAAGTTGAATGAATTATGTTTTGCTGTTGCCTGAAGAATAGAAGTAATATTATTTAATTTAAAAAAATAATTAGCTCTGAAGTGTTGAAATATATTACACACACACACACTAGACAGACAGAGGGTCGTTTGAAGCTTTCCTAATAGGAACAGAGGTTGTAAATAAAATATATTTTTTTTAAAATAATAAATGACCTTAATGATTTTTTATAAAAAATTACTTGATTTAAATCAACAAACCTTCCCCATTACAGCCGAGTAAAAAAAAAAAAAAAATCGGTGCATCCCAAGATTAATGACTTTTTTTTCAAACAGCAGGTGAGACAATGGTTTTAAATGGCACCCAAAGAAGATTTTTAAAAACTTTTCCTCCCCTCTGGCATCAATATGATTTCGATGACGTGGTAAAGAGGAGTCGAAAGCAGCTGTTTGAGCGAAAAGTGGATGAATCCCTTACCTGGACTTGCTTGTTCATGCGCTCGTCGATCCAGGCCCGAACTCCCGAGAGATCGGCATTTATCTTGATCAGGCCCAGTTTCCCTCTACGCTTGATCAGCTGATCGGGCTTGACCACCAGTTTCTGAAAGGAGGGGATGGGTATTTTACTTTAATCCTTAAAAACACCCAGGGTTGTTCAGTTCGTTCCAACCCGGAAAAAAACATCGGGAGAAACTCGCAAATTAAGAAGTTACCATTCAAGTTGCAATTTTAAAACAGAAAATAAATATATTTTTCGAGAAAACCAAAGGAAGACAAAGTTGGAATTATAAACATCTAATTACAGGTTATACTAATAATTACACAACTTGATAAACCACCAACATATTCTTAGCACATTTTTTTATTATTTATGTTAGAATTTCTCACGTGCGAAAAATATATTTATGTCGAGAATAATAACTTTAACTTTTTCTTTTAATCGGCTCGCGAGATTATACGTTTTTTAAAAATATGAAGAGAATAGAAAATGGCTTTTCAGGAGCGAAGTGTGCTCTTATATTTGTAATGTATATTTGATACGTTTATTTTGTTTTATTGAATGTTATTTATGTTTTTGATAACATAATTTGCCGCTTTTTTTCGATTCACGCATAACAATTTAAACTTCTTTTAAGTTTCATAAAATTTACAGAACTCAAATTTTAGTGGTCAACTTAGACAGGTGGTCAATTTATAGAGTATGAAGGGCTGACTTTATGATCTAGTTTTTATCAAACTAGATCATAAAACTAACAGATCTAGTTTGATAAAAGAGTCCTCAAACTCTTTCATCAAGTTTGAGGACTTATTAAATACACAAGTGGTGTTAAAAAATGTGAATAAAGATGATTAGTCCAAGATTTTCTTTATTTATTCTAATTTAAAGAGGTATCATAAAATATACATATATGAGGGATAGCAAGTTTCTTCCAAAGGGGGGGGGGGGGACATCTTACAAAAGTTTTTTTAAATACTCCCACCCAAATTTGCGTACATAAGTGGTCAGCTTACAAAGGTGGTCAACTTTACAGGTTTTACTGTACTATCACTATCTCAAAATTCAAAAGCAAGAAGATTGAAATTTTAAAAGAAGAAGAAAGGGGGAAAATATAAGAAATGTTTTCTATCAATGTGCATTAATGTTGACAGCATGTTTTAAGGCAGAACAAAACTATTGCATTTTAAACATATCAAAAGAAAGAAGAAGAAAGAAAGCAAACATGTATTAATTATTTTAAAACAAACATCATGGCTTCAGAAAGAAATTCCTAAAATGTTAAGAAGTCTAATCAGTTCTTATATTTTTGGAAAAAATCGACAGCATTTTTAATCCATCATTTAAAAAAAAATTTATTTCTACCATCAACTAAAAATAACAGATATTATTGCTATACATAATAGTTTTAACTTTCAGAAAAACCTCCATAAACATGATCTGCAACATTAAAGGAATGCCAGAACTAATATCTTTTCCTTCAGAGTAGACTTCCCATTAGGGACTAATAAAACAAGCAGTTAAGCACAAACAATTTTGTTAGTCTTAAAAATTTTACTCCAATCATAACTATCCCAATATTGTAAATTTCAAGAAACATTTAAAATCAATACTAAATCTATTTTCAGTCACAAACATCCGTCTCCAAACCATTTCGGCACTTTGCCTCTGCACGCTATTATTATTATTTGAATGAAAATAACACTAAAAAATAATGGCTTGCACGTTGGAAGTGGTTTTTAAACACTTCCAAAGCAAAAATTCCAATTCATATTAACGATGCAGAAAGATTGAGCCTTTCGTAACGTACTTCAGAACAAATCTCGGCAGCAAGTTCCGAGAAGATATCTCACCTCTTGCAAGAGCCAGGGATTCTCTTCCACCACCTGTTGCCAGTCGGTGCTCTCCTCGATGACCACGTACCGACTCTTGGGCACCTGTGGCATGGACAGGTGTCTGTTCAGCAGGTCCTTGCCCGTCGCCTCGTAGATGGCCTTTGCGGACATCTCGCTTTTTCAGACTGTTTCAAATCTGGAAGAAAACGACGCTTCAGTCGATGTGCAGGGATCGATCAAGCACTTTTTGTAACAGAGTCGGCTTTGTGAATTTTAAAGGAAGTTTCGTGGACAATCAAATTATTTTATGAAATTTAAATGAGGTAAATGACCCAGTAGTGGACACAGTTAAGAAAAATTTCCTACTCTTTTACGTGGTAACATTTTCCCAAGGGACTTGCATCCATGTTTGCGGCTTCAGCTTCATCGCCAACTATTTCTCCAAAAAAATTAATTACCTATAAAATGCCATTCGATGAAAAATTAGGATTTTTACGTCCCATTTACTAAACACTTCATTTGTATCTATAGTGGACATTTGTGAGACATGTATTTGCATGAGTAGTGGACAGAAATGGATATCATCTGTTTTATGCTGTTCACTTGGAGAAATAATTTTAAAGATGACTAAGGGACCCTTCATAAATAATGTCACCCTTTTTTCCCGTCTATTTTCCCCGAATCCCTCACCTTCTCATGGATCGGCTTTAGTAAAGAGCAGCAAATGTGAAGCAGCTATTAAATATGATGATCCATGTCCTTGCATAGAAGCTCCACGCCAACTTTAATTCCATTAACCAGCACTAGGAATTGTTCGCTATAGGTTCTGATCATTTCATTCAAGTTTAATGTCACATTCGCTTATTTTAGGAGCTTAAAGATCCAAGTGTCCACTATTAGAGCTGTGTCCACTACCGGGTCATTTACCTTATATAGTGCTGAAACCAGGGTTGGGTTTTAGCCGTCAAAAACTAGTTTTTGACACGACATAGGTTTAAACCAGGTTTTAACTGGTTTAAACCGTCAAAAACCCCAATACAATTTAAATACCCTAAAAATAAAAAAAGAAGGCTTTAATAATAGCAAGATACAGCATTGTTTTTATTTAATTATAATGTTCCTTAGTTTTAGTATCATTGAATTGTAATTAAATATTTATTTATATTTTTCTTTGTTTATGACTTAATTTTCAATTTTTTACACGTATTTTTTTCTGGTGTGGATTTTTTGCATATTTGACAAGAATCCAGGGGGGGGGGGGAATTAAGAAAAGCTGTTTTAGTGTTTCTTTGTACTGGTAGGAAAGCATCTTTGAATATGCACTATCCTGCGGAAAGTACACACCTTCATTAGATTTCAATTGTGATGAATTATTTTTGGCTTCTCTTCTATACATAAAAATTTTTAAAAATCTAAATTTATTTCTGCCAAATACTAGATTAAACCTACAATTTTAATTACTACAAATATAATTAAGGATTTATTAACTGTACATCCTTGCTGAAATTAATTAAAAGTATGCATTCAGAAAAAAATGATCCATTAAATAAGTGTGACAATTTCCATTAAAAGAATCGTCACTTTTTTATCAAAATTATCCAGTTCACGTTCACAAAAATATTCTACAAATAGAATGTATCTCAAGAATGCACTGGCAGGGCACAGCAAATGATGTGTTTCAGGACTTAAAACCCCACCTACAGCATCAGAAAACAGAAACCCATGTTTGTGCACTAAAAAACATTTAATTGATTTAAAAAAAAAAATATTTTCAATAAAATCACTCTCAGGCATAGATTCTGGCTGTGCTACAGCAGGAATATATTTTTGTAGTTTAAACTCAGCAGTTTTAATGCATTTATGTTGTTTTATTTAAAATTTATTGATTAAAGTCTATCTAATTCTGCTAAATCATTTCTTTGATAATTTTTTTTTCAAATTAGGTTTTTGACACTTTTTGACCTTTTGACAGGGAGGTTTTTGACAAGCCGGTTTAAACAATGGTTAAAACCGTCGCATGTCAAAAACCTGCCAACCCTGGCTGAAACATTTGGAACTGATGGGCAGACCCGGACCGACTCCCTCTGGGGCCCCTCGGGCAGGTACTGAAACGGGGCCCCTTAGAGGAAAATTTTTGAAGATTATGTGTCTGGAAACCGTCTTTTGATTTTTTTAGAGTCTTAAACAGTATTTAAACTGAAGTGGTTTTTATATTAAATAAGAAAAAAAAAAAATCAAAACAGTGTTTTAAAGTTTTGCTTGACTAACTGTTTAGTACACCAAAGTTAACGAATTTTTTAAAGGGGTTTTCACTTGGGGGCCACGGATAAACCCTTAAAATTTTCAAAACTGTTTCTATGGCCAGGCCCTTTCAGCTGAACATTTGGGGATAGAGCCATCCCCCTTAACTAGAAATATAAAATTCTGCCAGTTGAAGGGGGTCCGGGGATTCTTCCCCTAGAAAATTTTGAAAACTGTATGCAAACTGGTGCATTTTGAGGTCCTAGGAGACGCATTTGGGACACCAAAAATATTAGGAAGAAAAAGAAGCAAATACAAACTTTTTAAAGCTTAAACGATTTTATTCATAAAAAAACTCATACAAATGCAGAAAAAAATTAGCATTTTTTAAAAAATCCGGTCCCCCCCCCCCCCCCCCTCTTTACTAACGCTCACATCGAAGAGAAACGTCTCTGCCTTTTCAAGCGACACTTGCATACTAACCCGCTCCCCGCCTTTTCCCAAAAGGATGCTTTGAAAATTTGTAAAAGAAAAGTTATTACGTTATTTGAGCACAGCATGATTTATATCTCACTATTACAAGGGCAAAAAACCTTGACCTCTTTTAAATTTCAATTTTTAAATTTTGACATTGCAAAATTTGCCGCCCCCTTAAAACTGTCTTCCTAGGAGACCTTGCCTGCCACAGGAGCCAGCCAACTCATCAACGACGCAACAATATTCAGTATAACTCAGTTTTAAAGCTTCCTACAGTTTATACAAATAAATACTTCTATTAATCGGTTTTAATTGTTAGCAAAATAGCCGATCAATGATCAAATTGGAGCGCCAAACTCGGATTTTAATTACCTTTACAAAAGTTAAATTTTGAAAAATAAATATATATTTCTTTTTCTTATTGTATTTTCTTTCTTCTTCGATTTTTTTTTTTTTTTTTTTTTTTGTGCCTCACAGTTGAATATGCCTCACCTCAGAAGCCCCGGCTAGTGCAGTGAAATACAATATCAAACTGTCAACAAAAAAAATAATTAATTAAATTAAAAGATAAAGGAAATACATTGTAGACTAAGCTAAAGATTATTTTACTCCCCTTCTTGCCTACGGTATAATATTATTTCTCTTATTTTAAGTTTGCGGAAGTCTTTTATTGTAACCAACACAAATTTTTCCTTGCTTCGCGAGCAGAAAAAAAATGTTATCCTGGTGGGTCATGCAATGAGTAGAAATAAAATCTTTGTCTAGAGCACAGTGAGAAGTTTGGGGACCCCTGGCGGTAAAATAAATATGGGGCTCCCTTAAAATATTCTTGAAAACACTAATGTTGCTGAGTATTTGAATTGCTCATTTTTTCATCCAATTCCTGTTATGTACAATTTGCATGAAACATCATTTATTGCGAGGCCCTACCTGTATCCATGTGGTCTACAATATGGAGAGAGGAAATTTGAAATAATGAAGGGGTCTTTTCAATTCGGGGCCCCCTTGGCTGGAGCCTCCATGTCCGCCCACTGATCTTTGTTTCTCTTTTTGAAATTGACTTCTAAGCCGTTATCAAATCCGTTCACCTTAGCAGCTCCGACAAATGAGCAAGCAATAATATTTCATATTGAAGTGCCTCATTTAGCTAGTTTTGATTTTACAGGCTTATACAAAGCAAGTCCAATTGGGCCATCGACCACTGTTTTGTTAAGTTTTAAAAGTCTTGAAACTTTTGTAAGATGCGATAGTGAAGCATCCTGGGAAAAAGTGTAATGAAGCAGATGCAAATAGTTACGAAAAAATGAAAAATCTGTAAGAAAAAATCAGATAGAAAATTATTTTTTCCCCTCCTCGTTTGGGGGCCCCCTATTTCAGGGGCCCTCAGCGATCGCCGACCTGGCCAGTCCGGGCCTGCTGATGGGATATAATCAGTCTTGGCAGTGGTGTAGTCGAGGGGGGACGCAGGGGGACGGAGTCCCCCTACCTTTTTATTTTAATACAAGCGTCCCCCACATTTTTTACAATTTAACATAAGCATCCCCCCACTTTTGATTTCAATTGCTTATATTTCTATGCAAAAGCGTCCCCCCAACTTTTTTTTTCAGGACTACACCACTGAGTCTTGGTGACTTTTTCATTGCTGTGAAGAAACTATCACCCACAATGGGATTTTTATGTCACTAACTTCAAATAGAATACATCATTCATGGCGATGATTTTTATCGCCGACAATGTCACATCATACACATAACAACTATGTCCAGAAAAATTGCTTAAAAACTACAATACCAAAAATTAGAAATTACATCTCACACAAAATAGCAACACTACTATACAGCACGAACAGCATTTTTCAACAGCAACTCAATACATTAAAGGACTGAAAATTACTTGAAAAATATAGGTAGTATTTATTTTACCAACACTAAAACTAGAATAAAAACCCTTTGTTGAAAGAACATGCATTTTATGCACAATAATGACTATTGCAATTATGTCACACAATGCAACAAAAAACCAATGTTTAATGGAGCTATCCGAATTTTAAAATGCCAGACCCATTACAAAATTTATAACATTCATCAATTCATGAATATTTTGCATTAAACTAATGGATACATACTTGAACTGAGAAAGAAATTTTTGAAAATTCAGACAGCAAAGGTCAAATTCGTATAAAAGAGCGTTTCATTCACAATATTTAAATTTTAGGCTATACATTTTTAATAGATTGATTGAACTTGCATATAAAAGCAAACTGAAATAGCTAATGCTTAAAATTTATTTCATTCTTCTTTATTAATTCAAAAAAAAAATTTTATTTTTCATTTTTAAACCGTTTTTTATCAACTGAATGATGCTTAACTTGGTTATTTATGATGCATTAAAAAAATAATTTTTGAATGTGCAATGTACATGCATATTCCTGTGTACATATGTACTGCTGTGTATGTTTGAACACACTTGTACATGCGTACATATAAAGTACATGTGCATCACTGTGTACTACTCTATTTAAAATCTAAAACACATATTTGAATACTATTTCCTCTAACTTTTCAGATTCCACATATTTGTTCGTTGACTATTTCATAGAAGTGTTTTTAAGCAAAGCAACAACAAATTCACACAGAACAAAGAAAACGTGCAAATAGTTTTAAACAGTTTGAAATAATTGCAGGATTTATGTATAAAAAATTTTTAAAAAATTGATGCATATAAATGCATCAAATCACTGAAATTTCCACACAAAACACAATATCAATTGGTTAAAGTATTTGCTACGCTAAGATCCCCCTATTCACCAATTCAAATATTAAGTTTAAATGGCGATTATTTTGATACATTAAAAATTTAAATTTGCAACAAGTTGGAAAAAAAAAAGTGATGAAATGTTAAACCTTTTTAACTGATAAGTACCCAGAAAATTTTAAAAATTACATTGTCACGAAACTCAAAACATTGAGAAATTACTGTTCACTATTGTCAATGTTTCATTTAAACACAATTACGAATTTTATAAGCAATATATTTACTCTCAAGAATAAAAACATATCAATGAATAATACATTTATTATTATTGTTGGTGAAAAAGAAATATTTAAAAGCATTGAAGTAAATAACTTATACTTTCTAAATTGCTGCACACTAATGATGTTATTTACATCTATGTAAACAAATAGCAACATTGCATAAATATAATGTTTTAGAGAGAAAAAATTCTATTTAAAATAAAATCAACACTATTTTTAATCATATTCATCCTTTTATGCATAAATACTCAGATTTATAGTTAAAACATTGGATGGAGTAACAAATAATAAAAATTCAACCCACAAAACTCAAAAAAAAAAAAAAAAATGATGAAGATAAATTATTGAAAGTGATTAAGTACTAAAAAAAAAACACTATTTTCTTCTAATTTAACAAAATGAGAAAAATGGTATCAATAAAAAAACAGCACAGATTAAAAACTTGTAATCTCACATGCTGAAAATACTCACCAAAAAGAATATTACGATACACTTAGCCATGAAGGTTGAGGAAACTTCTTTTGAGCGAAAATTTGGAGGAAAATGAATTAAAGCAACACATCCGTGAATGCAGGAAAAGTTGTGAAAACTATTCGTTTTTATCGTCTCGCTCAAAGGAAAAGCAACATTTTAAATTGAATTCACCTTTAGATTTGAAAGGAAACTGCTAAAGTTCTATCCAAACTTGGAATCCTTTATCCAGTTTCGAATTATATCGCAATAAAAATAGTAACGATGTATCAGTAGCACTAAAAGCTTAAACGAATTTTAAGTTTTTTTACAAAAAACTCTGAATTTTAAACGAATAAATCATATTTTTTCACTCATTGTGTTTTTGGAATTAAAAAATGTCACATTTTTTAAGTATTTACACAACAAATGCTTACGTTACAAGGATGTTAAGTTGAAGTAAACATTTACTTGTTGCAGACGATATTTAAAAATTATTCACTGAAACAAGATTTATGAATAATTTACTCAACTTATACGCTTTTTCTAAACGCTTTGTTTCAAATAAACATTCTTTAAGAATTTAAAAATGACATTTTCAACTATTTACAGTCAGAAATGTTTACGTTTATAGTTGAAGTGAACTTCAACTAAATGCATTCGATATTTAAAAATTATTTACTCAAACCTTCAATTAAATGCATACGATATTTAACAATTATTTACTCAAACTACCATTTATGAATAATTGACTCAACTCATACGTGTAAAAGACTTTTTTTTATGAATTTAAAAATGACACATTTTCATTATTTAGTCAAAAATGTTTCCGTTTTCAGTTAAAGTAAAATTATTTACGTATTGCAGACGATATTTAAAAGTAGTTCACTCAAACGATATTTAGGAATAATATAATCAACTTATACATTTGAAACATATTTTACAATGTTTTGTTTAATATTCGTTAGTTCTCATGACTGTGTGGTATTTAATTGTGAAGTGAATTACTAACATTTGAAAATAATAATGTGATGACATAACATTTTTTGGGACATTTCAAAAACACTAAAATGTAATCGAAAACATTATTTACCGTTCAGTAGTTCAATCAGAACGAGTACGTCAACACCCGGGGCAGGGGCATTCGAATTCTACCAAGTTCAAGTGTGCAGACGACTTTCAGCTTTAGCGCCGTTGCTAAGGTGCGCCACTGACGCAATTCCGCATCACCCCACGATCTGACCATTCATCGCCCCACACCCTGGCGGAGAGGAAAATCCGTGGAAACACAGATTATTGACTCACCTTGACAATACGGATCCGGTGATTTCGAATCTTGACACCTGAGACGGCATGCAAATAGAACGAGCGGGTTATCTCAAAACATCCCCTCGGGTTCCGAATACACGTGGACAGGAATTTTGCTTGAGGAAGATTCTTCCCGAAGCTGAAAGATCAGAAAGGGAACCGGTCAATCCAGAGAGTCGGCTTGTTCAGAGAGCATGCGTCAGCAATATGGGCGGAGCAAATAGAAACTTCCATGCTTCCTGGTGGTAATAATAAATACTAGAGCCAGACTAAAACCAGAAAAGGATGGAGGATGGAGAAGGTTGCGAAATCTTCCAAGCAGAAAGCAATTTTATTTCAGTTTGGTTGTTGTTTTGTTTTCGCACATTTTAATTCCCGACTCCATCTTTTTTTTTTTTCCAACGTCAGCAGTGGGGAGGAGCAAAACGAAATTTCCATGCTTCTTGGTGGGAATTCTAATTAAGAAATTTAAAAAATAGGTTAGGAAATATAACACAACATTTCAGACTAGTCGTTTCGCTTTTGTACTCTACCAAAAACCACAAAATCGTGGGGGGAAGGGGGACCACAAGAAGAAGTTTTGATGCTTCCACTTTTGGTTTTATTTTCATAAGTTTAATGAGAAAACAATGGTTTCATTTCCACATTTTGCTTTTATTTTTATTTAGGATTTATTTATTTGAAAATTCGATTACTTGATCTGTTGCTTTATTTTCGACATTAAATTTATTTTCCAATTTTTTACTTATAGTACGCTTATTATTACTTTCACAAAAAATGGCAACTTATTCTACTTTTGTATTGTTGCTTTCGTAATGAATACTTCGTATTAATTTTTTTCGTGTTCGCAGTCTTTGTTTCCTGTTTTGCAGTTTTTTGCCCCATTTTTAGCACTAGTTCCGCACTATGAACGGAACTAGTGCAGAAAGGGGACGGAAAACGAAAGTTTACAAATCATCACCTTTAACAAATGTTGCTCGAGAAAAATTAAAACTTTGAGAAGTACAGTAAGACACCCAGTTTAACAAAGAATGTATTAACTAGCATAAGATAACGTCAAGAAAACACCGTTTAAAAAACGTCTGATTTTCAGAAATTTCCTATTTTATTGAACATGCATAAAGATGCGGCGCGACTAGCACCGGAAAGTGGTTGCCTTCGCTACTGCACATCCAATGTATACCGGTGAAAATGATGCGGTTTTTTTCCAAAAAAAGAAATGAAGTTTTTTATTTTCTCCATAAGAACATATTATATTTCGCCGCAATTACCACATTTTTGAAGAATTGATGTCAAAGCACAGTGGGGGTTAAATAGTTTTGCGTATAACTATAGAAAATAATAACAAATGAAATATAAATTTTCAGAATGAATGAATGAAAGTTTAAAATGAATATACTTTTTATAACATAAAAAAATAGTTAATTCAAATAGTTTATCTAGAATTATCGAAAAATAATAACAAATGAAGAATAAATTAGCAGAATGATCGAATGAAAATTTATAATAACAGTAAAAATGAATGTACTTTTCATAACTTTAAAAAGTATATGGATTTTTTTTAATCTTAATTTTTACTTGTTTTATTTATTTATTAATTTATTCTTTTTCCCATAAGAGACTATCATAGGTGTTTATAAAGTATATAGTGAAAAAAGTTTGATAATTTACGAAAGAGTTGGAATCTCAGAAGGATTAATCGAAGAATTCTTACGATTTATGAAAATGGATTAATAAATAATAGAGGTTTTCTTTCAAAATCAAGCCCATAGATGGCAGCATGTGTACCCTGAATTCACCTTCGGGAGAGAGTGAAAAGAACGGGGTTGCTTATTTACTGTTATTTACGAAAGAAAATATTTCTCGGAAATGATAATTAAGCTAAAGTAATTTATATTTATTTAATTTATATTTATGAAATTGCATATGATTTAATAATTAATTAATTCATTTAGATAAATTTTAAAAAATATTATATATTACATATTTATATTTAATTTATATAGTATATGATTTAATTTATATTTTTATTTTTTTTTATTACTACCAAGGTATTCAGAAAATGTCGGTCTTGCTGTAAAGCGTCTTTTTTGTAGGAGAATGACATTTAAGTAAACTTGACTCATTATGAACTGAAACCAGCTTACATTTATACATCGGTTTAAAAAAGTTGCTTAAAATGTGGAATTCCAACGTGCAAAATGTTTTTTTTTAAATTACAAAATGTTTGAATAAAATCTGAGGGCCCCATAATTCAAAATCGATTTCGTTTTTCAAATTTCAAATGGTCAGACCAAAATTTGGGGACCCCCCCAAAGAAAAAATTCCTTGTGGTTTTCAAATAATTTAATAATACACATTTTCTGTGAAGCAACAGAACACTAACAGTTTGTTTTTAAAAGATGCTATTTTTAAATATTTTCTAAAAAATTTTAAATTACAAAAATAATAATAATAATAATAATAATAATAACTAAAATTAGGGGGCCTCCTCAAAGGGGGGGCTCTTTTCGGTTTATCGACCACTAGCCACCATCGGATATTTTTAGTCTCAACCGTACCCTTACCGCATTTACCCGTGTCGCACACGGGCGAAAATAACCTGCAAATGTGCACATGGGGCTACCTTGTATCTCGCGTTATTTTATTTCTAATGCCCCTCTGAGATCCGTTTGCACTTTGTTTGTATAATATATTTTTTAATATAACTTATACCATACCCACCGCGCTCCAGTCACCCCCTACAGCTGAAATTGCTACAGTTTATACTGTACCTATATATTCCTTTTCTGTCAAAAAAAAAACTATCATTTTTTACCAGTTTTTCCGAAAAAAACTGGTGCTTCAAGGAGTTTAAAAAATATCATAATTCCTAAACATTTTTACTTCTTTCAAGATTCTTTCTAAATTAGATATTCAGCCTCAGCAAAAAAAGAAAGGAAGAAAAGAAAGAGAGCGGAAAAAAGAGCTCGACCTTAGTAGACGACACTGTCCTTAGAATATTTTTAAGAAGTAAAACAAGGTGTGAATTAAAAAAAAAAAGATTGTTTGCATGTGTAGCAAGAACAAAAAAAAAAAAAAAAAAAAAAAAAAACGTTTAACCTTCTGGCGGTAAGGCCTCGCCCATTCAATGACTCTCATTGACCAGTCCGAATGAAATCAGAACTGCCTCCAAGGGGTGTACTGTAAAAATTTTTGATGTAAATAGACACCACTTTTGGTGTTTAGTCGGTGTAAAGTTACAAATTATTCGGTTTTTAATATATTTTAAAATTTTTAAGTGTATGTCTAAAAAATTCAGACAGAAGAATGTTTCTTTAGTTTATATGATGTTCGTTAAAGTGCGCATCAAACGTTCTTGACGATGGCTCATTGAATTTTCATGAATTTTTTTAACGTATGAAGAATAAATATATTTTATTAAGATTTCGCGGTTATGTTATAGATATATTGAAGAACGTTTACTGAAATTTTCAAAAATTTTCTTGAAAAATCCCGGAGATATTGGCTGCTGCACACTGTAAGTCGCCACCCGGATCGGCAGTTTGCGTACATCCTGGAGGTCACAATTTTTATATGAAATCAACTTTTTTTAAAAGTTACTTTTTTTTATAAGTCTCTCTTCTAGTTGAACTAAAATCATCACAAAAAATTGAAAATTTCTACTTTGTTTTGGAATGGGGAAATTAAGTACGACAGTGGTACCTCCTTTAAGGGACACCTCGGAAAAAGGGACACATCTAATTAAGGGACATTTTTTCTGGTCCCAGTCCCTTTGAATAGGGACTGCAATGTATTTACTTCTGAATAAGGGACATTCTTGTAGAAAATTTTCCAAAATTCAAGTTATATAGATAAGAAAATTTACTGGAAGCTAAAGTTCTTTTTTTTCTTTTCTAAAAATTAACTTCTGAAAGTTGGTATGAGTTCTAGAAGCATGAACAAAGAAACAAGTGCATTTCAAAGTACTTCACAAAACCTAATTGTAAAGCCTTTTTTCCTCTTTTGTACAATGGAATACCAGAGGCGTAGCTAGGGTTTTCAGCGCCCGGGGACAACTGAAGATTTTGCGCCCCTCTTTACCCCTGGGCATGCCTTTGAACGGAATTTTAAAAACTTTTATGCTTCCTAAATGATAAATAGCTATAAAAAATGCAGCCCTTTTAACCTTCATTTTTATTAGCGCCCATTTTCTTCTAAAGGAATTATGGGCCACTTAGGCTTCGCAAAATTATTTTTCTGATTTCCCACGCACTCCTGTGCTACATTGGTCATTCCCGATATGATTCGCGATGCTCCCACTTTTTTGTCGAACATATTCACACCTCTTCAGTTCAAATAATTATCTTTTCGCATTTAAAAATAAAGCAAATGAACGTTAATTTGGCACCCTCTTGACGCTGCGCCGGGGACAGCTGTCCCTCCTTGTCCCCGCCTAGCTACGCCTCTGTGGAATACATGTGTGTTCAGCAAGGACAGAGTACCGACAAGCTTTTTTATGCAAGAATTGTAAAATGCGCACTGAACGTAATTTCTACAGTATTGCCCAAATTACGTACTTTGAAACAAACCCATCTAACAGATTACTTCAAACAAATTTCTGTAAGCTCCAAAACTCTGCCAATACGATGTTTATGCTAAAATTTCAGTTTTTCAATGAAAAAATTTTAAATTTCAATAATTTTAACTTATATTTTGTATGCATGAGCCTTTTTCAGTATTTAAGCTTAAATGGTAACACATGTTTACCATTAAAAAGTTGAACTTAGTCAATACACTATATGTGTATGCATCAATTTATGAACCTCCCAGGAAGGGACACCTCTATTTAAGGGACAAAATTTCCAGTCCCCTTAGTGTCCCTTATTGAGAGGTTTTACTGTATTTTTAACCGTTTTTTTTTTTTTTAATTTTTTTTACAACAAAAATGTAAAAATAAAGATATGTTTATGATTCTAGTTCAACTAAAGCTTGTATATATAAAGAAAATGAGTCCTAAGTTTGATAATTTACTATTTATACTGATATTTGATAATTTACTACTTATACTGTCTACATTTTTTTAGACAGACACATTAAAAATTTTTAAAGTACAGTAAAACATGAGAAGTTGACCACCTTTGTAAGATGACCACCTGTCAAAGTTGACCACTTTTGTCAGAAACGGAATGAATGAGCCCTATAATATATGTAGGGAAACCTTTGTCACTTGACCACCTGTTTATATTGACCACTTATGTAGGCCAAATTTGGGTGGGAGTATTATAAAAAACCCTTTGTAAGTGCACCCCCTAATTATTACTCTATTTATTTGTTTATCTATTTTTGCAAAGATAAAAAAATTTAAATAACTTCTCCAAGATTTTTTTTATGACTGACATAATGTCAGATCAGTATCTGTCTGGATGGATGAAACATCAATGTACAGTTTGCCTAAAGCTCTTTATAAGTGAACCATATGGGAAAACAACTAATGAGCACTCTTTTATTTTTTAAATAAGTTTCTTCTTTTTTCTTCTATCCGATGTAGTCATATTGAAAAATTATGTATATTGAGGAAATCTCAACTATCATTTAAGTAACGTACATAATTAATAAGATATTTAACTTTCTCTTAAGGGGTCATTCATAAATGATGTCACACTTCAAGGGGGGGAGGGGGTTTCAAGAAAGTGTGACAGTTTGTGACAAGGGGAGGGGGTAACAAGTGCGGCATCGTGCGTTTTGATTTCTATAAAAACATTTAAAGTCAGCAAATTAAACCTATTTTATGCAAGTGTAATATAGCGTGACATGTGACAAAGGGGAGGGGAGGGGGTCAAATATATCGAAAAAAGTGTGACATCATTTATGAACGATTCCTAACTAAATGCTTTTAAAGTTGTATAGGATACATTGTCAGTCATTCAGGTTGCATTTCTCTAATGATATTTCAGATAATTGTGAAAATTATAGCTAATTACTATTTCGAAGTAACGTTAGTATATGAAGCTATATTTTAATTAGTTACAAATGAATAATTGTGTGAGAAATGAATTTTAAAAAAAAGTTTCTACCCTTTATAAGTTGACCACTAAAGTGCTACACCGCATGGGTGTCAACTTACACAAGTGTCATTGTGCATCAAAGTTGAGTCATTTCCGAAAAGAGTGCGAAAATTTTAGTGTAGCCGGGAGCCAGGAAGGAAAAAAAGCTCCAGTAACTTACGTCTGACAACAGAGCAGAAACGGATATTGCATTTTAGTAACAAGGATTATTTCTTTTTTATCTGCAGCATACTGCTAGAAAGCAAGACAAAGCGAAAATAAAAACACTTGTGGCTACAGTAAGGATACAAAAATTCACGTTAACCTCATCTTCATTAGGCAAGGCGTGTATAATCCCTAATGATGGACGTCAATATTTTAAATTGAATCTTTAGTTACACTAGTGGCGAAGTTGCGCTGCGCGCCGTTCAATACATTTTCAGTGACGACGCTTTGTTCATTTATTTATTTTTTCAGAAAAAGAAATGCTTAAAAATGCATTTTCCTGATTTTGGTATAAACTTACCATCTTACAAGACGAAGACATCAGTTTTCCTGTAGGACAGCACACCTGTTTGTACATTACTGCCTGATTTCCAATTGCTTGTACAATTGCTTGATTATTTGCCTGAATTCCAAAGTGAAGGGGCGGCAAATTGACAGACCGCCCTATCGAAGTTGACAGATGTTGTTAGAATCCCATCTAGTCCTAATCGTAAATTGGGCATTCCGAGGGAGAACATTAGAATGACCACGGAGAGCAAAAGAATCGCTACCAGAGGTCAATAAAGGACAGGGCCTAATAAGGGTAATCTCCGACTCCGACTTTGGGTTCTTTGAACCCAAGGCATAAGGTCCACCTTATGTTCATATTTTCGGCAACAGTCCGATAAGTTACCAGAGTTTCCTTTTTGTCTTTGACCGTGGTCTAAATTTTTTGTAGAGCAGGAGAGGGGTGGGGGAGGCGTCGTTTTGAGAAAACAAAAGCTTATCAAGTGTCACAGCTGGAGAAAATAGCAGAGAGGAAGATCCTATGTGAGGCAAAAAAAGTGTTATAATGTTTTCAAAAAATCCGTGATGAAATTTAGGATTAAAAGACTGAATTCTCCGCAACCTTTCGCATGGCGCCCGCGTGCGGTGCACGCCTTGCCCGCCCGCTTACAGCGGCCCTGTATCCAATACAACTTTAAAAGTAAAGTACTTAGTTAAAATAAAGATAAATATCTAATTAATTATGTAAGTTGCATATTTTATGGTCAAGATACCCTAAAAAAACATAATTTTTATAAATGTTTGCATCAGATAGAAGAAAAAGAAGAAACATTTAAAGAACAAGAGAATGATCCTAGTCATTTTCCCTTTGGTTAAATTATACAGAGGTTTAGGCAAACTTTAATTATAATGTTACATACATACATAATGTTACATACATACATAATGTTAGATACATACAGGTCTAACAATATAGTATAAAAAAGTCTCGTAAAAAAATCTTGAAGAAATTATTTTAGTCTTTTTTATTTTTGCAAAATGAGATAAACAATTAAATATAATAATAGGTTGTCCACTTACAAAGGTTTTTTTATAATACTCAAACCCAAATTTGGCATACATAAGAAATCAATATAGACAGGTGGTCAAATGACATAGGCTTCCCTACATCATATAATATATGGCTCATTCCGTTCCTGACAAAAGTGGTCAACTTAGACAATTGGTGACCGTACAAAAGTGGTCAACTTTACAGGTTTTACTGTACAATATTTTAATACCACCCCTTCGGTGTTCGAAATCGCTACACAACCCAGGAGGGTTAAACTTCACACCCCATCCTCTATACATTCGAACTTAAAACCAGAAAGGTCAACACTCCATGTACGATACCTAAAATAAATGGGCTTTCCGCCAGAAAAGTTAATATCCACAAAAGTCCAAGTACTCGTTTATAACAACCTTCTCTCCACACCTACAATTCGACCACGGAATTTTGATATTTGGACGCTTCTGCGCATGGCAGAAAAGAGCGAATCCATTCGAGTTTGAGGGGACGTTCGTTTTGCAGGTGCGTTTATTTAGTACGCGAATCAGAATGGTTGCTTCTCTGTTTGTTGAAAGCAATTCCATTTATAAACTGGCATAAAGCAACAGTTCGGAAGAAATCAAGTGTGCTGAACGAACTGGAACGAGAACAAAAACTACACATTCCTTACACCGGCTGTTCCTCCCTTGAACATGAATGGATTCTTCCTGGCACTCTGCCAGGCAGATCGCTTTTGTTCATCGTTAAACTGTACTATCACAAAGGAAGACATCATTTCTACAAACTGGAAAACCCAAATTGAAATAATGACACAGATTTAAATCAAAAATTGTTTATTAGATTGGTATGAAGCAAGATTATCATATCATGAACATATCTGCATGTGAGTGGGGTCCAATCCAATGTCCTGGCTGGCGAGCCACTCCCCCTCGTGGGCGTTTCCTTCACACAGAGACGTAGCAGAAATTGTTTTGGGGGGGCATCCCCTCTTGTCATACACACATACAGAGCTCGAGAGATATACAGACTATAGATACAGGATGAGTCATGGGAGACGGATGTTACTGGAACGTACTATACTTGGCTGGTAGAGGGAATAGGCGGCTTTCCACTCCCTTGAGTTGCCCTATAGTGTACAAAATGCCGTTGCACAATGATGGGTACTCAATAGCAACTCAATGGGAATTAAATGCTTACTCCCTCTACAAGCCGGGTACGGAATGTTTCAAAAACATTTGTTTCCCATGACTCATCATGTATTTAGATAGACAAAAAAGATATACACATAAACAGGTTTGCAGGTATTCATGCAATAAGCGATCGGTGTTAGTCAACGGACTCCTAGATGGTGCGACTGAAATTATTGCGGCGTTTCCGTGGCGCCACCTGGAAACTGTCTAATCACATAAACAGATCGCATACTATATGAATACCGGTTCATAGATAGATAGAAATATAGTTGGCATTTTTTTTTTTTTTTTCAGGGACTTGTAAAGAAATCTCTGACTGACGCTCCACACTGTCTGGTGGGGATTTTTCCTTGATGGGGCTTACAACCCCCATAACCCCTCCGCCTCGCTACGCCACTGCTTCCGCACACTCTGTCTCACTCCTGGGGTCGGGCTAAGCAATTGGCTCGATGAGTAAAAGAAGAGTCTATTTTCGCCCCTTCATTCATTCAAAGTCTCTACAACACTCAGACCCTGGGCGGTCTGTTGCCCAAGAGGGGCGATCTCGGCCTATTGGCGCCCCTGTTCCTGGGTTTGAAGAGGGCGGAGAAACGATTGGCTTCCGTGGTGGTGGGCGGGGCTTCGGTCTCTGGCTCCTCCTCCTCCTCGTCCTCTTCTGCGGGCTCGGTGTCCTCTTGGTCCTCGCCAGGAGGGGTCGCTGCGAGCGATTCTTCCGGGGCGTCGGTGGTCTCTGGCTCGGCAGTGGTCGTCTCGGGCTCAGGATTGCGGGGGCGTAGGAAACCGGGGCGTGGAGGGCGGCTCCTATTGCTGAGGACAGAAACAAAGCATCAGAAGAAAGAAAAAAAAAGAGAATGATCAACGTAGGAAGGTTACAATCGTTCATGAAAACGATTGGCACAAATTGACTACCGATTTCCCCATCGTTTCAATTACCTTGCTAAAATTTCTGCAAGATAGATTAACCCGGACGGACATCTGATCCGAAGATGAAATTTATCATCACTTCTAAAAAGATATTAATTGCTGCTACATCAAGTTCTGAAAACTCAAATAATATTACTCCATAGAAGCAATAAATACAATATCGAAATATCTACACTGTAAAAAAAATGTGTGTTATTGAGAAACCATTTTTTGGTGTTCTTTCGGTGTAAAGTTGAAAATAATTCATTTTTTATGTATTTTTAATCCTTTTAAGTGTCTGTCTAAAAAAATACAGACAGCAGAATGTTTTTTTAGCATATGATGTTCGTTAACTCATTTTACGCATCATTCATGACGATTGCTCTTTTATCTTATTTTCAGAAAAATGAGCAATCGCAATGAAATGTGTCGATAATGGAGTTAACACATTTCATGTGCTAAAAAACGTTATATGGGGCCGTCCATAAATGTCGTCACGCTTTTTCCCATATATTTGACCCCCCTCCCCCCTTTGTCACAATATGTCACACTTCAGCGGACCCCCTCCCCCCTTTGTCACGCGTCACGCTATGTTGCATAATGCATGATGTCACACTTCTTGTTACCCCCTCCCCTCCCCTTGTCACACTTTGTCACAATTTCACGAACCCCCTTCCCCCCCTCGAAGCGTAACATCATTTATGAATGATCCCCATTGTCTATATTTTTTGAGACAACCACATAAAAAATTTAAAGTGTACCAAAAATCTTGTTTAGTAACAACAAAAATGTTGGCACCTAAATGTCGTCCACTTGTCAACGTCGATGCACTTCACTTCGTGCTTGTTACAGTTTCGGCCATGTATTTCCATAAATAAAGGAAACAATTATCGGATTCCTGCTGTTAAATATGTATTTCATAAGTTTTGCATAATTTCACATACATTCATCGTTAATCGGTCAACCAAAACTTCTCACATATCCCATTGTTGTGAAAATGCGAGGATGATACAATTTTTTTTACCACCGTTGTACAATGTATCCTGTTCAGCTTTAAAAGTAAAGAACTTAATTGATAAGATATTTTTCTTAATTTTAACTATGTAAGTTACTGCATGATGGTGTAAAGATTTCCTAAAAATACACAATTTTTCAAAATGGCTATATCAGATAGAAGGAAAAAGAAGAAATTAATTGAGAGAATAAAAGAGCGCCCATAGTGGTTTTCCCAGGTTTAGGCAAACTTTATATTGATGTTTCATCCATCTAGGCAAATACTGGTCTTTCATTGTAGCCAGAACCGTAGTTAGGTGGGGGCAAGAAGGGACAGTTGTCCCCGGGCGCAGCATCACGGGGCGCCAAATTAATGTAATTTACTTTTTTTTCAAATGCGAAAAGAAAATTTTTTGAACTGAAGAGGTGTGAATATGTTCGACAAAAAAGTGGGAACTCCGCAAACCCTATAGGGAATGACCAATGTAGCACAGGAGTGCGTGGGAAATCAGACAAATAACTTTACGAAGCCAAAATGTAACATTTTTCCCTTAGAAGTGAATGGTCGCTAATAAAAGTGAAAGTTACAAGGGTTGCTTTTTAGAGCCATTTATCATTTAGGAAGCATAAAAGTTTTTTTTAGGGCAGGGAGCTGTTTCCCTTTAGGGGGGCCGCTAGGCACCCAGGGGCAAAGGGGGGGGGGGCAAATCTTCAGTTGTCCCCGGGCGCTGAAAACCCCAGCTACGCCTTTGATTATGCATAAAATATATCCTGGAGAAGCTGTTTTAGTTTATTCTTATCTTTCCAAAAATAGATAAACAAAAAATATAGTAATAATGAGGCGGTCCTCTTAAAAAGAGTTTTTTGTAATACTCTAATTTTGTATTACTATGTGTATAAGTGGTCAACATAGACAGGTGGTCCACTTAGGTGGTCAAGTTACAAAGGATTACTCTACATTATATAACTCTCTACATTATATAATATAGGGCTCATTTAGGGGATATACTCTACATTATATAATATAGGGCTCATTTAGTTCTTGACAAAAGTGGTCCACTTAGACAGGTGGTCAGCTTACAAAGGTGGTCAACTTCACAGGTTTTACTGTATATTGCGTATGTATTGTGTGTTGAGAGGGAGGGTCATGTTAACTAGGGATGTAACGAATATTCGGCCATGATTCGGTATTCGACCTACTCATTCGTTTGGCCGACAATTCGGCCTGGCCGACTAGTAATTTCATGAAGACGCCGAATATTCTGCCTGGCCGAATATTGATGAACTATTCGGCTGGATAGTTCTCTTACAGTAGAAATGTAAAAAAAAAAGAAATTAGTAGATTTTAAACATTTTAAATTGTATTGTAGTTATTGCAAAAGAATACATTAGTATATAGTTTTAATAAATAAAAATAATTTAGAAAAAACTCCTTTTTCTAAACATTGTTTTTAGGTTTGACTGAACAAAAACAGATTTTAAAGTAATAATATTGTATTTTATATTCAGCATTTGCTCCCAAAGGTTGGCAATAATTATTCTGGAAAATATGATACTTTTATTCGGCTTCGGCCTGGAAGAAATGGCCGAATATTCGGTATTCGACCAAACCACTACTTGTTACATTCCTAGTGTTAACCTAGGTATATATTTTTTAAATTTTAACTTGACGGCGCATACATTTTTCGAAAATGCTGTGTGAAGTTACGAAAATTTTTTTTCGCTTAGAATCACCCATGGCTTAGTGGCAAAACACATGAAAGGGATCCTTCATAACTGATGTCACGCTTCAGGGGGAGGGGGTTCGTGAAATTGTGACAAAGTGTGACAAGGGGAGGGGATAGTAAGAAGTGCGACATCATGCATTATGCAACATAGCGTGATATGTGACAAAGGGGGGAGGGAGGATCCACTGAAGTGTGATATATTGTGACAAAAGGGGGAGGGCGATCCGCTAAAGTGTGACATATTGTGACAAAGGGGGGGAAGGGGGGTCAAATGTATGGGAAAAAAGCGTGACATCATTTATGAACGGCCCCAAATCCGGGAACTTTGCTTGAAGCTGTGTGAAAAGGCGATCGGAATCATAAAACGTGAGAACGAACTTGGAACGGAAAAAAAGAAAAATTCGATTGCGAGACGCTTGAAAGATTTCCAGGATCGAAACGGCGGCAGTGTTTCTGTTACATAAATGATGGGATCTCGAAATTTGCATTTAGAGGAGGACTCACTGCGACAACAAATTTCACTCTAGAAACATAGTTCGGGGTGAAGTGGAGCAGAATAATGGTGGTATTCCACCTCGGAACTATTTTTGAATGCGCAGAATTAAAGGACGCGATCGTGGGAGGTGCGATTCGAATAACGAGAATATTCTTTCTTAAAAGTAAACACAAAATCTTATAAACATGATAAATATTTCGAAATAATGCTCAATTATCGTTGCCAAAGTATGCAGATAAAAATATTTGGGGTTCATTTATTCCTTTGCAATCACAATTTCACTTGGGAGAAGTTTCTCTGAGCAGCGTAATAGAATAGCGTAAAAAGGTAGTTGCAAAGGGCACTAAAAAATTAAAATTACAGTTAAGAAAGCTATGTGCAATATTAGAAAACTAGCTTTTTGTATTCCACTAAACAAAAAAATATATGTTAAGAAATGAACACAAAATTTATAAGAATATGACATTGACGTCCGTCAGTAGTTTGCAACAAATGTGTCCAAACTAAATTTGGAGGGTTATGATTCTGCGCTTTAAAATGTTTCTTGCACTAATACATCTACATATACAGTAAAACTTGCAAGGTTGACCACTTTTGTAAGCTGACCACCTGTCTAAGTTGACACTTTTGTCAGAAATGAAAATGAGCCTATATTATACTAGTAAGCCCGGCGGTCATACGAAATGACTGCTGTTCTAGATATAATAATTGTAATTAAAATGATTTGTGCAAAAGTGTCTTCTAATTCAAACTGAATTCCCCAGGTCAGGCGGCGAGGACGCCCCTTTGCTTACTGCCCCACACTACTATATATATCAAGTTGTTATATTGCTATATAATCAAGCTATTTGAAAAATATATATTTATCATCGAAATAACTTATTGAAAATTTTATTATGCTTTTCAAAACCAAAGTTTTAACGAAACTGGGCAAAAAGAGCGCTGCCACTCTAATAAGAAAAATATAAAAAGGGCAGACGATAAATAAATTAATTAAAAAGAAAGAAAGGATTAAATTAAATTCGCGTATACATTCATTTTTGACGGAGATTGCAGCGAAGCGTCACACAATATGCTAGATAAATGTTTCGATTATTATTAGTATATTTGTTACATTTGTTACTATAACAATGGCAACTGGATTGATTTGTTTGTTCACACGACAACTGATTATTTGGTTGGAAACGACGGCAACAATGCAAAAATAAAATACAACGGGTCAAAAAAATCATTGAAAAATTTTAAAAAATTAATTAAAAAAAAAACTAATTGAGTCACAACTTTCATTCTTGCGGCGATGCGTTTCTCGGGTCGTAAACATGAACCGTGCCGAATGTGGTCCCGGTCGGTAAAACGGCCTGGGATTCTATAGCGGACAGACAGATAGAATAAGCCGCTTATATCATCATATATAATGTAGGAAAACCTTTGCAACTTGACCACCTGTCTATATGACCCCTTACGTACGCCAAATTTAGGTAGGAGTATCGTGAAAAACCCTTTGCAAGTGGCCTAATTATTATCCTACATTTGTTTATCGTTCTTTCAAAGATAAAAAAACTGAAACTTCTATGCTATAATTTTCAAACAGTATTTATCTGGATGGATGAAGTCTTCATATAAAGTTTCCCTAAACGTCTTTGTAAGTTAACCATATGGGAAAACGACGATGAGTACTCTTTTATTCCTTAAATAAGTTTCTTATTATTTTTTTTTTTTTTGTTCTATGATGTAGCCATTTTAAAAAATTATGTATTTTTAGAAAATATTTACAATTATATAAGTAACTTAAATCGTAAATAAGATATTTACCTTTATTTTAACTTAGTACTTTACTTTTAAAGTGGTATAGGATACATTGTAAGTCATTCGGGTTAAATTTCTTTAATGACATTTTAGATAATTGTGAAAAAAATAGCTCATTGCTATTTCAAAGTAACGTTAATACATGAAGCTATATTTTAATGAGCTACAAATGAATAAGTGCATTGTAATAAATGACAAAAAAAAAAAACTTTAACTTGTACGAAGGTTTTTTCTCCTCCATCCTCTATAAGTTGACCACTAAACTGCTGCACCACAAGTGGTCAACTTACACAAGTTTAAATGTATTCGAAAATGGATGGTAGTTAATAGAGAATTTATAAACGACACCGTCACTGACTGCAAAATGATGCATCGACAATTTGTAAGGCTGTAAGAATTGTATTAGACACGACTTTAATTACTCTCAAATGAGTGCCTCTCATTGCTAACAATTTCCTCAACTCTGGATTGAATGGATTAAGATCAAAAATGATGCCAGATTGGCGATATCTCCGCCACGCCGCCATAGAACCCTGTACCAAATACAAGCTCAGCAGGGAAACCAACATTCAAGTAAAGATTTGAAAAATAAGTAATGTAAGCATGCAAATGAATGCAATAGCAAATTTAGCTAAATTAAAAAAAATAGTAATAAACACTATAAAATACAAAAACAACATTTATAAACATAAATTTGTAGAAGTAAGAAATGAAGTCTTCTCCTTTGAAGGCATTTGCAACTCTAAACAAGTATTGAGTGTGTCTAACAAAACGTTGGCGAGCAAAATCCTAGGCTTCTTGGTGGCCAAATAACCTACGGGAGGCGAGATGTCGCCAAGCTGGCATCATTTTTGACTTTAACGCATTTAATACAGAGATAAGGAAATTGTTAACAAGGGGGGGGGGGGGAAGCACCAGGCAAATACATTCCCTGGCTGTGAAATGATCGTTTTTTATGGATTTGTAACTGATTTATGTTCTACCTTTCATGTTGGAAGAGTTAACTCACCTTATTATGTTTGGTCTTGGGCGACTGGTAGTCCTTGCCCTTGCAGGGGCCCTGGTCGTGCTGGTCGTACTTGTGGTACTACTACTGGAGCCGGACTGAGATCTCGACCGATTGGACTGGAATCGTCTGGGGGCTTGGGACGTAAAGCGGCTCCTGGAGGATGGAGTTGTTGACGAAGAAGATGGAGCTTGCGTAGAAGAGGAGGAAGATTCGGAGACGGAGTTCCCGTCTTCTTCTGCTGTTCTTGAAGACGTTCGAGTCCTTCCAAAGCCACTGGAGGGGCGGGATCTCAAGCGATTGCCTTGGAACCGCCCACTGGGCGTGGCTCGTGTCGTCGAAGAAGACGAAGATTCGGTGGAAGGCGTGGTGGGGCGTGTCCTGGGGGCTGCGGATGTGCTGGGGTTGAACCGCCTTCGTCCTCCTCCACCGACAGGTGGCCTTCTACGAGGTCTTTCTGTTGTGGTGGTGGGTTCGGTCGTGGTGGCATCTGTGGTCGTAGCCGTGGTGGTCTCCGGGACGGAAGTGGTAGTGCTCGAGTGTGTGCTCGTCTGCGGCTCTTCGTTCGGACGAGGATCCAGCACGTGGTTGTTCAGTTCGTTGTCCAGATCCACCCCGTTGAAGGCCGGCTGGGTTGTCTGGGGAGCCTCCGAGGTGGGAGGGGGCGGACTTTCGGTGGGCGGGGCCGCCTGGGACACGACAAAGTTGGGGAGTACCGGAAATCGAGGCACCTCGTTGCTGCCGTAGCGGAAAACATTGGGAACGGGACGCAAGGGTTGTATGAAGGAGTCGTCGGGAGTCGGTGACCTGTCAGACGATCCGGAAACGGACCTACCCTGAGAGGAGAGGGGAGGGGCATCGAACTTCTGCTCTGCTGACAGGGCGTTGGCGCTCTTCTCGGGTTCCGCCTGCTTGGCGACGTCCTGATCGTAGCTCTCCAGAGATGGGATGTCGTCGAAGCTGAGGCTCAGGTTGTTGTTGGCGCTGTGTCCCGCGGCAGTGTCGTTGTCATAGTAATAGTAGTAGTAAACCACATACTCCTCCTTCTTGTTGTCTCTGTCGGCGGCCAGTGGCGACTTCTCGGACTGGATTTCGGAGGCGGGTGACTTGTGGATCGTTTGCTGAGATGGGGCGGAGCCTTGGACGTAAGTCCTCTCGATGGAGGCCGGCTGCTGTTGCACCGAGTAGGAGGTGGCTACGCTGCCGGCAGAGGGTTGCTGCTGATAGGACGTCGGAAGACTCTTGGCATCATCGGGTCTCGATATGCTCCTCACCGATTCGTGGAACGACGTGGGGAGGGCGTTACTCTGATGCTGTATCGGCACGCCTCCGTAGTTCGGATTCCGCAAGGTCTCCGGTGGTGTGTAGACCACGGAGTAGGATTGAGGCGGTGTTTTCTCTTGATACCCCAGGGGTGATCGGTACTCGACAGATCGGGCGAGGGCTATGGGTGGCTGGTATGAGCCCTGGATTGATGATGACGAGGCGACGGGTACTGGTGCAGACAGAAGCAGAGGAGGTTTGTAAGCTCCGGTAGATTCACCAGAAGAGAGTCTCCACGATAACCCAAGTACCAACCACAGAAACCACCTACAAAAGCATACAAAAACTCATTACTCAAACGAACGATTTATGAAATACTTTAAAATACAAATACAAAAGTGACGACCAGCATCAGGCACAGCCAGCATAGGGCTAGGCTGACCCTAGCTTATTTAACAGTCCCCAATGAACATCAAGAGCGTTCTTGAAAGTGTTTACCCCACTGAAACTAACAGTCGCTTCCGGTAAACTATTCCGACTGCCTACAACCCTATTGAAGTAATCATTTTTCCTAATTTCAAGATTAGCCTGAGATTTGAAAAGCTTAAAAGAATGACCTCTGGTTCTACTTTCAGCATATAACTGTAGCCCATCAACATTTCGCTTTTTAATGAATTTAAACAACTGAATCATGTCCCCTCTTACTATCCTTTGCTCTAGACTACAAAATATTGATAATCATTGCAAATAGGATTTGTTTCTAAAGTTAATAGATGGTTTTTAGGGCTAAAACTATCCATCTAAGAGAATACAGGGTGTCAATATTTTCAAAAGTAAAAACTCGCCACTTTTTCGGGAGCGTTCGGTGGTACACCAGATATGGTTTCTGTCAGATATCGGATATCCGGTGTCCCCTGCAAGACTTATACCTAACGGATATCAGGTTCTGATTTTTGAAACTCTGAATTTCGTAGATTTTTTTAAACATCCCACAGTTTCGAAATACGGAACAAGTTTGTATTTCACATACATTTTAATTCGTTAAATTTTGAAAATCAAATTTGGCATGTCGAGTAACCGGATATTTCGTGCAACGTCCGGATTGGATTCCGAATATTTGAAAACCTACGGAACACCCATCAATAACACTTGGGGATACGTGTATGTAAAATCCGTGGACCTCGAAGTCCCGAGGCAACTCCGAGGGTACCGGAGGGTAGGCGTATGTGTGGTGGCCCCATCTGGTGTCACCGCAAAACAAAATGAGCCAAGTCGTACTTCCACCGTTGTGGTGCTCATCTGTAATCGGAAGGCGCTCCTTACTGCCTTAAATACCGGTCGCTCTGCGAAGGGGTGCTTGGATACCCAAAGGGCATTAGAAATAACAACTGGTCACCTGACCAGGTTGAAAACGGTACCGAAATGAATGCGATGCAAACGAGAATATCGGGCTGCTTCGAATGGAGGCAATGCAAACAGCGTCATAGGTCACGTGATAGCGATGTAAGCAATGTAAACAAAGGAAGCCATAGCATCGCTTTACTTCGAGTTCGACAAATCTAATTAAAAACTAGTTCGAAATAAAGTTCTTCTACATTACATAAAATTAACACTAAATACAAGACTATAACTATTGAAATAATTAATAAATACCTTTTATAATGATTAAATTAAAGTTAAATGACTTGGTTTATAATCAGAAAAAGCTATGAAACTAGTCTAATTTAAAGATAGCTCATTTTGCTTCGTGAACTCCACGTAGAATTCAATTAAAACTTTGGTAAACAAATCAGCGATCATCGTTATCACGTGACGCGATGAATTGTCTCCATTACATTCACATAAAATTTTCCACACTTCTTTCGAGACATAAAAGTAGAGCTCTTACAGAAATAGAAACAAAACAACTTCTTTAACAGAAGACATGGGAAACACCCCTTCCCGAGCAGACGAAAAAAATGTAGATTTATCTTCAAAATAGAGCGGGGAACCACGCCCGATCTTTTTTCCATAACACACCAAGTAATCACGATCTCAAACAAAGGGGTGAAAGGAAACGGCGATTTTTTAACCACTTGTTTGCGAAAGGGGAAGGTGGAGAAACGTGACTGTTAGGGCGATATAGTGGATTGGGGCCGTTCCGGCTGCAAACAGTGATGTCATGACGCAAACAGTTGGGAGAGATCTCGATTTTATAAAGATCGTTTCTTTACTCTTTATTAGTGTTAGTAGGAAAACCTATTATCGCTTTATAAACCCCTAACTGTCAAAATTTTGCGTTTAACCCTTTAACTACTGGAATATATTCACAAATCAGTTTGTCTCAACACCAAGAAAAAAAGTATCCAAATATTGCATAAATGGCGATACATCTATTTCTATGTATATATCATGAGTTTCTTACGTGAACCTTCGCCATAGAAAATTTTGTTATTGGCTAACCAATAAAAGAAGTAAATGACGTCAATAAATCGCTATTTGACGGTACCCGTACCACAGAAAAATTTCTCCAAATCGTCTATTGACGTTACCCGCAGTTAAAGGGTTAATTGCCATTATTTTTGGTGTCAAGTTGAACATTATAAATTTTTTGATGGACAGTTACTCCTCGTTATACTGCTCATTCGGATATATCGCGCTTTTACTATGTCTCCGAAAAAATTTTGTTTGAGTTCTCGAAAATAAAAATATTGCATTTCTGAGCCCTTTTCCTTCCACTAAACAAAGCCATCGAACAGGAATGTTTTCCTTTCTTCTGAATTTACTGAAATTAAAATCTTCAGCAATTCTCCTTCAAATCCCCAACTTAATAAGTCTACCCATTTCTGGATGCCTTTGAGTGCAGAAAGGATTCGCAAATCCAAATTATACAATCCCCTTAACCAAGAGGGATAGGCAGGGCCCGATTTACATTTTGAATCACTGTAGGCACAACTCATATTTGGGGGCCCCTCACGCAACAAACATTTTTTAAACATAACATTCAGTATGTGTTTGTAAAACTTGCCAGTTACACCAAAATTTGGTGCCACCCAAAGCACAAAAACTAAATTATTCTTCAAATGTCAAAGAGTCAGACTAACATTTGGGGGCCTCCAACGTGCAAAATGATTTTGTTTTTAAATTACAAAATGTTTGAATAAAATATGGGGGCTCCCAAAGTGCAAAATCGATTTTGTTTTTCAAATTTAAAATGGTCAGACCAAAATTTGGGGGCTCCCAAAGGGAAAATTCCTTGTTATTTTAAAATAATTTAATAATACAAATTTTCTGCGAAGCAACAGAACACTAACAGTTTGTTTTTGAAAGATCTATTTTTAAATACTTTTCTAAAAAATTTTAAATTACAAAAAATAATAATAATAATAACTAGAATTAGGCTGCCCCCTCAACGTGGGGCCCCTAGGCCCGGGTCTCACGAGCCTAATAGTAAATAAGGCCCTGGTGATAGGTAAAGGGATTTTGTGGAGAGAAAATGCTTATCTTTATCTTTGTTTACCGTTTTCACACCATGCTCTGGTGGCATGCACAGGTCCACTCAATTTACTTGTACTTTTTGAGTTATTTCTAACGGCATCCGTTGTTGTTGTTGTCGAGTCCTCGCGCGTGGCTTTGAAGGATGGGTACGCTGCTCTTGAGTCTAACAGGGCCCTCGTAGGCAGGAGTCCGATTTCCGTCCCTTTGAAAGGTCTCTTAATTTTTGAGCCAGCTCCCAGCTGAGAGACCGTCACCTGGGATTGGCACCCCCAGAGGTATCGTTTCGCTCGGAGGACACTGGAGTCACTACCTATTTAACGTGCACCAGCTCCCTTTGGCGTACACGGACACCACAGCAACCAGCAGCCGCGAGAGATTGTCACCCTCCCAAGCACTGACCTCAGTCGATGTTGCTTCACTTTCGGTGTTCTGCGGGAACCGAGCTTCTTCCGACTGGTCCACTGCGGGACATGTCATCTGTTATATCACGCATTCGGATGTATCGCGTTTTTGTTTTTTTTTTTTTTTTGCTGTCCTATACAAGTTCAAAAGTAAAGCATTTAGTTAAAATTAAGATAAATATTAAATTAATTTTGTCAGTTACTTATATGATGCTAAAGATTTACTAAAAATATAAATTTTTCAAAATGGCTCTATCAGATCAAAGAAAAAGAGAAGAAACTTCTTTAAAGAATAGAAGAGTGCTGTTAGTCGTTTTTCCATTTCGTTAACTTATGAAGTTCAGGCAAACTTTATATGGATGTTTCATCCATCCAGACAAATACTGGTCTAACATTGTAGCCTAAAAATATCCTGGATATGAACAAATAAATATAGTAATAATAAAGCGGTCCACTTACAAAGGGTTTTTATAATACTTCTCCCCCCCCCCCCCAAATGTGGCGTACAGAAGTGGTCAAAATAGACAGGTGGTCCACTTAGGTGGTCAAGCGGCAAAAGTTTCTCTGCATTATATAATAGCGGGCTCATTCCGTTCCTGACAAAAGTGGTCAACTTGGACAGGTGGTCAACTTCACAGGCTTTACTGTTTATCAAAAATGAATCATTTTTAGCCTACTTTCCCGTAAAAGTAAAAAAAAATAATAATAAAGCATGAAAGAAGGCTTAATGTATCGTGAAAATATCGTTAAAAATCAAGAAAAGTCAAAAATAAGTGAAGTAATTAAATAAAGATTGAAAAATAAAAAATTTGAAAGTAGGGTATTGAGATGGGGAAAAATTGTGTCTGTCGGTCTGTCGGTCTGTCTGTCTGTCGGTCTGTCTGTCGGTCTGTCTGTCTGTCGGTCTGTCGGTCTGTCCCCCCCCCCTAATAACTTTTGAACGAATTGTCCGATTGGAAAAATTCTTTTTGCATTCGAAAGATCTCGGCGAGGACATCTCATTTCTATATTTTACTTTTTAATTTGAACAATTTTTCGTTCAGTTTTGAACAGTTCAAAAAATTTTAACATTACCGCCTATTAGCGAAATTGAAGCAAATGATGTAAACTTTGGGTACAAGATCCAAGTTCCCATGAACAAGCTCACTGGAAGCAGTTCTTGGCGTGAAATATTGATTTGAACAATTTTTGTTCATTTTTGAACAGTTCAAAAAATTTTAACATTAGCGCCTATGGACAAAATTGAAGCAAATTCTGTAAACTCTGGGCACAAGAACCAAGTTCCTATTGCAAGCTTATTGAAAGGAGTTCTCGGCGTGAAATATTGATTTGAACAGTTTTTGTTTATTTTTGAACAGTTCAAAAAATTAACACAGAGCTTACGGGGAAATTTCAACCCTATATAAATCCTGATCTAACGGACCGATTTGCTTGGAACAAACTTTATCGGAAAGCTCTTATAACGTAGAACATGTAGAAATAGAAAATTTATCCAGAACTTACGAGCCTATTTTGCTATGAAATTTTTTGATCGGGATTTTCAAGGATATTTCTCAGTGACTCAATGAGTGAAATAATGAATGAATGAATAAATGAAAGAGTGAAAGAATAAATCAATGAATAAATGAATGAGGAAAAGAATGAATGAATAAATTATTGAATAAATGAAAATATAAATAAATGAGTGAATAAATACATGAGTGCGTAAATGAATGAATAAACACTTGAATGAGGTAACGAATGAATGAATAAATGCATGGCTGAATAAATGAAAGAATGAATGAGTGAGTGAATGAATATGTATTATCCGTTGAAAAAGGTATATTTTCAATAATTAGAACTAAAGATAAATAAGAAAGAGAGAGAAAGAGATAGCTAGATTATAAATTTGAATTTGGTGTATACGGGAAAGTAGGCTCGTATAGTTCTAGACGGAACTTCTTGTTAACTTTACACCACCTGAACACCAAAAAATAACTGCCAACAGAACACGAAAACTCCTGTTTAGTGACACCAAAAATGGTAGCCACTGTTAAAAAAAACCTGAATTTTCAGATTGATTTTTGACTAATTTTAACGGAAAATTTCCGTAGTGCTTCAATACATGGTTTTTTCCTTCCAAAAACGGGAATATCACGTTCCTGAAAGTGCGAGAACGGAACTTTCCCGTTTTATGATTGCTGTATTTAAAAGGATCAACGGAGAAGACAGAAATGGAGCTTCTGTCAAGTCACGGGAAAATATTATCAGACACGAGATGTTTAAGGCAACTCTGCTGCCGTACTTTTTCTGTTATTTTCAGATTTTTTTAGTGTGGGGAAGGAAAGTTCTAAGCAGACATTATTGTCGACGTTATGGTAAAAGTCGCAAAGTTGAAATTTAATTTTGAGATGATACGGATTTAAACTTCACAATCGTTGCGAAAAATTATTTAAATACCCGGGGACCTGAAGTGAGGTGGGGAGCAGGAGCTTGGAGCAGTACAATCTCGTGGAGCAGCTCCACTGCTCCATGAGATTGCACTCGAAATTGCAACAAAAAAATGCTCTGCTCCACTGCTCCATTTTTTTAAACTTTTTTATCATGTAAAAAAATTAATGAACTGGAAAGGAGATAAATAATATAATCAATTAAAATTAATCACGCTGCAGGGTGGCGAAGTGGTAAGGTGCAGGCCTCGTACGCCTAGGCTCACAAGTTCAAACCTGGCCCACATCGGTGTATTTCAAGATGCAGAACATCGCCTGCGACCATGTCGTATGATGATGCGGCAAGATCCCTGCAGTACCAGTTTGGCGTGGATACGCTAGGCCAGTGGTTCACAAAGGTGACTAGGCTCCGACCCATCTAACAAAAATCCTCTTATCTGTCTTAGAGAAAAGAGGGCAGAAATATTGGTAATGCTCAGATTCCCCAGTGGCGAGTCGTGGAACTACTTAATGCTGTCTTATTTGTTCTAATTGAAATTTAAAAAAAAATTATAAGTGTTACCAATATGAATGAAAGACTGCTGAAATAAGAAACACAACTTAAAAAAATGTCTTATTACTTAATTACCTACACCCTGCAAGGTTTTTTTTACGAAGTTATTTAATGGGAAGGATGTATTTTTTCTTATTTCTCTTCTTACAGTTTTAGTATCCACTTCAACTTTAGTTACTGTTATTCGCAGAATTCCTATTTTTTTAAATTCATGTGTACAGCGGTGAGGGCCCACTCAATATCCGCTCGCGACCCACTAGTGGGTCGCGACGTATAATTTGGGAAATACTACTCTAGGCTAAATTAAATTCCAAGTGCAGTTTCGCATCAATGGCAGCTCAGGTGCCGCCATCCAGGGGGAACTGAGCGTCAAAAATTCTCAAAGGTGGTCATGGCATCCGTCCGCCGATAGTGGTGCTACTTAAAAGAATGGATGCCGATTTCCGGGGAATGCACTAGGTCTGCAAAAAGGTAGTGACCATACTCGGCCCCATAAGAAAGAGAGAAAAAATATTTTCGGAGTACGGAGTGGAGCCGAAAATAATATTTAGAAGTCGGAGCGGAGCAACTGAAAAAAATGACTGCTCCATACCCCAGTAAAGACCTCCGATGCTATTATTCGGATCAAGCAGTGACAAGAAAAACTTTAGATCTTTAGATAGTGCTACAGTTAGTTTAAATTTGGATACTTTCAGGAATATACATTTTTTTCTTTCTTTATAATGGGGCTGCAGTATTGGTCTTCAACCATTGCCGACCTAGTGCGTCCCCAGAAATTGGTACCAACTCTTTCAGCGGCACCACAATGAGTGTGGTACCATTGCCGCAATTTTTTTGACGCTTAGTTTCCCCTAAATGGGGCACCTGAGCTCTTTAACATGCCGCATCATCATACGATACGGACGCAGACGATGTTCTGCATCTTGAAAATCCACCGACTTGCTCCAGGTTTGAACCTGCGATCTTGGGCGTACGCGACCTGCGTCTGACCACTACGCCACCCTGTCGACTCAGGAACATACATCCAATGCAAGAAAGAAAAGGTTCAGAAAAAATTGCCATAAAAATCTTTTCTTGTCGTTAACAAAACCGACATTCCACCCCACCATCTCCAGAACCACCTGCAACGCGCCACCTCCTCAACCTCAGGGAATGCAATGCTTTTATGGCCCTTTCGAAGTTTTATATACCTCGGAGATAGGATCCGAAAGGGTTCCATAACCCCGTAAAATCTTCTACTCCGAGGCAGTCGACGAACTCTTTAAATACTTTATAGCTGTCAAGTGGTCTTCCAACTGACCCCTGAGCCTGCTAGTCAAAACGAAAGTTTGAAAAATGAATTAGGAATATCAAGGATAATAATTCGAGTTAAATCAAAATGCGTAAAAGTAACGTTAAAGGGTGCGAATAAAAGGTTAAAAATGACAGACTGTTTTCAAGGGCAATCAGACCCCTTCATCTGTTCCAAAGTAGAAATGACATTTCTACTCTCGGTACCATATTTGTTTATTCTTTAAAAAACGACAGAACCTCGTCATTTCAAAAAAAAAAAAAAGACAGATTCTCTTCATTCCAGAAAAAGGGTAGAGCTTCCATAAGCTTTCTTCTTCTTCGCATGCATAAAGATATTGTTTAAATTTTAGGGAGCATTTAAAGAAGAAATATTGTTCTTTCACTACAGCCACTTGTATTTCTTACCTTTCCCAAAAAAAAAAAAAATGGGGGTACTTTAGGCTGAATTCCTATTACAGTTCTACCATCAACCAAAGCGATCCGACTGGCAGCTTGCCAAGAAGAATCCATTCAGGTTCAAGGGAGGAACTTCTCGTATAAAAAATGCCGTTTCTGTTATTTTATTTCGTTTTGCCCTTCTTGATTTCTCCCGAACTGATAATATATGCCAGTTTTTAAATTGAGTTGCTTTCACCAAACGCCGAAACAAACATTCTGATTCACGTGCTTATAAACGCACCTGAAAAACGAACTTCCCTAAAACTCGAATGGATTCGTTCTTTTCTGCCTTGCGCAGTAGCGTCCGAATGTCGAAATTTCGTGGGCGAACTGTACAGTTTCGAATCGTTAGAGCTCAGGTTCTATTTATGGGGATATTGAGCGTCAAAATTCTTAAGTGGTAATGGCATCCGCCCGTAGCAGTGCCACTTGAAAGAATGGTTGCCAGTCCGTGGGGAATGCACTTGGTCTGCAAATGGTAAAAAACCAATACGCAACCTAAGTTAAAAAAAAAACTATTTTTTGTAGAAGCAAAACACGTTTGGAAGTATGTTTTGCAACAGTTCGTTTTAAAATGGTATGATAAAAAAATATAATGGAGATTAAACAAAAAGTTTTAATTAGCAAGAAAAAAACATCTCGTAAAATACCACATCCGGTGCAACAAGCATGTTTGGAACATCGAACGAACGGCTATTCCACGTCTGCTGTGGTTCCAACCACACATCCACCCAAGAATGACGCAGCTTTTATTGTCAACAAGCGGATAACGCCTCCAAAAAATACCATCCGCCCACCGATAGTTTCATCTATGGCAACTCAACCTTTGGGCGAGGCCGTTAGCCTTTCTGGGGCACAAAACCAATTTTGTTGAAGAATAAAAAAAGTTCAAATGCTTTTCTCACACACGAAATACGTAGCTATGGTTATTTCACAAACATCAAGGGTTTAACTATTCTAAATGACGTCATAGCTTCATCAACAAATCATGGTCCTCTGTTTAAAAGTACTGGTAGAGTAAAAAATGACACGAGTTGGTGCAGATGTGGTAATTAACTTATTTTGAGTCTATGACGTAAGCTGGAAGCCTACCAGTGAGAAACATTCATTGTTGTCGTTATTCACACCAAGTGCAAGACCGACGAAGCTTTTTTCAAGTCCATTGATTGGTTCTACACAACTTAACAGCCACGACCTCGTATTGACTAACTGGCATTTTTGCGTCATTAAAACTTAAAAGTGACTTTCACTCAGCCGACAGTGATTTTTTGATTGCGCTAACGTTATTTTAAAAAAGCACAGAACAGCTATTAGAGCTTCCATTAAAATATAAATTCCTTATTTCAATTAACTAATTATATAAAATTATAATTTAATTTTTATTTTATTGTGCTTGCTCACTGCTCAGCCGAGTCAATTCGAAAATCCCCTTAACTTTAACCTCTGCTTTAATAGTACCGCCATCCAGTGGGAATTTCGTTAAAACATCTCCCCTGTAAATATCGTTGGATTTTATTGAAAGGGACAGGAACTGTAATAATGTTTAATAAAACCACATTCTACGCGGGCCACTTATGGCTCCTGTTTCATATTTCTTTCATTTCTCCGGTCCAATGAAACGGATTTTCGGCCCCACTAAGGGAATAATATTAGGCTTATGTAATGGAAAATGTTTTGGTTCTTTAGAGTTTAATCCGAATATGCGGCTGGTCCGATAATCCGGTGGAACAACGGAGGCAATTCCCCGCTAGAGGGACTCATGAGCGATCATCATTGTCACGTGATGTCCGCTCTTCGGTTACTAACATTTTCAATTGAGTTCTACGTGAAGTTCACTACGCAAAATAAGTTATCTTGAAATTAATAATTAGACTATTTTCAGAGCTTTTTCTGACTATAACCTAATATTTACATTTAATTTAATCATTATAAAAGAAATTTATTAATTATTACAATAGTCATAGGCTGTATTTAGTGTTAATTTTATGTAACGTAGAACTTTATTTAGGCCTCGTTTTTAATTAGATTTGTCGAACTCGAAGTAAAGTGATGCTACGGCTTCCTTTATTTACATTGCTTTAATCGCTGCCACGTGACCAATGACGTTGTTTGAATTGCCCCCATTAAGCGGATTCCACTGCATTTCCCAGAAAGTACAATCACGCAGAACCTGATCAAAAATGGCGGGTGCGTCGGCCAGTCTATGTAAGGGTTTTCGTATCAAATGGAAGAATACTGATGACGTACATCTCACTGTATATAGATCTTATTTTTTTTTTTTTTTTTTCATTGTATCAAATTAGGTGACATTCAACAACATATCCGCGAAATCAACCGATTTCCTTGAAAACGCTCCAGAGAGAACTGCACCTGAATTTCCAATCGCAGCCAATGCGGAATTCGGATCACGTGACTTACAGTCAAACAGATCATTGGTGGGTCGGGTCCTAAAGCAGCGATCGGGTTGAGGAGTCGTCGTCCTTCTCGAAATCGAAAGAGGACAAAGCGAACGAGAGTGAGGAGTAACGGCGCGAGTTAATGACGAGAAGACGAAAGGGAAAATGAGTCTGGAAGCCACCTGCTTCGGCTGCCCTTCAGTCAGATGTTATCAGATTTGGATGAAACTTAATATGTAGTTAGAACTCGTGTTGAATTTTATATTCAGATGCGTTTTAGAAAAGGGAATCAAAAAAAGAAGTTAGAAAGAAATTTTCATTGAGACTGAAGGACTAGAATTTGAAGACTACTCCACATAATTCTTGTGCTTATGATGAGCACGGGGTTCGACAATGTCTCGACCACTTTAAAAAGTTCAAGTAAACTATAAACTGATATAAAGCGGAAATTTCCTACACTGTAAAACTATTGTGTTTAGTGGCCGCCCTTTTTTGGTGTTACTAAACACGCCTTTTGGTGCTCAGTGGATGTAAAGTTGAAAATAATTCATTTTTAATATACCTTACATTTATTTTTATGTGTCTGTCTAAAAAAATATAGACAGTATAACGTTACTTAGAACATGAAATTTGTAAACTCCGTTACGTACCGACATCTCACTGCGATGCCTTTGGCGTTCTTTAAAACTATCGATTATCGATATGGAAGTTACAACATTTCGAAAAAAAAGCATTGAAAAATCAACGAGGAATCGGGGTTTGCCTTATATACTTAATATATATATCGATAGGGTAAGTATAGCATATTGATATAAAGACACAGATACGACCTTGATGCCCTTGGCGTTCTTTAAAACTATCGATATGGCGGTTACAATATAAAGGCGTTTATACATCAACGGGGAATCGCGGTTTGTTAAAATCAGTAAAACCCGCAATACCGCGCCTCAGTATACCGCGGAATCGGATATAACGCGGTTAGAATCATTTCCCCTGACTGTTAAAACCACCCTTTATTATTGCCATTTGCAGGGAATTCTTATCTTTAGCATTGTAAATAAATCATGCCAACAAGGTCTCTTCGGAGGAAACAAATATTCCAGCCAAAGAAGTCTTTAGTAAGAGGTCGAATATCCTATCACTCGATAGACAAACTGTTTAGTCGATATCTGTGCTTCTTGCACAGCAAATAAAATGGCAGCAAACAAGAGAAGACACAATTATACAATAGAAGGAAAGTTATGAATAATTAATAACATTAAAAGTGGTGCAACATGAGCGAGTATATGTACGTTCGTGAATATGATTCCGCGATACGGTACAGTTGCACTATACCGCCGTTATGTTATAACGCGGGTGCCAAACATGTCGCCCGACACCCGCGTTTTAACGGGGTTTTACTGTACTTAATACATATCGATAGGGCGAGTACAACATATTGACATAAAGCCATAGAGACGATCTTGATGCCCTTTGGCGTTCTTTAAAATGATCGATGTATCGATATGGCTGTTACAACATTTCAATATAAATTCATTTAATAATCAACGAGGAATCGGGGTTGTTAAATACTTAACCTATATCGATTGGCCAGTGTAACACATTGCTAAAGACAGAGAGTCTATATTGATGCCCTCTGCGTTCTTTCAAATTATCGATGTATCGAAATCGCGATTACAACAGTTTGGTATAAATACATTTAATACATCAACGAGGAATCGCGGTTTCTTTAATACTTAATATACAGTCGAACCTCCACTTAACGAACCTCTATTTTGCGAATTTCTCCATTTTACGAATTTTCTTCTTAGCCGTAAGAATATTTAAGGTTTTCCATGTAAAAAAACCTCCAAATAACGAAGCGCATTCTCTATTTAACGAACTTTTTTCTGATAATCTAAAAAATATTCCATCCTATTTTTCAAATATTTCTTTCTTTAAACACTTTTACTGAAGTTTCTGCACGCTATATGTTAAAATAAATATAAACTTTTTCTTAGAGTAGTGAATAAGTTTAACTCTATATTATAACGGTTATTCTTTATGTTTTATTCTTCCTTACGTAAAAGAATAAAAGTAAACTGCTATAATTATTATTACATGATATGTAGAGCTTCTACTAGTTTAAAAGCAGTTCTCATGTAGCCAAAGCATAATTAAAAAATATAAATCTCTTTTTTACGAATTTCTCCATTTAACGAACTTTTTCGCTAGATTTTGCGACTTCGTTAAATAGAGGCCCGACTATATCGATATGGCGGGTATAACATATATAAAAAAAAGAGAGGGTTGTAGGATAAAATAGGATAGATGAGCCATTGTAATTTTTGATGCGTAGATGAGTTAACGAACGTCATATGCTAAAAAAAATTCTGCTGTCTGTATTCTTTAGACCAGTGTTTCCCAACCTTTGGTTCGCGAACCCCAGGGGTTCGCACGCTGCAAAAAGGAGGTTCGCGAAAATCATATTGTAATGGCGGAATTTTTTTATCGCGAACGTAAAAGAAACGACAAAATAATAAACTTACATACGTATGAGGAAGGCGTGCAAAAATGATTAAAAAAAATAATAAATTGATTTCCAGATGATGCAGAAAAGTACACTGTTAAAAATGTCCGTAAGAAAATAGTAAAATAACCATTTATTTGATTTTTATTTTACCATATTTAACTACAACAGCTGAATAACCATTAAAAAGATGGTACTCAAACCGCTGATTGCGAAAAAAAATCGTTTATTCTCTGTTTTTCCTAAAGAACGTTTAACTAATCGTCATTTTCAAGCGCTCAATAAGAATCGGGCGTCCATCTTGGTTGCAAAACCTTACCGGTCCTACGTTGTTTTAAAATAGGAATATGGATTTATCAGTTAAAATCTGCATTTGTATATAAAAAAAGAAGGAAAAAAAGTGGCTAAAGTAGTGGTTACTAAAATAGAAACACATACACACGTAAATCAAAAATGGGAGACATCGGATTCCCGAACTGTTTGCGAATGAGCGAACCCATCATTTGAGCTGCTGAAGCTTGTTTGTATTTTAATTTTTGCAGCAAATAAAATGATTTTCGTCAATATACAGTAAATTTAGACTAAAAATGACTTTAGATCCAATCAAAAACTGAAATCTCAATTTTAAGGCAGTTTGCCTGTTGGAAAAGAAGATATTTTGATAAATAAACGGCCGCTTCACGTGGTGTAGATGGCCGAATGGCTAGAGAACAAGGTTGGTATACCGTACACCCGGGTTCGATTCCTGCAAGCTTCGTTTATTGTTTCTACTCCTCGAAGATTCTACTCCTCGAAATGGTTCAAAAACAGTAAAAATTTTGTTTTGAAACCATTTTTAAATGGTTATAAAACCGTAAACTTTTGTATTTACGGCTTTTTAACCAAGTTGATCGGAAATGGTTAGGTCCCGTAAGTATCGAAAAATGTTCCAAACCGTAAATTTAACGGTGAATTAGATGGACAGACTGCTGCCGGTCATTTAACCGTAATTTTATGATGAAATTTCTAATAGTGTAGTAAACTGGCATAGGAAGCACGCATACAAAATTTGAAATGCACTTATTTCTACTTTTGCCTAATTTCTAATTTGTATCACATCCAAATTTATCATTTCGGTACCGGTTTGGGTCATAAATTGGCATCGAAAGGTATTTATTGGTATATTTTTAATTTTAAGACACATTTTCTTTTCCTACCATTTCCCACTTTTTCCTCGCAAGCCGGAAGAACGAGTCGAAAATATGAAATTTTACTTCATAAAATAAAATTTTGCATTATTTTAGGCTAATTTTTCACTACACTAACCCTAAAGTGAAACCAGTAGATATTTATTCATTAATTTAAAACTTGGACTCGCATTTATCCCACTTTATTCCAACTTTTTTGCATTATCGCAAGATCACAATTAGAAAATTAAAAATATGCCAATTTTAATTTTCCATTGAATTTCCAAAACTTTTCCGAATTTCGTATATTTCAACCAAAAGTGGAACCCATCGGAAAAGTAACTTTTAAAATTATTTAGAAATACGTATGTTTACTGCCCTAATAATAATTCAAAAAGAAAAAATAATAAATAAAATAGTTTTTATAAAAAAAAAATAGAACCGACTTCAAATTATAAATTGCGCTAAAAAGTGAAAAATAAATTATTTTTTTAAACAACATCGATGTGACTTTTAAACATATTTTTAGAAGTCGGTGCAAAATTAGGATAGATGAAATCTTTTGTAATCAGGAATCAATTACAAATACATTATATGTATTTTCCCAGAATTAGCAACAGTTTCAATATGAAGTAGCAAATGGTGTAATGGTAATTAGACTCATCATTTTGCACCGACTTCTAAAACTATGTTTAAAAGTCACATCGATGATGTTTAAAAAATTAATTTATTTTTCACTTTTTAGCGCAATTTATAATTTGAAGTCGGTTCTATTTTTTTATAAAAACTATTTTATTTTATTATTTTCAGTGTAAATACATTTTCTATAAATATATATTTTTTTAATCCATATCAAAGGGCAAACCTTCTTTGAATAAATGGCACTAAAAATTAATCATTTGTATGAAAAATTTCGTTTTGAAGTCGATTTCAGCAAAGAAACTGATTGGATTTAATTTTTGCCTCAGAAACCTTTAGTCAAACTCTTGTTGTAATTGCTTTTAGTATTATAGCACAATGACAACAAACACTTTTTAAACAATGACTTTTATATTTATTAATAGTTTTCCCAACAAAGAAAAAGCAAGCTAAGCCTTTCAAATTAAAATAAAAAATACTGATTTTTCACCTGTAACGTTGTTTCTAAAGCACAAATGTAGTCAGATTGATGTACGATATTTGAGTTAGACGACCCTCTATCGATTAAAGAAAAAATCGTCAAAATCGGTTCATTCAGTCCAAAAATTATGGATGAAAAAACAAAAACATATTATTTTTCTGCCTATTACTTCTGTTCTATGAATCGAATATAGTCAAACGAAGGTACGGGACCTATGGGACCCTCGATCGATTAAAAAGCAATCATGAAAATAGGTTCATCCAGTACGAAGTTATGAGTGGACAAACAAAAAAAAAAACGACATACAACATGGATGTATAACCTCCTTCCTTTGTGAAGTCGGTTAAAAAGTATTTGTAGCTGTATTATAGTTTTTATTTAAACTTAGATGTTTCACATCTAAACCCGTTACTAACGACTACAAAAGCGTGTTCGCCATTTTCTTTTGGAACTTAGGAGGGGTTCGCGAGAGCGAAAAGGTGGGGGAACACTGTTTTAGACAGACTCTAAAAAGAATTTAAAATACATCAAAAAATGAATCATTTTCAGCTTTACGCCCACTGAACGCCAAAAATGGCGCCAATTGAACGCAACATTTTTACAGTGACGGCGCATAGAATAATGGGTCTTAAATTTGATGTTTACTATGTCGATACAGGCTCGGGCTCCTAAAGTGGGGCGGACGGCACTTAGGGAAAAGTTAGCCCGTAAAACGGAGAATGAAAACGTGATGAAAGTGCCTAAAAAATCGTAAAAAACGGACCTGTGTGGGCAGAATACAGAATGAGTGAGAGGTGGCGAAAGACAAGGCAGGAAAAGTGAAAACAATTTCTCGGCCAGATAAGAGGCTTTCTCGATTTCATAAACGAATCTTTTCCGGAAGTGAAACCGAAAGTTTGACATTTCGTAAGACGCTGAGAATATTTTCCTACTTTTACAGCCCACCACGTCTAATCCTCTTAGCTCGACGAGGAAAGGAAGGAGAAATAGAATTTTTTATCTTTCTATTGTCATATCGGTTTTGTCTGGTCAATTTTCAGAATAACTACACTAAAAAATTTTCGCGTTACTAACACCATTTTTGGTGTTCAGTTTGTGTACTGTTGAAAATAAATCATTTTAAAACCTGTAAAGTTGACCACCTGTCTAAGTTGATCACTTTTTTCAGGAACGGAAGAAGCTCTATATTATATAATGTAGGGAAACATTTGTAATTTGACCACTTAACTTGACTACCTGTCTATATTGACCACTAGTCCGCCACATTTGGTGTTCAGTTTTGTGTACAGTTGAAAATGATTCATTTTATGATGTACAGTAAAACCTATAAAGTTGACTACCTGTCTAAGTTGATCACTTTTTTCAGGAACGGAAAAAGCCCTATATTATATATTGTAGGGAAACCTTTGTAATTTGACCACCTAAGTTGACCACTTGTCTATATTGACCACTTATGTCGGTCGAACTTGGGTGGGAGTATTATAAGAAACCCTTCGCAAGTGGATCGCCTACTTATCGCAATATTTATTTTTTTACCTGTTTTTGCAATATAAGAAAAACTAAAACAACTTCTCCACCAGGTTTATTTTATGCTATAATGTTAGATCAGTATTTGTCTGGATGGATTAAACATCAATACGAAGAAACATAACTTACAAAGAAGTTTGCCTAAACTTCTTTGTAAGTTAGCCATATGGGAAAACTACTATGAACACTTTTATTCTTTAAAAAAGTTTCTATTTTCCTCTATCTGATGTAGCCATTTTTAAAAATTATGCGCTTTTAGGAAATCTTTACCATCAAATAAGTAACTTACATAATAAGATATTTATCTTTATTTTAGCGAAATACTTTACTTTTAAAGCTGTATAGGATACATTGTAAGTGATTCAGGTTACATTTCACTAATGATATTTCAGATAATTGTGAAAAAACATAGCTAGTTACTATTTCAAAGTAACGTTAATACATGAAGCTATACCTTAAATAGTTACATATGTATAAATGCATAGTGTAAGAAATGACAAAAATCTGCACTCTCTATCAGTTGATCCCAGTCTAAGTTGACCACAAAGAGCTTCATCACGAGTGGTCAACTTGCACAGGTTTCACTTATTTTAAATTCTTTTAAGTGTCTGTATAAAAAAAATACAGACAGCAGAATGTACGTTTAACTCAGCTACGCCTCAAATATTCATGACGATAGCTCATTTATCCTATTTTCATAGACAGGAGCCATGGCAATGAAATGTCGATACGTAACACATTTCATGTGCAAAGAAACGTTATACTGCCTAGATTTTTTTAGACAGACACATAAAAAAATTTAAAGTACAGTCAAACCTGTGTAAGTTGACCACTTGTGGTTCAGCACTTTAGTGGTCAACTTAGACAGGTGGTCAACTTACAGAGGGTGGAGATTTTTTGTCATTTCTTACATCATGCGTTTATTCATTTGTGATTTATTAAAATATAACTTCATGTATTAACGTTACTTTAAAATTAGTAACTAGCTGTTGTTCACAATTATCTAAAACTAGTACGCCCGGCAGTCATACGAAATGACCGCTGTTCTAGATATTATAAATTGTAATTAAAGTGATTTGGGCAAAGGTGTCTGCTCATTCAAACAGAATGACCCAGGTCAGGCGGCGAGGACGTCCCTTTGCATACTGCCCCACACTACTATATATTTATTTACTATATAATCAAGTTGTTTGAAAAATATATATTTACCATCCAAAGAACTTATTGAAAATTTTATTATGCTTTTCAAAACAAAAGTTGTTGATTTTCTCGGGACGCAGACATTAACCGTGCCGAATGGGGTCCCGATCGGTAAAACGGCCTGGGATCCTATAGCGGACAGACAGACAGAATAAGCCACTTATATATAAGATATCATTAGATACATTTAATCTGAATGACTTATAATGTATGCTATGCAACTTTAAAATTAAAGCACTTAGTTAAACTAAAGATAAGTACAGTATTTTACTTATTTGATGGTAAAGATGCCTTAAAAATACATTTGTTATCAAAATGGCTAGATCAATTAAAAGAAAATGGAGAAACTTATCAAAAGAACAAGAGAGCACGCATAGTTGTTTTCCCGTATGGTTAACTTACAAAGAGGTTTAGGCATCTTTATATGGATGTTTCATCCATCCAGACACATACTGGTCTAACATTATAGCATAAAAATATCCTGGAGAAAAGTTTCTTTTTATCTTTGCAAAAATAGATAACTAAATAAATATAGTAATAACTGACAATAGAAGAGTCAGACAAAGTTCATTGTACAAAGGTCGTGTGAACCCACGATTTTTACCTTCCTGTTCTTGTCTGTCAAAAGAAGTACCTTAAGAGCACAATTGTCGAAAACGCAGCTGTAAAGGAATTACATTTTATTACACTAATAAAATAAAACGATAGTTCTACAGCGGTATATCTCATTTCCCATATTGCGACAATACACATTTGTAAGATGCCATGAGATAAAAAGAAATAGCGAAACGGGAGAACTTGCCGAGAGTTGAATTTTAAATTCCGAGTGGGCAAGTTGTTATTGCTTTCAAGGTAATCCTGTGCCTTTCGCCTCGAGAGAAGAAGCTGCAAAAAAAAAAAAAAAAATCTTCTTACGCGGAAATGCATTTAAATTTCTTACATAATACTTACTTAAAATGATACTTTAAATTGCTCTAAATAGACCACATTCCTTCTTGACACAATCACTAAATTAATCCTTTATTTAAGTAAAAAAAAGTGTAGTTATCTTTACACTTAACTTACTTGAAGTCAGTTAAGTGTAAGTTAACTAAGTAAGTTAGGTGCAGTTTTAAGTAAGTTAAGCGAGGTTAACTTGCATTTAACTTACTTGAAGTAAATTAAATTTAGTTTTAAGTAAGTTAAGTGTAGTTTGAGTAAGGTAAGTGTAGTTAATTAAGAATAAAGCACGGTTTGTACGTCTTTGCACCGCAGTCCCAATTTATTAACAACCATTGTAATGTTGAAATACAATCTGACCACAGAGTCCTGACACTTGGGCGCTACTGCGCATGGCAGAAAAAGACGAATCCGTTCGTGGGATAGGGAAGTTCGCAAATCAGAATGTTAGCTTTTCTTGTTAGTTGAAATCAACCAAATTTATAAAGTGGCATATTACATCAGCTCGAAAGAAAAAAAGTAAGCTAAATGAACTAAAACTTGAACAAAATACGGCTCATTCCTTATACCTGCAGTTTCTCCCTTGAATATGAATGGATACTTCTTGGCATTCTGCCAGTCTTCCTTTGCCAGTAAGACTGTACTTCGTTTATACGACGCAAATTTCAGTAACGCATCGTTTCCTCTCGTGCTAAAATTCCAAAATTTTTCTGTTCTCAGTTTTTAGTTCCCCTGTCCTTATGGGGATACTTATGAAGTAAAACCATGACGCTGGAAGTCCGAGAACTGACAATAGAAGAGTCAGACAACGTTCATTGTACAAAGGTCGTGTGAAACCACGATTTTTACTTTCCTGTTCTTGTCTGTATTTTAAAAACCGAACTTTAAAAACACTCATTGAAAGATGAAAATGAAAACTTGACAAGAGTACAGGATAAACAAAATTGGAATTGCTAAAAATGTTGAACATAGCAGTTTCCACTGTCTATGACTGAACGAAAAATCGAAAACAGGGCAAGATTGCGAAAACCTTTTTATAATTTTCATCAAAAAAAAAAACATAATTAACTTGTACTACTATTCTATAAGCTAAAAATACTACGTACTACCGCGAACAGCTCTGCCATCCAAAACAGTAATCTGCTGGCATAGTGACAATTGATGCTATATGCCAGTTCATAAATGGAGTTGCTTCCAACAAACAGAGATGCAAGCATTCTGATTCGCGTACTAAACAAATGCACGTGCAAAACGAACTTTCCTTATGGATTCGTCCTTTTCTGACATGTGCAGAAGCGTCCAAAAGTCAAAAGTCCGTCGTCAAACTGCATATTCGGTTTTCCTACGAACCTCAAATTAAGCAGAGTTTACTTTTCTAATGCATCAAAAAAAAAAAAAAAATCGGTCCGCTGATTCATCCGACGCAAAAGTGACGTCATTTTCGAAGGCGCTTTATAACGATCGATGCAAGAAAAGCATCTAGACTCCACTCTTAAGCATTTGAGAAAAAAATCAGTGTCAACGAGAAGGGCGCAGTGCCGGATCTAGGGTGGAGCAAGCCGGGGCCCATGCCCCGGGCGGCACTTCTAGGGGGCGGCAAATTACTCTAATGCACAAAAAAAAAAGGAAAAAGAAAGAAAAGAAAAGAATTAAGGAGAAAAAATATATATATTTAATTAATAAAATTTAATTTTTGGAAGAGAATTAAAATCCTACTTCTGAGCTCCGATTTTATCATTGATCAGCTATTTTGTTAACTATTAAAACCGATTAATAAAATTATTTGTTTGTATAAACTGTCGGAAATTCTAGAAGTTAGATTAGGGGCGGCAAATTTCGGAATGTCAAAATTTAAATTTTAAAAAGTCAAGGTTTTTCCCCTCTTGTGATAGTGAAATACGTACAAATCAGGCTGTGCTCAAACAATACCCAATGGTTTTTCTTTTAGAAACTTTCAAAGCATCCTTCTAGGAAGAGGTGGGAGCTTATAAGTGTCGTTTGAGAAGGCAAACGAGTGGCTCTTCGATATGGGCGTTAGTAAGAAGGAGGGGAAGGGGAGAATCCTGCCCTGTGGATTTAAAAAAATGCCAATTTTTTCTGAATTTTAAATATTACTTTTATGAGTAAAAATGTTTAAATTTAAAAAAGTTTTTGTCTGCTTTTCTTCCCCTAAATTTTTGAAGTCCCAAAGCGGGCCTCAAAATGCACCAGTTTGCATATAATTTTCAAAAATTTTCCGGACCCCCATACAACTGTCAGAATTGCATATCTCCAGTTAAGAGGGACCTTTCATATGGCTCTATTACCCCTAATGTTGAGCTGAAAGGGCCATGCTGTTTGGACATCAACGAAAGTTTTATGGCTTTATCAGGGACCCAAAAAGAAAAAAATCTTCAACAAAAAAAAAGGCCAGGTTATAAAAGTTATATGAAATATCAACAATAATTGGTTAAAGGGGGGCGGCATTTTTAAGTTTTGCCCCGCCTCAGAAAACTCCAAGATCCGGTACTGAGAAGAGGGAGGGAGGGATGTGGTGTCATGGCGCAGACTGCGCCATCGAAATTTAGGAGGGGTGTTTTAGGGTGGGTTCAGCCGTTTTTTGGGGGGAATTCATCACTAGAGGGTCCGCCATCGTTCTTATAGGGGGGTGACACTCCTGCAAAAGAGTGCTTTAGAATCTCCGATGATTCGTCTGACGCAAACGTGAAGCCTTTCGAAGTCGCTTAATTACAATTGATTCCAGATCAAAGCCGTTAGTACGCTGCACGCTCAGGCATTTGAGGCATAAGTGACGCCATTTTCGAACCACTAACTATCGATTCCAAAATTCGACCACCAGACAGTACGAAAAAGGATTTCACCTTCCATACAGTCTACGGGATTCGATCCCCTTTCTTCTTTATCGTTCCAAGGTTATTATGATGCTTAAAGTTATTAGAACACGAAAAGTGATGTCTCACGAAAGAAATATAAAAAAAACCTCCCACACACAAAAAGAAAGTGAACTCGTTGCACCCATCCTTGCGAGATTTATGGAGGTTGGTTGCCGAATCGAACACCAACTCGGCTATTCATTATGCACGACAATTACTTCCATTTACGAGATGGTTTCTTTGCACAATTCAATGACCAAAAAAAAAAAAAAAAAAAATAGCTATCTGGATCTTTACGAGGTACATCAGCCCCAAAAGGATCCCATTTCTCAATCTTAAGTTCTGGAAACGCCTTGGATGCGCTCGTGTGTGACCCAGTGCTGAAGCAGCTTGGTCCTCAGTCGTTGTTATTTTATTGTTATTTTATTATTATTACTGAATGTGAGGTTTATGCATTTATTTTCTTTTTTTACCCCATCTTTAATTTGATTACCTTACATTGAAGCTGCATGTATTGCTGACTTTCCCATCACCAAACACCGCTAGGTTGTTCAAATTGTTGAGGAAAAGAAAAGAAGGTTATCCCTTTGAATTTTCTTGATTTGAAACTTCGGTTTCAGCACGTTTATTTCATTTTCTAATGTGTTGCGTATATATGTTGGTTCCTTACCATTGCAGACCTAATGCGTTCCCCAGATACATACCATTTCTTTCAGCGGCACCACAATGAGTGTAGTGCCATCTTGGCGCACTAAGGCTTCGGCTAAAAGGTGTTTGGGTTCGTGGTGGAGAAAAGTGTAGTGGCATCGGGTTAGAATGTCCCGATCATGTTGGATACCCGCTGAAGGTCCACGTTATACATTCGGGGATACGTGCATGTAAAATCCGTGGACCCCGCTACCACGCCCCCGGATGCAGGACATCCCTAAGGCTTAGTGTTAATAGGGAAGGAGGTTTTAAGAAAAAGTGTAGTACCATCGCCGTATGAGAACTTTGCTGTCCAGTTTCTTCACCTGAAAGGGTGAGCACCCGGTCAACCACCAACCTTATCCCCTGATCTTACTTCACACTCCCCGATGTGAATGATTACATTTAAACGAGACATCACAGTTCTACCGCGAAAAAGATCCCTGACAGGCAAAACGCCAAAAAGAATCCACTCATGTTCAAGGGAAAAACTGCTGTTGTTAAGAAATGTGCCCTATTCTGTTCTCGTTTCAGTTCGTTCAGTTCATGCTCGATTTCTTCCGAGCTGATGCGATATGCCAGTTTATAAACTTGGTAGCTTTCAATAAACAAGAGAAGCAAACATTGTGATTCGCGGGCTATCAAACGCACCTGCAAAGCGAACTTCCCTCAAACTCGAACGAATCCGCTCTTTTCTGACATGCGCAGAAGCGTCCGAATGTCAAAATTCCGTGGTTAAACTGTAGTCAGCTGTCAGATCCGAACTCTGCCTGCATTCGGCCTGTATATTATATACATATATATATTTATTTTCAGTCGGCAAAATCAGGCACAGCATCAAACACAACCGATTTTACCTCGCAACGGCCCTGGCCCCTAGCCCCGCTCCTATACCCACCCATGCGCTGAGCCAATCAAAGGGGGTTGGTTAAAAACGCTTTCTTGTTGAAAGCCTACAAGTTCAGGTTCAGCCTATTATTAAGCTGAAGAAAAGATTTCCGGTAAAATCTGTTCTCTGTACATCTCTCGTATTCGATGTCTCAACCCGCAGAACTACTCGGACGAGGAGAGTTCAAATTTGCAAATTCTGCCAATCGATGGCTCTGAACGAAATTCTTAGGGATCCGTTCGGCTTGGACGAGAAGGCCAGAGGAAGATGAGCGAAAAATCCAATTCCGTCCGAGACGTGTCTCTTTGTGTTTCTCAGACAAACCGCGGAAATAATCCTCTTATTAAAATCTTGTCCGAGTCCATCTCCGTATGGCTGAGCGAGCGTGTCTTGTTTGTTTGTTTTTCCCAGCATCAAGACATTGTTCACGAAAACTCACACTCACGCGTAACGTCAGTGGTTGTTTGTTTTCATATTCCAATGCAGAACAAAATTTCCCGGCCTTTCCCGCCTACGGAGCCTTTTTGACCTAAGTTCTTGGGAATCGTAACCGTCCGTGTACTCGTATTCTTCAACATATTATCATAGACGCAGTTTGAAGGCGAAAACCTCAGAAAAATTATCATCGCTTTGTGCCGGCAGGGTGGCATAGGGGTAAGTCGCAGGCCTCGTTCGCACTATCAAACCTGGTCCCAGTCGGTGGATTTTAACCCTTTAATTACGGGTACCGTCAATAGACGATTTGGCGAAACTTTCCTGTGGTACAGGTAACGTCAATAAGCGATTTACTGACGTTAATGTACGTAATTTACTTTTTTTATCGGTCAGCCAATAACAAAATTTATTATGGCGAAAGTTCAAGCTCACTTTCGCCATAGCAAATTTTGTTATTGGCTAACCACTCATGACATGTAAGGTAAATGACCCGGTAGTGGACACTTTTTTCTCCACCTGACCCCTACCTGTTAGCCGAGGCCTTAGGATTGCTTACGCACGGGGAGAGGTGGTGTGGTCTACGGATTTTATATGCACATATCCCCAAGTATACATGGTGGTCTTCAGTGGGTATCGAACGTGCGACCTTCCACGGGCTACCACGGCCCATGGTAGTGGACACTTTTCTCTACCAGACCCCTACCGGTTAGCCGAGGCCTTAGGGTTGCTTACGCACGGGGACAGGTAGTGGGGTCTACTGATTTTACATGCACATAAGGTAGTGGACACTGCTCTAATAGTGGACACTTAGACCTTTAAGCTCCTAAAATAAGTGAATGTAACATTAAACTTGAATGAAATGATCAGAACCTATAGCGAACGATTCCTAGTGCTGGTTCATAGAACTACAGTTGGCGTGGAGCATCTGTGCAAATACATGGATCATAATATATAATAGCTGCCTCCACGACGGTCACATTTACTGCTCTTTACAAAAGCCTATCAGTAAGAAGGTGAGGGATTTGGGGGAAAAAGCGCGACATCATTTATGAAGGGTCCCTTAGTCATTTTTTAAAATATTTCTCCAAGTGAACAGCATAAAATAGATCATATTTATTTCTGTCCACTACTCATGCAAATACGTGTCTTATAAAAGTCCACTATAGATACAAATGAAGTGTTTAGTAAATGGGACGTAAAAATCCTAATTTTTCATCAAATAACATTTTTTCAGGCAATTAATTTTTAGAGAAATAGTTGGCGATGAAGCTAAATATGCAAATAAGTCCCTTGAAAAAATTTTGCGACGTAAAAGAGTACGAAAATTTTCTTAACTGTGTCCACTACCGGATCCTTTACCTTACATAGAAATGGATGTATCGCCATTTGTGCAATTTTTGAATACTTTTTTGGGCGTTCAAACAAACAGATTTGTTTTCCGGTCGTTAAAAGGTTAAAGATGCGGAACCTCGACAGCGCACATGTCGTATGATGATGTGGCATGTTAAAGATCCCTTGAGGCTAAAATTAAATTTGTAGTGCAGTTTCGCATCAATGAGAGCTCAGGTGCCGCCATCTAGTGTCAAAAATTGCGGCGATGGTACCACACTCATTGTGATGCCGCTGAAAGAGTGGGTACCAATCTCTGGGAACGCACTAGGTCTGCAGTGCTTGTGAACCAATATATGCAGCCTATTAGAAATTTAAAAATAATATATTAGCTTTACTGTTTCCCGCAAGGTTGAATCACTGGACAGAGAAAAGGCTTAACTGAGCATCAATATCTGCCTAAACTATGTACCCTCACCACTGAAAAGTATTTATAGTAGTGAATTATTTATTATTCCTATCATTAACTGAACATATTTGTTGTCAAAGCATATAATTATCCAGAAAACTGAAAGAATTCTGTAAAGGTTGTTTCACTGCAAACAGAGAGTTACTGCAGTGAAAAGCACCTGTCTGGGCTACAATAGCTTGCATATGCCGTGGCAGCCTAGTGGTTAGGACTTCCAACCAGAAGGTCGGGTTTTCGATAGGTGACCCGCCGAGCCAACATGTACACTTGGAGATACGTGCATGTAAAATCCGTGGATCCTGAAGTCCGGAGGGTGGAGAGTGTCCCTTCCCTTCATTCTTAGGTCAAAAAAAGGAAGGTAGCGTAGTTGTGGTGGCACCATGTGGTGTCATCCGAACACATAATGAGCATAATCGTACTTCCACCGTTGTGGTGCTTATCTATAAAAGGAAGAGCTTCGTTACTGCCCTCAGGGTCGCTCCGCGATTCGGGCACCGAAGTGGCATTATAAGGGGCCGTTCATAAATGACGTCACGCTTTTTTCCCATATATTTGACCCCCCTCCCCCCCTTTTTCACAATATGTCACACTTCAGCGGACCTCCCTCCTCCCCTTTTTCACGCGTCACGCTATGTTGCATAATGCGTGATGTCACACTTCTTGTTACCCCCTCCCCTCCCCTTGTCACACTTTGTCACAATTTCCCGAACCCCCCTCCCCCCCTCGAACCGTGACATCATTTATGAATGATCCCTAACCATAGAGAGAAAAGAGGCAATAACAAATTGTATTAAAATGAATTGACGACCTCTGAACACTCCTAACATATCTGCTAGGGAACCTTGGCACCCCGTAGATTTCAACTCTTTTATCGGTGACACCGACAATTCCGAGGGTCGTTTGTTCTACCGAACTTGGCCCCTTTTTCATTTATGTTTTTGTTACTCTCTGAATAATCCTGCGATTTGAGTCTAAATTGTATACTTGTGAAAATATGCTTAAAAAAAGTGGGTTATGGCTGCGTCATGGCCACGGCCGTGTGTTGTACGTGAATACGTTTATGTAACGGATTATATATTTTAAATAAATATTCTTACTTATGTATTTAGGATAAAAGCAAGGAAACAAATAATTATTGTGTTACAATATAACTTTATTAAGTAATAACTTTATAGTTTTGGCATTTCGACGCGTATAAGCAGACATTATCTATATATTTTTGATATATTCTAACACCTTATTATATTCACTGTCACTACTTTAAACCGTCTGTGGATTTTGGCGACAGCTGATGAGCTTCTACGAGTCAAAAGCTGTAGTGATTGGAAATTTCGATACGCAGCAAAATAACCTCAAAATGGCGGCGCTTCCCTCTTTACAACCCGCGATGCGTCACTGTTCTCGCTTATCGTAATGATTTTTTTTTTATTCTTTAGCTATCCAGTGGTATTATTTAATTTTGGATGCAGAGGATAGATTCGAAACTACAACGCCAAACTGTATCCCCCGATTTTGTTATCATTAGATTTTTTGGATTGCTCCCGTATGGTAGCAAATTTAAAGACGTATTCAAGTCAAAAAGGATATTTATGAGGTTGCCAAATAAATTAAGTTGATAAATTGTCGGAAATTGTGAGGATAGCGTCCTGCACGCGAAGTTCGAAAACATCCATCAAGGGTTTCCTTTTCCTCGTGTCAAAAGAAATCGAAAAAGTCTCGGTTTCAATGATCCCCGCGAATGATCGAAAACGTATGATTATCGGCTGCTGCATATTCATGAACGGGATGAAATATGGACGCTCTCGCTCCCGTTCGATCGCTCTCGGCCCGAGGCGCCCGCCGGATTCTTGCCCTCTCGTTCGTTCTGATTCCTGCTCCCATTCCTACGCTTTTCCATCCTTGCGATTCCACCAGCTGGAATCATTCAATCTGCAGAAGCGATTCCAGTTGGAATCCAAACTTTGGACGAGAATCCTATGTATCCGGTTGGCTCTGAATGGAATAATTTAAGAATTTGACGCCAACCTCTTTCTTGAGATAAAAACTCAGAAAAATAGAAAATCCTTTTCTAATGTAAAAAAAAAATACACCATTTATCAGAAGTTAGCGTTCGCCCAACAATCGAAATCCGACCGTAACAAACAGAGGCGTACGTAGAATTTTTTTAAGGGGTTCATAATGTTCTGAAACTACTAAAAGAAATTCGAGTATGTAATAAAGCACTATTATTTCCTTAATTTAGACAGCTAGTTTTGACTTGAGCTCAAAGGGTAAACCCCTAAACCCCCCTTGCGTACGCCACTGGTAATAAATAAATTTAACATCGAAAACATTATGCCATTTAACTCACTGTTTTGTCTCTGCCTATGTATATATATTTTTAAAAAAGCTACCATGTATTACACCATGGAATCTCAACGGGAGTCATATGCCCCCTCAGGGAGAGGGGCACAGGAGAAAATATGAAAATAGGGGACCCATGAACCATGTGAAGGGCTTTGGCTGACTTATTTCAAGCTGATAAAATCTTTCACTTTTAACCATTACTGAGAGAAATTAAGTGTTAGTTGATTCTGAAAAGATGAAAATTGTAAACAAAATAGTGCTGTAGAAATGGTTGCATTAAAAATAATTATCATTACAATTAATAGGCTGCAATGAATCGGCATCGGCCAATTATCTCCTGCCGATTAGTTATCGATCATCGGCCAATGAGGTGCATTCATTCTTAGCCTACTTTCGAAAGATCTCGGCGAGTACATCTCATTTCCATATTTGACGTTTCGATTTGAACAATTTCTTTTTCAATTTTAAACAGTTCAAAAAATCTTAACATTAACACATATGGGCAAATTGCGTAAACTCTCGGCGGAAGATTCAAGTTCCTATGAAGAAGGTTATTGGAAGAAACTCTCCATGAGAAAAACATATTCAAATCAAATATTTTTTGATTTGAACATATTTTGGACATTTTTGAACAGTTTAAAAAAAATTCACTTTAGCGGAAATTTCAATCCTATATAAATCCTGATCTAACAGACCGATTTGCTTGGAACAAACTTTATCGGAAAGATGTTAGAGACGTAGAACATGTACAGATACGAAGTTCAACCGGAATTTTCCTATGAAATTTTTTGGTCGGGATTTTTAAGGATATTTTCGAATGAATGAGTGGTTAAATGAATGAGTGAAGGAATGAATTAGTGAATAAATAATAAAATAAAGTGAATGAATGAAGAAAATAAACTCTGCGTAGAATGAAGCATTTTGATTAGAATCGGGGGTATTTCTTAAAGGGGTAATGAAAAATTGAGCAATGTCTCACTGAGTACACTAAATGTGGTACACAGAGTTACGGACTTTGATATTACATTTTTTAAATTTTTTTTATATGTATAAATAAGTTTTATGCTAATGATAACCAGTAGTTGGAATTAAAGTATATCTACTCGTAAGATGGCAAACATAAGGACCAGTGATGGAATTCAAATCATTTAAGATTCGATACGCCTGAAATATTTTCCGTACCATTTAGAATAAAAAGGGTTAGTGCGTTATAAAGCGAAAAGAAAAAAATATATCTTACATTACATAGTCGCATTTATTAATATTTTGAATCACTGTTTATTTTATGTCGAAAGATATTTAAAACGTATCAGGCATTCATAAATAATGCTTCAATCTTTATGAAACTCGACAGAGTGGCGTAGTGGTAAGGCGCAGGTCTCGTACGCCCAAGATCGCAGGTTCGAACCTGGCCCAAGTCGGTGGATTTTCAAGATGCAGGAAATCGTCTGCGCCCATTAGACGGAATGTTAAATATCCCTTGAGTATCCGTTTGGCTTGGATATTCTCGGCTAAATGAAATACCTAATGCAATTCGCGTCAAATGAGAGCTCAGGTGCCACCATCTAGGGGGAACTGAGCGTCCAAATTCTCAGTGGCAATGGCATCCACCGACAGTGGTGCTACTTGAAAAAATGGATGCTGATTACCGGGGTACCATACGCAGCTCCATTAGAAAGAAAAAAAAAATCTTGCTGAAACTTTCAGAGAGAATGTTTTGAAGGTACCAATGAGCCGGGTCTTACCCGCTGATTCCCATCGCTGACAGGGCCGCTGGGGGGAGAGGTGATAAGCCGTAGAGCCTGTTTGCCGATCGTATTCAGTTAGTATACATATAAGAAGGTTTCGAGTCTTGAAAATATTTTTGGTTGTGCTACGCTTAGGGCCTTATTTACCATTAGGCCCGTGAAGCTCGGGCCTAGGCCGACTTTCAGGGGGACCCCTAATTTTGGTTTTTTTTTTTTTTTTTTTTTGCTATTTAAATTTTTTTAGAAAAATATTTAAATATTGCATCTTTCAAAAACAAACTGTTAGTGTTCTGTTGCTTCACAGAAATTTTGTATTATTAAATTATTTTAAAACCACAAGGAATTTTCACTTCGGAGGCCCCCAAATGTCGGTCTGACGATTTGAAATTCGAAAAACAATATCGATTTTGCACTTTGGGAGCCACCAGATTTTATTCAAACATTTTGTAATTTAAAAACAAAATCATTTTTCACGTGGGGGCTCCCAAATGTGAGTCCGACTCTTTGACATTTGAAAAACAAATTAGTTTTTACGCTTTGGGGGTTCCCAAATTTTGATGTGACTCTTTGAAATTTGAAAAACAAATTAGTTTCTGCGCTTTTGGGCCCCCAAAATTTTATGTATGAAAAATTTTTGTTGCGTGAGGGGCCCCCTAACGTGAGTTGTGCCTATAGTGATTCAAAATGTAAATCGGGCTCTGGCTGCGGCATCAACATTTACCTCAGTGTCGTTGCATCCCGGGTATCGAGAAAAGATGCTATAGAAACGCAACCGGTTTGTTTGAGACCCAGTTGCCGCAGAGGAGAGACCCGTTCTGGCTAAAAATAAGGACGGGTCGCCTTAACCCCGTTATTCCCGCCGAAAGAAGGTCGCCCACTCTCAGCAGGAAGCAAAGAAAGTGATTCTCTCACGTCACACCACTCGCGATGACGGACTAGAGAGGGATTTTTCTTCAAGCTTGCGGTGGGGGCGGGATCTCTCAGCGCTAGAACATTGTTATTCTACTGGCTAGGGGCGCACCGATGGGGGTAGACGAACGGGACCGGTCCCGAGTCTCAAAAGAAATATTGCATTTTGCTCTAAAATTTTCTCTCAATTGTTTGCTCTAACTGAAAATATAATGCTGGAAATGTAACTTGATTTGACACACACATAGACCCTGATGGAACTAACTGCTAATTAAAAGGGAGGGCTGAATGGAGGCAATTCATCGCTGTCACGTGATATCCGCTCTTTGTTTACTAAGATTTTCAATTGAGTTCTACGTGGAGTTCACTGGGCAAAATGAATTATCTTAAAATTAATTAGACTCTTTTAACACCTTTTTCGGATTAGAACCCAATATTTACATTTAATTTAATCATTATAAAAGAAATTTATTAATTACTACAATAGCTACAGTATTGTATTTAGTGTTAATTTTATGTAAAGTAGAAGAACTTAATTTAGGATTAGTTTTTAATTAGATTTGTCGAACTCGATGTAAAGCGATCCTTCGGCTTCCTTTGTTTACATTACGTTCATCGGTGCCACGTGATCAATGACGTTGCTTGAATAACCTCCATTGAACGTTTTTCTCGTAACGTGTTACTGCTCTAAAAAAAATAATGGAAGCATTCAAACAAAAATTGGTTGTTGCCATATAATAAAGCTGCTTTCATTTGAATATGTTTGTTAGTTATTAGAATGTAATTATATTCTGTATATCATTTGAATATTTCTTAATATCATTTGAATCCTTTTTGCACATTTTTCCTTTTAAATATATTTGATGGATTTTATCCTGTTCGGATAGGACGAAAAGTGTCACATCACTAGATAATTTCTTTGAAACTTATGCCCTTAAGTTTAGCAACAAATTTAAAATAATATTTAATACAAGAAAAAGTCATTTTGTCTGTGTGTTAAAGTTTCTTTTGTTTAAAATTAGAAATTACGTGGCGAACTCATAGGTGCCTCGCGACACCATTTGGGGTCGGGACCCACTGGTTGAGAGCCTGCTTTAACTGTTCTCAAATGTGTGAAGCAAGGAAGATGGAAAATAACACCAGTAGAATATGAAGATAAAAACAAAACCCATTATGTTTTTATCTCTAAAGAGAGCAGTTCAAACTATTCCGAGAATAAACAGACGGAAACCAGTAGAGCAAAAAATAAAACGATTTCTTATTTTCTTTATTTTTCCTATTCTTCTCAGAATGGAACGTAGAGGAAATGAAGATGATTCTCTCGGCAGCCGATGACCTGCGAGTCAGAGAACATTATTTTCGAAAATAATAAAGAATAAATAAAATTCTTAATTTAAAAAATAAAGTATGAGGCACTGATGTAAAATACAACTTGTCGACCGCGAACAACTGATAGCTCGCAGGATTCAACCAAAAGTCGGTCTATAGTTCAACCACGGAATTTTGACATTTTGACGCTTCTGCGCATGGCATAAGAGAACGAATCCAGGGGGCAGTTCGTTTTGCAGGTGTGTTTATTTAGTACGCGAGCCAGAATGTTTGCTTCTCTGCTTGTTGAAGGCAAACAAAATTTAAAAACTGACGTATAGCATCCGTTCGCAAAAATCAAGTACGCTAAATGAACTAGAACGATAACAGAAACGGCACATTCCTTATACCAGCAGTTCCTCCCTTGAGCATGTATGAATTATTCTTCTTGGCACTCTGGCAGGCGGATTGCTTTGGTTGATGGTAGAACTGTACAGGGAGCCCTCTATAGAAACGGGTTCCTATGAAATTTAGGAGCCTTTCGCTCCAAAGGAGGTAACATTTCTCTGGCTAAGCGCACTCTCAGAAACGCATGCTCAATCTCGCGAAATTTTCGTCGTATTTGACGAAATGGCTTCTTTAAAAATGCTCCGAGTCAATCTTTCGTCCATTTGCCGAAATGTGTGTAGTCACTTTCTAAGTCACGTGATCGCGCGAGGAGAGAACCGTTGTAAATGACGACATTTTCTTGGCGGTTGAAGAATCGTGGAAAATGAGGATTCCATTTTTGAGACTGCGCATATCGCAAGTGGGATTTGAGTGAACAGGAAGTATACTTCAATGGAAACAGGTCCTGATTTGCTATTGGCATTGGTTCGCTATAAAAAGGCGACACAATCGCACAATCGAACATTTTTCTCGCTAAGCAATTATTTCAAAAAGAAATGCAAGAATTTCAACAAAAATGTGGTGTGGTCTATCCCAGTACCCCTCAAATTAAGGCCGTGGTAGCCTAGTGGTTAGAGCATCGGACTTCCACCTGAAAGGTCGCGCGTTCGATACACGCTGAAGACCCTAGGGGATACGTGCAGGGCCTGATTAAGGCAGAGGCATACGGGGCAGCTGCCCCGGGCCCCCGCATCCGAAGGGGCCCCAAATCGAGTAGAAAGTTTATATTGTGTTTCCTTCTTTGAAGAACTTTTTAAAAACAAAATATCACTGCATTGTAAAATCGTTTAGTTTTATGTTAGCTTCTTCATTAATCTATCATATGAACCCAAAAATGCTATACTTCGTAAATTCATAGCATTCTAGTGAGGAATTCAGCTAAATTTTCGCAATAAGGATGAACAGATTTGGCCAATCAAAAGCCTGTGTTTTTTTTATTCTTCAGATGTGCTATATATCCTTTAATGGTAAACATAGAATTGTCAGAAAACCAATAAAATGGACAGGATATCTTGTTTGACCCTTTTTTAGCTTCCAGTCAATCTTCTTGTTACATTATCTGTGATGAGGTGAAAAATTTAAATACTTCTGTAAAGTTTGGTTCTTCATTACTGAAGAAGAAGGGGGGCCCCAAAGTATGTTTTTGTCCCGGCCCCAATTAGGCAAAGTCGGGCCCTGGATATGTGCATGTAAAATCAGTGAATCCCACTACCTCGCCCCGTGCGCAAGCAATCCTAAGGCCTCGGCTGACAGGTAGGGGTCTGGTGGAGAAAAGTCTGGTGGCATGGTGGATGTCTCATACACTATTAAAATTTCCGTAACAAAATAATAAAATAACCATTTATTTGTTATTTTACCATATTTAACTACAACAGCTGAATAACCATTAAAAAGATGGTACTCAAACCGCTGATTGCGAAAAAAATCGTTTATTCTGTTTTTCCTAAAGAACGTTTAACTAACCGTCATTTTCAAGCGCTCAATAAGAATCGGGCGTCTATCTTGATTGCGAAACCTTACCGGTCGTACGTTATTGTTAAAATATGAATGAAGTTTTATCAGTTAAAATCTGCATGTGTATATAGAAAAAAGAATATAGAAAAAGTCGCTTAAGCAGTGGATACTAAATAGAAACACATACATACGTAAATTAAAAATTGGAGCCTTCAGATTTCCGAACTGTTTGCGAATGAGCGAACCCATCATTTGAGCCGCTGAAGCTTGTTTGTATTTTAATTTTTACAGCAAATAAAATGATTTTCATCAATATACAGTAAATTTAGATTAAAAATGACTTTGGATCCAATCAAAAACTGAAATCTCAATTTTAATGCAGTTTTCCTGTTGAAAAGGAAGATTTATTGATAAACAACGACCGCCTTGTGCGGTGCCGATGGCCGAGTGGTTAGCGAGTAACGTTGGTATGGCAAACAACCGGGTTCGATTCCCGCAAGCTTCGTTTACCGTTTCTACGCCTCGAAGATTCTGCGCCTCGAAATGGTTCAAAAACGCTGAAATTTTTGTTTTGAAACCCTTTTTAAATGGTTAGGTCCCGTAAAGATAGAAAAGTGTTCCAAACCGTAAATTTAACGGTGAATTAGATGGACAGACTGCTTCTGGTCATTTAACCGTAATTTCATGCTGAAATTTCTAACACAGTGTACCACTCAAATTGGTATGAGACATTAACGAGATTGAACTTTTCTCCTCTCAGCGTATAAGGTAAATGACCCGGTAGTGGACACAGTTAAGAAAATTTTCGTACTCTTTTACGTGGCAACATTTTTTCAAGAGACTTACATCAATATTCAGCTTCATCTCCAACTATTTCTCTAAATATAAATGACCTACAAAATGTCCTTTGATGAAAAATTAGGATTTTTACGTCAAATTTATTAAACGCTTCATTTGAATCTAGAGTGGACATTTATAAGAAACGTATTTGCATGAGTAGTGGATAGAAATGAATATCGTCTATTTTATGCTGTTCACTTGGAGACATCATTTTAAAAATGACTAAGGGACCCTTCATAAATGATGTCACGCTTTTTCCCTATACATTTTCCGCAAATCCCTCACCTTCTTATGGATCGGCTTTAGTAAAGAGCAGCAAATGCGACCGTTGTGGAGGCAGCTATTAAATATTATGACCCATTTACTTGCATAAATGCTCCACGCCAACTTTAGTTCTATTAACCAGCACTAGGAATCGTTCGCTATTGGTTCTGATCATTTCCTTCAAGTTTAATGTTACATTCGCTTATTTTAGGAGCTTAAAGATCTAAGTGTCCACTATTAGAGCAGTGTCCACTACTACGGGCCGTGGTAGCCTAGTGGTTAGCACGTCGGACTTCCACCTGGAAGGTCGCGCGTTCGATACCCACTGAAGACCACCATGTATACTTGGGGATATGTGCATGTAAAATCCGTAGACCCCACTACCTCTCCCCGTGCGTAAGCAATCCTAAGGCCTCGGCTAACAGGTAGGGGTCTGGTGGAGAAAAGTGTCCACTACTGGGTCATTTACCTTATATCAACAATCCAAGAGTTGAAACATAAAATTGGTGAGCAAGTGTGCCACAATGGAAACAGGTAGGGATTATATTTTGGCCCCAAGTAGGAACGGCACCTTTGATAATTTTTAAAAGAATATTCATGTAAAAAATAGTAAAGTTTTGTGCTATATGTACTCTAATCGATATTGTACTATAGAAAACTAGTACACATCGACACATGATTTCGCCTTACTGTTCGGGGAAACAACGTGGATTCTACAAAATTTTAAGTATTTTATTTATTTTTTCTCCCTGGAGGGAAGGGGATGATCAAAAAATTCCTCGGCATTTCAGAAACAGATGTCAGTTTTGGGTTAGCCACATTTTTCGTCACATACACCCATCATTTAGGGGGGTTAGGAGGGGGCAACTGACCCCCCTGACGTAGATAATAGAATAGATTATGAATCTGCATGTATTTTGTTTTTGTTGTTATTTCTAATGCATCTTGGGTATCCAAACTTCTCCTCGCAGAGCGACCAGGAATGAAGGCAGTAAGGAGCGCCTTCCGTTTATAGATGAGCAACACTACGGTGGAAGTACGACTCGACACTAGATGGCTCCACCACAAATACGCCTCCTTCTTTTTTTGACCTAAGAGTGAAGAGAAGGGATGTTCTCCGCCCTCCGGTCCCCTCGGAACTGCCTCGGGACTTCAGGGCCCACGGATTTTACATGCACGTATCCCAAGTGTACATGTTGGGTCGGGTATCGAACACCCAATCCTCCGGTTGGAAGCCCGACATCGTAACCACTAGGTCTTAAGTATTTTGTTGTTTTTTAATAAAAAATACAAGAAGATACCCTTTGCCCTCCCCAGAAAAAATTCAAAATGACGGTAAATGAATGTAATAATTAATAAATATCTTTTATAGTAATTAAATTAAAGGTAAATTGGTTGCTTCATTTTTTGCCGGCGTACTTTGGTGCTGCTGGCTTGGTTTATATTCAGAAAAAGCTATGAAACTAGTCTAATTTTAAGATAGTTAATTTTGCTTCGTGAACTCCACGTAGAATTCAATTAAAAATTTCGTAGACGAATCAGCGATCATCGTTATCACGTGACGCGATGAATTGCCTCCATTGGCTATTTGTTCTCAAGCAACCATCTTTCATTTTCTTCCTCACTTAAAAAAAAGAAAAGAAAAGAAAAAAAAAACAATTTCTTTTATAATAAACACTTTCCTTATTCAAAAATTTTTCACCTACGTTTCCAATTATACCCATAGGTCGTCGTCCTTATTCGATCATTTTGGCTGAGAAACTGCAAAATAGGATTTTGATCATATTAAGGGCATCGTCAATATCACACAATTCTTCTAAAAAGACATTATCCAGACTTCTTCTTTCTGTTTTAAACCTACTGAACTATTTTCCTTATATACGCTGATGCCCTTCTTTAAAAAGTTCTTCAGTTTTCGCTCCCACGAGCATTTTTTCTCTCATACCATAAATATGTTTTAAAAAATTAAAAATAAATATAGTGTTTTGGCGGCATAATTATCAAAGAACATATGCATATGTAGAAAGAACTCAATCCGTGAGAGCTTTGAGCCTTTTCCATTAAAACGTCGCTTTGGCGAATCTTAAATTTAGTGGAAGATTGTTAAAGTCTCGAAATTTTTTAAATCCGTGGGAATGTGTTGAGCAAAGAACACTGTTCATTCCTCTTCTATTTTTAGAGGAAAAAAGTTTAATAAGAGTGATATTTTTACCTTTCTCTAGAAGTGCAAAAGAATTTTTTCAGTCAAAAGAAGTTTTTCGAACTTTTTAGCTGAAAATGGATTTGCATTTTGGGACCGACATTCACATGTGAAATTAAGTACCTGAGTAAGTTGACCACTTGCGATGCAGCACTTCAGTGGTCAGCTTACACAGGTGGTCAACTTATAAGAGGGTGAAGATTTGTTGTTTTTTTTTTGTCACTATGCATTTATTCACTTGTAACTAATTCAAATATGGCTTCGTGTATTGACTTTAAAATAGTAATTAACTTTTTTTTACGATTATCTAAAATTTCATTAGAGAAATATTACCTAAATTACTTAAAATGTATCCTATACAACTTTAACACACTTAGTTAAAAAAAAAAGGTAAATACCTTATTAATTACGCAAGTTACTTATTGGACGGTAAAGATTTTTAAAAATACATAATTTTTCAAAATGGTTATATCAAATGGAAGAAAAAAATAAGGAACTTATTTAAAGAATAAAAGTAGTTTTCCCACAGGGTTAACGTAAAAGAGGTTTAGAGAATGTTTATATTGATGTTTCATCCATCTAGACATTGACCGGTCTAACATTATAGCATAAAAAATATCCTGCAGAAGTTATTTTAGTTTTCTTATCTTTACAAAAAATATAAACGAATAAATATAGAGAAACAATTAAGCGGTCAACTAACAAAGGGTTTTTTGTATGTACTTCCACCCAAATTCGGCGTACACAAGTGGTCAATATAAACAGGTGGTCTAATTTGGCGGTCAACAAAGGTTTTTTTTATTATACTCCCACCCAAATTCGGCATACATAAGTGGTCAATATAGACAGGTGGTCTACTTAGGCGGTCAAGTTACTAAGGTGTCTCCACATTATATAATATAGAGCTAATTCCGTTAGTGACAAAAATCAAATTAGACAGGTGGTCAACTTGACAGGTTTTACTGTAACATATTAAAAAGAATGCTTTTATTAAATGACGCCAAATTTTTGGTGCTTCTTGAAGGAACATCTGTTAAAAGTGAACCCGCTTTAAAACAGGGTGAATTCCATGTAAAAGTGGACATCTTTGGAAAACATTAAAACGACAATTTTTAACAAGTATCACTTTCTTATGCTTTTCGGGATACAGGAGTTATTTACAAGCACTCTTCCTACCCCCTTGTGAGAAATCTTCTTCACAATAAGCCATTCGGCTGTCACTGGATGACTATTGGAAACCAGTTTTTCGTCAGTTACAACTATTTTTATTACACGGTTTTATTTAACTTGATTCGTCACGGAAATTTATCACGCGATTTTCGACCACTATTATTGCATAAATTATTTTCAAACTTTGCACACAAGCTTATCTTCCGATCCCAATACAATATTCCATACATTTTATAATTTATTATAACGATAATTAGGAAAAAATCAATAATTTTGGCTCTGAGGAAATGATCAGAATTATTATTTGCCGAATGGCAACGATAGCTTTGTTTGGAATGTTTGGATAATGCAACGATGTTTCGAAATTGAAAATACTCAAACCATGGCGAAATTTTAGTTAGGAAGAAATGAAGTAGGCTTAACGAACTAGAACGAGAACAGAATACGGCACATTCCTTAAACCAGCAGTTTACCTCTTGAGCATGAATGGATTTTTCTGGGACTCTGCCAGGCAGATCGCTTTGGTTGATGGTAGAACTGTATCAAGCGCAGAAGCTGTAGTAAGCTGTAACAGTCATTTTTCAAAGAGATATGTTGCCGTTTTGAATCCAATATTTACTGTCTTCGCAAGACCGTCATTTAGGGATCAATTAGGCCCCACCCCCAGTCTTGGGAAAGATAATGTATTTGCATATATGTACATGTGTTTTGTTGTTTTTTAATGCAATATGCATATTTCTTATTTAGTCCGTAATGGTGGAGGCATCCTCGTAGTGCGGACCGCGTCACGCTAAATCCTCAGTCATCTGCTCCCGGCGGATGTGATGCTCTCCTTGTAGAGAGTGCGGCACCGGGACAGTAAAGCAGGTAGGCAACGCTTGGCATTCCGGTACTTATGACCTGGTTGTTAAGTGTCTGAGAGTTTGTGGAAGGTTCGAAGGAGCGCGCTGCTTTCTTGGATCTTCGGAGTAATCTATGAAGACCTGAGATGCTATGTACAGTAGGACGTAGTTAGCAATAATTACCTTTTTCACCCCCTCCCACCCCCTAGAAAAAATTTGAAATGACTGGCTTTTGTCTTAAAGAATCCACTGTGCAGTGAAATAAGCTCCCGATACCACATGCAGATCGACTCTGTGCAAAGTTGAAAACTATTCCTTTTTTGATGCATTTTAAATTCTTTCAAGTGTCTGTCTGAAATAACACAGACAACAGAATGTTTTCTTGGCATACGATATTCGTTAACGCATCAAAAATTCATCCCGATAGCTCATTTATTCTATTTTCATAGGAAGGAGCCATCGCAACGACATTTTGGTACGTAACGAAGTTGACACATCTCAGGGGCTAAGAAACATTATACTGTTGATATTTATTGAGGCAGACACATAAACTTTTTTCATGTATCAAACATGAATCATTTTTAGCTTTACGCCAACAGAACACCAAAAATCCTGTTTAGTGACACCAAAAGTGGTGGTGTCACTAAACGCAAAATTTTTACAGTGTAGGAGAGCGCGAGGTTTTGCAATGAAAAATTTCAACTTTACACCAACTGACAACCAACAATCGTGCTCAGTAACACAAAAAATGGTGGCGACTAAACGCAAAATTCTTACAATGCAATGTAGGAGAGCACGAGGTTTTGCATTGAAAATGTTCAACTTTACACCTACTGATCACCACACATCGTGTTCTGTAACACCAAAAATGGTGGCGACCAAACGCAAAATTTTTATATAATAGGAGAACACGAGGTTTTGCATTGAAAAAAAAACTCCAAACCACGCGTCTAAAATCCTCATTTCAAATGTGTGCATTTTAAAGTTGTTTTCAGTTTGGTTTTGTTCAAAAGCGGTCGTAAACAGCCCAGCAGCTCCGAGGGATGCGTTTGTGTGAAAGAGCTCTACATGCCGGCACACATTGGAAAGGAACCATTCTGCGAAGTCCTGATTGAGAGGAAACGTCACCGAAAGAGCAGGCCGGGATGGATTTCCATGGCAATCTTCATAATGAAGAAACAGGTTAACAGTTGTGCAAATTGCGGTCACAGAGAAGGTCGAAGAAGAAGTGCGGTGAGTGATAAATGATTCCGAGAATGCAGCGAGGAGGATTGAAATACGACCTCATCAATAACGGAATTTGCCGTACCCTCTTTCAGCAAGTCCTCCTTCTAGTGCTGCGGAGAGATCTATAGTGGACTGTATAAAGTTCCAATAAATTTAAACGACTTTAGAATTCTTTCGGCAACGGAGAATAGGATTCCTCTCACATTCTCAGGCTATACCCAGGGTTCGAAACTAGGATGCAAAAATTAGACGTCATTGCCACCTACACTCTCGAACAGTGGCCCAATTATACCATCTGAGGATCGTGGCAAATTCATTGAATGGGGCCCCAGAAATTATTGTCACGTTGTAATTTAATTTTAATAAATCACGGAAGTAGTTTTTAAGTTAAATGTCTAATAAATTTGATTTACAAAAGCCATAAGTATTACATATTGATAATAAAATAACAATTTAATCTTAACAAGATATTTATTAATAAAACTCTTTTCTCCGAAGTTTCGGTTCCGCAAAGGTATCAATAACATCACCAAAGTTTAAAGATCCGACCACAGAATTTTCAATAGACAGAATAGCCAAGTTACTTAGCTGTCTTGTCCCATAGAATTAACTAAATATGGTTTTATAAATTTTAGTTTCGAAAATGATCTTTTAGCACCATTTCTAGTCACAGGAATTGTAACAAATAACATTAATGCAGTGCGTACTTCAGGAAAGAGGAATAACATTAAATGATTCTTTATTAATTATAAATCGGCAAGTTCTCTAATACACGAAGACTTTTTTTTAAATAGTACCTGAAGGTGGACCGAAAACTGAGAATTTCTCTGGCAAATGATTCATATATGTCTTTTTTATATACATATTTCAACCACTTTGAGAGCTTTTTTCTTTTAGTAGATCAGTACTTTCTTGGTCTCGGATAACAAATTGCGGAATTTCCCAAACGTCAGTAACTCGCCAGCAGCACCAAAGTACGCCGGCAAAAAATGAAGCAACCAATGGGATGCGCTCTAAAATGGATCCTGTTCTTATGATGCGCAAATACGTATAAATCTTAACCCTACACTGCGCCGTGTTGTTTTTAAACAACACCTCCATTTTTTCGTTCACTAAGCTTTTATTTTGTAATATTTGTAACATGTGGCGCATTCTTTCGTTTCATTTTGTATGTGTGATCATATTAGTAAATATAGTTTCCCCTAGATCTTGTAAACTGAACTCAAGGTTCGTCTTTTTCCACAAAATCGTAAGACATGTTGATTTCGTAAAAAAAAAATTAACTTCTTAAATTTTTTTTCTACAAATTTTAAGCAACAATTTTATAATAGTCTCTAATTGCTTGCATAGTTTTAAAATAAAATAAACATAAGTTGTCCGAAAAATTTCAGGAGAAATATACTAAGGCACCTTCTTTACTTGTTGTTTTAAAACAACACCGCGCATTCGGGGGCAATTTTTATGCTCCTGCATTATTCGCAGTATAAACAAAAACAGGTGTCACAGGTTGTTCTATTTCACTTTATTTAGTATATTTTAGAAGATTATTGTTAAATATTTCACAAATTAGCTTAAAGTGGTCGATTAAATTATTATTTAGGAATTTTGTTTAAAATCAATTCACGATCAACCAAAGAAGAAACGAACATAATCGCATAGACCCCCTACGGATGTTAGGTTTCTTGTTTAAAATCTTTCAGTGAAATTATTACTAAACTTTATTGATAATCAAAGTAAAAATTTGTACATGTAATTATTAGCTACATCTGCAAATTTTTACTTTAGTAAATTTATAAATAATAATAAAATTAATTATTTTAAGAAATTTTCATATTTTAGTGCTATTTTATAATTATAATGCATGCCTATCTATTAAAATTTGATTTCATTTGTTAAAATGATTATATAAAAGAATTATTTTTGTTACCACTAAATGCGCAGTGTTGTTTTTAAACAACATGTCAATTTTTCTCGAATTCTACTTTTCCGAATCAAATAAGAATTTTTTTAGTATTTTTCCCACTTATAACTAGCACAAACATACCCAAAAAAAATTTTACAAAGAAAAAAAAATTGCGCAGTGTAGGGTTAACAATTCATGTGAATTTGTATATGGTCTTTAGTTGTGTATAACTTTAATTAATTTAAATACTTATATAAAATTTATAATTTTTGAAAATTTTTTAAAAATGTAAGGTTACTTTTGAGCTCGCAGCCTCTCGGGCAGGGGCCCCCATCAGGCCGGGGGCGCGTGGCATTTTCCCAACTCTACCACCCTATAGTTACGCCACTGCTCTCAAAAATAGAATCCTCATTTTCGACGATTCATCAATCGTTAAGAAAATTTTGTCATTTACAACGATTCTTCTTTCCTCGCGCGACCACGTGACTTAAAGAATTACTACACACATTTCGCCATTTGACGAAAGTTTACGCGGAGCATTTTTCACGAAACCATTTCGTCAAATACGACGAAAGTTTCATGAGATTTGAGCATGCGTTTCTAAGAGTGTAGTTCTTCTGTTTTAGTTGCCAAGAATGTTCTACTAGGCGTCATTTTGAAATAATTTAAATTCCTTGGGCAGAGATAAGTGATAACTACGAAGACCGTTGTGTAATTGCTAAAAATTATCGCAAAAATCACAACTTTGCTGAGAACGTAATTGATAAGTAAGAGAGAAATGTTCAAAAATCAATTTCTATTAGTAACTTTTGAAAAGTTTACTTAAGTAAGTATTTACTAAATTAAGTTTTCTTTCCTATTAGTAACTTTTAAAAAATTGGTAAGTTTACTTAAGTTTATGAATCAATATAAACGCTTATTTTAATCAGTGCTTATTAAATGAAATCTGAGTTAATATGCTTAACTAGTTTTGTAAGTGTTATTTGTAATCTAGTGTTACTTACAAAACTTCACTCGTAAATAAAAATTCACGATTCAAAAATTTGAAGGTCAAAAAGATACCATAGTCTTCATATGTATCGTGAAAACTCAAAATACAAAAAATTAGGTGAAATATGTATATAAAAATATCAGTGTACAAAGTTACCCCAGATTAACTCTTTCCCTCTACCCCCGTGAAAATTGCGGGCTGAGGTTTCGCCTTTTATTTCTCGCTCCCGTCATATTTCCGGGCTGGAATGTTTAAAATTTCAAACTAAAAACAAATCAAAAATTAAAAATGAATATATATATTGTTTATACACATATTTTTATGTAATTTTCAGGGATAAAAAAATAGGCACTTTTATGAAAGTTTTCCTGAAAATTACCCGACCGTTAAATGATTAAAAAATATATATAAATTAGGGATGTAACGAATAGTGATTTGGCCGAATAGCCGAATACCGAATATTCGGCCATTTCTTCCAGGCCGAAGCCGAATATTCGGTCCTTTCTTCTAGGCCGAATAGGCCGAAGCCGAATATTCGGCGGCCGAATATTAAAATTTCTAGAAAATCGTTGTAATAGAAAGTATTTGTCAAATTTTAAAATTATTCGCAAAGTCAAACACCAACTACACACAATCTATGATGTATGATTTAATTTTGTTTGTTAAGAATTTAAAACTGTTTAAAATTAATCTATTTTTTCTATTGTTTTGAATATAATAAAACTAAGAATTTCACCCACAGGTGGAATAGAAATGACAGGTTTTATGGTAGTAAGCATTAGCATTATTTTACTAATTATTTCATTCAAATGAAAGAACACTATTATTTAGTGAACTTTTACCTTGCTCAAAACAGTTTTATGGAGACATTTTAAAGGTTATAAAAGTTAATATTTTTATTTTATGGGGTTTTTACATACCTATTTTTAAAAGACCTATTAAAACTTAATGCACTTAACTGGAATATGTTTTTATTTTCAAAAACCACAATAACTTATGCCACAATAACTTAGCTAAATATTCATGATATATTCTGGGCTTTTCACATTTCTCTCTAACCCAATATTCACAATAAATCAGTCTAGCCAAACAAAGTCTGGCTTCCACTTTGTTAATAATAACAAAATGAATTTATCATATTCTCCATTATAATTAACTATTAGCAGCTTTTTGGGAGCAAATGCTAAATATAAAATACAATATTACACCTTTAAAATGTGTTTTTGCTCTGTCAAGCCTAAAACAAGATTTCAAGAAATAGTTTATTCTAAATTATTTTTGTTTATTAAAACTATAGTGGACTAATCAATTCTTTTGTAATAATTATAATACAATTTTAAATGTTTAAAATCTACTAATTTCTTTATTTTTTTACTTTTTTACTGCAGCAGAACTATTCGGCCGATCAATATTCAGCCAGGCCGAATTTGATATTACCCAGTATTCGGCCAGGCCGAATATTCGGCTGAGTGATGAAATGACTATTCGGCCAAAGGGCCGAATACCGAATAGTGGACGAATATTCGTTACATCCCTAATATAAATACATAAATATAAAATGATGACTCGGTGAAAAATTGTGGTAGTAAAACTGAACGTTTTATGAAAGGTTGGGCGTCAAAAGTAACGACTGGATGTGAAATCGCGATAGTCGTACGGGAAATTTTAGCTGCAAAATACGACTAACGATCCGACTAGTCCTAATTTCGAACCCTGGTTATACCTTTCTTTAAGGATAGGTAGCCTAGTGGTTAGGATGTCGAGCTTCCGACCGGAAGTTTCGGGGTTCGATACCCGACCCGCTGAAGATCCACCATATACACTAGGGGATGTGTGCATGTAAAATCCGCGGACCCTAAAGTCCCGAGGGTATCGGAGGGTGGAGAATGCCCCTTCCCTTCACTCTGAGGTCAAAAAAGGAAGGGGGCGCATGTGTGGTGGCGCCATCTGTTGCTATCCAAATACATAATGAATCAAGTCGTACTTCCACCGTTGTGGTGCTCATCTATAAAACGGAAGTGCCTTCATTTCTGGTCGCTCTGCGAAGGAGAGCTTGGATACCCTTCTTGTTGTTTATTATAAACTTGCATTTTAAATAAGAAACTTAAAGGTCCAAAAAAAAAAATCAACCTGTAATGTTTTTTTAAAAACGGAACTACAAGAGTTCCCCCCCCCCCTCCCCCCACAAAAAAAAAATATTTAGCGATAATGACCAGAGTACGGATGCACCGATTAAACGGCACTAATCAACCATGATCAGGCACTTTGCCGATTATTTGTAAGAGGCGAATTTTCACCGATTAATCGGCGAAAAAGTTGGTTTTCAATTAAAATTATTTTTCGTATGACAAAAATAAAAAATTCTGGATGAATTTATTAATAAGAAGATATAATTTTTTGCAATGAAAGCCGTCAAGTGATATAAAAGCGTGCTCTGAAAGAAATAACATGAAAAAATAATGATCACAGACGGCACTAACACGCCACCATGAAATCACTACATAAGCAATGAGCAGCACTGCTTTTAAATTGTAGTGTGGAGACAAAAGCATTTTGGTATGACCAGAACACAACCTTTTTTTTGTAACTTTATATTATAATTCCATCCTACGCTTTAACAATCTTTCACTTTATACATACGCATTATTTTGCATAAACCGAACTACGTCATTTACACCAAGATGGCGCATCATCGATGGTCATTACCGATTAAAGATGGACGCGGGAACGGGTCATCGATACGAAAGGCAATTTCAGTCTCCCCCGTTCTTTCTGGATTCCGATTTTTTCCAAAACATTTCCTGACGCCGCCGTTTTTTTTTTTTTTTTTTTTTTTTCCACTCATTTCAGATTTTTCCTATTCGAGACATTTGTTGTTTTCTTTTCCCGAGAAACGAAAAACCAGTCTCGAAGTGGAGCAAAGAGCGCGCTGGAATGCCCCGTTCCGGTTTGTTTACCTTTTACTCTCGGATGCCAAACTGCGGAGGCCGACATCTTGGTGCTCTGACCCTCTCTGCCATAATAGCAGATGATAAATGGAGTAGCGTCAAAATTCCTACTTTGTTATGCAATTTTCTTATATACAGTGAAACCTGTGTAAGTTGACCACTTGTGGTGCAGCACTTTAGTGGTCAACTTAGACAGGCGGTCAGCTTATAGCGAGTGGAGATTTTTTTTGTTGCTGTCATTTCTTAACACTATGCATTTATTCATTTGTAACTTATAAAAATAGAGTATTAATGTTACTCTAAAATGGAAATTAGCTGTTTTTTTTTTTTTGTTTTTTTTCAATTATCTAAAATATCATTAGAGAAGTTTAACCTGAATAAATTACAACGTATATTATACAAGTAAAGTACTTAATAGTAAAGTACTTAAAAGTAAAGTACTTAATTAAAGTAAAAATAAACGAAGAGTGCCGATAGTAGTTTTCCCATATGGTTAACTTATACAGAAGGTTAGGTAAATTTTATATTGATGTTTCATCCATCCAAACAAATACCGGTCTAACATTATAGCATAAAAATTATCCTGGAGAAGTTTAGTTTTTTTTTATCTCTGCAGAAATAGATGAACAAACATAGTAATAATTAGGCAGTCAACATACCAAAAAGTTTTTTATAGTACTCCAACCCAAATGTGGCGTACGTAAGTGGTCAATATAGACAGGCGGTCAAATGAGGTGGTCAAGTGACAAAGGTTTCCCTACATTGTATAATATAGGGCGCATTCCAGACAAAAGCGGTCAACTTAGGCAGGTGGTCAGCTTACAAAGGTGGTCAACACTACAGGTGTTTACTGTACTTCCTAGCTGCGTCTGCGCTCTAAGGCAGAGCTTTTCAAAGTGGGTGCCGCGGTTCTCCAGTGAAAGGGGTGCCACGAAGCGCGCCCAATTTAAAATCTATTCCTAATTCGCCAAAAAGCGATGGTTACAATTCAAGCACTTTCGCGAAATTTAAATAAGTTATAAATTGGTTTATATATTTTAACCATTTCATTCTGTGATTTTTTTTCTTCAAAATTACATGAATCGTTTTTATGTATTGTATATATAATACTCGTAGATATTAGATGAATATATAGGAGAGGAAATGCTTAATTATGGGTGCCAAGACTTGGAAAAGTTTGGGAACCCCTGTTCTAGTGTCTTGCCAATTAAAAAATATAAATAATGTAAGACAATAATATACAATGTTCACACTCCGTGAAAACTGCAAGATGGATTATCACGGCAGCGGTTAATCATTTTTTCACTCGAATTCATTTCATTTTTTCTAATATAATACGCGCCAAAAATAATGCTACCGTAGACGCCAATCACGGTTAATGTAATCAAAATCGCCAAGTCCCGTCCGCTTGTATAAAAATCCATAGAAAAATCACCGGTTTTTGTAATCAAAATTTCGTGCATTGATATCAAGTTACAGAGATTACTTTTCTTAAATCTGCAAAAAATAGGGAAAAATAAACTATTTTTTTCCTATTTGTAAATTATATTCTGAAATTATTGGTCGGAAAAGATATTTAGCTGCTCTGATAACAAATTTTGTGTCCATGCGTGCAGAAAAAAGATGCCACATTCGTAAAAGTAGCAGAAAATCAACAATAAGGATTTCTTTTCTTTTCTTTTTAAGACAAAAAATTACCTATTCTTATAATATTTTTCTTGTACCTATTATTTTTTCGCTAAATACATTTTCAATAACATGTAAGGGAACGTTGTTTGCAAAAATCGACAGTATTTATTTTTCCAGCAATAAAATTTTATCGTTTATCATTATCACTCGGTTATTGTTGTCAAATCCCTTTCGTCCCCACTGTGTCTACTGTATAAGTACATCAGGAAGATTGAGATTACTGAGAAAACGGGTGTTTCATTATTGTAATTGTCACCAAAGTCACGCTTTTCCCTCCTTTCCGATGTAAATAAAGCAACAACAAGAAGTTCCGTCTGGAACTATACGAGCCTACTTTCCCGTATACACCAGCTTCAAATTTATATTCTAGCTATCTCTCTCTCTCTTTCTCGTTTAGCTTAAGTTCTTAATTGCTTCAGATATACCTTTTCAACGGTTAATGCATATTCATTCAATCACTCATTTATTCAGTCATTCATGTATTTATTCACTCAGTTATTAATTCATTCTTTTGCTTATTGATTTAATCATTCATTAATTCAAAAATATTCTTGACAATCTCGATCAAAAAATTTCATAGGAAAATAGGCTCGTTAGTTCTGGATGAACTTTCTATCTGTACATATTCTCCGTCATAAGAGCTTTCCGATAAAGTTTGTTCCAAGCAAATCGGTCCGTTAGATTAGGATTTATATAGGATTGAAATTTCCCCGTAGGCAATATGTTTTTTTTTTTTTTTTTGAACTGTTCAAAAATGAACAAAAATTGTTCAAATCAATATTTCACGCCAAGAACTTCTTCCAGTGAGCTTGTTCATTGGAACTTGGATCTTGTACCCAGAGTTTACAAAATTTGCTTCATTTTCGCCCGTAGGCGCTAATGTTAAAATTTTTTGAACTGTTCAAAATTGAACAAAAAATTGTTCAAATCAAAAAGTAAAATATAGAAATGAGATGTCCTCGCTGAGATCTTTCGAATGCAAAAAGAATTTTTCGAATCGGACAATTCGTTCAAGAGTTATTAGGGGGGGGACAGACCGACAGACACACTTTTTCCCCATCTCAATACCCTACTTTCAATTTTTTTATTTTTCAATCTTTATTTAATTACTTAACTTATTTTTGACTTTTCTTGATTTCTAACGATATTTTCAAGATACCATTAAGCCTTCTTTCATGCTTTATTATTGTTTTTTTTTTACTTTTACGGGAAAGTAGGCTAAAAAAAGTTAAGTAACGAGATTTCTTTCCAAGCCGAAGCAAAGAAATAGATTGTGCTCCGTTTCTCTCTTTTTTTTTTTTTTTTTTTGCTTTTTTATCCTAAAAAATTAACTAAAAATAGAGAGAGATAAATACTATAATCTATTATTCGGACCATGGAGCAAGTATTTAGAAGTCGAAGCGGAGAAACTCAATAAAAAATGCATTAAACATAACAGAATTAGATAGAAAACGTCTTTATTTATTAACTAGTAAGCACCGCGGTCATACGAAGCGACTGCTGTTCTAGATATTATAAATATACAATTCTCCCAGTCACCGGAAATGCACATCAAATCAAAGAGATATTTATCAGGTAGAACAGTCCAGTTTAATGAATGAATAATAAACATATAATCATTTCGGGAAAAAATATTCTTACCGAAAAAAAACATCCAAGTAATAATAATCTGTCAACTAAAACTATTATTTACTATATAATCAAATTGTTTGTGAAAAATATTTATTTAAATCCAACATAACCATCGTGAATGACGGTAAATAAATTAAAACAAAGAAACAAGGATTCAATTAAATTCGCGTTTACATTCATTTTTAACAGAGATTGCAAATCTAGCGATGCATCACTCAAAATGCTAGAGAAATGTTTTGATGATGAGTGGTTTTCCTTATAGAAACAATTGTATAGATAGCAGCACGATGCAATTTTCTCGGAGTACGAAATTCGGAATAAGCTATCGGCGACAGACACTTAATCGGCTTATATCTAAGATTTTATTTTTACTATTGTTTTTAATTTATTTTTTAACGGCATCCCGAAAAAAGGAGACTTTTAGGTTTTGTTTTTCCTTTTTCATATCCCTTTTAACGCTACATACTAACTAAACACCATTCCAATAAACGGCTCTCGTCAGGATTAAGACCGTTAGATGCCCTAAGTACCAGAAATGTTGGTGCTCCCATACACTTCCATAACGCAAAATACAAGCAGTAAAACATCTTGAAACTCCATGCAATCGAACAGTCGAAACATAATTTAGAATAAATAACATTCATTTACGTAAGCATTTATTGGGGAGCTGAACAATTCTTTTTGACTCCTTTTCCTTGCGAAATCTCGTAAATACGCGCTTCAAAATCAATCTTGTTACCTAATACAGTGACACCTGTGTTTGTTGACCACTTGCGGTGCAGCACTTCAGTGGTCAACTTAGACAGGTGGTCAACTTATACGGGGTGGATATCTTTTTGTTTTGCTTTCCTATTTCTTACACTACGCTTTTATTCATTTATAACTCATTAAAATATAGCTCCCTGTAGTGACGTTACTCTAAAATAGTGCTTAGCTTTTTTTTCACAATTATCTGAAATATCATTAGAGAAATTTAACTCGAAGGACTTACAATGTATTCTATACAACTTCAAAAGTAAAGTACTTAGTTAAAATTAAGATAGAGATCATAATAAATATGTCAGTTACTTATATGATGCTAAAGATTTCCTAAAAATATATATTTTTCAAAATGGCTATAACAGATCAAAGAAAAAAGAGGAAATTTTTTTTAAAAATAAAAGAGGGCTCAAAGTCGTTTTCCCACTTGGTTCACTTATAAAGAGGTTTGGAAAAACTTTATATTGATGTTTCATCCATCCAGGCAAATACGGGTCTAACATTACAGCATAAAAAATATCCTGGAGAAGCTATTTTAGTTTTTTTTTTTTAATCTTCCCAAAATTGGATAAACAAATAAATATAGTAACAGTTAGACGGTCCACTTAGAAAGGGTATTTGTAATACTCCCCCCTCGAATTTGGCGCACATAATTGGTCAACATAGACAGGTGATCAACTTAAGTGGTCAAGTGACAAAGGTTTCACTACATTATATAATATAGGGCTGGTCAACTTAGACAGGTGGTCAGCTTACAAAGGTGGTCAACTTTACAGGTTTTACTGTGCATCTACTTGAATATATAGACACACGGCTTCCAGCTGCCTTGTTGCATAGTTGATCTAAAGGGATTGTTGATGTCATTAATCCGAGAAAATGCTTAATGTAAGTTCAAGCAATTTGTAACCATTAGTGTTAGAAATACAGGAAAGGCATTGGGAATGGGAAACCGAATGTAGTCTTTTATATAACTAGTTAATAAGATGTGGCTTGCCTCATCTTGTGTTTATAATTTTTGCAAGACTGAACTTACGGAGCTCAGAAAAGTGAAATGGGTGATACTCTTATGAGAAATTATATAAGTTAGAATATTGAGATGAAATTCTGATATGTCGGATAACCGGAGCTTTCGTACCTGGCGTCTTCTTGTCGGAGTCTCACTGCATATATCCATGAGTACATATGAAAAGATTTAATTAAGATTAATGAATTTAGAAAATTATACTGTGTAAGTTGTCCACTTGCAGGGCAGCACTTGAGTGGTCAACTTATAGAGGATGGATTTTTTTTCTTTTTTGTCATTTCTTACACCATGCGTTAATTCATTGTAACAATTAAAATATATTTTCATGCATGAACTTTACATCCAATTTAGTAATTCGCTATTTTCCCAGCATTATATAAAATATAATTACATTAATTTGCACTGAATGACCTACAATGTTACTATACATCGTTAAAAGTAAAGAACTTAGTTAAAATAAAGGTAAATATCTCTGTAAGTTACTTTTATGATGGTAAATATTTCCTAAAAATACACAATTTTTCGTAATGGCTATATAAGATTGAAAAAAAAGGAAAAAAATTATTTTAAGTATAAAAAAGTGTTCATAGTCGTTTCCCATATAGTTAACTTGCAATGAGGTTTAGGAAAACATTATATTGATGTTTCATCCATCCAGACACATACTGGGTCTAACATTATAGAATAAAAAATATCCTGGAGAAGTTATTTTAGTTCTTTTTTTATCTTTGCAAAAATATATAAACAAATAAATGTAGTAAAACCCCGTTAAAATGCGGATGTCCTGGGACACGTTTGGCACCCGCGTTATAACATAACCGTTGATATCCGATTCCGCGGTATACTGAGGCGCGGAAAGAGCTTTGCTGTAGTAATAATTAGGCGGTCAACTTACAAAGTGCTTTTTCTTCTACTCCCACCCAAATGTGGCGTACGTAAGTGGTCAATATAGACAGGCAGTGAAATGAGGTGGTCAAGTGACAAAGGTTTCCCTACATTATACAATGTTCGGCTCACCTCGTTCTTGACAAAAGTGGTCAACTTAGACAGGTGGTCAAGTTACAAATTTTTCCTTACAATCTTACATTATATAATGAACGGATCATTCCGTTCTTGACAAAAGTGGTCAACTTAGACTGGTGGTCAGCTTTACAGGTTTTACTGTATTTTAAAGTCACTACATTCGAAGCCCCAATGGCCGACGTGAACGCCCCGCAGTTTTTCATTATTTCATCAACAAGTCTGCTGTTTTCGCGCCATCACAATTCCGGTGCGTTCCTCGTGCTATTATTCCCCTCCAAAAGTGCTCTGTGTGTGTCTTCTGAGGGTTCGAGTCGTACCTTATATGATGGGGCAGAAGTAAAGAAAGGTCAATGGATTAAACTGGGGATTAAAATTGGTGGTGAGTGGTCGTAGATTTATGTATTTTGGAGTGTCAAAATAACGCCAAGGAGTTATTTTATGGGAAGTACGGGGAATTCTCGTAAATGTTTATTGCTGCAAAAGTGTCAAAAGGCAGGAATTGCCACTTATCTGTGAATATATCGCACACCTACACTGTGAAGGGAGGTCCTACACCTACAACCGGAGCAGTTAGAAGACCCCCCCCCCCTACGGAGGCGTTACAAGACGAAAATGGTCGCACAGAGTGCAACAGGATACTTATTTAGTCGAAACACTTTTGCCCACACAAGCAGTTAAACAAGTGCGAAATTTTTCAAAGTGGGGCGATACTGCTCCACAAGACAACAAATATTCCGATTGCAAAGAACGGATCCTTCACAAAAATCTCAATACGAAAAACGTTTCACAAAACTCTCGATCGCATAAACGATATTTCAGTAGCATCTCGAATGCAGATCAAACTCAACAAAAATCAAGATTGCAAGAAAAGGCCCTTTACAAAAATCTCAATCGCAAAAACGACCTTTCTCAAAAATCGCGATTGCAAATTCATTTATCATTTATTTGCACAATAAAACAATCTCATTAAATTCTTTTGCTTATACCGTCATCATGATTCGTAATCTATACATAAATAGGCAAAGACAATCAGTTAAGTACCACTTTCTCCTCTGTTTGTCAACCGATTTTCTTACCTTTTATAAAATTTAGTAGATGTGAGTTTTAGTGTTATCAATAAAGAAAAATAATAGGTTTTTTTTTTTCTCCTACTTTCAACGTAGATTCGAAGCCTTATTTTAGAAGCCTTTGTTCGTCATATTTTAATACAACTCCGTACATATACAATTGACAATATTTGTAAAATACTCAATATATTTTTCACTATTTACAATTCAAAGGAGAAATGACAGGAACAAATGAAAAGAGAAAATGTAATCTATTAAGTGAATGTCAAACCAAAAGAATACTTATCTTAAGTCGTCTGTTAAAACATTTCCAACATATGTATTTAGGCAGTCAATTTTTTTGTCCAGTATAATGGCAAACAAAATAAAATACAATTTGAAGCTAACAATGTCGAATATAATAAAAAATGAGATAATGAGAGTGGTGACGCGTTATTTTGCTGCGAACCAACGTTCCGTAAGTTTGTTGATTCGCATTAGCGTTTTGAACTCTTGATTAAAATGAAGGAGAGTGTTTGTGTTTCTAATTTATTCATTGATACTAGGGACCATAATTTTTTTTTTTATTTTCTTTACAAGAGAAGGAGTGCAAAAAGATAAAATTCATGTATAGTATGTATTAAATAACTCAGTCAGTCAGTCACTATCGTTAATTAGAAATATTTTAACAAAACTAACTGTTGCCAAACAGCAAAACTAAAATGTCTAAAAGTTGTTTAAACGTTGGAGGTTGAACTTAAATTCATTGAATTACGGTCGAATTTCGACTAGCTGGGTCTAGTACATTTAATTTATCCACCGATGTGTTGAATAAATCTTCTATTGCCTTTGAACTCGGATAAACTTGGAACTGTTTATTTTAATAGTAAAATAGAACGGTAGATTTACACATAATAATGATATGTAGGTACTGCAAATATTATTTTTTAGTAGCAGACAAGATACGTGTGTTCAATATTTACTTGGTAGTTATTATTTTATGCTAACTTAGTTCATCTGTCAATTTTTTCATTGGGGAAAAAAATAATAAAGTTTCGCAAAACAAAAGCATTTCCATAAATTAATTTTGATATCCGTGTTTCTTCTTACAACTGCTATAGCACCTGTTCTTTACCATCCATCCTAAGTTTAGTTTCAAATCGTAGACAAAAGAAATAGCAAAAATGGTTTAAAAAACTAAACGCGAAATTTTTATAGTGTAGCAAAAGCGATTCTAATTGAATCCCTAATTATTTATGCTCATGTATAATTTTCTCAATGGAGGCAATTCAAGCAACGTCATTGGTCACGTGGCAGCGACGAAAGCAATGCAAACAAAAAAAGCCGTAGCATCGCTTTACTTCGAGTTCGACAAATCTAATAAAAATTAGTAGGCCTAAATAAAGTTCTTCTACAGTACATTAAATTAGCACTAAATAAAACACTATAACTATTCTAATAATTAATAAATTTCTTGAATAATGATTAAATTAAATGTAAATACTGGGTTATGATCAGAAAAAGCTGTGCAAATAGTGTAAATAATTTTAAGATAACTCATTTTGCCTACTGAACTCCACGTAGAACTCCATTGAAAATCTTAGTAAACAAAGGGCGGATATCACGTGACAACGGTGATCGTTCATGAGTCCCTCTAGCGGTGAATTGCCTCCATTGGTTTATAATATTTTCTTTTTAAACATGAAAATGTCATATAAAAAATTTTCATATTCATGTTTTCTTAATTTAACTTTTCATATTGTAAACAAAAACCAAATCTCTAAAATACTACTAAACGTTATTTCTACACTTTGAGTACGATTTTACACACAAAAACAATCATTTAATTCTTCTTATTTACATATGTTACAAAGTCTTGCTTATTAAATAGTGCAACCCCAATTTAACGATTGTCTACGGTCTGTTAAATGCTATCGTTCAATCCAGAACATCATTAACTGGGGGAAATATAACATTCATCGAGTCCAACTCGAGACTTAAAAAACCGATCGCTCATTTGAGGAAATCGAAATTACGTTTAATTTTGATTACTTTCATTTAATTGAATTTTGAAAGATCCTATTAGTTGTATTCTGTGTTTATAAAATCCAATTAATACTTAATGACTACATTGAACGCATTTACTTTAATTAAATAATACAATGAAAAGTAAATTATTACTTTTCATTGTGTTCTATGTTTAAAATAACATGTTTAAGATTTTCGGTTTTTTGACGGTTTAATCCAGTTAAAACACGTGTTACGTCTATAACCCAGCCCTGCTTGGTTTAGGTCTCAACAGGCAAGTTGGCACCTGTAAGAAGATTATCGTCAAAAAGAACTTTTTCCGGAAATCATACCTGTTCAAGCTTACCATTACTAAAACTTTGATAAACTTAATTAAAGTACTATTACAGTCACGGAGTGGCTAAGGCTCTTTAAATATTTACGACACTGGTAAAAACTTTGGTGCTATACTGAGCACCATTATCAACAGTGGCAGCTAAACACAATTTTTGCAGTGTAGGATCACAGCACTAAAAAATTTGGAAAACCATACATTAACACAATCAAATCATACTTAAGAGAGGAATCAGATTTAACACTAAACCTACCGACGTCATTGTGAACCTATTTCTACTGCGCTCGGTGAAATTGACCGGTAGCTAAAAAATTAAATAATTAAATTAAAAAATTAAAAAATTTAAAAAAATGTCTTGGAAAAGAGAAAAAATAACTAGAAGAACAGAGTGAAAAATATTACATGCATATTCTAAGAATTGTCATATAGTTCGATAACGGTATTATAATGTTTAAAGTGTGTTATTCTTATCAAAGTCTGAAAAAGGTATAAAGGTTTGTATATGACGATCTGTGGTCGTCATATGATTCATACGCTAAAAGATCGCATGACGACCACAGGTCGTCAAATGATGCGAATGGGTTATTCCAACTATGGAAAATTAATAACCTCTTTGGAAATTTCTTACTGATCCCCTGTAGTCGTCATCGATACATTTAATGCAAAAAATATAACAGGACTACTAGATGTTTTATCGATAATGAGACTTTTTTTTTTTTTTCTTTTTAATGGATGGAAAATTGTCTTACTTCGATGGAAGTCAATCTTCGTCAAATGAAATCCATCGGTGGTTGCAGAGGGAAATCCAAGCACATAATCGTTGGCTTAGTTTAATAAACCAATACGACACTATATAAGTATGACTGTTCGATTTACATCATGAAGCACACGCTTTAGTAGAACGCGATAACTTGCACGAGCAACCTACCGCACACCACAACAAGCCTCGGCGCAGTTTAAGCCGGTTATGGTCAAAAGACATAGAAATTAAGTTACAGTCAGTGCGAATTTTCTAACAACGAAAACTAGGCAGCTCTCCAGGGTGACAGATTTTCAAGAGCAGCAGCCTTTTACTTCTTATAATATTTTCACCCTATTTGGGAACGAAATATCAGTACTTCTTTTTTCTTAATAAAAATACTTTCACGCAACAAATTGATTTCAGTTATTATAGTAGGTTTTAAAAATCAAGGCAGGTTCGTTTCTTTTAAGCGGAAGGGGGGGGGGGAGGGTATCAGGCCAAACAAATACAAAACAATGAAAGCACTATAATATTCAGAAAATTTACCGAATACACTGATTAATGTCAATAATTTTATTTCTATAAACTAATAAGCGACATAAAAAATCGATATTAGTCACATTTCGCTCATTTTCCAGGGTTCGATTGTATAGGTTCCGAGTGCAGTTCTACCATCAACCAAAGCGATCTGTCTGGCAGAGTGCCAAGAAAAATTCATTCATGTACAAGGAACAACCTGCTGTAGTAAGGAATGTGCCGCATGCTGTCCTCGTTATAGTTCGATTAGCATACTTGATTTCATCCGAACGGATGCTATGTGCCAGTTTATGAATGTAGCTGATTTCAACAAACAGAGAAACAAATATTCTCATAAGCGCATCTGCAAAATGAACTTCCCTAAAACTCGAATGGATTCATCCTTTTCTGCCATGCGCAGAAGCGTCCAAGGGTCAAAACTTCGTGATCGAAATGTATATGGTCACATTTATGCGGTGCATTCCGCGGTGACTCACGCAACATTTGGAAGCGAAAAATTAGCAGAGGAAGGTTCTAGGTCAGAGATGGCGAACCTGTAGCACGCAGCAGGCATTCCAAAGGTTACGTACGACCATAGATATATCTGAAATTATTTTTACTAACTCACATCCAATGAAAACAATATAAAAGAAAAGAAAAGAAAAATAAAACTTCCTAGACTGGCGGTCACTTTCCGAAAATGGATAACTTTTCTTTTTCTAACGCCACTTGGGCATCCAGAGCGACCAGGAATGAAGACAATCAGGAGCGCCCTCCGTATAGACGAGCACCACAACGGTGGAAGTACGACTTGGCTCAGTATGTACATTTGGATGACACCACACATACGCCACATTCCTCTTTTGACCTAAGAGAGAAGGGAAGGGACGTTCTCCACCCTCTGGAACCCTCGGGACTTCGGGTCCATCTATTTTACATGCACGTATCCCCAAGCGTAAATGCTGTGTCTTCAGCGATCAGGTATCGAACACCAGACCTTCCAGTTGGAAGCTCAACATCCTAACCACTAGGCTACGACGGTCTCAAGGATAATCTTTAAAGATGATTAATAAAAAGAACAATAACAAGTGGCATAATGGACACCCGAAAATTATAAACCGTCATTGGAGGCAATTCAAGCAGCGTCATTGGTCACGTGGCAGCGATGAAAGCAATGTCAACAAAGGAAGTCGTAGCATCGCTTTACTTCGAGTTCGACAAATCTAATTAAAAACTAGGTCTAAATAAAGTTCTTCTACATTACATAAAATTAACACTAAAGGTAGCACTAAACTATTTTAATAATTAATAAATGCCTTTTATAATGATTAAATTAAATGTGATAAATTTATAATCAGAGAAAGCTGTGACAGTAGTCTAGTTAATTTTTAAGATAACTCATTTTGATTAGTGAACTCCACGTAGAACTCAATTGAAACTCCTAGTAAACAAAGGGCGGATATCACGTGACAACGATGATCGCTCATGAGTCCCTCTAGCGGTGAATTGCCTCCATTCACGTGGCACATTTATCGAAAAGAGTTCGCCATCCCTGTTCTAGGTGCTCTGCTAAAAAGCTTAAGGTTTTGTCATCTAATGTCGCCAACTTTTATCGCCAAGTATAACAACTTTCAATGAGGAGGAATTCTGTTAAACTTGTTTCTCTGCAAGGACAGTGTCAATGCAAGGAAAGCAACTTGTCCTTACTACTGCTTAGGGACCGTTCATAAATGAAAAGTCACGTCTTTTTTTTTTCAATACTAATCTTAAGGGACCGTTCATAAAGGAAAAGTCGCGCTTTTTTTCAATACTAATCTTAAGTGTCCGTTCATAAAGGAAAAATCACGCTTTTTTTCAATACGAATTTTATTTTTGAACTTTTAAAGACATTTGAGAGCATAACAATAATAATGATTATATGCCATGTATTTAATTGGTGGAGGTGAGATAATTAGTACATAATAGGGAAAAATATTAATTGCTCCCAATTCTGAAAAAATAATAATTAAAAGGGTAAATGCCTAAGACTTCCTTTTAAACTTTTAACTAGAATTAACTTTAGACTTTTAATAAATTTAATTTGCTGATTTTAATTTTTTTATAGAAACTAAAATGCACGATGTCACACTTCTTGGTACCCCCTGCCATCCCCTTGTCCCAATTTCTCGAACACCCCTCCCCCTCAAAGTGTAACATCCTTCATGATGTCGCACTTTGAGGTGTCCTTAAAAACTCATTGAGGCAGGGATTGTGACAGGTTGCTTAACCCTCATCGAGTAGCATACACTCTGTAAAAAATGTTTCCTGGAAATGACGAAAATTCAAAAAATGTACTGGTATCCCTATTTTTGGCAGTACGTTTTGCCGTAAAAATTATTTTTGCTTATGAAAGAAAAAAAAAAATGTTCGTTTCACTGAAAAATTTAAAGTAAAGTTGTTTTCAAAAGGAAGCCCATACTTTTTACTAAAAATTACGATTTGGAAAAAAACAGAATAGTTTCGGATCCGAAGAAAAGATCACCATTTATCATATAGTCGTAAGTAAAATCTACCTTTTTCAAACGCAGTCATTACAGTTGAAATACCCAGTCATAATCATTAAATAATCTAGTCATTACTCTTCAAGTCCATATTGGCTGGTCATTAACAGAAAAGTCTACATAATCCAGTCATCCAACAAAACTTGGAAAAAAATTGCTGAATTTTGTGGATTCAGTCTTGTGATAAATTTTTTAAAAAATTGCGATTTAAAAAAAAAATAAAACACTAGGAAATCGTAAAAAAAAAGAATTACGAGAGTAAAATCGTAAAAAAATTGTTCTATTTTCGTAAAAATTGAGACAAAAATCGTAGAAATTTAATAGCAAGTGCACAACAAACCTGGGGTGAGTTCAAGAAGCAAATTTTACTGTTTTGACAAAATGTTTTTTTCATTTAATTGGGGAAATACGTGTAAAACGGCGTCTTAGGAGCAATTTTCATGCATTTTTTTTAACGTATAAAGAACAAATATATTTATTAAGATTTTGAGGTTATGTTATAGATATATTGAAGAACATTTACTGACATTTTCAAACATTTTTCTTGAAAAATCCCGTAGATATCGGCTGCTGCACATTGTAAGTCGCCACCCGGGTCGGCAGTTTGCGTACATCCTGGAGGTCACGATTTTTATCTGGAATCATTTTTTTTTAATCTACTTTCTTTATAAGTGTCTCTTCTAGTTGAACTAAAATCATCACAAAAAATTGAAAAATTCTATTATTTTTTTTTTTTTAGAATGGTATGATTTTTAACTGTTTTTTTTTTTTTTTTCTTTTTTTACAATCCAGTACCAATTTCTAGGAAATGCACTAGGTCTGCAATGGTAGTAGCCAAATTTAGCCCATTAAGTTTTAAAAAAATATATGTGTAAAAGCTAGAAAATTCTTATACACACGAGTATAAATACACGTATTTCGCTTCAATGGGAAAAGGCGTGCACCAAAATGGCGACTCTCGTTCCTACGACCTGTGTTCTATGACAGCGGCTCCACTTTTCCTTCCTTCCTGGCCCTGCGGCTCTCGAACACTTTCGAACGGCGTAATAATCAAAGCGAGGTCGCCGCGATTCGAACGCCAAACGAATAGAAATTACCCAAATTCCTTGAGATTTCCAGCGTTAAAGAGAGAAGAAACGGTACCGACGCAAACAACCCGCCTCCTAAGTCTGGGAATGAGTGCTAGGTCATATTACTTCAAGACAAAAAATAAATAAATAAATAAATAAAACAATTCTAAAACCCAATGAAAACGGGGAAAAAAAACCTCTGTTCTGATAGATTAAACGTTGGGTAGTCAAGGATTCATCTGTGGAAAGAAAAAAGCAGTTGCTGTCTGCACACAAAACGGTTCTGTTATAGGGGAAAATTAATGGTCGCCACTCGCCACATGGCGACCAAAGTGGAGATTAAAAAATGTGTTAACGATCGCCACCACTGCACGGTCCCTTTTTAGCGCATTCTACGGTAATCCCCTTTCTTTTTTCGGGGAGAAAATCTACTTTTTTGGTTTTTCCCTTGGAAACATGCCAATATTGAACACGTGCTTCGCCGAAAGTTTTATGCCGTGTTTCAAGTTTCAATCCTTCAGCATCATGTATTTAATTATAATCATTTAAAAAGTTCTGAAACATTTTAGCATGCATTAAATCAAATCTGCATATTTCTTGTTTTATTTCAATGTATTTTTTTTTAATTTTCTAAACGATTTTAGAGTTAGTTTTCAATGGAGGCGATTCACCGCTAGAGGGACTCATGAGCGATCATCGTTGTCACGTGATATCCGCCCTTTGTTTACTAGGAGTTTCAATTGAGTTCTACGGGGAGTTCACTAATCAAAATGAGTTATCTTAAAAATTAACTAGACTACTGTCACAGCTTTCTCTGATTATAAATTTATCACATTTAATTTAATCATTATAAAAGGCATTTATTAATTATTAAAATAGTTTAGTGCTACATTTAGTGTTAATTTTATGTAATGTAGAAGAACTTTATTTAGACCTAGTTTTTAATTAGATTTGTCGAACTCGAAGTAAAGCGATACTGCGGCTACATTTGTTTACATTGCTTTCATCGCTACTACGTGACCAATGACACTGCTTGAATTGCCTCCATTGTTATTAGCAATTTAAAAAAGTGGCCACTAACAAAACTGAGTCTATCGGCCAATTAACCAAAGTTCCCAGTTATCACTTCTGTGGTCCTCTCGAGCTAACACTGTCTAACAGGAGTAGCTACTAATATAACATTGGTAAAATAGTTTCACGATTGTGGAACTGAATCTTAACTTAAAAGGGTGTAAGTTGAAAAATGAGTTGGAAATAGTTACCGTATTGTACACGTGTGCATTTCGACCACGAAATTCCGGCACTTGGACGCTCCTGCGCATGACAGAAAGAAGAGAATCCATTAGAGCTTTAGGAAAGTTCGTTTTGGCTAGTGCGGTTTTTTTTTTGCGGTTGAACTACAGGCTTATACGAGCACATATGGGTAATGATGGTAAACAGTGATGTGTGTCGTGACAAGAGATTTTGTTTTTCTAGGAACTATCGTTTCCTCCCATGCTATTCCGAGCCAGCTGACACCAGAATAATTATTAAAATCAAAACCTTACATGTTCCTTGACTGGAAAAAGCTGTTTTTTTACAATCAACCACCCTCCCCCCCCCCTCCCCAAAAAAAAGTCGCCCATACAATTGGCCCCCCCGCAAAAACCCGTGAAAACAACTCCCTAAAAATTTCAATGGCGCAATCTGAGCTATGACTCCCCTCCCCTATAGTGGTACACCTGTAGAACTAGCCTAAGACAGTTATGATCTCTCCAAAAAAAAATTGACGTCATGTGTTTCGGGAGCACAAGAAAGCTTTCTCTCGATGCCTCGAGGAATCCATTTACGTTCAAGGGAGGAATTGCAGGTATAAGGAATGTGCCGTGCTTGTTCTAGTTCGTTGAGTTGACTTCATTTCTCCGGAGCTGGTGTTATATGCCAGTCTATAAATTGAGCTGCTTTCAACAAACTGAGAAGCAAACGTTCTGATCCGCACCCTAACTATGCACCCCTCTCAAAAATAAAATCCTCATTTTCGACGATTCCTCAACCGTCAAGAAAATTTCGTCATTTACAACGATTCCTCCCTCGCGCGATCACGTGACTTAAAAAAATGACTACACAAATTTCGGCAATTTGAGGAAAATTTTACTCGGAGCATTTTTCACGAAGCCATTTCGTCAAATGCGACGAAAATGTCGTGAGATTTGAGCATGTGTTTCTGAGAGTGTGGTGCGAGCATATGGTACCTGCAAAATGAACTTCCCTGAAACTAGAATGGATTCGTCCTTTTCTGAGATGCGCAGAAGAGTCGAAGAGTCAAAACTTCGTGGTCCAACCGAATCTTCATTTGTGCTGGAAACTCATTAAATGTCGTCCATGAACGGCGCTTTCCAAACGAGTGGATGTTTCTTCTCACTAACCCCATACTCGCCCAAGTCATGTCCCACTTCCCGGAGAGCCTTTTGTTTTGGAACGAAATTCGTTTGGACTCTGCGTACATTCCGCACGCCTTTCCATTCCGAATTACAGGTCCCATCCCTTCGCCATTGAAATATTTTTAGTCCATCTCAAAACCTTACCTAGCGATAAATAAGCGCGTTTTTTAGTACAGTGGTTCCCATAGTGGTCCACATGGACCCAGAATTGGTGGTGCACGTGATGAAAATAAGGGTATATAAGATGGGATCTCATTTAAACCTTAAACCTTACCTAACGGTAAATATGCCCGTTTTTTTAGTTTATTGATTTAAACCAGTGGTTCCCATAGTGGTCCACATGGACCCAGAATCGGTGGTGCACGAGTGGTTCTTATAGTGGTCCACTTGGACCCGGAATCGGTGGTGAACGAGATGATTATTGATTTAAACCAGTGGTTCTTATAGTGGTCCACATGGACCCGGAATCGGTGGTGCACGAGATGAAAATTAGGGTATATAAGACGGGATCTCATTTAAACCTGAAACCTTACCTAACGACAAATATGCCCGTTTTTTTAGCTTATTGATTTAAACCAGTGGTACCCATAGTGGTCCACATGGACCCGAAATCGGTGGTGCACGAGATGCTTATTGATTTAAACCAGTGGTACCCATAGTGGTCCACATTGACCCGAAATCGGTGGTGCACGAGATGCTTATTGATTTAAACCAGTGGTTCCCATAGTGGTCCACATGGACCCAGAATTGGTGGTGCACGAGATGAAAATAAGGGTATATAAGACGGGATCTCATTTAAACCTGAAACCTTACCTAACGACAAATATGCCCGTTTTTTTAGCTTATTGATTTAAACCAGTGGTACCCATAGTGGTCCACATGGACCCAGAATCGGTGGTGCACGAGATTAAAATACGGGTATATGAGACAGGACCTCGTTTAAGTAAGTGATCCCTCAATTTTTACTCCTGATACACCTAACAGAAATGTTGAAATTCGTACTTACTTCTTATATATACGCGGTTTAAGTGTCTGTCGCCGATAGCTTATTGGTTGCTTGCGTAACTGTAATGCAATTGCCATTGTTAACACATGTCAAATATACTAATATTCAAAACATGTGACTAGCATTTTGAGTGAGGCATCGCTCGATTTGCAATCTCCGTGAAAAATGAATGTAAACTCAAATTTAATTGAATCCTTCTTTCTTTGCTTTAAGTTATTTATCGTCTGCGCTTTTTATATATATTAAAGTGACAGCGCTCTTTTTTCCAGTTTCGTTAAAACGATCGTTTTGACGATGATTATGTTGGATATAAATGAATATTTTTCACAAACAATTAGATTATATAGTAAATAATATTTTTATTTTACAGATTATTATAACTTAGATGTTTTTTTTTTTTCTATAAGAGTATTTTATTCCGAAATGATTATATGTTTATTATTTATTCATTAAACTTGGCTGTTCTACCTGATAAATATCTCTTTGATTCGATGTGCATTTCTGGCTTATTGGGAGAATTGCATATTTATAATATCTAGAACAGCGGTCATTTCGCATGACCGCCGGGCTTACTAGTACTTATACAACAGGAATATAAAAATGTACTCATATCCTATATTATTTCTCCAGCCTGTTTTTCTGTCGGTCAGCGAGATTTTCCTTATTCCTGACTCACACCTCCTTTTAAAACTTATCGTGTCGGCTCATGACGAAAAATAGACCCTTGGACTCTAAAAATGTACCGCTTCTCTTACATTTCAGATTTAAAATCGTCTAAGAGATCCTTTAATGGATGCGTCGATTTTTCGATAAATATCGAATCGGATATCCACTTCAAACGTCAGCGTTTCTTTTTAAATTGCACTTCCGTCATAATAAACAGAGCTTATATAAAGAAATCTTAGAGGATCCTTCAACTTAACCAAAAAATCCCCCAAAAATACCACTTAACCAAAACTTCTGGCACGTCAGACTTATCCTATAAGTACTGTTCAAAGGATTGTTGATATTTTGCATCTCAAACATAACCTCTTAAATGCACTTCTCATAGCATCAGTTAGTCACAATGTTCACATTGCAGGTTCATTTATCCTATGTGTAGCTTTTTCACGACTTAAAACTTTTAATCATATTCATGTTTGTATTGAAGAGAAGTACAACCGAAAAGTGAACGATGATCATATCATCACTTCCAACATTGTATTTAATCCCTGAACGCATTTGCCCGTGTCTGAGACGGGCGAAAGGAAGCGGCAATTTGCTAATGTCAGTGTGAAGCGGTTTGAAGCAAAAAAAAAGAAAGCCGGCTGGCTTTGTTTGGCCCGGCTAATATCCGACAGCCCTGATTTAAAGTATTACCAATTTAAAGAGATTTAAGAAGTGATACCATTCAAAAAGAAAGAAAATCTCATTTTAAATTATTTTAGGTCATTGGTAATACTTTAAATTGGTAATACTTGAGAATGTCAGTTTTAGGAACCGTTTTTTGGGTATTACCTTTAGGACACTTGACCTTATAACAAAATGCGACAAAAAACAATTGAATAAATATACTCATTTTACATTGCACTCAAAGATTGAATGTAAGTAAACAATCAAGACATCCAGACATAAAAATAAACAATTTTTCCTTTTACAGTCAAAACAATCACTACAATGTGTTTTATTCCTAGCACGTTGGTTAACGTGATGTCGTCTTTTTATTATAATGCAAAACCACACGAATGCTTCATCATCCCTTTTCCTGCATTCAAATCTACGCTGCGTTCATTTATGTTCATGGGAGCTCGAGAAAAATGTGACATTTTAATTGGATTACCGCAATTAAATATCATAAATGCTTGTAACGCAACAAGAACGTGTCATTCGGGGGAAACGCCTGTTCTTGTTAACTGCTGAGCATGACCCCTCTGGCTGCGTAACCCGTTATTTCCACGGGCAGCGCAAATAGAAGAAAATTCGCACCTTTGGGCAAAATTTACCGTTTCTTTGCGATTTTCTCTCTTCCCATGAACGGGAAAATAGCAGTTTGCATAGTTAAATAAAATCCATTCCCACGAAAACCGCGGGTTTCGCAAATTTTGATACATCTTTGCTGCCCGTGGAAACCGCGGGATACGCAGGGCGAGGCTTAAAAGATATAGGTTGTTATGAGCCTGATACCCTTTCTTACGGTAAACAAGATCTCTCACATAACTTCAGTCGTCCTAGTAAGTGACGATAGCCAGGGCAACGCAACCCCTTTTCACCTAAATCTGCCAATGACAGTGTCTCCAATTTTTAATATCGGGCCGATTTGAAAAGCGACATGCTGAAGCATTTAGAACAGAAAACAAGAGGTGCCCACACCCGTCAGAGTCATGGTGCAACCCCTAAAAAGCTACGGACCCCTCCCCCCACAAGAAAAAGTAAGCCCCTAAAGAGGTCTCCTGCGTCATGCGCGTATTCACCCCCCCCCCCCTCCCGGCTGGCACCCCCGGGAATGCGATCTTCATCTGAACATGAATTGATGATTGTCGGGGAAAGCCAAAGGTATCCAGCATCTAGTATCCGGCAAGCCGAAATGGACATCCGGAGAGGAGACGCAGACTAGAAATTCCCTCTCAAACGAAAATTTCATTTTTTAAAAATTTATTTGATTAGTACATGAAAATATACGTAATTTAAAAAGCTTGCAAACGAATTTGGAAGTTTTGGAGTCTTTAACGATACGTATAAAATTTAAAAGTTCCAAACACCGGAACCGGATATCCGGTACAAATTCGTCTGACAGTGGACAAGGGAGATTATATCCGGCAAAATCAATATCCGATGGATCCCAAAGCCTGACCTTGCCCAACTTAAATTCCTGGAGGTCAGGAGTTAAGTCGTAAAAAGATTAAAGTGTAAACTCTACAACAAACTCCCATTATGGTTACTCAGGAAATTCTGTAATTTTAGAAAAACTACTCTCAGTTGTGTGACGAGTTATAATATAATATAGGAGCTTAGTCAGAGACCTCTTTAGCTCCCCCCCCCCCCCATGGATTACCTAGTATTTTAACCACTTAAAGCATTTGCCCTAGTATTTTAACCACTTAAAGCAATTTTCCGGTAACGGACGAAAGTTACCGAAAAATTTGCTTATGTAATGGGAAACGTTTTGGTTCTTAAGAGTTTGGTCCGAATAAGCGGCTGTCCGATTATCCGGTGGACCAATTAAGCGGATTCCACTATAAATAGAGAAAGATTTATATACAGTGATACTTCCTTTAAGGAACACCTCGAATCAAGGGACACGTTTTCTGGTCCCAGTCCCTTTGAATAGGGACATTCGCAGAGAAAAATTTTCCAAAATTCAAGTTACATTGTTAAAAAAAAATTTACTAGAAGCTGAAGTTTTTTTTTTTTTTCTAAAACTTAACTTCTGAAAGTTGGTATGATTCCTAGAAGCACGAACAAAAAAACAAGTGTACTTTAAAGTGCTTGCCAAAACCCACTTGTAAAGGGTTTTCCCTCTTTTGTGCTATGGAATACATGTGCGCGCAGCGTTGACAGACAGTACCCAACTACCAACAAGTTTTTTATGCAAGGATTGGAAAACGTACACTAAACGTAATTTATACTGAAACTAACCTATCTATGAGATAACTTCAAATAAATTTATGTGAGTCACAAAACTTTGCCAACACGACATTTATAATATAAAAATTTCGTTTTTCAATAAAAATATTTTAATCCTCTAATTCCCAACTCCGCCTCTAGGCGGACGACGATAACAAAACTTGGGCATTAGAGGGTTAAATTTAATTTAAATAATTTAAAGAAATGATTGAACAAAAAAAAAACACTAAAAATTTCTACTAAACTATTAATCACAATGTAAGACAATGAAGGAAATGTTTAATTATATTTCTAATTTCCTATCCGCCTCAAGGCGGACGACGATAAAAAAAAAACTTGGGTATTAGAGGGTTAAATTTCAGTAATTTCGATTTATATTTCGTATGCATGAGACGTTTTCAGTATTTAAACATAAATCGTGTATTATTAAAAAGTTAAACTAAGTTAATACACTATATGAGTATGCATCAATTTCTGAACCTCCGAGACCGGTCCCCCAAAACTAGCCGAGTTCTGGGTTAACCGAGGTGAATTTGCTCTTGAAAAAAAAAATTTTGGCGGCCTATGGCGGTTTCACTAACTGACGTCAATCATCCAATTATTTTCTGGTGATTTTAAGGCAACCCTTAAACAGAAAACAATATATATATACAGTAAACTCTCTCAATAAGCGACACTAAGAGGACTGGAAAGTTTGTTCCTCAAATAGATGGGTCTCTTCCTCGGAGGTTCATAAATAGATGCATGCGCGTATAGTGTATTAAATTGGTTCAACTTTTTAATAATAAACATGTGTTACCGTCTAAGCTTAAATACTGAAAATGTCTCATGCATACGAAATATAAGTTGAAATTGTAAAATTTAAAATTGTTTCATTAAAAAGCTAAAATTTTAGCATAAATGTCGTATTGGTAAAGTTTTGCAGCTTACAGAAATGTATTGTATTTGAAATCATCTATGAGATGGGTTTGTTTTAAAGTACGAAATTTGGGCAATACAGCATAAATTTACGTTTCGTGTACTTTTTCCAATCATTGCATAAAAAGCTTGTTGGTACTGTCGGTCAATGCTGAGCACACATGTTTTCTATAGCATAAGAGAGGGAAAAGACTTTACAAGTAGGTTTTGGCAAGCACTTCAAAATACACTAATTTCTTTGTTCATGCTTCCAGGAGTCAGGCTTCGACTTTCAGAAGATAATTTAAAATTTAAAAAAAGAATTTCAAATTCCAGTAAATCTTCCTTATCTATATAACTTGAATTTTGGAAATTTATCTCTGAGAATGTCCCTTGAAGGAGGTTTCGCTGTATATATAAACTTCATCAACAGACAACAATGTGTGCACATAAAATTAGATATTTGAATGTGTGTAACGTCATTGTTTCGTTTCATAATATCTACAGTAAATGCTTCATTTTTTTTAACACCTTTGACGACATTTTCATTCATTTCAACCCATGTTTCCCTCTCGATTTGGACACAGCCCGTGTTACAATACAAATACACACATACATACATATATTCACCCCTTTGGGTACCATTGATTTAGGGCTTCCCACAACGGAGAGTAAAAGAGAGAGAGAGAGAAGTTTTTCTTACCTTAACCCCATTTCTCCTTCCAAATCCTTCCTTTTCCTCGTCTCGCTCTTATCCCAGTATCCAGTGGCGGCAGAGACACCTGTTGCAGCGAGCGCAGTGTCCGAGCGGCAAAACCGGGCGATCGGGTCGGGGCCTCCCTATATAGGCTCGACCCCGATTCCCGCGACCCACTTCCCGACCACGTGTTCCATCCAACCGGTCCCAACCAACACAAGATTCGTTGACATGGTTTCCGAATCACTTTTCTCTTCTTGTTCCCTTGCCGCTTATACGCTGAGACGAAACGTCATATCTCTCTCTCTCGGTTGTACGTCAATACTCGAAACTCGCGACCAAAAGTGTAGTGCATAAAATAAGGATCTGCGAAGGAGCATGGAGCGGTGGAGCAAAGAGATTTTGCTTGAAACCGGAGTAAACAAATGTGTTGTGCTCAACTGCTCCGATTTCTTAAATAAACTTCTTATGACATAAAAAATAAATTACCAAATAAAGAGAAGACTACTATTTTCCATTAAAATTATTCAAAGCACGGATCGGAGCCGGAACAAACAAATGTCTTGTGCGCCCCTGCTCCGATTTTTTAAATTTTTTATCATATAAAACAATAAATTACTAAATAAACAGAAGGCTAATATTTTTCTATTAACATTATTCCGGGCACGGAGCGGAGGCAGAGCAAGGAAATGTGTTGTGCTCCAAAGCTCCGATTTTTTAAAAAAACTTTTTAAAGTGTTTATCATATAAAAAAATAAGTTACTGAATAAAGAGAAGATTACTTTTTTCCATTAAAATTCGTCAGAGCGCGGAGCGAGAGCATAAGAGCAAAGAGATTTTGCTTGGAACCGGAGCAAACAAATGCATTTTGCTCCACTGCTGATTTTTTAAACTTTTTAAATTTTTTATCCCATAAAAAAATAAATTACTAAATAAAGAGACAAATTTTTTTCAATTAAAATTAATCGAAGCACGAAGCGGAGCGGAACAAACAAATGTGTTGTGCTCCACTGCTCCGATTTTTTAAAAGTTTTTAAATTTTTTATCGTATAAAAATAAATTACTAAATAAAGAGAAGACTAATTTTTTTTCAATTAAAATTCTTCGGAACACGAAGCGGAGCGAAAGAGCAATGAGATTTTGCTTGGAACTGGAGCAAACAAATGGGCTGGGCTCCGCTGTTCCGATTTTTAAAACTTTTTAAATTTTTTATCATATAAAAAAATAAATTACTAAATAAAGAGAAGACAAAAATTTTCAATTAAAATTAATCGGAGCACGGAGCGGAGCGGAACAAACAAATGTGTTGTGCTCCACTGCTGCGATTTCTTAACTTTTTACAGCTTTAATCATTAAAACAATAAGTTATTAAATAAAGAGAAGGTTAATATTTTTCTATTATAATTAATCGGAGCGGAGCGAAACAAACCAATGTGCTGTGCTCCACTGTTCCAAATTTTTTAATTATTTATTATGTAAAAAAATTAATTACTAAGAGAAAATTAATATTTGTCTATTAAAATTATTCGGAGCGCGGAGCGGAGCTGGAGCAAACAAATGGGCTGGGCTCCAATGCTCCGATTTTTAAAACTTTTTAAATTTTTTATCATATAAAAAAATGAATTGCTAAATAAAGAGAAGACTAATAATTTTCAATTAAAATTAATAGGAGCACGGAGCAGAGCGTAAGCAAGAGTAACGAGATTTTGTTTGAATCCGGAGAGGAGCTGGAGCAAACAAATGTGTTGTGCTCCACTGCTCCGATTTTTTTTAACGTTTTAAATTTTTTATCACATAAAAGTAAATTACTAAGTAATGAGAAGAGTAATATTTTTCTATTAAAATTATTCGGAGCACGGAGCGGAGCGGCAGCAAATGAATAGAAGTCAGAGCGGATCAACTCAAAAAAGTGGCTGTCCCTGGCAGATTTTATTTTCCTATTCCTTCCAACACTGTTGTTTTTCCAAATTAATCTTAAAATACAAAATGCTGATGTTTCTAGTTCAGTCTATGGCACTTTTGACCAAGACTGAGAGGTTGTTTGAACACATCCACACACTCAAACACACGGACGCTCTTCTTTTTTTTATCGTAACATTCACTCACGGATCCAAAAAAACGCGAGTCATTTTCGTTTCGTTTTCTCCTCACGCTTACACACACCGCACGTTTTTACACAACTCGTAATAACATCAATAGCAGACTGAATGGAGGCAATTCACCGCTAGAGAGCGATCATAGTTGTCACGTGTTATCCTCTTTGTTTACTAAGATTTTCAATTGAGTTCTACGTGGAGTTCACTAGGCAAAATGAGTTATCTTAAAATTAGACTATTTTCACAGCTTTTTTTGATTATAACCCAACAGTTGCATTTAATTTAATCATTATAAAAGAAATTAATTAATTATTACAATAGTTATAGGGTTGTATTTAGTGTTAATTTCATGTAATGTAGAAGAACTTTATTTAGGCCTAGTTTTTAATTAGATGTGTCGAACTCTGTGTAAAGCGATGCTACTACGGCTTCCTTTGTTACATTGCTTTCATCGGTGCCACGTGACCAATGACGTTGCTTGAATTGCCTCCATTAGCAAACTGAACTCTTCTAACAGAAAACAGGCATCAATGAAGTTTCCAAAAAGTTTAGCTGCTCTAAATTTCCAATACCAATTCTGACATCGTGCGTTGTGCTTAAACTATCGACTTATTCTGAAAAAAGTCTTTGGTTCATAATAGAATTGATTGTAAAAGTAACAAATGTGTCTACGCTCATCCCTGCAATTACTTCGCTTTAAATCCCTCCTCCCAAAGGATGTTACAACATTTGAAACGATTCAGTTACAAAGGCTTAGAAAACTTAGCTTTTTAGCCTACTTTCAAATAAGTTTTTTTTTTAAAGTATAAAAGAAGGCTCAATGTTTCTTTAAAATATCGTTACAAATGAAGAAAAGTTAAAAAGAAGTGAAGTAATTAAATAAAGATTTAAAAATAAAAAAATTGAAAGTAGGGTTTTGAGATGATGATAATGTGTCTTTTGTGTAATATGTCTGTTTGTTCCCTCCTAATAACTTTTGAGGGAATTGTCCGATTACAATTTTTTTTTTAATTTTTTTATTTTTTGCATTCGAAAGATTTCGGAGGGGACAACTCCTTTCTATATTTTACTTTTTGATTTGAACTATTTCTCGTTCTATTAGAAATTCTTAACATTACCGCCTATGGGAAAATGAAAATTATATAAACTCTGGGAGTAATATCCAAGTTACTATGAACAAGCTTATTGGAAGAAGCTCTCGCTGTGAAATATTTTTTGATTTGAACAATATTTGTTCATTTTTGAACAGTTCAAAAATAATTAACATAGCGTTCCGGAGAAATTTCAATCCTATATAAATCCTGACCTAAACCTAAGGCTCTTCGCTACCAAATCGGAAACTCGGAGCTGACAAAATCTCTGAAATAGTGGCAACACTGTGGGAGTGTCTTCTTCAGGCTCTTTGCACTGGTAATTGGTCTATTCTTTTGATGGACAGCGTCAATCACTATGCCTCTCAATGGGCAGCTTTAAATCTTTTGAAGGGGAATCTCGCGACACCCCCTGCTGGTACTTGCTGTCTGCGGTCGGGCCTTTTGGCACAAGAGAGGAGTCCAAAACACCTACCCTTTTCCTGGAAAAAGAGAGTTCCTGATGACCCCCTCAATGGATGACCCTCAGGGCTCCGCTGATGCATACGTACTAACATCTGGAAGTGGGGATTCATTCTACGTTCTCTTTTTTTTTTTCAATCTGGACTCTCCTTTGGAGCGAACAAATTCTTTCTTGAAGCTTGCACTGTTGAAGCCGACTTCTTTCTTTCTTCCTTTTTTAAATTCAGTTCACATGATCACATGACTTATCGTAAAATACAACGTTTATTATTTTTCCGACGTACTTTTTATTTCTTTCAATCTACTGCTAGAATTAGTAACTGTTAGCGGTTTTAGAATATGATTTTATCTTGTAATACATAGGAAGCTTAATGACGCTTATATATCTTTGAATATTTTATATATTTTAAACAAACAAAAAAAACAGGCATTCAGAAATAAAAACAATTATTTTTTAAATTTGATTAAAATTAATAGAAAATGCAAGAGGATATATGGGTAATTCTACAAAAGAGGGAAAGTCTGTTCCATATAGATGTTTTAGTTGCGTTTCATTTTAAAAAAAATATCTAAACACGGCAGTGCGTCCGCCAAGTTCAAAGACGGCGACACTAGCCAATATGTATTTTTACCCGAACCATTTCCACCCCATCATTACTCAAAAACTATTAGGTCTACATACTTGAAATTTTGCACGACCAATAGGAGCCCCTTCAACCCCCAGAGTATTAAATTTCATTTATGTAACTCTTATACCGTAATTATCGGTAAATAGCCCGCATCGTTGTATAGTCCGCATGAAGAAAAATTCATTCTAAAAAAATTAAGTTCGGTGTATAACCCGCACCCCAGAAAAAAACATGGGATACAACCCTAGAAAACAATGCATTCGCCTGTAGCGCCCGAGCCCCAATCTGCTTTGGACCATTGTTTCGAAAGCTACGATTTATTTCTCTGCATTTTGTTTTGCAGGAAAACAGATTTCGATTATTTGAACGGTAGGTGTCCTTTTTAATAATACTTTTTTTTTAAATTTCATGTATTGCCCGCATCGTTATATTGCCCGCAGGTAGTAAAAAAAGAAGTTTTTTCGTAGATAGCCCGCGGGCTATACACAGATAATTACGGTAGTTAGAAAATTATTAAGGTCTGAAAAGATTAATTTTTATCACTGACTGACTGACTCATTCATCAAAAACTTCTGCTTCTAAGTGACTTAGAAACTTGAAACTTGGCATCATGGTAGACAATTAAGCTTATATAAAGGGAGAAATCCAAGACTTGAAAAAGATACATTATCTTGTATTTCTTGTAACGGAACAACAGTGTGCTAAATTGGAATCATGTACGTCCAAAGATGGCATAAAATTGTTTTCTTTTGTCCCTCTTTGTTTCTCTTATAGCAAAACAAAATAAGTTCAAAATTTGACTCCAAACGAAGAGCACTTTCAATTTTACTACCCTGGCTAATAATACAAAAAATAAGTAGCTCATTAAGATAAGTTACGTGCAAGGACAGGATAAGAAGACAATTAAAAATGAACTATTATAAGCTTGCCACATGATTTTACTAACTACCTGTTAGAAATATTTCTATTTGGGCGAGTTTTTTGAATATAACGTATTGACATTTAAAACGTGCCGTTATAAATCCTATAACAGAGAAAGTAACAACTTGTTTTGGAAAGAATTGAAGAACACTGAACACTCTTACAGCTATGATTAAAACATCTGCTATGGAACTTGGCACCTCTCATATTTCAACTCTTTTATCGGTGACACCGACTATTCCGAAGATTGTTTGTTCTACCGAACCCTTTTCACATTTATGTTTTTGTTCATATATATATATATATATATTGCATAATTTTAAACTTGTTTATTACAGTAATTATCATATTTAACTAAGCCAAAATTAAACTTTTTACTCCGCTAAAAATAATTCTTTTCAGTGAAATATCATCCACCAATATAAAAAATATAGCTGCGGGATAGGGCATATCCCGCAGCTATATTTTTTCTATTCTAAAAACTCTGGATATAAAATGGTTAGTGATTGCAGCTGCATTTTTTTTTTCTATAATTAAATATATGTATGTTACGAAAATTAATCGTGAAAAACCCAAAACAGTGTGAAAATTAATCTCAAAAACTAAATGTAAACGTTGGCCCAAGACCCCCTTTCCAGTCATTCAAATGGCCGAAAACTAAATACTTCTTTTTGTCTCATAAAATAAGTTTCCAAAAACGGCAACAAAGCAGGCAAAGATGCATTTTCGTTTGCTCATTCAGACTGAAGTTGCAGGTTTCAATTTTGCAAGCATTTTTGATTTGTAAAAATTTTAACTTCATTTTCCAGGTTCATTCAAGTTTTCATTGGTTCTCCCTCGTAAATATTTCATATAAAAGTTGCCATCAGAGGTTTTTATGTTCCTTTAGTATCCTTTAAAACTAATTACAGTAAAACCTGTAAAGTTCACCACCTTTGTAAGCTGACCACCTGTCTAAGTTCACCGAAAGAAACTGGCAGGTGCGGGGGGTTTCTGGGCGCACTTGTCTAAGTTCACCACTTTTGTCAGGAACGGAATTAGCCCAATAATATATATAATGTAGAGAAACCTTGGTAACTTGAGAAGTTAATTTGACCACCTGTTTATATTGACCACTTGTGTGCGCCAAATTTAGGAAGGAGTATTGTAAAAAACCCTCTGTAAGTTGATCGCCTTATTTTTACTGTACTTTAATTTTTACTTACTTGTTCCAATAATCCAATTTTCAAAGTTTGACAAAACATATTCTTACACATTTGGAAAAGTTAGAGTTTGAGTTGAAGTAGCTTAGTTCTCTAGTTTACAACTTTGTGACAATGGAGCCAGCCCGAAAAAAGTAATAAAGCTTGTGCAAAATAAAATATAGTTGAAAGGCATTTCAGTAACCCGCGACCGGGCATGTCATTTTATAAACTTAACTTAGTAGTAAATGATGCAGCGTCTTTTAATGCAAAAACAAGTATTTTTCCTTCTATTATACAAGACCTTTCTCCTTTATTTTTTTGGTTCTTGGTTCTACAAACCACTAGAAACTGTTAAGTTTCACACTTAATTCTAAATCCAGTTAGTATTGCTATAATTAAAAACTTGAAGTCATACAGAGTTAATTCGTTAAAACTTCTACGATTTCGTAGTGAAAGATATGATCTGTTATTCCAAATAACAGAAAATGTAAACGCAGTTAAACTAAAGTTCAAGCAATAAGATTAGCAAAAACAAATTTACAAAAGAAATTTAGACAAAGTTAATGCAATCCTAACAATTTTTCAGATTATGTAAGAACATTATCATAAACTATAAAACAAAAAACTTTAACAGATGAGAAAAATGTTAAATATTTTATTTTTCAGTTATATTTTGGACATATTCTTTGGACACTGGATATTCTTTCTTTTTCACCAGGGGGGGGGGGGGGATCATGGTGTAGACTGCGCCATTGAAATTTTTAGGGGGGCGTTACCAAGGCTGGATTAAGACCTTTAGAGGCCCTAAACACTAAAAATGATTTGCCCACAAAAATTGCAGATTCAAAATGCAGGTAAATAAATACATAAAACGTTTTCAAACTGGTAGAAAAATCCTATAATAAATTGATCAAAGTTTGAACAAACAAACATTTATTTTTTTAGCTTAATTGTTACTTGGCTGAATAACTCTTGGGATCATTCATAAAAGATGTCACGCTTCGAGGGAGGGAGGGGGGGGGGGGGTTCGTGAAATTGGGACAAATTATGACAAGGGGAGGGGGTAGCAAGAAGTGTGACATCATGCTTATGCAACATAGCGTGACATGTGATAAAGGGGGAGGGAGGTCAAATATATGGGAAAAACGCAAGACATCATTTATCGACGGTACTAATTCGACCCTTGTGCTAATTTTACCTGCAAAGGTCTGTGATTAAATCTCCCTAATCAATTCTGGCTGGAGATATTCAAGAATTTGTGTACGCTTGTAATGTTATTTAAGAAATATTTCTCTCATTTTCGCTGTTTCAAACATGCAAATAAAAACGAAATAGACATGTACTACTTTATAACTTTATTTTTCAGGATTGAGATAAGACAGAAAGATGGAATGTTTTATATAAAGAGCTTATTCATTTTACCCTAAAATTTGAAAATTCCTACGAATTAAATTAATTTATGAATTATTCAATTGACAATAAAATTTTTCTGAGGTTCCCCTCATTTTCTTGGTGCCCTAAGAACGTGATAATTTTGCTTACGGGTTACTACAGCACTCGACATTGCTCAGAGGGGGGTGGGCATCCGGCAACCCTCTCTTTGGTAATATACAAAGACCAAAATCTGTAAATTATTCTCTCGGTCTCGGTTTGATGTATAGCGTATGGATTAGGGGGCACTTGCATGTAATGCCATACATCTCTACTAATAATAAAACAGCAAGTATGTATGTGTGTGTGTTGATTCCATTGCCTTTTAATCGTGCTCTTTGTGTGGGTACCTTGAATCACAAAACATTACGCGTTTTTTTAAAGTTTCTTTTTGCTTTTTTTATGTTTGCGTCTTTGTCACAAGAAAATAAAGTTGCTTAAATATGTAGGATCGCCGGTTGATTGTCGTAGGAGGCTAATTTTTAATTCTGTGGAATGCTATACATCTTAATAGAATAACATAATATATACACTTTTAAAAAAATACCAGTGTATATATGTAATGGTGAACCAACTGGTCTTTTCACTTCTTAAACGCGGGCAGGGCCGTGCGGGTACCGCTAGTATTATATATTGTTCTATAGATATTTCGCTGGTTCTTTTTTTTTTTTAATATGTTCATTCATAGAAGAAAATATGTTTTCTATTATTTAATAATTAATAGCCATTATGCTGTTAAATTACAATTTTATAATCACTAAATGAAATGAATTTTTTAACCTTTTTGATTTTTGTAAGTAATTATATTACTTTAACACCCCAAATTACTTTTTGAACACAAATAAATACATAAATGAAAATATTTTTTCATCTGCACTTAAAATATATCGATATTTCTTTAATATACTCTTCAGCATTTAATTTTCAAGTTGAAAATAAAAATATTAACGAGCATAAAATTTTGATTTATAGTAGCGTAATATAAAAGTGGAACAGCTTTATTGATCAAACTGCATTTTTAGTTTACTTTTTACTACAGTACGGTTTCTGCTATGTTAAAGACGCAGTATTCGCTTTATCATAGAACGATTTTCTTCATCAAGCATCAAGGAAATAGAATGCAGTGCAAAAACTTCTTTTCCGCTTGAACTCAGAGCCGAAAACCAAACGGGTATCACAAAACATACAAAGCGATCGGTAAAGAATGGATGGACCTCTTGGCAACTTCTGAACAAAGGAGACTGATTGCTTGTCACTTTAAAACTTTAAAGGGAGAGGGGGAAAAGGTCCCTCGAATGGGCGGGCCAAGGTGTGGTTCGTTACGGGGCGTGAATTTTCGTAGTTTTTCAAACTTTTTCAAAAACGACACTTTTACTCCTACTAATAACTCGTGAACAAATTGTCTCAAATATAAACTTAAAATATGGTTGTAAAGAGAAATATTCAAGCTTGGTTTGCTACTTTTCCGTTTCTCCGTATCTTTTTTCAAAGTTTTAAAAACGGCAACAAAGCAGGCAAAGATGCATTTTCGTTTGCTCATTCAGACTGAAGTTGCAGGTTTCAATTTTGCAAGCATTTTTGATTTGTAAAAATTTTAACTTCATTTTCCAGGTTCATTCAAGTTTTCATTGGTTCTCCCTCGTAAATATTTCATATAAAAGTTGCCATCAGAGGTTTTTATGTTCCTTTAGTATCCTTTAAAACTAATTACAGTAAAACCTGTAAAGTTCACCACCTTTGTAAGCTGACCACCTGTCTAAGTTCACCGAAAGAAACTGGCAGGTGCGGGGGGTTTCTGGGCGCACTTGTCTAAGTTCACCACTTTTGTCAGGAACGGAATTAGCCCAATAATATATATAATGTAGAGAAACCTTGGTAACTTGAGAAGTTAATTTGACCACCTGTTTATATTGACCACTTGTGTGCGCCAAATTTAGGAAGGAGTATTGTAAAAAACCCTCTGTAAGTTGATCGCCTTATTTTTACTGTACTTTAATTTTTACTTACTTGTTCCAATAATCCAATTTTCAAAGTTTGACAAAACATATTCTTACACATTTGGAAAAGTTAGAGTTTGAGTTGAAGTAGCTTAGTTCTCTAGTTTACAACTTTGTGACAATGGAGCCAGCCCGAAAAAAGTAATAAAGCTTGTGCAAAATAAAATATAGTTGAAAGGCATTTCAGTAACCCGCGACCGGGCATGTCATTTTATAAACTTAACTTAGTAGTAAATGATGCAGCGTCTTTTAATGCAAAAACAAGTATTTTTCCTTCTATTATACAAGACCTTTCTCCTTTATTTTTTTGGTTCTTGGTTCTACAAACCACTAGAAACTGTTAAGTTTCACACTTAATTCTAAATCCAGTTAGTATTGCTATAATTAAAAACTTGAAGTCATACAGAGTTAATTCGTTAAAACTTCTACGATTTCGTAGTGAAAGATATGATCTGTTATTCCAAATAACAGAAAATGTAAACGCAGTTAAACTAAAGTTCAAGCAATAAGATTAGCAAAAACAAATTTACAAAAGAAATTTAGACAAAGTTAATGCAATCCTAACAATTTTTCAGATTATGTAAGAACATTATCATAAACTATAAAACAAAAAACTTTAACAGATGAGAAAAATGTTAAATATTTTATTTTTCAGTTATATTTTGGACATATTCTTTGGACACTGGATATTCTTTCTTTTTCACCGGGGGGGGGGGGGGGGATCATGGTGTAGACTGCGCCATTGAAATTTTTAGGGGGGCGTTACCAAGGCTGGATTAAGACCTTTAGAGGCCCTAAACACTAAAAATGATTTGCCCACAAAAATTGCAGATTCAAAATGCAGGTAAATAAATACATAAAACGTTTTCAAACTGGTAGAAAAATCCTATAATAAATTGATCAAAGTTTGAACAAACAAACATTTATTTTTTTAGCTTAATTGTTACTTGGCTGAATAACTCTTGGGATCATTCATAAAAGATGTCACGCTTCGAGGGAGGGAGGGGGGGGGGGGGTTCGTGAAATTGGGACAAATTATGACAAGGGGAGGGGGTAGCAAGAAGTGTGACATCATGCTTATGCAACATAGCGTGACATGTGATAAAGGGGGAGGGAGGTCAAATATATGGGAAAAACGCAAGACATCATTTATCGACGGTACTAATTCGACCCTTGTGCTAATTTTACCTGCAAAGGTCTGTGATTAAATCTCCCTAATCAATTCTGGCTGGAGATATTCAAGAATTTGTGTACGCTTGTAATGTTATTTAAGAAATATTTCTCTCATTTTCGCTGTTTCAAACATGCAAATAAAAACGAAATAGACATGTACTACTTTATAACTTTATTTTTCAGGATTGAGATAAGACAGAAAGATGGAATGTTTTATATAAAGAGCTTATTCATTTTACCCTAAAATTTGAAAATTCCTACGAATTAAATTAATTTATGAATTATTCAATTGACAATAAAATTTTTCTGAGGTTCCCCTCATTTTCTTGGTGCCCTAAGAACGTGATAATTTTGCTTACGGGTTACTACAGCACTCGACATTGCTCAGAGGGGGGTGGGCATCCGGCAACCCTCTCTTTGGTAATATACAAAGACCAAAATCTGTAAATTATTCTCTCGGTCTCGGTTTGATGTATAGCGTATGGATTAGGGGGCACTTGCATGTAATGCCATACATCTCTACTAATAATAAAACAGCAAGTATGTATGTGTGTGTGTTGATTCCATTGCCTTTTAATCGTGCTCTTTGTGTGGGTACCTTGAATCACAAAACATTACGCGTTTTTTTAAAGTTTCTTTTTGCTTTTTTTATGTTTGCGTCTTTGTCACAAGAAAATAAAGTTGCTTAAATATGTAGGATCGCCGGTTGATTGTCGTAGGAGGCTAATTTTTAATTCTGTGGAATGCTATACATCTTAATAGAATAACATAATATATACACTTTTAAAAAAATACCAGTGTATATATGTAATGGTGAACCAACTGGTCTTTTCACTTCTTAAACGCGGGCAGGGCCGTGCGGGTACCGCTAGTATTATATATTGTTCTATAGATATTTCGCTGGTTCTTTTTTTTTTTTAATATGTTCATTCATAGAAGAAAATATGTTTTCTATTATTTAATAATTAATAGCCATTATGCTGTTAAATTACAATTTTATAATCACTAAATGAAATGAATTTTTTAACCTTTTTGATTTTTGTAAGTAATTATATTACTTTAACACCCCAAATTACTTTTTGAACACAAATAAATACATAAATGAAAATATTTTTTCATCTGCACTTAAAATATATCGATATTTCTTTAATATACTCTTCAGCATTTAATTTTCAAGTTGAAAATAAAAATATTAACGAGCATAAAATTTTGATTTATAGTAGCGTAATATAAAAGTGGAACAGCTTTATTGATCAAACTGCATTTTTAGTTTACTTTTTACTACAGTACGGTTTCTGCTATGTTAAAGACGCAGTATTCGCTTTATCATAGAACGATTTTCTTCATCAAGCATCAAGGAAATAGAATGCAGTGCAAAAACTTCTTTTCCGCTTGAACTCAGAGCCGAAAACCAAACGGGTATCACAAAACATACAAAGCGATCGGTAAAGAATGGATGGACCTCTTGGCAACTTCTGAACAAAGGAGACTGATTGCTTGTCACTTTAAAACTTTAAAGGGAGAGGGGGAAAAGGTCCCTCGAATGGGCGGGCCAAGGTGTGGTTCGTTACGGGGCGTGAATTTTCGTAGTTTTTCAAACTTTTTCAAAAACGACACTTTTACTCCTACTAATAACTCGTGAACAAATTGTCTCAAATATAAACTTAAAATATGGTTGTAAAGAGAAATATTCAAGCTTGGTTTGCTACTTTTCCGTTTCTCCGTATCTTTTTTCAAAGTTTTAAAAATTATGAGTTGAAATTAAAAAATGTTATAAAAAATTTTTGAAGTTCACCACAGAAAAAATGAAAAATAGCAAACCGTTAACTAGGTCCACTCTATTGTTTAAAAGAAACCGCATGAAAATATTCAAATTTCTCGAGTTATGAGTAGGACTTTTTGCAGCTTTTCCCGTAGAGATAGCATTAGCGCCGAAAAGCAAGATGGACGGTAGCGAAGAGCCCTAACGGCCCGATTTGCTTGGAACCAACTTTATCGGAAAACTCTTATGACGAAGAACATGTACAGATAGAAAGTTCATCCACAGCTAACGAGCCTTTTTCCTATGAAATTTTTTGATCGGGATTTTAAAGAATATTTTTTAATTAATGAATGATTAAATGAACAAGGGAATGAATGAACAAATGAGTGAATAAATGATGAAAAACATAAATGAGTGAATAAATGAGCGAATGAATGAAAAAATAAGTAGGTGAGAGAATAAATACATGAATGAGTGAATGAATGACTGAATAAATAAATGAATGAATGAGTGAGTGAATGAATATGTGTTATCCGTTGTAAAAGGTATGTTTGAAGTAATTAAGAACTAAAGCTAAACGAGAAAGAGAGAGAAAGGCTAGATTATGCACTTGAAGTTGGGTGTATACGTTAAATATAGGCTCGTATAGTTCGAGGCGGAACTTCTTGTTATATTTTATTTTTTGATTGCAAGTATTTTTTGTTCAATTTTGAACGGTTCAAAAAATCGTAACATTAGCACTATCGGGGAAATGTATAGCAAATTACATAAACCCTGTTTATAAGACCCAAGGTTCCTTGAAGAAGCTTATTCGAAGTAGCTCTTCAGGGAAATATTTTTTGATTTGAACTTTTTTTTTTTTTTTTTTTTCAATTTTGAACAGTTCAAAAAAAAAAAATTTACATTAGCGCCAACGGGGAAATATTAATCCTGTATATATCCTGATCTAACAGACGGATTTGCTTGGAACAAAATTTATCGGAAAGGTCTTGTGACGCAGAACATGTACACTGTACAGATACGAAGTTCATCCAGAAAAAAATTGTAAAAAGTTCCCATTTTCTCATGAAATTTTTTCATCCGGATTTTTAAGGATATTTCTTATTTAATGAATGAATGAATGAATATGCATTAACCGTTGAAAAACGTGTATTTGAAGCATGTAAGAACTAAAGCTAAATGAGAAAGAAAGATACAAGAGAGATTATAAATTTGATGTTGGTCTATACGGGAAAGTAGGCAGGTACAGTTCTAGAACGGAACTTCTTGTTCTGCTGGCGAAATAAACGTGCTCTTCGCGCGATTGTACTTAGGGTATATTTGTCAACTTAACTAAAAGTCATTTTCCCAGTAAGCTTTTTTTTTTTTCTTTCTTCCTTTCTTTTTTTTACGTATGGGATATTTTACTGCTAAATTTTCAAATGTTTATGTCTCTTCAATTGTAAAAATATTTGTCACAACGAACTTTTCTTCATTGATACAAAAACAAATACATCCTTTTAATGCATACCTCACAAATAATTTTGTGAACTCATGATGGATGTAAATATAAGTTAATTATTTGTATTACAGGACATCTGATGAAGTTATGTTACTACGAATTTTAATAGAAGTTTCTCTTAGAATAAAGTATTCTTTAAGCTTAGATTCACCAGAGGAAATTTTTCGGACCCTGCACAAAGTTCCAATTAATTAAAACGGACACTTCACAAAATTCCAAGCTTCCCAATCGTACTTTTCACACCATTATTTATTATAAAAGCGGCACCTAATAAATATTTTCATCACTATACCGTATTTATGCGAATCTAATGAGCATCGTTTTTGGCCAAATGTAGTATTCAAAATTGGGGTGCGCATTAGATTCGAGTGCAAAACTGGTCAGCAGTTCGCCGATGACGTCAACCAAATTTATTCGCCAACAAACAATTTTTTTATTATTAAAGTTTTAAAATGGGGATGCACATTAGATTCGCATAAATACGGTATGTTCAAATTTTCACAAAATTATTTGATTTTCACAAAAATCTCCTTAAAGTTCTCAAAAAAACGGACCCTGTCAGAAAACTACTTCATCGACCCCTAATGTAGATCATTCTCCTGTAAAGGGTCTTTTTTTTTTTTTTTTTTTTTTTAAACATGAAATAAAAATTATTATTATGTAGATATCAACTTTCTGCATTAAGTCATACTATTGAACCAGATAATAGTTGAGAAATTTTAAGAGAAAACTTTTAAATTTTTACTTGTCCGAAAACGTAAAGGTAAAGCCAAGGAAGTGACACTGAATTTATGAAACAGATTTAATAGTAATGAAATTGAGATCGTGGCTTTTGTTAAGGTATCAAAAAGGTTTCTTATGCAATAAAATTAAAGTATTATTTCAATTTCAGCAGAAAGCATAAATAATGAACAACAAATGTCTACAACAAATTCTTAAGGGAAATCCTAATCAATTATTTCACTAGTTGACTCACAGCAAAAATAAACTTTTAATACAGAAATTAGATTTCCTTTCAAACTGCAAGTAAATTACGAATTCAAAATTTTTATTCGAGGTTTCTATAGAAGAGTATATTACTAAATATGTATTAAAAAATAATAAAGGAGTTTTAGGCAGTGCTTTCATTACGTGCAATTATTTTTACAATTCAAATATGTATTGTCACCTATTGTTTAAAAGGGGTAGCTTTAGTTTACTAACTATATCTTTATCTTCTACAAGATGCACGCTTCAAAATCTGGAAAAATAAATGTGCCGCAGCATGATCGTCTTAGGTACTTGACATTCTATTCATGACATTATTACTGCAATATAATGCTTCATTGTCCTTTTGCCTTCTTTATTCGCGACATCATGATTATTCGCTTTAAAATGATTCTCTAGTTAAGGATTCGCAAGTAGTACTGTGAGTTTTGTACTGCTTTTGTTGTACAAAAATGCGACCAGGGTAGTTTTGAGGTTGACCCCCCCCCCCCCCCCCGAAATTCCTTCATTTTAAAACATATTGCATACCTCAATATATTATAGTATATCACATGTATGGAGAATTAATGCGCCCATGAAAAAATTTTTCTAACGCCACTGATTTTGTATTTTTTTCAACAGTTATCAAATATGTTAGAACTTTTTTAAATTCTCATCTTTCGTGTTTGCAATGTTCAATTTAGGCGACTTACGGTAACATTTTTATTCACTAAAAGGCGTTAAAACGATAAATGAATCTTTCCCCTTTAGTCATTTTAAATGCAGTCAGGGGCGTACATAAGATTTTAATTTAGGTGGGGGCCGAAGTCAAACATTAAGAGAGCTTTCCAAAATGAAGGTTCAAAATATTAAACTTTTTATTCGAAACAGGTAGTTTTGAGTTTAACTCGGGCCCCTTTAAATACGCCTTTGAATGCAATAATGTCGTACCATCTAACAGCTCAAATGCCACATTATTTTACTCATTACACGATTTAGTAAAAACCCCCACTATTTAACTCACATACGAGTTAAAGCATTTTTAATTTTAACCATCTCGAATAATTTTAATAAAACACAACAAAATCTGCTTTACCTAAATCTTTGAACCCTTAACGGACGTCACGTTTGAAGAAAACTTCGTCAATTCACTACACACATCAGCAGTTTTTAAAAGGCCTTCAACTCTGCAAGCCACAACTCATTATTATTATAATTAGGTTTTTCTAATAGCATATGAACTGAAAACGCGCATGCTAAAATAAAATAAACTCAAATAAAAATCTAACATGTAGACGAGCAGCTATTTCATTAACTACTCTCACGTACAGACTATGAGAATGAGTGAAACGCAATTCTAAAATTTCCTCTCAAAACAATAACAATTGGCACTGTTGCCATGCAACTTTTTAATAAACTTTAATATTAAAAATATCAATGGAGGGGCCTCAGTGGCTGAGCGGTCAAATCGACTGGCTCCGGTGCCTCCCTGCGCGGAGAGAAAGAGGCGTGGGTTCGATTCCCACCCTGCCCTGGGTGTATTTCCTTCTTTGTATATTAAAATCTGTTGCGCTGTCTTGTTCTATCTGTGATATTGGACGAGAGTTTGAGGCATATCCTTGAGAATAGCAAATAAACTCGAATATTTATGTGACCTGAAATGGTCGTAAACAAACAAACAAAATATCAATGGAAGAGAAAGGCAAGTGGAGTGGTTCAACTAACGAGAAGGCGGTTAAATTAAAAGTGATATGGCATATGTTGATAGAATAATTCGTTTCTACTTTCGATTAGAATTAACAGTTCCGAAACTCATGATTCGTTGCCGAAGTTGTGCGTCTTCTGATATGTTTCTGGATGTGTGTGTTTGGAGTCCGATTGTAATTGATTTTTAATTTTTTATAAGAATTATTCGTCGAATGGCGCTTGAGTTTTGGTACTTTGGTTGAAATTCAAATAACCGGTCATCTTTTGGCGAAACAGACCGAGCACGAAGCATACTTATGAATCATCGGAGGACCTACAGCCAGGCCCGACCATTAGGGGGTCAGGAAGGGGGGGGGATTGCTACCCCCGTTTAAAGACTAGTGTATTTATGCGTTTGTAGGTAAATCTTTTTTTTTTTTAATTCAATGCATATTTTCATGGTGTCGAACCTTTCGAAAAAGGCCGTGGTTGCTAGTGGTTAAGATGTCGGGCTTCAAACCGGAAGATTGGGTGTTCGACACCCGACCCGCTGAAGACCCACCATGTACACTTGGGGATACGTGTATGTAAAATCCGTGGATCCTGAAGTTCTGAAGAATGGAGATTTCCTCTTAGGTCAAAAAACAAGTGGCATATTTGTGGAGGCGCCCTCTGGCTTCATGGAAATGCATCATGAGCTAAGTCAGACTTCCAACGTTGTGGTGCTCATCTACAAAAAATGGAGGGCGCCTGCGACGTGGGGTTTGGATACTCAAGTGGCATTAGAAAATCAACAACAACCATTCGAAAAATTAGGGCTTGTTTCTCGAGTTCACGGGGAGAGGGACGCACATTATCTAAAAAACGTCTAGCATATACCGATTACATCAGGAAAGTCTCCAACAAGATTTTAAAAGCTAAAAAAAGAACGCGAAATTCGCTCGAATATTCTACAATGCATAGAACTGGAATCATTTGCTACTCGATTATTTTGTTCTAAATGCAGAGCTGAACTGGGTCGCTTAAGGCATTTGTTTATTCGTAAGTTTCAAAGAGAAGAAAGGAAAAAAAATCAAATTATTCTATTGTTGGAATTAATGAATGTCGTAGCCATTATTAATTTACAGCCATTTTGTTTTAAAATTTAATTGTCGAAGCGAGTCTCATTTTTAAACCGACGGTTGAGAGTTTCGTCCGTAAATTTGGTTGTTCAGCAAAAGTATGTTGTTTGATTTTCTTCGAATTTGACGTGGTTTCCACCGAGTCATTAAATATAGTGGACTTGGGTACGTAAGGAATTTATTTTTGAGCCAAGGGAACAGTTTTAACTTTTCCAATGGGAAGAAAAGCAATTTGCTTTTGCATTTGCATATGCAAATGCGAAGAAAGAGACAAAAGAACCATTTCAAGTAAAACGCACTCAAAATTTGGACCTTATGAAACCTTCATACCAAATTTTAATACACCCTTAATAAAAAAAACAAGGAGAAATATTCTTTGTCTTTTTTTTTTTATTAATGCTGCCTCATTAATCAAAACTTAAATAGCTGTCCTAACTGGGCTAAAGGCAAGGTCGTATCCCTTCAAACTTTCCTTAACATTCGTTTCGAAGTCTGCCCCTCTCCCCCACCGAAGAAAATTCTGCATACGGACTTGGCTAAAGATAATGAATGCATGGTAAACACCCAAAAGAAATTAAAAATTGCGGGCCGAGGAAAAAATTTAATCTTTTTGCAACCTGAAAAATTTAAAGGCAAACCATTTACCTCTCAATGCTCGCTGCGTTTTTTTGCTCGATGATTTGAGACCACATTCTCGCTGCCGTTGATAACTAACATTTATCTTATATATAAGCCACCTAAGTGTAGTTTGTCACCGGAAGTTTATTCCGAATTTCTCACTCCGAGAAAACTGCATCGTGCTGCCATCTGCACAATTGTTTTTATAATGAAAGTGGTTTTTTATGGAAGAGAACTTACGGCGATCTTCTACTAAATAGAAGTTCGCCAAAAGCTTAGCTAATTTACAGCAGTGTAAGGGGCCGTTCATACAAAATGTCATGCTTTTTCCCATATATTTGACCCCCCTACCCCCTTTGTCACATGTCACGCTATGTTGCATGAAGTCACACTTTGCTACAATTTCACGAACCCCGCTTCCCCCCGAATCGTGACATCGTTTATGAATGATCCCTAATCGAATTTAATTTAATCCTTTCTTTGTGTTAATCTATTTATCGTCTGCGCTTTTTATATACAATAAAGTGGCAGCGCTCTTTTTTCCAGTTTCGTTAAAACGATTGTTTTGACGATGATTATGTTGGATATAAATAAATATTTTTCACAAACAATTCGATTATGTAGTAACTATTTTTATTTTACAGATTATTATAACTTAAATGTTTTTTTTTTTCGGTAAGAATACTTTTTTCTGAAATGATTATGTTTATTATTTATTAAACGTGGCCGTTCTACCTGATAAATATCTCTGATTGGATGTGCATTTCCGGTTACTAAGAGAATTGTATATTTATTAATATCTAGAACAGCGGTCATTTCGTACGACCGCCGGGCTTGCTAGTTATTTGATAAACGCGAAAAATGTTATCGCGTTGAGTAAAACATATGTAACGCACCACTTCAAATCACCGGAGTTCCGGGTTTCATCAATTAAAGTTTCACCCCTGCAAATTCGTAGTTGGTGACAAGTTGCCTCATATGCTGTCTGGTAGTTTGTTTTCCTCCTATTTAACATGAAAAGGCCGGCACCCACCCAAGTCCTACGAAAAGGCAGCTTTTCCCCCCAAAAACGGTGTGCAGACACCCCGAAAAAACATCGGTGAGAAAAAATGCAATTAAATAAGGCATGAAGCAGCCATCTTCAGCAACCTGCTAGTACAAGTAAAAACACCACCAGAGCCGTACAATGAAATGACATTTAATTATGAACCAGTTACATGATTTACACATCTCTTAAATTTGATGAAAGAGAAAAAATATAAGGAACAAAACGAAGAATGAAAAGAAAAAGATGATAATAAAGCATTTTAAAAAGTCCTCCTAAAAACTGCGAATTCCATCGATCGCTCCGAGGGAACCGGGAGTACTGTAGAAGAGGGGACATCTTGCATCTCCTGGAAGGAGTGGGGGGGGGGGGGGGGAAAGAAAAAAATGTACAATATTTAAAATTGGAATATAAACAGCATCCGACTCGGAGACAGCCACCTGCTACGTCTCATATATGTCTATAATATCTCATTTTTCTTAATGACTTAACTTCAATATTAGAGCATTGAGCTAAATCAACTAAACATTTTGGAAATAGAGAACGTGTGTACATCAAGAATGAAATATTGGGGCAAGCATTTTATAGATCTAAATTAAAATATCATATTGAAGAGCTAAGTACTCTTCTAGTACTTAAACAGTACATTGAAATTTCATCGTGTTTTACAAAAAAAAAAGTAAGCACATATTCTACACTTTATAAATGAAGTGAAATTATTTTCTCCGGTTTTCTTTTAATATAGGTGATATTTGTCGCAGTCCAATCGAGACTTCTTTTTGGGGTTCAATTTCTTTGTGAATGGATGATGATGACGAAACGCTCCGGCAGCCCCCTACACCCCTCCGGTCTGCTCCTGGTACACTTCTATGACGTCATCATTTTCCATTTCCAGCTGAAAGAGGAGGGAGGAAAAAAGAACGTCAGACTAGTGTTTAGAATGCGACATACGCAGATATTGATCGATTACAACGAGCAATTCCAAAATTGAACAAAAAATAATAAAGATACGAGCACTTGCCAACCCCTATTTTGAAAAATGCCGAGCGATAATCTAAAAATTTGCAGAATAAAAAACAAAATGCAGGACAAATTCTACTATGGGTGATAAAAGTAACTTAAAAAGTGTTATCATTACTGAATTTTTAATTATTTTATGTTGACATTTTCAACAAAACACATGTTTATAAAATGAGGGATTTTGTCAATATCATAAAAACATTTTGCCAAGATTATTATGAAACAATTCAACACCTTTGATGATCTATTATGACACAGAATGCTGCAAATTTTAAAAAAATACTTGTAAACCAGGGTTGATGGTTTAAACCGGCTTGTCAAAAACCCCCCGTCAAAAATGTCAAAGTGCTAAAAAAATTATCAAAGAATTGATTTAGCAGAATTGGATACTTTAATCAATAAATTTTAAATAAAACAGCATAAATGCAGTAAAACTGCCGAGTATAAATTACAAAAATATTTCTACTGTAGCATAGTCAGAACCTATGCCTGAGAGTGGTTTTATTGATAAGAATTGTTTTTAAAAATCAATTGCTTTTTTAAGTGTACAAATACGGGTTTCTGTTTTCTAATGCTGTAAGAGGGGTTTAAGTAGGGATGTAACGAATAGTGATTTTGCCGAATAGCCGAATGCCGAATACTCCGCCACTTCTTCCAAGCCAAAACCGAATATTCGGACAATGTTTAAGGCCGAATGTTAAAATTTCTAGAAAATCGTTGTAATCAGGGTGGAAAAAAACCTGGTTTTTTAAAAAAAAAAAACAAAAAAAAACGTTTTTTTGGTTTAAACCAGGTTTTTTTGGTTTAAACCGGGTTTTTTTGGTTTAAATAGTATTTGTAGGCAAAACAATTTGACTTTTGGAAAATCATGGAGATTTTAGATCAGTAATGGTGAATAAATGTTATTAGTAATAAATTTGTTGATAATTAATTAAATAACTAAGTTAAAACCTTGAATTTTAATTACCTTCTAAGTGTAGCTTTTATTTTTTCAGAAAGTTACCTACAGTGAAATGCGTATTTACGGTGCATCACTTTAGTGGTCAACCTACAGAGTGGAGATTTTTTTTTCTGTCATTTCTTACACAATGCGTTTATTCATTTGAGAAAAATTAAAATATAACTTCATGTAAAAACTTTTCTTTAAAATTAGTAATTGGCTTTTTTTTTCGAAATTACCTAAAATACCATTAGATAAATTTAATCTGAATGATTAAATCAATGTATCCTATACAACTTTAAAATTAAAGCACTTAGTTAACATAATGATAAATATCTTAATAATTATATGAGTTACTTATTTCATGGAAAATATTCCCTAAAAATGCATAATTTTTTGAAATGGCTAGATCAATTAGAAGAAAAATAAGAAACTTATTTAGAAAGCAAAAGAGTGCTCATAGTAGTTTTATCGGATGCTTAACTTACACAGAGGTTTAGGCAAACTTTATATTGATGTTTCATCCATCCAGACAAATACTGGTCTAACATTATAGCATAAAAAATATTGCCCTGGAGCATTTATTTAAGTTTATTTTCATCTTTGCAAAAATAGACAAACAAATAAATAGAGTAATAATCAGGACAGCCAAAGGTTTTTTTTTATAATACTCCCACCCAAATTTGGCGTACATAAGTGGTCAAGTTACAAAGGTTTCCCTACATTAAATAATATAGGGCTAATTTCGTTACTGACCAAAAGTGGTCAATTTAGGTGGTTAACTTTACAGGTTTTACTGTATTAACATATTACAATACTCTATTTATAGACCTTTCAGCAAATTATTAAAAAAATTATTTTGCTGGTTGAGTTTTAACAAAAGCATATTTTACTAAATCAATAAAAAATAAGCAAAAATGAAAGATATATTAAAAATAATGTGTGTTGATTTACAGTATCATTAATATCAACAAATGATTACAAATCTTTTACTATAGATATATTTTACACTTACCGGATTTAGCAATAATAACACTTATATAATTCGGCAACATTGGCTTAGAAATTAACAGCATTATTTATTATTTTTTTTAATACAAACTTTATTTTTCTTGATTAAATATATTTAAAAAACAAAAGCAATTTTATAAAAGTAATACAATGGACAAACTTTATTTTTCCTGATTGAAGATTAAATATATTTTTTCAAAAATAAGAGAATAATTTAGAAAGAAAAATGCACTGATTAAAAAAAAAAGGTTGTTAATTTACAAATTCAGTAATTCATTATTTATCTAATGCTGTGCTTGTAATTTCTGCATAAATTGGATTTTGAAATTTTTTGTAATATGTAAAATAAATGAAAAAAGTTTTTTTTTTTTTAAAGTGTTATTTGTAACATACATTTGCAAATAAGTTATTATGAAGATATTTTATTATTTCTAATATATATTTTTTAACTCCAGGAATTACAATTGCAATATCATTTAATTTTTATAATGACTGAGAAGAGCTTTTCTCAAATCAGCTTTTTCAGAGCTAAGTTTAGAAAAACCCAAGTAGTCTGACATGTAGATAGGAGATGAGAAAAATAGTTTGTTAATTTACATATTCATTAATTATCCATTGTTGTGCTTGCAATTTCTTCATAAATTGGATTTTGCAATTTTTAATGATGTGCAAAATAAATGGAAAAAGATTTGGTTTAAACCAAGTGGTTTTTTTAAAAAAACCATTTGGTTTAAACCTTGGTTTAAACCAACGTGGTTTAAACCAAAAACAACCCTGGTTGTAATAGAAAGTATTTGTAAATTTAAAATTATCCAAAGTCAAACACCAACTACACACAATCTATGATTTACAATTCAATTCTGTTTGTTAGGAATTCAAAACTATTTAAAAATTAATTTTCGCAAATGAATGTAATAAAACTAAGAATTTCACCTACAAGTGGAATAGAAATGACAGATTTTATGGTAGTAAGCATTAGTATTATTTTACTTACTATTTAATTCAAATGAAAGAACTACTATTGCTTAGTGAACTTTTACCTTGCTCAAAACTGTTTTATGAAGATATTCTAATAGTTATGAAACCTAATATTTTTATTTTTTTGGGGTTTTTACATACCTATTTTTAAAAGATCTATTAAAATTTAATAGACCTAACTGGAATATTTTTATTTTCAAAAACCCCAATAACCTATGCTACTTTAATATTCATGATACATTCTAGGCTTTTCACATTTCTTTCTTACCCAATATTCACAATAAATTAGTCTACCCAAACAAAATCTGACTTCCACTTTGTTAATGATAACAAAATTAATTTCTCCTATTCTTCATCATAATTAACTACTGCCAGCTTTGGGGAGCAAATGCTAAATATAAAATACAATATTATAACTTCAAAATCTGTTTTTGCTCAATCAAGCCAAAAACAAGGTTTTATAGTTATTTTCTAAATTATTTTTACTTATTAAAACTATATACTAGTGAATTCTTTTGCAATAATTATAATACAAATTTAAATGTTTAAAATCGTCTAACTTCTTTACTTGTTTACCTTTCTACTGCAGCATAAGTGTTCGGCTGAATAGCCCATCAATATTTGGCCAGGCCGAATTTGACCTTACCCAGTATTCGGCTAGGTGATAAAATGACCATTCGGCCAGGCCGAATATTCGTTACATCCCTAGCTTTGAGTCCTGAAACACATCATTTGCTGTGTCCTCCCAGTCTATTCTTGAGATACATTCTACTTTTAGAATATTTTGTGAATGTGAACTGATAATAGATAAAAACGTGACAGTGCTTTTAATAGAAATTGTCAGACTTATTTAATGAATCATTTTATTCTGAATGCATGCTGTTAATTACTTTCAGCAAGGATGTACAGTTAATAAATCCTTAATTATATTTATAGTAATTAAAATTGTGTAGGTTTAATCTAATATTTGGCAGAAGTAAATTTAGATTTTTAAAATATTTTATGTATAAAAGTCAAGTAATCCATCACAATTGAAATCTAATGAAGCTGTGTACTTTCCCCAGGATAGTGCATATTCAAAGATGCTTTCCTACCAGTACAAAGAAATATCAACACTAAAACAGCTTTTCTTAATTGCTATGTACCAGGGACCTGAAGCCAGCAAAAATTTTGATGCTTCACCTTCGCTCCCAGATAACAAGCTATGGCTCCGCAATTTTAATACACATCAATCGGGGCTGGCGGATTTTAGCCAGGCCAAAAAAAAAAACCTCGCCAGATTTTATGGTTTAAACCGCCTAAAGGCATTTTTTTATTTTAAAAAATTTCCAAAAAAGTATTTAATAAAAAATATAATGATATTAATACAATTAAATTACTACAATAAGAATGAGAATTACTTAAAAGAAGGATACATTACAAAAATAGCAAAAAAAAAAAAGTGCTCCTTATTAGAAATTTACTGACAATTCAATATTTAACTTTATAATTAAAAAAAAAAAAAAAAAGCCTTTGCAGAGAGCTAGGCATAATATTTAACTTTTGTTTTAGGTATAACATTTTTCTTTTTTTAATATGTTATTTTCTAGGGCAACTATGATACTTTTTATTAAAAAGAAATTCTTTTTAAAATCACTTTTCTGAGGTGGTTCAAAGTGACCCTAAACAGAAGGATTGCTTTGAAACAAGTTAATTAATTTTAAATTGTTTTTATAATTATTTTTTTTAATTTGTGGTGACTAAGATATAATTTAGAAATTCTTCAGTTATGTCAGTAAATACGGCAGTACTATTAAAATATGGGAGAGGCAATTAAAAAGAGAAATAGAGTATCAAAGTTTCCCCGATCGATTGTATTAATTGGAAAAAAGAACGTGACCATAGACTATTTTTTTAAAGGGATCCTTTTCTATGAAATATAACTTTGTAGGAGGGCCTTTTAAAATATTTTTGTACAGAGGATTTTTTTTATAAATTTTAATTTTGTCATTTTTTTTTTATGGACGTCCTGGATCAACCTGATTGTATTTGAAAAACATTGCACCATTACCAATGTACGTTTAATCTACTTTATACAAAACATTCTACGTTTTCTTGTAGAACTCTTTCCCATGGATGATTCTTTGGAAGGAAAAAATCTGAACATCACACAAAATTGGATAATTCTGTCACATTTTTGGAAAAGTATGAGCTATAAATTTCAGGTAAAAACCAAAATCAAATTTAAAAATTAAGTTGCATAACTAGGTGACCTCCACACCCTCCACACACAATATATAGGTGTAAGTACTTATCAGCTCAACAATATATACATATATATGTATGTATTATCAACTGATGAAATTAAAATTTTATAACAATATCGGAAGCTATGGAACAAACACAAGCTATATGGCAATTTCGACAATGTAGAAATGCACAATGGCTTGGTATTTTTTCTCTTTCAAAAATAAATAGTACTGCCATTCTACCCTTCCCCCCCCCCCCCCAACAAAAAGAAAATGACACACAGCTTAGAGGGGGGACTTAAAACACCACTCCATTTTATTTTCTCGACCACATTTTTGCAGGGGAAAATCCAGACTGTGCCGGTTTACTGGATGCAAAACAATCATGCCGTTTGAATTAAAATCAATGCAGTTGTTGCCATTGTTTTAAGGAATCAACAATACTAATAATCAATGTTTCTCTAGCATTTTGAGTGAGGCTTCGCTGTATTTGCAATAATAAATTTAATCCTTCTTTCTTTTTATTTTATTTATCGTCTGCTAGCTAATAAAGACTATTTTTCGTATTTTAACGGGGGACTTCTAAATGAATTGTCCTTATTCTAATGTGAAGTTTTTGAATTTCTCTATTATTAATATCGGTCCGGATCTGTATGTCTGTGCACGGATAGATAACAAGTAATTCCGACGCCGTGTTGTATTCAAGCTCTCGCAGCGCCAGGCGACGCATGGAAACGACGTAATATTCGAGATGGCCCGTGCAACGCCGGGCGGCACGCCTAGTTATATATGAATATTCGAAAGAGTAAAAAAAGGAAATTTCAAGTTCGTAAATACGTTCATACATCAAAATATGGGGGGGGGGGGGGGGCATTTTTCCAGGGACTCACCTGTTTAGGAGTTTCATCATCATTGATTCTTCGACCATCGAACAGAAATCGCAGCGAGGTGACGGGAACACCCTGCAAATTCAAACGAGATTCATCAATTATCAGAATTCATGATTATAGTTGTCAATACATTTATTTTATAATAAAAAGATGTGATTTCTTAACAATGTTTAAAACCATAATGGTTAGCACTACTTAGTATCGGGGTTCGGTGATTTAAATCTAACTAAGTTTATCAAAAAATTATCAATTTAAATCACTTTTGAATTTTTTTCTTTATTTTATTGTTAGAAAATTTTGCATTAGGTTGCATTTACAACATCTATTTCAAGCAAAACTTTATAGGTCGCTCTGTGTACGTGAATATTACATTTTATTTTAGATGAAATGATTATAATTTTTTTTTATTCTAATTCTTCAAACACCTTAACAATAAATAATCCATAATGATGGTGTTTAAAACAGCATCATACAGTATTTAGAACACACACACTTTAAACATGTCTCATCTATGCTTCATAATAGTTTATTCCCCTACTCCTCCCCCTTAGTAAAATTCTTTTTTTTATCTTCAAAATTTTCAATAAAGATATTTGATTAAAACAAGAAGTTTCAATTTTTGGTAACAGTATGAGCATATGATATTATTAAATGGATAAGTTCAAAAATATTTCAAGTTGTTATTTCATTTATAAAATAGAAAAAGGATAAAAGTGAGCTCAATGTAAATAAGTGCACACAATTGCTTGATTTTTTTTTTTTCTACAACTTTCAGCAGCAAAAGTATTCAGATTAATTTTTTCTTTACTCAGAGTGAGCAGTTATTCTATGCTCATTATTATTAACAGATATAATAAAATCCAGTCTTTCAAGGTCTATTCAACAAAACCAGATTTAAATTTAAAAATCTGTTTTAAATCACAAACCCTGCTTAATTTCAGAGATACAATTGCAAGCATTTTTACAGCCCCTCCTCCCCACCCATGAAATTTTATATTAAATGCTCTTCAACAAATACTTTTTTTAATTAATTCATTTAAGCTTTTCAATATGCAATAGCACATGTCATAATAATAAATATATTGCAATTAATATTGTGTTTATTCTAGATAAAAAGGTCAATCCCAAATGGACAAGAAACATTTAAAGAGCGTCAATTCAATTTTCAGTGGTTGCAGCAAGAGCACAGAAAAATACAGGATTTTACAAACAAAAATATAGGACATAAAAAAAATATAACTTAAGACTGTCCTATACAGGAATTTCTTTTACTAATACTGACACATGAATTTACACAGAAGAAAAAAACTTAGCAACAAAAATTCTGTATTTAGAAAATTTCAAATAAGAAAAGGGGGAGGCAATTTTATATTAAGCAATTCTGCAGCATGAAAATTAAATATGAAAATATTTTTTAGCAGTTCTACAGACACAAAATGTTTCTTAAAAATTAGTTTAACAATTTCATAATTAAAAGTACTTCTAGCATTCAGTAGAATTAAAATTAAGAGTTTTTTAATCATTACCATTATTAAACTTAATAGTTGATAATAATCAATGAGTAATGTGCAGAAAGTAACTTCCCTGCTTTATTATAAAGAAAAAGTACTTCATACTAAAGCAGTAAAAGATAGACAAAAATCAGACATGCCAACCTGTCAGAATTGAATTGCAGGAGATTTCCGATCACGAATTAAGGAGAATTCAGAAGGGCAATAAAAAAATAAGATTTCACACTTTTTATTGCAATTGTTGTTAATATACTTAACTAATTTAAATTTGAAATACAGGTAAAGCAGCATAATACAGTTAAAAATATATTTAAGGGTGATTTTAAGTAAGACCATGAAAAGATGCCTGAACATTAAGAGTAAAATGCCTTGCAATTTTCATTACTTTTATGAACAGGTGTTATATATTTCTTAGCCCTTAATACAGTCCTAAAAACAGTCCATTTACAATAGCAGGGACCAAATTCCCAAACCTGATTCAGACAATTTTGAAAAAAAAAAAAAAGATTTATGCTATTAAAAACTCGGTATTTTGAAATTATTGAAAATTGTGTATGCTATTAAATATGGAAAAGAATTTAATGAGCTGTAATAAGCAAGCAAATTTCCTAATCTATGCAATGAGAACTGATTTTAAGATTTAATATTCTTATTAATAAAGATGTGTAGGTTTCAATCCAGCTTTTTTTCTTTAACAAAGTCCTTTTTTTTAAAAACACATTTTTGCGAAAATTCAAAATTTAAACAGTAATAACTTTTTTACAATTATTTTTTGAAGCTTATTCAATAAATAACTTTGAGAAAAGTATGATTTGGTAGCATGTATATGCATTACAAAAGCCTAAATAAAAGACACAAAAAATAAACCTGAATTCAGCATTTAACTTTGACATGAGAGAGCTCATACTCCTAACAAGCACACATTTTAGTTTCAAAAATTAAACCAAAATTTTACAGAAAATAAAAAAGTAATTTATTCCATTTGCCTTTTAATAGAGCTTAATAAACATCAATAGTGAAAAAAATCCAATTCTAACAGCAGATGCAAAAAGATTGTATTTGGTGCTTACGTTTCAGAAGAAGGCAAAGACGGAAAATAAGAGATTTTATATAAGTAGAATAACTTCAATATTGCACTTCAGTGAGGTTATAATAATCAATCAACAGTAATAACTACTGGCATTATCGTCGGAAATTTGGAGTAAATTAAAAACAATAGCGAAAAAAAAAATTGAAAAATTTAATAATTTAAGACTAATGAAATTGGTATTTTTACAAAATATAATGGCAAAAAAAAAAAAAAAAAACATGAAATAAAACCAGGCAAGTTTTCAAAAAGGGCAATTCATCAGGCAATTAAAAAAAAAAAACATCCGGCAAAATTTTCATGTCTGTAGAATAAGAATGGGAATTGATTGCAAGATATGACGCTTAAACAAAGATATATCAAGTCCAGGTCTTTTTTTTCATTATTATTAAAAGAATTTCAAAATTTAATACTTTCCTTAAGGGTAGTATTGAATTAGAATGTTCTTAAATGGGGCGTCATTTTTTTTAAAGAAAGGAAAGAAAAGAAAAAACTGAATTTTAAGATATATTTGACTTATAATTAACAAATACTAAACTTTTTTAAAGGAAAAAAAATTATAAAAGAATTCAACCTTTTTCATAGTTGTAATCAGAAAGTTTATTTAAATAATTGTTATTACTGCACCAACAAGTTTGTTTTAGAAAAACTTTTTAAAAACCCAAAATTTCATTTCACATTTTTACTGCCTCTGTTCAGTTTATTTTAAAGAGAATTTAATACCAAAGAAAACAAACTTTGTATCCATTAAAAAGGCCGGTTTTTAGGCCCAACAAAGGAACAATATCACTGTGAAATAGACCTAGAATCACTATTTCTGTGGCTTTTCTGGTTCTAAGTCTCATCATTATCCTACTCTTACATAATTCTATTTTCACATTAACTTAGGTGAATCAATCTAAGATGAATTTGAAGTGTTTAACTTTAAATAATAAATTTATGGTTTTATATTACATATCATAATATTACAGTTAAACCTCTGCGAACTTTGGATCATCATGAAAGATTAGATACTAGGATTTTAGGTAGTAAAAGATGCTGCAGTTCTGACGGATACGTGGAACACAATCACCTTTGGTTTAACCTAGAAAATTTGTTATTCAATAAATTTCCTTACCAATCGGTCACTGTAGGATTTTTTGAGTTTCACCATTTGAGTGGTCATCTTCACTCGAAAATGAATTTCATTTGAATCCTGAAATGAAATGATTGAAATGAGAACAAACAAACATTTAGATAGCACGGAAAAGAAAGTTACCATGTCACACAACAAAACAAATAACTAAAATGTCCTAGCTTGGATCATTTCAACAAATAACAAGGTCCTCATCCTGCAGTACTATAAGAGCGAGTTGCGAAAAGGACACCATTTGGAAAAAGATATTTTTAGGCCATTTTAGTATTTTTAAACATTTAAAGAAGGCTCTTTTGGCTAGAGGGGAGGAGAGTAGGCGGATGGGTAGTTTCTTACAAGACTGATCATTGCATTAGATTTTATATAACAGTAAATATCTTTAAACATTAATCACATTAAACTAATTTATGTAAATTATGTTACATGTATTAGTTCAATGTATACCATTATTGTAACAATACATTGTACATCAAGAAAAATACATTAGATATTTACGTTTCATCATCAGTTTTTCCTCCAAAGCATTTCTCGATCGATTCGGAAAGTTAACATGTTGGCTGCCGACACGCCGATTGCAGTTCATGGATCTCCAGGCGATAGTTTAATTTAATTAAAACATATTATACGAAACATTTTATTAAGTAACAAATGACTAACTTTCTATAAATGTATTCAAAGTGAAAGTTCGTCAACAAGAAAACTGGTAATTTGGTCTCTCGACAAGTGACAAGTTCAAGTACTAACCGCCTTATTCACAATAGCGAATAATTCTCCAATGTTGCTACGGTTGAAGATAATTCACGAATTCTAAAGGAAACGGTATTCTCAATCACCAACGGAAGAAAATCCCGGAATTTTATCAGAGGATTATAGCCTCGAAACTGAGCCACCAATTCGGAGGTTTAATTCCGCTATTATAGCCTCTACCACCTGTTTTTAAACAACCACAACAAACGTCAACAAAGATGGCGGCCAAGTCGGTCTGTGTACCGTATGTTGATCCGAGATATTTATGAAGAAAATAATTAATTGGTAAGTTACTTTCAAATATTATTTACATCATTGTATTTAGATGAAATAAAAGCACATTATGCATACATTAATTATGCTATTTAATGGTCATGATTTTAATTACTAGACGTTTAAAGTGTCGATAAAAATACGAGTTATAAAATTTTTTGAAGTGTTGATTGAAAAGTTATATTTTTAAATTGTTTACCTGTTGCTTTTCTTAATAACTGAACAATGATTTTGAATTAAAATTTTGTTATTTTCAATACTTAAAGGTGAAACGAATGCAATACAGATTAATTTAAAATAAACGGAGTAAAACAGTTCATAAATCAGTGTAAGTGTAATGAGCACAGAAAAATATTTTTTGTTTCATAAATGTACCGAAGTGTATAAATTATTTAATAACTTCTTTCCTAACATTGTTTTTCTAATGAATGAGCAATTGTAATGAGTAAAAAGATTTTCTTTGGTTATGTTCAAATAAAATAAATACCTAAAAATAAAACATTTCTATTATATTTGCACTAGCGAGTAAGTTCCTAATTCCTCCACTTTTTTCTGAAAAAAAAAAAAACTTTTGAAATTAAATGTTAAGATTACAATTGAGTTCAATTTAATAATTTACTTAGAAACTTATTCTTTGAATCGCTTCTCACATATACCAACATGCAAAGGCAAAACATAGTACTTCGTTGTTTGTACTGCTATGAATGAGTATTTTGATATAATTCATTACATATTTTATTATTTAAATGTAATTTATGGAAAAGCTTTTATTTTTTATGACGGGAAAGGAAGTTATACTTTTACATTGCATATTCATTACATTTATTTATTTACATTTGATTTATACTATTATGTTAAGAAAAATGAGAATTCTTCCCGTTAGCAGGCAACCACTTTTTATTGCCAATGGAATCGAGTAATTCACAGCACAGACAATGCATTCATATCGGTGTTTACATTTCTCATTTCCTTTCATATTAAGTGGCAATCAGCTTAAAAATTTCATGTTCAGCATATGAAATACATATTAATTGATTGTTAACTCATGGTAACCAAACGCGTGTTTCATGCAAAGCGATAGTTCACTTTTAGCTAACATTACATGTTAATGCGGTACGATTGTATTGAGCTAACTCTCCACTGCACCTTAGGAGGGGTTTACATTTTAGTATTTCTCATTAAATAATTTATGCTAACATTAAATATGAAATTTTTGAATGTATATCGCACAGAATTAAAAGTGAGTGCCTGCTAACAGAAAAGTACTGGAAAATGTGTTTTATTCTGAAATTTTGTATTCAATAATTATTTCATTATGCAGTAATTTTTAGTTATGATTCATTATTTTCATGGAGGTATACCTAATTTTGCGGTTGCTTTCTTTCTTTCTTTTTCAATTTACTGTACATTCTCATGTATAGGTTGACTGGTGTATGAGTCAATCCCTAGACTTCATGTTTTAAACGGAAAATTAGAAAAACTAAATTTTTGCATTTAAGGCAAATGCTATTATTCACAAAAAGGATTAGGCAGTACCGTCAACAATTTGCCAAAGTACAGTACAATTTTAATTTTATGATTTCCTTAAATTAGAGGTAAATAGTAAGAAGCCCGAATATAATTTAATGACATGTTTCTTTGATTTAACAATATTCTTGATTCAAGTACAACATGTAACAGTCCATAGGCCAGTGGCTGAGTGGTAGCCTTCCGTGGTACCATGCCACAGGTCTGGGGTTCAATTCCTGGGCTGGGCAGGGTAGACTCAGCCTTTCATCCCTTCTGCAGGATCGATAAATTAAGGACCAAGCATACTTAGGAACTAAACACTGGGTGTTCCGCGTCAGGCCGCCCACTTGTGCCACTGCACCCCAGGGCCAACAGTCTTAAAAACTGGGATGGGCACAGTAGGCTATGGCCCCCATTGTGCTGTTGCACCGCTGAGTTTAGTTTATGTAACAGTTCATAGATAATTTTTAATCAAGGATGTACTGCTTTTTTTTTTTCTTTTTTTACAAAATTGACAGTGTTGAATGAATACCTTTTTGAAAATTCACTTTTATTTAATTTTATGCATTTTAAGAACATGCTTTCCTATTTCAGCAGAGTCTGATGTAAAGAAATTGTGTGGAATATAGAAATCTTATTTTTATCTGTGCTCTTTCGTGTTATATGTTATGATGTCCTTTAAACCTTTTTGTAGCGCAAAAGTGATGAATAAAAAAAGTTTACTACAATGTTGAACTTGTTCTTGTAATTGATATTATTTACTTGATACGTTAACATGTTGCGCCGAGGGAACAGAAGGGGCACAATTCAAAAATTTAAGTTTCAACTTACAGAACATAACAAAATAATGTTTTGTAACGGATGAGATAGAGGCAAAATATCAGGAATAATACTAATTATTCGGTAAAAATATACAATTTTACGATTTTTTTGTAAATTTGTAATTTTACAGATTATTTTGGTGATTTTTGAGTTGTGTCACCTCTGTTGTTAGGGTGCAATATGCTTTTGGTTTATTTAACCCTTTCTAAGGCGGTGGGAAGTATGCTTCCCACCAAATTCATCAAATTATAGATGTTTATAGTAAGCTATTTTACCCTTTCTGATTGTCAAAATCTTCCAAAGACTCTGGGAAATATATTTATCACCATATCCATCAATATTCAAATATTATAACTATCCCCCCCCTCAAGGGGGGTGGAAAAAATCATGCTAATCTTATTTACTGTCCTATATGAATTTCTTTTTTGAAATAAAACAAAATCTGAAAAATATTTTAACATACCAATACTACAAAAAAAAAAGGGCCTTTTAAAGGGTTAAAGTAAATATTATAATGAGATTCAAAAATTTTATTTGCTTTAATGAATTTAAAATTAAAGATATGGTGGACATTTTGCTTATTTATATATATGAATGAAGCTGTATGAATACCAGTTCAGAAATTCAATCTCGAAATGGTCAAGATTAAGAATAATATTCATTTACTAACTAGATTTTTTACATGCAATGTTATTTTACATTGTCTTTAGCTCTACGCTAAACTTTTTATTTAAGAAAAAAATTTTGAGGGTAGGTGTCCTTTTGTTATTTTTAAGTTCATTTTGCACGAAAAATTTTGCTGTAAGTTTCTAATGACCACATTTGTTTTGAGAGAAAAGTTATACATTTTTCTGTCCATTACCGAGTTACACTACCTTTACGTATGTTCTCAAAAACATGTTTAAAAAGCCATAACCATTTTCGGAACTCTTATATATAATATAAAAATTCCGAAAATGGATATGGAGGGAAAATTTCTCCTTTTATGCAGAGTGGTTCAAAGGGTAAATGCCACTGTTCAGGATGTTCTGTTGGATTGCAAGAATGCATAAAAGAAAGTAGAGGAGGAGAGTGCTTCCTTCCTAATATTTTGATAAGCTGATAGTGAAAAACATGCATCTGCATATGCAGCGTGATTCAGAGGGGCACGCAACACTTTTGTCAGGCCTGTACATGGCCACACAACTGTAATCAGCTCACAATCACTAAAATTACATTAGACACTAGTTTACGAGTTTCAATCAATGGCAGACTCAGGGGGGTGGACACAAACCCTCCCAAAGTAGTAAAAGAAATGTGGAATTAGCCCATTAAATTTGTACTTACTTTTAGATATTTTAAAGTATAGATAAATTGGGTTAAGAAAAAATAATAATTAAAAAAATGCTTATGAGAATTTTATTATTAAAAGTTTCACGAGGGATAATCACTTGAAACTCTCCGGTACTCCTCCAAAGTAGTTAGGCTGGGCTGGCGGGGTTGTACATATAAATCCCAGCAAACCTATCTTGGACACAGAATGACCTTTCGCCGGGCTTCACTTATCCGTGCCCGGAGGAGGGCAGCCCTAAGGCCTCGAGCTAACAGGGTAGTGGTGTGAAGTAGAGAGAGGTGCTCCTTTCAAAAGTTATTCCATGTCTATCCCTGGTTTCAATGATTTAATTTTAACACTTGTTTTGGTATCTTTTGAAAGGGAAACTAAATTTGAATCATTGCAGCAATTAGTAATTATTCTGTATAAGGTTCACTACTAATTTTAGACATGTTACTGTGTTTGTGATTTGTATTTTAAGTTGCCCTTAATAAACAGGGACGTGAAAACTTGGTTGTGAGTGTGCATTTCAAGTTTTATTACACATGCATATTTGAAATGTTATCTTAATATTACGCAGAAATCTGTAATTAACATAGCTAAGAACATGAGAAATAAATAAATATAAAATTTATCATATTCTCAGCAAAAGTCTAGCCTTCAGAACTTGCTACTCAAAGGCAGTCCAAACAATATATGCATTGGAACAGAAAATAAATTAAATGCAAGTTATTGTTAAATATTTAATGCAGTGCAAGTAATTTTGCACTTGTACTGCCTAAAATTAAGAAATCAAAACTATATAGGTCATAAAATCAACCTTATTAAAGTTAAAATAACTGCATAATTGTGCTTAAATAATAACTTTGCTTTTATCAATATTTTCTGCACAAAGTCATTCGTTTTTGTTTGTCATACAAAAAGATTTTAGTGTATAACACGAATTAATGTATATAAAATGTACCATGTAAACAAAATTTAATTTTTTGTCACAACAAATTTTAATCCGATCTGAGCGAGTTATGATAATTGACTAACGTATCTTACGAATTATATCATCATGCCTACGTAATCTAACTATTGCAACAAACTTTAACTATTTGCTCAGATGAATAGCTGACATAAAGCTGTTATTCGCGTTTTGTTTTGGAGAAATTTGACCACCCAACATACATTTGAAATTCGCACACTTGCCCAACACACGAGAAATTATCGTTCTTCGCGAAACCACAGCGAAAACGTAAACAATGTCATCTGATCAAAGCGACCAATCATAGAAGCCTTTACATCGATGAGGAGAAAAATCATCGAATTCATCCATCCGCGCTTGCAGAAGGTTGGAGAATAAGGAAGGTGAATTATTCGCGATCGCGCGATACTTCAATTCGGGAATTATTTCGCAAACAATTCACAATTGTGAATAAGGCGGTAAGAGTTCCAGTCAACGTGTTCATTGTTCAGCTCATGCAGAAAATTCAATTTAACACCCCCCCCCCCTTTTTTTGCGTCGTGAGTGAAATACTTGCCCAAGAAGGAAAAAAGGTATCTCTGATAACATTTAACGATACCTGCAGGATAAACTTTTAATAATATTTTGCATAACATTTTTTTGTTTTTAGAAAATAAATGAAAATGTTTTTAACTAAATATTTCATTTACCTTTTTTCGAGGGAAATACCTAGGAGGTGTGAGAAACATTTTCACATGCAAGTTTTCAAAACATTCATTTTAACGAGAGTTCTGTCTGCCACGAGAAAAGCTTATGCCGAAATGTACACGCCTATCTCACTATGGCAATGAGGTCAGTCCGATTTTTACTAGTGAAAGACTGGAGCATTATCCTTTTGAAATGCTCATGAAAAAATGAGGTTCACCTCATTGCTAATAGTGCCCCACAGGGAGGGTTCGTGATTTTTTTTTATTTTTCAAAAACGCCCTAAATATTTTGTATATTTATTATGTTATTCATAGAAACAATATGGCATCTTAATCAATATGCAAAAACACACTTTTAAGCTATTTTCACAGCAATAAATATTTTTAAATAGTAATAATGAAAAAACAAATTTTAAATACAAATGCATGACTCAAATGAAACTTAATCCTACCAGGAATAATAGTCCACTCATAAGTACAGAGAAAGTGAACACATTTAATCTGAATTATTTGCTGTCGAAAGCTGAAAAAAAGTACCAATGGTGTGTACTTCATTTTTACATTGAATGTACTTAAACCACTTTTCAATTTTATAAATAAAAAAGCCTGAAATATTTTTACCCATTTCGAAAAATCGTAGGCTCACACCATTACTAAAAACGGAAACTTTTTGTTTTAATCAAGTATCTTTATTGAAAACTTCTATGATAAAAAAATATTTTAAAAGGAAAAAAACCTTAAGCTATTATTAGGGGGACATGGATGAAACTTTAAAGATATATATTCTAAATTCTAACCATTGTTGTTTTAAATGCTGTTATTCTGAAATATTTATTGTGTGGCATTGATTAAATGGATCTAAAATACTATTTTTAAGAAAAAAGCACAGAATGATTCATGATTATGAATTACAATTTGAATGATTGAATGAACGATGCTTTGCTGTTAAGATGCTTGAAGAATATTGTAAAATTTGAAAAAATATTGTCAAATTAAAAAAATAATTAATTATAACCTTATGAAATATGTTATGCACACAGACAGATGGACCTAGGAAGTTTTGTTTGAGACAGTCGTTGTCATTGCAACATATTTCATTTTTACAATACTTCCTAACATAGTAAAATCAATGATTTTTTTTTTTTTAAATCACTTTATTTAAATCAATGATTTTTTTAAAAAATCACTTCATTTAAATCAACGAACCCTGCCCCCAGGCACATACATTTTGGCATCAGTAAATTCTCATGGCAGACAGTCCTCTCTTCTGAGGGTTGGGTTTCCATTGGTAAAATACTTTAGAAACTCGTATCCCAGCTATTTACCGAGATAAAATAGGTAATTATTAATTATTTATAACTAGACAAGTCATATAATGGTAAGATGTCTTGTACCCTTTAGGTGTGAAAATTTTCCTTTTTGCAGAACGGAGGCCAGACATGCAAATTTTATAATTGAAACTTAGGAAACTGAAAAAGTGTATTACATTTTCAATATAAGCAAATATCTACTCATGTAATATTTAAATTACTTGTTAGTATTTAAATTTAAAAATTGTATCTTCCCTTTCTAGTTTTGTGCATTTAAACACTCAGGTTTTTGGCATTGGGAAAATTCCAGTCCTGTTGCTAAGTGACAAGAGTTCTTCCCTTACGTGTACCTCACCTCGTGAGATGACTATTCTTTATTGCCTTTGTTTGGCATCGGGAAATGCGAGGATGGAATGCCATGCAAATGGCTGTTGACTTTTAGGAGCTCTGCTCTCTGATTAACCACTATATTTTTACAAACTTTAAAGCATTTCATTTGAATCATCATTTGTAAATATTCACCCAAGGCCATCTTACGTTTTTCACCGAGGAGGGCAAAAAAGACTCAAACCTTAAGACAATGAAGACCTATAGCCTACAGATGTTCTGGGGGGAGGGATAAGCTAGTGTAATTTAATATTTTTTTCATTTCCCTCAAATCCATTTCAGTATGCTTATCTATATTTGCCTCTAAAATATTTAGAAATAATCCTTTAATAAAGCTTAATTCCTGATAAGGCGAATGATTGTTTATTTCATACCCTCCTGCCTCAATTTAAAAAATGTAGAACCTGGGTATTAACATAAATCTTTAAAAAAATAGATTCCTTTTAATTAGAATAAAGATTTTTTAAATTTAAAGCAATTTTATTAAACCCAAAAAATATTATTTGAAAAGGAAATTATGAGAAGAACGCCACATATCAATGCATTAAAAAAGGATATAATTACACGAGTGCAAAATTTCAAATAAGTGATCAAACAAAAAAGTATAAATTGCACCAATTTCTATAACATTAGTTAAACAAAATTATTATTGCAAATGCTTTTAAAAAAAAACATCATTTGCAATTTACAGCAGCCATCAGTAGTATTGGCTACCAATTAGAAATTGGAGTTTTGAGGTATAGTGTCCGAACCAAAAAATGTACAGAACTTTGGTTTTTCTTATCATTCTAAATTGCTTTTTTATTTAATATGATTCAAAACATGAAATTATCTGTATTTACATAACAAAAACGCAACTCATTTCATAGAATTGTTTCTGTAAAATTTTAACAAAGTTTGTGTTCGAACATGCTGTTCATGAGGAAGTTCCTATTATTCAACTTTCAAAATATTTGAATATCGAAATCTTTTTCTGTGGTAGGGAAGCCCTTTTGTGCCTTTTAAAACCATGTACCACCTAGAATGGATTAGTTTTATTCTTTTACTGTTGCCCATAGTGGAACACATAATTCAACATGAGTATTTTTATTATTTCTCGGGAATGTTGCCCATTCCCCAATATCATTTACAGTATAAAAATAAGCAATAGTGTATTTCTTGTCGATAAATGTCAGAATTTATTCTGGTGAAGAATTTTTTAAATAAATCTCACAAGTGTTACTTGGAAAAGGTAACTCATAAGGGAGTAACAATCATGATAGAAAAAAACAATTACTAAATAAACAGATATAGAGATTTTACGAGCTTTAACTCACACTGATATTTTTTTTTATTTAAGGATATATTTTTGCACTATTTATATATATATATTTAAAAATGGACACCCTGACAAAATTTTAACGCTGCCAGAAATGATTTTTTTTGTGTGTGTGTGTGTTATATTTAATATATGTTTTATTCATCAGAAAAAAAAAATCCCTTACTTTTCAACTCCCCTGCCCCTTACAAAAAAGGGGAATTGGCTAGGGTATGGCAAGTGCTACTCGACGAAAAAAAAGAGAAGCATTGCAAACTATATTTGGGAATACTAATATCTGGTACTTAAATAAAAGGAATGGCTTACAGAATTGGAACAATTAATTTTACTTTAAAACTGAAAGGAAATTGTATTTATTATTAGTCCTGATCAAAGACATGTATTTCCTGATCAGAATCATGAAAGTGAGTGTAGTGATATGTTATTACATTTTTAATGTAACATTTAATGGGGTAAGAAAAAATTCTAATTTTGACCTTTCTTTTTATAATAATTATCACTAAATAATGCTGTTAACCCCGGGAGCAGAAAGTGCCTAAAAGTGTGATGTACGTCGCAGAACGAACACGGTCTCTACAGAACATTTCATCCTTAAAAAGAAAAAAAACACCAGCACAAATGCAAAATAATTTTTAAAAAAAACCGATATGTTCTGCAGAACAATCAAAGCGATGTGCCCTTTATCGGAGCCGTGCGATGTTGCAGTATCAGACTTCAAAAGTCATTGACAGAATTGCAAATTCTGAATGCATGCCTTGGTTTTAAATAAATTCTGCTCCTGGGTTGTCAACAATAAAGAATAATCCTGTTGTCATAATGCACCAATATAATTACTATTTGTGTGTTATTGCAACAGGATTATTCATTTGTCTCATGAGTGTTGCTGTAAAAATTAGAATTGCATTAATATATGTTAGTTAATAATTGAAAACTGGTTCGCTAATTAAACCCAACCAGTTACTTCGTATACCTGCAGTGAAAGCATTAATTTTTAATAAAATAAATTAAAAATTTATTTTCAATGAACGTTATATGCTGTATTTAAGAAACAACACTCCTGTTATAAACAACTACTCAAATACTTTAAAAATTTCAAATGAATGAATATTAATACAGTTTTCACTTATTGCAAAAGTTTGAGATTAACTAAACAAGAATTATTAGATTAATTACTGATAAGGATTGTTGTACAAAATGTTTACTTATGAGGAAAAAAAATCAGTTGTGAAGCTATTTTGAAATATCAAAAAAAAAAATTACCTCTAATACAATCACTTACTCAAAGCATGTTTTCAATGTTTAAAACGAATATTTACAGATTGTGTTGAACCCAATTTGTCAATTAATTTGAAAATCACCCACGGATTGGGTACCCTGCACTCATTTCATAAAAAAAATCTGAGAAAAATAGTCTGATTTGGTAGCTCAGGGCCCGTCAGCAGAAATTGCGCAGCACAGCAGATTCGTCTTTAAGCTTGCAGATTAATTAGCCACCTTACAAAAATTATTATGCTCACAAATGTCATTAAAAGTTCAAAAATAAAATTTGAAACTTGATCTATAACGCAGTGCTTTGTGAAGCTTTCTGAACTGGAATATAGCGTGACGTATGACAAAGGGGTAGGGGGTATGAAGTGTGACATTTTGTGACAAAGGGGGGGGGGGGTCAAATATATTGAAAAAAGTGTGACAGTTATGAACGGTCCCATATAAGATATGGGAGTTGTTTGGTCATTGGACAATGGGAAAAATGGTTATTAGAAAAATGATGGGTCATTGGAAGACATTGGCACATCGTACACGAGTGTTTATTACGCTCAATGGTCCCGAAAGTAGGTTTAAAAACATAAGTAGGCTTCATTAATTGAAAAATGTGGGATTTCTTATGTTCAACGTTTAAGCCTGTGTCCACAAAGTTTGCTTTTAAACCTGTCACTTCAAAACATATTAGTAGTGCTATTAATGACTCAAATAAATATCTACCTTGTTTTCATTAAGGTATATATAAAAAAATTTCAACTGTTAAACTGTGTTGCATTGTCTTTACTTCATTTTCTCTCAGCTTGCAATAAATGAACCCTTCAGAATATCCTGCAGCACGAGTTTCAGAAATATAAATTTTTCTGCAGCACCAAATGATGTGGAACCAAATTTACAATCGTATAAAATGTTCCATTTATACGATTTTTACATTTTATTTACTTATAAATTCAATAATAAAATATTTATTCTCTGCATGTATTGATTTATAACAACTATTTTTAAATGCATACGGTAAAGTGCCCTGAAGCTGACGCTTTAAGAAAACTGTCCCCCCTCCCCCCCCCCCCCCCCCCAAGCTGACCACCCTACAAATAACAACATTTGAAGTATTACCAATCGCTTAAAATAATTTTAAATAAGATTTTCTTTTTGAATGGTATCCCTTCTTAAATCTCTTTAAAATGGGAATACTTTAAATGTTTTTTTTTATTAGAGGGCGTCAGTTTGAGGAAATGTTTTTTGGGAGGTCGGCTTCAGAGCCACTTTACCTTGGTTATTTTTTATACGATTGTAAATTTGGTTCCACATCATTTGGTACTGCAGAAAAATTTATATTTCTGAAACTCGTGCTGCAGGATATTATGAAGGGTTCGTTTTGGATCAATTTAAAATTTGTGTAAAGTCCGAAAACAGACCGGAATTTCGTTTAACAGAACCCAGGGAATGGATAGGGGAGATTAGGATGACTTGACCCCAGGTCTTAAATCAAAACTGATATGCAAAATGTTTTAAACTGGCAACACTCATAAAGTTATTCTTTATCAACAAATCTGGCAACAATATTTCATTCAGCCATTTTTATTTTGATTGTTAGGATGGAATTTTTGATTTCTTAAAATCAAATCTTTTAGTAGTTTGATTCATTTAATTTTTGTTACATATAATTCAAATAATAATCTTACTGATGTAATAGACTATCATAGTTTACTGCTTAGTTGATGCTTTTTAAAACCAAAATAGTTTGTTTACTTTTGGTTTAAGAATAATTTTTAGAAAACATATGCATATAGGGACACTTGATCCCCATAGTATGGGGAGACTTTATCCTAGAGATCATGTGTCCCCAGGATTAATGTAAAATAGTATAAACAGTTTTAAATACCTTTTTCAATGATTAAGTTAAATTTAAAAGGTTTTTTTAATGTAATATAATTTAATTTGGGACATTATTGTGTTCTTTTTATGTTCGTATTTTCTCTCCACAGATATGCCACGTATTTATATTTGTAAAGAGGGTGTTCAACCCCGGAAAAAATATCAATGCTGAAGATTTGCAGGCAGCAGTAAATGCTGTATTAGATGGAGCCACTTTGAAAGGTGCTGCAAAAGCACATAATATAAATGTGACGACTTCAAAACGTTATGTAAGAAAACAGAAAGCTCAGGAATGTGACATTTCCTACGAATCCAACTACAAACACTCCCAAATATTTTCTGATAGGGAAGAAGACCTTTTGTAAGTATGTAAAAACATAGAGTAAATTACACTGTGGACTTGCTCCCATGCAGTCGAGAAAATTAGCATTTCAATATGCCATAAATATTGATAAGAAATTTCCAGAATCCTGGAAAAGTGTGCTGGATACGACTGGCATCGAGGCTTTATGGATCGTAATAGAACATTAGCACTTCACACACCTGATGCAACTAGTCTTGATCGTGCAATTAGTTTCAATAAACATAATGTTAATATATTTTTTTCAAATTTGCAAAAAATATACAAAGACGAAAAACTGGACCCACAATGTGTGTGGAATATTGATGAAACTGGCTTTACTACTGTTTACAAGCCTCCAAAATTATTAGCTATAAAAGGGGGAAAACAAGTTGGAACTGTTACTTCAGGAGAACGAGGAAAGCTAGTAAGTTTGTACAGCTGTAAACGCAGCTGGGAATCCCATACCACCATATGATATTTCCCAGAGTTAAGTGGCAAGAACGAATGGCACAAGGTGCTCTACCAGGAACAACAGGAGTGCCGCATGTAACAGGCTGGATGAATAGTGTTAATTTTGTAAGATTTTTACAGCACTTTGTAAAAATGTAATCAAAACAAAGTATTAGTCATTATGGACAACCATGACAGTCATATAAGCATTGGGAGTTTGAACTATGCAAAAGAGAATGGAATAATTTTATTAATACCCCCACATACATCCCACAAGTTGCAGCCTCTAGATCGTACTGTATATGGGCCACTTAAAAGGTACTTTAATGTAGCAGCTCAAGACTGAATGACTAATCATCCTACTCAAAGGATAACAATTTATCAAATATCTGAATTAATCGGAATTTCCTATCCCAAAGCCATGACACCAGCTAACATATTAAATGGATTTAAAATCACTGGCATTTACCCTTTGAATAGAAATATTTTCTCAGAAGATTAATGTTTATCATCTTATGTTACAGATCCACCACAAAATCCAACAAGCAGGTGAACCAAATATATTAACGCCAGAAGATATACAACCATTTCCTAAAGTTTCGGTTCCTAGTATGAGACAATCGCAAGGAAGAAAAAAAGGGTATTCAAAAATTTTGACAAGTACACCAATTAAAAGACAGATTGAAGAAGTACAAGGTCGTCAGCAGAATAAAAAATCAAAATCAAGAAAAAATTGTCTTGAACCAAGTAAGACTACTAAAACAGAAAACTCTGAATCTTCAGAAAGTTATGAGAGTTACAGTATTCATGATTCGATGAAAATCTATTAATTATTTCATTTGATGTAAATGATTTTGTTATTGTTCAATTTCAAGGAAAGAAGAAAATCTCTCATTTTATAGGAAAAATTGAAAAGAAAATTTCCCCATCTGAATCTGAGGTTAACTTCTTAAGAAGACGAGGACTTAATTCAAACCAATTTATTTATCCTGAAAAGTTGACATTAGTGTTGTGGATAATGAAAATATTGTGAAAAAATTACCAAAACCAACTATGCTTGGTGGAACTCTTCGAACTGCTACAGTTTTAACATTTATGTCCGACTTTTCTTGCTTTGAAAATATTTCTTAATTGGAATATTTGCTTATCATCTATATAGAAAGCAATAATTTTCATTAAATGTAGATTTTTATTCACGAGTTTTTCCGACTTTTATTCTCATTTACAAATTTTGTGACAATAAATTTGATATAAAACAATTTCTGACATTTAAATGCACCAATATTTCAAGGATCAAGTCTCCCTTGGTAAGGGATCAAGTCACCCGGTTATTAGGGAGACTTGATCCTATTTTCAATGTCTTTTTAAATAAATTATTAATTTAAAAATGATTTTATAAAAGTAAAATAAAATATTACAGCATAGCAAATTGTTGAGGCTTTAATAACTCAACACATTTGACTAAAAACTTATTTTTTTCCAAAATAAAAATTGTAAACCAAATGTCAAGGGGATCAAGTCACCCTCATCTCCCCTACACAGAAAACAAATAAACAGGTTCAAGCCATTTAAATAACAACAGTAGCTTGATAATTAATCGAGAGAAAATTTTGAATGAGCGATACTCACTTGCCCAACAACTTTCAGCTTGATATATTCTGAGCCACTGTCCCCTTCTGCCTTCTGCTCCTTAAAACATAGTAGGGAAAAAGAAAAACAAAAAAGACTCATATAGACCTTTTTCACAAAATAAGTTTTTCATTAGTTTATATACGATAAATCGTTAACTTATCTAACACTAGATTCAGTTTATCTTAAAGTGCTACAAAACGTTTTAAATGAACAGACTATTTTGTCAAAACAAAAATTAGACTTCCAGGATGGGTGACGCAGTAGCACTCTCAAACAAAAGTAAGAAGACACAGTTGGCCCACAGTGGATCGGTCGGAAGAGGCTCGGTTCCCGCAGAGCACCGAAAGTTAAGCAACATCGACCGAGGTCAGTGGTTTGTGAGGGTGACAATCTCTCGGTGCTGGGTGCTTTGGGACAGTCGACGCTAAAGGTCCCCGTTAAATTTGTCCTGGTTCTAATGTCCTCCAAGTGAAGAGTCTATGGATGCCCTCCCTAGGTCTCATGTGGGAACTGGTTCAAAAATCAAGAGACCTTTCGAAAGTCGGACTCCTGCCTATAAGGGACTGGTTAAGACTTGGGAGAAGCACGCCTTATTCTCTCTTCATGTGAGGACTCAACAACAAGAAGACAGTTCTTGGAACAGACCAGTGATCATTGTTGAAATTAAAAGGACAAGGAACTAAATACAGATACTTTTAAAGGCTTTTCATTTCAGAGTATCTTATTGAATCTATTAATCAGTAAAATAAACTCATTTTGCTATTGCACAAAAAAATATTTGACCCGTCCACAGAGTGCGTTCCAGCCACGTCTCTTTTCATAATAATTTTTCATTGTAATAATCAAGGCAATGTGATTGTTTCGAGATCTCGTCTTGCAAAGAAGTAGAAGAAGCAGTCTGAATTTGAAAGAGAAAAACAGGCCACATTTTGGAAAAGAAAAGGGCCATTTCACAGTATTTTGTTCAAACGTGTAGAGTCCGCAACATGACGTTTTTTGTTATAACTACGTAATTTACTATTTAATTGTCACTAAATTTTATTTTACAATAATGTGCTCAACACATTATTTGTAAATAAAATTTGGCAACAATTAAATAGTAAATTACTTAGTTATAACAAAAAAAATCAGGTTGCGGACTCTACACGTTTGAACAAAATACTGTGAAATGGCCCAAAAGCGAAAACTTTGGTAAATACAATTCAGATTGGTTGAATAACATCACCACTGTTATACCAATAAAAAATGGTTAAATAGCATAAATACTATTGAGCCGAGCTTATGCCCGATTGGTGCAGTTTCCATGCTTGGCAAAAGAGCGACATATATTTTGCTGAGGATTTTTGAAATAGTCAAGACTTTTACTTTTAAAGTCTTTTATGAACTGTGAGAAATCAAATAAATTAAGATTAAAAATAATGCTAGCAGTTTGGTTAGTCAAGGTTTCATAAATTAGCATTTGGATTTTAAAAGAATAAAAAGATCTTTGAATAAGAAAAAAACTAGATTGCGACACGATGCAATCATCAAGAGTCCAAGCAGTTACTCAAAATTAAGCCAACACTTGAAAAAAACATTGCGGCAAGAGAAAATCTAGATTTTTTTTAAGTAACAAAGCGACTCAGAATGGAAGTATTTTCCTCAGAGCAGAGTGATATTAATTGGATAATATAATATTCAAATTTTTATTATTTAAATTCATGATGTTTTTAAAATACCAAATACCTAATGTTAGACAGTTTGAGAAATATTGTTTACTTGTTTATCTAGAGTATTTAACTAGGTGCAAAATTATAATTCTCAATAAAACACCAGCTAATAAACACTCAGAAGCAGCCATAAAAATGAGAAGCATTTTCCCCAATGAGGAAATATTAATTTCCTGGAGTTAAAGAAAAACTCATAAGATCATAATCATGGGATAGAAAAGCAAAAAAAAATTTCGCTTTTTCCCCTTTAAATATTTCAGACCTTTCATTTTAGTGCAAAACAAATTTGCTCTTTGGAAAATATGGCTACTATTCGAAGGGTGTTGCAATATTCACTTAAGTTGCACATATGCTTACAAAAGTCCGCAATAGGCGTGGCAAAATTCACTTCATTAAACTGCAGACTGTTACCAAATGTTTACAATAACATTACGTTTTAGTACAAGCTGTCATCTACTAAGTTCACGAAAATTATTTCCATTTTTTAACTACTGCAAACTTATTTGTATAATGAAGCTACGAAGTTTGGCTTTCATAAAATAACAAATAAACCGGAAGTTTTAAAAGTACTAAATTGCTTCAAATGCATACACCAGAGAAGATTTTCACGAAGCGAAATAAAAATGAATAAGTATCTATTCACGCAAGCTAACTGCAAATGCAAGCAATATTACGAACTTCAATTTTTTCTTTTTACATGATATTATCAGTGATTTATTCAAAACTGACATTTCACAGCAAATTGACTACGAATGATTTAATCCCGAAATTATACGGACAAGCTGTTCAATTCGTAGTAAAAGGAACAATATGAGGGTTATCCAAGAATGTACTTTTGACGCAATACAGTTTCATACAAAGGGAAACCAGCAGCAACCACTACGTCTAGCGTCAGAAAATGAGCAATAAACTGAATATATTTACAAAAAAAGTACAGCAATTGAGTTACGAGGATTCCAAGTCACAAAAATAAATTAACTATCAGTTAAGGTTTAATAACTTAATGAATACACATTTCATAATGACATACAATCAATTTAAGTAACGGTGTTCCGAACGTTAGGCTTAGCAGAGAAACATCAAAACAAAATGAACTAGGGTTAAAGAACTACTATACCTGATGTTGATCCGCCATGGCCCAAGTATTTCACAAAAATTAAAAAGAAATCTACAGAGTTACAATATAATTGAAAGCTTTGCGAAAGAAGTTTCTTTGTGTTGAACCTCCAAGACTTGTTCTCGAAATTATTATTGATGTTCCAAGCGCGGGTCTTGGGTAATAATAGACACACGTGAAAGAGGGCGCTTTTTCGCAACCGGTGAATATTCTGTTGCCAAACAGAGTAAACAAAAAGCAAAATAAGAAATGCTTGGAATGTGTCCAAGGAAAAAATGTACACAAATAAGCATTCTAATCTATTACTCTAATTTTATAAAATACTAATTATACTTTTTTATTTTTTTACTTGCTTGTAAATGATCATTTCAGGTTCAAAGGTAAAGAAGCTCTTGCCTCCTGTTGCGCTGTTGTGTGTGTGCGGGGGCACAGCGCTATAAATCACGGGAGCTATAACAGTTACTTAATATATTACACGGATTAACTGATTTTGAAATATTAACAATTGAAAGCGATATCTCAGATGTGACGAGGGACCATACGTCCTCAAATTTTGGGGACAATACACAAATTTGTATATTTTTAATGCTTTGTCCCCAAAAGCTCTTTAACTCCTTGGGGACGCAGAAAATCTTTAAATTTATATATTTCTATTCTTTCTCTCCAAATTGCTTCCAAGTTTGCAGCTTTGAACTTTTAGATATTATTTAGTATAGTTTCATATAATATTATGGCAAATATCAAATTATAGTCTTAGTATTACAATGTACAGGCAATGAGCAAAGAAACCATGCAAAAGTTGTGCAGAAAATACGTTTGGATACCCTTTGGATTATATTCATGAGATTAATTTTCCGATAGTGGTGCTACTTGAAAGAATGGATGTCGGTTTACGAGGAATGCACTAGGTCTGCAAAGGTTAGTGACCATACGCAGCCCCATTAGAAAGATCAATTAAACAAGTTTGTCTGTATATTACGTCACGATTTTCCTAAAATATCACGGTTTCCTTCTTCTCTTGACAAGACATCCATGAAACAATGTCAATTTAAAAAATGAATGCACTGCAACTGTTGCTCCAAAGAAGGGGGATATTTTAATGTTTTTTATATTTCCAAAGGGCTGCTGTTGGCTTCTACCCATTGCCGACCTGACGCGTTCCCTAGAGATTGGTACCCTCTCTTTCAGTGGCACCACAATGAGTGTGGTACCATCGCCGCATGAGAATTTTGTCGTCCAGTTTTTCCACCTGAAAGAGGGAGCACCCGGACTCTGTTGATGCGAAACTGCACTAGGAATGTAATTTAGCCGAGAGGCATCCAAGCCAAGTGTCTACTCAAGTGATCTTTAACATTGCGCATAATCATACGGCATGGGCACAGACGATTTTCTGCATCTTGAAAATCCACTGAGACTGCCAGGCTTGATCCTTTAGACATGGGGCGTACGAGTCCCGCGCCTTACCCCGACGCCACCATGCCGGCATATATTAATCTTTCGAGTAAAAGAAGGTCTCTTATTAAGGTTCGTTAAATGGTAACCCTTAACATCTAACCCTCTGGATACGGCTTTTTTGGAATACAATGTTGAGCATCTATATATATTATTTCTCTAGCCTGTTTTTCTGTCGCCGCGAGATCTTCCTTATTCTTTCATCAAATTCCATGATTCACCCCTCATTTTAAAGCTTATCGTCCCGGATATTGACGAAAAATAGGCCCACGGTCTAAAAATGTACCGCTTCTCTTGAATTTGATGTTTAAAATCATCAAGGAAGAGGTCCTTTAATGGATGCCAAATGGTTGTTGTGTATGCTGGCGTCATCTGTTATCAAGTAAACAAACAAGACACTCTTCTGTGTTTATTGTGTAGAAAATTAGACAGTTTCCAGCTGCGTCTGTGTGCTAAACTTATTCAATCGTGAGACATTACACAGTCATTTATGTTATGAATGTGTAGAGCCTAACCAACAAACAGCAACTATATTTTAAGTAATGGAACTGTTTCGCTATTCAATTTTATAGCAATGTATACTTTATAATCAAAATAATTGGCATTATTATTGAGATTGCTTTATTATTTTGAATATCTAAATAATAGTGGAGGGACATTGAAACAGCTATTTATGCTGATGTGTTCGATGACATTTCTTCTTTTGTACCAACACCCATTTGCTTTCCTTTTATTTTTCTTCCTAATATGCTTTCTCCCAAATTAGTGCGGAATCCCCCCGACTAATTTTACTTAATCTCTTTACTTTTTATAGCTAAATTTTTGTTTATAATATAGATAACCTTGAAGTAAAAGCATTTTCACCATCTGCTATTCTTTAACTAATCTACTGTTCTTTTATTCTTAAAGTTTTGCTAAACTTAGTGCATTATTAATAATAGCTAAACTAATCGTATTTTATCACGGTACGAGCAACGCGTTGCACAATGCAGCAAGTTAACAGGTGTTTTCACGCTATTCTAAAGTCGCGACAAGAAACCTCCTAACTGATAATTCACCTTCAGAACAGCGTCTGAAATTTCAGACCAGCCACCTTAAGATGAAGGGAAAAAATCAGACATCTGTCATCGATTTTCGGGTCTAATATCGTCACGAATGACGTCACACAAAAGTCTGTTTAAATGAGCAGTCAAAGTTGAAGTTTTTATTTCTGAAATGTTTTTGTGCTAATGCTTGAAATTTATTACGTCAAAATGCTAATTCAGTTTAGAGGTCATTCATAAATAATGTCACGCTTCGAGGAGGAAGGGGGGTTTTAGAAAGTGTGACAGTTTGGGGCAAGGGGAGGGAAAGGGATTACAAGAATTGTGACATTGTACAGTTGGACTTCTATAAAAACATTTAAAATCAGCAAATTAAGCTCATTTTTGTGCTAATATATATAGCGTGGTATGTGACTGAGGAGGGTATGGGTTATGTTTAAGTGTGACACTTCGAGACAACGGGGGGAGGGGCCCAATATGTTGAAAAAAAATCATTTATGAACGGTCTCTAATCAGCAAAATGAAATTTACAGAGTCGTATTGAATTTAAAGCGAAAGTTCTTCTACTTTACATGTTTTATTAATGAATCCCATTATCGAAAAGGGGTATCTTTAAATTAAAAAAAAATAGTAAAATTCGTATTCGCAGAACCAGTATTTGTAACAACTGAAAAGATTTAAAGTTGTTTTCATTCTGCATTTAAAATCTTTAAACGCATTTTTCTTTGCTTTGTATTTTTGACTAGTTATGTATAGTGAAATCCATAGGCTTTTTATCAACTAAAGATATAGCTTTGAAACTTTGTATGGGCATTCATCGGAATAAATTTATAAAAATTAACATGGGCTTGACTCTGAAGTTTGCAGTTTGTATTTATTTAATAGTTAAATCTGAATTTTTGAATATTTTGTCCTTTTTTCTGAGTCTTCTCGTCGTTATTTTATTGTTACATTGAAAGTATTAATTCATTATGAAGTCTGAATTTGACAAGGTCAAGCAAGCAACGTGCCAAAAGTAACATCAATGATGTTATATTACCATTTTTTGAGAAAAAAATACTTTAACGCGATTATATGATTTTATTTATTTTCCTTGGACAATTTCAAGTACTGATTGCATAATGTGCTAATGTTATTTGTATATTGTATGATTTTACTGTAATGTATATCATATAATAAGATATATGTTAATTAGTTCATTTGTTCCAGATTTATTGACATAAAATTTACTTCATTGTCTCAAATAAAATTCCTGAAGTAGTAGCAAGAAAACACTTTTTTTATAAAGGAATTAACACAAAAGCTGATTAAACATATATTTCAGAATCTATTGCTATAGTATAAAGCCGGCAGAGTGGCGTAGTGGTAAGACACTGGCCTCATACGCCCAAGTTCGCAGGATCCAACCTGGTCCAAGTCGGTGGATTTTCAAGATGCAGAACATCAACTGCGCCCATGTCGCACGATGTGCGACAAGTTAAAGATCCCTTGAGTATCCGTCTGGCGCGTGAATACTCTCTGCTAAATTAAACTCGAGTGCAGGTTGCATCAATTAGCGCTCAGGTGCTGCCAACTAGAGGGTAACTGAGCGTCAAAAATGGCAGCCATGGTACCACACTCATTGCAATGCCGCTGAAAGAGTTGGTACCGATGTCTGGTTGCGCACTAGGTCTGTAATGGTAAGAACCATTATATACGTAGCACCTTAGAAATAAATTTTGAAAAATGTTCATGGAATAAAAAAAGGGGAAAATCAAGTTTAGCTGTTATTTTCTTCTTTTCACGAGGGGTGCTTAGCTTTGAAAAACTATAGCAAGGGGTACACAGTTGGCAAAATGTTTGGGAAACTCTAATTTAGATGAAGGATATTTCGTGGTTCACTCGAGTTCGCAGTTATTGTTTTTTTTTTTTTTTTCTGTGGAAGGACAAAAAGATAAGGGCTTTAGGGCTTTTTCTTTTTAACAGTTCGTTTCTAAACGGCACCGTGGCATCGAAACTCATATATATATATATATATATATATTGAAATATAGATGTAAATGAAAAGAAAATGAAAGTTCCGGGACATGTAAACTAACATTAACGTAACGTATAAATTGATAATACGAAATTTAAAAGTCATAAAATAAGAAACAAAAACAAATAACTCTCCTCATCAGTGGGCGGGGAGTATAACGTATTCAAAAGAAACCAAGAAAATAGTCCTACAGGTTTCGGAATGCGTCGCAGAAATGGCATGTAAAAGGAAGTATTGTAAATAAATTAAAGCGACGAAGTTACAAAATGTGGTGAATAACATAAAATGGAAACTTTGACGGAAATAGTTGAAGAAATTGCGCCTGGCACTAACTTTTACAATTTCATATACCTAATAACTTGTTATTTTGCGCCTGGCACTAACTTTTACATTTTCATATACCTAATAACTTGCTACATGCGCCTGGCACTAACTTTTACAATTTCATATACCTAATAACTTGCTACACCTATAATTTATGTTATGGTCTTTAGCTGCTTTTAGCGCTAATCATTACATAATCTTCATTTTATTTTCCGGGCATGTTTTTTCCATGTTTTTCCCTGTTTCTCTGCAATTTAGCTTAAGGCTAACAAAAACCTTTATAAAAAATATACAATTCCTCATTATGAACTTATATAAATGCAAAGATAAAAGATGCAAGACTTGCGTTAGTGGCAATGCAGTCGCTAATGCATGCGACCAACCTCTTTCCTTTTTACCATTCTGTAAACAAAATAACATTGTATATAAAATCACTTGCAAAACTTGCTTCCACATTTATATTGGGCAAACCTCTACAAAATTACACCTTAGAATTAATCTTCATAGAGCACAAATCAACAAATGTTCTAACCCGTCTTTTGAGTTTTTACATTTTCGCAAACACTCTTTCGATAACATTTGCATTGAAATTATTGCACATATCGACAATTATGAAGAAAGACTACATGCAGAAAACAATTACATTTTTAAAAATAGATGTCTTTACCCATACGGTCTAAATACAGAACTAAACAATTTAAACGTTTCTAAAATTTCAAATATTTTCAATGTTTTCCATGAGTTTAACGAACCTATGAAAATTTGCAGAGGCAAAAGAGGCTCACGCAAAAACCCCATACATAGCAAAAATAATTTCAACAATGCACGCTGGCTTGAGCGACTCGAATCCAATTTCATCGCGAACTTGAATACCACGCGCGTTAAAACTGCTGTCTTTGAGCTAAAGTTAATTCTGTTGAGAAATATATATAAACTTTTTAATACCTATAAATTCAATAACGCGCAATTTAAAGATTTAATATATGATTTAATTAATTTCAAAATAAGACAAAAAAACAGCAACGAAATCATACCCGAATATTTTATCGTACTCTTTCAACAAAAGTCTTTCAATGATTTTAACATTTCTAAGTGCATGAACGACTACAAACCTTTCTTCCCTATTAAAAACATTAAAATACAGATAACTTATAAATACAATAAACCATTCAGCTCAAAGGTCTTTAATTACAAAAAACTGGCATACGATACAGATATAAATAATCAAACATGTCTATGACACAAAGATGAATATAAAGAATTCATAGATAGCCACCACCAACATATAATTACAGGTGACTTAAATATCATTAAAAACAATAACATCAAACAGCTCCTCTCATATGGTACCAAATTCAGGCTAAACAATAAAATTAAACCAGAAAACGCCATTAACGTATTTAATAAAAATTTGAACATTTTTATTCAAAATATGGCGTATAAGTATTGCATGCCCTTCGAGGCTTTCTTTGAATGGAAACACCATATAGAAAATAGTTTTAAACTTTTTACTAAGTCAAAACTCAACAACAATTCTTTTTTATATCACAAAGTCAGCAAAAACGATTTTAATTACATCAAAAAATTACAGGATAACTTCATCTTTGTCCCTGTTGACAAAGCATTCAATAATTATGCAATAATCTGTAAAACCTTTTACACACAAAAAATCAACGAAGAATTAAATAATTTGTTTTACTACAGCAATACCCATCTGGACTTCAGTATCTTAAAAAATAAATTTTCCGCTGCACACAAAAAATTCAAAACTCTATTTACAAAAAACTTCAGCACATCTAATAATTCTAGACTGCCTTTCTTATTCCTTACTCCCAAATTTCACAAAAAACCAATTAAATTCCGTTTCATCTGCAGTACAAGTAATAGTATTAGTAAACATCTCAACAAGAGACTTCAACAGTTTCTTAAAGGTATTTATAATTTCATTAAAAATAAATTTAAACACACTAGCTATTTCTGGATTATTGATAACAGCTTTGAAATTATTCCTAAATTACGTTACTCTGTGCCTACTATGCTTCAAACATTTGACTTTGAAAACCTGTTTTGCAATATTCCAATTAATAATCTGTATGAAGTTATCGAAAGACTTTTTGATACCTTTTGCATAGAACTTGAACTGAAAATTGACAGAAGTTATTTCATAAATCTGTGTCATTTCTGTTTTAATAATAACTACATTTTATTCCAAAACAATATCTTCAAACAAATTTACGGTATTGGCATGGGAACTAACTATTCCAGTACCGCTGCTAACTTACTCTTGTTTTTTTATGAATATAACTATGTGATCAATTCTAACAAAAAATTCCAGATTTACAGATACATAGATGATATGCTAATAATCGATTCAGATTTTTGCAACATCCACTATAAAATATATCCAAAATGCCTTACGTTAAATAAAACCAATAATACTGCAACCCGCGCCAACTTCTTAGACATCTATATAAATATTGAAACTGACAAACTAAATCTCGATCTTTACGACAAACGTAAAGATTTTAATTTTTCTACGATACATATGCCGCATTGGCACAGTAATTTAAATAAAAGAATTTTTGTTAACGTAATAATTAATCAATTAAACATATTTTCAAAAATCTGTAACAATAATATCTTTTTAAATAAACAAATTTTCAGCAATACAGCAAATCTTTATTATAATAACCTTTTTCCACTAGAATTTATTAAACATTACGTTAAAATATTCAAGAGGGCTGTGCGCATGTGCGACGCACGTGCTAGCTGACGTACTGGTGACGCTGTTCGCTGTGGATGTTATGAAGGGTCGTGGCTAAAGTCCTCTAATAATCTATGGAAGGCCTCAACCTGGATGTGTTGCAGCGGATGATGTCCGACACGAACGTTTGATCAGGAGTTTGCGGACACGGAACAACAATGAAAATATTTTGTGTTTTCTGCTTTTGTCGTCGCAGCTTTGGACCTCTCATCTCTGGGTGTAGGTGAGTATAATCGTTGCTACGTGCCAACGTCCTGCAGGTATGGGCGGGTGCGTCGTATTGGTGGCATGTTTCACGTACGTCTAATTTCGTAATTTTTGTGACAAAGCCTTTTGCGTTATTTCCGTCAAAGTTTCCATTTTATGTTATTCACCACATTTTGTAACTTCGTCGCTTTAATTTATTTACAATACTTCCTTTTACATGCCATTTCTGCGACGCATTCCGAAACCTGTAGGACTATTTTCTTGGTTTCTTTTGAATACGTTATACTCCCCGCCCACTGATGAGGAGAGTTATTTGTTTTTGTTTCTTATTTTATGACTTTTAAATTTCGTATTATCAATTTATACGTTTCGTTAATGTTAGTTTACATGTCCCGGAACTTTCATTTTCTTTTCATTTACATCTATATTTCAATATATTAAAGTTCGCTGCATAGTGCTGCCTTTGCGCCTGGCACTAACTTTTACAATTTCATATACCTAATAACTTGCTACACCTATATATATATATATATATATATATATATATATATATATATATATATATATATATGATGCTGCAAGCAACAAATCGAAAAAAAAAAAAAAAACATTCTGCCCTATTTTTTTAACTGATCTTAGAAGTATTTTTACTTCGAAAATGAAAACTATTTTTCTCTATTTTCCGTGTTAAAGTGCTGTAATAGTTTACATTATTAACAATTGACTTAAATTATTACAATACCTTACAAGCAAAATACGTACGTGATAAAGAAAAGGTTTTCATTTTCGAATTCAGCTTGGAAAATACTTCTAGTCAATAAAGTCTTTAGGACCCCCCCCCCCCCTTTTTAAGGGCATTGTAATTTTTACATTACAAACATTTCCACCGAAAAGCCAAGTAATTTTCTATTTACCAAGGATTTTGACTTCAGGAATGTCCCCTTTTAACGTTCAGCAGTAACCTGCTACATAGTCGCACTCCACTTCCCCTGATATCTCTTTTCCATAATAACTAAAATGTCCTGATGGAACCGTTCTCCATGTTCATCGCTTATACAGGTCTCATGTTTTCAGGGGGCCTTTTTACACACAAAATAAGACTTCTATGATAAAAAACAGTAGCTTCTGCTCATTAAACGTCTCGTACAGTGACTATCTGCCTTCGTCTCCCAATTCTCGCGGAATTCCTACCGAGACCCGCATCCAGTGCAGTAATTTGATACTAACTTCCGTTCGGTGGGGGTTCGAGGTCAAGCGAGGGCTGTTTGCGACACTTAACTTCGTTTTTTCCAAAGTAAAATGACCACTGATTTAACGGTTGACATTCAAGATCTTTTGTGTGTACTTTAGCTCAATAAGAACGATGTTGCATGCAAGGCCTGATTTCATACAGGGCACTCGGGGCACGTGCCCAGTCCCAACCCCCCCCCCCCCCCGATTTTTGGGGGCCCCCAATTAGTTTAAATTCACAAAGAATTTTCTTAAAAATTCAATAAAACGTTTATTATTATGTTTTTATTTTTTGTGAAGGAGAAAGGAGAAATTTCTTTTAGGGTCCGTTCCAAAACCACGTGACGTGGCATATTGAAGAAATTGCATAACCTTGGCATGACTGACACATTTGCCAATGTTGAAACAGCATTGCGGATTTTTTTAACTTTGCCAGCCTCAAATTCTGCAGATGAACGCTGCTTCAAAGGCCAAAATCTCCTCTTCGAACAGCGTTAACCGAAGAAAAACTTCGTTCTCTGGCATTGTTGACAATTGAAAGTGATTTAACAATCAAAGTAGACTATGATGGTATAATACAAGATTTTACTGCTAGTAAATGAGACGAAAACATGTTAAGAATCATTAATGTAAGTAGACCTTTTTATAAAATTGTAAAACTGGTTTCTATTTGTATTTTCCATACGTACCTTTAAAAAATTTTATTGGTTGTATAAGGTGATCATAAATTTAATAAGTAGGGTAATTTTATTATTTGGTTAACATACTATAGTAGTACGTATGTATGTATTTTTATTGACAAAAGAAACAGAGTTTGTTGAATGCTGGTTAATGGTGTGAGACTTACTGATGCCATTCAAGGACTTTAATGTGTCGTAACACTTGCCGCTTACAACTTTTCGACACAAATTTACAAACATATTTGATCCAAACCCAGGAATAGTTAGCGATAGGTTCACATCATACCCACTGCACCACAAAACGTAGCATTTTAGTGACAGTACTCTTTTAAGAGTTATTAGTGTAGCAAAAAAATTTAATTTTTCAGTTCAAGCAACTTGGGAGTCCCCATTTTTTTCTGTGCCCTGGGCCCCCAAATTTGTAAGTCGGGCCCTGGTTGCATGATAGGAAAAACACGTAGAAATAGAACATTTCCTTCCTCATAACTTAAAAACTATACGTAATAGATGTATGGATTTCTCGTGCAAAAGTACTTCTGAAAAAGTGAAATTCATTCTTGGCGCAAAACATGTGTTTCCCAGTGTTATTAAACACACACACAAAAAATTAGAGTGCACTGGTTATTTTGGAAGCGATCTGTCCTCGAGGAGAAGGAGTTTTGAATTCAATATTTACTACGTCGATTTCGTTTCGGCCCCCTTAAGCATTACTAGCGAAGTTATTGGGGTAATCATTCGAAAAATGCTTCTCGAAAATTCAAACGAATTCAGGAAAAAGTGGAGAATGGTGAATGTTATTTTTGGAGCAGAATGAAAAAAAAAAAAAAAAAAGAGATCACCACTTGTTAAACACATGTAGTTAAAAAGTATGTACTTACTTGTAATCCAGCAGTGGCATCCCTACTGCTTGTGGAGACTTTGAACCAAATACGTTTGCGGGGACCTCTTTATAGGGCTAGGCGCACGTTGGACTCTTCAAAATAGTGAAAAAAGTGACCACAGCTTTAAAAAAAGTGACCAAAATAGTGACCATTAACACTCCGTCGGGCGCGCTCCAAATTTTGCACCATCGGGAGCGCTGTATCTCAGATACATTTCGTAATAGCAATGCGTAAATTTAAGTATGAAAGTTTTTTTGAAAAGTTTTATTTGTTTTTGGTACCAGGCTTCACCTCCCTTACACTTGGACCCTTATCTCTCCTTTATTTCCTTTATTTCAATACAAAATACAATGAAAATATTAAATTACAACGCAAATACTTACAAGCAAAAAGAAATATAAAGTAATAAAATATATGCGTACAATAGGTGTTTATATATAATTATATTAAGTGAAAATATTTTTAATTGAAATATTAACTATTCAAATAATTTTAGGAAGTGAAAAAAGTAATTCGACTCCGATACATTTGGTTCATCAATTGCACTTTTTTTTAAAAACATCACGACATGTTCTAAGCAAAAACCTTCGCTGCATTTTAGGCACTTATATTGCGTTTACCCAGTCTTTTGTTGAATGACATTCCATGAAATCTCCTTTGTCCTTATCACTTTCATCGAGAATTTTTGCATCTAAATCTTAGTTTTCATCAGAAAAAAAAATATGAATGTTTCAAGATCTTTCTGATCATTTAAATCTAGAAAGCGTTTTTTTTATTCATTTTCAGAAGCAAAATAAACGCAAAAATTAGTAAAATTAGTAGTATAACAAACGGAAAACGTCATCGGTCGCGCTGTATCATACAGATACAAAGCGCAAATACAAAGCGAACCCCCAAAAGCGGGGGGGAAAATCCCCCGACACCTACTCCCACAACATTCTAGGAGACCTAGTGACCGAGAGGGCAGATATTGCTCTGGTCAAGGTCGTGACATTTCTCCTTCAATTTAAAAGAAAGTAATTTCAAAGCCAGCGGCGGACTGGCTATGCGGGCATTCGGGCAAATATTTATTTTTTTTTTCATTTAAAGTATCCAGCTTTTACAATGTTAATTTTAAAAAAAGTCGGAATACTGAAACTTTGGCGTAATCCGGGCTCTTTAGAGAGTGCAATGCAGCAATGGCGCAAAATCTCCAGGGTCTGGCCGTTGGGCCACATGTGGGGGGGAGGGGGCAGAATTTTACAGGTCCGGCTGGTCCGTATAGACAGCCAGACTGAGGTGCAAAATTTTAGGGACTGCAAATTGATTATATTTTATTTTTTTTTAATTTTGAAAATAAATAAATAAATCAGTTTTGCGCTTTAGGCTGCCGCCTAAATTGCTTATATGGACGAGTTCTCGGGGCCGGCTCGTCCGTATAGAAAACCTAGGCGGCCGCCTATGGTGCAAACTTTTAAGCCGCAAAATTGATGTTTTTTTTTTCTCCTTTTATTTTTTTCAATTTTGTGCAGTGCCGGCGGGGAGGCTAAGGCGATTGCCTCACTGCGCAACGCCCTAACAGGCGGCAGCTATTAATTGCTGATTAACATATTACGTATTATTGCCCTTCTATGATGAATAAGAAAAATAAATCTGTCTTGTAGACATTTAATATTATTCAAATACATATCTACATATTTACTGACAATATTTTTAATCCTTACCATCTACAAAATACGGCCCAGAGAATTTCTCAATCCAGGTGTTGCAAATTTTCAGGGCCGGCGTGAGATATTGGCAGGGCCGGCCCTGAAAATTCCTAAAGCCGGCCCAGAAAATCTCTCGATGCCAGTTGTCTCTCGGCCAATTGCCTCACTGCGTAACGCCCTAAAGTGCGGCAGCTATTAGTAGCTAATTAATATATTACGTATCATTACACTTCTGTGGTGAATAAGAATAATAACTGTACTGTGAACATTTAATATTATTTTAATACATATCTACATATTAACCGACAATATTTTTAGTTCCTGTAATCTACAAAATACGGCCCTGAGAATTTCTCATGGCCAGCTTGTCCATATAGACAACGTAGGCGGCCACCTAGGATGGAAAATTTTTATTAGCCGCAAAATTTATTTATTTATTTTTAATTTTGAACTGTGCTGGCGGGAGGCTGAAGCCCTAAAGGCAGTATTTACAACATAAAAAAACAGCTTCTTTACTTAAGCGCATACCTGGGAAAAAAATAAAAGCGTTCTTGAAGAATACGTTCTGGAAATGGAAGAGCATAGACGGTGAAGAAGAGGAAACAGAGCAAAAGGAATTTGGGGATGAAGTCAATGTAAAATCTAAACTTTGCAAATCCTGCAATAATTGTTGTATTTGTTGTTATAAACATCTCCTTATAATTTACTGACAGGTTCTTATCTGGTTATTGGACTGACTTTTAAATACTTATTAAGTTTGTCTTTCTCACAAGTGCGTTGTAAACGAAGCTATTTCTATTTTAAAGTATATTAAGAACAGATTAAAAAGCAATTTAACACAGGACAAATTAGAATCATTTATGTTAATGTAGTGTGAAAAAGACATATTAGTAAAGCTTGACATGGAAAGTCTAATAGATGATGTAGCAAATAAGAGTCCCCTTGTCCTCTTTTAAAATCGCTTTTAAAATACTAAATGGCCCTTTAAAAGGAAAATAAATTTTAAGCAAATATTGCAATGTAGGTTTGATTGTGGGTGAGTTTTTTTTTTGAAACCTGCTACTACATTTTGAATGTTATAGTAGTGGTGACCAGAGCAATAAGCGCTTCTTTTAACTTTTCCATAGCTAAAACTAATTTTTACTTGATGATAACATACTGATTGTTTCACACTCAATACACAAAGAATACGGTGGGTACATAATTTTCCATGTTTATTCTTCAACTCTTCCTCTATTCATATAAATTACTGCAATTTTGAAAGCTGAAATTCTTTTTAAAATGCCATTAAAACTCGAAACTCGTTGTTGTCAATGGGAACATTTCAAAAATGGGGGGTGGGAGTGCATAATATCTGATTAGCGCTCATTTTCCGTTCCTTGGTAGTGCCCCCCCCTCCCCCCAAGGGCTGGTCTGTTTGAAATATGCCCGGGCCGAATTTCCTTCCCAGTCCGTCCTTGTTCAAAGCTTTGTATCTGTGAGATACAGCGCGACCGACGGAGTGTTAAAATGTAAATTTGTGTGTGTGTGTGTTCATTTAAACTAAATATAACTTGAAAAAGAGCAGTTTCAACATCTTTTGAAAACTAAACCTGAATAAATAGGGCTTTTGCCCAACTAAATAAAAAATCATAGCCTATTCATAAATAAGAATTTTTATACCTGTAACTATGTTCATAAATACCTTTTTCAAAACACATAAAAGGCTAAGAGTGAGAGAGACAAAAGTTATTTTTTTTTAATTAATTTCTTTCTCAAATTGTTATTTATTAAAAAATATAAATGAATAAATATTTATTCAAATCAGCAGAAATTTCAAATTTTAAGTTATGTTCAACATTGAATAAAATTTATTTTGCAAATGCTACCTTTTAAATATTTTTTATACTTATTCAAGGGTTAGAAAATTTCACTTTAAACAAATCTAAATTTGATATTTTATCAAAATTATTCAGACTGAAAATACTGTGTTGATCTTCTGTATCATTGTAGGAAACAAACCGTTTGATTATTCAATATTGTTTTTGTAATTTCATGGTTGTAACAAAATCCAAGAAAAAACCCCCCTGACAATTCCCTGATTGAGATCCAAAAAATTTCCTGATTTTATAATTTTAGTTGTAATAGTTACACGGTATCACTGTCATGCATAATGACAGTAGGAGTGGCACAATCAGAAAAATTCTTTGTGTGGGGGGGGGGGGGGTTGCCTTAATTTTTTTCCCACCTAAACTTTGTGCAATTCCTTTTTTTTGGGGGGGGGGAAGGAAAAAAAAGAGGTCATAATGTAATTTTCTGAGCAATATATATAATCTGCCACTGCTAAGAATTTTTCAAATCTAAAATTTTTTTTAAGAATTTAGATTCCCCTTCATCATTATGTAATGATTTCTTGACAAAAATATAACTTTATTTTCTCAAGATACGTATTATCTTATTGTTGAGAAATCCCTGATTGAGCTCCAAAAATGTTCTTTTATGATTCGGACAGTTATTGGGGAGGGGGGGGGGGGGGGGGATTAAAGAAAGGAGAAATTAAGGTAATTTTCTGAGTGATCTGCAACTGCTAAAAATCTTCAGTCTGATTCTTTTTTCTTTTCTAATTTAAATATAGCTTTATTTTCTCAGGTTTTGCTCTTCTCGAGTAAAAAAAACAATTCAAATCATCATTCTAGATGGGGGGAGGGATTACGGGCCCTCTAAGCCTCCCCTTCTGGTTGCAGCATTGCAATATCAAACCTTAACTTCGGTACACTCGGGGCCGGCGCCATGCCGAATTTCAAAATACGATCAAAAATGGTGGACTTACAGAACCAAATATGGCGGACACGCGGAAGCTTTAACCCTGACACATGTTTTTTTATGCAAAATTGCAATGGTTTCTTCACTCATAGACAGAAAAAGTAACTTTTTTTGGTAGCTCTGCGAAAGAAAGGGAGTTTTTGACCATAGGAACGATAATTTTCCACTAATAAAAACAAAATATTTTTTAAAAAGTGAAAATAGTGACCAATTTTTAAAAAAAGTGACTAAAAGTGATCAATACAAAAAAAAAAGTGACTTTTAGTGAAAAAAGTGACTTGCGCCGACCCCTGTCTCTATCATTCCTGTAAACTATTTTGAACCTATAAAACAGTAATATTGAGTCGACGCGGGGGCCTAGGCGGTTGCCCCCTCTTTCTCTTTCTGGATCCGTTTCTGTATAAAAATTTCAATGCGCTACTCTGGGACTCAGGGCCATGAAACTTGAATTTTCAGAGTGTTTTTTGACTGATTTTAACGGAAGATTTCCGTAGTGCTTCAATACATGGTTTTTCCTTCCAAAAACGGAAAATCACGTCCTGAAAGTACGAGAACGGAACTTTCCCGTTTTACGGTTGCTGTATTTTAACAACCTGATTTGGATAAACGGAGAAAAAAGAAATGGAACTTCTGTCAAATCTCGGGAAAATATTATCAGAAACGGAACATTTCCGGCAACTCTGCTGCCGTACTTTTTTTGAAGGAAAAAATTTGAAGGAAAAAACTTTGCCGAGTTCAAAGTAGCAAAGAAAGAAGGGTAGAAAAATTATCCACTTTTAGCTATTTTTTCATTTTGAAGTTGTAATTTTTTTGAAGTAGGAAAGGTTTTTTCCGCAATCTTGGCCGGGTGTCCCTCCGAACGGGTAACACCCGGGGCGGGCCGCCCCCACCTACGCCCCTGAACGGAAACCGGCATCCATTCCTTCAAGTATCGCCATTGCAACATGATATTTTAGACGTCTAGTCTCTTCACTGGAAGGTGAAGCTCCTGGACTCTGGCGATGCGAAACTGCACTAGGAATTTAATTTTGCCGAGAATATCCGAGCCAAATGGATACTCAAGGAATCTTCATGAATCTTTATCATCCCACAAAATCATACGACATGGACACTGCTTCTTGAAAATCCCCCAACTTGGGCCAGGTTTGATACTGCGAACTTTTGCGTACGAGGCCTGCGCCTTACCACTGCGCCTCCCTGCCCGCAAAACTATGAATATTGCCATGTAGTTTTGAGACAAGAATTGTGATTGTTTAGCTAAGAGAAAGTTTTAAACTACTAATGGTTCTGTAAACTTTTGTTACATTGTTTTACCATATTTACTATTAATTAGCAAATTCATCGCTAGATGGCAGCATCTGCTAACGCAATATTGTAACTAATATCAAATCTACTAGTCAGCCAATGAGAGCTAACCAAGCAAAAAGTATCTAGTTTCATTCCTCCGAGAACATTCTTCTCTCTCTCTCTCGAGCAAGGACGATGGCGGTCTGGAAAATTTTGCGCGGAGACAACGGGGGGAGAAGGAGAAAAAAAACGGAAAAAAAATGCAAAAAAAAAAGGCAAAGTAGCCTTACAAAAAATAATGTATAAATAATGTTAATAATAGTGGTTGTGTTTAATATTCAAGAAATAATAAGTAAAAAAAAAAGAAAAGCCTGAAGATGATAAAAGATTGTGATGCGGACGAATGCAAGAAATGTGCATTGTAGCTGGAGTCTGAACTTTTTAATCATTTCTGAAGGAAGTATCTGAAAGTATAGATGTCTACTACCAGAGGGATTGAAAGATGCTGATCATCTGAATGAATCATCCATCTACAGCAAATGATTGGTCAGAACAACTTGAACTGCGATTCATCAATTTCCACGTGCTCGGTATAAAACCAGTATAGATGTGCTACCTTTCAAGTGAGATACAACCTTCCTTTTCAGATCAATCTTTTGGAATAATCTGACGTCGATTCAGATGTTCCATAGATTAGATCAAATCATTTTCTATGAAATACTTGTCCGCGAAAGACTTGCTAAATAGAAATGTGTTTGCGCCATTTTTCTCGATCACTCCATAGGCTTGAATGATTTTATTTAATGTCATTTTAATGTGTAATTGTTTAATCTGCAATCAAATTGATCTTTCCATTCCAATTTATCAAAATTGTGTTATTTTAATTGATGGTGCACCATAGGTACAGTTTTATAACATAATGTTTTTATATATACGCAAGATAAGTATTTAAATAAATACTTTTAATTTAATATTTATGTGTCTTTTATTTCAATAATGCAGTATTTTCCATTCACATCATTTTCCATTTTAAATGTGTCATTCATTTCATTATCTATTTTTAATTTTTTTAACAAAAATAAATTTTAATATCTTTCAATGACACTCAAAGGTATTTTTTAACAAAGAAATTTTAGCATTTTAAAAACACCAAATATCATGAATATTTTTATCACTAGAATTTTTATCATTTATATTTTTATCACTAAAATTTTTATCAGGTTCATCGATTTTTTAGCGTTTCATATGTATTTATAAATAATATATAAAACATATGGAAATTGGAAAATGCTCTAATTGCCAATATTTCTGATTAAAATTTGTCCAATGGCAACTCATTTTGTCATCGTCTTTGGATGTAGAAATACTTTTCGAAGCATATTCGTTGCGCCGGAATCGAAGAAATTTTAATTGTTGAGCTAATATTATCAAGAAGAAAATCAACTAAAATTCCAAGTACTGTAAAACTCTAATAAAGGCTTGCCCATTGCACCCCCTCTCATTACAAAGGAAAGAGACTAACATTCTGCGCTAAGGATGCAAATAGATCATTGAAAGTTACGGAACATTAAGACTTCCTTTCGATGGCTGGAACCTTTAGCTTTCCCAAATTCTCTGACCTCCCAAGCCATCTGTTCTCTTTAAGTTTACGTTGAGTACGTGATTTTTTTAACTTTTCGAGAGACAACACTTGCTTAATTTCCCACGAATTCTTTGTGTTTCAGAGGCTCAGACAGGGGACGGGAAAGACACGTTTAAAACCGTCATCACCTTTTTGCGATGTATTTCTTGAGAAATGTTTTTTCATCATCGGCATTCCTTTGAAAGTTCTAGCATCTGACCCCTTGCCAGAGTAAAACGGAAGCGAAAGTGGCTGGTAAGGGGGTGTTATATGAGGCGAGACGATTGGGTGGATTAATGGTTGAAAATTCTTCGCCTGTGCGTGTTTGTGACATATGTGGACTCCGTCAAAATTTCTACCAATTAGTTCAGTGGTGTCTCTTTGTAGTGATCCGCTCGTGGCTCGTTTATGTGCAATGGGATTTAAAGTTATTTATCTGAAGATTGTTGCACTGATTTTCAGGTTCTAATTACACTGGTCAACAAGTGTTTTGCCCCAAGAATGAATTTTACTTTTCCTGAAGTAGTTTTGCACGAGGAATCCATATAAGGCATCAAAATTTTTATATCACGTATAGTTTTTTTAGTAATAAGGAAGGAAATGTTCGATTTTTACGTTTTTTCAGTGTTTTTCCGATCATGCAGCATCGTTTTTATTGAGATAAAGTACACAAAAGAGCTTGAATGTCAATCGTTAAATCAGTGGTCACTTAATTTTGCTGGAAAAAATTTAGTGGAGTGTCGCAAACAGCCCCCCGAACGGAAGTGCGCATCAAATTACTGCACTGGGTGCGGGTCTCGCTAGGAATTTTGCGAGAATTGGGACACAAAGGCAAATAGACAAAAGATTGATACTGTACGACACGTTTAATAAACATGAGCTACTATTTTTTATCATAGAAGTCTCCTGTTGTGTGTAAAAATACCCCTGAGAACACGGGAGCTGTATAACCGTTGGACATGGAGAGCGGTTCCATCAGGACATTTCAGTTATTATGGAAAAGAGATATCAAGAGAAGTGGAGTGCAACTATGTTAGCAGATTACTTCTGGACGTTAAAAAAAGGGACATTCCTGAGGCAAAGTATGCCAGAACATGTCAAAATCAACCCTTTTAAGGTAAATAGAAAATTACTTGGTTTTTTGGTGGAAATGCTTCTAATGTAAAAATAACAATACTTTTTTAAAAGAAGGAAGGGGTTCTAAAAGTACTTTCCAAGCGGAATTCGAAAATGAAAACCATTTTCCTTATCACTTAACGGTTTTGCTTGTAAAGTACTGCAATAATTTAGGCTTAAGCGGTTATCACACGACAGGAATTACAAGCAAACGCAACCGTAATAGGAATCGTCAACTCTATCGGAAACTGGTTTTTCTACCAATTTCCCCCATAGTTTCCTCAAAATGCTCGTGTGCTATATCAATTCACGGTTGCTCGAATTAGAAGCAATTCGTTATCTGCGTAAGAAAAAAATTGCTTCTAGAACGTTTAATTTAAGGCAAATCAAGAAAGGACCCAATCATGGACCTGGAATTTCGTGACGTCAAATCAATTTTAAAGTAAACATGGCGGTGAAGGATTTGAAGAGTGGCGATAGAAGGATAAATGTTAAAAGGAAAATGCGATTTCTAAATTAGTTTTTTTTTTTTTGGTTTAAATTTTCGAAATCATGCCGGAAAAGCATTTGTAGGATGTAAAGTCGCTGGTTTACTAGTGCAAGACATTTCAAAGAGTGTCTTATGATGAAATCGCTACCAAAATGCCAGTGCGTTTCAAGTGATAAATTTAGAGACAGTATAACAACCGTTTTTTTTTCTTTCTTGTTTTTTTCTTAATTTATATATCATAGACAACCATTCTATAGCGTTATCAGCAATAATACTCTAGGCCAGTGGTTCCCAAAGTTGACTGGCCTTCGACCCATCTAACGAAAATTTTCAATCTTGGGACCCACCTCTTAGCTGTCTTAGAGAAAAGAGGGCATAAATATTGACATTGCTCCCTTATTTGTTCTAATTGAAATCAACATTTTTTTTTTTTTTTTAATGTTACCAATATGAGTGAAAGACTGTTGAAATAAGAACTCAACTTAAATATTTTTTTGTATTATTTAAATACCTACAACTGCAAAGTTTTTTCTACAAAGTTATTTCAATGGGAAGGATGTATTTTTTTTTTCTTATTTCTCTTCATTCAAGTTTTAGCGTCAGCTTCTACTTTAGTTACTTTTATTCGCAGTCTTCCTATTTTTTAAAATTCATGTGTACAGTGGCGAGGGCCGACTCAGTATTCGTTCGCGACCTGCCAGTGGGTCGCGACCCACAGTTTGGGAAATACTGCTCTAGGCATCATACACTGTTTTACATTTTTGATAATTTTTAAACTAATTTCTGTCATTTTATTTGAATTAAATTTAAACTGCAGTGCCATTTTCTGTTTCGTGAGAATTCGAAGTTTGATGTTCAATAAATAGTGCACACCTCCTAAAAATCTCCCTCTGAAGCGCTCCTGCTTATGAACACAACAGTTTTATACAATTTTAAATGAACAGTTAGAGTCACAGTGAAAAAACTTATAATTAGAATGATATTAGATGAGACACAGAATATAAAATATTAATATTTTACCAAATTATATTCCTTAATTAGTAAGGTCACTACGGAAGGGTGGCGGAGGGGCAGCTTCCGCCCCCCCCCCTCCGCGTGGCACCCAAAATAAGATATAGAGTTTTAGAAAAATACATGTACTTTAATTATACAATTTTACGGGTGCTATTTCAACGTATCATAACTGAAAATAAATATAGTTTAGTGAAAGTTACCCCAAATAAATAAAATAAAATTTCTAAAGAGTTTTTTCTTTTGCCACTCTGAAAATAATATAAACTACAAAACTACTAGTTCATACAACACAACAACGTTTCTTTCTTCTTCTTTCTTTTTAGAGGGGGACACCAAAAATTACCGCCCCCGGGGGACACTTATGCGAGGAACCGCCATTGCCTTAATACCTTTCCATTAAAATTAAAGATCTTGTTATGAATAAACTCATGACATCTAATTTGTTACTAAAATTCGTAGGGTATGTATAACCTTTTAACAAAACTTCTGAAAATTTCATTCATTCCGCCTTATAATATAATAACAATTTGCATTCAAAATTTTTTGACATCTTTAAGCAGGCAGGACAGTCTCGAAATTATATTTTTTAGGAAGTGGAGGGGGTAATTCTTAATTAACCGACTGAAACTTCGTATTTTACTGAATCGCGAAGCTCAAACTTCATAAACCATGATCCTATTGAGAATAAGTGATCATTATATACATAAATAAAATTTGATGCCTTGCATTTGCTATAGACAACTGTATAGCTGTTAGTCAATAATGTACCTGTATAATAAGTACAAACATGTAGGAGGGGGAAAAGACAAAAATTATTTTATACCAAATGGTCTAATTTAACATGGTCACTCAGAATTTGCAAAATAATGACAATTTTTAGGACATCACAGTGACCTCCCGTGACCTTGCATGGGAGTGCCTTTGAATGCAGAAACCTACTTTTTTTATCGAAATTTCAAATATAAAAAATGTAAACAAATGCCTAACACGAGGATAAAGATTAGAAAATGGTAGCACATTATGAGCAACCGTCTGAGAAACCGGTGGCAAACCTGTAGGAAACTCCGGATCGAAAATTGGCTCTAGAGGTTGCCGATAGAACGAGGTGGAAGTAACGTTTGCTTTAAAATTCCTGTCGTGTGATAACCGCTTAAATGTTATTAATGTCAACTATTACAGCAACTTGCACGGAAAATCCTTACGTGATAGAGAAAAATTTTTTCATTTTCGAGTTCAGCGTGAAAAATGCTTCTGAGATCAGTTAACAAAGTCTTTGGAGCAGAATTTTTTTTTTTTTTTGTAGACCAGTGTTATCCTAGGAACTGATACGAATGGAATTCCTATAACGACGATAATTTAGGGCCTACAAATCTAGAGAAAATAAAGCACTCTGCTTAAAGGGGGAAATACGTGTAAAGGTCGCAAAAAATTAAATTTCTTCTTCATAAATAAATATATTTTTTCTTCTTCATAAATAGATACTACAAGTATTCAATAATATACCCTGAAAATTTCAAAGCAAAATTCCAAGTCGTTTAAAAGTTATAAGCATTTGAGCGAGCGCCCCTTTTGGAGCGGTTGAGCAGGTAGTCCCTCATGAATGACCTGAAGGGTATTAGAGAACGTTAGCATATGTCCTTTTATATTTTTTAACAATTGAGACTTCGGATAGAAATTTCTATAAGTATTAGTGTCTATAAGTAATAAGAAAAAATTGATTCATTAAATTTACCTTCAATGCCACTCTTTTTTTCAAACGCATTTTTCTCGAAATTACTTTTTTCGAATTTGCGTACACATATTTTTATTTTTAATTTTTTTATTGTAAAAAAAGACCGAAAAAGAAATACGGTTAAAAATCGTTCTTAATCTTTTCCATTCTTAATAAAAAAAATAAAAAAAAAAAAAAATAGAAATTTTCTTTTTTTTTGTGATGATTTCAGTTTAACTAAAAGAGACACATAAAAAAAGTAGAGTTAAAAAAAATTGATTTCAGACAAAAATTGTGACCTCCAGAAAGTACGCAAACTGCCGATCCGGGTGGTGACTTACAGTGTGCAGCAGCCAATATCTCCGGGATTTTTCAAGAAAAATGTTTGAAAATTTCAGTAAATGTTCTTCCAACATGTCTATAAAATAACCTCAAAATCTTAATAAAATATATTTATTCTTTATACGTTAAACAAATTCATGAAAATTTGTTTCTAATACGCCGTTTTGCACGTATTTCCCCTCTTAATCCAGTGGTGCAGTCCTGAAAAAAAAAGTCGGGGGTACGATTACAGATAAGAAGAAAGCAATGGAAATCAAAATTGGGGGGGACGCTTATGTTAAAATGTAAAAAGTTTGGGGGGATGCTTGTATTAAAATAAAAAGGTAGGGGGACGCCGTCTCCCTGTGTGCCCCCTCGACTACACCACAGCCTTATCCTACATTTTTAAAAGAAAATCTCATACTTGGAGCATTAGTTGATTTTAGAGTGATTGTTTACGCAAATATTGTTATTAATTCTCATACCAATTTGTAGATTATCAAAAATAGATTCCAGACGATGAATCAGCAGCTATCAAGGGTGACACCTTGGGCAGTTTTTGATGGTGCACCCCATGGAAAAGATAAAACAAAAAAATTATGTAAGCGCGAATTATCCATCGTGATCCTTAAAAAAAATCATCACAACTTTGAAAACGAAAAAAAAAAGGGGGAGGGGAGGATGTCATTCTTATCATCGGCGTCATAATATTTAAGGTATTTCTTCACAGCAGTGGTGTGTTTAGCAGTTAAAAAACACTTCGAATATATTTTGGGAGGGAAACACTTTTCCAAGTTGAAAATAGAAAGAAATTGATAGAAAAAATTATCCATTTTTGAAGTATTTGCTTTGTTTAATGGAGCTTTTGTCACCCTTGAACGGGGGCACCCGGGGCGGGCCGCCCCCACTTAGCTACGCTACTGCTTGATTAAAAGAGGAATAATCAAAATTGATTCATCCCGTGAAAATTTATGTATAGATAGAACAGTCCTCCTTTTGAAAGTCGGTTGAAAATAATAAGAAATTAGTCAAAGTGTATTGTTAAAACAAAAAGCAGAATATTAATTGATAAACAAACAAGATTTTTAAAAAGTTCTTTTAATTATCAAAACAAATAAAAAAATTCATATGCTATGTTTTCATTGTAATGAAGAACAATATTTCGAAACTTCTGATATACCACATTACAATATGACATGATTGGTTCATCATTTTTAAAATGGGCAATAAAATGAGAGATTCACTTGGAGTGGTATTCGAATGTCCTTTATGTTTTCCAATTACAGTAGAAACTCCATAAGGTGACCACCGAAGGGACTAACTAAGTGGTCAACATACGGAATTGGTCAACTTAGGGAATTTTTAGAAAAAAATTACTGCAAATATTAGAGATTACTTATTGACCTTTTTTTTAAAGAAAAATTTAGCACTAATTCATTTTTATTTTTAATAAAGGTATAGCAAATTTTTAGTTTTTTAAAAGTAATAATTCAATTTTTCTTCGAGTCGTCTTTTTGATCATCAGGTAACTGTAAAAAGCACTTTCATCAAGAAAACATCAGTGGTCAAGTTACAGAGAGTAAATTATAAAAATTTAATTCAAATAACCTACTAAGATGTGGTCTACATACAACTTATGGAGGTGGTCAACATAGAAAGGTGGTCAACGTAGGGAGGTGGTCAATATGTAACTATTAAAATAAAAATGTCTTTTGCGGAATTAATTGCAGACTGTGTTTGAAGAACTGCTTCTGTTACCACGACGGTAACAATTGGCACAAAATGTTTAAAACAAATGAACAGCTAAACACAAATGGCACTTCATTGCTTTTCAAACTGCTCTCTACGAGAGTCGATCCTCTAGAAGAGATATGGGTCGTGGTTCACTGGTGACTGATGGGTCAGTTCTTGGTGAGTATAGCGAGACATTGATGAAGTACAGTTGAACTTTCTTAACACGAACACTTTTAATACGAAATCAAGGCTAAAACGAACCTTTGGATCATTAAGTTTGGTTTACTACATTAAATATCTCACGCATATTACGAAGGCTAAAATACAAATTTCCGCTAAGATGAACAAAATTTCTGACCTATCTACGAAAAATTTGCGTTTTTTACAAAATTCTTCTCAATGTACTGCAGTCGAAGCTCGATGTAACGACCATCTGCGTCCCACTGAAAAAGGTCTTTATAACGAGTGGTCGCAATAAGAGATGGAATTTTCGTTAAAAATATACATGCATCATAAATATTCAATATTTCCATTAAAATAGGTAATTTTTAAAAGATTCCAACAAATCATTTTTGGAATTGGAATTTAAAAAAAAATATCAGTGCAAAACATTATAACAAAATATTAAGCAGATTTTGAAGTAGAAAATATAGGGGAAAAAATTACATTCACATTTTTGGAAGCGGAACTTCTGAGCTGACATGATACCTGGTACGGTCGCTGTATTGGATTAAACGATTCAGAAAGGTCGCTATACCGAAAGCAAATTTACGTAGAGTTCATAGGGATAAAGTTGGGACTTTTACCACTGGCCGTTATAATGGAATGGTCTTTATAATGTGCGTTCGTTATAAAGAGAGTTGACTATAGTAAGATTTAAAAGTGTATATTAGTAAAAATAAATGATTTGTTTTCGCTATTTATTTTAATCTTTATTATAAATAGTAGCAATTATTTTTAAAATATAAACATGCATTTCTAATACTTTTTAAACACAATTTTACTTATTCCTTATTAGCCTGGAATAGCGGCTTATACGAATAAATTCGCGAATTTTTGACAATTTCGTATTAAGCGAGTTGAACTGCATTTATTTTGTTGGGGAAGGGTTACCTTGCACATACTAAAAGCTCCCCAATTTGAGGGGAAAGAAAAGAAAAGAAAATAATGAAACCAGACGGGGGAGTTCAAAATAATATAGATGGAGGCTTGCAACTTATAAAATAACAAAATTTGCTGTTTTCTTTTGAGTTTTTCTTTTCTTTTCTTTCTTCTTTCTTTGAGCATTTTAGAAATGCAAATCAGCAAAAAAAGTATCTCATAGAGAAAATCAGTGGGTCAGGTGACACGTTAGAGATTAAGTTTTCTCAAAATCTATAAAACATGAAGTATCTCGGAAAATATTCAAATCAGCAAATTATAAGAATCTCTGAGAAAACTCAATGGGTCTGTGTTTAAGTGATAAGTTAGAGATTGAGTTTTCATAAAATCTATAAAGCATGAAGTATCTCGGAAAATATTCAAATCAGCAAAATAAAAAAATATCTCGGAGAAAACTCTCGGAAAATATTCAATTCACCGGGGTAAGATACCTCGCTCATAGAAAGGATTTCTGAATTACTGGTTACCTCTTTATAATGTTGGTAAGATCTGTTCTAGAGCACTGAATTTTATTTTATTTTGTACAGTCAACAGTCAGAATGAATGGTGATGTGTAATGTGGTGATGTCCTTCTGATCTATGCAGCAATTTTATGAAAATTGGAATAAATATCTTAAAATCATGACAGAATTCTTCTGTTGAAAATATCTACCACTTTTTTTTCTCAGTTCGCTGTTGTGCTTACTAACCAGCCTCTTCTCGATAAAACTATTCGAGAATCAGTCGCATTTTCTACCTACGCGATCATCCGCAGGTCGTGTTATAGGCTCTCCGTTTTTATTTAGCTAAAAGATAATGAAATATTTTCATTGCAGTTTTACCGATTTTCCTCGCTTTTCAGATCTTATAACGTAATTCTTCTCAGTTTTACAGGATTTATCAAAAAGCTGACCGTTCCAATCAATCAATCGTATTGATCTTTGTACTTATTGTAACAACTATTTCAGGTCACATAAATATTCGAGTTTATTTGATATTCTCAAGGATGTGCCTCACATTCTAGTCTGATATGACAGATAGCACAAAACAGTACAACAGATTTACTACACAAAGAAGGAAATACACCCAGGGGAAAGTCGGAGTCGAACCGACGCCTCTTCACTGAGCGCAGGCAGGTACCGGAACCAGTCGATTAGACCGCTCAGCCACCGAGGCCATTTTTGTACTTACCGCCGCAGAAGAACTAGACTAAAAATTTTGTGTGTAGTTGCCACCCGTTTTCGCGTTACTGGGCACCATTTTTGGTATTCCGTTGGTGTAAAGTTAAAAAATTGACTCATTTTTTGATATCTTTTAAGTGTCTGTTTAAAAAAAATACAGGCACCGGACTGTATTTTTAGCATATGGTGTTCGTTAACTCATCTGCGAATCAAAAGTTCAGTACAATGGAGGCAATTCAAGCAGCGTCATTGGTCACGTGGCAGCGATGAAAGCAATGTAAACAAAGAATGCCGTAGCATCGCTTTACTTCGAGCTCGACAAATCTAATAAAAACTAGGTGCAAATAAATTTCTTCTACATTACATAAAATTAACTAAATAAAACACTATAACTATTGTAATAATTTAATCATTATAAAATTAATAAATTAATTTTATAATGATTAAATTAAATGTAAATACTAGGTTACAATCAGAAGAAGCTGTGAAGATAGTCAAATTAATTTTAAGATAACTCATTTTGCCTAGTGTATTCCACGTAGAACTCCATTGAAAATCTTAGTAAACAAAGAGCGGATATCACGTGACAACGGTGATCGTTCATGAGTCCCTCTAGCGGTGTCAATTACCTCCATTGCTCCTTTATCCTATTTTCAAAGATATGAGCCATCGTAATGACATTTCGATACGTAATGGAGGAGTTAACACATTTCATGTGCTAAGAACCATTGCACTGTTTATATTTTTTGACGATCACCGTTGTCACGTGATGTTCGCTCTTTGCTTACTAAGATTTTCAATAGAGTTCTGCGGGGAGTACACTAGTCAAAATGAGTTATCTTAAAATTAATTAGACTATTTTCACAGCTTTTTCTGATTATAACCCAGTATTTGCATTTAATTTAATCATTATTCAAGAAATTTATTAATTATTAGAATAGTTATAGCGTTTTATTTTGTGTTAATTTATGCAATGTAGAACTTTAATTAGGCCTAGTTTTTAATTGGATTTGTCGAACTCGAAGTAAAGTGATGCTACTGCTTCCTTTGTTTGCATTGCTTCCATCACTGCCACGTGACCGATGACGTTGCTTGAATCGCTTCCATTGTACACAAGCTGAACACCAAAAATGGTGGAAACTAACCGCAAAATGTTTAGTGTAGGAGAGCTTTAGAAGCACTCGACAGGTAACGAGAATGCCGGATTTAAATTTCCCATCACATTTTGAAACATGCGTGAGGGCGACTGGCGATTTTTACAATCTGAAAAATCCAAAGAAATGTGTTTTCAACAAGATGGTGCCATATGCCATACAGCAATATAAACCATACATTTGTCCAAGCAACTTTCTTTGTACAATGATTTCTAAAAACATCGACGTTCTTTGGTCACCCAAATCTTTCAGCTTTTTCTTCTGGGGTTTTGTAAGTCCTAGCTCTACTTTAACAAATATATACAGTGAAACTGGCTGGAATGAAGTCACCTCAGAAATAAAAATTCTAAAATGTGATCAAAAGGGTGAGGGTATACCCTTACTGCCGTGGAGACAGCTGGGTCGATGTGATTGGTTCTCCACTTTATAATTCAATACGAATATCTCAATAAAAGAATTTTCTGTCTTCTGCTTCAAATTTAGATGCGCTGTACTGGATCGGCCACTTGTCACAAAAGGGCAAATTATGTGCTTCTTATGTGAGACAAAATGGTGTGGAACAAGTGCTTAATAGTACATTCTTTAAATGGAACATTCAGAAAATGCTGCAATATCAGCTGATGTTTAGTTGAAGGCAAGAAATAGCGGGTTTCTAGAGATGAAAATGGATAATGGACATCAGCACAAGAAGTGGCTTCGGGGTGACGTTGAATTTCCAACTTCATAAGCTCGAAATACTGAAAGACAGAATGAAATTAAAAGCTGTTAGATTTTCACCTGAAGACGATCCTGTAGGTGAAAAAAACTGATGTGTGCAGTTTGTGTTAATGCATATGCATCAACTTGTTGAATTAGTTACCAGTCGTTCTCGTTCACTTCTGATTATTCAAAAGGGGAAAATGCCGTCGTGCGAACAAGGGAATACTTGAGCACAGTAAACAATCTTACAGGTGGAATTAATGGCGAGTTATATACTTATCCGAATGCATCTATTTGTCAAATTACAGATACGATTGCATGCTTGTACTTGTTCTAAACGTAAGATATGGAGTGGAACTCTAAGGAGTGGGTAATTGTCATCAGCTTTGAAGCGGTTTGTAACTGATTCAAATCTCTGTAAGCACAAAATATTGGAAGACAGAACTGAAATAACTAGTGGTTAGCAGAAAGTACTTATTCTTTGTCACTTTAACAACAACGATGCGATGAACATGCGACTCTACATAGTAAACTGGCTGCCGTTTTTGCGCTCTAGGGCCAGAAAAATAACTTGAGACGATAGGATGTGGAGGATGGTCATTAGAATCTTAGACTTCTCGAGCTCGGAATACTGGAAGACATCAGTACAATCGTCATGCTGTTGGCTCATGGTCAGTGTTCATCATTGAGTCTAGAACCTCAAACTACACAAGCTCGGAATACTGGAAGACAGCAGTACAATCGTCATGCTGTTGGCTCATGGTCAGTGTTCATCATTGAGTCTAGAACCTCAAACTACACAAGCTCGGAATACTGGAAGACATCAGTACAATCGTCATGCTGTTGGCTCATGGTCAGTGTTCATCATTGAGTCTAGAACCTCAAACTACACAAGCTCGGAATACTGGAAGACAGCAGTACAATCGTCATGCTGTTGGCTCATGGTCAGTATTCTTCATTGAGTCTAGAACCTTAAACTTCACAAGCTAGGAATACCGGAAGACAGCAGTACAATCGTCATGCTATCGGCTCATGCTCTTAATTGAGTCTAGAACCTCAAACTTCACAAGCTCGGAGTACTGGAAGACAGCAGTACAATCGTCATGCTGTTGGCTCATGCTCAATCTTCATGATTGAGTCCAGAAGTTAAAAGACACTTGATGGAAGATGATTTCTGCGACATGGCTACATGATGGAGCAACATCCTTGCTTATGCACATCGCCACCCACAATTTCGGAAGGATCGCTGCAGAATCGTCTGAGGGAGATTGTGGGGGAAGGCGGGCGATCGTACAGGTAGGTGAAGGTGTGGCTGCGCTTGTCGTCTGCCTGGCTGGGTGCAGTCAACATCAAACTCCGCAAGTCCGCTCTGTGCTTCTTGAGATCTGCCAGCGTCCCGTGACCAGGGGGGAAGTTGGGCGTGGTGTTGACAGTCACGTGAATCTCCACTTTCACGGACTCGGAATGTTGGATGACGGCCGAGGTGTCCTCTGCGACCACCTGATGCTGCTGCTGCTTGCACAGGTCGTCGTCTTCGCTCTGGTGGTGAGTGTCCTCGACGGGTCCTTTGTTGAGCTGTTTAGAATTTTGAAAGGCCTCTTTGTCCTGAGATACGACCATGTCCTCTGCTTCTTGCTTGGTTTGAAGACATTCCTTTTCGTTCGCTTCCATGTCGTGTTGGATTTTTTCTTCATCCTGAAAGAAAGAGACCATTTCACTTTAATCTACTATATAAAATAGAGAGTTTGTGTATCAGTTTGTAAGTTTGCTTGTGTGTCTGTCGCTCGCCTCCTAGCGAGATGGAAGAGTCCGGAAGTACGAAATTTTAGTTACAGGTACCTTGGGTCGGGTCCTCGTGCACATCGAATCGTATTTTCTAAAATTCGAATTTGTTCTCTTTCTTTTCCAATTTTAAGCAAAACTCTTAATTTTGGGATTATCTCACCGAAGAAATGTCGCACGTTTTAGCTTTTTGCAGCATATTAATGCCCGTAAAAAAGTGCACAATTCTCTCTGAAGTTCGAAGAACAAATAGAATTCTAATGGCAATTTTTATGAACTGAGGTTGGCATTTTAATGGGGATTTTTATGGACTTGTTTTTTTTTTTGGTCTAAAAGGACTTTTTCGAGGCTATTGTTTTTAATGCAATCGTGATTTTTAATGAGTTTTACTGTTTGAATGGGATTTAAAAAAAAAAAAAATCCCCTTATGTATATTTAGAACAGGATTTTGGACATGTGTCATTTGGCCTGCGAATGATGCAATATTATCCCGCGCAACACCGGGAATGTCAGCTAGTCTTCTGTATAAATAAAACGAAGTTTGCGTGTCAGTTCGTATATGTCTTTGTGTCTGTTGATCACCTCCTACCGAGATGAAAAGGTCCAGAAGAGTACAAAATTTTGGTTACAGATGCGTTAGGTCAGGTCCTAATGCACCTTGAAGAGATTTTCCCAAAATTTGAATTTGTTCTTTATTTAATCCAATTTTAAGGTAATACATAAATTTGCTGATTTTAAGGAGGGGAAATTCTTGCACATTTACAAGATTTATGTCATTCGAAAAAGAAAAGTTTTCAACATCTTATGAATTTTATTCTATGATTATAAGTTCACTAGGTTACTTTTAGTTATAACTTTTAGAACAGTGCAAACGATTGAAAAGAAATGTTTTTTTTTTTTTTAAATTCATGCCGTTTTATTAGCGAAACAAACTCTAAAAATTCATTTGATTTTTATGCATATTTTGTGGATTTATTGCACTAGTGTGTCCTTATCCCTAAGGGCCACTGGCTACTTAGTGATAAGGGCACCGTTCTCGCTTTTTTGCTTCATTTTTAGCTCACCGTTCATAAATGATGTATGATGTCTTACTTTTTTTCAATATATTTGACCCCTTCCCCCTTTGTCACAAAATGTCACACTTAACATACCACCCCCTCCCCTTTGTCACATGTCACGCTATATTACACACTTGCAGTTCGGAAACAAAGCACTGCGATATAGGTCAAGTTTCTCATTTCTTTTTGAACTTTTAATGACATTTGTGAGAATAATAATAATAATGATAGCACTTAATTTTAAAAAATGAGGTTTAGATTTGTACGGATAACAAATACAAAAGATAATTAATACGGAGCAGTAAAATATATCAAACGCTCGAACTCTGAGAAAAAAAGACCCATGCAATTTTATCTTAAAAGAGTACATTTCTAAGAAAATTTCCTTTTAAACTTTTAACAAGAAGAAAATTTAAACCTGAATCAGCCTCGGGGTTTACGATACAAAATGATCCTTGAAACTTTAAAATCATATAATGAAAACCAAAAGAACATTAAAAAGGAATTTAATTTCCTGATTTGAAATGTTTTTATAGAAACCAAAATGGCGTAATGTCACCACTTCTTGTTACCCCCTCCCCTTCCCTTGTCAAACTGTCACAATTTCTCGAACCGCCCTCGCCCCCCGAAGCGTGAAAGAAATCGGAATTAAAATTAACTCGCATTTTTAAAAACTCGCATTAAAGTTATCCTCCTGGAGCACTAAACGCATATTATTTTCTCATTATCGTACGATTTTTTTTTTTTTTTTAAATTTTTGTTGGGAATTTATTTTTATATTTTGAATTGCAATAATTTGCCAGAAAAATATTTTCTGCATTAACTATAAAAATTGATTTAAGTTGACTACCCATAAATAATAAAAGTTGACTCCCATCAGGTGAAAAGTCTACAAAAATACGAACTTTTTTTTTTTTTTACAAGAAGACAATATTCATAAAATAGAAGGAAATTAACTGTTCAGACAATATTAAACATGGTCTCTTTCGGCGACCCTCCTGTTCTGGGCTCCGGGCAATCGCCCCCTTGCCCGCCCCTTCCGCCGGCCCTGGCAACACTAGCCTTCCAATAACGGCGGTTCGTTGGAACTCCACTGCTCGATTTTTTTTTTTTTTTGTATGTTCAAGTCTGTCAACGCGTCACATCGTTTTCGGGCAGAGACGATGCGATCGAAAAAAAGAAAAAAAACCGAGGGTAAAATAGGAATGCGAAGAATGTCTCACCTCGTCTGTTCCACTCTGCTGGTCTCTGGGGGGCTCGTGCCTCATCCGGGCCTCTTCCCTCGCCTCCCGCCTCGAGATCAAGGACTTGTCCCGGATGCTCGTGCGCCGGACGCTTTGGCTGGAAGAAAACACCAAATTACTTTCAAAGAACATTTACAGACATAGGAGGTACCTAGACCCAAAAGGGTGTAAGTGACAAAATTGAAAATTTAGAATGCAAGAGCAAGCCCCATTCTATATTGTGGCAAGAGATGGCAGCCTAACAGGTGGTTCTCTCCAACGGGATTTAGAAATAAATTTACTTGATGCTCCCTCACTAAAAATGTTGCTTTAAGTTGCCACCGTTGTTGGTGTTATTGAACACGATTTTTGGGGTTCAGTTTGCGTAAAGGGGCCGTTCATAAATGATGTCACGCTTTTTTCCCATATTTGATCTCCTCCCCCCTTTGTCAAAATATGTCACACTTCAGCAGACTTTTGTCGCATGTCACGCTATGTTGCAGACGATGATGTTCAAAGCGTATGTTTTAAACATCGTCTGGACAGGTATGCAAATATATGTTGGTATGTCCAATACAGTGTTTTTTCTTGCACCGGCAGTGACCTCATACTTTGTTTTTCGTATTTTTCTCGTGAACTATGGATCGTAAAGGAACGCTTCTTTGGGCAGTTTTTATGTACTCCCAACGAGGAATCTAGCTGTGCAGAGTTCATACGGTCGTTTTGGACACCCTGTATAAAAACACCAATATTAATTGTTTCAAATACATGTCAGCCGAAACCGAGCGATAATGTTATGCTCGTTTAGTTCCGGGAAAAAGTCTTATTTCTCATTATCGATATTCAAAAAGCGATGAATAACATTTAACTGGATCTATTAAACGCGAATCCTTCGAAAGTTGGATATTTTGATATCCGTTGGAATCCCACTGATGAATGATGGCCTTCAAACCATGACACGGTTTTACGTTTGAATGATGATACAGCATAAATTATATATACATCTGGAAAATGAATGGGGTAGTTTTTTACCGAGTCGGTTTCTCCCACAAATGATCAGCGAACAAATAAATAAAATGGAATAAAAAAGATCGTCAAATGCATGGTTATTATTTCGAGCTTTCTAGGATTGGAGGGAAAGAGCCTACATAAATATTAATTCAACAAGAAAAAATAAAATTTCTATGCATGAGCTTAATACTTGAATATTAAGTGAATTCAAAGGTCACATGTTAGAAGAAGATAGAGCGGGAGGGAGGGATCTGGTACTGCAATACGATAGTCTGGTACTTTTGTAGGCTCTCCACCAGGGATGGGCAAACTACGGCCCGCGGGATAACTCCGGCAGGCCGAAAGGTTCTATCCGGCCCGCGGATTGAATTTTAAGTTGCCTCGGATCGCTTCATATGTGGACAAGTGTTTTCAACCGTGAACCTTAGAAAGAATTATTTCAGAAGTAGACTGACAGATAAGCATTTAGCCTCGCTCCTTAGAATCTGGACATCTCATTTCGAACCTCAGTATAAGGTACTTTTAAAAATAGAATCACAATTTCATTCATCTCATTAGGATATTTAAATTGTAACACTTTTGAATCATGTGCATTATACAGCACTAGCATAACAAAGGTTAAAAACAATAAACACACAGAAAGAATTGGAAAAGAAATAGTATGATCATTTTAGTTATTTAAGCGTATTGAAAGAAATAATAAGTACTTTAGATAAATTTAGTTTTGCTTTAACATTATAATTATATGCTTTATGATTCTCTTGTGGACATTATATACATATGGAATAACTTTAATCACATTCAAAATTCTGAACAATAGCTTTGGTTAATAATATTACTCATTTCAAAGCTAAATACACCTATAAATTTTTAATAAAAATTTTTGTGTGTATTATGCGGAACTCAGGTGACCCATACTTGTGCATAATTTTTAAATTTTAGAAAAATTGCTCTTGGCCCGTCAAACTTTTTTTTTTTCGATTTTGGGCCTCCGACCGAAAAAGTTTGCCCATCCCTGATCTGCACTAACAGAAAACAAATAATAAACAACAAATAAAAAGGTACTCGCACGGTGAATTTTCATGCACATGTTTTCATTGTACAAGATTTCCATCATGGAAAATTTCTTAGTAGAAGAGAAGAAAAATTAATGTTAATCGAACGTTAAAATTTGACTGTTTCAAATAATCCTAAGAACAAGATGGTTGTCTCGCAGTGGACCAGTCGGTAGAAGCTCGGTTCCTGTTGAACGCCGAAAGTAAAGCAACATTGACTGAGGTCAGTGTTTGGGAGGGTGACAACCTCTCGCGGCTGGTTGCTGTGGTGTCCGTGTAGGCTAAAGGGAGCTGGTGCACGTTAAACAGGTTGTGGCTCCAATGTCCTCCAAAGATAACGATACCTCTGGGGGTGCCAATCCCAGGTGACGGTATATACCATCAGGGAGCTGGTTCAAAAATTGAGAACTTTCAAAGGGGCGGAAATCGGACTCCTGCCTACAAGGGCCCCGTTAGACTCAGGGGCAGCGTACCCATTATTCCTCGACACGCGCGAGGACTCACCAACAACAAGATGGTTTTAAACCTTTCTTAAGATTGCATTAACAAAAGGACTTTACTTAACATTGCATTTTTATTTTAACACTTCTTTGTGCCCACTGTAACTGAAAATATAATATTTGGAATGGAGCTAAATATGGTACATACATGAACCCTAATGGGAGGTTTTGCTCGTTACGCGCGCAAATGCTCTGAAGAAATAGTGCAATAAAAAAATTTGGTTTTCGCTTCGCCATCTAATGCAACAAACACTGCTTTTGTTTGAATTTATTAAAGCCTGTGCATCATTTGAATATTTTTCGTACATTATTTGAAGATTTCTCGATATGATTTGAATATTTTTTACATTTTCCCTCTTAAATAATTTTGATGGAGTTCATTCTGGTTGGATAGGATGAATACCGTCACGTCACTAGACAATTTCTTTGTGCAGTGGCGTACCATTTATACGACGATTGTTTACACAACGCTTACATTTATAGGGCGTTTTTGTGTGGCCCAAACTCTTGGATCTAGCCAGAAGGGTAAAATTGATCATACGACGTTTATATTACGTTTTATGGCGTCGTATAAACGATGCTGCACTGTTATTTAAGCACTTAAGTTTAGCACAAAATAATTCAAAGGGATATTTAAGGATCAGGAGCCTCTTCCGAGTCAAGTCGTACTTTCAGCAAAGCTCAGTGATAAACCGAAGGCGCTCTGCTGCTTGCCTTAATTTCTGGTCACTTTGCGAGGGGAGCTTAGTGGCATTAGCAACAACAACAACATTTATGTAAAAAAGACGCAAAAGTATAATTTACATCAAAATATAATATTTATTTTCTTTCCCAAAGACAGAAATACGATAAACTTAAGTGTTGGCAATTATCCCAGGGAACAAAATATATGGGGTAATTATAAACACCCAACTTCATCCGAAAAACAGGAAGGATGAAATCCACAACTAACTGTTTTTAGCAATGTTCTTTCAATATCTTCCCTATGTTGCCAATTCATCACTCCCGTCAGCAGTTCAGTCTTTCAAACCACCACAAGTGCAGTTAAGAAGCTTGTTTACATTTATCCCATGTTTACAATGACTCCCACTGAGCCTAAATCATCAAAATGAGAGATGCGGGTGACGAAAAAAACTGACCTTCTCGTGTTGTGGCTGTGGGACCTTCGGAGTTTCTGCGGCTGCGTCGCTCTCTTTGTCTCAATCTCGCTCTTCAGCTGAAGAATTCGCTCCTTCAGGTCGGGATCCTCACAGATATCTGTCAAAGAGTTGTCAACAAGTGTTAAAACTGAGTAAGAGTTCCTTCAGATGATTACTGAGCATTGAGAATGACTGTCAAAATGAGTCGGTGAGTTCCTCGGAATTTAAAAAAATAAAAATATAAGACAGATGATCAAAAATCCTGCTAAAATATGAGTACAGTTCTACTATCAACCAGGGCACGTGATATTTTATATCGTTTTAAGAAGACTAAAATGCTTTGGATGTTTATTATGTTACATTCATAGAAACAGTATGGCATGTTAAACAAAATGCAAAACCACACTTTAAGCTATTTTCACAGCAATAAATATCTTTTAATAATAATGATGATAAGCAAATTTTAATACAACTGAATGATTCAAATGAAACTTCACCCTACCAGGAATAATAGTGCACTCATAAGTACAGAGAAAATGAACACATTTACTCCGAACTATTTTGCTGTTGAAAGCTGAAAAAAAAAGTAACAATTGTGTGTACTTAATTTTTACATTAAGTGTACTTTAATCATGTTCCTAAGATAAAAAATATTTTGGAAGGAAAAAAACCTTAAGCTATTAGGCGACATGGAAGAAATTTTAAAGATACATATCCTAAATGCTAACAATTGTTGTTTTAAACACTATCATTCTGAATTATTTATTGTGTGATTGAGTAAATTAATCTAAAATACTATTTTTAAGATAAAAAACACAGAATGGTTCCTGATTATTATGAATTCCAATTTGAATGATTGAATGAATGTTTCTTTGTTGTTAAGATGCTTGAAGAATGAGAGTAATACTGTAAAATTAAAAAATAGTAATGAGTTCTAAACTTATGAAATATGTTATGTACACAGACAAATGGACCTAGGAAGTTTTGTTTGAAACAGTGGTTGTCATTGCAACATATTTCATTTTTACAACACTTTCTAACACTGTAAAATCAAGTATTTTTTTTTTTTAAATCACTTGATTTAAATCGCGATTTAAATCAAGCTGATTTAAATCAACGAACCCCGCCATCAACCAAAGCGATCTGTCTGGCAAAGTGCCAAGAAGACGCCCTTCATGTTCAAGGGAAGAGCTGCTGGTATAAAGTGTGTGGCTCGTTCTAGTTTGTTTAGCATAGTTGATCGCCCCCTAACGGATGCTGTATGCCATTTTATAAATTGAGTTGCTTCAACAAACAAAGAAGCAAACATTCTTATTCGCGTACTAAATAAACGCACCTGCAAAACGATCGTTGTTTTTTCCTTGTGCTTAAATGATTGAAATAAATAATTTGATGTTTTCTCCGGAATACTAGGTTCCTTGAAGCGCTGTAATGGGTTTCGCAAGAGATGTAGAGTCTCATTTGCACTAGTTCTCTCCAAGTAATAAAAAAAAACTAATGGTTGGGTAACAGTCTTATATTTAAAGCAGATAAACAGCAAAAAAGTTTAGGAATATCTCAGGCTTTCGATACGACTTCAACTGAGAGTAGTTGAACCAGGCAAGGCTCAAATTTTACTGCAACCTTTGCACAGGGCAGCAATTTAAATTTTTTTTTTCGTTTTTATCACCTTTGTAAAAAAAATACTGGTTAATTCTCAGTAAAAAACAAAATCGGAACTGCAAAAAAAAAATTTCTGAAAAAATATTATACCACAAGCTTAAAAAAAAATCAAAGGGGTTGAATGCAAGTTTTGTAATATTAATACCAGAAGTCTATTTTTCAAAAACATTACTATAAGTTTACATGTAAATTTATAATGATGAGTTGATTGTCAAACAGTTACATGTAAACTGTTCGAAAAGTATTTACATTCGTATATTTATTGTCTATATATACATAGGCAAAGACAAAACAGTTAAAAACCGTTTTCTCCTGTTTTACGGCCGATTTTCTTACTTTTCTTTTATTTAGGAGCTATTGATGCGTTTTAGTGACACCCATTAAAACATTTTTAAAGAAATCTTCTTATATATAAGCTGCTTATTCTGTCTGTGTCTGTCCGCTATAGGATCCTAGGCCGTTTTACTGATCGAGACCCCATTCGGCACGGTTCATGTTTATGACCCGAGAAACGCATCGCCGCAAAAATGAAAGTTGTGACTCAATTAGTTTTTTTTTTTTTTTCAATTATTTTTAAAAAAATTTTCAATGCTTTTTTTGACCCGTTTTATTTTATTTTTGCATTGTTGCTGTCGTTTCCAACAGTATAATTACAGTTGCCGTGTGAACAAACAAATCAATGCAGTTGCCATTTAACAAATGTAACAAATATACTAATAATAATCAAAACGTTCATCTAGCATATTGAGTGAGGCTTCGCTGCATTTTCAATTTCCGTTAAAAATGAATGCATACGCGAATTTAATTTAATCCTTTCTTTCTTTTTAATTTATTTCTTTATCGTCTGCGGTTTTTTTATTTTTCTTATTAGAGTGGCAGCGCTCTTTTTGCCCAGTTTCGTTAAAACTTTGGTTTTGAAAAGCATAATAACATTTTCAATAAGTTATTTAGATGATAAATATATATTTTTCAAACAACTTGATTATATAGTAATATAACAACTTGATATATATAGTAGTGTGGGGCAGTATGCAAAGGGACGTCCTCGCCGCCTGACCTGGGTCATTCAGTTTGAATGAGCAGACACCTTTGCACAAATCACTTTAATTGCAATTTATAATATCTAGAACAGCAGTCTGTCCATCTCATTCACCGTTAAATTTACGGTTTGGAACATTTTGCTATCTTTACGGGACATAGACCATTTCCAATCAGCTTGGTTAAAAAAACGTAAATACAAAAGGTTACGGCTTTGTAACCGTTTAAAAATGGTTTCAAAACAAAATTTTCACCGTTTTTGAACCATTTCGAGGCGTAGAATCTTCGAGGCGTAGACACCGGAAACGAAGCGTACAAGAATCGAACCCGGGTGTATGGTATACCAGCTTTGCGCGCTAGCCATTCGGCCATCTACACCACGCAAAGCGGCCGTTTATTTATCAATAAGTCTTCTTTTCCAACAGGCGAACTGCCTTAAAATTGAGATTTCAGTTTTTGATCATTTTTGGTCTAAACTTACTGTGTATTTACGAAAATCATTTTATTTGCTGCAAAAATTAAAATACAAACAAGCTTCAGCAGCTCAAGTGATGGGTTCGCTCATTCGCAAACAGTTCGGGAATCCGGTGTCTCCCATTTTTGATTGACGTGTGTATGTGTTTCTATTTAGTAACCACTGCTTAAGCCACTTTTTTTTTCTTCTTTTTGTATATACACATGCATATTTGAACCGGTAAATCTTTATTCATATTTTAACAACAACGTACGACTGGTAAGGTTTCGCAATCAAGATGGACGTCCGATTCTTATTGAGCGCTTGAAAATGACGGTTAGTTAAACGTTCTTTAGGAGAAATAGAGAATACGCGATTTTTTTCACAATCAGCGGTTTGAGGACCATCTTTTTATTACATGGTTTTATTTAACTTGACTTGTAGCGGAATTTTGTAAGGCGGTTTTCGACAACTATTACTGCATAAATTATCTTCAAATTTTGCACACAAGCTTATCTTCGATGACAATACAACAATCCATCCATTTTATAATGTATTATAACGTTAATTAGGAAAAAAAATGAATAATTTTGGATCTGAGGAAATGATCAGCATTATCATTTGCCGTTTGGCAACAATAGTTTTGTTTGGATTATGCAACGATGTTTTGAATTTAAATGAAACCGAGTAACTTGAAACATTTTTGGCGATTTAATATTATTAATGGTTATTAAGCTGTTGTAATTAAATATGGTAAAATAACAATCAAATAAATGGTCATTTTACTATTTCCTTAGGGAAATTTTTAACAGTGTATATTGTTATAGATAGCCGATGGGAACAAATCTTGGTTGAATCAATTATTAGGTAATAAGTATAAAACTCATTGTTAAAAAGAGTGTGTTTCAATTAGGCAGCCCTATTAAAAGTAATTATAATAAGAGTGTGAGGGAAGGCTTCTCTGATATAATGAGATGAAAACTGAGCATAGTGTATGTAAGCAAACAATTTTATTCAACTGACCCTCCACTCAGTACGAAATGGGCAGAAGTATAAGCGGCCACATTGATGAGCGAAATTTGTCCTGCAGCGACAATGATTTACAATACATTTGCATTATGTGAGGATGATCAAAATTTAAATGAATAATTTGCCAAATTTATCGCCAAATTTGAAGAATAATACTTATACAATTAAATAGTTTATTTCGAAACTCTTAAAACAATTTTTTTTTCAGGAGATAGAAAAAAATGGCCCATGAAAAGTTGGAAAAGCTTTATGGGTCTGATCTTTTCCTACTTTATTTTAGAAGGTAATATTGGTTAATTAAAACGATTTTTCATTAATTATGCTAAAAAAATTAATAAATTGTTACAGAGTTCTTCTTTTTCAAAGCGGAGATGTTACCTTTTCAAAATAAACGATTCACTAGGCAATTTACCGCTAGATAGTATGAGCGATCATCGTTGTCACGTGATAGCCGCTCTTTGTTTACTAAGATTTTCAATGGAGTGCTACGTGGAGTTCACTGCGCAAAATGAGTTATCTTAAAATGAACTAGACTATTTTCACAGCTTTTGCTGATTATAAACCATTATTTACATTTAATTTAATCATTCTAAAAGAAATTGATTCATTATTACAATAGTTATAGTGCTGCGTTTAGTGTTAATTTTTGGCAATGTAGAATAACTTTATCTAGGGCTCGTTTTTAATTAGATTTGTCGAACTCGAAGTAAAGCGATGCTACGGCTTCCTTTGTTTACATTGCTTCCGTTGATGCCACGTGACCAGTGACGTTGCTTGAATTGCCCCCATTATATAAATAGCAGGGCTCGAAAATTATTTTGCCCGACATGCCCGGGGCATCTAAAAATTCCGATCGGGCATGCATCTTATATCCTTACATGCCCGAATGGGCATGCAATTTTTTAATTAAATATTTCTTTCCAAAACTTTATTATTTCGACGACTTATTATGTAATATTTACTTGTAATTTATTTTTTTAATGATTAATGATAATGATAAGAGTATGGTACTACTGTGATATAATCCCCCCTTGGCGACATTCGAGCTAGCGCGCCAATTTGTAATGATTTTCGGTTGGCGATATCTTTTCGTTTCAGTGGTAACCCAGCGCCATCACTGTAGGCTGACGTAATGTGTGGCAACCCTAAGTGGATGATGCAATGGGAGTTTTTGGGTGTGATGGTTGGACATTTAGAAAATTTTCTTTTACTAATAAGTAGCTTTTTAGTATTTTATTTTATGGTTAAAGTTTGTGGAGATATTTCCTGTTGCTAAAGGAAGTATGTAAAGTGTTATAGTGAATTAATTCAATTGTTTTCTATTATGGCGAGATGAACGAATTCATATTAGTTTGTTAAGGCACCCTTTTTCGAAACTGACGGAAACGTGGTTTGGAGTATGTGCTATCTGAAGCACAAAATTGTTTTGGTTGATAAGTGCATAAGTTTGGTTACTTGTGACTAAAAGCAAAGAAAAATTAAGTGGTAATTTTCGGAACATTTCGTCATATTGGATTGTAGTAATTAGGGGCGTTGCTAGTTTTGATAAAGTGGGTTTCCGTTAGTTTAATGTCAAATGTATTTGAAGTTTTCCTTGGAGTTGCGCGATATTTTTACTATGTTTTTCGTTGAATAATGCATATCATTTTATGTAATGATAACTAATTGCAATAGTCATTATTGTGCATGAAATGCGTGTTCTTTCAGCGAAGTGTTTTTATGGCATTTTTAAGGTAGGCTTCCAATAGTTTAAGACAAAATGTACTTGAAGTGACGACCGTTATTAATTTTGTTGTTTAATGTGGTATTTTAAAATTCGAGTAGCTTTATTAAACATTGCTTTTTCGTTGAATTGCGTAACCTTTTTATTATGTTTTTCGTTGAATAATGCATATCATTTTATGCAATGAAATTAATTGCAATAATCATTGTGCCTAAAATGCGTGTTCTTTTAAGAAATGGTTTTTATGCTAGTTTTAGTGTAGGCTTCCAATAGATTGATGTAATATGTGCTTTAATTGATCAATGTTATATATTTTCTAATGGAGTCTCTTATTTTAAAATTACGACAGCTTTAATAAACATTGGTTTTGCGTTGAATTGCGCAATATTTTAATTATTTTTTTCATTAAAGAATGCATATCATTTTATGCAATAATGAATCATTGCAATAGTTATTATTGGGCATATAAATTGCGTGTTTTTTTAAGAAAGGGTTTTTATTCAAGTTTGAGTGTTTGTAAAGTAAATCATTATATTTTGCGAGTAATTATCAATCCGTTAATGTATTGAATTGCTGTTGAAAAATGCTGTACTGTACATGCTTTACATAGTAGCGTTGATATTGTGTGTAAGATATAATTTGCAATTTTTGGTATTTGTACTGTTTTTTAGTGATTTTTCTCGACATGTTTGCTATGTGTATGATGTGACATTGTTGGCGATAAAATCATCGCCAAGAGTGTTTTATTCTATTTGAAGTTGGCGACATAAAAATCTTGTTGTTGGCGACAGTTTGGTACTACTGTGATATAATCCCCCCCCCCCCCCCCTTGGCGACATTCGAGCTAGCGCGCCAATTTGTAATGATTTTCGGTTGGCGATATCTTTTCGTTTACCCAGCGCCATCGATGTTGGCTGAGGTAATATGTGGCAACCCTAAGTGGATTATGCAATGGGTGTTTTTTGGATGTGATGGGTGGACTTTTAGAAAGTTTCCTTTTACTAATAGGTAGCTTTTCAGTAGTTTATTTCATCGTTAAAGTTTGTGGAGATATTTCCTGTTGCTAAAGGAAGAATGTAAAGTGTTAAAGGTGAATTAATTTGGTTCAATTGTTTTGTATTATGGCAAGATGAACGAATCCATATTAGTTTGTTAAGGCGCCATTTTTCGAATCTGACGGAAATGTGGTTTGTAGTTTGTGCTATCTGAAGTACGAAATTGTTTTGGTTGATAAGTGCATAAGTTTGGTTAATTGTGACTAAAAGCAAAGAAAAATAAAGTGGTAATTTTCGGACCATTTCGTCGTATTGGATTGTAAGTTTGATGCTATTTGGGATTAACATTGAAAAGCCAACTGGTTTAAAGTGAGTTCTTTATTTTTGTTAGTTTATTATCTGCTTATGTTATGTGTTTGTAAGGTTATAAAACAATGAATTTTCAATTGTTCTAAAATATTAGCTGTAGTAATTAGGGGCGTTGCTAGTTTTGATAAAGTGGGTTTCCGTTAGTTTAATGTAAAATGTATTTGAAGTTTTCCGTGGAATTGCGCGATATTTTTACTATGTTTTTCGTTGAATAATGCATGTCATTTTATGTAATGATAATTAATTGCAATAGTCATTATTGTGCATCAAATGCGTGTTCTTTTAAGAAAGGGTTTTTATTCAAGTTTGAGTGTTTGTAAAGTAAATAATTCTATTTTTCGAGTAATTATCGATCCGTTAATGCAGGGGTCTCCAAACTACGGCCCGAGGGCCACATCCGGCCCGCGGACAGATTTTGTCCGGCCCGCGGAGAGCTAGCATACTTGAAAGAAAACTCCTTCTAGAGAACATATTTATTTTTTATAGCAAATTAAATTAAGTTTACTGAAGTAATCTATTTTTATGTTGAATAATTATTAATATGACATCTACATTGATATGGTCATGGGCTAACTACTCATAACATTGTTGTAGGTTATTATTTACTAACTAACAAATTATTGAAATGAATCCAACTAACATTTTATACATTTTAAATGAAAAGATAACTTATAACAAGCATAACGACATATGAAATACTAATGAGATTTATGTAATTGAGATTTTCCACTGACAATAGTTTGTAGTTGTGGACTAATTTTACTTGTACCAATTATTAAAAGAGATTTAAGATGCTCATCAGTTAATTTAGATCTGTAAACATTTTTTGTGTACTTCATTTTGGAAAAGGTCTTCTCACACAAATAAGTAGTACCAAAAACAGAAAACAGCCCACGAGCAAATTTATGCAAATTATCAAATTGTGTCAGTGGAAGACACTTATAAAATTCCAACAAAGATAAGTTTTGATATTTGTTCTTAATTATATCACTGCACTGTAGATCAATCATTTCCATTTGAAGTTCCGGGGCTAGGGTTTCAATGTCAGTATCAAAAGGATTCTGAAAAATCTTAATTTGATTCGCAATGGCATCAAAGTCCGAGAAACGAGTATCAAAATTTATTTTCAAAGCACTCAAAGTTTCGATTGCAAAATCGATAGGAAACTCGGTCTCAGTGGTGTGGCTAAATATTTCACATGTTTTAAAATGTGAAAAACATTTACTTCGTAGTTGTGATTGAAACAGTATCAATTTCTTCCGGAATGATTTGATATTATTGTATAAATCAGGAAGATGCTGGTTTTCTCCTTGCAATCTCAAATTCAGTTCGTTCACATGTTTTGTCAAATCAACATAGAATGCTAACTTCCACAGCCATGCGTTGTTTTGCAATTCAGTAAGAGGGCGATGCTTTTCATTCAAAAAAAATTCGATCACTGCTCGAAGTTCAAAAAAGCGCTGAAGGACTTTCCCACAACTAAGCCAACGTACGGCAGTATGATAAGGTAAGTCATTTTCTCCAATCTCTTTAATAAATTGTACGAATTGTCGGTGATTCAGCCCAAAAGATCTGATAAAATTAACAGTTGATATGACTGGTTTCAGAACTTCAGACATATCGAAACATTTTCCGCACAAAGACTGTTGATGAATGATACAATGTAAGACTATTGGTTTTGAACCACCGTCATTTTCTACAGCCTTTGACACAAGAGCGACCACTCCTTTATCTTTCCCACTCATGTTTTTGCCTCCATCAGTTGTAATACATTTCAAGTTTTTCCATCGAAGGTTCTTTTGCTTAATGGCCATTTCAACTCCTTTAAAAATATCTGAACCAGTAGTTGTGCCATGAATACTATACATATCAAGAAGTTCTTCATGCACTTCATAGCTTTTATCTACTTCTCGAATATAAATCAACACCTGAGCAGTATCTGGCACATCCGTTGACTCATCCAAGGCCAAAGAAAACCACTCAACATGTCCATTTTTGTTGAACAGTTGAGAGGATATATTTTCAGCGATGTCTTCTACCCTTCGAGCCACAGTGTTTGCTGACACACTGACAGTTTTTAATAAATTTACCTTTTCAGGGCACATTTCTTCGGCTACTGCGATTATGCATTCTTTGACCATTTCTCCATCGGTGAATGGTTTTGCACGTTTTGCAATTTCAAGAGCCACACGAAAGCTGGCACGAGTTGCAGCCTCTTGTTCAGTTTTGAGTTTTGTAAATAAAGATTTCTGCGATTTCAATCCGCGCTTTATAGCTTCGAATTTTTCTGTCCGCAAACTTCCTGTATATTTTGAGTAATTTTGAAAATGTTTTGCTTCATAATGACGTTTAATGTTATATTCTTTGAGAACGGCTATGCTTTCATTGCAAATCAAACATAGCGCCTTGTTACTGGACTCAATTACGAAATACTGAATGTTCCACTGATCTTTGAATTTTCTGCATTCACTATCAATTTTTCGCTTCTTTTCCATTCTACTAAATCACACACAAAAGCAACAATTCAAATAAAAATATTGTTACAAAGATGTCTTAAACTTAAACACGCACAAACACGTTTTAAGGAGGTACGCACTATTTTATTTCACAGCAGTGTCATAGGAACTGACTTGTGGTTGCGCCACTAGCCTTCTTATATATTTCACTTACTGCCATCTAGAAGTGAGTGGAAGACACCAGAACTTTATCGAACCAACGAGATTATTCTGTAAGTGCTATTAGCGCCATCTGTTAGGGATAGAAGGTACTACCTATTTCTGCTTGTGTCCACCAGATGTCCTGTCACGTTACTCTTCATGGCTCGCTCGTACTCTACGACTAATCTAGAAATTACAGATAATGACAGGAAAATTAATAATATGCAGTGTTGCCGTTTTGCGGACTTTAGTTCGATTTGCAGCCTTTTTTAAACGTAGCGTACTTTTTCGGACTTTTTTTTTCATGTAAAAAAATACTCATTCGTTACTTGAGTACTCGTTAGGAACCGAAGTAACGATTACTGAAGAAAAAAGTAATCAATGATTACTTGTGTATTTCATTACTTTTGTAATCAATGATTACTATGGCGATACGATGCGGGTACCCCATTATAACGGATACCCATACGATACAGAAAATACATCAGCTTCCCCGTCGCTAATGGCATCTGGCAAGAAAGTAATCATATTTTACACCACTAGTGGACTGATTCAACTTTTTACCACCGGCAACAATTAATGATAATATGGTTTTGGCCCTTGGAATTTACTGGAGTAATCAATATGGCCCTAAGGCTGGAAAGTTTGGAGACCCCTGCTTTAGACAAACAAGCCCGGCAGGTTGGGTAAAACTTTAAAAAACTTTCGAGCCCTGATAAATAGCATAATAATTTTTTCAATGCTAAATTAGTTAATACGGTCGACTTTCGACTGTTGGGCGAACCCGAGTTTAATCAAAATTATAAGTAAATAATTATCCCAGTACTCTACCAGACGAACGCGTCGTATAAATGTCAACGTCGTATAAACGGTACGCTAATGTATTAAACACCTCGTATAAACGATGACGTCGTACAATCGATCTATACCTCTGGCTAAATTTAAGAATTGAGACCACACTCAAAAGTCGTATAAGTGTAAACGTCATATAAACGATACTGTACGTAATTTAAGAATTGAGACCACACTCAAAAGTCGTATAAGTGTAAACGTCATATAAACGATACTGTACGTAATTTAAGAATTGAGACACACTCAAAAGTCGTATAAGTGTAAACGTCATATAAACGATACTCTACGTAATAGATACAGTACTCACCAAAAGGTGTCTCTCCATTCTTCGTCTTGGCCGTGAGATCCGCCCCAGCCATCACCAGCATCTCGATCACGTCCGGCTGCAACGCAAAACAGACATTACACGCTCATCGCTCTCAAATTTAAAAAAAAGCGCTCTCAACATATACGCTCAAATGAGAGATGAACCAGAATGGGGCACCAAAATCAACCTCAGTTAGTTTTTGTCTGAAATAAAGGGCGAGACTATCGGTCGCCATTCGCGACTATAAATTTTTATGTGGCGACCAGAAAATGTTGTGTCGGTCGCCAAAACTGGCGACTAGAAAAAGTTCGTCATTTATTATAATTGCTCTGAAAATAGGGCTTTGTGTACTTTAGTGACAAAATGCAGTTTGAGCAAGTACGCACATGTTTGTATGAAAAATGAAGCTTCGGTTGGGGAGGGGTGGGGGAAATCTGTTCGAAACATGGTTCGAAGTGGCGACCAAAGTGGCGACTAACTAGCCACTGGCCACCATCTGATTTTTTTTTTAGTCTCAAGCATTAGCATTATTTTACTAATTATTTAATTCAAATGAAAGAACTGCTATTGCTTAGTGAACTTTTACCTTGCTTAAAACTCTTTTATGGAGATATTTTAGAAGTTATAAAAGTTAATATTTTTATTTTATGGGGTTTTTTACATACCTATTTTTAAAAGATCTATTAAAATTTAATACACATAACTGGAATATATTTTTATTTTCAAAAACCCCAATAACTTATGCTATCTAAATATTCATGATATATTCTAGGCTTTTCACATTTCTCTCTTACCCAATAGTCACAATAAATCAGTCTACTCAAACAAAGTCTGACTTCCACTTCGTTAATAATAACAAAATTAATTTCTCAAATATCATAATTGACTATTGTCAGCTTTGGGAGCAAATGCTAAATATAAAATACAATATTACAAATTTAAAATCTGTTTTTGCCTAAAACAAGGTCAAGCCTAAAACAAGGTTTAAAAAAAGTAGTTTTTTCCTAAATTTATTTTTATTAATTATAGCTATAAACTAATGTACTCTTTTGCAATAATTATTATACAATTTTAAATGTTTAAAATCTACTAATTCCTTTATTTTTTTACATTTCCACTGCAGCAGAACTATTCGGCTGAATAGTCCATCAATATTCGGCCAGGCCGAATTTGACCTTACCCATTATTCGGCCAGGCCAAATATTCGGCTTGGTGATGAAATAACTATTCGGCCAGGCCGAATATACGGCCAAAAGGCCGAATAGTGGCCGAATATTCGTTACATATCTAGTTACTGCAATAAGGTTTTTCGCATTATGTCAAATTACCAGATATCGCCAAATTGATAACACTTCAAATGGTAGAAAGTGTACTATAACATCGACAAAAAAAAAGATATGTGCTAGAAAGGATAACTACGTAGAACGTAGGTGGCAGAAATCCGGCGGGGTGGCTTAGTGGTAAGGCACTGGCCTCGTACGCCCAATTTCGCAGGATCAAACCTTGCCCAAGTCGGTGGATTTTCAAGATGCAGAAAATCGTCTGCGCCCATGTCGTATGATCACGCGGCATTTTAAAGATTCCTCGAGTACCAGTGTGGCTTTGATACTATCGGTTTAATTAAATTCCTAGTGCAGTTTCGCGTCATTTAGAGCTCAGGTGAAGCCGTCGAGGGGAAAAATGAGCGTCAAAATTATCAAATGGAAATGGCATCCGTGGATAGTGGTGCTACTTAAAAGAATGGGGCCAGGCTTCCGGCGAATGCACTAGGTCTTCAAAGGTTGGTGACCATAAGCAGGCCCATTAAAAAGAATAGGTAGCAGCAGAATAGGTTCCCGCGTTCCAATCAAATAACGTCAGGTCAGGTAACTTAGGTCGTCATTGGCTAACTAAAGTCTGTGATCTTTAGCTGGAACATATAACCAACTAAAAAACGATGGGACTGCAACAGACATTTGATGGATATAGCACAGGGTTGCTTATCAGCGCAACATGAAACAATTTCTTGTTTGATTATCACGTGGCAATCGATTCAATGAGATGAATCAGGGTTTTTTTTTTCTTTTGGCGAAAAAAGTTTTGGATAGCTCCAATTAATGTAACTGATCGCCAATGAATCATCGCGCCAAGCGGAATGCGAACACCTCTTTCTAATGGAGCTGAGGATGGTCACTAAGCTTAGCCGACCTAGTGCATTCCCCGGAAACCGGCATCCATTCTTTCAAGTAGCACCACCATCGGCGGCTGCCATCAACATTTTGAGACTTTTGACGCTCAGTTTCTCCCGAGATGGCGGCACCTGAGCTCTCATTGATGCGAAACTGCAATAAGCATTTTATTTAGCCGATTAGAATCCAAGCCAAACGAATACCCAACACTCTCAGAAACAGAATCGTCACTTTTGAGGACTTTGGTATCGTCAAGAAAATTTCGTCATTTATAACGAAACTTTCCTCGCGAGATCACATGACTTTAAAAAATTACTATAGAAATTTCGGCAATTTGACGAAAGGTTTACTCGGAGCATTTTTCACGAAGCCATTTCGTCAAATACGACGAAAGTTTCGTTAGATTTGAGCATGTGTTTCTGAGAGTGAAGGGAGCTTTAACATGCAGCATGATCATAGGACATGGATGCTGACGATTTTCTGCATCTTAAGAATCAACCGATATTGCCAGGCTCGATCCTATGAAATTGGACGTACGAGGCCAGTGCCATACCACTACGCCACTGTGTCGGCAAAGCGAATACCTGTGGACGAGTGGCAATGAAGCATCCCTGTTAAAAGTTGTTGCGTTGAAAAAGTAAAAGAATACTCACGTGACCCCAGCATGCAGCAGCATGGATCGGTTGCCAGAGATCGTTGTCTGCAACGTGGGTGGACCCGTGATGTTCCAAGATGAATTCCACCACGCTGACGTAACCGTTGGCAGCGGCGATGTGAAGCTGCAAGACAGAAAATAACCAAATCTCGGAAACGATCAGTTGGTGCAAGCCTCACTCGCATACACACACATATCCATACATCAGGGTTGGGGTGTTGGACGCCCAAAAGTGTCCAACACCCCAAGGCGGTATAATCTAATCGATTCATATCAAATGCAATATTATAATGCATAAATATAAATAATAATTAGTCGTAATTAATAAATAATTTATAATATTTCTCTCTGAAAATTTAACTTGAAAGAGAACATTTTACATGAAGAAAGTAAAAAACTTGCTAATAACTCGATTACATAAAAGAGTCAACAATTGGTAGTGTTGTGAAAAGAAACTACCATTTCAATTCCATTTGTGGACGGTATATGTAGATGATATATGTAGAAGAAAATAAAAAACTTAAATTTTTTCTTAAATTGCTTTTATTTTAAGATTCTTTTTTTTTTTTTTTTCCTTTCTAGATTGAAGAATAATAAATGGATGATAAAATGTTGGCGCTTATATTTTAAAACTAGCAAATTTTTTTTATTTTATTTTAAACATTTTGAGTGTCAGAACATGAAATGTCACTGTAGTCATTTTCTTGAGAGTAAGACAATCTTAACTTAGTAAAAGTAGGCTGACCCGTGTTATTCTTATTCCGATTTCTGTATAACCAGGTTAATATCATCTGTATACGTTTTATTAAGTTTATTTAAAATTTAATATTAATAAAATATTGCATTAATCCATTTTGCTCTGTTTTTGAAATTTGTTCACAAAATGAAACTTCAGTAAAAATATAGTTTTGGACAGTTTCAGATACTTTGGACCCAAGAGTTTTGGACAGGATTATAAAAACCAGTTTTTACCGTAGTGTCCGAAACCTTGCACAACCCTGCCCCACATAGATATAAATACATGTATACTTTTCATATTAATAGGAAAACTGAATTATAGATGCAATAGTACCTCGATCGACGGACCATTCATATCAAACGATGTATACGGGAAAACGACGGAAGCTGATCAACATAAAAGATCAACGAATGATCTATAGCAGTATAAGCTTGCTATGAAAATGTGGAATATTCGGAAGAAAAAAAAAACAAGCTCTTTGCGAAACTTTTACTAAGCAGAATAAGAGTGCATAAAAATTTATTTATTTATTTAATTAAAATATTGAGAAATTTCGTCTTGTAGATACTTTTCTTCTTCAACCAAACAATACATTTCGTGACATCTTTTTGTTATGTTTCATGAAAGGTTGCTGCTGCCGAGAACAAGTCTTCCAAGGGAGGCGAAGGGCTTCCAGTTTCATGGGCCCCAGTGGAAGGAAGTCCGCTCCTGCAGCTCCTGATTTTGAGCCACAGATCAGTCCCCTAGGTTGGCACCCCTAGAGGCATGATTTCGGAGTTGAAAGACATTGGAGCGACAAGAATTGCACGTGCACCAGCTCCCGGATGTACGGTCCCGGAGCAACCTGTCGCGAGAAGCAGTCTCCCTCCTTAGCGCTGACCACGCCCAGTGCTGCTTCAAGTGAATGAAGAAAGTGCCTCATTATTTCGAATTCTTTAAATACTGCAGAAAATGTTGGAACTGATTATGTATTGACTTGTTCACTTTCATCATACACTTGATCCCTCTCGCAGCCTCTTTATGAATTAAGTCATTATCGTCAAGGCTCAAAATGGAATGAATCTGATTCATCTTCATTGTTAGCAACAGCAAACCTAAAGCGCGTGCAGCAAACCTTCAGTCAGAAAAAAATTCTGTATCGGGAGTTTAGAAAAATCCCCAGAAAGTTAGCAGTTTCAAAGCCCAAATAAAATTTCGCCAGTTTTAAGCCATATGAGGTAAGAAAATAGTAAATTAAATACAAGGAAGTGAAGCTTTTATTTGGCAGCGAACTCCATTCCAACCAGGGCGTTGTTTTCAAATTGCAAAATTTCAGAATTTAATTGGTCATTAAATGAATTTTAGGCTATTGGTTAAGAAATAAGAATGCTTCCTTTTGGAATGTGTTGAAATGGGTTAATTTCCACGCTTTAGAAACGATCTGAACTGATACAACTAACACTGTTCAGATAGCATTAGTGCGGAAACGTCAATATGTGACGCATAAGGCACACGGGCAAGCAAATGTAGTGGGAACCAGCAGGGGCGGCGCTAGCACGAAAGGGGCCCTGAGGCAAAGAACTTTTTTCCGCCCCTACTATATATTATGAAAGAATAAAGATTGAAAATGATCGATACAAATTTTAATTATAAATATTTTAACTTTCAAAAAGCTGAAGGAAAACAATCGCTGATCAAAATGAACTGAATAAGGAAAAATAAAAAAGAGAAAAAGCAATAGATTGGGTTTTGCTCGTCATAAAATAGAGAAGACCCTTTCTGGAACTGCAAACACTTACAAAGCGCACCCTCTGAATACATTGAATCCGCCTCTCGCTGTGGAGAAGAAAAGGACAATGTGCAAAACATGAAGTAACCCAACAAAAAATAACATCCTTTCAACAAAGGATAGAAAGAGACGGAAACGTTTCAAGATGTTCCTGATGTGTTTCTGTGTTTGATTTTATCAAAATTAAACGTGTAATATATAATGAAATTAGATGAAGTTTTGATGCATCATTTGCAAAACTAAATACACTGCTGGCCACCGTAAATGCAACACCCTGAAGGAAGCGTGCAAATAATATGAAATTTACAACATGCATAAGTGGAGGTGAGATATGCAAATAATTGGAATTTCAGCGCAAACGCATATCCCGCGCGCCTGTGGCGCCACCTGAAAGCGCTCTTTAAGGCTTGGAGATTTCGACGATTTCAAGTACGGAAACTGTTTTTCTTGCAGTTTTTTCTAAAAAACCATCAATTATGCCTCGTTGAAAAAAGCGATCATCTTTTGATCAAGTATCCCAATTCGACAGAGGAAGGATAGTGGCCTGCCGAGATTGTGGATTATCTTTCAGGGAAATTGGTAGTTGTGTTGGACGAAACCAAACAACTGTAATGTGGATATGTGATCGTTGGATGCAGGAGGGTACGACGGACCGACGTGATCGATCTCATCCACCTCAGTGCACCACTTCACGTGATGACAGGCATATTGTGCGCATGGCAGTGACGGATCGCTCAGTCACATCACGAACCATAGCACAGCAGATTCAGTCTGTAACGCATCATCCAGTGTCTGCGCGTACCATTCGACGCCGTTTGCAGCAGAGTGGTCTGTCCGCAAGACGTCCATTGCTTCCCTTGACGCAGAATCACAGACGTCTCCGCCGCCAATGGTGCAATGAAAGAAGGATGTGGACGGCAGAATGGAATGAAATTGTCTTTGTGACGAGTCACGCTTCTGTCTGCAACACCACGATGATCGGATTCGAGCCTGGAGACGCCGTGGAGAGAGGATGCTGAACAGCTGCGTTATGCACTGCCGCACTTTTCTCCACCAGACCGCTACCTGTTAACCGAGGCCTTAGGATTGCTTACGCACGGGGAGAGGTAGTGGGGTCTACGGATTTTACATGCACATATCCCCAAGTATACATGGTGGCCTTCAGTGGGTATCGAACGCGCGACCTTCCAGGTGGAAGTCCGACGTGCTAACCACTAGGCTACCACGGCCCGCACTGCCACACTGGTCCTGCACCGGGTATTATGGTATGGGGCGGTATTGGATATCGCTCTCGCACTCCTCCAGTACACATTGCTGGTACTCTAAACAGCCAGCGCTACATCTCCGAGATGTTGGAGCCAGTTGTCTTTCCTTACCTTCAGGGCTTGCCCATAGCCATATGTCAACAGGATAATGCGCGACCACACGTGGCACGCATTGTCCAAGGGTTCTTCGTCAACCGCCAGATTGAATTGCTTCCCTGGCCGGCTCGCTCTCCGGATCTTTCGCCGATAGAAAACATGTGGTCCATGGTTGCTCAACGATTGGCCCAGAGTACATCCCCAGCTGCCACACCAGATCAACTTTGGCAACGTGTGGAAGCTGCTTGGTCTGCCGTACCTCAAAAACACAGCCAAAGTCTCTTTGAATGAATGCCGAGGCGTGTGGCAGCGGTGATCTCTCAATAGCGCTACTCTGGCTACTGATTTTGGCAAGAACCACACTTCACAGAAGTCTAGAAATTTAATCATTTGATACTTGGGCAACATGTTATCTACAAAATAAATTTTGTTGTGATATCTCTTGTCTTTCTTGGTGTTGCAATTTGGGTGGCCAGCAGTGTAGTTAAAACAGTATTTAATTTTTTTGAGATAAAAACTATTGTTTGTTACTTAAAACGATGCAGTCATAATTTATGAGCAATGCGCCCCTAAGAACGGCGCGCCCTGAGGCGGGGGCCTCATCCTAGCGACTGCCCTGGCCAGCGCCTCAGCCTAGCGACTGCCCTGGTGGGAACGATGGATCGAGGTTCGACTATAAAGCATGAGGATGTGCGACGAGCAATGCTGGATGGATTGAATGTGCAAAATAAAGGTACTGACCGGTGTGGCTCCCTGGTGGTCTCTGTACTCGATGTCGCCTCCTTCCTGGAGTAAGGATTGCAGGTCGACAAGCATCTGTTGCTCCGAGAGGGCGCGCGTCTCGTCGATCATCTCCTGGGTCACACCTGAAACACGATCCATAAGAAGGTGAGGGATGTGGGGAAAATAGATGGGAAAAAAGCGTCATTTATGAAGGGTCCCTTAGTCATTTTTAAAAATTTTTCTGCAAGTGAACAGCATAAAAGAGATGATAATCATTTCTGTCCACGACTCATGCAAATATGTGTCTTCTAAATGTCCACTATAGATAAAAATGAAGCGTTTAGTAAATGTGACGTAAAAATCCCAATTTTTCATCAAATGACATTTTATGGGTCATTCATTTTTAGAGAAATGGTTGGCGATGAAGCTAAATTGGCAAATATGGATGTAAGTCCCTTGAAAAAAATTTGCCACGTAGAAGAGTATGAAAATTTTCTTAACTGTGTCCACTACTGGGTCATTTACCTTATATATACCTATAACTTAGTTGAACTTAATAAGAAACATACGTTATCAGTTATTTTAGCTTAAATACTGATAATGTTTCATGCATACAAAATATAAATCGAAATTATTGACATTTAAAATGTTTTCATTGAAAAACTAAACTCTTAGTAAAATTGCCGTATTGGTTTGTAACTTACAGACATTTATGTGAAGTAATCTACTAGATGGGTTTGATATAACCTCTTCCCCGTGAAAATGACGGGGTTAGGTTTCGCCCTCTATTTCTCGCTCCCGTGATATTTCCGGGCTGGAGTGTTTAAAATTTCAAAATAAAAACAAATCAAAAATTAAAAATGAATATATATGTTGTTCATACACATATTTTTATATAATTTTCAGGGATAAAAAAATAGCCACTTTTATGACCGTTTTGTTTTTTTTTGAAAATTAACCGATTGTTAAGGGGTTAAAGTATATAATTCTCCCAGGTCACTAAGCGAGAAGCAAAAATTTTTAAAATCTAAAAATTGGTGCAATTCTCGATATGGCGAAACAAAACGAAGAATCAATCCCCTCTGCCTTTCAGCACGTATCTCAACCACATTCAAATAAAATATTTCCATCTCTCTTTCGTGGATCGATGCAATTCGTGTCCGAGGACAGATTTTAAGAGAATTTAGATTTCGTTGCTTTTGTACAGTACACCTTTTTATTTTTCAGAAGTTTTTTGTTCTTTTTTGTGTGGGCAGTGGCGTAGCTAGAATAGGTGACAAAACTTGGGCATTACAGTGTTACAAGAATTTAGTTGTTTTCAAATGGGCTGCGTATATTGATTCACAACCATTGCATACCTAATGCGTTCCCAGAGATTGGTACCAACTCACTTAGCGCACCACAATGAGGTTAATACCGTTGCCGCAATTGTTTTTGACGCTCAGTTTCCCTCTAGCTGGCGGCCCCTGAGCTCTCGTTGATGCAACCTGCACTAGGAATTTAATTTAACCGAGGGTATCCACGCCATACGGATACTCAAGGGGTCTTTAACATGCCGCATCATCATGCGACATGGACGCTGTCGAATTTCTGCATCTTCAAAATCCACCGACTTGGGCCAGGCTTGATCCTGCGAATTTGGGCGTACGATACCTGCGCCTTACCACCACGCGACCCTGCCGGCTGAAAAGAATTTAAAATACACCAAAAATGAATCCTTTTCAGCTTTACACCAACTGTAAAACCTAAAATGGTGTTCAGTAACACCAAAAGTGGTGTTTCGTACCACCAAAAGTGGTGTTCAGTAGAACTAAAAGTAGTGGTTAGTAACACTAAAAGTGGTGTTCAGTAGAACTAAAAGTAGTGGTTAGTAACACTAAAAGTGGTGTTCAGTAGAACTAAAAGTAGTGGTCAGTAACACTAAATGTGGTGTTCAGTAACTCTAAAAGGTGTTCAGTACACTAAAAGTGGTGCTCAGTAACACTAAAAATGGTGTTCAGTAGAACTAAAAGTAGTGGTCAGTAACACTAAAAGTGGTGTTCAGTAACACTAAAAGTGGTGATCAGTAGAACTAAAAGTAGTGGTCAGTAACACTAAAAGTGGTGTTCAGTAGAACTAAAAGTAGTGGTCAGTAACACTAAAAGTAGTGGTCAGTAACACTAAAAGTGGTGATCAGTAGCACCAAAAACGGTGGAAACTAAAAGCAATATTTTTACAGTGTAGTTATGAATTGAATATTCACTACGTCGACAACCGGTATCGGTCGATATCGCGTCGATCTCGGGAGTGACTCGGGTGGAAAACCTTACCTTTTGCCGCCATCTGAGCCTCGATGTAGTCCAGCGTCCGCTCGTCTTCGCAGATGTCGTAGGGCATGTTCCCGTCCGCGTTGACGGCCAGCAGGTCTGCGCCCCTCTCCACCAGGTGGCACACCAGGTGCAGGTGTCCGCAGGTGGCCGCGGCGTGCAGGGGCGTCCATCGCTCGCTGTCCGCGGCGTTCACGTCCGCCCCGTGGTCCAGGAGCAGCAGGAGCATCGCCTCGCTGTCGTCGATGCAGCACTGGGAATAGAACAGTCCGTCAGGGGTGGTCGCATGATGTATTCAAAACATGTGCAATCTCGTTGTTGTTGCTTCTAATGCCACTTAAGGCCTTCCGTTTATAGATTGAGCACCACAACGGTGGACTTATCATGTATTTGGATGACACCAGATGGCGCCACCACAAGCACGCCACCTTCCTTTTTTGACCAAAGAGTGAAGGGACATTCTCCACCCTCGGGACTTCGGGGTCCATGGATTTCACATGCACGCATCCCGAAGTGCTCATGGTGGGTCTTCAGCGGGTCGGGCATTGAACACCGAATCGTCCGGTTGGAAGCCTGACATCCTAACTACTAGGCTATCTAAAAACTAAACTCAGTGGCGCGTCATCACTTTTGGGAGCCATGGCCTACTGTGCCCATCTCAGTTTTCGAGACCGAGGGCCATGGGTGCAGAAGCAGAAGTTCCGGTCATGTGGTCGGCCTGACGCGGAACCCCCAGTGTTTAGTTCCCAAGCATGCTTGGCCCTCATTTTATCGACCCCACTGCAAGGATGAAAGGCTGAGTCGACCCTGCCCAGGACGGGAATCGAACCCCGGACCTGTGGCATGGTATCACGGAAGGCTATCACTCAGCCACTGGGCCTCACTAGGCTACCACAGCCTGATATTTACTAGCCTTCATAAGCGCGGGAAAGTGGGAGTGAAAAAACTAAAAATTAATTTTAAAAAGATAATACTAATTTTAAGAAATTTAACTTTTTAACGCACGTATATGCACCCATTTCATTTAGTTTTTAAAACTCATATCATATATAATCAAGAAAGTCACGTGATGCACACAGATTTAAAAAATCTAATAAGACTATTTTAGGATTCGTGTCTAACGCTTGTGCCTAGATAACCGGCAAGAACAAGCAATGAGAAATGTGCTTCCACTCACCTGGTGCAAGGCCGTCAGTCCGTCTTCGTTCGTCGAATCCGGACTCACACCCAACAGCAACAGACGCCGAACTGAAATCACAAACAAATCATCATCATCATTTAAAAATCAAGAACAATATCAGAGTTCTGTGAGACCACTCGAATTTTTTTGTCTCATTGCTCTATTCTGATCCAAGCAATGGAGGCAATTCATACATCGTCATAGGTCACATGATAGCGATGTAAACAAAGGAAACTGTAGTATCGCTTTACTTTATAAAATTCTACGTTAGTAAAAACTAGGAGTAAATAAAGTTCTACGTAATATAAAATTAACACTAAATAAAACTGTTTAACTATTGTATAATAATTAATAAATTTCTTTTATAATGATTAAATTAAAGGTAAATGACTTGGTTTATAATCAGAAAAAGCTATGAAAATAGTCTCATTTTAAGATAGCTCATTTTGCTTCGTGAACTCCACCTAGAACTCAATAAAAAATTTGGTAAACAAATCAGCGATCACCGTTATCACGTGACGCGATGAATTGTTTCCATTATTGCTTAAAACGAAAGATAGCTTATCAGCACACTGTACAGAAATGTGCATGGTAATACAATAGTAATTATAGGGAGGATTGGTATATTATTTTTTTAAATACGATTTTTTTTTTCCAATAATTGTTCTTGAGATCTGTAATGCAGTTTTCGTTGTCTATATCCTAGGATTGCAAAAAGCAGACATTTAGGAGCAGTTGTGTTGCAAACTTATAAGGGGAAAAATGTTTAATTTCACTATCAAACATTAAAAAAAAAAAAAAATCCATCATTATTAATGCCAGTTGCCGAGATGCAAAAAAAAAAAAATATGCTTTTTCATGGCTATTTCTGGCAAAAAATTGTCCGGTTAAAGGATTAAGGGAGCAAGTCATTTCTGACGCTATAGGCGGTATTCATTGACGAATGAAAGGATCAGAACTATTTGACCTGGTTGAAAGGTTCCTTTAAATACAGTAGAGCTTCCCAATAGGGAGCACTAATAAGGGGATTTGGACAATTTATCCCTTAACTAAATGTCCCTTCTGGTTAATTCCATATGTTTTTTGTCATTTTGGCACAACTTGAATGTTTCAGTTAAGGTACTAAATGATAAAAAAAACCAGTGAATCTTAGTGTACTTACACATTTACATGCCTGCTTTAAGGGGAGCCATCGTTCAAAAAAGTCGAAAAAAATCGAATTTTTTTTTTTGGTTTAACTAGTAAAATAAATCTTTAACCCATTAATGCCTACCGTCCCTTTTTAGGGACAGTCTAATAAGTACGTCTGAAGCACCCAAAAATAAACATTAAAAAAAAATTGTTTTAATGTATTTCTAACCTTAAAATAACTGGTTAGGAGTTACATTAAAACAATTTTTTGTTGAAATGTTTTTTTTTTGGTGCTTCAGACGTACTTTTCAGACTATCCCTAAAAAAAGGAAAAAAAAAAAAAAAAAAAAACGTCAAAACGTCAGGTACTAATGGGCTAAAAATGATCCCTGAAAGTTACAGAAAAATGGAAGCAATATTTATTGATTTATCATTGATCTTCTTACGGTTTGATTTGCCACCTCTTCCTTCCGAAATCAAAACATGCTGAATATAAGTCACATATTAATTTTTCAAAATGAAATAAGCGAGAAGAAGCAATCTCATCGTGACTAACTGAAAAAAAAGTTCCATACTTGAAGTTTTGATAAAGAAAGCATTTAAGTTTTTGCAAGCCGTTCCTCTGGCTTTGTTTTTTCCGCATGCCAGCTCAATTAAAATGCAAAGACTTTTTTAATTTGTATCTATAGTATTTGTATGTATATTAATTTGTATCTATTTTTCCCTACATGTTCCTAAAACTATACATAACAAATTTAGGCTTTTCTTTTATGATAACTTAAGTACTTTTTTTTTTTTTGGATTTTTGAATTTTTCGTTGTTTTTTCTGCGTTACTTCAGTTTATATTTTTTCCTCAAAAAGTGTTCAACATATAAAATATTCAAAGCATAAAAGTTTTGCCTAATGAGTAATGAATCAATAAAAAAATTTTGAGACTTAACTTCAATTTTTGAAAAAGAAGATGCATTTTTTAAAATTGCTAAATTTCGTTTTAAAAATTAAATTTTCAAATTATATTTAAGAAATCCAGTTTTTCTATTATTAAATTTATTATGAAGTGATATAACATGACATGAGACAAAAATTGTAAATAAAAACACCATAAATAAAATAGGATCTCATAAAAACAGCGGAAAAATCTTTGCCTAAGAAATAAATATTTTCAGGCAAAAACTTAACGTGCCTGACATGACAAAGAACGGACACGATTTTTCAAGACATGTCTTTACACAAGAGTTCAAAATATTTATTTCTTACACTAAAATCACTCCACTTTTTTTAACGTAGACCTGCAGCTATGTAAGCACACCATATTTATTTAGCAGTTTTAATATTTTGTAGCTGAAACGAATCAACAAACAGGTCTTAAATGGAAGTAACGTTCAGTATTCTTAATTTGTATGCAAGCGCCCTTGCCTGATTTAAATGAGCTTCAGTGCGTGGAAAAACCCTATTTGGTTTAGTATTTAAGAAAACTCTCCCAGCTGCGGTGAAAGAGGATTCACGGAATGGAACACAGTTAAGGAAATCTCCCTTGACCCTTCGTCGGGTATTCGCTCCGCCGTGATGCACTTCATTGACGAAGAACCATTCTTCGTCATGGAATTCGCAGAGGACGTTGACTACATCATCTCAGAAATAGGATCGTTTGCCTCCAGCAGACTTTTCCTTGGATGTCCGATGTACAAGGTTAAGTACAATTCAGCTGCAGTAATTGTGTAACAATATAGTATATTTCTTTATAAAAATTAATTAAATCCTATATTAACATGATTAAATAAGAATTAGTTGGAATTTCTGATATTTATGAGAAACGCACAAGAGGCCATTTTTGAAAAAACATATAAAATCTCCGGAGCAAAATACACAATATAATTAATAGCAGCTCATTAAGCACTTCAAGGGCAACAAATGAGCAGATTTTCAGATTTTTAAAAAATGGCATTTTTGAGTAATCACACTTCAGAAATTGTAATTTTTGAACATTTTCAAATTTCAAACTTTGAATACTGAGGGGATATGCATCTCAGGCTTGCAATAAAATTTGATTCAAAGCTTCCATAACAGCACTTTAAATTGCCACCTCACTTTTGTCAAAAAAAAAAAAATTCTTTCATAAAAAAAAAAATCATAAAATCGGTAAAAATGCAATTTTTTCACTTCGAAAACACTTTTATTTCTTCAATAATAAAGCCAACTAGGTGTGAGGGTCATGTGACAAGTTTTAGACCTGACTGCCTGATTTGAAATGGAATGACTCAGTAGTATTTTTCTTTTCCAGAAAAAGTGATTGTATTGAATATTTTTTAAAGTAGCACAAAATATTTTGCTTGTCTGAAGATAGAAAGAAAAGCACAGATATTAATTGCCGAAGAAATATTAAGATTAATAAATTTAAAAAAAAATCAGAAAACCGATTTTTTTTTTTTAATTTTCAGAACAGGTGCTTAAAAATTATCGGAAATGTCGGAGACTTTCGGATAAGAATCACACATGAGGCCAATGATGCATAAAGAAATAACAGGTCGCTCAAAATTCGGGTTTTAACCGTGAGATCATGCCAAGGAAGGTGTCAAAGATAGAACTGAAGATGAAAGAAAAATATAAGATGCTCTTTTGATGAAAGAGTGATGCTTAAAAAAAGGCAAGATTTCGCTCCGCCCCCACCCCTACGTCTTCATAAAAATGGGGCACAGCTAACTCAATTTCGTAAAAAATGCGATTTCTGTCCTTTCTGAAATAATCAATTCACTTAAATCTCGTACAGCTGTAAGATACAGAACCTTACAGCACAACCGCAAATACAGGGTGTCCGTAAAAGAATGTCCCAGCTTCAATGGTACATTTCAACAGTTTAATTTAGACGATCTACAACAAATCATACATCAAATTGCAGATAAACTAACCGAGTTCTTCCTACGAATGGTCAATATGTGCACCTTTAGTCAAATACTTCCCGTACTTTGGTTAACGAGTCCGGCGTAAGGGAAGCAATATTCTCTTCAATTCTGTACCTCAGCTCTGTCCAATCATAAGGTAACTGCTAAACGTTTAAACACACATTTAAACTTTAAGCGAAACGCACGTTGAACTGAAATGACAGATTGGCTTTTAGCAAATTGCAGAACACAAGATCTTTTAAAAATAGGCACGATACGCTCAGGAGAGCGCCATTTTTCGTATGTGGCGCTGCAAGCCAGAAAACAACAAAGTACTCGCGCATGCGCTTATCTAAAATTATTTGAGTTATACTTTAAGTGGGACCTTGAACCAACACTCTACACAATGGACATCATGTATTCCACATAAGCAATTTGACATATTTTGCTAGATTAGCAAGAGGAGCTATGCCGCTCAATTGCGAAAGTAGCTCAAAAAAATTTTCTGAGTTAACTTATTGCAAATACAACAGAGTTTGAGGCAAAGACCACAATGACCTTGATGAGAAGCTTCGAAGCATGCTATAGAACTCATTATTTTACCTGTACCACACTGTAAAACATTTGGTGGTTGTTCAACCAAAAAGCCAAAATCGTGCCTACTTTCTGGTTACAAAAATGGATGCTTAATTTCGCTAGTACAACATGCTCAAGCAAGCAACGTATTTAGTTCATGTTGCACGATCTTCTGGTGCAACATATCGCCAAATTTTTTTTTACTGCAGCTTACCTTCATCGATGTCATTCCTGGCTGCAGCTTCCAGCAACATGACACTGGGCACAAAATGCACCTTGTAGCTCTTCTTCTTCGCCTTGGCCTCTGGAGATTGCTTCTTGCGTTGCTGCAACTCCTTCTGTTGCTGCTGCTGCCATCGTTTCAGTTGCTGCTGACGACGCTTCCTCGCGTGCTTCAGACGCTCCTGAGTGCTGAGCTTCTCCACGAGGGAGAGCTCGGACACCAGCTCGGAGTGATCGGCCATCTTCAGAGGTCACCTTCCTATCCAGCTGGCTCTGTTGAGGTGTCTGTTTGTGAGCATTGGAATGATGATGTCTGGGGATCAGACACAGTGGATATCTGTTTCAAAAACTCGGAAGGTACAACAACAACTCAAAAAAAGCATTTAGCTAGAAGTATCCTGGTAATGACCTTGCAATTGAAAGTTATATATAGGTCTGGATGTCAAACATAGGTTGTGAAGGATTGTCCAAGAAATCTTGAAAGAGGCAGCAGCTAGGAAGCATTTGTCTAGAATTATCCCGGAGAAGGCATTCAATTACTGGAAAATTGCTGTGTGTGTCGCATGAGAAAACTTTTTTTCAAAAATATCACATTTTTTCGTTTATTTACTATAACTGCAAGATTAAGTTAAATGGCAAATCATTTATCTTCCACTTTCACAATACTGCACATAGAGAAATATTCCACTTAAAATAAGACATTACAGCCAATTGTATTTAAGTAAAATCTGATAACCACTTAAGAATGTCACTTTGCACACGGATTTGCCATCGTAACTTTCCACCCTCAGCTTATTTCACAGTTAATCGATTACTTCTTCCGTATATAATTCGATATTGATATATTTTAGGTAAAGAATGAAGATAGTAAAAAACGGTTGTGGTTCCTGATTTATTGAAAAAGACTAATTGAATCCATTCCTAAATTTCTACGATAAGAGAGGATATACTAGATGATACAACATCCGGATGATATAAGGCCACGTGACATTAATGATGAAAATAGTCAAATCTTCGACCACTCGTAAGCAGGTGAGCAGTTTCGCAACTTGTTCAGAACCTCTACGGGCAACCTAGAAATCAAAATACAATTTTGAAAACTACAATGATTTATAAATAAGCAAAATAAATTTTACACAGATTTTTTTTCAATTAAAACCCATGAAAAGTCAAATTAAACACTGAAGATCGGGACCTGGTCATTTTTTTGGGGGGAGGGGGGTTAAGGGGGAAGGGCTCCCACTAGCTATCGCAACCAAGGCCGTCGTAGCCTAGTGGTTAGCACGTCGAACTCCAACCTGGAAGGTCACGTGTTCGATATCCACTGAAGGCCCAACATGTACACTTGGGGATACGTGTATGTGAATTTCGTGGACCCCACTACCTCTCCCCGTGCGAAAGCAATCCTAAAAGGCCTCGGCTAACAGGTAGGGGGTCTGGTGGAGAAAAGCTATCACAGTCAGTAAATAAAACTTACACCCTTTGGTTTTTCTCCTGCATATATATGCACATATATTTGTACGTTTCTCGGCTATATTAAATTCCTAGTGCCGTTTGCATCAATCAGGGCTCAGGTGCCACTATCTAAGGGGAAACTGAGCGTCAAAAATAGCAACAATGGTACCACAATCATTGTGGTGCCGCTGAGAGTTGGTACCAATCTCTGAGAGCGCACAAGGTGCCGCCATCTAGGTGGAAACTGCGTCAAAAATTGCGGCAGTGGTACCACAATCATTGTGGTGCTACTGAAAAGAGTTGGTACCAATCTCTGGGTACGCACTAGGTATGCAGTGTTACTGCAGCCCATTAGAAATAAAAATATATATATTCATACGTTTCCAGTAGAATTCCTTGCGCTAGTTTGAAATGACGAGCTAAAAAAGTATAAATTTCTGTTTAACTGATGGTTGAACTCTCGATTTACAGGAACCTTTAGCTGCTGCATCTACGAACTTCATCCACGAGAAAACGTAAAATGATTCACAATAATTTGAGGATACAGAACCTCTCAAAACAAACGAAGATACCTGTCAGCTTTCTGGGTCGACCCGTGCCGCCAATTGTTTCATCAGTACGTTCACCAAACCGCGCAAAGTGAATCCTCGCATTGCATATTCCATACTCGATCGCATCAGTTATGATAATAGATAGTTGTATATCGATATCTGATCGACGTGGATCCGATATTCGTGTCCTATTCAGGAGAGCGCTACTTAATTGTTTGTTTGTTTGTTTGTTTACGACCATTTCATGTCACATAAATATTCGAGTTTATTTGCTATTCTCAAGGATATGCCTCAAACTCTCGTCCAATATGACAGATAGAACAAGACAGCACAACAGATTTTAATATACAAAGAAGGAAATACACCCAGGGCAAAGGTGGGAATCGAACCCACGCCTCTTTCTCTCCGCGCAGGGAGGCACCGGAGCAAGTCGATTTGACCGCTCAGCCACTGAGGCCCCCGCTACTTAATTCTCTGCTACTCAAGAACTCACAGCAATGAGATCGACAGATTAGTCTAAGCCGTGATGAACGGTTTAATCCAATTTCATTTTTTAAAAATCATGTTTTTTTCAGCATTTGATACATGGCAGAAAAATATTTTTACCGATATGTATAAATATTGTTAAAAAATATTGTAGTTTCAAATGGCACTGTTTCAGGTGTTTTGTTGTTGTTGTTTCTAATGCCACTTGGGCATCCGAGCTCCCAGGAATTCACCGCTAGAGGGACTCATGAGTGATCATCGTTGTCACGTGATATCCGCTGTTTGTTTACTAAGATTTTCAATAGAGTTCTACGTGGAGTTCACTAGGCATAATGAGTTATCTTAAAATTAATTAGACTATTTTCACACCTTTTTCTGATTATAACGCGGTATTTACATTTAATTTAGTCATTATAAAATAAATTTATCAATTATTACAAAAGTATAGTGTTGTATTTAGTGTTAATATTAAGTAATGTAGAAGAACTATATTTAGGCCTAGTTTTCGATTAGATTTGTCGAACTCGAAGTAAAGCGATGATACGGCTTCCTTTGTTTACATAGCTTTAATCGCTACCACGTGACCATTGACGTTGCTTGAAATGTCTCCATATCAGGTGACAACGGTGATCGTTCATGAGTCCCACTAGCGGTGAATTGCCTCCACTCAATTTATATACTGGCGCATAGCATTTGTTCGCAAGAAATCAAGTATGCTGCACGAACTAAAACAAGAACCGAATACGGCACATTTCTCATAACAGCAGTTCCTCCCTTGAATATGAATGGATTCTTTTTGGCCCCTCTGCCAGTCAGAGCTTTTTTTTTTCTGATGGTGGTACGTGGGATAAAAAATTTAAAAGTTACTTATAGTTATATAATTCTTGATGCATAAATTTTCACTATATATTTATCAATCAGTAAATGTATGATATTTTGTAAACCCTGTGTTGCGAAAAAATCTAGTGCTTTCCCCAGAAATCGGCATCCATTCTTTCAAGTAGCACCACTACCGGCGGATGCCATTATCACTTGATAATTTTGACGCTCAGTTTCCTCCTAAATGACGGCACCTGAGCTCTCATTGGTGCAAAACTGATTTAGGAATTTAATTTAGCCGAGAGCATTCAAGCGAAATCTTTAACATCATCATACGACATGGGCGCTGATGATTTTCTGCATCTTGAAAATCCACCGACTTGGACCAAATTTGATTCTGGAACTTGGGCGCACGGGACCAGTGCCTTACCACTAGGCTATCTTGTCGGCAAAAAGAAAAAAGGTAGGCGTGGACAGGACCCGATTTACATTTTGAATCACTATAGGGCCCCTCACGCAACAAAATTTTTTTAAACATTCGGGGCCCCAAGGCGGAAAAACTAATTTGTTTTTCAAATGTCAAAGAGTCACACCAAAATATGGGCACCCCCAATGTGCAAAATGATGTTGTTTTTAAATTACAAAATGCTTGAATAAAATCTGGCTCCCAAAGTGCAAAATCGATTTTGTTTTTCAAATTTCAAATGGTCAGACCAAAATTTGGGAACCCCCAAAGTGACAATTCCTTGTGGTTTTAAAATAATTTAATAATACAAGTTGTCTGTGAGCAACAAAACACTAACAGTATGTTTTTAAAAAATTCTATTTTTAAATATTTTTCAAAAAAAATTTAAGCTACTAAAAAAATAATAACCAAATAATAAAATAACCAAAATTAGGGGGCTCCCTCAAAGTGTGGGCCCTAGGCCCGGTATTGTGGTAAATAAGGCCCTAGGCGTGGGTAAAAAAGCTAGGCTTACCCAGTTTTACAGGTATTCTCTGAAAATTATACAGTTACATACAATTTTGAAAACTACAATGATTTATAAATAAGCAAAATAAATTTTACACAGATTTTTTTTTCAATTACAACCCATAAAAAGTCAAATTAAACGCTGAAGATCGGGACCTGGTTATTTTTTTGGGGGGAGGGGGGTTAAGGGGGAAGGGCTCCCACTAGCTATCGCAACCAAGGCCGTCGTAGCCTAGTGGTTAGCACGTCGAACTCCAACCTGGAAGGTCACGTGTTCGATATCCACTGAAGGCCCAACATGTACACTTGGGGATACGTGTATGTGAATTTCGTGGACCCCACTACCTCTCCCCGTGCGTAAGCAATCCTAAAAGGATTCGGCTAACAGGTAGGGGGTCTGGTGGAGAAAAGCTATCACAGTCAGTAAATAAAACTTACACCCTTTGGTTTTTCTCCTGCACATATACTCATGACTCAGTCGTCATCTTGAAAGATACAGAATGCTACCTTTCAAGATGACGACTAACAATGAAATAAATTTTAAAGAAAGCAATTAAAAATATTTGAAAAGTATATTTAAATCCAGGGAATCTTTCCTTCTTGACGCCCATTGAGCATCCACCCCCCTCCCCAGTTCACGATTGCGTTAGGAAATATAATGACAGGTTGTTCCGTTTCAAAGCCAACCACGGAAATAGCAGAATTCTTTTGTTCCATTCGCCGAATGTTACCCTTTTTTTTATTCCAATGTAACTGATGCGAGACCGTTCTTTTCATTCTTTTTGAGGAGTGGGCTTTTTTCGGCGGGAATGCCACCAAAAATCGGATTAGAAGGTCAGTGGTAGATACGCTAATAAAAAAATGCACGCTTGCTGTCACTGTCATCCGTTTTGGGCATAGAAATCGATACACGCTGACTATGCGCGTGCCGATTATCCGGTTTTTGAAGATTTTTCGTGCATTACAAAAAGAAGAATTGAATCACTACCGTTATCTTGATTATTGGGGATTTTCAGTAAAAAAAACTGAGCGTCAAACAAAATTTCCTGAAAAAATATGCAAGACGGATTTAAAAGAAAAGCTATATATTAAGCACCGCCCCCCCCCCCCCCCCAAAAGCACACGCAGTTCATACGCATATACACATATAAGATCAAGAGAAAAAAAACCTTTAACGGTTTAAATGGAAGTAATAATATCAAAACCAGAAGTGAATTTTTTTCAAAACCATTATTGTAAGTTTTTCAAAGTACAATATATCTCGCTTTTTAAGGGTAGAATGAAAAAAAACAGATATTATCCGTCAAAGAAATCTCAAGAATAATAAATTCAAAATTTTCGGAAAAAAGATATATATATATTATACGGTAAAATTTGTAAAGTTGACCACTTTTGTCATGAACGGAATGAGGGGAATCTTTGTCACTTGACCACCTGTCTATATTCACCACTTATGTACGCCACATTAGGGTGGGAGTATTATCAAATACCCCTTGTAAGAGGACCGCCTACTTTTACAGCTGCAAGTCATTCAGGTTTAATTTCTCTAATGATATTTTAGATAATTGTGAAAAAAAATAGTTAATTACCATTTTAAAGTAACGTTAATACATAAAACTATACAGTAAAACTGTATAAAAGTTGACCACCTACGTAAGTTGGCCACCTGTCTAAGTTGACCACTTTTTTCAGGAACGGAATGACCCTTACATTGTATAACGTACGGAAACCTTTGTAATTTGACCACCTAAGTTGACCACTTGTCTATACTGACCACTTATGTCCGCCAAATTTGGGTGGGAATATTACAAGAAACCCTTTGTAAGTGGACCGCTTAATCATTACTAATTTATTTTTTATCTATTATTGCAAAGATAAAAAAAAAAACTTAAATAATTTCTCCAGAATATTTTTTTATGCTGTAATGTTAGACTAGTGTTTGTCTGGATGAATGAAACATTAATATAAAGTTTGCTTAAACCTCTCTGTAAGTTAACCATATGGGAAAACAACTGTGAAGCACGCTTTTATTCTTTAAATAAATTTGAAAAACTAAGTACTTTTAATGAATTTTTACCATCAAATAAGTAACTTACATAATTAATAAGATAGATTTATTTTAACTAAATGCTTTAACTTTAAAGTTGTGTAGGATACATTGTAAGTCATTCAGGTTAAAATTATCTGATAAGATTTTAGATAACTGAAAAAAGAAATGATTTTGAAGTAACGATAATACGTGAAGTTATATTTTAATGAGTTACAAACGAATAAACGCAAAGCGTAATAAATGGGAAAAAAAATCATCACCCTTTATAAGTTGGCCACCTGTCTAAGTTGACCACTAAAGTGCCGCACCGCAAGTGGTCAAGTTACAGAGGAATTAGTTACAAATGAATAAACGCGTAGTGTGAGAAATGAAATCTCTACCCTCTTGCACTAACTTGACCACTAAGTTGCTACACCACAAGTGGTCAACTTACACAGGTTTCACTGAATTTTTTTAATTTTCAGTACAGATTCCTCAAAACTTTCGGATCAAAATCACCAATGACAGGTGTCAGGTGGAATGCTACGGAGTCCTGAACCACGTGTTCTAAGACGCACCCGTCCATTCTTCAAATGAGGTCCGTTTTCCACATCGAATAAACGGACGCCTCAGATGTTGCTACACTTGAAATTATTTCAGCTCAGTGGTGTACCTATTCAATAGGCCGTGGTAGCCTAGTGGTTAGGATGTCGGACTTCCAACCGGAAGATTGGGGGTTCGACACCCGATCCGCTGAAGACCCACCATGTACACTTGGGGATATGTGCATGCAAAATCCGTGGACCCTGAAGTCTCGAGGCAGTTCCGAGGGGTGGAGAATGTCCCTTCCATCCACTCTCAGGTTAAGAAAGGAAGTAGAGTATTTGTGGTGGCGCCATCTGGTGTCATCCAAATACATTATGAGCCAAGTCGTACGATTAATGCTTGAGAAATTTTATGGTGGCCAGTGGCGAGCAAACCCAAAAACGTTAGTCGCCACTTTGAACCATGTTTCAAACTAATCCCCAACAGGGGGCCTCATTTTGCATACAATCATGTACATACATATACCGAGGGCCTTATTTACCATTAGGCCCGTGAGGCCCGGGTCTAGGGCCCCACTTTGAGGGGGCCCCTAATTTTGGTCGTTATTATTATTATTTTTTGTAATTTAAAATTTTTTAGAAAAATATTAAAAATACCATCTTTCAAAAACAAACTGTTAGTATTCTGTTGCTTCACAGAAAATTTGTATTATTAAATTATTTTAAAACCACAAGGAATTTTCACTTTGGGGGGCCCCCAAATTTTGGTCTGACTAGCAAGCTTCACAAACACATACTGAATGTTATGTTTAAAAAATTTTTGTTGCGTGAGGGGATCCCAAACATGAGTTGTGCCTATAGTGATTCAAAATGCAAATCGGGCCCTGCATGTACCTTAAAATACACTTCGTCACAAAAATATACAAAAGTCGTATTTAAAAAATATAATAAATTACAAACCTTTTCTAAAAAATTTAATTTTTCGTCTCCTTTGTTTACTATAGCGTGATTAATTGATCTGGCGGCTAAGAGTGATGGTTATTGTTAATGGTTAATGGCCAAGTGATAGTAAACATACTGCAAGTCGCCAGTTTTGTGGTCACCCAATAAAAGTTGTTAATTGCCATTGGAGAGTGGCGACCGCTAATCTTGACCTTTATCGTACCTCCACCGTTGTGGTGCTCAACTATAAACGGAAGGCGCTCCCTACTGCCCTCATTCCTGGTCGCTCAATAACAACAACAACTTATTCAATACAGAAATGTGCCGGAAAAAGACCATCACTTAGCTTCCATCACTAGCAACTTCACACGCAGTGTTGATGGTTGATTTCTAAGATCGGACTCGCATCTCTTCATTAAAGGCCTCCTTTCTCGTCGACAGTAGATGCGTGTGGATCTCATTTTCCTCATCCAGGTCAGAACTAATGAACATCGTCTGGGTTCGGGGCCAACGACCACCTCCTGTTCCGAGAACTTCCTTCGGAGCCGGTCCGTTTCGTTAATTGGGAGAGCAACGCCCTCCCTCCTTTTGTCCGGCGCCTCGATACACTTCTCGCGGGCGAGGCCGCCATTTCTTATTCTTCTTCGAATGGTGCAGGAAAACCCCGATTATCGGAAACTCTTTTATCCAAAACGTTAAATTTTATGAATTTCATGTCTTTTGACGTGAATACGTCTTCAAATGTGCTACCAATACGCGAGCAGTCCAAAAAATCTAATGATAAAAAATCGGGGGATACAGTTTGGCGTTGTAGTTTCGAATCTATCCTTTACATCCAAAATTAAATTATACCACTGGATAGCTTAAGGATCAAAGAAGTCACGATAAGCGAGAACGGTGGCGCATCGAGGGGGTACAGAGGGAAGCGCCGCTATTTTGAGGTTATTTTGCTGCGTATCGAAATTTGCAATGAGTACAGCTTTCGACTCTTAGAAGCTACGATGTCCGTCTAAGTTTTAATCGTCAGCTGTCGTTAAAATCTATCGAGAGTATAAAAAGATTAGTTTAATGTAGTGACAGTGAATGCAATAAGGTGTCAGAAATAGAAAAATATCAAAAATATATAGATAATATCGGCTGATACGCGTCGAAAAGCCAAAACTGTAAAGTTATTCATTAATAAAGTTATATTGTAACACAATAATTATTTGGTTCCTTGCTTTTATTCTAAATACATAAATAAAAATATTTTATTTAAACTATATAACCCGTTACATAAACGTATTCACGTACAACACACGGCTGTGTGCGTCCATGACACAGCCATACCCCACTTTTGTTCTTAGCGAAATTGTAGTGTAAATTTTGAATTCAAATAAATGTTCGTAGTCATTTATTTTTTTCTCCATTTTGCAAAAGATTACTTTTCCAAAAGCGCTTTTTGTAACAAGCAGTTGCACTACATTAAACTACAGGGGCGGAGACATGCTGGGAGGTAAAACCAGTCCCCTCAAAAGGCACCAGATATCTGGTACGAAACGCAACTACAGCCATACCGTATATAGCAGCGTGGCCTTCACGGACTATCCCCCTGTAGAAGGGGATGCGACTGTAGCGCTATCCTCCATGTCTCCCCGCAAACTCTCTGACAAACTGACAACCAGCACCAGCCATAGGGGCTGGGCTGGCAGAGCTTTGCCGACCTGCTTTACCGACCCGGGGCCATAGTCATGCTACAAAGCAAGCCTTACGTCACCCGGATCGGATAATGCTATTTTAGTCGCCTCTTACGACACGCATAGCTACGTCGGCGCTATTCTACTCCCGCCACCGCAGGGAGACCGGATATCCGGTATCCGATTTTTAGATACCTGAAATTCGATCCATATACCTAAACTGCACTGCACGAAAGGTCCGGTTAACCAGCATATCTCAAAATGACCATTCATAATGATTTCCCCACATATTTGACCTCCTCCCCCCCTTTGTCACAAAATGTCACACTTCAACGGACCCCCTTCCCCTTTATCACATGTCACGCTATGTTGCATAACCAGGGATGTCACACTTCTTGTTACCCCCACCCCTCCCCTTGTCGCACTTTGTCACAATTTCCCGAACCCCCCTCCCCCTCGAAGCGTGATATCATTTATGAATTATCCAATATTTGATTTATTAAATGTAATTAACCCTACACTGCTCCGTAAAAACAACACCTCTATTTTTCGCTCACTAAGCTCCTATTTTGTATTATTTTTAACATGTGGCGCGTTCTTTCGTTTTATTTTGTATGTAAGATCATATTAGCAGGGCCCTATTTACCAATAGGCCCGTGAGGCCCGGGCCTAGGGCCCCCACTTTGAGAGGGCCCCCTAATTTTGGTTATTATTTTTTTTTTGTAATTTAAATTTGTTTAGAAAAATATTTAAAAATAGCATCTTTCAAAAACAAACTGTTAGTTTTCTGTTGCTTCACAGAAAATTTGTATTATTAAATTATTTTAAAACCACAAGGAATGTTCCCTTTGGGGGCCCCCAAATTTTGGTCTGACAATTTGAAATTTGAAAAAAATATATCGATTTTGCACCCCAGATCTTATTCAAACATTTTGTAATTTAAAAACAAAATCATTTTGCACATTGGGGGCTTCCAAATGTTAGTCTGACTCTTTGACATTTGAAAAACAAATTAGTTTTTTCCCTTTAGGGGCCCCCAAATTTTGGTGCGACTGGCAAGTTTTACAAACACATACTAAATGTTATGTTTAAAAATTTTTTGTTGCGTGAGGGGCCCCCAAACATGAGTTGTGCCTATAGTGATTCAAAATGTAAATCGGGCCCTGCATATTAGTTAATATAGTTTCCCCTAGATCTTGTAAACTAAACTCAAGGTTCGTCTTTTTTCACAAAATCGTAAAACATGTTGTAAAAAACAGTAACTTCTTAATTTTTTTCCAACAAATTTTAAACAACAATTTAATTTTAAAAAATTGTCTTGAATCGCTTACATAGTTTAAAAATAAAATTAATATAAATTGTCCAAAACATTTCGGGAAAAATATATATTAGGACGCCTTCTTTACTTGTTTTAAAACAACACCGCGCATTCGGGGGTAATTTTTATGCTCATGCATTATTCGCTGTATAAACAAGAACAGGTATCATTGGTTGTTCTATTTCACTTTACTTAGTGTCTAATAAAACTGTGTACTAAATACACAGTAAGCTGAAAGTGTTGTTTGAAACTGAGAGTATTGAAAGATATAGATCATAATATAATACTACACATTTATTGTACGTTCAACCTTAGAGCTCAATATGTACAGCAGCCAAAGATTCGGTATTCGGCGCTTCGGCCAAACTGCTATTCTATATATATAAATAGGCAAAGACAAAACAGTTAACTCTTTTCTCCTCTGTTTTTTCGACCGATTTTCTTCTTTTTTGTTTAGCAGCTATTGATGCATTTCAGTGGCATCCATTAAAACATTTTGGAAATAATTTACTACTAGTTAATTATTTTTACTTTTCTTTCGTCAGGCAAGCCTCATTTACAATTGTAATGTTATATTGTTATAGATAGCAAATGGCAACATGTCCTTGAGTAAATTGCTTGGTAATAAATATAAAACTCATCGTTAAAAAGAGTTTGTTGCTACTTTAGGCCGCTCATAAATGATGTCACGCTTTTTTCCCATATATTTGACCCCCCTTTGTCACATGTCACACTATGTTGCATAATGAGTGATGTCACACTTCTTGTTACCCCCTCCCCTCCCCTTGTCACACTTTGTCACAATTTCACGAACCCCCCTTCCCCTCTCGAAGCGTGACATCATTTATGAATGATCCCTAAGTAGAAATATTAAAAGCAATTATAATAAGAGTTTGAGTGATGCATTCCCTGAAATGAAACGAAAAACGAGCATAGTGTGTGGAAGCAAACATTCAAGTTTCGTTCAACTGCCACTCCACTTAGTACGACATCGGCAAAAGTACGAGCGGCTACGTTGATGAGCTCAATGGACTATGCGGCGACAATGCTGTACGATACGTTTACTTTTAATGGACATTTTTCTTATTAGAGTGGCAGAGCCCCTTTTTCCCAGTTTCGTTAAAACTTTTGCTTTGAAAAGCATAATAAAATGTTCAATAAGTTCTTTCGATGATAAATGTATATTTTTCACAAACAACTTGATTATATAGTAAATAAATATATAGTAGTGTGGTTCAGTAAGCAAAGGAGCGTCCTCGCCACCTGACCTGGGAACTCAGTTTGAATGAGCAGACACCTTTGCACAAATCATTTTAATTACAATTTATAATATCTAGAACAGCGGTCATTTCGTGTGACCGCCGGGCTTACTGGTAATTATATAAATAGCATCATGTTTTCAATGCTAATTTTAATTATGACGGTCGAATGTCGACTGTTGGGCGAACTTTAGTTTTAATAATTCGGTGCCCTCGGTCGAGTAGCGAACTCGGGTGATCACTCGGAAAACTTTTGGAAGGGCAGTTCCGAGGCCGCGGATAAACAATCGGCGGAGAGTCAGTAAAGACGGAAACACTTGTCGTCTGAGTAATAATTCCTGTGCCGCCCAGGTCATTCAGTCGTGACCCACCCGTCTCCGGTCACTGAACCGAAAGACAGGGTGCCGAACCTCTTGCCGCAGTGCAGTCGATTTCAAAAATCACTCGAAACAGAACGACGATAGAGCGCCGATTTTGTCCGATTCTGTTGGGACCGGCCCTAAGGGCCAGGCTCGTTTAGGGGGGGGGGAGGAGGGGCGGTCAGTGAAATACAATGTATTTATATGTGTGTACATGCATTTTGTTGTATTTTTAACGCATTGAGTTTATACCCTTCGCTCCCTCCTCCCGGGAACGTTTAAAAGGGGCGAGCCTGCTCAGGGCCTCCAGGAAGATGGCGCTACCATGGCAACGGCGGGTCTCTATTGATCTTCCCCGCTAGTCTCTATTGAAAAAAAAAAGGAAGGAAACGACGAATATTTTTGATTAGCATCAACAAAGTGTTGTTGTTGTTTCCAAAGTCACTTGGATATCTAAGCTCCCCTCGCAGGGCGACCAGGAATAAAGGCAGTAAGGAAGCGCCTTCCGTTTACAGATGAGCACCACAACGGTGGAAGTACGACTTCACTCATGATGTATTTGGATGACACCAGATGGCGCCACCTTCCTTTTTTTGACCCAAGTGTGAAGGGTAGGGACGTTCTCCATATTGCGGTACCAGTGCGTTAGTGTGAGCACTTCTATTTTATATTCAAAAAATAGAATACTAGTGACTTAATTTGTCGTCGATTGGGTTATTTTTAAATTCGTCAGTAAAACGTTTGTTTGTTTGTTCTTCACGGCGAACAACTGATGTTGGAGAGGGGCCCATAATAATAATATCCGGTAATAGGGTTGTTGTGTGGACAGCTTGCAACACCCCTTATACCTGAACAGGTAGAGATTGCGACTGCCAATGTATTTAGTAGTGACATTCGGGAAAGGGGGGGGGGGGTCTCTTTCTTCCGCTCCACCTGCTGAAACTGAAAAAAAGATTTGCGCTGCGTCCATACAAACTTTGAGTTTCACAGTCAAACAGCTGCCGTCTGGAAGGGTAGGTTGTGTGAATGACACACACCAGCAGCACTTTCTCCACTTGAAGAGGGAGCAGCAGCAGGGGGGATTCTCCGCAGACGGTTTGTTTACATGACAGAAAGAGAGAAAAGGAGGAAATAGAGCAGACGATTCCCGAGTTCGGAAAAAAGAATCCAAGACATGCATTTTTTTCTCTGACCTTCTTATTATCACACTTGTGAGCGATACGCTCACTCGCATGCGGGAAAATGCGTGGCGGGAAAATGCGTGAGATTCCATTTGGAGCGAGCACGACACGCCTCCGACCACACGCTGGCCGGAGAACGATAAGAATCGCATCGTTCGAATCACTCCCGATCCTAAAATGGCATCGTTTAAGAACTTACGCACGCAAACATTTTCATTTCAGCTTCTCCCAATTTGGGGCCCAAGACCAGTTCTTCGCCTTTCGAGATATAAGGAGAACACTATGTATTTATACATGCAGGGCCTTATTTACCATTAGGCCCGGGCCTAGGGCCCCCACTTTGAGGGGGGCCTTCTAATTTTGGATATTATTATTTTTTTGTAACTTAAAATTTTCCAGAAAATATATATATATATATATATATATAAATCTTTCAAAAACAAAGCGTTAGTGTTCTGTTGCTTCACAGAAAATTTGTATTATTAAATTATTTCAAAACCACAAGGCATTTTCACTTTGTGCGCCCCTAAATTTTTGTCTGACTATTTGAAATTTGAAAAACAAAATCGATTTTGCACTTTGGGAGCCCCCAGATTTTATTTAAACATTTTGTAATTTAAAAACAAAATCATGTTGCACGTTAGGGCCTCCCAAATGTTAGTCTGACTCTTTCACATTTGAAAAACAAATTAGTTTTTGCGCTTGGGGCCCGCAAGTGTGTATGTATTTAGTTGTTTTTTACCTTAATAACATGCATTGAATTCTCCCATGCTTTGTTCTCCCCCCCTCCCCCTGGGAAAATTTTGAATTGGCACACCTGGAGTGCATAAATGAAGGGTCCACTGGAAAATGACCTAAGTCACTTACTACTTTTTGAGATTTACTTTATGTTCTATTCAATTTTTTATAACATAAATGTTAATTTTAACTATACGAGCCTACTTCTCCGCAACACCCAAATTCAAATTTATAATACATAATTTATAATAAAACACAAAGCGAAGTTCAAAAATAGTTTAAAAATAAAATATATTAACATTAATTATGCTCCCTCTTGACACTGCGCCCGGGGACAGCTATCCCTCCTTGCCCCCCCCCCCCTCCCCTAGTTACGCCTCTGATGTGTGCACAAGAATAACCTTACCTCTCACAGTTTGCCAAGTTTCTGAACTATTTTTAACGGGTCACTAAATAAAAGGAAAACAATCCGCAGACCACAAGTGGCCCGTAGACAGAGTATCGCTCATTTAAATCGAACTGCTATTATTACTATTAATATATTAAACTGTTTCCTTTTTATTATTGCTAATATATTAAATTCTTAATACAAAAATAAGTAAATATTAAACTACTAACAAGGATCTGGCGTTCAGCGTGGAGCATGAGAGCACCGGAGCAACGAGATTCTGCACGAAATTTGAGCAAAGACACGTGTTGTCACTGCTCCGATGTAGAAAAATATCTCAATCTTTTTATCACATATTTAACAATTTAAATAAATATATATATTTAACATATATTTATATTATATATTTAACATTTTAACAAAAAAAATTTCTTAAAAAAAGAGAAGTTATATAATATTTTTTATTAAAATTATTCGGAGGGGAGCTGCAGCAACTATTTCGACGTCAAAGCGGAGCAACTCAAAAAAGTGGCTGCTCCAAATCCCTGATTCATAAAATTATCCTGACTAAACTAAATTTTTTTAATGGGAAATTTTTTTTTAATGGTTACGATTGCAACGAAACGACTTGGAACATTCGTGCAAAGTAGGAACATCGCCACTTTTTTTTTCCCGTGAGCCGGTCTTCTTTTTTGCCCATCTGCAGGGCTCCATTCTCAGGTGTCGTCGTCTGCAAGTAGGTTGCCCGTGGGAGAAGGGGGAAACAGGTGGGTAGAGAGGTCTTTTTTGGGAAGACCTCGTTTCTTCGCCACTCTCTTCTTGGGCATTCGTGTCAGCTGAGTTATCCACGCGTCTCTCACGATATGACAGCAACATTTGGAGCAGTCACTTTTTGGGTTGCTCCGCTCCGAATTCTAAGAAGCGGGAGCGGAGCAACACATATCGCTAGAGCAACTCAAATTGCTACATTAACTCACATTGCTAGAGCAACTCAGATAGCTAGAGCAACTCATAGTGCTGAGCAACTCACATTGCTAGAGCAACTCACATTGCTAGAGCAACTCACATTGCTAGAGCAACTCACATTGCTAGAGCAAACTCACATTGCTAGAGCAACTCACATCGCTAGAGCAACTCAAATCGCTAGAGCAACTCAAATTGCTAGATCAATTCAAATTGCTACAGCAACTCAAATTGCTTGATCAATTCAAATAGCTTTATCAATTCAAATTGCTAGAGCAACTCACATTGCTAGAGCAACTCACATTGCTAGAGCAAACTCACATTGCTAGAGCAAACTCACATTGCTAGAGCAACTCACATCGCTAGAGCAACTCAAATCGCTAGAGCAACTCAAATTGCTAGATCAATCCAAATTGCTACAGCAACTCACATTGCTAGAGCAACTCAAATCGCTAGAGCAACTCAAATTGCTAGATCAACTCAACTGGCTAGAGCAGTGGTTCCCAAAGTTGACTGGGCTCTGACCCGTCTAACAAAAAGTTCCAATCTTGGGACCCACCTCTGTCGTAGAGAAAAGAGGGCATTGGTTAATGTTCGAAATACCTAATGGTGACTTTCGCAACTACTTAACGCTGTATTATTTGTTCTAATTGAAATTTAAAAAAAATAGTGTTACCAATCTGAATGAAAGACATGAAATAAAAAACACAACTCAAATATTTTTTTTATCACTTAAATATTGCAAGGTTTTTTTTTTTTTTTTTCGAAGTTTTTTCAACGGAAAAAATGTATTTGTTTCTTATTTCTCTTCCTTAAAGATTTAGTATCCACTTCAACTTTAGTTACTTCTATTCGCAGACTTAATATTTTTTAAAATTCGTTTGTACAGTGGCGAGGGCCCACCCAATATTCGCCCCATAGTTTGGGAACTACTGGCTAGACCAAACGAAAAAGAACGAATTTTTAGTTTAGAACGAAGTTTTAGGGAAGTTGCTTTTATTTAGTAAGAACATCAGAATGTTTCTTCACTGTTTGTTGAAAGCAATTCCATAAACTGGCATATAGTATCCGTTCGAAAGAAATCAAGCATGCTAAACGAATTAGAAAGAAAACAAAAACGGCACTTTCCTTATACCAGCAGTTCTTCCCTCGAACATGAATGGAGTCTTCTTGGCACTCTGCCAAGCAGATCGCTTTGGTGGATGGTGGAACTGTACCTTAATGACCAATACAGACGATTTGTCCCCCTATTTATTCACGTACCTTTAAGCGATGCCTTTAAATTAGGGCTGTAACGAAGAGTGATTTGGCTGAATAGCCGAATATTCGGCCATTTCTTCTAGGCCGAATATTAAAATTTCTAGAAAATCGTTGCAATAGAAAGAATTTGTCTAATTTTAAAAATATTCATAAAGTCAAACACCACATAACACACAACCCATGATGTATGATTTAATTATGTTTGTTAAGAATTTAAAACTATTTAAAATTAATCTGTATTCTCTATTGTTTTGAATGTAAATAAAACTAAGAATTTCGCCCACAAGTGAATAGAAATGACAGGATATATATTAGTAAGCATTAGCATTATTTTACTAATTATTTAATTCAAATGAAAGAACTGCTATTGCTTAGGGAACTTTTACTTTGTTCAAAACTGTTTTATGAAGATATTTTAAAAGTTATAAAAGGTAATATTTTTATTTCATGGGTTTTTTTATATACCTATTTTTAAAAGATTTATTAAAATGTAATACTTTTAACTGGAATAAATTTTTAGTTTCAAAACCACCAATAACTTATGCTATCTCAATATTCATGATACATTCTAGGCTTTTCACATTTCTCTCTTACCCATTATTCACAATAAATCAGTCTACCCAAACAAAGTCTGACTTCCACTTTGTTAATGATAACTAAATAAATTTCTTATATTCTCCATCATAATTAACTATTGCCAGCTTTTGGGAACAAATGCTAAATATAAAATACAATATTACAACTTTAAAATCTGTTTTTGTTCAGTCAAACCTAAGACAAAGTTTTAAAAAAGTAGTTTTTTTTTCTAAATTATTTTTATTTATTAAAACTATATACTATTCTATTCTTTTGCAATAATTGTAATACAATTTTTAATGTTTAAAATCAAGTAATTTCTTTATTTTTTTACATTTCTACTGCAAGAGAACTATTCGGGCGAATAGTCCATCAATATTCGGCCAGGCCGAATTTGACCTTATCCAGCATTCTGCTAGGTGACGAAATGACTGGTCGGCCCGGCCGAATATTTGGCCAAAGGGCCGAATACCGAATAGTGGCCGAATATTCGTTACATCTCTACTTTAAATGCGAGAAAAGATGATTTGAATTTGATTATTTAAAATGGCAACTGTATTTTTGAAATGGCAACAATACAGATAAAAGAAAACGGTGCTTTGAATGACTTAATTAATATATCCGTTCATTAAAGTCCTACAGCGATGAGAATAAGCAAAATGGCTTCCTAGGAAAATTTCGAACTACATGCATGGATTCATACATGTATGTCTTTCGAATCTCTCGAATTTTAATTTATAAAATACCTGCAACATTAATAGAAAAACCCCAGTAGCATAAAAATACAACTCCTCAAATTTCTTCAACCTTAATTTCCAGCTCAAAAAATAAACAGAATCTAGTGGGAGTAAACGCGCCGTCGTCCGGCGCTAAAATCGCCAAGTTGGCGCACTTCACGGATGCATGGGAAAAAGTTTTTCTCTCGCCGTGTGGGGGGGATGAGCGCTGGGAGGGAGACGTCATTCCCGAATGTCATCGGAGCGCGGGAAGGCAGACGAATTAAATATTTGCCGCTCCATCGGCGGAGTTCACCACTTTTATAGACGTCGCTGGATGACTGATGGGACTACTGCCTCGGGGCGAATTCTTTAGTGGGGCGTTCTGTTATGTTGGTTATCTTGAACTGAGCTTCTCAAACTTTCAAACGTATTCATCTACTTTTTCAGAAAGTCAGTGGTGGTCCGTTAACATATTTTTACTTTTATTGCAAGAAAATTAGTGGTGGTCTTATAAACATATTTTTCTTTTATTGCAAGAAAACTAGTGGTGGTCTGTTTACATATTTTTATTTCAAGAAAATTAGTGGTGGTCTGTTTACATATTTTACTTTTATTACAAGAAAATTAGTAGAGGTCTTATAACATATTTTTTAATTTTTATTGCAAGAAAATTAGTGGTGGTCCGTTCACATATTTTTACTTTTATTACAAGAAAATTAGTAGAGGTCTTATAGCATACTTTTACTTTTATTGCAGGAAACTTAATGGTGTTTCGTTTACATATTTTACTTTTATTAACAAGAAAATTAGTGGTGGTCCATTTACATATTTTTACTTTTATTGTAAGAAAATTAGTGGGGGTCCGTTTCCGTATTTTACTTTTCTTGCAAGAAAATTAGTGGTTGTCTAATAACATATTTTTACTTTTATTGCTTAGCTTCAGTACCTCCCAAAATATTTTAAACATATTAAATCAGTAAGTACATTTGTCTAAAAATCACTACTATGTTGTTGTTTTTTGGGGGGGAGGGTGACATCACAATTTAACGCACCGGGTGACACCCGGTCTAGGAACGCCACTGGTTTTTCATCGACCTACACCTACGCTTTCATTTCCCCCCCGAGGGCAGCTCCGAACGTACAACCGCCACATTTGAGAGAAATTTTCTCTGCAGACCATCCCAAATAAGTCACCCACTCGCTCGGACAGGTTTCCCGTCACACCTGCGGAATGCCGCCGCTTCCCCTCCCTCTTTTCCTCCAGCAGACGATGCCCACCTTTCCATTTTAATGAGCCCCGGGACATCATCGGATAAGGCGGCATTCCAAAAGATATCAACAACGCCCCAGGGCGCGTCCTTTAGATGTGTTTCAGTAAGGTATTTTTTGAAAATTAAGCAAGCATGAACTCGTTGAGATCGGGTGGTGGCGGTGTTCGGAATTCAGAAAATACAAAATACCTAACTAAAACACTGCATTTCACAGGGAAATTTACTTAAATATACAATGGAGGCAATTCAAGCAACGTCATTGGTCACGTGGCAGCGATGAAAGCAATGTAAACAAAGGAAGCCGTAGCATCGCTTTACTTCGAGGTCGACAAATCTAATTAAAAACTAGCCCTAAATAAAGTTCTTCTACATTACATAAAATGAACACTAAATACAGCACTATAACTATTGTAATATTAAATAAATTTATTTTATAATGATTAAATTATATATAAATACTGGGTTTTCCTCAGGAAAAGCTATGAAAATAGTCTAATTAATTTTAAGATAACTAATTTGCGTAATGAACTCCACGTAGAACTCAAGTGAAAATCTTCGTAAAAAAAGAGCGGATATCACGTGACAACGATGATCGCTCATAAGTTCCTTTAGCGGTGAATTGCCTCCATTACCTACTGTACATTACTCGATTACAGCAGTTCTATAGATTTTACAGCACGGTATTTACCATATGACCTATTTCAGCCGGCGGGGTGGCGTCGTGGTAAGGCACTGGCCCAAGACGGTGGATTTTCAAGATGCAGAAAATCGGCTGCGTCCATGTCGTATGATGATGCGGCATTAAAGATCCCTTGAGTATCCGCATTGGCGAGGACACTCTCGGCTGAATTAAATTCCTAGTGCAGTTTCGCATCAACTAGGCCTCAGGTGCCGCCATCTAGGGTCAACTGAGCGGTCAATCTATCGTTATCACCGACGGATGTTGGTGCATTTAAATAATATTTTGGCTCCAATGCATAAGAATTTGAGCAATTACGCAGGGGTTGAACCCCATTGAAAAAAAAAATAAAATGTATCGTAAAATGGATTTTTTTTTTCAACTGTCGGATAACTTTAGAGCACATGCGCGATCAGATGATACACAGTTATACTATTAACCAAAACAATCTGCCTGGCAGAGTGCCAAAAAGAATCCATTCATTTTCAAGGGACTAACTGCTGGTGCATGGAATGTGATGTTTTTGTTCTTGCTCTAATTCGTTTAGAATACTTGATTTCTGCCGAACGGATGCCATGTGCCAGGTTACAAATCGAGTTGCTTTCAACAAACAGAGAAGCAAGCATTCTGATTCGCGCACCAAATAAACGCACCTGAAAAACGAACTTTCCTCAAACTCGAATGGATTCGTTCATCTCTGCCATGCGCAGAAGCGTTCAAATGCCAAAATTCCGCAGTCCGAACTGTGTCTTCTTTACTTCTTTGATTTAAAAGAAAAAAAAGAGAAGCTGCAAAGGCTTTTTTAACGGCGAAAGAAGGCACGTGTGTGTGTGGAAAGCCACCTTAAACTGTCACCCCTTTCATTTCACGATTCCTCCTCCGGCAGCAAACGGCTCTTCTCCAAACCAGTTCCATCCTCTCGTCGCATTATTGTTCCCCGCGCAGAAGAATGCCGCTCCGGCAGAGGTCGAATCGTAGAACAATTTAATGGAATTCTCGGGAGGAAGGAAAAAGAATGCGCAAAGGCTTCCGCGGAAGAGCACAATCTCCATCCGAACCTCGATTGACCGACCTCGTATTATGCGGGAATCGCTCTTGTAGTCCATAAACTGAATTCCCTGATGAATTGAGGTAAAATTGAAACATGCATGTTTTACTCATTCCATGCCCAACATTTCACAATTTTCCATGGGGGGGGGGGGGGGGGGAGGCGGGGAGCAAGTGGTATGCAGTCAATGCACATTATACACACATGTGTACATTGTGTTTCTAAACGTCAGGTGCAGGGGGCAATTGCTCCTCCTGTTTCCTCCTTATGGTCTAAGGTTTCCTAAAATGATGGACCTGAGCGCTCGTTTATTTTAGGAAGCAAAAGCAGAGTGTTTTTAGAACAAGGTACAGACAGCATCGCGAAAACTCTCGATTTTTGAACTTTTGTCTATTTATACGTTTTGAGGGATGTTGAATCCACTTTCATCACTTTTCGAAAATGTCCGAGTTTCTACTTTTTTTGTTCTAATTTTAAGATAAAATTGCGTAAGTCATTTTTTTAATTCGAACAGAATATATTTTACCGTTATACACGAATTATCTCTTGTGTTGCAAAGTTTAACCTCATTTTATACAAATTAAGTGCACAGATAATCATTATTATTATTATGCTCACACATAATAATTAAAAGTTATAAGATAAAAAAAATCAAACGTGGTCTATAACGCTGTGCTTTGTTTCTGAACTGCTAATATATGCTGTGACAGCGTGACATGTGACAAAGGGGGGGGGGGGGGAGATGATGAAGTGTGATATTTTGTGACAAAGAGGAGGAGGGGGGGGGGTCAAATATATTGAAAAAATGTGTCACATCATTTATGAACGGTCCCTAAGAACATCAGAATATTTTCTGTCACACAAACTCTCTGCAACACGCGACGTTTTCGGCCTCAAGGGACCGCGCATAAATGATGTCAGGCTTTTTTCCCACATATTTAAACCCCCCTTCCCCACTTTGTCACATGTCACGCTATGTTGCATAAGCAGGGATGTCGCACTTCTTGATTCCCCCTCCCCTTGTCACACTTTGTCACAATTTCAGGAACCCCCCTTCCCCCTCGAAGCGTGACATCATTTATGAAGGATGCCCAAAATCTCCTGTTCGAAGAACTACGGCGTCAGCGCGGAGATCCACTTTTGCGCCTCAAAACTAGAAATGCGTCAACTGTTGCGAAAGCAGATTATGGAACACCAATAATGGGCTTCTTTGATTCTTGCCAACGGACGGTATTCAAACCTGTCACCGTTCGCCGTCAAATTAATTTTTAATCGGGTTGGGGCGGACCGCATTATTATTTATTTATTTATTTTTAAAGAACAGCGTGCTGTTTAATCTCACGCATTTAATGACTGAACGAACGTTAATAGTCAGTAAATAATTCATTGCGATTTATTTATTAAATGCACTTACCTTATTGCTTAACTGCTATTAATTTATTATTTAACCGTCGTCATTTAAGGAACTACGTCACTTGTATGCATAATATGTACACGTGATACCTTCATAGAACGCAGTCAAGCTCGTCATTTCCGAGAGCCAAAAGGTATATAATATCTACTGAATATTTAACTCGATACATGGTATTAAAAAAACCAAAAAAAAAAAAAGTCGACAGGGGTGGCGTAGTGGTAAGGCGCATGCCTCGTACGCCCAAGATCGCGGGTTCAAACCTGGCCCAAGTCGGTGGATTTTCCAGATGCAGAAAATCGTCTGCGCCCATGTCGTATGATTATGCGGCATGTAAAAGATCCCTTGAGTAGACATTTGGCTTGGATACTCTCGGCTAAATTAAATTCCTAGTGCATATTGCATCAATGAGAGCTCAGGTACCGCCATCTAGGGGTAACTGAACGTCAAAATTCTCATGCGGCGAAGGTACTACACTCATTGTGGTGCCGCTGAAAGAGGTGGTACCAATTACTAGGGAACGCACTAGGGCTGCAATGGTTGAGGACCAATACCGCAGCCCCATTGGAAAGATAAAAAAAAATGGTAAAAAAAATTCGTTTATAATAGGGCTCGACCGATGGCATTTTTTGGCCGATTGTTACGAGGTCGGCCAATGGCCGATTATTTTCCTTTTCCATCGGCCGATGGCCGATGGTAAAAAGTCGCTTTAAACCATTAAAACGTGTAGAACGCGTGTCAAAAAATTCATTTATTTATTTTTATGTTGATACAAACATAAATGCATAATTCAAGCACCATAAAACACTGTTTGGGGGAGGTTTACATAATCATTAAAACTAAAAGAATCACTCGCGATTCTAGTGAAGTAATTAAACTATTTGCCGGTAAAAAATATATATACGCATATACATTCTCAGTTTTTTAAAATAAAGAAATTGTAGCATTTTCATTAAGATATTATTCCACCCTGTCGCGCGAACTCGTTTTTTAAGATTTATTTTTTTGAAAATTGAAAGTCGAACTTTTTCTTTCTTTCTAAGGGGGCTGCGTACGGTCATTAACCTTTGAAGACCTAGCGCGTACCCCGGTAATCGGCATCCAATAGTTTTCAAGTAGCACCACTGTCGGTGGATGCCATTGTCACTGAGAATTTGGACCCTCAGTGTCCCCTAGGTGGCAGCCCCTGAGCTCTCATTGGATGCGACCTGCACTAGGTATTTCATTTAGCCGAGAGTATCCAAGCCAAACGGATACTCAAGGGATCTTGAACATGCCGCACAATCATGCGACATGGGCGCAAACGATTTTCTGCATCTTGAAAATCCACCGACTTGGGCCAGATTCGAACCTGCGATCTTGGGCGTACTAGACTTGCGCCTTACCACTACGCCACCCTGTCGACATTGAAAGTCAAACTTGGACACATAAAACTTCGATCAATAAACATTTACACTAAAAAATTACTTCATATTTTTTATTAATATGTTTTATGTTGTAAACTAATAATAAAATAACAAGAAATATTCTAAACTGAAAGCAGATGCAACACGATTGTTGTACAATAGCAGAAAAACTCTTCTAGTGCAAAGAAAAAAGAAAGAGCAGCAGAAAAGGAGAAAACACCTGAGGGGATGTTTCCTGATATTTTTATAGAAAGGGCACTCCTCTTCCTACCATTTCTCTTCTTCCTCTCAACATTCCACTTATGCCATCAGCTCACCTCAGTACAAGCAAAGTGCAGCTAAATTTTTATTTATGCATAATTTCGTGTACCATACTGTACCTTTGTTTTTCATCGGTTTAAATAAACACCCTCTGTGGGTCTGGGACGGATTCATCCAATTTACATTGTATCTCATGAGAAAAAATAATTCGTCATTCGCACAACTCGCCATTCGAACTGCCTCCTGGAACGAATTGTGTACGAATAATGGGGTTCCACCGTATTTGACCTCCGCCCCCTCCCCGTTGTCACGCTATATTACAATATTCAATTGACCAAAGTGTTTTGCGATTTAAACTTTAATATACACTTTCCTTTATTTAGAAACGTTTATGAATGCAAAAATGATATCATTTAACGAGCTATTTAAAAGAACAATATTTTGTATTTTTGCTTCGGAAGAAACAAAATTTTCTGATTGTTTTTAACTGTATCATCCGACTCATGTTAACAGGAAATTGCTTTTCAGGAAGTCATGTTTGATGGAGAGGTTTCTTTCTTTTCTTTGAAGCGTTGAAGGAGATATGTTAAGGTGAAAAAAAAAGAAAAAATGTGTTTATCGCACGACTTTCAGTTTTTCTTTTTCGATGAGATGTTATTGATTTAAAAGTATTTTGAGAGCCGATTGTTTGGCAGATATTGCGGAATTTCTAGATTCAAAGACAGCTCATTGTTTAACACGACGCTGGAAATTTAAGTAATTATTCTTTTCACGGCACGTGTTCGAATCACGGAAAGTCAGAAATGATTCTGCAAGTCAAAAAAAGTTTTAAACCTCTTCATTCCAAGTGTACCCAATGGAGTACATTTCAGAATACGGTTTATTAACTACTGTTTGTGCCATTTGAAAGCTAAAACCCCCATTGTTTTTGAAATTGATCAACAGATAGTTTACTTCGTTTTAAACATGGAAATCATGGAAATTGGGAATTAACTATTATTTAAACTAATTATTAATTAAAATATTTAAAAAAAAAGTTATTTTGTTTTGTAATCCTTTTTTAAATCGGAGAACCAAAAAATTGCGTCAAAATTGTTTGTGCTTAGTTCTGGGGTCTGAAGAGGTTACAGTGCAGTTGAACTCGCTTAATACGAAATGCCGAAAATTAGCGAATTTGATCGTATTAGCCGTTGTTCGTAACAACCGTGAATAAGTAAAATTGTGTAAAATAAAATTTTTTTTAAATGCTTGTTTATATTTTAAAAGTAATTACTACTATGTACAATAAGGAGTAAAATAAATATTTTTAAATCTTATTATTGTTGAGAAAAAGTAAACTTATCTTTTAAAAGTTTTCAATTTTAGAAAAAATCCTTCAAGGTTAGGGACCATTCATAAATGATATCACGCTTCGAGGCGAGAGGGGCTTCGTGAAATTGTGACAAAGTGTGACAATGGGTGGGGAAGGGGTAAAAAGAAGTGTGACATCTCTGCTTATACAACATAGCGGCACGTGTGACAAAGAGAGGGAGGGCAGTCCGTTGAAGTGTGATATTTTGGAACAAAGGGGGGGGGAGGGGGGTTCGTGAAATTGTGACAAAGTGTGACAAGGGGAGGGGAGGAGGTAAAAGAAGTGTGACATCCCTGCTTATGAAGCACAGCGTAACGTGTGACAAAGGGTTGGAGGCGGGATCCATTGAAGTGTGACATTTTGGAACAAAGGGGCTGATGGGGGTCAAATATGTGGGGAAAAGCGTGACATCATTTATGAACGGTCCCTTAGCCGTTTTTTAGGTACATTAAATGGGTGGTTTACAATGACTTAAAATAACCAACAATTTCTTTAAAAAATTATGCAAACGAGAAAATTTTTCATGAATAGGTCAGAAATTTTGTTCGTCTTTAGCCGACGAATGAATTTGTATTTTAGCCTTCGTAATATGCGTGAGACATTTAGTGTCATTAAATAGTAAACCAAACTTAATGAACAAATGTTCATTAAATTTGTTCGTATTAAGAAATTCGTACTAAATTCTTGAACACTTCCTAACCTAGTAAATGTACAGAATGCCGTGCTCATACTTAAAGAATTTTAACGTTCTTGTTGGCGTTTGAAATGGCGACAACTGAATGGAATGCGTGAAAGGGACAACGCATGCTTAGAAAGGCCTCAGAGGCAGGAAAGGAGCACTAAATTCTTACATCTGATGATGTGTAATCATATGAAAGGATCATTTTGACCTTGAGTCGTTTAAAATGAGTGATTTAAAATATTCCCTTCCATTTTATTGTTCGCATAAATTAGTACACATTCATAAAAATACATCTTAAAAATCATAGGGGCTATGCGTAATGTCCAATGTCCCCTTTCTGACCCCCTCAAATCATAGGTCTGGCTCGTAAGACAGAAGTTCTTTTCTGTTTCTAAAAGCCAGGGGGTCGGGGGCAGGCCCGTCATTTGGGAGAGGGGGGTAATCACCCCAATGACATTTAGAAATACAATTGAATTTATACATGTTTATGCATTTTGTAGTTTTTTACCTATACTATGCAATTGAAAGTATACTCTTTGCCCTTCTGGAAAATTTTGAAATGACGGGCTTGAGGGGGGGGGGGTATACACGCGTATATATGGTATATAAAAAATATTTTCCGAGGATTAAAAGCTAAGGAATGTACAAAGAATTCAATTGCTAGTCCAAACGATATTAACAACTAAAGTTAAAACAAAATAAAAATTTCATAACTCACAATTTTCCGGAAGTACTTCAAAGGTGAACATTGCTAATGATTTATTACATTAAAGAACCGTTTTAACCTTACCCAAATGTTCATGTCAGCATTTATATAATAACAATGTTCTAAATTTTATCTACGCATCACTCAGGGATACCTGTAATCAATGACGCAGCAACAGAACTTGAACATTAACTTCTACTTATACTCAATTACGGGACTTTTAAAAATAGATATGTACACAGTACCATCACTACGGGGGAAGGGGCGGGTGGGGGCCCGCTACACAACCTTTTGGAACGTGTAAGGGGCGGGTGGGGCCCGCTAACAACCTTTTGGAACGTGTTATGGGGTGAAAACTCGAAATGAGTTCTCGAAAAATACATACAGCTGAATGAAATAATTTTCATTCAGCTGGGGGGGGGGGGGGGGATGACACCAAATTATCACCCTTAAAGTAGTACAACCGAAAAAAAAAAAAAAACACATAAAACAGGCGATTAATTTTTGTATAGGTGCTGTTTCAACGTATCATATAGGGACCATCCATAAATGATGTTACGCTTTTTTCCGATATTTTTTGACCCCCTCTCCACTGTCACAAAATGTGGCAATTCAAATGCCCCGCTATGAAACATATGCGGCACGCTGTTTCATAAGCATGATGTCACACTTCCTACCCTCTCCCCTCGTCACAATTGCACGAACCTCCACCCTTGGAAACGTGACATCATTTATGAATGCTCCCTAACTGAAAAAACAAAAGTCGTTTACTGAACGTTAAACCAAATAAGTAAAATAGAATTTCCTGGGATTTTTTTACACTACTGAAAATAATGTATAAACCAGAAGTTTATACAAGAGAATCTAAAGTTCTTTTTGTGGGGGAGGGGGGTGACACCAAATTATCACCCTAAAATTGAAGGTGCTAGGAACGCCACTGTATTTACAACCGAAAGACACACATAAAACAGATGATAAATTAACGAATAGGGGCTAGGGGGTCATTCATAAATTATGTCACGCTTCGAGGGGGGGGGGAGGTATTCATGAAAGTGTGACAGCTTGGGACAAGAGGAGGGGAGGAGGTAACAAGAAATGTGACATCGTACATTTCGATTTCTATACAAACGTTTAAAGTCAGCAAATTAAACCTATTTTACGCTAATGTAATATAGCGTGACATGTGACAAAGGGGGGGGGGGGGTATGTTGAAGTGTGGAACTTTGTGACAAAGGGGGGGAGGGGGTCAAATATATTGAAAAAAGTGTGACATCATTTTTGAACGGTCCCTAGGTAAACTGACCAGTCAGTTTAATTTGTTCCAAAAGATTTTTTCTAGATGGACGGACAATAGTTGCTTCCTTCTGTGATCTCTGACACCTGAACGATGATTAGAATAAAAATCTTCCATGTTTATTCTCTGGAAAATATCGTCTTCACTCAATGGTCATTGACCACAACCGAAAACCTTTGAAGCCAGAGCCATTTAAAACGCCCCACATTTTCTTAACAAAATGATTTAGTGTCATGTATATGGTACATTAAAAAATTGTCATTTTTTAAAGATATAATAATAAATAAATAAAATAAGAAGGATTCTATTATTATATAATTACGTTCTACTAAAAATTTCGTCAGTACACTGTATGTAAACATTTGTGGTGGACTGAACACGATTCGTGGTGTTCCGTTGATGTCAAGCTGATGATTCATTTTTTGATGTACAATAGAGCCTCGGTTATCCGAGCCCCGATTAACCGAGTTCCGGGTTAACCGATGTACATTTGCCCTTGGAAAGAAACGTGTTTGGCGGCGTCACTGACTGACGTCAGTCACCAATTATTTCTTGGTGAACCTAGAACAACCGTTGAACAGAAAACAATATATATATGCTATATATATAGACTTCTTCAAGAGACAACTTTAACTGGAACATGTACTCTACTGATGCGTACATATAAAATGAGATATTTGTACGTATGTATCGTCATTTTTTCATTCCATAATAAATGTACAGTAAATGCCTTTTTTTACATCTTTGACGACATTTTCATTCATTTCAAACCATGTTTCCTCTCGATTTGGACAGAGTCCATGTTATCCGAGTTTTCGATTATCCGAGGTATCCTCGGGTGTCTGTCTAAAAAATACGTACAGCAGAATGTTTTTTTTTTTAACATATCGTTCTGTTATTTGCCAAGTGTTGCATTTCCAAAAAAAATAAAAAAAAATTTTTACATCAAAAATTTTCTTTTTTTTTTCCCTCTATTTTTACGTACAAGTGTTACATCTGAATTCCCGCTAGAATTCACTGTGACTGTTGGATTTGAGCGGAAAAAATGCGCGGGATGTAGCAGAAGACAGGTGCTATGGTCAATGTTTCAGTTTTAGTTTGACATCCGAAGAGGAAGGATCGCAAAAATTTGTAAGTAAACAGTTGTATCTTTATACTAGGTCCTTCCCATGCGCCAATGTAATCATTGGCAATAAATTCTGTACCTATCGTTGCTGAATGAAATTTTCAGCGGAGAGCTGTAATGTCACATGCAACCTTTTAACGTCAATATTCAGAAAATTATCTTTGCTGATGGATTTCCTAACCATTAGAGATCTCAAGAAGGGACCTAAAGTAAAGTTACAAGATCGACATGTAATGCTCGTGGAGGAGAAAGAGAGAGCCGTACGTCTTGAAGTGGAAAAACACCTACAGGGGGAGTCAGAGTTCGGGGTAATTCTTCCTGATGAGCAGAAAAGGAAGAAGATACAGAACGAAACGGTTGAAAATGATGCACAGCAACGAAGATCTAATTCTCGCAAGAATAACAAGAAAGAGTTTTTGGACGATGAAAAAGAAGCAAGTAGTATGGATAATGAAGACGTAGAAAGGGAGACAATGAAGAAACCACCAAAAAGGAGTGCAGGAAAATTAATGCCTGCCTATCTAAACCCACGGCCAGTTGCAGATAAAAAGAAAGCGGGACTACTGAGTCTTTTGAAGAAAGGCCTCATCCCTCAATGCTATGCATCGTTTTACCAGGGTGTCTAAAGGTCGTCTCCAAAGTGGGGAGTGTTTTATTTACTTACTTTGTGTTTAATTTACTTACTTATGTTTAATTTACATAACTTTTGTTACCAAGCCTAGTGCAATAATTATTACTAGTGATTTAAATTTAATTATTTGTGATTTAAAATAAAAATATATTCCTTTTGTATGCAATTTTGATTCTTTTCTTGTGTTAATGTCGCCCAAATCGACCAATTAGTTGTCCTTTTTACGTAGAAAAAAGTTATATTGGTCCATAAAACAATCAAGTTACCGACCATATTTGAGGCTCAAATAGTTACATTGCCTTATAAAACAGTAAAGCGCACTTATTTTTTTAGGTCCAACTGTTGTAACTGCGTTAAAAAATTAATTACAGGAGAACTTAGAGGCACACATATTATTTATTATAACCATATTTAAGGGAAGGATAGTCAGGATTTTTATATGGACAAAAAAACATTGTCGATGCAACGGGACAAATGGTAAAAAATAAAAACTGTATAAAAAAACTTTAAACCACTCTCCTGAAAAACTGTAGTTTTGCAAATGCAACAGTTGGCAAATAACACAGCGATATGATGTTCGTACACTCATCTACGCATCAAACATTCATGATGATGGCTCATTTGTCTTATTTTCATAGAAATGAGGTATCGCAATGACATTTCGATACCAACGGAGGTACACATTTCATGTGCAAAGAAACTGTCTTTATTCTTTTAGACAGACACATAAAAAAATTTGTAAAACCCTGCAAATCCGAGCCCCGAAAATCCGAAATCACGGGGAATCCGAGCGAGGTTTTTTTTTAAATTTAAGTTTGAAAAACACACGCAAAAATAGAAACTTATTAATTTTGTCACAACAAAACAATTAAAAACTATTACTTATTAAATTTATAAAACAATTGCTATAACAATACAAACTCACAAAATATCAATTTCACTTGAAGTCAGTTACTTCAATTGCCGAAAACCTTCCAGCGGAGGCAATTGCGCGCCAGCGTCGCATAAACATGACATCGTTTGGCTTGGCTGCTGCGTGTTACTATTTTAGTTCTAATTTCTGATTATAATGCATTCCTGTTTATTATTGATTTTCTTTCATTTATTAAAATGATTATATAAAAAAAAATATTGTTACCCCTAAATGCAGTGTTGTTTTTACACAACATATCAAATTTCTCGAATTCTATTTTTCCGAATTAAATAAGAATTTTTTAGTATGTTTTCCACTTATAACTTGCACAAACCAACACAAAAAAAAAAAAAAAAAAATACAAAGAAGAAAAAAAAATTGCGCAGTGTAGGATTAAGTCCTATACCGTAACAAGGGTTCGTTTATTGTGTTATGAATAATTTTTGGCTAATCCGAACAGGCTACAGCCCAAATTTGTTCGGATTTGCGGGGTATTACTGTACATAAAAAATGAATCATTTTCAACTTTACACGAAAAATCGTCTGCAGTAACACCAAAAATGGTTTCAACTAAACGCAAAATTTTTACAGTGATACTGACAGAAATGAGCGAATTATAATTACAAAAACCTTCAGTGGAATAAAAAAACATTGATTCGAATGACCCTCATCGCAGCAGAAAGTACGAAATAGAACGGCCGCCTGGGGTGACACTCGTTCGACAAGAAAAAAAGAACTCACCTGTTATAAAAGTATCCGAGCGTTGACACCCGTCACGGCGATGATACGATATTCCAATTCGCGCGAAATCCAATTTTAACGTGCCGATTCATAAACAGAAATAGCAACAGGTAGGTTCGTCGGATATTCCCGTAAACAATGACACCCTACGATCACACACACACACACTCGGCAAATACAACAAAACAATCAATAGAACGAACCTAGCCCGGTGGATATCTGCTCCTGCTGGATATCTCGGGGTTGCCACATCTGATTAAGAAAAAAGCGCGCCAAGATGAAATGCCGCCAACCGGTGGAAAACGGAAAGGGAAAAAAGCCTCGCGATAAAACTCAGCAAGGTTTCATTCATAAGTGATGCCACGCTTTGAGGGGGGGATCGAGAAAGTGCGAGCGTTTGTGACAAGGGGAGGGGAGGGGTAACAAGCAGTGCGACAATACACATTTTGGTTTCTATAAAAATATTTAAAATCGGCAAATTGAATTTATTTAAAAAGTTTTTTTGATTTTCATAATTTGATTTTAACGTTTTATTGATTATTATTTAAACTAATTATTAGTTAAAATTAATTTTTTTTCCAGTTATTTTGCTTTGTAATCCTTTTTTAAATCAGAGAACCAAAAAATTGCTTCAAAATTGTTTGTGCTTAGTTCTGGGGTCTGAAGATGTACTTTTTACTAAAAGTTTAAAAGAAAATGTTCTTAGGCATTTACTTTTAAAATAAAAGTGCGTGGGTCAATTTTTCAGAATTCGAACAATCAATACATTTTATTGTTCTATACTGATTATCTTTTGTGTTGTAAACCTTAAAATCATTTTATACAAATGAAGTAAACGTGTAATTATTATTATTATGCCCACAAATGCAATTAAAAGTTCAAAAACAAAAGTAGAAACGTGATCAATAATGCAGTGTTTTGTTTCTGGACTGCTTTATGTAATATAGCGTGACATGTGAAACAGTGGGTATGATGAAGGGTGTGACAAAGGGGGGAAGGGGGTCAAATATATTGAAAAAAGCTTGACATCTTTTATGAATGGTCCTTAGAGGGCAGAGGAAGAAGCGTATGGTGGGAGTGCCAAACTCCTAAAAAGACAGATTAGGTAGCTGCCAAGGGGGCACATTTTATTTTTATTTACCTTTTTTGAATATGAATGAGAACAAAATTCGGTATTTTTTTATGTTCTGGGTTATTTTTTATTTTCATTCAATAGTAGGCGCCTTTAATATAGGAGCCCTTTAAAGTGTGGATTCAACGGAGTTTTAAAAAAATAACTACGTAAATAAATAAATAAAATTCATGTGAAAGTTTTTTTTGCGTATAAGTTTCCACTACAAATAAGTTAATTGACACGATTTACGCCATTATACTTTTTTAGCCTCTAGAAGTAGAATTTGATTTCTCTTACTCAGATAACAGTCTGCAGCATTTCAAAAATGAAAAATGACGTGACTTCTTAGGAATTTTTTGCGTGATCTTTCAGATATTTTTTTCATTTCTACGCATGGTCACAAACCTTTGCAGACCTAGTGCATTCCCCGGAAATCGGCATCCACTCTTCCTTAGTACCACTACTATACATGCCCCACTACTTTGAAAATTTGGACGCTCAGATTTCCCCTAGATGGCGGCACCTCAGCTCTAAATGATGCGAAACTGCACTATGGATTTAATGCTCCAAGCCAAACAGATACTCAAGAGATCTTTAACATGCCTCATGACCATACATGGGCGCTGACGACTTTCTGTATCTTGAAAATCTATCGATTTTTCAAAAGATGTTTCTTAACCCTTTAACGCACCTGCCCGTGTCTGACACGCGCGAAAGTTACCGGAAAATTTTATTCCTAATGCCCGTATTTGATCCGTTCACACTTTTGTTTGTATAATACTTTTTCTATACGTAACTTTTACCCCACCCTCCGCTCTCTAGTCACCCGGCCACAACTTAAATTGAAAAGAATAACTTACTGTACTACTTTTTAAGAAAAAACTCGTGCTTTATGGGGAGCCAGCATCCAAAAATGTTGAAAAACACCAAAAAAATTTTTTATTGGCTTAAGTAGTAAAATAAATCTTTAAAAATGTTCCCTAAAAGTTTCAGAAACATTGAAGCAATATTTATTGACTTATCATTGACTTTATTACTTCGTGAGGCGTCACCTTGTAGTGCCACCCTCTATGCTGAATAATATCTTTCTTTTTGGAATTCATGTTTTTAAAATCTGGCAACCAGCTGTTTTGTTTTAGTTCAGAGTTTCAGTTTCGTAATGAAGCGTCCGTTGCTATTTGGATATTGAAAATAAAGAATGTTTTCTTAATATGTCTGCCATTTTATGAATCTAAAGAAACTCTTGCATGAAAGGAATTTAGGAACGTTTAGAATTAGGAAGCGCCTAAAACCTTTTCATTCCGAAACAGTAACTGTGCTGAATATAAGCCACATATAAATTTTTTAAAATAAATAAAATAAGCAAGAAGCACTTTCATCGTGACTGTAACTAAAAAAAAAAAAGTTCCAAACTTGAAATTTCGATAAAGGATTTATAAGTTTTTGCAAGCCGAAAACTTAAAATGCTGTTTTCTGTCATTTTGTTTTTTGCGCATTTCATCTCAAATTCAAAGCACAAAAGTTTTACTTTAAGAGTAATGAATCAATAAAAAAATTCTTTGAGACTTTACGCCAATTTTTGAAAAAGAAGATGCATTTTTAAAAATTGCTAAATTTAGTTTTAAAAATTAAAATTTTCAACTTATATTAAGAAATTCAGTTTTCTTTAAATTAAATTTCGTATGAAGTGATATAACATGACATGAGACAAAAATTGTAAATAAAAACATCATAGAGAAAAAAAAAACGGTCTTATAGTGCCCGCTCACATTGAGGGGCTAATAAAATTTTTAAAAATAAAATTTGACATAACTGGGATATTGCGGGTTCCGGATATGTAAAAATGTGTCGCATATCGGAATTCCGATGCCCTCTTTGGGGGGAGGGGGGGGGGGCGCGTTGGATGTGTGCGTGTCAATCAATGGAAACAACAAACCACAATAAACACAGACACATTTTTTTTAAACACAGATCATTTGTATTTACAATGAATGCCATATTTTACACAGTTAAAAATAGTACAAGAAGCATTTCGTGTTTACAAAATTCTGTCTTCTTCTCTTGAATACTTACACAGTCTTAAAATTTTTTGAATAACATTAACCCTTTCTCCCCTGAATTTTATACTTTACAAAATTCTTTTTTTTCTTCAACCTATTATGATACAACACACACAGACCTGCATACGATGTATATTAATTGTGTATAAACACAAATGTATAATATATATGTAGACATACATATATACATACACATGCCTATATCGTCATTTTAGTGTACATCTAGAAAAATGAGTACTCAAAATAATTTTATTTCAAAATATTTAAGATTAATCTCAAAAAAGTGGACAAATATAATTTTTATATTATTTTAACTTAAGCTTTTTAGCTTTTATTAGGCTCTTGAAAATAAATCTCAAAAAGTCACTTTTAGTCATAATTACTCCTTTTACGCCAACTAGGGGTTTTTGACTACTTGAGAATCAGTGGTGTAGAAATGTGAAAAAAGGTAGCGGGCAGGGGGGGGGGGGGCGCTTACATATACGAACGAAGTTATTAAAATCGAAAACTGGGTACGCTTGTGGTAAAATTTTAAAAAAGGGTGGGACAATTTTGTTATAAATAGGGGGATACTATCCCCCCCCCCACTGGCGCAGCTAGACCTGGATGGGGGGGGGGGATTTTCGGGAGAAGTGAGCTAATTTCATTGTTTTACAACAAAAATTGATCAAGCTCTTGACAATCTTAACCCTTTCTGGAGGGGAGTTGCCCCCAAAACCTCCCCTTATCCACGCCAGTGCCCTCCCTTACTTTTAAGTGCTGCTAATACTAGTATTTCAACGCCTGTAAAAGCTCCCCTCCCCAGGAGAAAATTCTGGCTACAGTACTAAACACCGTTTTACTAAAATAAAAAAAAAATCCTATTGGAGTAGGATTTAAAATCTTTTATAATAGTACTAGTAAGCCCGGCGGTCATACGAAATGACCGCTGTTCTAGATATTAATAAATATGCAATTCTCCCAGTAACCGGAAATCCACATTAAGTCAAAGAGATATTTATCAGGTAGAACAGTCAAGTTTAATGAATAAATAATAAACATATAATCATTTCGGAAAAAAAAAATCTAAGTTATAATAATCTGTAACATGAAAATATTATTTACTGTTTGTGAAAACTATTTATTTATATCCAACATCATCATCGTCAAAACAAGTTTTAACGAAACTGGAAAAAAGAGCGCTGCCACTTTAATATATATAAAATCAAAAGGATTAAATTACATTCGCGTTTACATTCATTTTTAACGGAGATTGAAAATCTATCGATGGCTCATTCAAAATGCTAGACCTTTAATTATGAGTCGTTTTTATTACAGAAACAATTGTCTAGATGGCAGCACGATGCAGTTTTCTCGGAGTAAGAAATTCGGAATAAGCTATCGGCGACAGACACTTAAGCGGCTTATATATAAGGTGTGGGAATATGCAAAAGACTGAAATAGTCAAATGATATTGCTATTTTCTCTATCTCCCGTCAAAATACTGCAGTCCCCTCCATTTGAAAATTTGAGTTTGAACCCCCATAAATAACATTTATTTTTACATCGACAAAGAAGACACACTGCTTTATGTACTTTTATTGCTAGCCATTGTGCATGATTTGTAATTCTTAAAAATCACCCCCACCCCACAAAAAAGAATAGAGATAATTTAAAAAGGTTTGAGTCATTTTTAACTCATATATTCTCAAAGTAGCATGTATGCTACTTTATGACAAGGCAGTAGCCAGAAAGTTTTTCGAGGGGGGGGGGGGGGGGGCTGATTTTGAAACACTTAAGTTGGGGAAAGTTTCAGAGAAGAATATATGCTACATTGCGAAAAATTTCGGGATTTCAAGGGGGGGGGGGGAGGGCTCTGCCCTCTGGATACGGTCTTGCTTTATGAAAATAAGGGTTAAAATGACCTTTCGAGATGAGATTCTTAAAAGTCATTTTAATTGATCTCAGTGGACAATTAAACTCAACTGAATTCCCACTCCCCCAAAATCATTCCAATAGTCCCATGGGCGAAAGGGTTAATTCGGGTGAAAATTCGTCGTTCTCTGAATCGAACATCAAAGTTTCATGCGCAGACACACATTCTCCAAAATATAGTATGTACAGGCGGACATTGCTAAAAATAGAAATTCCACAGAAAATAAGTGATATTCAATGTCGCATACGTTTTTGCTAATATAGTGGGCACAAAAGCTTCAGGGTATAAAGCACGAATCCACTTGAACCCATCTTTGTTCAGATTTTTTAAAAAAATTACACGTGTTTTTATTCTTTTCCACAATATACAATGAAAATAACCACATACATTTTAAGAGATGTAAACAGGAATAGCACAAGAATTTCGTTTAATGGGCGTTACTGGGTTAATTTGCTATATGACGAAACACTCTTTTTTTGTTCCATTTTAGTTACTAAACATTAAAATAACTTTATAAATGTTGTAGTCTGTGTAAATTAGAATAGGCGCATCAAGGTCGCGTTTCCTGCTTTGTTACCATGGCAACAGCGAGAAAGATAACAGATTCAGACTTTTTTTTGCACTGCAGTTAAGGCAATGGCATGACGACACCTCCGATTCAAAATACTAGAATAATTGAGAAAAAGTAATAAGAAAGAATTTTTATTTTCCGTTTACTTATTTTTGATATTAAGTAAATGCAATTCAATGTCTCATATATTAAATCTGGAATGTTTAGATAAGATGTTAACATTTACAAAATATAAAATACAATAAATTAGATATACAATAGCTTTCTGAAACACATCAAAATATTAGAATACGTTATGTGACGCAATCCATTTTCGCCATTGAAGAATAAATCTGATTTGAATCCGTCTATTATTATTATAACTAAAACAACAAACTGACGTATCATGTTCCCCAAACCAAGTGGGGGAAAAGTTTCTGGCACGGAAACCATGGCGACCAGAAGGGGAAAAGGTAGAGTTGTGTGACCTTGACCTTGACACACCAATTCTAATTACACAGACTATAAGTAAACGCGAAATCATTAATATGCTCACAAATGTCATTAAAAGTTCAAAAATAAAATTAGGAACGTAATCTATAGCTTTGTTTCTGAACTGCTAAGTACATATTCTTATGTAATAAAGTGTGACATGTGACAATGGAGGGGGGTATGAGGTAGTGTGGCATTTTGTGACAAAGAAGGGAAGGGGGTCAAATACGATGAAGAAGTGATTCAGGGAGAAATTTTCTCCCATCATAAAATTATACTTCTTATCTAATTTAAGTTTATTTGTTTGATGCTCATTTGACGTGCCTTTGCAATCCACAAACAAGCAGAGACCTCAACCAATCAAAATAGGGTGTCGTGAAATACACATCATTTGATTGGTTAAGTACATTGCTGGATAGGTGAAGTTCGTGATGAGTGTTGAGAATGCGGCATTCTTATCTTTTTTGTCACAAGTCTATTTACGTTTCTGAAGGGGAGGGGACATTGTAAATACTAAAGAAGTCTCAACAAAATATTTTACTTTCCACAAAATTGAATTTTAAAAATTAATGTTTAAAAACCCGCACATTGATTTCAAAAAATATTGATTGATTATTAATATTATGTTTTCATAATCCACTTATTCAATTAATGTTACATGAATTATTTAACATTAATTGATTATTAATAATATTTTTTTATATTCCACTTATTTAATTAATATTAAATAAATTACTTAATATTAATATTTGAATGAAAAACTCAATATTAAATAATTTATTATTTAATATTACATAAACTATTTAATATTAATATTTGAATGAAAAAATTAATATTAAATAGTTTATTATTTAATATTAATTGATTATTAATAATATTTTTTATAATATACTTATTTAATTAATATTACATAAATTATTTAATATTAATATTTGAATGGAAAAATTCATATTAAATAATTTATTATTTGATATTAATACTTTCATACTGATAAGTTTGAAGTCAATCCACCCCTAAAGGTTCCCACCCCATATAGAAAACAAACATGTACAAATTTGACACCTGCAAAAAGCTATGCTTAATGTCATGATAAAATTAATATAAAATTAGATCATTACTAGTCAACCAGTGCGGAATTCCGCATTTTATGCAATGAATATTTATTTTAATAAATAATTTTAATACTATATTTTCTACTATTTTTTACTTTAATGCTTGAAAATAGAAACACCAAATAAAATATAAAAGAGCCCTTTTTAAATTTAGTTTATCGAAAATCAAAGATCCAGCAAATCAATTAATTGGAGAAAACGAAATGCGGGACTCGAACCATGGGTGCTGGGTATACCAGCCTTGCGCTCCTAACCACTCGGCCTCTAACCAGCAAATACAGCACCAACTTGGCATCCATTAAAGGACCTCTTCTTAAATGATTTTATACTTCAAATTTAAGAGAAGCGGTACATATAATTGTATATTTTTCCAGTGTAGCGGTTGAGGAAAGCTTTAAAGTGATACCTCATTCATAAAATTTGATGAAGTATTAAGGAAGTTATGGCGTACTGACCAAAAAAAGGCCTTGAGAAATAATATATGCGATTATTTTAATTATAATTTAATGATTTATCGTAATAATTTTATGCCTACGAAAAAAGGAACGTTGATGAGTTTTCTAATTTATATTTTTAGTAAATGTAGAAGATATTAAATCATGTCAGAAGTCGCACATCAGACAAATACACACACGAATTTAATAGCCAACATAAAATACAAAGCATACATTCATTGTATAAACACACACATACATCAAGACATGCACACGTACAAGCACACTGCTTTCCATTTCTGGGATTCACATACAATGCGCAGCAGTTCTTAGATTTAATGAAGTGGGAAAATAATGATTTTTTTTATAATACATAATTTTCAATACTGTTGAAGTTTCAGAGCAAATCACTGATTAATCTTTTAACAGCTTTATTTAAGATAACTTGCTAAGCAGAATTTTTTAAAGAGATTAACCTTAATAAGAGATTTTTGGCAAATTTGGGTCAAAAAAACTCTTTTCAATGCCGACTCCATGGGTGATTCTGGGTGAAAATAAATTTTCTTAACTTCACACAAAATTTTCAGTAAAAGTATGCACCATTCATTTAAAATAAAGATTACACACATACTTAGGTGAACATATCCCCCTCCCCACCCAATACATACGTGTATATATTTAAATATAAGCTCAAACAAAATGCTTAGGGTGATAATTAAATGAAAGGTCTAATATTAATACCGAAATTCTTTTATTTTCTCTGGATCTGTTATTATACTGTCTTGAAAGTTTTTTTTTAAAGAAGTACAAAATATTTTGCTTGTCTGAAGGGGAAAAAGTACAGATATTATTCTTCAAAGAAATCTTAAAATTAGAAAGTTAAAAATAGTTCGAAAAAACAATTTGATTTTTTAATTTTTGGAACAGGCCCTTGAAAATTTTCGGAAATGTCGGAGAGTTTCTGATCAGAATCACCACTGGTCGAGCCATTGACAAAGAATTAGGGTAAACACATATCACATAGCAGAGACAATAGTGGTATATCTCAAATAAATAAATAAATAAATAAAATAAAACAAAAAAATCAAGTAATTTTAATTTATTTGTACTACAGGTTATGGGACCGTCCATAACTTCTTCGGACCCCAGAACTAAGCACAAACAATTTTGACAATTTTTCGGTTCTCGGATTTAAAATATTACATAACAAAATAACTATAAAAAAATATTTTTTTTTTAATTTTAATTAATAATTAGTTTAAATAATAATATGTTTAAATCAAAGTAAACGATCTGTTGATTCATTTCAAAAACAACGGGGTATTTTAGCTTTCAAATGGCACAAACAGTATTTTAAAATGTACCCCATTGGGTACACTTGGAATGAAGAGGCTCAATGATGTCACACTTTTTCCCATATATTGACATCCTCCCCTCTTTGTCACAAAATGTTACTTTAACGGACCCCCCTAGTCACATGTGACGCTATGTTGCATAAACATGATGTCACAATTCTTATTACCCCCTTCCCCTAGTCACAATTTCACAAACACCCCTTCCCCTCGAAGTGTGACATGATTTACGAATGATCCCTATGCAAAAACTCTTGGCAAACCATTATTTTATTTATTTTTTGTTTCATTTTAAATGCTAGATATTAAAGGAAGAAAATAAATGTTGACTTGTGCTGCTTTAATATGCAGTTGTATAAGTATCACAAAAAACCTGTGTTTGCTTTACTTAATTACATACAAACATTTAACTTAACCAACATTACATTTAACTTAAACTTTAATTACATTCAAATTTGAAAAAAAAAAAAAAACACCAAACGAATAGGTATGTTACATAATGATTGCACACTTTGTTATCCAATACATAAAACTTTTGATTAAAATTTTCATGAATTGTTGAGCCTATCATGGCTAGTTAGTTACTTACACAAACAGATTTGTCTGTATACATTGGCGTGGTTAACCCCCAATTAATTCACAGGGAGAGAAAATGCCAACATTTGGCACAACCTACTTGTGCTAATAAAAAACGCAAGCAAAATTGATATTTTCAAATTCAACAAGTGTGTTGGATTGCTCGCAACATGACTGGCAAACTAGACCGAGCCCCGTTTTTGCATTAAAATACAATACTTGCAAGTATTCATTTCAACAGGAATTACATTCCACTGTTGACTTTTTTCGATATTCAAAATTTTCAAGATTGATTTTTAAATCTAAATATTTTTTTTAGTCCGATTTTAAAAATTTGGACAAAAAAATTAATTCAAAACATTTAAAAATTAAAATAAATTAAAAAATTAATAAAAAAAAATTAAAATAATAAATAAAATAAATTTAAAAATTAAAATTAATTAAAAAACTAATCAAATAAATCAAAAAAATAATCAAGTAAAAAAATTGATAAAATTATTTTAAAAAATGAATAAATTTAGCAAACACATACCCAATAGATAAATTCTACGTTAAAAATGCGGCAAATCAAGAAAATGATATTTTTATAAAATAACAAAAATTTCAATATTTTAATGCCTTTAAATTTTAATGTAGGGTTTTTATGTGTATATACACACATTTATATTTAAAGAGAAATGAAATTATTTTAAAAATAAAATTTTTTATTCAATTTAACACAAAGGCAAAAATTTTGTTATCTGGGGAAATGTTCAGGTTTGGAAAATTTTCAGCACCCTGGCTAAAGTAGTTTAAATTTTCAAAATTTTAATTGGTAACAACTAAAAAATAAATTACCTTTAAAATACTTTTAATTAAAATGAATCAAATGATAAAATACATTTGTTGGTTATATTAGATTAATTATGCGCCTAGCAATGCTACCCTTTTCTAATTAATGGGTTTCCGTTATTTTAAATCATTTGTGCAATTTAGAAACTAAAATTATGACAGCCGACACAATTCATACCACAAAACCCCAGAAAAACTCGTGCAGGCCGAGCTTTCGTAAATCCTGGCCTGCGAATAATACATAAGTATATCATTTGAGCATCTTTTAAAAAACAATAAATTTCAACACTAAAATTTATAAACACAACAAAGAAAAAGATAAGCACATTAATAAAAATTTATTTATGATTTAATAACAATGATTTTTTTTTTTTTATATAAATTGAATTCTCTGCTCAAAGCTAAACAAATTCATGTATCACACACAAAGATAAAAAATCAATTTGAAACATAAAATTTTATAAAATTTGATTCCTCAAAACAAATTATAAACTCATCGAACGATAACCAATCTATCACATGGACACTCACGGAGAAACGCACATAATTTTTCTTGAATAATAGTAAATGATTTTTTAAAAAATATGTCTCATTTTTCAAGAATTTTATATTTACGTATGGTATAGACTTCTTAGCAAATATTTTAGCAAAATTGATAAAAATTATTTCGTCAACTAGCCAATCGAATGATTGACTGAATTTTTCATAATTTTTCCAATGATTCCGGGTTAATTTTAAGGGTTATTTGCGAGATTATGAAAGCCATGAGTACATTCATAGCAAATATATACATAAGCTTGAAATAATCCCATGCTAAAGTCAACATTAGGCTAATATCTGAAATAATAACAATAATGAGCTGCAGAATTGCAAAGGAAAAGTCATAAAAAAATGACTTTTATCAATCTTAATCAAAATTTTATGGGCAGGTTGTTTTTTATACATCAATGCATATTATATGTAAAAAACAACAAAATACAAAATACACAAACTAAACATTGTCAATGTACGCTAACTGTGATTTTAGCAACGCAGACGCAAATGTTTAACATTATTTTATTGCAGGACTGCTCCTGCCATTTAGGGGGGGGGGGGGCAATTGACCCCCATATTGGGTATGTGTTTGTTAAATTTATTTTATTAATTTTTTTAAATTTATTTCAATTTTTAAATTACTTACATTTTTATATATTTTATTTCATTAATTACTATTATTTTTTAATTTTTCATTTTTTTTCATTTTTAAATTTTTCATTTAAAATTTATTCTTTATTTTTAAATTTTTTTCATTTTTAAATTTATTTCATTAATTTTTCATCCAAATTTTTTAAAATTGGGAAATATAATGGATTTATATCTATGTAAATGCATTTTGTTGTTTTTGAAATGCAATATACATCGACCTTACACCCTTTGCCCTCCCCACCCACTGGAAATGTTTGAAATGAGCGCCTGTGAAGGGGTGTGCACCCCCTCAAGAGCAAAGGTACACCTCCTAAAGAGCCCCTCAAGAATGCCCCCCCCCCAAAATGGCTAAAACCCACTAAACATTTTAAGACATAGTCTGCACTATGACCCTCCCCTCCCCCCCTTCATTCCATTGCCATTTAAAAGCTCATTTTCAGACAATTTTTTGCCAAATTTAGCTTGGAAATGTTTCCTTGCTAGGTGAAAAATATGAACAGTTTAAAACGTAAATGTCAGTTTTAAACATGACTTTTAAATTTTAAATATAAAAGTATAACAAATGTAAAAATTGACATTTTTTTCTGAATGAGAACAATGTATTAACCCTACAGCAGCTTTACATTCCAAACAGGAATGAAATAATATTAGAATGAAACTTACGTTGTAATTTGTTTGCTATTACTTTTACGAGCGGGATATATGTACATTATCACATACATTGGTCTTTTAAGTACATTTTGTACGACTTCATAAATTGCAGAAAGAAAATTTAACAAAGAAAAATTGGAAAAAGTGCAAAAGAAAATTTAATAATGAAAAATTGAGAAAATTGCAGAAAGAAAATTTAATAAAGAAAAATTTCAAAAAGGAAATTTAATAAAGAGAAATTGCAAAACTTGCAGAAAGAAAATTTAATAAAGAAAAATTGCAAAATGAAAATTTAATAAAGAGAAATTGAGAAAATTGCAAAAAGAAAATTTAATAAAGAGAAATTAAGAAAATTGCAGAAAGAAAATTTAATAACGAGAAATTGAAAAAATTGCAGAAAGAAAATTTAATCAAGAGAAATTGAAAACTTTAAGAAAATTCAATAAAGAAAAAGTGAAAAAATTGCAAAAAGAAAATTTAATTCAGAAAAAAAATTTCAATAGCAAAAAAAAAAAAAAAAAAAAATTAAAAGTATAATTATTCATTAAAAAAAATATTAACAAATTTAAGAAATTTCTTTTGATACCGAGCTTCATATCCGTTTCCTTCAAATACGAATTTGAGAAAAAATTAAGAAATATTTTCTTTACAGTGAATAAGAGAATTTATTCTGCCAACCAGAAGAGAATCAAATGTAAATATTTCTAATTATTTTCAATAATTATTATTAATTTTAATTAAATTATAATTCACATTTGAATCACATTGAATATATGCAATACATATTAGTACAGGGGTAATATTTTTGACCATTTATATTCATCCTATCACACATTTGGAAATATGTAGATACAAAATAAATATTTTCAGGTTTGGAAAAAAGAGGGTACACATAAAAAAACAAAATGAAATAAAACCTACCACTTTGGATGGAAAAAATCTAAACATTTAAAAAAAATCATTTTAAAATCTGCTCTGTTTTTTCTTCTGCTTTATTTATTTTCCCCCCGAACCCTCTTTTAATAAATAAAAAAATTCTCAATTTAGAATTTTGCATTCTTCATTCATTGCATTTAATATTTTGCATCTATTTTCCAAAAGGCAACATAAGCTTTTTGATGCCATGGAATCAAGATAAATCAGAAAAATGTCACAAATTGTCACAATAATGTGACTGTTTATAAAAAATAACCATTTTTCCATTTTTTTTGCTGATGTGATTTGTTGCAGGGCCTAAACTAATACTTCTGTTTTGGGAGCAACAGGTGTATGCATACACAGGGGTGATTCTCCATTTAAAAAAAAATTCTGAACTTCGTAATGAATTTCGCTAAACAAAACTTGCCAAAAAAAAAAGAGCATGTACCACAAAAATAATATATATAGATGCCTTTATGCCCTTTCTGCAAAAAAAATTATCTTTTTCTATGCAGTTCACAGCCACAAATTGTCTGAATTTATGGCACAGAATCACCCGTGTATCCAATACCGGTCACAAAATATGATGCAAGAGGAAAAAGTTGCACGTAAAATTGCTGTAAAAATGTTGCATTTAGTTGCCACTACTTTTGGCGTTACTGAACACGATTTTTGGTGTTTAGTGGGTGTAAAGTTGAAAATGATTCAATTTTGATATACTTCATTTTTTTTCAAGTGTCTGTAAAAAAAATAGACAGTTTTTTAGCCCATGAAAGGTGTTCACTCTGCTGCATATTTAAATTTTATTGTGATGGCTCATTCCTATGAAAATAGGATAAAAAAAATAATGGTATGAATTCTTGAAGCGTAGATGAGTTAACACGAACATCATAACGAACATCGTGTGCTAAATAAACACGACGAAGCCAAAACTTACGCATAGTTAACGATTTTGTTTTCCAATTTTTTTCAAACTTAAACATATCATTTAACAGCTTTATTCTTTATTTCGAGAATTATTTCTTATTTTAAACGATGAGAATGTTGCATGCATTAAAAAGAATTGAAACAAAAAATTAACCAGAGACATTACGACATTTGAAAGTTTGCCCCTATGGTCACAAAATTATATTTAAAAATTTAAAATTAAAGTTTCAAGGAAAATAAAAATAAATTTTATTTGTTTACCTTTAACCAAAGCATAAGAAACATCGCAAATTTGAAAAAACCAGTTTCCATCGCGGATGCAAAAAGATAGGTTTTTCAAAATTTGGGAAACAAATGCACGAAAAACGGCAAATAAAAAACACTTTTTAGAGGGTAATAATTTCTAAATTGAACATTAAGAAGGAACGATGATTACTATTAATAATTACTGATAAGATCGTTGGACCTTCAGGATAAATCAAGAATGAAGAAAGAATTCCTCGCTTTTTGTAATTTCTTGCAAATTTCCCGCTGTCTGTATTTTTTGAGACAGACACTTAAAAGAATTTTGGCTTTTCAAAATTTAGGCAACAAATGTACGAAAAACAGCAAATAAAAAAACTTTTTAGAGTGAAATAATTTCTAAATTGAACTTAATTAAGGAAACGATGATTACTATTAAAAATTACTGATAAGATCGTTGGACCTTTAGGATAAATCACGAACGAAAAAAAAATTCTCCGATTTTTGTCATTTTTTGCAAATTTCCCTGCTGTCTGTATTTTGAGACAGATTTAAAAGAATTTAAAATACATCAAAAAAACGAATCATTTTTAACACCAAAAAATGGTAGCTAACTAAACGCAAAATTTTCACAGTGTAACTAATAATAATAATGATTTAAAACATACATGTCCGGATAATTTTCCAACAAAGCCAAAAAACTTTCAGATCATCAGTGAGAATATAGACGAGCCCGGAGACTACCCCGCGAAGAGCATTCGAAATGAACGGATCGGAAAAGAAACATGACTAGGAATCGTTCTAAGGTGGTCCCGTCCCCCCTTTCTTGACAGGAACTGAAGGAGACAGAGTTTCGACGATACATATCCCATAATTCAGCACCATTTTGAGCATTCCACGTTTCCGACGATGCGCTCATCGATGGTCTCCGTCCGGATGGAATTCCAGAGAGAGGAAGTCGTCTTTGCGAGCGAAATATTCGTCCAACCTTTCCTTAGCGTACCTGGGACAGAAACGGACTCGATGAGAACAGAGTTTAAAAAAATAAACAATTATCCAAAACGAGTAAGCCCAGCGGAAATATGAAATGACCGCTGTTCTAGATATTATAAATATACAATTCTCCCAGTGACCGGAAATGCACATCAAGTCGGAGAGATATTTATCAGGTAGAACAGTCCAGTTTAATGAATAAATAATAAACATATCATTTCGGAAAAAAATAGTCTTACCGAAAAAAAAACATCCAAGTTATGATAATCTGTAAAATAAAAATATTTACTATATAATCAAATTGTTTGCGAAAGCTATTTATTTATATCCAACATCACATCGTCAAAGCAATCGTTTTAACGACACTGGAAAAAAGAACGCTGCCACTTTAATAGATATAAAAAGCGTAGACGATCAATAAATTAAAACAAAGAAAGAAGGATAAATTTAATTCGCGTTTACATTCATTTTTAACGGAGATGGCAAATCTAGCGATGCCTCACTCAAAATGCCAGAGCAATGTTTTGATTATAAGTGGTTTTCATTGTATAAACAATTGTGTAGATGCCAGACAATGCGGTTTTCTCGGAGTAAGAAATTCGGAATAAGTTATCGCCGACAGACACTTCAGCGGCTCATATATAAGATAGATTACGCCACAACAAACTTGATATGAAAATTGAAAATTTTAAAATGAAGAGAGAAATCAAGACTTAAAAAAAAAGACCTACAAATACAGTAGATCGACGCTTAAACCGGATGTCCAATCGACCAGATTGGTCCGGGACCATGTGATTTATTTTCCTGCGCTCCCGGGGGGGTGAGGGTGGGGGGGGGGGGAATACGAAACTCCCGTCCTTCAGATTTTCTGAAGGATGCTGACTGCTTCCTTTGCCTTATGGCGTTCCAAGAAAGAGGGACCCCCCCTCCTCTCAGGTATGTTCGATTCAGTTACAATTAGAGTGGGGAAGCTGCTCACAAAATCTCTTGAACGAGGACTCAAAATTCGGAAATCCAGAAAGATCGCAACGCCGAGAGTTCCGGATTGGAGGTCCTATCCTGTAGTACTACTTCTGTATCATTTTTTGTCGATATTTAAACAAAAATTAGAAATGAAGGGAAGAAAAACTTCTAATCGCGCAATTGTGAAAAAATATGCACTACCGCAAGTGCCCGGAAAACGTGAGAAAGGAAGCTGCCTAAACCTAAGGATCATTCCATAAATGAAGTCACACTTCCAGGGGGGAGGGGATCCGTGAAATTGTGACAGTGTGACAAGGGGGAGGGGCTGCTGAAATGCAACATATTGTGACAAGGGGGGTAGGAGGTCAAATATATGGGAAAAAAGCAGGATATCATTTATGAATGGCCCCCTATCCCTATTTATGCTTTAAAAATGTGAATCCATTTATCCGGATTTTTCTTTAACCGGATCCACCTTGGTCCAGGTAATCGGCGCTCCACTGTAATGAAATACTGTAAAATCCCGAAAGTAACCCCCCTCTTTTTAAAAACCAAACTGGCAAATTTTGGATAGGGGGGTTATAATCGAGATTTTCGGAAAAAAAATGAAAAAAAAAAAATGTTTTTAGTATTAATTAAGAGCATTTACTGAAGATAAATAATAAGTATTACCCATTTAAAATTATTTTAAAAGCATTAATATAAAACAAGATTAAAAAATAAATAAACAAATATCTGTCTTATAAATTTGTAATAGAAAATTGATCGCATGGGGATGGCATCTTTGACTGAAGAAAGAATTTAGCACTTAAGTTAGCAGAAATCCCTATAATTTAAATTTAAAACTCATAAAACGCAAATTTGGAATGTTCGGGGCCAGCGCTATATCGGTATTTTGTAATGTGCCGAATTTCAAAACACGACCAAAAATGGCGGACTTACACGATCAAAGATGGCGGCTAATGAACGAATCAACGCCAAGAAAGAATTTAGCACTTGAGTTAGCAGAAATCCCTATAATTTAAATTTAAAACTCATAAAACGCAAATTTGGCATGTTCTTGGCCAGCGCTGTATCGGTATTTCGTAATGTGTCGAATTTCAAAACGACCAAAAATGGCGGACTCACAAGATCAAAGATGGCGGCTAATGAACGAATCAACGCCGAGTACATGAAATTTATTTTTAAGCATATAGACCTTGAATACTTATGAAAAAATAAACAAATAAAATAAAACACAAAATACAAAAAGAAATTGGACATATTTTCTCTTTGTCATAAGAAAATAATACAAAATTTGTTTTAAAATAGTCAGCCATTTAGGAAGGGGGGTTATATTAAGGAATATGGAATGATTCCACTTTAGGTGAGAAACGGGGGGGGGTTACATTCGATGGGGGGGGGGGGGGCTACTTTCGGGATTTTACGGTATTTTTTCTAATTTTGTCATTTTTCCTTCATACCACATTTATCCATTATGTTGATGAGGCTGGGTGATTTCTTTATTTCTAATCAAAATTGACACAAATGAGTCCTTTTTTTTTCTTTTTCAAATTTTAAAATTAAGCTATTTTACTTAATTTTAAGACATTATGTGATGCTTCATATAAATAAATGATTCTTAATGTAATTTTAGGTGCTGAATCTGAATATGAACTTCATTCTTCTTATAAGGGCAGGAGTTAAAAAAAAAAAAAGGATTTTAATAAAATTCATCTATAGCCACAGCAGACTCTTGCGGAAATGGCAGCATGCAAAACCTCACACGGTGGCAAGTTTTAGGGAGCACATACATGCACCCCCCCCCCCCCCCACCAAGAAATAAAATTCCTAAACAACCCATTAAATAATTGTTAAGAACATATTAACTTTACTTTTAATTGTGTGAAACAATATACCGTGAAACCTGCGTAACTTGACCAATTGCGGTGCGGCACTTTAGTGGTCAATTTAGACAGGTGGTCAACTTATGGAGGGTGGAGGGTTTTTTTTCTCATTTCTTACACTATGCGTTTATTCATTTGTGACTCATTAAAATATAACTTCATGTACTAATTTTACTTTAACGTTACTTTAAAATTAGAAATTGGCAATTTTTTCACAAATACCTAAAATATTGTTAGATAAATTTTATCTGAATGATTCACAATGTATCCTATACAACTTTAATATTAAAGTACTTAGTTAAAATAAAGATAAATATGTTTTTTACTAATTTGATGGTAAAGATTCCCCAAAAACGCATCATTTTTCAAAATTGCTAGATCGATTAGAAGAAAAACTTCTTTAAAGATCAAGAATTCTCATAGTTGTTTTCTCACATGGGTAACTTACACAGAGGTTTAGGCACACTTTATATGGATGTTTCATCCATCTACACAAATACTGGTCTAACGTTAAAGCATAAAAAATATCCTGGAGAAGCTAGTTTAATTTTTTTTATCTTTGCAATTATAGATAAGCAAATAAATATAGTAATAATGAGGCGGTCCACTTACAAAGGTTTCCCTACATTAAACAGGGTTCCCACTCTCATCTCTAAGTCAAATTTAAGGCCTTTTTAGGGCCTTTTCAAGGCCAAGTGTAACTTTTTTAGGGCCTCATATAACATTTAGAATGACTTTTCATTGAAGAAATAAGAATGATATTGTATGTCGTGTGAATACATAGTCAAATGTTCAACACTGAAATTAACTATAATAAAAATAAGAACAATACTGGAAATGACATTAAAACTTTGCTATCACAACTGAAGAACTAATAATTTTTCCTCCAACTGATTTTAATGTATATTTAATGCATCTTCATGCGCGATCAATTAATTGTTACGAATAAATGCTTTCCTCAGAATGGTGAAGCAGCAACAAAAGTCAACTTTTTCAAATTTTATCTTAAATTTAAAGATTTATTCCTTTAATAGTTATATTTCCTTCATAGTTATAAATATTATTCTTAGCTCACTTTTCAATCTATAAACCACAACCAGATTTTATTTTGCGTCCAACATTTCTCAGCACATAATCTGCAGTGCCCAGTGTATTATCCAAATAATATGATATGTCTTATGATTATGCCTTTTATACATGTAAATCCATGCAACTAAAAATTTTGAAAGAATAAAAACAACATATATTACGCAAATTTTGCAAAAGATTCTGAGGCGGCAACGAACCCCCTTTTCAATGCAAAAGTGCACTTCTAGGTAAAAGCATCCAACTGAAGATGTATCCATTTATTTCCTTAAACCACACTTTATCTGCTCAGATGTATGACCTAAAATAAATGTGTCTTTTCCTTCATAAAAATGAGCTTTTAAACCATTATAAAGCAAGCAATAGCAATGTCTTAAATCAATGTTCTTTCTGAAGGCAGATTATTTAAAAAACAATTTAAGCATTGCATTTTAATAAGGCTACAATAATGAATACTAATAATTATCAACACGACCGTCTAAAGTTTGGGTTAAGTTAAAAATAAGGGGAAAAATGCTGACTGTAGGTATGTTTCTTCATTCTTTATTTTCCCCATAACATAGGATTTCTCAAGCAATTTCATGGTATCCATGATTTTACTGTGACCCCTTCGGCTCTGAGATAATTTGTAAAATTCCAGAACGATCGTAACATCAAATGAAAATTCACTTAGAATAGAAAATCCATACAAGTTTGACACTGTGCAGATGTAAAAATATACATATATATCAATACATGTAGATTTTCATCCCACTTACCAGTTTTGAGAAATCCATATCATGAATGAATCATTAGTGTTCCATGACTATGACTTCTGAGTTGGAAAAGGAAGAGGGGAAATAAATTTAAGGCCTCACAAATAAAAATTAGGGCCTTTTGAGAGTTTTTGGAAGAAAATAAGGCCTTTTAGAGGCCCCTAAATCAATTTTTAAATTTAAGGCCTTTTTAGGGACTTTTTAAGGCCGTGGGAACCCTGTTAAATAATATGGGGCTCATTCCGTTCCTGACAAAAGTGGTCAACTTAAGTGGTCAAGTGACAAAGGTTTCCCTACATTAAATAATATAGGGCTCATTTCGTTCCTGACAAAAGTGGTCCACTTAGACAGGTAGTCAAGTTACAAAGGTTTCCCTGCATTACATAATATAGGGCTCATTCCGTTCCTGACAAAAGTGGTCAACTAGCAGGTGGCCAACTTACAAAGGTCAACTTTACAGGTTTTATTGTATTTGAATAAAACCATCAGACAATTATAATATATACTGAGCCAATAAAAAAATGTTTCGGTGAAACTGCCCCACAAAAATCCTCATCAACCATTCTCGATGGAAGGGTATGTACGATATTTGCAATTTTATTCTGCAAGTCACACTTCCTTTTTACCACTCATGCTGTGCTACAGACTTTTCCTTCCATGGAAAGCCTCTTTAAAAAACTATAATTTAATACATTTCCAACCACTTTGAGTGAAAAACATAATTTGTCAGAATTTCGTTTTTGGTGTGGAATCAATGTCAGGAGTACCTGCTGTGATTGGATTGGATTCCGGATGAATCAAATTGGACAATTCATTTAAAGGTTGTTTGGGGGGGGGGGGGGCAGCACTGACACATTTTCCCCATCTCAAAACCCTACTTTTAAAATTTTTATTTTTCAATCTTTTTTTAATTGTACATAACTTGCTTTTGACTTTTTCTTATTTCTAATGATATTTTTACGATACCATTAAGCCTTCTTTCATTCTTTTTTTCTAAAAATAATATCAATATGCACCAGGCAGTCATTTCAAAATTTTCTGGGGGTTGGGGGGGGAGGGTATATTTTCAATGAATATTATAGATAAAGAACATAAAATTACATTTAAAAACATACAAATTCAATATATTTTAAAAAGGGGGCAATTGACCCCCCCCCCCCCCGATCCCCCAAACGACGGTAGAGCTCAAACAAAACGAATCAATTCACCGTTCGCAATTCTGCGAGTGGGGGATGGGGGAAAGAAACTCACCCGAGGAAATCGAAGTCGAGCGTGGAATGTGCAGACTGGATCAGAGCCCAGACACCCCAGAACAGGTGGGCAGCCTGGAAGAGAAATGGTCAGTCGGTAATCATTGGCACTAAGTGGACTTTTTTTTTTTTGTACATTGTTTAAAATATATTTCACACTTGTTGTGTCAAAGCATTTTAATCAAAAAAAGCGATTAATAAATACATTTTTTAAAAAAGATCTAAAAGGGATAAAAAATGATCTAAGCCTGAGGTAACGTGGATTATTCGATTGAACGTGTGCTACTCATTTTGAAAGATTTCCGGTTTGGAGCTTGGTTTGGTTTGTTTCCGATGTCAGTTTGGAAAACAACAGATTGTGCTGGTTGCAGTCTATAAAATTACCAAAATGAAAAGCATCTGGTTTTGTAATATCTACAAAAAAAGAAAAAGATTTAAAACTAGATTATATTTTGATGAAAAACTGACCTGGAAGAGCTTTTATATAGATATAAAAAATTTCACTGAAGATAAAAAGTGTTTTTTGTTATGGTTAAAAAAGATACAAGCTGTGTATCTTTTTTACACAACCTGTAAAAAAGATTGTAAAAAATGTCAGTTTTTGATAAATGAATGATAATTAATGATGTTTGTTTTAAGATAAAATTGCGTGGGTCATTTACAACATAAAAGGCTGTGAAAAAGAGATGTTCTGTTTCTGAATATATAAAAATAAAAGAAAATTTAAGTATTAATAGTTTTTAGCCCTTAAATTTTCTTGGGAAGCGAAAGAAATTTTTTCAATCTTTGAATAATTCATTGCATTGCACAGAAAAAAAAAGAAATCAAAATTATTAGTAATCACATATAAATTATTATTAATACCACATATTAAACAGTCAACTCTCCATAACTCGAAATTGAAGGGAAGAAATAAAAACTTCGAGTTATCAAAAATCCGAGTTATCGAAAATCTCAAACATTTCATACTTTCATCCTAAAAATAAAAATTTGAATGCACTTAATATAAAAACCATATACGTATCAAGCTTAACCGAGTTTTTTTTTTATTTAAAATATTTTTCTAGTAGTCCCTCCCTCCAACTCCGAAAAAAAAAAAAACACGGGGGTCAGTATGGGAGACTGGAAATTTCCTAACAAAAGAATGCGTCATAGACGGAATTCCGATCTCAATTCCTATGACAAAAGAAAAATGTAAAAATAGTAATAGAGGTTTTCGAAAGCTAAAATTTTAAAAGAAAAAAATTACCCGAGTGAATAAAGAAATTCGAGTTATCGAAAAAAAAAAAAAAAAAAAAAATACAAAATTCGAGTTAAAGAGATGAAGACATGTTTCCCTTCAAACATGCTTTTTTGGAGCTATCGAGAAATTCGAGTGGTCAAGAGTTGCCGTTGACTGTATCACTACCACATATCGGTGCAAAATAAAAATTATCTTCTGGTTGGATGTGACAAAAAGACGCCTGACGGGCGGAAGATGAAATGATTCCATTTCCTGAAATAGTGGAGAGGAAAACAGGTTTACCTCACCAGCTAGGTGATGGGGTGGCTGTTGGCTTTATGCCAATACAAAAATTCCTCCTTTTTTAGTTTGTCCCCCCCCCCCAAGAAGATATGAACTCCCTCAAGTTCGAACCATCTTGTAAGGCAGAACAAGGAATGTGTTACCAGAGCAAACTTGTTGACTTGGACGTAGAGCTTCTCCACCTCTCTGTCTGACACCTGTTCCGACTGCCTCCCATCCAGGGAATGCCACGCCTCCAGGTAGTCCCTCAGCCACACCATTTGGAATTCCTTGTCGGGATACAGGTGGGGCTCGAAGGTGTCCACCCCTGGAACACACAGACACTGATCAAGAGTCATGGTGGTGAATCAATAGAATGACATCTATGATAACGGGATCATTCATTAATGATGTGACCCTTCGAGGGGGGAGGGGGTTCATGAAATTGTGACAAGGGAGGGGGTAACAAGAAATGTGACATCATGCTCATGCAACATAACGTGACATGTGACGAAGGGGGAGGGGGATGTGGAAGTGTGAAAATTGGGATGATTGTTTGTGTTAATGATGTCACACTTCAAGGGGGAGGGGGGTTAGTGAAATTGTGACATAGTGTGACAAGGAGAGGAAGTAACAAAAAGTGCAACATCATGCTTATGCAACATAGCGTGACATGTGAGAAAGGGGGTAAGAGGGTCTGTTGAGGTGTGATATTTTGTGACAAAGGGGTGAGAGATGGGGCTGTTGAGGTGTGACATTTTGTGATGAAGGGGGGGAGAGAGGTCAAATATATGGTAAAAAATGCGACATCATTAATGGACGGTCCCTAAAGCATGCAAATTCAAAACTAGTAATGGGAATGAAGAGAATAACAAGCATTAAATCACAGTGGCTACAATTTTTGCAAGGTGTTATTTAAATTTTAAGAAGGTTAAATACAATATAGCTGCTGTAATTGTGTAACAATATAGTATATTTCTTAATAGAAATTGATTAAATATTAAATTAAATAAGAACAAGATTGCCTTTCTGATTTTGTGAGAAACGCCATTTTTGAAAAACCATATCAATTCTCTGTGGCAAAAATACACAATATGATCAATAGAAGCTCGTTAAGCACATAAAGGGAATGAGCAGATTTTTAGATGTTTAAAAAATGCCTTTTTTGAACAATCACACTAAAACTGTATTTTTTGAGAATTTTCAAACTTTAAATTCTCAGGTGATATGCATTTCCAACTCACAATAAAATATGATATAAAACTTCCATAATAGCACTTTAGATTGTCACCACTGTTTTGTCAAAAATAAATGGTTTTCATTAAGGGGAAAAAATCATAAAACCTGTAAAAATGTAATTTTTAAACATGAAAAAATTTTTTTTTTCTTTTTCAAAAAAGCCAACTGGATTTTAAAAAATAGTGCTCAAATAAAATACCACCCTTTAATTATTTACAGAACAAATGATTATTCAAATCGATTAAAAACTTTTGAAACATGGGCCATTTTAAAAATGAGTATTTTGCTGTTTTTCTGAAAACGACCAATTTGTATTAAATTTTAAAAGTTTGTTTGAGAAATAATTTTTTTCTTTTGCAAAATCATTTTGGGATATTTATACGTCCCTTAGCTGTAACTACTCTAATTTCAATAGAGATACAATGGGAGGGTCATGTGACATGCTCTGCCTGATCTGGAATGGAATGGCTCTGTGGAATGACCCATAAGTATATTTTTTTCTTCTTGAACTTTCATCTCACGCCCAAAATGAGTACATTTCATGAAGTTAAGAATTTTAGAATGGGTAATAATAGTTTCAGGGCATGCCCATCATTTAGGGATCATTCATAAATGATGTCACGCTTCAAGGGGGCAGGGGGTATGTGAAATTGTGACAAAGTGTGACATCCCTGCTTATGCGACATAGCTTGACATGTGACAAAGGGGGAGGGGGGGTCTGTTGAAGTGTGACATTTTGTGACAAAGGGGGGAGGGGTCAAATATGTGGGGGGGAAGCATGACATCATTTCTAAACGGTCCCTGAGAGGTGTCCAGGGGGAGAGGCAATTGCCCCTTCTGGCATGGGAAATGTAATGTATTTAAATTTACATGTATATACATGTATTTTGTTCTTTTTTTAATGCAATATACATCGAGTTTATACCCTTTGGAAAATTTTGTAATGACGGGCCTGTTTTAAGACTAAGAGGCTTAAAAACTAAAAAAAATCATAACAGGTGTTTCAGAAAAGTGTATTTCAAAATATATTATTAAAAAAAGCACAAAACACAGCACCAAATTCTTAAATATTTATAAGATTATTGCTTTTATAGGTCTTGCTGGCATTTGTATTTCGACGGAATGGAAAAAAGAGGGGGGGGGGGGGCAGGACGTATTACCACACTGGGCTTGTAGATTTAAAAAGGAAAATTGTTTCAGAGACTGGCAAATCATGGCACTTTACACAAATAAAAAGGGGGGGGGGAGGGAATTTAAAAAGAGGTTGAAGAAAATCCTTCTTACAAGCTCTAAAAGTAATAATAATAAAACTCTTTTCCAGGGATGCTACCAGTTGTATTTTAAGTGTATTAAAAATACAGTCAAGAAAATTAAGTAAAAAAGAAAATTAATGAGACATGCAGCTATTGCAAAAGCTTTGGAAGAAGGCTTGCGGAAGTTTCTTGCACTTGCATTCAAAATAAATAAAATTACAACAAAAACAGTATTTAGTAGAATATTATATTCAGAAAAGTTCTCAAGACACAACCATTTGTCATAACTAATCAATTTAAAATGGTGGAAAAGGATTTGAATGATAAAAACTTGCAATTTTAAGGTCACAAAAATGTCGCAGAGATCACCAACATTTGCGATCCAGACATTATTTTTACATGCAGGAATATTTTTCAGAAAAAACCATGGGAAGGGGTGAATGGAAGTAATAGCATGGTACCTTGTCGATTTAAATTGAAAAACACTTCCAGAGAATTTTATATTTCAAAGAAATAAAGGGTAGGGGGAAATCAAAATGTGGTTAGCGAAAATCAGTTCTACTGATACTAAAAAAAAATCTGACCAGGGTTTTATTAACCACCCTGCAGTTCATGACGAGATATCTCATCCTTTTAACAACTGCCCAACCGCAGGGTGGTTAAAAAAATCATTTTATGCAAGGTTGTTTAAAGTGGACCCTATTTTTAAACACATAATACCAAAGGCAGCAACAACAACAATAATAATAATCCAACAGAGCCTCAGAGTTCAAAGGTAAAGAAACGGCGGAATACAAACGTTATTTCATAAACTCTTGGCTGCTACCAATTGTAGTTTAAGTGAATTAAAAAGTAGGAATCAAGAAGCGAAATAAAATGAAAAGAAAAAAACAATTTAAAAATAAAATGGGGTGAATCGGCACAAGTAAGAGAGAAAATAATTATTAAATCAGTGCAAACGTTTTGAAAAATCTTTAGAGATTTCAGAGAAAAATTATTCAAATTATAAAAACTAGCAATTTTGAATATTTAAAAAATTCCCATATTTCAAAGTATTGACAAAGGGGTTAAAATTTATAAAGGGATGATAAGATTAAAGTTAATATTTCTCAGATTCCTCTCTTTGAAAAATCCTGCCTGCAGAATATTCAAAAAATTTCATTGAAAATGAATGCGGATGCCTAATATTATTTGCTCATAGGGATCAGAAATCCGTTTCGTCAGACCAGAGAAACGGAAATTTACTTTCCTAGCAAATGCACATCAAGAGCGATAAGTTGCCCGCATAGAACAGGTTTAAAGCTGGTAACCGAACATAAAAATTAATTTATTAAACATTAATTACAATTACTGTCACTTTCAATAAAATCCAACAATATTTAGAGGGGAGATGTTTAACAAAATTCCCATTAAATGCCGGTACTATTAAGGAACTGTCACACATTTTTTCAATATATTTGACCCCCCCTCCCGCCTTTGTCACATGTCACACTATATTACATTAGCATAAAGTAAGTTTAATTTGCTGATTTTAAATGTTTTTATAGAAATCAAAATGTGCGATGTCACGCTTCTTGTTCCCCCCTCCCCTCTCTCTTGGCACAAAGCTGTCACTTTCCTTGAACCTCGCTCCCCCTCTCGAAGCATGTTATCATTTATAAATGACCCCTAAAGCAAAGGTCAAAGTTCAAGTGAATTTTCGAATTGAGTCGGCACGAACAATGAAATTAATTTTTAATTATTAACAAAATTCTTTTATTGTAAAATAAGTAATGTCCATTTTAATCAAGTTTCAAAAGCTATTGTGTGCTTTTTAAAACTTCATATATAATGTACAGTATGTCCAGTCTTGTTCCATATTCACATAATTGGACCAGTTGGTTAATAGGACCAAAATGATTGTGTCCAGATTAACTGGAATCTACCGTATAAGAATTTTTTAATTTTTTTTGTTCATTCCAAGAATCTCCCATCCACTTGAAAATTTGGATTTTAGCCTCTGATATATTAAAACTGAAAAAAAGATCAAAAGTATTCATAATAAAAAAAATTGTTTGTTTTTTTATTATAAATATTTTTAATTGTTTGTTTATGGATAAAGAAACACAACACAGAATCTCCCTTACATCATTTCCGATGAAAAGATTCTACTGGATTCGACTTACCGGCAAATTCGCAGAAATGATTACCAATATCGAGGGCTTGGTAGTTATAATCTGCATATTCATAGTCTATGAAGGTCACTTCATCTAAAAAATAGAAAAGATGACATCTAAGATTAATAAAATGGCAATTATCAACACATGAATCATGTTAATACCCATGAACATGATAACAGCATTCCATTCCCCATCCTAACCGACAAAGAAAGGTTTTGTGGCTATTCTAGATGGGTCATTGCACAGGATTTGCTAGTTTCTGCCCTCTTGATACTCTTCATTTAAAAATAAATCATACAGTTGCTTTTAATTGTTCTTGTCCTTCATTTAAGGGGGCACAATACCTCCTTCCAAATTCTTTTCTATTTTACAATCTTAATCAGAGAAAAAATAATGCGTGCATTTAATTCTAATTATGAGTAGAAATGAAATTTGAAAGTAGAAACACCTTGTGATAAACCATTCATTTAAAATTGCAAAAAAAAGTAACTTTTTTCAGTTAAAAAAAATTTTATAACAAAAGATTTCTTTTGAATAATACCTCCCAAACATTAAAGAACAGAAGCCAGCATGGAATGAAGTATCTCAAACTTAGTTGAATTTTAATCACATAGGTTTGAAATTTTGCATGATGCTTTAACAGTTTCATCTATCAAAATATGTAATTAAAAATAATTTCAATAGTTTGTACAATTTTGAGGTAGTCTCCCTTGAAAAAAAAAAGATCGCAATATTTTTTTACAGATAGCATTTAATACCATATGAGTAAAAATCAGGGCTCCCACCGCCTTGACACAATTTGTAGCAGCTTTCGGAGCAGGTAAAATGTTCTTTCTGGAGCAGAAGAATTTAACTTTGTATCAGTTTGGAGCAGAAGAAATCGACTTTTGTATCAGTCTAGGAGCCGAAAATACCAACTTTGTACCATTTTTGGAGGATTTTCCTTTATTTTTTAAATATTAAATGGCCGTTTTAAAGTAAAGTTATTTTCATACATCAAGGGTAAGAGCAGTTTCAAGTCTTCAAAATGATAGGAAATGTAAACGTCAGTCACCCTTCAAAAACTGGATTAGATTATTTCAAAAACTGGATTATTTTTATATTTCTTAAGAAACTTTTTTAAAACCTATTCAAAAAGTAAGACTAATAACCCTTATAAAGGTTTTTCAATACTTTCCTCAAGAAACGGAATATTTAAAAAAATGTTTTGTTGTTTTTTTCTTCTTCTAATAGTTAAGAGCAGCTGGAAGAAAGCTTAAAATTTTCTTCTTTTAAAAAATCATTGCATTCTCTCTTTTTTGTTTAATAGCTAAAACACTATTCTTTCAAGAAAATAAGCAAAAACTAACTAATATGAAAGGTTTAGTTTAACTATTTTAAACGATTTATCATTAATTAAAATTTGTTTTTTAAATGATACTTATGTAGGTATAACCATTGTGATTATAGTAACAGTAAAATTTTGAATGAATTAAATATAATTTCATATTTTATCAAAAAAATATATTTGAAGTCGATCCTATTTTCTACCTGCAGTAATATTCATTATTTTTCTGATTAAGAAATATTCCTTTAAATTTCAATCCTAAATACTTACTTAGATGCTCTGGAAGTAATTAATAAAACTAAAAATAAATTCCCTGAGTTTCATAATTTTGCAGCAAAAAATATTCAAGAATCAAATTATATTTTTCAGTTCTATAACAGAAAGGCAAAATGTATTTTTTATTATATGTTGATAATTTAATGTCTAATGATTTTCCCCCCAACAATTTATCTTTACATCTTTGAAAACTTGTGTAATAATTACAATTAAATTTTAAGACCCCGTAGGGTTACAGCAATTGGATGCCGAAAGAAACTAAATTGAATTAAAAGAAAAAGGAAATGCATGATCATTTCATAACTATCAAATCTAATTGAAAAATTGAAACTTTAAGCAAGAGTACTTTTATGAGGTGGTTCATTTACAACAAAATTTCTATTTCTTCTAATAATATTGCTTAACATATTTGCCAAAGATTATCAACTCATTAAGATATACGTACATGCTTTTTTAATGATTTTCTAACTTAGATGTAATTTTTTTGCTTTGCTTATTTTGTTTTTAATTGCTTGTGGTTATATGATACAGATTACAGGGCTTTAAGAGTAATGAGAAAAGAAAAAAGCTGCAATTCAATGTTTAATTTTACAGCTTTTGGGAAAAGCCCTACCTCCAAAAACTTTCGGGAACAAATATATATTTTCAAACAATGTTTTTATTTAAAATAAAAATACATTTTATTTATTTGCTTTGAGAAGAATCATTACAAACAGTGGAAATGAAAAAAATCCGATTTTTGTAGCGGATGCAAAAAGATTGTAGAACGTAGGCGCTCCTTTGTTTACACGTGGAAAGTAAGCTTAAGGAATTTTAAAGAATTGTTATAATGGAGCAGTAATCTTCTTAACATCTGTTCTGTTATTGATTTTTCACATTGATTAGTATTTCCTAAACATTAGAAAACACAAAGAGTACTGAGGAAAAACGCTAATTTTTTTTTTTCTTTCCACGTTTCATGAAATTGTAAACTTTTTTATCTATTTCAATAAAAACTTATTAATAAAATGTTCAACTGAAATAGTGATAAGAGGAGTGATTTTCTGTATAATACTGCAAAATATTAGAAATCGTCTCACTGTTTCTTCCACAAGCGTGGGATACCATCACTCATTCTGCTCAATTTTCTCATCCATATTTGGTGTTCTTAAGAGAGAGTAGAGCTAATATTCATTAATAAACTGTTTCAAAGGTAGAAAAATTAGTTGACTGAAGGAAAAATGTAACAAATGATGTCGATTTTAAGGTTAAAAAATAACATCTAAAATTTTTTCGATTTTTCCCCCGAAAATCGCGATTTGGCGCAAATTTGCCAAAAAAACGCATTTTGTAGTAGAATGTAGCAGAAAGATCGTTTTGCGCAATTGGCGCAGCCGGGAGCCCTGGTAAAAATATTTTCACCAATTTGAGGAATCAGTGTTAAAAAATGGGGGTGGGGGGTTTAAATGGCAGTGCTTCAGATGTGCAAACAAAAAGTGGTCAATGACCAGCAAATGGACAGTTCAAAAAACATGCAAGATTTTAATTCTAATCATCATTCAAGTGGAAAGAAAGGACTGTTGTCTATTCATCTAGGAAAAAATCCTATGAAACCTTATTTTTTAAAAAGAAAAAAAAGACAAACTATTAATTCACTGGTTGTTATTAACTTATTTCTTTAAAAACTTAAATATTAAATTAACACAAATGTACTATTTAATTATACCACGCATTAATAGAGCTAAACCTGTAATGATCAAAACAGTTCAAAGTTTTGATGACATGTCATTTATTTTACACCTTGATTTACACACAATAATCATTGCATAAAATAGACTCCTTACAGCGCCATTTCAATAAAAAGTGTTCATCATAAAAAAAAGTGTATATCCCCGGAGGGGGGGGGGGGGAGCATGTTCAAGATGTATCCCCCTATCTGAAAGAACCTATTTAAAAAACATACATTAATACACAGCTCCCAAGCGATATTCCCCTTCTCCATGAAAAACTCTGGAATACGCCACTGTTAATACATACTAGGAACTTAACATGCAGAATAAAAACTAAGATTATTATTAAGAACAATGTATGAAGAAATAAAAAATGGTTACTTTTGTGCAGGAACAATTCATGATAAAGGTCTTATTGCAAAATTTTTCAGAAAGAGGAGGGGGACAAAAAGTACATACTCATTATATATTCTACTTTTAAAAAAAATAAGTGCACATTCATAAAAACATTGTATTTATTCTCAAAGTCGGGGTGGGGGGCACATTGCCCTTGCCCCTCTTAATGAGGTGACTGAAGGCAACATTGTACAGCACTTACCAAGTATACAGACATTCAGGGTAACTTTGAACCATGTTATGTCCTTTAGTATATTAATATTTGACTAAACAAAAGAAACTAGAAGGTTCCAGTGTTGCACTCAGCTATAGTCTGTGTAATTACAATCAGCGTGTCAAGGTCACACAACTCTACCTTTTCCCCTTCTGGTCGCCATGGTTTCCGTGCTAGAAACTTTCTCCCCACTTGGTTTGGGAACATAAGTCAGTTCGTTGTTTTAGTTATAATAATAATAGACGGATTAAAATCAGATTTATTTCTCAACGGCAAAAATAGATTGCGTCAGACAAAGTTTTCAAATATTTTCAACCAATCTAAATATTATTCTGACATTTTGATGTGTTTCAGAAAGCTATTGTATAGCAGCTAATTTATCGTATTTTTATATTTTGTAAATGTTAAAATCTTATTTAAACATTCCAGATGAAATTTAATTGCATTTCCTTAATATCAAAAATAAATAAATGGAAAATAAATTCTTTCTTATTACTTTTCCTCAACTATTCTAATATTTTGAATCAGAGGTCTGGTAATGCAATTGCCTTAACTGCAGTGCAAAAAAAAAAAAAAAAAAAAGAAGTCTGGCTATGTAATCATTCTTGCAGTTGGCCATGGAGACAAAGCAGCAAACATTCAAGAAATGAGCTGTTTATTTTGAAAGCGGAGAAATTCTATTCTTTGTTTTTGTGAGACATTTTAAGGCTTGCATTTCAATATATAGTATTTGCAATACTGTTAAGGGCTAAAACTTACATCTACCAAATATTAGGACTCTGAATGTGTTTTGACAGGGGGCCCAACAAGTTATGAGACCCCCTGCCCCCTCCCCAAAAAAAATCGTCCAAACCCCCTAAAAACAGCCCTCCCTAAAGATCTCGATGGTGCAGTCTGGGCATGGCTCCTCCCTGGTGGGCATTCCTGGTTTTCACAATAGCTTTTATCTATTGTGATCTTGTGATAAGTACCATTATCTTCGCTTTTCAGTCAAAAATCTACTCCGCCCCCCCCCCCCCACTTTCAAAATAAATGGCTCAAATTACATTCAGAACTGTATCCCCGCCCTATGAGGAAGAGGCACTCACTTTTCTCCTTGTTGTAGATGACGTTCTTAAGCAACAGGTCGTTGTGTGCAAAGACCACGGGAGAGTCCAGGGGCACCAGGTGCTCCTTCAGGGTCCTGATCTCCCATTCCAGCTCCTCCCTCCTCGGAATGCAGTTCCGCAACCTGTAGGAACGGTCGTCAAGGTGGAAAATTGCGAAATGAATTGCGATACATGGGATTAGCAACGAGAGTAATGCACCTTTATACAAAAAGCATACTCGAATTAAAGATACCAATAGAACAATTGCATAAAATCAACCATTGGATTTAGAGGAAATCTTTCCAGCCTACTTTCCAGCAAAGTTTGCCGATTTCAATTAGCTTGATTTGAATCATGATCTAAATTGAGATTTACATCAAGTGATTTTTTTCAAAAAAAAATCATTAATTTTACAGTGTTAGAAAGTTGTAAAAATGAAATATGTTGCAATGACAACCACGGTTTCAAACAAAACTTCCTAGGTTCATCTGTCTGTGTGCATAACATATTTCAGAGATTAAGAACCAATTACTATTTTTTCAATTTTACAATATTCTTCAAGCATCTAACAGCAAAGCATCATTCATTCAATCATTCAAATTAGAATTCATAATAACCATGAACCATTCTGTGTTTTTTATCTTAAAAAATAGTATTTTAGATCAGTTTAATAAATGCCACACAATAAATAATTCAGAATGATAAAACAACAATTGTTAGAATTTAGAATATGTATCCTTAAAGTTTCATCCATATCCCTCAAATAGCTTAAGCTTTTTCTCCTTCTAAAACATCTTTTTATCATAGAAGTTTTCAATAAAGATATTTGATTAAAACAAAATGTTTCAGTTTTTAGTAATGGTCTGAGCATATGATTTTACTAAATGGGTAAAAACATTTCAGCCTTTTTCATTTATAAAATAGGAATACGATTAAAATACACTCGGTGTAAAAATTAAGTACACACAATTGTTACTTTTTTTTCTGCTTTCAACAGTAAAATAATTCAGATTAAAATATGTTCATATTCTCTGTACTTATGAGCAGGACTGCCGGATTTTAGCCGGGCCAAATATAGCCGGCTGGCTTTTTATGATTTAAACCGCTCAAAAAAGGCCGTTTTTTTTAAATAAAAGCCGGCTTTCATTAAAAAAATATGTTACAAAAAAAATTTTCCAAAAAAAGTATTGAATAAAAAATTACATTTACATCATTTACGCAATTAAACTATTACTGCAATAGCAAAATACTTGAAATAAGAACGAAAATTTTTTAATAGAATGATACATTATAGAGATAGCAAAGAGAAAGTGCTGTTTATTACAAATTTATTTAGATTCAATGCAATTTAAGCAATTTATTTTCAAAGATTTTTGCTAAGAATTTAAAAGTTTACTTGACACTGCTATATGAACTAAAGATTACCAATCATTTGCCTTAGTCTTTAACTCATAATCTTTTGTAGATTTGAAAACTTATTTTTTGTTTACTTTTTTCAGAACTTCTAGTTCTCTGATGAAAATAAAAGCTGTTTGTCAAATAAATTGCATAAAATAAAAGATGGCCATCTTGAAGCAGACCAGCTAGTTAACGTTAAATTGTACTAGAATGATATTCATCTTAAAAAACTTCAATGTTATGTATATATAAAAAAATCCTTATATAAAAGCGAGCGAACTACTTACCACATTCTTTTAAATTTTTGACATGAGTAGTGCTGTGGATAAACACTAGTTTAGCTAATTAGGATTATGTAAGTAGTATTTCGTTAAAGGAAAGGAGATACTTCAAATGACTGCTTTTTCCTACTCTTCACGCCTTGAGCAAAAGGCTTTTTTGTTTGTAGTGTAAAATATATGATAGAAAACAAATGAATGAATACAGTTCTTTACTGCAAGTTTCCGTATTCTGAAATATTTTAAAGTAACTAAATTCTTGGCATTAAAATATCAATTTTAAGTGACAAGTATGTACTTGAACCTGTAGTAGGATAGCTTTTCATATGTATTAAGGTAAGGTATTGTGCTCGACTATAGAAGGAACCAAATTTGATTCCTCTCCCAACCTGGATTTAATTTCCTTCTCCTTTTGTGTTGAAAAAAATAGATTCTGTCTAGCTATAATATTAGGCAAGAGTTTAACGAGAGAGTCTCACAAAGTGAAGCACACAAACACGAAAATGGTAATCGGTATTGTAAAATGCATTCAGGTTGTGTAACAAAATTATTCTGAATCTAATTTTAAATTAACTCCATTAAAAGAAAGATTTGAGCTTCATTTTACACAAAATAACAGTAGCAACGTAAATGGACATAGTATAGGTGTAAATAGTATTTCGTCTAAGTGAAAAAGGCCAATAAAGACCAGGATACTTTTTTAATAAAAGCCGACCGGTCTGAACTTTTTTTAAAAAAAGCTGGCTTTTTTGCAGCCCTGCTCATGAGTGTACTATTATTCCTGGTAGGGTTAAGTTTCATTCGAGTCATGCATTTGTATTAAAATTTGTTTATCATTATTATTATAGTTTAAAATAATTAATTGTTGTGTAAATAGCTTAAAGTGTGTTTTTGCATATTGATTAGCATGCCATATTGTTACTATGAATGTAACATAATAAATATTCAAAATATTTAAGGTATTTTTAAAAAAAATAATAAAAAAATCCGATTTAAATAAAAAATCACGAACCCTGCTTTACAGTAAAATAAAAAAAAAGAATAAAATGATGAAAGAAGGTTTTGTAAAAGTCTCATGGAGTCATTTATAAATGATGTCTTGCTTTGAGGGGGGGAGGGCTCAAGAAAGTGTGACAGTTTGTGACAAGGGGATGGGGTACCAAGAAGTGTGACATCGCACATTTTGATTCCCATAAAAATATTTAAAATCAGCAAATTAAACTTATTTTATGCTAATGTAATATGAGTTGACATGTGACAAAGGGGGTAAAATATATTGAAGAAATGTGTGACATCATTTATGAACTGACCTATTGAAAATAAGATAAATAAAGGTTAAAAAGTAAAAAATTTGAAAGTAGGGTTTTGAGATGGGGAAAATGTTTGTCTGCCGGTCCCCCTCTAATAATTTTTAAAAGAATTGTGTGATTTGAAAGATTTTTTTTTTTTTTTTTTTGCATTGTAATGATCTTGGGGAAGACATTTAATTTCCATGTTTTTACTTTTTGACTTGGAACAATTTTTGTTCTATTTTGAACAGTTCAAAAAATCTCAACAACAGTACAAATGGACAAAAATGAAGCAAATTATGTAAACTCTAGGCATAAGGACAAGCTTATTGCAGGCATGAGATTGAAGAAAGATGAAAAAAGAGGAAAAATGCGTGATCAAAAGTTGAGTTATATTAAGAGACGAAATACTCAAAATAAGTTTTTTTTTCAATCCAATAGATTTTCATGCATTTAATCTGTTTATATTACATTATAAAAATATTTTTTAATTTACTCACCTAAAGTTTCTTAATTAAACTATATAATACATGCGCATTATTATCAAAAACGGAAAAATAAAAGAATTGCCACATCGCTAATGTACATAGCTGAATTTTAAAAAATAATAATAATAAAGTTTTAATAAAAATAACAGGAGTATAAAAATAACTTCATTTTTTTTTTTTTTTTTTGAATCAAAAAAAGCTCAAAAATTTATTGACAAGAATTTTTCAGGTAGGATCTAACAGCATACATTTCTTTTGTGGTTAAACTGGGTTTACTTATTTTAATTTTCTGCTTTTATTTTTTAATGGTAGTCTGAAATTAGTAATTACATCTGAAATTTTATGTGGATGGCATTAACCATTGTACTACTTTTAGTGCTTGAGGAAATGTTTCTAGCTTCTTCTAGTTGATGTTGCTGCACCTGAATTTTTCCTTAATCTTTCATTTGAGCAGATTGGTTCATTTGTTTTTTGTTTTGTTCTGTCTATGTGTTTGCTCATTTACATTTTCATAGTATTAGCAGTATTTTTTTTTTTTTCTTTTGCTGCCACTTTAGATAATGTTTTAATTTTTACAGTATTTTTTTCCCTCAATGAGACTGTTGTACTGATTTTCTTTGTTATATCCTTTACGAGATGTTCTCATCAGGGCTGCCGGATTTTAGCCGGGCCAAAAAAAAGCCGTCCGGCTTTTTTTGGTTTAAACCACTTAAACAAGGCCGGCTTTTTTAATAAAAGCCGGCTTTTATTAAAAAATAAGTTTAAATTTTTTTTTTCCGAAAAAGTATTAAATAAAAAATTACATTTATCTCATTTATACAAGTAAATTATTACTGCAATAGCAAAATACTTGAAATAAGAATGAAAATTATTTAATAGAATGATACATTACAGAAATAGCAAAGAGAAAGTGCTCCTTATTAGAAATTTGTTTAGATTCAATGCAATTTATACAATTTATTTTCAAAGATTTTCACTAAGAATTCAAAAGTTCACTTGACACTACTATATGAACTAAAGATTACCAATCATTTGCCTTAGTCTTTAACCCATAATCCTTTGTATATTTTAAAGCCCCCTTTTCTTAAAAAACTTTTTTCAGAACGTTAACTAGTTCTCTGACCCAAATAAAAATAAAAGCTATTTGTCAAATAAATTGCACAAAATAAAAGATGCCCATCTTGATGCAGACCAGCTGGTCAACGTTAAATTGTACTAGAATGATATTCATCTTAAAAAATTTTAATGTTATGTATATAAAAAAAATTCCTTATATAAAAGCGAGCCAACTACACCACAGACGACTTCTTTTAAATTTTTGACATGAGTAGTGCTGTAGGTAAACACTAGTTTAGCTTTTTTGTTAAAGGAAAGGGAGATATTTCAAATCACTGTTTTTCCTACTCTTCTCACCTTGAGCAAACAATGTTTTTCTTTGTAGTGTAAAATATATGATAGAGAAAAATTAATGAATATAATTCTTTATTGCAAGTTTCAGTATTTTGAAATATTTTAAAGTAACTAAATTCTTAACATAAAATATCAATTTTAAGTGAGAAGTATGTACTTGAATCTGTAGTAAGATAGCTTTTCATTTGTATTAAGATAAAGTACTGTGTTCGACTATAGAAGAAACCAAATTTGATTCCTCTCCCAACCTGGATTTGATTTCCTTCTCCTTTTGTGTCGAAAAAAATAGATTCTGTATAGCTATAATATTAGGCAAGTGTTTAATGAGAGAGTCTCACGAAATTAAGCACACAAACACGAAAATGGTAATAGGTATTGTAAAATGCTAAAATGCATTCAGGTTGTGTAACAAAATAATTCTGAATCTAATTTTAAATTATCTCCATTAAAATAAAGATTTGAGCTTCATTTTACACAAATTAACAGTAGCAACATAAATGGACATAGTATAGGTGCAAATAGTAAATAATATTGTGTCTAATTGAAAAAGGCCAATAAAGACCGGCCTTTTTAAAAAAAGACCGGTCTTTTTTAATAAAAACCGGCCGGTCTGGCCTTTTTTAAAAGAAGCCGGCTTTTTTGCAGCCCTGGTTCTCATATTCTTACAAAAATAGGAATTTACCTTTTCTTTAAGAAAAGCTATCCAAAAAAATATAACTAATGATTTTTCCTTTTTTTTAAAAATCCAGTTCATACTTGATAGCTTGGATGGCACTGAAATTTGAAACATTTAGCCTACTGGTCTGTGGGGTAATAATATTGTTCACATGGAACTGAAACTGGATTCAACTTGAGGGCCATGAAAGCACTTAAGAAAGGCTAGTGCCAATTTGGACAGTAAATGATATTTCAAAAAGTTCCTCACATTCATCCACCAAACATCAATAGTGTCACTTTTAATTGGCTCAGCAAGAGAGTCAATAGCTATGATATTTATGCACTTCTAAATCATACTGCTGTTTTTCATCTACATTTATGATATTTGTTGCAAATGCTGACAGTTAATTTATAAACAATAATGAAGAAGAGTGCTTATACCAAGGTTCATTCAAACTCAAAATATTTTTCAAAAATAAAATGTGGGCTCAAACTTTGTGCTCATGGATTGTTGATACAATTTTCTTGTTATTCATATCTTTACATTTTAGAGCTCTCATTCTTGCATGTATTCTATTACTGTATGATTTTATAAGTAGTGGGGGAACTTAAAATTAATAAGAGTGGAAGTTTCAACTAATTGTAAATTCTTTCAATCAATCAGTGTGCAGACATTCTCAAATCTCAAAAAATTGCGCTAAATCTTTTAAAAATTGAAGGCAAAAATTCAGGGGTTGCAAGAAAACGTTTGTATTTCTGCTCAACAAGCTATTTTTTTTTCTTTTTTTCTGTCTGTCAATTAGGAAATAAAAATCAGATGCAAAAAGATTGAAACTTAATTAACATGTTTTCTGAAGTATAATTCGCGGGTAGTATATTTTGGGGGAGGTGAGTAGCCACATTTTAGTTCAAAAAGTAAGCACTTTGTAAGCACATTTTCAGAAAAAAATAAGCACATGTTTAAGTAGTACACATATACATTATTACTTGCATAATTTAGAGGGAAAACACGACATGACAAAATTATATACTTCTAACAGAAATAGCTAACAAAAATGAGAAGAGAGGCTTTGTACTACATAAGGAAAACAAATAAGTTTTATTTAACAGATGCATTGCTTATAGACTATAGAGCCTGTTTAATTGTAGTATTAACTAAAAAACACTGATCAAAAAAACATAATATTAAATCGCCAAAAATGTTTCAAGTTACATGGTTTTATTTAACTTCAAAACATCGTTGCATTATCCAAACAAAACTATTGTTGCCAAACGGCAAATGATAATGCTGATCATTTCCTCAGAGCCAAAATTATTCATTTTTTTTCCTAATTAACGTTATAATAAATTATAAAATGGATGGATTATTGTATTGTCATTGAAGATAAGCTTGTGTGCAAAATTTGAAGATAATTTATGCAGTAATAGTTGTCGAAAAGCGGCCTACAAAATTCCGCCACAAGTCAAGTTAAATAAAACCATGTAACAATAAAGTAATATTTACATTACTTTTAAACTGTAAAACTGTGTTTTATATTTATTTATAATCAACTCATCATTAATTAGACAAAAGTCTGCCAAAAAATGGAAGATAAAAATCTTTTATAAATAAATTGCAGTTATTGAAAGTAATATTCTGATAATCTAACTTAATATAATGTATATATATATATATATATATATATATATATATATATATGTGTGTGTGTATTCTTTATTGGGGGGGGGGGGCAGTTTTTTATTTCACCTGAACTTCGTGCAATTCTTTTTTCGGGGGGGGGGGGGGGAGAAATAATGTAATTTTCTGAGTAACATAATGTAGCACTGCTGAGAATTTTTTATTTTATTTTTTTAATTTAGATCCCCCTGACATCAATATTTAGTGATTTATTGATACAAATATAACTTTATTTTCTCAGATGCATATTGTGAAAATGCATATTGATAAATATTATTTTAAAAAAATTCAAATCACTCAGCGGGGGGGAGAGGGGACACGGCCTACTATGACCTTGTTGTGCCACTACAATATCATGTACAGTACCATACTTGCCAACCTTGGAGCGAAAAAAACAGGAGATGTTTTCACTGACAACCCCCCCCCCCCCCACACACACACACAAAATGAACAATTAAACTGACTTACAAATAAAAAAAACTTTAATTTTCATCACAGCAGTATTTGGTAAAACTTTATCATCAAATGTTTGATCGAAACGAAACATTTTCCAGCAAAACTATTTTTTATGAGCAATAGGATGTTCTCTAGATTTTCATTTGACAGCATTGGACGAAACTTGGTTACACTTTACAGAAAATGCATTACTGTGCAAAAAATGAATGCACAAAATCCCAAGAATTACGTTTAGTTAGATTATAAAAAGCCAGTTCTCCCAAATACTTACTAGCTTACATCTACACCACAACAATTCAAACAAAATATCACGACCACGTCTGGTGTGCACTTAACAAATAAATTATCCCAAAATATATTCTTTTTAATTTAGCCATTTTTAAGTTATATATTGAATAAAAATAGGAAGAAATGTTCTTTATCTATTTTGTAACAATACATAATGACTCCCAAACAGGAAAAAACTCAAAGCCTAAGTTGAAGGGAAAAAAATTAATTCTATGCAAAAAAATATTTTTAAAACAAGATTATTAATAAATATGCAATATAAACAGTTATAACTAACTAATAAAATCACTAAAATTTTTAAAAAGGCTAAACTTTTTCAGTGAAATTTCGAGTGGGTGTGGCAAAATGAGGAGTGCAAATCCTCTATTACAGAGGCTAAATCGTAAAATATAATAAAAATAATGATAAACCAGAAGTTATTGATGTCCAAGAGATGGAATGAGATAGTACACAAGAACTAATGACTATTACCGAAGTGGATGCAATCGGATTTCAAAAAAAATCGGGACTGACCCTTGAAAGCATATGAAAGACAAAATGCGGAAGTTTTACTGCTAAATTATAAAAGTTTCGTAAAGCAAGTATCTACTCGTGCTACTTCAAGATTTTCTCATTTAAAAAAGAAAAATTGTTTCCAAAATTCCGAATATTCGCGGAACCGAAATTTTGAGTTTTCAAAAATAACAAAAATACGAAATTTTAGCAAAATACGAAAAAATCACATGAAAACTACTAGGCGAGTAACTGCGATTACGAGAGCTGTCTATGGAGCAAAAAAATATTGAAGCGTCATTTATTTATTTTAAAGCGAAAAATACAAAAAACGGGAGGAGATCGGGAGAGAAACGCAAAAAACGGGAGTCTCCCGTTAAAAACGGTGTACTTGGCAAGTATGCAGTACCGAACCTCAAATTGGGAAAGCTCAGCACCAACGCTATGCAGAATTTTGGAACACGACCAAACATGGCGGATTTACAGAACCAAAAATGTCTCGGAAGCATTGGCGTTGACACGCGTTTTTTACGCCAAATTTGCAATATTTTCTTCACTCATAGACAAATGTTTTTTCATTTTGACTATGAATGGCGATCTGGGCCAGCTGGTTTAGCAACCGGAACGCCATTTTATGCATCCGATGAGTAAACTAATGTTCGATTTCTGCTAGGGGGGAACTAAACATTGGTAATTTTTTTTTAGAAAATAAGCATTTTAAGGAAAAGTAAGCACTTATAAGGGCCCTTATATTTTATTTTCAAATATAAGCACTTGTAAGCACCGCTACGCACCCTGAGTAATGTGCCGATGCAATAAAAAAATCATATTCAATAAAAATTGCTTTGTATATTTTCTTAGTAGGCTTTGTATTGTGCGCTAATGAGAAAATAATAGGAAACATATTAAACTGAAAGCTGATGCAAAAGGATTACCGCAAAATTTCAGCAAAACGGTAACATTGCGCAAACACATGGCATTGAGGAAACATAAAAATAAGCGATAAACTTGCGATTCTTAACATATAAGAGCTGAATGTGAGTGGTTTTAAACGTTTAAAATTTAAAAAGAAAGTAAGAAAACTTTAGCCCTGAAAGTTAAAGAATTATCAACGTTGCAATATGGCGCCATTTATTGTTTCTTTTGCTCATCATGAAAGTGTTTGATTCTGGAACAAATATTACTGTAGTAAAAAAAACAATATAAATAGTAATAACTAATTCTGAAGATAAAAGTTCAAAAACTTAAAACTTTTTAATTTGATTAACAAAATGTTTACTCGTTTGCATTAAAAGGAAATTCAACATCTTCCGCCATTTTGAAGAATGCTACTTTTGCATTTAGATGTGCGATTTGGGATAAAACGACTTCCTTTATATAAAAAAAAAGTAAGTATCAGCGATGCTTCCGAGCTTTGTTCTTGAAAAATCTAGGTTTAAAAGTTTACTACAAAAAACATCCTATAACACGCAGCCCGAAGTCATGAAGTTAGGAATGTCCAAATGCTGTTGGAAAGAATTGTACTGGCTGTTGTGCTGGCTCCAACATCGCGATTTCAGTGCGTCAGTCATCAGCGTGAACGAACCTAGTTTTGCAGCGTTTGTGTGCAAAAAAAAAAAAAAGGAAAACAAAAAAAAAAAAAAAAAAAAAATTCCGAGGAGGTAAATTGAAGATAAAAAACAAAAAAACCGCGGAATCTCCAAAAACTAAAAAAAGCGGAAAATCGCGGATCCGCGGAAGAATCTTATGCCTGTTATTGGAAGAAGCTTTCAACAGAAACATTTTTTGACTTGAACAATTCTTGTTCTATTTTTAAAAGTTCCAAAAAAAAAAAAAAAAAAAGGCATTTGCGTCTAAGAGGAAGTTTCAAGCCTACATAAATCTTGATCTAACAGAGAGATTAGCTTAGAAGAAACTTTATCAAAGAAATGTTACAACATAAAACATGTACAGAATTTGTCCAGAACTAAACGAGCCTATTTTCCCAAGAAACTTTTTGATCTGCAGTTTTAAGGATATTTCCAAGTGAACGAATGACTAAATGAATGAGTGAATGAATATGTATTAACTGTTGAAAAAGGTATTCTTGAAGTAACTAAAGCTAAGTGATAAAGGCAGGGAGACACAGCTAGATTATCAATGTCACATGAGTGTAAAAGGGAAGGTAGGTTTGTATAGTTCTAGATGAAACTCCATGTTCATTTCTGTATTCCCCTTGCTGATTTTAAATATAACATATAGTCTTTTAAATGTAAAAATAAGTTCTCATTATTTGGGTGTAAATGCTTCCACTTGAGGCATATTTTACTGGACTGCAAAACGCTTTTTCTTAGAGAAATTGCCTCCATAACGTAAGTGAATCTTGATTGAAAATTTGAGTTCAGTTTTGTGATCCAATTTTAGGAGGACCGAGCATGCTCGGGAACCAAACACTGGGGGTTCCGCGTGAGGCCGATCACTTGGCCGGAGCATCTGCTTCTGCACCCCAAGGGGCTGTTGTGCCTCCTGAGTTTCTTATGACCTAAGGTATCATTCACAAATGATGTCAAGCGTCAAGGGGAGGGGGTAACAAGAAGTGTGACATCATGCTCCTGCAACATGGCATGGCGTGTAACAAAGAGAAGTGTTACATTTGGTGACAGAGGGAGATGGGGGTCAAGTATATGGGAACAAAGCATGACATCAATTATAGACGGTCCCTAGTAGATATTTTGTTATTAAAAATTTTATATTTTTTTAGAAAATGACTAAATTATATGCAACTAATTCCTTTTTTTTCTTTCACTGAAATGTTTTGAGCTTCAGAAGAACTTCTCTGACTGATGCTCGAGCATGTTTTAATGTCGTGTGTGTGTATGTCTTAATAAACATCTATTTGTGATATAAAATATAATGTCGTAATTGAAGAGGGAAAACAACATTATTTGACTTATCATTGACAAAAAAAAAATTATCATTCAATGTACAATATTTTGAATTTCATATTTAAAAAACACAGCAAAATTATAGTGAACCAACTTTCGCTGGAGTATCACTGCATCATTTTTAATTTAAAAAAAAAGATAGAATTTTAAAATTTTAAGACTAGGTTTTATGATTTGCTTCTTCTGTTTTGGGGGCTTTTTAAACTTTATGCATTATTTAGAGGGAAATAAATACTTTTCTTTATCCACCCACATTATTTTAGAAGGTTCAAGTACAAGATATTTTGAACCAGTTCTCTATTTTTTTGAGAAGTAATTTAAATGACCACACATGTTCTTCAAAATGAAATCCACTTCAACTAACAGGAAAAAAGAGCCCCTTTAGATTGAAAAAAAATTCTTTCCATTAGAAGTGGGATGGTGGGGATTTTGAGAGCTTTGCATGCCAAAAGATCGGGGGAAAAAATCCTCCATTCAATTGGCAGGTGACATACAGAAATATTCATAACTTTTTAGACATTTGAATGCCCTGGTCATATCAAAATGGTTATTTTTTTACCTTACTTACAAAAAAAATCTTTAATTTTTTTTTTTTTTTTTTAGAACATAAATGTGACAAACATTGAAAATCAGAAAATTTTTCCCCTCATTAAACATACTAAACCCTTCATCACTCATAAATATGGATTTATTTCGTTTTTTTTTTTTTTTTTTGGATTCAAGATTACAACAAAATAATAAATAAAATAAATGCAGTTCAGGATTTAAAATTTAAAAACATATTTATAAAGAACATTAAGGAAGCGAGTTCAAATCCAAGTTTCGAGCTCATAAACTTGGATTTGATTTTTTGGAATGCAAGATTACAACAAAATAATACATAAAATACATGTATTTCAAGATTTAAAATTTTAAGAATTTCAAAAAGAAAAATAGAAAAGCCGTCAACGGCCAGTATGTCTGCTTACAGTCTGCACTATGCTACCATGAGTAGTACCTTCGTATATTTTTCTACATTATAGGAAAATATACGAAGATAATTTCAATAAGCGAAAAGATTGCAAATTTTTTCAACTATTCAATTGTGCGACTCGAGTCATTGCTGCGCCATCACCTGCTACAGAATAATTAAAACATCATTAAGCGCAGAAAAAAAAAACCTAGCTATTAGCGAAATCAAACCGTTCCATTAACAATAACACAATATACAACAAGGTTTTGTTTTTTCTTTCAAAATCAAAATAATCGCATTTCTTTTATTTTTTTTAAACAGCACTTAAAGACTTTTATGTTATATATTATGCAAAAACACATTTTAAACTATTTTCACTGCAGCAGATATTTTTAAATAACAATAAAAATGAACAAATTTCTAATAAGACTGCATGACTCAAATGAAATTTAACCCTACCAGGAATAGTAGTACACTCAGGTACAATAGTAAAAAATGAACACATTTAATCTGAATTCTTTTGCTGTTGAAAGAAGAAAAAAAAAAAAAAATCAAACATGTATACTTGTATGCTCTTAATTTTACATTGAGTGGACTTTATTCCTTTTCCTATTGTATAAATGAAAAAGCAGCTTGAAATATTTTTTAATTTAGGTAAACTCCTAGGAGAGCCCACTGCTTTTCAAAACCGCCAATTTGGCATCCATTTCGTAGAACGATAGAAGCTGGGTTTCTATCGAATCTGGTTTACCGAGATTGCATACTTATCGCCAACCACGCCAATGGGGCGGGCTCTCCTAAGATCCACCCTTTAATTTACTCATTTAGTGAAATCATATATTCACTCCGCCCAGTACAAAAAACTAAACTTTTTTGTTTAATTAGGTATCCTTATTGGAAATTTTTCTAAGATAATAAATATTTCACAAGGAAAAATACCTCACGCTGACACGAAACATGGATGAAGGATTTCTAAGGATACATTTTCTAAATTCTAAACAATTTTGCATTAAACACTATCATCTTGAATTATTAATTGTGTGGTATTCGTTAAGTACAGCTAAAATATTATTATTAAAACTAAAACACATCAAGTCAAATAACATTTTTTAACACTAAAATCAATTCTTAGGAAAAAAAAGTGAATAATTTAAATCAATGAACCCTGGTGCCCACAGATTTTCAAAGTGAAATTTTGTGATTTTTTCCAAGACTGTTTGGGCTGGCTTTGCAATTGAAACTTGTAAATTCTTCACATATTTCTTAACATCCGACAGCTTCAAACACATAGTAAGTTTTCGATTGACAGATATTTTCAAAACATCTTCATTAATTTTGAAAATAAAATCCGATATGCCGAATAATCGAATCTTTCGTGCAACGGCCGGATCGGATTCCCGATATTTAGAAATCTGTCGGATACCGGATATCCGGCAGGGATCCTCATTATTTTTAAGACTTTTGTGACCCTTTGCGATTCGCAGACAGCCTGATTGAGTGGAGCACAGATACATAAGAACAAAACATATTAATCAATTCATTTTTTAAATAAAATTTCAATTTTACCTTCCGGATAACCGGATCTTTCGCGCAGTGGCCGAATCGCATTGCGGCCGTTTCAAAATCTGTCGGATACCGGATATCCGGTGAATTCCGGAAGGAACCCGAAAATGTTCGTGATTTCTAATTTCGTGACTTCCTCGGGGACTTTCGTCATCGGTAGACACCCCGATCGAGTGGAGCTTATATACATAAGAACAATAAAATAATTTTTGAAAAAAAAATAGAACCGACTTCAAACTATAAATTGCGCTAAAAAGTAAAAAATAAAATTATTCTTGAAATAACTTCGATACGACTTTTAAACATAATTTTTGAAGTCGGTGCAAAATTATGGCGGTCTAATTATAGTTACGCCATGCCTTATTTTACATTGAAAATGTTGCACACTCTATGCTATTTATATTTGTAATTGGTTCAGAGTTACAAAAGGAATCAGGTATCAAAATCCATCATAATTTTGCACCGACTTCAAAAATTATGTTTAAAAGTCGTATCGAAGTTGTTTGAAGAATAATTTTATTTTTTACTTTTTAGCGAAATTTATAGTTTGAAGTCGGTTCCATTTTATTTTTCAAAAATTATTTTATTTTATTCTTTTTAGTGTAAATGCATTTTTATTTAAATACTCTTATTTTTAAAACATACTTATCAGAGGGGAAACCTTCTTTGAGGGAATGACACTAAAAACTAACGGTTTCTATGATAAATTTCGTTTTGAAATCGATTTTAAACGGTCACTAGAGCTGATTGGATTTAATTTCTTTTTCAGAGAAGCCTTCGGTCAATTTCTTGTTATAATTGCTTTTAATATTACAGCTTAATGGCAACACTCTTTTTAACAATCAGTTTCATGTTTATCAACGATTTTCCCAACAAAGAAAAATCAAGCCTAGCCTTTCCAATTAAAATGAAAAAATACTTATTTTCCCCCGTAACGTCTTTTCTAAAAAAACAAATGTAGTCAAATGGATTTGCAATATTTGAGTTAGACGACCCTCTATCGACCAAAGAAAAAATAATCAAAATCGGTTCATTTAGTCAAAAGTTATGAATGGAAAAACAAAAAACATACTACAGGGTTCACACTGGGGAAAAGTACAAGGTGGGATTTCCCACCTTAACCAAAATTTTAAATGGGATTTTTAAAATTTAAGTGGGAAATTTAATTTTTTGTTTTTGTCTTTAAAAATTTTACTAAATTGTCCAATCATGATCCAATACAAACTATGTAATAAAAGATGATTATCTAAGCTATGCTCGGCAAAGAAAGAATAGACATCAACAAGGTTCACACAAAACGGATCCTTCACAAAATTCGCGATCGCAAAAATGAGTGCTTTATAAATGTTAAGCATGAAAAAGATCCTCTGGTATTTTGGTTATTTAATCAAAATTCTTTGATGTACGATTTTTACAAAAAAAAATCCTAAAAATTAGTTTAATATTTCCTCTATTTTTTCTGATCATATGTCATTTTATCTATTGATGTTTTTCAATGAAATCAGTAGATTTTAGAAACCAGCATTCTTTTGTAGCCTTGTGACCAAGGAAGATTCCTCTTTTCCACTCCTTTTTTTTTGATCTTGTCCTCGGTGAATAGAATGACTGAAGATAAGTCTGCATTCACAAAGAGCTCAAATTGTTCAATAATCCCAAGGGATGAAGAAGTTATCAATCTTTCCCCCATGTTATTATATATGATAAATAGGGTTCCTAGATTCTTCTTCTTATTAATGAGGATAAGATGGCAGTTGAAAATTAACATACTCCATTTAGTTTGCATCGAATCATCAGTTTAGAATAGTAGTTTCGTTTCGCGATGTTTGAAAGCGTGTCCTCTAGTTGCGGGAACAGTGCGCAAACGAACTTTTTTTGAGTGGGATTTCAAAAAATACTGCGGAAATCGCGCGAACCCCGTACTGCATTTCTGCCCATTACTTTTGTTCTATGAATCGAATAGGGTCAAACGAAAGTACGGGACCTATGGGAAACCACCCCTGATTGATTGAAAATAAAATAATTTTTATAAAAAAACAGAACCGACTTCAAATTAAAAATTGCGCTAAAAAGTAAAAAATAAATTCATTCTTTAAACAACATCGATGTGACTTTTAAACATAGTTTTAGAAGTCGGTTAGTGCCGGTACTCGCAACGGTTTTTCTAAAAAACAAATGTAGGCAAATTTATTTGCAATATTTGAGTTAGACGACCCTCTATCGATTAAAGGAAAAATCATCAAAATCGGTTCATTCAGTCAAAAGTTATGGATGAAAAGACAAAAAAAATACTACATTTCTGCCCATTACTTTTGCTCTATGAATCGAATAGTGTCAAACGAAAGTATGGGAAACCACCCCTGATGGATTGAAAAAAAAAATCTTGAAAATCGGTTCATCCGGTGAGAAGTTATGAGTGGACAAACAAACAAAAAAAAAAACGACATGCATACATTATGAAAAGTATAACCTCCTTCCTTTGTGAAGTCGGTTAAAAATAATAAAATTGTATAAATGGACACAAACCTCTCGTCCTTGACGGGGTCTGGGAAGGATTCTGGAACCAGCTGCATGTATTTATGCAACACAGGGAAGAGAGAGGGCTGGGGGACCACCCCATTGGGGGTGGAGCGCACACCGTGCATCCTGGCCAGCCGACAAGCAATCAACCTGCGGAATAATCGCGTCGGATTCAGTCCCGGAATCGACGGGTTCATCAGACATACATTATGAATGAAAATTTCATAATGATATACCAGAAAAATTTTTATGCTTTTAATGTTCTGATGATTCATTCAACAAATACAGAAAATGTGAGACTCATTCATTTACTTTTTTTTAGTTTTGGCTTTGTTATTAACTGGGTAAGCAGCATTATTTTCATTCTAATATCAGATTATGGCATACTAACCACACTATTAACTAAAATTTATCAACATTTTTATAATTAAAATACCAACTCATCAAATACCTCATTAATTAGCATTTTAATTATACTTTAATTATATCATCATTTTTTTGAAATGTGTCATTATTTAGTATTTAAATTATGTTTTAAAAGGGTTTTTAATTAGAAAAAAAAAGACTATTTTCAGCATTAAATTTACATTTGTGATGATTTAAGATCAAATATGAGGATCCATCAGATTTAATTCTTTTCTTAAGAATGAACAAATAACTAGATTAAAGGAAATTTGTATTTTCTGCATGAGCCGAATTTATATTTTTCAGATGCTATTTTTTTCACATGCTTTTTATAATAAAAATGGCATTCAGGTTGAATTAAATTTGTGTTTTCTGACAATTATCTTATTTTTTTAATGTTGCATTTCATAACTAAAATTGCAAATTAAAGTCTAAAACTTAAACGAGCATGAAGGTGTACTGAAATTGCGGAGCAATCTAGGAGCCGGAGCATCGCAATTTTCTGACGGTTCCGGGATCGATTCGGGACATGATTAGATGAAAACGACTGTTAATGTGATAGCGGAAATACTGGAATGCAGTGCAAAATTTTGTGTGAACAATCAATACCAGTTTCACTGCGATGGCACGACTCGAGAGACTCCCGTCGTAATAACCCTAGAGACTCCATCGTAACAACCCTAGAGACTCCCATCGTAACAACCCTAGAGACTCCCGTCGTAACAACCCTAGAGACTCCCGTCTAACGGCCCCAGAGAAGGAGAGGCATGCGTACCTGGCGATGTTCGGGTCCCTGACCGTGCAGGTGTCGAGCACCTCCCCCGGGGAGTACCCGTAGCAGAGGCCGTTGGCGAAGGCACAGTGGAGCGGGGCGCAGAGTCCCGCACTGCACATCGCCCGCATGTTGCGCACCTCCTGGTCCCGGTCGATGAACAGCTCCGTCTTCTCCCCGTAGACGCGGATGAGCACCGCCTGCTCCGGGCTGTCCCGCAGGTAGCACCGCACCAGGCGGTTGGTGATGCCGTTCTTGAACAGCTGTGGGAGGGAAGATGAGGAGCCATTCAATATCGTTCAATGTTGTGAATCAATATTATTGAATATTTTAGATTGACATTGTCAACTGAAAATATCAATATTAGTGAATATTGTAAATTGTTATCTTTGAATATCACAGTCATCGATCCAGCATCTTTAATTATGTCCTGTTTTTGTGAATTTTAAAAAAAGATTTTTGAAAAATTGGATGATTCTGCGAAAATTCAAACATATAGTTAAAAAAAATGTTATTTTATGCTGTGTGAGTGTATATGATCCAGCAACTTTAACTGGGTCCTATTTTTGTGAATGTTAAAGAGATTTTTGGGAATAATTAAATTTTGTGAAAATTCAAAATTTTAAAATATATTAATAAAATAATGTTATTAATTGAATTATATTATTATGAAAATTTCCCCATAAAGAGGATTAAAAAAAGGGTAAAATCCTGGGAGAGTCCACACCTTGGCGATAGATAAACTGCAAAAAAGTGCCAAGGCAGAACGATATGGCGCTATATCTAGTGTATCAAATGCTATATCTATAGTCTGTGTAATTAGAATCAGCATGTCAAGGTCACCCTACTCTACCTTTTCCCCTTCTGGTTGCCATGGTTTCCATGCTAGAAACTTCTTCCCCACTTGGTTTGGGGAACATGATAACTAAGTTTGTTGTTTTAGTTATAATAATAATAGACGGATTCAGATCAGATTTATTTCTCAAGGGCAAGAATAGATTGCGTCAGATAAAGTATTCTCATATTTTGAACCTATCTAAATTGTATTCTAATATTTTGAGCCCATCTAAATCGTATTCTTATATTTTGATGTGTTTTAGAAAGCTACTGTATAGCTCATTTATTGTATTTCATATTTTGTAAATGTTAAAAACGTATCTAAACAATCCAGATTTAATGTATGAGACATTTAATTGCATTTACTTAGTAAAAAATAAATAAATGGAAAATAAATTCTTTCTTATTCCTTTTTTTCAATTATTCTAATATTTTGAATAGGAGGTGTCGTCATACCATTGCCTCAACTGCAGTGCAAAAAAAAAAAAAAAAACTGGCTCCGTTATCTTTCTCGCAGTTGCCATGCCCGCTCCAATTACACAGACTATAGTGTATCAAAGTAAGATCACCGAGACGGCGCAATCTTCGCCAACCAAAATAATTTGCGCCAAGAGTGTGGGCTCTGCTAGTTCCAGACCTCCATTGACCTTTTTGTTAACGTTAAATCTCAGGCCATTCTTCAACAAAAAGATGCAAACTCTAGATAGCCGAACGACCGAAGGCACCAAAGGGCTTTGCCCACTCCCTTCGCTTGAAGCCCGAGTGTAGTGATAGGCTTCTTATTTTTGCCATTAGGCCAGACCCATAGAGGGATAGACTTGAAGCACGTAGACGACAATGGCAGCACTCGTTCATTCCATCTCGAACTTACAACTGGCATGTTCAGAAATTAGAATGTTGGCGACAGATGTTTGTAAATAATTATTTTAGAAAAGTTTTAATTGTTTTTTTTTCAAAGGTAATTTGGTTTTAAGATTTGTTGATCTCACTTACATCTACTTTTAAAAATTGTTTGTCTTCAACTACCCAAGATGTCATTTGTTCAGTGACTATCAACACGAAGAATTCACTGAGTTTTCACTTTGTTTTCATGGAAGAATTCAAGCACTTTCTTCATTAATCCCGATTCAAATGTGAAGGTGTGACATGGACTCTTGGAAAAAAATCTATCTTCATGTATATTGAGAAAAATTGTTGGACGACTGACTGAAAGTAATGTGCTGTGGTCAACATGTTTTTTTAAAACCAAATCATTGTCCGTTTGTAAACCACCATCGGAGTCCATGTGGTAATGTATGTTTTTGTTCGAAATATTTAATAATAGTTTGTAAATAAATCCAATTTTTCATAAAAATGTTTCCTGTATATCTCCTGCTGACACAACCTCTAAAAGCTCATGTTGGATATTAATTAAACTTAGATTTTTTTTTGATCTAAAGAAAAATTATTTTAAAGACAACAGGCTCTGCTAGGATCCGACCGAACGTTAAAACAAAAAGGAAGAAAACATAGAAGCGAACGACAGAAGCACAAAGAGAGACATAATGCACACATCCTTCCCATTCCATCTTCCGAAGCTCCGAAAGGGGGGAGAGTGGTTACTGACCTCGAAATCGATCTGGTCCCTCTTCCAGTTCTTGACCATCCCTATGACGTCCAGCGCCCCCTCACAGAGGGATGAGAAAGACTCGGTGGACACACACACGTCCAGACGACAGATGGCAGCACTCGTATCGTCGGGCATCCTGGAACTGCCGACCCACTGGGATGGGGAAAAAATGGTGTTGGTTTTTTCTTAAAAGCCACTTGGTTTAAACCAAATCTTTTTTCATTCATTTTGCACATCATTAAAAATTGCGAAATCCAATTTATGCAGAAACTACCAGCACAGCACTGGATAATTAATAAATTGGAAAATTAACAAACTTTTTTTTTTTATCAGTACACATTTTTCTCATCTCCTATCTAGCCTACCTATGTCAGACTATTTGGGTTTTTCTAAAAGTAGCACTGAAAAAGCTAATTTGAGAAAAACTCTTCTCAGTCATTATAAAAATTGAAATGATATTGCAATTGTAATGACTGGAGTTAAAGAATATCTATTAGAAACAGGGTTGGAAAAAAACCGGGTTTTTTTTCAAAAAAACCCAAAAACCAGGTTTTTTTTCGTTTAAACCAGGCTTTTTGGTTTAAACTAATGCAGCACTTTTAAAGCTTAAAGAAATTATGTAAAAGATTAGTTGTTGTGTGTTATGTTCTATTTGTCACTATTTAAAATAAATAGTTAATGTTTCTTTAAAATATCAATTAATTTTAATTAATTTCTTATCAATATAGTAAAAAGAATCAACTTTATGTAATACCAAGCCAAAAATTCTGTGTAACAATGATAGCTAATTTTTAATATTTTAAAAGTTCATGTTGATTGATAAAATTGGGAATAAATAAATGATTATTCATTATTAAAACTTCAGTTTTAACTATAGGGATGTAACAAATAGTGATTTGGCCGAATACGGAATATTAAAATTTCTGGAAAATCGTTGTAATAGAAAAAATTTGTCGAATTTAAAAGTATTTACAAAGTCAAACACCCATTCCACGCATTAAGTTGTTCTTGTTTGTTAATAATCTAAAACTATCTAAAATTAATGTATTTTCTGTATTATTTTGAATGCAATAAAACTGAGAATTTCACCCACAATTGGAATGGAAATGACAGGTTTTAAATGTAAGCATTAGCATTTATGTACTAATTATTTAATTTAAATTAAAGAAATACTATTGCTTAGTGAAAATTTATCTTGCTCAAAATAGTTTTATGAAAATATGTTAAAAATTATAGAAGTTAATATTTTTATTTTATGGGGATTTTTACATACCTGTTCTTAAAAGTTTTTTTAAAATTTAATGCATTGAACTGGAATATACTTTTATTTTCAAAAACACCAATAACTTATACTATCTTAATATTCATGATACATTCTAGGCTTTTCACATTTCTCTCTTACCCGATATTCCAATAAATCAGTCTACCCAAACAAAGTCGGACTTCCACTTTGTTAAAAATGACATAATAAAAATGCTAGCTTTTGGGAGCGAATGTTAAGTATAAAATACAATATTATAACTTTAAAATCTGTTTTTGTTCAATCAAACCAAAAACAAAGGGTTAAAAAAGAAGTTTTTTAAATAACTATATATTATTATATTTTTATAACTATTATATTTTTATTTATTAAAACTAACTACTAATGCACGCTTTTCCAATAACTATAACACAATTTTAAATGTTTAAAGTCTACTACTTTCTTTAAATTTTACATTTCTACCGTAGCAGAACTATTCTGCCGAAAAGTCCATCAATATTTGGCCAGGCCGAATTGGATCTTACCGAATATTCGGCTTGGTGATGAAATGACTATTCGGCCAGGCCGAATATTCGTTACATCCCTAGTTTTAACTTGCATTTTAATATTCATTCAAGCTGGAATTATCAGGAACATAACATTTCTCCATGTGTTTCTTCATTCGCAGAACCATGGCCTTCAATTTCTTTATTGTATATTTTGCAAACTGCTGTTGTACCTTTCCTCTTATCTGATTTTATTTCAGTAAAATTAATCCAAATTTCATGTTTTTTCTGCCTGATCCAGACATTTTTATAATTTAATCTTTGTGAATTTAGCTATTTGCATGGGTGAAAGTAAGAGGATTTCAAAGAACGGAAGTTAAAATAAATTTCCGTAACTCCAAAAACATGCATTTTCTAGAAATTTTGTTTATGCATTGCATGTATAAATTAATTATCTCAACAAACCCTCGATAACAGGTAAATATTAGCAATAACAATATTTAATAATTAAGGTGGGAACTCAAGTCGAACATTTTAAAAATCATTCCTCAAGTATTTTAACAAATTACTAAATTTACTATAATTAGCAACATCATCACATATTAAGCTTTTAAATGAAGAAATCGGAAAAACATTTACAGCCCATTTAAATCTGTATTAAAATACTTTAGTTCTAACTATTCTGTCCTTTTCCATCTAACAATTTACAAAAACAAAAAAGAGACGGAAATCTGTCTATAGACCAAATACTTTACCCATGGCTATTTGATTCAGAACATAGAATGGATGGAAATTGTTTGAAAATAATACTACATGTTCTTGTAGAATTGAGATGTTTCATGAGAGTAGAAATTCATAAACAAAAAGGTTTTATTTAAAATACCAAAACTATTATAATATATTGTAAAAATAAATGTGGTTTTTTTTACAAAAACCGTGTGGTTTTTTTAAAAAAACCATTTGGTTTAAACCAAATGGTTTAAACCGTGCCAGCCCTGATTAGAAATAATAAAATAACTTCATAATAACCCATTTGTAACTGTATGTTACAGATAACAATTTTTAAGAAACCAAATCTTTTTTCATTTATTTTTTTGCATTATAAAAAATTGCAAAATCCAGTCTGTGCAGAAATTGCGAGCACAGCATTAGATAAATCGTGAATGACTGAACTTGTAAAGTAACAAACTTTTTTTTTTTTTTTAAATCAGTGCAAATTTCTCTTTTTTTCCTAAATTATTCTCTTCTTTTTAAAAATATATTTATTCTTTAATCAGAAAAAATTGTATTTAAAAAAAAAAAAAAAAATGGTGATAATTTCTAAGCCAATGTAGCTGATTTGTATAAGTGTTATGGTGTAATCATTTTTTGATATTACCGATACTGTAAATCAACACATTATTTTAACTGTATCTTTCATTTTTGCTTATTTTTTATTGATTTAGTAAAATATGCTTTTGTTAAAACTGAACCTGCATAATAATTATTTCTTTAACAATTTGCTGAAAGGCCTGTATAAGTAGAGTATTATAACGTGTTAATACAGTAAAACCTGTAAAGTTGACCACCGTTCTAAGTTGACCACTTTTGGTCAGGAATGGAATTAGCCCTATATTATTTAATGTAGGAAAACCTTTTAATTTGACCACCTGTCTATGTTGACTACTTAGGTACGCCAAATTTGGGAGGGAGTATTATGAAAAACCTTTTGTAAGTGGGCTGTCTAATTATTACTATATTTATTTATTTATCTATTTTTGCAAAGATAAAAAAAAAAAAACTTATATAAGTTCTCCAGGATAATATTTTTTATGCTATAATGTTAGACCAGTATTTGTATGGATGGATGAAACATCAATAATATAAAGTTTGCCTAAACCACTGTGTAAGTTAACTATTCTAGAAAACTACTACCGTAAAATCCCGAAAGTAACCCCCCTCTTTTTAAAAACCAAACTGGCAAATTTCAGATAGGGGGGGGGGGGGTTATAATCGAGATTTTCGAAAAAAATTATGAAAAAAAAAAAATGTTTTTAGTATTAATTACGAGCATTTACTGAAGATAAATAGTAAGTATAACAAATTTAAAATTATTTTAAAAACATTAATATAAAACAAGATTCAAAAAATAAATAAACAAAAATCTGTCTTATAATTTTCTAATAGAAAATTGATCGCATGGGGATGGCATCTTTGACTGAAGAAAGAATTTAGCACTTAAGTTAGCAGAAATCCCTATTATTTAAATTTAAAACTCATAAAACGCAAATTTGGCATGTTCGGGCCAGCGCTATATCGGTATTTCGTAATGTGTCGAATTTCAAAACACAGCCAAAAATGGCGGACTCACAAGATCAAAGATGGCGGCTAATGAACGAATCAACGCCGAGTACATGAAATTTATTTTTAAGCATATAGACCTTGAATATTTATGAAAAATAAACAAATAAAATAAAACTCAAAATACAAAAAGAAATTGGACATATTTAATCTTTATCATAAGAAAATAATACAAAATTTGTTTTAAAATCGTCAGCCATTTGGGGAGGGGGGTTATATTAAGGAATATTGAATGATTCCACTTTCGGCGAGAAAAGGGGGGGTTACATTCGATGGGGGGGATACTTTCGGGATTTTACGGTATGAGCCTCCCTTTTTGTTCTTTAAATAAGTTTCTTCTTTTTCTTCTAATTGATCTAGTCATTTCGAAAAATGGATGTATTTTTAGGGAATTTTTACAGTCAAATAAGTAAACTAACACATTTATCTTTAACTAAGTGCTTTAATTTTAAAGTTGTATAGGATACATTCTAAGTCATTTGGATTAAATGTATCTAATGGTATTTTAGATAATTGTTAAAAATAGCTAATTACTAATTTTAAAGTAACATTAAATACATGATGTTATATTTTAATTAGTCACAAATGATTAAAACCATAGTTGACCATTAAAACCATCTATAAGTTGACAACTAAAGTGCTGCACCTATATAAGGTTATTAAAATTTAAGGTTTTACCTTATAGTTACTTAATTTTCAATAAATTAACTATCAATAACATTTATTTACAATTAAGGGTCTAAGATCTCCATGATTTTCTAAAAGTCAAAGTGTTTTTTCTACAAAATGCTATTTAAACCAAAAAAAAACTTTTTTTTTTTTGGTTTTTTTCAAAAAACTGTTTTTTTTGTGTGTTTTTTAATAAAAAAAACCAGGTTTTTTCCAACCCTGACAACAGGTGGGGTCATGGACCATCAACAACTTTTATGTAATGTGGAAAAAATGTTACGAAACTATTAATAAAATCCTGTATTTAAATTAAAGTTATAAGGGGTCCTTCATAAATGAAGGTACACTTCAAGGGGGGGAGAGGGTTCAAGAAAGTGACAGTTTGTGACAAGGGGAGAATAAGAAGTGTGACATCGTACATTTTGATTTCTATAAAAACATTTAAAATCAGCAAATTAAACCTATTTTACGCTAATCTAACATAGTGTGACATGTGACTAAGAGTGACGAATGGGGTGATGGGGGTCTGGTGGAACTTCGTATCTCTACATCCTCTACATAACATTTTGCCAATAAAGTTTGTTCCAAGCAAATCCGTCTGTTAAATCAGGATTTACATAGGATTAAAATTTCCCCATAGGGGTTAATGCTAATTTTTTTTGAACTGTTCAAAAATGAACAAAAATGATCAAATCATTATTTTATGCCAAGAGTTTCGGAACTACTGTGATATAACCCCCCCCCCCCCCCTTGGCGACTTTTTCGTTGGCGCCAAGAAACCGTCGCCAACAACAAGATTTTTATGTCGCCAACTTCAAGCACAATACAACTCTTGGCGATGATTATATCGCCAACAATGTTACATCATACACATAGCAAACATGTCAAGAAAAATCACTGAAAAACAGTAAAATACCAAAAATTACAAATTATATCTTAGACACAATATCAACGCTACTATGTAAAGCACGTACAGCATTTTTCAACAGCAATTCAATACATTAACGGATCGATAATTACTCGAAAAATAGAATTATTTACTTTACAAACACTCAAAGTTGAATAAAAACCCTTTCTTTAAAGAACACGCAATTTATGCCCAATAATAACTACTGCAATGATTCATTATTGAATAAAATGATATGCACTCTTTAATGAAAAACATAATTAAAATATCGCGCAATTCAACGCAAAACGAATGTTTATTAAAGCTGTGGGAATTTTAAAATAAGAGACTCCATTAGAAAATATATAACATTGATCAATTAAAGCACATATTACATCAACCTATTGGAAGCCTACACTAAAACTAGCATAAAAACTAGACAACAAAATTAATAACGGTCATCACTTCAAGTACATTTTGTCTTAAACTATTGGAAACCAACATTAAAAATACCATAAAAACACTTCGTTGAAAGAACACGCATTTCATGCACAATAATGACTATTGCAATTAATTATCATTACATAAAATGACATGCATTATTCAACGAAAAACATAGTAAAAATATCGCGCAATTGCACGGAAAACTTCAAATACATTTTACATTAAAGTAACGGAAACCCACTTTATCAAAACTAGCAACGCCCCTAATTACTACAGCTAATATTTTAGAACAATTGAAAATTCATTGTTTTATAACCTTACAAACACATAACATAAGCAGATAATAATCTAACAAAAATAAAGAACTCACTTTAAACCAGTTGGCTTTTCAATGTTAATCCCAAATAGCATCAAACTTACAATCCAATACGACGAAATGGTCCGAAAATTACCACTTTATTTTTCTTTGCTTTTAGTCACAATTAACCAAACTTATGCACTTATCAACCAAAACAATTTCGTACTTCAGATAGCACAAACTACAAACCACGTTTCCGTCAGATTCGAAAAATGGCGCCTTAACAAACTAATATGAATTCATTTATCTCGCCATAATACAAAACAATTGAACTAAATTAATTCACTTTAACACTTTACATTCTTCCTTTATCAACAGGAAATATCTCCAAACTTTAACGATGAAATTAACTACTAAAAAGCTACCCATTAGTTAAAGAGAACTTTCTAAAGGTCCAACCATCACACTCTAAAAACACCCATTGCATAATCAGGGTTGCCACACATTACCTCAGCCAACATCGATGGCGCTGGGTAAACGAAAAGATATCGCCAACCGAAAATCATTACAAATTGGCGCGCTAGCTCGAATGTCGCCAAGGGGGGATTATATCACAGTAGTACCAGAGTTTCTTTCAGTAAGCTTGTTCATGGAAACTTGGATTTTGTGCCCAGAGTTTTAATAATTTGCTTCACTTTTGCCCATTAGGTGCTAATGTTATGATTTTTTTTAACTGTTCAAAACTAAACGAAAAATTGTTCAAATCAAAAAGCAAAGTATGGAAATGAGATGTCCTCGCCGAGATCTTTTGAATACAAAAAAAATATATCTTTCGAATCGGACAATTCCTTCAAAAGCTATTAGGAGGGACAGACAGACCGACCAACAGACACACACATTTTCCCCATCTCAAAACCGTACTTTCAATTTTTTTTGTGTTTCAATCTTTAATAACTTCACTTACTTTTGACTTCTCTTTATTTTTAACAATTTTTTCCGATACATTAAGCCTGTTTTCATGCTGTATTATTATTATTTTTAAACTTTTACGAGAAAGTGGCTAAAAATGCAATTTTAGATCATTTACAGTGAAGTTATCGGAAAGTGGGTTCCGAAACTTTGTATGGTTCTTTTTTGACATCGAAGTTCTAAAAATGCAATTAGCGTATCTTTTTTTTCTGTTTCCAGCCACCTCACCCTGGCCATTTTTCGAATTTTAAGCTCCAAAAACACAATTTTAAGTTATCTTTGGTGACGTCTGGGGATGCTGGGGCATTTCCTCAAATATTTCTAAAAAGAAAATTTTAGGCTATAAGAGAAGGAGTGGCGCGTTCGTTGCTTTCCAGCGGATTGTGTTCGAAATTACCATCCTAAAAAGTCTTTTGACAATGTTTGATCACTTTAAGTATCCGTCAGAAATTTCTGCATTCGGAAAACGTCTTTGCATTGATAACCTGAGAAAGTGGAAACTGAAGAAGCATTCATGAATACATGCTGAATTATAACGAAAATGGAAAATTAATTTTTGTTAAGGAAGAAAGGACATTTTAAAAAAACCACAATGTCTTTAATTTATTTTTTGCCAGCACCATCCCACTTTCTATCTTATTTTATGCCCTGATGTATAGAACATTTTGTAACTTGACCACTTCATTTTACCACCTGTCTATACTGATCACGTATGTATGCCAAATTTGGGGTGGGGGTATTATAATAAAAACCTTTATAAGATAACCACCCAGTTACTACTAGTATAGGGGAAAGTGTTGTAGCTTGGGACATTGGCAATGTCTAAAAACCTATTGGCAACATTAACATTTTTTTTATTTCTAATTGTGACCTTAACCAGCAGATAACATCACAGTAAAAGGCAGCATTAGAAGCACTGAATTGATGACTTGGTGAGAGAAAGAAAATTTCTTCACTCAAAAGTAAACATCTTTCTCATTCTAATTTCATTTACTGAAATAGCATTTGTAAAACTATTCTACTGAATTTTAATTGGATATTGAACAGAAGATTTTTAAATGTTTTGGTTATGAGAAAGTGATGATACTGCATTTTGATTGACCACCATTTTGATTTTATGTAAACCATGTGATGATTGTACCTTGGGACAGTAAGCCGTGTTGTACCTTGGGATATGTCTCGAGGTACAACATACACATGGTTCTTAATGATTTGGATATATTTTAGTATAAAGAGAGATATTCTAATCAAATGTAGTCTTTCAAATACAAGAATTGTTAGAATATGATGCTATATTTTAGTTCAATAATGTTACGAATTTGTCAATGTTGTAGTATCCATCAACACTTTCAGACTACATCATTTTACTGTGAAATCAAGCTAGAAGGTTGCTATAATGAAAATCCAGACTTGGCCACATTTGGCGAATGATTTTTCGTATAAAATTGGTTATGTATATGACTGTTGCATGAATCACGAAGTATGTCCCAAGGTACAACAGGGTGTTGTACCTTGGGACAGTTTTCAGTTACTACTTAAAATGGCTGGCATTTTTTTATTTTAAAACTGTTTGAATTTGGAAAAATATATTATAGAGGAGAATGTTGGTGTATTTAAATAGTGTCTTCAGACTTTAAATCTAATTTTAATTTTTGAAGTTAAAAATTAAAATGTGTCCCAAGGTACAACACTCTCCCCTATTTATTTGTTACTCTATTTCTACCAAGATTTAAAAAAGAAAACTAATATATCTTCTAAATGTCCTTTTTTATGCTATACTGTTAGTCCGGTATTTGTCTGTATGGCTGAAACATCAATGAAAAGTGTGCCTAAACCTCTTTCTAAGTGAACCATATGGGGAAAACGACTACGAGCACTTTTTATTCCTTAATCAAATTCCTTCTTTTTTTACAGCTATTTTTAAAAAATTTACCATCAAATACGTAACTCACATAGTTACTAAGATATTTATCTTTATTTTCAAAGTACTTTAATTTTAAAGTTGTATAGGATGCATTGTAAGTCATTCAGGTTACATTTCTCTAATGATATTTTAGATAATGGCGAAAAAAACTAGCTAATTACTATTTTAAAGTAACGTTAATTTTTGAAGAAATATTTTAATGAGTTACAAATGAATAAATGCAGTGTAAGAAATGAAAAAAAAAAAATCTCCGCCGTCCATAAGTTGACCACCCTCTATAATTTGACCACTAAAGTGCTGCAATTGGTCAACTTGCATAGGTGTCACTTTATATTATCGTTTTACAAGCACCGAAAACACAAATTATAATGCAACTCGATATTTTTCAACCTATTTGGAAATTCTTCAATGAAATTGTTCACAGAAAATTAAAACTTATAACTTAATATCTGGATGGATAGATAAATCTGTAACAAAAAATCTAAACATTGTATTAAAAAAACTGAACATTGAACACACCAAAAATTTGAACTTCCAGACGTACAATCAAAATATTTCGAATTTTAAAAAGTTCATAATGCACACAGAAAAGGCTTGAACATCAAATAACAAGCAAATGAACTAAAAGGATCATAAACATCATATATTTTGCTCGAATATCGAACTTACACACGAAAATCAGTTTCTTTTCTTGAATTTCATGAGGGAATCCTTTGAGAGCACTCGGCTGAATATCTACAATCTTATCGAATGTAAAGATTTTTGAAACTCGGTGGCTAGACTAGAACACACAGAATGACTTTTATACCTAATTACGACAATAGCTAATGATTAAAATAGTTCTAAGTGTCATGGAGGGGGCTTTAAATTCAAAAATTATCGCAACCACGTTAGTTTAATATTTTGATTCCAGGATATGTCACGCCGGAGTTGCCAATCTTGAAAAGGAAATACTTCACCGATTAAATAAAACGATTTCGATTTTGTCGCAGGATTTGGAAATAATCATCACTGGAGTAAAAAAATTTTTGCATCCTGATGCATGACGTCACTTGAGGGTGACCGCAGCAGACGAAGCTTACATGTTCTTCATACAGTGCTGTTTTTACTTTAATACAGTAGTCTCTCGGTAATCCGGCAGATATCGGACCAGGGTACTGCCGGATTACCGAAAACGCCGGATTACTGGAATTTACTAAAAATACGCATATAAATACCTGGACAAATTATTTATGTTAATGCACATAGAAACCACAAATGCAGGCTATCTTTAACCTGAGGAAACTCGCCTGTCTTCAATGTTTTCCGTGAACTTTTCACATTTTCATTTTTTCCACAGAAATTCTTTATCTTCTCACTATTCTTCTGTATGTCATGGCTTGTGGCCCGACCAACTCCAAACTCTTTAGCGAGACTAACTAATGTTTCACCTCGTTCAAGACTTTTCAAAATCTTGTTTTTATCCACAAGCGATAATGTTTTATGTTTACGTTTAACTGGTAGAGACATGACACAGCACTACTAACACAAAAAACAACACTGACGAAGGACAGCACGTTAGCGAGCAAGACTGAGAGATGCGCGCATCTAAGAGCACAAAAGCCACTCACAATAGCTGCGCAGAAACAGGTTTTCAACTCTAGTACCACGCATTTACTAGCTTCTTATGAAACGCCGGATTACTGGCAGGGGCGGACCAGTGAAGTGCCGGATTACCGAGAGACTACTGTGTATTCTTTTTATGTATTAAAAAAAGTCTTTTCAGAGGTGTTTTTCATAAAATTAAAAATAAATAAATAAAATTTATTTACTCCTTATTTATTTATTTTTTTAAATGAATTAAAAAATACGCTCATTTAGCTCGAAATTCTTTTTTTCAATCGTATTTTCAAGATTTTATTGAGTGCCACATTGGAAAAATCGGTGAACATTCGTATTACTTTCTTTTTATTCCTTTTCTCCCTGCTTCGGAAATAAATTTTTAAGTGTGTATAAAACCGGCTCGTGTTCAGAATGCATATACATGCCTTTAATTACGAGATAAAACGCAACGCTCTTCTATACAGTATTATAACGGAATCAGTAACACTAAATGCCCAAACACCGGTCGTTACACTTGTTAGTGACTGTACATTCTCAAATTTTAAGCACAGTCGCAAACTATAGCTTTAACACATTGAGGACGGAGCAGATGTTTGCTACCTGTAAAAAAAAAAAATTCAATTTTTCAGTAAAAAAGTTTCTTTTAACCACATGATGTTTTTTTATTTAACAAAACTGTGTTATAAGACTATAGCTGATGTAAAACATCAGTGGTACACGCCACCAAATGAACCATTTGTGTGTGAGCCACCAGTAGTACCCGCCGCCCTCAACGTGTTAAATAATTTATCGATGCGAAAAGTCCCCAAATTCAAAGATATATAATTTCTTTCTTACGGATCCTCACAAGAGTTACCAACTTTTCCCTAATTTCAAGATGACATTGCGCTAAATGTTTATGACATGAATATTGAGTGAAATATGAAGCCATGAATTACTGTAAAATTAGGGAGTAATTGAGTGCAACGACGATCAATTATCTTGTGCACTGATATTTGGCACAACAGACCGAGCACGAAGTGCAGCTATGAATCGCTATAATACTTATAAGAAACGCTAAATTAATGTAGAAAACATGCTTGGAGGGGGAATGGATCAAGTGTTAAAGCGATATTCCACACATGCCTCAATGGGGATTGGTAACCGGGTGCATAGCGGTGCTCAAGCCTACTGTCCTATCACCTATGCCACTGGGTGGCAAATTCAGGTAGAAGAGAGTTAACACTGGCGGATGATATTCTGAAAATCAACAAGCGTGCTCAATTAGAAAATGATGGTGGTGGTTCTAAAAGAAGCTTAAGTTTCAAAATTTAACCCTCAATAAAATGTGCTTCAAGCACTTTATGAGAGATACTTTAATTTTTTTATCTATTTGCCTTTTAAAAACCACGGAAATCGTTGACCATTTGTCGGTCACTCGATAGGCGACCAGTATTAAATCTCAACACGATGTTGTCGAGTCCCGGATGGCGTCACCAAAACCCCGCCACCTCCCTTTTTTAGATCTCAGACTGAAGAAGAGGGAAATTTGCTGATTTTAATTGGAACCGACTCGGGACTTCAGTATCCGCGGATTTTAAATGCCCCAAGGATACATGGTGGTCATCAGTGAGTCGGATATTGAACCTCAGATCCGCTAATCCGAAGGCCGATATCCTGACCACAGCCCGAGGTGATTTAATTGGCTTCATTAAGTACTTTAAAATGAAAACACTATCAACTAGCTATATTAGGAGTCTCTGTGTTACAATAATAAATGAGTGAAAACAAAAAATCCACAGAAAAAAGCACCTTTAAAAAAAACCACAATAAAACATGAAAAATCCCCCATAAAACATAAAAACTCATTTGGTAGGGTTTTTTTTTTGGGGGGGGGGGACCTGTTTTCTTTTAACCTTAAAAAAGGCATTGAGTACAAATTCGCACATCGGCGCTGAGCAGGCTGGGCGCGGGCTTGTCAACTTATTGAGGTTTCAATTCAGAAGGTTCTTCTGAGATCACAGGAGAATTCAGAAAAAAGCGGAGAATGGTGATTGTTCTTCTCTGGCCAACAGGAAAATACAAGAAAAAGAAACCACCCCTTATTAAATACATTAGACGCCGCTTTTTGTGATTTTGTGAGGTTTCAATTGAGAAGGTTCTTCTAAGATCATAGGAGAATTCAGAAAAAAGCGGAGAATGGTGAATGTTATTGTCTGGCCAACAGGAAAAAAACAAGAAAAAGAAACCACCCCTTATTAAATACATTAGACGCCGCTTTTTGTGGGTTAATTTTATCAGTCGTTTAATGTAATCAAAATCACCTGTAATCAAAACTTCGCTTTTTGTTATCAAGTTACAGAGTTAAAATACATTTTTTTTCCTGTTTGTAAATTATATTATGAAATGACTGGTTAGAAAAGGTATTTAGCTGCTCAGATGACGAAGACGCTTCGAATTTTGCGCCGATGTGTGCAAAAAAGACCCCGAATTAGCAGAAAATCAGCACTGAGCAAGGCACCTTTAAGACAAAAATTTACTGATTCTTATTATATTTTTCTTGATACTATTATTTTTTTAGCAAAATTCATTTGCAACAACGCATTTTTATTTCAAGAACACGTAAGTTAACGTTGTTAGCGAAATTCGACAGGGTATTTATTTGGTAATGTGCAAAAGTACGGATTTTCCCAGCAATAAAATATCTTTATCTATTATTTCTATAGCCTGTTTTTTGTCACTACGCGATATCTTCCTTATTCCTTCATCAAATTCCATGATTTACCTCTCATTTTAAAGCTTATCGTGCCGGCTCATGATGAAAAATAGACCCACAGTCTAAAAATGTACCGCTTCTCTGAAATTTGACACTTCAAATCATCCACGAAAAGGTTCTTTAATGGATGCCAAATGGGTGCTGTGTATGCTGGCGCCCTCTGGTATTAAGTAAGCGAACAAGAAACTTTTCTGTTTTTATTGTGTGGCGAATTGCACAGTTCTAGCTCCGTCTGTGTGTTAAACTTATGCAATTGTTAGGCTCTACACATTCATTTATATTATGAATGTGTAGAAGCCTAACCAATCAACAGTCCCTATATTTTAAGTAATGGAACTTTTTTGTTAGTGTATTTTAATGCAATGATTAATACTACTAATAAAAATAATTATCATTATTATTGTGATTGTTTTATTATTTTGAATATCTAAATAATAGTTGGGAAAAATTCTAACAGCTATTTGTACTGATGTAAGTCCAATGACATGCCTTCTTTTGTACCAAAATCGTTTTGCTTTTTTCTATTCTTCATAATATCCTTTCTCAGAAATTAGTGTGGAATTCCGCACGGGTCGGCTAGTTATCCTTTATTATTATCACTCGGTTATTGTTATCAAATTATTTTCGTACCGATGTGATCACATTAAGTCCATTGTACTTAGATAAAAAACATGTACACTTTTAATCACTTAACGGATTTGCCCGTGCCTGACTTGGCCGAAAGTTACCGGCAATTTGCACATGCCAGTGTCTGACATGGCCGAAAGTTACCGGCAAATTTGCACATGCTCGTGTCTGACACGGACGAAAGTTACCTACAATTTGCACATGCTCGCAACTCAACGGGCGAAAGTTACCGGCAATTTGCACATGCCCGTGTCTGACACGGACGAAAGTTACCTGCAATTGCACATGCCCGTGTCTCACACGGACGAAAGTTACCTGCAATTGCACATGCCCTTGTCTGGCACGGACGAAAGTTACCTGCAATTGCACATGCCCGTGTCTGACACGGACGAAAGTTACCTACAATTTGCACATGCTCGCAACTCAACGGGCGAAAGTTACCGGCAATTTGCACATGCCAGTGTCTCACACGGACGAAAGTTACCGGCAATTTGCACATGCCAGTGTCTCACACGGACGAAAGTTACCGGCAATTTGCACATGCTCGTGTCTCACACGGACGAAAGTTACCGACAGGTTTGCACATGCCCGTGTCCGACACGGACAAAAGTTACCTGCAATTGCACATGCCCGTGTCTGACACGGACGAAAGTTACCGACAATTTGCACATGCTCGCAATTAACGGGCGAACGTTACCAGCAATTTGCACATGCCCGTGTCTCACACGGACGAAAGTTACCTGCAATTTGCACATGCCCGTGTCTCACACGGGCGATCTTGTATCTGGCGTTATTTTATTTCTAATGCCCATCCAAGATCCGTTTGCACTTTTGTTTGAATAATAATTTTTTATGTAACTTTTACCCCACCCCCTGCTCTCTAGTCACCCCCTACAACCGAAATTGCCAAAAAACAATTTATACTATACCCATACAGTGATATCTCGAGATACGAGGTTAATTCGTTCCGTAATCTTGCTCGTATGTCAATTTGCTCGTATCCCAAAGCAACTTTCCCCATGGAAATTTATTGAAATGCCATTATGTTAATCCGTGTATTTGAATGAGAGAAATATATTTATAAATGAAATATTGTATAAAAACACAATGAAAGAGAATGTAAAGCAAAAAGGCGCAGCAAACTGGGTGGGCCGTGTGAAGCGTCGCAGCTGGCCGTTCCTCGTATCGCAAATATCGCTCGTATTTCGAAACAAAACTTCGCTACTCGACAGCGCTCGTATCTCAAATAACTCGTATGTCAGGGCACTCGTATCCCGAGGTACCACTGTATATTCATTTACTGTCACAAAAAAAAAAAAAAAAAACGCGATCATTTTTTACCAGTTTTTCTGAAAAAACTCAAGCTTTAAGACAAGACAAGCAGTAGTATGCATTAAATTAAAAAATTTATACACCAGGCATTATCATTAAAGTCATTTTATCACTACAAATTGGCGAAACATTGCTAAAATTTAGTAAAACTTGATCCGCTTTGTTGAAAATCTCTAGTACAGCGGTTCCCAATCTTTTTTTCGCGTACCACCCCTTTTCTTGCGAACCATTTTGCGTACCACTGCTATATAACTTTTTTACATAGAATACAAGAACAATAGATCATAGATATATCTTTTGCCCGCTCGCGTACCACCTATAGAGGCTTCGCGTACCACAGTTTGGGAACCGTTGCTCTAGTAGAATCTGTATAGAAATAGGTAAAGACAAAACATTTAAGAACCGTTTTCTCCTCGTTTTTCAGCCGATTTTCTTACTCTTTTTTTTTTTGTTTAGTAGTTATTGACGAGTTATGGTGATATCTATTAAAAAATTTTGGAAACAGTTTATTTATTGCTTCATTCTTTCTCTATTTCTGCTTTTGTTTTTCCAAGCAAGCCTTATTTATAATTTTAAAGTTATATTATTATAGATAGCAGATGGCAACGTGTCTTGGTTGAGTAAATTATTAGGTAATAAAATGAAAATTAATTGTTGAAAAGAGTTCGTTGCCGTTGGATATTAATATTAAAAGCAATCATACACTCTCAGAAATGCATGCTCAATAAATCTCACGAAACTTCTCACGAACTCGCATTTGACGAAATGGCTTCGTGAAAAATGCTCCGAGTCAACCTTTCGTCAAATTGGTGAAACGTGTGTAGTCATTTTTTTGAGTCACGTGATCGCGCGAGGAAAGAAGAAACTTTGTAAATGACGAAATTTTCTTGACGATTGAAGAACCGTCGAAAATGAGGATTCTATTTTTGAGAGTGTAATAAGAGTTTGAGTGAAACCTTCTCGGAAACAATGCAATGAAAAATAAGAATAGTGGTATGGAAGCCAACATTTGAGTTTTATTCAACTGCCACTTCACCTAGTACGAAATCGGCAGAAGTTCAAGAGGATACATTTATGAGCGCAATTGTTCCTGCGGCGACAATGATTTGAAATGCGTTTACGGAAAGTGAGGGCGATCAAAATTTATTTGTCGTTATAATGTCGAATTTCGACTGTTGGGCGAACTCCAGTTTTATTAACCCTCCGATAAGCGCGCGAATCTGTCAGATGCGTAAATAAAATAGCGATACAGGTAGATAGGAGTTAATTTTTGTATTACTTCCAGCGGCGGACTGGCTATGCGGGCATTCGGGCAAATGCCCGGTGGGCCGGTCCTCCCTGGGCCAGTCACAAAATATCTATCTATCTTTTTTTTATATAAAGTACACAGCTTTTAAAATGTTAATGAAAAAAACGGGGACCAAAACTTTGCCGTAATCCGGGCTTCAGCGAGTGGAACGGGGTAAAATCTCCAGGGTGTGGGGTCTGGCCGTTGGGCCACATGATAGGGAGGGGGCAGAATTTTTCAGGGCCGGCTGGTCCGTATAGGCAACCTAAACGGCTGCCTGAGGTGCAAAATTTTGGGGACTGCAAAATTGATTATATTTTATTATTCTATTTTTGAAAATAAATAAATAAAATATGTCAGTTTTGCGCTTTAGGCTGCCACACCTAGTTGTCTATTTGGACAAGCTCTCGGGGCCCGCTTGAGAAATTCTCAGGGCCGACTCATCCATATAGAAAACCTAGCCGGCTGTCTGGGATGCCAACAACATTTGAGATTTTCAAAATTTTTTTTTTTTTTTTAAATTTTGAGCAGTGCTAGCGGGGAAGACTAAGGCGGCGAGGCGACTGCCTCACGTCGCAACGGCCTGAAGAGCGGCAGCTATTCACAGCTAATTAACATATTACATATTATTGCCCTTCTATAAAGAATAAGAAAAAAAAAAAAACCAGTCTTGTAGGCATTTAATATTTAAATACTTATCTACGTATTTACTGACAATATTTTTAATCCCTACAATCTAAAAAATACGGCCCTGAGAATTTCTCACGAGTTTTTTTTACGGAAAAACTGGTAAAAAAAATGATCGAGTTTTTTTTGACATGAAATGAATATGCAGTTATAGTCAGGGCCTTATTTGCCATTAGGCTCGTGAGGCCCGGGCCTAGGGCCCCCACTTTGAGGGGGACCCCTAATTTTGTTTATTATTATAATTTTTTGTAATTGAAAATTTTTTAGAAAATATTTAAAAATATCATCCTTCAAAAACAAACTTTTAGTGTTCTGTTGCTTCACAGAAAATTTGTATTTATTAAATTATTTTAAATCCACAAGGAATTTTCTCCTTGGGCACCCCCAAATTTCGGTCTGACATTTTCAAATTTGAAAAGCAAAATCGAATTTGCACTTTGAGGGCCCCCAGATTTTATTCAAACATTTTGTAATTTAAAAACAAAATCATTTTGCACGTTGGTGGCTCCCAAATGTTAGTCTGACTCTTTGACATTTGAAAAACAAATTATTTTTTGCGCTTTGGGGGCCCCCAAATTTTGGTATGACTCTTTGAAATTTGAAAAATAAATTAGTTTTTGCGTTAACACATACTGAATGTTATGTTTAAAAAAATTTTGTTGAGTGAGGGGCCCCAAAAAATTTGTGCCTATAGTGATTCAAGATATAAATCGGGCCCTGGGTATAGTATAAGTTGTTCTTGACAATTTCAGTTATGTGGGTAACTAGAGAGCAATGAGGTAAAAGGTATATAAAAAAATATTATACAAAAAAAGTGCGAACGGATCTCAAACGGGCATTAGAAATAAAATAACGTGAGATGCAAGATCGGCCGTATGAGACACGGGCTTGTGCAAATTTGCCGGTCCCTTTCGCCCGTGTCAGAATGTCGTGTGAAAAAGACATATTAGTAAAGCTTGACATGGAAAGTCTATAATAGATGATGTTGCAAATAAGAGTTCCCCTTTTAAAATACTAAATGGCCTTCAAAAGGAAAAAAAATTTAATGCAAATATGGCAATGATTTCATTGTGGGTGAGTTTTTTTCAAACCTGTTACTATTTGTATGTTATAGTTATACTACTGGAAACCAGAACAATAAAAATTTTTTTTTTATTTTTCCATAACTAGAACTAATTTGTTTTAATATTAACATACTGATTGTAACACACTCAATACACAAAGAATACGATGGGTGCATAATTTTTCATGTTTATTCTTCAACTCTACCTCTTTTCATGTATTGTATAACAGCAATTTTGACACCCAAAATTCTTTTTAAAAAATCTATTAAAACTCGTTGTTGTCATTGAGTAAATTTCAAAAATTTTCGGGGGTGGGTGGATGCGTAATATATGATTAGCGTTCATTTTCCGTTCCTTATTGGTAGTGTCCCTCCCCCCTAAGGGCCGGTCTGTTTGAAATATGCCCGGGCCGAATTGTCTTCCCAGTCCGCCTCTGATTACTTCAGTAACAATCTATTATTTTTGATAGGCAGGTAATATGCTAGTTTCAGTAACAAATACTGCACCTTAAGTCAATACTAGTAAGCCCGGCGGTCATACGAAATGACCGTTGTTCTAGATATGATAAATATACAATATCCAACATAATCATCGTCAAAACAATCGTTTTAACGAAACTGGAAAAAAGAACGCTGCCACTTTAATATAAATAAAAAACGCAGAGGATAAATAAATAAAAACAAAGAAATAAAGATCAAATGAAATTCGCGTTTATTTTCATTTTTAATGGAGATTGCAAATCTAGCGATGCTTCACTCACAATGCTAGAGAAATGTTTTAATCATTAATATATTTGACATGTGTTACAACAATGGCAACTGCATTAGTTATATTGTTCATTAAAAAATTTAAAAAATTATTAAAAAGAAAAACTAATTGAGTTACAACTTTCATTTTTGCAGCGATGAGTTTCTCGGATCGTAAACATGAACCGTTCCGAATGTGGTCCCGATCGGTAAAACGGCCTGGGATTCTATAGCGAATAGACAGACAGAATAAGCCGCTTATATATAAGATATTAGGTATAAAATGCGCTCATCGCTATTTTATTTATGCATCTGACAGATTCGCGAGCGTAACTGAAGATTAAAAACAGACAAAATCTAAAATTGACCGTAAAAAAAAGGTGAAAATAGTAAAAAATAGATACGAGCATAAAATCGTAAAAAATAACGAAAAAATCGTAAAACGTCCTGTTTTCTTGAGCAAACAGAATTGTGCGTAGATTAGTCTCGAAATAAAACTTACCAGTGTAGAGAAAAAAATCCTAAGCCTTAGACTGAGAACACGGAAGAGCAAAGAGCGCAATTTCTTCTGCGGGAATCAATTGAATAGGAATATAATAAGAAACCGAACAACTTTACAACTTCTTATCTCCGTCCGTGATCAACCGATCCGAGATTCCTTAGATTATAGGAGGAAAGCTTTTGGAAAATAAGTTAATACTATTTGAACAACTTGCTGACACAGGGTCTGATAGGTTACGTTGGCAGTCGATAATATCCCTATCAGTCACGCGAGCAACTCCGTGTTTGTTGGAGAAACTTTTATTGTGCAAGGTTATGGTATGTTTGTATACACTGTAAAAATTTTAAGCTTAGTTGCCACCATTTTTCGTACTGAGCACCAGGGCCTTATTTACCATTAGGCCCGTGAGGAACGGGTCTAGGGCCCCCACTTTGAGGGGGAGGGCTAGTTTTGTTGGTTATTATTATTTTTTTGTAATTTAAAATTTTTTAGAAAAATATTTAAAAATAGCATTTTTCAAAAAACAAACTCTTAGTGTTCTGTTGCTTCACAGAAAATTTGTACTATTAAATTATTTTAAAACCACAAGGAATTTTCAATTTGGGGCCCCCCAAATTTTGACCTGACCATTTTAAATTTGCAAAACAAAATCGATTTTGCACTTTGGGGGCCCCCAGATTTTATTCAAACATTTTGTAATTTAAAAACAAAATCATTTTGCACGTTGGGGGCTCCCAAATGTTACGCTTTGACAGTTGAAAAACGAATTAGTTTTTGCGCTTTGGGGGCCCCCAAATGTTGCTGTGACTCTTTAAATTTGAAAAACAAATTAGTTTTTGCTCTTTGGGACCCCCAGAATTTTATGTTTAAAAAATGTTTGTTGCGTGAGGGGCCCCCAAACATGAGTGGTGCCTATAGTGATTCAAAATGTAAATCGGGCCCTGCTGAACACGAGTCTTTGTGTTCAGTTGGTTGAAAATTGTTCATTTCTGATGCACCTGATGGTCAACTTACAGAGAGTGGAGATTTTTTGTTGCATTTCTCACCCTATGTATATATTAATTTGTAACTAATTAAAATAGAGCATCATGTATTAACATTACTTTAAAGTAGTGATTAGTTATTTTTTCACAATTTTCTAAAACATCATTAGAGAAATTCCCCCCGAATGACTTACAATGTATCCCATACAACTTCAAAAGTAAAGTACTTAGTTAAAATTAAATTAATTACGTCAGTTACTTATATGATGCTAAAGATTTCTTTAAAATATATATTTTTAAAAATGGCTATAACAGATCAAAGAAAAAGTTGATAATTATTTAAAGAGTAAAAGAGTGCTCGAAGTCGTTTTCCCATTTGGTTCACTTACAACCAGGTGTAGGCAACTTTATATGGATGTTTTATCCATCCAAACAATTGCTGGTCTCACATTATGGCATAAAAAATATCCTGGAGAAGCTATTTTAGTTTTTTTTAATCTTTCCAAAAATAGATAAACAAGTAGATATAGTAATAATGAGGCGGTCCACTTACAAAGGATTTTTATACAGTGGTACCTCCTTTAAGGGACACCTCCGAAAAAGGGACACCTCTAATTAAGGGACATTTTTTCTGGTCCCAGTCCCTTTGAATAGGGACTGCAATGTATTTACCTCTGAATAAGGGACACTCTATTTAAGGGACATTCTTGAAGAAAATTTTCCAAAATTCAAGTTATATAGATAAGAAAATTTACTGGAAGCTAAAGTTCTTTTTTTTCTTTTCTAAAAATTAACTTCTGAAAGTTGGTATGAGTTCTAGAAGCATGAACAAAGAAACAAGTACATTTTAAAGTACTTGACAAAACCTAATTGTAAAGCCTTTTTTCCTCTTTTGTACAATGGAATACCAGAGGCGTAGCTAGGGTTTTCAGCGCCCGGGGACAACTGAAGAATTTGCGCCCCACTGTACCCCTGGGGGTGCGTTTAAACGGAATTTTAAAAACTTTTATGCTTCCTAAATGATAAATAGCTATAAAAAATGCAGCCCTTTTAACCTTCATTTTTATTAGCGCCCATTTTCTTCTAAAGGAATTATGGGCCACTTAGGCTTCGCAAAATTATTTTTCTGATTTCCCACGCACTCCTGTGCTACATTGGTCATTCCCGATATGATTCGCGATGCTCCCACTTTTTTGTCGAACATATTCACACCTCTTCAGTTCAAATAATTTACTTTTCGCATTTAAAAATAAAATAAATTAACATTAATTTGGCGCCCCTTGACGCTGCGCCCGGGGACAGCTGTCCCTCCTTGTCCCCGCCTAGCTACGCCTCTGTGGAATACATGTGTGTTCAGCAAGGACAGAGTACCGACAAGCTTTTTTACGCAAGAATTGTAAAATGCGCACTGAACGTAATTTCTACAGTATTGCCCAAATTACGTACTTTGAAACAAACCCATCTAACAGATTACTTCAAACAAATTTCTGTAAGCTCCAAAACTCTGCCAATACGATGTTTATGCTAAAATTTCAGTTTTTCAATGAAAAAATTTTAAATTTCAATAATTTTAACTTATATTTTGTATGCATGAGCCTTTTTCAGTATTTAAGCTTAAATGGTAACACATGTTTACCATTAAAAAGTTAAACTTAGTCAATACACTATATGTGTATGCATCAATTTATGAACCTCCGAGGAAGGGACACCTCTATTTAAGGGACAAAATTTCCAGTCCCCTTAGTGTCCCTTATTGTGAGGTTTTACTGTAATACTCCCACCTAAATTTGGCGTACATAAGTGGTCAGTATAACAGGTGGTCAAGTGACAAAGGTTTCTCTACATTATATAATATTGTGCTACTTCCGTTGCTGACGAAAGTGGTCAATATAACAGGTGGTCAAATTACAAAGGTTTCTCTACATTATATAATATTGGGCTGCTCTCGTTGCTGACGAAAGTGGTCAATATAACAGGTGGTCAAATTACAAAGGTTTCTCTACATTATATAATATTGGGCTGCTCCCGTTGCTGACGAAAGTGGTCAATATAACAGGTGGTCAAAATACAAAGGTTTCTCTACATTATATAATATTGGGCTGCTCCCGTTGCTGACGAAAGTGGTCAATATAACAGGTGGTTAAATTACAAAGGTTTCCCTACGTTATATAATATTGGGCTACTTCCTTTGCTGACGAAAGTGGTCAACTTTGACAGGTGGCCAGCATACAAAGGTGGTCAACTTTACAGGTTTTACTGTACTTTAGTTTTTTTATGTGGTTGTCTAAAAGGATAGAGAGTATAAGGTTTGTGAAATGTGTTAAATCCGTTACGTATCGACATGTCATTACGGTGGCTCATACCTATGAAAATAGAATATATGAGCCATCGTCATGAATGTTTGATGCGTAGATGAGTGAATGAACATTATATCGCCTTTCCGGAAGAGCCGTGACGTAAAGGCAAAATCTACAAGAGAGTAAAAAAACGTTTTACAGGAGAGTAAACAAACGATTTGCAGTTGTATAAAACGTATAATTTAAAAGGGTGTAGGTGACGGAAAATAATGGTATATTGAGAGTAACTATGTAGGATATATAACTTTACTTTCATTTACCAGTTATTAGGATTTAATCACCCTCATTTCAACCCCTAAGTGCAGTTACGTCATTGTTTCTCTAAAAATTGTTCGTTGTTCTAGAAGACACAAACTCGTTCTACGGTTACGGTCATGTTCCCCTGCGTAAGGGATGTGTTTCTGATAGTGTCTATGGAATTATTTGCATTTGACACATTTTTGCAGTTACGTCATTGTTCTTCTGGAACGGCGATATGCTAAAAAACATTCTGCTGTTTGTATTTTTTTTAGACCGACACTTAAAAGAATTTAAAATGCATCAAAAAAGGAATCGTTTTTAATTTTACACCAAATTTATTTACAGTGTAAGGATATGAAACCTTCTTCAACTTATTTGGAGTCGCAACAACTGGAGTCGCACTATTCCGAGCGGACGTCGTTCGGATGACAGAAAATTCGAATGAATCGGAAATCTGTCATTTTCTGGAGCAAATATACTCGGGTGTCATATTTTGCATATTGTATACAATTGGTTACAACTGTACTACGTAATCGTTTGATACACTGTTAATATCGCTCATGGGCTGCAATAGCGGCACAACTCAATAAATCATGTTTTGAGGTAAGAGGGTTTAAAGTTTTCATTGCTAGGGAAAATGCATAAGAAACGTTTCAGTTTGCAGCCATCTTAAGGCCTTGCATTGAAGTATGGGCTGTGCTAGTATTGCCGATGAAAAGAATGAGAATTTTCATATTTAAATCTGTTCTTAGTCCAAAAAGCGTGTTTTTTGAGTTGTGCCACTATTGTAGACCATGAGCGATATGAAGTACAACACCTCAGGATTCATCAGGCCATTTTTAAAACCATTTCTAAACTTTCATTTTACACTAAGTTGCTACTCGTTCTAATAAAACGTTCATTCACAGTCACTTGTCCTACTTAACATGTATTAGGAAAACTCGATGCCATTGAAAGTGGCACTAAAATTGGTAACAAATGATGCAAAATGGAAGCTTCGAAACACTCAAAAGGACTGGTCTGGTAAATACAGTCATAAGGAAAAAAACGGTTTCTTGATTCTCAAAACTTTTTCTGCCCCCCAAAGTTCTAGATTTATTTTCCCCTCCCCAAAGTTCTAGATTTATTTTCCCCTCTCCTAAAACTTTTAGTTGGTTAGTTTAATTGTACTCTATATAAACCTCAACTACCTGTTGGGTGCCGAAACTAGAGGACATATGGAAATTAAAATGGAAAAGAAAAAAAAAAAAAAAATAGCCGGCACGGGTGCCTACAAGGGGAGAGTAGGTCTCTGGGCTGATTGCGCCGTTGATGCTTGAAATTTTTAGGGCTGGGGACCAGGGCCCGATCAAGATTGTCAGGGACCCAAGCCCCGGTACGAAAAATAAAAAAAATGGGTATGATGCTATAAAGCTTGGAGATTATTCTACTAATACTGGGTTCATACCCAAATGGCAAGGGGGAAAAAAAAGCATCTACTGAGACGACATTTTACTATTCTGCATTCAATATTGTTTGTATTCAATGTGATTTTTGTGTCTTTCTTACAATTTGGGGGCGCAAGGCCGCGGCCTAGTTGGTCTTTGCGACGATCAGGCACTGTGGGGGACAGGGGTTCTTAGCCGCATTTCAGGGGAGTCCTCTTTTCTGGGGATGGGCTTTGTGTTTATACCTTTCTGGTCTCTTTTAGGGAGGGTAGAGGCATAGCTAGGTTTTTCAGCGCCCGGGGACAACTGAAGATTTCGCGCCCCCTCCTTCCGCACCCCTGGGGGCCTAGGGGCGCCCCTGGTAGGGAATTAAAAAACTTTCATGCTTCCTAATTGACAAATAGCTCTAAAAAGCAGCTCTTTTAACTTGCATTTTTATTAGCGACCATTTACTTTGAAGGGCAAAATGGGACACTTTGGCTTCGCAAAATTATCTTTGCTGCTCAAAGAAAATGCCCCTTCGCATTTAAAAATAAAATAAATTTACATTAATTTGGCGCCCCTTGATGCTGCGCCCGGGGACAGCTGCCTCCCTTTGCCCCCCCCCCTTAGCTACCCCTCTGAGGGAGGGTAGGCACCCCTGTCAAAGAAACGGAACTTCGCAAGTTTTGTGAAAATCGTATTTGATCGACCATTCAAAATCTTTACTTCACAACACGCGAAATATTCCACTTACCTCCAGAAGATTCGGAACACAGAATCGGAGTGACCGCTAACCGTACAGGACAAGCGTTCCGAGCATTGGCGAAGGGAGGTCGTGAGCCATACTTCATGGAAGTTTAGTGTGCGCGTCGACAGTTCCTTATTCTTCGCGAGTGCATAAATTGTGATTTAGCAGGCGACTCGATGGCGTGGAAAAATGGCGTGTAAACAGCTGCTGAGGCAAAAACAAGATGTGATTTAGTGCTCACGGGAAAGATGGAAATTGTTCTTGTGAGCACTGGTAGGCGGATCGAACAAGAACGGATGCTGTTTTGGGCAAATATATCTGATGAGAGCTTTCTATGACCTGAATTTTGTTTGATAAATGAAAGTAGGGGACTCCTTGTTTGTAGGCGATATTCATAAATGATGTCACGCTTCTAGGGGGGGCAGGGGGGTTCGAGAAATTGTGAGTGTGTGACAAGGGAAATTGAGGGGGGGGGGGAACAAGAAGTGGGACATTAAACATTTTGGTTTCTTAAAAAAACATTTCAAACCGGTAAATTAAATTTATTTTAAAAGTTTTTCTGATTTTCAAAATTTGATTTTAACGTTTCATGGATCCTTTTGTGTCGCAAACACCAATGCTGATTAAGGCTTAAATTTACTTCTAAATTTTCTTAGACATTTACACTTTGAAGATACAATTGCGTGGGTCGTTTTTCAAAATTCGAATACAATCAATATATTATACAGTTCTATGCTCATTATCTTTTGTGTTGTGAACCTTAACCTCAGTTATACAAATTAAATACACCTGCAATCATTCTTATAATTATGCTCACAAATGCCCCGCAGTGGACCAGTCGGTAGAAGCTCGGTTCCTTCAGAGCACCGAAAGTGAAGCAACATTGACTGAGGTCAGTGTTTGGGAGGGTGACAACCTCTCGCGGCTGGTTGCTGTGGTGTCCGTGTACGCTAAAGGGAGCTGGTGCACGTTAAATAGGCCGTGGCCCCAATGTCCTCCAGGTAAAACGATACCTCTGGGGGTGCCAATCCCAGGTGACGGTCTCTCATCTGGGAGCTGGTTCAAAAAATTAAGAGACCTTTCAAAGGGGCGGAAATCGGACTCCCGCCTACAAGGGCCTAGTTAGACCAGGAGCAGCGTACCCATGCTTCCTCGCCATGCGCGAGACACGACACCAACCAACCCTGCTCACAAATGTTATTAACAGTTCAAAAACAAAATTAGAAACGTGATCTATAACGCAGTTCTTTATTTATGAACTGCAATTACAGTGGTACCTGGCGATACGAGTGCCCTGCCATACGAGTGATTTGAGCTACGAGAAGCGAAGTTTTGTTTTGAAATACGAGCGATATTTGAGATACTAGGAACGCCAGCTGTGACGCCACGACCCACTCAGTTTACTGCGCCTGCGCAGTAAATTGCTTTGAGATGCGAGCAAGGTTACGGAACAAATTATGCTTATGTGATATAGCATGACATGTGACAAAGGGGTGACGTGTGACATTTGTGACAGGGGGGGGGGTCATTCACCCCCTTTGAATATTGAAAAAAAAAAAGTGTTTATGAACGGCCCAGGGAACTGCATTTTCTGAGTTGCTCCGACTTCGCTCCGTGTTCCGGGTACGATTAAACCTACCCCAAATTCTTACTGATAAGGGCTCATTCACAAATGATATCACGCCTCGAGGGGGGGGGGGGAGAAATCGTGACAATTTGTGTCATGGGAAGGAGAGGGGTTGCAAGATTTGTGACAGTGCACATTGTGGTTGAAATGAAAACATTTTAAATAAACATATTTAATATTTTTACATTCATTTCATCTTTTTTTTCTGCATTTTTAACCGACTTCACAAAGGAAGGAGGTTATACATTCGTATTGTATGTATGTTGTTTTTTTTTGTTTGTTTGCCTACTCATAACTTCTCACCGGATGAACCGATTTTCATGATCTTTCTTTTAATCGATCGAGGGTGGTTTCCCATAGGTCCCGTACCTTTGTTTGACCATATTCGATAATTAGAAAAAAAGGTATGGGCAGAAAGATAGTCATCTTTTAGTTTTTTTATCCATAGCTTTTGACTAAATGAACCGATTTTTAGAATTTTGTCTTTAATCGATAGAGGGTCGTCTTGCTCAAATATTGCACATCAATTTGACTACATTTGTTTTTTATAAAAAACGTTACAGGTGAAAAATTACCATTTTATATTTTAATTGGAAAGGCTTGGCTTGATTTTTCTTTGTTGGGGAAAACTATTAATAAATATAAAAGTCATTGTTAAAAAAACAGTTTGTTGCCATTGAGCTGTAATATTAATAGCAACAGTTTGACTGAAGGCTTTTCTGAGGCAAAAATTAAATCCAATGAGTTTGTTTGCTAAAATCGACTTCTAAACGGAATTTTATGATACACGTGATTAGTTTTTAGTGCCATTCATTCAAAGAAAGTTTGCCCTTTGATAAGGATTTTTTGAAAAATAAAGAATTTATAGAAAAAAATTTTACACTAAAAAGAATAAAATATAATAATTTTTGAGAACAAAATAGAACCGACTTCAAAGCAGAGCAACTATAAATTGCGCTAAAAAGTAAAAAATAAATTCATTCTTTTAAACAACATCGATGTGACTTTTAAACATAGTTTTAGAAGTCGGTGCAAAATAAGGATAGATAAAATATTTTTTAATGATTAATAAATTACAAATATAAATGGCCCAGAATTAGCAATAGTTTCAGATGAGTAATACATTGTGTAATGGTAATTAGACTCATAATTTTGCACCGACTTCTAAAACTATGTTTAAAAGTCACATCGATGTTGTTTAAAAGAATGAATTTATTTTTTACTTTTTAGCGCAATTTATAGTTGCTCTGCTTTGAAGTCGGTTCTATTTTTTTTTTCAAAAATTATTTTATCATTAATTTTGTTCTGTATCGAAAGCCTCGATGCTGTTTGAAGTTTAAATTACTTTCTTTTTGGTGTTCCGTTGGTGTACAGTAAAACCATTCATTTTTTGATGTATTTTAAATTCTTTTAAGTGCCTGTCTAAAAATATAGTGACAGCAGAGTGTGTTTTTAGCATATGATGTTCGTAAAATCATCCACGCATCAAACATTCATGACGACGGCTCATTTATCCTATTTTCATAGAAATGAGCAATTGCAATGAAATGTCGATACGTAACGGAGTTTACACATTTCATGTGCTAAGAGAAGTTATACTGTCTATATTTTTTTAGACAGACACTTAAAAAAAAATTTAACAGTGCATCAAAAAAGTGAATTATTTTCAACTGAACACCAAAAGTCGTCAGTAACACCAAAAAGAGTGGCACAACAAAACGCAAAACATTTAAAGAGTAGTAAGGTGAAAAAAAGGTTTCTTCTCTACGAAGGAAAATTCATTTGCGCTTTGCGTAAAGTCGAAACCTAAACTTGCCGCCGTTGCTATTGCTTTACAGTATTTTAATCATGAGCTGTAAAATTTTTCATGTCAAAAGAAAAGTCCGAGTTTCGGTGAGGCTTGAGACATAAATCAAGTTTGTATGATTATTTTAATGTTATTTAAAATGTAGGAAGATCGAAAGACAAAGCTTGGTTTAAAATCAGTCGACGCATCACCACCATGGAAAACTTCACTACTTTAGTGGGACAGATGCCATGGAAAGAAAGATAGAATAACCTGCTTTACTTTTTTTCTATATCTTACTTTTGACACTTTCCCTTTTTCTCTTGCCTTTGGGGGCTTTCATAAATGATGTCACGCTTTTTTCCCATATATTTGGCCCCCTCCCCCCTTTGTCACACTTCAGCGGACCCCCCTTCGCCCTTTGTCACATGTCACGCTATGTTGCATAACACTTCTTGTTACCCCTCCCCTCCTCTTGTCACACTTTGTCAGAACTTCACGAACCCCCCTCCCCCCTCGATGCGTGACATCATTTATGAATGATCCCTTTATGATTTTGTAAAAGTGTTTTGTTTCTCTCGGCAGGGAAAACAACATCGAAAAATAAAGGAGTAAATATATTTCAATAAAATAAAATAAAATAAAGATGCTTTGAAATGCAAGCTAACGAAAACTCGCTTTTGTCAATAAAAATGCGGCTGAAAAACACATAGGAAGCCGAACCAATCACGGCGAGGAAAAACAAGTCAGAAAAGCTTTTCCGGATGATGATAGAATCTTATTAGGGCTAAGGAAAGAATGAACCCGCACAATATTTTTAATATTTTAATAGGAATAAGAAATTCCAATTTTTTTCGTTGAACGGAAAGCCTGTTGAATTAGAAAACATTCTAAACATAAATTCGGATGGGCTTACAATTTTAATCCTTTATTAGACGGTGGGAAGTCCCACCCATTTAATCAACTTATAAATGTCTAGGGAGCATATTTCATACCATTTTTTAATGGGAGAGGCATGCCCTCCCCCTCAACAAAATAAGAGGGCGTTGAGTTAAAACGTATGTTTTTTTAATGGATTTAATTCTTGAAAGCAAACTAAATCCAAAAAATATTTTAATGTACCAGAAAGAAAGAAATATATATATAAAGGGGGGTAAAAAATCTTTGAAAAGCATACAAAGGAAAGAATATGATTGGATCATTAAAATTCTGTTACCTCCTGACATCAAATTCTTTGACTGTGATGCGAAATTTGCTTCCACCACGATATCATTAAAATGAGAAAGTGGAAGAAATGAGTCTCTCAGTCGACAACGAAATGCGCCGCAAAACTCGGTTCTTGCCAAACAAATGAAGTTCCTCAAGGACGAAGCTCGATTACTTTCGTGTGTCATTGACAAATATTTCGGAAGTCACGTTTCTCCCTGCAAAACCCCAGGCTTTTATTATTCTCATTATTTGTGTTCGGAATTCTTTTTTCCTTAAATTACTTTATTCCTCATTTCTTCTTTGCCATTTAAGACACTGACTTGTACATATACACATACACAGCATGGCAAAGAATGTTTAAGACTGGGTTTATAAAATAGAATAAAAACGAGCACGGCAGAGCCTCGGTTATGCGAGCCCCGACTAACCGAGTTCCAGGTTGAAAGAGATACATTTGCCCTTGAAAAAAAATTTTTTTTTTCGCGGCCGATGGCGGCGTCACTGACTGACGTCAGTCATCCAATTATTTTCTGGTGATATAAAGACCTAGAACAACCATTAAACAGAAAACAATATATATATAGACTTCTTCAAGAGACAACTTTAACTGGAACATGTACTCTACCTGATGTGTACATGTAAAATTAGATCTTTGTATCTATGTAACGTCATTTTTTCATTTCATAATATGTACAGTAAATGCCTTTTTTTTTCATCTCTGACGACATTTTCATTTCAACCCATGTTTTCCTCTCGATTTGGACAGAGTCCGTCTTATCCGAGTTTTCGATGATCCGAGGTACCCTCGGTCCACATGACCTCAAAAAATCGGGGCTTTACTGCAATTATATATTTTAAAGTATTTTTATTTAAAGTAAGCTCTTTCGGCTTCAATCTATTGGTGACAGCGGTTGAACAACGATTCGAATGCCTGTTCCGGCTCACGTTGTGTTACTGCCCCTGAAGCTCGCGTCCAAGCTGTTTGTATAGTGTCCATGTCATCAAAGTAAAAAAAAAAAAGAAGAACAGTAAACCAATGAACTGAGGTTTTGGCAGTGGACCAGCTGATAGTTGAGGAGTTTCACAAATGCTCGATAACACAGATAGCGCCACTGTACGCTTAGTTTCAGTTGTAGTCTTTTAAACATTCCTTGACACACTGTGTACAAACGGCTTCGACGCGAGCTTTAAAGGCAATCCCCCAATGTGAGCTGGAACAGGCATTCGAATTGTTCTTAAACCGATGTAACAAATGTAGTGAAGCCGAAGGAGCCTATTTTGAATAAAAATACGTACAAAAATAAAATTACTGGCATAGTCCATTTCAGTTCAGGCAGGTAAAAATTAAATCTTACCTTCATAGTCTCAGAAGTTTTTGAGTTTCACACATGTTAAAATATAGAACTATGTGAGTTATAGTTATGTTTTTGTTTTGCTCAAAAAAATTCCTGGCCCGAGATACAGTAAGCCAAAGATGGCGCCTTCGGCGCAATTGCTCACTTGCGATTTTCGACAAAAACTTTCAAGGGCCCTATTTCCTGAACGGTGCAAGATATCTTGATGCGTTTTTTTTAATTTGAAAGATAACTATCTTCTGTTTAAGATAAAAAGCTAAATTTTAAAATATCTATTCAAATTTTCTTGCTGCAGCCTAATCTTCTGTTTAAGATAAAAGGCTAAATTTTAAAATATCTATTCAACTTTTCTTGCTGCAGCTTTTGAAATTTAAAAAAAAAAATCTTTTTTTATTTTTTTTCTCAAAAATGGCCAATTTCAAAATTTTTAATTTTTTTACTGTTGGTTAATACCATTAAGTACTACATTCCCTGAAAAGGAAAGCTTCCACTTTTGGGTTCAACGGTTTTTACAAACAATTTAAGATTTTGTCATATATTTTATCAGTTTTGTTAATAGCATAGTCCTATATTGGTCTCATTAAGTCAAAATTATATTAATTTAATTTTTTTAATAAATATTAAAAGCATATCCCCCTTCCCACAAAAAAAATTTACCAGTAGACAAACAGACAGACATACATTGCCCAATCTTATTGCCCGCTACTTTTAAATATTTATTGATTTCCTTTATTTTTTTTAAATATCATTTTCTTATTTTTGTCATAGCTAGGGTTCAAATCTATTAGTTCTTAATTTTAGTACATGTGTTGTTCAGTAAAACACAGCTTTTTATATTTGATTTTTATATCTAGCTATTGATGTTAAGAAAAAAAAAATGAGGAACACTACTAGGGGGGGGGGGGGGTGAGGTCAATTTAGGATTCAATCACTTTGAATTTTTCTTCCTTTTCTTTCATAAGGAAGTTAACAAAAACAAAGCACATGCACGAAACACCACTAATTGCTTTAGCTATAACTTGCGAATAATTTTGGGAAATGGTATGTTTCGGAATATGTCCAGATATTGTAAGCTTTAATATGTTTCTGGTTGTAATATATTAGTGTTTTTTCTTTTTTTTTCTTTCCCTTTTTTTCTTTTTTGAAAAGATATTTCTAATATTTTTCAGGCTGTACATAATTTAAAGCAGATGATTTTTTTCCAAAAAAAAAAAAGAAAAGAAAAAAAGTCATTGATTTAACTTAATAGTTCTAACAAAAATAAAATCAAACAAAATGTTAAAGAATTTATTACTAATTTGAGTTAGCATTATGAGTTGTGAGGTATAGGGACAATAAACATCTTCTCAATTCAAAACAAGAAAAAATAATTTCATTAATTATGTTGTCCTGATAGTAACGAAATGGCATTCATCTTACCTTCAGAGGTACAATGGAATTTAATATATCGTTCCATAAAAAGTTACATAAGCAATCGGCTAATTTTTATGCAGGGATTTAAAGAAGAAAGTAGAAATTTAATAGAGAAATAAATATCAAAATATTTTCAATGGGGTAATAGAACAGAATGTTGAGGATCTGCCTAATCAATTAAAACCAATATGAACAGCTTTAAATAATTTGAAGATTAGCCGAAACTGTTATAAGTATTCAAAATAAGCTAGAAAATAACCTAAATCAGCAAAATAAAGTAACTATACAATACCTTTTTTAAAAAAAATATGAGCATGCACTGTCACCTTTCTGCTTTTTTAACCATCGCTAACCCCAAAATATAAAACAAGAGGTTTAAGAGCCAATTAAATTTGGTTAAAGAAAACACTGAACTATGAAGTAGTGGCTTGAAGTTCATAATTTGTGCACTTCCTTTTTGTGGAATTTAATTTGAAAAAAAAAATTGTAGTCTATGTCAACATTTGAGTGTGGGAAATTGTAACTGCTGTAAAAGAATTCATGGGTAATAAACAACCAAAAATAATTCAATTGCTGCTCATTTCAGCAGCAATTGAACTACAGTTTTCTACATTTGGATATGTTCACAACAAGCTCAAAAAATAACCTTGGGGTAAAAAAGACAGCCAAACTTGTTTTCTTTTTCAAATTACTTGATGGCAAATGGAATCAAGAAAATACCTAACTGTATGTGTTATATAAAAATAAATTTAATTATTAATCAATTTGTGATTATGAATAAATGATATACATAAATAATTTTAATAGTTGTTATACATATATTTACGTTACTTGCTAACAACCTGGCGAATGTGCAGTAATTAATTTTTCTTACAAATGCGTATTGGGTTGAAAGTACAGTGTGTTGCATTTATTTTTCTACATTTTTAACATAAATATACACTTTTTAATGTAAAATTATTATTTTCACTTAAATAAATATTATATTCATTGCATTTTACTCAGATTCTCAATCTTAAGTTATGTTTATGGTTATGATAAGCCAATCTGGTTTTAAATTAAAAAAAAAACTTTTTATTTTAATTTTTAAAAAAAGTCATGATTTTTTCGCGCTAATATTATTTATTAAGAATTAAATGCCATGTCAAAGAAATTTAAATTAACATAATTTTGACTTAATGAGACCAATATATGACTATGTTGTTAACAAAACTGATGAAATATATGACAAAATCTTAAATTGTTTATAAAACCGTTAAACGCAAAAGTGGAAGCTCTCCTTTTCAGGGAATGTAGAACTTAATAAGTATTAACCAACAGTAAAAAAATTAAAAAATTTGAGATTGGCTTTTTTTAGAAAAAAAAAAAAAAAGAGATTTAAAAAAAAAAATTCAAAAGGCTGCAGCAAGAGGGCCAGGAATTTTTTTGAGCAAAACAAAAACATACCTATAACTCACATAGTTCTATATTTTAACATATGTGAAATTCAAAAACTTCTGAGACTAGGAAGGTACTCCCCTGTCTGAATCGACACGGATTATACCTACTAGTTTTTATTTTAAGACTAGATTAGACTTAAAAATTCTTTGACACGCTGTGCACATAAACACATAAACAGAGGCGCAACCAGTATTTGGCTTTGGGGAGGGGGGGGATGTCAGGATTTGAGACAAAACGGATAATGATTTTGTCGGATATCTGGAAGGTCTTTTCTGACGAACGCGTCCGGATATCCGGTTCAAATGTTTAAAACCTGTAGAGATTTTTAAACATCCTACAGCTTCCAAATGCGAAGTAAGTTCGTAGTTTACATACATTCTCAAAAAACATGTTGATTGATTAAATTTTTAAAATCGGTCAGATGCCGGATATCCGATGCGTTCTGGAGGGGGGAGGGAGTACCGGTTCCGTTCGTCCACCCCTTTGCTGCGTTCCTGTAACTTTGATTTACAATTGTTGGAGTTGTTGTTCCTAATGCCACTTGGTTACATAAGCTCCCCTTCTCAGAGTGACCTGGAATGAAGGCAGTAAGGAAGCGCCTTCCGTTTCTAGACGAGCACCACAACGGTGGAAGTACAACGTTTACGTACGGTGGAAGTACGTAAGCTTATAATGTATTTGGATGACACCAGATGGTGTCACCACAAATACGCCACCTTCCTTTTTTGACCTACGGCCTTGCTACCGTCATAAAAAATGCTATTCTTTACTAGTTATAAGCACAAAATGAATAGGAACCCACTTACAATGTTTATAAAATATTTTTAATAAATGAATAATTAGTTAATTTATATGCCTATTATATGAATAAGTATCGGGAAAGCGCATAGGCAACATTTACCTTTTTTGCATGATGGCTTAAATTTGGCAGTAACCTGCGAAAATGAAATCCAATCTCGTAGAGCTCTAGTCCAATTCCTTCTCTCGCTGACGTCATTTCTACCCCTGCCGGTCATAATAGACCCCTGTGGGGTGCATATGAGAACGCCCATTTTAAGAACCACTGGAATAGATGGGGGATGATGCACCGTTTATTTCGCAGAATATACGAAGGAATCAAGGAAAAAGTCCTCATTTGGAGAGGAAAAAAAGTGCTCTAAGAAAAGATAGGTTTCAGATCTATTCTGAAAGAAATGGAAAATTATAATTTTTACGTCCTGGATTTCTTAACAATATCAGGGGTGGAACCAGCATTTTTACCGGGGCCCGTTTTTTGCGAAAAATCAAATACTTTTGGGAAAATTCTAAATTTAAACAATAGTGATAAAAATTTTTGCTATTTTTTGCAGTTTTTTTAAAAAGTAATTCTGTAAAAAGTACGATTGGCTACCTCGTAATTTTGTGTGGGTCCGTTTTGATTAATGGAGGCAATTCACCGCTAGAGGGACTCATGAGCGATCATCGTTATCACGTGATATCCGCTCTTTGCTTGCTAAGATTTTCAATCGAGTTCTACGTGGAGTTCGCTAGGCAGAATGAGTTACCTTAAAATTAATTAGACTATTTTCACAGCTTTTTCTGATTATAACCCATTATGTACATTTAATTTAGTCAATATAAATGAAATTTATTAATTATTAAAATAGTGTTTTATTAAGTGTTAATTTTATGTAATGTAGAATACCTTTATTTAGGCCTCATTTTTAATTAAATTTATCGAGCTTGAAGTAAAGCGATGCTACTGCTTAATCTGTTTACATTGCTTTCATCGCTGCCACGTGACCAATGACGTTGCTTGAATTGCCTCCATTGGGATTTTGTGAAAGGTCTGTTTCGATTAATTGTAATTTCGTGACGCTTCCGTTTCGATTAATTGTAATTTTGTGAAGGGTCCGCTTTTTTTTATTGTAATTTTGGGAAGGGCTCCGTTTCGATTAATTGGAATTTTGCGAAGGGTCCGTTTTAATTAATTGGGATTTTGTGAAGGATCCTTAAATGGACCTGAAATTTTTCTGGCGCAACCCTGGATTATGTCTATCGATCGTTTTTTCTCGGTATCAAATCGACAAGTGGTTCCTACAAAAAAAAAAAGACAAAAAATAGCTTGCGTTCATTTGTCATTTATCGGGAAAATAAAGGGGAAGTGTTTGAAGAAGCTGAGAAATAACATGAACAAAGTTATTAAATCAGAAATTCTAAAGTAGATGGCAGCACCACGACAAGGAAAAGATCAACATTTTCTGCACCCAAACCGTGTAGTGTCGTTTTTGTACGCCTCTTTATTTCGTTTTTAATCCCCCTCGTCATCATTTTATTGTGTACACTGCCCAAATGCTTTAAAATTTCATTATATTTACTTAAAAACTGCAACTAACATACAGTGGCGTCACTTGATTTGTAGCGCCCACCCAGGGGTGGAAGCAGGAATAATTTTTGGAGGGGGCAGTAGGAAGTATCAAGTAGTTCTTCCTCGCAAAACTTTTCATAATCGAATTCTCATAAGATTTTTTTATGTTTTCATATTGTATACTTCAAAACCAACACCTCTACTTTAACTCTTTGCGGGCGTATTAAGTTTATACACGGGCGTCACATCATGGTCGAATTCATTTTCGTTGAACGACCAGTAATATGCAAGATTATGAAGCAAAAATAAAATTTATTAATTCTTTTCTAAGCTTTAGATATATGTAACACAACAATATGTTTTAATTTAATGTAAAAATGATATTTTATAGTTCCATTGTGTGGTATCTTTTTAAAGTGTTCTTTAAAGCACAATAAGTAAAACTTATTTTCCGGACTGATTAAGTATCTGTTTCACTTGTGTTTCCCTTTACCCCCGCCCCCCCGCAGCATAAAACACTGTGCCCCCTTAATCGTAAATTGCATATTTAAAACTTAACCGAACGCCCCGTAACCCATTGCACCCCTTCCCACAGCCCCTAGTTACGCCACTGCTTAGGGATTAGTCATAAATGATGTCACGCTTCGAGGGGGTTCGTGAAATTGTGACAAGGAGAGGGGAGGGGTAACAAAAAGTGTGACATCATTCTCATGCAACATAGCGTGACGTGTGACAAAAGGGGGTAGGGGTCCATTGAATTGTGACAATTTGTGACAAAGGGGGGAGGGGGGTTTAAATATGTGGGAAAAAAGCCTGACATCAAATTTATGGGAATAAGTGTGACATCATTTATGAAAGGTCTCTTATACATTAACACGTAGATAAAGGAATGAGTCGTACATTCCGCAAACAGAATTCTTGCAATGCACAACTACACTGTAAAAAAAATGTCCTGAAAATAACGGAAAAAGTACGGCAGCAGAGTTGCCGGAAATATTCCGTTTCTGATAATATTTTCTCAAGATTTGACAGAAGTTCCATTTCTTTTTTCTCCGTTAATCCAAATCAGGTTGTGAAAATACAGCAGGCGTAAAACGGAAAAGTTCCGTTCTCGTGTTTTTAGGACGTGATATTTCCGTTTTTGGAAGGAAAAACCATGTATTGAAGCACTACGGAAATCTTCCGTTAAAATTAGTCAAAAAACACTCTGAAAACTCAGGGTTTTTTTAACAGTGTAGTTTTCCTAATGCTATCATAATTGGAGTTGAATGTATGCGTTATTTTGTATCTAATTTCCGAACGAAAAAAAATCGAAAGGAAGTACCGTCACTCCTTAATACTGCTTTAAATAAGTTTTTTATACTTTCTTTATTAAAAAAATGCAATTTAATAGCTGCTCTATTTTATTACTCATTTTATCAAGTAAATATCGATGGAATTACATATACGGTTTTCTTTTATTATTATATATTTTTATTTTATTCTGCTAATCTATTTTCTTTTATTCGGTTAGCTTTACAAAATAGCATTAAAAAAATTAATCTCTGTAATTTATACATAAAAAGAAAAAAAAATCGTAATTTTATATATTTTTTATCTAAAACTTTTTTTTGAGCAGCCACTTTTTGAGTTGCTCCGCTTTGAGCTCTAAATACTGTTTCCAGTTCCAATCCGCGCTCCGAATAATTTTAAGATTATGTTCTGTTGGTTGTTGTTGCTAACGCCACTTGAAGCCAAGTGGGCAGACAAGGAACGCCTTCCGTTTCTAATGAGCACCACAAGGGTAGAGGTACGACTTGGCTCAAGCACGAATTTGTATTCGGATGACACCAGATGGCGCCACATTTGTTATTTGACCTAAGTGTGAAGGGAAGGGAAATCCTCCGGTACCCTCGGTACCACAGGGTCCATGGATTTTGCAGGCACGTATTCCCAAATGTACATGGTGGGTCTTGAGCGGGTCGGGTATTTAATCCCCAATTTATATCATTAAAAAAGCGGGCCGTAATGGCCTAGTGGTTAAGATGTCGGACTTAAAACCGGATGGTAGAGTGTTTGATGCTGAAGACCCGTATCTCCTGGCACAGATGATCATCATCATCTGTGCCGCGACACTTTTGTGTACCGCCAAATTTTAGAAATGCATATAGTAAAAATTATAATCCATTTTTATACAGTAAAACCCCGTAATACCGCGCCTCAGTATACCATTTAATCGGATATAATGCGGTTACTATCTTGTCCCCCGACGTTTAAACAACTCTTTGTCATTATAAATCACCCTTTGTATTCCATATTCTTTGAAATTTTTGAAAAGTTTATCCTATTTCCTAGTCTCAGACTATTTCCTAGTCTGAGAGTGTGTGAAGGCTTAAAACATTGTTTCTTTGAAAAGTGCGTTCCTCCCCTTCAATACAAATCTACTTTTTTCTTAGAATCTCTCTCCCTTCATAATCCCATGTTGATAACTTAACAATATTTTTAAGCCCACATTTTCTCAGAACACGATTGTTTTTGTTGCGGTTGATATGGTTTTAGTTTAGGAGCCTCAAAGAGCAGAAAAATTTAATCTGAGTAACCTACCACTCTATCGAGTGATAACTGAGCGGTTAGTCTATCAACCGCTCAGTCGAGAAGTGTGCTTCTTGTACAGCAAATAAATTGGCTGCAAACAAGAAAAGAAATAACTATACAATAGAAAGAAAGTTGCGAGTCATTGACAAAGTTAAAAGTGGTGCAGCAGGAGCGAGTATATTTCGCGAATACGGTTCCGCGGTATAGTTTCACTATACCGAGGTTATGTTATAACGCGGGTGCCAAACATGTCCCCCGTCACCCGCGTTTTAACGGGGTTTTACTGTATTATGAGTAAAGTTGCAGCACATATTATATTATTTTATTTTACATTCAAAATTATTATCACAAGCTTCTTTACGCAGTGTATTATAGGAAAGTAAACAACTTTTGAACTTATTCTTTTCTGTGTGTGAGCCATAGAAGACACAGATTTTTATTTTGAAATCGTTAAAAATGTGCCTCGAAAAAAAAAAAAAAAAAAAAAAAAACAAGAAGTTCCGTTTAGAACTATACGAGCTTACTTTCCCGTATACACCATCTTCAAATTGATAATCTAACAATCTCTCTCTTTCCCGTTTAGCTTTAGTTCTTATTGCCTCAAATATACCTTTTTCAAACGATTAATACATATTCATTCACTTCTTCATTCATTAATTCATTTATTCAGTGATTCATGCATTCATTTATTCATGTATTTATTCACTAATTTACTTACTTTTTCATTCATCCATTCATTTTTTTCTCATTTATTCATCCATCATTCCATCGTTCACTTATTCATTTAATTATTCCTTAATTCAAAAATATTCTTGAAAATCCCGATCAAAAAATTTTATAGGAAAATAGGCTCGTTAGTTCTGAATGAACTTTCAATCTGTACATGTTCTACATTATAAGAGCTTTCCGAATAAAGTTTGTTCCGAGTAAATCGGTCTGATAGATCAGGATTTATATATAGGATTGAAATTTCCTCGTAGGTGCTATGTTATTTATTTTTTGAACTGTTCAAAAATGAACAAAAATTGTTCAAATCAATATTTCACGCCGAGAGCTTCTTCAAGTGAGCTTGTTCATTGGAACTTGGATTTTGTACCCAGAGTTTACACCATTTGCTTCATTTTCGCCTATACCCGCTAATGTTAAAATTTTTTGAACTGTTCAAAATTGAACGAAAAATTGTTCAAATCAAAATGTAAAATATGGAAACGAGAGATCCTTTGAATGCAAAACAAAATTTTTCGAATCGGATAATTCGTTTAAAAGTTATTAGGGGAGACAGACAGACCGATCGACACACAAATTCCCCATCTCAAAACCCTACTTTCAAATTTTTTACTTTTCAATTTTTATTTAATTACTTCACTTATTTTTGACTTGTCTTGATTTCTAACGATATTTTCACGATACATTAAGTCTTCTTTCAAGCTTTATTTTTATTTTTTAACTTTTACGGGAAAGCAGGCTAAAAAGGAGATTGAGAATCACTGGATTGGATCATATTTAGCGGTGGCGGGGAATCTTTCCTCGGACGACTGTTATTATTTTAAGAAAGATAGCGCCAGCGCTGATAAATGAATCGCGGGAGCTTTTGCGCGGGAGGAAAGTTTCAGCAGATCGCCTCCAGAACGTCTGACGGGGAGGACGAGTGCTTCATTAAACGTCCGGCTGGCTCGAACAGGTTCGTAAATTTCATCTTTTTCGGGGGGAAGCTAGTTGTGATTGAATTCCACATTTCGGTTTTCTAACTCTTACAGAGTGAAAAAACTGGCTTCATTTATTTAATTTTTTAATTAAAAACCATTAAGATACTTTCACAGCAAAGGCGACAAAGACAAAGCAATTACAGTTGAACTTTCTTAATACGAACACGGTTAATACGAAATCACGGCTAAAGGGAACATTTTGTTCATTAAGTTTGGTTTGCTATTTAACGACACTCAATATCTCACGCATATTACGAAGGCTAAAATACATATTTTGGCTAAGACGAACAAAATTTCTGACCTATTCACGAAAATTTTTCTCGATTGCATATAAGGTAAATGACCCGGTAGTGGACACAGTTAAGAAAATTTTCGTACTCTATTACGTGGAAATTTTTTTTCAAGGGACTTACATCAATATTTGCATATTTAGCTTCATCGCCAACTATTTCTCTAAAAATGAATGACCTATAAAATGTCATTTGATGAAAAATGAGGATTTTTACGTCACATTTACTAAACGCTTCATTTGTATCTAGAGTGGACGTTTATAAGACACGCATTTCATTAGTAGTGGACAGAAATGAATATCATCTATTTTTTGCTGTTCACTTGAAGAAATCATTTTAAAAATGACTAAGGGACCCTTCATGAAAGATGTCACGCTCTTTTCCCATCTATTTTCCCCAAATCTCAAACCTTCTTATGGATCGGCTTTAGTAAAGAGCCGCAAATGTGACCGTTGTGGGGGCAGCCATTAGATATGATGATCCATGTACTTGCATAAGATGTTCCACGCCAACTTTAGTTCTATGAACCAGCACTAGGAATCTTTCGCTATAGGTTATGATCATTTCATTCCAGTTTAAAATTACATTTACTTATTTTAGGAGCTTATAGATCTAAGTGTCCACTACTACTAGAGCATTGTCCACGACCGGCTCATTTACCTTAATTAATTCATTAATTCTTTTTTTGACATTAATTAAAATTATGACATTAAAAAAAAAAATAATAATGACATGTTCTTTATGCAAAAAAAAGTTTTAAACCTTTTTGCGAATTGGGATATTGTGGGTTGAATCAATAAAATCTAGTAAGGGGTCATAATCATTCATAAATGATGTCACGCTTCGAGGGGGAGGGGTTGAGACGTAGTGACAGTTTGCAACAACACTCTCACAAATGGAGCTCTCACTTCTGACGATTCTTCAATCGTCACGAGAATTTCGTCATTTATAACGATTCTTTCCTCGCACAACCACGTGACTTAAAAAAGTTACTACACACATTTCGCCAACTTGACGAAAGGAGTCTTTTTCAAGAAGCCATTTCGCCAAGTACGACGAAAGTTTCGTGAGATTTGAGCATTCGTTTCTGAAAAGGAGGTTAGGGGATAACGAAACTTGTGACATCGAACATTTTAGTTCTGTAAAAAGATTTAAAATGAGCAAATCATGAAGTTTTTATCAGTAAGATTTCGTGCTGAAAATAATTTCACCTTTATTCTGCGCATTTTTGATTACACAGTTAAACCTGTCAAGTTGGCCACCTTTCTAAGTTGACCACTTTTGTCAGGAACGGAATCAGCCGTACACTGTTAAAAAAAACCCTGAATTTTCAGACTGTTTTTTGACTGATTTTAACGGAAGATTTCCGTAGTGCATCAACACATGGTTTTTCCTTCCAAAAACGGAAATATCACGTCCTGAAAATACGAGAACGGAACTTCTCCGTTTTACGGCTGCTGTATTTTCACAACCTGATTTAACGGAGAACAAAGAAATGGAACTTCTGTCAAATCTCGGGAACATATAGCGTGACATGTGACAAAGAAGGGTAGGGGCTGAGGTGTGACATTTTGTGAAAAAGAGGGGAGAGGGATCAAATATATGGGAAAAAAGTGTGACATCATTTATGAACGGTCCCTGAGGTTAATACATGTAGTAAAGTTAAACTTGAAACTATTTTAACGAGTTAAAAAGAAATGAAGGCATTGTGTAAAAATGAAAAAATAATAGAAAAAAATCATCCTGCCCCTTCATAAGTTGACCACGAAAGTGCTGCACCGCAAGTGATCAACTTATAGTTTTACTGCACACTGTATTTAGAGTGCTTTCTCTTCCAAACTCCTGAATGTCAGTACGCTGTCTAAAAAATATCCTGAAAATAACGGGAAAAGTACGACAGCAGAGTTGACGGAAATATTCCGTTTCTGATAATATTTTTCCGAGATTTGACAGAAGTGCCATTTCTTTTTTTTTTCTGTTAATCCAAATCAGCTTGGGAAAATGCAGCAACCGTAAAACGGAAAAGTTCCGTCCTCGTATTTTCAGGACGTGATATTTCCGTTTTTGGTAGGAAAAACTATGTATTGAAGCATTACGCAAATCTTTCGTTAAAATCGGTCAAAAAACACTCTGATAATTCAGGATTTTTTTTAGCAGTGTATAATTGTGAAGAGTCGCATCAAGTAGAAAAAGAGATTAATCATTTTATAAATGTTTTTAGCAAGACATTTTAACCCTTAATGTCCCGCCAACATGATGAGAGGGAGAGAGAGAATGGAGGCAATTCACCGCTAGAGGGACTCATGAGCGATCATCGTTGTCACGTGATATCCGCTCTCTGTTTACAAAGATTTTGAATTGAGTTCTACGTAGAGTTCACTAGGAAAAATGAGTTATCTTAAAATTTATTAAACTATTTTCACAGCTTTTTCTGATTATAACACAGTATTTGCATTATAAAAGAAATTTATTAATTATTACAATAGTTGTGGTGTTTTATTTACTGTTAATTTTATGTAATGTAGAAGAACTTTATTTAGGCCTAGTTTTTAATTAGATTTGTCGAACTCGAAGTAAATCGATGCTACGGCTTCCTTTGTTTACATTGCGTTCATCGGTGCCACGTGACCAATGACGTTGCTTGAATTGCCTCCATTGGGAAAGGTTTCTAAACAATCTGAGAAGCGAATTCCGAACCCTTCCCTTTTTTTCCCCAGCAGGGTCAATTACGATGATGAAAGTTTCTTTTCATCAAACACTTCTGCCAGAACAGAGCGTTCTTGTACAGCTGACGGATTGCAGCCCAGTGTCAAAGTCCCGTTATCAGGCGACCGTGGCAGTGATCTCGGACAGTGGCCTTGCCTTCCTCGAGATATCGCGTTTGAGGAGGCTTTGCTATCAGATTCAGATTATTTACGTCTGATTCAAAACCTTAGAATAGCCGAAAAAAACTCAGAAATCGCACGATAAAAAAGTAAACAAAAGTAGACAACGGATCTCCAAAAGTAAACAACGGAGACGGAACGTGTCTATGTACGTGTGTGATATCAGTAGGACTGTCATTTAAATTTTTGGTAGGGGCCAAAGAAAGCTCCCTTGTCTTTATATACAGTGAAATTCCGTTATAACGAACTCCCGAGGGTGTTCGTTGTAACGGAATGTACATTATCCAAAGGAGGCAATTCGTCGCGTCACGTGATAACGGTGATGGCTGATTTGCTTACCAAATTTTTAATTGAGTTCTACATGGAGTTCACGAAGCAAAATTAGCTATCTTAAAATTTGACTATTTTTCATAGCTTTTTCTGATTATAAACCAAGTAATTTACCTTTAATTTAATCATTATAAATGAAATTTATTAATTATTACAATAGTTATAGTGTTTTATTTAGTGTTAATTTTATATAACGTAGAAATTTATTTAGTTCTAGTTTTTAATAACGTAGAATTTTATTTAGGCCGAGTTTTAATTCGATTGGTTGAACTCGAAGTAAAGCGATATGACAGCTTCCTTTGTTTACATCGCTATCACGTGACCTGTGACGATGTATGAATTGCCTCCATTGTGGTTTTAGTACGGGACAGCGACCGTAATAGCCTACACTCTCAGAAACGCATGCTCAAATCTCACGAAACTTTCGTCGTATTTGACGAAATGGCTTCGTGAAAAATGCTCAGAGTAAACTTTTCGTCAAATTGGCGAAACTTGTGCAGTAACTTTTTAAGTCACGTGATCGCGCCAGGTAAGAATCGTTGTAAATGAGGAAATGTTCTTGACGCTTGAAGAATCGTGAAAAGTGAGAGCTCCATTTCTGAGAGTGTAGTGAGAGTGTTCTGAGAGTGTGGTGCTCGAGCTTGAAACTGGAAGATTGGGTGTTCGACGCCCGACCCGCTGAAGAGCCACCCTGTTCATTTGGGAATACGTGCATGTAAAATCCGAAGACCCCGAAGTCCCGAGGCAGTTCCGAGGGTACCGGAGGGTGGCGAATGTCCATTTCCTTCGTTCTTACGTCAAAAAAAAAAAAAGGCTGCGTAGCTCTGGTGGTGACATCCGAATACATCATGAGCCAAGTCGTACTTTCACCGCTGTGGTGCTCACCAGTAAACGGAAGGCTCTCCTCACTGCCTTAATGGAGGCAATTCAAGCAACGTCATTGGTCACGTGGCAGCGATGAAAGCAATGTAAACAAAGGAAGCCGGAGCATCGCTTTACATCGAGTCCGACAAATCTAATTAAAAACTTGGCCTAAATAAAGTTCTTCTACATTACATAAAATTAACACTAAATAAAACACTATAACTATTGTAATAATTAATAGATTTCTTTTATAATGATTAAATGAAATGTAAATACTGGGTTGTAATCAGAAAAAGCTATGAAAATAGCCTACTTAATTTTAAGATAACTCATTTTGCCTAGTGAACTCCAGGTAGAACTCAATTGAAAATCTTAGTAAACAAAGAACGGGTATCACGTGACAACGATGATCGCTCATGAGTCCCTCTAGCGGTGAATTGCCTCCATACCTGGCCGCTTTGCGAAGGGGATACCCAAGAGACATTAGAAACAACTGGACTAAAAACTTTTTTCGTTGTAGCAGAAATTTTCTTTTATCGGCATTCGCTTTAACGATATTTTACTGCATCTATATATTTAAAATCTAATGATGGTATCGTAGGAACCAATGAAATTAATTCTTATTTTCAAACCTAGAGGTTATCAATTCACCGTGTTTCCGGACCTAGACGCATAAAAGGGTTTTTGGTGCACTCTTCAACCTGAATACAAATTGAATGCGGAACCGTTAGAGGAGTGAGATTGTAGGTGATAAAACTTCAATATTCTTCATGTATTTTCTTTGGTTCGCTTCTCACGTTAACTATCAAAGAATTATCTGATTACTGTTGATTTCACCCTAAGTTCTTATGCAGTATGAATTATATTTTTGCACAAAATTTTTGGCAACATTAAATGATCACTACCTCCGTGAAAAGTTCAGTAAGTTTTTTTAGTCTAAAAACTTTAAATGTGTCGCAGCAACAAACAAAAAAGAAAACTTTCATTTCCATATTTAAAGAAATTTATTGCTAAATTGTTTTGTGACAGTCTTAGGACAAAACATAGGTTACTATAAAACTAAAAACAAGTTTTAATGCAGTTGCTAAGTAAATTTGCCAAACAGAAAAAACAGAACTGTTTACTTTCATTACTCTAAATCTTAAAAAAAAAAAAAAAAGCCAAAAATGAAGCGCTGGAACTTGTTTTTTCAGTGCATATAAAAATCTTTTCCGGAAATACCTTTTAGGTGGTACAACATGAAAGTAAACTTCATAAAAATTTCAGCCTTTCATCCCTTCCGTGAGGTCGATAAAAGGAGGACCTAGCTTGCTTGGGAACTAAACACTGGGGGTTCCACGTCAGGCCGACCCCTTGACCGGAACATCTGCTTCTGCACCCCAGGGCCCTCGGTCTCGAAAGCTGAGATGGGCGCAGTAGGCCATATCTCTCATTGAGAATTGAAGTTGGTGTTGACTTGATGGTGAGGTTTAATTAATGCAAACCTTTTTAAAGTTCGCCGAAGGTGATTTAGTCTTTCTTTCTTACCTTCATTGGATAAGATGTCCAGTGCATTGTGCACATTCTATTTTATTAATATTTTTTTTTCGTTTATTCACGAGATGACATCGCCTTCAATAGGTCCCTGAAGGCCGGAGATGGCATTTGGTTACTTTAAAGCCTTCAAATCTAGAAAGTCAGAAATAAACAATTTTTAGTCAAATTGCTAAAGAATAAAAGATTCGTTGTTTTATTTTTATTATATGATTAAAAAAGTGTGTCCTTTTTTTTTTTGGAGTTAATAAAAAATACTTGTTTGAAAAACTTACAATTAATAGATATTTTTCTTCTTTTAATTAGAACTAAATAGTTAATTCTAAACAAATTTAAGTGTGTTAGTCTTACATTACATTATTTATTTAATGGTAAATATCGTACCTCATTAAATCAATAAATATCATTTGTAAAAGTAAAAAAAAAAAAAAAAAAAATAAACCGAAAAAGAAAGTGGCAACTTGATTTCCCATAAAGTCGGAATTCGCAATCTTGAATTGAGAAAAGGCCATGTTTTTCCTTTATAAAGATATCTAGCTTTCCAAAAGGGGTTATAAGTACGTGCTTGTACCATTGAAAATTTCTTAATACTTATCTCCACCCGACCCCTACCTTTTAGGCGACCGCACAGGGCTGGTGGCCGTCGATCGTGCAGTTTCTTAATACTGAATTAAATGTCGAATTTGTGAAATGCCAACTTAAATTATCTTTAGCTGCCCGGTTATCTCCCGAATGAAAGTTCCTTCAATGTTGGAAAATCATTTCTTATTGCTTTAAAGCAGTGGTCGACAAACTTAATATGTTGAAGAGCCAATTTCACGATCAAAAGCGTCAGAATCATTTTGTAATAGCCACGGTTATAGTTAAATAATAATTGTGAATTAATTTGTCCACTAATCAATGCACCATCTGAATACTTATATGTAAATATTATTCTCTAAAACAATTTACATGTAGGTGGTAAAGCATTTTAATGACTGGCACCAATCCCTTACATTTCCTAAGAAAGTTCTTTAATTTTAGGAGTAAAACAGTTTTCTAATTTCAAATATAAATTCAAGTTCCCACCGGGTAGCCTGTTTCTTCCCCCACACCAGCAGTTTTGTTTTCACTCCTAATAAATTTATCTAAAGATTTTTTTTTCTTTCGCCATTTGAAACATTAGATTTCTTTGGGCTTGCAAGGTGCAGTTTTCATTAACGCAAGCATGTTTCTGCAACGTATCTTTGTCGCCAAATATGAAAACGTCGTTACACAAATTTTGAATTATGCAATGAAGTGTTGAGCAATGGAGGCAATTCACCGCTAGAGGAGCCGGAGAATGTTAGCTCAAAGTTAAAAATGAATTCCGGTTATTGTCAAAAAAAGCATTGCTGTTTTTAATTCAGTTCACAACCCCTCATCTTTGTGAAACTCCTTTTTACAATATGATATTTATTAAAAATAAATATAGAAGCACATTAAATGTCGACCTACATTTGAAGTTAAAACTAACTTCTAGGGAACGAGATATCACCTCACTTGTATCTGCCATGCAGCATCAACCTTCTCATTCATTTTGTTTTTTAATTTTTTTACATGATAGGTATTTTATACTTAAAGACTTGTTTCTAATGCTGTTTTGTTCGTACGTATTAAAAATATAGTTTATATATTTCATACATTTTATTTTATACATACATCTTTATTTTAATAAACGCTTTTCTCTGCATTAACTATAAAAAATGGTATGATTGAAATAACCTAGTCGTCGTAGTATTTTTCTATAATATATTAGTGTTCTGTTCTATATAATAAAGTTACATTAGCAGTGGTACGCAAATGGTTTGCAAGAAACATGGTGGTACGCGAAAAAAAAAAAGGACTGGGAACGAGTATTAAGCAATTAAATTCTTCTTTTTGCCAAGAGTCATAATAATAATAAATAAAAAGTTGTCCGGGACCGTTCATAAATGGTGTCATGCTTTTTCCCCACATCCCCTCCCCTCTTTGTCACAAAATGTCACACTTCAGCGGACCCCCTCCCCCCCTCTGTCACATGTCACACTATGCTGCATAAGCAGGGATGTCAATTGCTGTTAGAATTTAGACCTTAAGATACGATTCGCTTTACTTTAAATTCCCGAGTGAGCATATAACTTCGTGCAGTTCTTCCATCAACCAAAGCGATCTGTCTGGCAGAGTACCAAAGCAATTTACTGCTCAGGCGCAGTAAACTGGGTGGGCCGTGGCGTCGTAGCTGACCGTTTCTCGTATCTTAAAATAAAACTTCGCTGATCGACAGCTCTCGTATCCCGAGGTACCACTGTATATATAATTAATACGAGTTTAAAGTAAAATTAAATATAAAAATGTAAAAGAAACAAAAAAATAAAATAAATAAGAGTTCGCCAGAGTTTCAATGTAAAGTAACTGATAGTGTAATGATATAGTTAGACTGACAAAATCTTGCGCCGGATTCAAAATTATGTTTCAAAGCCGTATCGATGTTGCTTAAAGAAGGAATTTATTTTTTACTTTTTAGCGCAAATTAATAATTTAAAGTCGGTTCTGTTTTTTTCCAAAAGTTATTTTATTTTATTTTCAATTGATTACATATTGAATATCTGATTGGTCGCTTACTGATTTAATTATATGTTCCTTAGTATTTTTGACATTAAAAAAATTCATACATACCAATTAATAAATTAAATAAATAATAAAATTTCATTTAAAAATATCAGTTTCATTAAAAGATATTCCGAGTCGGAACAATTACTTAGAAGCTGGAACAACATAAAATAGTGTCTGCAGCACTACTCTGCTAATTATCTGATTAATGGTCCAGTTTCGTTAAAACGATTGTTTTGACGATGATTATGTTGGATATAGATTATATTTTTCACAATCAATTTGATTATATAGTAAATAATACTTTTATTTTACAGATAATTTAGATGTTTTTATTTTGCTAAGAATATTTTTTTCCGAAATTATTGTATGTTTAATATTTATTCATCAAACTGGACTGTTCTACCGGATCAATATCTCTTAGATTGGATTGTACATTTCCGGCTACTGGGAGAGTTGTATATTTATAATGTATAGAACATTTCAAATGACCGTCGGGCCTACTAGTATGGGGATATATAGGATCTATGGGCGGAAGAAGCTCGTGAAATAGATTAAATATCTGGGCGTGATATTAGTTTCAAAATACAGCCTCTCCCAGCGAGAGTGAAAGTGATCGGGAGTAAATGGGTCACGTGACCGGAGGCAAGGCAAGCGCCGTCGAAAGGGTTAATTATGAGGTGGGGAGGGGGCACCTCCAACCCAGAAGATGGCCGACATTTTTCTTTCTTCCCAAAACGGAAGGGGGCCCATTACCCAACAAGTGATTGCAACAATGCAGCTGGCCTTGGACTGGTGACGAGCAGGGAAGAAGATCCAACAAGTGATATTCGTTTTGGTATCGCAGCGTCGCATAGGTTGCAGACGACTTGCTGAAAATTAGTTTTTTCAGATCTATCTATATGAAACTAAAACTCTGAATGACTATGTTAGCGCGGAATGCAATTCCAGAGTATTCGTGGAACATTTTTCACAAAGTTCTACAATCCCCTGAGGGTAAATATGTTTTGGCAATAGGGGCGCACGCATGGGTGATTCTGAGCAAAAAAAATTTTTTTGAACATGAAATGTTTGGAAATGAATGATTTAATGCACTACGATTTAAAAATAAAAATTATATAAGTAGGTGACTATTTACGGTAGCATATCGCTTATAGAAACGAACACTGTTCATTTTTACAAGCGTGAACAGTGTCATAAATGCAAAATGGACATTTTTCAAGAGAGGCGTTTGAACGTTTTACAATTTGTTCTATTTAATTACCTTATTTGTTTCAGTGATTATTATAAACGATTTTGTTCAGAAAATAGTTATTGTTCTAGTTTTCTTTCTCATGATGGATGTTATTGATGTCAAAAAAAATTAGAAACAACTATAAAAAGTAGTTATTACAGAATTGAACCAAAACAATAAAGTTATCCTCTAGCCTTCATTTTTGAACATTTACTTACAGCAGTATTCTCAATATAAAGAGCGCGAAAAGCTGAAAATTTTGATATAAAAACCAAAAAACTAATTTTTTGCAGATTTTTGACTGTTCACTTCTATAAGCGATATGTTAAAATACCTTCTAACTTTTAAAACAATTCAAATATTTATAGGACGCAAAAGGATTGGAACCATTTGTCTTGAAGAAACGGTAAAGAGTCCATATTTTATCATTTTAAATTAATTTTTATTCCTCCTCGATGAAAAAATATACAGAATGGCCTTGGTGCATATTTTACAGATGATTAGTATTAAATTCAATAAAAATAAAGTTCTTCTCGTGGCGGTAAAACATGGTGGCAACGGGAGATGAAGGAACAACCTGTTCCACGAAGAATGCGATAAGACAGAATGGAAGAATGGAACAGATTATCTGCCTAAGCATGCGTTTAAATACTCAGGCGCATTTGCACGATATTCCATCCTCGCATTTCCCGATGTTAGAAAGCCGACTAATCACGGTCAAGCTCGTCATCTTATGACGTTATGCAAACATGAGTTTGACATCGGGAAATGCGTCACAATGATGATTGAATATGTGTGACTTTGCAAGACAAAAATTACAGGGAAATCCTAACAAAAGGATTGGAACCAGAGGCGTAGCTAGGGCTTTCAGCGCTCTGGGCAACTGAAGATTTTGCGCCCCCCTCTCAACTCCGCGCCCCTGGAAGGGAATATAAAAAACTTTTATTCTTCCCAAATGATAAATAGCTCTAAAAAGCAGCTCTTTTATCTTGCATTTTTTTCGCGACCATTCACTTTGAAGGGCAAAATGGGACACTTTGGCTTCGTAAAATTATTTGTTTTTCTTCTTTCTCAAGTAACCTTTCCTGGGTTCTCTGGGCGTCTGGTTCTCTTATCTCTACTTCTCAAAGAAAATGCACCTAGCTCCTAGAGAGTCATCAAGGGTCCGATCCCTAGAAAACATCCCAACTCCAACTCAAAAGTTGTTTCTCTGCCTTATAGTCTATTTCCTACGCAATCCTGTGCTACAGTGGTCATTCCCGATATGATTTGCGAAGCTCCCACTTTTTCGTCGAACATATTCACACCTCTTCAGTTCAAATAATTATCTTTTCGCATTTAAAAATAAAGCAAATGAACGTTAATTTGGCACCCTCTTGACGCTGCGCCGGGGACGGCTGTCCCTCCTTGCCCCCCCTTAGCTACGCCTCTGATTGCAACGCACGGTAAGCGAATTTTCACGCGTTCCATGTTGGCATACTTCCAAAATATAATTTTTTACTTATATCTTATAGAAGTTAAGGAAATACAGTTAAAATATTAAGGGATCTTTTAAAGTTCAGTGAAAGTTGTCGCCGATTTCACGGGGCAAACGAAAGAAAATCTCTCAATAACGCATTTTGATTTACTATGGTAATACTGGTAGCGAAGAATTTTGCTCAAAAATAAAAACGTTAAGCTAATTTTAAAACATTGGGAAATTTTTAAGAAGATTTTCAAAAATCGGGAGAAATAAACGGAAGATCGGTTGAAAAGCGGTAGTCTCCTTTGATAATTGGGATATTTGAAACTCTGTATCGTCAAACAAATCTTAAGATAATTAATTGAATAATTAATTCGGAACTGAAATAATTCGGAAAACCGAATTCATTTTCAATTTTCGGATCAGCGTCTCAAAAATTATTGGAAATTTTGTATTAGAATCACCCCTGGGCGCACCAACGGGGAGGGACAAAACGGGATACCGCCCTTTCCCGAAGGCATCGGTTATCCGGTATGCAATCGATTTTTCAATCGACCACTGCACGAAAGATCCGGTTAGCCGGCATGAGAAACGATTTTTTTGAAAACTAGGGATACTTTCACTCTCGTATTTTTAGCCTACTTTCCTGTAAAAGTTAAAAATAAACAGAAAGAAAAGAATGAAAGAAGGCTTAATGTATGTTTAAAATATCGTTAAAAATAAGGAAAAGTCAAAAATAAGTAAAGTAATTAAATAAACTAGGGTTCGCCCAACTGTCCAAATTTGACCGTAATAGTTAAATTTCGCACTGAAAACATTAAGCTATTTATATAATTAAATGAGTATTACTCATCAAATTTGGCGGCTGTAGCTTCGGGTTTATTTTGATCCTCCTCACTTAAAGCCAATGTATTGGAAATTATTGTCGCCGCACGGCCAATGGAGGCAATTCATACAGCGTCATAGGTCACGTGATAACGATGTAAGTGATGTAAACAAAGGAGGCTGTAGTATCGCTTTACTTCGAGTTCGACCCATCTAATTAAAACTAGGCCTAAATGAAATTCTACGTTATTAAAAACTAGGACTAAATAAAGTTCTACGTTATATAAAATTGACACCTAAATAAAACACTATAACTATTCTAATAATTAATAAATTTCTTTTATAATGATTAAATTAAAAGTAAATTACTTAGTTTATAATTAGAAAAAGCTATGATAATAGTCTCATTTTAAGATAGCTAATTTTGCTTCGTGAACTCCACGTAGAACTCAATTAAAAATGTGGTAAACAAATCAGCGATCACCGTTATCACGTGACGCGATGAATCGCCTCCATTGCGCTGATTTTAAAAAGGCACATAGCAAACAAAGAAGAAAGAATTAAATTTTGTTTCAGAGAAGCTTTCACTCAAACTCTTATTATAATTGCTCCAAAAACGACTGCTTAATGGCAACAAGCTCTTTCTAACGATGAGTTTTATATTTATAACCTAATCATTGACTCAACGAAGACATGTTGCCATCTGCTATGTATAACAGTATACCATTGCAATTATAAATGAGGCTTGACTGACAGAAGATAAGAGGAAATAATGAACAAATGATAAACTGTCTCCAAAAATTTTTAATGGATATCACAAAAAAGCGTCAATACCTACTAATTAAAAAAGAGTAAGAAAATCGGTTGAAAAACGGAGCAGAAAATGGTTCGTAATTCTTTTGTCTTTGCCTATTTATGTATAGATATTAAAAAATCTGAAAGTAGGGTTTTGAGATGGGGAAAATGTATGTCTGTTTGTCGATCACTCTGGTGGTCTGTTTGTTCCGTCCTAATAACCGTTGAAGGAATTATCCAATTGGGATCATTCATAAATGATGTCACGCTTCGAGGGGGGGGAGGGGGTTCGTGAAATTGTGACAAGGGGAGGGGAGGGGGTAACAAGAAGTGTGACGTCACGCATTATGCAACATAGCGTGACAAAGGGGGGAGGGGGTCCGCTGAAGTGTGACATATTGTGACAAAGGGGGGAAGGGTGTCGAATATATGAGAAAAAAGCGTGACGTCATTTATGAACGGCCCCATTCGAAAGATTTTTTCCATTAGAAAGATTTCGGGGAGGACATCTCATTCCCATATTTTACTTTTCGATTTGAACAGTTTTTCCTTCAATTTTGAACAGTTCAAAAATCTTGACATCTTTTGCCCATGGACGATAATGTTAACTCTGAGCGTAAGTTCTATGAACAAGCTTATTGGAAAGTTCTCTAGACGGAAAACTGATTTGAACAATTTTTGTCTCATTTTGAACAGTTCAAAAAAAATGCACACAGCGCCTACGGGGTCATTTCAATCCGTTATAAATCATGATCTAACAGACGGATTTGCTTGGAACAAACTTCATTGGAAAGATGTTATGACGCAGAACATGTACACATGCGAAGTTCAACGAGAACTAAACAAACCTATTTTTCTGTGAAATTCTAGAGAGAGAGAGAGAGAAGAGAGATGTATTTTTTGATCGGGATTTTTAAGAATATTTTTGAGTGAATGAATGATTAAATGAATGAATGAATAAATGAATAAGTGAATAAATGAATGATTAAATAAATGAATAAGTGAGAGAATGAACATGTATTAAACGTTGAAAAAGGTATAGTTGAAGTCATTAAGAACTAAAGAGAGATAGCTAGATTATAAATTTGAATTTGTTGTATGCGGGAAAGTAGGGCTCGTTTAGTTCCAGCCGGAACTTCTAGTATAAATTATGAGCATCAATGTAAAATAATTCTTAAATTTTAATGCGATTAATGAAATTTAAATTTATTTTTAATAGAATTATAGAATAGACCCTCAATGACAATATTTGTTCATATTTCGTGGGAATCACCAGTGTAGGAAGCCGTTTAAGTGTCTGTTTGTCGCCGATAGCTTACTCCTAGAAAACTGCATCGTGCTGCCATCTACACAATTGTTTCTATAATGAAAACGATTCATAATCAAAACATTTCTCTAACATTTTGAGTGAGGCATCGGTAGATGTGCAATCTCCGTTAAAACTGAATGTAAACGCGAATTTAATTACATCCTTCTTTCTATGTTTTAATTTATTTATCGCCTGCACTTTTTATATATATTAAAGTGGCAGCGCTCTTTTTTCCAGTTTCGTTAAAGCGATTGTTTTGACGATGATTATGTTAAATGTAAATAAATATTTTTCACAAACAATTTGATTATATAGTAAATAATATTTTTATTTTACAGATTATGATAACTTAGATGTTTTCTTTCGGTAAGAATATGTTTTTGGAAATTATTATATGTTTATTATTTATTCATAAAACTTTACTGTTCTACCTGATAAATATCTCTTTGATTTGATGTGCATTTCCGGTAACTGGGAGAATTGTATGTTTATAATATCTAGAACAGCGGTCATTTCGTAGTAATATATATGCCTGTGTGTGTATTTTTTTTCTTCTTCTTCTTCTTTTTTTTTTTGTTGAGGGAGTCGGTACTTTTTGCAACTGCCTTGCTGCCAAAATGCAAGACTTCGTTACTTGTTAGTACATAATCACTTCTCCCCCCTCCCCCGCGCAAAATATCGGTGGTGGCTTAGAAATGACATATAAGAAAGGGTTTCGTGGATGCGCTAGCAACAGGTGCGTCCTTCCGATGAGAGAGGCCCTCGAAGGACACTGCCCAGGGCTAGGGAGGAAAGTGAAAGTCTTTTTATCGTTTTCTCTCTCTCTCCCTCACTCGCTGCAGACGTTATTCGGTGGCAAGCGACGGCCGCAGACAGACCCCAGACGGACGGACAGCGGACACTTCAGGTACGTTAGACCCACTCTTTAACATCAGGGATCTGTGGAGCAGTGCGAGAGACAACGATATTTAAATTTGAGGTGCTCCACTGCTCCGATATATCCATATATTTATTTCGCTTAACGTGGATCAGTTACGATTAACTTTTGTGGTACGATACGATACTGACGTCATGCGAAAAAAAAACTTTGGTAAAACGATATTAAAAAATTTGTTTGACGATTAGTATAGAAAAGTAATATAATATTTGTATTTATTATCGCAACTTACGGAGCTTCAAATTAATTTCTGTTTCTCAAAAATTATGTCTATTCATAACTCAATTCTTAATTTCCGATTCTTTAGCGTGGCAACACCTTAATTTGTCTATATCGAGCGAGCCTTTCGAATTTAAAAGCGTTTTCTACTATTTTAACCCTCTGACTGCACTGTTAGAAATTTCATCATGAAATTACGGGTAAGTAACCGGCAGCAGTCTGTCCATCTCATTTACCGTTAAATTTAGGGTTTGGAACATTTTTCTATCTGTACGGGACCTAAACCATTTCCAATCAGCTTAGTTAAAAAGCTGTAAATACAAAAAGTTACGGTTTTATAACCATTTAAAAATGGTTTCAAAACAAAATTTTTACCGTTTTTGAACCATTTCGAGACATAGAATCTTCGAGGCGTAGAAACCGTAAACGAAGCTTGCGGGAATCGAACTCGGGTGTATGGTATACCAACCTTGCGCTCTAGTCATTCAGCCACCTACACCACGTAGAGCGGCCGTTTATTTATCAATAAATCTTCTTTTCCAACAGGCAAACTGCCTTAAAATTGAGATTTCAGTTTTTTATTGGATCCAAAGTCATTTTTGGTCTAAATTTACTGTATATTGACAAAAATCATTTTATTTGCTGCAAAAATTAAAATAGAAACAATCTTCAGTAGCTCAAATGATGGGTTCGCTCATTCGCAAACAGTTCGGGAATCCGATGTCTCCAATTTTTGATTTACGTGTGTATGTGTTTCTATTTAGTAACCACTGCTTAAGCCAGTGGTTTTTTTTTCTTCTTTTTTTATGTACACATGCAGATTTGAAATGATAAATCTTTATTCCTATTTTAACAACAACGTTCGACCGGTAAGGTTTCGCAACCAAGATGAACGCCCGATTCTTATTGAGCTCTTGAAAATGACGGTTAGTGAAACGTTCTTTAGTATAAACAGAGAATAAGCGATTTTTTTCGCAATCAGCGGTTTGAGTACCAAGTTTTTAATGGTTATTCGACTGTTGTAATTAAATATGGTAAAATAACAATCAAATAAATGGTTATTTTACTATTTTCTTACGGAAATTTTTAATAGTGTGATTCTCTCGCGATTTCCACGGAATGAGCTTTTTAAGTATAATTAAAATATAGCACCGGCTGTTTCATCGTTAAAAGGTCAGTAATGCAATATCTTAAATATTTAGACATTAATTAAGGTTTATTCCAGATAGGGCTTTAGTTGCATAAAGTAGGCCAATTTTTAGCGAATCGAATTCGTTAAAAAAAGAGCAGTCAGACTGTTAAAATGGTTATAGCCAGCAGATGTTCTGTGGGGAATTAGCTAGTATGTACAGATTTTTTTTTGAATTTCAATCAAAAATTAAAAAAGTCTTCTTATTTATTTATCTATTTATTCCTTTATTTGTTTAATGCTAAATCTACAAGAGCGGTTGACCGCTTTTGAGACTTTAATCAATTGTTAAGTTCCTTTTTTTAAAGTAGAGCCGTGGTAGCCTAGTGCTTATAGGGTGTCGTTCTTCGAACCGAAAGGTTTGGGGCTCAGAACCTGACCCGCTTAGGACCCACCATGTTTAGATCCAAATAGGGAGGTGGAATAGCAGCAGAGGCGCCATCTGGTGTCATCAGAAAACACAGCGTATTAGGGTTAAGGCTGGCCACTTAAAGGCGACCCTTCACAAATGGCCAGCAATTTACTTGTAACAAAGTTGCAGAAATCGTCTGAACTGGACAGGATCCGGGGGCTAATTCAACTTATCGGTTGCTAACTGCACCGACAGTTTATTTGCCACCTGAAAAATACTTAATTGGAAAAAAGAAAAGTGCATATATACAGGGCCTTATTTACCAATAGGCCCGTGAGGCCCGGGCCTAGGGCCCCCACTTTGAGGGGGCCCCCTAATTTTGGTCCTTTTTTTTTTGTAATTTAAAATTTTTAGAAAAATATTTAAAAATAGCATTTTTCAAAAACAAACTGAAAGTGTTCTGTTGCTTCACAGAAAATTTGTATTATTAAATTATTTTAAAACCACAAGGAATTTTCACTTTGGGGGGGGGGGGGGGGGCCCAAATCTTGGTCTGACAATTTGAAATTTGAAAAAACAAAATCGATTTTGCACTTTGGGGCCCCCCATATTTTATTCAAACATTTTGTAATTTTAAAACAAAATCATTTTGCACATTGGGGGCTCCCAAATGTTGTCTGAGTCTTTGACATTTGAAAAACAAATTAGTTTTTGTGCTTTGGGGGCCCCCAAATTTTGGTGTGACTGGCAAGTTTTACAAACACATACTGAATGTTATGTTTAAAAAAACTTTGTTGCGTGAGGGGCCCCCAAACATGAGTTGTGCCTATAGTGATTCAAAATGTAAATCGGGCCCTGCATATATATATATATATATAAGTAACGTCACAGTTACCGTTATTTTAATGTAATCTCCGTTGGTAAATCAATCGTGGCCGAAAATCTTCAATCCTTGATCTATTAGTAGCTTCACAAATTAAATACACATATTCTAAAATACAAGACGACACAAAACATCATACTCTTCTATCTACAACATTTACATCGTGAATTCCAGCGAAAAGCTTGATAGATCGCCTTTTGTAATCTCTCGAGCTATATGTCACGTGATGAAGCAACGATGTCACTATTCGTTCTTCTGCAAAATCATCTAGGCTTGCGTTACATAATCTTTCCCGCGTTAGTTTCCCTGGCTAGGGAACATATAAAAAATATTGTTTTTAAAAGCGAAACTGAATTTAAAAAAGGTTTAAAAGAATTATTTAGTTTTTAATGTTATATATATATATATAGTGTTTGCCCAAAAAATGGGAAAAGAATCAATTTTCACATTAGTGATAAATTTAGAATTGAATCCATAAATTAAAAAAAAAGAAATTCTGTTGTTGCTTCTAATGCCACATTTGGGTATCCAAACTGCCCATCGCAGAGCGACCAGGAATAAAGGAAGCAAGGGAGTGCATTCTGTTTATAGATGAGCTCCATAACGGTGGACGTACGACTTGGTTCGTTATGTATTTGGATGACATCAGATGGTGCCAGCACACATACGCCACCTTTGTTTTTTGGTTTTAAAGTGAAGCGAAGGGAAATTCCTCGGGACTTCTAAGTCCACGGATTTTACATGCCCGTATCCTGAATTGTACATGGTGGATCTTCAGCTGGTCGGCCATCGAACACCGAATCTTCCGGTCGTAAGACTGACATCCTAACCACTAGGCTACCACGGCTCAAATAAAAATTCTTAAAATATTTATTTTTTAGATTATATTTAAGCGGGGCGGGGCATAAAAAATACGACAGAGGACCTTATTAACAGGGATCTAGAGCATCCAATTTTTTGAGTTGCTCCGCTGCTACTTGTATGAATACTTGCTCCGGTTTCGGATCCGCATAATTTTAAAAAGATTATATTTTTATTCTTAGTTAAACCATTTTTATATATGATAACATTTAAAAAAATCAGAGCAGTGAAGCACAGCACTTTTCTTTGTCCCGCCCCACTTACTCCGCGCTTGATATACAAAAGCGCGATATATAATCATAATATATCGCGCGCATGATTATATATCGCGCGAAACATATATGGATGTTCAGAGGTTAATATGTGTTAACCACCGAAACATATATTAACGGAATATGTTTCCGTTAATATATGGAATATATTAACGGAAACATATTAACCTCCGTTAATATGTTTATGGATGGTCCTATGGACCATCCATAGGACATGCCCATGGCTGCTATCATATGTCCATAGCAACCATGGACATATGATCATGTTATTGTCCATGCAACAATAACATGGACAATATCTGTCGATGTCGAATGTAGTAAAGGGACCGTTCAAAAATGATGTCACGCTTCTTTCCGATATATTTGACGCCCTCAACCCTTTGTGACAAAATGTCACACTTTAACGGACCCCCTCCCCCTTTGTCACATGTCACGCTATGTTGTATAAGCTTGATGTCACACTTCTTGTTACACCCTCCCTCCCCCTGTCACACTTTGTCACAATTTAACGAACCCCCTCTTCCCCCTCGCAGCGTGACATCATTTATGAATGATCCCTAATATTGGCATTCAAATTTACACAGCGTCTATGATTCCAGGCCAAGAGCATGCAATCTAACAAGTTTCAAACTCCCGACGATTTATACCGCGCTCCAAAATAGCGGCGGGGCCGGATGCTGAGCGTCTCCCCCCCCCCTCTAATCCCGCTAAGTAAAACTAATATCGCCTACGCCCCCCTTTGATGGGGGCCCCCGGAAATCCTTCCCAACCCTTTGAGGGGCCATCCCAAAGGTTGAGCGAACTTTAGGAGCACAAAGGATTCGCGATTCCCACGCCCCCCTCCTGGGGAGCCCCCCTTTCTTCACTCTCTCTCCCTCTTCTTTTTCTCGGGGCTCCTCTTTCGGTCGCGAGTGCGTCCCCGCAAAGGAGGCTGCCGTCACAGGATCAGCAGGTGAGTTACTTTTTCAAGTTCATGGTTACGGGAAGGCCGACGGACTCGCGGCCGACCCCGGCGCGCGTTCTTCACGGAGTACGATATATATATATATATCAGTGAAACGTAAAACCCCACTATATAGAGGACATAGGCGGGAAAAAAATATGTCTATTTTAGTTAGTGTACTTTTAAATTTATCAGTAATTTTCAAGTGATTTTCAGTGATGTCAATGGCGTGCCTAGCACACAAAAAATGTTGTTTTGTAGAAACTTCTAGTTTTTTAGTTTATATTATTTTCAGAAGTGCAAAATATATATATATATATATATACAGTGAAACCTATGTAAGTCGACTACTTCCGGTGCAGCACTTTTTTTTTTCGTTATTTCTTACACTATGCCTTTATTCATTTGTAACTAATTAAAATATAGCTTCATGTATTAACTTTACATGAAGCTATGTTTTTAAATAGTGATTAGTTTTCAATTATCTAAAATATCATTAGAGGAATGTAACCTGAATGACTTTACACAACTTTAAAAGTAAATTACTCAGTTAAAATAAAGATAAATAACTTATTAATTATGTAAGTTACTTATATGATAGTAAAGGTTTCATAAAAGTACATCATTTTTCACAATGGCTATATCAGATAGAATAAACTTACTGAAAGGATAAAGATGCGCTCATAGTAGTTTTCCTACATGGTTAACTTATAAAGCGGTATAGCAAACTTTATATCGATGTATCATCCTTCCAAACAAACACTGGTTATATAGCATAAAAAATATCCTGGAGAAGTTAATTTAGTTTTTTCTTATCTTAGCGAAAATAGATAAACAAATAAATATAGTAATAATTAGGCGGTCAACTTACATAACAGGCTTGGAATAATTGCGATAACGTAATCGTAATCTCCTGTAATCGGTTTCATTTTGGAAAAATCGAAATCGTAATCGTAATCTGACAATGGCATAGTCTTATAATCATAATCGAAATTGCGTAATCCCTTTTCTTGCGTAATTGTAATCGTAATCTAAAGGAAAAAATCTGTAATCCCTTATTAAATCAAAAATTTAATTAAAAATCATAAATTTTGGATTTGTGACACTGTTCTAATAATGAAAGTTGTGTGCATAATATCGGCTAGTTTTTCGCTAATCTAATCGTAAGAAAAATCGTAACCGCTTATCATAATCGTAATCGATTACTTTTTTAACGACTGTAATCGCTGCCGTAATCATAATTACTTTTTGGCAAATGATTAGAATCGTAATCGTAATCATAATCTCTCAATTTTTCTCTTTGTAATCGACTCCAAGCCTTACAAAGGGTTCTTCATAATACTCCCACCCAAATGTGGCGTACATAAGTGGTCAATATAGACAGGTGGTCAAGTGACAAAGGTTTCCCTACATTATATAATATAGGGCTCATTCCGTTCCTGACAGGTTGTCAACGTTACAGATTTTACTGTGCTTAAGAAATTCCATATCTTTTATTTAGAGTTAGTTTCAGAAAATTATTTATTTTCGGTTATGCTACGTTGAAATATCATCAGCTAATTTGAGTAATTCAAGTATCTGTATTGTTCAAACACTCTTTATCTCATTTTGGGTGTCATCCCCCTAACATCCTCCAAAAGGGTGCCACCCGGTGTGGACCGCTCCCCGTAGTGAGGCTATTGTATCAGTACAACAATTTTTTCATTATTGTGTATTATTTATTGTTAGGGAACTTCTTTGAGTTGCTCAGCTCCACTTTCTAAATACTTGATCTGGCTCAGCTCCGTATATTTTTAATAGATTATATGTATTTATATATATACTAGTAAGCCCGGCGGTCATACGAAATGACCGGTGTTCTAGATATTATAAATACACAATTCTCCCAGTAACCGGAAATGCACATCAAATCAAAGAGATATTTATCAGGTAGAATAGTCAAGTTTAATGAATAAATAATAATCATATAATAATTTCGGAAAAAAAAAATATTGTTACCGAAAAGAAACACATCTGAGTTATAATAATCTGTAAAATAAAAATATTATTTACTCTATAATCAAATTGTTTGTGAGAAATATTTACTTATATCCAACATAATCATCGTCAAAACAAGAAGGATTCAATTAAATGCGCGTTTACATTTATTTTTAACGGAGATCGAGCGATGCCTCACTCAAAATGCTAGAGAAATATTTTCATTACGAGTCGTTTTCATTATAGAAACAATTGTGTAGATAGCAGCACGATGCAGTTTTCTCGGAGTAAGAAATTCGGAATAAACTATCGGCGGCAAACAGACACTCAAGCGGCTTATATATAAGACTAAGCAGAAAAGAAATGTTAGCTGTAGTTGGTCATTGTTAAAGAAATATGTCGTCAAAAACAAGGAGTCTTGAATTCGATAGTTACTGGGTCGATATGGCTTTGGTCTCTTTGAAAAGTACTTTTGTAATAATAATAAAAAATAGCATATGTCATTGTCGGCAAAAAGCAAACCGAATCATTTCCGAAGATCCGAACCTTTCGATTTTCCGAAAGCGGCCAATCGCAGTCGGAAGACCCAGCGTTTAAATGATCTCTAATGAAGCCGAATGCATGGGAATGAATCCCACCCCGAATTCGATCCACCCATTAAAGAAAGGGGGTCGGGACACCGAGGAAAAGCGAAAGCGGAACCCACCGAGTACCCCACACCACCCCAGAGAGGCGAAAGTGCACCCCAACCTGTTCTATGGTCCCGTAACCCACATTCGGAACTTTCTCCCTTCGTGGGCCTTCTCCAAGGTCACGGAGGACCATCGTAGTGTGGGAGGAGGCATTAATGGGAGCTCATTAAAAACAAAAAGGAAGCGTTAATTCCATACTTTGCTTCATTCCAGGTACAAAATATTAAAATAACTAAATATAAGTTGATGCGATTACATGCCTACTTTAAAAAATAGTGGAAGTATTTTAGCCCACAAAATGAATATTTTGAGTGATTATGGCCGTGAAAGACATCAGTGCCTGATTACCTCAAAGCCCAACTAGGCAGCGGCCTTGGGCCCCCAAATTGTAAGAAAGATTTCCGAAAATATCTCTTACAAGATATAACTTCATACATTATACCCAGTGTTTTTATTTCTCGTACCATAGGGGACCCCGAAATAATGTTGTGCCTTGGGCCACCGACTGTCTTAATCGGGCCCTGAAAGACATGACAATCATTCGCCATGGTTTTACATAATCATTCAAAATACAGTGCAATCTGTGGAAGTTGACCACTTCATGTGCAGCACTTTAGTGGTCAACTTATAAAAAGAGAGGATGCTTTTTTTGTTTTTGCTTTGTAATTTTTAAACTATGCCATTAATCTCTTTTTAACTAATTAAAATACTTTTAAGTTCAGCTTTATGTATTAACCTTACTTTAAAATAGTACTTACCTATTTTATTTCACAAAAATATTATTAGAGATTTTAAACCTGAATGGATTACAATGTATCATACCACTTTAAAATTAAAGTACTTAGCTAAAATAAAGATAAATATCTTATTAATTGAGTAAGTTGCTTATTTGATGTTAAAGATTTCCTAAAAATACGTCATTGTTCAAAATGTCTATCTCAGATAGAACAAAAAAGAAGGAATTAATTTAAAGAATAAAAGAATGCTCATAGTCGTTTTCCCATTGGTTAAGTGAGAAAGGTGTGTACAAGCTTTAGTACTACTGTTTCATCCGTGCAGTGCAGGCGCATATATAACATCATAGCACAAAAAATATCCTGGAAAAGTTAATTTTGTTGTTAAATAAATAAATATCAGGGTAATAACTAAGCGGTCCCCTTACAAAGGGTTTTTATAATGCTCCCACCCACATTTGGTGTATATAAGTGGACAACATAGACAGGTTACAAAGGTTTCCTTACATTCGTCATGTAGGAGGACCTTACATTCGAAATTCCGCTCCTGACAAAAGCCGTCAACTTAGACAGGTGGTCCACTAACAAAGGTGGTCAATTTTACAGGTCATTTCTTCTAGTAAAATTTTTCTTATAGAGGGTGCATACACACTCTCAGAAACGAATGCTCAAATCTCACGAAACTTTCGTCGTATTTGACGAAATGGCTTCGTGAAAATGCTCCGAAGATACCTTTCGTCAAATTGCCGAAATGTGTGTGGTAACTTTTTTGAGTCCAGTGATCGCGTGAGGAAAGAATCGTTATAAATGACGACACTTTCTTGACGATTGAAGAATCGTCGAAAAGGAGGATTCTATTTTTGAGAGTGCAGATGTGTACGCACTAGGGTTTGAAAAAACACGGGACTTGTCGAAAAAGACAAAAAAAAAAAAACAAAACATTCAAGAGTTAGAGACAACTAAATATAACTCCTAACAGTTTGAAATGATGATTTTGTTTTCGTTTTTACAACAAGTCACTTTTTTCCAAACAGGTTGTCGTACAAGAGCACCGAAACCTTGGTTTAGTATACAGTCGAGCTTGAACGTACAGTAAAACCTGTAAAATTGACCACCTTTGTAAGCTGACCAATTTTGTCAGTAACGGAATTAGAGCTATTTTGTGTAATGTAGAGAAACCTTTGTAACTTGAACACCTGTCTACGTTGACCACTTATGTGCGCCAAATTTGGGTGGGAGTATTATAAAAAGCCCTTTGTAAGTGGACCGTCTAATTATTACTATATTTATTTGTTTATCTAGTTTTGAAAACAAAAAAACCAAAATATCTTCTCCAAGATACTTTTATGCTATTATGTTAAACCAGTATTTGTCTGGATGGATGAAACATCGATCTAAAGTTTGCCTAAACCTCTTTTTAGCCTATTTTCCCATAAAAGTAAAATAATAATAATAATAAAGCATGAAAGAAGGCTTAATGGTATCGTAAAAATATCGTTAAAACTAAAGAAAAGTCAAAAAAAAAAAAAAAAAAAGTGAAGTAATTAATTTGAAAGTAGGGTTTTCAGAGGGGGGGGGGGGGGGGGGATGTGTGTCTGTCGGCCTGTCTCATTTCCATATTTTACTTTTTGATTTAAACAATTTTTCGTTCAATTTTGAACAGTTCAAAAAAATTTAACATTACCGCCTATGGGCGAAAATGAAGCAAATGATGTTAACTCTGGGTACAAGATCCATGTTCCAATGAACAAGCTTACTGGAAGAAGTGTTTGGCGTGAAATATCAATTTGAACAGTTTTTGTTCATTTTTGAACAGTTCAAAAAATTAACATAGCGCTTACGGGGAAATTTCAATCCTATATAAATCCTGATCAAACGGACCGATTTGCTTGGAACAAACTTTATCGGAAAGCTCTTATAACGTAGAACATGTACAACTAGAAAGTTCTTCCAGAACTAACGAGCCTATTTTCCTATGAAATTTTTTTTTAATCGGAATTTTTAAGGATATTTCTCAATGAATAAATGAATGAGTGAAAGAATGAATCAAAGAAAAATAAATGAAGAAAAGAATGAATAAAAGGGAATAAACACACGAATGAGTAAACGAATGAATGAATAAATGAAAGAATGAATGAGTGAATGAATATGTATTATCCGTGGAAAAAGGTATATTTGAAAAAATTAAGAACTAAAGCTAAAGGAGAAAGAGAGAGAAAGAGATAGCTAGATTATAAATTTGAATTTGGTGTATACGGGAAAGTAGGCTCGTATAGTTCTAGACGGAACTTCTTGTTTAAATTTACCAAATGGGAAAACGACTATGAGCACTCTTTTATTCTTTAAACAGGTTTCCATTTTGAAAAATATACATTTTTAGGAAATTTTTAGCAACATATAAGTCACTGACATAATTAATATGTTCTTTATCTTCATTTTAACCAAGTACTTTACTTTTGAAGTTGTATAGGATACATTGTAAGCCATTCGTGGTTACATTTCTTTAATGATAGTTTAGATAATTGCGGGAAAAAAAAGCTAGTCCCTTTTTTAAAGTAACGTTATTACATGAATCTATATTTTAATGAGTTATAAATGAATAAATTCATTGTGTAAGAAATGACAAAAAAAAAAAAAAAAAAACTCCACCCTGTCTAAGTTGACCACTAAAGGGCTGCTGCGCAAGTGGTCAACTGACACAGGTTTCACTGTACTTGGATTTAACGAATATTTTTTCTGTTCCCAAAAAAGGGTGCTAAAATGCTCTCATTTAACGAATTTTTAGCTTTGATTTAAGGAACAACACAACAATCGCTGGGAAAAAATTCACATAAAATTTTGAATATTTCACACAATAATCCAAGTGTGGAATACATTTTTTTTTCTCATTTCTGGTGGATTCAGATGAGTCTTTCCCCTTTTTCAATGTAGAAACATGACAAAGAACACAGATAAGGTGGGTACTAGAATGGCCATTTGCTTTAAGTTTTAAAAGCAAGTAGCATTAAGGAATTTAGATCATTTTAAAGCTGATTTCCTGCCATATAATTTATAATTTTTAAGCTTGTAGTAAACAATCGTTTCCTTTCATGTCTGTATGTCCAAGGGTATTTGCATTGATATTTTTATACCTTTACAAAGTTGATATTGGATTTAACGAATTGCTTCGATTTTACGAACTGATCTGTCGGTCCTAATCAATTCATTAAATCGCGGTTCAACTGCATTTCGTATCTAAGATTAAAGACATTGTAGCCATTTTACTTGAAAGTCTTTTAACCCCTCAACGGTCGGGTCATTTTCAAGAAAACGGTCATAAAAATGCCTATTTTTTTTATCCCTGAAAATCATATAAAAATATGTGTATGAACAATATATATATTCATTTTTCATTTGTTTTTATTTTGAAATTTTAAACGCCCCAGCCCGTCATTTTCAAGGGAGCGAGAAATTGAAGGCCCGTCATTTTCACGGGAGCGAGGGGGAAGGGTTTAAGGATGATTCGATTCCCTTTTGCAACCCCATTTTAAGATGTTGTTTCCGTCTTTCCGTCAAATTTGGAAGGAAACACAGTGGCATTGTGCAATTTAGCAAAATGGCCCGCGACGCGTGCACAAAATAACAAGTGGCCAAGTTTTCTTTTTGTCTTTTTTATATGGTACAATTTAATAGGAATGATTGACGAGTTCCAATCAGAACACTGATAGCGTAGCGAAAAAGTAAAAAAACAGATTGTTGTCATGGGAATTTTTTTTTCCCTGCATGTGTTTATGTGTAAAAAAAATGGCAGGATGTTTATACAAGAAAAAAAATGTATTCGAGCTTATTATCCAAAATGGTTGAGTGGGTAGCATTTTGTGGATGCAGCTCTCAGAGTTCCCTCTGGTGATGCGCGGAATATTAAGAGAGGCATCCAAGATTCCGATTTTATTGAAGATTCATGTTGTATTGGACGCCTTTTCGAAAATATCTCGAGCTCATTGCTAGTTTTTGTTTTCTGGGAGTAAAACGTAGTCGTTTTCGACAGCAACCGCCGACTGGTTCTTCAACTGGTGAATCAGATACATAATACTCCAAAATAAAGGACTCATTGATTTCTCCGTTTCAGAATGACGATCCCAGAGCTTTAAGAGATTCAGTAAAACCTGTACAGTTGACCCCCCCCCCCCTTTGTAAGTTGACCGCATCATTATTACCACGATATTTATGTAATAACAAACATAACTTTTCCAGGATATTTTTTTGCTCAATAATGTTATACCAGTATGCGTCTGCACTGCATGGATGAAACAGTAATTATAAAGCTTGTCTGTGGAACCTCCTTTCTAACTTGACCGACGGAGAAACAACTATGAGCATTCTTTTATTCTTTACACAAATTTCTTCCCTTTATAAGCTGACCATCTGTCTAAGTTGACATAAATTTAGCTATTTAAAAAGTTTTAATTCGCCTCACATTTGCTGACGTTTGATATATTCTATTTCGAAGTTCCTTTATCATGGACATTCACATCACGTGTAGCACAGATTTGACTCTTTAATTCATCAATATTATTTTTAAAAAATAAATACAGTAAAACCTGTAAAGTTGACCACATGTCTAAGTTGACCACATCTGTCTGAAACGGAGTGAGCCCTATATCAATGTAGGGAAACTTTTGTCACTAGACCACCTAAGTTGACCATTTGTCTATGTTGACCGCTTATGTATGCCAAATTTGGGGGGAAGTATAAAAACTCTTTGTAAGTTAGTTATTACTATATCTGTTTATCGATTTTTGGAAAGATAAAAAACACTGAAATAGCTTCTCCAGGATATTTTTATGCTTTAATAATTAAACCAGTATTTGTCTGGATGGATGAAACATCAATATATAGCTTAAGTAAACCTCCTTGTAAACCTGATATAGCCACTTTGAAAAATTTTTTTTAAAGAAATCTTTAGCATCAGATTTGATATGATACTGACATAATTAATATGATATTCATCTTAATTTTAACTAAGTACTTTACTTATGCAGTTGTACGGAATGCATTGTAAGTCATCCCGGTTAAATTTCTTTGTTGCTATTTTAGATAACTGAAAAAAAAGGGGCTAATCGCCAGAGGCGTAGCTAGGGTTTTCAGCGCCCGCGGACAACTGAAGATTTTGCGCCCCCTGTGCCCCTAGGGGCGCGCCTCCAAAAGGAATTTTAAAAACTTTTATTCTTCCTAAATGATAAATAGCTCTAAAAAGTACCCCTTTTAACTTTCATTTTTATTAGCGACTATTCACTTCTAAGGGAAAAATGGGACAATTTGGCTTCGCAAAATTATTTGTCTGATTTCCCACGCACTCCTGTGCTACATATTGGTCATTCCCGATATGGTTTGCGGTGTTCCCACTTTTTTGTCAAACATATTCAAACCTCTTCAGTTCAAATAATTTTCTTTTCGCATTTAAAAATACAGTAAATTGATATTAATTTGGCGCCCTTTGACGCTGCGCCCGGGGACAGCTGTCCCTTCTTGCCCCCACCTAGCTACGCCTCTGCTAACCACTATTTAAAAGTAACGTCATTAAATGAAACTATTTTAATTAGTTATAAATGAAGAAATGCATATTGTAAGAGCTGAAAAAAATCTCCACCCTCTCTAAGTTGACCACTAAAGTGCTCCACCGAAAGTGGTCAACTCACACAGGATTCACTGTATGCACATATCATCTGTCCCTCTGGGAAACGGCTGAAATAACGAAATGGCTTTGGCGAAGAAACGAAAAATAGAAGCAAGGCAATGGATTTCCGAACCGAAAGTAGTCTTTGAATGTTTTCTTCCCCCGAACGTTGTTGTTGCTCGAGAAAGGAAGTGGTGCCCCGCGTTCGGAAGTGGTTTGTGTTCGTCGGACGGCCAACACCTGTGGAATACCGTCCACTTTCCGGAGCCTGTTTACTCAGCGGCGGGAGGGGGGAGGGGCGCTCGACGAGTCAATGACGGGTCGACGTACGCCGGCTGTTTGCGTGTTCCAGCAGGACGGGGCGCTCCCCGTCTTCCAACAGGTGGGATGGCAGCAGATGGGGTCCATTCCTCCGACACACACGTCGCCCGACGCGCTGTCCAGGTAAGTCCCTTCTTTTTCCTCGGTTCTGCGATCATACCTCGGTTATTCGAGTTAGCAAGGACCTAAAAAACCCCGGTAGCTCGTGAATATCTTTTATTTTGTCGAGTGAACACCTAATTGTGCTTAAACGCTCGGTCAAACTACCCCATATATATATGCTTTTAAAAATATTTTTGCGTATATGTTAATTTGCTTCACCTGTTCTCTAAAAAATAGTATTTAATAATTTATCGTCTGCATTGCACGATACTTTTTCCTGCTATACAGTAAAACCTGTAAAGTTGACCACTTTTGTCAGGAGGAATCAGCCCTTCACCCTCTATAAGTTGACAAGCTGTCTAAGTTGACCACTAAAGTGTTGCACCGCAAGTGGTTACACAGGTTTCACTGTATATATATATATATATGTAAAAACGGCTGTCCCGTTCTATCTTCTACAGCTGTGGCCGCTAAAACCCATGTAAGACGAGGCACAGGGTTTCGTTGCAATTCTTTATTGGTAAACTTAACACACAAATATCATAACATTAATATTGTTGGAACGAAGGACATGAAGTCATCAGCACGTTTCAAGAAGCAAGAACCCCCGATTTTCGTTCGGGCAGTCGTATTTATATGGGGGAAAATCTCTTAGACTGCAGACAACATTCCCTACACCACGTGATAGCACGTGGTTTAAATAGGAGGGCCATATGGAAAATAAAATATATTATTGGCTTTAATGCCGTAGACAGGGGCTGGCCTAAGTCTACGGGGAAAAAAATAGTCTGGAGGGAATTAATGAGGGAAACCAACTTGAGCTTAGGCATGACCATATATGGTAACGCGTTAGAGAAATTTATGAGTGAGACAACCCTGAGTTGTCAAGTTTAATATGGAAAAAGCCAGACAAAGGAGACAAAGGACTTCTCCATATCACAGCCTGACAAAGGATACAAAGGATTTTTCCATATTACATATATATATATATATAAATATTATATATACATATATATTTGCTATTAAATAATTTAATTATAATCTTCACTATTTATTCAATTATTAATAACAATTTGTATTAATTTTGTTGAATGGCAACGCTAGGCAGGTAATGTGAAATTAGAATGTTTTCTAGGAATGGTGGATGATATTTCTTGACCATTGGTTGGCGGGGAAAATTAATTTATTTTATATATCATTGTGATGTTTCGGGAAATTAATTTTTTCCCCTCTAAAGACTAGACAAATCTCGTTCATAAAATCGAAAAGAAAAGTTTCATTATCGCTAAATTGTTTAGCAAAGTCTATATCATTGAAACAAGTGTTTATCCTAAGATCCGATTTGCGACACCCAACGTTTTCATCAAACAGAATTTTGAGAGAGGAAAGGGCATTTTTTTAGGTGGTCACGAGGCGCCTATCAAAGACGGTGTTTGTTCTAAAGGAGATTGGCAGGCGATATCAGAAAGCTTTCGAATCGTGATGGAGAACGGTGTGTTGAACTCTAACTTGTGAGGAAATATCTGAAGAGAATTCGATTGCGCTAAGTAGACAAACTTCTCTCAATTTTTATTTAGTGAATGATGAGTGAGATTTTTTTTTCTATAGGGATTATTCATAAATGATGTCACGCTTCGAGAGGGGGGGGGGGGAGGGTTCGGCAAATTGTGACAAGGGGAGGGGAGGGGGTAACAAGAAGTGTGACATCCCTGCTTATGCAACATAGCGTTACATGTGACAAAGGGGGGGAGGGGGTCAAATATGTGGGAGTTGTTCTAATTGGAATTTTAAAAAAAATTGTTTTAGTGTTACCAATATGAATAAAAGACTTGAAATAAGAAACCCAACTTAAATATGTATTTTTTCACTACTTAAATACCTACACCTGCAAGGGTTTTTTTACAAAGTTATTTCAATGGGAAGGATGTATTTGTTTCTTATTTCTCTTCATTAAAGTTTTAGCATCCACTTCAACTTTAGTTACTTTTATTCGCAGATTTCCTATTTTTTTAAATTCATGTGCAGTGGTGTAGTCGAGGGGGGGGGGGGGGACGCGGGGGGACGGCGTCCCCCCACCTCTTTATTTTTACTCAAGCATCCCCTCCCCTTTAATTTCCAGGGAGGACGCTGAGTACGCGAGGGGACGCTGAGCTTCCTAACTTATTTAATATTCAAAATAGGCACTCATTAGTAAATTAACAGCTTTATGAAATAAGACAGAAGCTTTTAAAACTACATAAAGGCTGCTTGCTACATCTACTTTAAATTCGTGAAAAAAAAAGGGATTCCCTGATTCTCTCAAACAACAATTAACAATCGCAGGTTAATATTACTCGTCAAAATAAGCGCGTTAAAATATGAGTAAACGGGAACTACATAAATTCAGAGAATTAGTTTCAGCTGTGCTGGCTTGCCTAGGAAATAGGTGTGCGGGGGGAAGGGGGGGGGGGAGAGGTTTCAAATTTCATAAGTTTTGAGATCAAAATATTTACAGTACTTGAACTGGTTTTTTTTTTACAAAACAGTGAGACGTTGATATTATTAGAGTAAAATAGTTGGGGGACAATGAACGTCCTCTTTCGTTCCCCCATAGACTTCACCTTAAAAAAAGTAGCTTTCCTTTCGGTATGCAATATCGAAAAACCTGCAAGCATATTAAATATTTTCTTTCACAATCATTTGTTTTCTCGTCATCGCTTCAAGCCTTTTGCATATTCAAACTTTATGCATTACGCTCTTTGTTAAACAATTCCAAAACCAAATTAATGTTAAAAAATGTTTGGATTACAAATGATTATCTGTGCAAAAACCCTGTTATGGCACGGCACAAAATTGCGGTGTAAATTCATTTTAAAATGCCTTCATCACTTTCAATTTATTCAGCTTTTTTTTTTCTTTTTCGGTGATTATCAGGCCCGAAAAATCCAAAAAGTCCTTCAGGGTTTTTATTTAAATTTTGTTTTTTTAAAGAGAATTTTATATAATTTTTTAAAAAAATTATAATGACATGAAAGGCCTATATTTTCACAGTCAAAAAAAAAAAATTCAATAGTCATAAGATAAGACTGGAATGAAGCAAAAGCAAACTGATTTTTCTCAGTCCCACGCTTTTCCATTTATTTCCTATTGTTAACAAACTTTGCTATTGCCTGCTAATTGAAACCATCTATACGGGGAGTATGAACCGGCCGAATAGCTTTTCTCTGTCGTGACCCCATATGTTGCCACAGTTCATCAGGTAGCCGATAATTATTTGAGTATTTTATGCTTTTTTCAAATTGCTGCTTGCCCAGGGCTACAAGGCTTCAATCACTCGACCAGAAACCCCTTTGAGACAAATAAACCATGCTGTCCTACGGTCCCTTCAAGATAATTGTTTTCGTTCTTCGTGATCGTCGGTTTCGACCGAACCCCCTATCCCAAGCCAAAAAAAAAAAAAACAGGTTCGTAGAAAAAGTCTGGAGATATGGATCTGTTTAAATTGCTCTCGGAAACCAATACTGTCTACAAGGGTCAAGACGACAATGACTGTCGGCTCTTTAGGGTTATTGCTGTGTCATCACATCAGGTATTGTACTTCCTGGATGGATGATACAAGTAATTATCTGTGGGGGGCAAACACTTTTGATGGGGTGCAATTGATCCCCGGCCGCTTATCCGCTTTTTTGCTCATGCGTCTGCACCTGCTGAACGACATCACATGCAAACTAAATTCTAAAAGTGACTGACATAACGCACAAAAATATAATCTCTCTGCCCTGGTAGTGGTACACTACTCTATCCATTGACCACTCGTTATAGATCGAACAAGCAATTTCTCAAAAAGCAGGGGGAAAAGGAAAGAAGAAAAAGATTTAGGCAATAAAATCTGTTGTAAACATTTTTAATCCCTTCCAAACGCAGAAACACTAGTACGGAGTTATCAATTGAAATAAGAGATGAAGCATCCAATAAAAGTGAATTGCAAGTACTTTTTTATGATTTATGCACTCATGTTTAATAGTTTTCGATTATAAAATTAAACTGAAATATAATTAATTTTCTTCTCGCTCCGAATTTTAATAAGATTGAGTAGTTTGAATTTTGGTTTGTGTTTTTTCAATTTGAAGTTTCTTTCCTTCTTCTTGGCTAAGTCTTTAACTAAGTGAAGCATGAAAAGCTGAAAAAATTAATTTGAAGTTAGTTAAAATAAAAATAAATTTATTTTTTAAAAGTTTTTGCATTGATTAAATGAAGTTTTTAAAATTTCTCAAACTCTTTCTCCTCGGCATGAAATAAATACGCACACATAGAAATATGGTTAAAGTCAAGGCCGTATCCAGAGGGGGGGGGGGGGGTCACGGCCCACGCCCCCCCCCCGAAATTTTTCGCAATGTAACATATTCCTGAAACTTTCCTCGACATAGGTGTTTCAAAATGAGGGTCCCCCCCCCGAAATAAATTTCTGGCTACGACCTTGGTAAAAGTTAGCTCCTATTGGCCTCCTAGCAAATTTCTAAGGAATAAACAGATCCAACGACACTACATTTGGTTGCCCTCGTGGGTTCGGCGCCTATTGATGTCTATGATGTTATGCAAATAAAATACACAAATTGATCTCTGATTTTAATTCAAAACAAAAATATTTTCTTCTCCCCAATGCATCAGGTATCCTTATGTTACCCGAAAATAGTAAAAACCACTGAGAATAATTTGTATAAGATTTCTTTTATGTTTTTAATTTAATTATTAACATTGTTTGTTGACGAACTGTATAGTTCTTCAAATTTTAACAATAAATGTTTTTGACGTTTTTTTCAGTTTAACACTTTTAACCTCTGAAATTGAGCATTTGATTAAAGCTAAATTATTGTTTTCAAAACAAAATATATATTATATGATTTTTTTTCACACCGTATTATATATATATATATGTATATATATATATTTGTAATTTTGCGCTTCGGTACTTTTACGTACAGAGTGAAGGGTGGTCCAAAATTATTGGGCACATTACATGTTCGAAAAAAAAAGGAACAAAATAAAGAATATGAGGAAAAGTTTTCATGTTTGAAATTGTGTTGCGGAAGTCAGGGTCAGCGCTAGGCTGAGGCGGTGAGGCGCCCGCCTCAGGGCGCGTCGTTCTTAGGGGCGTATTGGCCATAAATATTGACTCCATCTTTTGACGTAAAAACAATGGTTTCTATCTCAAAAAAAAAAAACAAAAAAAAAAAAAAAAAATAGTATTTAGTTTTACAAATAACGCATCAAAACTTCATCTAATTTCATTTTTGCATTAATATAAATTACACAATTTTGATCAAATGAAACACAGAAACACATCAGGAACATCTTGAAACGTTTCTGTTTCTTTCTTTCCTTTGTTGAAAGGATATTTTTTACTGGGTTATTTCTTGTTTTCCACATTGTCCTTTCTTCTCCACAGCGCAGGAGACTTCAATGTATCCGAAGGGGCGCTTTATAAGTGTTTGCAGTTCCAGAAAGTACCTTTTCTATTTTATGACGAGCAAAACGCAATGTATTGCCTTTTCTCTTTATTATTTTTCCTTATACAGTCCATTCTGATCAGCGATTGCTTACCTTCAACTTTTTGAGTTAACCCTCCAATTCCCAACTCGGCCTCAAGGCGGACGACGATAAAAAAAATTGGGCATTACAGGATTAACCCAGCCTCGTGTTGACTGATTGGTACTTTTACTGACTCAGTAGAAACCGCCAATCCGTCAATACGAAGGCGGAGTTACTGAGTTATTAAGAGCCAATTAGATTAACTACAGGTTTCGCCAATCCGTGGTCTCGCCCATACCTGTCACCATGAATGGAAGGTGCGGGCGTAGGGGTTTAACCCTCTAATTCTGAACTCCGCCTCAAGGCGGGTGACGATAACAAAACTTGGGCATTAGAGGGTTAAAATATGTATAAGTAAAGTTTATATTGACATTTCTAATCTATACTCCTTCATAATGTATAGTAGGGGCGGAAAAAAGTTTTTTGCCTCAGGACGTCATTCGTGCTAGCGCCGGCCCTGGCGGAAATTAATCGAATGAAACATAATCATTTGATGCCATGATACCTCCCAATGTGTTGTCTCTCTCTCTCTCTCCCTTTTTTTTTTCAAACATGATTTTTGCTCAGTAATTTTTACCACCCTGTATAATGAAAAGAATACAATTACACTTAGAAAATAGCTTATTATGAGTCACTTAATAACTATTAGGGTTGTAATGTGTAACTTGCTATCTTCCTAAAAATCACGTTTTAACTCTTTATAAGGCTGGTCGAAAATTTCTGGTTTCCTTTTACTAATGGTAGATCCATATATTTTTAAAAATATAGATCAAAAAATAAAATTCATATTGGTCATTAAAAATTACAATGCGTTTTACCTCCCCACCCGGTAAAATAGTTTAGTATAATTTTTTAAGTTGTTGAATTTTGTGTGAAGTATACTTTAACCACCGCCCTATTAAAGGGTTAAAAAAAGTTACATATTTATGAATATGTGAAACAAAAGAAATGTGAAGTTGTTTTTAAGTTATTATTGTTATTATTTAAAAATTATAATTTCAATTAATCAAGGCATAAATATCATAACATATGGTGTTTTAATACATTGTTTTTAAGCACTTCAATAACTAAAAAAATTGAAATTTTGTAAATATAAGTATTTTATTTTTACAAGATACATGTAGAGTTCATTCTTCAGTGGGGAGCACTGCCTGGATTGTTGTTTTTACTAAGAACTGTCGCCCTTTTTGCCACCAAACGACAAACCTAAACTGAATGGCCAGTCATTCCAAAATTTTCCGGGGGTATATATTCAATGCATATTATAAGAAAAAAACAACAAAATACATAATCACACGTATAAATATAATGCATTTCTAAAAGTAAAGGGGGGGGGGGGGGATCTGATTGATCAAATGCTGCGCCTGTTGAATGGCGGGAAAGGGCGTAATTTTTTTTTTTTTTAACTTTTCCCTTCCCAAAACTGATATACGTATGTAGCTTCCATTTTTTCCGTTATTTCTCCAATGCAATACCGGCATAGGAGAAATAACAGGAGAAAAATGGAAGTGACTTAAGGGTCATTCCATGCAAGTGATCCAAAATCTGAGAAAAAATTTAATTCACCTTTTTTTATTTTCTTCAAATTTGGCTTATCATCTGTACCTCTCAAAAAAATTAAAAATCCAAATTTTTAGATTTTTATCCTGTTTTGTTTCTTAGTTATCAGACTTTGATTTTGTAAAAAACTCTTATTTTTACATGGTATGCTTCAACACAAAACAGGCTCATCAACAAATAGAAATAAAAAGTTCTAGTAAAAAGCATAATGAATGCCGTTTCATATGATATGCATCATGACTAATTTTATAAAAATTTTAAATTTAAAAAAATGACCTTAAAATTTAAATTTTAAATTTCTCGAAAAACGTATAAGGGAAAATTTTCAAAATATTCTCACATATTTCTGTCTATTTTATCACCGTTTATGCAAAATTTCAACTTGGGATCTCAATGGGATCATATTTTTTCAACCTTTTAAATGTAATTTGATTTACCAAAATATGGTTCCTTAAAGGCGATGATTTAGTTAGTATGCTAAACACGTATGCGTGGACAAGCATGGACATGTCTGTGCATGAAATTAACAAGTTCAAAATTTGTTTGGGAGAGGGGGGCAACAAATACATGCACATTTTTGTCATATCGTAGCTCCCTATTTTAAAATATTGTTTACAAATAATTCAATAACTACGTATTTAAAAATGAACAAATTGACTTATTTTATGCATTAATAATAATTTTTTTCTGACTTATTCTTTGTTTTCATACATATTTTAATGATATATTAATGATATGAAGGGAAAAAAGTATTGAATTAAATTCATCTGCAATAGTGAGGGAGGGGCACAGCTGGCTTGATTTTACAACTTTTGGTTGTTAATCTTGATTTGCGCTCATTAGCATCTATCAGACAAAGTAAGACAAAAAAAAAAAAAAAACTATGTAGCTTACCCCAAGGCCGTAGCCAGAAATTTTTTTCGGGGGGGGGGGGGGGGCTGACTTTGAAACACTAGCGTTGATGAAAAGTTTCCGGGAATATATGCTACATTGCGAAAATTTTAGGGATTTCGGGGGGGACCTGCCCCTCCCCCTCTCTGGAAACATTTTGAAATGGGTGTCGTGGGAAACATTCTGAAATGGGTTGTTTTGCTTCGGGTGACAAAGATATATGTTCGCATTTGAAAGCGTCCCCCCACCTTTTTTTCCAGGACTACACCACTGGCACAGTGGCGAGGGCCCACTAGTGGGTCGCGAAACATAGTTTGGGAAATGCTACACTAGAATGTGCTAAAAGTGAACGTGCAGGAGTGGCGATCGTTAACACATTTTTAAATCTCCACTTTTACTACTTTAACCGCCATGTGGCGAGTGGCGACCGCGAATTTTCACCTTATCCACTAACCATGTAACTAACGATGGTCACTCCTACAGTTATCGTTGTGCAATCTACTTCTGTTGTATATAGATGAGTATTTTCTTACTACATAGATTGGTTTCTCGAGTATTAAGGGTGGAAATAAATGTAAAACGGCGTATTAAGGCAGTAATGAAGCATTTTTTTTTTTCAAATACTTATAGATACTAATAGTTATAGAAATTTCTATCCGAGGTATCAATTGTTAAAAAAAAATGAAAGGACATCTGCTAACGTTCTCTAATACCCTTCAGGTCATTCATGAGGGACTACCTCCTCAACTGTTCCAAAAGGGGCGCTCGCTCAAATGCTTATAACTCTTGAACGACTTGGAATTTTGTTTTGAAATTTTCAGGGTATATTATTGAATAATTGTAGAATCGATTTATTGAGAACATTTTTAAAAATTTTTTTTGAGACCTTTACACGTATTTCCCCCCTTAACTTAACTAAGAGGGGGCGGGACCATCAACTCCTCCCACGCTCTTTGGGTCTATGTATGCGATCATTCGATTATGCCCATCAGTAGAAAATAATTTTTATTCAATAAAATGAGATCCTTTGGTGCTACAAAGTTAAAAACAAAAATCAACCTAAAATCAGGGCAAAAATTTCAGACACGTCTTTTGAGGTTGCAAGGAAACCTTCTTTTTCTAAGCAAAAGAGTGAGCTTCTAGATGAAAACATCCAACTGAAGCTTCAGTTGGATGTTTTTCATTGAAAAAGGGGTTCCTTGCTACCTCGAAACGCGTGACTGAAAGTTTTATGCTCAATTTTAAGTTGATACAGTGAAACCTGTGTAAGTTGACCACTTGCGGTGCAGCACTTTAGTGGTCAACTTAGACAGGTGGTCAACTTACAAAGGTGGTCAACTTAACAGGTTTTACTGCGTTTGTTTTAACTTTCATTCGTTTTTGTTATTCCAACAGGTGAATCCAAGAAAGGCTGCGAAGAGATGGCGACCCGAAAGGTATGTTCGGGCGCCGCCCCTTCCCTGGGAGGCGGAGCCATGTCTCTGGCACGCCCCTCCACCCAGAAGACCAGGGCCACTCTGGGCATAAATGACATCCCAGGGCCGTGGCCCTCTCTGCCCCTCGTAGGAACAGGGTGGCAATATTTTCCCGGTGGTGAGTAGAACATCCTTTCAGATTCCTATGCCCTTTCCATTTTAAGTTTGGCATTCGTTTATGCATGTTCTCGTTATTTTTACGACTTGGTACTGGAAACTTTGGAAAGTTGCGTGATAAACTTTGAAATACTGATAAAGTCGCGGCCTGTAAAGAATCGGTATGTTTTTTTTTTTTTTTTTTTTTGGGGGGGGGGGGGGGTTGGAGGTGGAGAAACCTCCAACCCCCAAGAAAAAAAAAATATTACGGCTTATTTTATTTTATATATAATTTTTTTTTATAAGCCCACATGATTTATTAAGTCGCATCTGCTCATACTTTCGTAGATTTTCGAAAGTTTTTATATTCCCAGTTTTCATTTTATTTTCTTCTGATAGCTAGAATGATGTGTTAGAGAATTTCAGTGAAAGCTTTAAAGAAAAAAGCGAGAGATACAGGGGTAGATTTGAACACTTTTAAATGATGTACAATAAAATACGCCATTATAAATACATTTAAAAAATGATACTAAATAAGATAGGAAAAAAGTTATCTACAATACGAAAAAATATTACAAACAATGTTGAATTAAAACAATATATTGTTTTGTTTGTCTTTTTTTTTTTTTGTTGTTGTTGTCCTGCACCTTTGAACAAATAGTGAAATAAACAGGCCAAACTTAAAAGTGCACTTCTTTTGAAAATTTTGCATCTATATATATAAAAATGAATGTATGTCTGTCTGTCCTTTATGCATTACTACACCATTCATCCGATCGCCATGAAACTTTGGGAAGTTGTTGAGTACAAAAAGTAGTTCTTTTTTTATTCCAATTTTATGCAATTGTCCACATAAATTCCCCAATATGGGGGTGAAAAAAACCTTGCACATTTTAATATATCGATCGCAAGCGCTTATTTTTCCACACAAGATGATATTTTAAGTTTCTAAGTCAATAAGACCGCCAGTTATAAGCTTTTTAGTGCCATTTCTTAAGGCTCACCTTGATCCAAAAATAACAATTAGCAGTTTCCTCAACTCCGGGTGAATGGTGTTTGCTTAATTTCAATATAAAACTTATTTTTCAAAATAGAGAGACATCAAGCTAGAGAACTACAATTTGACCTTTTTAATTAGTCATTGGCGATAAATCGGCACACACTTATCAAATTGTGCTTACGTTTTTTAGGCACGGTTAAAATTCAGCACGAACAGCGCCGTGCGGATACCGCTAGTTATTAATAAAATTTAAGTGAATCTTGATAAATTCAATTAAATAAAAGCTTACAATGACGAGCAAAATCTTGCCCCTGAAAAAAGGTTTAACGGCAATACCTAATGTTTTAAAAAACTCATCTGAAGCTCTCATAAAAAGATACATTTTTCACACCTACACTGTTTCAGGCCGCTACAGCCTGTCCAACCTGCACGAGTCCTCGTTCGATAAGTTCCAGCGCTATGGCCCCGTGGTCCGCGAGGAATTCCAGTGGCGCCGCCCCGTGGTGCAACTCTTCCGGCCCGAGGACTTCGCGATGGTGTTCGAGAGGCAGGGCCGGTACCCCGTCCGGCCCATTAGCGAGTTCGTCAAGCACTACCGACTCAGCAACCCGGACAAGTACGACACCCCCGGCCTAGCCAACAGGTGAGAATCTTACTCCATTCGATATGCAGAGGCGTAGGTGAGGGTTGAGATGATCTTGCTCTGTAAAAAGTTTTGGTGGTTCTAAACACCATTTTTAGCCTACTTTCCCGTAAAAGTAAAAAAGATAATAATAAAGCATGAAAGAAGGCTTATTGTATCGTGAAAATATTTTTAGAAATCAAGAAAAGTCAAAAATAACTTAAGTAATTAAATAAAGAATGAAAAATAAAAAAAGTTGAAAATAGGGTTTTGAGATGGGAAAAGTGTGTCGGTCGGTCTGTCTGTCCCCCCACCCCCTAATAACTTTTGAAAGAATTGTCTGATTCGAAAAATTCTTTTTGCATTCGAAAGGTCTCGGCAAGGACATCTCATTTCCATACTTTTTGATTTGAACAATTTTTTGTTCAATTTTGAACAGTTCAAAAAATTTTAACATTAGCGCCTATGGGCAAAAATGACGCAAATGATGTAAACTTTGGGCACAACATCCAAATTCCTATGAGCATGCTTACTGGAAGAAGCTTTCGGCGTAAAATATTGATTTGAACAACTTTTGCTCATTTTTGAAAAGTTCAAAGAAAAAAAAAAAAATAGCGTCATTTTTCCATTATCTCCGCGCAGGCGATAAATTCGCCAACAATGATGTAGCCAACGCCAAACGGAAGATCGCTGCTGGTAACCTTTTTCATTGCGCTGTCGCCAAAGGTCTGCTTGGCGAGATTTGTGCCGTGATAATGGAAAGGTACCAAATTAACATTAGCTCTCCTACGGGAAATTTCAATCCTGATCTAACCGACGGATTTGCTTGCAACGAATTTTATCGGAAAGATATTACGCTGTAGAACATGTACAGATACGAAGTTGAACACGAACTGAACGAGCCTATTTTCCTATGAATTTTTTTGATTGGGATTTTTAAGGATATTTCTCAATGAATATATGAATGAATGAATAGATGAAAGAGTAAAAGGAAGAATGAATGAATAAATGATAAAATAAATAAATGAGTGAATGAATGAATAAATACATGAATGAGTTAATAGATGAATGAAAGAATGAATCAGTGAGTGAATGAATATTACTATCCGTTGAAAAAGGTGTATCTGAAGTAATTAAGAACTATAGTTAAATGAGAAAGAGAGAGAAAGAGATAGCTAGATTATAAATTTTAATTTGGTGTGTACGGGAACGTAGGCTCGTATAGTTCTAGACGGCACTACTTGTTAGTTTTCAGTCGGTGTAAAGTTGAAAATGATTCATTTTTTGATGCATTTCCAATTCTTTTAAGTGAAAAAAATACAGACTATTTTCTTAGCATATGATGTTTGTTCACTCATCTACGTATCATAAGTTCATGACGATTGTTTATTTATCTTATTTTCATAGATATGAGCGATCGTAATGACATTTCGATACGTAGCGGAATTAACGAATTTGACGTGCTAAGAAACACATTATACTGTCTGTATTTTTTAGACAGACACATAAAAAAATTTGAAGTACAGTGCCTGTAAGTTGACCACTTGCCGTGCAGCACTTTAGTGGTCCACTTAGGCAGATGATCAACTTATAGAGGGTGGAGGTTTTTTTTTGTTATTTCTTACACTATGCATTTATTTATTTGTAACTAATTAAAACATAGCTTCATGTAATGACGTTAGTTTAAAATAGTGATTAGTTTTCTCTCACAATTATCAATGTCATAAAGAAATTTAACCCGAATGACTTACAATATATCGTATGCAACTTCAAAAGTAAAGTACTTAGTTAAAATTGAGAGAAATATTATATTAATTATGTCAGTTACTTATATACTTACAAAAAATTCCTAAAAACATATATTTTTCGAAATGGCTATATCGGATCAAAGACAAAAGAAGAAACTTATTTCAGGAATAAAAGAGGGCTTATAACCGTTTCCCCATTTGGTTCACTTACAAAGAGGTTTCGGCAAACTTTATATGGATGTTTCATCCATTCAGATAAATACTGGTCTAACATGATAGCATAAAAAATATCCTGGAGAAGCTATTTTAGTTTTTTTTACCTTCTAAAAAACAGATAAACTCATACATTTAGTAATAATTAGGCGGTCCACTTACAAAGGTTTTTTTGTAATACTCCCACCCAAATTGGGCGTACATAAGTGGCCAACATAGACAGGTGGTCAAGTGAGAAAGGTTTCTCTACATTGTATAATATAGGGCTCATTCCGTTAATAACAAAAGTGGTCACTTAGACAGGTGGTCAGCTTATAAAGGTGGTCAACTTTACAGGTTTTACTGTACATCAAAAATAGTCATTTTCAACTTTACACCAAAAACAGTGTACAGTAACACAAAAATGATGGCAGCTAAAGGCAAAATTTTAACAGTGTAATCGAGGGAATTGGAACAAAACACGCGGTCAAAAATCTTCATGTTGATCGGACCAAACGAACTCGACTTAAAAACTATCGAATTTAAAAACCCTCCTATGAGCCATATTTCTTTAAATATTATCTTACAGATTACATTTCCTTTCCGCTAAATAATGATGTTGTTTAGAAGTGCAAAATAGGTGTGATATAAGATAGAGCAGCGGTTCATAAACTGTGGTACGCAAAGCTTCTCTAGGTGGTACGCCTGCAGGCGAAAAAATCTATCTATAATCTATTGATCTTCTATTCTACATAATAAAGTTATATAGCAGTGGTACGCGAAATGGTTCCTAAGAAAAATAGTGGTAGGCAAAAAAAAAAAAAGATTAGGAACCCCTGAGATAGAGGAACAAAAGGACTTTTTTCACTTAAAAAGTTTAATCTTACAAGACATAACGGCGACCCATTTTGTCTCGTAAGTTAATTCCCAAGAAAAATAAGTAGATGAAGTCTGCGAAAGTTGTTTCTTCGTCTGCGCGTCTTAAATGAAATATCTTTAAGCATTGAGTATTTCAACTTCTATTATGAACAGCGTGGGCGATGAGTGGAAGAGGCTGCGGAAGATGCTAAGCCCCGTGCTCAAGAAGCTGAACGTCCTGGGCAACATGGACAGCGACATGGACGCCCTCTGCGAGGACTTCACAGAGGTCATCCGGGCGGATAGGGACGCACAGTCCGGAGTCATCGACAACGTGCAGGATTACGTTTACAGGCTGGCCCTGGAAGGTGAGAGCGATTACGAGAAAACTAGTAAAACGTCGAATGTTGGAGAGCAGTGTTTCTTAAATATATATATGTTACAGCCAAAGCCCGAAGTCCGGCCACTTCGCGAATTGGCCGGACATTTCGCACTTTGGCCGAGAGGTATGGCCAAAGTGCGATGTAATTGAAAGGATCAGTGAATATTCTACTTTGGCCGGCCATTTCGCGAAGTGGTCACGATGTCCCGGGCAAAACGCGATGTGCTCATTCAAGAATACTACTTTTTTAATAACTTTTACTTTACAGAAAAAAAAAATTGTAGTGGCATGTTTTTTTCACATACCGGGTGCTACGGTGGGATCAATTTTTTAATATTTGTTTTGTTAAAAAGTTAATTTGCTAATATTGCCCCTTTTGTTTTATTTTTTAATTAAAAATATAAATCTTCTAATTTAAAAATATAAAAAAATAGACAAGTTTTTAAATTAAAATTTAAAAAATTTAATTTTTTACTTTGTCTTAAATGGCCACATCCCACCGCAGTTAGCTGCGGGTACCGGAGCTAGTAATTTTTAAAGAATGGTTAGTTAAGTTATGGTTATACAGAGCCAATGATTTTTTCTTCCAACTTTTGCTGATCCTCCCATACCACTTCGCGATCTGGCCGGCCATTTCCCGAAATCAAGAAAAGATCGGACATGGGCCAGCCAATTTACAGCGTTCTTAGCCATTTTGCGATTTGGCCGAATTCGGGCTTTATCCGTAACATTTACACACACGTATCTTTATCAACGATAACCTACCTGTGGATCGTGGAGTGCAGTTTTAGTAGCCCGGCAGAGATGGTTCAGAAACCTAATAAGCTTTGATAAAAAAAATTATTCTGGTTCAGATACACTAATGCTTGAGACTAAAAAAAATTGATGGTGGTGGCCAGTGGTGGTAAACCCAAAAAAGTGAGTCGCCACTTTGAAAGATGTTTTAAACTGATCTTCCCCTCCCCAACCGCGGCTTCATTTTGCATACAAACATGTGCATACATATACCACAAACTACACTTCGTCACAAAATGACACAAAGCCCTATTTTTAAAGAAATAATAATAAATTACAAACCTTTTCTAGGCGACAGACGTAACATATTGTGGTCGCCAAATATAAATTTTTAGTCGCCAATGGCGAGTTGGGGATCGCTAGTCTCGACCCTTAAGATACCCCCTCCCCGATAGGTGAAAACTGGGAAATTTGGTGAATAGTCAGGGGCCGGTAGACGTTAGTGCCCAATTTTTTTAATTGCCAATGAGAATTGAAAGCTAACTCCAAAATTGTTTAGAAAATAAATTAATTATTAAAATAAAACAAGAAATATGAATATTTGAATAAGCACACGCTATAATCATTTCGAACTTTTAAAATGATTTAAATACTGTTTGTACGTCATCAAAGTTAAAAAACAAAACAAATGAATTGAGGTTTCAGCCGATAGTGAAGGAGTTTCACGAATGCTCGATAACACAGATAGCGCCCTTTATCCACTGCATTATGATTTGCAGTAATTTTTTTTACAAAAATAGTTTGTCTAGGTATTTACCCTGAAAACTAAGGGATTTTCATAAATAAAAGTATCTATTTCGTTACAGCTAATAAGTGCCACAGAGTATTTACCCTGTAAAATTCATTACATACATTTTTTAATCAAAATATTTCGTCAAATAGTTTTCTAAGTTCTTAACTAATACGTTAAAAAAATCAGTGACTTGATTCTTGAAATTTACTGCTTTTCTGGAGCGAAACTCTAAGGGAGCCATCTGAACAAAGTGGAAGTTCAAAACACAGCATCGGTTTCAAAACTATCTATGCTCCTTTCCTCGCTAAAACACTCTTTATAGAACCCTTGAGGATATGTATCCTGAAAAAGGGGAATTTAAAGACTGTTCCGGCAAAGTACCATCAGAATATTGGTAAAAAGGGTTGCTGGGATGGAATTTATAGAGAATGGTACTTTTAAGTACCGTCAGTAGATAAAGGGGTAAGCGTAGTTCCAGCTGTAGTCTTGAAAATTCTTCGACACAGCGTGTAGCTTCAACGCGAGTTTTGGAGGCAGTCCCACAATGTAAGCTTGAACAGGCATTCGAATCAGTGTTAAAGTGCTGTAATAAACGTAGTGAAACAGAAGGAACTTATTTTGAATAGGAATATTTAAAAAGATATAAGGTAATGAATGACCCGGTAGTGGACACAGTTAAGAAAATGTTCGTACACTTTTACGTGGCAATATTTCTTCAAGGGACTTACATCAATATTTGCCTATTTATATTTAGCTCAATCGCCAACTATTTCTCTAAAAATTAATGACCTGTAAAATGTCAGTTGATGAAGAATTAGGATTTTTACAACCAATTTACTGAACGCTTCATTTGTATCTATAGTGGACATTTATAAGACACGTATTTGCATTGGTAGTGGACAGAAATGAATATCATCTATTTTACGCTGTTAACTTGGAGAAATAATTTTTAAAATGACTAAGAGACCCTTCGTAAATGATGTCACGCTTTTTTCCCGTCTATATTCCCCAAATCCCTCACCTTCTTATTAATAGGCTTTAGTAAAAGAGCAGCAAATGTGACCGTTGTGGAGGCAGCTATTGAACATTATGATCCATGTACTTGCATAGATGCTCCACGCCAACTTTAGTTCTATTAACCAGCACTAGGAATCGTTCGCTATAGGTTCTGATCATTTCATTCAAATTTAACGTTACATTCGCTTATTTCAGGAGCTTAAAGATCTAAGTGTCCACTACTAGAGCAGGGCCGTGGTAGCCTAGTGGTTAGCACGTCGGACTTCCACCTGGAAGGTCGCGCGTTCGATACCCACTGAAGACCACCATGTATACTTGGGGATATGTGCCTGTAAAATCGGTAGACCCCACTACCTCTCCCCGTGCGTAAGCAATCCTAAGGCCTCGGCTAACAGGTAGGGGTCTGGTGGAAAAAAAGTGTCCTCTACCGGGTCATTTTTAACTTAATTACTAGTTTTTATTTCATTTTATAAACCTAGTCTTAAAAATTCCTTGACACAGTGTATATTCCAAGTGGAGTGCCCACAATGACTTTTCCGATGTCGTCTTTACAGCTGTCTACCTGCTGAGTCTCGAGGTGCGTCTGGGCTGCCTAGAGCCCCGGCTGAGCCCCAGCAGTGACGCAGCAGCCATGATTTCTTCTGTAAAATTGCTCTTCGAAGCCTTCCAGGAATTATACTACGGCCTGCCTCTCTGGAAATTCGTAGAGACCGCCTCCTACCGCAAGCTGGACCGCGCGGAGAGCACTATGTACGAGTGAGTATGTGTCCTTTCCGGCCCGCTGAGGCAGCGCCGTGCAGTACATTTTATCTGTACTTAGAAAAGTCACCCTTAACCTTTTTTGTGAACATTAAAAATATCTTGTGAAAAATCAAATATTTTGTGAAAATTTGAAATTGAAATATTTCTTAATTTAGCATCAACAAAGTAGCATTGATTAAACGTAAAACTTTTTTTATAAGCACAGCAGCATTCATGATTGTTGTGTTGTTTACCACCTGTCAGCAGCAAAGTCCAGGGTTTCGTTAAAACTATTGTTTTGACAATGATTATGTTGGATATAAAATAATATTTTTCACAAACAACTTGATTATATAGTAAATAATATTTTTATTTTACAGATTATTAACTTAGATGTTTTTTTCGGTAAGAATATTTTTATTAACTTTACTGTCCTACCTGATAAATATCTCTTGGACTTGATGTGCATTTCCGGTTACTGGGAGAATCGTATATTTATAATATCTACAACAGCGGTCATTTCGTATGACCGCCGGGCTTACTAGTATACATATAATTACTAGAGCAGGATCACTTACTATATCGCCCCGGTGAGTGAGGAATGTACTAGATTGTCTTGTAAATTTTTAAATTCGTGTAACCGGACATTTTTTCCCCCGTGCAGCGTGGCCAGCCGCCGAATCCGGGAGGTGATCGAGATGAACGCCCGGGAGCCTTCTACCGGACAGCGGCAGAACGTCCTGCAGAGTCTCCTGTCCAACAAGGACCTCACGGAGAAAGAGATCCGGGTCACTGTCATCGACTTCATCTCCGGTGGCATCTTCACAGTAAGGTTCACTGCAAAAAGTTCTGCTTCAACCTCTCGCCAAAAAATGGCGAAATTTGGCTCCAACCAACATTTGGTGCTAAAGCTGAACCATTATTAACCACTTACCGCAACTGCCCGTGTCTGACACGGGCGACAGTGACCGGCACATTTGCACCCGCCCGTGTCTCACACGGGCGACCTTGTATCTGGCGTTATTTTATTTCTAATACCCGTCTGAGATCCGTTCGCCCTTTGTTTGCTCAATATTTTCTTTACATAACTGTTACCTCACCCCCCCCCCCCGCTCAGGGTTCACGCTAGGGAAAAATACAAGGTGAGATTTCCCCCCACCTTGACTCAAATGTTAAGTGGGATTTTTAAAATTTAAGTGGAAACTTTCCTTTTTGGCTTTGTTTTTAAAAGTATTACTATACTCAACTGCAAAGTTTCTTGACTATGGGGAAATATGCTGAGAGCAAGCGAAGAAAGTAGTTCTCCGCGCGGTGTCCGATTTTCGAGTTAAACTAATCACTTCGCTATTGAAATATGATTAGGCATTTCAACCTACACACATATAGCGTTTATTTGTCATAATTTTCATAAAATGTTATATATTTTCAATTTTACGAGAAGCGTAACGCGTACTAATACCTTCATTTAGAACGAACGCTCTAGCCAATAAGAGCTCACGAGCAGTTGGCGATCTTGTTTATATTTATGTCCGACTCGCTGACTTGTGACTTTGCTAAAAGCTAAACAGTTTTTATTATTCCATTCGTTAATAACGTTATTATTATTATTATACTCGTTAATATCGTTATTATTATTATTATTTTTGTTAATATTGTTCTTATTATTATTATTATATTCGTTAATATTGTTATTATTATTATTATTATTATATTCGTTAATATCGTTGTTATTATAAGAGTGGAATCTACTACAAAATTGAACTACGTCTTTCAACCCCACAAGAGAGGCAGTGCTTTGAAAACCTCTGAAAAGACAATAGTCATGAATGTATTTCACAAATTGCAAGAATGGAATCCACCATTTGGGGAAAAACTAGATAAGTCGATTTTTGTCCAAAATGAGATAAATACCCTGAGGTGAGCAACCCATATTGGTGTCCTACACATCCTGTAAAAGTATGAAAGTCATAATGTGTCACTGGTGTTCTTTAAAACCATTGTGCATTATTTGACCATTTTAAAAACATAGTGCATTTAAAAGCTGTGATAAAAGAAGTTTTTTGATGTTTGTACAATATGCATAAAAGTTGTATTAAGAGTATAATTTCTCCTTTTTTTTGTCGAAAGGAATAACTTATGATGAAAATATTTGATCCAATAAAATAAATTATGATTGCGTAAAAAAAATAAGTTTTTAAATTTGTTACATTGTCTGTTTCTGATAAACAGACAAATGATTTTTCAAACATGCAATGTGCCAAATAGAGTGCTTAATCGGATTATTCGCCAAGTTGGTAGCTTGGCGTCTTTTCGACCCTCCTCCTGTAACCCAACAGCTTCGCATTTACTTATATCTTCTGCCGCGCGTTGTGACGTCATTGCCAAGAAACGTTGCAGTCTAGTATAAACTGTGTGGTACTAGCTACGTAATAAAAGATGATTATCTAATCTACAGGCGCAACAAGGAAAGAATAAACATTTATAAGGTTCACACAAAACGGATCTTTCACAAAATTCACAATCGAAAAAATGGGTGCTTTATAAAATTATAAGCATAAAAAAAGACCCTTAAATAACCAAAATTCTTTGATGTGTGATTTTTACAAAAAAAAAAAAAAAAACTAAAAATTAGTTTAATATTTTCTCTATTTTTTCTGATCATAAGTCATTTTATCTATTGATATTTTTCTATGAAAACAGTATAGAACCCAGCATTTTCTGGAAACTTGTAAAAGTGAAGATTCTTCAGTGCCTATCGCTTATAACGACTTAAATGATTCCTGTGAGTTTGAAAATGCATTGTTTCAAACATAGTGTGAAAATTCAAAAGGAATATTTTGATATAAATGAAATTTCGTACTCCTATGTGAGAATGGCTCATTTTTACGATTGCGAAAGATTTTATTTTATCATCCCGATTTTTTTGAAAAGGTTGGGTTTTGTTTGCGTTTTTGAAAATTAACACTTTTATCCTATGTGAAAAAGATTCAAATTTTACTGTTTTATTTCTTGAAACCTTCTTATATTCAATATTTTAAAAATACAATATATAATCTTTAATTTTTACGCGCTCAATTATCTGAAAGATTCGTGCATATGAAATTCTGCTTTTTACATTCCTAATAAGCGAGGAATTTTAATAGATATTTTGATGATTGGATAAACACAGGCTGAAATATTAATCCATTATAAACTGAACTAAGAGTGTAGACATAGGAGATATGTTAACGAGCGCTGATACTTTCATATGCACTTTGTTTCAATCCTGTTTGTCTGAAAAGATTAATTTTTTGCGATCGTAAATTTCGAAACGAATCCATTCTAGAACATAAATAGGGTTCCTAGATCCTTCTTTTCAGTAATGGGGATAAGATGGCAGTTGAAAACTAACACACCCTTTTTAGTTTGAATCGAATATCAGATTAGAATAGTTGTTTCGCGATGTTTTAAACGCGTGTCCGCTAGTTGCGGGAACAGCGCGCAAACGAACTTTTTTTGAGTGGAATTTCAAAAAATATTGCGGGAACCGCGCAATCCCGCGGCCTAGCGCGAACCCTGAATTTATACTATCTATCTATCTATCTATCTATATATATATATATATATTTCACTTAGCGTGGACCAGTTACGATTAAATTTTGAGGTACGATACGATACTGACGTCATGCAAAAAACAAACTACGGTAAAACGGTATGCAAAAATTTGTTTAATGATTAGCATAGAAAAGTATTCGACTATTTGTATTTATTATCGTAACTTACGGACTTGAACAAATTTATTTCTATTTTTCAAAAAGTATTTCCATTCATAACTCAATTTTTGATTTCCGGTTCTTTGGAGTGGCAACACCTTAGTTTGTTCGCATCGAGACATCATTCTCAAGTTTGATTGTTAAACTTAGCCCGCAGATATATTCATTTACTGTCAATCATTTTTTACCAGTTTTTCCGAAAAAAACTCGCGCTTTAAAGGGTTAATAGTGCAGTTCCCTTACACTAAACATTTTGCGTTTAGTTGCCACCCTTTTTGATTCAATGGCTGTTTAATCTATATCCGTGTATTTTTATCTGTCTGTCTATCTCTCTTTACACTTATTTATCTACGCTTGTCTATCTATGTTTACTTAACTATCTATCTATCTCTGATTACACTGGCCTACAAAAAAAAAAACTTTTTTTCTGCTCCAAAGACTTTGTTAACTAATCTTGGAAGTATTTTTCATGCTGAACTCGAAAATGAAAACCATTTTTCTCTATCACGTAAGGATTTTCCGTGCAAGGTGTTGTAATAGTTGACATTCATAACACTTACCCTAAATTATTAGAGCACCTTACAAGCAAAATCCTTACGCGATAAGGAAAATGGTTTTCATTTTCGAATTCCGCATGGAAAATACTTCTAAGATCAGTCAATAAAGTCCGGAGGACAACCCCCCCCCCTTTTTTAAGGGCTTTGTAATTTTTTACACTAGAAGCAATACCACCAAACAACCAAGTAATTTTCTATTTACCTTAAAAGGGTTGATTTTGACATGTTCTGGCATACTTTGCCTCAGGAATGTCCCTTTTTAACGTCCAGCAGTAATCTGCTACCATAGTTTGCACTCCACTTCCCTTGATATCTCTTTTCGATAACTGAAATGTCCTGATGGAACCGCTCTCATGCTCATCGGTTATACAGCTCCCAAGTTTTCAGGGGGTATTTTTACACACAACAGGAGATTTCTATGATAAAAAAATAGTAGCTCTTGCTCATTAAACGTGTCATACCGTATCAATCTTTTGCCTATTTGCCTTTGTATCCCAATTCTCGCGAAATTCCTACCGAGACCCGCACCCAGTGCAGTAATTCGATACGTACTTCTGTTCGGGGTCTGCGGGGGCTGTTTGCGACAATCCATTAAATTTTTCCCAGCAAAATAAAGTGACCACTGATTTAAAGGTTGACATTCAAGCTCTTTTGTGTACTTTATCTCAATAAAAACCGTGCTGCATGTTCAGAAAAAAAAAAAAAAAAAAAAAACACTGAAAAAACGCAAAAATCGAACATGTCCTTCCTCATAACTAAAAAACTATACGTGATGGAAAAAATTTCACATGCCAGATATGGATTCCTCGTGCAAAACTACTTCAGGAAAAGTGAAATTCATTCTTGGGGCAAAACACTTGTTGACCAGTGTTATTTACGCAGCTGCTGATGCCAACTCGGTGGCAGCATAAGTTTTACTTTCATATTAATTAACCGACTTCGCAAAGGAAGGAGGTTATACATTCATATTGTATGTATGTCGTTTTTTGTTTTTGTTTGTTTGTCCACTCATAATTTCTTACCGGATGAACCGATTTTCATGAATTTTTTTTAATCGATCGAGGGTGGTTCCCATAGGTCCCGTACCTTAGTTACACTATATTCGATAATTAGAAAAAAAGTTATGGGCAGAAAGATAGTCATTTTTTGTTTTTTTTCATCCATAACTTTGGACAAAATGAACCGATTTTGATTATTTTTTCTCTGATCGATAGAGGGTCGTCTAACTCAAATATCGCACATCAATTTGACTACATTTGTTTTTTTTTTAGAAAAAACGCTATGGGTGAAAAATAAGTATTTTTTCATTTTAATTGGAAAGGCTAGGCTTGATTTTTCTTTGTTGGGAAAATTGTTAATAAACATGAAACTTATTGTTAAAAAAGAGTTTGTTGCCATTACGATGTAATATTAAAAGCAATTACAGGAAGAAACAGACTGAAGGCTTCAGTGAAGAAGATATTAAATCCAATCAGTTTGCATGCTCAAGTGACCCTTTAAAATCGATTTCAAAACGAAATTTATCACACAAACGGTTAGTTTTTATTGTCATTCCCTCAAAGGAGGTATATATGTTTTGATATGTATGTTTTAAAAATAATAGTATTTATATAAAAATGTATTTACACTAAAAAGAATAAAATAAAATAATTTTTGGAAAAAAATAGAACCGACTTCAAACTTTAAATTGCGCTAAAAAGTAAAAATTAAAATTATTCTTTAAACAACTTCGATACGACTTTTAAACATAATTTTTGAAGTTCGGTGCAAAATTATGATCGATTATGATGCACGATTCCTTTTGTAGCTATGAACCAAATACAAATATAAATGGCGTAGAGTTTGCAACAGTTTCAATGTAAAATAACGCATAGAGTAATGATAATTAGACTGGTCATAATTTTGCACCGACTTCAAAAATTATGTTTAAAAGTCGTATCGAAGTTGTTTAAAGAATAATTTTACTTTTTAGCGCAATTTATAGTTTGAAGTCGGTTCTATTTTTTTCCAAAAATTATTTTTTGAACTTCAAAAATAAACTTGAGCTGTTTCTTTTAATTCAATCGTGTATCGCATCTGGAAATAAATTCGCTTCGCAGTTAAAAAGAAGTGCGCGAAGAACACAGCCTCTACCTCGTTAAAAAGACATTGATCAATCAATAGTTTTTTGTACCTAAAAATAATAATATGATAAATAAATAAACATTTTTATTCTTCGAAAACGGGGCTCACACATCATCGAACGCTTTGAAACTATTGCATCAAATTTTTAAAATTTGATCTGCGATTTTTTGCTTGATGAATTTTGAAACTTTATATCCTACTACGATAATAATAAGCAAATGTTGTAATTTTGTGAGAGCAGATATCTTGGAAGGAGAAATCGCATTATTTATTAAGCGCATTTTATTGCAGAAGCTCACCGATCTGATCACCCCCATGCCCCCTTACACGTTCATTCTCAACACAAGTAAATTCTGTAAAAGTTGTTTCTCTGCGGAAGCAGTGTCAATGCGCGGAAAACAACATACAATCGCAGTAGTTATTAGTACTCGGAAACGTATTTTCCCAATAGTATATGACACACTTTTCTCCTCCAACCTCCTTCCCTGTCAGCTCTAGGCCATAGTGGGTGCCCGTAACCGGGGGCGAGATAGTGGGGTCCACGGATTTTACATGCACGTGTACATGGTGGGCAGTTAGAGGGGCTATTCCTATTTATTTATTTATCTAGTTTGTTCTGTAGTTTGATTCAACTGCCACTCCACTTAGTATGAGGCCGGAAGAAGTTCGAGCGGCTACATTTACGAGCGCAATGATTTACAATACGTTTGCTTTAAGTGAGGATGATCAAAATAAATTCGACGTAATAGTCGCCAAATTTGATGAATACAGTGAAGCCTGTGTGTGTTGGCCACTTATGGGGCAGGCCTATAGTGGTCACCTTGGACAGGCCGTTAACTTATAGCGGGTGAGGTAGAGGGTGATGGGCTAGTTCCGCTCCTGACAAAAGTGGTCAACTTTACAGGTTTTACTGTGTAATACTTGTACAATTATATAACTAGCATAATGTTTTCAATGCTAAATTTAATTTATTATGGTCGAATTTCGACTGTTGGACGAACCCTAGTTCATAAAAATCGACTGCCGATAAACGGGCTAACGGAAAATTTGCTAATTCCCTCCTTCAAGCACTATTCCATCTGACTCGACTATTCTTCCTGACTAGGTGACTAACACGTTCAGCTTCCTGTTGTACCACCTCTCCCGGAACCCGGACGTCCAGGAGAAGTTGTACCAGGAGGTGAAGAGGGTCATGCCGGATGGGGTGGTCACGAGCAAGGCCCTCGGACAGATGGAGTACCTCAAGGCCTGCGTCAAGGAATCCTACAGGTGAGGTCCGCTGGACATTTGATTGTCAATATTCCTTAAAAAGTTTCAATAAAACCCCGTGCCTTTTAAAGCTCTCCCCCCTTTTTTAAATGCTCTAAGATCATTCCGCTAATTATTGATGCTTGAAATTCTTTGTAAACTTTCAAAGTTTATTTGTTAAAACTCACTTATCTGTAAAACAAGTTTTAAAATAATAAAAAAAAAACATTTTTTTTTAACAACTTGTGTGCGAAAATTTTTTTTCGGAACTTCGCACAAAATTTTCGGTAAAAGTATGCATTATGAATTTAAAATAAAAATTATACAATTAGGTTAACCACGCCTCTCCCCCCCTCAACACACAATACATACGCATATATATTTATATATATAAGCGCTCAAAAATAATCCTTCAAGTAATTAAATGAAAGGTCGTATAATATAACCAGAAGTCTTTTTTTTTTCGAAAAAAGTTATTGTATTGAAAGTTTTATAAAATTATACAAAATATTTTGCTTGTCTTAAGGTATTAAGTTAAGCATTTATATTAACTGTCAAAAAAAAATTAAGATTAATATGAAAAAAAAAAAATCGGAAAACCGATTTTTTTTTAAAATTTTGGATTAGAATCAACCATGGTGCACATATTTAAAACGTTCTGGATAAGAACTTTAAACCCGGTACGGTACGGCAACTGCACGAAATATCTGGTTAACCAGCATGTCAAATTTGATTTTTAAAACGAATTTAATGCGCATGTTCGAAAAATATATGTGAACTAGAAACTCACTACGTGTATGGAAGCTGCGGGATGTGTAAAATGTGCCTAGAGTTACAGGCTTCATATATCATAGCCGGACATCCGGTGCGGATCCGTCCGACAAGGGACACCGGATTTGCGATGCCCGAATAAATCAATATGATGCATTCCCTAATTCTGACGTTGGTATCTCCCAAAATAAAATCCTGGGTTTGATACTGTATATATATATTACATGTACAGTTTCGACCCCGGAATTTTGACCCTTGGGCGCTTCTGCGCATGGCCGAAAAGAGCGCATCCATTCGAGTTTTAGGGAAGTTCGTTTCGCAGGTGCGCTTATTGAGTACGCGAATCAGAATGTTTGCTTCTCTGTTTGTTGAAAGCAAGTCAATTTATGAACTGGCACACAGCATCCGTTCGGAAGAAATCAAGTATGCTAAACGAACTAGAACGAGAACGAGAACAAGAACGGCACATTCCTTATACCAGCAGTTCCCCCCTTGAACATGAATGAATTATTTTTGGCACTCTGCCAGGCGGATCGCTTTGGTGGATGGTAGAATTCAGGGTTCACACTGGGGAAAAATACAAGGCGGGATTTACCACCTGGACCAAAATTTTAAGTGGGATTTTTAAAATTTAAGTGGGAACTTTTTTTGTTTTTGTCTTTAAAAATATTACTAAATTGTCCGATCATGATCCAATACAAACAATGTAATAAGAGATGATTATTTAAGCTATGCTCAGCAAAGAAAGGATATACAGCATCAAAAGGATTACACAAAACGGATCCTTCACAAAATTATTATTATACTAGCTGCGACGCCCGGCGTTGCACGGTCTATCTTAAATTATATTTTGCAAATACAGCGATGCCTCATCAAAATGCTAGAAATGTTGATTATTTGCAACTGCATTGATTTGTTTGTTCACACGGAAACTGTAACAATTGTTAAAACAATGCAACAATGCAAATAAAATAAAAAGGCCATCATTTGGGTCAAATAAAATTAAAGTTAGTTACCTGGAAATAATAATTTCAAACTACAGAGAAAAAACGCTTGTAACTTCTTTTCTTGTTAATTTAGAGGCTTCTAATTTTAGCACGAAGGACAAAACTCTTTCTAGGATAGTTTTTTACGGGCTTTTCAATGGCATCAAGCTCGAAAGGATGCGATAATTTCTTCCGATAGAAAAAGACTATTGTATGCACTTTTCGGAACTCCGCTCCAATTGGTCTTAGCATGATGATATATAGCCTATAGCCTTCCTCGATAAATGATCTATCTAACACTGAAAGAATTTTTCAAATCGGACCAGTACTTCCTGAGATTAGCGCGTTCAAACAAACAAACTCTACAGCTTTATAATATTAGTATAGATAATAGGGTTCCTAGATTCTTCTTTTCATTAATGAGGATATGGCAGTTGAAAACTAACATACTCCATTTAGTTTGCATTGAATCATCAGTTTAGAATAGTAGTTTCGTTTCGCGATGTTTTGAACGCGTGTCCGCTAGTTGCGGGAACAGCGCGCAGCCGAACTTTTTTTGAGTGGGATTTCAAAAAATATTGCGGGAATATCGCGAACCCTTTAATTGTATATGCAGTGAAACCTGTGTAAGTTAACCACTTGCAGTGCAGCACTTTTGTGGTCAATTTAGACAGATGGTGAACTTATAGAGGGTTAGGTGACAGCCTAATTCCGTTCCTGACAAAAGTGGTCAACTTTACAGGTTTTACTGTATACGTATAAGTGAAAGAATACTGTTTTCTTCCCAGGTTGACGCCGACCATCCCGACCATAACCAGAATCCTCCCAGAGGATATTGAACTATCCGGATACAACATACCGGCAGGGGTAAGTTCCATTCATTAAAATAGAATTTGGTGGATGCGAAGATTTCGTTGATACAGGTCGGGCCCCTCATTTCAAACTTCAAAAAGGTATACATTTTTCAGTGCCCTATTTTTTGGCAACTTAGTGCAAATAAAATTACAAAATAAATCTGTAAATAACTTTCTTAATTTTTTTTTATCAATCACTAGATCTAAAAATAAAGGACCATGGACGTCGGATTCTTAAACATGCCTATTTGTCTGACAATAGGATGGACTCCACATGTGTTGCGATCTTCTTTTCCCAAGCACTACAGCCGGTTGGTTACCAGCCAAGGCTCTGTAACCACTTTTCCAATCTATCCATCCACCTTGTTCTCCGGTCTTCCTCCTTCCCTTTTCCCCTCTGGAGTTTGAAAAGTCAATTTCTTAACAGGATTTTCATCGTTATATCTAAAAATATGTCCTAACCACCTGATTTGGGATACCTTGATCACTTTCACCATGTGTGTCGCGATCTATCTTCAAAAAAAAAAAAAATTGCTTTATTAATTTATTTATTAAATAATTCATACAACAAAACTAACCGAAGAATAATCGAATCGTTTATTTCGAAAAGGTGACATCTCCGTTTTAAAACAGAAAGAACTCGCAGTATTCATTTATTCATTTTTATGTCATAATTAATCAAAGATCATTTTAATTTACCAATATTGCATTGCTATTTCCTACTAAAATAAAATAGTCCAAGATCAGACCCGTCAAGTCCTCCAACTGTTCATAAGCCATTTTTTTTTCTCTCAAAATTTTCGTCCAATTCATGCATATCAAGTAGAAATCGTTCCGCGATCAGCCTGTTGATTCCCCTCCCCCCTTCCATTTACCTTTTTTATTCAAGGGCCGAGGAGCAAAAGAAAACATTTCATTTCATTTTATTCTAGATTTCAACTGACGAATGAAGAAGTTTCAACTATGTAGTTATTTACATGTACTATATACACGATATGATTTGTTCTTTATTTTTAAATGGATTGTCATTTAATTTATACATTGTAAAAAATATGGTTTTAAGTTATCCAGTAAAAAACTTACGGTTTTAAACTGACAGTTAAGTTGCAAGACAAATGATCAAAATGCTTTGCGGTAAAATGCAAGTACAAAGATAAAACAACGTAAAAAAAGCACAAATTCAGAATAAAAAGTATCGCAAACAGCTATTTCGAAGCTACAATGGAGCCTCTTCATCAGTGCAGAATACGGTTTTACATAGCTGAGCTGGTTGTGCAAAACCGTAAAAGTCACGAAGTAAATTCGTAGTAGTACCGTAGGTTTTTACCATACGAGAGAAAAATTGCAAAAAGTTTTTCTTAAACGGTAAAAACCGTTCCGACTAGGGGCGTAACGCCAACCTATCTGCCAGTTCAACCACTTCTATCATAAAAGTGCTGCCTATTTTTTTATCCCTGAAAATTATATAAAAATATGTGTATGATCAATATATATATTCATTTTTAATGTTTGATTTGTTTTTATTTTGAAATTTTAAACACTCCAGCCCGAACATGTCACGGGAGCCAGACATAGAAGCAAAACCTCAGCCCGTCACGTTCACGGGAACGAGAGGGAAGGGGTTAAAACGGTAAAATTTACGCGATTTTTTTTAGTGGAGAGAGAGAGAGAGAAAGAAAGCGAGATTTGAATTCCCCACGGCTACAACCCTCAACAGAGTTTAAACGACATTCGATCCATTACCAAATAATGAGGTTTCAGTAGAGAACGCGTCTTTCGAGGAAACTTTCCAGACACCTGATTTCATTGTCTGGAAAAGTCATCAGACAAGTGACATTGCAACATAAAGCCAAAAAAGTGGAGAAACAATGGAAAACATACACTCTGTTTGATGAAGTCGAAACCATTTCGGATATGACTCTAAACAGAAGTGAATTTGAATCCATCTATATGGATTAATTACATATGCGTCGTGTTGCCGTGTTAACCAATTTCATCTAAGGGACCGTTCATAAATGATGTCACGCTTCGAGCACTTTGAGTATAGTTCGTAGTTTTTTACCATCCGAGAAAAAAAAATTGTAAAAAGTATTTCTTATATGGTAAAAACCCGTTGCGACTAGGGTCAGCTGCCAGTTTAACCAGAAAATCACGATCGTTCATAAATGATGTCCCACTTTTCAATATATTTGACCCGCCTCCCCCCTTTGTCACAAAATGTCACACTTCAATATACCTCCCCTTGGAGGGGGTTCGTTAAATTGTGACAAGGGGAGGGGGTACCAAGAAGTGTGACATCATGCAACACAGCGTGAAATGTGACAAATGGGTGGGGGGGTCCGCTGAAGTGTGACATATTGTGACAAAGGGGGGAGGGGGTCAAATGTATGAGAAAAAAGCGTGACATCATTTATGAACGGCCCCTAACACACACACGAAAAAAAAAGCTTCCGAAAAACTGAGCGTTTTGTTTACTAGGCAACTGATTCACTGCCATTGTTTGAAAATTTTCAAAAAATATTTACGTCTTTATATACCTTCAAACCTATTCACTCTCAGAGACGCACGCTCAAATCTCACGAAACTTTCGTCGTATTTGACGAAATGGCTTCGTGAAAAATGCTCCGAGTAAAAATTTCGTCAAATTGGCGAAATTTGTGTAGTAATTTTTTTAAGTCACGTGATCTCGCAAGGAAATAATAGTTGTAAACTATGAAATTTTCTTGACGATATAAGAATCGTCAAAAGTGAGAGCTCTAGTTCTGAGAGTATTGAGATAAGAATTTAGAAGATTTTTTCTCAAAAAATCAGAGAGAAAGAGGAAAATGGCGAATGTTGTTCTTTTTTTCTTTTTGGACCGGAACAAAAATCTATTTCGAGAAAATGGAGCCAGATGTGAAAAATCGCTAGGATTTTACTAAAAATCACCAACATCTAAAATAGATTGGAAGAATCTTTAAAAAAGAAAATGGAACAGAGCGTAAAATCGTAGAAACCGACCGATTACGAACTAATAATTAAAGTTGGCAGGCGGCTTTGTTAACATCCACTTGCACAAGTTAGGGATCGTTCATAAAGGATGTCCCGCTTGTTGTTCTAAGGCCTCAATCTTAAATGTTTAATAACTGCATCATTGTGTTTATCATGTAATAACATTTTCATAAGATGACAGTTTGTTTTGGCACAAGTGACACGCAACCTTAAACTTCAACCTTGATTCTAATTAGTTTGGACCAGATTCCACAGAACTTTAAAATCAAATTATGAAAATCAAAACAATTTTTAAAATAAATTTGAACTACCGATTCTAAATATTTTTCCAGAACGAAAAATATGTAATGTCGCACTTCTTGTTACAGTTTCTCCATCCCCCCCCCCCCCCTCGGCGCTGACATTATTTACCAACGACCCCTTAGCAAACGCGTTAAAAACAATAACACCGTTTACGGTTCTGAAAGAAAGACATTCCATTCCAGGTTCCCCTGTTCTGCAACTTCATGGTGCCGTGCATGCAGCCGGAGAGGTTCCGGGACCCGCACCGGTTCGAGCCGGACCGCTGGACAGACAGCTCCCAGAAACAACCCCTGGAGATCCTGCCCTTCGGACACGGGCACCGGATGTGCGTCGGCAAGCGATTCGCGGAACTCGAGATGTACAGTGCGCTCGCTAAAGTAAGCTCAGAAAATCAGCCCCGCCAACGATCTCCTGGTTAACACTTTACCGACCGGCCGTCGATTAATCGACGTTTTGTTCTCAGCGCATACCGACCGGCCGTCGATTATTCGACAGTTGCTCCCCAGCGCTTACCGACCGGTCGTCGATTAATCGACTTTTGATCTTTCTGTTAGATTTGGTTGGTGTCTCGGACGATCTGCGGCTGAGCGGGCGGTGAAAGGGCATAGTATGTTCGAACCGCTACCGGTCGGTAAAGTGTTAAGTACCCTCGCAGCACATATTACCCGATACCAACCAGCACTAACCACATTTACTATTCATTCTATGGGCGTTAGGATCAATACAAAAAGAAATGTCACATAAAACGTCAACTGGTTTGAGTAGAACCATTCTGCAGGCATCTACAGTGGTGGTAAAAAAAATTGCATCACCCTCGCATTTTCACAACAATGGTATGTGAGAAGTTTTGGTCGACCGATTAACGATGAATGTATGTGAAATTATGCAAAACTTAAGAAATAAACATTTAACAGCAGGAATCCGATAATTGTTTACTTTATTCATGGAAATACACGGCCAAAACTGTAACAAGTACAATGTGAAGTGCATCCACGTTGCCAACTGGACGACGAAAAAGTACATATTTTATGATGTTCAAACATTTCCACGTTACTTTTGTTTATTTTTGAACAAAAGAGTAATACAATTAAAACCTCCTTGGCAAAGTGGGTGCAATTCACATTGTACTTGTTACAGTTTTGGCCGTGTATTTCCATAAATAAAGTAAACAATTATCGGATTCCTGCTGTTAAATGTTTGCATCGTTAATCGGTCGACCAAAACTTCTCACATACACCCATTGTTGTGAAAATGCGAGGGTGATGCAATTTTTTTTACCACCACTGTAAGTTGGGGTGGAAAACATTCCTGTTCGATAGCTTTGTTTCATGTAGGAAAAAGGGATATACTGAGAAATGCAATAGTTTTACTTTCGAGAGCTTTAACCTTCCACACAATATTTTCATTTTTCACTCAATTGTTTCAGAGAAGACATCACAACAACTCTCATTATAATTGCTTTTATTAATAATGCGGTACCCGTACGGTGCTGCTCGTGCTGAATTTTAAACGTACCTAAAAAACGTAAGCACAATTTCATTATTGTGTTCTGATTTATTGCCCATGACTAATTTAAAAAGTCAAACTGTAGCGTGTCATATTCGCCACGTTATTTGAAATCTAGTATACCAGGTGTATGCAAATGAAATAAGACGATTGTTTTTAAAAGAAACACAATAAATTTGCGAAAACTGTTAATATTTCTTTATTCGAAATAATATCCATCGCTAGCTACACATTTTCCCCATCTTTCTGGCAATTTGAATACCACGCCAAAACAATGATAGGTCTTTTGAGGCCAGCCAGTCATCAAGCCAAGATTTGACATTTTCGTAAGAAGTGAAGCGCTGGTCAGCCAATGCGTGTCCCAATGATGCAAATAAGTGGTAATCGGAAGGAGCCAAGTCTGGCGAATAAGCCGCATGCGCTAAGGGCTCCCAGCCGAGCGCCTTAACGATGTCCTTGGTCGGTTTAGTACGGTGGCTAGGTGTGTTGTCATTAAGGAAAATCACTTTGTGCTGACGTTTCTTGTAGTGATCACTATTAACGGTTTCACAGGGTTTGAGAAGCTCATAATAGATTGGCCCCTCCTGATCCCAGAAAATAAACAGCATTGTCTTGCGGCCGAAGCGGTTCGCATTGCGGTCGATTTGGACGGCTGTCCGGGGTCAACATATGATCTATTACGCTTGGGATTCTCAAAATAAATCCATTTTTCATCGCCAGTCACAATACCATGGAGATATGACTTGCGTTTATAGCGGGCAAGCAACATTTCGCACACGATTTTTCGGTTTTCCTGCTGACGGTCCGTTAGCTCGTGTGGCAGCCATCTACCGACCTTTATTATATTGCCCATTGCTTTGAGACAACGGGAAACAGTGCTCTGGTCAATATTTAATCGTTCTGCAAGATGTTCTTTCGTTTGGTCATTATATTTATCGAGTAATGCTTGCAATTCAGCGTCTACAAATTTTTTTGCTGATCTGCCACACTCCTCGCTTCTCACATCGAAATCACCATTTTGAAACTTTTCAAACCACCTGTAGCACTGCGCACGGCTCAGAGCATTTCCACCGTATGCTTCTACAAGCATTTGATTCAGTTCGGCAGCATTTTTCTTCAGATGGTAACAAAAAATTAATGCTGTCCGCAAATCGTGGTCGGAAGGTATAAAATACAACATTTTCAACACGGTTAGAAAACACAATGCACGCTGAAACTCGTCCAAATATAAACTAAACGCGAGTATCAAAGATCAAACTATAAGAAAATCACGTGTCACGGTTTCGTGATGTTTGCATATATGCGTGGCGACATCTGTTAGCAATCGTCTCATTTGATATGCATACACCTGGTAAACCATACGTATTCCTCTTCTGGCGATATTTATTCAACTGCTATTGCTAAATCAAGGAAATAGTTAAATCGGGGAGACAATACTTTTATCAAGCTCAATCTCGAATTTAAAACCTATTGCTCATTTGAGAAAAACGTTAAATCGAAGGTATGCTTTAATATTTTTTTCCCGTTGATAACTAAACTGATGTCTTTCTATTTTGAAAAATAAGCTTTATATTGAAATTAAGCCAACACTATTCACAAGGAGTTGAGGAAACTGCTCATTACTATTTTTGGATCAAGGTAAGCCTTAAGAAATCGCACTAAAAAGGTTATAACTGGCGTTCTTATAGACTTGAAAACCTAGAACAAATATCATCTCGTGCAGAAAAATGAGCGCTTTCAATCGATATATTACATCAATATGTGCAAGTTCCCCCCCCCCCCCCATATTGGGGCATGTATGTGGACAATTGCGTAAAATTGGAATAAAAAAAGAACTACCTGTAGGATTTTTATTCAGAAACCTTCGTAGGAGTGTACTCAACAACTTCCCAAAGTTTCATGGCGATCGGATGAATGGTGTAGTAATGCATAAAGGACAGGACAGACATACATTCATTTTTAAATATATAGTTTTTTTCATTCATCTATTCATTTATCATTATTTTACTATTTGTTTCTTTAAAAGTTATTTTCATTTAAAATGTAGTAAAATTTGGCAGGTCTGTAAGCAGGCAACTTTTAAAATTGTTAAAGAAAAAAAAAAGAGAGAAAACCTTCCAAAATTACGAATTTTCGAGGAAACGAAATTTTTATTTCCGAAAGTTACCGAAAATACAGAATTCCGTCAAAATCGGGAAAATCACATGTCTGGATCAAGTGCGCTTTTGGCGTGCTGTTAAGAACGAAACTTTCGATTTTTTGGCGCAGATCGACGCAAAAGCAGGAAATTTTGCCGTTTTTTTGGAACAGAATGTGTCAATACTTGGCGTACAAATTAATGCGCTTTGGCGAGTTTTAAAAACAGAACTCCGATTTTTTATTTTCGAGGCAGGACGGAACAAAATTAATTTCATCATTTTGGCGCAGAATGTTGCAGGAATTCAAAATAGGCGCAAATTTTCCAATCCTGCAATTCATTCTAAAATTGGAAAGCATACTATTTTATATAAAAAAAATTTAGTTACGAAATATTGACAAATAACGAAAAGAAATCTTGAAATTTATGCATATATATTTTTTTTTATTCAAACATTAAATTGTTTGATCATCGTTTTTCACCAGAAAATTATTTTGTTTAATAATAACGAGCCCATGGTTGCTCTTCTATATAAACTGTCAACAAACTCAGTAAATAAAGCTTTTGTTCTTATTTGTGATGCCTTCATTTTCAGCTGGTGTCCAAATTCAAGATGGAGAGCACGGGCCAGGTCGTAAAGTGCAAGCAGGCATTCATCGTGGTGCCTTCCGATCCCATATCCATCATCTTCAAGGACCGGTGAGAGGCGAAAATGGACGACGCAGAGGGCTCAAAATCAACACGCATTTATTCCGAACTCTGACTAAAGCCATAATCTCACAAGTCACAGAGCAAGGATATATACTAGACTGAGCATAGAATTACTTTTAAGCCAGTCGATATGATAGTCACGTGATTGTCGCGAGAAACGCTATCTGCTGGGGAACTGAATGGTTTAACTTTCTGTCATCGAGTTATTCCACGTCGAATCAACACCAGCTCAAAATATCGGATTTTCTTGAAATTCGACGCAGACGATACTACTTTTCTCCACCAGACCCCTACCTGTTAGCCGAGGCTTTAGGATTGCTTTCCCACAGAGCTGGTGGCCTCAGGTAGTACTACTTTTCTCCATCGGACACCCTTGCACCTTTTAGCCGAAGCCTTAGGTATTGAGCCGATGAGGTAGTACTACTGGTAAATACTTGGCGAAAATATGATATTGTACTGCAATATGTGTATTCGTTTTTGCTTTACATAGCTGCAACATTCCCTAAAACGGGACCAATAATAGAAAACGGCAGAATTTGAACTATTCTAGAAGCTTTCCCAATGGAGGCAATTCACCGCTAGAGGGACTCATGAGCGATCATCGTTGTCACGTGATATCCGCTCTTTGTTTACTAAGATTTTCAATGGAGTTCTACGTGGAGTTCACTACGTAAAATGAGTTATCTTAAAATTAATTAGACTGTTTCCACAGCTTTGTCTGATTATAACCCAGTAGTTACATTTAATTTAATCCTTATAAAAGAAATTTATTGATTATTATGAACGATTATTGTCGAACTCTATCTAAAGTGTAAAACGATGCTACGGCGCACCTCTGTTTACATCGCTTTCATCGGTGCCACGTGACCAATGACGCTGCTTGAATTGCCACCATTGGGATAGCCGCTGGGTGAGAACTTAATTGACAGCATTTTTCTTCGTCTTTCCAATGATATGCTGTATTATATATCTTAAAATTAAATGGTTTACTCAATACCGAACTAAAAATTGCAAACTACTTTTCACACAAAGTAAATAATTAAAAATTTTCAAATTAATTCCCTGAATGCTTGGTATTGTTGTAGATTATAGAATAGAAAATGATAATGTCTTTCTAGCTTTAAAAAAAAAAAGTTTTTTTTGCAGTCTAGATAAAATATATTTTCAAATGGAATAAGCCTATCTTCTGGCAAAGCTTCTAGAACGCATCAAACTCTGTTTTCGATCTCATTCTTGGTCATGTTACAGCTCTGTATAGATACATCAAAAACTAGTTTACATACTTGTATTAAAATTTCATACTTTCCCCAAGTTTATAAGTATCAGTAATATCTGTGCCAAGTTTCAGGAAAATTCGAGATTTTCAGCTTTTTTTACTTTGACATGGAATGTTGTTTTTGAACAATAACATTTCTGTCCCATTTAGTTAAACTGAGGTTATTCAATGTTACTGGCATAGAAAGGCGCTAAATACAGAATTCTTCTCATTTCTTGACTAATGCCTGCAGCGTGTTTCTGTTTCTACATTACATAACATGGAAGGAGCAGTCTGTTTATCTTTGCTCTGTGGTAAGCCACTATATAGACAAACCAACACATCCGCCATTTTTGATCAAGTATGCTCCATGTGGTTGCCTCTTATGGTACGCATCGCCCTTTTGGCGACGTTTCCGGCATTAAAACTTTCACCAATTTGGTGATATTCCGAAACGTCCGGTAACTTGGTGCCCTAGCTTTTAACAATGCAAATTCTGATCCAATTTGATTCTGATGCGTTGGCTGGTATATATGTTGGGGTCTTATAGTCTGTGTAATTAGAATCGGCCTGTCAAGGTCACACAACTCTATCTTTTCCCCTTCTGGTCGCCATGGTTTCCGTGCTAGAAACTTTTTCCCCACTTGGTTTGGGAACATGATAAGTCAGTTTGTTGTTTTAGTTATAATAATAATAGACGGATTAAAATGAGATTTATTACTCGATGGCAAGAATAAGATTGCATCAGATAAAGTACTCTAATATTTTGAACCAATCTATATCTTATTCTCATATGCTGATGCGTTTCAGAAAGCTATTGTATAGCTAATTTATTGTATTTTATATTTTGTAAATGTTAAAATCTTACCTAAACATTCCATATTTAAGTTATGAAACATTTAATTACATTTACTTAGTATCAAAAATAAATAAATAGAGAATAAATTCTTTATTACTTTTTCTCAATTATTCTTATGTTTTGAATCAGAGGTGTAGTCATGCAATTGCCTTAAATGCAGTGCAAAAAAACAAAGTTTGGCTCAGTTATCTTTCTCGCAGTTGCCATGGTGACAAAGCAGGAAACGCGATCTTGATGCGCCTATTCTAATTACACAAACTATAGTCTGTGGCACCATCCTAATAAGGCAATCCTGAAAGATAGGGTGGGGCAGAACCTTCAAGGAAAAAGCTAATATGATGTATATATTTAAATATTGTAATTTTATTTCCACTTCATCCTAAATGTACGCATGAGGTGGCTAAATTGTTATATATTTATATATTCTCTTTCTGAGGAGCAAACTACCATTTCACAACCCTTCATTCCATGACAGACAGACATAACACGAACCTTCTTTAATTTCAGGTCCCAAATATTGAAAAAAAAAAAAAAAGAAAAACACTAAATAAATGTTGATGTGCTTAAGCATATTCATGACTACTTTGCAAATACAGATAAGTTAACCAATTGCAATGCAGCACTTAGTGGTCAACTTAGACAGGTGGTCAACTTAAAAAGAGTGAGGATGATTTTTTTTAATTTTTGTCATTCTTACACTTTGCATTCATTTCATTTTAAGTAATTAAAATACCTTTAAGGGATCATTCATAATGATGTCACGCTTCGAGGGGGGAGGGGGGGGGGGTCGTGAAATTCTGACAAAGAGTGACAAGGGGAGGGGTGGGGGTAACAAGAAGTGTGACATCATGCATTATGCAACATAGCGTGACGCGTGACAAAGGGGGGAGGGGGTCCGCTGAAGTGTGACATATTGTGACAAAGGGGCGGAGGGGGTAAAATATATGGGAAAAAAGCGTGACATCATTTATGAACGGCCCCTAAGCTAAGCTTCATTAACCTTTCTTTGAAATAGTACTTAATTATTTTATTTCACAAAAATGTCATTAAAGAAAGTTTACAAAGTACAAGCCTTCAGAATTTGACTGCAGATTCTCGAGGGGTCAGCTAAACAGTCAATAAAAGATAAGTTTGCTTTCATGGTATCGACACAGGCACTGAATGTATTGTACCCTTTGGGCTAACTGTTTGAATTGTTCTTATTTATATATCGTAGCCTCTGGCAGCTATTCATGCAAGTTATGCTTTGTCAACGTTTCTAAGTGTAAAATATTTTATGTTGATATATTTTATGATGCTTTGTATTTGTAATAAATAAAAATTTGATAATCCCAAAACGGTTGAAACTCGTCTTTTTGGTTACATGTACAAGACAGTCTCACACTGGTTATTGCTTCGTGTTCTTCGTCAAACTAATTAATAATAATAATCATCGTAATAATAACATTAAAACCAACTTTAGTTCATGGTCTAGCGCAGGGATGCACATCCTACGGCCCGCAGGCCAAGATTGGCTCGCGACACTGGCGCGTGAACACTTCTTAATACTAAGAAACTTTCCCGAAAATTTTATTTTTTTCCACTGATTACACTAGTCGACAAAAAAAAAAAAAAAAAACTTGTTTTCCCTAACACAAATACAATTAGCTATTTTCAACTAATTTTGAAGAGTAGAATCCGAATATAATTGTATAAAAGCTGTAACACGTACAGTTTTTTTGTTATGACTATCGTACAGTACGAAAAAACCTCAAAAATGCATTTAAATCACAATTTTTATCATGATTAAGCTCCTTAATTCATCATGGGATTCTATTTCGATTCAGAAAAGATTCATGTTTTAGACTAAATAAAACATAAAACTATCAAACAATAATAAATGCGATGAAATGTTGTCATTTTTTTTCTTGTGTGACGTTAAATCTTTTCTCTTTATAAACCTGCAGTAGTCACCCATCACTGCTGGTTCCTAATGACATTGCTATCGGGTATCCATAATCTTAATGTCCTTGTAAAATCTTTCCCCTTGTTCATCGCTATGTCCAAAGATTTTTTTGGGACAAAATTCAAATGTGAATGTAGAAAGGGAATTTTAAGTGACATCCCACACCCCATGGCTTGAAGGACTTAAGATCTTAAATTAGGATTTCATAATTTTTATCTTTCTTTTTTGCTAAAAATCCTTTCACCACCTTCACAAACGATTTCCAAGCTGCTAACTCTGTTTGATTAAGCTTCCCTTCGAAATCAGGGTCGCAAATCACTTGTATAATTTGAGGTCCAATAAAAACATTGCTTCATTAAATTGTAGAAAACGTTGTTTTAAAAATGTTAATCCTTATCCTTCTTCTTTGTGCATGGCCTTCACAAGGTTTCTCATTCGTCCTAATTTAATGTGAAGTGGGGGAGCAGAATTTTCCCCCTTTCAATAAGAGAGTTGTATTTAACGTTACTAGCTCCAAGGTGAAGTGACGTTCTGGGTGGTCATTCCTTTTTTACGAAATGCTGTTCTGTTGCTCGACTATCCCACAAATATAAAAAGCAACAATACTCAGTAAATCTCTCCTGAAGACCCATTAATATAGCTACGACCTTTAAGCGTTGGGTAGCCACATGCGACAAAAAAATCATGAATAAAATAATTTTTATAAAAAAATAGAACCGACTTCAAATCATAAATTGCGCTAGACAGTGAAAAATAAATTAATTTTTTAAACAACATCGATGTGGCTTTTAAACATAGTTTTAGAAGTCGGTGCAAAATGAGGACAGATAAAATATTTTGTAATCATGAATCAATTACAAATATATATATTTTCCCACAATTAGCAACAGTTCCAATACGAAGTAGCAAATGGTGTAATGGTAATTAGACTCGGAATTTTGCACCGACTTCTAAAACTATGTTTAAAAGTCACATCGATGTTGTTTAAAAAATAAATTTATTTTTCACTTTTTAGCGCAATTTATGATTTGAAGTCGGTTCTATTTTTTTATAAAAATTATTTTATTTTATTCTTTTTAGTGTAAATACATTAATACTCTATTATTAAAAATTTCTTTTAAAAAATCCACATCAAAGGGCAAACCCTCTTTGAATGAATGGCACTAAAAACTAATCATTTGTATGAAAAACTCCATTTGGAAATCGATTTTAGCAAACAAACTGATTGGATTTAAGTTTTGCCTCAGAGAAGCCTTCAGTCAAACTTTTGCTGTACTTGCTTTTAATATTATAGCACAAAGGCAACAAACACTGTTTAAACAATGACTTTTATGTTTATTAATAGTTTTGCCAACAAAGAAAAATCAGGCAAAGCCTTTATAATTAAAATAAAAAATACTTATTTTTCAGCCGCAACGTTTATTCTAAAAAACAAAAGTAGTCAGATTGATGTATGATATTTGAGTTAGACGAACCTCTATCGATTAATGAAAAAATCGTCAAAATCGGTTTATTGAGTCAAAAGTTATGGATGAAAAAACATACTACATTTCTGCCCATTACTTCTGTTTTATGAATCGAATATGGTCAAACGAAGGTACGGGACCTATGGGAAACCACCCTCGACTGATTAAAAAAAAAATCATGAAAATCGGTTCATCCGGTGCAAAGTTATAAGTGGACAAAAAAAAAAAACGACATACATACAATATGAATGTATAACCTCTTTCCTTCGTGAAGTCGGTTAAAAAAAAATATTCTCGAAAATGTATCCCCTCTAATCGGAACAGTAAACTAAGATGGCCACTACTTTTAATATAAACGGGTGTCAACAACAAGAAACGTAGCGTTGCAAAAACTTTGCTATGTTCACATCAGATTCAAACAATATTCTATGCCAAGGCCGTAGCCAGAAATTTTTTTCGGAGGGGGGGAGGGGGGGCTGACTTTGAAGTACTAGTGTAGGGGAAAGTTTCAGAGAAGAATATATGCTACATTGCAAAAAAAAAATTTCGGATTTGGGGGGGGGGGGGGGACCGACGGCCCCAGTCCCCCCCAAATGCCAAGGGGGGGGGCTGACTTTGAAGTACTAGTGTAGGGGAAAGTTTCAGGGAAGAATATATGCTACATTGCGAAAAATTTTGGGGTTTTGGGGGGGGGCGACGGCTCCCCCCAAAATCCCAAGGAGGGCCTCACTTTGAAGTACTAGTGTAGGGAAAAGTTTCAGGGAAGAATATATGCTACATTGCGAAAAATTTTGGGGTTTTTGGGGGGGGGGGGCGACGCCCCCCCCCCAAATCCCAAGGAGGGCCTCACTTTGAAGTACTAGTGTAGGGAAAAGTTTCAGGGAAGAATATATGCTACATTGCGAAAATTTTTGGGATTTTGGGGGGCCTGGGACCGTCGCCCCCCCCCCTCTGGATACAGCCTTGTTCTATGCTCATCAGTGAAAAAAAAAAAAACAGCAGCATGTTTCTGGTTTTCCTCACATATTAAAAGATACACCTTTTTGAAACATGTAATATAAAAATAAATTTTATTTGTATTGAAAAAATATACTTTTGTGCAACACATACACGAGGATTCACTCTCCCTCTTCTTCTTGTTTCATCAGGTGGGACGGGAACGAGTACAGGCAAAAGGAATACAGGCGGCGATAGTCTGCAAAGGAAAAGAGATCACCTTGAATTTAACAAACAAATACTTTCCGACACAGAAAATATTGCATCTCTATCAGGGTTCCTTGATTTAAATCAAGTGATTTAAAAAAAAAAAAAACATCATTAATTTAGATCTTTTTTGAAATTTTCTTAAAAATTGATTCTACATTGTTAAATTGCTTTTCTAAACATAAAATCTATTGCAATTACAACATCTATTTCAAGCAAAACAGAGGGTGATTATATAAGGTTTGAAATGAGTGGCCGTTAGTGTATTTTGCAACTAGAATTGTTTTAGTTTGACGACAACGATTTTAGATCCAGTTGGCAAATTTGACAACTAGCTTTTTATTAAAAATTTAATTTGACGATTGTAATTTTACTTTTGGTCGTCTTTTTTTCTTTCATTACTTTATATACTATATAGGAAATTATTTTGTTTGTAAAACTTACTCGCCTTTTAAAATAGCTTTTCTGTTGTTCTTTTTCAAGCAATAGAGCCGATTCTGATGCTTCATCACCCCCCCCCCCCCCCACAAGGTTTTCCAAACGGGACAGATGTTAAAAAAATGGCTTTTTACTAGAAGCAATCGTAAGAAATTACCGATAAAGCTGGGTACTTGCGTACTGTCAGCTTAGAAGTGGCATATGAGGCTATGAAGGCTTGTGCTTTTTAGCAGGATTCCTTTTTGCTCCTAAGTGTGGGGCGAAGAAGAGATCGTATAAAGATGTGTGTTCAACAGCCAATACCTCTTAATGAGTTCCGGAAGGGGTCTAGCCTTGAAAAACAGAAACATTCTTGGAACACACGTTCGGTTATCAGGCTATATGCCGCTATAGCCGTAAGGAAAAGTTAAAAGCTTTCAATTAAACCCCTTCCATATTTCTTTCCCTGCCGTTATCTCGCAATTCCAAGGCCGTATGCAGAGGGGGTGGGGGGAGGGGGGGGAGAGGAAAAAGACAATCCGACTTTAACCTCTGTTTCAAGCTCTTTTCCGACTTCCACAGAACTAAGCACAAACGATTTTGAAGCAATTTTTTGGTTTCTCCGATTTAAAAAATGATTACAAAACAAAATAACTAAAAAGAATTTTTTTTTAAATTTTAATTAATAATTAATTTAAATAATAATGAATGCCCAATTTCCATGTTTAAAACGAAGTAAACTATCTGTTGATTCATTTCAAAAACTGTGTTTTAGCTTTCAAATTGCACAAACAGTACTTTAAATTGTACCACATAGGGTACATTTGTAATGAAGAGGTTAAGAAATAACTTGCTTTGCAAGTATAAAATTTTAATGGAATCTATAAAATGTCCTTTCTTCATATTATTTGGAATTTTTAATGTCTGAGTACATTCCACACAAATCAAAGGTGATAACTTATCAAAAGTTTTTAATACAAAGTGATTTTCAATGATTTTGTTACTTATCTATAATTTTGTCGGTAACGCTATAATAGTTTTGCGGTCACAAATAGAAATATATTTTTTCTTTAAGCGAAAGAAACCTTTTAACAATAACATGACTTTGATAACAAAACAATTAGCAGTTGACAACTCCGTTGAAACTATTTGTATTGTTCTTAAAATCGTGCCTAAGCGAGAGACGTTGGCAACTAAGAAAAAAAACTAGGTGCCAAAGACGCCTAACTATTTATTTGATAATTTCGAACCCTGTGTGTATAACATATTTGAAAACTTTAAAACTAATTATTTCTTTTTTAAATTTCCCCAACATTATTCTTGTTTTTCCTGACACCTTAACAGAAAATCATAATTCATTCAACCATTCATATTGTAATTTGTAATAATCATAACCCATTTTATGCGTTTGAATTTTAATAATAGAGTGTTTTAGATTTATTAAATGATTACCACACAAAACATAAATCCAGAATGACAGTTTAAAACACCCCCCCCCCCCCATTTAGAATTCATATCCTGAAAGAAATGTTTCAGCCATACATCATAATGCCTTAGGCTTTTTTTCTTGTGAAATATTTTTTCATCTTGGAAATTTTCAAAAGGTTTCAGTTTTTAGTAATTTTTGACTTAGTAAGTGAATATATGCTTTTTACTAAGTCAGTAAGTTAAAAAATAATTTAAGTTATTTCATTCATAAAATAGAAAAATTATTAAAGAGCACTCAATGTTAAACTAAAGGCACACAATTGCTTAACTTATTTCAACTAATGTCATTGCCTTAACTGCAGTGTCAAAAGCAAAGACGGCAGAGTGTGCAATAGCAAAAAATACCTGGTTGGGTTAAATTTCATTTGAATCATGCATTTGTATTAAAAATTGGTTATTTATCTATATTATTTTTAAAAAAATCTACTGAAATGGAAATAGCCTAAAATGAGATTAATAAATGAAAAAAATTTCGGAAAACAGACTATTTTTGTTAAATTTCGGCACAGGTGCTCGGAAATGTTGGAGAATTTTGGATCAGAATCACTCTTGATCACAGCTCAACAGTAAATGTGATAATTATTGTCATCACCAAGTACTTGCAATGTGACTGAATTCCTTTTCCTTTTAATCAAGATTTTCAAATTAATTTTACTAATTAAATAGGTTGTTTAATATAAATGAAATAAAGAATATTAAATCGGTAACAATTAACTATTCAAACAAGAATAAATTTCATTTGGCTTTCAAAGGACCAGAAACACCTCGTAGGTGCAATGCGACTAACCGTGACGGAAATCAGAGCTTGACTGACTGAAGGTTAAAGGGGGCTAGCAGAAAAATTCACGAACAGCAACTTTAGTTTATGATTTAATGTGCCAGCAAAAAAAATTGCAGGAACAAATTTTGTACCTCAGAGTTGGACTAATCAGGGGTCGATCCAGTGTTTTTTTTTTTTTTAGCAGAGTATGTTTTTTGTGAATTTTAAGGAGATTTTTGTGAAAAAATAATTTTGAGAAAATTGAAAATTTAAACGTATAAGTTAAAGTGCCCTTTTAAGAAAACAGTTCCTAAAGCTGACTCCCTCAAATAAAAAAAGCATTTACAGTATCACCAATGTCAAGCGATTTAAGAAGTGATACCATTCAAAAAGATGGAAAATCTTATTTTAAATTATTTCAGGAAATTGGTAATACAGTGGAACTTGGTAAGTCGACACTTCCCTCCCCTAATGGTTGGCCCAATGCTAATTTCAGTGGGCGAAAAACTCCCTAACTTGACACACAATTTCCAGGAAACCCTGCTATAAGTCAACCTCCATTTTGTATTCTTCTTAGCTTTTTCTTCCAATATTTTTTCACGGTGTACGATTCTGAGAATTTTAGTGTTGTTTCTTCATCATCAAATCGGTTCTTTTCGGCAAACACATGAAAAAAGTGAATTGCAAATTCGCAAGCTTATAATAGTGTTCAGGAATTTTTTTCTTTTCTTTTCAGAGGGAAAAACAAGCAAAAATTACGGATTTTTTTTTCTCATGAGGTATTTTGATTTGATGTACTATGTTTATATATTAATTTCTTTGTAATGTAAATTTAAAAAAAAAAAAAAAAAAAAAGGTAAATAATAAACGGAAATATTTTAATTCTCTGGAATTGGTTTTTATAACTTGAATGGTAAGTAAATAACATTACAGACCAATATTAGCAATTGAAATTACAGAACCTTGGTAACTTGACACCCGCTTAACTCGACATGTTTACGTGTTCCCTTGAGGTGTCGAGTTAAGCCGCGTACAGACTAGAGCACTAATGGGCGAATGAGCATTATCGGAGTCATTAACGACTAGTGTGGACGGCGTCCGAACGGGAGCCCCTCACTGTGGCGCGCAAGTCCCCCATGCTCGCTCGGAGAGCGGTTTTTGGACGAATCCTTTGAGCTAGTTTGGACGGTTTTGAACGCATTCCGGCGAACAGTGCAGAGATGGAAGACTGGAATCAAGCCGATATTTTTGGCCTCATTGAGGAATACAGAGAGTGCCAAATACTTTGGAACCCTCAAGATTCAAATTACTTCGACCGATACAAAAAAGAAGATGCGTGGAGTGAAATATCCAAAAAGTTAAGCAAAGACAAAGAAATGTGCAAGAAAAAAAATGAACAGTTTGCTTGCTTCCTATAGAAGAGAAAAGAGTCGCATTAAAAAGTCGAAAAAAACTGGAACAAGTAAGTCATTTCAAATTTAAAAGTTAAATTATTACTCTGTATAATTTTATTTTGCTTTATTCAATATCAACAATAGTTTTAATCATAAAAATTAGCTTTTTAATTCTATAAAAATGAGTATCAAATTATATCAAATAAATCATCATTTTGCCTTTCAAGAAGTAAGCTTCAAAACTACTTGTTGCATATCTACTTTCAGTTCTTCCAATTGGCTTGGATGGAAGGACGTCGCGCCCTGCCTGCTCTTGAATTTGGGCAGAGCGCCCTTCTTGCCCTTTTGTTATTGAAGCAGTGCCCTCCTTGCTTTTTTAAAAATATAAACGGGCACCTTTTCAATTTTGGACAGGGACAAAACTTATTTCAGTAATGCACCCCCCCCCCCCTTTCCACGCCCGCCGATAATTTCTGCGTGTTGCAGGAATTTTTTTTTTGCAATTTGTTTTTAACATTGTTTTTTTATTAAAAAATAACAACATTAAAAACTTCTCATAATACAACAGACAGAAAATACGTTTTTCTGACTAACTATTCAACGACACAAAAAACATTTTATATTAACATTATTATGGTGATTAGTGAAAATAAGAATCATAATTATTAAAATTCACAAAAAATGTACTTTTTTTTTCTTTTTTAAATTTTTTGGGTAATTTTTTTACACTTACACCCAAAGTGAAACTGCAAGATGAATATTGATTACACTCAAGTTTTGTAGTCACACTTATTGATCACACTTTGTTCTATAAATACAAAAATACTATATACATGCAGCTTAACATTGAAGGAGGAGGGAGAAGTAACAGAAAAAAAAAACGATTCTTTATAGTAGTATTAAGAATATTTGAAATAATTAAACAACGCACGTTTCAAATGTTAAGGAAACGCTGATATTAAGGAATAAATATGTGAAATATTAAATAAATATGTATGACAATACAAATGAAATATATAACATTTAGACAATGATTTCAAAAACTTTCGATTCCATAATTAAAAATGTTATTTTCATGTTGAAAATAGCTGAAAAAATGTTATTTGAGATATCATAACTCAATACAGTCTTTTTAAAAAATATTACTATTAATTGGCGGATGAATTTTTGAACTTTTACTAAACATAGTTGTATGCAGCTCATAATACCACGAAAAAGCTGTATTTTATATTGAAATTTAAATGTTTTTAATTCATTTTCTACACCATTTTAAATGCACTGAGAAGTTCATATCTTGCACTGTTTTCTTTCTTTTTTTTTCAATATTTAAATATTTTGAAATATTAAGCTATTAGATTCTGCGAAATATGTTATAGATGGATTGAGTAGAACTGCCTAACTGAACCCACAGCCTGCGAGTGAGTATGGACTCACTTGTTACATAAAAAAATCAGACTGTGCATTTGACTTTATAAGTAGTAACTTTTCATTTTTAAGGATAATGAAATTTTAATAAATTTAATAAATGTCAAAAAAAGTGTTATATGAAAAACATTATTAGCCAAACAAGGAATCTTACTTCACTGAAAAAGTACAAATTTTCTCTAAAAATATCGTTAGTGGATATAAATAAAACAAATATAAAATGAATAAGATTAAAAAGAGCAATTTAAATTCTAGATTAAAGAAAATTTATGTTTACATTAAGCTGAAAAACAGAGAATGCTTTTTTTTGAGGGGGGGGGGGGGGAGGGATATACTTTATCAGGTTAAATCTAGTTCTTTTAAGAAAGAAAATTTCTTAATTTCCATAGGTGCTTCAGAGGTGTACATTAGCAATTGGTTTGCTTATTCAGCGTTCGAGTTCCTGGAAGATAAAGATACTCCTCGACAAAGATTGGATATGGTAAGTAAGAAAAAACATACATTTATTAATAAGTAATTAACTAAGCACACTTATTTTGCCAGGAAACGGCCCCTTCGTTACAAAAATAATTCGCTATTTCTTCCTTCATTTCTTGGGGGTACGTATGAGATCTTCTGCCAATATTTCTTAATGGCACCATGGAACTCATTTGAGTGTCATTTCTCCATGATCCTTTACTTAAAAACTCCGGCTTCTTCTCTGTCGAAGGAATCTAGAGGTGTGTATGCGCTTGCTGCATTTTTCCTCAAATAATTGTGCAAATGCAACATTGCCATTACAATTATTTCGGCTCTTTCAGGCTGTAGGAGCATCGGTTTCCTCAATACCCTAAATACTTGGCTAATAATGCCGAATGCATTCTCAACAACTCGTCTAGCTCTGCTTAACCTGTAGTTAAAAATGCGCTCTTTGGATCCCTTTTCATGAACCCCAGGGTATGGCTTCATGACATGCTCACCCAGTGCAAAAGCACTATCTGCAACTAAAACATGTGGGACTTTTGTTAGTCGCTCTGGTAGCTCTTTGGGTAGAGGAAAATTTAGTGAATTTTCTGCCAGCTTTTTGTAGAATTCACTATTATTGAATATTCCACTGTCGGAGATTCTACCCTGGCAGCCGACATCAGAGTAGATAAAGTTGTAGTCTCCATCAACAATCGCCAGCAACACAATACTGTGCTGAGACTTGTAATTAAAAAATTCGCTTCCGGAATTCACCGGACATTGCAATACGAAGTGCTTCCCGTCTATTGCACCGAGACAGTTAGGAAAATTCCAAATTTCTTCGAAAGTTTTTGATATTTCGATCCATTTGTTGGGAATCGATGGAAGCTGAAATAGAAATAGGAATTAACGCAATATCGGTTAAATCGCCATTCCATATCAAAGCAGCACATGCACTCAAGGCGCTGAAGTTGACCACCTCACCTTTTTATGATTCTCAAAACTAAATCTACAATATCTTAAATTTATGTATAATTTTCATTAACTACTATCTGTTATGGTAAAAAAATTCAAGACGTTTTATTCAATATATAAATTTTCTACCATTTCTTTTTTTTTTTTTCCAAATATTTTCAGGGTGAGATTGATCATAATGGAATCTAAATTTTCTAAAATTTAAAAAGCTGATTTTTTTATATGAATTATTTTAATAATTAAAAATTGTTTTGATAAAAATATGAGGTGGTCAAGTTCATGTGTAGTTTAAGTATGGAATAATATATAGTATAGCACCACTTGGAAGCAGTATTTTAAGGAAAAAAGTATAACACAATTCTAAAAAATACAACTAAGAAAACATTTCTATTCCAAAAAATTTTGCAATAAAAAAGATTGAACAGAATTTATAATTAAGAAAAAACTTTAATAGCTGTAAAACCGAGAACTATTGCAAAATACCAATTTCTAACTATTCATGTGCTGTAATACCTCTGTATCAGTGGCCTAAGAAAGGGGTTCTTTGGTCGCCCCCAGGAGGTTTATTTAGAGGCTCTCGAATTGAATCATAAGCCCTCCATTTTCTAGGCTGAAGTTGAATAATGCCAAAATGGGGTTCATGACCTATATAATTCTTTTTCCAGTTTGTCACGCAGCTTAATGCATATATATTTATGAACGGTTATACACGATGCTAAAGTCTTAAATTTCATTTGACCGTTAATAATTCGGAATAAAGCACTTGTTTTTATCATATGATTTCAAAATATTGCACTGAATTGAATCAATTCTTTAAAAGTCATTACTGTTTTACAATTATGTAGACTTTATTATTTATTTATGTTTGAACAGTTCATAGTGTTGAAGATGAAATATTTTCTACTACTCGGAAGTTATCAACTATCTTTTCATGGCCAGATTTTCTTCTTTATTGTGGGATTTAAGTCTTTGGGTGGTCCCACTTTCAAAAGGATTGAGTTATTGACGGGTCATCCCGGCAAAACTAAAATTACAATTCGAAAACGGGAAACACGTGTTTTTTTACCCCACCAGTTCTTTAACCAGATTTCTGAGATCAGAAGTTCTTCTGTAGTACATTTCTGAGTAGTTATTCAGAACAGTAAATAAGCTCGCACATGTGTAGGCCATTTGAATAGTTTCAGGATGTGTTCTTCGAAACTGGAGTACATCAAAAAGAACGAGCACTCCACACAGTTTGAACATAGTTCTGAAGTTAGAGATAAGCCCCCTTTTCGACTATTGTATGCTTGAAACTTCAATAAGAGGAGGAGAGGATTAGCTATGTATCAATTGTTGAAAAGTCAAAGGGCTTCCTATTTTGTGGTGTCCGCAAAGTGACAGTTATCTTCAGCTTTCCCCCAGAGAGTCCCATTTACAAGGATTTAGACATTTCTGAGCATTTATGGTATCAGTTAAATGATAACCCATCCAGCCTTTTTAAATGTAACAAATATTTTTTTGAGAAAAAAAATGAATAAAGAAGCAAACCCGGGAATATAATTGAGGAAAGTTTTTCTACTATTTCATATTATTGTAAATTGCGCTTAAAAGTATAAAATAAATTAACTCTCTAAACAACATTGGTGCTAGGCGAGAGGGAGGCGCTAGGCATGCCTGCAAATGTATCATTTTTGGGCTTAGACTAGAGACCAGGATTTTCAAAAATTCACAAATATTTTTCAGCATTGGGATAGCCTCTGATTTCTAATAGTTTTTTTTATACCATGAAAAGGGGGGCAGAACAACGTTCAAAGGCAGAAAATGTTAAAAAGAGGAGAAACGGGCAATTTTCGTTTTTATTTCACCTGTAAAGTTACTTAAAATATGTTTTTTTTTTCTCCTTTTTTGTGATTGGCGGTGGGGGTGGGGGGGATATTTCTTTTCTTCTTTTTTCACTTTTTTGGGATTGGTGGTAGTAGGGTTGGGAATGGGCGTCAGCGCCAGTTGCCCCTCTCCCCTTATAAATGCCCATGTAGATTAGTAGACAATTAATGACCTTTTTCCCCCAAACACATATATATTATATATACATTATATATATATAAATTATCATCAATGATTTCTATTCATTGATGATAATTTATGAGGGGGGGGGGGGTCCTGAGGTACAAAACTGATATTTGTTAATGTACATATTGGTTGAAAAAACATTATTTTCTTGCTTTTTATACCCGTTTTATTTAGGCTCAACAGGAAAGAGATGCGATGAACGAAAGCGGCGATGAGTTCCATGAAAGTTTTGAAGACACTCCGAGAGCATCAAAGCGACCCAAAAAGGGAAATGGGACAACAGAAATCCTGGCAAACGCAGTGGCACTGCTCAAGTCCACTGCAGAAAAATTAAATGTGTCCCCGGAGGAGGCAGAAGTAAAAACTTTCTGCTCATATTTATCGGCGAAGCTTAACTCTTATAACAGTGAAACGAGAAAAGTAGTACAACACTGTTTTTACGATATTCTTATCAAAGCAGATAATAATCTGCTTCCAACACCGAATATTCCACGTGCACCAAGTGATGCGTTTTCTCCTATGTATTTTCAGCATTCGATATATCGTAGTTCATTACCCTCAACATCATATTCACCCTCTCCTCTCCCGACAGTACAGCAAAATCACCCATATCCTCATCATTCAGCCAATCTTCCCTCTTCATCAAATTATAATTACTAAAAGAATTAAAATTTCAATCCCTTTAGTTTAATTTGTTTGTGTTTTTCGTATATAAATGTTTATATTATCATTCAAGATTATTTTTAATCAAGATTATTTTCAGCATTCGATATATCGTAGTTCATTACCCTCAACATCATATTCACCCTCTCCTCTCCCGACAGTACAGCAAAATCACCCATATCCTCATCATTCAGCCAATCTTCCCTCTTCATCAAATTATAATTACTAAAAGAATTAAAATTTCAGTCCCTTTAGTTTAATTTGTTTGTGTTTTTCGTATATAAATGTTTATATTATCATTCAAGATTATTTTTAATCAAGATTATTTTCAGCATTCGATATATCGTAGTTCATTACCCTCAACATCATATTCACCCTCTCCTCTCCCGACAGTACAGCAAAATCACCCATATCCTCATCATTCAGCCAATCTTCCCTCTTCATCAAATTATAATTACTAAAAGAATTAAAATTTCAATCCCTTTAGTTTAATTTGTTTGTGTTTTTCGTATATAAATGTTTATATTATCATTCAAGATTATTTTTAATCAAGATTATTTTCAAGTTTTGATTACTAGCAAAAAGTATTGCAAGTTTGAGAAAGATAACTGTATAGGAAGGAAACTTTTTATATTGTATTGAGAATTTATGGAGTACAATTGGGTGGTAAAGAATTTTAAAGCTTAAAATGATCTCGGAACAAAACAAGTATTTCGGGAAATTAAGTTTGGCACCATGAGAAAACGAAAAACATATGGTAAAACTTTGATGGTTCCATGCATAAAAACAGTGACTGATAATAGATAAGGTGTTTATCATAAATTATGTGAGGTAATCCGTGGGTAACCGAAGGACGTTTCTTCGAACAAAATAGAACTTTGTGAGCTTGTCAATTAAAAAAAAAATTATATTAAAAATAACTGTTTCAAAAAAACTGACAGTCCGACCTTTAGTTAAATAATACCTTCATATAAATTAGTGGAAATTATAAACTTGGAAAATTCAATCAATAATTTTTTTAAAGTGAAATTTTAAAGTTGTTTTCATAGAGTTTTCATTGATTGTAAAATTCCAAGTTTAGTAATTTTCATGTAACTTAAAGGAAAGTATAAATGTTTGACTGTCTTTTTTAAAAGTTATTTTTTTTAGTTGACAAACCCACAAAGTCCTATTTTGTTCCAAAAAAGTCCATTCATCATCAAATGATTTTCGGTTAAATTGCCTTCATTTATTATATTTTTTGCGCTAAAGAGATTAAAATTCCTTCTGTATTTCATTACATTCTTAGGGCCGATTTCTACTAACTAACACATTTATTGTATGCCATTTTTTATAAAATTAAATTGTTATTTTTCCTCCCCCCCTCCCCAATATGATCATATATTGCCTATAAAGTGATTTAAAGAACTGGGTTAAAAAGAATACGAATTGAATTAAAGAATTAGTATTTTCGTTTTTGGACTTATTCCTGAAAATTGATTTCTTAAACTTGCAAATACTTTTGGCCAGTAGTGTATTTTCTTTTTTTTCGAGATTCACTCCGTTTTTATTTCATTATATAGATGTGTATATTCGGATGTATTAAAAAATAAATTTTTTTCAAAAATGTACTCAAATTTCTTACCTTGATGCTTTCTTTCAGCGTGCAGATGAGTGCTTCACAAACTTCGGGAACTATAGTTGATATGCTCTGTTTAGATATCAAAAACAGATATTGTAGGCTCGTATACGAGTCCCCAGTAGCTAAAAACTGCAATGTCACAGCTAGTCTAAAATGTAATTACGTACTCATATTAAATTTAAAATTTACAGATAATTGTTACATTTCTTTGCACACAGCAATAACCGGCATGCTAAATTAACTTATTAAGACGTCGACTTACCTGTCTTGAACCGAAATAGGTTTTCTCAGTTTTGTCGTTTGTTTTTGGACGATTGGTCCTATTTTTTGTATTAAGTCCTCAAAATTGGTGGGACTCATTCTCGTGAAATTTTTGTAATGGCCACTTAATTTCTGGGATTCCAACATATTTATCAATTCCCCGTACTCTCGATTTTTGTACATCTGGGTGCACCACCATCGTTGCTTATGCTTTTGACTTTTTTTTTCCTCTACTAATACACCAGCTATAGCTGCAGCAGCAGTAGCGCAAGATAGGAGAGCTTCCTCGTCGTGACCCAACATGGCGAGCGATTTGCACGGAAAGAAGCAAATTGGACCAACTCAAGCCCCTTAATAGATCCGCGAAGAAGAGCCGAAGGAAGTAGCCAAACCCCCATCATTAACCCCCCGCTGAGCTGATCTTGATCGTTCGTCCATTAGTGCTCTAGTCTGTACGCGGCTTCAGACGTGTCACTGTACTTTAAATCTTTTTTTAGGACATCAGCCTTAGGAACTATTTTTTTGGGTGTCAGCTTTAGGGCACTTTAAATTAAACCATTATTTGCCACTTATGTAAGAAATAATTCTGCGAAAAGTACAATTTGGTGGCTCCGAATTTAGTGCAGGGTCCGTTTTGATTGATTTGAATTTTGTGAAGTTTTTGAAAATGGACCTGAATTACTTCTGGGTCCGACTCCTGCTATAGTCTGTGTAATTAGAATCGGCCTGTCAAGGTCACACAACTCCACCTTTTCCTCTTCCGGTCGCCATGGTTTCCGTGCTAGAAACTTTTTCCCCACTTGGTTTGGGGAGCATGAAAAGTCAGTTTGTTGTTTTAGTTATAATAACAATTGAAGCATTAAAATCGGATTTATCTCTCGATGGCAAAAATAGATTGCGTAAGATAAAGTATACTAATATTTTGATGCGTTTCAGAAAGCTATTGTATAGCAAGTTTATTACACTTTATATTTTGTAAATGTTAAAATCTTATTTAAACACTAGCTGCGACGCCCGGCGTTGCACGGTCTATCTTAAATTATATTTTGAAAATACAGCGATGCCTCATTAAAATGCTAGAAACATTGATTAGTATTATATTTGATTTGTTTAACAACAGCAACTGCATTGGTTTGTTTGTTCACACGGCAACTGATGCAACAATGCAAATAAAATATGCATCATCTGGGTCCGGTCATCATCTGGGTTGAATAAAATGAAAATTAATTTCCGTGAAAACATAATTTCAAACTACAGAGAAAACCGATTATAACTTCTTTTCTAGCTAATTTAAAGGCTTCGAATTTTGGCACGTAGCGAAAAACTCTTCCCGAAGTAGTTTTTTACGTGCTTTTCAATGGTATCACGCTCGAAAGGATGCGACAATTTCTTCCGATAGCAAAGGACTATTGTATGCAATTTTCGGCGCTCGGCTCCTATTGGACTCAGCGTGGTGATATATAGCCTATAGCCTTCCTCGATAAATGGACTATCTAACACCGAAAGTATTCTTCAAATCGGACCAGTAGTTCCCGAGATTAGCGCCTTCAAGCAAACAAGCTCTACAGCTTGATAATATTAGTATAGATTCCAGATTTAATTTATGAGAAAGTTAATTGCACTTACTTAATATCAAAAATAAATAAATGAAAAATAAATTCTTTCTTAATACTTTTTCTCAATTATTCTAATATTTTGAATCGGAGGTGTCATCATGCCATTGCCTTAGGGATCATTCATAAATGATGTCACGGTTCGAGGGGGGGGGGGGGGGTTCGCGAAAGTGTGACAAGGGGAGGAGAGGGGGTAACAAGAAGTGTGACATCATGAAAAAAACCCCTAAGGGCAACCACTAAATGCAAGGACAAAGGGGGGAGGGGGTCAAATGACATAGGACAAAAGACGGGGCACTCACCATCGATGGGGAAACGCGAGCTCAGCTCTCGAGCTTCCGGGTCCTCTTCCGCGACCTCGAGCAGAGTCCGTACTCGGAAGAACGGGAGACAGACGTCGTGGTACAGGTAGATCCTGTCGCCGAAAGTGCCGTACACCAGGGCCGGAACGGACTTCCCGGGATGAACGGAATACAGGCCTGCAAGAGGAATACCCATGGATGATTCTCAGTAAAAAAAAAAATTCTGAACCTCACACAAAATTTTATGAAAAAGTATGCACCATGAATTTAAAAATAAAGATTGTTCCTTTAATTTGTTGTTCTTTTCTGGTTTTCTTGCTAGTTATCCTTTCTTGTGTCAATTTTTTTCTCTCTCTCCCCCCCCCCCCCCCCAGTAAAATTATTCAAAAATGTTCTTCCCCTTTAGAGTTTGACTTTTGGGAAGCTTATCATATTATTAGGAATAGTTCTAATTTGGTTAATGATTCTTCCTCAACTCCTTATTTTTCACAGGTCTGGCATAAGTTTCTTTAATTTGTTGTTCTTTCTTGGTTTTCTTGTTGTTTTCCTTTTTTGTGTCTATTTTTCTACTTCCCCCCTCCCCTCCCCCTCTTTTGCATGTGTACTTTGTTTTGCTTTTTGTTTTGGTATTTTCTGTACTTATTTTATTTCCATTTTATTCTTTGTATTTTATTTTATTATTTTTACAATTTTCATGAATTTTCACATTTTTATGCATGCCGTTGTCTTTTTTGCTTTGTTTTCATTGATATTCCTTTTTACTTCCTGTACTTCCATCTGCATTCGTTTGTTGCTCTCTTATTGGTGCCTTCCCTGCTTATTCTCATTGGTTTACAGTTAATTCTTAGGCTATATAAGCTTTGTTTCTGTTGTTTTGTCTGCTTCATTTGGATGTTTTGCATCTAGAAGCTCCCTGTCGCATTGAAAAAGGGATTCCAAGCAATCCCGAAACATATGTCTGCGTTTTAATGCTCGTTTGTGCTTTAATTTAAAGTGAAATTATATTTCCATCTTCAACTGATTAACTGAAAGTTATTTAATATGAACATCACAAGTCCATTTTTTCCAGAAAGTTTTTCAGAGTACAAAATACACTAAAACCTGTAAAGTTGACCACCTGTCTAAGTTGACCACTTTTGTCAGGAACAGAATTTGCCCTATACTTTATAAAGTAGGAAACCTTTGTCACTTGACCACCAAAGTTGACCGCCTGCCTATATTGACCACTTATGAAGTTCAAATGTGGGTGGGAGTATTATAAAACACCCTTTGTAAGTGGACCGCCCAATTATTTCTATATTTGTTTTTCTATTTTAGCAAAGATTAAAAAAAAAAAAAAACTTCTCCAGGATATGTTTTATGCTATAATGTTAGACCAGTTGGATGAAAAATCCTTGTAAAGTTTGCCTAAACCTCTTTGTAATTAAACCATATAAGAAAACTACTATTATGAGCACTCTTTTATCCTAACGAATAAAAGTCAAAACATTTCTCTATCATTTTGAGTGAGGCATCACTAGATTTGCAACCTCCGTTAAAAATGAATGTAAACGAGAATTTAATTGAATCCTTCTTTCTTGGTCCTAATTTATGTATTGTCTGCACTTTATATATATATATATATTTTACAGTGGTAGTGCTCTTTTTCCAGTTTCAATAAAATTATTGTTTCGACGATGGTTATGTTGGATATGAATAAATATTTTTCACAAACAACTTGATTGTATAGTAAATTATATTTTTATTTTACAGATTATTATAACTTAGACTTTTTTTCCAGTAAGAATATTTTTTCCCGAGATGTTTAAATGTTTATTATTTATTCATTAAACTTGACTGTTCTACCTGATAAACATCTCTTTGATTTGATGTGCATTTCCGGTCACTGGGAGAATTGTATATTTATAATGCCTAGAACAGTGGTCATTTCATATGACCGCCGGGCTTACTAGTGTAATAATAACTGGGGTGTGAAAACTTTTGTTTTTATTTATTATATATAATCAAAATTTTGTTTTAAAACCATTTGCATTCCTTCTAAAATACAACTGTGATTACATACATGAACATATAAAACCCTCTTCACGTTATAGTGCAACAGTATCATACACACTAGGCAAATGTTTCCAACATTGTTAAACTTATTTTTTGAATTTCAAGATTAATTTACATTAAATTTAAAAAGTACTAAATTATAAAAGTTTTATGCCATTTTGTAATTTTACAACAATAATAATAATTAATAAATGTGCAGGGAAACTACTTTTTACTAACGAAAAATTTGTCATTGAAAGTCGACTGTATTTGAAAAGTCCCGAGATGTTCAAAGACCAGTAGAATTTTCCGGGCCATGATAGCCTAGTGGTTAGCACGTCGGACTTCCACTTGGCAGGTCGCGCGTTCGATACCCACTGAAGACCACCATGCATACTTGGGGATATATGCATGCAAAATCCGTAGACCCCACTACCTCTCCCCGTGCGTAAGCAATCCTAAGGCCTCGGCTAACAGGTAGGGGTCTGGTGGAGAAAAGTAGAATTTTCCCAAGGGAGGAGGGGGGGGGGGGGGGCGAAAGGTATAATTCTAAAATCAATTATATTCTCAAAACCCGGTGGGGGTGGGTTGGTCGATTGCCCCTCTTGACCCCCCCCTACCTGCCCAACAGTAAGGTTGTTCATAAAAACTTTTTCACAGCTAGAGTCCAGGCCACCCCATATTATTTTTAGACTTATCAGTAACATAATGCTGCAAAAATTTTAGTTTTGTACACAAATCATAAGAGGGTGCACCCTCAATGACTCCCACAATTTAAAAGGCATTATTTTAAGATTCAGACAAGGTGTGGTCAGGGGCTTATATACCATTAGGCCCGGGCCCCCTAATTTTCGCTATTATTATTTTAATTTTTGTAATTTAAAATTTTTTAGAAAAATATTTAAAAATAGCAGCTTTAAAAAACAAACTGTTAGTGTTACGTTGCTTCACAAAAAATTTGTATTATTAAATTATTTAAAAACCACAAGGAATTTTCACTTTGGGGGTCCCCAACTTTTGGTCTGACCATTTGAAATTTGAAAAATAAAAAATCGATTTTGCACTTTGGGGGACCCCAGATTTTATTCATACATTTCGTAATTTAAAAACAAAATCATTTTGAACGTTGGGGGCTCCCAAATGTGAGTCCGAGTCTTTGACATCTGAAAAACAAATTAGTTTTTGCGTTTTGGTGGGCCCCCAAATTTTGGTGCGACTGGCAACTTTTACAAACACATACTAAGTGTTATGTTTAAAAAAATTTTGTTGCGTGAGGGGCCCCCAAACATGAGTTGTGCCTATAGTGATTCAAAATGTAAATCGGACCCTGGGTGTGGTAGCGACATTTTTTGATTTTCTTAAATTTTTTAAGTGTGAAAGTAGGTCATGAGAAGTGAACATTCGCAAGTGTTCTGCGTTCCGAAAACTTTTGTTCGTTCAGTATAAATCCCACAACGTTTAAGGTTGTTCTGCGCTTTTGTCGAAACAGCTACAAAAGGCATTTTAGTGTTCTGTAGTTTTTTTACAGCTCATTGTTCTGCTTGTAATTATTATTTGTACAGGTGATGATGATTCTATAGTTATTTTGATTGGATATTACAAAGTACGATCTGCAATCTGCCTTTGCTCAATTTCCCCCCGAGCTATTTCGCCCAAAAAGCAGTTCCTGAAACTCTTTTTTAACAGAAAATGAAAATAGGATATGGGAGAATATGTGACATTCTCTCTATGGAGAGAATATGTGACATGAAAAATGTTAGAGGTTTCATTGCTTTTAAGTGAAAAGCTCCCAACATTTTCCAATTATTCAAAATTTGTCGGTTTGTAATTGCAATTCCCTCAAAAAAGCATCACTAGGAAAAAATAATAATTGTACATTATTGTACCCGGAGATGTTTAAAGTAACATGCAAAAGTAGCACGGCTCTCGTTTAGTTTTCAAGAAAAGAAATTTTTTTTTTGTAGCTTATTTTATGCATTTTATCAAAATTAAAATAGACAGCGAAAAGCAAAGTGACCTAAAAACGATTCCTAGAAAAACATGTTCGAAGATGTTAATTTTTTTTATGTCTTTTCCTTCTTTTATGGGACTTTTAATGTTAATTTTTTTCTAAATCATGTTAGGGCGGAGCACCTGTTAAAGCTATCACTAACATCTCTTGTCACAATAGAGAATTGTGCTTTCTTTGTCCTTTGCACTATAGTCTGTGCAATTAAAATCGGCGTGTCAAGGTCACACAACTCTATTTTTGTCCCTTCTGGTCGCCATGGTTTCCGTGCTAGGAACTTTTCCCCCCACTCGGTTTGGGGAACATGGTACTTCAGTTTGCTGTTTTAGTTACAATAACAATAGATGGATTCAAATCAGATTTATTTCTCGACGGCAGAAATAGATTGCGTCAGGTAAAGTATGCTAATATTTTGAACCCACCTAAGTCTTATTCTAATATATTGATGTGTTTCAGAAAGCTACTTCATACCTAATTTATTGTACTTTATATTTTGTAAATGTTAAAATCTTATCTAAACATTTCAGATTTAATGTATGATACATTTAATTGCCTTTACTGAGTATCAAAAATAAATAAATGGAAAATAAATTTTCTTTTTACTTTTTACAAATTATTCTATTTTGAATCAGAGGTGTAGTAATGCAATGGCCTTAACTGCAGTGCAAAAAAAAAAAAAGAGTCTGGCAAAAAAAAAAGTATTTTTCTCGCAGTTGCCATGGTGACAAAGCAGGAAATGCGACCTTGATGCGCCTTAATTACACAGACTATAGTTATCTCCAATTTTGTCACTCACATCCCTTTGCTTCTGGGTGCCTCAAGTGTGTCCAGTATGAAACTTAGTCTAGTGATAATAATAATAATATGATTCATACATACTATAGAGCAGCTCAAAAAAGCAGCCGTTCTAGATTCCCGGTCCCATTTTCTCGCTAGATCCAGGGTTCCTACTCAATAATTGCCACTGGAAATAAGGCCTTTTTGCTTATTAAAATAAGGCCTGTTTAAGGCCATTTCCTCCATTTTTTGAGACTGCTAAAAAATTGCCCGTGCTCTAATTTTTACACAACATGACTTAAGGAAAATATAAAACTTCTTGAAACTGGCACACGCAATTTTTTTCCTTTTTGTTCTAGATGGGATTTTTACCAATTGAAAAATAACTTCACTGACATAAAACATTTACACCTATGAATTGTGCACACAAGTTGATTTTTGCTACAATATGTTACAGCCATAACCCCCTTTATAATTAAAACTTACATTAACAAGACACACAATACAATATTCAGAACTTACAAAATTTTATATTCAGGTCAAGTCTTAGATGTGTACCTAGTACTTTTAAAAGAAAAGCCATAAAATCAAAAAACTTTATTTAATCGCAACTTTACAAATTGAATTTATCTTTAAGAATTAATGTAAAAGTCTTTCCTTATCTTGATTTCTTAACCAATCCCGACCGCTTATTGGTTGTCCATTACTGAAGAAAGAAAATGGAACGATTTCCACCCACTTTTGTTCTTTGCTACAGTTTCAGAACATTGTATGGCAGTCTTGTTTTGATTGACATGTTGTTCAAGCTTCAAAACAAAATGGCGGAAAGAAATGCACGTGGTAGTTCAAAACACACACACAAAAAAAATTAAGGCTTTTGTTAAATTTTTATCGACTTCAAAGAAGAAATAGGGCCTTTTTAAGGACCCTTATTTTTTCCAAAGCAAATAAGGCCTTCTTAAAAAGCGTGGGAGCCCTGTAGTCCAATTCACGTGAGACCGAGGAAAAGACTCTCTCACCTGAAGTGAAAGTGCAGACGGGGTCATCGAACTTGAATCTCACCGACTGTCTCTGCTGGTTGACGATGTAGGTCTGACCACCCCAGGCACAGGCAATCACCTCCTCTTCACCATTCCCCTGGAAGAGATGGGACATCAAGCTGAGGACGGGAGATGCAACCGATAAGCGAACCGACTGACAAATCGGGAGAACGATCGGTGGCAGTCCAGTAATTACGACGTTTTTTTTCCCAATACTAAACCATTACCAATCTTTCTATTTACGATTTCGGCCTTTCCAGAGTAAGTGAACAATTTGTTCATTACAGAAAGTGAATTCGTTTTGTGCAGGGTCACCAATATGAATGGAATAAATGAAACAAGTGTAAATTTTTATGCTACCAGTATTAAAGCACATATAACTTCATAGTTATAATTTGTGTTCCTAACAAGGAATGGGGATGTAAAATTTCTGAAAATTTCGAGATGGCGGAGCAAAAACAATTTTTTTTCTGGAAAAAAATGGAAAAATTGATTTTTTACAAGTGAAAGTGGATTTTTTAAAATAGTTTTCAGGATAGGGGTGTTTCAGATCAGGGGTGTTGAAAAAAAAATGTGTAAATGTTTTTTCCATTATATCTTTGTAACTGTAAGTTTGACTTTGTAAATCATAAAATTATAACTTTTCTTTATAATATTTTATTTATTACAACTTCAATAATTAAAATACAAATTTATTGTATGTATATATACAGGGCGCAAAGCAAAGTCCTCGGGAGGCTTTAATCTCTGCAACCGCAGGTCACAAACATATACTTCCAGTTATAAAAATGTTTAAAAATTGTAAGCATTTATGATAGCATTTTTAAATTAAAAAAATCAATTTTGCGAAAATTACAGAAACTAACTTTTTCTGCAGTCCCCCAGTCTTGATAGTCATATTTAGTAAAAGTTGACGAACTGGACACAAAATGTTTCCCTTCTGTATGACAAAAATAATAAGATATTTTGTTTCAATGTTTGGGAATTTTTCACGATTTTTGGGCATGCATTATGGGGTTGGTTTTCAATGAAGTATTCATTCTGTTCATTGTTCAATGAATACTTCATTCAGATTTTTAACAGACCCCTCAATAAAGTCCAGGAAAGGATTCCAGGCTTTGAAATTAAATATCTCTGTCATTTTTTCTCATACAAAAGAGAAACTTCGTGTCCTGTTATATTTAAATATATATAAAATATTTAAAGAAAAATATTTAAAATTTAAAATATATAACGAAAAAAATATTTAAAATTATGAAATATTTAAAGAAAAAGCATTGGAATGTAACTATTATAAATTTCTGAATGTATTATTTTGTATTAGAAATTTCAAATTTTCAATTTTTCCGAGTGGAAAAAAACCCCTTCAGGAAAAAACAGAAAAAAACTATCCCCCCCCCCAAATTTCTGGTTTTTTCCCGACTATTCCCATCTCAAACAAGGATGCAATGATAAGGAAAGTGGCAAATGACCAATCAATCAAAACAGACAGACGCTTCACAAAATTCAAATCAATCAAACCCTTCACAAGCTTGCGAATCCTATTTTTCAAACCATTATTTATTATTAAAGTGGCAAATAATAATAAAATTTTTCATCACTATACGTTTAGATTTTCAATTTCCACAAAAATCTCTTTAAAACACACAAAAAAACGGACCCTGTTAAAAGATGCTGGATCGACCCCCTGCTATATGCGATCAATCGGAAAAAGATAATTGGATGATCGACTATAACAGTTAATGGTCTAATATACTAATACCAGGAGTCAACCCCCCCCCCCGGAAAAGTTATTGTATTGGAAGTCTAATAAAGTAATACAAAATGTTTTGCTTGTCTGAAGGTAGAAAGAAAGGCACAGATATTAAATGTCAAAGAAATCTTAAGATTAAAAAAAATTTCGGAAAACCATGTTTTTTTTTTAAAATTTTTGGAACAGGTGCTTGAAAACTTTCGGAAATGTTGGAGAAAAGCCGATCAGAATCCCCCATGCATCCCCCTCCCCCCAAACATTTCATTGGCATACTGCTTCATGATCCCCCCTTCCCCCACGTAAGCACTTAATAATAGATTATCTAGCAAAGGGATAAATATGACAAAATCATGGGTAAAGTAATTGGAACGAGTCCTTTGAAATCAGAATGGAGCAACTCAAAGTGGTTGCCCCTATCCCTGCTGATGGTGGAAATGTCGAGGATCAATATAGAACCAGAAAAAAAAAGAAGAGAGAAATTGAGAGAACAGATGAGGGCTCTCCCCATTGCTCTCAAGTTTGACAAGGTGAATAAAAAGAAATGTACTCACCGTGAGGTCGAGCTTGGTGATGGCGAATAACTGGTGATCCACTTGAAGTGACCAAATTGTATCGTCTCCATCCACCAGCATCAATGTACCTGGGACACATTTCAAAACATAGGCCATGAGCGGAAACTACTTAAAACTTTTGCACAATATTTTTTTTTTTTTTTAAAGAATATTCTCTCAAAATCTAGTGACTATAATATTACAGCATCACACATTTTCATATCAGCCGGCTTAGCAAGGTGAGATGATTCTTTACAAAGATTTAGAAAAAGTGTAGAATGATGAATGTTTATTCAAAGACCGGGAACAAGATCACTATTTATTAAAAAACCATGTACATCCAGTCCAGTATTTAAAGTATAAAATCCAATTAGGATCATTAAATTCCATATAAGCATTCTATTATCAATAGTAATTCAAACTTGATAATTAGCTGAAATTTAATAAAAAAACCATCCAATTTTGTTAAAAATGGCTAAAATTTCACAAAAAATTGTCAAAACCGAAATTTGTTTGTGAACAATGAAAAGAACTTCAAAAATGAATAACAAGTATAAAATTGTAAAATCTCGCCCCTTTTCGTAAAAATGAGAAAAAAAAATCAAGTTGGCAGGTATGCATTTTAGATGTGAATGAGTAATCTCGAAATTAAAAAAAAAACAAACAAATACATTCAGCAGAATGAGCAACAAGTTAAATGGATTCTTTTTAAAATGTTGTCTTTAAAATATTTCTTTGCTCATGTTTGCTCAGAATTGTTCTTTACAAGTTTGGACTTATGATAACTGTTCTCAGAAAAAATACATTGTAATCAGAAGCAATTTTTAGAGGTTTTTTTTGTAAATAATTCAGGTTTAAGTGAAGTTTTATACTAAGAAGGTCACATCCATTGGAGTTGGCGGGTTAACCTCTTAGTTTTAACCCCCTTGGTTTTCAGCCATATAGTCAGCTCTATTATAGTAGTAAAAGCATGTAAAGGGTATTATGAGAGCCAGGGCCCGATTTACATTTTGAATCACTATAGGCACAACTCACGTTTGAGGGCCCCTCACGCAACAAAAATTTTTTTACACATAACATTCAGTATGTGTTTGTAAAACTTGCGAGTCACACCAAAATTTGGGGGCCCCCAAAGCACAAATACTAATTTGTTTTTCAAATGTCAAGGAGTCAGACTAACATTTGGGAGCCCCCAACGTGCAACATCATTTGTTTTTAAATTACAAAATGTTTGAATAAAATCTGGGGGCCCCCAAAGTGAAAATTGTTTGTGGTTTTAAAATAACTTAATAATACAAATTTCTGTGAAGCAACAGAACACTAACAGTTTGTTTTTGAAAGATGCTATTTTGAATATTTTCATAAAAAAAAATTTAAATTACAAAATAATAATAGTAACCAAAATTAGGGGCTCCCCCTCAAAGCGGGGGCCCTAGGCCCGGGCCTAATGGTAAATAAGGCCCTGATGAGAGCCCTCCCTCCCCCAACAGAACATGGTTGTGACCTTGCACACCATTCTGCAAAAAACAGAATTTAGACTAGGATTCAAAAACTTTTACAGTGGAAATACACAAGAGACTAAAATACTAAAAAAATATTGATTTTTCTTTTGCCCTTTGAAAGAATTGCAACCCCCTCTGTTTACAAAGTTAGGAGGGGGAGTCTCCCCTCCACCAGAAAATTTGAATTTCAGCCCTGGTGATGAAAACCCATGTTTTTTATGTAGTATTTTACTAATGAAAAGCTTTTAAATGAAACATTATCACATATCCCAAAACTAATCAACACTTATTAGGGAAATCCCTTCCTTCCCAAATGTCCCAAAACGAAAAAAAAAACAAATAGATTTTCAGTTAATAGTGTATTAAAGGTAGCATTTTAGTGATGAAAGCAACGACATTATTTTGCCAAATTTCGCTCGGCAGTAGTTTTGAATAACTCTAGTACCGTCCAGAGTGGCCACGGCTATGAGATCGTCTTTCTTCTTCCCGTTGTGGACCCCATGGATGCCCCCTAGGATTTCGGAAGAGATGTTGGGGTTTCGCATGCGGCTGGATGCCAGGGGATGATGCTTGGGTGTCAGTTTGGACAGCACAGCCCTGTGGAAACCGACATTCAATCAATGGGTTAAGATAATTCAAGTGGCATATAAGTATTCCAACAAAATCATAATAATTAATAACAGCTGCGTTCCTGGCATAGGTGTCCCCTAGGGCAGTAATTTGTAGTGTCATCCCCCCCCCCCCAAAAAAATTAAAATGTCCTAGCATTGTATAAACCTGTCATTTCAGAAAAAAAAATATTTATTATAACGTTATTTTATATTACAAAGTTATTTACTATAACTTTCAGTAAACTACATTTATTTTAGGTTATACATTAACAAAGCATTAGTAATATATATTGTATACTATAGTATAGCATTTTTCAGAAACTTGTTATCTCATTTTGGTGTCACCCCCCCCCCCCCCCCAAAATCCCCCCGAGAGGGTGTCACTCATGGTGGACCCCCTTCTTGAAGGGATGGTACTATTAATAATAATAGTTCAAATGCAATGATAATTAATAATCATAATAGAAGTGCAATAATAATACAGTCATCCCTGTTTATCTTAAACTTGAAAACCCCTCTATGTTGAATTTTTTAAATTTCCCTGCATTTGAGGCATAAATTCAACGTTTTCTCTCAGTTTATCTCGATTCAATTTCTCCGAAACAATAAAACAAGCCAACCATGAATGGAAATTTTTTTTTTCAAATAAAATTCCAATTTGAAACAAAATTCCAAATGATTATTTTATAGATAGATTGACAGCAGTCTTTTCTTCCATGGTGTTCCAAGCTATCTTACACCCAAATGATGATTAGAATTAAATCTTATAAGTTTACTGATTAGAAAATTGTTGTGTTCATGGCCCCCTTTCTAGTTTCACTCCCAAAACAACCTGAAGATTTAAACACCCCAGTTTTTGAGCACTATTTACACATATCAGTACACATGTTTTTTACTGTCCTGTCATGTATCAAATGCTTCATATGTAATAAAATATTATGCTTTTTAAAAAATACAATTGTGCTGGTCACTACCTGCAAATTATGGCAGTCACTTTCAAATTTTAAGCCCAGTGATCTATGTAACAGTAAAAATTTGAGACAAAAAAAAAAAATGCCTCTTATACCAGCAGTCTGATTTTCTTCTGAAACAGTGGGACAATAGAACCCAGGGAAAAAAACCATACTCAAGGAACAAGTTTCATTAGGAGAAGGTGGTGACTTTTAATCTCAAAAGTCATGAAGTTAAAGAATTCTGGTATGTATTCTATATTGTTATTCTGAAGCAGATTAAAAGAAACACGGTAGATGTGAAAATGAAATTAAATGTTCATTCTACTGGCCATAAACTCTACATTTTTGAACGAGAATCATTTAAAGATTATTTTTAGGCAATTGGTGTTAATGGTAGCTATAAACTCATTAATGTAATTGATAAGATTAGTAAAACATTACTTCCAGCAAATCAAACAGTAAGACCTACGACAATATTAATGCAAGCGAAATTTATTCTAAAGAGCGTTTATCAACTCTTAGACTTTTTCTCTAATTGCTCATTTTTGTCACTATTTAAACTTCCGACTTGAAACCACAATATATTTTTTGCAGAAAAATTACTTACGTATTTCCCTTCCTTTCCATTAAATTTGAGACAGGCAGGTTTGATTGTAATAAATATTAATATTAATAATAATACAAATTTAATTGCTGTCATGCTTAAAGCAATATACGGTTGAACTTTCTTAATACGAACACGGTTAATACGATATAACGGCTAAACGAACATTTTGTTCAATAATTTTGGTTTACTATTTAATGACACTAATTATCTCACGTATGTTACGAAGGCTAAAATACAAATTTTGGCTAAGACGAACAAAATTTCTGACCTATTCATGAAAAATTCTCGATTGCATATTTTTGTTATAGAAATTGTTGGTTATTTTGAGTTGCTGTAAAACCACCTAAAAAGCAACTAACCATTAAGGATGTTTTCCAATATTGTTAAATTCTAAAAGGAAAGTTCCCTTTTTCTCAATAGTAAGATTTAATAGTGTATAAAAAATAAATCATAAAAAAAATAAATCATTTGTTTTCACTATTTATCTTACTTTTTATTATAAATAGTATTAAATTTTTTGTAAATATAAACATGCATTTCTAATACTTTTTTCACACAATTTTACTTATTCACGGTTGTTACAAATAATGGTGAATAGGGAAATTCGCGAGTTTTTGGCATTTCGTATTAAGCGAGGTCAACTGTATTAATATTGCAAAGCAGGTAAGGAATATGCAGCAAGACAATCAACAATATTCTTTACATACTGGAAATAAAATTTTTTAAAAGACTTATAAAGCATCATTCTCCATACAGCACAATTTCTCTAAGCAAAAGAGTAAATTACTTAGAAAAAAAACTTACTAGAAAAAAAACCAAATATTTCATATTGCAAAAAATAGAAAGTGTTCTATAGGGAATTTACACTGGGGGTCGTGCACAAATGGTGTCACGCTTTTCTCCCCATATATTTGACTCCCCCTTTCTCACAATATGTCACACTTCAGCGAACCCTCGTCCCCCTTCGTCACATGTCACGCTATGTTCCATAATTCATGATGTCACGCTTCTTGTTACTAGAAACCCGCTCGTTACACTTGGTCACAATTTCACGAATCCCTCTCTCCCCCTCGAAGCGTGACATCATTTATGAATGGAGGGACCATTCATAAGTGATGTCACTCTTGGGGGGAAGGGGGTTCATGAAATTGTGACAAAGGGAGGGGAGGGCTAACAAGAAGTGTGACATCATGCAACATAGCGTGACATGTGACACAGGGCAGGGAGTCCGCTGACCAGGATGCTTGGGTTTATCAATAAGGCTATTTCGAATAGGTCTAAGAAAGTTGTATTGCCACTATACAGAAGTTTGGTAAGACCTCATTTGGAGTATGCTGTTCAGTTTTGGTCTCCGCACCTAAAAAAGGATATTACCCTATTGGAAAGGGTTCAAAGGAGGGCTACTAGATTGGTAAGTGGTCTTTCAGACTTAGATTATGAGGTTAGGCTTAAAAGGCTCAATATGTATAGTCTTGAGCAAAGGAGAATCAGAGGGGACATGATTCAGTTGTTTAAATTCATTAAAACGGGAAACGTTGATGGACTACAGCTATGTGCTGAAAGTAGAACCAGAGGTCATTGTTTTAAACTTTTCAAATCTCAGGCTAATCTTGAAATGAGGAAAAACTACTACTTCAATAGGGTTGTAGGCAGTTGGAATAGTTTACCGGAAGCGACTGTTAAATGCAGTGGGGTAAAAACTTTTAAGAAAGCTCTTGATGTTCATTTGGTGACTGCTAAATTAACTAGGACCAGCCTAGCTGGGCCCTGAGCCTGTTGCTGGTCGTCACTTTTGTATTTGTATTTGTATTTATATTATTATGACAAAGGGGAGAGTCAAATATATGGGGAAAAAGCGTGAGATCATTTATGAAAGGCCCCTAAGGCAGTATTACAGCTTTTCTCATAAATTTAAAGCTTTTTATGAAACATCATAGCAACGCAAGTTTGAAAGAATGAAGGTACCGATTGTCTTTTTAAATGCAGTTAGCAAATTCTGAAGCAAGAATGAATACCAGGCATAGAGAACATAATACAGTAGTGCCTCTTTTAAGAGCAGGGTTCGTGTTTTTTTTTTTTATTATTATTATTTTTTTAAATCGAAAAAAAAAAACGGATTTTTTAAAAAAAGACCTTAAATATTTTGAATATTTATTATGTTACATTCATACAAACAATATGGCATATTAATCAATATGCAAAAATACAATTTAAGCTATTTTCACAGCAATAAATATTTTTTAATAATTATTATAAATGAATTTTAATACAAATGCATTGACTGAAATGAAACTTAACCCTACTAAGAATAATAATACACTCACTACAGAGAAATAAAAACTTAATCTGAATTATTTTGCTGTTGAAAGCTGAAAAAAGTAACAATTGTGTGTACTTCATTTTTACATTGAGTGTACTTTATTAATTTTTCTATTTAAAACTGAAAAAGCCTGAAATATTTTTACCCATTTAGTAAAATACTCATATGCTCACACCATTACTAAAAACTGAAACTTTTTGTTTCAATAATATATCTTTATTGAAAACTTCTCTGATAAAAAAAATATTTTAGAAGGAAAAAAACTTGAACTATTAGTGGACATGGATGAAACTTTAAGGATACATATTCTACATTCTAACAGTTGTTGTTTTAAACACTATCATCCTGAATTATTTATTGAGTGGCATTGATTAAATGGATCGAAAATACTATTTTAAGATAAAAAACACAATGGTTACTGATTATTATGAATTATAATTTGAATGATGGATTGACTTGAATTTATGCTTTCCTGTTAAGTGCTTGAAGAATAAGAGAAATATTGTACTTAAAAAATAGTAATTAGTTCTAAACTTCTGAAATATGTTATGCACAGGGACAGATGGACCTTCGAAGTTTTGTTTGAAACAGTGGTTGTAATTGCAACATATTTCATTTTTACAACACTTTCTAACATTGTAAAATCAATGATTTTTTTGAAAAGAAAAAAAAAAAACACTTGATTTATATCAATGATTTTTTTTTTTAAATCACTTGATTTAAATCAGATTTTTTTAGAAAACCACTTTATTTAAATCAATGATTTTTTAAAAAAAATCACTTGATTTAAATCAACGAACCCTGTTTAAGAGATATTTTTTCTGGTCCCAGTCCCTTTGAACAGGAACTGCAATATTTACCTCTGAATAACAGACACTCTAAGGGACATTCACAGAGAAAAATGTCAAAAACTAAAGTGATATAAGAAATATTTACTGGAAGCTGAGGTTATTTTTTCTCCTAGAAATTAGGGGGAGCATTAGTAAAGAAACACGTTTGTATTAAAAAGTGCCTCCAAACTTGCGAACGATTCCTCGCTTTGGTATTATGGAATACCATGAGGGCTCAGCACCGACCAGTTGTTAACAAGGTTTTTATGCAAGCCTTATTGCCAAATTACATACTACAAAACATATTCATCTAATGGATTACTTCCAGGGTTGGCAAGTTTTTGACATGTGACAGCTTTAACCGGTTTTAACCATGGTTAAAACCGACTTGTCAAAAACCTCCCTGTCAAAAACGCGAAAGAGTGCCAAAAACCTAATTTGTAAAATAATTATCAAAGATATGATTTAGCATAATTGGATAGACTATAATCAATAAATTTTAAATAAAACAGCATAAGCACATTAAAACTGCCGAGTATAATAAACTACAAAAATATATTCTTGCTGTAGCACAGCCGGAATCTATGCCTGAGACTGATTTTATTCAGAGGAATTGTTTTTAAAAATCAGTTAATTGTTTTTTAAGTGTACAAACACGGGTTTCTGTTTTCTGATGTTGTAGGAGGGGATTTAACTCCTAAAACACATCTTTTGCTGTGCCCTACCAGTGCATTCTTGAGATGCATTCTATTTGTAGAATATTTCGTGAACGTGAACTGATAACAGACTATAATGTGACAATTTTTTAACAGAAAGTGTCAAACACTTATTTAATGAATCATTTTATTGTGAATGCATACTTTTAATTACTTTCAGCAAAAATGTACAGTTAATAAATCCTTAATTATATTTGTAGTAATTAAATTTGTGTAGGTTTAATCTGATATTTTGCAGAAATAAATTTAGATTTTAAAACTTTTTATGGATAGAAGCAGAAAGTAATCCATCACAATTGAAATCTAATGAAGGTATGTACTTCCCCAGGATAGGGCATATTCAAAGATGCTTTTCTACAGTACAAAGAAATATTGACACTAAAACAGCTTTTTTTAATTTTCCCCCGTATTCTTGTCAAATATGCAAAAAATCCACACCAGAAATACATGTAATCCACACCAGAAAGAAATACGTGTAAAAAATTGAAAATGAAGTCATAAACAAATAAAAGTATATAAACTAATATTTAATTATAATTCAATGTATACTAAAACTAAGGAACATTATAATTAAATAAAAACAATGCTGTATCTTGCTATTATTAACAGCCTCCTTTTTATTTTTAGCATATTTAAAATGTATTGGGGTTTTTGATGGTTTAAACCAGTTAAAACCTGGTTGAAACCTATGTCACGTCAAAAACTAGTTTTTGACGGCTAAACCCCAACCCTGATTACTTCAAATAAATTTCTGTAAGTAACAAAACTTTGCCAATACAATGTTTTTGCCAGGACTTTAGTTTTTTGATGAAAAATTTATTACTTTCAATAATTTTGATTTTATTTTGTATGCATGAAACATTTTCAGCATTTTAGCTTAAATATTAACACATATGTTTATTATTTAATCAAACTAATTCAATACAGTACAGGCGCATGCATCCATTTATGAACCTAAGATCAAGGGACACCTCTATTTAAGGGACAAAATCACCAGCCCGCTTAGTGTCCCTTACTGAGAGGTTTAACTGCAATTTCTTTTGGATGGTGTGGCATTATGAAAGATAAAGCAGATTATTAAGTTGAAAAGTTTGTGTTTCCACAGAGCTTGCAACTTTAAACTATGCTAATACTGATAAATTTCAAACATCACTGGAAATGTGTGTTTACAACCTAAATGCCATGCAATAGTGAAAGGAGTTGAAAATAAATATATGAAAAAATATAGGAGAAAAGAACAACAAAGAAAGATTCTGTAAAAGTATAAATCTGAAAGATATCATATTCCAAGCATAACTAAAAGACAAATTTAATTGGGAGAGTGAAATGATTTACCCTGAGAAATCAGGGTAACTGCAATAATTTAGGGTAAATGTTAAATGTCAACTATTACAGCACTTATCAAGGAAAATCCTTACGTGATAGAGAAAAATGGTTCTCATTTTAGAGTTCAGCGTGAAAAATACTTCTAAGATCAATTAACAAAGTCTTAGGGGCAGAAAAAAGGTTTTTTTTTTTTTTTTTTTTTGTAGACCAGTGTAATTAAACATACACCCAAAAAAATATCAATTTTCTCTGAAATTTTTCGAATCTTCTGAAGGGGACACTTCCAATTGGTCAATTTTTAAGGAGGGGATCTGAGAAGTTTGGGCGGGAATCCCGCTCTGAATTTTAGACCCCGACTACGGTATATAAGTAATTTTCAAATGCTCCCACCCCTCCAGGCCTGTTATTTGGGCCATCAGGAGGGGGGGGGGGGAGAGCAATTGACCCTCCCGACTTAAAGAAACACATTGATTTTATAAATGTTTTAATGTATTTAGTAGTTTTTAACCTATAATATGCATTGGAAAGAAACCCTTTGCCCCCCTCCCAATATTATGACAATAGTGGATTTTTAAAATTCATCCTGAACTTGAGTCAATTTAAAGCACAGCTTTTAATTGCTTGATATTCCATTTTACATTTTCACATTAACGAAAAAAGTTCCACTGCATTCTACTGTGTGATCATTCAGAAAACACTGATTCTGGTATTTTTTTTTTTTTTACTATAGTATTTTTAATCAATAGATAAATTTTCTGTATTATAATTACAATTCTGTATTTTTTTATCGTAAGACACTATTTTTGGCAATCAAACTGTTAAGTAATAAAGAACGCATGCAGAAGGAGCCTTACCTATCGGTGACATCTTCTGCCAGTTGCAGGGAGCACTGGAAGTTGATGTAGGTGCCACCAGGTTGCGCTACCAGCACATAGGGGCTGCCGTCCGGGCATGGATTCAGCGATATGGATCCTATCTGTGGAACAAAAAATGGAAATTAAATACATTAATTCAGTCAATGCAATATTTGCAGTGTGCTGAATATCTAAAAGGACAGAACAGACAGTCTCAATCAGTGTTCATTGATTTAAATCAGCTTGATTTAAATCAAGTGATTTTTTTCCTAAAATCATTGATTTAAATCAAGAGATTTTTTTTTCTAAAATCATTGATTTAAATCAAGAGATTTTTTTTTTCAAAAAAATCATTGATTTTACAATGTTAGAAAATGTTGTAAAAATAAAACATGTTGCAATGATAACCACTGTTTCACACAAAACTTCCTAGGTCCATCTGTCTGTGTGCGTAACATATTTCATAAGTTTAGAACTAATAACTATTTTTTTAGTTTTACAATATCATTCTCATTCTTCAAGCATCTTAAGAGCAAAGCATCATTCATTCAATCATTCAAATTAGAATTCATAATAATCATGAACCATTTCGAGTTTTTTATCTTAAAAATAGTATATTAGATCCATTTAATAAAGGCCACACAATAATTCAGAATGATAGTGTTTAAAACAACAATTGTTAAAATTTAGAATATGCATCCTTAACGTTTCACCCATGTCTCAAAATAGCTTAAGGTTTTTTTTCCTTCTAAAATATTTTTTATCATAAAAGTTTTCAATAAAGATACTTGATTAAAATAAAAAGTTTCAGCTTTTAGTAATGATGTGAGCCTATGATTTTACTAAATTGGGTAAAACATTTCAGGCTTTTTCATTTATAACATAGAAAAATGATTGAAGTACAGTCAATGTAAAAATTAAGTACACACTATATTATTACTTTTTTTTTCAGCTTTCAACAGCAAAATAATTCAGATTAAAATGTGTTCATTTTCTCCATACTTGTGAGCGTGCTATTATTGCGGTGGGGATAAGTTTCATTCGAGTCATGCATTCATATTAAAATTTCTTTATCATTATTATTATTAAAATATACTCATTGTTGTGAAAATAGCTTAAAGTGTGTTTTTGCATATTGATTAACATGCCATATTGTTTCTATGAATGTAACTTAATAAATATCCAAAATATTTAAGGTCTTTTCTTAAAAAATAAAAAAAAACTGATTTAAATAAAAAAATCCGATTTAAATAAAAAAAATCCGATTTAAATAAAACAAATCCGATTTTTTAAAAAATATATAAAAAAATCATGAACCCTGGTCTCAATTCTAATTCCTGAAAATAACTCATCTTTAAATTTTATTTTCTACACCATGCTCTTTTCCAATAAATGATATTTTTATTTCTATCCATACTCCATAAAAATGAGATATACATTTTACAGCATTCAAAACCAGATTTAGATTAGTTTTCAGACTACTTTTCATGACTTTAGCTTGAACACTGTATGACATAAAACAATTTGAACATTTTTTAAACAATAATTGAAAATTTAACAAATAACACGGATTGAAGTTTTAAAAACTTCCAGTAGAAACTTAAGCAGTCATAAAAATACAAGTGAAAGGCTATTTTCAAATTGGCACCAAAATGGACCTAAAAATAATGAAACTGCTGCATCTACAATTTAGTAGAAATTAGGAAATAAAGACACATGATTCTAATGTTTAATTCTGTAACTCAAATGCTCCTAACTAGCAAACATGGAATTTTTTGTAATTCCTATCCCTAGCTTTTGTACTATATTAGCAAAACAGGTAAATATTTGGAAAAAAAAAAAATTTCAAAGTGATACTAGGCTATACAGAATAGATAGGTATGAGGTTTTTATTCTGATCTCGAAGTTGCAGCACTCGAAGCAGTCACCCATTGTTCACTGTGATTTGTTCTAAATAAACTGAAGTACCATAAAATGAAGTGACGGAAATCCTAAATACTATAACACTTTGCACTAGATTTCAAATAAATAAAATTTGTACGAAGCTTGTTGAATTAAATTAGTTTCGCTTATGCATCAGTTCAAGGAACTGAGGGGTAAAAAAGTCATCAGTGAGAGAGAGACCTATCAATGAAAATAGACTATTTTAGATCCCACTAAATGTAAAAGAAAATAAACAGAAAAAAAAATTAAAAACAATAGTTTCAATTCAATGAATTTTATTTGCCAGTCAAACACAAAAGTGAAGCTATAAAAAATTGAATTTGAGTAACTGATATGGTTTTTATCATTTGAAGTACTTGAAAAATGGAAACTTATTGTTTTTCAACACTAAAAACCTTTTCACACCGGCACTAGATCAGCATTTTGTATGAGATAAATCTATTGGCAACGCATAAGTGAGATATTATTGCAATTAAATTATCTTAAAAACACACAAATAAGAATATGAATATTGACCAACCTGTTCAGCAAATTCCCACTTGTGCAGACCAACCAATTTACCGGTCGTATCGTTGCGATCCTGAAACGAAGAAAATTCCCATATCACTCAGGGTGTCTACAGATTTTCAAAGTGAAATTTCGGGACTTTTTCAGGATTTTTTCGTGACTGTTCGGTGATGCATAAGTACTAGATAGCCCGCTCAGATGTATGAAATTAAATAATTTAGATTCTGGAATCAGATTCTGGATATTTAAAAGTCTGTTGGATACTGGATATGTTCTGGAGGTAACCAGTCTCCTTGTAGGGAAAATTTTCACGACCCTTTGGATACTTTTCTGGCCGATTGGTGCATTCTTGACTTTTTTAGAACTTTCTTGACCTGTCAACAGGGTTTGAAATTAGGATGTAAAATTAGGCGTCATCGGTATCTAGATTTTTTTTTCAGTTGCCAAAAATGTCCTTCTAGGCATAATTTAAAGATAATTCAAAATGCTTAAGCAGAGGTATCGACTGATGACTGTTAAGAAAGCAATGCAATTGTTAAAAAGCATCCCAAAGAATCACAATTTTACTGAGAAAAATTATTGACAAGGAAATGAAAAATTTTCAAAAAAATATTTCTATTGGAAACTTTTGAGAAGTTGGCGAGTTTACTTCAGTTTATGCATCCACATAAATGTTTATTTTAATCAGCCCTTAATGAAATAAAATATGGGTTAGTTGGCTTATCTAGGCTATCAAGTGTTTTCCTTTTTTGAAAGTAAAAATTCTCAGTAGAAAGTCAAGAAGTAAGGATAGTTTTCACAAGTTTCGGAAAAACTCAAAACACAGTATAAATATACAAAATTATATATTAAAAAAAAAGACAACTGGATGAAAAATTACAGTTGTCAAACTAAAATTTTTATAAAAATTTATGTGTCAAAAATGACAACTGAATGTGAAATCGCTGTTGTCAAGCAGAAAATTTTGCATGCAAAATACGACTACCACTAGTTTCGAAGCCTACCTGTAGGCACTCTGAAATAGCCATTTGAAAACTTTGCATCCAAAATTAGATTTTTATGGTGCAGCAGCAACTATTAAATAAATATTTTAGTTTAAACATAAACAGTGTTCTTTTGATAAACAAGGATTTCAATTAATTAAAGATGTAGATTTTAAAAAAAAGAACAAATTTCATTTTAAAAAAATCAAGGAGGGACTAACTAATTAAAAATATCATTTTTTAAAAATATAATCAAACAAGAACCAAAGTTTATGAACAGTATCAGCCAGCTGACTTATATTAACAGAGTTTCTACTATGTGAGTTTAATATCGTCCACGGATAGGTTAATTTAAAATGTCATTTAATCTCAAAAAAATGTGCTTGAAAATGAAAACTAGATTTTAAAATGGTTAACATTTTCTGCTACAGTGGTTGGCAACCTAAATTGAGTGAAGATCTACTTTTCAAGTTTGGTGATTGAGGAAGGTGGGGGTCGGTGGGGGGGGGGGGAATGGTCACTACTTTTAGTCTCTGCTTTTTAAGTAAAACACACATTGCAAAATACCGTTACGTACTTCAATTAATTCTCGCCGAGAGCATAATTAATGTGTTACGACCGACATTCCATATTATTGGCAAATATTTTTTTAGGTCCGGTACATGGTTTGATATATTAATAAACATTTTCTGAAAAAGAAAAAAAAAAGGTTCACCTTTTAATTTAAAGGTTTTTTTTTTTTTTTTTGTCTTTTTTTCAAAACTAAACTGCCCGAAATGAGCTCTCAATCGACCTCATGCTGTTAACCACTGTTTCAATGCCTCTCTTTAAAAAATATATTGTTTTTGACTTTAAGGGAAAACAGTAACAACAATTTAGCTTACAACTAATAAAATAATTTTTATAAAAAAACAGAACCGACTTCAAATTAAAAATTGCGCTAAAAAGTAAAAAATAAATTCATTCTTTAAACAACATCAATGTGACTTTTAAACAGTTTTAGAAGTCTGTGCAAAATTAGGATAGATAAAATATTTTGTAATCATGAATCAATTACAAATATATATATTTCTGCAGAATTAGCAACAGTTCCAATATGAAGTAGCAAATGGTATAATGGTAATTAGACCCATAATTTTGCACCGACTTCTAAAACTATGTTTAAAAGTCACATCGATGTTGTTTAAAGAATGAATTTATTTTTTACTTTTTAGCGCAATTTTTAATTTGAAGTCGGTTCTGTTTTTTTGTAAAAATTATTTTATTTTATTCTTTTTAGTGTAAATACATTTTGTATATAAATACTCTATTTTTTAAAAAATCCATATCAAAAGGCAAAACTTCTTTAAATGAATGGCACTAAAAACTAATCATTTGCATGATAAATTCCCTTTTGAAGTCTGTTTTAGCAAACAAACTGATTGGATTAATTTTAGCCACAGAGAAGCCTTCAGTCAAATTCTTGCTGTAATTTCTTCTAATATTACAGCCCATGACAACAAACATGTTTTAAACAATGCTTTTATATTTATTAATAGATTTCCCAACAAAAAAAAAATCAAGCCAAGCCTTTCCAATTAAAATAAAAAATACTTATTTTTCACTCGTAATGTTTTTCCTAAAAAACAAATGTAGGCAAATTGATTTGCAATATTTGAGTTAGACGACCCTCCATAAATTAAAGAAAAAATCATCAAAATCGGTTCATTTAGTCAGAAGTTATGGATGAAAAGACAAAAAAAAAATTACTACATTTCTGCCCATTACTTTTGTTCTAATTATCGAATATGGTCAAACAAAAGTACGGGACGTATGGGAAACCACCCCTGATCTATTGAAAAAAAAATCATGAAAATCGGTTCATACGGTGCGAAGTTATGAGTGGACAAACAAACAAAAAAAAAAAACGACATACATACAATACGAATGTATAACCTCCTTCCTTTGTGAAGTCGGTTAAAAAGAGAAGTTAACCGTTTCCCTTACTTGTCCAATCCCAACCCATCGATAGGTCCTGAGCACATGGTCAGTCAAACCCAACACCAGCTCCAGTTCACCATCACCATCTGTGCCAACAACAAGGATGATAGTATTAAAGATAAGATCATTCTTAAGCAAGAGTAAATATCACGCTTAAAATCATGTACTTTATAAACGTGTATATGCTTATACTTAAAATTGCATAATCAAAATCATTCTTGAGCATTTTAACAAAAATTGCTAAATTTATTACAATTAGCAACACAATCACATATTAAGATTTTAAATGAAGCAGTATTGGAAAACATTTATTACCCATTTAAATCCATATCATAAAATATTTTGGTTCCGAATATTCTTCAACTAACGTTACTTAAAGAAAAGAGAATCAAGATTAGCTTTTAATAACTGTAATATACAACCACATCTTGAAATGATCGTAATTCTAACAACTGACAAAACTTGAGCTAGATACTATTCAAATAAAATAAATGCAATTGCTGACGCAATAAATGCAAATGATAATATCATAAGTCTGTCCCTTTTCTGTCAAGTGATTTATAAAAAGAAGATGGCAAACTTTCAGTCACCTCTTTAAAAAAATTCCTCCCCTTAACAAAATTTTGTAAAATTATTTAAAAAATAACTAAGCTTATAAGTAAAGAAAAGTTAAGGGACAAGGTTACTCACACCCCTGAAATGAAGATTTTATTAACAAAACAAAACATAAAATTAAAAGTTATCTAGGGGCCGTTCATAAATGATGTCACGTTTTTTCCCCATATATTTGAACCCCCTTCCCCCTTTGTCACAATACGTCACACTTCAGCAAGACCCCCCTCCCCCCCCCTTGTCACGCGTCACGCTATGTTGCATAATGCAGGATGTCACACTTATTGTTACCCCACCCCTCCCCTTGTCACACTTTGTCACAATTTCACGTACCACCCTCCCCCTCTCGAAGCGTCACATCATTTATGAATGATCCCCTACCTAACTCCACACTTAATTCATTTGTGTATCATTTAACAAAATAAATAATGAACCCAATAACTAATCACAGCACTTTTAATCAGAAGGTTGTTTTCCAAAAAATTTAGTTTCATTTTTTCTTCTTCTTCTGGTCCACTAGTATTACATACAAACAGAACTTTTGTAACACAAACATTCTACACCATTTGCTTCAATAATCCTTTAAAGAGTATTTTCAAAATATTCTTTGGCCACGTATTTCCCATTCTTACACAAATTCATTTCAAAGCAATTATTGTATGCTTTTTCTCTTTCATTAAAATTACAAAAGCAAATTCATGCATATTTAAAATAATAGCATGTTTATATTATTTTAAGTGATTAATTTATTTTATTATCCCTATCTGGCAATAAAGAAAAAAAGTAACAGCATGTTCCTTGTAAAAGGGCAATTTCAAATGATAATAAATTGATAAGTGATAAAGTAGAACTAAAAACTCTTTAATCTTAGTTCTTTCTTACTAAAATTTTTAGTAATTTATTCTTCTTCAAATTGCAAGTACCATAGCGTAACATCTCAATATAACAATCCTTAGGAGATTCAGTACAATTAACAGTTTAGACGGACATTATATCATTATGACTTCAAATATTATTATTATAAAGGGATTTATTGTCGTATTGGATATTGTGCTGAGGTTTTTATTGTATAAAAAAAGTTATTTTTTTACAATGCTGTATTTATAAGAGTAATAAATTAGTATTCTTATGATTTAATTATTTTATTTTTAATGGCCACTTGTTGAATTGCAAATTTTTACTATGCAAAAACGCACAACATTTATAATTTTAATTTCTGATATTTATTCACCAAACTCTTATTTTCTAAACTAAAAAATGAAAAGTTTTATTGACTAGCATTACAATGATCAGATGCCTCAAAACCATACCAGTCAACATTTTAAATTTTTGTATTATTAAAACAAAAATGAGTGTTTTCATGCTCATTACATTTTTCACAATTTTCTCTTGTTTTACAAGATTGTTTTGTTGAATGCTATCATTTCTTCAATAAACTGGATTAATGCTCACGAAATTTCAGCAATATTTCCCAAGTTTTGTTTGATGACAAGATCATATATGCTTTCCCAATGCAGACTATTTTCTAATTTTTCACAGGTAGGAAAAACTGAATATTTCTCAGCAGGGTTCATACTCAAATACCCAAAAAAATTTCCATGACTTTTCCAGGTAGATCCAAAGCAGAATTCCAGGTTAACATTCCAAGTAAAAATATTTATTAGCACATGCACTACTTGTACATTAAATATGCCAGCCATAACATTTTATATCATACAATGATATTAGCCTCATATTAAAAAATTCCACACCAGATGCTCATTAAGATAACAAACTTATAGTATAGAATTTCAAAAGCAAAATTTTATGAGACAATACTGCCAAAAGATATTAGCTTTTATATTTGCATCCATTTTTTTTTAAATTTAAATTTTAGAAAACTAATTTGAAACTATAAAACATACAATATAAAGAATAAATAAAATTAAAATGAGGATGATCCCAGCGGGGCAAATCAGCTTTTTAACCCTATAACAATGCATGAAAACAAATATTTAAAGAAATGCTGATGTAGGCACTTTTATGCCATGACAATATAATAATCACCATTATATAAAGAAAAACCTGTATAGGAAAAGGAAGGCGAATAAATTGAGGATCTGACATCACGACGAGCGTAGGTTCCAAGGGGCCCCTGGTGGGGGAAAAATCCCCGACTTTTCCAGGTTTTGTCAAAAGTTTATCTTTTTATCCAACTACTCCATGACTTTTACAAAGAATATTAATTTGCATGACTTTTCCAGGTTTTCCATGATTTCTAGGTAGAGTATGAACCCTGTTTCAGGACAGTAAATGCCAATTCCTACCAAGGGAAAACCCTGTCCAACCCTGAATATTAATAATAGTAATTAGGTCATACTTCTTTAAATATATAAGCGCCTTATTCTGTCTGTGTCTGTCTGCTATAGGATCCTAGGTCATTTTACCGATCAGGACCCCATTCGGCACGGTTCATGATTACGACCCGAGAAACACATTGCCGCAAAAATGAAAGTTGTGCCTCAATTAGTTTTTTTAAATCACTTTTAAAAAAATTTTCAATGATTTTTTTGACCCGCTTTATTTTACTTTTGCATTGTTGCCTCATTTCCCAACATATAATTACAGTTGCTGTGTGAATAAACAAATCAATCCAGTTGCCATTGTTATACAGTGGTACCTCCTTTAAGGGACACCTCCGAAAAAGGGACGCCTCTAATTAAGGGACATTTTTTCTGGTCCCAGTCCCTTTGAATAGGGACTGCAATGTATTTACCTCTGAATAAGGGACACTCTATTTAAGGGACATTCTTGGAGAAAATTTTCCAAAATTCAAGTTATATAGATAAGAAAATTTACTGGAAGCTAAAGTTCTTTTTTTTTTCTTTTCTAAAAATTAACTTCTGAAAGTTGGTATGAGTCCTATAAGCATGCACAAAGAAACAAGTGTATTTTAAAGTACTTGACAAAACCTACTTGTAAAGACTTTTCCCTCTTTTGTAGAGTGGAATACTTGCGTGTTCAGCAAGGACCGACAGTACCAACAAGTTTTTTTATGCAAGAATTGTAAAAAGTGCACTGAACGTCATTTCTACTGTATTGCCCAAATTATGTACTTTGAAACAAACCCATCTAACAGATTACTTCGAATAAATTTCTGTAAGTTACAAAACTTTGGCAATGCGAAATTTATGCTAAAATTTCAGTTTTTCAATGAAAAAATTTTAAATTTCAATAATTTCAACTTATATTTTGTATGCATGAGACATTTTCAGTATTTAAGCTTAAATGGTAACACATGTTTACTATTAAAAAGTTAAAATAAGTTAATACACTATATGTGTATGCATCAATTTATGAACCTCCGAGGAAGGGACACCTCCATTTAAGGGACAACATTTTCAGTCCCCTTAGTGTCCCTCATTGAGAGGTTTTACTGTAGTAACAAGTGTAACAACTATGCTAATAATAATCGAAACATTTATCTAACACATTGAGTGAGGCTTTGCTGCAACCTCCATTAAAAATGAATGTATACGCGAATTTAATGTAAGCCTTCCTTTCTTTTTAATTTACTTATTTATCCTCTGCGCTTTTCATATTTTTCTTATTAGAGTGGCAGCGCTCTTTTTTCCCAGTTTCGTTAAAACTGTTGGTTTGAAAAGCATAATAAAATGTTCAATATGTTCTTTCGATGATAAATATATATTTTTCACAAACAATTTGATTATATAGTAAATAAATATATAGTAGTGTGGGGCAGTAAGCAAAGGGGCATCCTCGCCGCCTGACCCGGGTCATTCAGTTTGAATGAGCAGACACCTTTGCACAAATCATTTTGATTACAATTTATAATATCTAGAACAGTGGTCATTTCGCATGCCCGCGGGGTTTACTAGTTCGTTATAATTAAACAGCACTTACCAACATCTGCCAGGAGGGCTACTTTGGTATTTGCCGGCAATGTTTGTGAATGGAAGGGAGTCAAAGTCCTCTTTTCACCATCCTAAGTGAAAAGGAAAAATACTTTTTTAAAAATATAAATCACACATAAGCAGATAAAGACTAAAAGTTTCATCATTTTGCCTAAAATACTACTAAGAAAATATCAGAGGTCAAGTTGAAATAGGAGAACTTGCTCCAATCGGGATAAAAGATAACATTGGACTTGGATATCAAGACATGGTCTTATACAACAATTCAAAATTTTATTTCTCAGGCAAATTCTTCCAGTATTTTTGAAAGTTTCGCAACATATACGGAAATCACAAAAAAAAAAAAAAAAAATTACAATGGTGCCCGAGCATTTGTAAACTTTTGTCCAATTTCATGAAACTTTTCATAGTAAAATTTTATTTAAAAGAAACATAAATATACATTCTTTTAATGAACACTAAAAAAGCTTTTAATGAACCTATTAATTAAGATTAATTTAATAGAAATACTGTTTAAAACAAACTTTACACATTGAAAAAGAAAATATATATGAATGAGGTCATAAACTTTAAAAATAATGTACAAGTTTTAATTATGTTTTTTTTTACATTTGGGCATTTTTAATAAGTACTACAGCTTATAAATAACATTATATTATTTTACAAGATATATTTCACTGATGAAAGAATAAAAAGCAACCAACATGAGAGTTGATTAAGAATTCCTACATCAGAGTGTTGATCATTAAAATGTAGTCATTCAGTAATATTCTCAGTATAACTGATGTTGCTATCTTCCAAATTATTTTGAGTAACTAAAACTGCTAAGCATAGCTTAATCTTTTTTCTCCTGTATATGAAACTTTAGGGGTATTTTAGAAGACCATAATCTAGTCATTGCTGTATATCATAACTATAATGAAGGACACTTGCTATGCATCCATAAACTTCGATACAACAATACTTAGGGGATCCGACATAAATATAAGTAAGTGTAAGGAGACATATTCAGGGCACGATTTAAATTTTGAGTCACTATAGGCACAACTCATGTTTGGGGGCCCCTCATGCAACCAAAATTTCTTAAACATAATATTCAGTGTGTGTTTGTAAATCTTACGAGTCACATCAAAATTTGGGGGCCCCCAAAGCACAAAAACTAATTTTTTTTTTCAAATGTCTAAGAGTTAGGCTAACATTTGGGAGCACCCAACATGCAAAATGATTTTGTTTTTAAATTACAAAATGTTTGAATAAAAAAAGCCCCCAAAGTGCAAAATTGATTTTGTTTTTCAAATTTCAAATTGTCAGACCAAAATTTGGGGGCCTCCAAAGTGCAAACTCCTTGTGGATTTAAAATAAATTAATACAAATTTTCTGTGAAGCAACAGTTTGTTTTTGAAAGATGCTATTTTTAAATATTGTTCTAAAAAAATTTAAGTTACAAAATAATAATAATCAAAATTAGAGGGCCCTAGGCACGGGCTTAATGGTAAATAAGGACCTGGACATATTGCTACATTGAGGGTGATATCCTATTTATTCAAAATTAATTATCTCTGGATTTATATATTTATGATGTAGTCATAGTTCAGTGATAAAATTTTTCAAAAGTTATCATACTAAAAATAATTAAGAAAACCATAGTTCTACAAACAATTAAAACTGAATAATATCATTAACTTGAGGTGCAGTTTACATTTGAATGTGTGAAAATTCAAGAGGATAAAAAATAAATTTGTAGTAGAGGGAATTGTTGTAGAAAGACTTCACTGCATTAAACCCTTTCACACATGGTGGCTGCCAAACCTAGCTGCATAAACATAACTTTTTTTTTAACCTGTTAAATTTTTAAAGTTAAGACAAAGTCAAAAATTTTGCCTTCTTCAGTACACTTTAAATGGATGTCATTAAAAAACTATTTTACCTAGAAAGATAAAACTTGTACTCTTTTGTTCAGCACTTCTGGGGCATAATAAAATATATAACAAGAACAAATTACTCAAAAACAAGATTTCTCCGGTACACCAATACAGAAAAATCAGCAGGAATGCTAATGCTAAAATGAAGTAGCCAAGTTATAAATTTTAAAGACATTTACTGTCTTGGGAATCTTCAGTCACACATCCATGCACATTACTGTGCACAAAAATTGTTTTCATGAATATTTTATTGTATTTATGAATAAGCCAGGTTCATTTTATACGAACAAAGTTAAAAAGACGAAAATGCACTCACCGGAATGAGTCCGTTCCTCAGCTCAAAGATATTGCAGAATCCTTCACCACTGATACAAATAGCACAATTCTAAAAGAAACAAAAAAAGGGGGGGGGGGGAGATGAGTTCAAAGCACACTGCGACAAAGGTTCAATTCCCAATAAAGAGTGATTAAAAGTCCAAACCAGGGTTGACGGCAAAAACTCATCAAAAACTGTCATAGGAACCTCATTCATAGTTTCTATTAATTATTAGTGACATTTTATTTAAAACCAAACTACAAAATTGGATGAATCATAATTTGTGTATTATAAATAATTTGTATATTATAATAATATAATTGTAAAGGCAAATTTGGAAAACAAAATTTAATCATAAGAGCATTTTTCCAAGTACTATTTACATTTTTAATTATTTAAGCTCTTGCATTACAAGTAATGTTATGCATCTAAATATTAATTAGTTCACGTTCCACTATTATATTTTTTTATTTGTAAGGATTAAAGGTATTAATAGTTTGATTGCTTTATTAATGGTATTTTTATTTATAACTTTTTATTCAATATTTATAGCAGCTATTAATTAATTTATATTTTCAATAAAACTTGTTGAACCAAAATTATATTTTCGGGTTTGGGTAGGCTATACAATTTTTACTGACTAAAAACTGTCCTAAAGTTTACACAAGTGTCTAAAACCAAAAATCATGAAAAAATATTAACTTCAATTTGTTGCAAAAAAAGTTTAGACAGCTTCGGTACAGAATTTTGCATTTCTGACAACTGTCGTCTAAAACTATGTCAAAAAGGGGTTTTTGTCATGATGGTTTAAACCCTCAACTGTCAAAAACTTGCCAACCTTGGGAGGGGGAGGGGGGGGGGATTAGTATATGGGAACATGTTTTTCCATTTTTAAAACCTATTTACTAATTTAATACTCTTAAATTACCTTGGAATATATTAGTAGGAATTTCCATGTTTTAACTTTTATATATATATACAAATACACAAACGTTTATTACTAAATTATGCCAAACTTACAGAAAACTTAATAACATCAAAGAGAAACATTCTATGGAAATTTAAAATGTAAGCACTGAATATTTGATACTATTATTATCCTTCAAAGAAAGGTTTGTGATTTCTTAAAATTTAAATTATATTTTTTAAAACATACTTTAAATATTTTGGATTTTTATTATGCTACATTTACAAAACTTATATGACATATTAAAAAACATATTTTAAGCTATTTTTTAATAGAGACAAACAAATTTTAATAAAAATGAATGATTTAAATCAAACTGAACCTTATCAAGTATACCCTTAGGTATACTCTAAGTACACAATAAAATTTATTAAGCACATTTTTTTTCTTAAGTTTTAAAAAATAAGATAAATCAAACAATTTCATGTCATATGAAATTATATTTTTTAATGAAATATCCTCATTGAAAATTTTGATGAAGAAAAATTTAAAAAATAAAATAAAAAATAAAATTCTAAATAATTTTCTTTTCAATGCCAACTTTGTGGATTAAATACAACTTTCTGTATTATTTATTTAATAGATATAAAATACTATTAATATTATTAGAATAAAAACACATATAGTGTGAATCATGTTTATTATAAATTGTCATATAAAAGGTTGAATGAATTACACTTTGCTGTTGAGATGCCTAAAGAATAAAAGTAATAATGTGAAATTTAAAAAACAATTAGTTCTAAAATGTTGAAATATATTACACACACACTCAGACAGACAGAGAGACCTATAAAGCTTTCTTAATGGAAACAGAGGATGTAATATATTTTATGTTTCAAACACTTTATAGAAATGCAAAATGAATTTTTTTTTTAAATAAATAAAAATTCTTTAAATCAATGTTTTTTTGTAAATCAAGCTAATTTTAATGAACTAACCCAAATGCAGAATAAGACATGAACACATTTATGTTTGATTCTGATTCACTATTGAAAATATTAAAAAGATCCAAGATAAAAGAGTGGCCACTCAACACCTCCTCATGAAATTGAGTCTTAAAATGCCATTGCCAAATGTTTATTTTTAGATTTCAACGAATTTTTAAAATTGCACTCGAAGGTATGAATTGAGAAAAGTAATTAAAATGTTAAGCAATGTAAAAATTAAGTTATTCTTTCTCCCCTCGTTTTTGGACAGTTACAAACACAGGGTTCATACTCAATTAGCCAAAAAAAATTTCCATGACTTTTCCAGGTAGATCAAAGCAGAATTCCAGGTTAATGTTACAAGTAAAAATATTTATTAGCAAATGCACTACTTGTACATGAAATACGCCCCCCATAACATTTGATATATGCAATTATATTAGCCTGATATTAAAAAATTCCACACAGATGCTCATGAAGCTAACAAACTTATACTACAGAATTTCAAGTCTATAGAATTTCAAAAGCAAAATTTTATGACACAATACTGCCAAAAGATATTAGCTTTTATATTTGCATCCATTTTTTAATTTTTTTAAAAATTTAAACTTTAGAAAGCTAATTTAAAACTATAAAACATAAAATATAAAGAATGAATAAAATAAAATAAAAATGAGGATGATCCCAGTGGGGACAAATCAGCTTTTAACTCTATACTAACAAATGAAAACAAATTTTTAATAAACACCATTATATGAAGAAAAAACCTGTATAGGAAAAAGATGGCGAGTTAATTGAAGATCTAACATTGGGACGAAAGGGGTCCAAAGGGTCCCTGGTAGGGGAAAAAAATCCCCGACTTCATCAGGTTTTGTCAAAAATGTATGTTTTCCCCCGACTTTTCCATGACTTATGCAAAGGATATCCATTTCCATGACTTTTCCAGGTTTTCCATGTGGAGTATGAACCTTGTAAACATCATGAGAATAACATACACTAAATTTACATTTATTTTAATTACATGGTACAACTATGTTCCATTAAAACAGGATGAAAACTTCTCCAAGACATAAAAACAAAGCCAAATTCTGCCTTGTAGAAATGGAATATTTCTGACAACTAGATTTTTTTTTGCAATACTAAAAAAAAGTGTCCTATTTATTTTTTTAGTCTTAACCAAATTCCATATTTGTTTCAAAACTTAAAACAGCCATCATCCACTAGCAAATAAATTAAAACATTAGTGAAAGGTTTGCTACATATATTTATAAAGATACAAATAATAATAGAATGCAATTAATCTAAATACAAGTTCTAAACTCTTAATTTCAAAGGTACCCAATGGGGTACCTTTTAAAATACTGTTTATTAACTACTACTGTTTGTGCCATTTGAAAGCTAAAACACCCAATTGTTTTTGAAATGAATCAACACATAGCTTACTTTGTTTTAAACATGGAAAATGGTTAAAACAGCATTCATTAGTGTTTAAACTAATTATTAATTACAATTAATAAAAAAAAATTTTTTGTTATTTTGTTTTGTAATCATTTTTTAAATCAGAGAACCAAAAAATTGCATCAAAATTGCTTGTGTTTCATTCTGGGGTCTGAAGAAATTAAATGATAATGTGCCTCTTAACAATTACTTATAAAATGTAGTATCCATATACAACTAAAATTATCATTTCACTAATTGAATTTTAATATCATTCTACTGAAATAATTACCAGCCATCCATTAACAAAACTATTATTTCTAACAAAAGATTGAAAATTATTTGTCTGCAAATGGATCCATTCAGCAAATTCGAGGGTCGCGCAATTCAGTTCCACTTTCACTAAATTCCGAGCTACCAAATCGCACTTTTCCCAGAATTAGTTCTTAAACAGGTGGCAAACAATAATAAAAATATTTATCACTATATGTTTAAGTTTTGAATTTTTACAAGATTCTTTTTGAAATTCACTAAGAGAGGAGTGTTGAAAATTGTGGATCCACCCCTGAAGTTGTACCAATTACACTTTTACTGATAGTAAAAAAACACTCACCTTTCCCTTATTGAGGATATCGCCCACAAGAACGACCATCACCTGTCAATAAAAACACTATGAATTAAATATCAATATCATCAATGATGTGAAAAACAGAAAGTAGAAAAAAGTATACTGATGAAAATGGACATAATGGAAGGTTGAGCAGATTGTTTATCAAAAGAAGAATGAGAATTTAATTCATTGAAATTGACACGAAGCACAGTTTAGCAGAAGTGTCAGATATCAAAGGTTCGGCCAAGTTATGGCTTCAGCTGCTGTGCATTTTGAGCTTTAGCCTTAAACGCATAATATATATACACTATACGGTGAAACGTGTGTAAGTTGACCACTAGCAGTTGCAACACTTTAGTGGTCAACTTATAGAGGGTGAGGTAGAGGGTGAAGGGCAAATTCTGTTCCTGACAAAAATGGTCAACTGTACGGATTTCACTGTATATATATATATATATATATATATATATACAGTGAAACCAGTGTAAGTTGAAAACTTGCGGTGCAGAACTTTAGTGGTCAACTTATAGAGGGTGGTTTTTTTCTTTTCTTATTTCTTACACTGTGCATTTATTACTAATTAAAATATAGCTTCAAGTAATGACCTTACTTTAAAATAGTGATTAATTTTTTTCCCCACAATTATCTAAAATATCATTAAAAAGATTTAACTCGAATAATTTGCAATGTATCCTATACAACTTCAAAAGTAAAGTACTTGGTTATAATTAAGATAAATATATGTTATTAATTATGTCAGTTACTTATAGGATGCTAAAGATTTCCTTAAAAAATATTTTTTTCAAAATGGCTTTATAAGATCAAAGAAAAAAAAAAGAAACTTACTTAAAGAACAAAAGAGTGCTCATTGTAATTTTTCCCATTTGGTAAACTTACAAAGAGGTCTGGGCAAGCTTAATATGGATGTTTCATCCATCCAGACGAATACTGGTCTAACATTATAGCATGAAAAATATCCTGGAGAAGCTATTTCAATTTTTTATTTTTCCAAAAACAAACCAATAAATATAGTAATAATTTGGTGGTCTACTTACCAAAGGGTTTTTTATAATATTCCCACCCAAATTTGACCTTACATAAGTGGTCAACATAGACAGGTGGTTAACTTAGGTGGTGAAGTTATAAAGGTTTCTCGACATTATATAATATAGGGCTCATTCTGTTTCTGACAAAAGTGGTCCAATTAGAGAGATGGTCAGCTTACAAAGGTGGTCAACTTTACAGGTTTTACTGTATATATATATCATGGAGTACATTTGGTTCAATATTAAGCATGTTCTGCAATTAAGTTGATGTTTATAATAACCAACTAATATGATCAAATATTAAATCAAACAATGATTCAATTAGAAATGAGCTATTATTTATATCTAAATATTATAGCAGAAAACTGGACATTCTTAATGTAAGATTTTTGCATTTATGGTGAATTTGTTAAAGTAATGCAATGCATGCATTCTTTCTTACAAGTGAATTATTAATTATTAAATTCGGCATGCACTTTTTTCATTTAAAAAGCTGGGCTTTTCCTTTAAAGTAACACACGAAAGCAAAACTTTAGTTTACTCATCAATTTTCATTTTGCAAAATAAAAACAATACAATAGGCTTTTTCTTTTTACTACTCATTTTTATAATTTATTAATTAAAGTGCTTTTGACCCATTAAAGCTATTTAATAATCCCATTTAATTTTTATACATCAGTTTCAGCTCAACTTTAAGTTCTTAACAAGCGTTAAAAACACTTCCCCTCATCTTACTTGGGTGCAGAACTTTTTGATTCTTCCGTTTGCTTCAAATTAAAGAAAGAACCAACCTGTTCTGGGGCTCTGAATATTGCTTAGTAACCAAGAGATATTATGTTGTTGTTTGCTGTGGAGCTTGTGTAATTATTTTTTTCTTTTTGAGATTCAGTAAATAAATGTTTTGTGCCGTCGCCCGTATAGCTTTTTAATGTAGTTAAAAAACATTAATATCAATTTAAAAGTCACAGCTTTTCTCAAAAATCTAAGATTTATTACTTTACTTAAAACAAAATTTGTTCAGAATGAACTGATGAATACAAACATCCTATTAATACGACTTTTTGGTAGCATTTTGACTCATTCTTATCCATTTTTGTTTGCAGGTGAGAAGTAAGGTCAGCTAATTTCAGCTCACTGTGAGGAAATCTTTTAGCATCTGTTTTCGATTTCTCTTGTTCCTGACCATTTCCTAAACTGTAAGCAGTACAATGCCTATTGAGCCAAAGTACAAGGGTATTTTTGTTCCCCTTGTTTCTTTGGGCTTCTCCCCCCCCCCCCTCAAATAAAAAAGAGAAAAACTGCATCAAATGAAATAGGAACTATAATTCTACATTAAAATAAAATTTACCAATGAAATTATTATACAGTCAAACCTGTAAAGTTGACCACCTTTGTTAGTGTTCACATTTTTTTAAAAAAGGAGCAGGGCGCAATTTTCAAAAAGGGCATTTTCTGTGTAAAAAAAGGCACTTTTGAGTTGAAAAGGTACATTTTTCATTAAGAGAATAGCATAAATGCCAAGACCGATTTTGGAAAATGCAGAAGATAATCTAAAAATTTGCAGAAGAAATTAAATAAAATGCAGAAGATTTTACGCAATGCCAAATTATACCATGGATGATTAAAGTAACTAAAATTTAAGCTTTATCATCATTATTGAATATTTACAATTATTTTATGTTGATATTTTCAAGAAAACACATACTTATAAAATGAGGGATTTGGTCAAATCATAGTTTAAAAACAAATCTTTTGCCATTACTATTAATACAATAATTCAACACCTTTGATTATATTATCTATTATGAAATGCTGCAACTTTAAAAAGTAAATACTTGTAAGCAAATAAATTTCTTTCTTATTTCATGTGCAAAAAATAGTCATTTTCAAAGATATTGCCATGAGGGGGGAAATATTGCTAAACCGTAAACCAAAGTTGCGCCGAAGAGGGCACTGGCAAGAAGGTGTGATCATTCTGTGGTCTATGGATCAGTAGATAAACATTTGTGGCGTTCAGACTCAGTTCAGACTTGGTTTTTCAACGCATGTGCACCTTAATTTGGATGAGCTTGAAGATTCGCGAGTCGTACCCTTAGCAAAAATGAGGAAGATCTAACCATTAGCGCAGAAAAGCGTAAAATGGAGACTAAATGAGGAAAGCTTCTGCAAAATGAGGAAGGGATGGTAGCTATGGAATAGGTATTTTCCTAATTTCCCTAAAAAGGGCAGGGCACATCCAGTTTTCCAAAAAGGGACAGGGGCCATGCCCTTTGAAAAATGCAAAACAGTAATAAGTTGACATAGAGTTATTCATCAGTTAATATATAAATTTTCTTATGAAAAGTTTCATAAACTCGGAGAAAAGTCCAAATGCACTGTGATACCATTAAACCTTTGTAAGCTGACCACCTGTAAAGTTGACCACTTTTGTCAGGAACGAAATTAGCCCTATATGTTATAATGAAGGGAGATCTTTATAACTTGACCACCCGTCTATGTTGACCACTTATGTATGCCACATTTGGATGGGAGTATTAAGAAAAAAACCATTGCAAGTTGACTACCTAATTATTTCTATATTTATTTGTTTATCTATATTTGCAAAGATAAAAAAACTATAAAAAAAATTCTCCAGAATATTTTTTATGTCATAATATTAGACCAGTATGTGTCTGGATGGAAGAAACGTCAACGTAAAGTTTGCGAAACTTCTTTGTTGGTTAAGCATATGGGGGAAAACTACTATAAGAATTCCTTTATTATTTAAATAAGTTTCTTCTATCTAATGTAGCCAAGCCATTTTGGGAAAATACGTATTTTTAGAAAATCTTTACTATCATAAAAGTAACTTACATAATTAATAAGATATTTATCTTTATTTTAACTAATTTATTTACCTTTAAAGTTGTATAGGATACGTAAGACATTCAGGTTAAATTACTCTGATATTTTAGATAATTGAAAAAATAGCTAATCACTATTTTAAAGTAATGTCATTACATGAAGCTATATTTTAATTAATTATAAATGCATAGTGTAAGAAATGACAAAGAAAAATCCCCACCCTCTATAAGATGACCACTAAATTGCAGAACCACAAGTGGTCAACTTACACAGGTTTCACTGTAACATATTTTTCAACTTATACCCTGGATAGACCTGTAGAGCCATTCCATTTCGAATCAGGCAGGCAGGGTCTAAAACTTGTCACATGACCCTCACAGATTTTTAAAAAAAAATTACAGTAGTTACAACTAAGGGACATATGAAATATCCCAAAAGGATTTTGCAAAAATGAATTTATTTTTCTAGTTACAGACTTTTAAAATTTGGAACAATATTGGCCGTTTTCAGAAAATCAGCAAAACACTCACTTTCAAAATGGCCTCTGTTTCTAAAGTTTTTAACTGATTCAAATAATTTTTTTTCTATAAATAGTTAAGGTAGGGTATTTTATTCAGACACTAATTTTAAAGCTTTAGTTGGCTTCATTGAAAAAAAAAGTTTTTGTAGTGAAAAAAATTGCTTTTTTACCGATTTTATGATTTTTTTTCTTAGGAAGGAAATTCATTTTTGACAGAACAGAGGTGGCAATCTAACGTGCTGTTATGGAAGTTTTGTATCAAATTTTATTGTAAGCCTGAGATGCATGCCCCCTCAGAATTTAAAGTTAGAAATTTGAAAATGTTCAAAAATTAAGATTTTTGAAGTGTGATTACTCAAAAAGCCATTTTTAAAAAATTTTAAAATCTGCTAACTTGTTGCCCTTGAAGTACTTAATGAGCTTCTATGAATTATATTGTGCATTTTTGCACCATATGTTTTGTATGATTTTTCAAAAATGGCCCTTTGCACGTTTTTCAAAAAAGCCAGAAATTCAAACTAGTTCTTATTTAATCATTTTAATATAGGATTTAATCCATTTTTATAAAGAAATATACTATATTGTTACACAATTACTGCAGATAAATTGTACTTGACCATCTTAGAATTTAAATAGCCCCTTGCACAAAGTGTAGCTACTGTGATTTAATGCATGTTATTCTGTTCAATCCAAGTACTAGTTTTAAACTCACTCACTTTACATCAAATATCAAGTTACAGCACTGATATACATAGTTTTAAACATATATGTAGTGATGTACTTAAAGCAAAATAAGTAGATTCAAGTTCTTGAATCAATTCGTTATTAGCAAAAAAAAAAAGGAAACACTAAGAGGGTTCACATGGTGTTATATTTCTTACTTTCAGCATTACTTTATATTGGTCTAGTTCCCTTCCCGCCCCCCAGATTCTTCTGGCTATTGAAACATTTTTTTAGATTATCTGTGTACAAATTATTCGACAGTGTCCCTAAACCATCGTTGATACATTCGTAATTTGTCCCATTCAATAATTGTCATTCACACGTTCAGTAAATTTTCCTATTTAGAAATTGTACATTGAAATATATGTTTAAGAGGCTGGTAGTTTTCTAACTGCTTCTCACTTCTTTTTTGCTCGTGCGCCCCATGTAAGCATTACTATTTTATGGATTTTTACTATTTAGCAGTATTTTATGATAGCCAATAATGTTTTGATTGTATTTCTACGATAAATTTTACATTTGCTGTTACATGGTATTTGATGTAAAGCGTGTGAGTTTGAAACTAGCAATCGAATGAGCAGAATAACATGCATTAAATCACGGTGGCTACACTTTGTGCCAGCTCTATTTAAATTCTAAGAAGGTTAAGTACAAATTATCTGTAGTAATTGTGTAACAATATAGTATATTTCTTAATAAATATTGATTAAATCTTATATTAAAGTGCTTAAATAAAAACAAGTTTGAATTTCTGGCTTTTTTGAGAAACGCACAAGAGGCCATTTTTGAAAATTCATATAAAATATCTGGGGCAAAAATACACAATATAATTGATAGCAACTCATTAAGCACTTCAATGGCAACAAATGAGAAGATTTTCAGATTTTTTAAAAATGGTTCTTTTGAGTAATCACACTTCAAAAATCGTAATTTGCGAACATTTTCATACTTCAAACTTTAAATTCTGAGGCTTACAATAAAATTTGATACAAAACTACCATAACAGCACTTTAGATTGCCACCTCTGTTTTGTCAAAAATAAATTTCTTTCATAAGAAAAAAAAATCATAAAATCGGTATAAAGGCGATTATTTCACTTCAAAAACATTTTTTTCTTTATCAATGAAGCCAACTAGAGTTTTTAAATTAGTGTCTGAATAAAATACCCTTTCTTAACTATTCATAGAAAAAAAATTATTTCAATTGGTTAAAAACTTTTGAAACAGGCCATTTTAAAAGTGAGAGTTTTGCTGATTTTCTGAAAATGGCCAATTTTGTTCCAAATTTTAAAAGTCTGTAACTAGAAAAATAAATTCATTTTTGCAAAATCCTTTTGGGATATTTCATATGTCCCTTAGTTGTAACTACTGTAATTTTTTAAAAAACATCTGTGAGGTCTTACATCTGACATCCTCTGCCTGATCTGAAATGGAATGGCTCTGTATTGTTCTGCAGATGTATAAGGTTTAAAAGATACCACTTTTGGCGATCACTCACCATTCCGAGGCCTTTGGCGTCTGCAGAGGCTCGACGACTCTGACCCTTGAACACGGCCATCTCCCCCTGGAGATTGCCCACCACAAGCTCATTGTCCTGCAAGAGGGAGAGATTAAGTAAATGTTTCCTCTATAGCACCTATTCTGCTGAAGTACAAAAAACTCTAGTTTCTATCAGAAAGGATCTAACATCTTAAGCAAGACTGAGTAAAAAGTGTCTCACATTTTTTCAAAATTAATTCATACATTAGTTCATTCCCATGGGTGATTCTAAACGGGAAAAAAAATTTCGGAAAAAGTATGAGCCATCAATTAAAACAAATGTTATATACTTAGGTTAAGAATCCTCCCCCCCCCCCCCCACCCCTTCAACATTACAGTACATGTGCAAATATATATATAGGCTAAAAAATAATCCTTCAAGTAATTCAATTGAAGGTCTCATATATTAATATAAGAAGTCTTTTTTTTTTTCTGGAAAAAGTCATTGTATTAAAGTTTTTATAATAGTGCAAAATATTTTGTCTAAAGGTAGAAAGAAAAGCATATATAAATTGTCAATAAAATCTTAAGATTAATAAATTTAAAAAAATTCGTAAACCAGTTTTTTTTTTTTTTTTTTTAAATTTTTGGAAAGGTCGGAGAAGTTTGGATAAGAATCCCCCATGTTCATTCCCACTGTACCTCTGCCTTCACTTTTTAGAAGTAACTTTACAAAAAACTTTTTCAACATGTAAGCTTTGTTTTAAATACAGTAGAACTTGGATAATTCGAAGCTGAAGGGAGACCAGTTAAACTTTGAACTATCCAAAACTTCGAATTACAGAAGTCTAATTTTTGTAGCTTAATTCAAGGCTCACGAATGCCCAATAATATTATTCTGTCAAAAACAACGTCAATAATATTTTCTGGAAAATGTCAAGGCACTAATGTATATAAAATAATTAAACATTGTATTTGTCAACAAAATAAAATTTATTTTGTACATAAAAGGATAATTTATAATACGAAATTAGGAATATATAAGAGTATGGTACTACTGTGATATAATCCCCCCTTGGCGACATTCGAGCTAGCGCGCCAATTTGTAATGATTTTCGGTTGGCGATATCTTTTCGTTTCAGTGGTAACCCAGCGCCATCACTGTAGGCTGACGTAATGTGTGGCAACCCTAAGTGGATGATGCAATGGGAGTTTTTGGGTGTGATGGTTGGACATTTAGAAAGTTTTCTTTTACTAATAAGTAGCTTTTTAGTATTTTATTTTATGGTTAAAGTTTGTGGAGATATTTCCTGTTGCTAAAGGAAGAATGTAAAGTGTTATAGTGAATTAATTCAATTGTTTTCTATTATGGCGAGATGAACGAATTCATATTAGTTTGTTAAGGCACCCTTTTTCGAAACTGACGGAAACGTGGTTTGGAGTATGTGCTATCTGAAGCACAAAATTGTTTTGGTTGATAAGTGCATAAGTTTGGTTACTTGTGACTAAAAGCAAAGAAAAATTAAGTGGTAATTTTCGGAACATTTCGTCATATTGGATTGTAGTAATTAGGGGCGTTGCTAGTTTTGATAAAGTGGGTTTCCGTTAGTTTAATGTCAAATGTATTTGAAGTTTTCCTTGGAATTGCGCGATATTTTTACTATGTTTTTCGTTGAATAATGCATATCATTTTATGTAATGATAACTAATTGCAATAGTCATTATTGTGCATGAAATGCGTGTTCTTTCAGCGAAGTGTTTTTATGGTATTTTTAAGGTAGGCTTCCAATAGTTTAAGACAAAATGTACTTGAAGTGACGACCGTTATTAATTTTGTTGTTTAATGTGGTATTTTAAAATTCAAGTAGCTTTATTAAACATTGCTTTTTCGTTGAATTGCGTAATCTTTCTATTATGTTTTTCGTTGAATAATGCATATCATTTTATGCAATGAAATTAATTGCAATAATCATTGTGCCTAAAATGCGTGTTCTTTTAAGAAATGGTTTTTATGCTAGTTTTAGTGTAGGCTTCCAATAGATTGATGTAATATGTGCTTTAATTGATCAATGTTATATATTTTCTAATGGAGTCTCTTATTTTAAAATTACGACAGCTTTAATAAACATTGGTTTTGCGTTGAATTGCGCAATATTTTAATTATGTTTTTCATTAAAGAATGCATATCATTTTATGCAATAATGAATCATTGCAATAGTTATTATTGGGCATATAAATTGCGTGTTTTTTTAAGAAAGGGTTTTTATTCAAGTTTGAGTGTTTGTAAAGTAAATCATTATATTTTGCGAGTAATTATCAATCCGTTAATGTATTGAACTGCTGTTGAAAAATGCTGTACTGTACATGCTTTACATAGTAGCATTGATATTGTGTGTAAGATATAATTTGCAATTTTTGGTATTTGTACTGTTTTTTAGTGATTTTTCTCGACATGTTTGCTATGTGTATGATGTGACATTGTTGGCGATAAAATCATCGCCAAGAGTGTTTTATTCTATTTGAAGTTGGCGACATAAAAATCTTGTTGTTGGCGACAGTTTCTTGGCGCCAATGGAAAAGTCGCCAAGGGGGTGTTATATCACAGTAGTTCCGAGTATTACTTTTACGAAATATTCTTTGGTTAAGTACTAAAATTACATAACAAATTACCTTCTACTGTTAAAAAAAATTAAGAAATTTCGGATTGGCTGGCTGAATTGAGACTTTTGATTTTAACAAAGACAAACAATATTTGATACGCAGGATTTGACCAATCGCAATTCGCGCAACCAATAATCAGTCACGTGTCGAAACATTGAGAAGAGAGAGGGATTAGGCGGTGATTCTGTGTTAACTAGAGTTCCCTTCATAAAGAAACTCTATTGTTAACCAGTGAAGTGTAAAAGAGTGCCTGGAGGATGTTCAGTCTTGGGGGTCAATGCAGGAGGTCAGTTGTCACGTTCCAAACAGGTGGATGAAAAGGGTAGTATCTGTCACAATAGAAAGCAAGGCAAAATTCTCGCGAATCTACGCTTTACTACAAACAGACAAATAGGGTAAGATTTTTGCAGGCAAAAAAGTATTTCAACGTACTTTTGTCGATTTCAGATGAGGAAAACCTTCGAATTAAAGAAGATGAACTTCGAATTATCCAAAAATTTTAACATTGATTTGAATACAAAGCTCAAGGGACCAAACAAAATCTTTGAATTAAAGAAAAATTCAAATTAAAAACGTTTGAATTATCCCAGTTGTAATGTAGTATTACTATTGAAATGAATATTAATAAGAAAATTGTACCGCATTTGTTACTTTTTGCCAGACATATTAATTATCGTATTTTATAAATGAGAGAATTTTGAAAAATAATTTCTTGATACGCATTAAAAGAATGTATAGTTATTTATCAGTAAATAAAAATTTCTTATGAAAAGTTTCATGAACTCTGAGAAAAGTCCAAATGCACTGTGATACCACTTAAAAATTTTTATTTGATTTCGGTACGTTGCAAAACCACAATATTTTTAAAGTAAAAAACTATGAGTCCCATTCGGTATACCTTTCATAAGAATGTTAATCAAAAGGCAAAAAAGATAATATTTGAAAAACCCCAAAAGTTCGCTGTGAAATTTTGCTGTAGAACAAGCCATATGTGTATTGTTAGGTTTGAAACAGTATGCAAATCCGATGGAAAAGTTACAACGAAATTTAAAAACGAAACGAATATACCGTAATTCACCCCCAGCCCCCGATTGTTATAAAGTTCACACCAAATTTGTAGGAAAAGATATAACTTGCCCCATCATTATCCACGTCTCCTAAGCAAATAGCATTTCTGGAGATATTTCCTCGGAATTCAAAGTCCAGACGAGACACGAAAGACACGGCCCGCATTTTGTCAATCAAGTTCCTAACTCCATGGAAGCGACACTTTCCACAATATCTAGACAAATGCGCAACCACGGAGAAGAAAAAGTTTTAAATCTTTCCCAACATTTGAAGAATTTACTATTATCACTGTCACGCGAAAAACACAGCGAAGTTCGCAGTTCGCGGCGGAAAACAAATACAAGAAAATGGAAAAGAGATAAACAAAGATCTAGCGGTTGCAGTGTAACAGTTAACTCCCTCTAGCCAGAATATATTTAGAAAAAGGTTAAGGCTTGTACGCAAGAGTGTTGGTGAGCGGAGAGCTAAACGTTCAACATGTTACATTACCACTTTAACAACTGAAATTAGAATTATTTCCTACGTTTCAAGCAGATGAAATGCTAAATTACACGGGTTTTTACAGTATTCAGCCGGGGAAAAAATAACATAATTAATTTCACAGGAGCAATCATTAACCCTCCTTTACTGTCATATCTTTTTTTTACTTGTGTGTGTGTGTGTAAAATTTACTAGTAAAAAAATGGAAACAAACACACATACTAAATTAGAGGTATTCAGCCCGGGGGAATAAAAAAATTAAGGAATTCCACGGAAGCAATCAGTAACTTCATTTACTATTGTCGGATCAGTAAGCAGTGTAGAAATCATTTATACATTAGAAAAACACTTTATTTACATTGACAAAACTATTTACAACTTTAAGAAATAAGACAAGCCAAAAACGCTAATGCCGAGCATGGCTCCGGAGATTCGACTGAATCAAAACAAAGTAACAACTCGAGTTGAGTTGAACAGATTCACTTTGGTTGCAGTTAAGGTTGCAAGGCTGAGGCACAGCCGCTGCACACTCCCCTCCCAGTGTTAACGATACCGGCTAGGGAAGTGCACATGTCGTCCTGAACGTGTTGTTTGGGGAAGGCGGTTATCCCTTTCTGTAGTGTTAGGTGGGGGTTCTGCAGAGGGAGTAAGTATATTGGAGCATGGATCACACTGAACTAGTGGTTCTGCAGGTGAAATCTGGTCATCTTGCATCTGTGGTCGGTCAGCTGAATGTTGAGGACGGGCTATTGGTCGGGATGGCATATCATTGAGCAGAAAAGCAGGTTTGCATCTGTCAATTGAGACGGGAGTTGGCTTCCCATTGATGTCAAGGTGAAACACCTTCTCTTTTCTGCTCAGAACCAGATAAGGGCCATCATAAGGCTGCTGAAGGGGCCGCCGCACCATATCCCTGCGAAGGAAAACGTGAGTTGAGGTAAAAAGTTCAGGATGGATGAATGTTGGGCGTTTGCCATGATGTCGGGGTGGCTGTGGTCGAAGAGATTGCATATGTGATTTCAATTTTGCAACAAAATCTGCACCACCACCCTCAGTTGGTGAAGGAACAAAAAATTCACCAGGTAGCCGCACAGAGCTTCCGAACACTAACTCTGCTGGAGTACATTTTAGATCCTCTTTGAGGGATGCACGAAGGCCCAGGAGAACTAGTGGAAGCACTTTTGTCCAACGTTCAGTGCCATAGCATTTTATAGCACTTTTCAGTGGACGATGGAGCTGTTCTACCATGCCATTGGCTTGAGGATGATAAGCAGTGGTTCTGCAGCGTTCAATGCCCAGCATCTTGGTAAGAGAAGAGAACAGAGTAGCCTCGAACTGACGACCTTGGTCAGTCGTTACCTTCAAAGGGACGCCAAACCGAGATACCCAGCAGGAAAAGAAGGCCTCTGCTACTGTTTCGGCAGTGATATCTCTTAGAGGCTGAGCTTCTGGCCACCTCGAGAACCGATCAACCATGGTCAGGCAATATGAGTACCCATTTGATGGAGGAAGGGGTCCAATTAAATCCAGGTGGACATGTTCAAAACGCTGAGACGGCTCCTGAAATGAAGAAAGAGGGGCCTTGGTATGGCGCTGGATTTTTGACTTTTGGCAAGGTAAACAACTCCTGACGCACCTGGCTATGTCTTTCGAAATGGAAGGCCACACAAAACGTTGTTTTATCAAATGAGCGGTTCGACGAGTGCCTGGGTGAGAGAGGTTGTGAATTGCAGAGAAGACACTATGGCGGTGCTCCTTAGGGATATAAGGGCGTGCAGTTCCAGTGGACAGGTCACACATCAGGAAAATTTCCGAGTCAGGAAGAGGAACCTTCTTGAGCACAAGAGAAGAATCTAGCAAGGAGGCTAGTTCCGTATCCCTCGACTGGGCCTCTGCAATAGCAGCATAATCGATCCGTGACGGTGCATGAATGGCTGATATTCGCGACATGGCATCAGCTACGATATTTTTGGAGCCTTGTATGTGTCGGATTTGGGTGGTGAACTGTGAAATGAAGTCGAGCTGGCGAATTTGCCGCGGAGAACACTTGTCGTTTTTCTGGCGAAAAGCAAATGTGAGCGGCTTGTGGTCAGTATAGGCGATGAACTCCCTTGCTTCCAACATGTGACGAAAGTGCCGGATGGAGGAGTAAAGAGCAAGGAGCTCACGATCATAAGCACTATATTTGCTCTCCGCTGGTGTTAATTTCCTTGAGAAGAAACCCAAAGGCTGCAGTTCCTCATCCACAACTTGATGCAAAGCCCCACCAATAGCATAACCAGAGGCATCGACGTGCAGCGCTAGAGAAGAGAAAGGCGAAGGATGGGCAAGGAGAGTGGCATTCGCCAGCGCTTGTTTGCACTGACAAAATGCATCAATTGCGTCCGGCGTCCAGTCGAGTTTCCTGGAATCTTTCTTGCCTTTAGATCCTTTCAAAAAATTGTGTAGGAGGTACTGCTGATTTGCGGCATGTGGCAAAAACCGTCGGTAAAAATTCAACAACCCAAGAAATTTCCGCAATGATGAAACAGTGTCGGGTTGTTTGTATTCTAGTACAGCATTCACTTTCTCAGGGAGCGGTTTGATTCCTTCAGGGGTAATGAGATGCCCCAGGAAGGTTCATTCTGTTACACCAAAAACACACTTGGAGACATTTAATTTTGGGCCATATGTGCTCTTCTGCATCATTGGAGAAACACAAAATATCATCTAAATACACATAGCAGAATGGGAGACCTCTGAGAACCTCATGCATAAAGCGCATGAAGGTTTGTGGAGCATTCATGAGACCAAAACAGAGTCGGGTATATTCATATAAGCCCCAAGGCGTCGTTACTGCTGTTTTCGGGATATCAGGTTCAGCAATGGGAATTTGGTGAAATGCCTTAAAAATATCTACTTTCGAAAAAATTTTCCTACCATGCAAGGCCTGTGCAAAATCTTGTAAATAAGGGATTGGGTAACTATCAAACTCTGTAACAGCGTTCAGCTTCCGGTAATCACCCACAGGACGCACTGTTGAGTCTTGCTTTGGCACAACGTGTAGCGGTGAACTCCAAGGACTCTTAGAGGGTCTGATGATACCGCGAGCTAAGAGAAACTCGAACTCTGTTTTTACAGCGTCGTGCAGCTTCGGATGGAGACGTCTGGGCTTGGCTGCAACAGGTGGCCCACGGGTTACAATGTGGTGCACGGTATTGTGCGGAGCAGAAGCGCCAAGCATTGTAGGATTGGTTATATCAGGAAACTCGGAAAGTACCTTGCTGAAGTCCACCAATTCACAAACTATTAGAATTGAGGGCTGATAAACCCTTGCACGGGATGCGGCTGTATGGAAAGTTGTCTCGGGGTTGATGAGCCGTCGTTTCTTTAAGTCGATCAACAAATTAAAATGCTGCAAAAAGTCTGCACCGATGATAGCAGAAGTCACATCAGCAACAACAAATGACCACATGAATGGTTTACGTAACCCAATGTCAATCTGACGATTAACAATGCCATATGCAGGAATTTTAGAGTTGTTGGCGGCAAAAAGGGCAAAGTCCGCGCATTCAGGCTTGGGAGAATTTCGAGTACGAGGAAACACCGAAATTTCGCTGCCCGAGTCGATGAGGAATTTTTGTCCACTTCTTCGATCAAACACAAACAGACGGCTGGTTCTTCCAAGTGCCTCTGTCATCCCAGCTATGACAGGGCCGGTGCATTTTTTGGCTTGAAACTACAAGGTTTGGCACAATTGCGAGCGTCGTCGCCAAATCTTCTATGGTAATAGCACACTCTCTCACCTTTTTGACGAGAGCTGGATCTCTGGCGGCTCCAAGAACGCTGCCGGGAGTGGGACCGGCCTCTCGACAATTCGGCAACCTGGAGAGAAAGTTCCTCAATTCTCCGGAGGAGGAGTTCATTAGAAACGGAAGGTCCGGCCTTCGGCTGCACAAAATCTGCGGGCGCACTTGAGGTAGCACAAATTGGAGTAGGCAGGACAACCTCAGCCACCTTGTCGGCAATCACCGCCAGCTTGTCCAGCGGCTCACTAGAAGCAGACAGCACGGTTTGAACTTGGGCTGGCATTCGCTGCAACCACAGCTTCTGAGAAATTCTTCGTAAATCTGTGTTCCCGCGACGTCCTTCATCTTTCGCAGAAGTTGGCTCGGACGCTCGTCGCCAAGTTGGAGGTCTGTGAGCAGTTTCTGCAGCTTTTTGTTTTCAGAATCCTCAAACTCTGATATCAAGCGATCGCACAGGGTCTTATACTTCTCACTTGCCGGCGGCTTCACCACTATATCGGACACGAGTGTAAGCACTTCCGCGTCGATGTTGGCGACGAGCGCGGAGTACTTGGTGTCATCTTTGGTGATATCGCTATACGAAAAAGCGTTGTCGCACTGCGCGATCCATAGCCTGACGTTGGTCCTCCAAAACGGGGGCAGGCGCAAAGCAACACGCGCTACCTGCTGTTGTCCTTCCAGTGGGGGAGACATTTTCAATAACAAGAAGAACGAAAAATCACGAGTGAGCGAACGATTAAAAAGTCACTGTAGACTGGCCTTGAAGAGAAGATAAAACAATGTCGCCGCCGGAGTGTAAGCTTTTCTACCGTACATGAAGGGAAGTGGCGCGGAGAAAGTTCAGAGTCCAAAAATCCGACTACATCGGAAAAAACGTCCGTTGATCACCAGTTGTCGGGTCAGTAAGCACTGTAGAAATCATTTATACATTAGAAAAACACTTTATTTACATGGACAAAACTATTTACAACTTTAAGAAATAAGACAAGCCAAAAACGCTAATGCCGAGCATGGCTCCGGAGATTCGACTGAATCAAAACAAAGTAACAACTCGAGTTGAGTTGAACAGATTCACTTTGGTTGCAGTTAAGGTTGCAAGGCTGAGGCACAGCCGTTGCACTATCGTAACATTTTTTTCCGTGAAATTTACTAAAAAAAAAAAAGGTGACAATGCACAGACATACTCTGCATTTTTCCTCTTTCGAAGAGCAAAATAGACCTCATTTGTGCGTTATAATGTCAACTCAGCCCTATGTGTGCGCGATGCATATTTTTTCCCAATTGTAATTTCTAATCATTTACATTAACTGACGGTATGACATTTTGAGTGTTTACTTATAAAAGGTATCTCGTTACACCACATACTGTTCTACCACGGACTTATGACATTTGGACGCTTCTGTGCATGGCAGAAAAGAACGAATCCATTCCAGTTTTAGGGAAATTCGTTTTGCAGGTGCGTTTATTTAGTACGCGAATGTTTGCTTCACTGTTTGTTGGAAGCAACTCAAAAGTGAAGTTACGGATGATAGGACACATCCACTTTTAGAATCCCAGAGAAGAACCTAGGATTTGAGAGAGCCCAGGAAAATCCATTTTTCTTCTTTGCATAAGGCCAGGCATTTCAAAATTTATCAGAGGCCTCCTTCCCCCTCCGAAAAATGGAGGCGGCAAAGGGCTCACAATACTCCTCATATAAGGGGGCGCAACATATTCCTCACATAATGTATACAAAAAAAAAAGTAAAACATGCACATTAATAAAAAAAATATATATTCTTAAAGCTGGCGCGGGGGGGGGGGGGGGGGAGACCACCTCCGGGTCACCTAAAAAAGAGAGTAGAAAGCTCAATGCCTAGCCAAATCCCCCAAAACAAAAAGAAATCATAAATTAATATTAAAGAACTATAGTAGGCTAATGCGATGGCCCTGTATGCTGCTCCTCCAATAATTTTTGATGGAATATGCATTATTTAAATTATGCATTGTAAAGAAATATTTTTGCTTTAAAGATCTTTGCGACAGATCACGGCATTACTACGTCGGAAATTTTGATCCCCCTACCCCCCCCCCTTGCGAATAAAAAAGAGGACAGAAAATGTGGTCTTTTTTTTTAAAGACTTAACAGACAAATACACATCACAAGAAGTATTACTTTTGAAAATAGTAAAAAAGAGAGAAATTAAAAAAAAGAAATTCAATCTTGAAAAAATAACAAATAATCAAAACTAAATACATAATTAATTAGAAAAAAAAAGGGTATGGGAAAATGGAACCTTTGCAGCTTGCCTCTTTTCAAACCGGGCGGATTTATTCAGGGTTACATTTATTGGGAAATGTTTTCAAAATATATAGAAAATATATTTTGAACGTCTTTGAAATTTGAAAAATGGTTGCCTATTTTCGAACAATTCAAATAAATAAATAATAATAATAACATTTTCTACGGGGGAAAAAAGCACAAAAGTATAATTTTCACAATAAAAACTTCCTGTCTGTGTAAAATATTTCTTTAGTTCTATAATCTGTTCTGTGAAATAGCCAAAAAGATAAAAGCAAAACTAAAAATAAAAAGCATTTCTAGAACTCAAAATTAAATCTTAAAACGGAATTCATTAGAATGGCAAAATTTTACGATGAAATTTCAGAGCTTCGTTTATTGCATAAAAGAAAGTATACTCGAAAACTCTTTTTTTTTCCAGATTTAAAATTATTTTACTAATAAGTTTAACTTCTTCTAAAGACTAAAGACAGTTTTGAAAATGTTTAATATCCTAAGAACCAGTTCCCGTGTCTTGGTTAAATTTAAAAAATGTGTTTGAAAATGCGTTAAATTCAATCTAATAGATTTGTAATGTTAAAGGTCATCCATCAGTGTCTTAACCCCGATTTTAAGTTTTTCAAGTTCGACTCAATCTCGTTCATCTGACATTCCATTTTATATATTTTTTTTCGTTTTGTATTGTGTATTTTTTTATTATAAACGTAAAAAATGTCTTTTTTGATGAACTGAAAGTTTGTGAAGGGTCCGAAATCCGAAAAAGGACCCTCTGACGCGACCCCTGAACATGTAAATGCAAAGGGAACAAGAAGTTCCGTCTAGAACTATACGAGCCTACTTTCCCGTATACACCGAATTCAAATTTATAATCTAGCTATATCTCTCTCTGTCTTTCTCGTCTTGCTTTAGTTCTTAATTGCTTCAAATATACCTTTTTCAACAATTAATACATATTCATTCAATCATTATTTATTAAGTCATTCATGTATTTATTCACTCATTTATTCATTCATTCTTTTGCTTATTCATTTAAGATTGAAATTTCTCTGTAGGCGGTATGTTAATTTTTTTTGAACTGTTCAAAAATGAACAAAAATTGTTCAAATCATTATTTCACGCCAAGAACTTCTTCCAGTGAGCTTGTTCATGGGAACTTATATCTTGTACCCAGAGTTTACATAATTTGCTTCATTTTCACCCATAGGCGCTAATGTTAAAATTTTTCGAACTGTTCAAAATTGAACAAAAAATTGTTCAAATCAAAAAGTAAAATATGGAAATGAGATGTCCTCGCCTAGATCTTTCGAATGCAAAAAGAATTTTTCCAATCGGACAATTCGTTCAAAAGCTATTAGGGGGGGACAGACCGACAGACAGACAGACAGACAGACCGACCGACAGACTGACAGACACACTTTTTCCCCATCTCAAAACCCTACTTTCAAATTTTTTATTTTTCAATCTTTATTTAATTACTTAACTCATTTTTGACTTTTCTTGATTTCTAACTATATTTTCACGATACATTAAGCCTTCTTTCATGCTTTATTATTATTATTTTTTACTTTTACGGGAAAGTAGGCTAAAAAATACTTTTCTTTTTTTGAGAAAGGTATAAAGTGGTTTAAAATTCATCATTTTAAAGGTGAAAAATTTATTTTAAAGGTATGATGAATATTAAATCAATATCGCAACGAAAGGATGAAAGATGCCACGTTTTGTTATCAAAGAGCAGACATTGCAAATCTATTTTCAAAATCGCTTTTCTTACTACCTGTTAAAAGTTTCACAGTTTAACCAAAATAGGGAGTCGTGGTAGCTTAGCGGTTAGGATGTCAGACTTCTAACCGGGCGATTGGGTGTTCGATACCCGACCCGCTCAAGACCCACCATATACACTTGGGGATACGTGCGTGTAAAATCCGAAATCCCGAGGGTACCGGCCGGTGAAGATTTTCCCTTCTCTTCACTCTTACGTCAAAAAAGGAAGGGGGCGCATTTGTGTTGACGCCATTCAAGTACATTATGAGCCAAGTCGTACTTCCACCCTTGCGGTGCTCATCTATAAATGGAAAGCGTCCCTTACTTGGTTCATTCCTGGTCGCTCTACTACTGGGAGCGTGGATACCCAAGTGGTATTTTAAACAACAACAGCAGAAAAATACAGTTGAACTCGCTTAATACGAAATGCCAAAAATTCGCAAATTTGTTCGTATTCGCCGTTATTCGCAACAATCGCGAATACGTAAAACTGTGTAAAAAAAAAAAAAACTATTGGAAATGCATGTTTATATTTTAAAAATAATTACTACTTTTTATAATAAGAAGTAAAATAAGTAGTGAAAACAAATGATTTATTTATACTAACACTTTTAAATCTTTTCAGTACATTGAGAAAAAGTGAACTTACCTTTTAAAATTTAACAATTTTAGAAAAAATCCTTAATGGTTAGTTGTTTTTTTAGATACATTAAATTTTATCATATGCGTATTCGTGGTTTGCAATGGCTCAAAAATAACCAATTTCTAAAAAAAAAAATATTATATAGCAATCGAGAAAGTGCTTCGTGAATAGATCAGAAATTTTGTTCATCTTAGCCGAAATGTGTATTTTAGCCTTCGTAATATGCGTGAGATATTTAGTGTCATGAAATGGTAAACCAAACTTAATGAACAAAATGTTCGTTTTAGCCGTGATTTCGTGTTAACCGTGTTCGTATTAAGCAAGTTCAACTGTATGTGTAGAATTTATAGGTTTCGAGCATCAAAGCCGGATAACTAGAACGGATTCGTAAGGACAGGAGCACCGGATGACCGATATCCGGAAAAATCAATATCCGACCCTCACCCCTTCGGTACATTTACAACTTCATTTGCTCCTTCTCTATATTAGCTCTTCTATGTATACTTCCTGCCAGCGGGAGTGGATTGTTCCATTTTTATTGCAGGTTCATGACTAAAATTCTCGGTCTTTTATGCAGTTTCAATGAACCACCTTAAAATAAAAGAGAATGATAATTATAGACAGTATTCTAAATTTCACTACAAGTCATTATGCGTATCCCGCATTTGTAATATGTTGCTCTTCAACATTCGATCGCGGGTTTTCGCTACCGAAAATACGATTTAAAACAATAAAGACAACGTTCTTTCGTATAGAGCAGGGGTCTCCAAACTTTCCAGCCTTAGGGCCATATTGATTACTCCAGTAAATTCCAAGGGCCAAAACCATATTATCATTAATTGTTGCCGGTGGTAAAAAGTTGAATCAGTCCACTAGTGGTGTAAAATATGATTACTTTTTTGCCAGATGCCATTAGCGACGGGGAAGCTGATGTATTTTCTGTATCGTATGGGTATCCGTTATAATGGGGTACCCGCATCGTATCGCCATAGTAATCATTGATTACAAAAGTAATGAAATACACAAGTAATCATTGATTACTTTTTTCTTCAGTAATCGTTACTTCGGTTCCTAACGAGTACTCAAGTAACGAATGAGTATTTTTTTACATGAAAAAAAAAAGTCCGAAAAAGTACGCCACGTTTAAAAAAGGCTGCAAATCGAACTAAAGTCCGCAAAACGGCAACACTGCATATTATTAATTTTCCTGTCATTATCTGTAATTTCTAGATTAGTCGTAGAGTACGAGCGAGCCATGAGGAGTAACGTGACAGGACATCTGGTGGACACAAGCAGAAATAGGTAGTACCTTCTATCCCTAACAGATGGCGCTAATAGCACTTACAGAATAATCTCGTTGGTTCGATAAAGTTCTGGTGTCTTCCACTCACTTCTAGATGGCAGTAAGTGAAATATATAAGAAGGCTAGTGGCGCAACCACAAGTCAGTTCCTATGACACTGCTGTGAAATAAAATAGTGCGTACCTCCTTAAAACGTGTTTGTGCGTGTTTAAGTTTAAGACATCTTTGTAACAATATTTTTATTTGAATTGTTGCTTTTGTGTGTGATTTAGTAGAATGTATAAGAAGCGAAAAATTGATAGTGAATGCAGAAAATTCAAAGATCAGTGGAACATTCAGTATTTCGTAATTGAGTCCAGTAACAAGGCGCTATGTTTGATTTGCAATGAAAGCATAGCCGTTCTCAAAGAATATAACATTAAACGTCATTATGAAGCAAAACATTTTCAAAATTACTCAAAATATACAGGAAGTTTGCGGACAGAAAAATTCGAAGCTATGAAGCGCGGATTGAAATCGCAGAAATCTTTATTTACAAAACTCAAAACTGAACAAGAGGCTGCAACTCGTGCCAGCTTTCGTGTGGCTCTTGAAATTGCAAAACGTGGAAAACCATTCACCGATGGAGAAATGGTCAAAGAATGCATAATCGCAGTAGCCGAAGAAATGTGCCCTGAAAAGGTAAATTTATTAAAAACTGTCAGTATGTCAGCAAACACTGTGGCTCGAAGGGTAGAAGACATCGCTGAAAATATATCCTCTCAACTGTTCAACAAAAATGGACATGTTGAGTGGTTTTCTTTGGCCTTGGATGAGTCAACGGATGTGTCAGATACTGCTCAGGTGTTGATTTATATTCGAGGAGTAGATAAAAGCTATGAAGTGCATGAAGAACTTCTTGATATGTATAGTATTCATGGCACAACTACTGGTTCAGATATTTTTAAAGGAGTTGAAATGGCCATTAAGCAAAAGAACCTTCGATGGAAAAACTTGAAATGTATTACAACTGATGGAGGCAAAAACATGAATGGGAAAGATAAAGGAGTGGTCGCTCTTGTGTCAAAGGCTGTAGAAAATGACGGTGGTTCAAAACCAATAGTCTTACATTGTATCATTCATCAACAGTCTTTGTGCGGAAAATGTTTGGATATGTCTGAAGTTCTGAAACCAGTCATATCAACTGTTAATTTTATCAGATATTTTGGGCTGAATCACCGACAATTCGTACAATTTATTAAAGAGATTGGAGAAAATGACTTACCTTATCATACTGCCGTACGTTGGCTTAGTTGTGGGAAAGTCCTTCAGCGCTTTTTTGAACTTCGAGCAGTGATCGAATTTTTTTTGAATGAAAAGCATCGCCCTCTTACTGAATTGCAAAACAACGCATGGCTGTGGAAGTTAGCATTCTATGTTGATTTGACAAAACATGTGAACGAACTGAATTTGAGATTGCAAGGAGAAAACCAGCATCTTCCTGATTTATACAATAATATCAAATCATTCCGGAAGAAATTGATACTGTTTCAATCACAACTACGAAGTAAATGTTTTTCACATTTTAAAACATGTGAAATATTTAGCCACACCACTGAGACCGAGTTTCCTATCGATTTTGCAATCGAAACTTTGAGTGCTTTGAAAATAAATTTTGATACTCGTTTCTCGGACTTTGATGCCATTGCGAATCAAATTAAGATTTTTCAGAATCCTTTTGATACTGACATTGAAACCCTAGCCCCGGAACTTCAAATGGAAATGATTGATCTACAGTGCAGTGATATAATTAAGAACAAATATCAAAACTTATCTTTGTTGGAATTTTATAAGTGTCTTCCACTGACACAATTTGATAATTTGCATAAATTTGCTCGTGGGCTGTTTTCTGTTTTTGGTACTACTTATTTGTGTGAGAAGACCTTTTCCAAAATGAAGTACACAAAAAATGTTTACAGATCTAAATTAACTGATGAGCATCTTAAATCTCTTTTAATAATTGGTACAAGTAAAATTAGTCCACAACTACAAACTATTGTCAGTGGAAAATCTCAATTACATAAATCTCATTAGTATTTCATATGTCGTTATGCTTGTTATAAGTTATCTTTTCATTTAAAATGTATAAAATGTTAGTTGGATTCATTTCAATAATTTGTTAGTTAGTAAATAATAACCTACAACAATGTTATGAGTAGTTAGCCCATGACCATATCAATGTAGATGTCATATTAATAATTATTCAACATAAAAATAGATTACTTCAGTAAACTTAATTTAATTTGCTATAAAAAATAAATATGTTCTCTAGAAGGAGTTTTCTTTCAAGTATGCTAGCTCTCCGCGGGCCGGACAAAATCTGTCCGCGGGCCGGATGTGGCCCTCGGGCCGTAGTTTGGAGACCCCTGGTATAGAGGAAACACAAGCAAGGAAAAATGAAAGACAAAAAAAAAAAAAAAAAAAACAGTTTAAGATCGAGATAAGATGTAATAAAAGAAAGTAAATGGTTAAAAATAATAAAATGCCAACGAAATGAGGGTGCAAACACATACAAGTTCGATTGTCGACAGAGCACATTCCTATATGAAAAAAAACTCAGGTAGAACTACTGTCTCATCCAACCTCTTTAAAAAAGGAAAATTAATAAACCAAAATCCAGTTGCACAATCGATAAACAAAATCGCGGAGCAAGAAAATGGAAGCATCCTTTCTTCACCTTTCCCCCACCTGCAAAAGAAATTGAGCAATCCACTCCTGTTGGAAGGAAGTGTACATAAGAAGGGCTAGGTCTTCTCTACGACGAGTTCCGAGTTTTTCTCAGTGCTCTCGAAAACGAAACCCTACGCTGAAGCAGCACTTGTTGACCGGAACGCCATCAACAGGTGCTAATCGTCTGGGTCGACCTGCTGCCGAGTCACATGTTCTCCGATGGAATCGAGGCGGATAGAATGAAGGGTGGAAAGGCTGCGACGGCTCTTCCAGAGCGCTGCTCGGGTTGGGAGGATGAATTCGAACGCCGGATGACCCCTACGTAAAGCAGTAAGTATTCATTTTCTGTATGTGCGCAGGGGTTGAGCTACATTACGCATGCCTCCGCCGATGTTGTATTTTGCATACTATGCAAGCTTCGCACCAAAAACCCTAAAATTGAAAAGTGGGGCACAAAAAATGGAAGGCCACGTGTCCGATCTTAGGCTTTGTCCCTGAAACAAAAATTATGAATTTAAAACTGAAACTGACAATCATCTCATTTCGGGGATAGTCAGACTAAAAATTTTGCGTTGAGTTGACCAATTGTTAGTAACACTATTTTTTGGTGAAAATTACCGTAAACCTCGTTATATCGCGCTCTTTCTATGTCTCCCAAAATTTTACGTTTGAGGTCTCGAAAGTAAAAATATTGCATTTGGAAAACGCTTACACTAAATACGAACGAATAGTCTAAGCACGTAACTACAATGCAGTTAGTCCATTTTCGATCGTTCATAATAAGTGGAAAACAAGTGTTAAACGAAAAAAAAAACCGGCAAATGACTTAGGACTCTTATTTCATCAAGAAGCAATAGAAATTCATTCTGAATTTATATTGTAAGAACTGTGCATGAAAATAGCAATTGGTAAGTTTTATTTGCTATTTTTACTAAGAATGTTGTCATTATGTAAGATTAAATTATTTTTTTTATGTTGACACTCAATTGTACTTTTTGAGTTATCTCTGACAGTATCGGTTATATCGTGCATTCGGATATACAGTAAAACTTCGTTATACCGCGGAATCGGATATATCGCGGTGACTATCATGTCCCCCGACGTTTAAACCACCCTTTATCATTGCCATTTAAAGGGGATTCCTTATTTACCTTTGTAAATAAAGCCAGCCCGAGCACACAACTATTCTAGCCAAAGAGCTCTCATCCCCCCACCACACGCACTAACATTTAAAGCCCTATTGTAATAGGCCTGATGTACACCTTTTGGTTTATAACAACCTATCGCTCGATAGACTGATTGCGCAATTGAGATGTGTGCTTCTTGCATGCAATTGCAGTGAATAAAATGGCAGCAAAGAAGAAAAGAAAAAAAAAAAATGCAATAGAAGAAAAGTCACGAGTCATTGATTAAGTTAAAAATGATGCAACAAAAACGAGTATTGTTTGGATAATGTGCTTCCGCGGGGGTATAGTTCCACTATACCGCGGTTATGTTATAACGCGGGTGCCAAACATGTCCCCTGATACCCGCGTTTTAACGGGGTTTTACTGTATTGCGCTTTTTTGCTGTCCACCAACAAGCGCGATATAACGAGGGTCTACTGATATCTTGATCTAATTTAAATTCTTTAAAGTGTCTATCAAAAAAAAAAAAAATAATACAGACAGCAGAATGTTTTTTTTAGCACATGATGTTCGTTAACTGCCAAAAGTTCATGACGCTTGCTCATGCTCATTTATCTTATTTTCATAGACATCAGCCATCGTAATAACATGTCGATACGTAACGAAGTGAACACATTTCGTGTGCTAAGAAAAATTATGCTGTCTATATTTTTTTAGACAGACAGATAAAAAATTTTTAAATATATCAAAAATGAATCATTTTCAACTTAACACTAACTGAACACCAAAAATCGCGTTCAGTAACACCAAAATGGTGCTAACTAAATGCAAAGTTTTTACAGTGCAGGGACCTGGAGCAGCCACTTTTTTTTAATTGCTCCGCTCTGTGCTCCGGATATTTTTTAATAGATTGTATTATTTATGTCTTTATTTTAGTTGATTAATTTTTTTTATAAGACAAAAATTTAAATTAAAAAAATGGAGCGCGACGCTTCTTTTTTTAGCTCCGGCTCCACTCCAGTTTGGAGTAAAATCTCGTTGTGCCACTCCAAGATCCTTGGATACTGAAAAGCAGCGTTTCCCAACAGGTGGTTCGCCAACCCCCAGAGGTTCGCACGGTGCAGAAGTAGTTCGCGAAAATAATATTGCAATGGCGGAATTTTTTTTATCGATAATGTAAAAGAAAAAACGAAATAATAAATTTTTTACGAATTAAAAAGGAATGAAAAAGTGTTCTTTTTTTAATGAATTATTTTCTAGATACTGCAGGAAAGTAGTGGACCTGAATTCTAATTTGGATTACAACCAGATTTATCATTTCGGTACCAATTTGGATCACAAATTGGTACCGAAAGATATTTATTGGTTTATTTTAAATTTTAGAACTTAATTCTCTTCTTCCATTTCTCACTTTTTTCTAGCAAGCGCGAAGAACGAGTCGGAAGTATGAAAATTTATTGCATAACATGTAAAAGTTTGCATGCTATTTTACGCTAATTTTTCCTTATACAGACGCTAAATTGAAACCAGAAGATATTTATTCATTAATTTTACATTTGGACTCGCATTTATCATACTTGATTCCAAATTTTCTGCATTATCACAATAGAAATTTCAAAAAAAGTAAATTTTAATTTTTCTTTGAAATTCCAAAACATTTCCGAATTTTGTATATTTTATTCGGAAAGTGGAACCTATCGGGAAAATGATTTTTAAACTTTTTAGGAAGACTGTTTAGGAATGTTTACTGCCCTGATAATAATTCAAAAAGAACAAATATTAAAAAAAGTAATAGTAATAAAAAATATTTGTAGCTGTATCTATTTAAACTTAGATGTTTTACAATAATTATGTTTTCATTTCTTGTTATGAAGTACAACATGAAAAATAAATGTGCTGGTAAATTTTAGAGTTTGTCACCCGTTACTGACGACTACAGTTCACCATTTTCTTTCGGACCTTAGAATGGATTTGCAAAAGAAAAAAGGTTGGGAAAGACTGCTGTAAAGTTTTAAAAGTTGGGGGAGGGGGTGCTCTTTGTCTTACAGCAAGGAGATTCTTGGAAGAAATGTCTGTGACTTTGATATCCAGGCCTAGTAACATTCAGCCAATGGCTTATTTTAGTGGGGGAGGGGAGGGAAGCATGTGTTCCACCCAATGAAAGAAATTTGTAATTCAAAATGAGTAAAAGCTACATTAAAGGAAGCAAATAAAAAGTTAAAAATTTCAAACCGGCCTCAAGAACAAACAGCCCCCATCGTCAGTACCGAAGGTAGAAGAGAAAAACTTATAATTATCCCATTAAATAATTTTTACTTATTTTTCTGTACATTAAGATAGATCTTAATTGATAACAGAAAGCAGTAAAAGCTCTTATATAAGAGCTTTATTTTGAAAAGTTTTGCAGTGGAAAACCACTTGCGTCCGCTACTCGCCACGTGGCTATTAAAGTAGCAAAAGTGGAGATTAAAAAATGAGTCACCGATAGCCACCACTGCACGCTCACTTTTTAGCATATTCTATTGTAATCGGTTTTTTTTTCTTTTTATTCTCGCGCCGCACAGTGGAGTATTTGTGTGAAAATCCTGGCCAAAAGTCCAAAATTTTAAATTTACCCAATTTTTTTAAAAAATATATTTTCTAAAAGCTGCTAAACTGACGCGTTGATCAACACTTGTTTCCGTAGTCTGAGTTACATAGAACTGCTCACAGCTTCGATAGAAGTTGGAATTTCAAAGTGAGTTTTGGGTTTTTTTGAGTTGTTTCAGTGAACTTACTAGGTTTTTATCTAAATTTTTTTTTGGGGTTGCAACCTCACTCTATCTAAATTATTTTGGTTTTACGTGTTAAAGGAAAGTAAGAGCTTAATTTTAAATTATAAATTAAAGTAAATAGATTTATTTTTTAAATTACAAAAAAATAAGGAACTTGGTGCGAGAATTTCTTAAGGCATTTTTAGGACTATTTTTAAGTTACTGGAAGCTTCTTAAGTGTGTGTCACGCTTTGGCGCGCCATTTTGAAAGTGGAATCGTGTTCGTGATAGTCTTAAGGGCTCATTTCAAAAAAAAAAAAATCTTGCCCATTCTTGCCCCATTTTTTATATATTTTTTTAAAAAAAGTACCTTATCCGAAAATTTCATGACTTTTTTCCATTTTAAAGCGAATTTACTATTATATACATTTTATATAGCTAATAAACTGTAAATTATGTTAAAATACAAGCTACTAAACGAAAAACATCAACGTAATTAAACGTACAAATAGAAATAGACACGTGTTTCGGAGTTACAAGAAACAATTATCAGTACATACGGATGTTTGCTTTAGGTGAAAATCTTTGGAATACTTCCAAAATTTTCTTTCTTATGCAGTGATCGAGGGTTCTCTTGTACCCTAAGAATATGTCTATGCACCTTTTTTTTTTTTTTTTTTTGTGGAGATATTTGCATAGATTGTCACGCATTTTGTACTTTAAATTTTCTCATTTATTACTTATTCATTCAGGTAAAATTTTCACTTCTGACATAAAATATTCTGCTCTTTAAGTGAATAACGACTATGAAGGTAACTTTTTTCGAAGTGTCCCACGGGCGAACGGGTGGGGGCGTGGCGCAATTAGTGGCATTAAAATTTTTAGGGTTTTTTTTTGCCGATTTTCAGGTAGGGTCATCGTTTTTTTTTTGTGTGTACAACTTCGTAAATTTTAGGCGGGAGGGGGGGGGGGGGGAACCATCACTCTGCAGGGGAAAGGGTGTGCACCACTGACTTTTTTTTAAATAAATTTTTTTGTATTTTATTTAACAATAAAAAGTTACTGCTTCAGGAGGTTTTCGTTTTGTGATGCAGAATGCACATTCATGCCATAAACTAAAATGGATATTAGTAATAACAGAATGCCCTATTTTTTTATTACAGCAAATTGAACCCCCCCCCCCCCTCCTTCAAGTTGCTTCGTTTTAGCGATTCTTCGTTGAATTTCTTTCAACCGTGGGTACCCTATCCACTTCCGCAGACGGTTTGGTTTATCGACTGACGATGAAAACCAAACACAATAATCAGGCCTAGTGGAACATATCACGATGTGTAAAGTATTTTATGCATATAATGAAGCAAAATGCATTATACATACTAAGTATCAACTCAAACAATGAGTGACTCATCATCAAACCTCAAACTTGTCTCCCGTCACTTTGGACATCACTCGTCCCCTCCGAGATCCCCCCTAAAAAATTCTTTCCGAGCCCGATCCCGTCCTCGTAAAATCTGATATCTTCATCCGGGCAAAAGAAAAGAGGTGAAGACGATCTCCTTAGGAGACATTTCAGTGAGACGACAAAAATATCATAATATAAATATTTTAAAATAAATACGTGAATCTTTGTGCACATAAAATAGAATTAAGTATATTTACTATTCGGGGGGTGGGGGGGGGGGAAGGACCAGGGTACGGGGCGAGGTATTGGAGCAGACTGCGGTGTTGAAATTTAAAGTGGATTATTTTCATTAGGTTGACAATTTTTTTCAAGGGTATCCGTTTTTTTTTGGGGGGGGGGGGCAGGGGGGACATAGTTTTTTATTTGGTGCATCATCACTCTGAAGGGGGGGGGGCACTCCTGTACTATAATAAAGTAAATGAACGTTCAACAACAGTTGTTTCAACTTAAAAGCACGTTAAATTATTTTTGGCCAGGATCTTCACCCAAATACGCCACTGTGCACCGTTCGGAATGAATTTTTCTCAATCTTTTTTTTTGTTTTGGAAACATGCCAATATTAAACACGTGCTTTGCCGAAAATTTCCTGTCGAATTTCAACTTTCAATCTTTCAGCATCCTGTATATATTTAACTCATTTTAAAAGTTCAAAATAATTTTAGCATGTGCTAAAATTATTTCGAACAATCCCAAAATATGCCAAATCTGCATATATTTTGTTTTATTTCAATAATGTATTTATTTTCTACACGATTTTAGAGTTAGTTTTCAATTCTTATTGGTAAACTTTAAAAAGTGGCCACTAACAAAACTGAAAACCGACCACTGGCTACAAAACAAATTTCCCGGTTTTCTCCTATACTCCTTGGTGCCGCCCCCTATTCTATCCGCCCCTGCCACCAGTGGCAACCTCGTATGATAGGCAGGCGAAATTCTTTTCGATGCAGAGCGTCTGAGGAGGACTACTAAGAGTGGCTGCCTCGCATTTGCGCATGTAATAGTAGAAAACCAGGAAAACTATCATCAAGAAACTCGATAAAAACGCGTTCAACCATGAAATTTCAACAAATTCTGGGTCGTCCGTACATAAATTTTAATGGCGCAACCATTTTTTTCCTGAGAGGAACGCTCATAAAAAATTCGCGTATCTATACAGACTTAAATATGTATATAATGTAATAAAAACTTGCTTATAAAGTTTTTTTTTTCCTTTTTAGTTTTGATTTCATACTGCGATCTATTTTTATTGCAGGAATCCCCCCTGAAGTTTTTTGGGTCAGGTAAATTAATAAAAAAATAAATTATGTTAATGAAATACATTAAAATAAGTAATTTAGTAAAAGTGATTGCACCAGTACATCATAAATTAAAGCATAAATGTTTTCACTTATGCACTGGTGCATTCACTGACCCTCCCCAAGGGATGTCCTTTGGGGGTCAATGAATGCCCCACATTATGTTCTAAGTAGAAATTATATGAAAACACTAACAATTGTCATATTATAAGACAAATGATCGAAATGCTTTGTGCTGAAATGTAAGTACAAAGGTAAAACAACGTAAAAAAGTATCGCAATGTCCGACACATTTGGTATAAATTCCGGTTGTCTTTCTGGTTCTTGCCTGTTCCCTCACTGCTTTCTAGTTGCGTGTTGAGCACTTCTTTTCTGCACTGATGAAGAGGCTCCATTGAAACTTCGAAATAGCTATTTGCGATACTTTTTATTCTGAATTTGTGTTTTTTTACATTTTTTTGTCTCTGTACAGTAGAAGCTCTCTTAACCGGCTCCTGATCAATCGGCCTTCGCTTTATCCATATTTTCAAATACATAAAACAAAAATAGCTTTTAGAGCGCTAGTTATATGGAAGAAACAGGTGCTGCGGTACTCGAGTGAATTTTTCCACTCAAGCTGACGGAGCAAGAGAACTGAAAGAGGCATTGAGATATGTCGAACAGTAACCATCAGCTGCTCCCATTTATGTGGTATTCCTAAAAAGACATGGCGGGACTATGCGGGGAGGTGCCGGGCTTCTCGTCTGCAGCAAAAACGGGTTACAGACTTCTTTGCTAGCGCTTGATACCGGTATGTAACTCTCAAAGTAACTGTACTAAAACGCAATAAATCATCACACCTCCACTCTCTTTTAAATTGCATCATATAACACCCAATTTTGCTACCCCCCCCCCCCCCCCCCCCTTTAACCGTATTTTGACTTAACCGGTTACCATCAGTCAAGCCGGTTATCAGAGGTTCTACTGTGCAAGGTTTTCTCAACGATCTATTTTTATGTTTGTATTCTCTTTAGTTTTCTTTCCAGTCAAGCCTTGCAAGTTAATTTTTATGGTTTTCTGAGATGTTTTCAAATGAGTTGATTTTACAGATTTGAATGACGATTTTTCGTATATGATATCGCCGTTCCGGAAGAGCAGTGACGTAAATGCAAAAACTTCAATTTTACAGGAGAGTAAAAAAACGATTTGCAGTTTTATAAAACGCATAATTGAAAAGGGTGTGAGTGACAGAAAATAATGGTGTACTGAGATGTGGGACATATACTTTACTTTCATTTACCAAGGATTAGGATTTAATCAACACTAAGTGCAGTTACGTCATTGTTTCTCTAAAAATTGTTCGTTGTTCTAGAAGACACAAACTGCCGTAATTCTCAGCCCTCTGGCAGTCCTGAGTGGAACTACAGTTATGTCCATGTTCCCTTGTGTAAGGGAAGTGTTTCTGATATTGTCGATGGACTTATTTGCATTTGACACATTTTTGCAGTTACGTCATTGTTCTTCCGGAACGGCGGTATATAGGGGGTGGCGGGGCAAGATGGGGAAGCTAACCGTTACAAAAAAGGTAAAAATAAACTACTCAAAACCTTTTTAATTACATCTTGTTTATTAAACCATCAGACTACAATAATGCACAAAGAAACTTGCACATTTGCTACAGTTAATTATATATATGTAACATCACGGTTACATCATTTCATTTTATCGAATGTCCGTCTATGAAGCCATCGTGGAAAACAGTCGGGACCAGAGTCCATTTAATCATTGGTTTATTTGAGTTTCATCATAGGAAATACACATTCAAAACAATACAAAGACGAACACCAACATCAACGTTTTTACAAGAATATTTACACCGTGAATCCCCGCGAAAAGCTTGCGAGATCGCCTTTTATACCGTGTCGAGCTACATGTCACGTGATGATGTACCGATATCGCTATTCGTTACTATTTTTAGTTCACATTACATAATCTTTCCCGCGTTAGTTTCCCGGGCTGGGGGACTTATAAAAAATATCTATGTTTCAAAAACGAAACAGAATTCAAAAAGGGGTCTAAAAAAGCTATTTAGTTTTCAATGTTATATATATATATATATATATACATATAGAACAAATTGAAAAAAAAAAAATGGATTTTCTCTTTTTTGCCACATAATGCATGCGGAGGACGAATATTTGCAACTTCAAAGCCTTTTTTTAATTTTTTTCAAACTTCATCATTAATCTTTTAATTTTTTTTGAAACTTTATCATTAATCTTTTGTATGACTTTCGGATGGCCACGAAGACCAAGTGGTTAGGATATCGGGCTTCCAACCTGAAGCTTGGGTGTTCAATACTCGACCCGCTTAAGACCCATCCTGTACACTTGGCGATACGTGCATGTACAAGGCAGTTCCGAGGGTACCGGATGGTGGAGAATGTCCCTTCCCTACCGTTCACTCTTAGGTCAGAAAAGGGAGTAGTGTATTTGTGGTGGCGCCATCTGGTGTCATCCAGATACATATTGATCCTCGAGTGTGGTCTTCAGTGGGTCGGGTATCGAATACCAACAATCCGGTTAGAAATTCGATGTCCTAACCACCAGGTACCACGGCCCTCTCCCATAATATGATCGATCTCAAGTAATTTCTGTGTTTATTAATAATTTTGTCTATATACTACAATGTGCATAAATGAAAGTTGCTGCTTGTTTTTTTGCTCTCGTCGTTTTTGTTCCAACAGGTCGGATGTCGACGCATCCTGTTCGATGGCGGGTGATATTCCTTCAGGTGTGCACTCTCTCGCTGGTGGTGACTGTCATCTTTTTCTTCTATTCCTCTCCCCACCTGTTTGCCAACTGGAAGATTAGAAGCTGCAATGTACTCCCTGGGCACCACCATTTTTGCTCCTCCGTGGAACCTGTGCAAAGGTAACTAATGGGGATCATTCAGCGCTCTCTCGTGTTTGCCGCAGTAGCATAGATCTGGAGCAGAGCCACGATATTTTGTTTGTAGATCTGAGCGGAGCAGTGAGCCACGAGATTTTGCTCGTAGATCCGGAGCGGAGCAGTGGAGCCACGATATTTTGCTCGTAGATCCGGAGCGGAGCAGTGGAGCCACGAGATTTCGCTCGTAGATATGGAGCGGAGCAGTGGAGCCACGATATTTTGCTCGTAGATCCGGAGCGGAGCAGTGGAGCCACGATATTTTGCTCGTAGATCCGGAGCGGAGCAGTGGAGCCACGAGATTTTGCTCGTAGATCCGGAGCGGAGCAGTGGAGCAGCGACATTTTTCTCGTAGATCCGGAGCGGAGCAGTGGAGACACGATATTTTGCTCGTAGATCCGGAGCGGAACAGTGGAGTAGCGACATTTTGCTGGAGACTGGATCGAAGAAATGTATTGAGCGAAACTGCTCCGTTCTTTTTTACTTTTCAAATTTTTGACCAAAAGTAAAAATAAATTAACTAAAAAGAAGATGTATAAAATAATGTAATTCATTAAAATTATTTGGATCTGGAGTTGAGTTGGAGCAAGTTTTCGAACGGAGCGGAGCAACTCAAAAAAGGTGCCGCTCCAGGTCTCTGCTCGCTCATCAACTATTGTCGTTTCAGTGGGTGTTCAGTGTAGTGTTCAGTAAGAAAGAGAACGGGGGCACCTAAACGCAAAATTTTTACAGTGTACAGGATAAACTGTGGTACAGTTTTGACTGCGTTTGTTGTTTTTATCAGGGATCTGGAATCAAGAGCGGAGCAGTGGAGCAAAGAGATTTGTTTTTCGTTTTTGAAACGGTAGCGGAGCCGCAGCAAAGAAATTTGTTGCACTCCACTGCTGCAATTTTTTTTACTTTTTTCATCATAATACAGTAGACCCTCGTTATATCGCGCCTGCCGGGTGCGCGATGTATCCGAATGCGCGATAGAACCGATGCCATTATTAATAGCTCACAAAGTACAAGTAAATTGAGTGTCAAGTCAAAAAATTTAGTTTAATCTTACATATTGACAATTTTCTTAATAATTACAGGAAATCAAACTAAACTATTTTATTTGCTAATATTATTAAGAATCTGTTTCTTTCATTCAATGGGCTTTAGGATCAATGCAAAAAGAAACGTCAAGTGAAACATCAACTGGTTTGAGTAGAATCATTCTGCAGGCATGTAAGTTAGAGAGTAGGGGCAGAATTGCTGCACATTTTAACTGCAGCAAATTCAGGAGAAAGGGAAACATTCCTGTTCGATTGCTTTGTTTAATGCAGGAAAAGGGCTATACTGAGAAATGCAATATTTTTACTTTCGAGAGCTCAAACTTGTATATATAAAGAAAAGAGAAGAACTATATAATTCAGTAAAATTTCTCTGAGCAAGTATTGGCGCAATTCAAAATAGTGCTTGCCCCATATCCCTGATTTTCATAGACTACTTTCCTGTAAACAATTAAATGAATGATATCATGCTTGTAAAAAGTATCTTTAAAAACAAACAAATTCAAAAATAAACTTAATTAATTCGATAAATATTTTTTAATTAAATTTTAAAAGTGGAATTATAAGGTGGGGTCTATTATTCTGTCTGTCCTTATTTTATAACGTTTAAGATATCATCTCCAATCAAAGAAGACACATTTTTCAAAGTTATTTATTTAATAATTTCATGTAAAATAATCCAAATATTTATGATTTTGCGTCGTATATTTAGCAAACGTTCTTTTTAAATTTTTAATTTTTTATAGGAATAAACTTGTACTGCTATGGACTCCGTATTACGGACGATCTGATTGGCTGCCGTCTACCACTACGCTGCAGTGTCCCGTTCCATATTGTAACGTCACATCCCATAGATCCTCCTTGCGACGGAGCTCGGCCGTGATCATACACTGGCGAGATCTGGATCCAGAAAACGTGCCCCCTGCGCTTTGTGAGGCGGAACATTGTCCTCTTCTCGTGCTCTTCAATAAGGAGTCTCCTTCTCACACGTCCAGACACACTCTAGCTCCCCTAGCTAACAAGATTCACTTGACTGCCACCTATAAGAGAGATTCTGACATTTACGCCCCTTACGGGAAAATTGTGAAGCGGGAAGGATCTTGGAACATGCCTGGTAGTGTTCTATCTTGCTAGACCTTTAATAAGTCTGAATGGTTAACCGCTTGCTTGATTATCCCGATTTATCTCGGGTTCGTATATATTGCTGTTAATTATTGTCCCGAGAAAACTCGGGCGGAGCAGAATTTGTCAGTAGGCCTTGGTTTATCACGGTTTTACTTGGCCTGGAGGAAATGAAAGGAAACATTCAATTTTGATTGGCAGTTTGTCAAGTTTAATTGGTTTCGCGGTTCTTTTGGCGGGAGTGGTCACAAGTTTTTCGTCTTGCATAGTATACGTCGGATTCGGCCTGTAGGAAATGAAAGGAAATATTCAGCTTTGATTAGCAGTTTGCCAAGTTTTGTTGGTTTGCTGTGTTGTCCCTTGTTTTAAAAACTACCATACAAAGACCAATATTTAACTTTTTCCATTTACCCGAGATAACTCGGGATGCTAAATTAATATGAAAATTCAATGCCTTTACACCTCTAAAAAAATAAAATTTCAGCTTAAAACCTACATATTTTGTTTCGTTTCCTTGTATTTAATAATAAAATTAAAAAATGCGATGACGTTTTGCAATTTTTTTTCAAAAAAAAATTTGTAAGGGAAGCGGTTAATGAACTGGATCCATTTTACCAGCCCTTTTTCGATTTTTAACTTCGAAATGATAGAATAATAATTTTTTATTATTATTATATTTGTTTTTAAAAAACGGAAAAGGGTGTAAAATGGCTAAAGTTTATTTATTCGAATAATTTTTATACTTCTTTTATACACTATATACTCGTTGCTTTCTGCTTGCAGTTGGAAGCAAGTTCTTGGGCTTTTCCAGCTTTTAAGTTCATGCAAAAACGAAAATCCCGAGTTATCTCGGACTCAGAATAACTCGGAGCGTTATAGAATTAATTTTCCAAAGACAGGTTTTCTTTAACTCATAGTGTGAAGATAAACATATCCTTTTTAACAATATCTGCACTGCTGTTCGACCACGGAATCTGTTATTTATACGCTTCTGCGCATGACAGAAAAGAACGAATCCATTCGAGTTATAGGGAAGTTCGCTTTGCAGGTGCGCTTATTGAGTACAGAATGTTTACCTCTGTGTTTGTTGAAAGTCACTGAACTAAACGATCTAGAACGAGAACAAGCAAGGTGTACATTTCATATTGAGTAGAACCTCTCTTAACCGGCTCCGGATTGCCGGGCCTCCGCTTTATCCGGCCCAATTTTTTTTTTTTTGAAAATACAAAAACAAAAATAGCTTTCAGAGTGCTAGTTATGTGGAAGAAACAGGTGCTGCGGTACTCGAGTGAATTTTTTCACTCATGTGAACGGAACAAGAGCACTTTTCTCTACCAGACCCCTACCTGTTAGCCGAGGCCTTAGGATTGCCTGCGCACGGGACAAGGTAGTGGGGACACGGATTTTACATGCACGTATCCCCAAGTGTACATGGTGGGTTTTCAGCGGGTATCGAACGCGCGACCTTCCAGGTGGAAGTCCGACGCTCTGACCACTAGGCTACCACGGCCCAGGAACAAGAGCACTGGAAGAGGCATTGAGATACGTCGAGCAGCAGTTATCAGCTACTCCCATGGATGTAGTCTTCCTGAAAAAGATGGCGGGACTATGCGGGGAGGTGCCGGGCTTCTCGTCTGCAGCAAAAACGGGTCACAGCCTTCTTAACTAGCGCTTGATAACTGGTATGTAACTCTCAAAGTAACAGTGTACACCTCCACCCTCTTTTAAATTGCGTAATATAACCATTGTTTTTGCTATCCCCCTCTTTAAACGCATTTTTACTGAACCGGCTGACAATCGGTCACAATTAAGCCGGTTAACAGAGGTTCTGCTGTGCCAGCAGTTCATCCCTTAAACATCGATGGATCCTTCTTGGCACTCTGCCAGGCATATTGCTTTGGTGGTAGAAGTGCAGTTATGACTCATTATTCATTTTTTCTCTTCCGCAGTTCTGAACCCAAACAGGACACTCATCTGCTGGCTCGTGAGCAACTGCAAAGTCCCCAGCCACCGCGAGGCCTTCGTGAAGACATATCTGAGTGTGGACACATACGGGGGGTGTGGAGCTAAGCGCTGTCCCTTTTCCGACACTTTCCAGTGCTACGAGTGGCTGTCTCGGCGATGCAAGTTCTACCTCGCCTTCGAAAATTCCATCTGCAAGGACTACGCAACCGAGAAGTTGTACAACACGCTCAGAACAGACATGGTGCCCGTGGTACTTGGCGGTGAAAACTACACCGCGCATTTTCCCGCCCGATCCTACATCAATGCCCTCGATTTCCGAAGTCCCGAAGACCTTGCGAGATACCTGTTGATACTCGGCAGAAACGAGAAGCTGTACCTTGAGTACTTCAGGTGGAAATACAAGTTCACTGCCGTGGACGCGTCCTACAAGTGGTTCTGCGACCTTTGTGCGGTACTCCACAACGAAACACTGAAGCGCATTCGACCGAGGGAGGATGTAGTGTCTTGGTGGTACAGAGAAGACTGCACGCCACTCGAAAGTGTTATTTAAGAGTAAAAGACGTAAGATTTTGATCGATCAAGTAAGACTACATTTCGCTTAAAAACCTGATTTAAACTCATTTTGTAAACATCAAAAACGTAGTAAATATTCATTAAAACGTTCTTTAAATGCTTTTTTGTGTGTGTTCTTTTATGCTTCATTTTATGTCTTATTAAATCAAGAATACCAAACAGAAACGGAATATATGGATTTTGAAGCATTCATCTGTCCAAAGGTTAACAGTTTGCTCAATAAAGCTAAATTATTGTTTAAAAAAAACAGCTTAAAAAGATGTACAGTGACGCAAGCAAGAACTCGCCTAAGTTGACCACTGCGTAAGTTGACCACTTGTGGAGCGGAACTTTAGTGGCCAACCTACAAAGGTGGTCAACTTTATATATTATGTCAATTATCCGTTGTTTTGTTTCCTCAATATAATATATAAAGAAAATATACCCTTTGCCCTCACTCCTGAAAAAATTCGAAATGACGGGCCTGGTTTGGTCTTACCGGTAGAGGATTGATTTGAAATTCATAAAACATTTTTCGAAAAGAAAAATATAAAGATGAAACAGCAAATAACTGAAGATTATTGAAGACATTCGATTCGGTTATAAAATGACAACAATCGGAAAATCTTAAGAGGCATTTAAATTTGAATTTATATTCTTTAGATTCTTTTATATAGTTAATTACCACTAATATATACATATATATATATATATATGCGCAAAAATATATACCAGGGCTGGCTGGAAAAATCTTTAAAATTTTGCATACCCTGCAGGGCAAGTTTGTCTCAAAAATGCATGGCCAGAAGTTGTTTTATTGCACATAAATCAAAGCATTTAAATTTGTCGAATGACATTAATCAGACAAAAACTTAAATTAACCGGTTTATATCTGAATCAAGAATTATTTTATAGTTAATCTAAATCGTTAAAAGAGAACATTATAAATAAATATTACATAATGAGTCGTTGCAAGTCAAAAATTGCAAAATTTAAATTGTATTACCAATTTTATTTTTGACGTGCATGTGTTTCTTTGGTGTTGGAACGACGAGTGGTCTATTGCCGCTGAGTACTACACCATCAATGGCAATTCTTGTTCGACTGTTCATGGTCTCTGTAGACAAACCGCAATGACGAAGATTGCTTTTTGCAGATCTGCTATGAGAAATGCAGCGCATACTCTCCACAAGTAGCAGAATATTTATAAATTCCACCTGTTTACTCCTTAAAATAAATTTTGAGCTCCGGTAAAGATGAGGTGATTTTTCAATAAAATACGAAACAATTAAGTTTTGAAAAGAAATATTTGATTAAAAATTATATGCCCTGCCGGGCATGTAAGGGTAGAAGATTCATGCCCGATCGGAATTTTTACCTTCCCCGGGCATGTCACGCGATATATTTTTCAAGCCCTGATGTATATGCATGCGTATATTTTATTTAGATTACAATTCATACATTTGTTTTTAAATTATGCGTAAGTTTAGGTAAAGTTTAAAAAAAAAACGAAGAATGAAGTTTTCAGACTTTTTAAACTTGTAGATGATTATTTACCTTTAAATTTCATTAAAGATACTGAACATCGAAGATTTTGTAAGTAATATCCCTCCCTAACCTGTGTATAAGTTCAGCCTTTTTTCTGCTTCCAAATTTTGTAAAAAATACTTCAATTTTTAAAATTTTCCTCTCAGAATTATATTAAAAATTTTTCTCTCAGAGAACAGAATTTATTTCACGAATAAACCTGCCACCTGCCTTTTTCTTTCATTTGCCACTTTTGTCTAAAAATTTCTTTACAATAAAGAAAACCATTTTTGAAGATTACATCGTCCCACAGAATTTGAAGTAAAAGAAATATTAGACTGTGTGAGATAGATTAGATAGATGTCATGACATTTTATTGAGAAGTTAGTTTTGTACTTATGAAAGGAAGGTTCTCCAATCCTTGTTCGTTCGGTGCAATTTAACGCGCAGCCATAAGCACATCTTGAAAACTTCCCGCCGTCGGAAGACATTTAGTCCAGTCAGTATATACATTTTACCTTGCAAAAGGTAGAATCTATATTTGACATATATTTTACAGCAAAGTTGCACTGATTAAAATTGTAGGAAATTTTATCCTCTATAAATTTTACATAGGAAAATTTTCTCTAATTTCAACCATTTCTGAGATATATCGAAAAAACAACAAAAAGTGCCAAATTTTGGTGGTTTTTCGGCCGCCAAAAATTTTCCCGGGATCTTTCATGTTAGATAAATTAGTTTTTTCATGTTGGCACCAATATATACTAACTAAAAAAGTAATCTTCTACCCCACCACTTGCAAGGTAAGCCCTTTTTTCTGTATATGTTGACTGGACTAATTAAGGTAAAAGCAGATAAGGCGAAGCGAGATTCGAAAAGACGCTGATTGGTGGTCTGCTTCACGTGACGTATTCGCCCCTCGCAAAGCCTGCGTACTCCGTCTGTGCTAATAAGTCAACGCTCGCAAAGCGAAGGAAAAGCCTGCGTACTCTGTCTATGCTAATATGTCTATGATCTGGCCGTGGATGATGTAATGCTTTGCAGTCGCGCAAAGACAATGAGGTGAGAATGGAATTCCAACATCAACTATTCCGCTGAATGCAGAAACTCGACAGTTGAATGCGAGAATTGCAGGACTTTTCCCTCTGCCGACTGTCGCTGCGAGTTCTTGCTTGTAATTTTTGCTGTCAAACTGACGGACATTTTCATGTGAGTTTTCTCGCTCGTCAATTCATTTTTTTTTCAAGTTCGGACCCCACAATTTTGGGAGATTTGAAAAATTTATAAAAGTTAGGATTATTCTCTCAATGTGCTGTATATCTATCGGTGAGTAAAAAACGTTCTTATTGTTTACTCTTAAGTTATACAGTAAAACCCCGTTAAAACGCGGCTGTCGGGGGACATGCTTGGCAACCGCGTTATAATTGCATCATTTTTAACTTTATCAATCACTCCTAACTTTTCCCCCCTGTAGTATCCCTTTTTCTTTTCTTCTTTGCTGCCATTTTATTCCCTGTAATTGCTGTGCAAGAAGCACACATCTCAGCTGCGCAACCAGTCTATCGAGCGATAGGTTATAAACCAACTGTGTTCCGAGAAAAAAGGTGCTTAAAAATATCTTTATGTTATCGACATGAGATTGTGAAGGGGGTGAGGTCATAAGGGAAAAAATTAGATTTGGAAGGGGAGGAATGCACTTCTCACTGGGGAATATGTTTACTTTTCAGGAATGCTAAAGAATCTGGAATACAAAGGTTGATAGCGCTGTAAAAGAAGTTACACAAGCATAACTTGACTTCTGAAAATCTTATAGTTAAACATTGAACAGAACGGTCCCTGACAGATTGAGCTTCGCCATTGTCAAGAGATACAAGTCAGGGCGATTGCACCCGATTTTGAAATCAAGCTATATGTTCTAGGTTGAAAGACAGAAAAAGCATGAAAAAGGTGTACATCACGATTATCACAATAAGGCTTTATCTGATAGTGTGTCTGGTGGGGGAGGGGGAGTTCTTTGGCTAGAATATTTGTGTGCTCGAGCTGGATTTATTTACAATGGTAAATAAGGAATCACCTTTAAATTGCGATGATAAAGAGTGGTTTAAACGTCGGGGGACATGATAGTCACCGCGGTAGGTACGTTCGATTCCGCGGTATACTGAGGCGCGTTATAACGGGGTTTTACTGTAATTGATAAAAATGATAGTTTAATTGTTCAGTCTCAGAACAATTCCAATACGGAAACGGCTGAAAACGGAACTGTTGGTTATAACTCTGTAACGAACGGTTATACTGATGAAAATCCCAACCCTATAAAATATTCAATAAACTTTAGTGACATTGAAAATTTTATCGCTAAGTTGAGGAAAATAGTTTTGACTCGATAAAACAAATGACTGTCAGAATTCGAAGATTTTTCACATTTATTTCAGCTTAGTGACAGGGTTGTTTAGTTTAAACCACGTTGATTTAAAGCGTGGTTTAAACAGTGGATTAAACCAAATGTTTTTTTTTAAACCAAACATTTTATCATTTATTTTGCACATTATTAAAAATTGCAAAATCCAATTTAAGCAGAAATTACAAGCACAGCACAAGATAAATAATGAATTTGAATTTTTGAACCTTTTTTTGAATCGGTATACATTTTTCTTATCTCCTATCTACATTTCAGACCATTTGGTTTTTCTAAAATTAGCTTGAAAAAAAAATCACATTCTAAAAATTAAATGATATTGCAATCGCAATTCCTGGAGTTAAAGAACATATGTTAGAAATAATAAAGTATAATAACTAATTTGAAAATGTATGTTACAGATCACAATTTTTTAAAAAACCAAGCCATTTTGCAGTTATTTTACACATTATAAAAAATTGCAAAACCCAATTTATGCAGAAATTACAAGCACAGTATTAGATAAGTAATGAATTACTGAATTTGTAAATTAAGAAACTTTTTTTTTTGAGTTCAGTGCAAATTTTTCTTTTTTAAAAATTATCTCCTATACATGTCAAGCTATTTGGGTTTTTCTGAAATTAGCTCGGAAAAAAATCAAGTTGTTCGAAGTCTTTAATTAGGTTTCAGCCACAACCAAGCAATCCTACCACTTAGATTATTTGATTAGTTAAGAATTACTAAAGATTGCATCATGTATTAGTGGCATAAGTCACTGTCTCATTTGCTGCTCTTTGTTTATATTTAAAAAAAATCAAAATTATGTTGATAATTTCTAAGTCAATGTTGCTGATTTGTATAAGTGCTAAATCCGATAAGTGATTGATTTTTTTTACTTTTAAAGTAAAATACTTGTATAGTAAGAGACTTGTAATCATTTGTTGATATTACTGATACTGTAAATCAACACACATAATTTTTAATATATTTTTCATTTTTGCTTATTTTTTATTGATTTAGTAAAATATGCTTTTGTTAAAACTCAACCCACATAATAATTATTTCTTCAATAATTTATTAAAAGGTCTGTATAAGTATAGTATTCCGTAGCGGATTTAAGGGGGGGCCCAGGGGCACGTGCCCCCCCCCCCCCGCCCCAAAGAAGGTTTTTCACCCGTATTAAATGTACTATTTTTTAATTTTCTTACTGAAACAAACAAAATTTTTAAATATTACGCAAAAAAAATATATTTGAATAAACTAAATTTTGTTCAGCAATCAGTCACTGTGCTATCAAGTGCCTCCCGGCCAATGCTTTCTATCATTATATAACTTTTCAAAACTTCCTCAGTCGCTGAAACACCCTGAAAAAATCTCTTCCCGCTTTCGGAATGACCCGGCTGCGCGCTATGGATATACACGAGCTTCAGCAAACACGTGACCTTCACTTTCTTATAAGGAACTAAATTTAAATAAAAGGCAATCAGGGCGGTCGCCAGGGGGAGGGTGCTACACCTCCAGTTTTTCAGGAAAGGGACCGCCGACATTTCAGTTTAATAATGAAAAAAAGTAAGAAAGAAAAGAAAAAGATAGGAAAAATTTTGGAGTAAAAATGAAAAAAAAAAAAAAAAAGAGGAAGGAATAGATGGTCAAATATTATATATATTTTTTACCCTTCTGAAAATGTTTTAAAATAATGCGATTTTAAAACATTATTTAGAAACATTGACAAAACGATTGTTATTATTACTTAATTACGGGCAGCCGAAATGCGCGTTTCGTTTCAAACTTTTCTTAGCGGAAAGAAAAAAATAGTATTCAAGACATTATAGAAACACAATGCAAGTCTGAGTATGAAAACAAAATAGATAAATAAAGATAATAATTTCATAGTCGGGCTGTCGAAAGTTTTATATTTCTATATAAATATATATATGAATTTTTTAATCAAAATATTATTACGAAAATCACAGCAAAAAAGTATAAAAATGCATGGGCCGCCGAAATACGTTACAAATTGATGGAAAAACAAAGAGAGAGAGAAATTCAAAACATTGTGATGAAAATTCACATCAAAAGTAAAACTTCAAAAGGAGGGGAGAACTCATTCAAGAGGCATATTTAAAATTTAAAAAGTATGGAAAACATTACTTATTGTATCATTGAAAAATAATTCTGCAGTCTGAAATGTTAAAAGTTTTTTGTAGGAGCCGAAGACGTTTGGTTTTCAAATAAGTAAAAGTTGAATTTGAAATTAAATATTAGAAGACCAAAGCAATAAGATGTTTTTTGAAGGAAAAAAAAGGAAGGGACTACTACGGCAATATTATTTGAAATAAAAGAAAGAAGGCAGGGAGAAGGGTAGCAAAGCAAGGTAATTTGGAGAAGAGTCAGAACTCCCCCCACTCAACACACACTGACTCAATCTTAAGTTAAGATGGTGTGTGTTCTTGAGACTTGAATTTCAAAAAAAAAAAAAAAAAGGAAGAGGAAAAGAGCCTTGAAACCCCTTTTCTCTTACGTCATCAATGAAGGCCCAAAATTGCGAATTTTAGAACTTTTTCAAAACAATTTTAGAACTAGTTTCGAAATGTTTATAGTGGAGAATCCACTTGTCTTTTAACGTCCCCAAAGATAGACTAATGTGCAATTTTAAGACTTCAGTTTCAAAATATTCCCGGGGATGAACCCCTATTTCGTGCTCTCACATCCTCGAAAATCGTCAGAATTGTATTTTTAGAACTTCATCTTGGAAAAGTTTCAACTGTCTTATAACGACACCAGATATAGCCTAGTGTGAGCTTTATAGCTTGAATTTCCCAGAAAATGAGAACCCCCCTGTCCCCCTTTCTCTAACACTATCAATATACTCCAAAAATTACGAATTTCGAACTTCAATTTCAAAAAATTTCCACGGGAGAGCTGTTGAATCCACCTGTCTTTTGTCGTTATCAAAGATAGTATAATATGAGTTTTGAGGACTTCAATTTAAAAAAATTTCTTGGCGATTCCCTCACATCCTCGAAAATCATGAAATTGGAAAATTTCAGCTGTCTTTTACTGTCATCAATGATAGCCTAATATGCGTTTCATAACGAGAATGTTAAAAAAAATAAATCAGAAAAACTCTCGTAACTCCCACTATTTCAAACCTAATCAATGGACGTCCAAAACTGCTAATTTGGAACTATAGAAAAGTATTGAAATCACTGCATAGTCATTGTATTATTTGAAATATTGAATTTTGAGAAGAACAGTCGTAATGTTTAAAAATCTGCTTGACCTACTACTCATTCTCTGGCGATTTTGAAATCTTCAAAACAATTTTTTTTATTAGTAGGAATTAATTGTAATTGTATTTTGGAAAACCATCTGAAGGGATTGGCGCTGAATTGTCTTACTATGTAAAAATGTATTGTATTTTTTCATTTGATGTAATTAAGTATGTTTTTCGTACTTTTAAAAATATTAACTGGTGTTAAGTGATCCTCAAAAACGTGAAACAAGCTAATTAGTTTTTTTTTTTTGTTATGCAAAATTTTACGATGAGCAAATACTTTTTACACCTGGTGCCCCTCCCAAAAATAATTCCTGGATCCGCCTCTGATAGTATTATAAAATGTTAATAGTTACGTGATCTGAAGTCTTCATAATTTTCCAAAAGTCAAATTGTTTTTCCTACAAATGCTATTTAAACTAAAAAAACTCGGTTTAAACCAAAAAACGCTTTTTTTTGGTTAGTGATTTACGCAAATTAATTTTTCCTAAAAGACTGTTAGGCGGGAAAGCTAAATTATGTTTACAAAGTCAAACAAGTATTCGTTCTTTTGGCAAGAACTTAAAGAAATCTTAATTAACGAGCTTAAACAGGACTTTAATTCTGCAGAATTGAACGAAACAATTAATCAAGACGTCACAAAAAAGAAATTGAATCAAATGAAGAATATTTCTTTCATATGAAACAAATTTCACGTAGGGGTAATATAGAAGATAACGCTTTAATGCATCATGTAATTAATGGCATTAAGAGCCAGAATCTGAGAAACTGTCACATCTATCATTATGGGGTGATTCATGCCATCGCAGATTTTCCCCAAAAAATTTCTAGCTGTTATTTGTCTTATTAAAAGATCATATCCAGAACTATTTGTTCTAAAGTTGAGTTGTTCAGCTTTTACAGACCCCGCCAAAGGTCAATGTGCGGCGGCAAAAACTGAGCGGATTTTAAAGACATGGAAATTGTTATACAAATACAAATACAAAAGTGACGACCAGCAACAGGCTCAGGGCCCAGTTAGGCTGGTCCTAGTCCATTTAGCAGTCCCCAATGAACATCAAGAGATTTCTTAAACGTTTTTACCCCGCTGCAATGAACAGTCGCTTCTGGTAAACTATTCCAATTACCTATAACCCTATTGAAGTAGTCATTTTTCCTAATTTCAAGATTTGCCTGAGATTTGAAAAACTTAAAACAATAACCTCTGGTTCTACTTTCAGCACATAGCTGTAGTCCAGCAACATTTCCCATTTTAATGAGTTTAAACGACTGAATCATGTCCCCTCTAATTCTCCTTTGCTCAAGACTATGCATATTGAGCCTTTTAAGCCTAACCTCATAATCTAAGTCTGAAAGACCACTTACCAATCTAGTAGCCCTCCTTTGAACCCTTTCCAATAAGGTAATATCCTTTTCTAGGTACGGAGACCAAAACTGAGCAGCATACTCCAAATGAGGTCTTACCAAACTTCTGCATACTAATGGCAATACAACTTCCTTAGACCTGTTCAAAATAGCCAAAAATTTGAAAAATGTCAGATTTTGCCAAATTTCAAACTGTCATAACTTCTTGCGACATCGATATATTGAAATACAGTAAAACCCCGTTATACTGCGCCTCAGTATACCGCGGAATCGGATATACCGCGGTGAGTATCATGTCCCCCAAAGTTTAAACCACCCTTTATCATTGCCACTTAAAGGTGATTCCTTATTTACCTTAGTAAATAAAGTCAGCCCGAGCACACAAATATTCCAGCCAAAGATCCCCAAAACACACACTAACAGATAAAGCCCTATTGTAATAGGCCTATGTGCACCTTTTGGTTTATAACCTATCGCTCGATAGACTGATTACGCAATTGAGATGTGTGCTTGTTGCACAGCAATTACAGTTAATAAAATGGCAGCAAAGAAGAAAAGTAAAAATTATGCTATAAAAAAAAGCGAGTATCGTTTGGATGACGTGGTTCCGCGGTACAGCTTCACTATACCGCGGTTATGTTCTAGCGCTGGTGCCAAACATGTCCCCCGACTCCTGCGTTTTACCGGGGTTTTACTGTATTTTTTTTCGCCATTATTTTACTCTATTATTGGTCTCTACAAAAAAGTAAAATCCACTGAGGCAAGTTGTGTTAAAAAAATTAAAATACATTTTCCTTTAGACTACTTCTGTCGCAAGGGCTGTTCGAAATAACTTTCTCGACTTGCTATTTCTTTACCATTCTGTGATAAGTGAGTGATTAAAAATATGAGTCCTCCTTGTTGCAAATATCTCTCTTTATATTGTGTGAGATTCTCGTCTCTCACTCCTGAGATTAATATGAAAAGTGTCCGAGCGGTATATTTGATTCTGCTGGGTGCGTTTTCCATACTGGGATGGTTTCCCGACTCGATGTAAAATTGATGAAACGATATTCAGTCCCAGACATTTATTAAACACATACTGATGATGGGACACGATACAACTATCTACATAATATACATATACAACAAGTCTTTTTACAACATCTTGGATAAGAGCAAGGTTTTTCGCGTCCGCTCTCCGGACAATCTCGGTAGCAAGTCCCCCTTTTGGATTCTTCTCTTCCCACGCCTCTCCCCGCCCCCTCCAAGACCCCTTCGGCCGAGGTCGGAGGTCAAGAGGGGGATATTTCAGATGCGTGGGACAGTTCCGGTTCACGACACTCCTTTTTAAAGAAAAATATTTAAAATCACCGTTGAAAATTGTTAAATTACAATTATATCACTTCCAGTGAAATAAAATTGAGCAAAACCTCTCTACTATTTTCTTGTTTCTCGACTTGTTTGTATTGCTATCACTGCATAGGAGACACTGCAATCAGATTCAGATTTCAACATCTTTTAACCGAAAGGTTGTAAATATGTTTTGTCCAGACTGCATTTTTACATCTGAAACTGCTGTCGAATTGTCATTTCCAAGCAGCATTGAATGTTGGCTTAATATTGGCGTAAGATTGTTTGTGCTGGCTATATCTTGGGCAATATTGGAGCTATTTTCCCAATGTTCAGCCAATATTGGCTAAATGCTGCATGCGCATTATTGCATATAGCCTGGAAACCAAGATTGGTCCAATATTGGTTTAATACTGCTCCAACGATATTGCTCTCATAATGGAAGGCAAGATTGATCCAATATTGGTTTAATACGGCTCCAAAAATATTGCTCTCATAATGGAAAGCAATATTGGTGCAAAATTGTCTACATTCTGGTAAACCAATATTGGACGAATGTTGCTCTGTGATGTTTAGCCAATAGATCTTTGCTGAATGTTGCTGAATAATAAAAACTACTTCATTTTCAACAACTATCATAACTTTTTATACACCTTCATTGCTTCCTAATGCAACTAATAGAAGATAATCCACCTCCGTAAATATATAACATATTAGTATAACTTCCGCTGGCAACAGATGTGGTGCAGCGGTTCGAGCGTTGGATTGTCATACGAGAGGGCGTCAGTTCGAACCCAGTTCCCGACTCACTCATTCCTACACTAGGAATGGTTAATCCGACAACCCATAGATGGCGCCTTGAATTTTTGCATTTACACTTTTTTTCTAGCTAAATTCAGGAATAACAATAACAATTTTTATATTTTTAAGCAATTAGAAACAATAAAACTTGTTCACCAGCGTAAAGCCAATATTGGAGTAAGGCTGGCACGCAATATTGGTTCAAGATTGAAGTAGCAATATTGGCCATTATTGTTAAAATGTATCCCCTCCAAGCTACAGCCAATATTGTATGCCAGTCTTATCCCATTCTTTTGCCAATCAAGTTACAATATTGGGCCAAGATAAAATGCTACTTGGGTTGCTACAACAAGAGAACACAAAATTCCTAAATTACTCACTAGAATGGACAAAGTTAAGAACAAGTTAGCGGAAAGAATGCAGACTATCAAAAAAAAAAAAAAATATATATACAGTAAAACCTGTAAAGTTGACCACCTTTGCAAGCTGACCTCCTGTCTAAGTTGACCACTTTTGTCAGGAACGGAATGAGCCCTATATTATATAATGTAGGGAAACTTCTGTCACTTGACCACCTAAGTTGACCACTTATGTACGCCACATTTGGGTGGGAGTATTGTAAAAAACCCTATTTAAGTTGACCGACTCATTATTACTGTATTTAGTTGTTTATCTATGTTTGGAAAGAAAAAAAATAAAATAGCTTCTCCAGAATATTTTTTACGCTACAACGTTAGACCAGTATTTGTCTGCATAGATGAATCATCCATATAAAGTTCGCCTGAGCCTCTTTGTAAGTGAACCAAATGGGAAAACGACTATGAGCATTCTTTTGTTCTTTAAATAAGTTTATTCTTTTTTCTTCTAGCTGATATAGCCATTTGGAAATATATATATTTTTAGGAAATCTTTAGCATCATATAAGTTACTGACATAGTTAATATGATATTTAACTTCACTTTAACTAAGTACTTTACTTTTGAAGTTGTACAGGATGCATTGTAAGTCATTCGGGTCAAATGTCTTTAATGATATCTTAGATAATTGTGAAAAACAAAAGCTGATCACTATTTTAAAGTAACGTCATTACAAGAAGTTATATAATTATTATATTCATTTATATTAATTATAAATGAATAAACGCATAGTGTAAGAAATACAAAAAACCTCAACCCTCTATAAGTTGACCACCTGTCTGAGTTGACCACTAAAGGGCTGCATCGCAAGGGGTCAACTTACACAGCTTTCACTGTATATCAAATTTCCAACTTTCTAGAAGGTATTGGGCAGTGCAATTTATTCAAGTCTTTTATCACAAACTGAGTGGGTAAATGAGAACTCAACCAAAAAGAGAACTCAATCGTCTAAATCAAAATCAAAGGGATCCTTCAAGAGTGCTTTTATAAAGGAAATACAACAGGTAATAACAAATTGATGCCACAAAATGTTGTAAAAATAATAAAATGCCTTACTGTAGATGGAGGGGGGGGGGGGATTTAACTCAGAAGAATATTTGATGCGAGAACAAGTAGCTTCTTATTACACCAGATTGAAAAGTAAGGCTAAAAATTTTGATTCAGAAAGAGATGACGAAAATCCCTTTACCAGAGCTGAAACTGAATTTCATTCTCATTCATTTTAGGCAGTGATGAATGAAAAACCCTTTTATATTGGGAAACTTCTAAAAGACCTGTGGGGATATAAAATTTCTTCACTAGTGAGGAGTGAAGAATTTAGGTGGTCAAATCGTGATGACATTGAGACTGTTCATAGAAGCACCATCTCTTTTGGTCCTATACAATTGTCTGTTACTGATCTTGCTTAAAAAACCTTCAGGAATCTTACAAAGAACTATGCGCCTGATTTTGTACAAAATAAATTTCAATGTAAAAATCCTGAGTGTAGTTCCAAAAATCAGGGATGGGTTTCTTCCGGATAAAACCGACAATAAAATCCGACATGTATTTATGGGTAACAATTTTTAAAATTGTCGGAGAGGGTTTGTTACAACTTTGTAAATCGAATGCTCTTTCTTACATTGGTGTAAAAAATGACTATACATCAATGGAAGAATTCATACTTTTTCTTCATATAAAAATACATTACCATTTTAAAGCATATTGGATAACACATTAAAAAAATAATTATTCCAGCATACAAAGCAGAGTGCTGAATTTTGAAAATGAATGGACCTAAAAGGTTTTGTATTAATATTAATTATCATCACTCTGATAATGTATTAATCATTTAAAGTTTAACCAACACATGTTTTCTTAAATTTTTATTTCTTCCAGGCGGTTCTTTTCATGTTTGTTTCCACTTTGGAAGAAACAGAGGCTATATATATATACACACACACACACAAATATATATATATATATATATATATATATTGTTATAAATCTTTAATTAAGAATAAAGAAAGTATTTTAGACTTCAATATTCATATTATTTGATACCACTTATGTACTTAAAGTGTCTTCACACTGGGTTTAATCGAAGAATATATATATATATATATATATATATATATATATAGGTCTAACTATACACTGGTAGAAATTTCATCATGAAATTACGGTTAAATGACCGGCAGCAGTCTGTCCATATAATTCATCGTTAAATTTACGGTTTTTAGCATTTTTCTATCTTTACGGGACCTAACCATTTCCAATCAGCTTGGTTAAAAAGCCGCAAATACAAAAGTTTACTGTTTTATAACCATTTAAAAATAGTTTCAAAACAAAATTTTTACCGTGTTTGAAACATTTCGAGGCGTCGAAACCGTAAACGAAGCTTGCGGAAATCGAACCCGGAATTATTTTGTACCAACTTCGCTCTCTAACCATTCTTCCATCGACACCACGTGAAGCGGATGTTTATTTATCAATAAATCTTCCTTCCCAACAGGCAAACTGCCTTAAAATTGAGATTTCAGTTTTTGATTGGATCTAAAGCCATCTTTGGTCTAAATTTACTGTATATTGACGAAAATCATTTTATTTGCTGCAGAAATTAAAATACAAACAAGCTTCAGCAGCTCAAATGATGGGTTCGTTCATTCGCAAACAGTTCGGGAATCCGATGTCTCTAGTTTTTTATTTACGTGTGTATGTCTTTCTATTTAGTAAATACTGCTTTATCCGCTTTTTTTTCTGCTTTTTTTATATACACATGCAGATTTGAACTGATGAATCTTTATTCATATTTTAACAACAACGTACGACCGGTAAGGTTTCGCAACCAAGATGGACGCCCGATTCTTATTGAGCGCTTGAAAATGACTGTTAGTTAAACCTTCTTTAGGATAAACAGAGAATAAACGATTTTTTTCATAACCAGCGGTTTGAGTACCATTTTTTTAATGGTTATTCAACTGTTGTAATTAAATATGGTAAAATAACAATCAAATAAATGGTTATTTTACTATTTTCTTACGGAAATTTTTAAGAGTATGTACTCAAGGATATCTTTAAAAATATATTTATTTTATGAAACAAAATTGCAACTTTAATAATAAGTGTTCAATAAATGAGTTACTGCCACTTGGAAGGAACTTGCCAACCCTGCCCAAAATATGCAAGTTGCATTAAATGTCAACAATTTCATGTGTTAAATGTACCACAATTACATCAAATATGTGTAATCTGTCAGAGATATCTCACAATATATTAAAATATCTTTATGTAGCAAATTATATGCTCTTTTTTTCGAGGGAAAAAAACTTAGATGATGGAGGTAAACTATGTTTAAAAAATGTTTTAATTTTTTCAACGCAACTTGCCTCAGTGGATTTTACTCTTTTGTAGAGACCAATAATAAACTAAAATAATGGCAAAAAAATTATTTTAATATATTGATGCCGCAAGAAGTTATGACAGTTTGAATTTTGGCAAAATCCGACATTTTTCGAATTTTGGCCTTATGTTACTAAATACGCATTCAACTTGCCTCAATCATAGTTGCATTTTTTAAAGGTACTAATACATACCTTTCAACTGACACCACTTTTGCCATGGCATCTAGAAAGCGCAAGCTGCTGTTAGGCCTTAAAAATGCTAAAAATTGACCTTCTAAAAATTTTTATGACCTTCAGCGACCTTGCGGCAACGACTTGCCACAATCTTATCATCCATTATATACATCTTGACCCTTTTATGTTCCATATGTGAAAACAATTTGGTGCCAGGTTGTTCGCGCAACACGTTGTGGACCATAACAATTTCCATGTCTTCAAAATCCGCTCAGTTTTTGCCGCCGCACATTGGCCTTTGGGTGTCCATAAAAGCCGAACAACTCAATTTTAGAACAAATAATGCTAGATATGATCTTTTAATACGACAAATAACAGCTGGTAATTTTTTGGGTAAAATCTGAGATGGCATGAATCATAGGTGTGACACTCCCTCAGATTTTTGCTCTTACTGATTCCCCTGATAACAAATCTATTCTTTATGGTTGCAAGAATCTCACTGAATTTCGCAAGAAGTTGAAAGTACAGTGGAACCTGTGTAAGTTGACCACTTGCGGTGCAGCCCTTTAGTGGTCCACTTACCGCCTTATTCATCTACGCGCATTCGAACGTTTTCGCAGACTCATTCGTTCGAATTCGGACGTTTGGCATTCAACTCCAGCAATGCGAACGTTTTATATCACGTGACCCATTCGATCGGAGTCGAACGCTCGTCTTCTATCGTTTCATCGATTTCAGCCAATCACAGTTTGTTTACGTCTTCCAGCTTCCAACATGGCGGAGAGTTAAATTGGGAAGTTACTCGATTGAAATTCAAGTAAGTGTTTTGTTTATTAATGTTTCTTAGTTCAATTAAAAAGCTTGTTTATGTTTTTATTTACATGTGTTATTATGTATACGATATGCATCCTTTAATGAAAGACATTTACGTTTGCGGTAAGTTAAAAATTTTAGCGAGCTACGTGTACAGAAGCAAGAAATATTTCGAGTGCACAGGACTTTTTGCACAGGACAGGTCAGTTTATAATACTTTTATATAATACAAGATCAAAAAATTAAACATTCGATTTTTATAGTAATATTATCATTTTAAGTCTCGATGGAAATCAATACGTTATCATTCAGGTCCGCGAACGTGTTAAACTTCAACTTCTAATCTGTTACTTTTTTTCAGCTGATTTCCCCCCCCCCCTATTTACTTGCACATATGCCATACATAAAAAACAAAACTGCTAAAATTTTTTAAAAATTTGAATACTAATTAAGAGTTTTCCTTCGGAAGTTTAAATAAATTAGCAGGTTCGTTTAATTATTCTGCACAACTGTTTTGAACAATCAAAATGCAAAGTCATTTGTGAAAAGTTTCTCTCCCTAGGTTATTGCAATAGTGTACGAATTGCAAAAATATTTACTCACAACTCAAAAGTCAATTGAATACAATCATACAAAATGTGAAATCATACTTTTGTTTACATTCTGTAAGTTTTAGTACACCAAATGTAAGCTTAATAATTTTTTTTGAAAGTTTTTAATGTGAATTACACATTGTAGACTAAAATTTCCTTTACTTTGAAGTTTTTTTCTTGTGATTGTAATCTATTGTGTCAAGGTAAATACAAGTTTTGAATTATTACACAGTAAAATCCCATTACAACGAAGACCAAGGGACATGGAAAATGCTTCGTTGTAGTGTAAAGTTTGTTATAAACTCTGTTGTTATGACGGAAATTTCATTCTATTGGTATTCACTACAACAAAAGTTTACTGTACTATAATGTAATTAGATCAGGGGTTCTCAACCTTTTTCGACTTGTGGCCCCCTTATGAGTACCAAATTTTGTAGTGACCCCCCCCCCCCCCTTTTGTAAACTTTTATTTTTCATCATGAAATTGCTTCTTCCAGTTTTGATAGCTGGTTTAATTTGCCGTTTATAAGAAATTCAAATCAACTGTTGATCTAATAGATATCACAGCATTCAACTCATATATCATTGAGTACAGTAAGCACATTCATTCTTTCAGAGAAGAATACAATATGTCGCATTTTATAGACTTGCAATATATTTGATCAGGATAATGTGGAACATTTTATCAGTTTGAAATGATTGGTTCGTGGTCTTCTTTCGGAGTAGACCTTCGTGGTCTTCATAATCTTTCAATATTCAAGCAATATTGACTTGATGCTATTGAAATTGTATTTTGCTGATTTCTGTTCTTTTACTGTTTCATAGGTATGATGTAACTATGCATAGTCTTGACATTGTAGCTAGGTGGTTAAGAAATTGCTACAATGCTCTCATCCCGGAGACTTTCTTTTGAAAATACTATTAAAATTGTACTATTTTTATTATGTATGCCTGTACAGAAAAGTTATTTTATTTAAATAAAATATGTTCTTTTCTTTCTAAAGTTATTTGTGACAATGTATTTTAATCAAGAAACACAATGCTCTCATTTCTGAGACATATTGTCTAAGAAGTATCAATAAGCTTCCTGAAATAAATAAATAAATTACTGTCGTTAAAAAATTAATACTATTAAAAAATGTATATTCTTATTAATGCGTCAACTTCTCTGAGGACAAAGTGTGTGGTAGATTTCCTTAAAAGTTATTTATTTGCAATTTTTATTTCAACATTTTTTAATATGTAATTCAAATTATAGACATGTATGGAGACAAGAATACAAAACTAACAAAAGTCACTTAAATGTTTTGAAAGATTTTAACAAGCAGGGGGGGGGGGGGAAGTTAAGTGCTAAAAAATGAACAATAAATTAATGTACTACACATTTTAAGTTAAATCCTGTAACAATAAAATTGAAGGTGTGGGGAAGTGATTTCATTGTAAGGGAATGATGATTGTTACGAACTATGTTATTAATTAGCTTAATAGCATTGTAACGCAAATCAGTCTTCGCTGTTACAAGATTGCTCTGTATATGTATGCGTACATAATATATGTATATATTTTATTTACTGCATTTTATTTTATTATGTAGAACTTAAAACACAATTTTTGTAAACCTTGTTATAAGGAGAAGAAGTTAGAAGCATAAAATTTTCTTTGGTTTTCATCTTTTTTTTTTTCGTCTCTGTTAAAAAAAAAACACTTTTTCCAGCTAAACTCTGAATATGGTATAAGTGTGGACCATGTGATGAAATGCCTAATTTAGCATATTACAGACTGAAAAATAACTTATAAATGTATTTTAGTTATGTACCACATCATCGACATACTATAATTTATATTTATATTTTTTACGCAGCGTGATTCATGAATTTTGGAAAAATTTCAGGCGCAACAAATTCTTTTATTGCACATAACCTTTTTTGGGGGGCAAAATTACTGGAGTGATTTAATTATAAAAGCAGTAGTGGGAAACATGTAGCCATTATGCTAGTAAAAGTTACTATTTCGGCACAAAATAATAAGCATGAGCTATTAATTTTCTGCATCATCAAAGTTATTTGCCATATTTTCCACAAATAGATGCATTACTTCTGTTCATTAGCTTGGCACTGGAATGGAAATATTCATTACACTTATATAATTTTCTATTTTTAAACAATTTTCTACTTTCTTTTTAATATTTCACGTTTACCTGTTTTTTATACTCTGATTGTACATGTATTTGCTGTCATGGCCGTAGCCAGGATTTGTTTTTTCAAGGGGAGGGGTAGCGATCTTATTGAAGTTTTTTCTTTTCAAAATATTTTTGATTTCCAAATTGTAATTTAATAACTTCATAAAATTTGGTAGGGGGATTCCACCCCCCCCCCCCCCCCCCCCCGCAACGGCCACGATCTTGGAATCAAGCAAAACTAACTGAATTCTATCAAGTATTTTCTTATTAGAATTTTTTAAATTTATTAGTTTTCAAATTGTTATTTGTATCATGTCAAACGTAAGAAAATTTCAGGGGGGTCTAAACTCCCTCCCCCGTTACACCCTTGTTTTCTGACAAACTATCAAAAAGAGACCACCTGCTTCGATTAAAAACCAAAACAAACACTGACAAGTAGGTTAGTGAGTTGCAGTTAAAAAGCTCCTTTGACTCAAAAAAATTTCATTGGTCGAAAGAGAGCATGTGATGTCACGGCGAGAAACCTTGTTCGAATGCAACCCTGCTCTGTTCTATCGCAGATGAATGAGGCGGGGTTTCGAACGGGCAGGAAAATCGTTCGCATTCGAACCCGCTTTTCGATCGAATCGAATACGATCGAACGCGTTGTAGATGAATTCGGGCATTAGACAGGTGGTCAACTTACAGAGGGTGGACATTTTTTTAAAAAATTTCTTGCACTATGCATTTATTCATTTGTAACTACTTAAAATATTGCTTCATGCATTAACATTCCTTTCAAATATTGATTAGCGTTTTTTCCCCACTAAAATAACATTCGAGAAATTTAACCCGAATGACTTACACTGTGTCCCATAGAACTTGAAAAGTAAAGTACTTAGTTAAAATTAAGATAAATATCTTATTAATTATATGATAGTAAAGATTTTCTAAAAATACGTCATTTTTCAAAATGGCTATATTAGATAGAAGCAAAAAGAAGAAACTTATTTAAAGAATAAAACAGTGACCATGGTAGGTTTCCGTTTTGTTAAATTACAAACAGGTTTAAGCAAACTTTATATTGATGTTTCAAACATCCAGACAAATGCTGGTTTAACATAATAGCCCAAAAATCATCCTGGAGAAGTTATTTTTTTAATCTTTGCAAAAATAGATAAGCAAATAAATATAGTAATAATTAAGCGGTTCACTTAAAAGGTAATACTTTAACCCAAATTTTACGTACAATATAGACAGGTGGTCAAGTTACATAGGTTTCTCTACATTATAGGATAATTCCTTTCCTGACAAAAGTGGTCAACTTAGACAGGTGGTCAGCTTACAAAAGTTTTACCGTATATTCAATAAAAAGTAAAAAATAAAATTTTTCTTTAAACAACTTCAATACGACTTTTAAACATAATTTTTGAAGTCGGTGCAAAATTATGAGTCAAATTATCATCACGCCATACGTTATTTTACATTGAAACTGTTGCAAACTCTACGCCATTTATATTTGTAATTGATTCATAGTTACAAAAGGAATCATGCATCAAAATTCATCATAAATTTTGCACCAACTTCAAAAATTGTGTTTAAAAGTCGTATCGAAGTTGTTTAAAGAAAAATTTTATTTTTTTACTTTTTAGCGCAATTTATAGTTTGAAGTCGGTTCTATTTTTTTTGGAAAAATTATTTTATTTTATTCTTTTTAGTGTAAATACATTTTTATATGAATACTCTATACATATAAAAGAGGAAACCTTTGAGGGAATGACACTAAAAACTAACCGTTTGTAAGATAAATTTCGTTTTAAAATCGATTTTAAATGGGCACTAGAGAAAGCAAGCTGATTGGATTTAATTTCTTCTTCAGAGAAGCTTTCAGTCTATTTCTTGTTATAATTTCTTTTAATATTACATCTTAATGGCAACAAACTCTTTTTTAACAAGGAGTTTCATGTTTATTCACAACTTTCCAAACAAAGAAAAATCGAGCCTAGCCTTTCCAATTAAAATGAAAAAATTCTTATTTTTCATCCATAACGTTTTTTCTAAAAAACAGATGTGGTCAAACTGATGTGCGATATTTGAGTTAAACGACCCTCTATCGATCAAAGAAAAAATAATCAAAATCGGTTGATTTAGTCAAAAGTTATGGATGAAAAAGCAAAAAACTCCCACATTTCTGCCCATAACTTTTTCTAATTATCGAATTGGGTCAAACCAAGGTATGGGACCTATGGGAAACCCCTCTCGATCGATTAAAAAAAAAATTCAAGAAAATCAGTTCATCCGGTAAGAAGTTATGAGTGGACAAACAAAAAAAAAAAAAAAAAAAAAAAAAACGACATACATACAATGAATGTATAACCTCCTTTCTTTGTGAAGTCGGTTTAAAATTAAAGAAGATACACCAAAAGAGTCGAAACTTTTGCCGAAGCCAAGAAATAGTCAAAATTTTAGCGGTCATTGTTTTAATTGCGGTCAAAGGAATCATTCATCCAGATTTTGTCTCTCAGAAGAAAAAGGATTTGAATGTCTTAAATGCTCTTCTGATGGTCAACATTCATGTGAATGCACGAAAAAGGAAACGAAAGCTCAAACATTTAAAGAACAACCCGCTAATGATTCGCTGCGACTTTAATGACTAAAACTACACAAATTAATGGTGTATCAATAAATTCTTTGATCGATACAGCTCGGCGTAATTAGAAGAAGTATTTACGAGCAATTGGGTTCTCTAGATTTAACTGTTTCTTGTCATGTATTGACGGGTTTAGGTAAAACAAAAGTTCGTTCAATGAAGGCAATTCACCGCTAGAGGGACTCATGAGCGATCATCGTCGTCACGTGATATCCGCTGTATGTTTACTAAGATTTTCAATTGAATTCTACGTGGAGTTCACTAGGCAAAATGAGTTATCTTAAAATTAATTGGACTATTTTCACAGCTTTTTCTGTTTATAACACAGTATTTACATTTAATTTAATAATTATGAAAGAAATTTATTAATTATTACAATAGTTATAATGTTGTATTTAGTGTTCATTTTATGTAATGAAGAACTTTATTTAGGCCTAGTTTTTAGATTTGTCGAACTTGATGTAAAGCGATGCTACGGCTTCCTTTGTTTACATTGCTTTCATCGGTGCCACGTGACCAATGACGTTGCTTGAATTGCCCCCATTGGTTGTTTTGAAAATGAATTGAAATTGATAATTTAGAGTTCTGTGCTAACATGAATGTGATTGAAGATGTTGTTAGAGAAAAATTCAATGTCACTCGCAACCCATTCCGCAATTTGTGATGCGCCGCCTATCGGAACATTGTAAAGACTGCGCGCAGAAGGCGCGCAGACTTTGTGGAAGTAGGATGGAAAATTAATATGCTACTCTTTTTCTTATATTTGTGTGTGTACGTTTCGTCTTGTAACTTATCGTTTTAATAAATTCTCAAAGCTTAAGCTGCAGCATGCTCTTTGCTATGGAAAATAAACTTCATTATGCTATTAGATGTGTGTATGTTATTTGATTTTTTTTGGGTATGGATATTTTGTGTAAAGTACAAGTCAAAATGAATAAAGAAGGTATAGTTTTTAATCCATTGAATTCAGAAGATCACAATGCTGAAATAATGTCGCTTTGCAGTATATGCGTAAAAGATGATCTAGAAGCTGACGTAGGGCCACAAGTTACGGAAAATCAAAGAAAAATTATTAAAGATATGGTATTTAATTACAAACCAATTGAAAGCAAATCCACTGACATTGAAATGAATATATCGGCTACTGATAAAGAGCCAGTCTGTAGTTGTCAAAAAGAAGAACGGTGGTCACTGAGTTTGCATAGACTAGCGTTTCCCAACCGGTGGTTCGCAAACCCCCTGTGGTTCGCATGGTGTCGAAAGGGGGTTCGCGAGAAAAATATTGCAATGGCGGAATTTGTAATTGCTAACGCAAACGAAAAACGAAATAATAAATTTACCTACGTATTAGGGCGGAGTGTAAAATTGTTTTCTAAAATGAATTCGAATTTTAAAATGAATAAAATTGTTTTCGAAAATGTGAATCTCAAAGTGATATCGAACGTAATTCAATGATTTATTTTGAAATTTTGAACGTATGTTCCTTTTTCCATTTCCCACTTTTTCGTTGCCCAGTGCAAAAAAAGAGTCAAAACTAGGAAAATTTACTAAAATCTAAAATTTTACATAATTTTCGACTTTTTTCTCATATACAGACCCCAGGGTTGAACCGGACGATATTTATTCATTAATTTCAAATTTGTAATCATATTCATCACACTTTATTCCACCTTCTGCGAATTTCAATCCGAAAGTGTAATCGAACGATACTTATTGATTCAAAATTTTGTAGCACGTATGTTCTCATGCTATTCCACAACTTTCTCACACTATCAGGAAAAGAATATTTAAAGATACTTTTTTGCGAATACATATGTTTACTGCCCTATTAATAATTCAAGAAAAACAAATAATATTAAAAAGTAATTTTAGTTTTTATTTAAACTTAGATTTTTAGCAATCCTATTTTCATTTCGTATTATAAGCTACTGTGTAGTTTGAAAAATAAATGTGCTAACAATTTTTAGCTTTGTTACCCGTTACTAACAATTACAGAAGGGGTTTGCCACTTTCTTTTGTATCTTAGAAGGGGTTCGCAAGGCAAGAAAGGTTGGGAACCACTGACGGAAGTTAAATAGAAAAATCGTCAGAGATCGCTATCCTTTGCCTTTAATAGATGACATATTAGATAAATTACAAGACGTATGTGTCTTTAGTACAATAGATCTCAACAAGAAGTTCCGTCTAGAACTATACGAGCCTACGTTCCCGTATACACCAAATTCAAATTTATAATCTAGCAATCTCTTTCTCATTTAGCTTTAGTTCTTAATTACTTCAAATATACCTTTTTCAACGGATAATTCATATTCATTCACTCACTCATTCATTCTTTCATTTATTCAGTTCTTCATTTAGTCATTCATTCATTTACTCATTCATGTACTTATTCACTCATTTATTTATTTTTTATTCATGAACTCTTTTATTTATTTTATCATTCATTCACTCATTCATTCTTTCATTCATTCATTTATTCCTTTATTCATTGAGAAATATCTTTAAAAATCCCGATCAAAAAATTTCGTGGAAAGATAGAGAATAGGCTCGTTCAGTTCTTGTTGACTTCGTATCTTTACATACTCTACATCGTAACATCTTTCCGATAAAGTTTGTTGCAAGCAAATCCGTCGGTTAGATCAGGATTTATATATAGGATTGAAATTTCCTCGTAGGTGCTATGTTATTTATTTTTTGAACTGTTCATAAATGAAAAAACAATTGTTCAAATCAATATTTCCCGCCGAGAGCTTCTTCCAATCAGCTTGCTTGTAGGAACTAGGACCTTGTGCCCACAGTTTACATAATTTGCATCATTTTTGCCCATAGACGCTGATGTTAAAATTTTTTAAACTGTTCAAAATTGAACAAAACATTGTCCAAATCAAAAAGTAAAATATAGAAATGAGATGTCCTCGCCGAGATCTCTCAAATGCAAAAAGAATTTTTCGAATCGGACAATTCGTTCAAAAGTTATTAAGGGGGACAGACCAACAGACACACTTTTTCTCCATCTCAAAACCCTATTTTCAAAATTTTTATTTTTCAATTTCTATGTCATTACTTCACTTTGACTTTTCTTTAACGGTATTTTTATGATACATTAAGCCTTCTGTCATTCTTTATTATTTATTTTTTTACTTTTACGGGAAAGTAGACTAAAAAAGGACATTGCATTCCAATTCAGTGAAAATGAAATCAGCTGAAGAAAATGTTGTCTCAAAGCTCAGTTTTAGGAATTTACTACCCAAAATATTAAACTGAACAACACACAGAAGCCAGTATTCATGGCCACGGTTCTGTTTTTCTGCAAAGATAATGCTTTTCATCCTGTATATTATTTTAGTAAAAAAACGACTCTAGCCGAAAAAATTATACCAGCTATGAGCTAAAAGTTCTATCTATAATCGAAGCAAGATAGAAAATTCCGCGTCTAACTTCTTCAAGGTCGTCACAGATTGTTCTTGCTTTTCAGAAAACTATGAGCAAGCGTGATTTATCTACGAGAGTCGCGAGGTAGGGATCATTCATAGATGATGTCACGCTTCGAGGGGGGAGGAGAGTTCATGAAATTGTGGAAAAGCGTGACAAGGGGAGGGGAGGGGTAACAAGAAGTGTGAGATCATGCTTATCCTCTTCATTCCAGGTGTCCCCAATTGTGTACATTTTAAAATACTGTTTATTAACTACTGCTTGTGCAATTTGAAAGCTAAAACACCCAATTGTTTTTTAAATCAATCAACAGATTGTTTACTTCGTTTTAAACATGGAAATGGGGCATTTATTATTATTTAAACTAATTACACTGGTCTACAAAAAAAACTTTTTTTCTGCCCCAAAGACTTTGTTAACTGATCTTGGAAGTATTTTTCACGCTGAACTCGAAAAGGAAAACCATTTTTCTCTATCACGTAAGGATTTTCCGTGCAAGGTGCTGTAATAGTTGACATTGATAACATTTACCCTAAATTATTGCAGTACCTTACAAGCAAAACCCTTAAGTGATAAGGAAAATGCTTTTCATCTTCGAATTCAGCTTGGAAAATACTTCTAGGATCAGTCAATAAGTACTTAGGACCCCCCCCCCTTTTTTTAAGGGCATTGTAATTTTTACATTAGAAGTATTTCTACCAAAAAACCAAGTAATTTTCTATTTACCTTAAAAGGGTTGATTTTGACATGTTCTGGCATACTTTGCCTCAGGAATGTCCCTTTTTTTAACGTCCAGAAGTAATCTGCTACCATAGTTTGCACTCCACTTCCCTTGATATCTCTTTTCGATAACTGAAATGTCCTGATGGAACCGCTCTCATGCTCATCGGTTATACAGCTCCCAAGTTTTCAGGGGGTATTTTTACACACAACAGGAGACTTCTATGATAAAAAAATAGTAGCTCTTGCTCATTAAACGTGTCATACCGTATCAATCTTTTGCCTATTTGCCTTTGTATCCCAATTCTCGCGAAATTCCTACCGAGACCCGCACCCAGTGCAGTAATTTGATACATACTTCTGTTCGGGGTCTGCGGGGGCTCTTTGCGACAATCCATTAAATTTTCCCAGCAAAATAAAGTGACCACTGATTTAACGGTTGACATTCAAGCTCTTTTGTGTACTTTATCTCAAAAAAAAAAAACTCCAGCATGATCGGAAAAAACAGTGAAAAAACGTTAAAATTGAACATTTCCTTCCTCATAACTAAAAAACTATACTTGATGGAACATTTTTGATGCCAGATATGGATTCCTCGTGCAAAACTACTTCAGGAAAAGTGAAATTCATTCTTGGGGCAAAACACTTGTGGACCAGTGTTATTAATTAAAATTAAAAAAAAAAAAATTAGTTATTTTGTTTTGTAATCATTTTTTAAATCAGAGAACCAAAAAATTATGTCAAAATAGTTTGCGCTTAGTTCTGGGGACTGAAGGGGTTAAACAACATAGCGTGACATGTGACAAAGGGGGGAGGGGGTCAAATATATCAGAAAAAAGGGTGACATCATTTATGAACGGTCCCGTGGCTCTTTTGTTGAAGGAACTTGATTACGTAAGTCTGCCTCGTGAGGATTCTCTAAGCTCTCTTGAAGAAATATCATGGCACGCGCGTCAGAGCAGCTCAAAATGAAGGTCGGGAAATAAACGAAATAAAAGGAACGCTGAAAGTATTCAACTAGAAAGATTATTTGGAACGCGAAGGAATAGTTTATAGATTTGTGGATGGTAGAGAACTTTTATTAGTTGTACCTCAATTAATGCAACAAGAAATTATAAGAAATGCTCATTGCTCATGAAAAGGGTCATAAACGTGTCGAGGAAATTCTTCAACAGGAATATTTTATTTCTAAGGCTGAACAAAAAATTGAAAATGTAATTGCTAATTGCGTTCATTGTATATTATTTAATCGAAAAAGAGGGAAACAAGAAGGATTCTTACATCCATTAAAAAAACACGATTTGCATACGTATCATATTGATTTTTTTAGAACCACTTGAATCCATAAATAAGAATTATAAACCTATATATACTAGTTTTAAGAAATTTTCATGGTTGTATCCTACTAAGTCAACGACTACATTGGAAGTTATAGCCAAATTAGAATGGCAAAAATCTGTGTTTGGAAACCCAGTGCAAATAATTTCGGACAGAGGAATGGCGTTCACGTCTATTGTTTGAGTGAAAATATTAGACATCACCTTGTAACAGCCGGTTTGCCGCGAGCAAATGAGCAGGTGGAAAGGTTGAATCAAATTATAATATCCATGATTTCAAAGTTACCTGTTGATGATTCATCAAAATGGTACAATCATGTTAGCAAAGGGCAGCAATTTATTAATTCATCGTATCAAAGAAGCATTAACACTAAATCTTCTTTGATACGATGATATATTTTAAAGTTCAGAATGAAAATAAGAAAACTTATAACCTACTCAGGCTCCAAACCAATTCCTAGAGTTAATGATTTAGTAGCCATTAAAAGAAGTAACTCAATTCGGACCAAATCTGAAAATAAAGCCGAAATTCCTAGGACCATAGAAAGTTGAAAAAATTAAAAACAACGACTCTTACGATGACAGTAAGGAAGGTGAACGTGAAGGACCGATTCGTACATCCACATGTGCGGAGTACATGAAGCCTTGGACAGTCGCATTCACTAAGTGGTCTATTGGTAGATGAACCAATTCCCCGATTTTGACTTCGCACCGATTTTGACTTTTTATACCAATGAAGAAAGACGCAATAGGCGTTAAAAATAAAAGACGCATAGTGAAGATGGAGGAAGTAGGAAGAAAAAGGCGATGATGAAGACGTGTTATTAGGAAATCGCATAAAATGACGTGAAAAGACGGAAAGGAAAAAGGAAAAATCGCCCAAACTACATCCTTTTATTTTCTTGATGTTTATTATTATTATTTTTTTTTTTTTGAGTTATATTTTCAGGTAATGACCAGATGCAGACAGCTTGACGACATTGGGGTCCATGTAGAGCAGGATGGCCGTGTGGGATAAAACTCCAACAGTCTGCACAGGGGCAGTGTTAGCCTAGCGGTTAGAGCGTCGGACTTCCACCTGGAAGGTCGCGTGTTCGATACCCGCTGAAGACCACCCATGTACTCCTGGGGATACGTGCATGTAAAATCAGTGGACCTCAATACCTCAACCCGTGCGCATAAAGCTCCAAAAATCTGCATTTAGACTGTTACCGAAAGGACTAACTGCAACCGATCGCTAACAGGGTTCGAAATTAGGATGTAAAAGTTAGGTGGGGGAATTCAGTGGGTTGAGCGGTCTAATTGGCCGGTTCCGGTAGCTGCCTGCGCGCAGTGAAGAGGCGTCGGTTCCATTCCGACATTCCCCAGGGTGTATTTCCTTCTTTGTATAGTAAATCTGTTGTACTGTCTCGTTCTATCACTCATATTAGACGAGAGTTTGAGGCATATCCTTGAGAATAGCAAATAAACTCGAATATTTATGTGACCTGAAATGGCCGTTAACAAACAAACAAAAGTTTGGCGTCATTGTCACCTAGCTGTTTTGTTTAAGTTGCCAAAAATGTTCTGCTAGGCGTCATTTTAAAATAATTCAAGTTGCTTGGGCAGAGATAACAAATGATAACCATGAAGTCAGTTGCGCAATTGTTAAAAAAAATCACAACCCTACTAAGAAAATAATTGAATCAATTTCTATGAGTAACTTTTGAGAAGTTGGTAATTTCACTTAAGCTTATGAATCAATATAAACGTTTATTTTAATCAGTGCCTAGTAAAATTTAGGGGTAATTGGCATAACCATTTTTTCAAGTTTTACTTATAATCTAGTGTTACTTACAAAATTTCATTTGTAAGTAAAAATTCACGATTCAAAAATTTGAAGAACAAGAAGTTACGGTTGTCTTCATAGATATCGTAAAAACTGAAAATACAGACGATTAGATGAAATCTGTAAATATAAAATGTTTTGTGAAAGGTTAGGCTTTAAAAGTGACGACTGGATGGGAAATCGCAGTCGTCAAACGGGAATTTTTAGTTGCAAAATACGACTAACGACAGCTCATTTCGAACCCTGACCGCGAAGCTCGCGCTTAGCTTTCCGGATCTGAGGCAGAAGGGTAGACGCGTGTGTGAGACGGTCCTCTAGAACAGGCTTGTGTTGTGAATATTTGTATGTAATAATGTTGTGTGTTTAATTAAATGTGTTCTCGTGCATCCATTCATCTTCTTTCAAGTTTGAACGCCACATAGGGGATGCTTACAAAAAAATGTGGGGTATGGTTGTGTCATGGACACGGCCGTGTGTTGAACGTGAATACGTATAGGTAACGGGTTATATATTTTAAATAAAATATTTTATTTATGTATTTAGAATAAAAGCAGGGAAACAAATAATTATTGTGTTACAATATAACTTTATTAATTAATAATTTTATAGTTTTGTCTTTTCGAAGCGTATTAAGCCGACATTATCTATATATTCGCAGCTAAATAACGTCAAAATGGCGGCGCTTCCCCCTCCAACCCCCCAGCGATGCGTCACTATTTTCGCTTATCGTTATGAATTCTTCGATCCTTTAGCTATCCAGTGGTATTATTTAATTTTGGATGTGGAGGATAGATTCAAAACTACATCGACAAACTCTATCCCCCGCTTTTGTTATCATCAGATTTTTTGGATTCCTCCCGTATGATAGCAAATTTAAAGTATTCCCGTCAAAAGGTAAAAATAAACTAATTAAAACCTTTTTAAATTACTCTTGCTTATTCAACCATCGAACTACAATAATACACAAAGAAACTTGCCCATTTGCTGCAGTTAATAATATATAATACGTAATAAATTGAAAAAAAAATATATTTTCTTCTTCTTGCCCCATATGCTGCGTGGTAAGACGGGAAACGAGCATTAGGGAAACTTCAAAGCCTTTTTTTAAACTTCATCATTAACCGTTTGTATGACTTTCGGATGGCCGTGGTAGCATAGTGGTTAGGATGTCGGGCTTCCAACCGAAAGATTGGGGGCTCGATACCCGACCCGCTGAAGACCCACCATGTGCACTTGGGGATAGTTGCATGTAAAATCAGCAGACCCTCAAGTCCCCAGGCAGTTCCGAGGGTATCGGAGGGTGAAGAATTTCCTTTCCCTTCACTCTTAGGTCAAAAAAGGAAGAAGGTGTATTTGCGGGGGCGCCCTCTGGTGTCATCGAAATACATCATGAGCCAAGTCGTACTTCCACCGTTGTGGTGCTCACCTATGAACGGAAGACGTTCCTTGCTGCCTTCCTTCCTAGTCGCTCTGCAAAGGGGAGATTGGATACCGAAGCGGCATTAGAAACAACATCAACGAATTTCGGGGGGGGGGGGGGAGAGATAAGTGTACATCATGTATTAGAGAGATTAAAGATTAAAAAATATATATTCTAAAGCAGTTCAAAAATTGTACATATCTTTCAAATTTCACAGAATTCAGTGTTCGAAAGAAGTCAAAAGATGTCTATACTGTGGTTGCTACCTGCTGATGAAACTGAAAGTGTCCACCAACTGGCAATACTTTAACTATGGTTTACAGCCCTTCTCCGTCTTACCCCGCTACCCCGTTTCCCCCCTTCCCCTACAATATGTTGTTGTTGATGTTGCACATGCCACTTGACTATCCAAGCTTACCTCACAAAGTGATCAGGCCGACAAAGGAGCGCCTTCCGGTTCTTTTTTTACTGAGCACCACAAAGGTGGAAGTACGACTTTGCTCAAGCAAAGATTATGATATTCGGATGACACCAGATGCCACCACCACAAATACGCCACCTTCCTTTTTTGACCTTAGAGTGAAGAAAAGACACACTCTCCACCCTCCGGTACCCTCGGGGCCCACGGATTTTACATGCCGTATGACCAAGTGTGGTCTTTAGTGGGTCGGGCATCGAGCACCAACCCTCCGGTCGGCAATCCGTCGTCCTAACCACTCAGCTACCACGTCCTTCTCTTACCTACAATATGATCGACCATAAGTAATTTCTGTTCTTATATATAATATACAATGTGCATGAGTGAAAGTTACTCCTTGTTTTTCACTCTCATTGCTTTTGCTCCAACAGGTCGGATGTTCAGGCACCCTGTTCGATGGCGGATGATATTCTTTCAGGTGTGCACTTTCTCGGCGTTGGTGACAACCGTGTTCTTCCTCTATTTCACTCCCCACCTGTTTGCCAACTGGAAGAATAGAACTTGCAATGTACTCCCTGGACACCAACATTTTTGCTCCTTTACAGAACCTGAATAAGGGTGGATCCTCATGTGGATCATTGGAATCATGTGGATGTGTTTGGCTCAATCGCATAGATCTGGAGCGGAGCGTTGACCGGAGCAGTGGATCAACGGGATTTTGCTCCACATTGGAGCGGATCGAAGAAATGTCTTGTACAAAACGGCTCCGATCTTTTTTACTTTTTGATTTTTTTATCGTGCGTAAGAATAAATTAGTTGGAGCAAGTATTCAGAACGAAGCGGTGCAACTCAAAAAAAAGCTGCCGCTCCAGGTCTCTGCTCAATCATCAACTACTGTATTGTCTCCCATCATTATCACTCACACAAAACAAGATTTTATTTCTTAGTTTCTCTTCAGTATCAGAATGGTTTCTAATACCACTTGGGTATCTAAGCTCCCCTTAGCACCGCAAGGGTGGAAGCACGACTTGATTCAGTAATGTAATTGGATGATACCAGATGGCACCACCACAAATACGCCACCTTCCGTTTTCGCCCTGAGAGTGAAGGGAAGGGACGTTCTCCACCCTTCGGTACACTCGGGACTTCGGGGTCCACGGATTTTACTTTGCACGCTTCCCCCAAGTGTACATGGTGGGTCTTCAGCGGGTCGGACATAATTATTATTTCTTCTGACGACGACGACCATGTGCAAGGAGCACATAAAATAAGAGAGAGAGTCATTAAACCAGCGCGACAGATTGAATGTTGCAAACAGGCTCGGGAATTTCAAGAATATTCCGGTTCGGAAAGTTTAAGGGAAAAAAATGGCAACTTCAGGGAATCGGAAGTACAGTGGAACCTGTAAAGTTGACCACCTCTGTAAGTTGACCACCTGTCTAAGTTGACCACTTTTGTCAGGAACGGAATGAGCCCTATACTATCTACTGTAGAGAAACCTTTGTCACTTGACCACCTAAGTTGACCACCTGTCCATGTTGACCACTTATGTACGCTACATTTGGGTGGGAGTATTTTATTAAAAAACTCTTTGTAAGTTGACCAAACAAAAGGACCTAATTATTACTGTATTTATTTCTTTATCTAACTTTGCAAAGATGAAAAAAAGCTTAAATAACTTCTCCAGGATATTTTTTTATGCTATGATGTTGAACCAGTATTTCTATATTGATGGATGAATACCATCATATTGATGGATGAAACAACAATATATAGTTTGTCTAACCCTCTGTATAAGTTAACAATACGAGAAAACTAGTGTGAACACTCTTCACTTCTTTAAATGAGTTTCTTCTTTTCTTCTAATTGATCTAGCCATTTTTAAAAAGTATGTACTTTACCATCAGATAAGTAAAAAACCATATTTATCTTTATTTTAACCAAGTGCTTAAATTTTAAAGTTCTATAGGAATCATTGTAAGTCAGCGAGATTAAATTTTACAGAAGTGTGAAAAATAGCTAATTACTCATTTCAAAGGAACGTTAATACATGAAGTTATATTTTAATGAGTCACAAATGAATAAACGCTTAGTGTAAGAAATGAAAAAAAAATCTCCACCCTCTGTAAGTTAACCACTAAAGTGCTGCACCGAAAGTGGTCAACTTACACACGTTTCACCGTATTTGCATTTGTTAACGACCACTTCGGGTCACATTTGTTTTCGAGTTTATTTGCTATTCTCAGAGATGTGCCTCAAACTCTCGTCCAATATGACAGATAGAACCAGGCAGCACAATAGAATATAACAATACAAAGAAGGAAACACACCCAGGGAAAGTGGGAATCGAACCCACGCCTCTTTCACTGCGCGCAGGCCGGCAGCGGAAACTGGTTCCAAGACCAGCAGCTCGGCCACTGAGACACCGGAAGCGGAAGTTTCGTATACTGTAAAAGTTTTGCGTTCAGTTCCCACCATTTTTGGCTTTACTAAACACGCTTTTTTAGTGTTTAGTGGATGTAAAGTTGAAAATGATTCATTTTTGATATGCTTTACAGTTTTTTTAATGTGCGTATCTAAAAATATACAGTAAAGCCTGTAAAGTTGACCACCTCTGTAAGCTGACCACCTGTCTAAGTTGACCACTTTCGTCAGGAACGGAATGAGCCCTATACTATCTAATGTAGAGAAACCTTTGTCACTTGACCACCTAAGTTGACCACCTGTCCATGTTGACCACTTATGTACGCTACATTTGGGTGGGAGTATTTTATTAAAAAACTCTTTGTAAGTTGACCAAACAAAAGGACCTAATTATTACTGTATTTATTTCTTTATCTAACTTTGCAAAGATGAAAAAAAGCTTCAATAACTTCTCCAGGATATTTTTTTATGCTATGATGTTGAACCAGTATTTCTATATTGATGGATGAATACCATCATATTGATGGATGAAACAACAATATATAGTTTGTCTAACCCTCTGTATAAGTTAACAATACGAGAAAACTAGTGTGAACACTCTTCACTTCTTTAAATGAGTTTCTTCTTTTCTTCTAATTGATCTAGCCATTTTTAAAAAGTATGTACTTTACCATCAGATAAGTAAAAAACCATATTTATCTTTATTTTAACCAAGTGCTTAAATTTTAAAGTGCTATAGGAATCATTGTAAGTCAGCGAGATTAAATTTTACAGAAGTGTGAAAAATAGCTAATTACTCATTTCAAAGGAACGTTAATACATGAAGTTATATTTTAATGAGTCACAAATGAATAAACGCTTAGTGTAAGAAATGAAAAAAAAATCTCCACCCTCTGTAAGTTGACCACTAAAGTGCTGCACCGAAAGTGGTCAACTTACACACGTTTCACCGTATTTGCATTTGTTAACGACCACTTCGGGTCACATTTGTTTTCGAGTTTATTTGCTATTCTCAGAGATGTGCCTCAAACTCTCGTCCAATATGACAGATAGAACCAGGCAGCACAATAGAATATAACAATACAAAGAAGGAAACACACCCAGGGAAAGTGGGAATCGAACCCACGCCTCTTTCACTGCGCGCAGGCCGGCAGCGGAAACTGGTTCCAAGACCAGTGCTCGGCCACTGAGACACCGGAAGCGGAAGTTTCGTATACTGTAAAAGTTTTGCGTTCAGTTCCCACCATTTTTGGCTTTACTAAACACGCTTTTTTAGTGTTTAGTGGATGTAAAGTTGAAAATGATTCATTTTTGATATGCTTTACAGTTTTTTTAATGTGCGTATCTAAAAATATACAGTAAAGCCTGTAAAGTTGACCACCTCTGTAAGCTGACCACCTGTCTAAGTTGACCACTTTTGCCAGGAACGGAATGAGCCCTATACTATCTAATGTAGAGAAACCTTTGTCACTTGACCACTAAGTTGACCACCTGTCTATGTTGACCACTTATGTACGCCACATTTGGGTGGGAGTATTATAAACAACCCTTCGTAAACTGGACCGTCTAATTATTACTATAATTATTTCTTCATCTATTTTTGGATAGAATAAAAAAATTTTGGTTCACTTGCAAAGAGGTTTAGGGAAACTTTATATGGATGTTTCATCCATCCAGACAAATACTTGTCTAAAACTATAGCATTAAAAATATCCTGGAGAAGTTATTTCAGTTTTTAGCCTACTTTCCCGTAAAAGTTAAAAAAAAAAATAATAAAGCACGAAAGAAGGCTTAATGGTATCGTGAAAATATCGTTAGAAATCAAGAAAAGTCAAAAATAAGTTAAGTAATTAAATAAAGTTTGAAAAATAAAAAATTTGAAAGTAGGGTTTTGAGATGGGGAAAAAGTGTGTCGGTCGGTCTGTCTGTCTGTCTGTCTGTCGATCTTTCCCCCCTAATAGCTTTTGAACGAATTGTCCGATTGGAAAAATTCTTTTTGCATTCGAAAGATCTAGGCGAGGACATCTCATTTCCATATTTTACTTTTTGATTTGAACAATTTTTTGTTCAATTTTGAACAGTTCAAAAAATTTTAACATTAGCGCCTATGGGTGAAAATGAAGCAAATTATGTAAACTCTGGGTACAAGATATAAGTTCCCATGAACAAGCTCACTGGAAGAAGTTCTTGGCGTGAAATAATGATTTGAAAAATTTTTGTTCATTTTTGTACAGTTCAAAAAAAAATTAACATACCGCCTACGGAGAAATTTCAATCCTATATAATTCCTGATGTAACGGACCGATTTGCTTGGAACAAACTTTATCGGAAAGCTCTTATGACGTAGAACATGTACAAATAGAAAGTTCATCCAGAACTAACAAGCCTATTTTCCTATGAAATTTTTTGATCGGGATTTTCAACAATATTTTTGAATTAATGAATGATTATTTGAATAAGCAAAAGAATGAATGAATAAATGAGTGAATAAATACATGAATGACTTAATAAATGAATGATTGAATGAATATGTATTAACCGTTGAAAAAGGTATATTTGAAGCAATTAATAACTAAAGCTAAACGAGAAAGACAGAGAGAGATATATCTAGAATATAAATTTGAATTCGGTGTATACGGGAAAGTAGGCTTGTATAGTTCTAGACGAAACTTCTTGTTACCCTTGCAAAAATGAGCAAATAATTATAGTAATAAATAGGCGGTCAACTTACAAAGGGTTTTTTACAATGCTCCCAGCCAAATGTGGCGTACATAAGTGGTCAACATAGACAAGTGGTCAACTTAGGTGGTCAAGTGACACAGGTTTCTGTATATTATATAATATAGGGCTCATTCCGTTCCTGACAAAAGTGGTCAACTTAGACAGGTGGTCATCTTACAGAGGTGGTCAACTTTACAGGTTTCACTGTATGTAAAAAAAAGAGAAGGACTTTTTTATTTAACTTAAAATTATAATTTGAAAATACACCTGATTCGATAAATATTGTTAAATTAAATTTTGAAAGTAGGGTTCAATACATGGGTCTATCAGTCTGTCTGTCCTTTCATAACATTTGAGATCTGATTTCTAATCAAAGAAGACACTTTTTTTTTAGTTATAAAAAAAATTTAAGTTTATTTATTTGGCGATTTCATGGAAGATAATCCAAATAATTAAGATTTTGTGGTCGTATTTTTAGCAAGCTTACACTTGTAAACTTTTTTTTCCTTAATTATTAATTTTTTATAGGAACAAACTTGTACTGCTATGGACTCCGTATTACAGACGATCTGATTGGCTGCCGTCCACCACTACGCTGCAGTGTCCCGTTCCATATTGTAACGTCACATCCGATAGGTCCTCCTTGCGACGGAGCTCGGCCGTGATCATGCACTGGCGGAATCTGGATCCGGAAAACGTACCTCCTGCGCTTTGTGAGTCGGAGCATTGTCCTCTTCTTGTGCTCTTCAATCAGGAGTCTCCTTCTCACACATACAGGGACACTCTAGCTTCCCTAGCCAACAAGATTCACTTGACTGCCACCTATAGGAGAGATTCCGACATTTACGCCCCTTACGGGAAAGTTGTGAAGCGGGAAGGATCTTGGAGCATGCCTGGTAGTGTTCTATGATGCTAGACGTTCATTAAATTTGAATGGTTTATTTAAAATAGGTAACAACTCTCAAAAACAAAGTTTTTTTCTTACGAGATAGAAAAATCCAGGGATTTGGGGTAGCTCCGATGTTCTGATTTTTTTTCTTTTTTAATTCTTACATTAGTTCACACTCTCCCTATATCTTGTGCAGATTTGCAATCGTTCATAAAATACTTTTTATTCATCCACTCAAGTTCAAATGCATTTTTTTTAAAAAACTTGTAGGGGACGACACTTGATGTTAATACAGTTTTTACAAATATTCCTTCATTTATAAGTTGACCACGAGTCTAAGTTGACCACTAAAGTACTGCACCGCAAGTGGTTAACTTACACAGGTTTCACTGCATGTTCTTTTCAACAGCATCTTGTACCAATTTAATTGCAAAAGGCATTCGGTACCCGCGAATAACCCCAGGCTCCTTGTACAATAAAATAAATGAATTTACCTCTGCGAATTATTTCCAATGGCATCGCTCAAATAAGACATTAGAATTAAAGGGGAAAAGAGGTGGGTTTATTAAACAAGTTTACCGGGCTAACATATAAAAAACTATAAAATTGCATCTCTTAAAAACATTAAAAACACAAATTCCACTCAATCAAATCTAATCATTCATAAGCATGACCCTACGGAAAAAGATATATACAGAAACATATAACAAATGAGCAGGGTTCCTAAAGTTACTACATCCTTCCACGTATGACACTGCATGGTGTTTGAGCGAGCGTATGGGAAAAAAATGGACGGTGGGAAATCCTCATGACATGTTCCTGCCCGCTCCAGTCAAAGTTAGTAAGTGACACACCACCGTATGATATCGGGCGGATGGAAGACAGGCGGTTGGCATCTAATGCTTAGGCAGCGAGCATGATACACTTTGCAGCTCACTTCATCACGACACCGACACCACTCGATAGTTCTCCTAGGACACTCCATGCAGATTCACACAAAACGTTATTACGGAAATCATTCCTTTCGCCAGCGGTTGTCCAAAGCATGGGCTTCCCAGTGGCAGAACACATTCTTCGCATTCAGCATAATTCCATCCTCATTTCAGCACACTCACATGGTCGGCGTCACTTCCACCACACACCATCTCTCACCGCCGCCGTTCGATTAAAAACACCAAAAATCCACGTGAGGTCTCCCAAAACGATGCCATCCACCACCAACAAACCTTCACCGTTGCCGGTCACAGCACACATAGGCAAAGATGCGCAAATCACAAAAAAATATTTTAAAAATAAACTACATTGCATTAAACTATTAGTTATGCGCAGGGAATTAAACAAATGCAATGCATATCCAATTTTATATTATCATTAACTATATACATAACTTCTTTTCATAAACATTTTAACATAACTGACAATAATATTTTAACTATTAAAGGTAGGGAGCGCCACCTACTTATAACCATTTGAAAAAAAAAATTTTGGATACCAAAACTATAATTTTAAATTGTACAATCTGCATTGCTGCTGCTGCATGACCAACCTTCATTTCAGCCTTTTCTCTTCCGCAGTTCTGAACCCAAACAGGACACTCATCTGCTGGCTCGTGAGCAACTGCAATGCCTCCAGCCACCGCGAGGACTTCGTGAAGTCACTCAAGACCTACGTGGGTGTGGACACATACGGGAGGTGTGGAGATAAGCCTTGCCCCTTTGCCGACACTTTCCAGTGCTACGAGTGGCTGTCTCGGCGATGCAAGTTCTACCTAGCCTTCGAAAATTCCATCTGCAATGACTACGCAACCGAGAAGTTGTACCACACGCTCAGAACAGACATGGTGCCCGTGGTACTTGGCGGGGAGAACTACACCGAGCATTTTCCCGCTCGATCCTACATCAATGCCCTCGATTTCCGAGGTCCCAAAGACCTCGCGAGATACCTGTTGACTCTCGGCAGGAACGAGAAGATGTACCTGGAGTACTTCAGGTGGAAATACAAGTTCACTGCCGTGGACGCGTCCTACAAGTGGTTCTGCGACCTTTGTGCGGTACTCCACAACGAAACACTGAAGCGCATTCGACCGAGGGAGGATGTAGTGTCTTGGTGGTACAGAGAAGACTGCACGCCACTCGAAAGTGTTATTTAAGAGTAAAAGACGTAAGATTTTGATCGAGCAAGAGTTCATATAGGATGTCACACTTTTTTCAATATATATTTAACTCCCCTCCCTTCCTTTGTCACAAAATGTGACACTTCATCTTCCCCCACCCTCCTTTCACATGTCACGCTATATTACAAAAATATATATGTAATTGCAGTTCAAAAACAAAGCGCTGCGTTCAAGACCACATTTCTAGTTTTTTTTTTTTTGACCTTTAAATAACATTTGTGAGCATAACAATCAGAATGATGATATGTGTATTTTATTTGTATAAAATGAGATTAAGGTTTACAACAAAAAAAATAATTAGTATAGAACATTAAAATACATTAGTTGTTCGGATTCTGAGACCCGCACAATTTTATCTTAAAAGTGCAAACGCCTAAAATTTATTTTTAAACTTTTAACAAATGACTTTAATCCTTCATCAACATCAGTGTTCAAGATACAAAATGATCAATGAAACTTTAAAATCAAATTATGAAAATACAAAAAATTAAATTTAATTTGCTGATTTTAACTATTTTTATAGAAACCGCAATGTGTTATGTCACACTTCTTGTTACCTCCTCCCTTCCCCTTGTCGCAAACAGTCACAATTTCTCGAACCCCCCCTTTCCCCCCTCGTGACATCATTTATGAATGATCCTAGGACTACAATTCGCTTGAAAACCTGATTAAAACTCATTTTGTAAACATCAAAAACATAATAAATATTCATGTAAATGTTCTTTAATGTTTATTTGTTTATATTTTAAGTTTCATTATCAACGAAACTAAACGGAAACGGAATCCATGGATTTTGAAGCATTCAGCTTCTGAGTTATTACACCTCTGGAAATAACATGGAGGTCAAATGGAAAGCATCATTATTTTTACAATTTTATTAAAATTTAAGTAAAATGCAACACATGCATGGCAGCTCCAATAGTATCTACAAAAATATTACAAAAAGTAAATGCGTTTCGTGTTACAATCTATAAATTTCCTCAGTCGGGCATCATTAGCATGGATCCAGGGTTTTGTGGACCTTGATTGGTGGATTCCTTCATTACTCTGATGAATTGGATACTATGTAGCCAGATAACCAAATACAGTGGAATCTGTAAAGTTGACCACATTTGTAAGCTGACCACCTGTCTAAGTTGACCACTTTTGTCAGGAACAGAATGTTCCCTATATTATATGATGTTGGGAAACTTTTGTCATTTGACCACCTGTCTATATTGACCACTTTTTTATGCTATACTATTAGACCAGTATTTGTCTTCATGAAAGAAACATTCATATAAAGCTCGCCTAAACTTTTATGCAAGTTAACTATATGGGTAAACCACTATGAGCACTCGTTTATTCTTTAAATAGGTTTCCCTTTTTTCCTGCTGTCTGATGTGGCCATTTTGAAAAATGATGTATTTTTAGGAAATCTTTACTACAAAAATAAATAAATAAAATAATAATAATAACTGACATAATTAAAAATATATTTATCTTTATTATATTTTAACTAAGTGCATTTTTTACTTTCAAAGTTGTATGGGTTACATTGTAAGTAATTCAGGTTAAATTACTTTAATCATATCTTGCGAAAAAAAGCTGATCACTATTTTAAAGGAAGTTAATATGCATGCATAGTAGAAGAAATAAAAAAAAATCTCCACCCTTCTATAACTTTATCTCAGAAGTGCTGCACCGCCAGTGGTCAACTTGCACAGGTGTCACTGTAGTGGTTTCACGATCTTGAAAAGTGGCACGAAAGGCCAGTACTCGGTATACAGGTCGTACCGGTATTGAAATTACTTATTACAAGCTCGGAGAAGTAATCGCTGTGGCTTGAACAATGACAACGTTGTCTTTAAAAGTCTGAAACTTGTATAAAAAGAAAGAAAGTAGATATGGTGGAAGAGCCTCTAGCTCTAATTATTGTTGGCACATTTTTTGAGGACAGAAGACTCTGAGAAGAGCATACTGAGCTGTATAAGTTACTGGAGTACTATTGAGTCCGTTTTTGCCTTCATTCACATTTTAATTTAAATACGAAATGCTCTTGGCACTTGTATTTCACTTCAAGAACGAGACACCATTTCATTCATAGCTTAAAACGTTTTACGAGGAATGAAATGGCCGTCTGCGCACGCAAATTTTGCATCACGCTCATTCACAGTCAAATATTGGGTTCAATCCAGTGTCTCAACCAACAATTCGCCCAGTCATTGTGGTACAATTCGTGTGCTTGCTTCGACCAACAGAGCCCAGGTGCTTCCTTATCAAGTGAAGAAACTGGGCGTCAAAATTTACATGCAGCCACAGTATTAGAAAGAGAAAAAATAATTTTCTCCTTAAATAAATTTTCTGAAATACAAGGAGAAATTGTATCGCGATGTCGGATGTTCAACGATTTAAGTAATCACATGCACTATATGATTTCACAATAATTACTTTCAATTATTTAAATTTTACTTCTACAAATTTTCAGTAAACGAAACGCGGCCCACTTGAATCTGAAGTGTGCCTAGTGGGCGCATTACAGTCGCGGACCGGGAATTACAATAATGTAAATCTTACAGAAGACAGCACTGAAGGTAACTGATATAGTAGCTCAGTGTGCAACGGTGAGTGAAGTAACGTAGTCAGTAACTCAGATAAACTAATGTAGCCAGTATAACTCAGAGTGAAGTAGCATAGTCAGTAACTCAAAGTGCAGGAACTCAGCACAATCAGAGTCAAGTAACTCTGCGCAATCAGAGTGAAGTAGCTCTGCGCAATCGGAGAGAAGTAACTCAGTGCGCAACGGTGAGTGAAGTAACGTGGAAGGCAATTTTAAGGCATTCATATACAAGCTTATAAATGAAATGAATGATATCAACAACGAAACCGAAAACCCTTCAATACTCATGCCATTCTTCATGAAAAGGTCCATCTCCGACACAAATGAGTGAACTCAAATAAATAGTGTATCTTCCACTTGGACATCAGTATCGCTGTCTCATGTGGCCTTCAATCCAGGACGTGTAGTGCGTGACCCTGGTGTAGACCCCGTAGTATCCGGGCTCTGCGCACTTGTAGCCTAGGGAGACGACGCCGACGACGACCCACTGCTCACCATTGATGAGCCGCATCAGAGGACCCCCAGAATCACCCTATAAGAAAAAAGATTCACTGCTACAGTTGAATCAATTTCCAAGCACAGTATCAGTCATTGCGAACTACTGCTTAATTCCATACACATGGTGGGTCCAATACTACAAACTCGCTCAGAACTTGGGGTTTTCGGGGGTACACTCTCAGAAATGGAGCTCTCAGTTTTGACGATTTTTCAATCGTCAAGAAAATTTCGTCATTTATTACGATTCTTTCCTCGCGCGATCACGTGGCTTAAAAAGTGACTGCACACATTTCGGCAATTTGACGAAAGGTTGACTCGGAGCACTTTTCCACGAAGCCGTTTCGTCAAATGCGGCGAAAGTTTCGTGAGAATTGAGCTTAGATGGCTGCCGATTGTACTCGACAGTAGACTATTATGGATTCACTTATAAGTGTTACAAACTGATAGCCTTATCCTCCTGAGACCTGGCATCCAATAAAATTCATGTTTTGCTTTTTCTCCCTGTTGTGACAGATTTTATTTTAGCAAGCAAGACCTGGACTGGAATTATAAAGGAGAAATAGGAAATCACTTTTTAACTTTGAGAATTCGGAAACGGTCGTTTATTTGTTTACAATATGGCAAAGAACACGAGTCAAGTTGGAATTCGCCGCTCTCGTGGTTCTTTTGATTTCCACATTATTTTTTTCTTTTTCAATATTGTTGTAGGATTTTTATACAAGTTTGATCTTTTTTCTTATAAGTAATGAATAAAATTTCTTGTTCATCTATTTTTGTGTAAGTATCGCATAGTTTTACTGTAGTTAGGACCTCAACATGCATGCAAATGGATGTATGTGCCCACCAGAAAAATTTAAAAATTAAAGTCTATTAAATTTTTGAAAAACATCACTTTTATTAAAAATAATTTAACTTTGTGCAAGTAAACAATAATAATAAAATTACACGTTAATTTAAAGCACAAATGAGCAATAAAATGCAGACATATGTTTCGGGATTGCTTGGAATCCCTTAGGCTATATAAGCTTTGTTTTTGTTGTTCTGTCTGCTTCATTTGGATGTTTTGCATCTAGAAGCTCCTTGTCGCATTGAAAAAGGGATTCCAAGCAATCCCGAAACATATGTCTGCATTTTATTGCTCATTTGTGCTTTAAATTAACGTGTAATTTTATTATTATTGATCACTTTTATTGTTCAGAAAAAATAATAGCTGAGAGAAAATGTGTATTTTATTATGTTCGCGTCTCAGGAGGTTAGCTTCATCAGTGTATAGGGTGTATTTTTTAGAGGCGGAGAGCTTTGACTGGAAATAAAATACAAAAAATGTATTTAATATTCATGTAGTTTGCTTTATTTGAAAGATAATTTTATGGCATGTGGGACACCAGGGCTGGTGCGGACATGACGTAACCTGGAGGTCCAGTTTTCACATTTTTCGGAGTAAATTTGACTGAATGTCGGCAATAATGCGCCGAATCTTGACTTCCGTGTGTTGGATTGTTCCTGGTTTATCAGCGCAGGAAAGGGATTTCACATATCCCCTGAGGAAGTAATCCAAGGGCATCAAATCGCAAGGACAAGGCGGCCAGTTAACAGATCTACTGCGAATGGTGTGTGAAAACCAGTCCAGTTTTCACAGACAGTTTTCCAGGTTACCTCATGTACGCGCCGACTGCGGTGTTCACATGCCTGATATAATGTTCAAACATTATGCCATGAAATTATCCTTCAAATAAGACAAATTACATGAATATTAAAGACTTTTTTTTGTGCTTAATTTCCATTTCAAATTCTCTGTCTCCAAAATAAACACCCTTCAAAATGTTAAAATTTGTAGATATGTAAAAACTGCAGGTATGTATAGAAGATGTGAATGAAATGTAAGTACAAAGTTTCCCTTACCAAGAAAGAGCAAGCAGAGAGTTAAAACTTTTGAATGTAATATTTCAAATGCGTTTATCCTAAAACTACAAATACAGAATTGTCAAGCAGGCTATTATGTTTATACTCACCAGGCAGGCATCTTTCCCGCCTTCCTCGAGACCTGCGCAGATGACGTATTCGCTGCCCCTGGCCAGGAAACCGGCCCCACGCACCCTGGAATAGGCAGAGGAACACTCCTGGTTCGAGACGATGGGAATCATCACGTGCTGTAGTACCCTAGTACCGCTCGTCCCTGCGGAAAGGAAGAACAAGATCACCAGATTCTCTGAGTGGTTCCTACCTCAAAAACTTAACAACAAACAGAAAAATGGTAATGAAGAGAAAACAACTCATTTAAACGTAATGAATCTTTCATAGATTGTTTGAAGTGAGGAGGGATTCAACAAAATGCGTGCAAAATAACCGAGTAAAGCAACAATTATTCATCAAATGGCAGTACTATCGCCCGAAATTGGCGATAAAAAATGTTCAGTTGCGAACACTTACCGTCGTACGTTAGGTAGTAAACACACTTATAATAGTATTTAACTCGCACTATTAAGTCACACGTGCCTTACATTACGTGTGACCAACTCTAGTGCAGATGCAACGATGATTCCTACGTTCCAGCAACTTGATTTCTAAATTGCTATAGACGTTCTTTTTTCTCATAGATCTGCGTATGGTCACTAACCATTGCAGACCTAGAGCATTTCCCGGAAAATCAGCATCCATTATTTCAAGTAGCACCAATATCGGCGGATGCCATTACCCCTTTAAAATTTTTTGCCGCTCAGTTTCCCCCTTGCTGGAGGCACCTGAGCTCTGATTGACGCAAACTGCACTAGGAATTTAATTTAGCCTAGAGTATCCGCTCCAAACGGATACTAAAGACATCTTTAGCATGCCGCATCATCATACGACATGGGCGCTGTCGATTTTCAGCATCATGAAAATGCACCGACTTAGGCCAGATTGGATCCGGCGAAGTTGGGCGTGCGGAGCCTGCGCCTTACCACTTCGCCTCCCAGCCGGCTTACTCCAGACATAACATCAGCACATCCACTCTTAAAATGAATATGTTCACCCAAACGCTTCACAGCCCTAGGTATGGTTATGCAAATATTTTACTGGGTAACTGCTTTCCCATTTCAGTGCACATCTGCAACTCTTGCTTTTCTCGAGTTGTGCTAATTTTGCTGTTTATTGCGTATTTTTCGAGGTAGAATATATGTAAATGATTATATCGCACCAATTATGTTACAGCAATAAACTATTTCGAGGCTCTGAAAGCAGGCACTCACTGTATTCGACGTCTCCCCATCCGGCCACCGTGGCCATCAGGCCGACCAAGTCCATGCGGGCCATCTCAGCCGTGGGCAGGCAGATGGGGGCGATCTTGTCCGTGACGGCCACCTCCTCCGCCAGCCGCAAGAGGGCGATGTCGTTGAAGTAGTCGGAGCCAGAGTGGTTGTGGTGCAAGATGAGATTCGCCACGGTGTACTCCTCGCCACTGTCCAGGTGGTTGGAGCCAAGTCGCACCACCAACGATGACGCCGGCCTGAAGGAAAGACAGAGATTATTGCCTTGCACTGTAAACACTTTGGGTTTAGTTGCCACCGTTTTCGGCGTTCAGTAGGTGTAAAGTTAAAAATTATTCATTGCTTGATGTATTTTGAATTATTTGAAGTGTCCGTCCTAAAAAAAAAATACGCAGAGCAGAATGTATTTTAGCATATTATGTTTGTTAACTCATTTACGCTACGCATCAAAAGCTCATTGCAATGGAGGCAATTCGCCGCTAAAGGGACTCATGAGTGATCATCGTTGTCACGTGATATCCGCTCTTTGTTTACTAAGATTTTCAATTGAGTTCTGCTTGGAGTACACGAGGCAAAATGAGTTACAGTAAACTCCCGATTATCCGCGGAATAGGGTGGCGCGATGACTACGGATAAGCGAATTTCGCGGATAATCCGCAAAATAGCAAAAAAATGACAAACTTCAACACACAAACGCATTCAAACTATTTTTAAGAATCATAATATAATAGTACATACTTACATAGAGTTGTGACAAAGTTGTTACATAGAGTTGTGACAACTGCACAAACCGCAGTTTCGTCTATTGCGCAGGTTTCGATGATCTGCACTAAGACTCATAGAGATAGGTCTTAATCTGCGCAATTATGAAGGGGTAGCGGGGGTTGAAAGAAGTTGGGACAATCAGATTGTTGCTCTAAAAATAGATTTTGTATCCGTTGATCATGAAAGAAAAACGCGTTTGTGTTTATTTTTCTATATTCCGTAAATCGTCGCAAAAAAAAAAAAAAAAAGAATCGGGAAAGAACGCGCGGATATACCGCAAAGCGGATAATCCGTCCGCGGATAATCGGGAGTTTACTGATCTTAAAATTAATTTGACTATCTTCACAGCTTTTTCTGGTTATAACCCAGTATTTACATTTAATCATTTAATATAATCGTTATTTAAACAATTTTTTTATTATTACAATTGTTATAGTGTTTTATTTAGCGTTAATTTTATGTAATGTAGAAGAACTTTATTTAGGCCTAGTTTTTAATTAGATTTGTCGAGCTCGAAGTAACGCGATGTTCCTTGACTTCCTTTGTTTACATTGCTTTAATCGCTGTCACGTGACCTATGACGCTGCTTGAATTGCCTCCATTGATCATTTATTCTATTTTCATAGAAACGAGAAATCGTAATGATATTTCGATAGATGACGGAGTTATCACATTTCATGTGCTAAGAAATGTCACACTGTCTATATTTTTTAGACAGACACATAAAAAAAAATTAAAGTATAACAGAAATGATTCATTTTGAACTTTACACCTACCGATCCCCAAACATCGTGTTCAGTAACACCAGAAGTGGTGGCAACTTAACGCAAAATTTTTACAGACGTGCATAGTATGTTGTTTTTGCGGCAGTTACACCTCAAGCGCCAGAAAAACTGACGCGGGAGCATATGTGAGGGGTGGTGCATTGCCTGCGCCTTTAAGATTTTAGCTGGCTGCGTAGGTGAAAGGCAACTTTCAACGAACTTGAAGCACCTACCGACTTTCATGTAAAGCGGCATCATTCTACGCATTCTTTCAGTGTCTTTCTAACATTGCGCAATCGCCTCTGTTTTACGAATTCTGCACCAGCCTTCAAACCCATCCGTCAAACCACTTTATTCGCAGCACGTTCCAGCGGTAGCCATAACATTCATCTAATGAATGTGTGATGCCAGAAAATGATTCAGAATTCCGATTGGTACACTAAAAATTCTGCGTTTAGTTGCCATCATTTTTGGTGTTACTAAACACGATTTTTGGTGTTTAGTTGGTGTAAGGTTGAAAATGATTCATTTTTGATGTACTTTAAATTTTTTACGTGGTTGTCTAAAAGAAATATAGACAGTAATATCGTGTCTTAGCACATGAAATGTGTTACGTATCGAAATGTCATTGCGATAGCTCATTTCTATGAAAATAGGATAAATGAGCCATCGTCATGAGCTTTTGAGGTGTAGATGGGTTAACGAACATCATATGCTTTTTAGCATTTAAATTCTGCTGTCTGTATGTTTGGGACAGACACTTAAAAGAATTCAAAACATATATCAAAAAATGAATAATTTTGCACTTTACATCAACTGAATACCAAAGATGGCGTGCAGAAACATCAATACTTTTTACAGTGCGCTAAATGATTCAGTATTCTGATTGGTACTTAAAATAAAGGGGGGGAAGGTGAGGGAGGAAAGGCGCTTAACCACTCCACATATACAGTAAAAAGGGGGGATTTTTTTCCCTTTTTTTTATTATCTCATTCTATGCAAAATGCCGGTATTTTATTAGATCAGCTCTGCTCTTCTCCAAAATTCATGTGTTGAGGAATTTATATATATGATATAAAACATTAAGCATATTTAAAAAGAACATTAATAAACATAAAACGCATACATATTTTTGCTTCCTAATAATTTGAAATATAATTACATATAGTCAATCGCCCATCAAAGTAACAAAAATTGTGAATTTGAAAAAATAAGCAAGAATATGACTTACAAATATTTATAAGTAATTCTTCAGTGTGTAACTACAATTGCACATTGATAGAAATATTTTTATATAAATTAGTCGACAATAAATACAGTTGAAATCATTTCTAGTGATTAAAAATAAAGAAATGGTGATGAAACAATTTCGTCCTGTCAAAGTCCCCAAAGTTCCCGATTTATTCTGCAAAATTCCCGGGATGACAGCAATGGTAAAGCAGCATGCAATTTCAATTTTCTTTTGACGTGAATACGTCTTTAAATTTGCTACCATACGGGAGCAATCCAAAAAATCAAATGATAACAAAATCGGGGGATACAGTTTGGCGTTGTAGTTTCGAATCTATCCTCTACATCCAAAATTAAATAATAACACTGGATAGCTAAAGGATCGAAGAATTCATTACGATAAGCGAGGACATCGGGAGGTTAAAGAGGGAAGCGGCGCCATTTTGAGGTTATTTTGCTGCGCATCGAAATTTGCAATGAGTATAGCTTTTGACTCGTAGAAGCTACGATGTTCGTTTAAGTTTTAATCATCAGTTTTCGTCAGAATCTATTGATTGTATATAAAACATTAGTGTAAAGTAGTGACAGTGAATATAATAAGGTGGTAGGATAAAAAAATATCAAAACTATATAGATAAGGGATCATTCATAAATGATGTCAAGCTTCGAGGGGGGGGACGGGGGTTCGTGAAATTGTGACAAAGTGTGACAAGGGGAGGGGAGGGGGGGAACAAGAAGTGTGACATCATGCATTATGCAACATAGCGTGACGCGTGACAAAGGGGGGAGGGGGTCCAGTGAAGTGTGACATATTGTGACAAAGGGGGGGAGGGGGGTCAAATATATGGGAAAAAAGCGTGAAGTCATTTATGAACGGCCCCTAATGTCTTCTTATACGCGTCGAAATGCCAAAACTATAAAGTTATTAATTAATAAAGTTATATTGTAACACAATAATTATTTGTTTCCTTGCTTTTATTCTAAATACATAAATAAAAATATTTTATTTAAAATATATAACCCGTTACATAAACGTATTCACGTACAACACACGGCTGTGTGCGTCCATGACACAGCCATACCCCACTTTTTTTTTTTTTTTTTTTTTGTCACATTTAAGGATCTGGACATCTTGTGCTTGCTAGGGTTGCTTACAACAAAAGATTTCTAAGCTTTTTGCACTCAAGTAAGCATGACAAGGTGTCCACATCGTTATAAGTCAAAACAAAAGCAAATTGACATATCCTCTTCATTCCAAGTGCACCCAATTGGGTACATTTTAAAATACTGTTTATTAACTACTGTGTGTGCCATTTGAAAGTTAAAACACCCAAATTGTTTTTGAAATGAATCAACGGATAGTTTACTTTGTTTTAAACATGGAAATGGGGCATTCATTATTATTTAAACTAATTATTAAGTAAAATTAAAAAGCTTTTTTTTAGTTGCTTTGTTTTGTAATCATTTTTTAAATCAGAGAAGCAAAAAATTGCGTTAAAATTGTTTCTGCTTAGTTCTGGAGTCTGAAGAGGATATAACGTTATATCCCTAAGATTGGTTATGACTAAACTAAAAGCTAAACATGGGAGAAAGTCCCGGTTTGCGTTTCAGCTTCTTAAGGGGATTCTGCCCTTTCGTTGGCTCACGCATTCCAAGGGGTCATTCATAAATGATGTCACGCTTCGAGGGAGGAGGGGGGCTTGAGAAACTGTGACAGTTTGTGACAAGGAGGTGTTGCAAGAAGTGTGAGATGACGCATTTTGGTTTCTATAAAAACATTTAAAATCAGCAAGTAAAATTTATTTTTATTTACTTTTTTTTTTTTTTTTTTGATTTTCATAATCTGATTATAAAGTTTCATAGATCATTTTGTATCGTAAACACCGATGCTAATTAGGGTTTGAATTAACTTCTTGCTAAAAGTTTAAAAGGGAATTTTCTTAGGCATTTACACTTTTAAGATACAATTGCGTAGGATAAAGTTTCATAGATCATTTTGTATCTTAAACACCGATGCTGATTAGGGTTTAAATTAACTTCTTGTTAAAAGTTTAAAAGGGAATTTTCTTAAGTATTTACGCTTTTAAGATACAATTGCGTAGGATATTTTTTCGGAATTCGAACAATTAATATATTTTACTGTTCTATATTCATCATCTTTTGTGTTGTAAACCTTAACCCCATTTTATACGAACTAAGCACACATGTGACCTTTATTAGTATGCTCACGAACGTCATTGAAAGTTTAAAATTAAAATTAGAAACGTGATCAAAACACAGTCCTTTGTTTCTCAACTGCAAGTATATATGCTTACGTAATATGGGGAGACATGTCACAAAGGGGGTGGGGTATGATGAAGTGGGACATTTTGTGACAAAGAGGGGATGGGCTCAAATATACTGAAAAAAGTGTGACATCATTTATGAACAGCCCCGTAGGGGTATGATAACGTGTGACAACTTGTGACAAAAGGGAGGAGGGGGTCAAATATATTGACATTAATGAACGCTGAAAAAAGTGACATTAATGAACGGTCCCAAAGGTGGCGAATTCTGTGCAGGGGTTATGCCAGAGAAAATTCGGGAACGTTTCCAGGCCCTTCAAAAAATACCCAGCTATCAAATGCTACTTTTCACATTATTAAATAAGGGGGCAAATAATGAACATTTTTATCTCTATGTTTAAATTTTGAATTCCCAGAAAATTGTTTGATCTTTCACGAACTATTTAAAATTTACAGAAGCAGAACCTTGTTAATGGTGGATCGACCCCTGACTTGACTAAAAACAGTATTGGAACCCTGCAGAGTACAAAATATAAAAGAAAAATCCCTAAATACAAACTCAATGGCAAATGTTACTCCAGTTACGCTATATTGTCATAGCTCTGCGTGCGTGTCTTTGCTTTTGGACCGTTTATAAATGATGTCACCCTTTTTTCAATATATTTGACCCATCCCCCCTTTGTCACGTGTCACGCTGTAGTACATTAGCATAAAATAAGTTTAATATGAGAGATCAAAATGTACGATGTCTCACTTCTTGTTACTTCCTCCCCTCCCCTTGTCACAAATTGCCACACTTTCTTGAACCCCATTCCCCCTTGAAGCCTGACATCATTTATGAATGACCATCCTTTATGAATGAATTTTACGTAAAAGTTGGTGCAAACGTGTTACTCACAGCACTGCGCGGTTGTTGACGAAGCAGTGCGCAGCCGTCAGCACGAACCTGTTGCTGATGATGGATCCTCCGCACAGGAACACTTTCTGTCGCGAGTACGAGTATTTCCGCAAGATGGCTGCCTAGGAGACAGAAATAACATTTCGCAGAGCAATTTCTTATTCGGGAATGTGTCAGTTGGGAAGAAAATTAACAAGATTTTATGTGCCTTAGACGTTTGAGAGATCTTCATTTCAAAAGCGAACAGGATCCATACCCTTTATTTATTTATTTATTTTGAAATAAAGATCCATCAAAAAGGAACACCCAAAATTAATTTTTACAATAATTTACTACAACAATCAAGCTTTTCACGGACAGAATCAATCACAATTTCTTTAACCGTGGCAATCCACTCAGCCTGGTGGTCAACTAACCTATCGGCTAACTGATTTCATAGCAAAAAGAACACCCACATTTTTACTTTTGTTGTTGTTGCTGTTGTTTCAAATGTTACGAAGTACGACTTGGCTCATGATGCATTGGGATGAAACCAGATGGCGCTACCACAAATATGTATAGAAGCCACCACAAACATCTGATGATTTGCATTCTGGAACCCCTTAGTTTGATCATTTTTCTTATTTCCTGTTAAAGTTATTACGATGCTTTTCGATTTCTAGATCTTCCCTGTGGAGAAGCAAAGTAATGAAGAGTTGCTGTACAAAGTGGGACTGCGGTAAAAGTTGAATTAATTAACCATCTTAAAATAATATAACAGTTTTGTTGTACCGGTGAACCAAAAGTAAGAGGGTCGTGGTAACCTCGTGGTTAGGATGCCGTGCTTCCAAACGGAAGGTCAGGTGTTCGATACCCGACCCACTGAAGACCTACCATGTATACGTGGTGATACGTGCATGTGAAATCCGTGGGCCCTGAAGTTCCGAGGGTACCGGAGGGTGGAGAACGTCCCTTCCCTTCCCCCTCAGGTCAAAAAAAGGAAGGTGGGTATGTGTGGTGTCACCAACTGGTGCCATCGAAATACATCATGATCCGAGTCGTACTTCCTGCGTTGTGGTGCTCATCTGTAAACGGAAGGTGCTCCGTACCACTCTCATTCCTGCTCGCTCTTCGAAGGGAAGCTTGGATACCCAGTGGCAATGGAAACAACAACGACAACAAAACGTCGTGAGAGACGTGTGAAATTAATCTTAAGTTATTACTTTTCTGATACTTTTCTCCATCAGACTCCTTCCTTTTATCCGAAGCCTTAGGATTCTTTTTGCGCGGAGCTGGTGGCCGAGTTTTCTGATACTGTCCCCTTTTCTGAGAGGCGAAAAGCACCTGTCCCTGCCCTTGTCATGCCCTACGTTGTGTTCCTTATCGCGATGAGACTTCAGAACGGAAGGGAAAAGTTTTTCTCACCATCCAGGGCCACTGGTGATCATCCGATTCTTCACCACCAGCGATGAACAGTTCGTAAGGCCTCACTCCGCAGCCTGAGAAAGAAATAAAAAATAAATGTTTCACCATGACTTTCCGCCTTACTCTGAATACTTGTATACACATTAATACACATCCTTAATCTTCTAAACAATTTTCTAAATTTTGAATTTATACAGTAAAACCTGTAAAGTTGACCACCTGTCTAAGTTGACCACTTTTGTCAGGAACGGAATGAGCCCTTTACCCTGTACCTTACCCTCTATAAGTTGACCACCTGTGTAAGTTGACCACTTTTGTCAGGCATGGAATTAGCCCTTTACCCTCTACCTTACCCTCTATAAGTTGACCACTTTTGTCAGGAACGGAATGAGCCCTTCACCCTCTACCTTACCCTCTATAAGTTGACCACCTAAGTTGACCCCTTTTGTCAGGCATGGAATGAGACCTTCACCCTCTACCTTACCCTCTATAAGTTGACCACCTGTGTAAGTTGACCACTTTTGTCAGGCATGGAATGAGCCCTTCACCCTCTACCTTACCCTCTATAAGTTTACCACTTTTGTCAGGAACGGAATGAGCCCTTCACCCTCTACATTACCCTCTATAACTTGACCACTTTTGTCAGGCATGGAATGAGCCCTTCACCCTCTACCTTACCCTCTATAGCTTGACCACTTTTGTCAGGCATCGAATGAGACCTTCACCCTCTACCTTACCCTCTATAAGTTGACCACCTTCGTAAGTTGACCACTTTTGTCATCCACGGAATGAGCCCTTCCCCCTCTACTTTACCCTCTATAAGTTGACCACCTGTCTAAGTTGACCACTAGAGTACTGCGCCGCAAGTGGTCAACTTACACAGGTTTCACTGTATGTCCAAAACATATTAAAACCAACACTAATTAAAGTCCAAAACAAACATTAATTAAAATTTAATAAGCTTGTCTGCAAAGTTTGAAGATAATGTATGCAGTAATAGTGGTCGCAAACCGCGTAACAAACTTCCGTGAAAAACCAAGTTAAATAAAACCGTGTAAAAATAACAACTGACGCGCCGGATAACCGAATCTTTAGGGCAGTGGTCGGATGCTTAAAATTCGATCACATGACTCATATCCGAAGTCTTCTGGGGTGTCTCCTGTGATCCACTGAGGTCCATTTGCTAGGAATTGGTGTGAAAAGTATTCTCACCTGATAGTTTAGGCATCTCGGGGCCTTGACCCTCGGGGGTCCGGGAAGAAGTGTCATTCTTCGGCGCTGCTCTCGGAGCATCCTCGTCACCCCCCGTAGGTTGTCTACCGTAGGTTCTGCAAAGAAATAAGAAGTCTGTCAAGAAACGGATTTGAGGACCACAGAGTGCTATGAACATTTCTTCATGGAGGACTTAAAATCGTTCCGGGTGAAAAAATATCACAACTAAACTGCTATTACCTCGGATGACTGGGAGAATTCTCGTCTTTAGGTTGGTGCGTTCTCCTTTGCTGGCCGTCATTGCTCACAGGTCTGTGTTCTCTGCCTCTATTGCTTCCATCTGATCTCACAGGACCAAAAGGCACCGACCTCGGAGCTTCTGAAGGTTTGGGATTGTGTTCTCTGGGCCAGTAGGGATTCTCCGGTCTCCTTTGTTCCGGAGAATCCCTTCTTGAAGGTATACGGTCTCTAGAGTCATGTGCGTCTCCGGGCCAATAAGGCTTCCCCGGTCTTCTGGATCTAGGCGAATCCGGGAATCCTGAACCGTCTCTTGGATTTCCGTTATTAGGGTCTCTTGGTTTGTTGACATCTGGTGGTTTTATGAAACGTGGAGAACCGTCGTCATTTGATTCTGGATCTTGTCTGGGCCAGGATGGCCTGTGACCTTTCTCATCACCGAACAGAGTTCCGTCATTGGTGGGCCTTCTGGGTTCTTCGTATGTGGGTTTAGCATCCAGTCCAGAATCGTATCCTGGTCCAGATGGTCTTCCACGGTCCTGATCAATGAACAGAGTCCCGTCATTCGAGGGCCTTCCGGGTTCTTTGTATATGGGTTCGGCATCTCGTCCAGATGGTCTTCCACGGTCCTGATCACTGAACAGAGTCCCTTCATTCGAGGGCCTACTGGGTTCTTTGTATATGGGTTCGGCATCTAGTCCAGTATCGTATCCTGGTCCAGATGGTCTTTCGCGGTCCTCATCACCGAACAGAATCCCATCGGTAGCGGGTCTCCGCGGTTTTTCTGTTGCAGAAGTAGGAGGGCAGCAGTAATTGTTCTTCCCGTGACATTTTAGCAGTTGCTGGGATTGTGCCTGTCTGCAGTATATAATGGCGACGCAATATCCTCTGCGGCCATCTTTCGCCGTGCATGTGTCGAAATTACTGCGGCAGTCTGAGTCTGGGCAAAAGAAACTGGGATTAGAGAATAACAGAAAGGCAAAAAAAAGTACTTGTCTGGTATAAGGACCATGAAGCCAAACTCATGATCACGAACTAACAGCACCAAAGTCTGGTTTATTTCAGCTATTTTGGATATTAACACTTTGTTAATATCGGATCATTGTAGTTTGGGTCCTTTTGTTGCCATAAATATCCCCACTTTCATATTGGTGTCCACTCGGGATGGCAGTCGCCAACATGGAAGTTGGCGACATTGGGTAATGTTCGATGACAAATAACACGAAACTAGAACAGAAAGCTAGAACAGCTTGCCGGAATTCGAAAATAAAAGTCTCAAAGTTATTATAAATTTAATTGGAGCAAAAATAGATTTATTTTGGCGTTGTTTGTACGTTGTGGCGAGTTTGGTTTCAAGGTCATGTAGCGGTGCGAGTTGATCTCTAAAATAGCCTGACCTTTTTCCCTGGCCATTAGCTTCCTTTTGGAAAATCATAGAAGCACGAGGTTACCACCAGAAAGATTCTGGTTCAAACGCCGACTCCACCATCCACGCGTCCTCGCACCGTCCGACAGTCTTTATAACTGACAAGTACCATAGTAATAACAATAATCTGTTTTATTGATAATAAAAGTCAAGGTTGTGCTAAGCACTCTCCGAATAGTAGTAACCGATTAGAAGGGCTCTTTCATAAATGATGTCACGCTTCGAGGAGGTTCGTAAAATTGTGACAAATTGCGAAAAGGGAAGGGGAGGGGGTAACATGAGGTGTGACATCAGGCCTGTACAACATAGCGGGACATGTGACAAAGGGGGGGAGGGGGGTTCGTTGAGGTGTGACATTTTGTAACAAAGGGGAAAGGGGGGTCAAATATATCAGAAAAAAATCGAGACATCATTTATGAACGGTTCCGAAGTTGATTTATAAATGAAAATACGAAAATGATACAGAACAAAAAAAAAAAAAAAAAAAAAACAGGAGAAACTGTTCAATAAATGTGACTCCAGAAACTCACCAGAATAGCTGGGAGACGGAAAGAAAAACCTTGTTAAATGCGAGTAAAGATTGTTCTCCGTTTTGAATGTTTTCCTCGATAAAAAACTAATATCTTTTACAAAACAACTTGAAAAATGTTTAAAATTTTTTAAAAATAATAAATTATGGTCGATTTTTGACCACAGAAAGACCACTAGTATATATATACGTATTACTAAATGTATAAAATACAAGAGGCCGTGATAGCCTAATGGTTAAGATGTTGGGCTTCCATCCAGAGGATTGAGTGTTAGATACCCGACCCACTGTAGACCGTTTCTTTGAAAATGGGATAAATGAGTAATTTTAGTGAATTTTGATGTGTAGGTAAGTTAACGACCATCATGTGCTAAAAAGCCTTCTGCTGTCTATATTTTCTTAGATGGACACTTAAAGGGGGAAATAGGTGTAAAGACGACGCATTAAGAGCCATTTTTATGAATTTTTTGACATATAAAGAATAAATATATTTGATTGCGATTTTGAGGTTATTTTATAGATATACTGAAGAACATGTACTGAACTTTTCAAACACTTTTCTTGAAAAACCCCGGAGATATCGGCTGCTGCACACTGTAAGTCGCCACCCGGGTCGGCAGTTTGCGTACATCCTGGAGGTCACAACTTTTATCTGAAAGCAATTTTTTTTTTAATTTACTTTTTTTTACAAGTTTCTCTTCAAATTAAACTAAAATCACCACGAAAATTTGAAAATTTCTATTTTTTTTAAGAATGGGAAAATTAAGTACGATTTTTGACCGTTTTTTTTTTTTTTTTTTTTCATTTTTACAATAAAAAAGTAAAAATAAAGATATGCTTGTGATTCTAGTTCAACTAGAGCGTATATATATATATAAAAAAAAATGCATGCTAAATTTGATAAGGATGGATCAAAAACTCTGCGAGCTGGAGTGTACGCAAATTCGAAAAAAGTAGTTTCGAGGAAAACGCGTTTGAAAAAAAGAGTGGTAATGAAAGCAAATTTAAGGCAGTAATGAATCAATTTTTTTTAATACTTATAGATACTAATACTTATAGAAATTTCTACCCGAGGTCTCAATTGTTAAGAGAACTAAATGGACATCTGCTAACGTGCTTCAATCTCTCTAATACCCTTCAGGTCATTCATGAGGGACATACCTGCTCAACTGCTCCAAAAGAGGCGCTCGCTCAAATGCTTATAACTTTTAAACGACTCGGAATTTTGTTTTAAAATATTCAGGTTATATTATCGAATAATTGCAGAATCGATTTATCAAGAATTTTTTTTTTTTTTTTTTTTGAGATTTCTATACGTATCCCCCTTAAAAGAATCAAAAATACTCCAAAAAATGACTCATTTTCAACTTTACACAAACTGAGCACTGAAAATGGTGGCAACTGAACACAACATTTTTACAGTGTAGTTAATTTGCATTTTGTCTATAAGCGAGTAATAAAAAGCGATCAACGGTAAGTCTTTTTTCTAAATAAGATTAAAGTTCTCTTTCTTTCTTTTTGTTTCCTTCTGATGGGGCTGCGTATGGTCACTAACTAACCTTTGCAGACCTAGTGCGTACCCCGGTAATCGGCATCCATTTTTTTCAAGCAGCCCCACTGTCGGTGGATGCCATTGCCACTGAGAATTTGGACGCTCAGTTTCCCCTAGATGGCGGCATCTGAGCTCTCATTTGATGCAAACTGCACTAGGAATTTAATTTAGCCGAGAGTATCCAAGCCAAACGGATACTCAAGGGATCCTTAACATGCCCCCGGATATGCGACATGGGCCCAGACGATTTTCTGCATCTTGAAAGTCCACCCACTTGGGCCAGGTTTCAACCGTATAAGACCTGCGATTTACCACGACGCCACCCTGTCGACAATAAGAGTAAATAGGAAGTCTTCTGTTTACCTGAGCATAGAAGAGAGAGGATGCACAACAGGGAAATGGACCCTCTTCCCAGCCAATCAGAACAGGGCATTGCAGAAAATCTGAAAAAGAACGTGTACATTTATACGTCTTCCTTTACCACAGTGCTAATTCATTCACAACCAATGTACTGTCAGCCCCGCTTAATCCGGTAACGGATAAAGGAATGCCCGGCTTATAAGAATAAAACCTTCCAGAACCGAATATTTCCCCATAGACGCAATGTTAAAGATCCCCGTTTAATCGAATGATTTCCCCGGATAATCCTATAATACTGGTCTGCTTCTGAAATATTTTTGATAAAAAATTGATTTAATTTCAAAAATAAATAAGTAAATAAGAAAAATTTTTGCATTTTCAAGTTAATCTTTCAGCAACACCTTACTTTTCATCATTTTAATTTGCACTTAAAAATATACAATAATGCATTTAATTATTTAACTATTTTGTTTTTATTTATTTTATTAAAAAAAACTTTTAAATACTAACATTAATAACTTCTTTTAATTACATATACTGACTTATTATTACGTTTCGAGGCAATATTATCAGTTGTGTAAGGTAAGAAAAATTTCCTCGCATAATCGAATACCCTGCTTAATCGAATATAATATGCTGGAATCGACGGTATCCCTTTAAGACTCATTTGTATGACCCACTAATTTCGGATGTGTCTTTTTAAAACTCCAAATCTTCCTAATCAAGCATTTCTGCTCTCCCTTCTCTTCCCTAATATGAAGAAACTGCTTCTAGAAATTAGATTTACGCATACAGGGCGCAGGAAATTGGAAGGCTGTGGTAGCCTAGTGGTTAAGATGTCCGTCAATCAAAATATAGGGCGTTCGACCACTGAAGACCCACCATGAACACTGGGGATACGTGCATGTCAAATTCGTGAACCCTGAAGCCCCGAGGCAGTTCGGAGGGTGGGGAATTTCCCTTCTCTTCTCTCCTAGGTCAAAATAGGAAGGTGGCGTATTTGGTGTATCCAAATCCATTATGAGCCAAGTCGTACTTTCACCGTTATAGTGCTCATCTATAAAACGAAAGGCGCTCTTTACTACTTCATTCCTGGTCGCTCTGCGAAGCGAAGCTTGGACACCCAATGGAGGCAATTCAAGCAACGTCATTGGTCCTGTGGCACCGATGAACCGTAAACAAAGGAAGCCGTAGCATTGCTTTAGATCGAGTTCGACAAATCTAATTAAAAACTAGGACTAAATAAAGTTCTTCTATATTACGTAAAATGAACACTAAATAAAACACTATAACTATTGTAATAATTAATAAATTTCTTTTATAATGATTAAATTAAATGTATGTATTGGGTTATAATCAGAAAACGCTGTGAAAATTGTCTAATTCATTTTAAGATAACTCATTTTGCCTAGTGAACTCCACGTAGAACTCCATTGAAAATCTTAGTAAACAAAGAGCGGATATCACATGACAACGATGACCGCTCATGAGTCCCTCTAGCGGTGAATGGCCTCCATCGGCATTAGAAGCAACAACACCACATGCAGGGCGCAGGAGGTAGGAGACTCGCATAGACTGCAGCAGGAGAGTGGGTCAAAGGTCATTTTATAAATGTTATTAATCTGCGTTGACTAATGAACTACTCCTTCTCCGAATTTTCTTTTTAACCCCTTGACATGAAATGGCAACAAACTCTTTTAGCTATGAGTTTTATATTTATGACTTAATCATTGACTCAGCGAAGACATGTTGTCATCAGGTATCTCAAACAGTATAACATTACAATTATAAATGAGGCTTGCCTGCCAAAAGAAAAGGCGAAATAATGAACTGTTTCCAAATATTCTGAATGGATATCACTAAAACACGTTAATAGCAGCTAACCCAAAAAAAGTAAGAAAATCAGAGAAGTGAATGATTCTTACCTGTTTTGTCTTTGCCCATTTATAGTATATAGATAAGCAAAATAAAAATAGACAAAAAAAATAAATATTATATACAGATTATATTAGATTATAATGGTCTATTTATGTCTACTCATACAACATTTATGGATTGCGTAACCATAAATGTTGTATAAGTAGGACTATATTTGCAATCTATGACTTAGTAAAATTTTGATTAAGCGTCGTGTTGTATCAGTCTTTACAGGTGGTCAACTTTACAGGTTTTATTGTGTGTATACAATGAAGCCTGTGTAAGTAGACCATTTGCGGTGCAGCACTTTAGTGGTCAACTTAGACAATTGGTCAACTTGACATGTTTTGCTGTATGCAATGAAGCCTGTGTAAGTAGACCACTTGCGGTGCAGCACTTTAGTGGTCAACTTAGACAATTGGTCAACTTTACAGGTTTTTCTGTATACAATGAAGCCTGTGTAAGTAGATCACTTGCGGTGCAGCACTTTAGTGGTCAACTTAGAGAATTGGTCAACTTGACATGTTTTGCTGTATGCAATGAAGCCTGTGTAAGTAGACCACTTGCGGTGCAGCACTTTAGTGGTCAACTTAGACAATTGGTCAACTTTACAGGTTTTACTGTATACAATGAAGCCTGTGTAAGTAGATCACTTGCGGTGCAGCACTTTAGTGGTCAACTTAGAGAATTGGTCAACTTGACATGTTTTGCTGTATGCAATGAAGCCTGTGTAAGTAGACCACTTGCGGTGCAGCACTTTAGTGGTCAACTTAGACAATTGGTCAACTTGACATGTTTTGCTGTATACAATGAAGCCTGTGTAAGTAGACCACTTGCGGTGCACCACTTTAGTGGTCAACTTAGACAATTGGTCAACTTTATAGGTTTTACTGTATACAATGAAGCCTGTGTAAGTAGACCATTTGCGGTGCAGCACTTTAGTGGTCAACTTAGACAATTGGTCAACTTGACATGTTTTGCTGTATACAATGAAGCCTGTGTAAGTAGACCACTTGCGGTGCACCACTTTAGTGGTCAACTTAGACAATTGGTCAACTTTACAGGTTTTACTGTATACAATGAAGCCTGTGTAAGTAGACCACTTGCGGTGCACCACTTTAGTGGTCAACTTAGACAATTGGTCAACTTGACATGTTTTGCTGTATGCAATGAAGCCTGTGTAAGTAGACCACTTGCGGTGCAGCACTTTAGTGGTCAACTTAGACAATTGGTCAACTTTACAGGTTTTACTGTATACAATGAAGCCTGTGTAAGTAGATCACTTGCGGTGCAGCACTTTAGTGGTCAACTTAGAGAATTGGTCAACTTGACATGTTTTGCTGTATGCAATGAAGACTGTGTAAGTAGACCACTTGCGGTGCAGCACTTTAGTGGTCAACTTAGACAATTGGTCAACTTTACAGGTTTTACTGTATACAATGAAGCCTGTGTAAGTAGATCACTTGCGGTGCAGCACTTTAGTGGTCAACTTAGAGAATTGGTCAACTTGACATGTTTTGCTGTATGCAATGAAGCCTGTGTAAGTAGACCACTTGCGGTGCAGCACTTTAGTGGTCAACTTAGACAATTGGTCAACTTGACATGTTTTGCTGTATACAATGAAGCCTGTGTAAGTAGACCACTTGCGGTGCACCACTTTAGTGGTCAACTTAGACAATTGGTCAACTTTATAGGTTTTACTGTATACAATGAAGCCTGTGTAAGTAGACCATTTGCGGTGCAGCACTTTAGTGGTCAACTTAGACAATTGGTCAACTTGACATGTTTTGCTGTATGCAATGAAGCCTGTGTAAGTAGACCACTTGCGGTGCAGCACTTTAGTGGTCAACTTAGACAATTGGTCAACTTGACATGTTTTGCTGTATGCAATGAAGCCTGTGTAAGTAGACCACTTGCGGTGCAGCACTTTAGTGGTCAACTTAGACAATTGGTCAACTTGACATGTTTTGCTGTATACAATGAAGCCTGTGTAAGTAGACCACTTGCGGTGCAGCACTTTAGTGGTCAACTTAGACAATTGGTCAACTTTATAGGTTTTACTGTATACAATGAAGCCTGTGTAAGTAGACCATTTGCGGTGCAGCACTTTAGTGGTCAACTTAGACAATTGGTCAACTTGACATGTTTTGCTGTATGCAATGAAGCCTGTGTAAGTAGACCACTTGCGGTGCAGCACTTTAGTGGTCAACTTAGACAATTGGTCAACTTTACAGGTTTTACTGTATACAATGAAGCCTGTGTAAGTAGATCACTTGCGGTGCAGCACTTTAGTGGTCAACTTAAACAGGTGGCCAACTTGTAGAGGGTGTCGACCGGGTGGCGTATTGGTAAGGCGCAAGTCTCGTACGCCCAAGTTCGCAGGTTCGAACCTGGCCCAAGTCGGTGGATTTTCAAGATGCAGAGAATCGTTTGCGCCCATGTCGCATGATTGTGCGGCATGTTCAAGATCCCTTGAGTATCCGTTTGGCTTGGATACTCTCGGCTAAATGAAATACCTAGTGCAGGTCGCATCCAATGAGAGCGCAGGTGCCGCCAGCTAGGGGAAACTGAGCGTTCAAATGCTCAGTGGCAAAGGCATCCACCGACAGTGGTGCTAGAAAAAATGGATGCCGATGACCGGGGTACGCGATAGGTCTGCAAAGGTCATACGCAGGCCCATTAGAAAGAAAGAAAAAAAAAGTTATAGATTGTGGAGATTTTTTTTTTTTTGCTATTTCTTACACTATGCATTTACTCTTTTATAACTAATTAAAATATAGCTTCATGTAATGACGTTACTTTAAAATAGTGTTTAACTTTTTTTTTCACAATTATTTAAAATATCATTAAAGAAATTTAACCCGAATGTCGTACAATGTATGCTATGCAACTTCAAAAGTGTAGTTCAAATTAAGATAAATATCATATTAATTATGTTGGTAAGATATATCGTGCTAAATACTTCCCAAAAATATATATTTCTCAAAATGGCTATATCAGATTAAAGAAAAAAGAAGAAGCTTATTTAAAGAGTAAAAGGTTCTCATTGTCGTTTTCCCATTTGATTGACTTACAAAGAGGTTTAGGCAAATTTTATATGGATGTTTATTCACCCAGACAAAGACTGGTTTAACATTATAGCATAAAATGATCCTGAAGAAGCCATTTTAGTTTTTTTTTTAATTTTCCAAAAAAAAAGATAAACAAATAAACATAGTAATAATTAGGCGGTCAACTCACAGAGGGTTTTTTATAATACTCCCACCCACATTTGGCATACATAAGTGGTCAACATAGACAGATGGTCAACTTAGGCGGTCAAGTTAAAAAAGGTTTCTCTTCATTATATAATAAAGGGCTCATTCCGTTAATGACAAAAGTGTTCAATTTTACAGATTTTACTGTATATATATATATATTTGTCGGAAATCCAAGACTAGTAAGCAAAATAAGAACAGAGGTTTTAAAACAATTCCTCACCTTTAAGGAGTTTGCGTTGCGCATTCCTCGGACGTCCGGCGACAACCTGTCGGATTGAGAGCACACTTTGCCTCTTCTGTGCTCTGGAGGCCTTCTTGAGAACGCAACAGGTCTGCGTCCTTGGTAGTGGAGGTCCAGTTCGAGAATACGTCATACAACGGAGTCGAAGGGTACGTGAAAATCAGTTCATCAACAGGGGGGGTTGTTACGAGGGCGGATCCAGGAATAGTTCCTTAGGGGCGGGGTCTGAAAATGCAGAAAAATGAGTAAAAATTATAATAATAATATAACTTTATGCAAGTAAAGAGTAATAGAAATATAATTTAACGTTAATTTAAAGCACAAATGAGCATTAAAACGCAGACATATGTTTCGGGATTGCTTGGAATCCCTTTTTCAATGCGACAGGGAGCTTCTAGATGCAAAACATCCAAATGAAGCAGACAAAACAACAAAAACAAAGCTTATATAGCCTAAGAATTAACTGTAAACCAATGAGAATGAAGGCAGTGTGAAGTGGAAGTAGAAGTAGCAGGGAAAGCACCAATAAGAGAGCAACAAACGAATCCAGTTGAAAGTTCAGGAAGTAAAAAGGAATATCAATAGAAACAAAGCAAAAAAGACGACAACATGCATAAAAATGTGAAAATACATGAAAAATTGCAAAAATAATAAAATAAAATACAAAGAATAATATGGAAATAAAATAAGTACAGAAAATACCAAAACAAAAAGCAAAACAAAGTACACATGTAAAGGAGGGGGGGGTGCTTTAAATTAACGTGAAATTATATTTCTGTTACGAGTAAAAATTGTTTGATGGAATACAGTGAAACCTGTGTAAGTTGACTACAGTTGACTACTTGCGGTGCGGACTTTAGCGGTCAACTTATAGAGGGGGCGGTAGAGGATGAAGGGCTAGCTCCGTTCTTAACAAAATTTGTCAACCTAGAGAGGTGGTCAACTTACAAAGTAGGTCTAATCAACTTACAGGGGGTCAACTTTACAGGTTTTACTGCACTTTCAATCGTATTTTATTCGTTTTGTAGGAGGCGCGTGTCCCCTGTGCCACGCGCTCCTAAAATCCGCAACTGGGGAGTTAAAACCACTCTCTATAATAAATGACATGACTGCCTCGGGACTTGAGGGTCCACGGATTTTACATGCACGTATCCCCAACTGTACATGGCGGGACTTCGGCGGGTCGGGTATCGATCTCCCGGTTGTATGTCCGACATCATAACCACTAGGCTATTACAGCACTTTTCCTTTCATAGTAAAACTTCTTAATGAAAAGTATTATCTACAAGTTCAAAACTAATTAAAATGAACTCAAAATTGCACAACTGATTAAAAAAAAAAACTTTTATAAATTCCTCTGTATTATTCTTCTGAATTTTTCTGCATCTTTTCTATTCAAATTCGGAAATTCAGCTATAATATTGTCAAATACCTACACCACGACATCAATGATACTACAAGTAAAATGCCCCACCCCCAACCCCAAGTATTGCACCCCACTTCAAAATGGGTAAGAAGAAACTGGAAAAGTAGATGGGCATAAAAATTTAATTTTCTGCATTTTTATTTACTTCTAGTAAGCCCGGTGGTCATACGAAATAACCGCTGTTCTAAATATTAAAAATATACAATTCTCCCAGTAACCAGAAATGCACATCAAATGAAAGAGATATTTATCAGGTAGAACATTAAAGTTTAATGAATAAATAATAAACATATAATTATTTCGGAAAAAAATATTCTTACCGAAAAAAACATAAATAAAAATATTATTTACTTTTTATCAAATGGTTATCAAATTGTTTTACTTTTTATCAAAAATATTTATTTATATCCAACATAATCATCGTCGAAACAATAGTTTTAACAAAACTGGAAAAAAGAGCACTGCCAGTTTAATATATATAAAAGCGCAGACGATAAATACATTAAAACAAAGAAAAAAGGATACCATTAAATTCGCGTTTACATTCATTATTAACGGAGATTGCAAACCTAGCGATGCCTCACTCAAAATGCTAGAGAAATGTTTTGATCATTAGTACATTTGACATGTGTTACAACAATGGCAACTGCATTACAGTTACGCAAGCAACCAGTAAGCTATCGGCGACAAACTGACACTTATGCCGCTTATATATTATAAGATACGATACATGTTTATAGATATTAATTTTGTTTTAAATTGAGTATTTTTCCATAAACTGTATATTTTTAATACTATAATACATATATTGTATTCATTTAAATCGGTGATCAAATTAAGTATATGAATAACATTAATTTGAAGCTTAAATTTTTTTCATATAGTGTTTTGGTTTAGCTGGAAGAAAAAGAATTAAACGGACACAGTAAATGATATTTTTGCCATTTGGGCGGCACATACCGGGACGGTTTGTACCAGGTTTATTCCGCCTATGCCAAAACTTGTCAATGCTAGTTCTGAATGACGTAGTGCAAATGGTACAGGAAACCATACGAATCGTTTATTTCAAAAAGGTAACAACTCTTTAAAAAAAAAAAAAAAATCAGGAGATAGAACAAATAGCTTATGAAAAGTTGAAACACCTTTTCGGATCTAATCTTTTACTATTTTATTTTAGTAGGTAATAGCACTGCAATATTGGTAAATGAAAACGATTTTTGATTAATTACGCCATAGAAATAAATAAATTAACGCTGATAGTTCTTTCTTTTTCAAAACGGAGATCGACCTTTTCGAAATACGTAGTACAGGTATATATATTCATACGTAGTATACAATCCGTACAATACATAATAGTAGTACCAGATGCAGTTTGATGATACAGTATCCATCTCGTCCTTGAGGCTTTCCCGAAAGTGAAAGTAAACTGCATGAAAGTAGAAATTATTATGTCCCTGCGCGTGTGTCTCGTTTGATGACTTTTTCTTTCTTTCCTGTCACTGAAAAAATCACCGGCTCCTATCTCCTTGCATCTCGAAATGAAAACCGGCCCGGCTTCTTCCTTGCACTGCCCCTCGTTTGTCCCTCACTGCTCGTTTCTGGTGTCACATCTCATTTGTATTTAAGGACGACTTTCAGATTTCATTTCTTTGACTACTTAACAAAGTTCCAAAGAAGATCTACAGATAAATAGGCAAAGCAGTTAAGAACCATTTTCTGTTTTCCAGCCAATTTTCTTGCTTTTTTTTTTGGTAGCTATTGACGCGTTTTAGCGACATCCATTAAACATTTATAATTGTAATGCTATCTATATTGTTATAGATAGCAGATGGCAACATGTCTTCGTTGAGTCCATGACTAGGTAATAAACTCATCGTTAAAAACAGTTTGTTTGCTAGTTATATTAAAAGAACATTATAATAAGAGTGTGAGTGAAGGCTCCTCTGAAACAATAAAATAGAAAATGAGAATAGTGGTATGGAAGCAAACGTCAAAGTTTTATTCAACTGCTAATGAACTTAATATGAAATCGGCAGAAGTACAAGCGGCTATAAGAGCAATTGCGGCGACAATGGAGGCAATTCATACAGCGTCATAGGTCACGTGATGGCGATGTAAGCGATGTATACAAAGGAAGCTGTAGTATCGCTTTACTTCGCGTTCAACCAATCTAATTAAAACTAAGACTAAATACAATTCTGCGTCATTAAAAACTAGGACTAAATAAAGTTCCACGTTATATAAAATGAACACTAAATAAAACACTATAACTATTGCAATAATTAATAAATTTCTTTTATAATGATTAAATTAAAGGTAAATGACTTGGTTTATAATCAGAAAAAGCTATGAAAATAGCTTCTTGAACTCCATGTAGAACTCAATTAAAAATTTGGTAAACAAATCAGCGATCACCGTTATCACGTGACGCGATGAATTGCCTCCATTGATTTACAATACGTTTGATTTAAGTGATGATGATCAAAATAAACTCGACGTTATAATCGCAAAAAATGGATGAATAATACTTATATAATTGTATAAATAGCCTAATGTTTTCAACGCTAAATCTTATTTTTACGGTCGAATTTAGACTGTTGAGCGAACTCTAGTTTGAATAAATGCAGCCAGGTTGTGAAGATACTTTATTATAAGTCATCGGGACTCAAGTGAGTACCATTTGCAGGGGCTGTCTGAGTGCCCTAATAGGCCCTAACCTAGACTTCTTGGAGGGCGAACACCTGTGGGATGAGAACGGAACTCAAAAAAAAAGGGGGGGGGGAGCGGGTTTGGTTGTTTACATAAAGTTATAAAGATGACATTTAATAAATAAGTACTTTGAAGCTATTCTTGCACTTAAGTTATAATAGAAGGTATAAAATAAAGTTTTATTTTGCGTCTTCCATTAAAACGTTCTTACTGGAGATGCTTATTCTGTGTTTAAAAAGAATATATGGCATATCCAATACAGAAAAACCTGTAACGCTGACTACCTTTGTAAGTGGGCCACCTGTCCAGATTGACCCCTTCTGACAGGAACGAAATGAGCCCTGTATTATGTGAGATAGGGAAACCTTTGTCACTTGACCACCATTTTGTCTACATTGACCACTGATGTACGCCAAATGTGGGTGGGAATATTATAAAAAACCCTTTGTAAGTCTTTCGCTTAATTATTACTGTATTTATTTGTTATCTATTTTTGCAAAGATTAAAGAAACTTAAATAACCATCTCCAGGATAATTTTAATGGTGCAATGTTAGGCCAGTGTGTGTCTGGATGGATGAAACATCCATATAAAATCTTTGTCAGTGAACCATATGGGAAAACTACTTATGAGCGCTCTTTTGTTCTATCTGAGATAGACCTTTCAAACAATTAGGTATTTTGAGGAAATCTTGTCCATCCAATAAGTAGCATACGTAATTTATCAGATATTTATCTCCATTTTACTTAAGTGCTTTAAATTTAAAGTTGCATAGGTAAGTCATTCAGATTAAATTTCTCTAATGATATTTAAGATAAGTGTGAAGCTGGCTAACTGCTAATTTAAAAGTAACGTTAATGCATGAACTTATATTTTAATTAGTTATAAATGAATGAACACACAGTGTAAGAAAGGATGGAAAACAAAGAGCTCCACCTTCGCGTAGAAATCGATGATCTAGAGCGGATTGTGGAGTAAAGAGCGCGGAGCAGAGGAACAACGGGGTTTTGCTAAGAACCAGCAGGAGGAGCAGGAGCAAAAAAATGCGAAGAATAAAATACATTCTGTTTTCTATTCCACTTTTTCCGTTTTTAATGCTTTAAAAAACGAGATAAGTAATGCAACTTATTAAAACGATACGGAGCACTGTTCGGAGCCGGAGCAAAGAAATGTGTTGTGCTCCACTGTTCCGATTTTTTCCCTTTTTTTATGATTAAAAAACTTAAAAAAAAACGAGATTAATAATATAATCTATCAAAATTATTCGGATCCCGAAGCGGAGCAACTGGAAAAGGGGGCTGCTCCGGATCCCCGGTTGAAACCCCCCATCTTCCACGAAAGAGCGAATGCTTCCCACGCGGCTCGCTCGTGTGACGTTTTCCTCGGATTGCATCTCTCCGCCGTCAAGGCCGCCAACCTGTTGCGTTCTCCAGAACCGCTCAGAAGGGAAAGCGCGCTCTCTCGGCGAGGAATACAACTTCACGGGTCACGGAATGTGTACAAAAACCCTAAAGGTAAGGAATTGTTTTCAAACATTTGATTTTTGGCATTAATATTGGAGTGGGCCGAAAAAATTTTTAAAAAATTTTCAATAGTACCGCGGAAAAGCTGCGAAAATTGGAAAATAAAATCCGTGGTACAGTTCCGGTCGCGCATGTGTTCTAAAATTTGTCAAATTTCAGGAAAATCAGATAAAAAAATTATGTTTAAAAATATTTACTAATGGGCTAAAATGAATTGTTCTCAAACTTTCGAAGATGTGGTCAATAAAGAAAACAAACGAAGAGTTTGGTTGAAGTGATTCTCGATTTTACGAGCGCCTCATTTACGAAAAACACGCTTTTAAAAACAGTTTATTAGTCTCGAAAGGTATTTTGTTGTAATAGCAGTGCTCGAAAATTATACTAACCTGCATGCCCGCGGCGCATGAATCTTCTACCCTTACATGCCCGGCAGAGCATGTCATTTTTTAATCGAATATCTCTTTCCAAAACCTTATTATTTCGTATTTTATTGAAAAATGACCGCATCCTTACGGCAGCTCAAAATTTATCTTAAGGAGGTATTTATAAATATTCTGTTACTTGTGGAGATTACGTTCTGCATTTCTCCTAGTACATCTGCCTGCGAGGGGGGATTTAATGTAATGAATCGAATAAAAAACCCTCTTCACCGTTGCAGTTTGTCTACAGAGACAATCAGCAGTTTAATGAGAATTGACATTGATGGTGTAGAACCAGATCATTTTGAGCCTTCAGCGGCAATCGAACACTGGTTGTTCTACACCAAGGGAACAAGACATGTCTACGAACATGCAATAAAATTGGTAATACAATTTAAATTTTGCAAATTTTGACTTGTAACGCCTTATTATGTAATATTTATTTATAATGTTCTCTTTTAATAATTCTTGATTCAGATATAAACATGGAGATATTAACTGTTAATTTAATTTTTTCTATCATTAATGCAAAACGACGCATTCAAGTGTGTTTATTAATATGCAATAAAACAGCTTCTGGGCATGTAAAAATTTTGTTCGGACATCTACTTTTTAGACAAACATGCCCGGTGGGGCATGTAAAATTTTAAAGATTTTTCGATCCCTGTGTAAAAATGCTCTTGTATTTTACGAACGCTCGATTTTACGATCCCCTCATTGTCGAACAGTTTATCGGTCCTGAGACCCGTTTTATTGTAATGATGCTCTCCGATTTTACGAACGCTCGACTTTACGATCCCCCATTTATGAACAGCACGCTTTTACAAATAGTTTACCAGTCCAGAACCTATTTTACTGCAATAATGTGTTCCATTTTTACGAAAACTCGATTTTGTAAATATTCTTGCCTAATGAGTTCGTTTAATCGATCGTCAACAGTATTTCGCTCTCCTTTGAATTGTCATTTATCTTTATTTGTATTATTTTCCAAAATATCAATACATGTGGATAGAATACGCACCATCGGAAGTTGTTGATGTATTTAAATTATATTTCAACATTACCTTCCGTGGTTCTAAGACACAAGAATTTCAGCATTCAGGACTTGGTACAGGGTGAGGCAGAAATAATGACCCAGTTTTGAGGGGGTGTAAAAAAAACTAATACAGTTTGAGACTTACAGCTTTTTATATTTTCTTCTGTGTATAATTCCATTTTTTACATTAAATTTTGAATACCACTACAGCAAGATGGCGGCCTTCAGTAGCAATACGCTGATGCAGTCTCCGCGTAACGTTACGGTCTCTAGCGGAAGTTTTTTTCTGTGGGGTTATTTGTTAGGCGTAAGTTTGGAAACATCGCCCCCATCTTGAAATGTGCAGGAAAGTTTCCCAAAACTTCAGAAATAGACTGCATCCGTGTGTTGTTGCTAAAGGCCGCCACTTTGCTGAAGCGGTAATCAAAACTTAATGTCAAAAAAAATGGGATTATATAACTAACAAATTATAAAAAGTTTTAAGTCTCAAATTGTATTATTTTTCTTTTATATACTCTCAAAACCGGGTCATTACTTCCGTCCCACTCTGTACATTCGAGGAGATGCCAATTTAAAAATATTCAAAATGATTTGAAAATGGGAATTTTTGAAAATGTCGGCAACTTTACAGCGCAACTGGAAGATGAGCAATCTATTTTATTTTAGTATTTTATTTTTTTCCATCTTACTAGAGCCCCCAATTCGCAAAATTTCCACGGTAAAAAGTTTGAAATTTTGTTTTTTTTTTTATTTTTCGGTCTATCCTAATGAGCCTACTATTGCCTTCCCGATGAGTGTATATTGATAAATACACTGCAAACCTTTTGCGATTCATTGCCACCATTTCTGATGTTACTGAACACGATTTTTTGTGTAAAGTTATGTGTGTGTCTAAAAAAATATAGACGATATAATATTTCTCAGCCCATGAAATGTGTTAACTCCGTTAGGTATCGACATGTCATGGCGATGGCTCATTTCTATGAAAATAGAATAAACGAGCCATCGTCATGAATGTTTGATGCGTAGATGAGTGTACGAACATCATTGACCAAGAAAAACATTCTGCTGCCTGGAATGTTTTCGACAGACACTTAAAAGAGTTTCAAATACATCAAAAATGAATCATTTTGAACTTTACATCAATTTAACACCAAACATTTTGCAGTGTAGAAGTTAGGGAGCTTCCACTGTATTTGTTTTGCAAATATTTTACATATCTCAAGATTTTCGAGGGCCTCAGGCTGAGCGGTCTACTCGACTGGTTCCGGTGCCTCCCTGCGTTGAGTGAAAGAGGCGTGGGTTCGATTCCCAATTTCCCCTGGGTGTATTTCCTTCTTTTATATTGAAATCTGTTGAGCTGTCTTGTTATATATGTCCTATTAGACGATAGTTTGAGGCATATCCTTGAGAATAGCAAATAAACTCGAATATTTATGTGACCTGAAATGGTCGTAAACAAACAAACGAACAAGATTTTCGAGCGAATGACATTTTCGTCTCATTTCCATCCACACTTTTTATTCCACACTCCCCGTCTAAAGCAGCAACATTGTATGTCTCGAGAACTGAAAGTAAAAAGGTCAATGACTCATCAATCGACATTGAATTCAAATCTCCTTGTCCTCTGCAACATATATCTTCGAAAACTAGTACAGCTTACATTTGTCTTCTGTTTCGTAGAGATTTTTTTTGTTGTTTCTGATGCTACTTGGGTATTCAAGCTCTCCTTTACAGAGCGACCAGGAATGAAGGAAGTAAGGAGCGCATTCCGCTTATAGATGAGCACCACGACGGTGGAAGTACGACTTGGGTCAGAATGTATTTGAATGACACCAGAAATACGCCAACCATCCTTTTTTGACTTAAGAGTGAAGGAAAGGAAAATCCTCCGCCCTCCGGTGCCCTGGGAAATGCCTCGGGAAATCAAGGTCCACTGATGTTACATGCACAGTGTGCATGGTGGGTCTTCAGGAGGTCGGGTACCGAACACCCAACCCTCCGGTTGGAAGTTCGAAGTCCCTATTATTAGGTTACCACGGCTCAAATACTGTCTTTTATTTCATAGATGTCAGGACCATGACCCCAACCGGCTTCACGCAGCAGTTAACTATCAAAACCCTCATGTGAAGCTCGTGAAAAAAAAAAAAGCAGCAAGGATCACTTTGGAAAAAAGATTTTCTTCTTCAAGTGATGTGTGGTGGCATTTTATACGCATTGAATAGCAGAAAATTTTATTTTTCCTGTTTTCTGATCATTCGGGGACTAGAGGGTTCATTTGGTCTAAAATTAGGATGAATTTTATTTATAGGTAAGAAGAGTCTATCGTACTTATGTGTTCTTTTTTATTATTATAATCTATATATAAATAAGCAAAGACAAAATAGTTATTTTCTCTCCTGTTTTTTAACCAATTTCCTTGCTTTTTTTCTTTAGTAGCTATTAAAGAGTTTTACTGATATCAATTAAAACATTTTGGAAACAGTTTATTAATCGTTAATTATTTTCTTTTTTTTCTGTTGTCCTGCAAGCCTCATTTATAATTGTAACGTTATATTTTTCTGGATAGCAGAGTGCAAATGTCCTCGTTGAGTCAATGATTAGGTAATAAATATAAAACTCATTGTTAAAAAGAGTTGGTTGCCATTCACTAGTAATAATAAAAGCAATTTTTAAAAGAGTTTGGGGTTAAGGTTTCTCTGAAAAAATGGGTATGAAATATGAGAACAGTTTCATGCGACTACTATTGAACTTAATACGAAATCGGCAGAAGTACAAGCGGATATATTTATGTGATGTTTATGTGATGTAAAGGTTTAATGTTAAATTTATTTATTATGGCCGAATTTCGACTGTGTGGGCGAACTCTAGTTATTATTATTATATTTTTCACCCGCTATCCCCTGCACTGACGTATTAGCGAAAGATCACTGTAGTTGAATGCGTTTGTGAAAGATTACCAAACTGGAACTACAACGACAGAAAAAGATTAAATTAATATTAATTTATAAGCATTGAAACACAAAACAAAACACGCAGCATCTCTCCTATAGTGAGCAGTTCTAACAAATAAACATTTTTCTTCAAAACAGATTGCGCAAGCAAAAAGTTGTTCAAAGCCGACGGAGCGTAAGAAAAAGTCACGCGATCATAGTATAACTTTCCCACAAAACACATGTGATAAGGGGTCCGTTTCGTGATGCTGAATTCCACGAAAAACCACCTGTTTGTTCCCTTGGTACCGGGGAACAACTGCAGAAACCTCCGAAAAGGAATCGAGAGAAGCAACCACCACTGATGCCACGCCTTTCGCCTTAGCCGCGTACAGACTAGAGCACTAATGGGCGAATGAGCATTCTCGGAGTCGTTAACGACTACTGTGGACGGCGTCCGAACGGGAGCCCCCCACTGTGGCGCGAACGTCCCCCATGCTCGCTCGGAGAGCGGTTTTTGGACGAACCCTTTGAGCTAGTTTGGACGGTTTTGAACGCATTCCGGCGAACAGTGCAGAGATGGAAGACTGGAATCAAGCCGACATTTTTGGCCTCATTGAGAAATACAGAGCGTTCCAAATACTTTGAAATCCTCAAGATTCTTATTACGTCAACCAATACAAAAAAGAGGATGCATGGAATGAAATATCTAAGCAATTAAATAGTAACAAAGAAAATTGTGAAAAAAAAAGTAGGAAAGTCATTTCAATTTTAAAATTAAAGTCTTGCCCCAAGTTTCACCCCAAAGTGAAACTGAAGGATATTTGTTGATTAAATTCAAATTTGGGTTTCATATCTATCACACTTGCTCCCATAAATAAAAGCATTATATACACGTAGCGTAACTGTTGCCTTTGTACTTTGAAGTAGAAGAGAAAAGTCATAACAAACCATTAAATACAGTAGTATTAAAGCATTGGAAGTTAAAATAATTAAACAACGTACGTTTTAAATGTTAACGAATTGTAGACGATAATTAATAAATAGAAAATATTAGGTAAATATAAAACGAAATATGCAACAATTTAAACTGAAGCTTTTGATTTAAAAGCATATTTTGAGCTTAAAATATTGTGATACGTTTTTATCATCAAAAACCTTAATTTTTATTAGTTATTCATAGGTAATGGAATGACACAAATGGATGTCATTCTGTTACTATGCGATTTCAATAACTTAAATTCCATAATCGAAAAATTTATTTTCATTTAAAATGTTGAAAATAACTAGAAAAATATTTTGTAATAAAATGCAACTTAATGCAGCTTTTTTCTGGCATTAGTTAGCATTGTTATTGTTATTAAACATAGTTGCAGTTGCAAGCCACGTCCTTACCGCGAAAGGGCTGAGTTTGAAATGTAATTTTAAATTGAAATTTTGATTAATTTTATGTATTATTTAAAATTTATTGAGAAGTTCATAGTTTGAACTTGATTTTTTAATTCGAAATGTACGCGCAAGAAAGAAGTGTTTCCTAGTGACCCAACATGGCGGACGGTTTGCACGGAAAGAAGCAAATTGGACTAACTCAAACCCCTTAATAGATCCGCGAAAGAGGGGCTTTCCGGGGCCTGAAAACCCCCATCATCAACCCCCCACTGAGATAATCTTGCTCGTTCGCCCATTTGTGCTCTAGTCTGTACGCCTTTTTTTACTTATTTTGAATGACGCAGACGCTTAGTCAAGGAATACTTAAAATACTACCAGCTTTTAAGTTTTGCCCTGTAAAATCCTGCTTCGTAGAAGCTTTCAACCTGTCTTTTGCTCCCAAAATTTATCCAAAGTTGCATCATTTGTCAGTATTCAGGAGACGAATAAAGCAATACCAAGAAAAAATGTTAAAGGAGAAAGAGCAAGAAAATTTTTTTTTATTTTAAAGCCTCGACATTTCTACACAGATGAAGAAAAACAAAATTGTTAAGTAATGTTTGAATGAGTTTACTTTCTTAACTACTCGTATACACTCATTACTTCAAACTTTCACTTTCCGAGTTTTATTTTTTCTCTCCGGAGATAGTGTCCGCAATCAGAACTCTATCGATGGCACTTACTCCCTAAATTGAGGGTGTCCGTTGCGGGGGACACATCCTTCTAAGATATTATAGCGGGTCCCTCCCTCTTATCATGCCTTTTTATTTTTTTCCTCCCTCAGTTCTTAACTCTAAATGATACTCCACTTGCTTGCCTTAAAAAGTGATTTATATGACTCATAGTAAGTACGATGATGCCATTCCTAAAATATTTCGGAAGAGATGTAACTAAATTCGCTATAAAGAACATTATTATTAAAAAAAAGAGAAAGAAATAATTGATTTGAAAATACACTAAATTTCTTTCGATAATATTCAGTTGTGTTTTTTTTTCGTTTCTCCCCCTCTTCAGATCAGCAAACATTTTGCTACTCCAGTTACTAAATACACAACTATCATTAATGCCCTTACATTTCCAGAAAATGTCTGATATTTAAATGGGTCTGCCTGCACCAAAAAGACGATTTTTGTGACAAAAATAGATGTGTTTTATTTTATTATTTTACATTTAAAAAGAATAAATATTCAAGATTTCAAAAATGTTTGGTTTTTGTTTCTACGATACTTAGAAACGAAGTTGCACTCAATTAAGTTAACCAGAACTCGCATCGCAAGCACAGAAAGTGGAATTCATAAATGCGTTTTCAAATGTTCATGGCACATCTCATAACTTGAAAAGTTTTACACCTTTTACTGTGATTTTTCAAAGTAATATTTCACACATTGCTATCCGTGTTTTGAACTAAGATCTAAGCTCTATGTGAGTATTTAAAAATTTTAGAGACATTTACTGGTGAAATATTGTGTTTTTTTTTCGGGGAAAACGTATGAATTTTCACAAAATGGCTGACTTTTTCTCAATTTTGGACCGATTATAAAACTTTTAGTTCAGAACTCAGTTACGTAATATAGAAACATATATTATCAAGGATAAAAAATATATCGAGCTAAATTGAGAATAGAGTGTTTGGCGTAAACTAAAATTCGCCTATTTTTTGCTAAAATTTCCTAATTTTTCAAATTTTTTAAAAAATATAGTTATTATTTTGTTTGTTTTCTTAATTTTAATTACTTTTTTACCTAAAAAAATATGCATTTAGTAATTGTTTCATTGTTTTGAAAAAAAAAAAAAAAAGCCTCCGAACGTAGGCAGACCAATATGATACTTTGTTGAGGCAATTGAAAAAATTTCATTTCCTCCCCTCCCCCCTTTTTTTCTTTTAACACCAAACCACGGGCACGCTCGAGCTACTGGTACCATTGCCATGGTTACAGTAGCACCGGTTCTGCGGGGGCCCTGTACAGAATACAAATACAGTACAATCTGTAAAGTTGACCACTTTTGTCAGGAATACCATTACCCCTTCTCTCTCGACCTCACTCTCTATAGACCACCTGCCTAAAGTGACCTCTAAAGTGCTGCACTGCAATTGGTCAACTTGCACAGGTTTCATTGTAGAACATTAAATTCAAATGGAGTAACCTAATGCTTTCTTTCCTTTATATTTTTGGTATTTTTATGTTTGAAAAAATACAATGTACAATTTTGACTTTATTTGCCAGCATTTTTGATGTTACTGGCCACCATGTTCTTTTTTGATACATGGGGCCGTTCATAAATGATGTCACTCTTTTTTCCCACATATTTGACCCTCCCCCCCTCTTTGTCACAATATGTCACACTTCAGCCGACCGCCGCCCCCTTTTGCCACATGTCACGCTATGTTGCCTAATGCATGATGTCACACTTCCTGTTACCCCTCCCCTTGTTACACTTTGTCACCATTTAACGAACCCCCCTCCCCCCCTCGAAGCGTGATATCATTTATGAATGATCCCTATTTTAAATTCTTTTAACTGTCTATCCGAAAAAACACGGACAGTAGAATTTTTTTTTTATCATTCTGATGATCGTTCACTCATCTATGCATCAAACATTCATGACGATGGCTCGTTTATTCTATTTTCATGGAAATGAGCAATCGTATTGACATGTCGATACTTAACTGAATTGACACATTTCATGTGCTAAGAAATGTTACACGGTCAATATTTTTTTTGACACATACAGTAAAACCTGTAAATTTGACCACCCTTGTAAGCTGACCACCTGTCTAAGTTGACCCCTTTTGTCAGGAACGAAATGAGCCCTATGTTGTATAATATAGAGAAACCTTTGTCACTTTACCACCTAAGCTGACCACCTGTCTATCTTGACCACTTATGTGCGCCAAATTTGGATGGGAGTATTATAAAAACCCTTTGTAAGCGGACCGCCTAATAATTACTCTATTTATTTGTTTAGCTATTTTGGCAAAGACAAAAAAAACTTAAATAAGTTCTTCAGGACATTTTTTATGCTATAAAGTTAGACCAGTATTTGTCTGGATGGATGAAGCATCCATATAAAGTTTACCTGACCTTCTTTGTAATTTAACCAAAGGGAAAACGACTATGATCACTCTTTTGTTCTTTAAATAAGTTTCTTCTTCTTCTTCCATTAGAAGAAGAAGAAGAAACTTATTATAAGAACCTAATGGATCCAGCCATTTTTAAAAATGATGTACAGTAAAACCTGTTTTTGTGCGGTGGATAGGGACCGCATAAAAAATATCGTACAAAAAAAATATTCAGAAATTTTATAAATTCTTACATATTATAAACAACTTTGTACGATATACTACATAAAATTTTTTTTATGCGGTGGATAGGGACTGCATAAAAAAAGTCGGACTACATACAAAGTAGTACATCAATGATTTATGAAATAGATGAGATAATGCTTTCAATTAAATTAAATATTTAATTCTTCATTGTACATATACATAGAGAAGTTTTCAAATTATACATTAAATAGTTTGCTCCTACTCTTCGTAATCCAAAACGCGCATCTTCTTGTGGCGAATTGGTTGAAAATCGCTTTCGTTGCTTGAAGATAGGATTTCAATTGATTTCTTTTTTGGTACCATGAAATCAGTGATCAGTTTTTGGGACGATTAAAGCGTCTTTCCGCATTGGTATCTATTTGAAGAAAATGCGTTTCCGAATTTTTAGAAATCTGGATCCCTACATATATTTTATCTGCTGTAATAGATTCCGGTTCTTCTTGTCCATTAATCTTCAAACTATTCATAATCTATCAAACTATTGATAATGTCACTATCATTGATAGTTTGGTCCTCAATCATCTCGGCAAGGTCATTTTCGCCGAAATTATCAAAGCCTTCTCCTATAATTTTCAAATATGTATATGTACATTGATAGGAAACCTTAAACTGGTGCTAACGCCGCTAAGATTCATATACCGCATAAAAATAAATCGCACGAAAAAAATCGCACAAAAATAAAATCGCACAAAACCAATCGCACAAAAACAAAATCGCATAAAAAAGGACCGCACAAAAACAGGTTTTACTGTATTTTTAGGGAATCTTGACTGTCAAATAAGTAACCAACGCAATTAATAACATATTTATCTTTATTTTAACTATGTGTTTTAATGTTAAAGTTGTACAGGATACATTCTAAGCCGCTCAGATTGAATGTATCTAATGATGTTTTAGATAACTGTGAAAAAATAGCTAATTACAAATTTTAAAGTAATGTTAATACATGAAGTTGTATTTTAATTAGTTGCAAATGAATTACGCTCACGAATAAATGCTCATAAAAAAAATCTCCGCCCACAATAAGTTGACCACTAAAGTACTGCACCGCAAGTGGTCACCTTTAACGGACTGAACCTTTAAAACGCTCTCCGCTTCATTGCGTTCATTACGAAAACACAGATGAAACGATGCGCGTCCTTGGATTTGCATCGAGTAAACACATTTTCTCTTCCAGATTTTCTGCAATGCCCTGCTCTGATTGGCTGAGGAAAGGGCCCATCTGTCTCCTGTGCCTCCTCGCACTCCTGTGCTCAGGTAAGCAGACGACTTTCACTTTTGCTGTTCAGAACTGCTGATTGAAGTGGTCGCCTTTTTGACATTCATTTGGGAATAAAATACAAGTTATAGACTCGAAAGGTCAGAGTGTAGTAAATGGCTCCATTTAAATGAACATAAGTTTGAAAAGGACTTTATGAAATGGAAGATTTATTATTCGAGACGAGGAAATGGGGAGGGGGCGTATGAAATATGACTCGTATTATTGCGAAGGCTGTCAATTTTGTGTAATAGAAATGCGTCGCAAACGAAATCTTCGTATTTTTAATGATCACGTTCTTTCCTATATTACCTTATTGAAAGGATCGAAGAATTTTTCCTCACTGCAAAGGGTTCAAAATAAGGCTGCTAGATTGGTAAGTAGTCTCTCAGACTTACACTATGAGGTTAGGCTTAAAAGACTCAAAGTGTATAGTCTAGAGCAAAGAAGAATTAGAGGGCACATGATTCCATTATTTAGATTTATTAACATGTAATTTGATGGACTACATTTATAAACTGAAGGTATAACAAAAGGTCATTGCTTTAAGCGTTCCAAATCTCAAGTTAATATTGAAATGAGGAAAAATGACTACTTCAATTGGGTTGCAGGCAGTTGGACTAGTTCACCGGAAGCGACTGTTACTTGCAATGGCTTAAAAATTGCAAGAAGGCTCTTGATGTCCATTGGATATTGCTAAATTGACTAGCACCTGTACCAGTTGCTGGTCGTCACATTTATTCATATATGGGGTAGAACACTACACTTTGGTTTCTTGTATATTAAAAATATATCTGTCTATATATCTATCTATCTATCATATATATATATATATATATATATATATATATATATCTTATATTATATATAGTATATATATAATATATAAATATATTATATTTAAACTCAGCGACGTGACAGCCCAGTGGGGGCAACGGCCTACTGTGCCCATACGAGTTTTCATGGCCGAGGGCCCTGGGGTGCAGTAGCAGATGTTTAGGTCAAGTGGTCGGCCTGACACGGAGGCCCCAGTGTTTAAAAACCAAGCATGCTCGACTCCACTGAAGGGATGAATGGCTGGGTCGACCCTGCCTTGCCCGTGAGTCGAACCCCGGACCTGTGGCTTGGTAGCACGGAAGGCTACCACTCAGCCAATGGGCCTCTTTCTCTCTCTCTCTCTCTTTTTCTATATATATATATTCATTTCAGATACTAAATGTTAAAATAACTCAATAAATGTTGGCGTACTTATACATCTGCCTGCCCACTTTTCAAATAACGGAATAAATTCAGGAAGAAATTAGAATTTGAATTATTACATAAAAATTCGTCTCGAAAACCATGTCCATTTTTTGGCACGTCTGTTATATGTCCTCATACAATAAAATTCATCCATAGGGAGAACCAGAGGAACAAACTATATTTGTCCGTAATAGAAGGGTTTTTTTAGGCTCAAATATTTGCTGCTGGTAAATTAAAAACTGCCCTCCTAAGCAGGGTTGCAAAAAACCCGCCCACCGGGTTGTTTTGTTAGAAAAACCCACTTTGAAACCACCCAAATAAGTCCCAGTTCAAATGCGATTTTTTAAACATGTTTAAAAAAAAAAAACAGACACAATCATTTTCAAAGCAAGTATTATACACACCAATATCAGGTTGCATCAATTAGAGCTCAGGTGCCGCCATGTATGGGGAAACTGAGCGTCAAAAAATTGCGGCAACGGTACCACACTCATTTTGGTGCCGCTGAAAGAGTTGGTACCAATCTCTGGGAACGCACTAGATCTGCAATATACGCAGCCCATTCGAAAACAACAACAATACTAGGAAATATATTCATAACTATCTGGTACCTCGCAGAACATTTGCAGGCTTTAAGTTCAACAATTGAACATGAGAATGATCGCTCGACATAAACAAACTAAGGTGTTGCCATTCTAAAAAATCGAAAAATCAAAAATTGAGTTAGGAATGGAAATACTTTTTTAATAAATAGAAATAAATTTGTTAAAGATCGTAAGTTACGATAATAAATACAAATATTATTTTACTTTTCCATGATAATCATTAAATAAATTTTTAAATATCGAGCTTCATAAACTTTCTGGACGTCTTGGTCTATTTTCCATGATTTTTGTGAGTTTCGAAGCCCCCTATGCCACTCTTACAGAACAATTTTACCTGATTATTTTATTTATTTGTCTGTAATGTTTACTGTAATTTTGGTGTTTAGTTTCATTTCCCTTTCAAATGGCTAGTGTCATTCAGTGGTTATTTTAATACAATCCCAAGTTTTAGTGTTAAAACGATATATTATTATTATTATTATTATTACTGTTCCTCGCATTGCGTAACTCAAATTTCTTGTATACAGATTTAGAGAGCCGCAACTTTGACAAATGTACGGCTGAAGACGGCCGGCCCGGATACTGCGCTCCAGGGATCTACTGTAGAGAGGGTCACCCCCAGGAACTGCAGAAGTGTGAAGGGAAAGGCAACTATTGCTGCCCTTTTCCCGCCACTTCTGCCACAGAGAAACCCAAAAGGCACATTGTCGAACGACCGAGAAGACCTTCAAACGACGGGACTCTGTTCGGTGATGAGGGTCGGCTCAGGCCATCTGATCAAGATGACAAACCAACTTACGAACAACCCAGAAGGCCCACGAACGACGGGACTCTGTATGATGATGAGGATAGGCGCAGGCCATCCGAACCCAGATACGGTTCGGAACTGGACGACAAACCTGTTTACGAACGACCCAGAAGGCCAACAAGCGGCGGCACTCGTTACGACGACCGTCTCAGACCATCGGGATACGCTCCAGAAGTTGAAGTCAAACCCATTTACGAAAGACCCAGAAGGCCCACGAGCGACGGTGGATTCACTGATGAGGATGATCGCAGGCCATCTGGGCCCAGGTCTAATCCAGAACTAGATGATAAACCCATTTACGAAAGACCTAGACGGCCCACGAACGACGGTGCATTCACTGATGAGGATAGTCGCAGATCATCTGGGCCAAGGTCTAATCCAGAATTGGATGATAAACCCGTTTACGAAAGACCCAGAAGGCCAACGAATGACGGCACTCGCTATGAGGACCGTCTCAGACCATCTGAATCCGGATACGACCCGGAGTCAGATGACAGACCTATTTATGGGCGTCCCAAAAGGCCCACAAACGACGAGACTCGTGATGAGGACCGTCACAGGCCATCTGGACCCAGATACGGTCCAGGATTAGATGAGAATGATTCTCCATATTTTACAAAACCACGAGATGTCGACAAATCAAGAGAAACTTATGGCTCTAATAATGGAAAGCCAAGAGATAGTTCCGGGTATTTGCCCGATTCGGCTGGGTCCAGAAGGCCGGAGATGCCCAATAGACCCGGAGAGACATATGATTACAATCTTAAGCCTTCAGAGGCTTCGAGGCCAGTGTCTTTCGGTCCTGTGCGACCAGACGGAACACGCGGAGACGACTGGAGGCCCGATGACAGAACTGACCAAGAGGGCCATCGCTCCCAGCCTCGAACTGACCGGACGAACGTACAATCGGGACCGTCACGCTCTCAGGGAACGGATCGTTCACGAAGACCCGTTCCTGGAGACAGGACGAGGACTCTAACAGATGAAGATATCCCGTTAAGAAGAGAAACACCAGGTTCACGCTTGCAAGGGGATCCGAAAGTGTCAAATGGACGAAGGGTGGACAAAGACAGGCCTCGCCACAGGCCAGAGAACAGCGACAGGAGAGAATACCGACCTAAAGAGGAGGAATCTCCTAGTAATTCAAGGTAAGTTAGATTTAATGAGTTTTCTTTTTTAACATCGATAGGAATTATTTCCCTCAAATTGTGGTAGCAAAGCTGTGGCCAGCATGAAACACATTCTGATATCTGAGTGTGCGTAAGCGTTAGCAGTCTTTTTTTTTTCCTTTTTTGTTTCTGAATTCTCTTTGCTACATTTTATGACCAATTTTATTGCTTCATGCTACAACTTTAAACCATATGCAGTGTTCTTGAATTCTTTCATTTGCCCCGTCATCATGCTGTATCAGTTTACAAAAACTCATAAACACAAAAGTTCTCTGAGAAACACACCTGTTCTAGACCCGAAACGCCAAGTGCAACCCCTCCATGAAAAATGCCTGACTATGCATTGCGTTCCAGAGTACATCTCCTGACAAGGCTTTGCTTTGCCTCATTTCAGGACCCGCGGCCGGCAACCATCGAGGGCCGACGAGGAAGTTCCGAGAGCGCCGTCGAAGAACGCTACCCTCTCCCGAACACCTGATGGTCGAGGCCCCCAGATGCCCAAAATACCAGGTGAGCCTGATTTTTACCTCAAGTCTAGGTGACCATACGTCCTCGAGCCTCGGGGACAATCCCCAAATTTGTATATATTTTTAATGCCTTTGTCTCCCAAAACACTTTAACTTCTTGGGGACACAGAAAGTCCCCAAATAAAAAAATTTCCTATTCTTTTTCTCCAAATTGCTTCTAGATTTGCAATTTTGAACCTTTAAATAATAAGGTAAATGACCCGGTAGTAGACACTGCTCTAGTAGTGGACACTTAGATTTTTAAGCTCCTAAAATAAGCGAATGTAATATTAAACGAATGAAATGTTCAAAACCTATAGCGAACGATTCCTAGTGTTGGTTCATAGAACAAAAGTTGGCGTGGAGCATCTATGCAAGTACATGGATCATAATATTTAATAGCTGCCTCCACAACGGTCACATTTGCTGCTCTTCACTAAAGCCGATCCATAAGAAGGTTAGGGATTTGGGGAAAATTTATGGGGAAAATGCGCGACATCATTTATGAAGGGTCCCTTAGTTATCTTTAATATTATTTCTCCAAGTTAACAGCAAAGAATACATGATATTCATTTCTGTCCGCTACTCATGCAAATACGTGTCTTATAAATGTCCACTATAGATACAAATGAAGTGTTTAGTAAATGTGACCTAAAAATCCTAATTTTTCATCAAATGACATTTTATAGGTCATTCATTTTTAGAGAAATAGTTGGCGATGAAGCTAAATATGTAAATATTTAGCTTAATCTCATTCATTTAGTAAGTCTCTTGGAAAAACTTTGTCACGTAAAAGAGTGCGAAAATTTTCTTAACTGTGTCCATTACCGGGTCATTTACCGTATTTTGTAAAATTTTAGATAATATTATGTCAATTATCATATTAGTGCCTCTGTATTAAAAGAAAATAAGCATAAATTATATATAAAATATGTTTAGATACCTTTTGAATTATATTAATGAGAGTAATTTTTCATAATAGTGGTGTATATGTATTGGTTTGCTATGTGCCCACAGACGTCCCCAAATTGTCCTTGGATTTGGGGACGTGTTCCTAAATTGACGCTCAGAAATATGGTCACTCTACTCAAGTCTTAGCAAAAGGACTCTTCGTAGGTATACCGGTCAATTTTTAAGATTTTTTTTTTTTGCAGTTTTTAACGAAAATTGCTCAACTTCTACGCTTTTAAGCTTGACACTTTTTTACAATTTTCGTTTTTTTTAAAATCAATTTTGGATTTTGGAGCTTTTAAGTAAAACTCGGGCGATTTTTTTCATAAAATAGGATTGATTTTTAACGCATTTTGGTAGTTTTTCGCCAATATTTGGTCATATGACTTCAATGATTATTACTGAGTTATTTAGTCTTTAATGACTAAATTATTTAAAAGTAGGTAAATAAGCACAGGTGTTTTTTCTTCACTATACATATTTCATAAATAATCTGGCATGAAAACCCTTTTATCGTGGAGTCTTGGTTCAAAACTTTTTTGTGGGGCATGACTATCAATACCTTCGCATTATGAAAGGTAACACGTAGAACACATGGCCCTTCTCGATATTTCTTTTGCTCAGCAATTGCGAATATCTAGAAATGCTCTGACGTTCTGTTCAACTTCATGTGATTTGTCACATGTATATCTTCAAACATCCTACATGTAGCGGTAGGGCGCGCGAGGACACAGTGGTGCTGCTGGTGCAGAGGTCTGCCGGAGACGGGGATAGAACCGTGGACCTTCATGATGGAAAGCCAGTGCTTCCGTGCTTTGCCAAAAGGTACCTAATGGCCGAGACAGAAGATAGCTTTTGAAGGTGTCGACTATTATCACGCAATTATTTCGTGAATATATTTATTTCCTAATGTAAACGACCTCGCATTAAATAAAACTGGTGACTTCAGTCTTGTTATGATCATGGTCTGTACACTGTAAAAAATGTTGGTGTTGCTGAACGCCTTTGGTGTTTAGTCGGTGTATAGTTGAAATTAATTCATTTTTCAATGTATTTTAAATTCTTTCAAGGGTCTTTCTAAAAATTTAGACAGCAGAACTTTTCGTTAGCATATGATGTTCGTTCACTCATCTACGCAGCAGAAATTCATGACGAAGGCTCATTTATCCTATTTTCATTTTGAAATGAGCCATCGCAATGACATTTCGATGCGCAGCAGAGTCAACACATTTCATGTGCTAAGAAAAGTCATGTTGTCTATATTTTTAGACACATACATAAAACAAATTCAAAGTACAGTAAAACCTGTAAAGTTGACCACCTTTGCAAGCTGACCACCTGCCTAAGTTGACCACTTTTGTACTTTTTGTTTGTTGTACGGAATGAGCCCTAAATTATGTAATGTAGCGAAACCTTTGTCACTTGACCACCTGTCTATGTTGACCACTTATGTACGCCAAATTTGGGTGGGAGTATTATAAAAAACCCTTTGTTAGGTGACCGCCTCATTATCACTAATCTATTTTTGGAAAGATGAAAAAAATTTAAATAGCTTTTCCAGGACATTTTTGATGCTATAATGTTAGACCAGCATTTGTTTGGATGGATGAAACATCAATATAAAGTTTGCGTAAACCTCTTTGTAAGTTAACCAAATGGGCAAACTACTATGTGAGCACTCTTGAGAAACTTATTTTGTCGTTAAATAACTTTCTTCTTTTTTCTTTGATCTGATATAGACATTTTTAGGAAATCTTTATCATCATATAAGTAATTGACATAATTAATATGATATTTATCTTAACTTCAACTAAGTACTTTACTTTTGAAGTTGTATAAGACCACATTGTAAGTCAATTCGGGTTAAATTTCTTTAATGATATTTCAGATGATTGTGAAAAAAACAAGCTAATCACGTAATCACATGCTATATTTTAATTAGCTTTAAATTAATAAATGTATAATGTAAAATGAAATAACAAAAAAAAATCTCTATCCTAAGTTGACCACCTGTCTAAGTTAACCACTAAAGTGCTGCACAGCAAGTGGTCAACTTACACAGATTTCTGTGCATATCAAAAATGAGTCATTTTCAACTTTACACACATTGAATGCCAAAAATCGTGTTCAGAAACACCAAAACTGGTGGAACGTACCGCAAAATTTTTAGTGTACTTTAAAACTAATATTTAGTTTCAAATTCGTACTATTTTAAGACTGAAAGTCATATGGGATACTCTTTCCTTCTTCTCAGGCTGTGGGGTGAGGCCTTACAAACTGTTCATCGCAGGTGGTGAAGTGTCAGACGACCATGAATGGCCCTGGATGGTAAGAAAAACCTTTTTTTCCCTCCTTTGTCATTCCTCTCGCATTTTCTAAAGGGGCAAATGACAGGACTTCAGCAAAATAAACTAAAACCGTTCCTATTGGAAGAGTTATTATGTCTAAAGCGTTAAGATTGGGCACAAAAACATTATTGCCCTTGTTGTGTATAAGCTCGAAACCGCGGTTGCAACGGTTAACGGCAACCGCCAACTGAACTGACAATTAAAAACAGTTTGGGTTTTGGTTTGGGTTTGAGTTTCGTGCCGGAGCAGAAAAACACGCAGCTAAGCCAAGACGGCTTTTGTCACTATGCTTGCTTACATAGTTAAATTGTAAATAATGTCTGTAATAATATGTTCGTGCATCTGTGTTGTATTTAGCCAAGATAAAGTATGTTAATATAATCAAGTTGTGTTCTTCCACTCGTGGATTGAAGTTATTACAGCTGGCGACGAGGATGGGATAATGGATTAGGGCAACGCCCGAAGTCAACTCAAGGTAATAGAGATTATTATTTTTTTTCTTTGCTCGGAAGTTATGGAGGAGCAAATTAAAGCGTTGCTTGAACAAAATCAAGAGTTATTAAAGGCACTGCAGAAGAAAGATTCTTCGGTGCAACAAAAAGTAACGGTACAGTTTGAGAAATTTAATGATGAAACGGAAAATTTCGATTGCTTCTTGGAACGCTTCGACACATATCTTGATGTGCAACAGGTTCCAGAAGAATTGAGAGCTAAAGTTTTCATATCATCTTTGAGCCCAAAATTGTACCAATTATTGAAAAATTTGTTAGCTCCTGACATTCCTTCTGAACAAACCTTGAATAAGTTGAAAGATGTGTTGAAAACACATCTAAATCCAAAACCTTTGATAATCCCTTCACGCCATAAGTTTCTTAACCGTAAACAACATGAGGGGGAAACTATAAATAATTATATGGCGGAATTAAGAGCCCTTGCCTTACATTGTGATTATGACACTAATATGTTAAATATTATGCTGAGAGACGTTTTTGTAAGTGGATTGCGGGATAAAACTATTCTCGATAGATTGTTCGAAGAGGATAATATCGATCTTGACAAAACATTACAAATCGCGTTAGCTATGGAAAAGGCTTGTAAAGGGACAAATGACATTATGGGAAGGGGATTAAATGTGTTGCATGCTGGGAAAAAGGGTAAACCAAAGTACCAAAAACAAACTTTTGCGGAAAGGCGGAAAAAATCGGAATGTACGAGATGCTCCAGCACGGACCATAATAGCAATAATTGCAAATTTATTACAAGTAAATGCAATTATTGTTCTAAAATCGGACATATACAAAGGGCGTGTTTTGCTGCAAAGAAAGCGGCTGGTAAACCGGTAAAACAAAAACAGGTAAATTTGAATAATGTCATTGAGAACAACAATCAAGTACCTTTATTTGAACTACAGGCTGAGGAATATACACTACGGGAGGAAGAGCCAAGGCAACCTCCGATACTGGTTAATCTAAAAATTGAGAATAAAAATTGCTCAATGGAACTGGATACTGGTGGAGCCGTGAGTGTTATGAGCATTAGGAATTTTCGGAAAATCTCCAATAAGAAAATTCAGCCTACTAATATTGTCTTCAAGACGTATAAGGGTGATTCTTTAATACCAATGGGGTATGTCACCGTGAAGGTTGAGTATAAGAATCAATGTTTGCAGTTAAATTTATACATTGTAAAAGAGGATTTGGATACGATCTTTGGCCGTGCATGGCTCCATAAAATAAACCTAGACTGGAACGCTATAAAAACTGTCAGAGCAGTAAGTAACATAAACTTAAACAAATTGTTAACTCAATATAAGGAATTATTCGATGACGAATTGGGAGAGATCAACAATTATGAGGTTAAGCTGGAACTGAAGCAGGGGGTTAAGCCAATATTTCGCAGATATAGAACAGTCCCGTTTGCTCTACAAGAAAGAGTCGAAAAGGAAATTGATAGGTTGGAAAAGGAAGGAATCATTGAGAGGGTAGAAAGTTCAGAGTGGGCTACGCCCGTGGTACCGGTAGTTAAATCAGACGGCAATATTAGATTATGTGCTGATTTTTCTGTAACGCTTAACCCTAACTTGGTTGTTCCGCAGCACCCCTTACCTAAACTGGAGGAAATTTTTTCAAGTTTAGACGGGGGTAAACAGTTTTCAAAACTTGATTTTAAACATGCGTACTTACAAATGAAGGTACATCCCGAAAGCCAAAATCTATTAACCATTAACACACATAAGGGGCTGTATATGTGCAAAAGACTAATGTACGGCTTAAACGGGGCTCCTGCAATTTGGCAGCGCTACGTTGACGGGCTCTTTCAGGGTATGGAAGGTGTTAAGGTGTTCATGGACGATGCACGGATTACGGGGTCTGACGAAATGTCACACTTAAGGGCTTTGGAGGAATTTTTCAAAAAATGTAAAGAGCATGGTTTGAAATTGAATTTAAATAAAAGTAAATTTTTACAAAAAGAGATAAATTTTTTGGGACACATAATAGATGCTAATGGGTTGCACAAAACTGATGATAAAATCTCAGCAATTTTAAATGCCCCTGTTCCTAAAGATGTACTGGAGGTAAAAAGCTTTTTGGGGTTAGTAAATTTCTACGGGAAATTTTGCAGAAACTTAGCCACCATGTCAAATCCCCTTAATGACCTTACAAAGAAAGACGTGAAATTTAAATGGTCGAGGGATTGTCAGGAAGCTTTTGAGAAAATCAAAAAAGAGATTCGCTCACCCAGAGTTTTAGTGCACTATGATCCACGCCTACCTCTAACTTTAGCTACTGATGCTTCGCCAGTTGATGTAGGTAGTGTATTGTCTCATCTGTACCCAGATGGAACTGAAAGACCCATAGCATTTGCTTCAAGAACTTTGTCACGAACTGAGCAAAAATACTCCCAAATAGATAAAGAGGCCCTAGCCATCGTATGGGCTGTACAGAAATTTTATCTGTATTTAAAATGTCGAAGATTCAAATTGATTACTGACCACAAGCCGCTAGTAGCTATCTTTGGTTCAAAACGGGGATTACCTGTTTTAGCAGCTACTAGGCTTTTGCATTATGCCCTAATTTTGCAATCCTTTGAATTTGACATTCAGTATAGGGATACCAAAAATCACGGGAATGCAGACTGTCTCTCGCGCTTACCGAAGAAGTCTGAAGAATTGGATGTCAAAGATGATATTTACATAAATCAGATGGGGCAAATAGAAACCTTATCTGTAACATCCAGAGAATTGCGACAAGCTACGTCAAAAGACTTAGAGCTAGGGTCGCTTCTGAATGCTCTTCGAGAGGGCAAAGATTTGCAGGGTAGGGAAGCACAATACACAATTGAAGATGGGTGTATTATGTACGGTCAAAGGGTTTGCATCCCGAAGGTATATCAAAAACAAGTGTTAGCAGAACTACATGAAGGGCACCTTGGTATTGTAAAGATGAAAGCAATTGCTAGATCTTTCGTATATTGGAAGAATATTGATAAAGATATCGAGGATGCTGCTAATAATTGTGCACATTGTGCCAAATACAAAGCTGACCCATCTAGGGTAAAAGTCCATCACTGGGAGTACCCGAGTTCGCCATGGGAAAGAATTCATGTAGATTTCGCTGGCCCTATGTTTGAACATATGTTCCTTCTTATTGTGGATGCACATTCGAAGTGGTTAGAAGTTTATCCAGTGAAAACAACCACTGCCCACAAGACCATAGATTGCCTTCGAGATTGTTTCAGCCGATTTGGTCTACCTATAGTACTCGTAAGTGACAACGGGCCTCAGTTCACTTCACACGAATTTGAAATGTTCATGTTGACCAATGGCATTAAGCACAAAACATCTGCACCATTTAAGCCATCGAGCAATGGTCAAGCTGAACGTTACGTGTATACATTAAAACAATCATTACGGGCAATGCAACACTATGCCGGAAGCATAAGTCAAAAATTAAGCACATTCTTGCTTCAATATCGAAAAGCACCTAACGTCACCACAATGCACAGCCCAGCCATGCTATTTTTGAAACGGGACATTAGAACCCGAATTAATTTGTTGTTGCCTGATTTAAAATCCAGAGTGCAAGAAAACATCAGAAAGGGTGTTTATGAGTTCAGGGACAGAAAATTTAACGTGGGTGACCATGTGGCTGTTCGTGATTATAGAGCAGCCAATTCAAAATGGAAATTCGGTCAAGTAATCAGCCAAGATGGCGAGCTACATTATACTGTAAATGTTCAAGGGACATTAGTACGGAGACATGTAGATCAAATCCGTCCAGTCGGTGATCAAGTACAAAACTTTGATCACTCAGTGCGTCGTCATCATTGGACTCCGTCTCAGAGTTCCCCGGCTGCTGAGGATTCTACTGCGAGCAGTCTGAATGGGGAACACCATATGCAACAAACACCTACGGACACATCATCAGCCGAAACTTCAACCAGATCATCGGCAGCAGCTGAAGATGTTTCAGCTGTAGGCCCATTAATTTCACCACCAGCAGTGAAAGACAGTGGAAATACTACGACCTGTGTTAGTTCACCGAAAGTGCCACAAAATCCGGGAACAACGTTGCGGCGGTCTGGAAGGATTAGTAAACCCCCCCAGAGACTTGATCTCTAAGGGGAGAGGAGATGTTGTGTATAAGCTCGAAACCGCGGTTGCAACGGTTAACGGCAACCGCCAACTGAACTGACAATTAAAAACAGTTTGGGTTTTGGTTTGTGTTTGAGTTTCGTGCCGGAGCAGAAAAACACGCAGCTAAGCCAAGACGGCTTTTGTCACTATGCTTGCTTACATAGTTAAATTGTAAATAATGTCTGTAATAATATGTTCGTGCATCTGTGTTGTATTTAGCCAAGATAAAGTATGTTAATATAATCAAGTTGTGTTCTTCCACTCGTGGAGTGAAGTTATTACAGCCCTGAAACATATTTAGAGTTTATTAACGATTGAGCTGTTGTCATTTAAATCACACAATACGAAAATGTAATCTTATAACCCTTTACACCCCACTTTCAATAGTAAACAAATTTCATAAAATATGCTAAATTTTTCTTCAGTACTTCTTTTGTTGACAAAGACCTTTGAAGAAGCAAACAGTAAAGACATGATATCTGAATTGAATCTAAGGTAAATGACCCGGTAGTGGACACTTTTCTCCACCAGACCCCTACCTGTTAGCCGATTCCTTAGGATTGCTTACGCACGGGGAGAGGTAGTGGGGTCTACGGATTTTACATGCACATATCCCCAAGTATACATGGTGGTCTTCAGTGGGTATCGAGCTCGGTAGTGGACACTTTTCTCCATCGGACACCCTTGCACCTTTTAGCCGAAGCCTTAGGTAGGTAGTGGACACTGCTCTAGTAGTGGACACTTAGATCTTTAATCTTCAAAAATAAGCGAATGTAACATTAAACTTAAATGACATGATCAGAACCTATAGCGAACGATTCCTAGTGCTGGTTCATAGAACTCAAGTTGGCGTGGAGCATCTATGCAAGTACATGGATCATCATATTTAATAGCTGCCTCCACAACGGTTACATGGGCTGCTCTTTACTAAAGCCGAACCATAAAAAAGTGAGGAATTTGAGAAAAATATATGGGAGAAAAGCGTGACATCATTTATGAAGGGTCCCTTAGTCATTTTTAAAATTATTTTTCCAAGTGAACAGCATAAAATAGACGATATGTATTTCTGTCCACTACTCATGCAAATACATGTCTTATAAATGTCCCACTATAGATACAAATGAAGCGTCTAGTAAATGTGACGTAAAAATCCTAATTTTTCATCAAATGACAGTTTATGGCAATTAATTTTTAGAGAAATAGTTAGCGATTAAGCTAAATATGCAAATATTGATGTAAGTGACTTGAAAAAAAAAAAAAAAAAATGCCACGTAAAAGAGTGCAAAAATTTTCTTAACTGTGTCCACTACCGGGTCATTTACCTTATCTGTTGTCATCTAGTGAGCACAGAAACGAAAATGTAAACTTATAACCCTTTACACCCCACTTTGAATAGTAAACAAATTTAATAAAATATGCGAAATTTCCCTTCAGTATTTCTTTCGTTGACAAAGACCTTTGACGAAATATGCAGCAAAGAAATGATATCTGAACTGAATCTATATCCTGAAAACAAAGTTTGACAGAAAAATAATCACCATGTAACTTACAAGACGGATGTCACTGAGCTACATGCTGCCACTAAATTTTGGAACCAAAATAAAGTCAAACCAATTAAAAGAGAAAGGTCGTTTTTTCAGTGCTGAAAAATGCTTATTATTTTTCGTTATGAGTCGACAGGGTGGTTTAGTGGTAAAGCGCAAGCCTCGTACGCTCAAGATCGCAGATGCAAACCTGCCCCAATTCAGTGGATGTTCAAGATGCAGAAAATCGTTTGCGCCCATGCCGTATAATGATGCGGCATGTTAAAGATCCCTTGAGCATCCGTTTGGCTCGGATACTCTCGGCTAAATTAAATACCTAGTGCTCTTTCGCATCGATTAGAGCTCAGGTGTCGCCATCTCGTGGGAAACGGAGCGTCAAAACATTGCGGCAATGGTACGACACTCATTGCGGTGCCGCTGAAAGAGTGGGTGCCAATCTCTGTTAACGCACTAGGTCTGCAATGGTTGAGGACCAATACAGCAGCATATTAGAATGAAAAAAATTTTTTTGTTACGATACAACATTAATTATTAAAAGACTCATTTCACCTCACATACCTATTCCTTTTGTCGTCGTTAGAGCAGAAGACCTCGAAATGTGCGATGTCTGTAGATGATTTATCTAGTCAGTCTGGTTCAATGCGAGATATCTTTAGAACCATCCTGTGGGTGGGAAGTCGCATAGTCACATGTCAAATGGACGAGATATCTCGTCAAGACCCGCAGGTGGTAAAAACACCATCTCTAAGTAAGTGGCTCATTTTGTTACTAAATTCTAATTGAAAAGCTTAAAACATCAGTGCGAGACAATTACAGTTTGACCACGGAATTCGGACGCTTCTGCGCATGGCAGAAAAGAACGAATCCATTCGAGTTTTAGGGGAGCGCGTTTTCTGGTGAGTTTATTTCGTACTAGAATTTCAGAATGTTTGCTTCTCTGTTTGTTGAAAGCAACTCAATTGAGAAACTAGCATATAGCATCCGTTTGGAAGAAATCAAGTATGCTAAACGATCTAGAACGAGAACAAAAACGGAACATTCCTTATACCAGCTGTTCCTCCCTGGAACATGAATGAGTTCCTTTTGGCACTTTGCCAGTCGCTTTGGTTGATGGTAGAACTGCATAATGCCCAAATTTCATTTTCTCCGATCCATTTCATGAATGGCAACGCGAAAAATTAAAGTTTAAATGCGTTTGTCTCAAATCAGCCGTCTTAACATGTCTTAGTATTGAATTTGGGTAATGATATGTCACACTAAAACAATAAATTTTAAGAAGAAGAAGAAGAAAATCCTCCATGTTTGAGAAAAGGGCTCTTTTTCCCCCCACAGGCGGCCATCTTTCGGAGGTTCCAGGATTCGCGACCGAAGGCGTTCCTGTGTGGTGGATCCCTCATCAACAACAGATTCGTGCTCACGGCTGCGCACTGCTTCGTCAACAACTACGTCATCCTGTGAGTACCACTTAACTGTGTCTAGCCAAATTGTTAGATGGTACTTGTGTTTTTTCATAATTATTACATGATTTATATCAGGGGTACACACCCAACCCAGACGATGAATGTACCTTGTTCAATAGCTACACAGTTCCCCAAGAACAAGACCCCTCCCCCCCAAAACCGCTAAAACCCCCTGAAGACCAAAAATCTAAAGCAGTCACCTCCGCTCCGACTTCTGATTTATTCCAGCTTCAAACCGTGCTCAGATTAATTTTAACAGATTAGTTTCTTTAAGTCCTTTTTTTAGGGTTGTTTTTCTTCGTGTAATAAAAAAAAAAAAAAAAAAATTAACACAGTGGAACACAACACATTTCTTAGCTCCGCCTTCGCTCAGTTTCGATCAAATCCTCGTTGTTCCTCGCCGAATTTCAACGCAATAGATAAAATGTGTGTAGTATTCCTGTCAGTATCCCTTCCCCTAATAACTTTTGCAGGAATTGTCACAATTTAAAGAGATCTCCCTCCCCTGAAAAAATTTTACTGGTTCTAAAGAATTCGATGGCATGACCCAGCTAGTGGTCACTCTTGTTTGTACTTGCAGTACAAGCTGAAGTTCCGCTTTATACATTTGGTAATGTTTCATTACACTGCGGACACATTGCCATCAGGACGTAAAAGAGTATCGAGTACTTTATATCATGTACTTGTTTCCATGGAGGCAATTCAGGCAACATCACTGGTCACGTGGCACCGGTGAAAGCAATGTAAACAAAGGAAGCCGGAGCATCGCTTTACATCGAGTTCGACAAATCTAGTTAAAAACGAGACCTAAATAAAGTTCTTCTACATTACATAAAATGAACACTAAACACAACACTATAACTATTGTAATAAATTTCTTTTATAATGATTAAATTAAATATAAATACTGGGTTATGATCAGAAAAGCTGTGAAAATAGTCTCATTCATTTTAAGATAACTCATGTTGCCTAGTGAACTAGACGCAGAACTCAATTGAAAATCTTAGTAAACAAAGAGCGGATATCACGTGACAAGGATGATCGCTCATGAGTCCCTCTAGCGGTGAACTGCCTCCATTGCAATGAGCTTTTAAAAAGTTGAACTAGAACTTTTTACAGTGTAATCTGAAGACAATTGAAAATAGCACCGTATAAGTATTCTACGTGTATCATAACTTATACACATTTTATACGGATAATTCCGTGAAATTCTCCGTGGAAATTAGAGCCGGATTAATTTAAATAAAATACCAATATTTTACATAGAGCAGCGTGATAAAAAAAAACCGCAACCTAATGTGTATGTGTGGTAATTGACATCACCTCCCCTCCCAACCCCTTACGTTCATGCCCCGATCGGAATACTGAATTGTTCAGGGGCATCGCGAAACTCATCAGACAGGACGAAGCTGGAGCCTACCACTGCAAAGTACTGCGAACAAAGTGGTTTGACAAATGGGTTTAAAGCGTGGTGCAGAATTTGTAAATGAGTTTGGATTGCGCAATGTCGAAAGACACTGAAATAACATGTAGATTTGAGACTCTGCATGAAACTTAGCAATGTGTCAAGTTGCTTGGAAGCTCCCACCCCCCTTCCTACGAAAAACTGGAAACGCAAGAAATGTTTTACCAAGCGAAAATGAGAAGTAATCTGAAGCGAGGGGGAGAGAGGACGTTTAACCTTTTTCTCACCCATTTCGTGTTTCTTTTATGCAAATGATGCTTTTTTTTTTTTTTTCACATTAGCTTCTTACATTTCTTGTTATAAGCTGTTGCATTGTCCTCATATGGTTTAAAAAGCAGGACGGAAACTTTACCTTCACTTGTTATTCAATCCAATTGAGAATTTGTGGGATGAATTCGGAAGGGGCGTCCTACATCTAGATCTTGCACCATTAAATCTTAAATAAATGGTAAGAACCGGAATTGATCTCAAACTTCTCCCTACGGTCTACCACCATCTCAAAGAATCTCTGCCCAGTATTAAGAGTAAAAAATGGTCCAATACTTTGTATCCAGCAGGTTTCTATAATCCAATTGTATTGAGCAAGTTGCCAAATCGCAAGAACGAGGTGGCCAGTTAACAGGTCCGTTTCGGGAAATTATTCTTTCGTCAGATGTTATCCCGAAAGGCACTAGTTAACCTACCCCCTCGTTCTTGCCGATTTGTGACTTCCTAATTATTTCCTCTGGGGATATGTGAAGTCCGTTGCCTATGCTGATAAACCAGGAACAATGCAGCATTTGGACACCAACATTCTGCTCGTTATTGCCGACATTCAGCCAGATTAAGTGCGAAACGTGTGTGAAAACTGGACCTCCAGTTTACGCCATGGACGTGCCAACACGATGGCCACATGCCCGCATCATATTCAAATATTAATACCATACAATTATCGTTCAAATAAAGCAAATTACATGAATATTAAAGACATTTTTTTTTGTGTTTATCTAAATTTCAAGTTCTCTTTCTCTAAAAAAAATCCCCCATCATATTGCAAAAGATAGTCCACTTGTTTCAAAAACAATCTTTTTTTCTCTACCCCAGGCCAGCCTCATCGTTCATAGTACGACTGGGCTCCAACTACCTGGACAGTGGTGAGGAGTACACCGTGGCGAATCTTATCCTTCACCACAACCACTCTGGCTCCGACTACTTCAACGACATCGCCCTCATCCGTCTGGCGGGCGAGGTCGCCGTCACGGACAAGATAGCCCCCATCTGCCTGCCTACGCAACATATGGCCCGCATGGACTTGGTCGGACTGACGGCTACGGTGGCCGGATGGGGAGACGTGGAATACAGTGAGTGGCTCTTTGAGAACCTTAGATGGAAAGTACTTCTACTTGAGTGCTTCTGCAGACCGTAGGTTCCCAAACTGTTTTACCCCTTAGAATCCCTGCAATTTTTTCCTTTTATCGTAGACCACTTTCGAGGGGTCATCCTTTTTTTTTCTTTCTAATGGGGCTGCAGTATTGGTCATCAACCATTGCAGACCTAGCGCGTCCCCAGAGATTGGTACCAACTCTTTCAGCGGCACCGCAATGAGTGTGGTACCATTGCCGCAACTTTTTTGACGCTTCGTTTCCCCTAGACGGGGCACCTGAGCTCTCGTTGATGCAATCTGCACTAGGAATTTAATTTAGCCGAGAGCATCCATTGCCAAACGGATATTCAAGGGATCTTTAACATGCCGCATAATTATACGACGTGGACGCAGGCGATTTTCTGCATCTTGAAAATCCACTGACTTGGGCCAGGTTTGAACCTGCGATCTTGGGCATACGAGACCTGCGTCTTACCACTACGCCACGCTGTCAACTGGGGTCATCATAACAAAATCAATATTTATATTTAATAGTTCTAAAACGAAGTGAAACCGAAGTTAAAGTTTCAGCCAAGATGAAACTAAAACAGTCGGGAGCGTAGAAAATATACGGAAGTGGTGTCCAAATTGCAAAAATTAGCATAAGAACAACATTTTGCGGAATTATTTTCTCCATCACGCGGGCAGGGTGGCATAGTGGTAAGGCACTGGCCTCGTACGCCCAACTTCGCAGGATCAAACCTGGCAGAAGTCGGTGGATTTTCAAGATGGCGAAAATTGACAGCGCCCATATCGTATGATGATGCGGCATGTCCTTTGAGTATCTTTTTGGCTTGGATACTCCCGGCTACATTAAACTCCTAGTGCAGCTTCGCATCATTTAAAGCTCAGGTGCCGGCACTAGGGGGAAACTGAGCGTCGCGTGAAAATTGTCAAGTGGTAGTGACATCCGCCGATAATGGTTCTACTTGAAAGAATGGAGACAAGATTCCGGGGAGTGCGCTAGATCTGCAAAGGTGAGTGACCATATGTAGAAAGAAATTTCTCCATCACGGAAAACTTTAATTTAAAAAGTCAACATTTCCTGGGGATGTCCTTCCTCGCTTAAATCTTGCTTCTTTAAAAGGACACGTTTTTTGGTAATTACAGAAATGAAAAGAATGGTAACATACTTGAGCAATTAATGGAATGTAGTTAATTAATGTATAATCAGTTTGTTTATTTGCTTAATATGTAAATAATTGTCACTTAAGTCGTAAAACTTATGTTAGATGAAATATGCCTAAAATATTGTGATAGCTTGTTTAATTGAGACCCCATCTCGTCTATTTACATCTCATGCACCCACAATTTTTTCTTTCATTGACGTGGTCCCCTTGTAGGTCGGAATATACCCCTGGCTCTCTTTGTGGAACCCTTTGGGAACCGCTGGTGTCGGCCAAATCGATACATATTTTATCTATCTCTCTATCTGTGGCCTTAGTGGCCGAGCGGTCTTAGTAGCAGTTTCCGCTTCCTGCCTGCGCGCAGTGACGAGGTCGTGGGTTCTATTCTCACCTTGCCCTGGGTGTATTCTTGTAATTTCTTTCCTTATATTGTAATATTCTATCGTACTGTCTTATTCTATCTATCAGTATGAGGCATATCCATAGAGAAAAGCAAATAAACTCGAAAATGTAGGGTATAATACAGGATACATGTATGTACAGTCTAGTCCAGAATACATGCATGTACAGTATAATACAGAGTACATGTACTTAGATGCAATAAGTACAGCAGAAGCTGTTCGAAAACCAATATATATTAAAGAATGGTTTCTTTGTCTTCCGCAGGGACAAGTGGTACTAGAGTTCTGCAGCACGTGACCATCCCTATCGTCTCAAACCAGGAGTGCTCCTCGGCCTATTCCAGAGTGCGCGGTGCCGCCTTCCTGGCCAGGGGCACTGATCACGTGATCTGCGCAGGTCTCAAAGAGGGAGGAAAAGATGCCTGTCTGGTAAGTTGCTTAGGATCAAGTATGAATCTATCATAGACATACATATATATAAATACATAGAGTATACATACATATAAATATATATATATAAATACATCGTGAAAGCTCCTCGTAACGAACACCACTCTTAGAGGACAGTTTTTAATCACCCGCCATCGAAGCATTGAGCCTAAATAAAAAAAACCGCTTCTTCAGACACTCCTCTATAGACAAATGTTTTTGCCCATCATAGTGGTAGCCTAGTGGTTAGGCTGTCGGACATCTAGCCGGACGATGTGTGTTCGATACCCGACCCGCTGAAGGCCCACTATGTACACTTGAGGACACGTGCCAGTGGACCCCGAAGTCCCGAGTGTACCGGAAGGTGGAGAATTTCCTTTTCCTTCGCTCTTATGTCAAAAAAAGAAAGTGGCGTATGTGTGGTTTCGCCATCTGGTGTCATCCAAATATATAAAGAGTAAAGTCGTACTTCCACTGTTATGGTGCTCACTTATAACCGAAAGGCGCTCCTTACTGCCTTCATTCCTGGTCGCTCTGTGGTGGGGAGCTTGCAGACCAAGTGGCATTGGAAACAACAACAAAATGTTTTTGTTCTTTTGGTGTCCGCTATAGAGGGGTTTTACTGTACATACATATACACTGAATGAAATCGTATTTTGCGATAACTCTTTGTTGCCGATAATCACCTCTTGACCTTGTAGTAGAGGGGTGTACTTAAAGGGATGACATAGCAGTTGCATCGCACACGCAAACTAGAGATTTCTTTATTTGGCTACAGCTATGTGTCAACCCTCGTATTTGGCGACATGTTTGGTTGAGGTCATAGAAGCTGCTTGTTTGCCTTCAGGATGCGATTATTTATCCTTTTTAATGAACTCTTTAGGGTTTTGTTTCAATGGGTTGTACTGAACAAGAATTGGTCAAGTCCCACTGACTAAGTAGGACTTGAGTCAGGCCTAGTTGGTCGAGTACTTGTAGATCGAGTACTAACTAAGTAGGTGGAGTACTATTCGACTCTTGCGGAATTTCGTACTGAGCACCAAATCGTTTTGTGTGCCATTTTTTAAAAATTTGCGAGAAAGGACATTATGAAGAAGAATAGAAAAAAGTAATTGAACACATCAGTACAAATAACTGTTACAATTTTTCCCCCACTAGTATTTAGATGTTCAAAATAATAAAATAATCACAATATTGATGATAATTATTTTTATTATTAATATACATAGCATTAAAATACACTAACGAAACAGTTCAGTTGCTTAAAATGTAGTTACTGTTTGTTGGTTAGGCTCTACACATTCATAATATAAATGAATGTGCAGAACCTAACGATTGAATAAGTTTAACACACAGACGCAGGTAAAACTGTCCAATTTGCCACCCAATAAAAACAGAAGAGTTCCTTGCTTGTTTACTTGATAACAGAGGGCGCCAGCATAAACAACACCCATTTGGCCTCCATTAAAGGACCTCTACTTAGATGATTTTTAATCGCAAATTTACGAGAAGCAGTCCATTTTTAGACCGTGGGTCTATTTATCGTCATGAGCCGGCACGATAAGCTTCAAAATAAGGGGTAAATCATGGGATTTTATAAAAGAATGAGGAAGATATCATGAAGCGACAGAAAAACAGACTAAAGAAATAATATATATAGATAGATGGTGGACAAATATGGAAGCGGCTCTAACGCTATTTCTCCACCGCAGCCAATATAAAAGTTAAACAATGTACCAATCGCCAATGTACTACTTTACTATATTTTTATCTCGGCCCTAAATTGTAACATTCATTTTTTTCTCTCTACAAGGGTGATTCCGGGGGTCCTCTCATGCTACTAATCAACGAAGATCAGTGGGTCGTCGTCGGAGTCGTCTCCCTGGGGTACAAGTGCGCGGAGCCCGGATACTACGGGGTCTACACCAGGGTCACGCACTACACCTCCTGGATCGAAGGTCACGTGAGACAGCGGCACTGATGTCCAAGTCGATGAGACACTACTCATTTGTGTCAGCTCATACAAACTCTCCTTAAAAGGCCATGTGACACGTTTCTAACATTTGCATGTCTGTGTAAAAGTGGTCGTTGACTTTGATTTTTATCTACAAGCTTGGATAGGATTGATGACAATGACATAAACCACTGCAAACAAAGACAACACCAAAAATGATATTTTTTCATTAGGAGGTTTAACGCATGGTTATAAAAAGGCTGGATTTTCTGTCACAAGCTCGGACATGATTGGCTCAAGATAAGATTTAACTTTATGACTGCAGTTCAACTACAAAGATCTGACACTTGAGTGCTTCTGCGCATGTCAGAAAGGGACGAATTCATAGGAAAGTTCGTTTTGCAGGTCCGTTTATTAGCAGGCGAATCAGAATGTTTGCTTCTCTGCTTGTTGAAAGCAACGAATTTTGTAAATTGGCCTATAGCATCATGCCGAGAAGAATCTATGTTCAAGAGAGAAGGTGCTGGTATAAGGAATGTGCCGTTTATGTTCTCGTTCTAGCTCGTTTAGCATACTTGATTTCTTCCGGACTGAACCTATTTGCCAGTTTAAAAATTTGGTTACTTTCAGCAAACGGAGAAGCCAACGTTCTGTTTAGCGTGCTAATAAACGCACTTACAAAACGAGCTTCCCTGAATCTCGAATGGATTCGCCCATTCCTGCCATGCGCAGAAGCGCCCGAGTGCCAGCACTACGGGGTAGAACTATGCAGAATCGACCTTCAATAAACTCCCTGCGAGAACACTATATGAGCTGTGAATAAGTGAGACGCCAACTTTACGAAGAAAGTTTTTCATTCTTGCAATGCTTTAATTTATGCGTGCGAGAGTGTTTCTTATTTAAAATGGAAAGTCAATGAAATCCAAAATTTGGATTCATTCCTAAAAACGAAGTTTGCTTCTCAGCTGCTATTTGGTTCAAGTACACTGTAAAAATTTTGCGATTAGTGCTACCATTTTGGTGTTACTGAACATTATTTTTGGTGTTAGTTACGTTGGTGTAAATGATTCATTTTTGATATATTTTTTATGTCTCTATCTAAAACAATACAAACATTACAATGTTTCAAAGCTCATAAAAATTTATAGCTCAGTTAAGTATCAAAATTTCATTACAAATACAAATTCAAATACAAAAGTGACGACCAGCAAGTGACGAAAGGCCCAGCTAGGCTGGTTCTAGACAATTCAGCAGTCCCCATCGAACATCAAGAGCTTTCTTAAAAGTTTTTACCCCCCTGCAACTAACAGTTGCCTCCAGTAAACTATTCCAACTGCCTACAACCCTATTGAAATAGTCATTTTTCCAGATTTCAAGATGGAAAGATTGATTTTCGATTGCTCATTCCTATGAAAAGAAGATAAATCAGCCATCGTACTGAATTTTTGCTACCTAGATGATTTAACGAACATCATGTGCTAAAATAACATTATGCTGTCTGACAGGCACTTAAAAAATTTAAAATATATCAAGAAATGAATAGTTTTCAACTTTACACAAAAAATGGTGGCAACTAATTGCAAAATTTTTCCATTGTAGTTTACAAACGACTTTCCAGATTGCACTTCAGTCACTCACATAGTTCAGTGCTTACGTGTCATCTCAATAAATGTGCCAACGGTCGGAAATGATGACTCTCTTATCATCTCGATCTCTTCCAGCATATAATTCATTTTGACACGTATTTCAGAATTTTAAAAACTTCAACTTTCATTTCATGTTCCGACTCATCCGTGAAGTAGAATTCTCACCTGCTGGTGCAAAGGCGAAAGTCCGCGAACATATGATGTAAACTTTCCAAGAAATGTCTATTACTTTTTTCAGCTTCAATTACCTTTTCCTGCCACGTGTGGCATTTGTTTTTGTAATTTTTATTGGGTGTTTTCGGAATATAATGTGTCACTTTGCAAGTGGAGCAACTCGAAAATGTGTCTGCTCCAGATCCCTGATCATTTCTAAGGAAATTTAACTTTTTTAATTTATTATTTAAACATTAAACTAATCTCGCATACAAGATTAGGATCAATCATCTATGAACTACAAGAGCGTAGCCACCAGCCTAGCCTAGTCATAGATTAGGAGCGGATGAAGTGGAATGAGAATCAAAAAAGAAGAAATTGTATGAGACTTACATTTGTACAATTCGAGCACACTTTGCTTTTATGAATGATACCAAAGTTACAAAGTATAACTTAAATAATGTAGTTGCTATTCTGTTTGATTATATTTTTTTCCGTTTGTAATACATCTAATAAAAAATAAATAATAAAGAGATTCATTTATTATAATAAAATGTCAGTCGACACAGACACAGACCTCTTGATCTTTTTACCAGTGTATACAACCTCTTTTATGAAACAAATTGCCGACATCTGTGCTTCTTTTTTTCCCTTCCAATTACTACACTTCAACAGAATTTCCTATAAAAATTAATAGGATCTATTCAGAAGGAGGGGAAATTTCCCTCAACACAATGTATTTATGCGTATTATATCTGAGCATCCGAGGTATGAGGTTGCGCTACAAATGTCTTATTTTTCTGAAGAACAAGTTAAATGAAAAGCAAAATTTATAGGACACTGTCAAAAGTTTAATTTTTTAAGTATGAAGAGCACAAATGTAAAATTTCTAGGAAGAGCCAGTTAAATGAATAACTACATTGCATACATGCATTCATGAATGATATCAAGACCTTTTTTCGCAAAATTGGACATAGTGCTTTTTTCCTTCAATGCATCATCCGGGGTATTCTCCACCCCCAAGAGCGATGGCGCATGCCCCCTAAATATTTACGGGATACCCCCAAATCAACCAAACCAGTAGACCTAGCCGATACCCCCGAAACTCTCCGAACTAGGTCACCAAAACTAGTCTCGGTGATTATCGACCTAGCCTGTTTCCGGATCCAAAAATTTCCTGAAAACGCACCTCCCCCAAAAGACCCTCTAGAGCAGGGGTCCCCAACCTATTCGTACCAAAGAGCACATACCAGAAAATCGGTCGAATGGCGGACACCATTTATTTTTTCAAGATAAATTTATAGTTGGTGGACATAGTTAATAATACACATCACATATAATGCACAAAGGTTTAATTTAAAAATTAATTTAACACATGAATATAATTAGTATTAATATTCTTGTGTAAAATAAAGATTACTAAATAGCTTGCAAAGTTATTTATAAAATACAGTCAATGTGATCTTTGCATTCCATTTCACTGGCCAGCGCTTCATAATTGGGAGAATATGATGAAATTCCTGCTTGGCAAGCAATCAAGGTGTGCATCTGTAAGTTGTAATCTATATTTTGGTTTTATGATATTCATTTTCATTTATCATTATAATATTATTCATACTTATATGGCTCTTTATTCATATACTCTAGATTCTAAAAGTTCTCTAGTTTAAAATGGAACTCTGAATTATTTTATAGAGGTACAAGCAGCGGGCGCACCTAGACCGATCGACGGGCGCCATGGTGCCCGCAGGCATAGGGTTGGGAACCCCTGCTCCAAAGGCACCTCTGGGTGCTTTATTTGTGCTTTATTTTAAGCAAATCAAGTTAATGTGCTTTATTTTAAGCAATGAACATTGAGTTTTAAACTCCCTCTTCCCCGGGATTCAGATGTGCTATTGTATTCCAAAGTTATTTCAATTGAAACCTCTTCGATTTTTCTCTACCAGACCCCTACCTGTTAGCCGAGGCCATAGGATTGCTTGAAACCTCTTCGACTGATTCAGAGACATCCCTAAGAAATTCTCGTTTCTTCCCTAAAAAGTAAGAGTTGTATTTTTGCAGAGAAAATGGGCGTGCATATAACCGAAGACGGTCCTTGCAGGTCCATCATTTCACAATTCTCCAGCAGGGTGGGGTAAAGCGTATAAACTCAATTATATTGCACTAAAAAAACAACAAAGTATATGTACATACACATAAATATATTATATTTTCCAAGCCGGCGGGGGGCGCAATTCCCCCCCCCCCCAGACACCCCTCAATGACGGGCCTGTGTCTTGAATATGCGATTCACTTGTGAAGAAAGATCACTTATGTTCTCTGTGAGGGCATCATCTACTTTGTCGACCCATCTTCATGCAGAAATCGCCCGAAAAAAGAGCGCGGGTAAAAAACCGATGCCCGGTGGGTGAAAGCTAATGAGGAGTGTGGCAACAAGTCGCTCTGATCGAACATTCAAGGTTGGAATTAATTGAAGGCTCATTTCTTTCAGAAAAAAAAAAAACAAACTAGTAGGCAAGGGAATGAGCCATAGTTGCTGTTGACCCTTTGTACTTTGCCTCAATGCTCTTTTGATATCGCTGTTCATTTTAAACGTAGATAATAAATTTATTGCGAATTAAAGAGTATCGACGTTTCATTGATTGCGTTGTTCACCGATTAAGGTAGAACGCGACCAAATTTTCTGTGCTTTTAGAATAAAAACCTATTAATGGAATGAAACCACTTTTAAACAGATATGACTATATTATTAATAGAAAAATTGTCAAAATTTTGAGAAATTGCAGATCTTCGTAAACGTTTTTTTTTTTTTTTAAATCCTTTCATGCATAAAGTTCTCTGCTCCCCTTTTTTTTTCTTCTTTCATTTTAGACATCATTGGAAGCAAAAATATTCTTGGCTCTCTCTATTCACTGCTATTCGCTGTAGAAATAGGTAAAATGTGGAATCATGTTTTCCAACAATTCGTTTTTAAATAGTAGTTTTCTTTTCGTTCTAATGAGGCTGTGTATTGTCACTAACCTTCGCCCACCTAGTGCGCTCCCCGGAAACGAACAGCACCACTGTCGGCGGATGCCATTACCACTTTGAGAATCTGACACGCAGTTTCTCCCTAGATGACATCACCTGAGTTCTCATTGATGCAAAACTGCACTAGGAAATTAATTTAGCCGAGAACATCCAAGTCAAAAAGATACTCAAGGAATCTAACCCTAATGGAATCTAGACCCTAATGGAATCTAGACCCTAATGACACGCCCAAAACATAAATCCATTTTCAACTAAGAATTTCAAAAAAAAAAAAAAAAAGTTTCGAATGAAAGAATTCAATACTTACCATGTCGATTTGGCGCGTGCAAACGTTGAAAAATGAGTCTTTGAAATGTTTCTTTATTCATTCATTACCCAACCATTCAAAATTTGAAATTACAACCAAATCTTCGAAAACTAAGTATTTTTGCACACATACATATTATCTTATCAACCACTTGTTGTTACAAAAGCCCCTTGCCAACGAATAAATTAAGTCTGCATTCATATTCCGGAGATGAATGTCAAAAGTTGCAAGTTGTCTTCAAAAATTCACCAATCAAAAACCTTATCCTCCTCAATTGGACCAATAGTTCAGTTTCAATCGTGGGTGTTCGAGTAGATCCACTCAAGATAGTGAGTAACCCGGGTGTAGACACCGGGGAACCCGGGTTCCGCACATCTGTAGCCGAAGGATACGACTCCCACCACAGTCCAGCGGTCGGTGTTGCTGCCCAGGGGAATCATGAGGGGTCCGCCGGAATCACTCTGCAAAAAAGAGCAGACGATCAGAAATACACCTACTATAAAACGTTTTGATGTTACTTCAGTAACATCAAAACGTTTTTGGTGTTCATTTTTTTCTTTTTTTTTTTTGTAACTGAACACCAAACTGAACGAATGTTTCTGTTCAGTTACAAAAAACTTTTTGGTGTTCAGCTAGTATACATTTGAAAATTATTTATTTATTTTATATGTTTTAATTTTTTAAGAGTCTAAAAACGGACAGACAACAGAATGTATTTTTAACTTATGAATCGACAGGGTGGTGTAGTGGTAAGGCGCATGTCTCGTCGCAGAAGAACGCAGGTTCAAACTTGTCCCAAGTCGGTGGATATTCAAGATGCAGAAAATCGTCTGCGCCCATGTCGCATGACTGTGCGGCATGTAAAAGATCCCTTGACTATCCGTTTGGCGTGGATACTCTCGGCTAAATTAAATACCTAGTGCAATTCGCATCAAATGAGAGCTCAGGTGGCGCCATCTAGGGGAAACTGAGCGTTCAAATTCAGTATTAATGGCATTCGCCGATAGTGGTGCTAGGGGAAGGAATGGATGCCGATTTCCGGGGAATGCGATAGGTCTGCAAAGATTAGTAACCATACGCAGTCCCATTAGAGGAAAAAATATTAACTTATGATGTTCGTCCACTCATCTGCGCATCAAAAATTCCTTACGATGGCTCATTTATTCTATTTTCAGATATGAGCAATCGCAATAAAATGTCGATACCTAACGGAGTTAAAAAAAATTCATCTGATAAAATACTTTATACTGTCTATATTTTTTTAAACGGACACATAAAATTTTTTTAAAGTATATCAAAAATGAATCACAATGAAATCAGCTTTACGCACACTGAACACCAAAAATCGTGTTCAGTAACACTAAAAATGGTGTCAACTGGACGCAAAATTTTTACAGTGCAAGAAATGAACATTTACGGCTCGACTCTGACAAAATTACTTCAACCATTAATCGAAAATATATTAACCGTTAAGTAAATTAGCAAGTTAATTACTTCCGGAACTTTACAAGTTAGTTATATCCGTAACTTAACAAGTTATTACTCATTATTAGCTGACAAGAAGGTTTCAACAATTTAATGATTAAACAAATATCATTAAAATAGCGGAGAGGAAAACAAACTTGCCTCTCCCAATATGCTACAATAGCTGTTGGCTTTGTGCCAATGTAAGAATCGAACCTTTATAATGTTTGCCCTCTCAAGAAAAAATGAACTCTTTCGAGGTCAGGTCTCTTCTTGTTAGAGCCACTCTCTAGTATACTTCCTTGAATATCACGAGAAATAAATTAAATTGTTTCAGATTTGGTTGACCTGAAAGTTTGTACAAGCACGCAAAATTTCCCTTAGGCACCACACAGTGCAGGCACAGAGGTAGCGTTATCAGTTATTTTGATAACAGATGGTAATTGACCTGGAGAAATATTAATTTAAGAAAACCCTTTGGTCGTAATAAATTTTTCGACGTATTGGAAAATATTTTATCGGGACTGTAAAAAAATTCCTTCAACCAGCTATACACGAATAAGTTAGTTTGAGAATTGAAAGAATTCTTGCTTTTACAAACGTGCACATCTTTTTGCAGCCTAGAGTGAGGAAAATTCAGTCCATCCTCAAAATGCTTACACAAACATCTTGCTTGAGTAGAATAATACTCAAGTTTGCTTCTATAAGCACTTTGCCAAGTACTTCTGAGGTTTTCAGATGATTGTGACTAACCTCTCAGTTGTCGCAGCAGTTATATTATTTTCTCTCACTGCTCAGAACAGGTGTTTTTGGAGAAAGTCGTAAAACCACCGGTTTACTCACTTTGCAAGAGTCTTTGCCGCCCTCCCTGAGTCCGGCGCAAAGGACGTGGGTGGCGCCCCTGGCCAAGAAGGCTGCGCCCCGGATGCGCTGGTAGGCAAGGGCGCAGTCGTCCGTAGATACGATGGGGACCGTCACTTCGTGTAGGAGTGGTTGACGCTCACCACCTGTCAACAAACGAAAGGTTAGAGTTCTTCTGCGAAACAGCAGCTTAGGGACATGCAAAAAAAGGTAACGAACATACAACTTTGAAGGGGGTTTTTTTTTTGCAAAGTCATCCAGTTTTTGGCGATTATGATAAAAAATGTGGAGGCATGTTGCCCTAAAAGTGGGGATTATGAGCTGTCTACAAAGCATGGTTATTAATTCTATTATAATTTGGTGCAACATACAGTTTTGCCATCAAAGAAAGAGCTCTGAATGGAGGAACGCCAAGAATAATCCATTCTTGTTCAAGGGAGGAAGTGCTGATAGTTGGAATGCGCCGTTTGTGTTCTCGTTCTCGTTCGTTTAACATTTTTGATTTCTTCCGAACGGATGATGTATGCCAGTTCAAAAATTTAGTAGCTTTCAACAAGCAGCGAAGCAAACATTCTGATACGAGTACTAAATGAACGCACCTGCAAAACGACCTTCCCTCAAACTCGAATGGATTCGTCCTTTTCTGCCATGCGCAGAAGCGACCAAGGGTCACAATTCCGTGGTCGAACTGTACTAAGTTGATCCATTATAAAGGTGTAGCTTCACCATGAATGTGAAACTAGGAAGAATTATAACGACTCAAATTTAGTACCGAATGTTGGTTGGTGCTAAATTTCACCATTGTTTTTTTTTTTAATTGTTTTGGTGAAACGTTGAACTTTTTTTACGGTGTAGCATTTCAGCAAAGTGATCTGGATGTGACACTAGTGTCACCACGAAATTGACACTAGGAACTATAGTGACACCTAGAGTCACCATTAATGTGACATTAGGAATGCAGAGTGCTTTTCAGCAAAGTGCTCTGAATGTGACGTTAGTGTCACCGTGAATGTGACACTATGAACTATGGTGACACCAGTCATGCAGAGTGCGCTGAATGTGACACTGGTGTCACCACGAATATGACACTATGAACTATGATGACTACAGGTGTCACCATGAATGGGACACTAGGAACCATTATAACGACTCAAATTTAGTACCGAATGTTGGTTGGTGCTAAATTTTACCATTGTTTTTTTTTTCATTGTTTTGGTGAAACGTTGAACTTTTTTACGGTGTAAAATTTCAGCAAAGTGCTCTGAATGTGACGTTAGTGTCACCATGAATGTGACGCTATGAACTATGGTGACACCTAGAGTCACCATTAATGTGACATCAGGAATGCAGAGTGCTTTTCAGCAAAGTGTCCTGAATGTGACGTTAGTGTCACCATGAATGTGACACTATGAACTATGGTGACACCAGTCATGCAGAGTACGCTGAATGTGACACTAGTGTCACCACGAATATGACACTATGAACTATGATGACGCCAGGTCTCACCATGAATGGGACACTAGGAACTATTATAATGGTTCAAATTAAGTACCAATCATTGGTTGGAACTACATTTCACCATTTTTTCATCTTTTTGCTGAAACATCAAACTTGAATTTTTTAGTGTAGCTTTCCTGACGAGTGCTTTACACCGAATAAAAATTAAAAACAAATTTTATAGAGACCATTCACCTTTTTGAGGAACATAAACATAATTGACCACAGGACAGACAAACAGTACACCAGAACCGGCACACACCCGGTAGTGACTCACCGAGCGTGGTGGCCCCCCATCCGACGACCGTGGCCTGGTGGTCCACCAGATCCGCGTCTCTCAGGGTGGGGTAGGGCAGGCAGACCGGCGCAATCCGGTCGGTGTAGTGGGGCAGGTCGGCGGTCAGTCTCAGAAGGGCGAGGTCGTTGAACTGACCCTGGTAGGAGAAGCCCGGATGCACGATCACGCGCCCCACGGAGTAACTGTCACCCTCGTCTGCTGCCACGGATCCCAGACGGACAGAGAAAGAAGAGGCTGGCCTGCAAAAAAAAAAAAAAACAGTATGCCAACAAACACTGCATATAATCACATTCATGTACGTATACAATACACTATAAAGTTTTTACGTTTAGTCAACCTTTTTGGTGTTACTGAACTCGAGTTTTGGTGTACAGCTGAAAATGATTCAATTTTTGATGTATTTTAAATTCTTTTAAGTGTCTGTCTAAAGAAATACAGACAGCAGAATGTTCTTTTAACATATTTTGTTCGTTAATTATTCGATTAATTCATTAACAGCAAAATGGCTGTCAACTAAACGTAGAAGTTTTACAGTGAATCAGCTTTCGGCGATTGCTTGACATTTGGTGACGGACTTGGCAACCACTCGTTGGCGTTTTTGGCGAAACTTCGATAAATCTGGTGCCAAGCGACGCTGAATTTCACGAAAGTAAAGTTCAAACCGTCATTTTAAAAATTCATAAAAACTAAAAGTTGCTTCATTTCAAAAAAAAAAAAAGCAGCAAGCTTAAAATCGGTTTTTCTACACTCGGCTGAAAAAAGGAGCCTCCGAGGCAATTAGTTCAAAGGCTGTGGAGCACAAAATGTTTACAGCCAATAAAAAAGAATTAACTTTAATATAAATAAATAAAACATAGCTCTAGGTGCACAACTTTGGGCAAAATCAAATCTGTACAAAATTTTCCGTTTGAAATCCGTCCTGCTTTCCCCGCAAAGAAATGAATGAGCTACAGTTCTACCATCAACCAAAGCGATCTGCCTGGCAGAGTGCCAAGAAGAATCCATTTATGTTCAAGGCAGGGAAGGCTGGTATAAGGAAAGTGCCGTTTCTGTTCTCGTTCTAGCATACGTGATTCCTTCCGAACGGATGCTATATGCCAATTTATAAATTGAGTTGCCTTCAACAATCAGAGAAGCAAGCATTCTGATCCGCGTACTAAACAAGTGCATGTGCAAAACGAACTTAATTGAAACTCGAATGTATTCGTTCTTTTCTGCCATGCGCAGAAGCGTCCAAATATCAAAATTCCGTGGTCGAAACAAGTTGTCATTTTGTGGTGCGCATTGATGCGTATAGAGATGTGAGCACTACTTACAGGGGCACCCCCGATGCTCCGGACACGCAGCAGTGCGCAGCCGTCAGGATGTGTTTCGTGTTGATGAGCGAACCTCCGCACAGGAACTTGCTGGGGCGCGCCGACTGGAAACGCTGGAAGATGGCCGCCTACAAACAGAGAAAGAGGAAGCTCAGTATATATATCTTTTATCTAGCTTTCTGTCTGTCTATACATCTTCTTTTATCTATCTACCTGTCTGTCTATCCATCTATCTTTTATCTATATGTCTGTCTATTCATCTTTCTTTATCTATATGTGTGCCTATCTATCTATCTGTAAGTCTGTCCATCTATATTTTATCTATCCATCTGGCTGTCTATCCATCTGTCAGGCCCGTCATTTCAAAATTTTCCACAGGGGGAGGGGCAAAGGGTATATAAACTCAATGTATAATGCATTAAAAAAACAACAAAACACATGTACATACATGTAAATGAATTATATTTCTCAAGCCAGAGCGGGAAATTGACCCCCTGACCTCCCTGAATGACGAGCCTTCCATTTATCTTTCTATCTATTTTTCATTTATCCATCTATCTGTCTATCTATCCCTTTTTCCATCAATCTATTTTTCATCTATCCATCTATATAAAATAACTTTGTGCACAAGTAAAACTGAAAAACAAGTTGTTTTTCAATTTTATCCATCTATATATCTATCTGTATATCTATCCCTCTATATTTCTATCTATCAATTTATCCATCCATCTATTTATTTTCCCACTTATCTATCAATCCATCTATTTAACAATCAGTCTATCTATCTTTCTACCTAGCCATTTATTCAACAATCTACATATCTATTTCATTCCGCATTTATCTATCAATCTATCTATTTAACAATCAGCCTATCTATTTATCTATATTTCTATCTATTCATTTATCCATCCATCCTTTTATCTATCTATTTATTTCCTATTTATCTATCTTTCCATCTATCCATTTATTCATCAATCTACATATCTATTTCATTCCCCATTTATCAGTCAATCTATCTATTTAACAATCAGTCTATCTATCCATCTATATTTCTATCTATTCATTTATCCATCCATCTATCTATCTATTCATTTATCCATCCATCTATCTAGCTATTCATTTATCCATCCATCTATCTTTCTATCTATCTATTCATCTGTCTATTTATCTATCCATTTATCCATCCATTTATCAGTCTATCAATCCTTCCATCTGCCATTCATATATATATCCATGCATCCATTTATCTATCTGTCTAATATTCTATTAATCCATCCATCTTTCTATCTATCCATTTCCTCCATCCACCTATTTATTTCCCCATTTATCTATCAATTTATCTCTCAGTCCATTCACCCATCGCCCATCCATCTGTCCAGCCATATATCTATCCATGCATCCATCTGTCTATCCATATAATATTCCATTAATCTATCTATCTGTCTATCAACCTATGTTAGTGTCTGCGGAGCAGTAGCGCAGCCAGGATTTTGCTTTGGGTCAAAAGTGGAAATTTTAAGCTCTTGTGCGTGTGCAAGTTGTTATTGGCTGAACAGTCTCTTCTAGCTGTGCTCTTGAATGAAAAAATGCTTTCCTACGGCATTTTTTCGGGTTACTTGATTTGCATTTGCTAGTTGAATGGAAGAAAACCGAGAAAACTACCAGACAACTCGACGAAAATTGGACAACGCGACAGAACAACATCTTTATTCTCGAGGCAAAACCGGGATTAGAGCGCAGGAACTTTTGTTTCCGACCCACCATGTCCACCTACACTGTATACATTTTTGGTGTTACTAAACAGGATATTTGCATTCAGTTGGTGAAAAGTTGGAAATGATTCATGTTTTGATGTATTTTGAAACTCTTTTAAGTGTCTGTAAAACAATACAGACAGCAGATTGTTGTTTTAGCATTTATGATGCTCGTTCACGCATCAAACATTCATGACGATGGCTCATTTATCCCATGCTCATAGACATGAGTCATCGCCATTAACGGAGCTAACACACTTCATGTCCAAGAAACGTTATACTGTCTATATTTTTTAGACAACCACATAAAGAAATTTTAAGTACATCAAAAATGAGTCATTTTCAGTTTTACAGCGGAAATTCTAAATTCAATGAATCACGGTGTGAAATTCGATGGTAAATAGTTATAGCAGATTCCATTCCTAATGAATGGAATTTCCGAAAAAATGAATGACAAGATTACTTTGTAGGTTATTAGTTACATTTTGCGTGCATAGCTTCCGTGCGTCTTTGACACAAACAACGATTTTTCCTTTCTTCTTTCGAACTTGTTATTCTATCTTCGAAAGCGCTTTCGTGTGCAGAATTCCCTGACCGCAAGGTCACAGCGAACTCGCAGTGCGGTTTCGCTTCCTTTTACATCTACTAATTCCCGCCTAATTGATTGGAAAATTTTGTTGCAGTCTCCAGTTTCCTTCTTCGTTCGGGAGCTTAGTCGATTAAATGGAATCAACAGGTTCAAAAAGAGAATAAGTGCAAAAATAATTTGGAATTGAAAGATTTCTTCCATTTTTTTTTTTTGTTTATTGGTTAATTCCATAAATGTCAGAAATGACCCTATTTTGCTTTGTGTCAGATATGAAATAGGAAAATAACCGAATTCATTTTGGCGTGCTCACATATTTTCATGCCTACTTTTAAACAAGTGCCGGCAGGGTGGCGCAGTGGTAAGGTACTTTTCTCCACCAGACCCCTACCTGTTAGCCAAGGCCTTAGGATTGCTTGCGCACGAGGCAAGGTAGTGAGGTCCACTGATTTTACATGCACGTATCCCCAAGTCTACATGGGTCGTTTTCAGCGGGTATTGAAAGCGCGACCTTCCAGGTGGAAGTCCGCCTCTCTAACCACTAGGCTACCACGGCCTAGTGGTAAGGTACTGGCCTCGTCCCAAGTTCGCGGGATCAAACCTTGCCCAAGCTGATGGATTTTCAAGATGCAGAAAATAGAAAGCGTCCGTGTCGTATGATGAGGCGGCATTTTGCAGATCCTTTGAGTATCCGTTTGGTGTGGATACTCTCGGCTAAATTAAATTCCTAGTGCAGTTTGCATCAATGAGAGCTCAGGTGCCATCTAGGAAAATACAAAGCGTCAAACATTTTGGCAGTGGTGCCTCTGAAAGAGGTGGTACCAATCTCTGGGAACGCACTAGGTCTGCAACGGTTCAGACTCAACATATGCAGCAAATTAGAAATAATTTTAAATAAAACTTTTAAACAAGTTGAGGTATCTTAGTCTAAGAAATAAAATTTTGGATGATTTTATAGAACCAGGAATGTGGAGCAACCACTTTCCTTCTCCCCACATACTTTTGAGTTGCTCCACTCTGACTTCTAAACACTTGCTCAGGCTCCGTTCCGTGCTCCGAATAGTTTTAATAATTTTTCTCCTCTTTCTTTCAAGTTAATTAGTTTTTCTTATATAAAATTTAAAAATAAATAAAATTTAAAAATAAATCGGAGCAGTGGAGCCTAACGCATTTTGTTGCTCCAGCACTGCTCCAGTTTCGAGAAAAATCTCTCTACTCCGTGCTGCGCTTTAGATCCCTGTTCAAAACAATGTCCCATGTTTGGTCCTGTCACGGCATGTTTTTTGCATAGTATTCAAAATAATGTTACGAAATTAGGGTTGTTGTTTCTCGCCAATCTTGGCGACTTTACGACCGTGCTAGATAATAATTCCAGCTTTGGTGGAATTTTCAGGAGTATTCATGTCACGTGATCCCAGACGACATATAAAGGGCTCTGGCGAGAAGTTAGAAAATTCCAGTTCAGTTTTAGTCTTTGCGAGTGCATGTCAGTCTGAGCCAGTGTGCTGTAAGCTTCGTGCTTGATTCGATTCGCATTCGGAAGTAAATACGAAATGACCGTTGATTTTGCAGTGATGTGTGATCGTCGTGAGATATTTTTGTGTGCTTAACCCCTTGAAGCACGTTTTTTTTTTTTTTTTTTTTTTTTTTTTTTGACAGAAAATGAATATATAGGTATAGTATAAATTGTTTTTGGCAATTTCAGCTGCAGGAGGGGGGGGCTAGAGAGCTGGATGTGCCGGTAACTTTCGCCCGTACCAGACACGGGCCAATCCGTTAAGGGGTTAAAGAAAGTTGAACGAAAAAACTCACCATCCACGGCCACTGGTTGGGCCTGGATTCCGTTCCACCAGCGATGAAGGGGGTGAAGGGGGCGTGGCCACAAGCTGGGAGAAAGAAAGAAAAAAGTAATTTTGGGGGTGTCATATATTTTCGTTATTATCTTTAGACTGAACGTGAATGTATTTTTAGTTTTATGGATTGCGCCTGATTTTTTTTTTTTTTGGCTTGTATTAAAAAAAATTGGTTCACAAACAAATGGTGCCCGTTTTTGGTCTGTCCATTTAAAAGCGGCTTGCTAAGGTCACACAATTCTACCTTTTTCCCTTCTGGTCACCACAGTTTCCGTGCTGGAAACTTTTTCCCCACGTAAGTTTGGCGAGCAGGATAACTAAGTTTGTTGTTTTAGTTATAATAATAATAGACGCTTTCAAATCGGATTTATTTCTCGATGGCAAAAATAGATTGCGTCACATAAAGTGTTCTAATATTTGAACCAATTTAAGTCTTTTTCTAATATTTTGATGTGTTTCAGAAAGCTATTGAATAGCTCACTGATCGTATTTTGTAATTTGCAAATGCCAAAATCTTACCTAAACCCTCTAGATTTAATTTATGAGAAATTGAATTGCATTTACTTAGTATCAAAAATAAATAAATAGAAAATAAACTCTTTCTTATTAGTTCTTACAAATTATTATAACATTTTGCATCGGAGGTGTAGAAATGCCATTGCCTTAACTGCAGTGCAAAAATAAAGTCTGGCGCGGTTCTTTTTCTCGCAGTTACCGTGGTAACGAAGCAGGAAACGTGACCCTGGATGGGCCTATTTTAATTACACAGGCATTAGCTGGCTACAAGGAAAGGTGCCTAATTTCATTTTATTATGGTTCAACAATAAGATGGAAATATAGTGAATTCCAGCACCATCTTTTGTAGACGGAATATTCGCACCGTTTGTTTTGGTAAAACATACCACTGTACAGTTCCACCATCAACCAAAGCAATCTACCTGGCAGAGTGCCAAGAAATATCCGTTCATGTTCAAAGGAAGAACTGCTGGTGTGCCGTTTATGGGCTCATTCTAGTTCGTTGAGAATACTTGATTTCTTCCGAACGAATGTTATATGCCAGTTTATAAATGGAGTTGCTTTCAACAAACAGAGAAGCAAACATTCTGATTCGGGTACTAATAAACGCTTCTGCAGAACGAACTTCCCTAAAACGCGAGTGGATTCGTTCTTTTCTGCCATGCGCAGAAGCGTCTTTTATACGGGAAAACTGCTAAGAAATGATCGAGTTTTTTTTGACAGAATATGAATACATAGGTTTGGAATACACAGATAAATAAATGTGAATACATAGATATGAATACATAAATAAATATAATTACATAGATAAATTGTTTTTGGCAATTTCAGTTGTAGGGAGTGACTAGGGAGCGGGGGCGTAGGGTAAAAGTTATATAAGAAATTATTATAGAAACAAAGTGCAACCGGATCTCAGACGGGCATTACAAAATTGCCCGTGTGAGACACTGGCATGTGCAAATTTGCCGGTTACTGTCAGCCACGGACAAAAGCGTGTAGGGGAGTTAATTACCTGGTGTTAAGGGGTATTACCTGGTTCGAGAGCGCTGTTCGTGTCCACGCTATCGAAAGGCGCAAACGTCAGCGGATCAGCAGCAGCGGTGGTGCTGGGGAGGGGCATCGGAGTCGTCCTGCAGAGAAATGTAGAGTGCGTTTAGGTTCATTGCGAATGGAAATTTACAAATGTTAAGAAATATGTCATTTTTACCCTTTTTACTAGTAATGAAAGGAGAGGAATGACTGTCTGTCTTTTTCGCGAAGAGCCAAAACTGTTCGATCGATATTCAAGACATTTGGAACGAAATGGGTTCGGGACATGGGCGGGTGTGCACCTCGTAGAATTTTTTTCTAAAACTTAATGATGTTCGTTTTCATCCCAGTTTGAATAAAACTTTGTACGTAAATCCATTTATATATGTAGACAATAAAAAACTTGTACTTTTTAAAATTTTGTGCCATTTGGAAGCCTGTAACTTGAGATTTTTCCCCAAAATCCTTTTCGAGCCTTAAAAAGTCTGTAATAGCTGTTTTGAGCAAAATGGAATCCAAATTACTTACTACAAACGATAAAAAAGTTCAGACGATAGAAACTGTGTAAAAGATGACCACTTGCGGTGCAGCAATTTAGAGGTGTACAGGTGGTCAACTTACTGAGAGTGAGGATGATTTTTTTTATTTTGTCATTTTCACGCTTTGCATTTCCTTTTAAGTGATTAAAATACTTTCCAGCTTAACCTCATGTATCAACCTTTCCTTGCAATAGAACTTAGCATTTTTGTTTCACAAAAATATCATTAAACAAACTAAACCTGAATGGTTTACAATGTATCCATACAAATTTAAATTAAATTACATTGCTAAATACATTACATATTGGTAAAGATAAATATCTAATTCATTATGTAAGTTTTTTCCTTGATGGGAAAGATTTAATAAAAATTCATCATTGTGTAAAATGTCTACCGCAGATAGAACAAAAAAGAAGAAATTTATTCTAAGAATAACAGAATGTTCATAGCTGCTTTCCCATTGGTTAAGTTAGAAAGAGGATTATACAAGCTTTATAATTAGTTTCATAAAGTGCAGATGCATACTGGTATAACATTGTAGAATAAAAAACATCCTGGGTAACTTATTTCTGTTAATAAATAAATAAATACCGTGGTAACAATTAGACGCTCCACTTACAAAGTGTTTTTATAATGCTCCCACTCAAATTTGGTCTACATAAGTGGTCAAGATTGACAGGCGGTCAAGATAAGTGGTCAACATTGACAGGCGGTCAAGATAAGTGGTCAAGTTACATAGGTTTTTCTACATTGCATAATATAGCGCGTCTTCCGTTCCTGACAAAAGCGGTCAACTTAGACAGGTGGTCAACTTACAAAGGTGTTCAACAATTGGTTTCACGGTATGAAAATATACGAGCTTCGTTCGTGGTGACAAAGACGAACTTACTTGGAATACGCCTCCGTCGTTGTCGTCGTCGGCGGTGCAGGTCTCGTAGGCTTCGGTTTGGTGATGATTTCAAACTGGAATTGTTCCGGATCATCATCGTCGTCTGCTGGATGCAGGCTCTCTTTCAAACCTTCCTCCTCCTTGGACACCTGTTCGCGACTCGTGTCCTCCAAGATGGGCTTCAGTGGTTGTGCAATAATAATGGGTGGCTCCGGATTTCTCTGAAAAGGGGGAGGCTTTTGCCTCCCGGGAGAAGGCGAGGGAGGTTTCCGAGGGGCTCTTTCGAAGGAATCCTGTTTCTCCCGTTCGTCGGGATCTCTGGGATACACGATGGCATCGTAGTCGTTAAGGGAAGAGTCCTGTTGCTTCTGCAACAAGAGAATAAATTATTACTTGAATGAGTAAGTAGAGCTATTTAGACACACGGCGAGATGTCAGCCAAGTTCAGAAATGGTGACACCCGCCGAGGAACCGTTCATAAATGATGTCACACTTTTTTTCAATATATTCGACCCCTCCCCCCTTTGGCACAAAATTTCCCACTTCATCACATCCCTTATCCCTTTTTGTCACGCGTCCCGCTGTATTACATTAGCATAGGTTTTTGCAGTTTAGAAACAAAGCACTACATTATATATCACGTTTCTAATTTCATTTTTGAACTTTTAATGTTATTTGTGAGCATACTAATATTAATGATGATTACTTGAGCGCTTAAATTTGTATAAAATGAGGTTAAGGTTTTATAACACAAAGGTAATGAGTATAGAACAGTTAAACATATTACTCATTCGAATTCTGATTTAAAAAAATAGCCTACGCCATTTTATCAAAAATGTCTTTGCCTCAGAAAAGTTCTTTTAAGCTTTTAACAAGAAGTAAATTTCAACCTTAATCAGCATAGGTGTTTACGATACAAAATGAGCAATGAAACTTTAAAATCAAATTATGAAAATAAAAAAAATTTCAAATAAATTTAACTTGCTGGCTTAAAATGATTTTACGAAAACCAAAATGTGTCTTGTCCCATTTCTTGTTACTCCCTCCCCTCCCCTTGTGACAAACTGTCACACTTTCTTGAGCCCTTGAAGCGTGACATCATTTATGAATGACCCCTAGAGTTAATACCCCCGTCAGAGTTAGGTAACTTATTATCCCTCAACAGGATAGAAAAAGTCATGTGACCTTGGAGTTCCGTGGTCGTAGTACTTACATAGATGGCGCTGTCGTTGGGGAAGACGATCGGGTCCCGATCCTCCAGGCTCCAGTCCAGTGATCCGTTCTCGGGAAAGGGGCAGCAGAGAAGGTTCCGGTCATCCTCGCAGCGGGCCAGCTTGACCGACCGGACGCGGCAGAAGCGACCGCGCACGCACAGGCCCGGTTGTCCGGTCACCGTCTTGCAGAAGCTCGACTGCGGTCGGCCACATGCTACAAGGGGAAAGGAAGTGGTTGACATTGCGTTTCGGTGAGCATGAGATGCGATGCACTTACAGATATGGTATATAATAGTATAGTGTAACCCTTTCATCATGTGGTGAATTCCGTGTAAAAGTGGACATATTCGGGAAACATTAAAACAAAAAATTTTAACAAGTGTTACTTTTTCGTGTTTTTTGGGATAGAGAAGTTGTTTACAACCCCCATTGTGAGAAAAAACTTCTTCACAATGAATAACTTGGCTGCCACTAGATGAATATTAGAAGCTCGTTCTCCTTTTGCTTCAGTTACCACTATTTTTTGTATGCATAAATAATGAGCCCGACTCCATTATAAACACCAGTACATATACAGAATAACACAAGTGTGCATCTTTTTAAGCGTGCATTACTTTTTCATTTAAATAAAAATTTCTAAGTTCAGAATTCGCAGATTTTTGAATATTTTCGTTAGTTTTCCAGTACTTATGTCTATTTCATGTTGCGTCAGTTACTGTAACGTTTTTATAATTTTTTCTCATTACGAGTAGTATAGCAGGGTTTCAAATAAGGCCGTACATTAATGTATTGATGTAGCTCTATAAGACAGTGAAATAAACTGTAATAAAAATTATTTCCTAATTCTAATTATTTAAAGTTTTTTGCTTCCAAATGTTGCGTCAGTTACCGTGGAATGCACCTCGTGATCCTCATGTGAGGCTCCTACTTCAAATAACAGGCCGTGATAGCGCAGTGGTTAGGATTTTGGACTTCCAACCGGAAGATTGGGTGTTTGATACCCGACCCGCTGAAAACCCACCATGTACACTTGGGGATACCTGCATGTAAAATCCGTGGAGCCTGAAGTTCCGAGGTTACCGGTGGGTGGAGAAAGTCCCTTCCCGTTCACTCTTAGGTCAAAACGGAAGGTGGTGCCATCTGGTGTCATTCAAATACATATTGATCCAAATCGCACTTCCACCGTCGGGGTGCTCATCTATAAACGGAAGCCGCTCCCTTATCGCCTTCATTCTGAAATAAGGGATTAAGGAGCGCCTTTTGTTTATAAGATGAACACCACAGCGCGGGAAGCACAACTTGGCTCATTATATATTTAGATGGCGCCACCACACATGCCCCACCTTTCTTTTTTGACCTAAGAGTGAAGGGAAGCAAAACCCTCCGCTACCCTGGGAACTGCCTCGGGACTTCAGGGTCCACGGATGTTACATGCACGTATCCCCAAGTGCACGTGGTAGGTCTTCAGCGGGTCGAGTATCAAACGATCATCCTACCTAACCACTAGGCTAACTATCATGACGCGAATGTTAGAGCAATAAAGAACTAAAGAGCTTCGCAGACACCAAGAGAACATTCACAGAGGGCTGCTTACCTGCCCCGACCAAGAGGATGATCAGCAAGACGGAGTATTGCGCCGACACTAGACGCATGTCGTCTGCCCACTGGGGTCGCTCGCCATCTTAAAAGTATCCGTATTGCAAACACTGCACAAAAAAAAAAACTTCTTCAGGTGAGCGAATTAAAAAAACACAAAATGTAACAAAATAGTTTTATACGCATACAATTTCTTTTCACTACTACTAATGCTAGAAGTTCAAAAATGCATACAATAATTGATAAAAGTGTTGGACTAGAGTCCCGCTAGTCCGAACTAATTGGATATACAGTAGAGTTCCACTATATTCCGAATTTGTTCGCTATTTCGCATTAATTAGATAGACAGAAGTGTCCCGCTATTCCGAACTAATTAGCTATACAGTAGAGTCCCGCTGTTCCGAACTAATTGGATATAGAGTAGAGTCTCGCTATTCCCAGTAATTCGCTATTTCAAATAAATTAGATATACAGTAGAATTTCGCTATTTCAAACAAATTAGATATACAGTAGAATCCCGCTATTCCGAACGAATTGGATACACAATAGACTCCTGCTATTCCGAACTAAATGGATACACAATAGCTTCGCTATTCCGAATTAATTCGATACACAATAGACTCCCGCTATTCCGAAATTGGATAACAATAGAGTCCCCCTATTCCGAACTAATTGGGACCTAAAAATGTTTGGTTTACCGGGAATTCGGAATAGACGGATTTCGTGAATCATACCAACGTACTGATTTAAGCCATAAATTAAGAGCGGAGAGTGTCGTTCGGCGACAGATTTCGTTAATTTCTGTGTTTGGCAGCGATTAAAAATGATTCTACATAATGGAAGCAATTTAAGCAACGTCATTTGTCACGTGGCAGCGATGAAAGCAATGTTAGCAAAGGAAACCGTAGCATCGCTTTACTTCGTGTTCGACACATTTAATTAAAAACTAGGCCTAAATAAGGTTCTTCTACATTACATAAAATTAACACAAAATAAAACACTATAACTATTATAATAATTAATAAATTTCTTCTATAATGATTAAATTAAATGTAAATACTGGGTTATAATCAGAAAAAGCTCTGAAAATAGTTTAATTAATTTCATCTCTTCAGACCTCAGAACTAAGCACAAACAATTTTGATGCAATTTTTTGGTTCTCTGATTTAAAAAATGATTACAAGACAAAAAACTATTAAAAAAAAATTTTTAATTTTAATTAATAATTAGTTTAAATAATAATTAATGCTCACCTTCCATGTTTAAAACGAAGTAAACTATCTATTGATTCATTTAAAAAACAATTAGGTGTTTTAGCTTTCAAATTGCACAAACAGTAGTCAATAAACAGTATTTTAAAATGTACCCAATCGGGTACACTTGGAATGAAGAGGTTATGATAACTCATTTTGCCTAGTGAACACCACGTAGAACTCAACTGAAACTCCTAGTAAACAAAGAGCGAATATCACGTGACAACGATGATCGCTCATCAGTCCCTATAGCGGTGAATTGGCTCCACTGTGGAATGAAGCCGACATGTGCTGGAAGTAACCAGCTGTCATTCCAATTTGGTTTCGAGCGTTTTCATAAAACAAGCGGCCTGGCAGACTGCCTAGAAGAATCCATTCCTGTTCAAGGGGGGAACTGCTGCTACCATGAATGTGACGTATTCTGCTCTCGGTTAGCGTCATTGATTTATTCCGAACGGATGCGATGTGGCAGCATGTAAATGCAGTTGCTTTCAAAGAAAGGAAAAGCAAACATTCTGATTCGCGTACTCAATACACGCACCTGCAAAACGAACGTCCCTACAACTCGAATGGATTCGTTCTTTGCTGCCATTCGCAGAAGTGACCAAATATCAAAATTCCGTGGTCGTACTGTATGTATGTCGCCGTTTAATTTCTTTGTGTAAAAAATAAATGCACGTTTTTAATCGTCTTCTTAATTTCTCCTTTTTTTAAGTTTAAAAAGAAAAACTGGTATTTTTTCTGAACTGTTTTCGGAATGGGCGGATTTTTGGAGTAGCAGGGTTCGGGTTAGCGGGATGCAACTGTACATATAGCAGGGTGTGAGCTCCGAAGTAAACCTTTTTTCTCCCTCCCTTTTCGATAATGGGAAATGCGAAAAAGTGCCATTATTGACAAAAAGGGTATAAAAACAAAGTTGAAGGTGTAGAATAATTTCCTAATTTGCAGCAGTGTCGCGCAACTATTTTTTTTTAAACAAAGCTTGTAAATGAAAATTATATTTTTGATGATGGGTAGTGCTACATTTGGTGTTACTAAGTTCACATTTAAAAAAAGAAAAAGAACTGTGTGGGATATGAACTTCATTTCCCGCAAGCGGATATAATGTTACCTTTACGTTTTTAAGAAATTTTCCCCATTCGAAATTGTGCATTTCGCCGTATATATATATATATATATATATATATTAGTGGTACCGGCGCGGCTAAGCCCGTGCTCAGTCGGTTCGACATTATAATATATACAGTGGTAACTTTTGGATGTGAAAATTATGTTACTTTATTAAAATGTATAGCATTAGGCAGAATTAAAAATTAATTTCCCGTGGGAGGCTAATTAATTAAATTAGCCGGCCACGGCAATCAACCGGCGATGCTACACATTTAAGCAACCTTTTTTTTTTAGAATACACACACAGTAAAAAATGAAAAAAAGACAGAAACGAAATTTTGCTCCGTACTGGAGCGGAGCAGGAGCAGAAATATTTTTTGCGCTTCATTGCTCCGATTTTCTTGACTTGTTAAATTTTTAATTTGTAATGATATAAAAAAAATAATTTACTACAGAAAAGAACTGGATAGTATAAGCTATTAGAATTATTTGTAGCACGGAGCAGAGCCGGAGCAAGATTTTGAAGTTGAGGCGGAGCAACTCCAAAAAGGAGCTGCTCCAAATCCCTCATAGTTACATCAATCATTGTCGCACCAACGAGATCCCATTATGCGGCCTCCACCATAACATCCATTTTTCCGTTTTTGCGATTGAGACTTTTGAAAGTACAACTGAGACACGCATAAAAGAGATAACGTATAAGAGAGGGATGACTTTGCACGTTCTTGTGTCGTACTTCAACGATCGCTACTTAAACACGCACTGCTTAATCGCGAGAAACGAGTTAGACTAGTAGAAAGTGCCTTAGAACACTCTGACGGGAGACCTTGAGCTCCCCCCAACCAAACGATAGTAAATTTCATCAACCTGTTCCTCTTTTAGAAAGTTCAAATGAAGGGCTTGTTTGAATGTTTGCAGGGGATTTTGGATCACGCGGTAAGCCACGTGGCCTGTAGGACTGCACAACGAGTGTCAGATTCAAAATTTTATTTCAAGCTCTAGTATTATGAAAACCTATTAAAGCTCACAATAAGCAGATTTGTTGCAAGAAATTGTTCACTTGTTCAGGGGAATTACGTATATATACAGTCAAACCCCGTTAACGCGAACTCCCTTAACGCGAAATGAATGCCATTCCCCATCAGATAATCGAAGAACTAGTGCTAAATTAATCATTTAAGACGAAATTGATTTGAACGAAATCCCGCTTAAGACGAAAAACAAAATTTTTCAGATGAAAAAAAGCACAGGTAAATAAAACTTATTCTTCCATTTTGATAGTTGTTTTTAATACTAGTTTAGTAAATTTAATATACATTTCCAAATCGAAGTATAAATATAAATTCGTATGTGTGTGTGTATATATGTGCATTTTTGTATAAATATACTTTTGGCTCCTACATTTTCTGTATCATAAGAAACAAACATTTTTACTAAATTCAAAATCCTGCAACCATGGGTTAGTGCGAAATTCGGTTAACACGAAAACTTTTGGCGTCCCCCTAAACTTCGCGTTAACGAAGTTGGACTATATATACAGTAAAACCCGTGATAGTTGACCACTTGTGGTGCCGCACCTTAATGGTCAACTAATTAGGCTGGTGGCCAACTTATAAAGGGTGAGGATGATTTTTTTATATTTGCTAATTAACTAATTAAAATACTTTTAAGGTTAAAGTACTTAAGTTTAGCTTCATATATTAACCTTACTTTTTTCAACAATTGAATATTTTATTTCGCAATTATCTAAAATATTATCATTAGAGAAATTAAACCCGAATAGCTTATGATGTCATCATACCACTTTAAAATTAAAATACTTAGCTAAAATTAAGATAAATATCTTATTAATTATGTAAGTTGTTTATTTGATGGTAAATATTTCCTAAAAGTACATCATTGTTTAAAATGGCTATCTCAGATGGAACAAAAAAGAAGAAATTTGTTTAAAGAAATAAAAGAATATTCATAGCTGTTTTCCCATTGGCTATGTTAGAAACAGGTTTATTAGACAAGCTTTATAAATACTGTTTCATGCGTGCAGTGCAGATGCATACTGGTATAACATTATAGCATAAAAAAATATCCCGGAAAAGTTTTCTTTCTTTTTTCGTTATTAAATAAATCAATGTCGTGGTAATAATTAGGTGGTTCACTTACAAAGGGCTTTTATAATGCTCCCACCCAAATTTGGACAATATAAGTGGTCAACTTTAAAGGTTTTACTGTATATATCTATATCTATATATATATATGTATGTATATAATCAGTAGCATCACTACGGGGGAACGCAGGGGCCTCCTGCCCCGGTGACACCTATTTGGAGTGTGTTGGGGGGGGGGGACACAAACAATGAAACAAAGAGTTTTTGGAACATACATAAATATTTGAATTATACAATTACTATTTCAAATGCTTTCTAATGCTTTCACTGTTGCTATTTCAAAGTATCCTGAAAATAAATGAAGCTTACTAAAAGTTACATCAAGTAAATAAAATGGAATTTCCTAATATATTTTTTTTTTTGTTTTGCACTATTCAAAGTACAAACTACAAAACTACAAATTCATAAACGCAACAACTTTTTTTCTGGGAGGGGGAGGAAGCTACAAATTACCGCCCCGATGACACCCAAACTAGGACCGTCGCTGTACAGATAGAATCAGTGGGTTAATCTCTCATTCCCCCCCCCCCCATTCCCAAGCGAAAAATCCTTGGTGCGTATATACATACAGTACTGTTGCACACATAATTAAAATGTTTCATGCCCTTTCTTTCGTGGAAGATAACTTAAATATAATCTTGCGCAAAAAAGTACAATTTTATTTGAAAACGCATCGAAAATTGATAAAAATTTTTAAAATGGCATCCTACCGAGAACATAAAAGTGAGAGCGTAAAGCGGAGAGTGGGACAGAGTAGTGTAAAGGCATTACATACCTTAATACATTATAATAATTAATTGAGGCTCGCTTTACTTCGGGTTCGACAAATCTAGTTAAAAACTAGGCCTAAATAAAGTTCTTCCACATTACATAAATAAACACTAAATAAAACACTATAACTATTGTAATAATTAATAAATTTCTTTTATAATGATTAAATTAAATGTAAGTATTGGGTTATAATCAGAAAACGCTGTGAAAATAGTCTAATTCATTTTAAGATACCACATTTTGCCTAGTGAACTCCACGCAGAACTCCATTGAAAATCTTAGTAAACAAAGAGCGGATATCACGTGACAACGATGATTGCTCATGAGTCCCTCTAGCTGTGAATTGCCTCCATTGAATTTATTAATAAGTTTCGTTTTCGTAGAATAACGTTTTCGGCAATTTTCTAAGCAATGAAGTGTCAATGAGTTAGCTTCCCTCCCTCCTCTTCAGGTCCCTCCATTGTTTATATTTATGAAAATGCATAACATGAACCAAAAATGAATGAATTGTGCAATAAATAAAAAAAGTAAAGAAACAAATAATTATATTGAAAAGTCGCAATTTTTCAGAGTATTTTTATTTTCCCTCGAAATTTTTAAATTCGAAAAATTCAAATTCAAGACCGTCAAAAGCGCTCTCTTATTATTGTGATTATTAAATATGTATGCTCAAAAGAAATTCTATTACTGCTTATCGACAAAATTTCATATTTAGATGCCGAACAATTCTTGTGTGTGTTTTTAATACAACGCCTGTTTGTCAAGTTAATACCCTTGCTGAATTATGGACGATTCCAAGTCAAATCATCCAGCGGAGACATGGTTTGCTTCCCGAGGTTGGCCGATTTTGATGAAACTTGATGAGATTGTTCTACCTATAGATATAAGAACAACTGTAAAGTTTTATTTCAATATCTTGTTTAGTTTTTAAAATAGAACTCTTTAAAGTTTTGCCAGAAATTTGCAATTCGACGCTGATCGCAAATCAAGCAATTAGGCATACTTCTATATTTTTTATCGTAAAGAAGTTATTTTTAAAGATAGAAAGTTAATTTTTTTTTCATTGTGTTTAGTATTCTTTTGTGAATTGAAATATAGCATTAGAATTGGGATTTAAAGGTATTAAGGCAGCTTAAAAAATCTTTGAAGAACAAAATTGAGTTGTATTTAGTCCAATGACTGGCGCTCAGAAACTGCTCAATTGCATGAGGAATGTATCCTTCGATTTTAACACTAATTATACCATTAGAAACTAGATTAAAAATGCTTCAAAGGGGTACATTGACCGATAAAATGTTCGTTTTAGCCGTGATTTCGTATTAACCGTGCTCGTTTTAAGAAAGTTCAGCTGTAATTTAAATTCTTTTTAGTATGTCTAAAACAATACAGGAAGCATAATATTTTTTTAGCATGTGATGTTGGTTAATCCATTTTCATAGACATGAGCAATGGCAATAAAATTTCGATACTTAAGAGAGTTAACGCATTTCATGTGCTAAGTAGCATTACACGCTCTATAGTTTTTGAGACAAACACATAAAAAATTTAAAATACAGTAAAACCTGTAAAGTTGACCACTTTTGTAAGTTGACTACCTGTCTAAGTTGACCCCTTTTGTCAGGAATAGAACTTTCCCTATATTATATAGTGTAGAGAAACCTATGTAACTTGATCACCTAAGTTGACCACCTGTCTATGTTGACCACTTATGTACGCCAAATTTTGTTGGGCCACGAAAGGGCTACACCGCAAGTGGTCAACTTACACTAGTTCACAGTATATCAAAAAAATCATTTTCAATTGTACATCAACTGAACACCAAAAAACGTGTTTATTAGCACCAAAAATTGTGCCAGACTAAACGCAAAATTTTTACAGCAGATATGTTATTACTCGGCCGCTGATATTAATAAGCAAGCAAATGAAAACACACAAAACCAGATTTACGATTAGTTTTGACTCTGGAAGAAGAACTTACCGGTTCTTCGGATCCAAAGGCAGCGTCGCGTTTGTCATTCAACTCGGATTCAAAATAAACGCCGAGAGGTCGAACGTTGCAGCGGCTTCTGTAAAAAGCGAGTCGGCCTTGGATCTCGGGGAAGTTCCTTCACGTAAACAAATCGTCATCCGCAGGTGTCGCTGGTACATTTTCCCCATGGGGAAACGCTTGTCTGCCCCCCCCCCCCCTCAAATTCCCACATCGTATTAGAATAAAAAAAACGAGTCGACCCGAGCGGAATTCCACACTCATTTTGGAAAAAGAACATTATGAAGAATAGAAAAATTAGTAAATGTCTTTGAACATTGAATACGTCAGTACAAATAGCTGTTACATTTTTTTTCTGAGGAAACTTCTCATTATCATTTTTGGATCAAGATAAGCCATAAGAAATCGAACTAAAAAGCTTATAACTGGCGGTCTTATTGACTTAAAAGCTTCGAACAAATTCCATCTCGTGCAGAAAAATCAGCGCTTTCGATCGATATGGTTTTTTGCACTCCCATATTGGGGAATTTATGTGGAAATTTGCGTAAAATTGGAATTAAAAAAAAGGAATTACCTGTCGGATTTTTTTCCTAACGCGTCTATAGACCTTACTCTTTAATCACTCTGTCTACTGGCAAAATTTCAAAGCAATCGCTGAAGTACTTTCGAAGATTAGCGGTTAGGAACAAACGAAAACTTACATTTTTATTTATATAGATTGAAAAAATTAAAATAATCACAATAATAATGATAATTATTTTTATTATTAGTATACATAGCATTAATTAACGAAACAGTTCCCTTACTTAAAAGATAGTTACTGTTGGTTGGTTAGTGTCTACACATTCATAATATAAATGAATGTGCAGAGCCGAACAATTGAATAAGTTTAACACACAAGCGCAGTTACCACAGTTCAATTTTCTACACAATAAAAACAGAAGAGTTGATAACAGATGGTGCCGGCATGGACAACACCCATTTGGCATATATTAAAGAACCTCTTCTTAGATGATTTTAAATCTCAGATTTGAATGTGTAGAGCCTAACGATTGAATAAGTTTAACACACAGACGCAGTTAACACAGTCCAATTTCCTACACAATAAAAACAGAGGAGTTGATAACAGATGGCGCCAGCATAGACAACACCCATTTGGCATCCATTACAGATCTTCTTATTATATGATTTTAAATCTCAAATTTAAGAGAAGCGGTACACACACATTTTAAGACCATGGGTGCATTTCTCGCCATTAGCCGGAACGATAAACTTTAAATCATGGAATTTGATGAAGGAATAAGGATGATCTTGCGGATTGACGGAAAAACAGGCTACAGAAATAATATATATAGATTCGTATTCGATTGGTGGCGTCAGCGCGGTTGACGAGTTTGGACGTTGAAATCGGGCCCGTGATTTTAGGCGTGTCTGTTGGAGGGGGCTTTCGACCCTCCCACCCCCATTTGATTGAGAAATATAATGTATTCATACGTATGTGTGTGCATTTTGGTGTGGGGTAATTGCGCCTCCGTGAAAGCCAAATATTACTAAAATGTATATACGAACTAGAACTTTATAATTTCTTCCCTTTGGAACATTTTCCCGCAGACAGATTGAAATCTCAAAATAGGGCCCCTCCTTAACAAAATATTGTATCCGCGTCTGAACTAGAGACGCGTTTTTTTTTTTTGGGGGGGGGGGGGGTTGACTCCCCCCTCTCCCGCCCTTTCTTATTTCTTTTTAATGAATCCATCCTTTGTTAAGGAAAATATATTGCGAAGATATTGGTGTACACCTTTAAATAGTTACAAACGAATTCATTATATTAACATCATATGCATTAACCCCTGAACAATTTTTAAGAAATAAGAAAACTGATGAGAAAATCATTTGCGTAATGTGTGGCGACTCGTTTGAGAACCCACCTGTAGAAGATTAGATTCTGTGTGGGAGATGTGGGCAATGTTCTCATGAGAACAAGAGGCGTAGCTAGGTGGGGGCAAGGAGGGACAGCTGTCCCCGAGCGCAGCGTCAAGGGACGCCGAATGAATGTTAATTTATTTTATTTTCAAAAGGGGAAAAGAAAATTATTTGAACTGAAGAGGTGTGAATATGTTCGACAAAAAAGTGGGAGCACCTCGAACCACATCGGGAGTGACCAATGTAGCACAGGAGTGCGCGGGAAATCGGGCAAATAATTTTGCGAAGCCAGTGTCCCATTTTTCCCTTAGAAGTCAATGGTCGGTAATAAAAATGAAAGTTAAAAAGGCTGCTTTTTAGAACTATTTATCATTTAGGAAGCATAATTTTTTTTTTAATTCCCTTTAGGGGCACCCCAGGGCCTCCAGGGGGGCGCAAAATCTTCAGTTATCCCAAGGCTGCTGAAAATCCTAGCTACGCCTCCGTGAGAACTTTACCCGTTATCAAGATCAACCGCATAACAGTGTAAACTCTTAAATTTTGACAGCCTCGGTATCATTTCCTTAATATAGTAAAAACCCGTTAAAACGCGGGTGCCAGGAGACATGTTTGCCACCCGCATTATAACATAATCGCGGTATAGTGAAACTATCACGCGGGGAACCCTATTGCGAAATAATACTCGCTTTTGTTAGTCTTTGTTGCATCATTTTTAGCTTTACCAATTCCTCGAAACTTTTCTTCTATAGTGTAATTTTTTCTTTTCTTCTTTGCTGCCATTTTATTCACTATAATTGCTGCCCAAGAAGTACACATCTCAACTGCGCAATCGCAATCAGTCTACCGAGCGATAGGTTATAAACCTACAGTGTTCCGAGAAAAGGGAGACTTAAAAATCTCTTTATGGTTATCACAACATGGGATTGTGAATGGGGAGAGGTCCTCATAAAAAATTAGATTTAGAAGGGGAGGAACGCACTTCTCACAGAAAAACTGTTTCAAGCCTTCATACACTGGAGAATATGTTTACTTTTCAGGAATGCTAAAGAATCTGGAATACAAAGGTTACAGCACTATAAAAGAATCTGCACCCGCATAGACTTCTGAAAATGGAGTAGTTAAGCATTGAACTGATCAGGCCCTGACAGATTGATGTCGAGAGAAACGAGTCAGGGGAGTTGCACCCGATTTTGAAATCAAGCTATATGTTTTAGGTTTTTAAAGACAGAAAAAGCATGAAAAAGATGTACATCACGCCTATCACAGTAGGGCTTTATCTGTTTTAGTGTGTCTGATGGGGGGATGGGTGCTCTTTGGATAGAATATTTGTGTGCTAGGGCTGGCTTTATTTACAATGGTAAATAAGGAATCACCTTTAAACGGCAATGATAAGGGTGGTTTAAACGTCGGGGGATATGCAAGTCCCCACGGTATATTCGATTCCACGGTATACTGAGGCGCGGTATAACGGGGTTTTCCTGTACTTATTCTTCAGGGTCAGAGATCATTTCACTTACCTCTAAAGTTTAGCACTCGGGCGAAGCCAATTTTTCCTCTCAACGAGTTGCAGGAGAGTCCGAAATGGCTGTCTTCTCTTCGACCAAAGTGCGCATCGGTGGCCGTATGACATACGAGGCGGAGACAAAGTGACAAAATAGACGGTGCGTTTGTGTTTGCCATCACAAGGGGTCATAAAATCTGGAGAAGAGTTGTTTGAGAGATTCCTTCATTTGTTACTGCCAGCAGTAACGAAAGAGAACAAACAGTAAGCAAAACGAATAAGGAAAAAAGAACCAGCCCATTTCAGTGCGTTCAATCCGGGATAATATTTATTGACATTGACAGCGAAACCTGTGTAAGTTGCCCACTTGCAGTGGTTAACTTATAGTGGGTGGAGATTTTTTTGTTTTTGTCACTTCTTGCACTACGAGCTTATTTATTCGTATCTAGTATTTGAGATATAGCTTCATGTATTAAAGTTACTTTAAAATAGTAATTAGCTAGTTAATTTCAAAATGTTTATTTATTTGTAACTAGAATGTGAAATATAGCTTCATGTATTAACGTTACTTTAAAACAGTAATTAGCCATTTAATTTCACAATCATCTAAAATATCATTAGAGAAATTGGGCCCGAATGACTTACAATGTATCATTCCACTTTAAAACTAAAGTACTTAGCTAAAATAAGAATAAATATCTTATTAATTATGTAAGTTGTCTACTTCATGGTAAACATTTCTAAAAAATACATCATTGTCTAAAACGTCTATCTCAGATGGAACAAAAAAGAAGAAATTTATTTAAGGAATAACACAATACTCATAGCTGTTTTCCCATTGGTTAATATTTCTTTAAAATCCATAATTTTTCAAATGGCTACATCAGTGAGAAAAAAAATAAGAAACTTATTTAAAAAATAAAAGAGTGCTCATAGTAGTTTTCCCATAGGATTCACTTATAAAGAAGTTTAAACAAACTCTATATAGATGTTTCATCCATTCAGACAAATACTGGTCTAAGATTATAGCATAAAAAATATCCTGGAGAAGTTATTTTAGTATTTTTATATTAGCAAAAAAAAATGGATAAACAAATAAATATAGGCGGTCTACTTACAAAGGTTTTTTGTATAATAATCTCACCTAAATTTGGCATAACGTGAGTGGTCAATCTATAATACACAGGTGTTCAAATGAGGTGGTCAAGTTACAAAGGTATCCCTGTATTATATAATATAGGATTCATTCCGTTTCCGACAACAGTGGTCAACTTAGACAGGTGGTCATCTTACAAAGGTGGTCAACTTCACAAGTTTTACTGTATAATTACTAAGATAATGTATGCTTACGTTTCAGTCTGTAAGCAATTTTAAGCTATATTATTGATCTTTAACACAACATTGGAAAAATTGTTATCAATTTATTTAAAAAAAAATCAATATGGGTTTAGTTCTCTGAACAGATATAAATATTAAATACACATAAAATTAAGAAAAATATTTAATGTGCATTACTATTTAACAAATCTACAATTAATACAGATTCGTAAAAATTTACTTTTTAAATCTATAAATCTAAATTAGAACGTTTAGCAGTTAAGAATATTAAGAGGGAGGGGAAGGCAAAAAAGGCATCTTTGCTCTCGTCGCAAAGAACAAACTCGCAGAAGGAGCACTGACGCAAGTTTACCAGATTAAGTAAAAATCAAGTAATTTGACAAAAATTTTCATGTAACTGAATTCTTCGGGGAGAAAAACAGGTTAGCCGAACATGACCGCAGTCACTGGCGTAGATAAGGGGGGTGTTTTGGGGATGAAACCCCCCTGAAATGGTGAAGATTGCCTAGAATTTAACTAATTTATCTTGTAAAACCATGAAATTAGCCCACTTCTCCCGAAGAAACCCCTCCCCCCCCTGAAATGCGGGTTTAGCTACACCACTGACCGCAGTGTTCACAATTAACTTTTAAAATTGAAAAAGAAATTGGTAGCAGTAGGCTGACTTCACACAAGAAGCAACAATAACAAGAACAAAAACCGCCACCCCTTTTAGGATCATTCGCCTTGTGTAACAAACAAATGCATTAAAAACAGTCGCAGAGCATGAATTTTTCGTCCAGTATTACCCAGCTGGGCCGTGGTTGCCTAGTGGTTAGGATGTCGGACATTCATCTGGAAGGTCGCGTGTTCGATACCCGACCCGCTGTACTTGGGGATACGTTCGTGTAAAATCAGTGGATCCCACTACCTCCTGCCTGGAGGCGGGCATCCCTAAGGCAAACAGGGAAGGAGGATAGAGGAGAAAAGTCTGAACCAGCTTTCGGATAAAAATCGTTCGTTATTGAAAAAGAACACCCTTTTATTTTTACGAGGAATAAAAACCAAAACAAAATCAAATGCCATCTATCGGTGGTTTATTTAACAGCGCATCATCATCATATCTGCAACGAACATGATAAATAGTCTCGGTTAAATAAACGACATCCAGTTCACACAACCTTCACAAATCTTCGTATCATATTCTTCTACTCGTTTCTTGTGTTGAGCCGTCGACCACCTGTTCGATCCATTCCTTGTAGGAGGCTACCCTCGTGTACACTCCTGGATAGTCCTCCAGGCCGCATCCGTATCCGAAAGAGACGATGCCCACCTGCACCCACCTCGTTCCCAAAAGTACCATCAGGGGGCCACCGGAGTCACCCTGGAAGCGAGGATATATATATTATATATATATATATATACATAACATTAAAACAAAAAACCTTTTTAAATTTAGTTTCGGTTTTAAAAGACAAAGACTAAAATGAACTACAGACTACTGTAGGTACTTAATATATTTCATCCTTCCCTTTTTCATGTCTAGAGAAACTTATGCAACTTTGCAGGTCAACCAATAATTGCAGCTGTGCGGTATAACGCGACAACGGGCTCAAAAATTATAAAAGGCACAAGAAGATAAATTTCATTGGATTATTGGTGTAAAAGTGTGTAGATAACTTTTTTGTGTTCTTCGTAGCCTGTTTGTCTGTGTCCGTTTTGTGATGACGATGTTGCACACACACAAACACACGCACATATATATATATATATAACCCTTGGAGGGGACATCAATAGTCACGTGGGTAGTGGATGCCTTTTTCCTACTCCCAGGGAGTAAACACCGATTAAGTGAGCCGACGCTGGTTCCGCATGATTATGATCGTATTGATAAACATCCACTGGTTGGCTGTCCTTTAGTCCATGCTTAAACATTACTTTCGTCCAGCAAACCATGATTTGCTGACTGGACTGTGACGTGTCTCCTACCATGTCTCATTCTTGGAAATCTTTTTTTCCGTACTTTGCTAACAAAAGGCGATTTGCCTTTCGCATTGAAAAAAGGATTCCAAGCAATCCCGAAACATTTTAATGCTTATTTGTGCTTCCTTAACGTTAAATTATTTTTATAAGGGTGGATTACTCACCTCGCAGGCATCCACGCCCCCTAGCGGGGAACCAGCGCAGATCATGTCCGTGGTGATTCCAAAGGCCAGAGATTGGGTATGCAGGTTCTGATAGAAGTTCCGACAGTGGCCGAGCGGTGTGATCTGCACCGTTGCTTCTCTCAGGATATCGCTGCTTGCCCCACCTGTCGGGAACAAAAGGTACTAAATCACTGTTCAAAATGGAAGCTCTCTAGTTGTGAACCAAAAAAATTATTACAAGTAGAGGGTAGAAAATAGTCTTCTTAGGTCGCAGAAAAAGTACCTATATCTATGCAGTGGAGAAAAACTATAGGTGAAAATTAGTGGGCGGCACTCGTCACATGGCGACTAAAGTAGTAAAAGTGGAGATTAAAAAATGTGTTAAGAATCGCTGCTCCTGCATGGTCACTTTTTGGCCCATTCTACTGTAATCCCCGCCTTTTTGTGTGTGTGTGTCTGAACAAATCACCTTTTTTTGTTTCTCCCTTGGAAACATGCCAATACTGAACACGTGCTTCGCCGAAAATCTTCTGCCTTATTTCAACGTTTCAACCCTTCAGCATCCTGTATATTCTTTAATTATGTCAAAAGTTCTAAAACATTTTAGCAATCAGCCTGACAATCTGCATATTTTTTGTTTTATTTCAGTAATTAATTTGTTTTTTAAACAATTTTGGAGTTCGTTTTTAATTCTTATTTGCAATTTTAAAAAGTGACTACTACCTTCAAAAAGTGGCCACCAACAAAACTGAGTCTATCGGCCATTGGCTACTAAACAAATTCCCCAGGTTACTCCTATAGAGAAAACATATCTATATTTTTCTACTCACGGTAGCTGGTGAGTCCCCATCCCAGGACTGTGGCATTCGTCCGGGCTGTCACCGACTTCAGATCCAATGTGTCCGGCAGGCAGACGACCGCTGCTCCCGGATGGTCACCGTCCAGAGTGATGACCGCAACGTCGTGATAGTGCACCTGTCGCACGTATTGACCGTGGATGTGGACCGCGGTCACTGCGTAGAGACTGGAATCGCTGTCCAGTTGGTCGGATGACTTGCGGTTGGAGCCTACCACGACGAACAACACGTCTTTGGACCTGCGTGAATACAACAGAAGAATAAAGGATTTACATTACTCTGTTATTATTATTTGTAATAAAGAGAGATAAGTAGTTTTTTTTTAAAGGTTTGCATGCACTCACATTTGTTAATCAATAATTTATTTTCAAAAATGAAAAATATTGCTTCCTTTTAATAAAAGAAAAAAATACACAAAGGGATGATTCATAAATGATGTCACTCTTCGAGGGGGGAGCGGGGGTTCGTGAAATTGTGACAAAATGTGACAGGGGAGGGGGTGACAAGAAGTGTGACATCCCTGCTTATGCAACATAGCGTGACGCGTGACGGGTTCGTTGAATTGTGACATTTTGTGACAAAGGGGGGAGGGGGTCAAATATGTGAGAAAAAAGCGTGACATCATTTATGAAGTGTCCCGAAGACAATTTTTTAAAACTTTAAAATTTCTTTAGTTTTGCTCATATTTCAAAACTTTATTAGTTTCGTTATCCAAATGATCACATTCACTCGAAACACAAGATCTGCAGCGCTATCCAGGTTGCTCTGTCCCACTTGTCGAACTCTGAAACTGCCACCCACCCCTCAACAGTATCATCACGTGCTTTCCTGAAGCAGATAGATCTCTGCATCGTCCTTACTGGAATGCCAACTTACAAAGGTCGGGGTTTTCCATCGAAGCAGTGTGCTGCCGTCAGGACATGCCTCCCGGAGATAAGGGCGCCACCACACAGGAATCGCCGCACACCCCTCCATTCGACGTGGATAGACACCTGGAAAAAAAGGTTTTACAGCCTATATTACACATTAGGGAAAATATGTGTAAAAGAAATAATTTTAAAAAAGTAAGGGATTGCGTTTGATTGGGTACTGGAATGTAGCAAATTTCTTATGCCAGGGCAGTTATGTAAGCAACCAACTAGGACTTAACAAAACTACTCTGGAATAACCGGAAATGAACTTAGTTTCTTGCCAAATCACGAAAATGCATTAGTTTGTCTCCAAGTTGGAGACAAATCGCCAAAAAATGCCGTCTGTTGACTATTTATAATAGCAAAATCACCAAAATTTTATCGTTTTTGGTCATCGTCCTATCATCAAATTTCTTTCCTCAATTCGTCAAACTGTTCTCAGTATTGTCAACAAATTTCTCGCCTAGTGGCCGAAAGACATCGTTTGCTACCAAATTGCCGCAAAGTACCCAAAAAATATCGGCATGTTTGTCGCCAAAGTACGTCACGAATAGCAACAACGAAAGGAAAAATATCTCACTTACCATCCAAGGCCACTTGTTGCTGTCTTTTACTTTCTCGCCACCCAGGACAAATCCTGTGAAACTGGCAGAACCACCAGCTTGAGGTTCGTTTTTTCTCGTCTGGCCACAACCTGTGCGACAGATGGTTACATTTTACCAGAAAGTCGAATCTTCGAGAAACACAAGAGTAGCCGCAAAAGAAGATTCACCAACTCACTCATGTGGCTGAGTTTGTGAAACTGCCAGGTTATGGGGAACGGGGGTTAAAAAGTATGTATGTTTTCTCAGAGAATACAGTACTGTACTTGTATGTACTGTACGCTTGTGAATACTGTTTCACTCTCAGTGGACTGTAGTTTTCATTAACACAACACTAAATTTTTAACTCATAACTCAGATTTTAGTTTAATCACATATTTATTTATGCGCCATCTCTCTGCGGCGGCTTCTCCAACACTGCCCTCTCAAGCTTACAGACTCTCTTCTGCGGCGTCAACGCGCATGCGTCAACATACCGCCCGGCATTGAAATGTTTACATTCAATCACCATAATGCAATAATTCTTATATTAAAACACACAGAAGTATTCGACATATGACAATTATATAATATAAAATACACAATACACATTTCAATTGCAATAGTTAAAATAAACTTACACACAATTTTTACAATGTTAAACAGACACTAATTTGCAAACAAATATTGAACGGTTTGGTTTGTTACTCTGATAAAGGCAATATGCATACCTTTGATATAGACCTTTTAAAAGTTCCATATTGTGTCTTTACCAGGACAACTCGAACCCTTTTGTCCTTACCCTTAAATACTTCTAATATTCTACCCATTACCCATTTATGAGTAGGCAAATTATCTTCAATTAGTAAAACCAAATCTCCTATTTTAACATTATCCTTCTCGAATCTCCACTTGCTGCGTTGCTGTAAATTATTCAGATAGGAACGGTGCCATTTTCTCCATATCAACTGAACAAGCTTTGTTACCCTCTGCCATTTAGACAGTGTATTTTCTCTCAAATTACTCAAGTCCGGTTCAATAATGGAAGTCATCGATCTGCCAAGGAGAAAATGCGCCGGTGTTAGAACTTCTAAATCATCTGCATCCGCAGACAATGGGCACAGCGGTCGCGAATTTAAAATACTTTCAATTTGCGTAATTGTCGTAAGAAATTCTTCATACGTCAATCTCGCATTGCAAACAACTCTCTTTAGATGATATTTTACAAATTTCACAGCCGCCTCCCACAAACCCCCAAAGTTCGGCGCTCTTGGCGGAATAAATTTCCATTTTATGCCTTCGGCAGATAAATAGCTCGACAATTTCTCGTTAGGTTTTCTAACCATGTCAATGAATGATTTTAGTTCCTTATTGGCACCGACGAAATTCTTTGCATTGTCCGAAAATAATTTCGCGCACTTGCCTCTGCGGGCAATAAATCTCTTTAACGCAGCAACGAAAGATTCGGAAGTCAGATCAGCAACAATTTCTAAGTGCACTGCCTTTGAAACAAAACATATAAACGAACAAATATACACCTTTTGCTCGATATTTTTTCTTTGATGTTTATACTTGATCAGAAAAGGACCACAGAGGTCCACACCAGTACAATTGAACGGGAAGTCAGGATTTATCCGTTCACGAGGTAAGTCACCCATGATTTGTTTTGAAGGTATGGGTTTAGCTCTGAAACAAGCAATGAAATTATGCACAATTTTCCTGCATATTGAACGACCACTTAAGGGCCAAAATTTCTCTCTCACAAGATTAAGTAATGCCGATGGGCCAACATGTAAATATTTCAAATGGTACGATAAAACAATTATTGCAGTAAGATTACTCTCTTTTGGAAGAATTGCAGGATGTTTGTTACTAAAATTAAGATTGCTATTACCTAGACGGCCACCCACACGCAATATGCCATCAGAATCCAAGAAAGGATTTAAATTTTTTAATTTACTACCTGGAGACACCTTTCCCATTTTTTTCAAGTCCCGCACATCAGAAGAAAAGAACTCTAGTTGAATTTGGCTTAACGGGTAGTTTTCGGCATGCTGAAGCTCCTGAACTTGAAGAGGTCCAGACCCCCTCTCCAATGGTTCCCTCAATTTCTTTACAAATCTGAAAATATAACTAAAAATTCGAATTATAAACATATAATTATTTTTCAAACTTATAATACTATCTAAAAAGCTTTTCACAGTAATGGTGAACACAGGAAACTGATTCTCCTCGTTATCAATTTTAGAGTTTTTAAGTTCCTTGTAAAACTCTTCATCAGTTTCGGGAACAGTAACAGTACTGTTTGGGTAATGGTTGTCTGCCAGAAACGCAGGTCCGTTGAACCACAGGGAATTGCCCTTAAATTTGACAGGATCTGCTCCTGGGGAGATAAAGTCGGCTGGATTTTTTTCCCGATGGTACATGGTACCAATGAGCTGTTGACGTTAGTTCCGGGATCGTTGCTACTCTTTTTTTTTACAAAGGTTTTTAATGATAGTGGATCTCTTTTTATCCAGGCTAACACTATCAGGGAATCACTCCAGCAAAACATCTCAGTCACTCTTAGTTTTAAGGCTGACGTAATTCTTTTTATTAATCTAGATAATAAGACTGCAGCACTTAATTCCAGTTTTGGAATAGTAAGGGGAGTTTTGATAGGAGCTACTCTTGACTTGCTCGCGACTAATTTCACTTTTGTTTCACCCAACGAATTCCATGACTTGAAAATACACTACAGCCCCAAAAAACATCGTTCCGAAGCATCGCAAAACGCATGAAGCTCAATAGATATGGCTTTCTCTATCACTATGCATCTATCAATTTCTACATTTTGAATGTTTTTCAGGTTTGCTAGAAACTGACTCCACTCTAAAGATTCGGAAACTGGAAGTGGCTCATGCCAATCTAGCTTTAACTTCCATAATTGCTGCATAAGGATTTTGGCCTTGGCAATGACAGGCCCAATCAGTCCCAAAGGATCAAAGATTCGTGCTATTACAGACAACACGCTTCTTTTGGTATGGACACTATGGACGTCTACGTCGATTTGGAATGCAAAACAGTCCTTACTTGGCCGCCACATAACTCCTAGTGTTTTTTTTTTCGTCATTGTTTGAGAATTCATAATTCTCACTTCCGTTAGATCCAAATTCGGGATGGTTTGCAGACCACTTATGCAAAGTCATTCCAGCACTCGCGAGAATACCGATCAATTCGCGCTTCAATTCTTTTGCTTCTTCCAAGGTGGGCGCGCCACATAGACCATCGTCCATGTAAAAGTTATCTCGAATCACTGGTGCGGCTAATGGGAACTGGTTTTCCTCATCTCTAGATAACTGCAGTAATGTTCTCATTGCCAAAAAGGGTGCAGATACAGTTCCGTACGTCACTGTATTTAATTGAAATGTTTTTATTGGACCACTCGCATGATCCTTCCACAAAATTTTTTGCAAGTTGTGTTGACTTGGGTGCACTAGTATCATCCGGTACATCTTCTGTATATCCGCAGTTTAAAACAAAATTATACTGTCTAAAATTTATAATTATAGAAAAAAGGTCTTTCTGAATTACACCTCCGTTGTATTGGATAGCGTTCAAGGAAATCTCATTCGTGGTCAAACTAGAGCAGTTAAAGACCACTCTCAACGGTGTACTACTTTTCTCAGGTTTATATACGCCGTGATGTGGCATATAGTAATTACCTTCACTTTCCTTATCATTTGACATCTCAGTCATGTGTCCCCAAATTTCCGTATTCCTCAATAAAGCCTTTTTATAGTTTTTTATAATCAGTGTCTTTTTTTAATTTATACCACAATGAAATTTAATCGCCTGAGAGCAATGTCCCTAGATTTTCCTAAACATAAAGGTTCTTCCTTAAGTGGCATTGTTACAACATATCTGCCGTTTTCGTCTCTGAAATGTGTCCGCGCAAAATGTTCTTCGCATATCGTTTCCCCGCTACTCTTTGTATTTACAAATTCTACGTTCTCAACCTCCCAAAATCTCTCTAACATTTCATTTAAACCATCCTCAACAATTAAACCGCAATGAATTTTTGTCTCACTCGATTCGTTTAAACTTCCGCTCACGACGTAACCAAAAATCGTATTTTGCAAAAGCAACTGGGATTCATGCAAATAGATTTGTCCCGAACGCAATAAATCATAAAAAATCTCCGCGCCTAATAATAGTCAATTTTACTTGGAACATAAAACCTTTCATCTGCTAATTTAATTGAGTCTGGAATATTTATATTTACATTGAGTAATTTTGATGGCGTAAATCTATTATTTTTTTACTACCAACAACGTTAATTCTCTCTCATAACTCTTATCTTGATTGGCAATGGAAGTAGTAACACAGCGGCTGACAGCTCTCGTCGATTCATCTAAACACGATATTTCAGCATTTATTCTTTCGCCTTTTAACTGCAATTTATCTAAACAATTTTTCGTGACTAATGACGCCTGTGACCGACGTCTAGTAAACATCGAACGTCCTGCCATTCCGAAACCTATTTTTTATATAACACCGTACTGTGCTTAGTAAAACACTCTTTGCTTTAGTTTTTGTTTTTTCGTAATGATTGGCCTTGGCGACGCCACAATTCTGGTCTCCGCTGTTTCATTGAGAGCGATGATTCATTTGTTACTGAGGCAGATGTTTGTTTTAATTCTCTGGAAAATGTAAGAGTTTATTATGCGTTTCTTACAGAAACAGTTTTTTGCGCGCATTTTGACGCCATACAATTCTCGGACAGGCACTTAAAGCAGAGATTGTTAGCTTTTACAAATTCTACCCTTTCACTAACGGAGAGGTTTTTAAATTTTGTACACGAATATAGGGGATGGGAAATTCCTCAGATTTACAAAGATTACACTTAGAATTTTTTACCTCAGATAAAAACACATTAGAGAGTCCTTTGTTTTTGAAACGAGACTCTTTCAGATTTAGCATATTATTCACATCTGTTTTAGTTTTCACATTAGCGATAGAAAAATATCGCATTCTCGACCCAACTGTTGTGGTTTGAAGAAAGATTCTCCTTGTTTAATACCAATATGCCTCATTAATTCACGGTCGAGCGAATTAAACAATCTGTCCGATACGATCAGTTCACATACGGATTTAAAATCATTAACCTGTCGTAACTCGCAATAATACTCAAATGATGCACTCAAACGCGATGCAAATTGCGCATAATTTCACCTGGCATTTTTTGCGCTCTGTTAAAATTATTTATGCATTCCCTCGGCGTTGGTTGAAATTGTTTTAAAACTATCTCTTAAGTTTATCGTAATTACTCATATCCTCTTCCGATACATAAACCATTAAATTTCTTGCTTTTTCGTCAAGAATATTCAAAAGAATTTCCGATTTTAGCTCTTGCGGAACACATTTCGTTTTAAAAGCTTTCTCAAGAGATTGAAAAAACAAATTAAACGACTCTGCACGTTTAGGTACGGAAATGGTCAATGTTTTTACACTTTTTATTAAATTCTCTAAACTATTATTTGAGGACTCTAGCGCTGTATTTAATTCTGGTTTAGACTGATCATGCCCAGATTCCTTGCGAACATTCGCTAACTCTATTTCCTTATCCATCTGCGCAAGTTTAAGTCGTTCCATCTCTAACTTAAATTCATTATTTAATCTTTGCCTCTCTAATTCGTCAGTTTTATTTTTTCTTTCCTCTAAAACCCTTCCACAATATTTTGGACTATCTCTGGCTTATTTTTAAAAATGTCACTTTCTTCTATTAATTGTTTAAGATCTAGTACTCTAGCCCCTTCCGGAACTTCTAACCCTAATTCTTCGCGACAAACTTGAGTTCGTCTTTTCTAAGTTTTTGAATAATACTCATTTTAACAGAAATAATATGACATCAAGGGAAATTGCTCTCACCTCTATTATTGGTATCCAATGACGTTAATTAATCCTATCCAGTATATAATCACTTGTAATGAAAGGAATCACTTGTGTAGAACACTATCACACTGAAGACAAAATAATCTTCAGGTCCCTGGCTCCGGCTCCCTAGGACCACTTATGTTTCACTCTCAGTGGACTGAGTTTTCATTAACACAACACAAAATTTTAACTCATAACTCAGATTTTAGTTTAATCACATATTTATTTATGCGCCATCTCTCTGCGGCGGCTTCTCCAACACTGCCCTCTCAAGCTTACAGACTCTCTTCTGCGGCGTCAACGCGCATGCGTCAACAAATTACAAAAGAGAATAAACTGCCCAACCACCCTTAAACAAAGGTCGGCGCTCTTGGCGGAATAAATTTCCATTTTATGCCTTCGGCAGATAAATAGCTCGACAATTTCTCGTTAGGTTTTCTAACCATGTCAATGAATGATTTTAGTTCCTTATTGGCACCGACGAAATTCTTTGCATTGTCCGAAAATAATTTCGCGCACTTGCCTCTGCGGGCAATAAATCTCTTTAACGCAGCAACGAAAGATTCGGAAGTCAGATCAGCAACAATTTCTAAGTGCACTGCCTTTGAAACAAAACATATAAACGAACAAATATACACCTTTTGCTCGATATTTTTTCTTTGATGTTTATACTTGATCAGAAAAGGACCACAGAGGTCCACACCAGTACAATTGAACGGGAAGTCAGGATTTATCCGTTCACGAGGTAAGTCACCCATGATTTGTTTTGAAGGTATGGGTTTAGCTCTGAAACAAGCAATGAAATTATGCACAATTTTCCTGCATATTGAACGACCACTTAAGGGCCAAAATTTCTCTCTCACAAGATTAAGTAATGCCGATGGGCCAACATGTAAATATTTCAAATGGTACGATAAAACAATTATTGCAGTAAGATTACTCTCTTTTGGAAGAATTGCAGGATGTTTGTTACTAAAATTAAGATTGCTATTACCTAGACGGCCACCCACACGCAATATGCCATCAGAATCCAAGAAAGGATTTAAATTTTTTAATTTACTACCTGGAGACACCTTTCCCATTTTTTTCAAGTCCCGCACATCAGAAGAAAAGAACTCTAGTTGAATTTGGCTTAACAGGTAGTTTTCGGCATGCTGAAGCTCCTGAACTTGAAGAGGTCCAGACGCCCTCTCCAATGGTTCCCTCAATTTCTTTACAAATCTGAAAATATAACTAAAAATTCGAATTATAAACATATAATTATTTTTCAAACTTATAATACTATCTAAAAAGCTTTTCACAGTAATGGTGAACACAGGAAACTGATTCTCCTCGTTATCAATTTTAGAGTTTTTAAGTTCCTTGTAAAACTCTTCATCAGTTTCGGGAACAGTAACAGTACTGTTTGGGTAATGGTTGTCTGCCAGAAACGCAGGTCCGTTGAACCACATGGAATTGCCCTTAAATTTGACAGGATCTGCTCCTCGGGAGATAAAGTCGGCTGGATTTTGTTCCGATGGTACATGGTACCAATGAGCTGTTGACGTTAGTTCCTGGATCGTTGCTACTCTGTTTTTTACAAAGGTTTTTAATGATAGTGGATCTCTTTTTATCCAGGCTAACACTATCATGGAATCACTCCAGCAAAACATCTCAGTCACTCTTAGTTTTAAGGCTGACGTAATTCTTTTTATTAATCTAGATAATAAGACTGCAGCACTTAATTCCAGTTTTGGAATAGTAAGGGGAGTTTTGATAGGAGCTACTCTTGACTTGCTCGCGACTAATTTCACTTTTGTTTCACCCAACGAATTCCATGACTTGCAATACACTACAGCTCCAAAACATCGTTCCGAAGCATCGCAAAACGCATGAAGCTCAATAGATATGGCTTTCTCTATCACTATGCATCTATCAATTTCTACATTTTGAATGTATTTCAGGTTTGCTAGAAACTGACTCCACTCTAAAGATTCGGAAACTGGAAGTGGCTCATGCCAATCTAGCTTTAACTTCCATAATTGCTGCATAAGGATTTTGGCCTTGGCAATGACAGGCCCAATCAGTCCCAAAGGATCAAAGATTCGTGCTATTACAGACAACACGCTTCTTTTGGTATGGACACTATGGACGTCTACGTCGATTTGGAATGCAAAACAGTCCTTACTTGGCCGCCACATAACTCCTAGTGTTTTTATTTCGTCATTGTTTGAGAATTCATAATTCTCACTTCCGTTAGATCCAAGTTCGGGATGGTTTGCAGACCACTTATGCAAAGTCATTCCAGCACTCGCGAGAATACCGATCAATTCGCGCTTCAATTCTTTTGCTTCTTCCAAGGTGGGCGCGCCACATAGACCATCGTCCATGTAAAAGTTATCTCGAATCACTGGTGCGGCTAATGGGAACTGGTTTTCCTCATCTCTAGATAACTGCAGTAATGTTCTCATTGCCAAAAAGGGTGCAGATACAGTTCCGTACGTCACTGTATTTAATTGAAATGTTTTTATTGGACCACTCGCATGATCCTTCCACAAAATTTTTTGCAAGTTGTGTTGACTTGGGTGCACTAGTATCATCCGGTACATCTTCTGTATATCCGCAGTTAAAGCAAAATTATACTGTCTAAAATTTATAATTATAGAAAAAAGGTCTTTCTGAATTACACCTCCGTTGTATTGGATAGCGTTCAAGGAAATCTCATTCGTGGTCAAACTAGAGCAGTTAAAGACCACTCTCAACGGTGTACTACTTTTCTCAGGTTTATATACGCCGTGATGTGGCATATAGTAATTACCTTCACTTTCCTTATCATTTGACATCTCAGTCATGTGTCCTAAATTTCCGTATTCCTCAATAAAGCCTTTATATAGTTTTTGATAATCAGTGTCTTTTTCTAATTTATACCACAATGAATTCAATCGCCTGAGAGCAATGTCCCTAGATTTTCCTAAACATAAAGGTTCTTCCTTAAGTGGCATTGTTACAACATATCTGCCGTTTTCGTCTCTGAAATGTGTCCGCGCAAAATGTTCTTCGCATATCGTTTCCTCGCTACTCTTTGTATTTACAAATTCTACGTTCTCAACCTCCCAAAATCTCTCTAACATTTCATTTAAACCATCCTCAACAATTAAACCGCAATGAATTTTTGTCTCACCGATTCGTTTAAACTTCCGCTCACGACGTAACCAAAAATCGTATTTTGCAAAAGCAACTGGGATTCATGCAAATAGATTTGTCCCGAACGCAATAAATCATAAAAAATCTCCGCGCCTAATAATATGTCAATTTTACTTGGAACATAAAACCTTTCATCTGCTAATTTAATTGAGTCTGGAATATTTATATTTACATTGAGTAATTTTGATGGCGTAAAATCTATTATTTTTTTTACTACCAACAACGTTAATTCTCTCTCATAACTCTTATCTTGATTGGCAATGGAAGTAGTAACACAGCGGCTGACAGCTCTCGTCGATTCATCTAAACACGATATTTCAGCATTTATTCTTTCGCCTTTTAACTGCAATTTATCTAAACAATTTTTCGTGACTAATGACGCCTGTGAACCGACGTCTAGTAAACATCGAACGTCCTGCCATTCCGAAAACCTATTTTTTATATAACACCGTACTGTGCTTAGTAAAACACTCTTTGCTTTAGTTTTTGTTTTTTCGTAATGATTGGCCTTGGCCGACGCCACAATTCTGGTCTCCGCTGTTTCATTTGAGAGCGATGATTCATTTGTTACTGAGGCAGATGTTTGTTTTAATTCTCTGGGAAAATGTAAGAGTTTATTATGCGGTTTCTTACAGAAACAGTTTTTTGCGCGGCATTTTGACGCCATACAATTCTCGGACAGGCACTTAAAGCAGAGATTGTTAGCTTTACAAATTCTACCCTTTCACTAACGGAGAGGTTTTTAAATTTTGTACACGAATATAGGGGATGGGGAAATTCCTCAGATTTACAAAGATTACACTTAGAATTTTTTACCTCAGATAAAAACACATTAGAGAGTCCTTTGTTTTTGAAACGAGACTCTTTCAGATTTAGCATATTATTCACATCTGTTTTAGTTTTCACATTAGCGGATAGAAAAATATCGCATTCTCGACCCAACTGTTGTGGTTTGAAGAAAGATTCTCCTTGTTTAATACCAATATGCCTCATTAATTCACGGTCGAGCGAATTAAACAATCTGTCCGATACGATCAGTTCACATACGGATTTAAAATCATTAACCTGTCGTAACTCGCAATAATACTCAAATGATGCACTCAAACGCGATGCAAATTGCGCATAATTTTCACCTGGCATTTTTTGCGCTCTGTTAAAATTATTTATGCATTCCCTCGGCGTTGGTTGAAATTGTTTTAAAACTATCTCTTTAAGTTTATCGTAATTACTCATATCCTCTTCCGATACATAAACCATTAAATTTCTTGCTTTTTCGTCAAGAATATTCAAAAGAATTTCCGATTTTAGCTCTTGCGGAACACATTTCGTTTTAAAAGCTTTCTCAAGAGATTGAAAAAACAAATTAAACGACTCTGCACGTTTAGGTACGGAAATGGTCAATGTTTTTACACTTTTTATTAAATTCTCTAAACTATTATTTGAGGACTCTAGCGCTGTATTTAATTCTGGTTTAGACTGATCATGCCCAGATTCCTTGCGAACATTCGCTAACTCTATTTCCTTATCCATCTGCGCAAGTTTAAGTCGTTCCATCTCTAACTTAAATTCATTATTTAATCTTTGCCTCTCTAATTCGTCAGTTTTATTTTTTCTTTCCTCTAAAACCCCTTCCACAATATTTTGGACTATCTCTGGCTTATTTTTAAAAATGTCACTTTCTTCTATTAATTGTTTAAGATCTAGTACTCTAGCCCCTTCCGGAACTTCTAACCCTAATTCTTCCGCGACAAACTTGAGTTCGTCTTTTCTAAGTTTTTGAATAATACTCATTTTAACAGAAATAATATGACATCAAGGGAAATTGCTCTCACCTCTATTATTGGTATCCAATGACGTTAATTAATCCTATCCAGTATATAATCACTTGTAATGAAAGGAATCACTTGTGTAGAACACTATCACACTTGAAGACAAAATAATCTTCAGGTCCCTGGCCTCCGGCTCCCTAGGACCACTTATGTTTCACTCTCAGTGGACTGTAGTTTTCATTAACACAACACTAAATTTTTAACTCATAACTCAGATTTTAGTTTAATCACATATTTATTTATGCGCCATCTCTCTGCGGCGGCTTCTCCAACACTGCCCTCTCAAGCTTACAGACTCTCTTCTGCGGCGTCAACGCGCATGCGTCAACAAATACAAAAGAGAATAAACTGCCCAACCACCCTTAAACAAAGGAAACGTACTATGACGGCATAGAGCCTTGACTACAACTAAAGAATGCAGTGTACAGTAATTTACCTAATAAGGCAGACCTCAGAAACACATTTTATGAAGGCGTAAAACAGTCTATAATGAAAATTAACTAGTCGACTCTTCACAAACTTGCCACTTTTTTCATCCTGCCAGGGTGCGGCCGAATTATCCGGGATGACGGGTTATCGAGTGCCGAGTTTTCGGGATTGTACTGTGTATACATATGATGTTTACATTTATTAGGTCTACTATTAGATACTAAGATCTCTCATGGGCCATTCCAAGTGAAATCGTCCAGCCGAGACAAAGTTTGACACCCGAGGTCGGCCGATTTTGATGAAACTTGGTGAGATTGTTCTTCCTATAGATATAAGAACAACTGTAAAGTTTTATCTCAATATATTGATTAGTTTTTGAAATAGAACACTTTAAAGTTTTGCCACAAATTTGCAATTCGACGCTGATCGCAAATCAAGCAATTACGCATACTTCTACATTTCTTATCGTAAAACAGTATTTTTGAAGATAGAAGGTTAATTTTTTTTGCATTGTGTTCAGTATTCTTTTGTGAATAGAAATATAGCATTAGATTTGGGATTTAAAGGTATTAAAGCAACTTAAAAAATCTTTGAAGAACAAAATTGAGTTGCATTTACTACAATGACTGGCGTTCAGAAACTGCTCAATTGCATTAAGAACGTATCCTTCGATTTTAAAATTAATTATATCATTAGAAACTAGATTAAAAATGCTTCAAAGTGGTACATTGAAATTGACGGGGTTTGGACTTTTTATTGAGTTAGAGCTGATCAAAGTTATGCCTTTGAAAAGTACCAAAATCTATTGTTCCTAATAACTTCAATTTCCAAAAAAAAAAATAATATTGGCTGCTCTTATAATGTTGTTATATAGTGTATTTATTTATATATATATATACATATTGTTGTTTTGGCTTTCCACTAAAACCGAGTGAAATCATAAAATATTCTGAGATATATTTACAGCAAAAAATACGTCGTTCTTTTAGAAAATGCTTATGCTCTAGAAAGTTCTTCAAACAAGCATGAAACTAGGAAAATAAAACTGTATGTTTGGTTGTAACTGATCGAAGTTACAAAATCAGCCAGACCTTCTATAGTTCAAAATAATATACAATAATTGCATGAGAAAAGTTTTTTTAAAAATTACTCTTTTTTTCGTAGAATGTCATGTTTGTTAGATAAATTAAGATAAGAAAGTTATATATATATATATATGTTTTATTAGAATAATATTTAAGATGCCTATTATTGAAGTGATCACTACTCTTAAGATCGTAGATTGAAATTGTTATAAATTTCAATCAATGTATTAAATGGCTATGTCTCTTATTCAACAGGCTAAAACTAGGTTTCCTTTCAAGTTGGAACAGTTTTAACACTTCCCCTTGAAATTATTCCAGCTTTCATTAATATTCGGCGCTCTTGGCGGAATAAATTTCCATTTTATGCCTTCGGCAGATAAATAGCTCGACAATTTCTCGTTAGGTTTTCTAACCATGTCAATGAATGATTTTAGTTCCTTATTGGCACCGACGAAATTCTTTGCATTGTCCGAAAATAATTTCGCGCACTTGCCTCTGCGGGCAATAAATCTCTTTAACGCAGCAACGAAAGATTCGGAAGTCAGATCAGCAACAATTTCTAAGTGCACTGCCTTTGAAACAAAACATATAAACGAACAAATATACACCTTTTGCTCGATATTTTTTCTTTGATGTTTATACTTGATCAGAAAAGGACCACAGAGGTCCACACCAGTACAATTGAACGGGAAGTCAGGATTTATCCGTTCACGAGGTAAGTCACCCATGATTTGTTTTGAAGGTATGGGTTTAGCTCTGAAACAAGCAATGAAATTATGCACAATTTTCCTGCATATTGAACGACCACTTAAGGGCCAAAATTTCTCTCTCACAAGATTAAGTAATGCCGATGGGCCAACATGTAAATATTTCAAATGGTACGATAAAACAATTATTGCAGTAAGATTACTCTCTTTTGGAAGAATTGCAGGATGTTTGTTACTAAAATTAAGATTGCTATTACCTAGACGGCCACCCACACGCAATATGCCATCAGAATCCAAGAAAGGATTTAAATTTTTTAATTTACTACCTGGAGACACCTTTCCCATTTTTTTCAAGTCCCGCACATCAGAAGAAAAGAACTCTAGTTGAATTTGGCTTAACAGGTAGTTTTCGGCATGCTGAAGCTCCTGAACTTGAAGAGGTCCAGACGCCCTCTCCAATGGTTCCCTCAATTTCTTTACAAATCTGAAAATATAACTAAAAATTCGAATTATAAACATATAATTATTTTTCAAACTTATAATACTATCTAAAAAGCTTTTCACAGTAATGGTGAACACAGGAAACTGATTCTCCTCGTTATCAATTTTAGAGTTTTTAAGTTCCTTGTAAAACTCTTCATCAGTTTCGGGAACAGTAACAGTACTGTTTGGGTAATGGTTGTCTGCCAGAAACGCAGGTCCGTTGAACCACATGGAATTGCCCTTAAATTTGACAGGATCTGCTCCTCGGGAGATAAAGTCGGCTGGATTTTGTTCCGATGGTACATGGTACCAATGAGCTGTTGACGTTAGTTCCTGGATCGTTGCTACTCTGTTTTTTACAAAGGTTTTTAATGATAGTGGATCTCTTTTTATCCAGGCTAACACTATCATGGAATCACTCCAGCAAAACATCTCAGTCACTCTTAGTTTTAAGGCTGACGTAATTCTTTTTATTAATCTAGATAATAAGACTGCAGCACTTAATTCCAGTTTTGGAATAGTAAGGGGAGTTTTGATAGGAGCTACTCTTGACTTGCTCGCGACTAATTTCACTTTTGTTTCACCCAACGAATTCCATGACTTGCAATACACTACAGCTCCAAAACATCGTTCCGAAGCATCGCAAAACGCATGAAGCTCAATAGATATGGCTTTCTCTATCACTATGCATCTATCAATTTCTACATTTTGAATGTATTTCAGGTTTGCTAGAAACTGACTCCACTCTAAAGATTCGGAAACTGGAAGTGGCTCATGCCAATCTAGCTTTAACTTCCATAATTGCTGCATAAGGATTTTGGCCTTGGCAATGACAGGCCCAATCAGTCCCAAAGGATCAAAGATTCGTGCTATTACAGACAACACGCTTCTTTTGGTATGGACACTATGGACGTCTACGTCGATTTGGAATGCAAAACAGTCCTTACTTGGCCGCCACATAACTCCTAGTGTTTTTATTTCGTCATTGTTTGAGAATTCATAATTCTCACTTCCGTTAGATCCAAGTTCGGGATGGTTTGCAGACCACTTATGCAAAGTCATTCCAGCACTCGCGAGAATACCGATCAATTCGCGCTTCAATTCTTTTGCTTCTTCCAAGGTGGGCGCGCCACATAGACCATCGTCCATGTAAAAGTTATCTCGAATCACTGGTGCGGCTAATGGGAACTGGTTTTCCTCATCTCTAGATAACTGCAGTAATGTTCTCATTGCCAAAAAGGGTGCAGATACAGTTCCGTACGTCACTGTATTTAATTGAAATGTTTTTATTGGACCACTCGCATGATCCTTCCACAAAATTTTTTGCAAGTTGTGTTGACTTGGGTGCACTAGTATCATCCGGTACATCTTCTGTATATCCGCAGTTAAAGCAAAATTATACTGTCTAAAATTTATAATTATAGAAAAAAGGTCTTTCTGAATTACACCTCCGTTGTATTGGATAGCGTTCAAGGAAATCTCATTCGTGGTCAAACTAGAGCAGTTAAAGACCACTCTCAACGGTGTACTACTTTTCTCAGGTTTATATACGCCGTGATGTGGCATATAGTAATTACCTTCACTTTCCTTATCATTTGACATCTCAGTCATGTGTCCTAAATTTCCGTATTCCTCAATAAAGCCTTTATATAGTTTTTGATAATCAGTGTCTTTTTCTAATTTATACCACAATGAATTCAATCGCCTGAGAGCAATGTCCCTAGATTTTCCTAAACATAAAGGTTCTTCCTTAAGTGGCATTGTTACAACATATCTGCCGTTTTCGTCTCTGAAATGTGTCCGCGCAAAATGTTCTTCGCATATCGTTTCCTCGCTACTCTTTGTATTTACAAATTCTACGTTCTCAACCTCCCAAAATCTCTCTAACATTTCATTTAAACCATCCTCAACAATTAAACCGCAATGAATTTTTGTCTCACTCGATTCGTTTAAACTTCCGCTCACGACGTAACCAAAAATCGTATTTTGCAAAAGCAACTGGGATTCATGCAAATAGATTTGTCCCGAACGCAATAAATCATAAAAAATCTCCGCGCCTAATAATATGTCAATTTTACTTGGAACATAAAACCTTTCATCTGCTAATTTAATTGAGTCTGGAATATTTATATTTACATTGAGTAATTTTGATGGCGTAAAATCTATTATTTTTTTTACTACCAACAACGTTAATTCTCTCTCATAACTCTTATCTTGATTGGCAATGGAAGTAGTAACACAGCGGCTGACAGCTCTCGTCGATTCATCTAAACACGATATTTCAGCATTTATTCTTTCGCCTTTTAACTGCAATTTATCTAAACAATTTTTCGTGACTAATGACGCCTGTGAACCGACGTCTAGTAAACATCGAACGTCCTGCCATTCCGAAAACCTATTTTTTATATAACACCGTACTGTGCTTAGTAAAACACTCTTTGCTTTAGTTTTTGTTTTTTCGTAATGATTGGCCTTGGCCGACGCCACAATTCTGGTCTCCGCTGTTTCATTTGAGAGCGATGATTCATTTGTTACTGAGGCAGATGTTTGTTTTAATTCTCTGGGAAAATGTAAGAGTTTATTATGCGGTTTCTTACAGAAACAGTTTTTTGCGCGGCATTTTGACGCCATACAATTCTCGGACAGGCACTTAAAGCAGAGATTGTTAGCTTTTACAAATTCTACCCTTTCACTAACGGAGAGGTTTTTAAATTTTGTACACGAATATAGGGGATGGGGAAATTCCTCAGATTTACAAAGATTACACTTAGAATTTTTTACCTCAGATAAAAACACATTAGAGAGTCCTTTGTTTTTGAAACGAGACTCTTTCAGATTTAGCATATTATTCACATCTGTTTTAGTTTTCACATTAGCGGATAGAAAAATATCGCATTCTCGACCCAACTGTTGTGGTTTGAAGAAAGATTCTCCTTGTTTAATACCAATATGCCTCATTAATTCACGGTCGAGCGAATTAAACAATCTGTCCGATACGATCAGTTCACATACGGATTTAAAATCATTAACCTGTCGTAACTCGCAATAATACTCAAATGATGCACTCAAACGCGATGCAAATTGCGCATAATTTTCACCTGGCATTTTTTGCGCTCTGTTAAAATTATTTATGCATTCCCTCGGCGTTGGTTGAAATTGTTTTAAAACTATCTCTTTAAGTTTATCGTAATTACTCATATCCTCTTCCGATACATAAACCATTAAATTTCTTGCTTTTTCGTCAAGAATATTCAAAAGAATTTCCGATTTTAGCTCTTGCGGAACACATTTCGTTTTAAAAGCTTTCTCAAGAGATTGAAAAAACAAATTAAACGACTCTGCACGTTTAGGTACGGAAATGGTCAATGTTTTTACACTTTTTATTAAATTCTCTAAACTATTATTTGAGGACTCTAGCGCTGTATTTAATTCTGGTTTAGACTGATCATGCCCAGATTCCTTGCGAACATTCGCTAACTCTATTTCCTTATCCATCTGCGCAAGTTTAAGTCGTTCCATCTCTAACTTAAATTCATTATTTAATCTTTGCCTCTCTAATTCGTCAGTTTTATTTTTTCTTTCCTCTAAAACCCCTTCCACAATATTTTGGACTATCTCTGGCTTATTTTTAAAAATGTCACTTTCTTCTATTAATTGTTTAAGATCTAGTACTCTAGCCCCTTCCGGAACTTCTAACCCTAATTCTTCCGCGACAAACTTGAGTTCGTCTTTTCTAAGTTTTTGAATAATACTCATTTTAACAGAAATAATATGACATCAAGGGAAATTGCTCTCACCTCTATTATTGGTATCCAATGACGTTAATTAATCCTATCCAGTATATAATCACTTGTAATGAAAGGAATCACTTGTGTAGAACACTATCACACTTGAAGACAAAATAATCTTCAGGTCCCTGGCCTCCGGCTCCCTAGGACCACTTATGTTTCACTCTCAGTGGACTGTAGTTTTCATTAACACAACACTAAATTTTTAACTCATAACTCAGATTTTAGTTTAATCACATATTTATTTATGCGCCATCTCTCTGCGGCGGCTTCTCCAACACTGCCCTCTCAAGCTTACAGACTCTCTTCTGCGGCGTCAACGCGCATGCGTCAACAAATACAAAAGAGAATAAACTGCCCAACCACCCTTAAACAAAGGAAACGTACTATGACGGCATAGAGCCTTGACTACAACTAAAGAATGCAGTGTACAGTAATTTACCTAATAAGGCAGACCTCAGAAACACATTTTATGAAGGCGTAAAACAGTCTATAATGAAAATTAACTAGTCGACTCTTCACAAACTTGCCACTTTTTTCATCCTGCCAGGGTGCGGCCGAATTATCCGGGATGACGGGTTATCGAGTGCCGAGTTTTCGGGATTGTACTGTGTATACATATGATGTTTACATTTATTAGGTCTACTATTAGATACTAAGATCTCTCATGGGCCATTCCAAGTGAAATCGTCCAGCCGAGACAAAGTTTGACACCCGAGGTCGGCCGATTTTGATGAAACTTGGTGAGATTGTTCTTCCTATAGATATAAGAACAACTGTAAAGTTTTATCTCAATATATTGATTAGTTTTTGAAATAGAACACTTTAAAGTTTTGCCACAAATTTGCAATTCGACGCTGATCGCAAATCAAGCAATTACGCATACTTCTACATTTCTTATCGTAAAACAGTTATTTTTGAAGATAGAAGGTTAATTTTTTTTGCATTGTGTTCAGTATTCTTTTGTGAATAGAAATATAGCATTAGATTTGGGATTTAAAGGTATTAAAGCAACTTAAAAAATCTTTGAAGAACAAAATTGAGTTGCATTTACTACAATGACTGGCGTTCAGAAACTGCTCAATTGCATTAAGAACGTATCCTTCGATTTTAAAATTAATTATATCATTAGAAACTAGATTAAAAATGCTTCAAAGTGGTACATTGAAATTGACGGGGTTTGGACTTTTTATTGAGTTAGAGCTGATCAAAGTTATGCCTTTGAAAAGTACCAAAATCTATTGTTCCTAATAACTTCAATTTCCAAAAAAAAAAATAATATTGGCTGCTCTTATAATGTTGTTATATAGTGTATTTATTTATATATATATATACATATTGTTGTTTTGGCTTTCCACTAAAACCGAGTGAAATCATAAAATATTCTGAGATATATTTACAGCAAAAAATACGTCGTTCTTTTAGAAAATGCTTATGCTCTAGAAAGTTCTTCAAACAAGCATGAAACTAGGAAAATAAAACTGTATGTTTGGTTGTAACTGATCGAAGTTACAAAATCAGCCAGACCTTCTATAGTTCAAAATAATATACAATAATGCATGAGAAAAGTTTTTTTAAAAATTACTCTTTTTTTCGTAGAATGTCATGTTTGTTAGATAAATTAAGATAAGAAAGTTATATATATATATATATGTTTTATTAGAATAATATTTAAGATGCCTATTATTGAAGTGATCACTACTCTTAAGATCGTAGATTGAAATTGTTATAAATTTCAATCAATGTATTTAAATGGCTATGTCTCTTATTCAACAGGCTAAAACTAGGTTTCCTTTCAAGTTGGAACAGTTTTAACACTTCCCCTTGAAATTATTCCAGCTTTCATTAATATTCGGCGCTCTTGGCGGAATAAATTTCCATTTTATGCCTTCGGCAGATAAATAGCTCGACAATTTCTCGTTAGGTTTTCTAACCATGTCAATGAATGATTTTAGTTCCTTATTGGCACCGACGAAATTCTTTGCATTGTCCGAAAATAATTTCGCGCACTTGCCTCTGCGGGCAATAAATCTCTTTAACGCAGCAACGAAAGATTCGGAAGTCAGATCAGCAACAATTTCTAAGTGCACTGCCTTTGAAACAAAACATATAAACGAACAAATATACACCTTTTGCTCGATATTTTTTCTTTGATGTTTATACTTGATCAGAAAAGGACCACAGAGGTCCACACCAGTACAATTGAACGGGAAGTCAGGATTTATCCGTTCACGAGGTAAGTCACCCATGATTTGTTTTGAAGGTATGGGTTTAGCTCTGAAACAAGCAATGAAATTATGCACAATTTTCCTGCATATTGAACGACCACTTAAGGGCCAAAATTTCTCTCTCACAAGATTAAGTAATGCCGATGGGCCAACATGTAAATATTTCAAATGGTACGATAAAACAATTATTGCAGTAAGATTACTCTCTTTTGGAAGAATTGCAGGATGTTTGTTACTAAAATTAAGATTGCTATTACCTAGACGGCCACCCACACGCAATATGCCATCAGAATCCAAGAAAGGATTTAAATTTTTTAATTTACTACCTGGAGACACCTTTCCCATTTTTTTCAAGTCCCGCACATCAGAAGAAAAGAACTCTAGTTGAATTTGGCTTAACAGGTAGTTTTCGGCATGCTGAAGCTCCTGAACTTGAAGAGGTCCAGACGCCCTCTCCAATGGTTCCCTCAATTTCTTTACAAATCTGAAAATATAACTAAAAATTCGAATTATAAACATATAATTATTTTTCAAACTTATAATACTATCTAAAAAGCTTTTCACAGTAATGGTGAACACAGGAAACTGATTCTCCTCGTTATCAATTTTAGAGTTTTTAAGTTCCTTGTAAAACTCTTCATCAGTTTCGGGAACAGTAACAGTACTGTTTGGGTAATGGTTGTCTGCCAGAAACGCAGGTCCGTTGAACCACATGGAATTGCCCTTAAATTTGACAGGATCTGCTCCTCGGGAGATAAAGTCGGCTGGATTTTGTTCCGATGGTACATGGTACCAATGAGCTGTTGACGTTAGTTCCTGGATCGTTGCTACTCTGTTTTTTTACAAAGGTTTTTAATGATAGTGGATCTCTTTTTATCCAGGCTAACACTATCATGGAATCACTCCAGCAAAACATCTCAGTCACTCTTAGTTTTAAGGCTGACGTAATTCTTTTTATTAATCTAGATAATAAGACTGCAGCACTTAATTCCAGTTTTGGAATAGTAAGGGGAGTTTTGATAGGAGCTACTCTTGACTTGCTCGCGACTAATTTCACTTTTGTTTCACCCAACGAATTCCATGACTTGCAATACACTACAGCTCCAAAACATCGTTCCGAAGCATCGCAAAACGCATGAAGCTCAATAGATATGGCTTTCTCTATCACTATGCATCTATCAATTTCTACATTTTGAATGTATTTCAGGTTTGCTAGAAACTGACTCCACTCTAAAGATTCGGAAACTGGAAGTGGCTCATGCCAATCTAGCTTTAACTTCCATAATTGCTGCATAAGGATTTTGGCCTTGGCAATGACAGGCCCAATCAGTCCCAAAGGATCAAAGATTCGTGCTATTACAGACAACACGCTTCTTTTGGTATGGACACTATGGACGTCTACGTCGATTTGGAATGCAAAACAGTCCTTACTTGGCCGCCACATAACTCCTAGTGTTTTTATTTCGTCATTGTTTGAGAATTCATAATTCTCACTTCCGTTAGATCCAAGTTCGGGATGGTTTGCAGACCACTTATGCAAAGTCATTCCAGCACTCGCGAGAATACCGATCAATTCGCGCTTCAATTCTTTTGCTTCTTCCAAGGTGGGCGCGCCACATAGACCATCGTCCATGTAAAAGTTATCTCGAATCACTGGTGCGGCTAATGGGAACTGGTTTTCCTCATCTCTAGATAACTGCAGTAATGTTCTCATTGCCAAAAAGGGTGCAGATACAGTTCCGTACGTCACTGTATTTAATTGAAATGTTTTTATTGGACCACTCGCATGATCCTTCCACAAAATTTTTTGCAAGTTGTGTTGACTTGGGTGCACTAGTATCATCCGGTACATCTTCTGTATATCCGCAGTTAAAGCAAAATTATACTGTCTAAAATTTATAATTATAGAAAAAAGGTCTTTCTGAATTACACCTCCGTTGTATTGGATAGCGTTCAAGGAAATCTCATTCGTGGTCAAACTAGAGCAGTTAAAGACCACTCTCAACGGTGTACTACTTTTCTCAGGTTTATATACGCCGTGATGTGGCATATAGTAATTACCTTCACTTTCCTTATCATTTGACATCTCAGTCATGTGTCCTAAATTTCCGTATTCCTCAATAAAGCCTTTATATAGTTTTTGATAATCAGTGTCTTTTTCTAATTTATACCACAATGAATTCAATCGCCTGAGAGCAATGTCCCTAGATTTTCCTAAACATAAAGGTTCTTCCTTAAGTGGCATTGTTACAACATATCTGCCGTTTTCGTCTCTGAAATGTGTCCGCGCAAAATGTTCTTCGCATATCGTTTCCTCGCTACTCTTTGTATTTACAAATTCTACGTTCTCAACCTCCCAAAATCTCTCTAACATTTCATTTAAACCATCCTCAACAATTAAACCGCAATGAATTTTTGTCTCACTCGATTCGTTTAAACTTCCGCTCACGACGTAACCAAAAATCGTATTTTGCAAAAGCAACTGGGATTCATGCAAATAGATTTGTCCCGAACGCAATAAATCATAAAAAATCTCCGCGCCTAATAATATGTCAATTTTACTTGGAACATAAAACCTTTCATCTGCTAATTTAATTGAGTCTGGAATATTTATATTTACATTGAGTAATTTTGATGGCGTAAAATCTATTATTTTTTTTACTACCAACAACGTTAATTCTCTCTCATAACTCTTATCTTGATTGGCAATGGAAGTGGTAACACAGCGGCTGACAGCTCTCGTCGATTCATCTAAACACGATATTTCAGCATTTATTCTTTCGCCTTTTAACTGCAATTTATCTAAACAATTTTTCGTGACTAATGACGCCTGTGAACCGACGTCTAGTAAACATCGAACGTCCTGCCATTCCGAAAACCTATTTTTTATATAACACCGTACTGTGCTTAGTAAAACACTCTTTGCTTTAGTTTTTGTTTTTTCGTAATGATTGGCCTTGGCCGACGCCACAATTCTGGTCTCCGCTGTTTCATTTGAGAGCGATGATTCATTTGTTACTGAGGCAGATGTTTTGTTTTAATTCTCTGGGAAAATGTAAGAGTTTATTATGCGGTTTCTTACAGAAACAGTTTTTTGCGCGGCATTTTGACGCCATACAATTCTCGGACAGGCACTTAAAGCAGAGATTGTTAGCTTTTACAAATTCTACCCTTTCACTAACGGAGAGGTTTTTAAATTTTGTACACGAATATAGGGGATGGGGAAATTCCTCAGATTTACAAAGATTACACTTAGAATTTTTTACCTCAGATAAAAACACATTAGAGAGTCCTTTGTTTTTGAAACGAGACTCTTTCAGATTTAGCATATTATTCACATCTGTTTTAGTTTTCACATTAGCGGATAGAAAAATATCGCATTCTCGACCCAACTGTTGTGGTTTGAAGAAAGATTCTCCTTGTTTAATACCAATATGCCTCATTAATTCACGGTCGAGCGAATTAAAACAATCTGTCCGATACGATCAGTTCACATACGGATTTAAAATCATTAACCTGTCGTAACTCGCAATAATACTCAAATGATGCACTCAAACGCGATGCAAATTGCGCATAATTTTCACCTGGCATTTTTTGCGCTCTGTTAAAATTATTTATGCATTCCCTCGGCGTTGGTTGAAATTGTTTTAAAACTATCTCTTTAAGTTTATCGTAATTACTCATATCCTCTTCCGATACATAAACCATTAAATTTCTTGCTTTTTCGTCAAGAATATTCAAAAGAATTTCCGATTTTAGCTCTTGCGGAACACATTTCGTTTTAAAAGCTTTCTCAAGAGATTGAAAAAACAAATTAAACGACTCTGCACGTTTAGGTACGGAAATGGTCAATGTTTTTACACTTTTTATTAAATTCTCTAAACTATTATTTGAGGACTCTAGCGCTGTATTTAATTCTGGTTTAGACTGATCATGCCCAGATTCCTTGCGAACATTCGCTAACTCTATTTCCTTATCCATCTGCGCAAGTTTAAGTCGTTCCATCTCTAACTTAAATTCATTATTTAATCTTTGCCTCTCTAATTCGTCAGTTTTATTTTTTCTTTCCTCTAAAACCCCTTCCACAATATTTTGGACTATCTCTGGCTTATTTTTAAAAATGTCACTTTCTTCTATTAATTGTTTAAGATCTAGTACTCTAGCCCCTTCCGGAACTTCTAACCCTAATTCTTCCGCGACAAACTTGAGTTCGTCTTTTCTAAGTTTTTGAATAATACTCATTTTAACAGAAATAATATGACATCAAGGGAAATTGCTCTCACCTCTATTATTGGTATCCAATGACGTTAATTAATCCTATCCAGTATATAATCACTTGTAATGAAAGGAATCACTTGTGTAGAACACTATCACACTTGAAGACAAAATAATCTTCAGGTCCCTGGCCTCCGGCTCCCTAGGACCACTTATGTTTCACTCTCAGTGGACTGTAGTTTTCATTAACACAACACTAAATTTTTAACTCATAACTCAGATTTTAGTTTAATCACATATTATTTTATGCGCCATCTCTCTGCGGCGGCTTCTCCAACACTGCCCTCTCAAGCTTACAGACTCTCTTCTGCGGCGTCAACGCGCATGCGTCAACAAATACAAAAGAGAATAAACTGCCCAACCACCCTTAAACAAAGGAAACGTACTATGACGGCATAGAGCCTTGACTACAACTAAAGAATGCAGTGTACAGTAATTTACCTAATAAGGCAGACCTCAGAAACACATTTTATGAAGGCGTAAAACAGTCTATAATGAAAATTAACTAGTCGACTCTTCACAAACTTGCCACTTTTTTCATCCTGCCAGGGTGCGGCCGAATTATCCGGGATGACGGGTTATCGAGTGCCGAGTTTTCGGGATTGTACTGTGTATACATATGATGTTTACATTTATTAGGTCTACTATTAGATACTAAGATCTCTCATGGGCCATTCCAAGTGAAATCGTCCAGCCGAGACAAAGTTTGACACCCGAGGTCGGCCGATTTTGATGAAACTTGGTGAGATTGTTCTTCCTATAGATATAAGAACAACTGTAAAGTTTTATCTCAATATATTGATTAGTTTTTGAAATAGAACACTTTAAAGTTTTGCCACAAATTTGCAATTCGACGCTGATCGCAAATCAAGCAATTACGCATACTTCTACATTTCTTATCGTAAAACAGTTATTTTTGAAGATAGAAGGTTAATTTTTTTTGCATTGTGTTCAGTATTCTTTTGTGAATAGAAATATAGCATTAGATTTGGGATTTAAAGGTATTAAAGCAACTTAAAAAATCTTTGAAGAACAAAATTGAGTTGCATTTACTACAATGACTGGCGTTCAGAAACTGCTCAATTGCATTAAGAACGTATCCTTCGATTTTAAAATTAATTATATCATTAGAAACTAGATTAAAAATGCTTCAAAGTGGTACATTGAAATTGACGGGGTTTGGACTTTTTATTGAGTTAGAGCTGATCAAAGTTATGCCTTTGAAAAGTACCAAAATCTATTGTTCCTAATAACTTCAATTTCCAAAAAAAAAAATAATATTGGCTGCTCTTATAATGTTGTTATATAGTGTATTTATTTATATATATATATACATATTGTTGTTTTGGCTTTCCACTAAAACCGAGTGAAATCATAAAATATTCTGAGATATATTTACAGCAAAAAATACGTCGTTCTTTTAGAAAATGCTTATGCTCTAGAAAGTTCTTCAAACAAGCATGAAACTAGGAAAATAAAACTGTATGTTTGGTTGTAACTGATCGAAGTTACAAAATCAGCCAGACCTTCTATAGTTCAAATAATATACAATAATGCATGAGAAAAGTTTTTTTAAAAATTACTCTTTTTTTCGTAGAATGTCATGTTTGTTAGATAAATTAAGATAAGAAAGTTATATATATATATATATGTTTTATTAGAATAATATTTAAGATGCCTATTATTGAAGTGATCACTACTCTTAAGATCGTAGATTGAAATTGTTATAAATTTCAATCAATGTATTTAAATGGCTATGTCTCTTATTCAACAGGCTAAAACTAGGTTTCCTTTCAAGTTGGAACAGTTTTAACACTTCCCCTTGAAATTATTCCAGCTTTCATTAATATTCGGCGCTCTTGGCGGAATAAATTTCCATTTTATGCCTTCGGCAGATAAATAGCTCGACAATTTCTCGTTAGGTTTTCTAACCATGTCAATGAATGATTTTAGTTCCTTATTGGCACCGACGAAATTCTTTGCATTGTCCGAAAATAATTTCGCGCACTTGCCTCTGCGGGCAATAAATCTCTTTAACGCAGCAACGAAAGATTCGGAAGTCAGATCAGCAACAATTTCTAAGTGCACTGCCTTTGAAACAAAACATATAAACGAACAAATATACACCTTTTGCTCGATATTTTTTCTTTGATGTTTATACTTGATCAGAAAAGGACCACAGAGGTCCACACCAGTACAATTGAACGGGAAGTCAGGATTTATCCGTTCACGAGGTAAGTCACCCATGATTTGTTTTGAAGGTATGGGTTTAGCTCTGAAACAAGCAATGAAATTATGCACAATTTTCCTGCATATTGAACGACCACTTAAGGGCCAAAATTTCTCTCTCACAAGATTAAGTAATGCCGATGGGCCAACATGTAAATATTTCAAATGGTACGATAAAACAATTATTGCAGTAAGATTACTCTCTTTTGGAAGAATTGCAGGATGTTTGTTACTAAAATTAAGATTGCTATTACCTAGACGGCCACCCACACGCAATATGCCATCAGAATCCAAGAAAGGATTTAAATTTTTTAATTTACTACCTGGAGACACCTTTCCCATTTTTTTCAAGTCCCGCACATCAGAAGAAAAGAACTCTAGTTGAATTTGGCTTAACAGGTAGTTTTCGGCATGCTGAAGCTCCTGAACTTGAAGAGGTCCAGACGCCCTCTCCAATGGTTCCCTCAATTTCTTTACAAATCTGAAAATATAACTAAAAATTCGAATTATAAACATATAATTATTTTTCAAACTTATAATACTATCTAAAAAGCTTTTCACAGTAATGGTGAACACAGGAAACTGATTCTCCTCGTTATCAATTTTAGAGTTTTTAAGTTCCTTGTAAAACTCTTCATCAGTTTCGGGAACAGTAACAGTACTGTTTGGGTAATGGTTGTCTGCCAGAAACGCAGGTCCGTTGAACCACATGGAATTGCCCTTAAATTTGACAGGATCTGCTCCTCGGGAGATAAAGTCGGCTGGATTTTGTTCCGATGGTACATGGTACCAATGAGCTGTTGACGTTAGTTCCTGGATCGTTGCTACTCTGTTTTTTACAAAGGTTTTTAATGATAGTGGATCTCTTTTTATCCAGGCTAACACTATCATGGAATCACTCCAGCAAAACATCTCAGTCACTCTTAGTTTTAAGGCTGACGTAATTCTTTTTATTAATCTAGATAATAAGACTGCAGCACTTAATTCCAGTTTTGGAATAGTAAGGGGAGTTTTGATAGGAGCTACTCTTGACTTGCTCGCGACTAATTTCACTTTTGTTTCACCCAACGAATTCCATGACTTGCAATACACTACAGCTCCAAAACATCGTTCCGAAGCATCGCAAAACGCATGAAGCTCAATAGATATGGCTTTCTCTATCACTATGCATCTATCAATTTCTACATTTTGAATGTATTTCAGGTTTGCTAGAAACTGACTCCACTCTAAAGATTCGGAAACTGGAAGTGGCTCATGCCAATCTAGCTTTAACTTCCATAATTGCTGCATAAGGATTTTGGCCTTGGCAATGACAGGCCCAATCAGTCCCAAAGGATCAAAGATTCGTGCTATTACAGACAACACGCTTCTTTTGGTATGGACACTATGGACGTCTACGTCGATTTGGAATGCAAAACAGTCCTTACTTGGCCGCCACATAACTCCTAGTGTTTTTATTTCGTCATTGTTTGAGAATTCATAATTCTCACTTCCGTTAGATCCAAGTTCGGGATGGTTTGCAGACCACTTATGCAAAGTCATTCCAGCACTCGCGAGAATACCGATCAATTCGCGCTTCAATTCTTTTGCTTCTTCCAAGGTGGGCGCGCCACATAGACCATCGTCCATGTAAAAGTTATCTCGAATCACTGGTGCGGCTAATGGGAACTGGTTTTCCTCATCTCTAGATAACTGCAGTAATGTTCTCATTGCCAAAAAGGGTGCAGATACAGTTCCGTACGTCACTGTATTTAATTGAAATGTTTTTATTGGACCACTCGCATGATCCTTCCACAAAATTTTTTGCAAGTTGTGTTGACTTGGGTGCACTAGTATCATCCGGTACATCTTCTGTATATCCGCAGTTAAAGCAAAATTATACTGTCTAAAATTTATAATTATAGAAAAAAGGTCTTTCTGAATTACACCTCCGTTGTATTGGATAGCGTTCAAGGAAATCTCATTCGTGGTCAAACTAGAGCAGTTAAAGACCACTCTCAACGGTGTACTACTTTTCTCAGGTTTATATACGCCGTGATGTGGCATATAGTAATTACCTTCACTTTCCTTATCATTTGACATCTCAGTCATGTGTCCTAAATTTCCGTATTCCTCAATAAAGCCTTTATATAGTTTTTGATAATCAGTGTCTTTTTCTAATTTATACCACAATGAATTCAATCGCCTGAGAGCAATGTCCCTAGATTTTCCTAAACATAAAGGTTCTTCCTTAAGTGGCATTGTTACAACATATCTGCCGTTTTCGTCTCTGAAATGTGTCCGCGCAAAATGTTCTTCGCATATCGTTTCCTCGCTACTCTTTGTATTTACAAATTCTACGTTCTCAACCTCCCAAAATCTCTCTAACATTTCATTTAAACCATCCTCAACAATTAAACCGCAATGAATTTTTGTCTCACTCGATTCGTTTAAACTTCCGCTCACGACGTAACCAAAAATCGTATTTTGCAAAAGCAACTGGGATTCATGCAAATAGATTTGTCCCGAACGCAATAAATCATAAAAAATCTCCGCGCCTAATAATATGTCAATTTTACTTGGAACATAAAACCTTTCATCTGCTAATTTAATTGAGTCTGGAATATTTATATTTACATTGAGTAATTTTGATGGCGTAAAATCTATTATTTTTTTTACTACCAACAACGTTAATTCTCTCTCATAACTCTTATCTTGATTGGCAATGGAAGTAGTAACACAGCGGCTGACAGCTCTCGTCGATTCATCTAAACACGATATTTCAGCATTTATTCTTTCGCCTTTTAACTGCAATTTATCTAAACAATTTTTCGTGACTAATGACGCCTGTGAACCGACGTCTAGTAAACATCGAACGTCCTGCCATTCCGAAAACCTATTTTTTATATAACACCGTACTGTGCTTAGTAAAACACTCTTTGCTTTAGTTTTTGTTTTTTCGTAATGATTGGCCTTGGCCGACGCCACAATTCTGGTCTCCGCTGTTTCATTTGAGAGCGATGATTCATTTGTTACTGAGGCAGATGTTTGTTTTAATTCTCTGGGAAAATGTAAGAGTTTATTATGCGGTTTCTTACAGAAACAGTTTTTTGCGCGGCATTTTGACGCCATACAATTCTCGGACAGGCACTTAAAGCAGAGATTGTTAGCTTTTACAAATTCTACCCTTTCACTAACGGAGAGGTTTTTAAATTTTGTACACGAATATAGGGGATGGGGAAATTCCTCAGATTTACAAAGATTACACTTAGAATTTTTTACCTCAGATAAAAACACATTAGAGAGTCCTTTGTTTTTGAAACGAGACTCTTTCAGATTTAGCATATTATTCACATCTGTTTTAGTTTTCACATTAGCGGATAGAAAAATATCGCATTCTCGACCCAACTGTTGTGGTTTGAAGAAAGATTCTCCTTGTTTAATACCAATATGCCTCATTAATTCACGGTCGAGCGAATTAAACAATCTGTCCGATACGATCAGTTCACATACGGATTTAAAATCATTAACCTGTCGTAACTCGCAATAATACTCAAATGATGCACTCAAACGCGATGCAAATTGCGCATAATTTTCACCTGGCATTTTTTGCGCTCTGTTAAAATTATTTATGCATTCCCTCGGCGTTGGTTGAAATTGTTTTAAAACTATCTCTTTAAGTTTATCGTAATTACTCATATCCTCTTCCGATACATAAACCATTAAATTTCTTGCTTTTTCGTCAAGAATATTCAAAAGAATTTCCGATTTTAGCTCTTGCGGAACACATTTCGTTTTAAAAGCTTTCTCAAGAGATTGAAAAAACAAATTAAACGACTCTGCACGTTTAGGTACGGAAATGGTCAATGTTTTTACACTTTTTATTAAATTCTCTAAACTATTATTTGAGGACTCTAGCGCTGTATTTAATTCTGGTTTAGACTGATCATGCCCAGATTCCTTGCGAACATTCGCTAACTCTATTTCCTTATCCATCTGCGCAAGTTTAAGTCGTTCCATCTCTAACTTAAATTCATTATTTAATCTTTGCCTCTCTAATTCGTCAGTTTTATTTTTTCTTTCCTCTAAAACCCCTTCCACAATATTTTGGACTATCTCTGGCTTATTTTTAAAAATGTCACTTTCTTCTATTAATTGTTTAAGATCTAGTACTCTAGCCCCTTCCGGAACTTCTAACCCTAATTCTTCCGCGACAAACTTGAGTTCGTCTTTTCTAAGTTTTTGAATAATACTCATTTTAACAGAAATAATATGACATCAAGGGAAATTGCTCTCACCTCTATTATTGGTATCCAATGACGTTAATTAATCCTATCCAGTATATAATCACTTGTAATGAAAGGAATCACTTGTGTAGAACACTATCACACTTGAAGACAAAATAATCTTCAGGTCCCTGGCCTCCGGCTCCCTAGGACCACTTATGTTTCACTCTCAGTGGACTGTAGTTTTCATTAACACAACACTAAATTTTTAACTCATAACTCAGATTTTAGTTTAATCACATATTTATTTATGCGCCATCTCTCTGCGGCGGCTTCTCCAACACTGCCCTCTCAAGCTTACAGACTCTCTTCTGCGGCGTCAACGCGCATGCGTCAACAAATACAAAAGAGAATAAACTGCCCAACCACCCTTAAACAAAGGAAACGTACTATGACGGCATAGAGCCTTGACTACAACTAAAGAATGCAGTGTACAGTAATTTACCTAATAAGGCAGACCTCAGAAACACATTTTATGAAGGCGTAAAACAGTCTATAATGAAAATTAACTAGTCGACTCTTCACAAACTTGCCACTTTTTTCATCCTGCCAGGGTGCGGCCGAATTATCCGGGATGACGGGTTATCGAGTGCCGAGTTTTCGGGATTGTACTGTGTATACATATGATGTTTACATTTATTAGGTCTACTATTAGATACTAAGATCTCTCATGGGCCATTCCAAGTGAAATCGTCCAGCCGAGACAAAGTTTGACACCCGAGGTCGGCCGATTTTGATGAAACTTGGTGAGATTGTTCTTCCTATAGATATAAGAACAACTGTAAAGTTTTATCTCAATATATTGATTAGTTTTTGAAATAGAACACTTTAAAGTTTTGCCACAAATTTGCAATTCGACGCTGATCGCAAATCAAGCAATTACGCATACTTCTACATTTCTTATCGTAAAACAGTTATTTTTGAAGATAGAAGGTTAATTTTTTTTGCATTGTGTTCAGTATTCTTTTGTGAATAGAAATATAGCATTAGATTTGGGATTTAAAGGTATTAAAGCAACTTAAAAAATCTTTGAAGAACAAAATTGAGTTGCATTTACTACAATGACTGGCGTTCAGAAACTGCTCAATTGCATTAAGAACGTATCCTTCGATTTTAAAATTAATTATATCATTAGAAACTAGATTAAAAATGCTTCAAAGTGGTACATTGAAATTGACGGGGTTTGGACTTTTTATTGAGTTAGAGCTGATCAAAGTTATGCCTTTGAAAAGTACCAAAATCTATTGTTCCTAATAACTTCAATTTCCAAAAAAAAAAATAATATTGGCTGCTCTTATAATGTTGTTATATAGTGTATTTATTTATATATATATATACATATTGTTGTTTTGGCTTTCCACTAAAACCGAGTGAAATCATAAAATATTCTGAGATATATTTACAGCAAAAAATACGTCGTTCTTTTAGAAAATGCTTATGCTCTAGAAAGTTCTTCAAACAAGCATGAAACTAGGAAAATAAAACTGTATGTTTGGTTGTAACTGATCGAAGTTACAAAATCAGCCAGACCTTCTATAGTTCAAAATAATATACAATAATGCATGAGAAAAGTTTTTTTAAAAATTACTCTTTTTTTCGTAGAATGTCATGTTTGTTAGATAAATTAAGATAAGAAAGTTATATATATATATATATGTTTTATTAGAATAATATTTAAGATGCCTATTATTGAAGTGATCACTACTCTTAAGATCGTAGATTGAAATTGTTATAAATTTCAATCAATGTATTTAAATGGCTATGTCTCTTATTCAACAGGCTAAAACTAGGTTTCCTTTCAAGTTTGAACAGTTTTAACACTTCCCCTTGAAATTATTCCAGCTTTCATTAATATTTTTCATGGATATTGATCCAATTTTGAAAAAACGACTGATATGTGATGTTACTTCTGGACTTTCAACAGTACATAAGATACGTTGTGGGAGAACAGGCATTCATCTTGCCTTTCAGGCCAGTAAAATGTTTCTCAAGGGCCATGCGGGTGCATGAAAGCAATTGTGTCACGCCTTCATCTTTGTTCATTTTAACGACACTAGACCACTCCACCAGTTTCCTTCATAAACGTATGCAACATAATTTATGTAAATTCCTATCAAAATCCGGCACCATATTTGACTTTGATACTCCTTTAGTAATATTCAATCTACTGCATGATTCAAAGTCTAGACTTGTAGTTTCATGCTTGTTTGAAGAACTTTCTATGGCATAAGCATTTTGTAAAAAAACGATGTATTTTTAACCAACTTTGCAAAGAAAGGAGGTTATACTTTGATATAAACTTAATCAAATGTAATATAAATATATATTAATTAAATAATAATTATCAAATTGATATAAACATATATTAATAATATAATATAACATTCATACTGTATATGCCGATTGTTTTTGGTTTCTCCACTCATGACTTCTTACCGGATGAACCGATTTTAATGATTTTTTTAAATTTGATCGAGGGTAGTTTACCATAGGTCCTGTATCTTTGTTGAAAAATAAATTAATTCTTAACAACATCGATACCACTTTATAAAGTAATTTTTGAAATCGGTGCAAAATTATGACAGTCCAATTCTCTTTACACCATGCGTTATTTTACATTGAGACTGTTGCAAAATCTAGGCCATTAATAATTGTAATTGATTCATGGTTACAAAAGTTATTATGAATCAAAATCCATAACAATTTTACACCGACTTCAAAAGTTCTGTTTAAATGCCGTATCGGTGTTGGTTAAAGAATTTATATTTATTTTTCACTTTTTCGCGCATTTTATGATTTGAGGTCGGTTCTAATTTTTTTCCCAAAAATTGCTGTAAATATATTTCTGAATATTTTATGATTTCACTCCGTTTTGGTGGAAAGCTCTTTGCACAATGTATATATATGAATGTAAATTAAATACACTATTTAACAACATTATAAGAGCAGCCAATATTATTTTTTTTTTAGAATTGAAGTTATTAGGAACAATAGATTTTGTTACTTTTCAAAGCCATAACTTTGATCAGCTCTAACTCAATGAAAAGTCCAAACCCCATCAATTTCAATGTACCACTTTGAAGCATTTTTAATCTAGTTTCTAATGGTATAATTAATTTTAAAATCGAAGGATATGTTCTTAATGCAATTGAGCAGTTTCTGAACGCCAGTCATTGTATTAAATACAACTCAATTTTCCTCTTCAAAGATTTTTTAAGTTGCCTTAATACCTTTAAATCCCAAATTTAATGCTATATTTCTATTCACAAAAGAATACTGAACACAATGCAAAAAGAAAATAACCTTTTATCTTCAAAAATAACTGTTTTACGATAAGAAATGTAGAAGTATGTGCAATTGCTTGATTTGCGATCAGCGTCGAATTGCAACTTTCTGGCAAAATTTTAAAGTGTCCTATTTCAAAAACTATTCAATATATTGAGATAAAACGTTACAGTTGTTCTTATATCTATGGGTAGAACAATCTCACCAAGTTTCATCAAAATCGGCCGATCTCGGGTGTCGACCCCTGGATGATTTGGCATGGAATGTCCCTCATGCAACATTTATATGTTTCTCTCACGTTTATAATATTAAATGCGAATCAAGTCAACTTTACCTTTTATAACATAAGTTATTTTTTCTGCTATGGATGGTGTCAGTGGACCTACAACAGGAGAATAAGTCACATACGTAGAACTGTCGAATTTCCACCTGTCTGTTCTTCGTTGCCATTTTGGGGATGGAGTGGTTGTCATTCTCATGTTAGAATGCCCCATCAGAATTTTCGAAAATGGAACAGTACTATGAGTGCTGCTTTGTGTCGAACCTGCAATAGCGGGAGTCAGAAATCTTGCATTCGTTGATGAAGGAACAGACTTCGTTGCTGCAGGCTTGATGAAACTGGTAGTTGGCGGGAAAATCGAAACGGCTGATGTTGTAGGCTTCCAAAACCTGGTCATCTGTTGTGCTTTCGTTGCTGAAATGGATGACGCAACATGTTTGGTTGTTGTAGATTTGATGAAACCGGTAGTTGGCGGGAAAATCCGTGAAACGGCTGATGTTGTTGTAGGCTTCCGAAGCCTAGTCATCTGTTGTGCTTTCGTTGCTGAAATGGATGACGGTTTGGTTGCTGTAGAATTGAAGAAACTAGTTGTTGATGCTGTGAAAACCCGCGAACCCATTGGCTTGGAGTTAACTGGTACTCTCCAAATTCTACTGGCATTATAGATTTTCATGACTGGAATAGATGAAGTTGAGGGATTTGTAGTCGTAGTTGACGAAAATTGTAAAGGTCTTTGAGTTTTAGCGATGGAATGTACCGAAGGTGCTGTTGTAAAATATTTTGGAAAACCATCCGTCCGTTGAAGTTGCATGCTCCAACTTGACGTTACGGATATAAATTTTTGAGCCTTGGTGGTAAACGGATTATCAGTTGGAAACGACATTTTCTGACTTCGAAGGAATGCTTTTACAAGTGGTAGCACCAGAGTATCCATAACGGTTCTGACCTGTTGAGGAGCTGTCGGGTGTCGACTGCTCAATTCCAAGAATAACAGTTCTCTGTTAGGTGTTGCGTTGTCTCGTTTTCTGGTTTGACAGCAAATGACGTACTGTTGTTCGTACTGGTAACACAGTTCCGCCTGTCCTTCGTGCTGACTAGTCCACATACACTCTGATGAAACCAAGCACGTCCCTAGCTGATCTTTCACAAGGCGGCAACGGGTTAAAAATTCAGTTTCCGGTTCGTCATTTATTAGACTTTCAGCTAAAAATAAAAACAATGAATTAGATTTTTTACTCATTTATTTATTTCCTTTTTGTATTTATCTATTTATTATTTTTTTTATTGATTTTATAATTCATTCTTAAAAGCGCATTAAAACTTAGCAAAACCCGGGTAGTTAAGGCACACAAAATAAGCTTAAAAATTAGTAAATCAAAATGAAAAAAATGTTTGTCAATATGTATATGTATGCTAGTCGCTTGCTAAACACGTTATAAACTTATCTAAAATTTAGCATTTTTTGCACGCTCAAATGCACTACAAAATACTTTTGTGGTAAATTGCACAAAAAAAAAATGGAGGCAATTCACCGCTAGAGGGACTCATGAGCGATCATCGTTGTCACTTGATATCCGCTCTTTGTTTACTAAGATTTTCAATTGAGTTCTACGTGGAGTTCACTAGGCAAATTTAGTTATCTTAAAATAAATTGGACTATTTTCACAGCTTTTTCTGATTATAATCCAGTATTTATATTTAATTTAATCATTATAAAACAAATTTATTAAATATTACAATAGTTACAGTGTTTTATTTAGTGTTAATTTTATGTAATGTAGAAGAACTTTATTTCGTCCTCGTTTTTAATTAGATTTGTCGAAATCGATGTAAAGCGATGCTACCGCTTCCTTTGTTTACATTGGTTTCATCGCTGCCACGTGACCAATGACGTTGCTTGAATTTCCTCCATTGCTGGCTGCAGAGGACATTGTATAACTTTATCATATGTAGGTGCAACACAAGCGTTAGCACAAAAATATCTTAAAATTCAGGACAGTCTTTTCGCTTTTGTAGCGACAATCTTTTGTTTCAACCATTTTTTGGTGCAACATACCCCAAAATTGTTTAAAATGTATGTGTCCGAAATATTTACCTGCCAAGGATCCGTTCCACAGAGTGGAAGTGAGGTTCATAACTATTATGCAGACGACCCACCGCGACGAACCAATATGCCTGCAAAAAGAAAAATAATAAACTTCTCAATACAACGCACTCTACCTCAACAGATTTTGCGTCAACAAAAAAAAAGCTGTGCTTGAATAGGACTTACTTGAGATAAAGAAAACAACTTGAATTAGCAGATATTGAAAATAACCTCTTTATCTAAATCTAATATTAGATTCAGTGAGTATGGTCCGGCGGAGGACATTCCCCCAAACCCGAAAATAATCAAAATTACAAGAATACCTTAAGAAATAACAAGTGCGTATTGGTCATTTCAAAAACGGCCATCGGTCACTCTACATAAAAAGTGTGTATTAATGTATGTAATTTTTTTTTTTTTTTAACTTTTGTCAACCTTTTTATATTGGACCACTCTATTTTCATTGATGGTTTGCCCTACTCATATAAGCTATGTTCCATTAATAAGGAATTCAGATCGGAGGATCTCGGGTTCGATACCCGAGCCGCTGAAGAGTCACCATGTTCACTTGGGGATACGTGCATGTCAAATCCGTGGACTCTGAAGTCCCGAGGCAGTTCCGAGGGTACCGGTGGGTGGAGATTTTCCCTTCCCTTCACCCATAGGTCTAAAAAGAAAGGTGGCATATTTGTAGTGGCACGATCTGGTGTCATCCAAGTACATATGAGCCAAGTCGTACTTGAAATTCTAACTTTTGCTGTGTAAGCTTCTTTCTTTTTCATTTCAGTTTTGACAGTGGCCGATATGTCAAAAAAAAATGCATTGTTTTCTGACGGTTCGAGGAAACTGATTTTAGAAACGAATTTTTCATTAAATAACAATGATCCTTTCTTTACTTTAGTAATCACGCTATTATTTCCAGTTAGTGCAGGAATCCATTAGCTCGGCATATTCCATTATGAAAAAAATGGTAAAATCCGTTACATACAACGGTTTATCAACAATAGAATCAGCCATGGAGCGTATAAAGCTTAAATTATTACTAATTAAAACTTCTTTTATGAATTTAAACGAATCAAATTAAAAACTAGACTAAATAAAGTTCTACGTTATATAAAATTAACGCTAAATAAAAGACTATAACTATTGCAATAATTAATAAATTTCTTTTATAATGATTAAATTAAAGGTAAATTGCTTTTGTTTATAATCAGAAAAAGCTATGAAACTAGTCTCATTTTAAGATAGCTCATTTTGCTTCGTGAACTGCACGTAGAACTGAATTAAAAATTTGGTAAACAAATCAGCGATCATCATTATCACGTGACGCGATGAATTGCCTCCATTCCCAGTCGCTCCGCGAAAGGGAGATTGGATATCCAAGTGGCATAAGCAACAACAACAACACTTTAAATCAGCAAATTAATTTTATTTAAAAACGTTTTTTGATTTTCATCATTTGAGTTAAAAGTTTATTGATTATTTTGTATCGTTATGTACCGTCGCTGATTAAGGTTTCAAATTTACTTCTTGTTAAAAGTTTAAAATTTTCTTAGTCATTTACACTTTTAAGAAAATTGCGTATGTCATTTTTTCAGCATTCGAACCATTAATACATTTTACTGTTCTGTACTCATTATCTTTTGTGTTGTAAACCTTAAGCTCATTTTAAACAAATTAAGTACACATGTCATCATTATCATGTTCACAAATGTCATTAAAAGTTCAATAAATAAAATGCGAAACGTGATATATAGCGCAGTGCTTTGCTTCTGGACTACAAGTACATATGCTTATGTAAGATAATGTGACATGTAACAAAGGGGGGAAGGGGTGTGAGGAAGTGTGACATTTCGTGACAAAGGACGGTCAAATATATTGAAAAAAAAGTGTGAACGGTCCCAAAAGGAAAATACTTTTTGACTGAGAAAAAAAAAACATTTTGTACTTCTAAGTAATGATGAAAATATCATTATAGGCAGAAAAGACATTTAAGAAGGTTCTGTATCATTGAATCTGTATCATTGAAAAAGCTATGGTACACAGAATAAATTAGTCTAAAATTCAATGTTTACGAAGTCGATGTCGTCTTAAACCCGATTGCGGCATTAATACAATGTTACAAAAAGCTGAGGAATAAATTAGGAAAATGGATCCTCACCTCGGCGTCGCCATCTTGCTTTCGCGAAGTGATTCACGGCGCTTATCGCCCCCTATCTGTGGAAAAAATTCCAGTCTGGTCAAAGACAAACCTTTCTTGAAAAGTCCATGTTTACGCTTAGCAATCAACCCTGTCCTTTTAGAATGCACTGTAAAAATTTTGCGTTTAGTTGCTACCATTTTTGATGTTACTTAACACTATTTTTGGTGTTCAGAAAAAAGTTTTTTTTTTAATTGTACCAAAAAAAATTAAGAAACAAGGAAAAAGAAACCATTCCTTTAAATTTAAGAGTGCCGTTCTCTATTCTTATAACATATTTTACGATATACTTTAAAATTTGGGAAAGTAGTCACTGAAAATATTCCTTGATGTTGAACTCTCCCCGCTAACATCGAACCAAAAATGAAATAAAAATTAAGGAATGTAAGGAAGTAAGTTTCTAACATGAGTGCAGTTCTACCATCCACCAAAGCTATCTGCCTGGCAGAGTGCCAAGAAGACTCCATTCATGCTCAAGGAAGGAAGTGCTGGTGTTAGGAATGGGCTCTTTTTGTTCTCGTTATAGTTCGTTTATCATACTTGGTTTCTTTCGAACTGGTAATATATAATGCCAGTTTATAAATTTAATTGCTTTCAACAAACGGAGAAGCAAACATTCTGACTCGCGTGCGAATAAAACGCACCTGCAAAGCGACCTGCCCTAAAACTAATTCTTACTAGTTATAGGGAAGATTCGGTTTTTTCTGTCATGCGCAGAAGCGTAAAAATGTCGAAATTCCGCGATCGAACTGTAAGTACAAGCCATCAAGCCCTGTCATTTCGAATTTTTTCAGAGGGGGGAGAGGGCAAGGGATATACTATTCTTGTTTTTTTCATTACAAAAGCAACAAAATACATGAGACTTCATAAAAGTTCATTAGATTCTCGAAACCATGGGGCCTGAAGGGTGTAATTGCCCCCCCCCCCCCATCGGATTTTAGAAGAAAAATGCATTTATACATGTGTTTATGTATTTTTTTTAACCTATAATAGGCATTGAATGTATACCCTTTGTCTCCTTCACTTCCCCTGGAAAATTTTGACATGACAAGACTGGCACAAGCACTGTTTTTTTTTTCTTTTATTTTGTTTTGTTTTTTCCCTGTTTGGCCCTCACCAAAATGACTAGCCTTCTTGCTGCTGATCAAGGCCGTGTTTAGAGGGGGCACCGACGCGCACCCTCCGCAAACCCTAATTTTTCACAATGTAGCATACATTCCTCCCAGAAATTTTCTTTAACATAAATGTGTCGAAGTCAGAGCTCCCCACCCCCGAAAAAAAATTCTGGATTCCGTCTTGGGGGTCATTTATAAATGATGTCACGCTTCTTTGGGAAGGGGGTTACAAGAAGTGTGACATCACACATTTTCGTTTCGATAAAAACATTTAAAATCTGCAAATTAAATTTCCTTAATTTTTTTTTTTTTTTTAATTTTCAATTTTCAATGCTGATTCAAGTCTAAATTTACTTCTAGTTAAAAGTTTCAAAGAAAATCTTCTTAGACATTTGCACTTCTAAGATAAAATAGTGCGGTTAGATTTTTCGGAATTCGAACAATTATTATATTTTACTTATATAATACTTATCTTTTTGTTGTAAACCTGAACCTCCTATAATGCAAATTAAGTACACATTCGTTATTATTGTTATGGTCATGTAGCGACTGTAGCGACTCTCGATCAGAACTAAAAACTAATTTATAAAAAGAGGTAGCAACAGTCTCGAGTGGGAAAAGAGTTGGAGTTTTAGAACAATGCTCGGAGTTCTGTATTTTTCCACGTGTAACTATGTATCATCGTTGTGTCATCTAGATTTACAATGAATGTCTCAGCCCTAATTATGAACCAGCGATAGTCACAAATGTCATTAAAAGTTCAAAAATAAAATTGGAAATGTTAGTGCTCTTTTTTTCTGAACACAGCAAGTACACTTACCTACGTAATATAGCGTGACAAAGGGGCGGGGTGAAGGGTGGTCCGTTGAAGTGTGACATTTTGTCTCAAAGGGGGGAGGGGGCCAAATATATCGGAAAAAGCGTGACATCATTTATGAACGGTCCTTTACTGCTGATGAACTATTAATTGCATGTATCTACTTGGGTTCTATGTCTTTTTAAAATTTTAAGAGTTTAAAATATTTTGAGGATGTGTGCCTCAAAATTTTTCTGTCCGACAATAAGTTCGAACAATAGGGGATCCTTCATAATGATGTCACGACGCTTCGAGGAGGGAGAGGGGGGTCGTGAAATTGTGACAAGGGGAGGGGAGGGGTAACAAGTGTGACATATGACAAAGGGGGAGGGGCGCAGGGCCGGCGTTAGGCCCCCGCCTCAGTGCGCGTCGTTCTTAGGGGCGCATTATTGGCCTTAAATATTGACTGCACCGTTTTAAGTAACAAACAATAGTTTTTATCCAAAAAATAAATAAATAATATTTAAACCATTTAGTTTTGCAAATGATGTATCAAAACTTCATCTAAATTTCCTTTTGCGCTAATATATATTACACACGTTAAATTTTGGTAGAAATCAAACATAAAAACACATCGGGACCTATTGAAACGTTTCCACTTCTTATATCCTTTGTTGAAAGGATATATTTTTTACTGGGTTATTTCTTGTTTTGTACATTATCGTTTCCTTCTCCACAACGACGGGGGGCTTCAACGTATTCGGAGTAAAGTGTTTGCTGCAGTTCCAGAAAGTGTCTTCTCTATTTTATGACGAGCAACGCAATCTATTGCTTTTTCTTTTTATTCAGTCCACTCTGAGCAGCGATTGTTTACCTTCAGCTTTTTGAAAGTTAAAATACATATAATTAAAGTTTGTATCGATCATTTTTAACCTATATATTCCTTCATATAATATATAGTAGGAGCGGAAAAAAGGGTTTTCCTCAGGGCGCCATTCGTGCTGGCGCCGGCTCTGGGAGGGGGTCCGTTGAAGTGTGACATTTTGTGACAAAGGAGGGAGGGGGTCAAATGTGTGGAAAAAAGCGTGACATCATTTATGAATGGTCCCTAGCAAAAGAAAGCGGCGCATTCACGGGTTTTCGTGCTGCCATCTGTCGGGGACTGGCGATATGAAATCTTCAAACCAGGAAACAGAGTAACTAAATAACATTTATAACTCCCCTGCCGTCAAAAATAATGAAACAATTCCCATACAGCACACGACAATCTTAAGTAAAAACAACTTAATTCTGAGAGTGTTGCTAGGCAGGTGTTCCCGACCTGTGGGTCGCCACAGGATTTTAAATGTAAAATTCGATTACATAGACAAAAGGACTCTCATACTAAATATCGTTTTGAATTATTTTGTGCTAAAGTTAAGGGTATATATTGCAAAAGAAAGTCTTGTGACGTGACAATTTTCGTCATATCCGACTGGATATGATGAACATCTTTACAAAACCGTTAAACAAAATAAAAATAAAAATAAAAACTTTTTCTTAGAACCTTTTTGTGGTTTAAAGATTTCGAAGTCCAACACCTGCGTGTGCATTTTAGGGTTTTTATTAATTTATTTTTTTGTGAAATTATTGTTAATGTAATGGTGTTATTGATTTTTATCCTTCTATTCTATGTAGTTAGTGGAAGTTCTGTGACTTCCTGTATTTATTATACTGCGAGGAATAATAATGTGGAAATTCATTAATTTATTCTGCGTGGTCTAGTTATGAAATTCACGATTTCCTTTAGGCTTCGCAGCAGACTCAGGACATTTAGAGTTCTATAAAATTTAAGAATATTGGTTTAATGTTTTTGGAAATAATATTTTTTTTTTCAATTATGTAATGTGTAACAACGTGTGAGACTTAGTACGCAAGATGTTTTTCTCTAGATTTTGCTAACATTAGGCACTTATTTTTAGATTTAATTTTCTCCATTTTTTATTAGGTAAATTCGATTTCCCGTCTTGCAACAGGAGCGCACGCTAAGAACTCACATCCACTAGAATAACCAAGCATGACGACTGTATTCATTTAGCCGCCATCTTTGGTCAAAGGTAAAATGTAATGACAGCTTTGGTTGACTGGCTTACATTTTCCAGTGAAATAGAGGATTTAAAATTTTAATTGTTGTTATTAAAATAAGTGTAATTATTATTATTGAAATATAGAAAAAAATACCCCAACCACAAGATATTTAAAATGTCTTGGTAACTTAGTTTATTTACTTTTTTCCCCATGGCTTTCCAGGATTTTCATGATGCTTACAAACCCTGTATATATCGTGTTAATTCCCTTCAGGAAGACCCGGAAACATGCTCCATTTAAAATATATAATGTAAAAGACAGAAATGCATAACGACACTTGATAAGAACAAAGCATGCTCTTGAAGGTGCAACTTACGTAAAATTGTAACAATCAAACTTACCTTTGAGGAACGAAAGAATGCAAGTAAGAAAAAAATCTTTTGGTGCTTTAAGAACTGTATTAGTTTACTTTTTGCACTTTGTTATCATTTTAATATATAATATTTAAAATGTAGTTACGCACAAACTTTTTAGAAGGGTACATCATGAGGATTGAATTCTATATATTTTGCAATCTTAGCCATATTTTTAAGGCACACTTATTGATAGAATATTATCATTCTTTGTCCCCAAAAATCCGAGACCCTGTCATTTGACTTGCAATGCATATGAAACGAGTGACAAAAGCAGGACAAAACAGTGAAAATTAAATGCAGTGAATTATTAACTTTATAATAATTATTTATAATAATTATACTGCAATATAAACTTTAAAAAAAAAAAAAACTCTGTGCGGAATAACAATAATTTTTTGTTGTTGTTTTTAATGCCACTCGGGTATCCAAGCTCCCCTCCGCAGAGCGACCAGGAATGAAGGCAAGTAAGGAGCTCCTTCCATTTATAGATGAGCACCGCGACGGTGGAAGTATGACTCGCTCATGATGTATTTGAATGACACCAGATGGCGCCCCACACATACGCCACCTTTTTTTGACATAAGAGGGAAGGGAAGGGACAATCTCCAAGACTTCTGGGTCCACAGATTTTACATCCCCAAATATACATGGTGGTCTTCAGCAGGTTGATATCGAACTACCAATCTTCCAGTTGGAAGCTAGACATCCTAACCACTAGGCTACTATGGTTGAAGTAAACGGTGTTGTGAGACACGACAAAACATACTCGCATCTGTCACTGAATACTTTTACATAATGTTTCAACATATGCTCATACTTGTCAACGTTGGAGGAAAGAAAAACAGGAGATTTTTTTACATGACGCCCCCCCCCCCCCCCCCCCACACACACACAAAATTAACAATTAAACTGACTTATACAAAGATTTTTTTTTTTTAATGTTCATTACAGCAGTATTTGATAAAATTTTATCATCAAATGTTTGATCGAAACATTTTTTAGCAAAATTATTTTTTATGAGCAATAGGATGTTCTCTAGATTTTCATTTGACAGCACTGGACAAAACTTCAATTTCCAGTTATATATTCGATGAAAATATGAAGAAATTTTATTCATCTATTTTGTAACAATATATAATGATTACCAAAAAGGAAAAAAAAAGCCAAACCCTAAGAGGATGAAAAAAAAAAATTCTATGCAAAAAATATTTTAAAAACTAGATTATTAATAAGGATGCAATATTAATAGTTACAACTAACTAAATGATCACCAAAATTTTTAAAAAAGGCTATTGAAATTTCGAGTGGTTGTGGCAAAAGGAGATGTACAAATCCTCTACTACAGAGGCTAAATAGTAAAAAATATTTAAAATAATGGTAAACCAAAAGGTTTTGATGTCCAAGAGATTGAATGAGATAGTACACAAGAACTAGGGACTTTTACCGAAGCGGATGCAACCGGATTTTTGAAAAAATCGGGACTGACCCTTGAAAGCATATGAAAGACAAAATGCGGAAGTTTTACTGCTTATTTGTAAAAGTTTCGTAAAGCAAGTATCTACGCATTCTGCTTCAAAATTTTCTCATTTAAAGAAAGGAAAAAGTACCGAAATTACGTATATTTGCGGAACTGAAATTTTGACTTTTCAAAAATACGGAATTTCGTCAAAACACAAGAAAATTACATAAAAACTACTCGGCGAATAACTACGATCCCGAGTGCCGTCCATTGAGCAAAAAAAGATTGAAGCTTCATTCTTTATTTTAAAGCGAAAATTACAAAAAAACGGGAGAAAATTGTGTTAAACGGGAGATCGGGAGACAGACGCAAAAAACGGGAGTCTCCCGTTAAAAACAGTAGACTTCGCAAGTATGTATGCTATATGTATTGGTCATTTTAATATTGAATCAGCCTTCTACTATATCTTTAAAATGTAAATAAAAAAAATAAATAAAATTTGTTCCAGATTAAGTACTGCCAGGCTACTACTAAGGATCAGGCAGTTAGAGCACGTCTCCCATTCAAAATCACAAAAGTGTGTACGTATTTTGCTGTTTTTTACCTAAAATATGTATTGAATATATCTTTGCCTGATGAATATTTCAAAATGGCAGGACTGTCCAACACGTTTAAACATATTGGAACATTTATTTGACCCATTTCTCAATAACCAAATAAATATATTTGTATTATACAGAAAGTTGGCTCACACTATACGTTTATTTATTTGTAACTTAAACCATTAGGTAAATTTAATCTGAATGACCTACAATGTATCGTATACAACGTTAAAATTAAAGCACTAAGTTAGAATAAAAGCAAATATCTTACTAATTAGGTAAGTTACTTATTTGACGGTAAAGATTTCCTCAAAATACATAATTTTTCTAACTAGCGCTAGATCAGTTACAAGAAAAAAGAAGACACTTATTTAAAGAATAAGAGTACTCGTGGCAGTTTCCCCATACAGTGAACTTACAAAGAAGTTTAGGCAAACTTTATATAGATGTTTCATCCATCCAAACAAATAATGATCTAACATTACAGCATAAAAAATATCCTGGAAAGGTTATTTTAGTTTCTATTTTTTTTTTTTTTTTTTTCACCTTTTCAAAATCAGATAGACACATAAGTATAGTAATAATTAGACGGTCAAAGGGATTTCTTTCAATAATACTCCCACCCAAATGTGTCGTACATCAGTGGTCAATATAGACAGGTGGTCAAGTGACAAAGGATTCCATACATTATATACTATAGGGTTCATTGCGTTCCTGACAATAGTGGTCAACTTTACAGGTTTTACTGTAAATAGGCATTTATTTATGAAACAATATTCAGAACATATCAATTTAATTGCACCTTAGAATAAGTTTGAACATTAATATAAGTTAACATAAATGAAAAGCCAATATTTATTTTTGAATGATAATTATGCAACTAGATTATCATTCACAAATAAATATGCTTCTTCATTAAACTTTTGCATAGTTGCAGTTAAGAAAACAGTCTGGTATCACTTTTTTAATGTGAATATTATTTCTTATTTAAGCTGAAAAGAGCAAAAACTTTTTTTAATTTAACATGTTAGAGTAGCTATGTCGTTATTTTTGGTAGGTTTCAACAAATGTGGATTTTACTTCATTTAGACAAGTTGTGTGGTTTATACAGAATTGTGTTTTTCAGACATGTAGTTTAAAGGTTTCCACTGCACAATATGAGTTTAAGTGGCAAGGGAAGTTGAATTATTTATGAAAATTTAACTTCTGTTTGAATATTCCCCCTTTCTACCACAATATAAGGTAAAGTGTCGTAAAGCTGACACTTTCAAATAAAATTACATTTAAAGTATTACCAATTCCTTAAAATAATTTAAAATGTGGTTTTCCTTCTTGTTGAATTCTATCACTTCTTAAATCGCTTTAAATTGGTAATACTTGAAATGCTTTTTTATTTGAGGGTGCACTTTAGGGCACTTTACCATAGACCATTTCACAAACTATAAAGTCAAGCCATACAGTGAACTCTTTCAAATTTTCTGAATAAATTGGCTTTGCCTGAGTAACTTAAAAACTTTGTTTAAAAAAAAGATAAGGTGCGTAAAAGGAGTGCATTTGCGTTGCAGCAAATTTATCGCTTTTGGTAACCCACGATTTCCTTGTTTGTCTTCATTTTGCATCCATATATGGTAACCCTTTACATTATTTTTGGTCAGAAACTCAATTTAGCAATTATTTCCCCTTTTCTTTAATGATATCTCGGGGTTATTTTTCTTTTTTTTTTAATTGGTATCATTTAACAGGAAAAACTTTCATTACACCTTGAAATGATTTGTCAACAAAATAAAAATAATAATTAAACAAAAGTCACAAGTCTATAAAAATGAAATAATTAGCAAAAATATATAAAATAAACAATAAAAGATACATTAAAATGTAGAATAAATGTGGTTCAGCCCACTGCAGTGTTTGGCGATTGTTCAGAATGAGTTACTATTCAGTTCAACCCTTCATTAATAATGTAACAGTTGGCAACATTTTCACCCGCTATTGGCTTCTTTAACAAAAATTTCCAAGCAGTGGGCCAAAGTAGTATCACCAATATGAAGTTTAATATAATCCGTTAAAAACCCCATTAAGCGCTATAAAACTTTGGCACTTATCGGTTATACACCGTAACTTAGAAACGGTTTCAGAAATGGCGCCAACATGCTATTTAAATCCAACATACGGTAAAACCTTTAAAGTTGACCACCTGCCTAAGTTGACCACTTTACTCAGAAACGGAATGAGCCCTGTATTATATAATGTAGGGAAACCTTTCTAACTTGACCACTTATCTTGACCACCTATGTATGCCACATTTGGGTGGGAGTATTATAAAAAACAATTTGTAAATTGACCACCCTAATTATTATTATATTTATTTGTTTAGCTACTTTTGAAAAGAGAAAAAATTACTAAGATAACCTCTCCAGGATATTTTTTATGCTATAATGTTAGACCAGTATGTGTCTGGATAAATGAAACATCCATATAAAGTTTACCTAAACCTTTTTGTAAATTAACCAAATGGGAAAACGACTATGAGCACTATTTTATTTTTAAAATTTTTTTTTTTTTTCTGCTATCTGATGTAGCCATTTTGAAAAGTTATATATTTTTAGGAAATCTTTATTGCCTTTTAAGTAACTTACATAATTAATAAGATATTTAACTTAATTTTAACTACGTACTTTACTTTTAAAGTTGTTATATATGTTAATATATTTTAGATAATTGTGAAAAAACTAGCTAATTACTAATTTGAAAGCAACGATAATACATGAAGTTATATTTCAATTAGTTACAAATGAATAAATGCTTAGGGTAAGAAATGACAAAACAAAAAATCTCCACTCTATAAGTTGACCACTAAAGTGTTGAAAACTTGTAATGCAGCACTTTAGTGATCAACTTAGAGAGAATGAAGGTGCTTTTATTTTGCCATTCTTACACTGTGCCATTCATATTTTTTTTAATTAATAAATTGCAAATACAAAAGTGACGACCAGCAACAGGCACAGGACCCAGCTAGGCTGGTCCTAGTCGGTTTAACAGTTTCCCAATGAACATCAACAGCTTTCTTAAAAGTGTTAGTTTAAGTTAAGCTTCATGCAGTAACCTTACTTTAAAACAGTACTAAGCTGTTTTATTTCACAAAAATATCATTTGAGAAATGAAACCTGAATGACTCAAGATGTGTCATACAACTTTAAAATTAACGTACTTAGCTAAACTAAAGATAAATTACTTATCAATTGCGTAAGTTGTTTATTTGATGGTAAAGGTTTCTTCTAAAAATACATCATTGTTCAAAATGTCTGAGATAGAACAAAATAGAAGAAATTTATTCAAAGAATGAAATAATGTTCATAGCTGTTTTCCCATTGGTTATGTTAGAAAGAGCTAAGCTTTATAATTATAGTTTCATGCATGCAGTGCAGACGCATACTGGTATAACATTATAGCATAAAAAATATCCTAGAAAATACATGTTTGTTATTATATATAAATGATTATCATGGCAATAATGAGGCGGTCCACTTAATACTCCCAATCAAATTTGGTCTATATAAGTGGTCAACATAGACAGGTGGTCAACTAATAGAAGGTGGATATTTTTTTTTTTTTGTCACTTCTTACACTATGCCATTTATTCGTTTTTAACTAATTAAAATATAACTTCATGTATTAACGTTACTTTAAAATAAGAAATTAGCATTTTTCTTCAATTATCTAAATATCAATAGTAATTTAACCTGAATGACTTTACAATGTGTATCCTACACATATTTAAAGTTAAAGCACTTACTTGAAATAAAGATAAAAATCCTATTAATTATCTAAGTTACTTATTTGATGGTAAATATTTCCTAAAAATACATCATTTTTCAAAATGGCTATAGAAAAAGAAAGACACTTATTTAAACAATAAGACAATGCTCATAAGAATAAAATAACTTCCTTACCCTAAAGGATAAATGTGTCATTTTCCCATATGGTTCACTAACAAAGAGGTTTGGGAAAACTTTATATGGATGTTTCATCCATCCAGACACATACGGGTCTAATTATAGCACAAAAAATATCCTAGAGCAGTTATTTTAGTATTTTTTATGTTCGCAAAAATAGAGAAACAAATAAATACAATTAGGCAATCAACTTCACAAAGGGTTCTTCATAATACTCCCACCCAAATGTGGCGTGCATCAGTGGTCAATACAGTCAGGTGGTCAAGTGAGAAAGGTTTCCCTACATTTCATAATATAGGGCTCATTCCGTTCCAGACAAAAGCGGTCAACTTAGACAGGTGGTCAGCTTACAAAGATGGTGTACTTTGCAGGTTTTACTGTTTATATAACACTGCTGTGTTTATATTTCATTTGGCGAGGAAAACAAGGTAGAGCATATAACCTATAAGTACCAAAAATTCCTAAAATGACACCAACAAAATAGTAACATCAAATAAAAGGCAAAATCAAAATAAGTACTTTTCCATTTGGGTGGGGGGGGGGGAACCTAAAAAAAATGCCAAACAGTGATGCCATTGATGCTTTATTAATAATTCAGTCAAATTTGAGTTTAATTTGGCGAAAAAAAAGTCGACCATCACGGGTCAGATACCTTGGGAAAATATATCAGGCTTCACTCATAAATGTCACGCTTCAAGGGGGGCGTGGAATTGTGACAAAGGGATGGGAGCGGGTAACAAGAAGTGTGACATCAGTTACGCAGCATTGTGTGACATGTGACAAAGGGGGTCTGTTGCTGTGTGACATTTTGCGAAAAAGGGGGTGGGGTGGAATATATGGGAAAAAGGGTCAAATCACCTATGGATGGTCCCTCAATAGGGGCAATATGAATATTTCTCTACTATCACCAAGTTAAAGAGAGAACAAACTACCGAGCGCCAATGCACCCTATTCTTACTCTTTTATTTTTTAAAAAGACATTTATTAATCCCTATAAAAATTTTTAAACAAAGAAAACCCATAAATATAAGCAACAATAATTTTAAAAATATTTTTTCTAGTATTTTTTATTGGCATAAGATTTCAAAAAATAAAATGGAAAAAAAAGGGGGGGCCAGCAGCCCCAGCTCACATCAAGAAAATAAGTATCTGTACACATAAAACAATGAATGCCATTAAAAAGGTCAGAAAAAATATTATAATCAGACATAAATTAGCATAATCAGTCATAAAATTAGATCATTTTGCAGTTACTTACACCACAAATAATATTTGATACTATTCATCGAGGCACCACATAAAATGAATCCAAGGTCAATTAGAATTTTAGTTTTGTTTCTCTGGAACGTTACCAATGCTTGAACTTGGAATATCCTCTGCATCTGATCCTATATTCGAAACAAAATTAGAACCAACAAGCAGTGTCACAGTAACAGCAGATATTTTATGTGTGGGGTGCCATAAATTTATTTTGGACATTAGGGCTCAAACAGCTAGGCTGAACAATGTTATAGGATTTATTAAAAAAGGCCCACATCCAACATTGAAAATCCAGTTCCAATTAATTTTCCACTCATTGATACATTCAACAAGTTGTTTTTACTCTAAGCCAGTTTAGTGACACTGCTGCATTTAACAAATTGATGTACGTGAAAAATAGTGGCAGCGGTCGACGGAAATATTACAAACAGTTTTATTTTACTATACTTAACTTGTAAAATTTATATTGTACTGGAAATGCAAGCAACACATAATAAATAGCAATAATAAGGTTTGGAAAGCATTAACCAAAATTAAATGGTTGTCAAGGGACTACAACTGTTATATTATCACCAAAAATATTATTACATCAGTAAAACAAGCAGTTCAATAAATCAAATGTGAATCGGTGAAATATATCTTGAAATGGACGATATTGGTACCGTTTAATTAACATGCTCTGTTTTATATTTTTAAAAAACATTACTAACACTTGAAAATAAAATTTTTATCTTGAATAAATTTGCTCCTTACCGTAATGAAGATTTTCAAGCATCAGAACATCACAATGTCGGATTTCCGATAACAGTGGCACGCATCACACAGTGCTGGACTTTGCCAAGTCTCATTCGGACTTGAACTGGTCATTGTTCATGTGATAAAAGTGGCGCTGGAGTACAATATACAGTGAATTATAAAATCCTATCATTAAGCCCAGAACATCGTTGAATCCGAAAAGTATTCGGCTCGACTAAATTAATTCAGAACAGTAAATATATATCATCAAAATAAGCATTGCTAAAACGAAGTCGCTTGTTTTTTTAAAGAAGTCACTTGTTTTTTTTAAACAAAAAATATTGTGAATGCTTAAAAATAAAATTTACATCTTAATGAAATTTTCTTACGATCATAGTTAACATTTTGACATCGCGATGTATCATAACATTGCGTTATGTAGTAAAATCACGATATATCGTGAAATCGCAATATATCGTGAAATCGCGATATGTCAGGAAATTGCGATATATCATGAAATCATAATATATCATAACATCGCAAAGTATCATGACCACACGATACATCGGCGCCATTGCATCGCGGTGCCGCACCAGGTCCTCACTGAGACTTGGACTCGTCGTTATTGACGTGGTGGTAAAAGTGGTGCTGCAACAGGTTCTTCTTCTGAATGTACTCCTTCTCGCAGAACTCGCACTTGTACGGCCTCTCCCCCGTGTGGAGCTTGTAGTGCCGCTCGTAGGAGTGCTTCTGCGAGAACGTCTTGAAACACAGGTCGCACGCATAGTGGCGCTGCACCTCGGGGTGCGCCGCCTTGCTGTGTTTCCAGAGGAGCTTCTTGGTGGCGAACGAGTCCTCGCAGTGGTCGCACTTGTGGGCGCCGGTGCTCCCGTGAAGTCGGTCGTGCATCACCAGGTTGGCCTTGCGAGTGAACGACTTGGGGCACCGCGTGCACCGGAACGGCTTCTCCGGCATGTGCCGGGCGTAGTGGCGCTCCATGTTGTCGCGACGTGTGAAGGTCCGTCCGCAGAACTCGCACCGGTACATCCGGTCCTGAGTGTGGACCTTCGAGTGGTGCCTCAATGCCCACTTGGTGCCGAACCGTTTGAGGCACACGTGGCAGACGTGCGGTCGGTCGGCGTGCACGTACCGGTGGCGCCGCAGGTCGGCGCTCCTCCGGAAGAACTTGTCGCACTGGTCGCACGGGTGGATGCGGTGCACGGAGTCGTCGCAGCGGTGCTTCTGGAGCACGTAGCTCATGGTGAACCGCTTGCCGCACACGCGACACCAGTACCCCAGCTCGCGGTCGTGGAAGTTGTAGTGCTCCTCCAGGTCAGACTTGATGAGGAAGCTCTCGTCGCACAGGTCGCACGCGTAGACGATGCCGTCGTCGCACACCCTCGCGTGGGTGTGCGTCTTCTCGTGGCGGAACAGCTCCGACCTCTTCGGGAAGAACAGCCCGCACACGTTGCACTGCTCCTTCTGGGCGTGCGTCGCCTCGTGCTTGGCCAGCAGGTAGTAGAAGAAGAACTCCTTCCCGCAGGTGGTGCACGGGAAGGTCTGGATGGCCGGGTGGTCCTCGTAGTGCGCCTCCAGCCCCCGCCTGAAGGCGAACGACTCCTCGCAGATCGCGCAGTCATAAGAGTCCGATCCCGGGTCGGGCGCTACATGCGTCCTCTCGTGCCTCTCCAGCATCTTCAGCAGCGTGAAGACCTCGCAGCAGGCGTTGCAGATGTGGCTCTTCCCGAAGTGGCTCTTGAAGTGGCTGTTGAGGTTGCACTTGGAGGCGTACATCTTGGGGCACAGGCTGCAGGCGTACGGCTTTCCGTTTGCGTGGCTGACCTTGTGCTTGTCCAGATTCCGCCTGCTGAAGTAGCTGCTCTCGCATTGGTCACATTTAAAGGGTTTGTTGGTGACGTGCGTGACGTAATGCCTCTGGAGATTCACCAGATTCTGGAACGTCTTCCGACACACGCTGCACGTTAGGTCCTCCTGATCGTCCTCCTCCTTGATATGCACAACTTCAGGCTCCACATCGTTCTCCCGTTTGCGGATTTCGTCCTGCAGATATAGAATTTCAGGCTTAATATCTTCCTCCTCTTCGATGTTCGCCAACTGGAGAGCCAGCCCCTCAGGCTTAATATCCTCTTCCACCATGAGATAAACATGTTGAATTTTCTCTTCTGCGCCGCCCGCCAGAGACATCAGTCGGACAGTTCACTTTTTGATGCACCACTCACACCTCGAAAGGAATATCAAAACATAAATAAGCTCAAACGCAAACGCGACGAGCAAAAAACAAAACACTTTTGAAAATCTTCACGACACATTCGTTGCAGACTTGCAAATGAAATCCACGAACCTGATTGGTTATGAGTCCTACCATGTTGGCTGCTTTATGCCTCAAATTTGTATTTAAAAGCTGCGTGTCATAATCGAGAACGGCTAACAAAATGTCACCTCCTTATTAAAATACTCAATTCTGGACAAGGTAAAGTGATATGTTTTTAAAGTTATCATATTCACGGAAATATAAACACACAAACCCACTTATAAATCTCAATCAGAAGGAAAAAATATATTACGTCAAAGCTTGGCGACATCTAAATAATCGCCAAAAGCCACACGGCTGCGTCCGCAGCCGTTCATGCATTTTCGCTCCACTTAACGTTTATTTACTGCAAAAGCGGTTGCAGTTCACAGTTACTTTCGAGTGATATTATCAACCATGGAGGAAATATACTGAGAAGGAAGGAACTCCAACAATTTTATTCCCAAAAGAAAACTCAGAGTTGGAGAGGCGATGCAAGGTCAGGATTTTTCAAAAAGGAAACTACGAATTTTAAGAAGATTCGAACATTTCAGGAGGAAAGTATCGTCTCCGGTTATGCGCGTCACTGATGTGCTGTTATTAATGCGACCTTAAACATTTAAAAATTTATGAGAGGTTTATGAGAGAAGAACGTTGTTATAGGTCCTAGTAATAAAAGTGAAAATCGTTTTAGTTCTCCTATCTCCCACAGTAAGTACTTCCGGAGTGAAAGTGTTTAAATTTTTTGTAATAAGGGCTATGTTGCATTTTTCTTTTCTGGTCTGAGACGAAGAAAAACAGCTTCCTAGCTTGAGATCGAAAATTTTCTTCTGATCTTTCAAACTAAAGAGAAAGAAAACTTTTCAAATCCCTATGACGACCTAAAAATCTCGGTTCGCCTCCCCCCTCCCCCGCCCGACTACCAGAAAAAAACAGCAAATAAACAAAATACAAGTTGGAAATGCCTTCCCCATCTAAAAATATCGGCGTTGAGCTTCCAAAGCCCGTTATATACAATAAACTCATTTCTTTTTTTTAATTTTCTTTTATAAAGGACAGCAATTTTACATTGCGGATATGGTCCGAAAACAGTTTTACATTGATTCTGCGACCTAAAAATTTTCAAGATCAGCAAAGTCGTGTCTACCCATACAGCACAAGATAGTCCTCAGGATGTCCTGAGAACTCTTGTCAAGTCCTGAGGGGTGGTCCCAGGGATGTCCTTAAATCCCGTTTCGAGAACCCCAGGACGACCTCTGACCTGAAAAATGTCCCGCCTAGTGACCGCCCTGATAACGTCCTCAGAGCGACCTGAGGCATTAAACGCACGGCAACTCGAGGACAAACGGGATTTTGGGGACATAGTTAGGACTTCCAGGAACCTTATGAGGATAGTTATCAACGGCGGATCTAAGGGGGGGGGGCGATGGGGCGATCGCCCCCCCCCCCCTTGGGCTGATTCAAGTGGATACTACATCAACACAGTTTTTACTCTTTGTGCCCCGGGACCAGCCATTTTTTTATGTTCTTGGAATCCCAGCCTAATAATAGCCCAGTTTCAAGTTCTATGCTTTCCCCGGTGGACGCTAGTTCGCAGCCCATTGGAATCGTGACGTCACGCCAGGGGGCGTGGAGCTCTGACGTCACTCTGTTTAAGCCGCATGCGCATGTCCGTTTTCGTTTTCTGCGTTGAGTGTGTGAGTATACATTTTGCTTCTAACAGATCTAAGGAAATTAACGTTCCAGATAAGAGGAGATTGCTCTCATTTATTATTGTTATTAAAGCAATATAATTTTTTTTCAATAAAAACTTTGTAATTTTTTTAAAAACTTTGTGTATTTTTTTTTTCAATAAAAATGTGTGTTTTTCAATAAAACACACATTTTGTTTTGAATGAAAATAAGGAATATTGGGAAATGTACGATTTTTTTTTTCAGTTAATTTTTCCGAGAAAATTTAAATCACCTCCAACTAGTTTAAAAAAAAATATTGTGTGAGCATATTTTAAAGGAATTGATGACAGAAATAATTTTCAAATACTTTTGATTTAGAATATGAGATTGTTCACTAAAACTTTGTCAAAATGCAACCAAACATTAAGTTGAAGTATGATTTAGTTTTAAAAAAAAAAATATCATATACATTTGTTCATAATTCTTTATTTCTTTTTTATAGCATAAATCCCAAACAAATTAAAATTAGCAATCACATTCGACAAATTTGAAAACAAAACAAAACAAAAACAAATTGCATTAGCATCAAACAAGTTTGAATCTACAGCAAAATCTTTGTAGGAAAATAATTTGTGCTACATAAAAGTACCACATCATGTAATCATGCAACAGATACTTGCATACCAAGCTGACATTCAATCCGTGGAGACTTTCAAAAAAATTCAAGATTACTGAAAAAAATATGAAGGACACAATTTTTGAAGGATTACAAATTTTAAGGATCAAACTGAAGAATTAAAATTGCAACACACATACCATTTGAAAAATAAATCAATGGATCTCTAACAAACAAATCCAATTTTTTTTTAAATTGATAGTAAAAAAATCAAAAATAATGTACAAAGTATATAAAGCAAATTTGTGTGCACACTTTTTGTTTTTTTGAACACTAGGCAAAACCATATTTACAAAAGCAATAATCAAACAATATAAAAACATCTTGCAGAAAGAAAAAAAATATATATCGATTGAATACAATCTACCAGAATACTCAAAGATGAAAAATATGCTGCATTAAAAATATAATTAATTAAACGTGACATTAAATCTAATAAAAACCTCCATTTTTTTTCAGTTGTTTTTAACAACACCCATTAAAAGCTTGATTTTACATTAAAATTCATAATATTTTGGATTAAAAAAATGTTGTAGTCATAATTTAAGGGGGGGAAAAGACAAATATTTTTTGAAATTCTTGCATACTTGAAATAAACAAAAAAATCTAGGTGAGAAAATCTTGACATTTCTTACAATAATAAATTGATGATTTTAAAGTAAAAATTTGTTCATTAATTGCATCGCACTTTTCATGGAACCACTCTTTGCATTTTTTACATTGTGCCATGCGTTTTCCTTTGAAGTTTTCATCAGACTCAAAAGAATGGTCTTCGGCAGAGGCAATAGAGAGTTATGGTAAATGTCGACACTTTTATCCTATCTACAGAATCATTTGTTTCCTTAAAAGTCTGTGAAAACTCCCGACATCAAGCATGCTCTTAGGTGTCCTCGAAGTGATCTAGCACAATAGGTCAGATCCTCAGTATTCTGGTCGATTGTATTCAATTGATATATATTTTCTTCTTTCTACAAGATGTTTTTATATTGTTTGGTTATTGCTTTTGTTAATATGGTTTTGCCTAGTGTTCAAAAAAAGGAAAAGTGTGCACACAAATTTGCTTTATATACTTTGTACATTATTTTTGATTTTTTTACTATCAATTTAAAAAAAAATTGGATTTGTTTGTTAGAGATCCATTGATTTATTTTTCAAATGGTATGTGTGTTGCAATTTTAATTCTTCAGTTTGATCCTTAAAATTTGTAATCCTTCAAAAATTGTGTCCTTCATATTTTTTTCAGTAATCTTGAATTTTTTTGAAAGTCTCCAAGGATTGAATGTCAGCTTGGTATGCAAGTATCTGTTGCATGATTACATGATGTGGTACTTTTATGTAGCACAAATTATTTTCCTACAAAGATTTTGCTGTAGATTCAAACTTGTTTGATGCTAATGCAATTTGTTTTTGTTTTGTTTTGTTTTCAAATTTGTCGAATGTGATTGCTAATTTTAATTTGTTTGGGATTTAGTTGCATTTTGACAAAGTTTTAGTGAACAATCTCATATTCTAAATCAAAAGTATTTGAAAATTATTTATGTCATCAATTCCTTTAAAATATGCTACACACAATATTTTTTTTTAAACTGGTTGGAGGTGATTTAAATTTTCTCAGAAAAATTAACTGAAAAAAAAATCGTACATTTCCTAATATTCCTTATTTTCATTCAAAACAAAATGTGTGTTTTATTGAAAAACACACATTTTTATTGAAAAAAAAAATACACAAAGTTTTAAAAAAAATTAACAGTAGTAAAAAAAATTACACAAAGTTTTTATTGAAAAAAAATTATATTGCTTTAATAACAATAATAAATGAGAGCAATCTCCTCTTATCTGGAACGTTAATTTCCTTAGATCTGTTAGAAGCAAAAATTATACTCACACACTCAACGCAGAAAACGAAAACGGACACGCGCATGCGGCTTAAACAGAGTGACGTCACGATTCCAAAGGGGTGCGAACTAGCGTCCACCGCTTTCCCCCTGTCTCTTTGTCCTCTGAGTTGCTAATCCTCGGAGTAATGGGAAAAAGAGTCCCTGCTCTTTTCTTCTACCTATCAACTGGTGACAGCTAGCCAACCCTTAGCACGTGGTGTAAATTCCTGCAGCATTTACGCTAAAACCTGGAGTCTGAAACATTTCATTGAACATTCATAATTACAGATGTTTAGATAAATTGCACATACATATTGATGGTTTTTTAGTACATATTTAATATTACATTTTAAAAATTTTAGAAAATATATTACTAATAATTGCTTTTATTTTGTAATTTAGACATATCAACTCAAATTTAGAAAATGTATATACAAGCCTACATTTTTCTTGAAAAAGCTTGAAGGAAATCCTAACTTGGTTAAAACTTGGCTAAGAAGTAGAATGAGTGATGATAGACTCACTGGATTAGCGTTATAGCATATCCATAAAGATATTACATTGGACGTTGAAAAAGTTATAGACTGCGAAAGCAAAAAAAACGGCAACTTGTGTTCCTTTTATAAGGGCATTGAATAAACGTATTAGGCATTGAAAAATGTGTTAGTAAAATTTTAAATATCTGTACACTAGCATTTTCTTTTTTGTTGTTCCTGCTGTTTGAAAAAAAAGGGGGGGGGGGGACTGTTGAAAAGGTATGAAGAATCTCCTCCATCCATCCTTACATTGAACCCCGAGATTTCCAAAATCGCCCCCCCCCCCCCTTGAAGATTTTCTAGATCCGCCCTTGTGCAATGTTCATTGATGTAATACTGATTTGTTCCACTCGTACGTAAACGTTGATGTGGTTGAAAAAAACTGTCTATTTTATTAAACCGTGTAATGATTAAAGCATTGTTTTCCGTTGACAAATTCAAAGATATTAAACGCAGTCTCGATGCCCTTTTTTTAAATCATTAAAAAAAAACACCTTCTTAAAATTCCAATGTTTTTTCTTGTCCGAGTTTTTGTTTGCCTTATCTTATTTTATTTCAAAATTAATCTCATTCTTGAAAAAGATTTTGCTCTTGGCCATTGATACCTACATTTTCCATTGATACCTATATTTCTTAGCACAACTTGCTTTCAGTCTTTTTGTCAATCGTTTGGCACTCAACCAGCTTTGGCCCACAAGTAGCATAAGCGACACATGCGTACCAGTGCAAAATGTAAAGGTTGTAAAATTCATGTTAAAGGAGCGATGTTAATTTACTTTTGCAGGAAAGGAATATCTGAAAGAAATATTAGGCCTTTTTTGCAAACAATCATGACTCCTGTTCTATCCAACTTACTATCTTTAAACGAATATCATTTCATGCAAAAAAAAAAAAAAAATGGGGCTTTCAATTGATAAATGATTTTAAAATGTATAAGTAATGTTCTTCCCAATATTAGGGAATTGATGTGAACGTTTTGCTTAAAATTAGAGCATAAAAAATGACAAAATAGTATTTCAAAGATACCGCCTGCAAGGCCGTATTGTCACCTGTCTTCTGTGCTGTGTGTTGTAAAATTTGAAATAAAGTGGATGTTGGGAAGATGATGAAACCCGAATTGAAAGCTTCCATTATATGCAAACGGGCCAAACTAATAAAAGTGTGAAGTATATATATATACACACACAAGGGCGTAGCCAGGATTCCCGTTAGAGGGGGGGGGGCAACGTTACTCAACTAATATCAAACTGGAAAATATGCATATTTTGAAAAAAAAATATGTAGGGTATATTTTTACGTATGTAAAAACATATTTTGCACAAAGAAATAAAAGAAAATTAAAATAAAAAAGTAAAAAACAATCCTTTATTCAGTTATACAGTATGGGACCCCAAATTCGGAACCCTGACATTCCGGAAGACCCAAAATCCGGAACTTTTTCAAAAAACAAATCGGCAGCTAAAAAACCTCCCTACTTTTGTTTTTTGAAGAAAAATCGGGAAATATTTTCCACCGTTTTTTTTTTTTTTTTTTGGAAATAATCATTTTAAAAAGAAGGAAAATAAAATGTAATGAATATTCAAAAAAGTTATTTCGCGATTTTCTGAAAAGGGTTCGTTTTTGCAATTATTAATTGTTGCTGTAATTCTAATAGCATTAAATTTTGCTTTTTTATTTCTTGTAGTTTTATTATATTTATTTTTTTTAATGAGCTCTTATTTTCGCGTGATACAGAACATTCGCGAAATTTAAATTCGGCGTTTCTCGCCTTTTACCGATTGTCTGATCTTTTACTTTGATTAAGTGGCTAGAGAATATAAAATCATATCAGAATTTGACGGAATTCTTTTCTTTTATTGTTTAATTAAAGAGGTTAAAATAATATCGAGGAAAGTCTAGATTTTTCGATGTCTTGTCTCAAGTGTAAGCCGACTCCGACTTCGGTTTTTGTGCTACATTTCGCGACTTATAGGCGAGTTTATACGATAACAAAAAATGCTATAAATGAACAAAATGCTAATAAAAACTTCCAGAGCAAGTAATATGGACTCCGATACAACTTTGAAATCATTCGACAATGTTGGAAAAACCGTTCTTGTTTGGCACGTTCTTACATTTATTACAGGGAGGAGGAAATGGGCAAAAGCTTAAAATTCAAAAATTATTAAACGTTTTAAAACACTTAAGAAAAAGCCAAACTATGACACATTTTTAAAGAGTGAACTATAATATATTTTGAATGGAACTTCATTTAGTTTAAAATTTTAAAATTCATGCACTTAAGGTAATTAAATTAGTAACAAAGAAAAAAAGGGTGAACAAGTTGGTCACCATCCATAATAGTTAAATCTAACCGTGAAGGGGGAAAATATATATCTTATTCTTCTCAGTACCTCAGTTGCTAAAAATTCATGACAGCCAACCATGTGTAGCACTCAAATAAGTGTTAAAATTTTTTTTAAAGAATTTTCGGCTCAAAAATTTCATACTCAAAAATACATGATTTATAATTAAAAAAAAAAAAAACTAATTATGTGTGAAAATAAAGAATGATAAAGTGAAAAAACATTCTCATTCACAATGTTTGTCCAAAATAATAGATCACAGAGGAGAATTTAGCCGACTCAGCAAACACTACATGTGGAGCTTTCCTGGTTATTGATAAAATATTAGATCACTCTTAAGTCAAACATCTATGGAATTAGAAATAAACTAATACTAGAAAAAATATTTTTAGGAAAACGCAACAATTATGTTTATAATTACGCTGTAAGAGAGAATCAATAAGTTAATTTCTACTAAGTCATTTGAAGAGATATTTCATTAAATATCATTTCAAGGATATGTATATATAATACTGATTTGCAAAAAAACTATCATAAAAAAGGAAAACACTATTAAAGCGTAGAAATATGAAAAATGAACCAATTAAATTAATTAATGCCACCACAAAGATCAAAATTCTGATATAGATCTCAAGAATTAGGGTGCGCCGAAAAAGCATTTACTATTTGAGATTATGCTTTAGCCATTGGTGGCACAAAGTGCACAATTATATAAGTTGAAGTTTTTAGGTCAATTTTTTGATTTGTCACACACGCTTTGGCAACTACACTTTTTTAAACAAAATTTTTTAAAAATATATTTAAAAAACTATTTTTGAAGTTTGGTGTTTTTTTTATGTTCTAAGCAAGTTCTTCCAAAATGAAACACCTACTATAGTTAGTTGTAAAGGGTCTTTCAATTGGCGCGGGTAGATGTTGGCGGCCATGTTGTTTTGGTGGCTTCTGTCTAATCGTTTGTTTATTATTCAGTTATTCACGCCAAATCACCATGGCAAGTTACACGGCTACGCAGCATGTCGAAATGATAAAACTTTATTATCAAAATGACTGTTCACTAGTGCAAACGTTACGCGCATTGCGGCCATTTTACGGAAGACGCGGTGGCCCTTCACAGTCGACTCTCCAACGTTTGGTGGCCAAATTCGAGGCGACTGGTTCTGTAAACCATCAGCCAACACTCATACGTCAAAGGAGCGCAAGATCGGCCGAAAACGTCGCCGCAGTGCGTGAAAGTGTGCAGGAGAACCCGAGGCAGTCAATTTCTCGCCGTGCACAAGAACTCGGCCTCTCGCAGTCTACAACTTGGCGAATTTTGCGTCGGGACCTTGGCCTACACTCTTACAAGATCCAACTGGCCCAGGAACTTAAAGTTAATGACCACAGACAACGCCGTTTGTTCGCTGACTGGGCTATGGAGCGTTTGGAAGAGAACCCCAATTTTGCCCGAAAAATAATCTTTAGCGACGAAGCGCATTTTTGGCTGAATGGGTATGTCAATAAGCAAAATTGCCGTATATGGGACGACTCCAACCCATATGAGGTTCACCAGGTGGCAATGCACCCACAAAAAGTAACAGTTTGGTGCGGATTTTGGGCCGGCGGCGTCATTGGTCCGCACTTTTTCGAAAATGACGTTGGTGAGGCAATTACCGTCAACGGCGAACGCTATAGAGCGATGATAGAAATTTTTTTTTGGCACCAATTGGACAGTATGGACGTGGATGACATGTGGTTCCAGCAGGACGGCGCTACAAGCCACACAGCGGACGCTACGATGCAAATTCTGCGTGAAAGATTTCAAGGAAAAATTATCTCTCGCAGAGGTGATGTGAATTGGCCACCAAGATCTTGCGATTTGACCCCACTAGACTTTTTTTTGTGGGGTTTCCTGAAGTCACAGGTATACGCCAATAAGCCTCAATCGACTGATGCTCTGAAAGCCAACATCACTCAGGCCATAGGACAAATCCAGCCGGATCTATACGATAGAGTGATAGAAAATTGGTCCACCCGGATCCGTGCCACCGTAAGAAGCCGCGGCGGACATTTAAATGATATAGTTTTTCACACCTAATGGCATGTATCGGCCTTTTAAATAAATAAAGAATTTTGCTAATATCTCATACACAGCTTGTTTTATTCCATTTCAAAATCTACCCGTCCTTATTGAAGACTCTTTGTATATTTTAATGGAAATTTCTGCGCTTTTTCAACAAAGGAGGAATTATCTTGCACACTACAATTTTTTAATGAGAATTTAGTGACACCAATGGCATCTTTTCCTCACTATCCATAATCGAAAATTAGAAAAAATAATTTTGTTATGTAAAAAAAAAACGCACTTGACTGAAGTTTCAACGTATTTGCGGTAAATGTAGAAATTGTCCTAAAAACTTCCAAGTTTTTACATGCCTTTTGTACCACCTAATAGCACCTTTTCCACACTATCCATCAACAAATATCGCAAAAAAGTATTTCCCTTTTATCTTGTAAATGTTGAGATTCATATTTCACATAAAATTTTGACAGTATAATTGTATACTAAATCGAATGTTATCAAATCCTGCCAAACGTTAAATTTTAGCAAGTTGGTATACTTGCTAAAATTGTACGTTAATAATAGCAAGTATTATTAACGTATTAATAATACTTGCCATATTGTATAAATAAGTTTTATATTGAAAAAATAAGTTCAATATTTTTTGAACCATAGCTTGAACGGTTAAAAAAGAAGGAAATATTTAAAAGAAATATTATTAATAGTAGGAAATATAATTACCAGTAATACCATTTTTTGCACTAGTAAAACTTTTCTGCCAGCTCTGAATAACAGCAATTCCTCAACAATGGCCACTGTTCTTTACATCCGGCCAGTCACCAGAGAAATAACATTTATATAAAACCTCTGAACAACAACAGGCTAAAAATTCCTGCCAACTACCAAATGGCTACATTTGACGGACTCCGAAAATTACTTTTTTTCTGTCTGTGGATTTTTAACAACCAAAGGCTACCAAAACGAACTGTTTTTTTTTCCTAAAGGATTCTTATCACTCCCTCAAGAAAATAGAAAACTCCCCTACTGCTTCACGGCATATTAATGTCATAACATGGTAAAAGTCTTTTAACAACGTCTGCACCTCCAAACAATGATCGTCAAAAATAATCCAATTTTCAAATTAACGGCCTGTAAAAAGGTACAAAAGAGCGGGAAAGGGCTTTTATTGCTTGATATTTTTATCAGAGTTCCCAGAAGTAGTTTATATTTCTATTGGCTTCTAATGATTAAAGGAATATAATAAGAGAGAGGGAGATATGAAGAAATTGCCACACACATGGGATGAGCCACCACCCTTTGAGAATCTTTATCTTCATTCATTTCGAAAACTAAGTTTTCCTGCGTTGAAGGATGGTTTTATAACACCTTTCTTTGTCATTGAATGGTCAGGCATTCGAAGGGTCTTTTGCTTATTTGTAACTGCGACTTCACCCTCTTGATTGATGGGGAAGGGCGAGAAAGCCCGAGAAGGGAGAGTATAGATAACTCGCATCGGGCCTACTCTTAGGGGTACTTGCAACGAGGTCTACTCGCTTCTTCCAGTTTCGGTAAAATAATCGAGTTTCTTTCTGTAAAACAAGATATTACAGTGGAAATCTTACATTCACAACGACTTCAAGGAAATGAACTAAACTTGCCTGGTCAAGGGAGGGGCAACTGCCCCTTCCTAGATGGACCCTTGCCCTGATCTAGGGTGGGGCATTTGCCCCTCCCTGCCCCCCACCTGGCTACGCCCTTGTACACACAGTCCATCTTTTGTGCGAAAATTTAAAAAAAAAAAATAAATAAAACAAAAACGGTAAAAAGAACAAAATACTAAATATCGCGATTTTGTGCTTTTAACTTTGTTTTCGCTAATAAAAGTTTTAAAAGGGGCAGTTCATAAATGACGTCACCATTTTTAAAATGAATTTGAATTCCCCCTTTGTCACATGCCACACTATATTGCATTAGCATAAAATAATTTGCTGATTTTTAAATGTTCTAAAAAATGATCAATGATACTTTAAAATCAAATTACATAAATCAAAAAACTTTAAAAATAAATTTAATTTGCTGATTTTAAATGTTTGTATAGATACCAATGTGTGTCATGTCACACTTCTTGTTACCCCCTCCCCTTGTCACGAACTGTCACACTTTCTTGAACCGCCCTACCTTCCTCGAAGTGTGACATTTATAAATGAATTCAAAGTAGCATCTTAAATTTTATAGAATTAATAAAAGTACAAAAATAAAAAAGTGATAGTGAACGAATCCATCAAATTTCATGTATTTTCATCAAGTTTTACAACATTTGCATCAGAAGCATTTCAATATTAGAAGATTTCGAACTGTATACATGAAAAATAACTTAATAAAAACTTAAGTCTTAAAAAAAGTGGCAGTAATCACTGGCGTAGCTAAGGGGGGATAAAAAAGGGGGATAAAGGGGGGGGGATAAAACCCCCCCTGAAATGGTGAAGATTGTCTATAATTGAACCAATTTTTATTGTAAAACAATAAAGTTTGCTCACTTTTCCCGAACCCCAATCCTGAATTGTTGAAGATTGTCTAGAATTTGGCCAATTTTTCCTGTTAAACAATGGAATCAGCTCACTTCTCCCGAAGGCCCCCCCCCCCCCCAAAGAAAAAATCCTGGTCTAGCTACGCCACTGGTAGATTATTTAATTAAGTGGTAAGTAATTTTTAAGTGGTGATTATTTTTTTAAATATTTTTAAGTGGTTAGCAGTAAGTAATTAATAAATTAAGTGTTTAGTGTCATTTTTACCACTTAAAAATTCTTAAAAAAACACGTAATTAAAAATAGAAGAAAAATTGAAATTGGTATTACACAACACAATAATTGCTAACATTTTGTGGCACCTGAAACACATGGCTTTTTTTTTCTAACACGACGTCTATATCACTTGGACGGTACTCCGAAATAGAAATAGGCAGATTAGAGGGTTTTAAGTGTACTTGCACTTGGAGTCAAGGATTCTTTTAGAATCTCCTGGTGTATAAATTAAAAAAAAAGTCATTTATCCGAGGGATAGTTCAACAGCCTCCTGAGAACACTTGATAACAATAGAGTAATTATAATAAAGGATAAATGATTAAGAATAGAAAAAATGCAATATTTTAAAATATAAACAAATGAAGGCAATGTTGATTTATTAGGTGTTGAAACTAAATGATGTATTTAGCAAAAAATAAATAAATAATAAATAGTAACAAAAGTTATTTAAAGAAAAAAAAGGGAACAGATTGAGAGTAACTCTAAAATATTGTTTAAAACCTCATTAAAAACAAACAAAATTAGAAAAAAAAAGTTCTGTGCGTATAATAAAAGAAAAATATTTATGTCACTCATTTATAAGAGAATCAAAGTGAGAAAATAAAAGGGAAAAAAATAAATATCAGTAAATAAAAAAAATAATAACAAAAGTTTTTTTTTTTTTAAATGCATAAATTGTGACTAAGTATAAAATATTCTTTACAACTCATTAAAATAAATAAATAAATAAAATTAGAAGAAAGAAAAAACAGTTCAGTGTGTATAATTTAAAAAATATATGTGATTTATGTGCCACTATTTATGAGAGAATCAAAGTGAGAAAATAAGAAAAGAAAAAAAAAAACTTCCAATAAAAAATAAATAAATAAAATAAACATAAGTAAATAAATATAAAGAAAAACAAACAAAAGTTATTTCTTTAAAGGAAAAAAATGAATAGATTGAGACTAAGTATTAAAAAAAACCTTTACAACTCATCAAAAATAAATAATTAAATAAAATAAATATAAGTAAATAAATAAAAATAATAACAAAAGTTATTTATTTAAAAAAAATGAAAAGAGTGTGACTAAGTACAAAATATTCTTTACAACTCATTAAAATAAATAAATAAAATTAGAAGAAAAAAAACAGTTCTGTGTGTATAAAAATATGATTTATGTCACTATTTATGAGAGAATAAAAGTGAGAAAATAAGAGAGGAAAAAAAAATCACTTCCAATCAAAATATATATATATATATATATATAAATAAATTTAAAAAAACATAAGTATATAAATACAAAGAAAAACAAACAAAAGTATTTATTTAAAGGAAAAAAAATGAACAGATTGAGACTAAGTATTAAAAAAAACTTTACAACTCATTAAAAATAAATAAATAAAATAAATATAAGTAAATAAATAATAAAATAATTTTTATAAAAAAAACAGAACCGACTTCAAATTAAAAATTGCGCTAAAAAGTAAAAAATAAATTCATTCTTTAGACAACATCGATGTGACTTTTAAGCATAGTTTTAGAAGTCGGTGCAAAATCAGGATAGATAAAATCTTTTGTAATCATGAATCAATTACAAATATATATATTCGCAGAATTAGCAACGGTTCCAATATCAAGTAGCAAATGGTATAATGGTAATTAAACTCATAATTTTGCACCGACTTCTAAAACTATGTTTAAAAGTCACATCGATGTTGTCTAAAGAATGAATTTATTTTTTACTTTTTAGCGCAATTTTTAATTTGAAGTCGGTTCTGTTTTTTAATAAAAATTATTTTATTTTATTCTTTTTAGTGTAAATACATTTTTTATATAAATACTCCATTTAAAAAAAATCCATATCAAAGGGCAAAACTTCTTTGAATGAATGGCACTAAAACTAATCATTTGTATGATAAATTCCCCTTTGAAGTCGATTTTAGCAAACAAACTGACTGGATTAATTTTCGCCTTCAGTCAAACTCTTGCTGTAATTTCTTTTAATATTATAGCCCATGACAACAAACATGTTTTCAACAATGACTTTTATATTTATTAATAGATTTCCCAACAAAGAAAAATCAATCCAAGCCTTTCCAATTAAAATAAAAAATACTTATTTTTCACCCGTAACGTTTTTTCTAAAAAACAAATGTAGTCAAATTGATTTGCAATATTTGAGTTAAACGACCCTCTATCGATTAAAGAGAAAAACATCAAAATCGGTTCATTTAGTCAAAAGTCCCGCCCCGCCAAATCTCCGCGCCAGAATCGCCAAAAACTCGTCAGTCAACGCCAATTGGCTGTGACCAGTTTTTCAGTCGATCGAGAACGCACACACTCGCTGTAGCCACCGTTATACGCGTGCTGTGCACGTCGCTCCGATCCTGTATTTTCTAACATGTATTATCCATCCTTATTGCTATTAAATTGTTATTGTTTATAAAGATATTAACTCCAATCAATATCACGATGGAATTCTACTCCCAAAATAAACACTTCACAGCATTTTCATGAGCACAATGAGGTCACCCACCGAAATAAACCAATATTTTGTGCACCAGCAGTTTTCTGTTGACAAATAATCTTCTGAAAAACACGTGATATAAAAAGTAAGATATATTTTGAAAAAAAAAAAAAATATATATATTTATATATACGTTGTCAATTTTTAAAATTAATGAAATTGTAGCATTTTTATTAAGATATTATTCCACCATGTTGCGCGAACTCGTTTTTTAAGAATTAAATTTTTCAAAACTGCAAGACGAACTTTAAAACACAAAATTTCGATCAATTAACATTTATACTGAAAAGTTGATTCATATTTTTAATCAATCTGTTCTATGTTGTAAACTAACAATAAAATAACAAGAAAGCAGATGCAACGAGATTGTTGTACAATAGCAGAAAAACTGTCAACTGTCTAACACGTGGCATCAAAGCCAAAAAAAAAAAAAATGTGCTAAAACGAAGTATACACGGAGGAAAATTAAAATAATTTTCGTTTTTCAAAAAGTTAAGATGTATTTTGAAAAAAATATGCATTGATCAACCTTTGAAAATAAAGAAATATTAGCATTTTTATTAAAATGCTATTAACTCTTGTCGCGCGAACTCGCATTTTGAGAATTAAATTTTTAAAAATTGCAAGTCGAACTTGGACACATAAAATATTTCGATCAATAAAAATTTATACTGGAAAATTGTTTCTTATTTTTGACCATTCGTTTCTATGTTGCACAATCACAAGATTATTGCACAATGACATTTATGTACTAAAGTCATTATTAAACGAAAAACGGACAAAAATGAGGCAACTAACCTAGTGCGAAAAACAAATAGCACTCATAGGACGCCTCTATTACTTTTACTTTAACATATTGTATTTCAGGAACATTCTGTTCAAAAAGAAATAATTTTAATAATGTAGGTTTTCTGGCAACGATCGCTTAATATGATTTTCCAGAATTTTTTATCAAATACTTTGTAGAATGACATTATTTTTGTGCTTTTTTTAACTGATGTGCTGCCTGTTATTGTGTGGAAATAGAAATCTGGCTGTGTAGAAAAAAAGAAAGTTAAAGACAATGTTTTCTGGAAAGTTGGGAAAAACATCGGCCTTGCATCGGCTTTTAGATGTTTTTTAAGGCCGATGGGCCGATGTTTTTCTAAAGTTAACATCGGCAACCGATGGCCGATGGCAACTTTGTTGAACAATCGGCACCGATGCATCGGTCGAGCCTTATTATTTAAAACTCATTAAAAATAAATAAATAAAATTTAACTGATGTGCCGCCTGTTATTGTGTGGAAATAGAAATCTGGCTGTGTAGAAAAAAAGAAAGTTAAAGACAATGTTTTCTGGAAAGTTGGGAAAAACATCGGCCTTGCATCGGCTTTTAGATGTTTTTCAAGGCCGATGGGCCGATGTTTTTCTAAAGTTAACATCGGCAACCGATGGCAACTTTGTTGAATAATCGGCACCGATGCATCGGTCGAGCCTTATTATTTACAACTCATTAAAAATAAATAAATAAAATTAGAGAGAAAAAAAAAAGGACCACTTCAGTGTGTATAATAAAAAAAAATATTTATTCCACTCATTTATAAGAGAAAATAAGAAAGGAAAAAAAATTAAAAAAAAAATCATTCACACTCAATCCAAAGTCTTAGGAACCACGTAAATTCCGGGAAGATTTTTTTTTCAACTGAAATATATCCAAAGACATAGAAAAAGCTAGAATGTGGATATTAATGTCTATGAAATGATGTTTATGAAATCTGGTATTTACCTACCCGACAAAACAGTCTGCTGCGAAATGACTGAACACAATAAAAAAAAAAGAAAGAAATACACAAACATAGACAACAGGGCAATAATTTATTAATTCACAAAACATTCAATTTGCATTTACTACTGCACTTAATTTTTTTTGCAGGCACTTTAGAAAACATTTTCATTAAATAAGTTAACAGCCATAGAAATGATTATTTACAATAAATATAAATTATTTTTAAATGCAACACACTCCATTACTTCTAACATACGGGAATGCCCGGCGTTCCCCGGTTTTTGGACCGAACCGATGCGATCCAAGCTTTGATATTAGTACATAAAAATGATTTCAAAAAATAATAATAATAATTGACAAATACTGTGGAAACCCCCTCATTTGAATTGTCGCGATCCGATATTTTTGGTGCTATATTGAAACTGAATGCAATGTATTTTAGAAACTAGTGAATTATATTTAAGAAAAAAGTAAAGACATTTAAGGCAGCGAGAAGGGATGTGAGTGACCAAAAAATGATTCTGAGAAAAACGTGTTCAAAGTTTGGCTCTTATGGGACCTATAACACATTTTTTCTTCTACATCATGTTGGGGGGAGGGGGGCACCTGTTAGGGCTACCCCTAATATCTCTTGCCACAAAATAGAATAGTGCTTTCCCTATCATTTGCAGTATTTATCTCCAACTTTTCAATTTTGTCTCTCACACCCCTTGCTTTGCTTGAGGTGCTTCATTTCATCCATTTTATAAATAAATAATCAAGAAATATTAAAAATATGTTTTCATTCCGATTAAAAAAAAAAAAAAAAATCTACAAATCTGAATTTATCAGAGATGCAAATGAGGGGTTTCCACAGCCCAAAATACCAATACTCAGTTTTAAAAAAAAATGATATGTCGTATTCGGATTCGGAAAACAACAAGATCTAAGAAACGTATGACGCGAAACGCGATTTCTCAACCTTTCTAGTGCGATCCTTTTAAAAGCAGGAAAATATATAAAAAGCATCCATACCCTCTTGCTACAATATTTTACTTATACCCGATTGAATTTTGCAGTAACATTTGATTATAATTTAAGATACTTCATTTTGTAAAATGTTTCTTACTTTTTTGATCACTTTGAGCCACAGGTTGAGAAACAAAAATTATGGGTGATTCTTTAAAAGCAAAAAAATAAGTTTAATTTCACACAAAATTTTCCGGAAAAGTATGCACCACGAATTTAAAATAGTTTGTCAGTGAAAAGCTCAAAAAAAAAAAAAAAAAAAAAAGATATAATGAAAATTTTATAATATTAATACCAAAAGTCTATTTCTTCCAAAAACATTAAATTGTACATTTTTCACAGTACAAAATATTTTGCTTGTCTCGAAGTACAAAGGAAAGAAAAGCTCTTATTACCTAAAGATTAATAAAAAAAAATTGAGGAAACCGAATCTTTTATAATTTTCGGATTTCTAAAATTTTTGGAGCATTCAAATGAGAATCACCCATGAATGATGTAAACAGTTCATTGAAATTATGGTAAACAAAAACAAGATTTAAAAAAAAGGAGCGCTTTCTCACATTCATTTAAAACTAAACATTTAAAATCAATTACTTAAAAGAACTAAAAGCTCTGCCATGGTGACAAAGCCTCGTGATGGAATGACCATGGGCGATTCTAAGCGGAAAAAATTAATAAATTTAAAATAAAAAAATATATACTTTGGCCTCCCCAACTCCAACAACACACAATACATATGCAAAAATATGTATAAGCTCAAAAAAAATATCCTCCAAGTAATTAAATGAAAGGTCTAATTAGGTGCGTAGGAAAGGGGGGCTCAGGGGGCTTACCCCCATTAGAAATCAGGAAATTTTCATTTTAACACCAAATGAGATAAAGCTGCTTTTAAAGCGAAAATTTTAAAATAAAAACCAAAATTTTAAATTTAAATCCACAATACTGCATAAGGATTTCGTTTTTTTGTGAAAACTATGAATTTATTTTAATGATCTATAAAAATATTCATTTATTAGTGATTTTTTGTAATTAATAATAATAATCATGATTGAATACTAATATTTAATTGCTAATTTGTTTGATTTTTAAATTGCTGCGCTCCTGGGTCAAAAATATTAATACCAGAAGTCTTTGTATTGAATTATTGTATTAGTTTTTTAACATAGTACAAAATATTTTGCATTTCTGAAGGTAGAAGAAGAAGCAGACACTAATTGTCAAAGAAATCTTAAGATTAATAAATTTAATCAATTGCGCAGTGGTTATAAGTGTGGTTAAGGTAGTACAAAATATTTTAAAGGTAGAAAGAAAAGCACAGATATTAATTGTCAAAGAAATTTTAAGATTAATAAATTAAAAAAAAATTTAGGAAACCGATTTTTCTTTTAAATTTTCGGAAATATCGCAGAATTTCAGATTAGAATCACCCATGGGAATGACCTAGTACCATAAAAAACTAAAAATATAAAAAAATCAATCTTTTTTGGATCGTATCCTCTGGTAACCTTTGTTCGTGGACTTCTCTTCCTTCGATTGTTCCCAGTTGTTGTCTTCCCAGCTGTTCTCCCATCCGAAGTCGATCAGCAGCTTCTCCCCTTCCTTCTTCTTCGTGGCGGGGGGAGAGGCTGCCGATTCGTCGGGGGTCGAGGCGGGGGGAGATTTGGATTTGGTGAACGATTTGGAAGACCTCTCGTTGGACCAGTTCCACTCTTCATTCTGCCAGTCGCTGGGGGCCGTCCCCTGGCTGGGGGAGCTACGAGAGAAGAAAGTTTCAATCAGGAATACCTGCCCACACTTTTGAAAATGGCCATCAGCAAAACTTTTATGCAGTGACTTCACTGGGGCAATATTAATACTCATGACATAAAAAATATCAGCATATACAACAATAAATAAACCATTTTTATTTATCTTTAACATCACTTATGGGTTTCAATATGTTCATTTCAAAAACACTTCGCATTTGGGGTAAAATACATTTAATGATGTAAATTGAAAATTTTTTTGCTTTTTATAGTGAGGCAACTTTTATCACAAAACCAAAGACGTAATTAAAGTCACATATTACCTTTTCCCCTATTACAATTATTTATAAATGACCAATTACTAGTCACTAATTACTCTGATTTAAAATTACAATTTATATAAATTCTCAGTTTGAAAAGCATTTTAATTGTTTTGTATCATACTCTGATTGGAAGTATTGGAATAGCGTGAAAGTTCTCCATTACAAAAAAGGAAATATAAGATGGGCTGAAAAGTATATTTAACAGTAAATTATTGATGTACAAACAGAAGAATCACACAGAAAATTAAACCAATATTATTTTAAAATAACAAATGCAATTGGATTTCAAAATCCGTAAAAAAAAGAAATATGCTGAAATCCATAAATGTTACACATAATCCATACAAGTTGGGATGTATGGATCAGAAGTTCTCGAAAGTGGTGGCCCGACCATTTTAAAATGACATTCATGGTGAATTCTTTTTGAGACAGAAACGCCTTTCTTGTTTTCTTTCAGGTACTAAATATTTAAACAACTAAATGCATGTCTTCGTGCATATTCTGAAAATAAGGGAAGCATTTTGCAATGTAAAAATTAAAAATCAATGTAAAGTTCAGCACAAAATTTGAAAAACTTGCACCTACGTGTTTCAAGGCTACAAGGAGCCCCCTTTTCAATGCAAAAGAATGATGTTCATCGAGAAGTTCACTCTTTTTGCATTGAAAAAAAGGTTCCTTGTAACATCGAAACATATGTCTACAATTTTTTTTTAAATTTTGTGCTTAATATTATGTTGATTTTTAATTTTTACTTTGTTGCACACAAAGGTTTACAATTTATTTTATTTTACAAGGTTTGTCACAGACTTTTTACATAATTCAAAATGCTATTTGTTAGCCTGAAATTTTTAAAGTAGGTATGAATATATGTAATCACACCAACATTTATTTACTTTTAAAAATATTTAAGTACCTGAAATGAAACAAAAAATGTGTTTCATTTCAGACATAACAACAAACAGGTGGATTTCAGAATTTTGTGGATTTTGGGTCATTTATCTGTTGATGTATTTTGTAAGGCTATAATGCTGTATTTACAATTTTACATATGACTTAAGTTTTTTTTGTAGTTTGAAAAGATTTTTTTAAAGCAAAATTATAGAGAGTGATAACGTAGTGGAAAGTAAGAAGAAGCAAAGCGAAAAACGTAAGTTAGCATGCGGTTACAGTGAAACATATTTATAAAGAAACTCCTTCTGACCACCTGTCTAAGTTGACCACTTTTGTTAGGAACGGAATGAGCCCTATATTACATAATGTAGAGAAACCTTTGTATCTTGACCACTTAAGTTGACCACCTGTCTATGTTGACCACTTATGTACACCACATTTGGGTGTTAGTATTACAAAAAGCCCTTCGTAAGTTCACCGCCTAACTATTACTAAATTTATTTGTTTATCTGTTTTTTAGAAGGTAAAAAAAAAAAAAACTAAGATAGCTTCTCCAGGATAATTTTTATGCTGTAATGTTAGACCAATATTTGTCTGGATGGATGGATGAAACATCCATTTAAAGTTTGCCGAAACCTCTTTGTAAGTGAACCAAATGGGAAAACGATTATGATCACTCTTTTGGTCTTTAAATAAGTTTCTTCTTTGATCGGATATAGCCATTTTGAAAAATACATGTTTTCAGGAATTTTTTAGCATCCTACAAGTAACTGACATAATTAATATGATATTTATCTCAATTTTAACTAAGTACTTTACTTTTGAAGTTGCATAGGATACGTCGTAAGTGATTCGGTTTACATTTCTTTAATAATATTTTACATAATTTTGAAAAAAAAAAAAAAAGAAAAGCTAATCACTATTTTAAACTAACGTCATTACATGAAGCTATATTTTAATGACCTACAAATGAATAACTGCATAGTGTAAGAAAAACAGAAAAAAAATAATCTCCACCCTATAAGTTGACCACCTGTCTAAGTTGACCGCTAGAGGGCTGCACCACAAGTGGTCAACTTACACAGGCTTCACTGTATTTCTTACTTTTCTAACATACATTGCAATATATGAGTTCTAAACATTATGAATGATAAATTTAAAATAAATATAAATTATTTTGTGAAAAAATCGTTTATATTTAATTATTTTACCCGTATTATGTCACACCAGTTTGAAAATTCCGTTTAACTTTTAACTGGAGCTCTCATTGTTTACATCGACTATCTTACGTGGATTCTAGATGTTCTAGAATTTTAGGTCTGCAGATTTGAGAGAGTCGACTGTATATTTATACCCACATGTAACTCTTTAAAAAAGATTTTAGAAAAATAAATAAGATTAAAAAAAAATAATAGTAATACAAATAAAATATTTAATACTATGAATAGTGAGGTTTGCCAAACCAGGCTGAATTCTGGGGTACTCTTGAAACATTTGTCAATCAACATTGTAATTTTTCAATTATTTATGGAATTTAGAAAAGGTGTGTGAAATCAGAACAGAATTGAGAAATTCCAATTTGAAGTTGCAACATCTTACTCAAGAAATTTTTAAGTATTCATGCAATTAAGCAGTACAGGGATGAAAATTGTATCGAATAAAATAAGTAAATTTAAACCCATGTTTATGAAGAAAGATTTTGTTTCGGTAGATTTCAATGGAAAAAAAAGCAAAATTCTTCTTCTTCTGATCCCTTAAATCTTTCCTAAAGTGTATGCCGATTAGTTGAACATAAGAAAATATAAAACAATTTTAACACATATTATGGTGGGTTTTCTTTTCTCTTTAGTATAAAAGAATCTTTTTTTTTAACTGATGACTTTTTTGTTAAGAGCTGCCTTTACTTGCTTCATAATTGACTTTTTAGATGATTAATTAATTTAATGCTTGCTTTCATATTTTCAAGCAAAGTTTAAGTTTTAAAAGATTTTCACATTAATAAAAAGAATGTAATACATTCAATTTGTAATGAAACTTAATAAGTAGTTGAACTGAAAAAAAAACTGCAATTTTTGTCAAGAATGCAGAAAGATAGAAAAATATTTTAATTTCAACAAAAATCAACTTTCAGCGAATCTGAAGAATTCTTTGGCAGAACTCTTCTGAGTGGTCATTCATAAATGATGTCATGCTTGGAGAGGGGGACAATGGTACAAGAAATTGTGACAGTTTGTGACAAGGGGAGAGGGTAATAAGAAGTGTGACAGTACAGTTTGGTTTCTATAAAAACATAAAAAATCAGCAAATCAAATTTATTTTTAAAGTTTTTTTTAACTGTCATAACTTGATTTTAAAATTTCCTTGCAGCTTTTGTGCTGATTCAGGTCTAAATGTACTTATTGTTAAAAGTTTAAAAGGAAATTTCCTTAGGCAATTACGCTTTTAAGATAAAATTGTGCGAGTCATTTTTTCAGAATTCATACAATTAATATATTTTACTGTTCTATACAAATTACCTATTGTTTTAAACCTTGACCTCATTTTCTACAAATTAAGTACACAACATATAATCATTATTATTGCTTTGCTCAAATATGTTATTAAAAGTTCAAAAATAAAATTAGGTACGTGATCAGTACTTTGTTTCTGAACACAGCAAGTATATATGCTTATGCAATATAGAGTGACAAAGGGGGTCAAATATATTGAAAAAAGTGTGACGTTATTTATGAACGGTCCCTTATTAGTGTAAAAATCACATGTATGACTATTATAAGTGTAGTATCCCTTTAAATGCAACAAATTAATGCGTAAAATCATTTCCTCAAGAGATTCTTGAAGCCCAAGGGTAAGTTTCTTTTTTTTTTGCTACAGGAAAGACAGACTACCTCAAATCTTTAGGACTGTTCAACCCCAGCAGTGAAGACTTCTCTGTGGGTGCTCCTTCCGCTTGCTCCAGGTTCACTTTCTGATTGAAGAGGGATGAGAGGTCGGTCCAGCTCTTCTTGCTCACGTCAGCAACCTGGAAGCGAAACACATACTTGAATTTTGCAAGACAAATGACCAAAATGCTTTGTGCCAGAATAGGAGTACTAAAATTGCTTAGACCACATAAAAAAGTACAACTTGTTGAAGAAATAGCTATTTTGAGGCTCTTCATCAGTGCAGAAAATCATTGGAACTCTATGGTCCATGACCTTGATTTTTGGGTAGCTTATCACATTTGGAAACGTTTTTTATAATTGTTCTCTTTTTTCTTGTTTGTGTTTCCCTCCCTCCTTCCTTTTCCATCTTCTTGGCCTCTGTTTGGTCTTCTTTATTCCTTGTCTTTGTTCCTATTGGTTAATCTCTAATCCGTCCCATTTGGGTATTAATACCGGCTATCTTTCTTGTTCTCCCCTTGTTACTCACAACTTTCTAGTTGTGTGTTGAGCACTTCTTTTCTGCACCGATGAAGAGGCTCCCTTTTAGCCTCAAAATAGCTATTTCCGTTATTTGTTCGATAATTTGTGATTTTTTGCGCTGTTTTATCTTTGTACACATACTTGAACTCTGTACCGAAGCACATACCGGGTCATTAACCAGCCAGTGAATCAACGGTTTGTAATATTTTCAAGATAAGGTTGCAAACATGGGTCCTTCTTAGCCAAAAAAAAAAAAGGAACCTCACACAAAATTTTCGAAAAGGTACACAACATGAATTCAAAATAAATATTATATAATTAGGTGAACATGCCCCTTCCCTCCACCTCAAAACACAATACACACACACACATATATATATATATATATATATATATCAGGGTTCCCACTCTCATCTCTAAGTCAAATTTAAGGCCTTTTCAGGGCCATGTGTAACTTTTCTAGGGTCACATTACATATAACATTTAGAATGAATTTTCTTTGAAGAAATAAGAATGATGTCTTATGTCGTGTGAATATAGTCAAATGTTCAACACTGAAATTAACTTAAAAAAAAAAAAAAAAAAATAAGAATTCTGGAAATGACATTAAAACTTTGCTATCACAACTAAGGAATTGGTTAATCGGGGCTACTGTATATTACGCAAATTTTGCAAAAGATTTTGAGGCTGCGACGAACCACTTTTTCAATGCAAAAGAAGTGCACTTGTAGGTAAAAGCATCTAACTGAAGGTGTATCCGTTTATTGCATTAAATCACTTTATCTGCTCAGAAGTATGACTTAATGTCTTTTTCCTCATAAAAACGAGCTTTTAAACCATTATAAAGCAAGCAATAGCAATGTCTTGAATCAATGTTCTTTCTGAAGGCAGATTATTTAAAAAATACTTTAAGCGTTGCATTTTAATAAGGCTACACTAATGAATACTAACAATTATCAACATGATCCTTGAAAGTTTGAGTTAAGTTAAAGAAAGGGAAAAAATGCTGACTGTACGTATGTTTCTTCCCATTCTTTTTTATTTTCCCCATAACATAAGAATTCTCGAGCAATTTCATGATATCCTTGATTCCTCTGTGACCATTTAGCTTCTGAGATAATTTGTAAAATTCCAGAACGATCGTAACATCAACTGAAAATTCACTTAGAATAGAAAATCAGTGCAGATGTAAAAATATACATATATAGATTTTCATCCCATTTACCAGTTTTGAAAAATCCATGTCATGAATGAATGAATCATCAGTGTTCCATGACTACGACTTTTGAGTTGGAAATGGAAAAGGGGAAATAAATTTAAGGCCTCAAAAATTAAAATTAGGGCCTTTTGAGAGTTTTTGAAAGAAAATAAGGCTTTTTAGGGGCCCCTAAATAAATTTCCAAATTTAAGGCATTTTTAGGGACTTTTTAGGGTCGTGGGAACCCAGTATATATATAAGCTCAAAAAAAAAATTCTTACAGCAATAAAGTGAAAAGTCGAATATTAATAACCCCCAGAAGTCTTTGTTCTTTCTTTCCAGAAACATTATGGTATTGAATGTATTTTTAAAGTAGTACAAAATATTTTGCTTGCCTGGAGGTAGAAAGAAAAGTACAGATATTATTCCTCAAAGAAATCTTAAGATGAATAAATTAAAAAATCTTCGGAAAGTCATTTAAAAATTTTTTTTTCGAAACATGCCCTTGAAAATGTTAGATAATTTCGGATCAGGGAGAAAAAGGAGGGGGGGGGGGGGGCAATACAATGGTTTTATAATTTTAAGCACCAAATCATTCTGCTAAAATTTTCCCAATCCCCATTTTACTAGTCTTGTTAACCAAGATTATTTTGAATTTTGTTCTTCTGTTAACATTTTAATCTATTTAAAATTTAAGTAACAATGTTTATGCATAATTTTTATAATTCATCAACTTTTTTTTTGTAAAGGCTTAAAGTTTTATCCCCTTCTTTTTAAGCTTTATTTGCACTTCAGTTCATGATTTTTACCCTGATTTGGAATCAATTGATAGTTTGATAGTTGTACCAATCGATCACAAATTTCAATAGATGGAAGCAAATGGTTCAATGAATTTCTTTCTAATAAACTGAAAAATTATTTACACCCACATAACTAAGAAGATTTAAGAAAGAAAAATGGGGAAAAAATTACAAGCAGCATGCAATAAAAAATACAATGAAAATAAAAACACAAAACTTCTATAAAACGGCAAATGAATTGAACTGAAAAATGTACAAACGCTCTAAGTACACATTTATAAAATGTTAAGTAGGTGTTCAAAAGTTTTCGCCTAGTGAATGTGTTTTTAATTTTTAAATATTTCGCACAAAACGAAGTTCACATTGTAAAATAGCCCTTACTTTTTTTTGTTAAAATATATATCAGCAAATAAAATCAAAATTGGTCTGTCCATTACACAATTAACAATCTGAAAATGATGTACCATAGGAAGATTGTCTTCATTCTAATAAATTTTGTCAAGAGACAATTTTTTGCCACTATAATAAGGCAAAAATGGACTCTGATAAAATTATCAACATGAAGACAATCAAGGCTGTGAATGAACTTCCACGAGCTCGTTCAAAATCCCAAAATGTATGCATATTGAAAAAGAATTTTTGAGTATAGAATACATTTGATTGGTGAAATGCAAGAAAGAAAAAAGCTGAAACTTTTTCTTGGCGTTTTATAGTCTGTGTAATTAAAATCGGCTTGTCAAGGTCACACAACTCTACCTTTTCCCCTTCTGGTCGCCATGGTTTCCGTGTCAGAAACTTTTTCCCTACTTGGTTTGGCGAACATGATAACTAAGTTTGTTGTCTTAGTTATAATAATAACATTAGACGGATTCAAATCAGATTTATTTCTCAATGGCAAAAATAGATTGCGTCAGATAAAGTTTTCTAATATTTTGAACCAATCTAAGTCTTATTCTAATATTTTGATGTGTTTCAGACAGCTATTGTATAGCTATTTTATCGTATTTTATGTTTTGTAAATGTTAAAATCTTATCTAAACAATCTAGATTTAATTTGTGAGAAATTTAATTTCATTTATTAGTATCAAAAATAACTAAATGGAAATTAAATTCTTTGTTATTACTTTTTATAAATTATTTTAATATTTTCAGAGGTGTAGTAATGCGATTGGCTTAACTGCAGTGCAAAAAAAAAAGAGAGAGTCTAGCGCTGTTATTTTTCTTGCAGTCGCCATGGAAACGAAGCAGGAAATGCGACCTTGATGCGCCTATTTCAATTACACAGACTATAGTTAACTACATCTCTGGTTCATTCAGCAAGAAATCAAGGACAGGTTTTTCTGAGAAAATTAGTTATGGAATAATTTACCCCCATTAGTTGAACATAAGAACACTTGAAGTAAAAAAAATCATTGAGTAATTTTTGCACAAACAATTTTATCATTAAAAAAAAAAAAACATTAAAAACTTGCTTTACAAGAAAATATTTTTTAGTGATTAACTGTCAAGAGCACTTTTTACTAGTTTTAATGTTTTAATAATGATTGTTTGGATGATTTAGTAACTTTATTTTTGTCTTTGTATTTTTAGCAAAGTTTATATTTTCAAAATAAAACGTTCATGAAAATCAGGGTTCACCAATATATATCAATCAATATATATCATGACATCTGTCATGATATATATCCAACATTTTTGTTTAAATTTTTTGCTTGAAGTGTTGTTAAAGAAATAAAACATTCTTGAAATTTGAGATAGTTTCATATTTTGTGTTTTGAAAGAGAAAAATGTTCAACTTAGAATTTTATTAGAAGCACTTTAAAAAAAGAGAAAACAAATATTTATAATTATATACACAAAATAAATTACTATTTTATATTAGAATAATGTTTTAATTTAGTTTTGTATAATGTGTAAAATGTATTGGTGCGCAAGTTGCATTAAATAAATCTGAAAATATTATATTTATCATCAGCAATAAGTTAACAATTTTGAAAATATCCCATATGTATCAAAATTATGATATTTACAAACCTCGATGAAAATAAAATGGAACTTTGTTTACTTTATAGCGAAACTTAATAAATAGTTGAAATGAAAAAAGCTAAATTCTTGTGAAAGATGATTGCAAAACGAATAGAACACATGGATTCCCACTTATTTTAACATAAAACAAAGAAAATCAGATTTCCCTTAACATGGGGAATTATATTCTTATAATTATCAACAAAATCCCATGCATATTTATAAGCAAAAAGGCACCCCTGTTTCCCAATTTATAATAATAACAGCAACAAATAATTGGATGATATTTCTAAATGCTAAAAGATTATTTCATGTCTTAAACAACATACCTTTCCACCTATAGACGTGACTTGTGTTTGCAAATCTCCAACTAAGGTTCCATCTTTGACCTGACAATTAATTTTCAAAACCAAATAAAAAACACAGTAAAACATGCACACAGCCATGCAAAACCAAAAAAAAAAAAGAGTTACAACAAAAATGTGAAATGAGCTAACGAAAGGAAGAAAAATCTTCCCTCCAAGGACTCGACGTACCTTCTCGTTCACGGTTTCCGATATTTCTATCACTTTCTGAGAAGCGATGTTGCCTAGCTTGACAGCCTGCAACGGGGAGCAGAATTATTCAATCCGTCCGACGAGGTGGTTTTGGGTTACAAGTGACAAATAGAGCTTTTAACAGACGTTTTCAATGAACAATGTAACAGTGAGAGGGTTCATACTCAAATAGCCAAACAAATTTCATGACTTTTCCAGGTAGATCCAAATTCCAGGTTAACATTCCAAAGAAATATATTTATCAGCAAATGCCCTACTTGTACATTAAATACGTCCACCATAACATTTTATACATACAATTATATTAACATCATATTAAAAAGTTCCACAGATATTCATTAAGATTACAAACTTATACTATAGAATTTCAAAAGCAAAACTTTATGACGCAATACTGCCAAAAGATACTAGCTTTTATATTTGCATCCATTTTTTATTTTAAATTTTAGAAAGCTAATTTAAAACTATAAAACATACAATATAAGTAATCAATAAAATAAAAATGAGGATGATCCCAGTGGGGACAAATCAGCTTTTTAACCATATAACAACGCATGAAAACAAATATTTAAAGAAATGCGGATGTAGGCACTTTTATGCTATGACAATATAATAAACCCGACGAGTGTAGGTTCCCTCCATTGGGTCCCTTGGTAGGGGAAAAAAATTCCCAACTTTTCCAGGTTTTGTCAAAAATTTACCTTTTCCCCCGACTATTCCATGACTTTTGCAAAGGATATCCATTTCCATGACTTTTCCAGGTTTTCCATGTGGAGTATGAACCCTGTATAAAAGGCACAAATCATCGGTAAACAGCCAATCAATTCGAAGCAAACTGCTTTTCTAGGGCATTCTTCTTTAGTGGTCAATACAATATAGGGGTCATTCATAAATGACGTCGCGCTTCGAGGGGAGGAGGGGGGGGGGGTCGAGCAGTTGTGGCAAGGGGAGGGGGTAACAAGAAGTGTGACACGACACATTTTGGTTTTTATACAGACATTTAAAATCAGTAAATTGAACTTATTTATAGTTTTTTTATTTTCATAATTTGATTTTAAAGTTTCATTGATCATTTTGTAATAGCAAACACTGATGCTATAGTCTGTGTCATTAAAATAGGCGCATCAAGGTCGGGTTTCCTGCTTCGTTACCATGGAGAAAAATAACAGCGCCAGACTTTTTTTTTTGCATTGCAGTTAAGCCAATGGCATTACGACACCTCCGATTGAAAATATTAGAATAATTTATAAAAAGTAATAAAAAAGAATCTATTTTCCATTTATTTATTTTTGATACTAAGCAAATGCAATTAAATGTCTCCTAAATTAAATCTGGAATGTTCAGATAAGATTTTAACTTTTAAACAAAACTTAAAATACGATAAATTAGGTATACAATAGCTTTCTGAAACACATCAAAATATTAGAATAGGATTAGATTGGTTCAAAATATTAGAATATTTTGTCTGACGCAATCTATTTTTGTCGTCGAGAAATAAAACTGGTTTGAATCCATCTATTATTATTATAACTAAAACAACGAACTGACTTATGTTCGCCAAACCAAGTGGGGAAAAAGTTTCTAGCACGGAAACCATGGCGACCGGAAGGGGAAAAGGTAGAGTTGTGTGACCTTGCCATGCCAATTTTAATTGCACAGACTATAGTTAAGATTTAAATTTGCTTCTTGTTAAAAGTTAAAAAACAAACTTTCTTTAGGCATTTACACTTTTAAGATCAAATTACGCGGTTCATTTTTCCGAATTTGAACAATTAATATATTTTACTGTTCTATATCCATTATCTTTTGTGTTGTGAACCTTGACCTCATTTCATACAAATCAAGTACACTTGTGAACATTATTATTATTACTCTCACAAATGTAATAAAAAGTTCAATAATAAAATTGGAAACATGATCTATAACGCAGTGCTTTGTTTATGCGCTGCAATCACAAATGCTTATGCAATATAGCGAGACATGCGACAAAGGGGGGCGGGGGTATGATATATTGCGACATTTTGGGACAAAAGTGGGGGGGGGGGGTAAAATGTATGGAAAAAGAGTTAGTCAGCCACTTTGTTGTTTCATTTCCAATACTAAATATTGAACTAACTTCAAAAAAGTTGCCATGCCTATTTTTAAAATACAGCTAAACCCATTTAAGGTAATGTTGAAGGGACCAGCTCCACAGAGCGTTTAAGCGGGAAAGTGTCTTATGAGCATTTTAATACATTTCCTTCATGCAACTATATAATAAAGTCTAGATTTTTAAACTTGTCATTCACTCAAACATCTTTACTGAAAACCCAAATTTCTTGACTGAAATTTTCGAAATATGAATATTTGAAGTCGGCATTTTACTTAAATTCTAAAATGTTTAAATTTCTTTTAAATATTTATTAACTCTAACAATCCATATAAAAATACACTTAAGTTTCACTTAGTTCCTTCTTTCTATCTTTAAGCATACAAAGGAAATCTACAACACACAACAATAGCTCTGCTATTTGAAAGTTATAAATACAATGCATTTTATTTGTAAAAACCTTTTACTAAAATAGGAGAAGAATAAATCTATCTAATTAAAAGTACATAAATACATACGAAATAAATAAATCTAATTAAATAAAAGTACAGATAAAAGTGATGAAAAAAACTTTCTTTCACTTTTTATCACTTTTATTTGAACTCTTGCTAGACATTCCGAGATAAATTAAAAGTCCAAAACAAATAGAACACATTTTGAAAAACTATTTTTATCAATGGTTCCTCTTCCTAAAAATAAGTATATTCAGAGATTATAAATTTGATCAACGAGCCCTGCTGATTATGAAACAAACAAAAATTGGAAGCACTTGAAATAGTCGGGACAAAATCTGAAAATTTGAAGAGTATGAGATATACAACACATAGGAGTATTAAAGAAACTGTTTCATCAGAACTTACACCTTCAGATGCTTTGAATGCTATCTTAGAGGCTCCAGAAGTGAAGCTTGACCATCCCTAGAAGAAAATAAAAAGTTTTATGCTTAAAAGTGGTTTAATTAACACAAAATAGGAAAAATATATTTGACAGCATAAGGGTATGGGATAGCAAAACAAGCAGTTCTCATACACACTGTAAAAACATTTCATGCTGAAACATTCCATTAGATAAACAATATACACATGGAAATTTTACGTATATTTGATTAGCACTCGTAGAAAATTTGTCCAAAGTCCAAACCAACAGTTTTGTGAGGGGTCATTCAAAAATGATGTTACGCTTCAAGGGGGAGGGAGGGCTTGAGAAATTGTGACAGTTTGTGACAAGGGGAGTTGAGGGAGTTGCCAGAAGTGTGACATCAGATTTTGGTATCTATGACAACATTTGAAATTAGCAAATTATTTTAAAAGTTTCTTTAATTTTTATAATTTCATTTTAAAGTTTGACTGATTTCATTTTGTATCGCAAACACCCATTCTGATTAAGGTTAAAATTTACTTCTGGTTCAAAGTTTAAAAGAAAATTAGAAATGTGATCTATAACATAGTGTTTGTTTCTGAACTGCGACAAAGGGGGTTAGGGGGTATGTTGAAGTGTCACATTTTGTAAGAGGGTATATAGTAGTATGGTGTAGGAGCTAAATATATTGCAAAAAAAAAAAAAAAGGGTGACATCATTTATGGACATTCTTTTACCTGAACTTTTTGAAGATTTAGTCATAATAAAACAACAAATCATTTCGCAAACAGAAATTTTGCTTTGTTTTTAAAAAATCCAACTAAGGACTCTTGTCATTCTTAAAAAATAATGAGGAAAATTTCACTGTAATACGAAACATATTTGTGCATCCAGAACGTTCTAATACTGCTTGGACAGGAAAATATTTAGGCAATTTTTACCAACATGGACAAACATACATATTAAGTTCCATTAATTCTTTAAATTGCTTCTCATACCAAAAACAAGTAAAAAATATTGTTCTAACAAGTAAAAAACTTATCATTCATTCATGACGCTTCAAGGGGGTTCGTGCAATTGTGACAAGGGGAGGGGTAACAAAAATTGTGACATCATGCTTATGCAACATAGCATGACATGTGACAAATGGGGGGAGAGGGTCAAATATATGGGAAAAATGCATGACATCATTTATGAACAGTCCCAAAGGTCAGATTCATGTAAAGATCCAGCTATCTTGAAACTTTTGGATCGCAAATCACAACAAACTGGAAATTCTCCAAAGTACAATCACCCTTAAGATCCTCTACAGCACAAGAGGTTGATGACTGAATTGTAACAAAATATTTATTTATATGGAAGATGGGAATTTAAAATTTATAAGTTTGCATGAAAATTGGAAGAATTGCGAGTGTCTATATGCAAAAAGGGTTCCAAGCAGAAAAAACTGGCAGCAGACTTACGGAAGAGAATGCCGACCAGGCTCCGTCGGCCAATTCTTGGGATTGGCTCCTGGGAGGGGGAGCCATGGTGTAACCGAATCCAGTATAGCGGCCACCTTGGCTCGGAGGAATGTTACTGCAAAAGAAACAACACGTTTCATGGACAATTGGTTAAAAGATTTAGTAACTTTCACTTGTGTCAGACACAGGCAAATGTGTCAAAGGGTATATTTAAAAAAATAATTATTATTTCATTTCTGTCAGTTTAAAACATTTCATTACAGCATACCACTCGCTTGCAAACTGTGCTCTGTACAGCCCCCAAGGTTTAGCAAACACTTCAACCCCCTGACAGAATTTTTTGAAAAAAAAAAAAAAATCGAAACTATTTCCAAAAGAGTCTTTTTTAATCACATTTAAAATCTACATGAATATGGCATTTAGAACATACCATATTCATGGTATATTTCACATATTTTAGTCGCAGTGATTTTTTAAAATATACAATTTAGATCATAAGAACAGGTTGTTAGAAACATCAGTTATCATTATTTATGATTAAATTTAAGGTACCCGTCTCGCTTTGAAGAGAAATTTGCTAAAAACTTATTTTAAGACTTGCTTTTAACCCAGGAAAAATAGTTGGAATCCGGGAAAGTACAGAAGAATCCAGAAGAGTTAGCATGAACTCGAACATTTTTATTAACTAGTTTTAAATTCAATTTATATATGAGCTGGAAAAAATAACATTAATCTATATATAAATAGGCAAAGACAAAACAGTTAAGATCCATTTTCTCCTCTGTTTTTCAACCGATTTTCTAACCTTATTTTTTGTTTAGCAGTTATTGATGCGTTAGTGATATCTATTAAACATTTTTGGACACAGTTTATTATTAGTTCATTATTTCACCTTTTCTTTTATCGGGCAAGCATATGGCAAACGTGTCTCGGTTGAGTCAATGATTAGGTAATAAATGCAAAACTCATTGTTGAAAAGAGTTTGTTGCCATTAAGCAGTCACATTAAAAGCAATTATACTAAAAGTTTGAATGAAGGCTTCTCTGAAACAATGGAATGCAAAATGGGAATAGCGTGCGTTTGTTTCGAGTGAGGATGATCTAAATAAACTCGACGTAACAGTCGCCAAATTTGTGAATAATACTTATATAATTATCATAATTTTTTAACGTTAAATTTAATTTTTACGGTCGATTTTCAGCTACCGGGTGAACTCTAGTTGAATTAAACGGTCCAGGAAAAAACCGACACATCACCGAAAAGAAAATGAAAGAATACTCACTCCGGTCTATTCAAGTTTTCCTCCTGCCTCCTGTTGAAGAATGCCTCCGTCTGATAAGAAAGTTGACTTTTGTCGGGCAAACTGTAGAAAAACAGAGCACACAATTAAAAATAAATAAAAAAACTTTTTAAATAGTGTGCTACATTCTTACACTTCAAATTTTTTGATCAACATAATTAAACAGAAAATTTCAGAACACTATATGAAGGAGGGTGGTCTCCCCTCAATAAAACAAAATACCAAATGAGATACATTAAATAAATATACATGGCTGCATTCAACAAAGAGACAATGCTCTATGCACTGTTAAAATGAATTTCAATGTCTTCTAGCTGGCAGAAGTAAATATAGTTGATAAAATATTCCAAATATGAATTTTATTTTCAATGAAAATATTCAATGTGATACAAAGAATTTTTCAGATTTAATAACAAAATTAGAATGATGTCTGTAACAAAGGGAACATAACTAGTGGTCATAAGTTTGTTATTTGCAATAAGGCTTTTAAAACAAAACTATGTGCGAGAAGAAGACTATGACTGTTTACAGAATACAACAAAAGTTTCCAAATACCAAAAGCAATATTGTGAAACAAGCAGACATTACTTTTATCTTCAACAAAATTGTAAATAAAGATCAATGTGTAGTACTACATCTATGTTACTAGCAGCAATAAATTCACATGTTTTGATTAAAAAATAAATACATAAATTAACTTTTTTTAAACGCCAAGTATTTTTACTTATAATATTATTATAGTTTTCAGAGTCAAAATGTCAAAATATTCTGTACATGCAATGTAAAATTTTGCAATGTATAATTTACTGAAATACAATGCTATTAACCTAGCATTAATGCATTGATCAAAAGCTTATCAAGAAATCTTTAGTTAAAACAAACTTAAAATTTGTAATCAAGATTACTAAAAGCATTGTGGAGATCTATAATTTCATTTTGGGGTAAGATTATACATTCTAACCACTAGGCTACTATGGCCTTAATATTATTAGTAGCATACATAACTGCCTGAAATATTAATCAGGAATAAAACTTATGAAACTTAAAAAAGAGAAAGAATGAAAGAAAAATGAAAAGGATAGAAAATGTGGAAAATTAAAACTATAATTAAAATATGAAAAAAAAAAAAAAAAAAACATTGATACATTATTACCATTTTAATGCTAATAAAATTAATACAAATGCATCAAATATGATTTCAAATTCTTAGTTAACTTTTAACAATAAAAAGCAGAGAAACTAGCTGTACACTAAAGAGCATGGAAGAAGACTGAATTTAAACACCAAAAAGTATAAAATAATAGAAATGTAGAGAACAAATACACCAAGGTTATGCTTTGACAAATGAAAGGTAGCTATAGGCACAACTGATTACTAAGGGAGATTACAGGAATGTAGGATGTACATGCGATACATACTTATTCCAAAATTTTAGCACAAGAGACCTCTGGTCACTATACAATGTACATAGATCTTCCAGAGCTCATTATTATTTTAAACTCCAAAACAAAAATTGAAAGCTTTCAATGTATTCATTCATTTTTTCCCTATTTTTTAATGAAATGAATATCTACAACATAGATCATTCCTTGCCCTAAGCCTTTCAAATACTTTTTATTTTTTCTTATAGTAGAAAACCAGAGAGTATAATTCTCATTTTACTTATCGGGGGATTATTTCAGGGTTGTTTTTTTAGTTTGCAACAGTTCCTTTCTTCGAATTATGTGGGGGAAAAATCCTTTTGAATTTTTAAATTTTTTTAGCATATCAAATAAATAAATAATAAAATTATAAACATAAGCAAATGTAATTGAAACATGTTTACAAAATATAATTCATTTACCAATAGTTACTGTCACATTCTGTTTTTTTATCTCAGAATTTTCTAAAGGGTCTCTTTCTCTTGTTAGAGAAGAACAGAAAACCAACAACATAAATTATTTAAATTTCTTATTAGGACAGCAAACAAACAAAAAAAAAATAAATAAATAAATAAAATATTGAAATTAAAATAAAATAAAAAAAATTCTTAAGGAAAAGGAAAAGTTTTGAGTTTTGAGCCAAGAACCACTGTTTGAATTCACCAAGAGACAAACACTCAACAAGTTTGCATCACACTCATCAATTATTTTATTACTCATAAGGGCAGCAAAATAAATAAATAAAGATATAAAAATAAATAAAAGTAAAAAAAGAAAATGAAATAAAAGTTAAAAAAAAAGAAAAGTTCTGAGCAAAGAACCACTATTCAAAAGTGTGTCACCAAGAAAAAAACACTCAACAAGTTTGCATCACTCACATAAATTATTTTATTACTTTTAAGGGCACAAAATAAATACATAAAGATATAAAAATTAATAAATAAAAGTAAAAAAAGAAAATAAAGACATAAAAATTAATAAATAAAAGTAAAAAAAGAAAATAAAGTACAAAAATAAAAGTTTAAAAAAAAAAGGAAAAGTTTTAAATTCTGAGCCAAGAACCACTGTTTGAAAGTATTTCACCAGGAAGTTTCCATCACTCATTTTGCACCAAACAAACAAAGACAATCACCTCTGATAACCAGAGTTGTAATCGTCCCACTCTTCGCTCCTGTGGTGTGATGCGGAAGAGGAGGAGTAAGATCCCAGGTTGCTGCCAGAGGAACTCTTGGAGATGTTGCTGGACGTGTAGTTCTTTGCGGAAGACGTCTCGATGGACCAGGGCTTCCCCTGAGCCTCTGTGCTGATCTGCGCGACAGAAAACATGATCCAGTTACTAAAATATATACGTAGTGCAATCTCCAACTCCCAATTCGATCAACATTTTAAAAGTAAATAATTAATCTTTTGCAATAGAAGTTTGTATCTATCACCCAAATTTATTTTTATGTGCTCTTCAAATAATTGTTATATTTTACAATAGAAAATGAAAGAGTAATTCTTTTTTTAAACTTATCAAGGATACTTTCAAGATTTATCTTTTTTCTCTTTTTGTAAGCACTCCTTTATATCAATAATAATAAACTACTCTCATTGATGAAAAATCAAAAATCAACTGCAGCATAATTTTTATTCTTTACAATAAAAAAATCAAAGAGTATAATTCTTTCTTTTTTTAAACTTATCAAGGATACTTTCAAGGTTTAAATTTTTTCCTCTCTTTGTAAGCATTCCTTTATGTCAATAATAAATTATTCTCATTGATGAAAAATCAAAAATCAACTATAGCATAATTTTTATTTTTTACAATAAAAAAATGAAAGAGTATAATTCTTTTTTTTAAACTTATCATCAAGCATACATTCAAGATTTAAATTTCTTCCTCTCTTTGTAAGCATTCTTTTATATCAATAATAATAAATTATTCTCATTGATTACAAATTAAAAACTCAACTACAGCATAATTTTTATTTTACAGTAAAACATCAAAGAATATAATTCTATTTTTTAAAACTTATCAAGGATACTTTCAAGATTTATCTTTTTTTTTTCTCTCCTTGTAAGCATTCCCTTATATCAATAATAATAAATTATTATCATTGATGAAAAATCAAAAACCAACTACAGCATGCTGTATATATAGGCTTGCCATACGTCCCGGTATTTTACAGCATAATTTTGATTTTTCACAATAAACAATCAAAGAGTATAATTCTTTTTTTTTAAACTTATCAAGGATACTTTCAAGATTTAAATTTTTTCCTCTCTTTGTAAGCATTCCTTTATATCAATAATAAATTATTCTTATTGATGAAAAATAAAAAAATCAACTATAGCATAATTTTTATTTATCAATGTCCCGGAAACGATTGTAAGACGTAAAAAGTCATGAATTTATGCTTTTAAGAATATTTTATAAAGACATTAAGAATCTTTAAGATGACAGAGCATTAATGAGGGAGCTGCAAGAGCATTGATTGTATGTAAAATAAACTTAGGCGTTTTTTTTGCTCTGACATTTATGAAATTCAAGCTTAACAAAGACATCTTGAAAAAAGTATATTCAAGTTGGAAATATGAGTGGGATGAAAACAAAGAATAGCATTGTCAACTTATTAATTGCTTTTTTAGTTTGACAACATGTTTTTTTGAAATGTTTTTTGTAGTTAGACAAAAAGTTTAAACTTAAAAAAAAAAAGACTTAGTAATTTGTTGTTTAATTTAACAATTTTATGACGTATTTTAAACTTTGTTTTATTAACACTTCTTTCCAGATGGTAGACCAGAAAAAAATCTCATTAAAAAGCAAAAACAGGAAAAAAAATCTTTTTAATTAAATTAAGTAGCAAAAATTCCTTTTTTACTTTTAAGTGGTGGGTAGACTAACAATTTAGAGATCCAAATGCCCCAGTCTCCTGGCGAGGCTTAAAAAAAGCTTAAAACTAACCAATTTGCTTTTAATTTTAAAAAAAAAACTTCTTCGGACCCCCCCCCCCCCCCGCTAGTGAGGGGTCAGACCATACGGTATGCTCATCCCATATTAATGTGTCCCGGTTTCACTAACCAAAAATATGGTAAGCCTATGTATATATACACTAAAATTTTTTCTGAACACTATTTTTGGGGTAAAGTTGAAAATGATTCATTTTTTGATGTATTTTAAATTCTTTTAAACGTCTGTCAAAAAAATACAGACAGCAGAATGTCTTTTTAGCATAGAATGATCGTAAACTCATCTGCTTACCAAAAATTTATGGTTGTTCATTTATCTTACTTTCATAGAAATAAGCAATAGCAATAGAATGTCGGTACGTAACACATTTCATGCGTTAACAAACGTTGTACTGTCTATATTTTTTTAAACCAACACATAAAAAATTTTTTTAAGTACATCAAAAATGAATCCTTTTCAGCTTTACCCACCCTGAACACTAAAAATCGTGTTCAGTGTCACCCAACTAAATGCAAAATTTTTACAGTATGGATAGTGTCACGAGAGCTATAGATGATGAGCCAGTCACATTTTAATATTTATTTATATCACAAGTATTATAAGAATTGTGTGAGTAGCAACTCCTTCTTGCAAGAATATAAATAGCAGTTTAACAAAATTACCGTCAAACAAAGGCATCGAATTCCTTTGGTTATTCTAAAATCAAATACTTCAGTGATGTACAAAGCAAAAATGACTGAACGATATATTTGGACAGATAGAATGAAAGTAAAATTCGCAGGCCCAGAACAAAACAAAAATCCCAGCAATGCCCTAAATATCATAAAAACTCCGACAGAACACAGGTTGAAACTTTTTAGAATTTTAAATTTCTGTACATCTAATTTTGTGTGTTATATAATGCTTTTCTTTACTTTGAATTAACCCTTTAACTACGGGTAACGTCAATTGACGATTTGGCAAAACTTTTCTGTGGTACTGGTAACGTCGATAAAAGATTTGGCGAATCTTTCCCGTGGCACGGGTAACGTCAATAAGTGGTTTATTGACGTAATTAACTTTTTTATTGGTTAGCCAATAACAAAATTTGCTATGGCAAGAGGTCATGTAAGTAACTCATGACATACACATAGAAATAGCTGTATCACCATTTATGTAATTTTTGGACACTTTTTTCTTTTTGGTGCTCAGACAAACAGATTTGTGAATATATTCCGGCAGTTAAAGGGTTAATTCAGGTATAGTTGCTATTCTTTTCGATCGTGTATACATGTTGCATTGTTTTTGTTAATAAAAAAAAGAACACAGGTTGTATGCATTTTCTTGGAATATAAAGAATGCAGAAGTCAAAAGTAGGTTTTGCTTATAAGGGCGATTGAGAATTCGTAGATTTCTTGCATATAAGAAAACATGATTTTAAAATATATTTCTTCAAATGCACTTGCACACAATATCACCGATTCTGTTGTACACTATGTAATGGGAAGTTATTATACAACAATATTAAATATTTACATTTTAAAGCATGGTTTCAGTTCATGTTTTTAGGGATTGTTTCGGATGCAGCCAAAATTTTCAAAATATTTGGTTTTCTAGAAGATTTTCAAAATATTTGTTTCTTTCTTTTCTTGTAAATAGATAATTAGCATTAAAAAAGATGCAGAAAAAAATATAATTTTGTTTCCTTTGGGTTTGTGGGTCATTAGTGCAAAAACTGCTAACTCCAATTGCAACCAGAGTTGGGAAAAAATCATGATATTTTTTAAAAAATAAAAAATCGGATTTATTTGATTTTTTTAGAATTCTATTTTTCATTATCATTTTTTAAAATATTTTTTGCATTATACATGAAACAGTTTGTCATAAGAAATAACTTCTTGACTATATTGTATATTCTACTCACTGATTACCTAAAATTAAATATCTGAGTTTTAACCTGAAGACATTCTATTATTTTGTAATTTGATAGTGAAAACTAAATAAGAGATAAATTTAAAGAACAAATTAAATATTCATTTATTTAATACCAACTATTTATTAAAAAAAAAAAAAACCACAATTACAATTTATATTTTGCTTGCCTGAGAGTAGAAAGAAAAATCAGATATTTTTTAAGCAAATGAATTATGGATTCAATCGTTTCAATAAAAACACTAGTTTTGATGCTTTGTCCACTCCTAAATTGTTACGAAGGCTAGAATGAACAATACCAAAAGAAGAAAACTGTCTTTCTATTCCAGCAGATGATGCCACGGCTGTTGTTATTTGGTAGATAAACTGGATTTAAAGTTCTGTGATACTCTCTTTACCACCCATTATATAAAATGAATTCCACCAGTCATTGTATCTGTCACTTTTTTATCAATCAATGGTGATTTTTGAAATGTGCCTCTTTTTGCTTGGAAATTGGCTACAGTGCTGACAAGACTTGGACACTTTTCTTTAATGAATTCTAAACCTTGATTATTTTCATCCACACTAACTGAAATTTCATCTTGATTTAAGACAGAGGGACTTAATAAAACTCCTGCAAAATGGCATGCATTAATTGCTTGTTCATATCTTGCTTAAAATTTATTTATTGTTATTCCATCTTTATCTAACACTTTTTCTAAATTTTTACACAAAATTTTCGCTTTGATATTGAAGCTTTTTTTCAGGGTGCGTACACTATTCTCTGAGTAAAAATCAAGAACTTTCCAGGACTCTTCAAGCAAAAATCAAGTAAATTTAACCAACTTTGAATACAAGTACGAAAGATTTCTTTAATACTATTTAATTTAGAAAACTCTAACTGTAATAAAATAACTTCATATTCAATACTACAAAAATTTGTCATATCGCACATTAATTACATTTATGTGTTGTATTGGCTGTGTATGTAACGAGCCATAGCTTAATTGCTCGTCAGGTCAGACATGTGCCTCACTGAGAAAAAAAATACTGAAAACTCACGACATAACGCTGTTTAAAAGCTTATTAAAAAGTCCTATATTAAAAGCATAAATTACTATGCAATAGAATTATTAAATACTAAGCAAGTCAACTCATTACTTTAATATAAAAAAAATGATTGGAGCATTATGTCTAACCAAAAAAAAATGGCGGAAGTGACATGGCATTTTTTAAAGAAATAAACATGTTTCTGAGCAATAACTTTTTTAAGCTGAAATAACTATTTCATACTTGATAACTATAAAAATTTTACTGAAATGAAATAACTTCAAAATTAGGTGTTAATATTTTATTACATGTATTTATATATTGAATTAAAATAGAAAAAAAATTATTTATTTATTTTGTAACAATGTAAAATGAGTACTTGAAAGGGGAGAACCCTAACACTAAAGATGATCTAAAATTTAAACACATTTTTAATTACATGCAAAAAAAGAAAAAGAAAAAAGAAAAAACAATTTTAAAAAACTAAACATTTTTGGCAAAAATATTTCAAAACAGATTTTTAATAAGGCTCTAATATTTAATAATTATAATCAACTGATGTATCACTAAAACTTAAAGGCTAAAAATTCCTTGATTATCGGCGACATTTAGAGTGGGCGTGGCGAAATGACGTTTCTGCAAGTCCTTTACAGAACCTGAAACTCAAGAAAGTTAAAAAATATTGATAAGCTCAAATTTATTGATGTCTAAGTGGAAGAATCCGATATTAAACGAGAACTAGGAAGTTTTGCAGAAGCCGATGCAACCGGATTTTGAAATGCTTAAAAAATCGGGATTGACACTTAAAAGCGCAAAAAACGGACCGAATGTGTAAATTTTACTCGTAATTTGTGAAACTTCGCAGGAATGCAAGCAGGCTACTTTCAAAAATGTTTATAGAGTTAAAAAAATAGAGAAAAAAAATCCAAATTACAAATTTTTGCGGTAATTTCCAAAATTACCAAAACTACAGAATTCCATCAAAATGTGGAAAAATCACATGTCTGCAGGTCGAAATTTGAAGAAAGGTGAATTTTCCTGTTGATAAGTTGCAAAGTAGTAGTAAAAATGAGAAAATCAAGGACTTTCCAGACATTTTTGTACATTATTCCAAATTTCCAGGACTTTCAAGGCCTTGAAAAAAAATTATGTAATTCAAGGACTTTCAAGGTTTTCCAGGACGCGTACGCACCCTGTTTTTTTTTTTATTTTATTTTTTTTGGCTTTGTTCATTTCCACAATAAAAGTTTATGTTTAGATAAGTAGGTTTTAAACAAGCCCAAATATTTTCTTTATAGCAAACTTTTTTTTGTTAGGCTTTAGTTAAATAAATTAAAGTATTTAAGTTTTAAAGAAAATAAATTTTATAATTTTAAAGTTAACACAATTCGATCTATTTTATTATTTCTGGAAATTAAAATTTAAGATTGAAATATTTAAATTATTAAAAGATAGTACATAAAAAAAGAGTACTTAAATTTCTGCTTCTTGCCATTTAATAGTTTTTCTATTTTTTATTACCTAACACCTGCCCCTGCCACATTCTTTCTGATAACTCCCAAAATTCCTGGAAACACTTGCTACCTATTTACACTTACTTCTTGGTATTTCTCTGCTGACTGATTCGCAATTCTCCTGTAAGTCAGGAATGAAGTCAGCCTTATTTAGAAATGAAAAAAAAAAAAAAAAAAAGATTTAAATCAATGATTTTTTTTAAAAAATCAACTGATTTAAATCGTGATTTAAATCAGTTGATTTTAATCATGCCAACCCTGATTGCAACTACACTTGAAAACTACATTTTCATTAAAAATTATAAAACACATAAAGAAAGGATTCCTAAAGCAGTGATTCTCCGTAAAAAAATGCACTAAGGGGTCCTGAGAAAGTATATGCACTATGAATTTAAAACAAAAAAATTATATAACTGTGAGAACGTGACCCTTCCCCTCCAACACAATATATTTGTATACATATATATAGATATATACAAGCTCAAAAAAATCCTTCAAGGTAATATTAATTTTTTCCAGAAACAATATTGTGTTGAAAGTTTTTTAAAGTAGTACAAAATATTTTGCTTGCCTGAGAGTAGAAAGAAAAATCACAGATATTATTTGTCAACAAAGTCTTAAGATTAATTAATTAAACAAAATTCGGAAAATGTTAAATTTTTTTTTTTTAATTTTCGGAATAGGGTCTCGAAAATTTTCAGATATGTTGGAGAATTTTGGATCAGAACCACCCGTGGATTCACACATAATACATATTTTAGAAGAAGCAAAATAAATAAATGAATGAAATAACAAGTTAAACAAACAGAACTTAAATTTTTAAGAGCTCAGCTACAATAAACCATCATCATACCTTGTCTCTGTATAAAGCAGCCGCACGTGTGTTGTATTTCTCCTGCAGGGGCTTCTTGGGGCTGTAGTCGGGTTGGCACTCCAGGAACAGCTTGGCTTTGCGATTTCCACCCACCTTCATTTTCTCCAGCTCCATGTCCTTCCATTTGTCCATGGACACTGAGCGCACGAAACTGGAACGAAAAGGAAATCAAGCTCCACGATGTCAGGACACACAGAATGTTGAAAGCAGGTGTCAACGTTAGGAAAAAAGAACTTGGAAGGTCACTGGATGAAGTATCGACACCTGCTTTAATGTTCTGTTTCTTTCAATTTTACATTAAGTAGTCCATTTTTAATACTGTAAAGGTTCTTATTTTTGCGAGCCCGTCGTAATGGCAAAAATTAAGGCCTTGTGAAATACTTTTTTTCCCGCCTCAAATAATTATAAATATAAAAAATATCAGAAATTTTTCACTTACGAAAACTTAATGATTTATTGCACAGTTACAAGCTTTTTCTTGAAAACTTTCTTTCTAATAACTATTTTTTGAATAATATACAACTATTTCCAGAATATAAAACAATAAAATGAATAGAAGGCAGCTCATTCACGTCCAATATTTATACCAGCTTCTTTGAAGTCATTCAAAATTATCTCATGTTTGGCTGTTCAATACTGTTAAATACCCGCACAAACCGAGAAGCGTGAATCGGTTTTAGTCGTGATATTTGCAAGTCCAGATTCTTTCACCTCTAGAAATTGAAGCTCATTAGAATGCTACTCAATAAAATCATTCTTGAGCAATTGCTTGAACTCGCCATTTACAGTTTTACTTTTACCATTTACTTTTGGAGTTTATCATCTTTCTCAACTTTACTTAGGTACTTTTGGAATTTTTTAACTTTCAGTTCTGTTCATATAAAATTCACGAAATTTTCAGCTTGCAAAATCACAGATATATTCATTTTCGCGAAAATAAGGGCCTTTACAGTAATGAATTTCTAATGTTGGCGATTTTATAAAATGACCTCGAATTAGACATTGAAATTTAAGGGCGAAAACTGCAGTAGATTTTCATTCGTTCATTTAATTAATCATTCACTTTTTACATTCATTTGTTTTATCACTCATTCATTCATTTAGTTATTCAATGTTTAATAAAAAATATTTTTAACCCTCTGTACTCATAAATATGAATCATTACACATTATTTGGATTACCATAAGGCGACATATAAACTCACAGGATTAATTATCACATAGAAAACTATTTTATTAGGAAAATATTTTAATTTTTCACTTTGCTCCATGCATGGTTTTTATTTTAACCTACAAATTTACTGCCTAAAAATGAAAAATAATATTTCAATGCAAGTTCCACACATCATAGTTCTCTTTATGTACTGTTAGTTCCAAAATAAATTTTTACTTTGTTCATTTTGAAAAATGATTTATCTTAACTTAAATTGTACACTTAGGGGAATGAAGTGCAAAGTGACGTAAAATCCTTCCCTTTGCTTTACATTTCTGTATAATATTAAAATAGTTTTCATATAACAAAATATTACAACATGAGTATCCAGTTTTGAAAATGGCTTATGTTATATCATATAGCAGGGGTCGATCCAGCATTTTTTAACAGGGTTCATTTTTTATGCATTTTAAAGAGATTTTTGTGAAAAAACAGATTATGTTGTGAAGATTGGAAATTTAAATGTATAATGATGAAAAACTTTTATTATTTGCCAGTTTTATAATAAATAAGGGTGAAAAAAGTACGATTTGAAAACTTGGAATTTTGTGAAGGGTTCGTTCTGAATTTTGATTGATTGGAACTTTATGAAAAGTCTGAAAACGGATCCGAATTTAATTTGCCACGACCCCTGTATACCTTCATCGTTGGAGGTAATTATTTTTTGACTGGACTGAACCATATGCTATATAACATAATTAGAATCTTATCAAATAGGTGACACTGCAACCAGAGAAATATTTTATCACTTCACTTTGCATCTCATTCTCCTACATGGATTAAAAAAAGCTCTTTGAGCAACGTCGACAAAGAATGAAAGAATCTTTGCCCTTCAAATAAAGTGACATATATTTTTCTTTTTTGATCTTAAAATAGAATAAAAAAATCACCTGAGATGGACTCCGAGTCCCCGATGTTTCCCGGAGCACTCCAGGCAGATCCAGATTCCGTAAGTCACGCTCACCCACTGGGGGTTGTGGGAGCCACACTCGAAGCAGTTCTGGAAAAGAAAAACTTATATTCAATGTCTTGTTCTCAATCAGGGCTCTCATCAACTTTGCCAACTCAACTATTAGAAATTCTTTAACAAAACCATTAATAAAATACATTTTTAAACAACACTTTAAGTAGGGCAATATGTTGGAGGTATTTATTTAAAAAAAATTTAAAAAAAAAAAAAAAAACATTTATTGCCATTTTCAACATAAAATAAATGCAGAAAGTAATTATTTCACACTTCTGGAGTGATCTACTTTTACATTATTATTAGCGACTGAGGTTTAAGCTTGCCAGCAGTGTGACTTAAAAATTTTATGTGGAGGGGAGCCAATCTTCATGACCAAAACATTAGCAAAAACTTCAGAAAACAAAACAAAACAAAACAAAAAAAAACTGCTTAAAATTGTTAAAAGAAGTGCATTAATAAAAATTTACATAAAAACACTTTTTTTACAAATTCTTTCTTTAGATATAAGTTCTTTTTCTTTACATATAAGTACCCAGGACATAAAAGAAAAAAGGATAATATATACAGGGTTCGCGCTAGGCCGCGCGATTCCCGCAATATTTTTTGAAATCCCACTCGAAAAAAAAAAATGTTTGCGCTTCAATTTTAAAAATCCCACTTAAAATTTTTGTCAAGGTGGAAAATCCCACCTTGTATTTTTCCAGTGTGAACCCTGATAAACATGTACCTTATATATTTATGTATATAATATCAGCGTTCAATCCAGCACTTTTAATGGGGTACGTTTTTCATGAATTTTTAAAAATTTTTTGTGAAAACTCGAAATTTAAACATACAGTGATAAAATATCATCACTTTTTGCAGCTTTTTTAATAAATAATTCTGTAAATAGTAAGATTTGGTAACTCGGAATTTTGAGAAAGGTTCGTTATGACCGATTGGAATTTCATGACGGGTCTCGCTAAATTTTCGGATCAGAATCACTCATGTGTGCATATTTGAGAGCTGACTGTATTGTTACTTTAACATTGTAAAAATAAAATCATTCAACCCTTTAAGGCTCTTTGCTACCAAATCGTAAACTCGGAGCTGACAAAATCTCTGAAATAGTGGCAACACTGTGGGAGTGTCTTCTTCAAGCTCTTTGCACTGGTAATTGGTCTATTCTTGTGATGGTCAGCGTCAATCACTATGCCTCTCAACGGGCAGCTATAAATCTTTTGAAGGGGAACCTCGCGACACCCCCTGGTATACTTGCTGTCTGCGGTCTGACCTGTTGGCACAGGAAAGGAGTCCAAAACACCTACCCTTTTCTTCGAAAAAGAGACTGTTTCTGATGCCCCCCACAGTGGATGACCCTTAGGGCTCCGCTGATGCATACGTACTAACATCTGGAAGTGGGGATTCATTCTATGCTCTTTTTTTTTTTTTCAACCTCAGAAAAAACTCGTCTTGACTCTCCTTTGGAACGAACAAATTCTTTCTTGAAGCTTGCACTGTTGAAGCCGACTTCTTTCTTTCTTCCGTTTTTTAATTCAGTTCACATGACTCATCGTAAAATACAACGTTTATTATTTTCCCGACGTACTTTTTATTTCTTTCAATCTACTGCTAGAATTAGCAGCTGTTAGCGGTTTTAGAATATGATTTTATCTCGTAACACATAGGAAGTTTAATGACACGTATATATATCTTTGAATATTTTATATATTTTAAACAAACCAAAAAAACAGGCATTCAGAAATAAAAACAATTATTTTTTAAATTTGATTAAAATTAACAGAAAATGCAAGAGGATATATGGGTAATTCTACAAAAGAGGGAAGTCTGTTCCATATAGATGTTTTGTTACGTTTCATTTTTAAAAGAATATCAAAACACGGCAGTTCAAAGACGGCGACACTAGCCAATGTGTATTTTTACCTGAACCATTTCGGCCCCATCATTACTCAAAAACTATTAGGCCTACATACTTGAAATTTTGTACGACCAATAGGAGCTCCTTCAACCCCTAGAGTATTAAATTTCATTTATGTAGCTCTTATAGTTAGAAAATTATTAAGGTCTGAAAAGAGTAATTTTTATCACTGACTGACTGACTCATTCATCAAAAACTTCTGCTTCTAAGTGACTTAGAAACTTGAAACTTGGCATTATGGTAGACAATTAAGCTTATATAAAGGGAAAAATCCGAGACCTGAAAAAAATACATTCTTGTATTTCTTGTAACGGAACAACAGTGTGCTAACTTGGAATCATGTACATCCAAAGATGGCATAAAATTGTTTTCTTTTGTCCCTCTTTGTTTCTCTTATAGCAAAACAAAATAAGTTCAAAATTTGACTCCAAACGAAGAGCACTTTCAATTTTACTATGTTTTTGTTTATATATATATATATATATATATATATATTGCATAATTTTAAACTTGTTTATTACAGTAATTCTCATATTAAACTATGCCAAAATAAAACTTTTTACTCCGCTAAAAATAATTTTTTTCAGTGAAATATCATCCACGTGCCCTATCCCGCAGCTATATTTTTTCTATTCTAAAAACTCTGGACATGAAATGGTTAGTGATTGCAGCTGCATTTTTTTCTAATTAAATATATGTATGTTATGAAAATTAATCGTGAAAAAGCCAAAACAGTGTGAAAATTCATCTCAAAAAATAAATGTAAACATTGGCCCAAGACAGTCATTCACATGGCCGAAAATTAAATACTTCTTTTTGTCTCATAAAATAAGTTTCCAAAAACGGCAACAAAACAGGCAAAGATGCATTTTCGTTTGTTCATTCAGACTGAAGTTGCAGGTCTCAATTTTTCAAGCATTTTTTGATTTGTAAAAATGTTAACTTCATTTTCAAGGTTCATTCAAGTTTTCATTGGTTCTCCCTCGTAAATATTTCATAATAAAATTGCCATCAGAGGTTTTATGTTCCTTTAGTATCCTTTAAAACTAATTACAGTAAAACCTGTAAAGTTCACCACCTTTGTAAGCTGACCACCTGTCTAAGTTCACCACTTTTGTCAGGAACGGAATTAGCACAATAATATATAATGTAGAGAAACCTTGGTAACTTGAGAAGCTAATTTGACCACCTGTTTATATTGGACTACTTGTGTGCGCCAAATTTAGGAAGGAGTATTGTAAAAACCCTCTGTAAGTTGATAGCCTAATTTTTACTGTATTTATTTGTTACAGTAATCCAATTTTCAAAGTTTGACAAAACATATTCTTACACATTTGGAAAAGTTAGAGTTTGAGTTGAAGTAGCTCTAGCTGACAACTTTGTGACAATGGAGCCAGCACAAAAAAAGTAATAAAGCTTGTACAAAATAAATATAGTTGAAAGACATTTCAGTAACCTGCGACCGGGCATGTCGTTTTATAAACTTAACTTAGTATTAAATGATGCTGCATCTTTTAGTGCAAAAACAAGTATTTTCCCTTCTATTATACAAGACCTTTATCACTACGATTACGTAGTGAAAGATATACTAAAGATAATGTAAACGCAGTTAAACTAAAGTTCAAGCAATAAGATTAGCAAAAACAAATTTACAAAAGAAAGTTAGACAAATATAAAATACGCTAAATTAGGTATACAAGAGCTTTCTGAAACACATCAAAGTATTAGAACAAGACTTTGATTGCTTCAAAATATTAGAATACTTTATCTGACGCAATCTATTTTTGCCGTTCAGAAATAAATTGGATCTGAATCCGTCTATTATTATTGTAACAAACTTAGTTATGGCAGCCAAAGTTTCTAAGTTTGTAACATGGAAAACTATGGCGACCAGAAGGGAAAAAGGGTAGAGTTGTTTTGACCTCGACACGCTGATTTTAATTACGCAGACTATAGGTCAATAAATATTTAACTGATGGAGGTCAATCAACAGCATGCTCATGTTTAGTACAAAAAATTAGTACCTACTGCGTGACAACCTTATGTATTTGATATTGGAACTTGTTTTGCTACATAAAATTCGAGTACATATGTACAGTACAGAGTGGTTAAAACAGGAATATTAACATGTCTCATTCCAACTTTCAGATTTCAATGTGTCAATGTATAAAAATATTGGAAAATTGTCTTACATTATTTTCATCCTTGGTCCTCAGATCTTGGAGCACTCTTTTGGTACGAGGGCTGGCCATTTCTTGAAGCTAAAACCAAAATATATTAGTGTTAATGAGAAAATGTTTCAACTAAATGTTTGCAATAAAATTATCTGAAAACTATGGTAGAGGTCCTTTTTACAAACTCCCTTTTTGAGAATTTTGTGGAAAGTGGACTTTTGGGGGAAAAAAAAATGTTTCAATTTCGTGAAATTTAGTTTTAAGAAAAAAGTTGCTAATATTTAGAATAATTATAATAATAATTGTAATTTAGTGTAAATGCATTTACAAATTACATCCGTTATCAATGAATGTGTGAATTTTATAAAAAAAACTCTTTAAATTTTGTAAAATTTAGTCTTAAATAAAAAAAGTTATTATTAATATCTAGAATATTATTTACAAATTATAATACAAATATGTTTACAAAATAGAGCTCTGTTAGTGACGGATGTGACACTAATTGCTGATATTGAGCAGATCAATGCATGCATATAGCTTAGCCTATAAATATACAAAATTCAACATTTCCAAGACGATTTAATCTTCTCCCTTATTTTCATTAATGCTCTTAAGTAACTATTGCAAATTTTAATAGGGGAAAAAAAAAAAAAAATATGAAATGGGTGTAATGAATTGGTTCAAGTGTCACACTTAGAAAATATATACTCATTGATTTATCCCCCCGTCACTTTCTTGTTTTTCTCTTTTTGGAGGATCTTTTTTTTAATCGTGTCCACCTTTCAAACTGATAGTTAAAGCTTAGAAGCTCGGAATGGGTAATTCTCAGAGGAACAATCTTTCCGGAACTACACACAAAATTTTCGGAAAAGGCACTATCAATTTAAAATATAGGACAAAAATTTTTACCCAAAGAAATTTTTTTTTTCCATAAACGTGATAGTAAAAAAAAAACTTTATTAAAAAAAAAAAACGAAATACTTTTTTGCTTAAAGGTAGAAAGAACAGCACAGCTATTATTTGTCAAAGAAACCTTAAGATAAATTACAAAAATTTTCAGAAAACCAATTTTTTAAAAAAAATCTTCGGAACATATTCTCGAAATATTTCGGGAACGTCTGAAAATTTCGGATCAGTATCAGCATGCAGAAGCTATTGATAATTCTTTTACCAAGCAGACAATAAACAAAAATTTTACTCCAAAGAAATTTGTAATTACGATCAAAACGTATCATGTAAATTAAATTGAAAAAACACACACCGGATGAAGAAAGCAGCTGTTACCATTATTTATACTCGCTACAAAATTAAATTTTTAACTTGATTATAAACGTCATCTAAATAAATCTCCCATATTTTACATTCAAGTTATTTAAATATCCTCCGATTGTAATGAAAATTTGAGGCATAGCTACGCGTTCAGCAAATAGTCACGTTTAAATACCCAACTCGAGACAAGCAGAATGTTTCTGAAACAAAAACTTGTAAATTTAGTTTTTCAACCACAGGCCATCACCTGTTGCAAGCAAGAATAGACTTTAAAAAGATTACTAAAAACATGCCATAACTCATTTCTTGGACTATACCTTGTTTTCAGAAAGCTGGTACTATTCAAAGAAAAATGTTTTCAATAAAATTAAAAGAAAAATATGTTTTTATAATACATATGCTATGATGAGTTGTCATAGCATCTTCGCGGTGCAGAAAAAGGAATTTTTGTTGCCAGTTTAAGGAAGCTTAATACATAGTTAATATTCACATGATTAGAGAAATAATCTTATAAAACTTGTAAAATAAACTAAATGTTTTTATTTTAAATTTGAGTTAACTGAAATACCGCATACATATTGAAAAATTTACGTCGAGAGCAATTTTAGTTTCTGAAACTATTTCGACCACTAATAGTGCTTTGTTGTTTAGTCGCTAGAGGTCGCTCTTCAGCTGAAAAATACACAATACGCTGTCTGAAAATTTTCGGAAACGAAACGTTTTGTTATACCTCAACACTTTTGATACTTTGGAATATTCTATCAGATTTAAATTTTGTCATAACTCTCTAATCTCAATCATTCCTGTAAAACAGTGATTATCAAATCTGGTCTGATTAGCTATATGCAACAATCTTTTCGGAAATATTGTCATCACCAGCACCAAGATTCCTCAAATAAGAGAATATGTCTCACACTTTCGACGATTCAAGGTGAGATTCTCTACTGCGCATATAGATATTTATGCTTCCATCTGTAGAAATGATTTCGTTTCAGTATTAAAAAATGCTTCACACTATTTGTTCGGTGACAAAATTTTAAGTGCGCATTCTCAAGGGGGGTAGTAACTATCGGCAACTCGTTTCGTAAAGTATTAATACACTATCATTAAATTTCTTTCTTTTATTGTATTTACTTGCATAAAACGTAGAAATTAGCTTAGAGTTTCGTTTGCTTCACTACACGACAAACGAATTGTAAAATATAATTATACCGCATACTACACATATTTTGTTCATGTGTAGTTGTGAATGTTAGATTTTAGTAACATATTGCTTCATACTTTCAATCCTCAATGTAAAAGGGAAAATATTGGAAAACCTGCTTTCCAATAAAAATGAGAATACTGAGTAATATATTTTAGCAATAAATATTTTTAGTTAATTCCCACGTCCAAAAAGTTCCTCCCCCACTAATCGTTACATGAGAATCATAAATTGTTTAAAGAGCGGTGTGATTGAAACTGCAACAACAAAGGGTTTCATTTGGTTGATTGGTATTCGAAAGAGTGAACAGACCCAAAGTTCGTTCTGCCGAGCTTAGTTGGGTTTCTTCTGGGAAAAACAGATTTCTTACAGGACAGTTTAAGAAATGAAAATAACTGGAAGAAACAAACACATTAGATGAGGGGAAGGGGACTTAAAGTATTTTTTTTTCTCATGTCCACGATAAGAGAAGATGTAAAAAAGAACCAAGTATGGCCATGGGCATCAATCACTACCTTTGCAATATGTTCATTGTTAAATTATCGTATTTCAGACATGCCAAGTCTCCTGCTTTTGGCAGTAGACTCCTGCTTTTCTGTTCATTCTATTGTCTCCGGCAAAGGCAGAAATTTCTCCTGCTTTTTAGGCAAAAAAAAAAAAAATAGTCTCGGAACTTTTCTTCAGTTACGTGCATCTCTTTGCACTAAAAATTTAGAAAGCTTAAAGACTTAATACTTTTGTCAATTTTGGTTTCAAAAGGTTTTTACTGGCTGCAGTCTCATAACATATTTTTTTTGTTTTTAGTGTTTGTGCATTTCATGACAGCATTAAAATTTTACATGTAATAGCTTAAATATTTTTATTTCTTGTTATAAATTATCTTCACTAACAAAAGACATTCAAAATAATTTAGTAAATGATCTAAACAAATAAAACAGCAAAAATCAGCATTTTACTTTTAATTCTAAATTTATCTTTTAAAAATGGATAACTTACAAGATATGCATTTTATATCTTGTGGATTAATTTTTATGTTGATTTATATATAAGAACAAAAAATTTACCAGTTTTATACTAGCGTTCAACTGGTTCTGAGGCACAGAAATATCTCCTGCTTTTTTGTTTTGTAAGGTTGGCAGGTCTGGTATTTTAAGTCTTTTGATAGTGGGCAGAACGACAATTTTCCGAAGGTGACTGGAATGAATGAACAGGAAATAAAACAAGTTTAAAATTAAAAAATATAAACTTAATGGAGGATTGAATTGAATTACATTTATTTTCCAGTTCGTGTGCTTAGTCTCGGGACTCGCTTATGAACTATCGTCCAATATGACAGATAGCACAAGACAATACATGAAAGATTCTATGTTTGGAAAAAAAAGTCATTAAAAAATGACAGATATTTATGGGTAATATTTGTTACAATTTCAGGAGAGAGTTTGTTACAACTTTCTAAAGGGAATTCTGCTTCTGCCATTTCTATAAAAGAAAGCTATACAGCAATGGAATAATTCATTCATAGTTGCATATTTTTTCATATAAAAATATGTTACCATTTGAAAGTACTATATTGTGTAATGAATTACTAAAAAATTATTCCAGCATACATATCAAAATGCTGATTTTCAAAAAATTAATGTTCTGAAACTTTTTGCATTTGTATTTAATTATTAGTTCTCTGATAAAGAATTAGTCATTTAAAATTTAGCCAAAATATGTTTTCTTAAATTTTTAAGGAGGAAATTTATTTCTTCCTGTCAGCTCTTTTGAAATTTTTTTCCACTTTGGAAGAAATTTTCTAACCCACATATGGTGTATATTTTATGATACACTTTTAACTTAGATTAAATAAAGAATATCTTAAACTTATCTTCATTATTTACATTATTTAATTCCACCCATCTATTTAATGAGTCTTCAGACTCGACAAAACAGAATAATTGGAGTTTTGTAAATTATTAAATAATGAAAAATTGTGCTAGAAATATTCCGATAGTTTTATTGAAGAGTGTAATCATTAATTTAGCCTGTGTAATTAATATGGGTCTAACTATATTTACCCAAGGTTTTCTTGAAAAATGTATTTATTTTTTATTACAAAGTTGTAATTTAAATGATAAATTCTTAATAAAGGGGTTTCTTCCACTTGGGAGAAACATATTTCTTCTCGTCGTTGTTTTTCCTGTTTCGGAAGAAGCTTGCCAACCCTGCCCGATAGTGTTAATATAATCTTGTGTCGAGGGATTGGCTGTGACTGAAATGACGTGATTGGTTGTAATCCATTTCTAGGAATGGCCCGGCTGACGAATTGGGGAGGGGCCCGGACCGAGAATATGATGGCCCTCCCGGAATGGAACCTGATGGAATTATTGAGGTGAGTCCACTCCTCTCCCTTTCATTTTTAATTTAGCTTAAAATAAGTATCTTTTAGTTTGACTGATTTTAAGCTCGGGTATCATATTAACCACAATTACGAGTGTCCAGATCATCATAAATTCTGGTAATCTAATATAAAAACTTACCCATGTCCATGGGGGATTCTGATCCGAAATTGCCAGAGAACCGGTTTCAAAAATTAAGATAAAACTTCGTTTTTCAAAAGCTTATCAATTAATTGATTTCTTGACTAATAATGTCTTTTATTACCTGGTAACAAGCAAAATATTTGGTTTTTGAAAAAATTTAGAATAATTTGAACAAGTCTTAGAAAAAGTCAACTTATTTTGTTAATATATTACAAATTTCATTAAAATAAACTATTAATAGATATACTATATATACTTATATATTCAGGGGTCACACCAAAGGAAATTCCAATTACTCAAAACTGACAATTCACAAAATTCAAATCAGTCAAAAGAAACTTTTCATAAAATTTCGAGCATCTAAATTGTACTTTTTACGCCATGATTATTATAAAAGAGAAATAATAGTAAAAGTTTTCATCATAGTATGTTCAATTTTCACAAAATAATTAGATTTTTCATAATAAACTCTTTAAAATTCACAAAAAAAATGTAAGCTATTAAAAGATCGTGGATTGACCCCTGAAAATATAATAAATGTAAAAATAATCTTGGACTAGTAAACGGGCACCATTTTTCGGTGCAACATGCCACCTAATTTTGTAAGTGCTCAAAAATTTCAGAAGAATCGGTGTTTGATTTTGTGATTTTTTAAAATTTTTACTTAATACTTTCATTTTGCGAAGTTTTACTATTATGCCGCTGAATATTCGGTTTCGGTGTAGGAGAAAAGGCTGAATAATCGGCATTTGCTATTGGGCCAAATCATTATTCGTTACTTCCTTACTAACAACTTACTGTATTCTGCCATGCCATAATTGATGGCTATTGCATATATGTGCTATCATTTTGTAACCTCAAAATATGTATGATTTGCAGAGCAACTGGGACTATGTGGTGGACAACTTTGACGACATGAGCCTCCGCGAAGAGTTGCTGCGTGGAATCTATGCCTATGGTTTTGAAAAACCTTCTGCCATTCAACAGAGAGCCATCATCCCATGCATCAAAGGTTTGATTGCTTGTTTAGTTTTCGTTCTTTAAATGGATTGTTTTTTCTGAGAACAAATAAAATCGCTCATATTTTAAAAAGAGCTCATGATAAGATGGTGTGAATTTATTTTATCTCTTTTCACTTTATTTCCGCTAATAAGAGGGATTTATCTTCAATAACATCCCTTGTATGGGTGAAAATGAGTGATCTCCACTCGCCTTGTGCCGATTAAAGTAGTAAAAATAGAGATTAAAAAATGTGTTAACGATTGCCACTCCTGCACGGTCGCTTTTTTGCACATTCTATTGTAATCCCCTTTTTTTGTGAGCAAATCACCTTTTTTTCTTTTTCCCTTGGAAACATGCCAATATTGAACATGTGCTTCGATGAAGATTTCATGCCGTATTTCAATTTTCAATCCTTCAAAACCCTTTGTATATTTAAATCATTTTAAAAGTTCAAAAACATTGCAGCATGTGCAAAATCAAGTTTAGCTTAAAATGTGTTTTTGCATACATGTTTTACTATTTTTACAAGAGTAACATAATAAATATACAAAGTCTCTAAAGTCTGTTTAAAAAAATCACGAACCCTGCAAAAAAATGGAAACTTTGCCCAACATCACCAATAACGATGTTAAAGTTTTCACTTGATTTGTTGCCAAATTAGTGATGTTGCATCTATTTTCATTCTTATTTATGTTGAAATTAATTCTTTTGCTGCAAAAAGAAGTATAACTTCAGAAAAAAAAGATTTATTTAAGCTATGTGCATATTTCTCTCTCCACAGGTCTGGACGTGATTGCGCAGGCCCAGTCTGGTACGGGCAAAACGGCAACCTTCTCCATTGCCATTCTGCAGAAGATAGACACCAGCCTGAGGGAGTGCCAGGCACTCATCCTGGCACCCACCAGGGAACTGGCTCAACAGGTAGGATTCACTCTGTCAAGGCCATTATGTGATGTCATTTGAATGTTGAACAGCATCATATACACGACAAAATTCGAGGGTTTTGGGTACTGTCAATGACCCCCCAGTCTGATGTTTAAAAATCTTGTATGGTCTATACCAAGGGTCTCAACCTTTTTTGAGTTTTAGCCCACTAATAAGCACCAAATTCCTTCATGGGCCCCCATGTGTGTACACACAATATACCCATAAAAAGGATACAAACTTATGTAGCTTTCAGAGCAAGAAACATTTTAAAAAAAAGGAAAAATCTCTTAAGCAAACATTTCTTTTAATTTTTGTTTTTAAGTGTTTACACACTTATTTTATTACGGATATTTAGGCCTTTTCACATGTTCTCATTTTTTTTAATCTTTTTTCTAAAATACGTTTACACTGTATGCTGAAGAAAGCCCCATCTAATTTTGAAATTAAAAGCAGTTAAGAAAAACTCTTAAAAGAAAGGGGCTTGACTTAATCATAAAAATGTAATATCTCTGAAAGATTACTTAAAGCACTTATTTTAATCTCCCCCCCCCCCCCATGAAAACGCAACCATGTAGTAAGCCTTTTCATGAAATTCCAAAAAGATTCCTGGGATTGCTTATATATTTTTTTGTCATTTACATACTTGGTAAGACATTTGGTAAAAATAATATGAAATATTTTATCTTTATGTGTCAAAGATTTTACTTATTTGAAAAAATTCACGGCTCCCCCTTTCATATTTTCCCCTGTGGCCCCCAAGGGGGGCCATATGGCCCAAGTTGAGAAACCCTGGCCTAAACTCTGCATGGGGTTTGAGATGAAAATAATGAAATTTACAGTTAAGTGTTGGGTAGGAAGTTAAAATGGTAATACAGTCGACGCTCGTTATAACGACCACACATTATAAAGACCATTCCATTATAACGACCAGTGGGAAAAGTCCCAGCTTTATCCCTATAAACTCTATGTTAATTTACTTTCGGTATAACGACCGTTTTGTAATGTCTAATACAATACAGCGACCGCATTTAGTGGACAATATTTCTGGTATTTTTCCAAATAGAGCATGTTTTTAAATTTTTAACTGCAAATGACCTTGGTTTTTACGGACAGGCTTCATAGAGTCTTCAGAGTTCAGTCCAACTATGACAGGGGTGGGGTGTGGGGGGGGGGGGGGGTTGTCTCTCATCACAGTACGGAAAGAATAGAAGGGGAGAAAACGGGGAATTTCTGGATTTCTTAGGAAAAAGAGTTGACAGATGTATTAGTAGTTGGTCGTTTGAATCGCGGGGTTTTCCAATAGTCGATTCTCTGAAATAAGAGTAGTCATGCTGTTGTGCTAGGTGTCATGTCACCTCAGAAGTTCTGCTTCTAGAAATGTGTATGTAATTTTTGTTCCTATATTTTCTACTTTAAAATCTGTTTAATATTTTGCCCTGATAGTTTTTTTTTTATAATTCCAATGACAAAAAAATAATTTAAGCGTTTAGTTGTAATCTTTGAAACATTACCAATTTTAATGGAACTACAAACATGCATGATGCTTGTACATTTTTTTAAGGAAAATTCTACCTCTTATAGCGACCACTCAATATAAAGACCTTTTTCTGTGGTACGCAGATGGTCGTTATATCGAGCGTCGACTGTAACATAATGAGTGTCAAATGTTTAAGGAAAGGAATCCATTTTTTTAGCTTACTTTCCGGTAAAGGTAAAAATAAAGGCCTAATTAAGTATGAAAGGAGGCTTAATGTATCATAAAAATATTGTTAAAACTATAGAAAAGTAAAAAATAAGTGAAGTTATTAAATAAAAATTGAAAAAGAAAGAATTTGAAAATAGGCTTTTGAGAAGGAGAAAATGTATGTCTCCCCCACCCCCCTCCCTGAATAACTTTTAAGGGAATTGTCTGGTCTGATTCAATTTTTTTTCTTTGCAATCCAAAGAACTTGACGAGAACATCTCATTTCCATATTTTTTTTCTTTTGCTTTCAACAGTTTTCGTTCAATTTTGAACAGTTCCAAGAATCTTATTAGCGGTATATGGGAAATATGAAGCAATTTTTATAAATCCTGAACATAAAATCCAAGCTCTTCAAGCTTATACGAAGGACTTTGCAATGTGAAATAATTTTTGATTTGAACAATTTTTGCTCAGTTTTGAGCAATTAAAAAAAATTTAACGTGGGTTAACAAGGCAATTTCAGTCCTATATAAATTGTGGTTTAACAAACGGATTAACTGGAAACAAACTTTATCGGAAAGATGTTAAGCTGCAGAACATGTACGTACAGATGCAAAGTTCTACCAGAACTAAACGAGCCTATTTTCCTATGACATTTTTTGATCTGGATGTGTAAGGTTATTTATGAATGAATGAATAAATACACGAGTGAAGGAATGAATGAGTGTGTAAATACATGAGTGCAGAGATGCCGAACGCTACGGATTCTCCGTAGTATCTACGGAAAAATACAAAAATTTGAAGTCGACTACGGAATACGGAAAGCGCTTTTTTTTTCTACGGAAAATAAAATATTTTAGCCGAGTTCAACTTTTCGCGCTTGGCGCGCATATAAAATAAAATTCACTAACAGTCGCCAAAACGAGCGCTTACTGAAGATTCGTGGTAGTTCAGAGCTGCGAACAATAGGAGATTGGCGACGGTAGAAAGCTCAGAATTCCAGTTCTAACCGGAATTTCTCCCAGCGTGGAGCAATATCTACAGCAACCCTGCTCTTCGGCGAGAGAGTTCAGGCAAAGTTCGGATGTTTTCGCTTACTTGCACGACACGACACGTGCTTTTAGCCTTTTAGCAATAGCAGTTGCTTATTGCATTCCTCGTGGCGTACATCGTTTCCTCATTTGGTTATTACTATTTGGTCCTAAATTAATTAACGGATTCAGTTAGAAATTAAATTTGTATTTTATATTGAAAAATAATCTTATTGGGTGGAAACATAACCTCCCGGTTATGTTTCCACCCAATAAGATTATTTTTCAATATAAAATACAAATTTAATTTCTAACTGAATCCGTTAATTCTCAGGGAATAATCAGGGAATTCTCAGGGAAGTTTTATGTTCTGAAAAATATCAGGGGATATTTAAATTTTCCAAATATCAGGGGAAAATATTCAAACCGGCAAGCGTCCGAAGTTTCGTCGGCGAAATTTCCTTTCGTTGCCCGTTTTCAGCACGATTGCCGATTTCCCATTGGTTGAAAGCGCTCTTTCTCTGATTAAGCCATAAAAAAGGTCACTGTTTTTGTGTTTGAGAAGAAGGCATTGCAATCTTACGTAAAAGAACGCGTGTCAGCGTTTGTTTCCGAGAATCCGCCATTTTTGGTAGTGGCCAAAATTCGGCTAACACCGTTCTCCAACGTGCCGAATTTGGGGTGCATTATTCTGTCGGGGCGCAGAGAGCCATGCTCCCCCCCCCCCCCCCCCGCGTGATGATTTGGAATTTTTAAAACTTTTCTTTACTCAATACAGGAACAATATGCATCTTGAGAAAATAAAGTAATATAAGTATAAAATAATGATGGGTGGTGGTGGGGGGGGGGGGGGGTGATCTTCATTTAAAAAAAAAAACTTTAGATTTAAAACTTTCAGCAGTTGCAGATTATATTACTTAGAAAATTAAGTTATTTTCTCCTCCAGGGTGGTACAGTTCTGGAAAACCGGAAATTTCAGGAATTTTTTTTGCCGAAGTTACGGAATTTTTATTTTGCTTCTTGACCCTAAATTTTCCGCCCTCATTTTAGTTTTTTTGCTTTAAATTGAAGCAATGCATATTTATTAATTGATTTGTGCAATTCTTTAAAATATCGTAGGCCTTTCCACGTTTCGCAAGAAAACGTATGCGTTCTTTTCTTTACGCGATCTTTCTGCATCCTGTACATGAATCGTAATTTTTCCATTTTAACCCTTTTTAAAACTTAATTATAAAGTAAGTAAATAAAATATTTTTTTATTTTTATCAATATCTTACCGTACTCCGTGTAAGTCGATTCGCATGTAAGGAGACCCCCCAACTTTCAGACAAATAAACAGAAACCAACGTGTAAGTCGACCTTTCAGAGATAAATCGGGAACGTTTTTGCCGCAAATTTTTAGACATAAATGTTTTTAAAAGGGGGATGAATTGTAATTCCAATTGGAAATTTGTAGCTATGATGTGGAGTTTCATTTTTGCGATCACGATTTTCGTAAAGGGTTCGTGTTTGCTGTTAGATTGTTAATTGTTGCTTTTATTCTGACTCAATAAAAAAAAAGCTTTTGGGTTTTAATTTCTTGCAGCCTTATTAAATGCAATAAATAATTTTCGTAATGTTTCCTTCATCATTTTGATGATTTTTTAGAGGAAATTGTATTTCTTTTAATAATCCACACACTTATTAAAATAGTTTCCCCTCTTTGCACCATTTTCCTGTTGTCCTATATTTTATAGATTTTCCATTGCGACCCCTGTTAAAATAAGTACTTTTTCCATTTCTGTCTGAATCAAGTAGTTTTCATAAATTTTAACTAGATAAATTACATTTCATCTTATGTGCCAGAAAATACAGTACCTATGAAAAAAATTCGAGGTTCAGGAAATTGTTTGAAAGTTCAGGAAATGCAAATCCTTACTACTATCACCCCTGAGCCTTCACTGAAAAAAAGGGAATTGCGCAAAGTTCAGTTGGAAAAGTAGTGTCGCACTCCCTAAATATTTTTTCTGGTTTCACCACTGTGAAACTGTCATTACACATGGCAATGACGCTGTGTAACTCACAATTTAATTATAACGTCAGGGAAATTTTTGGAGCCCAATCAGGGAGTTATCAGGGTTTTTTTTTTCTTGGATTCTGTTGCCACCATGGTTCAGCTGAGGCAAATATTTTGCTTTTAGGTTGAATATTGAGTAGTTTTTGCATCCACGTTTCTCCGGTATTATAAACTACTGATAAGCGCTGAAAACTACTGAAAATCATTCAGGTTACTACTGAAAACCTTAAGATTAGAGTGGCATCTCTGCATGAGTGAAAGAATGAATGAGTGTGTAAATGGATGAGTGGAAAATTGAATGAATAAATGAAAAAATACTTAAATGACTGTATGAATACATGAATAAACGAATGAATAAATGAGTGAGTGAAAGAATGAATGAGTGAATAAATAAAAAAATAATTGATTGATTGTATGAATACATGAATGCGTAAATGAATGAAAGAATGAATGAATGAATGAGTGAAATAATGAAAAAAAATTTGAATGAATAAATGATAAAATAATTAAGTTGGTGTATAAATACATGAATGTGTAAATGAAAGAATGAATGAGTGAATGAATATGTATCATTTTTTGATAAAGGTATGTTTAAAGTCATTAGGAACTAAAAAGCTATATGAGGTAGTAAGAAGCAGTGGGATGTAAATGACCGAAAAACGATTCCGTGTAAAATGCGTCCAAAGTTTGGATCTGATGGAACCTTTAATATTAATTTTCTTCTAAGCCACGTTGGGGCGGAGCACCTGTTAGGGCTATCGCTCACATCTCTTGCCACAATATAAAATATTACTTTCTTTATGTCATTTGCACTAATTATATCCAAATTTTTAATTTTGGCACTTACATCCCTTTGCGTCTGTGTGCCTCATACGAGAAACAGAGTGACCTGTGGTCGTGTTATGTCTCTCCCAGGGTTGGCAGGTGTTTGACATGCGATGGTTTTAACCGGTTTCAACCATGGTTAAAATCGGCTTGTCAAAAACGTCAAAAAGTATCTAAAACCTAATTTGTAAAATAAAAGTTATAAAACGAAATGATTCAGCATAATTGGACAGACTTTAATCAAAAATTTTAAATAAAACAGCATAAATGCATTAAAACTGCTGAGTATAAACTACAAAAATATATTCTTGCTGTAGCACAGCCAGGATCTATGCCTGAGAGTGATTTTATTCATAAGAATTGTTCTTAAAAATCAGTTAATTGTTTTTAAGTGTACAAACACAGGTTTCTGTTTTCTGATGCCCTGTAGGAGGGGTTTTAAGTCCTAAAACACATCTTTTGCTGTGCCCTGCCAGTGCATTCTTGAGATACATTCTATTTGTAGAATATTTCATGAACGTGAACTGATAATAGACTATAATGTGCCAATTTTTTTAATAGAAATTGTCAAACACTTATTTAATGAATCATTTTATTGTGAATGCATACTTTTAATTACTTTCAGCAAAGATGCACAGTTAATAAATTCTTAATTATATTTGTAGTAATTAAAATTGTGTAGCTTTAAACTAATATTTTTCAGAAATAAAGTTAGAGTTTTAAATTTTTTTATGGATAGAAGCAGAAAGTAATCCATCACAATTGAAATCTAATGGAGGTATGTACTTTCCCCAGGATAGGGCATATTTAAAGATACTTTCCTAACCAGTACAAAGAAATATTGACACTAAAACAGCTTCTCTTAATTTGCCCCCTGTATTCTTGTCAAATATGCAAACAATCCACACCAGAAAGAAATATGTATGAAAAATTGAAAATTAAGTGGCAAACAAAGAAAAGTATATAAATTAATATTTAATTATAATTCAATATATACTAAAACTAAGGAATATTATAATTAAACAAAAACAATGCTGTATCTTGCTATTATTAACAGCCTTCTTTTTATATTTTCAGTGCATTTAAATTGTATTTGGGTTTTTGTCGGTTAAAACCTGGTTTAAACCTATGTCACGTCAAAAACTAGTTTTTGACGGCTAAAACCCAACCCTGGTCTCTCCCCGCAGATCCAGAAGGTGGTGATCGCCCTGGGGGACTACATGAATGCGCAGTGCCACGCCTGCATCGGGGGCACCAACGTGAGGGAGGACATCCGCAAGCTGGAGACGGGGGTGCACGTGGTGGTGGGCACCCCCGGGAGAGTCTTCGACATGATCAGCAGGAAAGCCCTCAGTGAGTGAGGTCACACCCTCTTTTGCCCTCTCCTCCTCCGAGCGATCGGTATGGGTCCGATGGTTGACAGAACTTTCTTTCAGAATCTTCTCTTTTTAACCGACTTCCCGAAAGAGGAGGTTATCTATTCAAACAACTATTCATAGTTTGAAGTTGGTTCTATTTTTTTTTCAGAATTGGAAATAAAAGTTGTATTGTTATAGACGTTCTAAACTTTGAAAAATTCCTTTTCAAAACATTCATGGCTCCCCGTTTTTTCATATGGCCAAATGGCCCAAGTTGAGAAACCCTGGTCTAAACTCTGCATGGGGTTTGAGATGAAAATAATGAAATTTATAGTTAAGTGTTGGGTAGGAAGTTAAAATGGTAATAGCATAATGAGTGTCAAATGTTTAAGGAAAGGAATCCATTTTTTTAGCTTACTTTCCGGTAAGGGTTAAAAAAAAAGACTAAATTAAGTATGAAAGAAGGCTTAATGTATCATAAAAATATTGTTAAAACTATAGAAAAGTCAAAAATAAGTGAAGTTATTAAATAAAAATTGAAAAAGAAAGAATTTGAAAATGAAAAATTCTTTTTCAAAGTTCTTTGACATTTTGTTTTTTAACCTCTTTATCCAAGTGTGCCCAATTGGGGTACATTTTAAAATATTGTTTATTAACGACTGTTTGTGTAATTTGAAAGCTAAAACACCCCATTGTTTTTGAAATGAACCAACAGATCGTTTACTTCATTTTAAACATGGAAAATGGGCATCAATTATTATTTTAACTAACTATTAATTAAAATTTTTAAAAAATATATTTTTTAGTTATTTTGTTTTGTAATCATTTTTCAAATCAGAGAACCAAAACATTGTGTCAAAATTGTTTGTGCGGAAGCTCTGGGGTCTGAAGAGGTTAAAAAAAAAGTTTTATTGTTTTCAACACTTTGAAAGTCCTTTGATATATTTTTTTCTTCTTTTAAATAAGTGCATATGTCTGTGTGTTTTACCCTTGATTTTAGACTTTTTTTAAATCCTAAAGAAAGGTAATGAAATAACACATGAAAGGTTATGTACCAATATTTGTGTGTATAAGTCCTTTCCTCAACTTCCTCTCAAAAAATCATTTAAAATGATTGACCTGTGCAAAAGCCCACCCGCTTGCTTAAAAACTATAGCTCATGTGCATTTTATGAATATTATTTGCAAATAATACTGCAATAATAGAATTATTTTTCTTCTTTGTATATAATTTTATTTGTAATATTTTGCCTTTTAAATACAAAAATTCTAATGTGTTAAATCTTTATTATACTGATACAATTTTGAAATTTTTGGACCCATGCATAATCCTTCCCCCTGGTCTGAATTTACAATTTTTTCCCCTAATGTTTATGAGTTTTGAACAATAGATGTGGAAACCTGATAGGTTCAGGAACAACATAGGTGCGTAAAATGAGCTTTATTTAAATTTATGATTGTATCTTTAAAATGAAATGACGCGTACGGGAATATAAAAGATGTCGAAACGATTGATCTAACTGCGTCCGTATTTTGTGTGCAGATTTGTCAGACTGTCGGAAAGTACCATTTCAATTTGTTTTGTTTTGCCTCTTTTCCTGATACTTTGATTAGGAGAATGTTTCCTCTTTGTTCTTTCATGGCAGAGTGAATGTGAATTCATTTATTTAATATAAGCGTACGTTTTGTGCTTGAAAAATTGTATACTTGCAACTCATATATATCTTTTAAAATTCCAGCTTCTAAAATTCTATTTTGATGTATTTGTCAGATTCCAATATCTTATAGGTGGATGTTAGCACTGTGGACAAACCGTTACATCTACTTAATATCTTATGAAAAATCGAATGCTTAAGGTAATATTCAGTTTTAGATTTTCGGCTCCGAGCTTTTAGTCTCCTTTTAATGTTATTTAATCTTTATTGGCAATTTTTCAATTTTTGTAGGCTATTTTTTATACTAATCATCTTTGCTTGATTCTCTGTTAATTTTCATTTTATGAAAAATGCAGTGCTTTCTTGTCTAACATTCTTGGTCATTTTTGGGTTATAATTAATGTTTCAAAACACAGATTGGTCGAAGTAGCCAGATCCAAATACATTGAATTTAAAGCTGCATATGAACAAGGTTGATGTCTCTGCATTGTTGTCTGTTATTGTTAGTGCAGTTCAAATTCTATGGTCTGCCTTTTCGTTGACATGCAATAATTTTGAATCAGCCTTCCAGTTTACATACTGGAATGAGCTTTCCAGTGTTTATGCATAATTTTTAGTTACAATGTTATTTTCGTTACTGGTTTAATTAGATTTTAAAGATTTTTTTCCTCTCTCTTGTTGGAGTTCAAATATTTTTCTGTAAAATGAATATTTCAAACTTTTCATGTAGTAAATTTATTTTGTTTTATTTCTGCATAATCTACCAACATGAGTTTCGAAATTATGAATCCATTTCATTCAGATTTCTAATGTGTCTCTGAAATGTTTTATATGCATTTAAAGAGGGGGGGGGGGTGATGCATTTCCATTTTGCTGTGTATGGTTTTTTTAGGTGTTAAAATGAAAAATCAAGGAAGCAGCTTTTGAAAGTTAGGGGAAGACCTCAAAAACTGGGGAGGAAGAATGGTTCTCACAGCTCCGGGAAGGTCGGGGAAAATTTCTCTAACTCTTCCCTTATTCTTACTTTTTTCTTTTTCAAGGGACGGACCACATAAAAATCTTCGTGCTGGACGAAGCGGACGAGATGCTGTCCAGAGGTTTCAAGGACCAAATTTATGATGTGTTCAGAACTTTGAACTCAAACATACAGGTAAACAATCTTCATGTTCTCCAACCCCACTGCATGGAAAGAGGAGTAGGAATTCTGAATTTGGGTCCTGCATTACATAGTGTAAACCGCCCACTGAACAAACCATTAGTCATTTTTTAGCCTACTTTCTCGTAAAAGTGAAAAAATATTGACAAAATAAAGCATGAAAGAAGGCTTTATGTATCGTACGAATATCGTGAAGTCGAAGATAAGTGAAGTAATTAAATAAAGATTGAAAGATAAAAGACTTGGAAGTTCCTTTGAACAAGCTTATTAGACGGATCTCTCGACATGAAATATTTTTTGATTTGAGCAATTTTTGTGCTCAATTTTGAACAATTAAAAAAATATATAATATTAGCTCCTACTAGGAAATTATGATTCTTTATAAACCCTGACCTAACTGACAGATTTGCTTGAAACAAACTTTATCAGAAGGATATTATGGTGGGTAGAACTTGTACAGAAAACGAGGTTCATCCAGAACTAAATGAGTCTGTTTTCCTATGAAATGTTTTTATCTGGATTTTAAAGGATATTTCTGAATGAATGAATTTGTATTAACTGTTGAAAAAGGTATATTTGAAGTTATTAAGAATTAAAGCTAAGTGAAAAAAAGAGAGAGATCGCTCTCACCCCCCCCCCCCTATTTTTAACTATGTTTACACAAATATGTACTACACAAATAAATGCGACATATTAAAAAACCTTATTATAATTTTTTAAAGATGAAATTCTGTTTATGCTTTCGTACAAATAATTAAGGGAATGTATTCCAAATTGGATTTATTAAAAATAGTGTCTACTAAAGTCCATATCTAGTCCCTGTCTACTAGTTCATAGACAGCTGTTACATTGGGGTTATATGTTCATACCTATAATTTGCCAGAACTTTATACTGGGACTGTTATAAATAACAGTGAGTATCATAATTGGCACGGTATTTAAAATACTATATTTTTTTAAGATTAAAAAACAGAATGGTTCATAATTATTATGAATTCTAATTTGAATGATTGAATGAATGATGCTTTGCTGTTAAGGCGCTTGAAGAATGAGAGAAATTTTGTAAAATTTAAAAAATAGTAATTCTAACCTTATGAAATATGTTATGGACAGACAGATGGACTGAGGAAGTTTTGTTTGAAACAGTCGTTGTCATTGCAACATATTTCATTTTTACAACACTTCCAGAGCTGCCAAGTGTTCCGAATTATCCGGATTCGTCCCGATTTTTTTACTGTGTTCCGAAAATCCGATTTTTCCCACCAAAATCCGATTTGTTTGGGAAGAAAGAAAATTATTGTACCCTTTCCCCCCCCTCATTTGCTGTGATGAAACAGCTATGCCTTTCCCACTAAAACGCAAATTATGCCGTTTTATGCGCCTAAACGGCGATGTTTTGAGGAAACTGCACCAAATGGAGGAAATACTTCTAATTGCCGATTTTTTACGCATTTCCGAAATCCAACATCTGCTTCAGTAAAAACAATCTCATTTTTTTTACTACATATTTCGACCACTTAGACGTCAATAATTTTGTGTTCACCATTATTTTTGTTCTTTCTTTTATGTTTTATTTTTGTAATAGAGGACTTGACGCACCCTATTCGGAAATTGCAATCGAGGTGCATCGGAGTTCATTCAAACCGGCACTTTGTAAGAATTAACCTTAATTTTTAGCAGGCTTTATATTTGGTTAATGAAGAATTTGGAAAATGAAATTGATCTAAAAAGTTGTTAAAAGCATTTTGGATGGTGTTAGAGTCTGCAAATCAGGGGATCCTATACTGGAGAGATTGGGTTACAGCTGGGAAATTTGTGAGTGACCACAATTCAGCGGTTTCAGACATTTTATTTAGTCTTTCTTAAAATGTTGTCAATCATGTCAGTTATTGAACTTGTTAAATATTGTAGAGCCTCATTAATGTTATAGTTCTAAAAATATTTACTCAAAATAATTTTTGCTTTTCCACTTTTTAAATATTTTCATACGTATTTTAAAATACACTTATGTCCCTTTGGGAGAAACCAAAAAAAAAAAAAAATTTTATTTTTTAAAAACCAAAAACCAATGAGAAAAAAAGCCATGGGGATTTGCGAAATGCTCAATCATTAGTAGAAGTTTTTCTTACGCATGATGTGTTCCTATTTTCCCCCCGAAGTGTTCCTAATTTTTACTCCCAGGGTTGGCAGGTATGCACTTCCTAACATAGTAAAATCAATAATTTTTTTGAAAAGAAAAATCGCTTTTTGGGTTTAAATCAACGAACCCTGCCGGTAGGGCCATGCAAAATTTCTAAGATTTTTCGAGCCCTGATAAAGACTGATACGTACCATACAGTTCAACTGTGTATTTTTGCTTCTGGCCCTTTTTCATCATCTTTCGAGCTACAGCCGCTCTGTCAATAACAGGTGATCCTGCTGTCTGCCACAATGCCCATAGATGTCCTGGACGTGACCAAGAAGTTCATGAGGGACCCCATCCGCATCCTGGTCAAGAAGGAAGAGCTCACCCTCGAGGGCATCAAGCAGTTCTACATATCCGTCGAGAGGGAGGTACGCAAGAAGAAAGACCATTTATTAATTTGTGCACTAATAAATTAGTGTAGATATCCTTTTTTTCTTCCAAACATAACATGTGATGATTGTACAATTGATTGATATTTTGTTTTTCTGATTTTAGATTTTAAATTTTATTGTTTTTTTTTATGGGTTTTTAAAAGAAAATGCTATGTGCTTGATATTAAAAACATGTCCTTAATAATTTAATGACATCTTGAACTTATGTTAGATTTTTTAAATGTATTTTCCTAGTTATAGTAGCATTAACAATATAACTTACAACTTAAGAGCAAAATTGTTTCATAATTAGGTTTAAGTTATGGAAGAAAAGGAATATTGATTATTATGCTGAAGGTGGTCAGTAGTTTCAAAACTCAGTTTATGGTCAGTATTTCAATAAATTTTGGTCAGTAAACAGGTGTCGCGCTAGATTAAATGCTTTTCTCCACCAGACCCCTACCTGTTAGCCGAGGCCTTAGGATTGCTTACGCACGGGGAGAGGTAGTGGGGTCTACGGATTTTGCATGCACATATCCCCAAGTATACATGGTGGTCTTCAGTGGGTATCGAACGCACGACCTTCCGTGTGGAAGTCCGACGTGCTAACCACTAGGCTACCACGGCCACGCTAGATTAAATGCTGGTCTGTTTTTGGACCCTCCACAAAATTCCAATCAATTAGAACGGACTTTTCTCAAGATTCCAAGCTACCAAATCTTACTTTTTGCAGAATTATTTATTAAATAAGCAGCAAAAGATAATAAAAAAATTTTACCACTTAAGTTTAAATTTTGAATTTTCACAAAATTGTTTGATTTTTTACAAAAATATCTTCCCAAAAAGCGGACCCTGTTAAAAAAGGCTGGATCAACCCCTCATTATGCTGAATGTGGTCAATAGTCCCAAAACTCAGTCAGTATTTTAATTAATTTTGGTCAGTAAAGTCAGCATTTCAAACCTTCTAACCAATTTCATCCCCTGAGTTTTATGATACTCTTTCTTTATTGAAGAATCACTACATTACAATAACTATTCTTCTTTCCTCCAACAAGGCCATAGCAAAATGTTATGTTCATTAAGCATTTCTGCCCACCCCCTGCACAAGTATCTCGAGACCTACTTTCCCAGAACCAGGATTTCCATCTTCACAGCAGAGCTAGCTACTTTGGGAAATATTGCTGTTTAATTAAATGGGAATTATGGAGTTGCGATGAACAAAAATAAGTGGGGAAAACAAACAAGATTTTAATTTCAAGCATAAAAGGGAATTGTCACGTATTTCAGGGGGTATGAACCCCCTAAAATCCCCATTGCTGATGGGAGTACTGCTAGTGCTATCGGAGTTATCACAACAAACAATTATTTTCCGAATTTGCGGTCTGTTTCTCTTGCTTGTGTAATTTTTGCCTTCATCGTTCAAAAGTAGCGAACTAAAAAACAAAGTGCATGGCTTATGCTGAGGGAAATTTATTTCTTATTTTATCCACCAGATGACTGTGCCAAAATCTTACAATTTACGTGTAGTGATTTTTCAATTTTTATTACTTACTTTTTTGAAAATGATATGACTATTAAGGGCATGGGTGGTTCTGATCCAAAATTCTCCAATGTCTCCAAAAAAATTTTTGAGCACCTCTTCCTAAAATTAAAAAAACAAAAAGGTTTTCTGACAATTCTGTAATTTATTAATCTTAAGATTTCCTTGACAATTAATATCTGTGCTTTTCTTTCTACCTTCAGAGAAGCAAAATATTTTGTACTTCTTATAAAAACTCAATACAAGTCTTTTCCAGAAAAAAAAAGGATTTCTGGTAATTTAAGTACAGAAAAACCCCGTTAAAACGCGGGTGTTGGGGGACATGCTTGGCACCCGCGTTATAACATAACCGCGATATAGGGAAACTATAACACGGAACCCTATTCAGGAAATAATACTCTCTTTTGCTGCATCATTTTTAACTTTGTCCATGACTCGTAACTTGTCTTCCCCCTATAGTATATATTTTTTTCTTCTTTACTGCCATTTTATTCACTGTAATTGCTGTGCAAGAAACACACATCTCGGCTGCGCAATCAGTCTATCGAGCGATAGGTTATAAACCAACCGTGTTCCGAGAAAAAAGGTGCTCAAAAACCTCTTTATGTTATCAACATGGGATTGTGAAGGGGGAGAGGTCTTAAGAAAAAATTAGATTTGGAAGGGGAGGAACGCATTTCTCACTGGGGAATATGCTTACTTTTCATTAATGCTAAAGAATCTGGAATACAAAGGTTGATAGTGTTATAAACAAAGTACACTCATAACAGCACCCGATTTTGAAACAAAGCTATAGGTTCTAGGTTTTGAAAGACAGAAAAAGCATGAAAAAGGTGCACATCACGCCTATCACAATAGGGCTTTATGTGTTAGTGTGTCTGGTGAGGGGTATGGGCGTTCTTTGGCTAGAATATTTGTGTGGTCGAGCTGGCTTTATTTACAATGGCAAATAAGGAATCCCCTTTAAATGGCAATGATAAAGGGTGGCTTAAACGGCGGGGGACATGACAGTCACTGCGGTATATCCGATACCGCAGTATAACGGGGTTTTACTGTATTAGACTTTTCATTTAAGTTATTTACATATGTATTGTATTTTGCAAGGGGGGGGGGGCTGCACTACTTAGTCCGTTACTAATAGTTAGCCTGTTAACCTAAGTATATAATTTTTTTTTTAAATTGATAGTGCATACTTTTTCCGAAAAATTTGTGTAAAGTTCCAAAATTATTCTTCGCTTAGAATCACCCATATCATTAAGGAATTGAACTTCCTCTCTCTTTCCTATTCTTTTTTTTTTTTTTAAATTCCTGTATATCTGGCCTAAGTTTTCCATCAAAATCTCTAGTTTTATCTGATTTTTAACAAAAGCTCTGGATTTGATTATACATTTTCCACAAACTTTGAAATTTTCATCAAAATAATGTACATAAATTGATCACTTTTGATGAAATCAAAATAAAAACTTCCACTTAATTAAAAATATAAATTATTAATTAGTAGTAGCTATTTGTAACTTGTATGGAATGACCATTGCAATTTTCTTTCACTCTGTTAAAAGCAGCGTATGCTTATTTAATTATTGCAAAGATATCCTAGCACTTGATAATGTTGTTGTTTTATATTAACATCTTAGACAATTGTTTTGTTTTCTCTTAAAGTATCCGAAGTAGATAAATGTGCCTAGACGAAATTAATGCATTCATCTGATTTTTCCTGTATTAAATAGAATACTGCAAATTTTTAATTTTTCAGCTTCATAGAAGTCCACTTTTTTCATTGTTTTTTTCTTTTTAATTGAAGGAACCCCCAAAGTTTCAATTAATTTTTGAATCTTTTTGCATCCTTGATAAAAATTTTCTGTTCAAATTTTCATTAAGTTTTGTTACAAAGAAAGTGAACAACCATTCTAAACTTTCATGAAGATCTTGTTTTGTTAATTATTTATCAATTATCATGAACTTAGAATGTAAATATGTAGGTGGATATTTCTTTTTATGTAATTCTCTTTTGAAGTATCACATTAATACCGTTTCTTTACAAATGCTAGTGCGCAAGACCGTATCCAGAGGTCCAGAGAGCCCCCCCCCCCCCCTCTCCCGAAATCCCGAAATTTTTCGCAATGTAGCATATATTCCCTCCTGATACTTTCCTCAACATAAGTGTTTTAAAGTCGCCCCCCCCCCCCCCCTGAAAAAAAAAAATTTCTGTCTACAGACTTGCTGTGGTGGTGCGTTGACAACTACAAAAAAAAAAAAAAAAACCTTTGATAGACAAATAAAAACAATTTAGATGTGGTCAATCAAGAGTAGAAAATATGCAAATTGTTTTTATTCCTGTATCAAAGTAGAATAGTTGTTTTTTGTAGTTGACAACGCACGACCACAGCATTTGAGAAGAATTTTAACATTATTAATGTGGAGCTTACAGAAGAATTCAATATAGAAAGAAATATCCGACACATCAAAAGATTTTATTCAAGAAAACAATAATAATCAGCACCTAACTTGCTTCTTTCTGTAGTCGCTAGTCGCATTATTAATCATTAAAAAAGGGTTGAAAAGCATGTGTATGCCATATTTTGTACTTCACCTTCCATTCTTTCCCCAGGACTGGAAGTTAGACACCCTTTGTGATCTGTACGAAACTCTGACCATCACTCAGGCGGTCATCTTCTGCAACACGAGAAGAAAAGTGGACTGGCTCATGGAAAAAATGCATAACAGAGACTTCACAGTATCTGCTTTGGTGAGCAAACTCTGCCCTTTTCATGTGTTTTTACCTATGATATTTTTTTATGGATTCGTCATAGATGTCAAATTGATTTACTAAGACAAACCTACTTTTTTGAAAAATATCAAAATATTTGAAATATTTTATTGTTGTACTACACTGTAAAAATTTTGGTTATTATTTGCCTCCACTTTTCGTTCTCAGGAGCACCAAAGTTGAAAATGATTCTGTTTTGGTATATTTTGAATTTCTTGATGTGTCTGTCTAACAAAATGTTGGTAGTGTAATATTTTTTAGCACATGAAATGTTTTAACTCCGCTGCATACCAGAATTTCATTACGATTGCTCATTTCTATGAAAATAGGGCAAAGGATCAATCATAAATAGTAAAATCCATAGTTTTCTAGTAAATTTCTGTACCTCAGAAATTTTTGCTTTGTATGAGTAATATCTTACATGCATAATCCAGTTTCTAATTTTAATTTGGTAAATTTACATAGAATCTGTTTACTTGAGGAGTACTTGCTTGTCAATTGCAGCATTAAAAGAACTTTCTAAAAACTAATATTTTCTTTTCTTTTACCGTGGTGGAAATTCATTCAATTTCAAAGCAAGCACACAGGGATGACCAACACAGATTTAAAATTGAAAAAGGCAGTAATTTCAACTAAGAGACATAAACAATTTCGTGAAAGGAATTTGTAAGATTTTTTGGAGGGCACATTAAAATTCACCACAAAACTGGCCATTTTCAGAAAGTAAGCAAAACACATTTTGAAAAAGGTCCCTTTTTCTAAAGTAATTAACCAATTTAAATATGTATTTCCTTTTCCCCTATAACAAATGATACAATAGTTTACTTAATTTAGTAGTTAGTTAGAACATAGTTTATTTCAATATTATTTTTTGAAATCTAATTGGCTGTATTGGTAAAGAAAAAAAAGGAGGTTCAAAATTTTTATTTTGATCATATTTGATTCCCCCACCCCAATCTCCTTAGGAATTTTTAAATAAATAGTAATCTAAATGGCAATCTAAAGTCCTTTTATGGAAGTTTCATACCAAGTTTTGTTTTTAGGCTAAGATGCCTAAAACTTTAAATGTGAAAACTTCCAAAAATTTATTTTTGATGTGTATTCAGAAACCAGGGGCGATTCTGATCTGACATTTCCGAAAATTTTCGAGATCCTGTTCTGAAATTTTTCTTAAAAATCGGTTCTCCGAAAATTTTTCAGTTTATTAATCTTACGATTTCTTTGAAGAACAATATCTATACTTTTCTTGCTTCCTTCAGAGAAGCAAGATATTTTGTACTACTTTAAAAAACTTTCGAGAAAACATTATAATAAAGTTTCCGGAGAAAAAATGACTTGGTATTAACTTTGGATCTTTCATTTAATTATTACTTACAACATTTTTTTTAGCTTATATGTAAATATATATACGTATGTATGTATTGTGTGTTGGGGGGGGGGGGGGGCATGTTCACCTAAATGCGTATGTAATCCGTTTTAATCTAACTTTCTTAAATATGAAAAAGGCTGTATGATTATTAGTGTTCTAAATTGCATTTTTAAAAAAATATTATTTGTTTATGACAATGAATTACAATGGGAAAATATGCAAAATACTATACATTTTTGTGATGACGGCTTTAAAAAAACAATTGCACTTAGATTAACTCAGATAAATATAATTAGAATTTGCAAAAGACTGGTCCAGGTAAATAGGATGAGACTCTTTTGAAATGTGTCATGTTTTTGTCAAAAAAGTCGTGGAAAGTTACAAGCGAAATCAAGGAAAATCCTGGAAAGTCATTGAATTGAAAAGCTGAAGCGTAGCAGGTATACCCTGTATTTTATTTACCATATCAATCGTAACACATTGAGAGAGTGAGGGTTCGCCCAAAGTGACCTTGTGCTGGTCTCAAGAGGAAAATGTACAAATTTACCTTTTTTTACTTAAAAAAATGTATTTTGTATTCTTCAAATAAATAGGAATCATACCTCTAAATTCAATAACTTTGTTTCTTTATTCCCGTTGTTTTATAACATTTTAATCTAGGGACACCCCCTTAAAACATTAGTTTTTGCATTTATTTCCTTACATTATTCACTATGTTAATCCACATTTTCGGTGTGTTGAGATGATGATGATGATAATAACAACTGTTGCATCCCGCAGCATGGGGACATGGACCAGAAGGAGCGAGACATCATCATGCGAGAGTTCCGTTCGGGATCGAGCAGGGTGCTCATCACCACTGACCTGTTGGCCAGGGGCATCGACGTCCAGCAGGTCTCCCTGGTCATCAACTACGACCTGCCCACCAACAGGGAGAACTACATACACAGGTCAGCGACCCCCCCCCCCCCTTCCTCTCTTTTCGGAAGAAGATCCTCATTTCCCGCATGGTGGGTGGCCCACGTGAAAATGTCGGCGGCTTGTCTTTCTGCAGGGCTCCCATGGGCCATAAAAAGTCCCAGATGGGGAAAAGCTTATCAGAAAATAAAAACATAGCTTTTGTGAACATTTTTACAAACTATACAATTAATTTGAGATGGGTTTATATCCCCCTCTAAAGGTTATATTTAGTATAAAAAAAGCCTTAAAAAGTAATCAGAGGCCCTATTTTTTAGCAATTGCTTGAATCATGTGACTAAAAATACACCATATTGTACTATGTTTGAATCTTAAATGTGGAATCACGGCAATTGCTAAAATTGCTGAGGAAAAAAATCGACCCATTCGATTATAACTGAAATTAAAAAACAGGGTCTTTATAGGGCCATTTTCAGGCCCAATTTATAACTCCACATAGAACCACTTTAGGTACTAAAACCCCCAAAGAAATACATTTAAAAAAAAATAATATTAGGTATATACTTAGATAAAAGTTATACATATATAATTCATCTTTTCACTTTCACACATATTTAATCACCACAGAAAAGATTACAAATGGTTTCATTTAAAGTAGCAAAATTTCTGGTACTTTTATTAATTCTTTAAATAAAACTAATCTTACCCAAAAATTCTAATTTTTTCCAAACCTTCTCAGTTATAGTCATTTTTTTGCAAGGGCATGTTACCCATGCATTATTTTGAAGTTTTATGTTTATCAATTAATTGTATATTCTGTAAAAATGTTCACAAAAGCTATGCTTTTATTTTCTGATAAGCTTTTCCATAATAAGTGAATTTTCAAGAAAACATTTAAAATAAAAATATTTTTCTAACGCTTATTATTAATAATAATAAAGCAAATTTAATCAAAATAATTTAGTTGAAAGTACGACCAGCAACCTGACAAAGAGGCTGTTATTTTTTTTCTTTCCTGTGTCATTTACAATCAATGCAAAAATAAAAGTACCGGAAATTTTCTACTATGAAACCATTTGTAATCTTTTCTGTGGTGATTAAATATGTGTGAAAGTGAAAATATGAATTATAACTTTTATCTAAGTATATACCTAATATTATTTTTTTAAAATGTATTTCTTTGGGGGTATTAGTACCTAAAGTGGTTCTATGTGGAGTTATAAATTGGGCCTGAAAATGGCCCTATAAAGGCCCTATTTTTTAATCTACTGGGACAGTGAGGACCCTGTTTCTGGTACTATGGAATTCAATTAGTTAAGATATCGATGTATTTTTCTATAAGCAGGTTCATTGATTTAAATCATTTGCGAAATTGTTTAAGGGCCATTTCACAGTATTTTGTCCAAACGTGTAGAGTCCGCAACATGACTTGTTTTGTTATAACTAATGTATTAAATATATCTATAATGTGTTGAGCACATTATTTGAAAATAAAATTTAGTGATAGTTAAACTGTAAATTACGTAGTTATAACAAAAAAAGTGTCATGTTGCGGACTCTACATTTTTAGAAAATACTGTGAAATGGCCCTTAAAAAAATCATTTTACAGTGTTAAAAAGTGTTGTTGTAAAAATGAAATGTGTTGCATCTACAACCATTGTTTTAAACAAAACCTCATGGGTCTGTCTGTCTCTCTGTGTGTGCCCGACATATTTCATAGGTTTCAATTTAATTGTTACTTTTCAAATTTGACAATATTCCTCCTATTCTTCAGGCAGCTTAACAGCAAAGCATCATTCATTGAACCATTCATATTGCAATTCATAATAATCATGAACCATTCTGTGTTTTTTATTTTAAAACTAGTATTCTAGATCATTTAATGAATAATTCAACACACAATAGGTCATTCAGAATGATAGAGTTTAAAACAACAATGTTTAGAAATGAGAATATGTGCCCTTAAAGTTTCATCCATGTCCAAAAGTAGCGTAAGGTTTTTTTCTTTGTAAAATTTTTTTTTCAGCTTAGAAATTTTCAATTACGATATTTGATTAAGGGAGAAAGTTTGTTTAGTAATGGACTGAGCATATTACGCTACTGAATGGGTAAAAATATTTCAGGTTATATCATTTATAAAATGGAAAAATAATTAAAGTTCACTCGATGTAACAATGAAGTACACACAATTGAGATTTTTGTCAGCTTTCAACTGCAAAAGAATTCAGATTAACTTTGTTCATTTTCTCTGTACTTATGAGTGTACTATTAAGTTTCATTTGAGTCATGCATTTGTATTAAAGTTTGTTCTTCATTATTATTATAATAAAGTATTTGTTGCTGTGGAAATAGCTTAAAGTGTATTTTTGAATATTGTTTGACATGCCATATTATTTCTATGAATATGACATAATAAATATGCAAAGCATTTAAGGTCTGTTTAAAAAAAATGCAATTTAAATTTTAAAAAATCTGACCTAATTGAAAATATTCATTGTTTTTAATTATCTTTTTTTAAATCAAAAAAGTTTACAAACCCTGTCAATAAGTGGAAGATCTCTTTTCATTCCTTGAACTTTGTACATAAATGGAGGGTAGGATGTTTGGATGGTTCAAAGTTCGACTTCTTTAGTTTGATTTAGCTTTGTTTGCTGAAACTTCCTGCTGAATTTATAACTGTCTTATACATACCTTGACATTCTTTGAAGAGTGGATTTTTTTGCTGTAAAAATTAATTGAATGGTGTAAACGCTTCATGTTTTCAAGCTTAACCATATTTTCTTTTACACATAGTTATAAAACAACTTGTTAATTTTACTTTCTACATATTGTTACAACTTTGCTAAAAACTTGAATCTCGAAGATCATTGCTTTGAAAATCTGAATTTTAGAATGGTTTGGGAGAAAAATAAATTTGCAACATGATTCAAAAGTTGTTTCTATTCCATTTATAAATGTGAATAGTCATTTAGGGATCACTTTCTCTGCTGCTTGCCTTTAGCAGGTTGTGCAGCACCCATTAGTTCTTACGGAAAAAGTAGTTACTCACAAATGGTAAAAAAATGCAGATGCATGGCTTTAGCATGGTATGAACCGGGGGCCTGGATGGTGCAGGGCCTTATTTACCATTGGGCTTGGGCCCCCCAATTTTGGTTATTACAGTGGTACCTCCTTTAAGGGACACCTTTTCTGGTTCCAGTCCCTTTGAATAGGGACTGCAATGCACTTACCTCTGAATAAGGGACACTCTATTTAAGGGACATTCTTAGAGAAAAATTTCCAAAATTCAAGTTATATAGATAAGAAAATTTACTGGAAGCTGAAGTTCTTTTTTGTTTCTGAAAATTAACTTCTGAAAGTTGGGATGAGTCCTAGAAGCATGAACAAAGAAACAAGTGCATTTTAAAGTACTTGACAAAACCTAGTTGTAAAGGCTTTTTTTTCCCACTTTTGTACTATGGAATACATGTGTGTTCGCCAAGGATAGACGGTGCCCGGCAACCAACAACTTTTTTATGCAAGAATTGGAAAAGTACACAAAACGTAATTTATACTGTATTGCTCAAATTACGCACTTTGAAACAAACCCATCGAACTTCAAATAAATTTCTGTAAGTTACAAAACTCTGCAAATACGACATAAAATTTTAGTTTTGCAATGAAAAAATTTTAAATTTCAATAATTTCAACTTACTTTTTGTATGCATGAGACATTTTTAGTATCTAAGCTTAAATAGTGACACATGTTTATCATTTAAAAGTTAAACCGTTAATACACTATATGTGTATGCATCCATTTATGAATCTCCGAGGAAGGGACACCTCTATTTAAGGGACAAAATTTCCAGTCCTCTTCGTGTCCCTTATTGAGAGGTTTTACTGTATTATTATTATTATTTTTGCAATTTAAATTTTTTTAGAAAAATATTTAAAACTAGCATCTTTCAAAACCAAACTGTTAGTGTTCTGTTGCTTCACAGAAAATGTGTATTATTAAGTTATTTTAAAACCACAAGGAGCTTTCACTTTGGGGGGGCCTCCAAATTTTGGTCTGACCATTTGAAGTTGGAAAAACAAAATCGATTTTGCACTTTGGGGACCCCCAGATTTTATTCAAACATTTTGTAATTGAAAAACAAATTAGTTTTTGTTCTTTGGGGGCCCCCAAATGTTAGTCTGACTCTTTGACATTTGAAAAACAAATTAGTTTTTGTGCTTTGAGGGCCCCCAAATTTTGGCAAGTTTTACAAACACATACTGAATGTTATAAAATGTAAAAAAAAAATTGTTGTGTGAGGGGCCCCCAAACATGAGTTGTGCCTATAGTGATTCAAAATGTAAATCGGGCCCTGCCTGGACCATAAACCTTTTTGAGTTGCTCCTCTCCAACTTCTAATACTTGTCCAGGCTCTTTTCTGTGCTCCGAGTAGTTTTAATAGATTAAGATATTTATCTCTTTTTCAGTTTTTTTTTTATATGATAAAAAGGGAAAAACACAATTTTCGTTCAGTTTCAAGCAAACTCTGTTTGGATGATCATATATTATAAATTTAAATTCAATTTTTTTTTAGTCAATTAAAAATCCCTTTGATTTTAGTGATACTTATTAACATTTAATTATTACAACTACTCAGTATGGGCCAAGTACATAGTGGAAATTTGGGCAATACCAAGTACTCGACAAATTGGATGAATAGACTGAGTAGATCTTCATTCTTAAAGAAAAATAAATTAGATATAAAATTCTCACCAGTTGTTGGTTATATTACTTTGAAAATTACGTTAATTTTCTCTTTTCTTTCATCCCCTCAAAAAAAAGAAAGAAAGAAAGAAATTGCACAGTTCTGATGGAAAAGTTAAGGGCAACCTACCCTGAATAATATTTCTGGTTTCACTACTCTGATACTGTCATAACGTATGACAACGACTCACAATTAAAATTATAAAATGCGGGCAAGTTTTGGAGCTGAATCAGGGAATAATCAGGGTTTTTTTTTTTTTCTTGTATTCTGTGTCCACCATGAAAAGACCACCTTCAATGGTTTACCAAATCGAACCTTTCTCAAAATTCATTAAATAAACAGCAAAAACAATCCAAAATATGAATACAGTCCTTCCAAAATTTTCATTCCTGCTGAAAAATCGAATAATTTTCAAAGTTATTTGATTTTTCCCAAAAATCTTTTTAAAACTAACGAAAATGTTGGATACACCCCTAAAATAAAAAAGCATTTTGCAATGCAAAACATGACTCCGATGCATTTTTTGTGCTATTTAAATTTTTTTCACTGGCCTCTTTCTCTTGCAAACCTGTTCACTCAGTGGTGCAATTTGTTCCGTTCCAGGATCGGCAGGGGTGGTCGATTCGGCCGCAAAGGGGTGGCCATCAACTTTGTCACCGAGGACGACAAGAGGACTCTCCGGGACATCGAGACTTTCTACAACACGCAGATCGAAGAGATGCCCATGAACGTCGCAGACCTCATCTGAGGTCTCTGCCCCCCTGTAAAAAGTTCCAGAACCGTTTTCCGCGTCGCAGCCTTTTGATACATAGTGCATCAACACGCCAAAGTGGTTTTTATATGCAGGAGTCTCGTGCATAGTCGAGATTTTGTCATTCCCCGGATAGATCACTCTTTCTCGTGAGAAAAACATTTCTTTTTCTTTTTTTTTGTGTGCTACATGTGATATTTCCATGATTAATTTTAGAATGATGGTTTCCTAAATGGAGGCCGACGAATCATCAGCGAGGGCTGAAGATGCCCAAATAATCTTCTCGGTAAAATTAATCGATGATTAAAAATCAAAAAATAATTGTCAATAATTAAAACTATTAATTATATTTGATAATTTGTATTACTTTTTAATTTATAATTTTTATCAATATATTTTAATTTATGATTTTTAATATTTTTGCATTCTTTATTATTTTTGCAATCTGATTTTACCATAAGTGAACTGTAATTCATTTTCAATAGACTTTAATTTTAAAAAGGCTAGCCTTTATTTATTTATATATTTTTTAAAATTGTATCGGTTATTTTCGGATAAATAATTAATTTTCTTATGACCAAGGATGGGGCACTGACTGTGTTTTTTTTTTTTTTTTTCTGTATTTAATTTGTCATTAAAAGATTTATTTTCATTTACTGAAACTGCCTCGAATCATAATACTATCTGATCCAATAATACCGCAATTAGCTTTTTTCAATATCTTTTTGTTCTAGACTATTAAATCTTATAACTTCTTTCTTTAATTTCATTAATATAGATACTATAAATATTTTTAGCATCCATAAACTGTTGGCACATTTTGAAAAAAAAAAAAAGTTTGTTGTGTTTAGGTACAAATACTTTTGGTTGTTGAAAAAGGGATGCTTTGGGATGAATACCTTGTTAAAGAATAAGTTTGAGTTATTTTTATTTTATTAATTATTAAATTGTGATTTTTATACTCCTGTTACACTTGTTAATTTTGTTCTTATGTTATTAGATATGTTGACGTTAAAAAATGTGTTGTATTCTTTATCTGTGTTATCTGACTTCAAGAGAAACTGCATCCAAACATGTTTTTCTCTCTCTGTGTTTAGGTTAATGTCTAAGCAGTAATATTTCTTTAAAATCTTTTTTGTTATAGTTGTTGCTTTATTAAATAATAATCAATAAAGTGAAAGTTTGCAGAGAGAAGCTGATATGGTCGACATTGTGAGCATCTTTGTTAACATCTGTGGCATGATGGTTTAATTCCGCTTCCAATTATTTTTCCTTTTGACAATTTTAATTACAATCATCATTAGAAATGAAATTTGATAGAACGTCCTTGTAATCACCAATTAATTTAAAAATTAAAAAAAAAATTTTAAATTAACTTTTTTTTCATTTTTAAAAATTTCTTATAATTTTCCCAAAAGTATCATTTTTAAAAGATTTTTTCTGAATAAGAATAAAAGTTAGCATGGTATTATCTATGTGAAAGTTAGTTGTTTAATAATTTTTATAGTCTTTAAAAACTCGGAAATTTTTTTTAAAAATTTAAATTCAAGAGTTGAATAAAAACAAACTGTAAACTTCAGAGTCGAACCCACCATGCTCATTTTTGTTAAACATACTCCAGTGAATGCCCATACAAAGTTTCAAAGCTGTATCTTTTGCTGGAAAAAAGCATCGGGAATTTTACCACAGGTCATTGGTCAAAAATAAAGCAGAGAAAAACACTTTTAAAGGTTTTAAATGTAGAATAAAAACAGCTGAAGGGTTATTTACAAAAAGCGGAATATCTTAGATATTGCTCACATATTTTTGAAATTTCATATTAGCCTTTTAAACGGTTTGATCTATTGAAATACGCAGTAAAATGTTTTCCGATATTTTGAACAATTTTGAAGTACTGTGCCCCCTTAAGTATAAAATGCAAAATCGCTTGGGTGGGGGGGGGGGGGGTGTCATTTTTTCAGTTTTGGTTTGTTTGGGGAATATAATGTTTCTGCCAGAGACCCCCTTTGGCAATCCCCAGTTATATACTTCACCTCTGTGTTTGCTTTTAAATGTGTACCCATTGCTGATAAAAGCGATTGTTTCTTAAGATTTCATGTACTTGGTACAGTCCTGGTTACATGCCCCATGGTGTTGGTGACTGTTTTGCGGTATCTCGTCTGCACCAAAGCTGCCAATCGTATTCCACACCACATATTAGCTCCGTCAGGTGGTCATTGGACTGCCTACTGAACCGATTAAAGGAACCTTTAGGCACTTAAAAAATAAAAATAAAAATGTTTGTGTTTAATATCTCGTTTATTTAAAATATTTAGAGTATACCATGTAATTTTTGATTTATTATTTCAATCATTTTTTATTTCTTATTATTGGCAAGTTTTCTTTTTAATTGTCTGTAGAGTGCACGAAAAGAAAAGACAAATTTAAATTTGACAAGCAAGCGTGGTATGTGACAAAGGGGGGGGGGGTATGTTAAAGTGTGACATTTTGTGACAAGGGGGGAGGAGGGGTCAATATATGGGAAAAAGGGTAACATTTATGGACGGTCCCTTAGAATTCACAAAAAAAGCACCCTGTTAAAATGTGCTGGATGGGACCCCTCCTCCCCCCCCCCCGATAAAAATGATGTCCTGTTGTACATTTTCAGAGAAAAACTTATGCATTCAAGTAAATACAGTCCTGTAGTGGCTGTACTACTACCTGAAGTCTCGGTGCTCTCACTCCTCCCCTTCCCCCAATAATTCAAGAGCGCCGTTTCACCGATTACACAGGCTATAGCATCCTCCATGTTTTCCTGCAATCTCACTGAGTTTTACTACCTCGTTAGAGCCAAAAAATAATGATAAATTGTGCAGTGGCAAGTTCTCTTGCTAATTGGAGGGAGCTAATAAGTTAATAAAGCAAAATTGTCAATCTATCTGCAAAGGGATAGTTGTACTTCTAGGAGGAGGGGATGTTCGAGAAATTGTGACAGTTTGTGGCAAAGGGAGGGTAGGTTGTAACGAAAAGTGTGACATTACACATTTTGGTTTCTATAAAAACATTTAAAATCAACAAATTACGTTTAAAGTTTTTTATTTTCGTGGTTTTGATTTTAGTTTGATGGAATCTCTGCTTCAAGGGGGGAGGGGGTTTCAAGAAACTGTGAGTTTGTGACGAGGGGACGGGACAGGATAACAAGAAGTGTGACATTACACCCCCATTTGATTTCTATAAACACCTTTAAAATCAGCAAATTAAATTTATTTTTAGTTTTTTTATTTTCATAATTTGATTTTTAAGTTTCATGGATCCTTTCATATTGTGAACACCAATGCTGATTCAGGTTTCAATTTACTTCTTGTTAAACGTTTGAAAGGAAGTTTTCTTAGTCGTTGACACTTTTAAGATTGTGTATATCCTTTTTTCAGAATTGGAACAATTACTATATTTTACTGTTCTATACTCATTATCGTTTGTGTTGTAAATCTTAACCTCCTTTTGTACAAATCAAGTACACAGGTAATCATTATTATTATTAATCTTACAAATGTTATTAATAGTAATTCCAAAGTAATATTAGAAACAGACCCTCTTAATCCCCCTGTTTTATCGCATGAACTGCAAGCAGATAAGGGGTCATTCATAAATGATGTCACACTTCCAGTGGGGAGGGGGTTCATGAAAATGTGACAGTTTGTGACAAGGGGAGGGGAGGAGGTAACAAGAAGTGCAACATTGTACATTTTGATTTCTGTAAAAACAGTTAAAATCAGCAAATTAAACTTATTTTATGCTAATATAATATAGCATGACATGCAACAAGGGGGGTAGGGGCAGGTTGAAATATGACATTTCGTGACAAAGGGAGGAAGGGGTCAAATATTGAAAAAAAAGTGACATTTATGAATGGTCCCCAACCATTTTCGGATAAAATATTTTTTGTGCTGCTGGTGGATATGTGATCCTAGGGCATATAATCCAACCACCTCTTTCAAACTGTTCTCTCCAGTGATTTGGCTGTTTCCTCCTTTATTAGGCTAATTTAGTTGACTTTTGATATTAAGTTTGTATTGTTGGTGCACTATTATTATCTTATGCTTTAAAAACATGTTTGTAATGTTGTACATTTTGTAAATGACTGCTTTGTTGTGTGACTTTTGTATAAAGTGTTTCCTCTATTTCATACACAAAAAAAAAAAGGGGTGGTCAGCAATGAGAAATGTTTCGTTTCTTCGGAGGTTTGTTGTTTGCAAAATAGTGTGTGTAGGTTCGGTATTATTGATTTGTGATGTGAATATTATTTTAATTAAAGTTCCCTTTTGATATGTTTTTGTGGTACTTTTTTTTTCCCCTCAAGGCATGGAAACACAGGAAAGAACTCTTTTCAGATGGCAAGTTCGTTTGGTTTAAATTTAAATATCAATTTGTAAAAAAGGAGAGCTTGAGGGGTTCGTTCCCCACAATATGTTCCAGGGGTGATTCTGACCCGAAATTCTACGACATTTCCGAAAATGTTCGAGGACCTGTTCCGTGAGAATCTGCCCGTCAAGAAAACCTTTTAAACTCTTATCCTCAAAAAAGAAACCTTTCATGCGGTACCCGAAAACCCTCGGCAGTGAAAAGTTATGATATCCAATTTGCCCGCCATGTATCTTCCTCTTCATATCCACAAAAAAAACCTTGTCTGCACAGACTATTGATACCTATTTGGCCTGACAAACTATAGTCTGTGCAATTAGAATCGGCGTGTCAAGGTCACACAACTCTACCTTTTCCCCTTCCGGTCGCCATGGTTTCCGTGCTAGAAACGTTTTCCCCACTTGGTTTGGCGAACATAAGTCAGTTCGTTGTTTTAGTTATAATAATAATAGATGGATTCAAACCAGTTTTATTTCTCGACGACAAAAATAGATTGCGTCAGATAAAGTATTCTAATATTTTGAACCAATCTCAGAAAGCCTTGTAAATGTTAAAATCTTATCTAAACGTTCTAGATTTAATTTATGAGATATTTAATTGCATTTGCTTAGTATCAAAAATAAATAAATGAAAAATAAATTCTTTCTTAACACTTTTTCTCTATTATTCTAATATTTTGAATCTGAGGTGTAGTAATGCAATTGCCCAGTGCAAAAGAAAAAAGTCTGGCTCTGTTACCTTTCTTGCAGTTGCCATGGAGACAAAGCAGGAAACGCGACCTTGATGCACCTATTCTAATTACACAGACTATAGCATCCTCCATGTTTTCCTCCCTATCATCACACCTACTTCCACTAGAACTCCCCCACTGCCAACTCCTTACTTGAGATTCCTTTAGATTCTTGAAAAAATTTTCCAATGATGTTTTGGCGGGAAGCTAGGTGGTTGCTTCGTAAGCAAAAAGTCTCCCTCTAAACAGCATTGAAAAAAATTTAAAACTAGTAAGGAGTTGGCGATGGGAGGAGGGGGTTCTAGTGGAAGAATGTGATTATAAGGTTGCAAAAGTGAATTCTTTTTATTGTTCGAGTTTTTGGAATTGCTAACTAACGTTTCAAAACAGAATTACTCCTGCTAACACTTGCACTGGCTAGTAAGCGAAAATGAGGGAAGGCAAACACAACCTCTGAAAAAAAAGGAAATTTTATTGTACATATCATACATCACATTCATATCTAAATCGACATCTCAAAGTCTAACGAGAACAAACATTGGAAGCATTTTTCAAAATGGAATACTGCTTGCTCGGAACATTTGCGAGAACGATATTTTGGAACAAAGGCTTCATTCAGCCGCTGCGATTGGAAATGCGAGAATACTATTTATCAGAAAAATATGTCTCTACACTTGTCTTCTGCCAAACAGAACAGCTTCGACACATTCGCTGCGCTAGATCCATGGCTCATCCCTGCACCGGCCACAGCAATTTTGAACATACTGACTTTTCGGATAGTGTCGCTGGGTGGCGGTACCTGCGGATATCATGACGTTCGGGTTTGTAGACACGAATCGATTTTGCGTTTTATGGTTGACAAAAATCATAACATCGAAAATTCGGACAGTTTACCCATTATTTGTAATCGGACGACTTTTACCCACTAATCGGTAAAAAAAATTGATCTACCATAAAAATGGAGCATCATGTTTTGGTTGTAATCAAGTTTACTTGAAAAAAACATTAGTAAAAGAAAAGAATGGTGATGGAGACAATTGTAATATAACCATTATAAAATCGGCTGCCGATTAACATTGATCTATCGGCTCCTGGAGAATTGACCGATTGTTTTCTCCCAATGAATCGGCTATCAGTAAGAGGGGAGAAAAGGTGACGCCACCCACGTGACCACTCCTAGAGTTACCATTGCGCAATCCACTGCTATTATACATCGATGGTAGGAATCTCGGCACTTATGGCCGTGGTAGCGTAGTGGTTAGAATGTCGGATTGATAATCAGGAGAATTCGGTGTTCGATACCCGACTCGCTGAAGACCCACTATGAACACTTGGGGATGCAAAATCCGAGGACCCTGAAGTCCCGAGGCAGTTCTGAGGGTACCGAAGGGTGGAGGATTTTCCTTCTCTTCCTCACCACCTAGGTCAGAAATGGAAGATGGCGTAGTCATTGTGACGCCATCTGGTGTCATCCAAATACAAAATGCGTACTTTCACCCTTGCGGTGGTTATTAAAAACGGAAGGCGCTACCTTATTACTTATTTCAGGAGGACTTGAGAGGGGAACCTAAATATCCCCAATTGGGGGCATTGCAACAACATCATCTCGGCACTTTCTCATTAATGCCTTTGGCCGATGCAAGTGATGGGGCCGTGCTTGGTCCATCCCAATCAGAAAAATTGGGCTCATTTTTTGGATTGAAAGAATGTTCAAATAAAGCATGAGACATCAACAATGAAAGAATAGCACAATCCATTTTTCTACATTCATTACGAATGCAATGTCTCGAAAGACAACTCTGGCTTTTGGTATTGAAGAACAAGAAGTAAGAGCACACCGTTCACATTCTAAAATAAGTCTAAAAATATATCATTAAATTTTGAGAGTACAAAGATAAAGCAACGTAAAAAAGCAAATTTGCTTTTTAACGTTGTGTTATTCTTATACTCATATTTCAGAACAAAGCATTTTGATCATTTGTTTTATAACATTCAGTCTCGTTCTTGATACAAAATTGAAATAATCGTGGAAAACAGACACTTTCTACAGATTTGTGTTGACTACGTACAAACAAGTGGTTCACGGCGAACCGTTCACCTGGTGCCAAGATATAAGGGGCGTAAAACAGCACAGTCGAACCCGGTTGCAGAGAATTACAGGAGATATTTGTTTGTTAAAACGAGGAGCTCTCAGAAAAGATTATTTAACCCCTTCATTCCAAGTGTACCCAATGGGGTACATTTTAAAATACTGTTTGTCCAATTTAAAAGCTAAAACAGCCCATTGTTTTTTAAATAAATCAACAGATAGTTTACTTCGTTTTAAACATGGACATTGGGCATTCATTATTATTTAAACTAATTATTAATTAAAATTACAAAATTTTTTTTTAGTTATTTTATTTTGTAATCATTTTTTAAATCAGAGAACCAAAAAAATTGCATCAAAATTGTTTGTGCTTAGTTCTGGGGTCTGACGAATACATAAAAAAGATTGAACTGAAATGAATTCATTTATGTTTGGGGTTTACGCGGATGACAGGAGATGGGTCTTGCCTTTTGCACTATTCTCCGAGCTGTAGTCCGTGCACGTAAATTGATTTCGGAGGCCGTGGTGGCCTAGTGGTTAGGATGTCGACCTTCCAGCCGGAAGCTGGTGTTCGATACGCGACCCGCTGCAGACCTACCATGTACACTTGGAGATAATTCGTGGGCTCGAAGTCCCGAGGGTACGACAACATAAACTTTGAAATGCATTACTTTTTTTTTGCTTCCTAAATCTAAACTTCATTTATCACTGACTAGTGGTACCCGCACGGCGCTGCTCGTGCCGAATTTTAACCGTACCTAAAAAATGTAAGCACAATTTCATTAGCGTGTTCCCATTTATCGCCAATGACTGATTAAAAAGTCAAATTGTAGCGTGTCATATTCGCCACGTTATTTGAAATCTAGTATTCTTTTTCTGGCGATATTTATTTAAATGCTATTGCAAAATCAAGGAAATCGTTAAATCGGGGAGACAACACCTTTATCAAGTTCAATCTCGAATTTAAAACCCATTGCAAATTTGAGAAAAACGTTAAATCGAAGGTATGCTTTAATATTGTTTTTCCGTTGATAACTAAACTGATGTCTCTCTATTTTGAAGAATAAGTTTTGAAATGGAAATTAAGCTCCCGGAGTTGAGGAAACTGCTCATTATTATTTTTGGATCAAGGTAAGCCTTAAGAAATCGCACTAAAAAGCTTATAACTGGAGTTCTTATTGACTTAGAAACTTAGAACAAATATCATCTTGTGCAGAAAAATGAGCGCTTTAGATCGATATAATACATTAATATGTGCAAGGTTTTTTTTCACCCCTCTATTGGGGAATTTATGTGGACAATTGCCCAAAATTGGAATAAAAAAAGAACTACCTGTAGGATTTTTTTTTTCAGAAACCTTCGCAGGAGTGTACTCAACTTCCCAAAGTTTCATGACGATCGGATGAATGGTGTAGTAATGCATAAAGGACATTCATTTTTATATATATAGATAAAGCACAATGCGTCCTGTAGCTCAATTTGTGTTGGGTTCTCGTTAAGTCCGGGATCGCTATAACCGGGTTCGACTGCACACCGGAAAAGTCGATCACTCAGAATAACAAAAATAATCTGCTGATCTTGAAAAATAGAGATATAAGCTCATTTAAATATAAACATTTCAAAGGAAAACAAAACACACTCCATAATACTTTAAATGCACAACTCTATATAGGGTTGCCAGATGTTTTCACAAAAGGTAGCGGACAAACCAATAGTGTTGTCCCTGTATAATGTCAGTTTTTTTTTTCGAAAAAAAAATAGTGGATTGTCCGCTCAAAGAGCGGAACCACCTGGCAACCCTAACTATATACTCCATAAAGATTTAAATATATATATCACATAAGCAACTGCTACAAAGCCACATAACAGACAGTTAAAACTACTGTGCACATCTGTTGAATGCAAATTTCTAGTCGCTTTGACGGATTGGGGGTGGGTTTCTTTTTTTTTTTCGTAGTCTTCATTGAGTTCTGTAATTAAGCTGGAGCAACATCATTCAAGGATCACGTGGTATAGTTGGGCAACATGGGTGATTCTGGTCTGAAATTCTTCGAAAATTTAACTAAAAATAAAAATCTGTTTTCCGATTTTTAAAAAAAATTATTATTCTTAAGATTTCTTTGACAATTAATATATTTCTTTCTACCTTCAGACAAGCAAAATATTTTATTTTACTCTAAAAAACTTTCAATCCACAGTAACTTTTACCGGAAAAAAAGGATCAATATTAAACCTTTCATTTCATTACTTGAAGGAATTTTTTTGAGCAAGTATATATAAATATGCGCATGTATTGTGTGTTGAGAGGGTGGGGAGAAGGCGTGTTAACCTAAGTATTTAATTTTTTATTTCAAATTGATAGCGCATACTTTTTCCGAATTTTTTTTTTTGCTTAGAATCACCCATGTCGGACAGCACAACGCCAACAGTATAGAATCCTCATTATTTCTTCATTTGAGTACTGAAGAGAAATCAAATCGAGGAGACTAAAAGTAAGTTGAGACAAAACCAAAAATAGCTCCATTGAAAATTGATTTCAAAAATAAATTTTCAATGGAGACAACTCAACCCTTTGCGATCCGCTACTAATTCTAAAGCGGATCGCAATTCCACTGTTTTGTGTGTGTGTGGGGGGGGGGGGCAGCAGGTCTCCCCCTCCCCAAAGCGGAACAAGTCTCTTATTTTTAACTATATTGCGTGAAAAGTTATTCTTAAGAAATCATAAGTGAATATCGGGCCTTCTATCGTCGCCAAATGCACAACAGCGACAGCGAACCGCAAGGGGTTAAATTTGAAGGAGAAAACAACTTAATTTAGCTATATATTTACCACCAAACACCACACACAATCGCGTCATGTGCAACATCAACTAATAAGGAGGCAACATCTATTCATAAATGACCTAAGTGGATAGTATTAAAAATTGGTTTAAGGATTCATATACAGGGTTCCCGCTCTTTGGTCGAAGCAAAAATGAATGACTTTTTAAAGACCCATTTAACCCCTTCATTCCAAGTGTACCCCAATCGGGTACATTTCAAAATACTGTTTATTAAATACTGTTTGTGCCATTTGAAAGCTAAAACACCCAACTGTATTTGAACTCAATCAACAGATAGTTTACTTCGTTTTAAACATGGAAAATGGACATTCATTATTAATATTATTTAAACTAATTATTAATTAAAATTAAAAAAAAAAATTTAGTTTGTTTTGTAATCATTTTTTAAATCAGAGAACCAAAAAAACTTGCGTCATAATTGTTTGTGCTTAATTCTGTGGTCTGAAGAGGTCAAAATGAAAATTAAGGAGTTTTTAAGGATTTTCACGGATGTGGGAACCCCGTAAAATTAGAATTTCTCAACAATGATTTTTGCAGCAGCTTATAACCCACTACATTTAAATATGTGCGCACTTGATTTGGTAAAAAGTAAAACCAGAGAAAATTGTAGGAATCGCTCAACAAAAAGAATCTTACTTCAAACTATAAAATGCAAAAGCAGTGACCTTCAACTTTCAAAAGAATCTCAAACAGTAGACAGCATATATATACACTTAACTTTAAAAACTTTCTTTATCACATTCTCCAAATAAAATTTTATAAAATTAAAAATAAATATTTTAAATATGTTACGAAACTTTAAAAATATATACATTGTATACATAAATTATATATATAACAAATTTCAATATGACTTAATTAATTGACGTTCACACATAACCATATAAATACATCTTTGGTATATAAAAACAATAACATTCGCTTGTGCAAGCTTAATACTGAACATTTCATTAAAATATTATCTAAAACGACACAGGAGTTGGAAGCAATCTAGTCTGGGGAAGAGCTTTAAAAGAAATAAATTAAAACTGCAAGATTGCTTCAAAAGTAAGTGTTGCTTCGTGTTCAAAACTTTCTCATTGAAAAATGGGTTGCTTGAAACCACTAAACACATACTTGCAATATTTTTTTGCAACCTGCTCAATAGCAACATTGGTTAGCCTTTTCAGTTGTTTATGCAGAAAGGTGTTACTTCAAAGGAAGAAACATACACTCTAAATTATTTAGCTAAAATTCACACAAAATAAAAAACGTGATTAAATAATGGAGGCAATTCACCGCTAGAGGTATTCATGAACGATCATCGTTGTCACGTGATATCCGCTCTTTGTTTACTAAGATTTTCAATTGAGTTCTATGTGGAGTTCACTAGGCAAAATCAGCTATTTTAAAATTAATTAGACTTTTTTTTACAGCTTTTTCTGACTATAACCCAGTATTTACATTTAATTTAATCATTACAAAAGAAATTTATTAATTATTACAATAGTTATAGTGTTGTATTTAGTGTTAATTTCATGTAATGTAGAAAACCTTTATTTAGACCTAGTTTTTAATTCGATTTGTCGAACTCGATGCTACGGCTTCCTTTGTTTACATTGCTTTCATAGCTGCCACGTGACCAATGACGTTGCTTGAATTGCCTCCAGTGATTGCTTTTCTGGTTCAGATACTGATTAGAGGGGAAAAAAAAATCCTGCAATAACTATTGGTATATCGTGTATTTAAATGCAGCTATGGCGAAAAATGGAGTTTATATTCATAGGATATTCATTTAAAAAAAAGAGTTTCAGGAATTTTGAACTCGTCATTTTGGCCTTTTTTTTTCAATTTTCAGTCTATTGAAGACTAGAACATTCAAGGTAGAACCATTCATTATATAATTTTAAATTTCTCAACACAGGAGAACAAAAGATGGCGCCACTCGCGCTACGTAGAAAAAAGTTCCATATCATGGTTTCAAAAGTTTCGTTGATGGTACAGCTCTACCATCAACGAAAGCGATCTGCCTGGCAGAGTGCCAAGAAGAATCCATTCATGTTCCAGGGAGGAACTGCTGGTGTAAGGAATGTGTTCCTTTTTTTTTCTCGTTCTAGTTCGTTTAGCATACTCGATTTCTTTCGAATCGATGCTATATGTCAGTTTTTGAATGAGCTGCTTTCGGCAAACAGAGAAGCAAACATTCCGATTCGCGTACTCAATAAACCCACCTGCAAAACGAAGTTCCCTAAAACTCGAATGGATTCGTTCTTTTCTGCCACGCGCAGAAGCGACCAAATGTCAAAATTCCGTGATCGAACTGTACCCCACATCTTTTCCAGTTTATACTTCAAATGCAAATGGGAAACAATTAAATATAAGATCTTTTCTTCCGAAAAACAATATAAAAAATGTATATAAATCGCGATATTCTATCACATTACTCATAACAAAAATAAAAACTTACAAAAAAATATGAGGTCACTCCACAAGAACAACAAGAAATAGAAATAAAATTTCACGTTAAATTAAAGCACAAATGAGCATTAAAACATGTTTTAATGCTCATTTGTGCTTTAATTTAACGTGAAATTTTATTTCTATTACTTTGCACAAAGTTTAATCATTACTAACAAGAAATAGATGTCTATACATATAAATATCTCAGTGAAAACATACAACACAACAAGCATCTCTGTCGGCGAAATAAAATCTGAAACGAAACAACGAACAACTAAACTCTAGACGAGAAGCGAACCATGGAGTCGGAGAAGGCAGATATGTGGTTGTCTGGGTTAGGCAACAGTTAAGTAGTTTTTGGCACTTGAATCTTCATTATGAAGTAGTCCTACAAGATGACACAAAAAATTGCCTCTTACAAATTTACATAAAACATGAACAAAATATATGAGGGAACTTTCGCCGAATTTTTTTTTGGTCGCCAAGAGAATTTGGCATCTCCTCACTTGGCGATTTTGCGCCAGATTTGGCGATACAAAATTCTCTTGTCGACCTATTAACCGAAAGTGAGGAGATGCCAAATTTTCTTGGCGACCAAAAAAAAAAAAAAAAAATCGGCGAAATTCTCTGCAAAGCAAATTTAGTGAACGGAAATAGATTTCCAGTTTGTTGCTTGAGATAAAGCAATAAATGGGGAAAAAAATTTTGGAAAAAAAAAATTCGCCGATTTTTTTTTTTTTGGTCGCCAAGAGAATAATTTGGCATCGCTTCACTTGGCGCACCTCAATAAATATTGGCGCGCTTCTATACAGCTTCATGCCCCCTTTAAAAATAGCGGAAACATTTTCGTCTTTGGAATAAATATTTTAAATTGTTACATGAAAACATGCCGTGATAGATGTCAGAAAACGGACATGGGTCTCATGGCATGCTTTTACACAATACAGTGAAACTCTGCAACGGCGTCATTCAAGGGACCGCGATATTTATGACGCTGTAAGCGATCATTATTACTATTAATGGACGAAAGAAGGGACTGGAAATTATTGACATTAGACAGAGTTGTCGCTATAACCAAGTTCAAATGTATTACAATGTTTCATCTCTTAGACAAAAATCCATCCTCCATCTTCGAAGTAGTTATGAAGATGCTTAAGTACACCAACATTTGTCGAGTTACTTTAATGTTTAGTACCTCAAATGAAACAAAAAAGGATTGTTTGTCCAATATGGAATTAACCAATAACCCAGCAAATAATAATAATAGTTTAAAACAGAAACAATGTGAAAGGAATTAAACAAATAAATTAATTAATAAAACCCTTGCTTAGAAAAAATATAATTAAGATGGGATAATAAGGAGTACTGACCCCCTGAACCTGTCCATGATGGTGTGCATGCGCCTCTGTCCGTTGAGGCTGGGCACGAGCCTCCTGAGCACCTCCTTGACGAAGGAGTCCGAGATCCCGGGACAGGAAGCCTCCGCGGCGGCAAATGCCTCGCGCAGCTCCTGACCAGCTCCACCGCTCCCCTGCTGCAGCTGAAACCAGGAGAATGACTTTTCAGGGATTGTTGAAACGGATATGTTTACTACTACTGGCGATGCAAGGATAAGCAAATTGAACGATTACCAAGTAATCGTCAGCCGATTAATTATAATAGCACAATTTCTTTTTGTTTTCCGTTCATAACGTTTCAGAACTAGTTAACAATTTGTTTATTGCTGTGAATAGTAGTTTATTTTTCACCATTTCCATCATTCTTTGTAAATACTTTTGAAATTTTATTCAAATTTATTCCTTCTAAAAAATATAGACATATTATTATGGTAGAAATCAACGAATGAAAATTTTACACACTTGAGTAATGAGCACTGAAATTATTTTAATGCAATGACATCATTGGTTAGCAAGTGAAAGATGATTTAGCTTAGGAAGGAATCTATATATATATATATATTTCACTTAGCGTGGACCAGTTACGATTAAATTTTGCGGTACGATACGATACTAACATCATGCAAAAACCAAGCGATATTGAAAGAATTGTTTAATGATTGCCAATTTTATTTTAACAAATTTATTTCTATATCTTAAAATGTATTTCCATTCACAACTAAATTTTTAATTTCTGATTCTTTGGAGTGGCAACACCTTCATTTTTTTATATCTAGTAGTGTTCGGCAGTAGTTAACTAGAAGTAGTTAACTACTAGTGGCAACTACTAGTTGTAACTACTTTTATTTTGAACTAGTTAACTAGTAGTTAAACTATTTTTTTCCCCAACTACTTTCAAAATTCCAACTACTTTCGAAAAAAAAAAAAAAACATTTAAATCTATTTTTTGAAGGAAAAAAAAACTTTTTTAAACATTAAATTATTTAAAATTTTAGCTTATGAATATTATTCACACAAATGTACTTTTTACATTATGTTATATAATGTAAAAGTACTCATTAAAAAATCATAATATTTATTGCAGTATTTACGCAAATTAGGAAAAGCTTTCTAATAGAGTCAATAAATGGCGTCTGCACCAGCAGGTGCACGATGAAGTTTCATTTAGAAACCAAATCTCCATTATGGGGAAGCTTTACCTCTACTCTAATACCATGCATGTGTTTCGGATACCATAAAACACAAGCCTTCAACACAAGTTGAAAGAATATAATCTAAAGCATGTGCGTTGCAAAGTTACTTTGTTAATGAATGGCGGTTGGGCAGAGGGTGAATTTTAAATTGATATTAAGGGTAAACCCCTTTCTTTATTTTGCAACAAACTAAACAAACAAAGAAAGATAAAAAGAAACGTAACAAATTTAATTATTCATACCTCAAAAAATATTGAGTTGAATTATTAGGATTTAATATTTAAGAACAAGCTTAAAAACAGAAATTCAAAGGAATGATACTGAAAAGCAGTTAACTAGTAGTTAACTACTTTTGGAGAACAGTTAATTACTAGTTACAACTAGTCTCAAAAACAAGTAGTTAACTAGTAGTTGCAACTACTTTTTCTTCGATTAGTTAGTAGTTGGTAGTTAACTACTTTTTGACGAGTAGTTGCCGAACACTAATATCTAGCGATCTTTACTGAAGCCTTTCGAAATATAAAGCGATTTTTACAATTTTAAAATGGTTCATTTCCGATCCGCAGATGTTCTGCGGGGGGTCAACCACTATAATATAAACCTGCAAGAAATGGTCGATGTCCTGGTAACCTCAAAATGCTCGCGTTTTCGCATCACAATTGTTGTTATGTTACTTTTCTAGGCTAATCTTTAAACTAATTATTAAACATCGTTTTACCAGTTTGCTTTTGCATGATGTGAGTATCGTATCGTACTGCAGCATTTAATCGTAACTGGTCCACGTTAAGTGAAATATATATATATGGATTATTTCATTCAGTTTTTGTACACCTTCATAATGACATCTTAAATTGCAAAAAATATATATCTTGTTCTTGATACAATAAAAAATAAATTTCATAAAAAAATAATTGTTTCGCCGATGAATCGGTAAAAAATGGCTAATAATAATAAAAAAATAGCAAAGAGGCCGATTAGTTAGCGGTTACTGCCGATTAAGGGGACCCGAACCGTTTTGATGCGGCCAATTTGTAGTCAACTTTCTTCAAGCGTTACTCCTTAGCCATAGGGAGTTTTGCTTCGCGGTTTTTTTTTATTTGTTTATTCAATATCAAAGTTTTTTACAATTTCATAACTTCCGGAACATTTTTCTCATAATCCATTCAAGATTGTATTGATCTTATTTTTTTATTTTATTTGTCACATCTTATAATGAATTCACAACCAGGGATACTTAAAAATTTCACTTTATAAAAATCTGGTCAGCTAAAAACCTTTCGTAGTGAATACACAACAATGAAAAACATTGTTTTTTGTGGGTTGTTTTCAAAATTTTGAAAAACCCTTGGTTGTAAATATAGGCCTAAAATAGCCAAATCATATGCAAGAAAAAGTATATTGATTCATTTAGCCGTTTTCGAGAAAACGGTTCCGAAAGAGGAAAAAATGCAACGTTTCAGGAGAGCCGATAATCCAGAAGTTCAAATTTCCCGCTATTCCCGGGCTTTTTGTTCTCTTAGTCGATATTTCCATGCTATGAATGCCATCGATTGTTACTGTCACAACCGTCGATAGTCTGTATATCGAAATAAACTCAAAAACACAAGGAAGGGCAAAAAACAAACAACACCACTTGCAAAGCAAAAAACCCAATTTCGCTAGACCAAATTTCGATAGACTCGCAACTTTCAAAAAATCATTTCAAGTACTTAGAATGCTCAGATTTACATAATTTTTACAGCAAATGATCCAGGAAGAGTTCTAGTTTTAATGAAAAAAATAATAAAAAGTGAAGTTTTTCACCCAAAAGCGGTTCGGGTCCCCTTAATCGGCGCATCCGTATTTAATATTCATACCAAATGTCCTTATTTCCTTAATAACGGATATTAGTGAAGATTATATCAGACGAACTAAAATTTTAAAATGCTAAACATACTGGAGCAAATAAACTTGTTATAACCTAAATCGTTCTAATTACGTAGAGAAAAACCTAACTCATAAAAAATGAGGATTATTTGCATTTAGAAACACAATATTGCTCCAGGAACTAAATATTTTCAAAAAACTGATCCTAAATCTTTAAGCAATGCTAGAAGAAATAAGAAAAAATGAGCATTTTTCAAAATGATGGACAGCAATCAAATATTTTTCGCTGCAATGGGGGCTCGTACATCTTGGTGCTCGACGTTCAATGGTCTACTTTCCAGTCTTGTTTTGGAATCGGAAAAAGAAAGCAACGAAAGTAACACCCATAAACAGAATTTGCACCAATAGCAACAAAGTAAAGCGTCGCCCACCTCGTTGATGAGCCTGGAGAGCAGCGCGAAGGATCCCGATGAGAGGGGAGGGGGAGGGCCGTCCGGAGACAGGGGGCCGTCGTTCTCCAGGTAAGTCTGATTACTGTCGGGCGTCCGTTGGTCAACAAAGTCGCTGTTGGAGAGGATGATCCAGTGCTGGTCATCGGGACTGTTGTTGTGCCAAGGAATGCGGCTCGACAGGGAGACGGGCATGCTGGTGGGCCGGGGCTGCACAAACAGAGTGTACAGGTGAGAACTGGGAACTTTGGTGAGTATCCAGTGGCCGATAGACTCGGGGTTGTTAGTGGCCACTTTTTAAAGTTAGCTGTATAATGAGGAAGGGCTTACCACGAGCCCATGCTGGTTCCAGTACGTCCTCTGCAGGATAGGCGGTACTATGCAGGGTTGCTGCGCACTCCAGCCCGACACCAGGGAGGGGGGGTCCGAGGCGGGGCCGAAACTGTCCTCCAGGTTCGGTGGTGGCGGTTGGATCTTCATGTCCAGGGTTTCAGAAGTCCCCAGGTCCCACCTCCAGGTCTGCCACGAGTCCTCTTTGCCCTGGGATTCGTCCCTGTAACAGATATTTCGTCAACGTATAACAGACATAGCTCTGTTTTTGCAGTATAACATACAAAGGCGCTAAGGGTGAAAATGAGCGGTCGCCACTCGCCGCATGGCGATTAAAGTAGTAAAAGTGGAGATTAAAAAATGTGTGATCGCCACTCCGGCAGTCACTTTTTAGCACGTTCTAGTGTAATCCCCTCCCCCCAACCCTTGTCTGTGAGCAAATCACTTTTTTTGGTTTTTCCATTTGCCAATATTGAACACGTGCTTCGCCGAAAATGTCATGTCGCATTTCAACTTCCAATCTTTCAGCATCCTGTATATATATAACATTAAAAACTAAATAACTTTTTTTAAACTCCTTTTTAAATTCTGTTTCGTTTTTAAAACATAAATATTTTATAGATGTCCCCTAGCCCGGGAAACTAACGCGGGAAAGATTATGTAATGTGAACTAAAAATAGTTTTGCAGAAGAACGAATAGCAAAATCATTGCTTCATCACGTGACATGTAGCTCGAGAGATTATAAAAGGCGATCTCGCAAGCTTTTCGCGGGAATTCACGATGTAAATATTGTAGATTGAAGAGTGTGATGTTTTGTGTCGTCCTGTATTTTGGAATATGTGTATTTAACATGTAAAGCTACTAATAAATCAAAGGGTGAAGATTTTCGGCCACGATTGACTTACCAACGGACTTTACATTAAAATAACGGCTGCATGTAACTGTGATGTTACATATATTTAAATTATTTTCAACCGACTTCACAAAGGAAGGAGGTTATACATTCATAGTGTATGTATGTCGTTTCTTTTTGTTTGTTTGTTTGTCCACTCATAATTTCGCACCGGATGAAGCGATTTGCATGATTTTTTTTTTCAATCGATCGAGGGTGGTTTCCCATAGGTCCCGTACCTTCGTTTGACCATATTCGATAAATAGAACAAAAGTAATTGGCAGAAATGTAGTACTTTTTTGTTTTTTCATCCATAACTTTTGACTAAATGAACCGATTTTGATGATTTTTTCTTTAATCGATAGAGGGTCGTCTAACTCAAATAAAAAACGTTACGGGTGAAAAATAAGTATTTTTTATTTTAATTGGAAAGGCTTGGCTTGATTTTTCTTTGTTGGGAAATCTATTAATAAATATAAAAGTCATTGTTGAAAACATGTTTGTTGTAATAGGCTATAATATTAAAAGAATTTACAGCAAGAGTTTGACTGAAGGCGAAAACTAATCCAGTCAGTTTGCTTGCTAAAATCGACTTCAAAGGGGAATTTATCATACAAATGATTAGTTTTAGTGCCATTCATTCAAAGAAGTTTTGCCCTTTGATATGGATTTTTTTTAAATATAGTATTTATATAAAAAATGTATTTACACTAAAAAGAATAAAATAAAATAATTTTTATAAAAAAACAAAACCGACTTCAAATTAAAAATTGCGCTAAAAAGTAAAAAATAAATTCATTCTTTAGACAAAATCGATGTGACTTTTAAACATAGTTTTAGAAGTCGGTGCAAAATGATGAGTTTAATTACCATTATACCATTTGCTACTTGATATTGGAACTGTTGCTAATTCTGCGAAAATATATATATTTGTAATTGATTCATGATTACAAAAGATTTTATCTATCCTGATTTTGCACCGACTTCTAAAACTATATTTAAAAGTCCCATCGATTTTGTCTAAAGAATGAATTTATTTTTTACTTTTTAGCGCAATTTTTAATTTGAAGTCGGTTCTGTTTTTTTATGAAAATTATTTTATTTAAATTCTAAAACATTAAAGCATGTGCTAAATAGGGATGTAATGAATATTCGGCCACTATTCGGTATTCGGCCCTTTGGCCGAATAGTCAATTCATGACACTAGCCGAATATTCGGCTTGGCCGAATACTCGGTAAGATGAAATTCGGCCTTGCCGAATATTGATGAACTATTCGGCCGAATAGTTCTGCTACAGTAGAAATGTAAAAATATAAAGAAATTAGTAGATTTAAACATTTAAAACTGTATTATAGGTATTGCAAAAGAACACATTGAGGGTATATAGTTTTAATAAATAAAAATAACTTAGTAAAAGCTAATTTTTTAAACATTGTTTTTAGGTTTGACTGAACAAAAATAGATTTTAAAGTTGTAATATTGTATTTTATACTTGGTGCTTGCTTCCAAATGCTGGCAATAGTTAATTGTGATTGAGACTTTTATTTTGTTATTATTAACAAAGTGGAATACAGACTTTGTTTTGGTAGATTGATTTATTGTGAATATTTGGTAAGAGAGGAATGTGCCTTGAATGTATCATGAATATTAAGATAGCATAAGTTCTTTGGGTTTCAGAAAGTAAAAGTATATTCCAGTTTATTTCAATCTTTTTAAAATAGGTATGTAAAAACGAGCTCCATAAACTCGAAATATTCTTTTATAACTTTTAAAATACCTTCATAAAACTATTTTGAGCAAGGTAAAAAGTTCACTGAGCAATAGTATTTCTTTAACCCTTTACATTGGAGGTCTTTTTCGCTGGCGCGAACCAGCAACTCGAGACGATTTCGGCCAAATTCGACAAAAACTTTACAAGTGTTTTAAAAACATTTATAAACAAACAAACGTTTACAAATAATTATAAATAACGTTTACAATGCTTCATTTGCATCTAGAAGCTCCCTGTCGCATTGAAAAAGGGATTCCAAGCAATCTCGAAACATATGTCTGCGTTTTAATGCTCATTTGTGCTTTAAATTAACGTGAAATTTCTATTTCTAAACAGAATTAAATCATACATCATAAATTTATGTATGGAATTGGACTTTGTGAATACTTTCAAATTTGACAATTTTTTCTATTTCAATGATTTTCTAGAAATTTTAATATTCGGCCTGGAAGAAACGGCCGAATATTCGGTATTCGGCCAAATCACTATTCGTTACATCCCAAGTGCTAAATCAAATCTGCACATTTCTTGTTTTGTTTCAATGAATAATATATTTTTTAAACGATTTGAGAGTTAGTTTTCGATTCTTGTTAGCAATTTTAAAAAGTGGCTACTAACAAAACAGAGTCCCTCGGCCACTGGCTACTCACCAAATTTCCCAGTTTTCACCTATAACACCATATTTTTTTCCCCAAACCAAGATAATTGTCATATAGTAATCATTGAGTTATGTATAATGTCTGGAGTGACACATGAGCCGTCGGTTTTGAAGTGTCATCGGCTAGCAACGGATCACACATCATGGAACACACCATGATATAACTTCTTTTGATACTAAAACACTCTTGCCGTGCATTTACTAAAAGCTGCACATAAGGCAGATTCAAAAAAACGACTCTGTTTTGCACTGGACGAGGACAATGATGATATTTTACCCAAACACAATATTTATAGAGGGACGGTGGGGGGCTCCCAAATTTTGAGTTCCAAATGTTTTCAAAATAAAAATGCGTACTTAGAGTATTTATGTAGTTGACTTTTTATGGAAAAAAAAAACCCTTTACATTTTGAGTTGCAATCCCTCCTGTAAGGTTCCTCAGTGATTAGTGATTGTTTTCTAATGAAAGGGACAAGAGTGCAGCAGGACAGCGCTAAACTACCTTTTGCCCTTCTGGTCACCATGGTTTCCGTGCTAGAAACTTTCCCCCCACTTGATTTGGGGAACATGGTAAGTCAGTTTGTTGTTTTAGTTATAATAATAATAGACGGATTCAAATCAGATTTATTTTTCAAAGGCAAAAATTGATTGCGTCAGATAAAGTATTCTCTAATATTTTGAACCAATCTAAATCTTATTCTAATATTTTGGACCAATCTAAATCTTATTCTAATGTTTTGATGTGTTTCAGAAAGCTACTGTATACCTAATTTATCGTATTTATACTTTGTAAAATGTTAAGATCTTATCTAAACATTCCAAATTTAATTTATGAGAAATTTAATCGCATTTACTTAGTATCAAAAATAAATAAATGGAAAATACATTCTTTTTCTCAATTACCCTAATATTTTGAATCAGAGGTGTCGTAATGCAATTGCCTTAACTGCAGTGAAAAAAAAAAGTCTGTTATCTCTCTAGCAGTGGCCATGGTGACGAAGCAGGAAACGCGACCTTGATGCGCCTATTCTAATTACACAAACTATAATAACAGATCAAAGTCACGAAAGACTGTCCAGCGCTGACAATCGCGAGGCGGAAACAAAAAATGAGAGCAGAAAGGGACTCACGAGTCGGATGTCTCCGGGTCCGTGAGGGTCTCGGACGAGGATTCGCTGCTGTTCTTCCACCGCTTGTACTTCTCGATGAGGTCCACGATGTACGAGTTCTTCTTGGCCTTGCGGATGAACGGGTACTTGAGCAGCTCCTTCGCAGTCGGCCTCTGAAGAAGAGAGGTTCTTCAATCGTTCAATCGGAATCATCTTACGGCCTTATTCACCAGCCGACTTGAACCTTCGAACTGCAGATCAGAGGCTTCCTCAACCAATCAGAACGCTCAAGAAGTCGGTTCGAGTGTTTGACAGAGGTTCGCATTGGTTGTTGAATAAGGCAGACCGGGAGAATTATCATAACTTGGATCATGCCAAATTGGCGATAAAGTCCATTCTTGGCCACTTCGTGCAAATTTCCCTTTACCTTATTAGAATGAACATTATTTAGTCGGTATATTTTAGTACTATAATAGGGGAAGGGCCGTCCCTATCAATGTGCAAAGTGTGCAAAATACAAGGGCGTAAGCATCTTGGGGGCGCCTCAGCGTCAGAGCAAAAAGGAAAAAAAAAAAAAAAAACAATAATCCCTGTTTCACACAATTAATTCAACACTTCTAGTTGTCTTAACGTAGGCAGACCCAATGATAGTGACCCCTCCCAGATACTCCATCTTTCAAGTGAAGCGTCAAAATTCACTTGTGGCGTTGGTACCACACCCTCTGTGGTGCTCGATAGAGATGGTACCAATCCCTGTGAAGCGCACTAGGTCTGCAATTACCAGAAGCCAACAACAACCCATTAGAAAGAAAAAAAATTCGTTTTTTGTTTCATGCATGTAATTATTAAAGTTTTTAAAATAATTGAAAACGCAATGAAATTGTGCACAATTGAATTTATAGTATTTTAGTTTGTATGATGAAAGAGGGTTAGGGGCGACTATTTTTAAAAAGTCCAAGGGCGCCGAATACCGTCGGGCCCGGCCCTGAATAGCGGATACTCGGGATAATTAGGCAAGCGCCTAAGGTATATGGTGCTACAGAGAGATAGAGCAAGAGCGAAGACTCACGTTGGCCGGGTCCTTGTTGAGACAGGCTTCCACCAGGTCCCTGAAGTGCTTGGAGTGGTCCCCACCCAGCTGAGGGGGGTGGCTCTTGGGGATGAGCAGAAGCACCTTCATGGGGTGTAGCTCCGATCGGGGCGCCTTCCCCTTGGCCAGCTCGATGGCCGTGATGCCCAGGCTCCAGATGTCCGCCTGATGAATAGTAACAAGTTGTTACGTTGGTTGATTCTGATTCATCGATATGTAATAGTAGCGGAAGGTAGACCTAGGGCTGCTGCCATTATATATCGATGAGACACTCCCTGAGACGAAAAGCAACAAAAGAAACCAACCTTGAAGTCGTAGGCGGATCGCCGAATGACTTCTGGCGCCATCCAGAAGGGCGTGCCCACCAGGGAATTTCTTTTGCCCGTGGTATTGGTCAGCTGGCCGGCCACTCCGAAGTCTGCCAGCTTCACCTCGCCCACCTCGGACAGCAGGATGTTGGCAGCTGCACAGACAACAATTCAATCAGCTCTCCAAATGCTTTTGCAGAGACACAGTACATAGTACAATGAATAAAGATTTCGTGAAATCAATTTAACTATTTCACTAGTACACTAAAAATTTTTGGTGTTACTCAACACCGCTTTTGGTGTAAAGTTGAAAATGATTCAATTTGTGATGTATTTTAAATTTTGTGTCTATCTAAAAAAATACAGACAGCAGAATGTCTTTTTTAGCAAATGGTGTTCGTTCACTTATCTACTCGTCAATCATTCATGACGGTGGCTCATTTATCCTGTTTTCATAGACATGATCTGTTTTCATAGATTTTTTATCCTGTTTCATAGATATGAGCCACCGCAGTGACATTTCGATACGTAACGGAGTGAAGGTCTAGTAGTGGACACTTGGATCTTTAGGCTCCTAAAATGAGCGAATGTAACATTGAACTTGAATGAAATGTCAGAACCTACAGCGAACGATTCCTAGTGCTGGTTCCTAGAACTCAAGTTGGCGTGGAGCATCTGTGCAAGTACATGGATCATAATATTTAATAGCTGCCTCCACAACGGTCACATTTGCTGCTCTTTACTGAAGCCGATCCATAAGAAGGTGAGGGTAAGGTTCCTTCCTATAAGTACTACGAGCAGACTCGTCAGCCATCTTTCTGCCCACTCGTTCGCTGGGTCGTATTGCGTTGTGCTAGCTAAGACTGGATTTTGAAGTTTCGTTAGCTTTTTCGATTGAAAAATGGGTAGTCGTGCTGCAGTAAATTGCACCAATCACTCCAGAAACAAATGGAGAATGTTTAGTTTTTTAACAGATGAAGAGAGAAGGAAGAAATGAATAATAAATTGTCGCCGTCAGAATTGGATTCCAATTGTTGGCGACGAAATGTGTTTGTAGCCAATTGAATTAAATTCAGTAAATTTAGCACTTATTGTATAGTTGTTTTTGAGCGAAATGTGTTATAATAAAAAAATGCATGATATTTAACACAAGAATGAAAAATTGGCTATTATATATATATATATTTAATACACCCACACAGTACAGAAAACTTATTACGCAATTTGAATGCAAAAAATAGTTTATCTTTATTCCCTGTTAACAAAATGATATAGTAACTGGTGTGAAGTGAAATTAATTATATAAAAAGAATTATCTAAATTCAATTTCTTATTTGCCATTTACTTAATTCTTAAAATTCCAAAGTAGAATAAGCATAAATCGTAAAAAGTAACACCTTAAGTGTTTGAGCTCGTAAACAGTATATTTTAATATTTAAATTTTTATAGTTTATAATTTGGGTATAATTATTGAAACTGAATGTAATATTTGTAGATTACCATTTTTCTGCTATATCATATATATATATATATATATATCAGAATAATAAAAAGCTTTTTTCAGTATTCTTGTATATAGCTAAGGAGTCCCTTTTATTTTTCCTTTTTGGCGTAGCTGTTAAAAGCGCCACTGACAGCGATAAAGGCGCCAATCTTGCAGCGCGCTTTTGACTTGGGCAGGAAAATGGCGGCGATGGGTCGGTCTATATTCTGTAGTGGCTCTAGGTTAGGGATTTGGGGAAAATATATAGGAAAAGAGCTTGACATCATTTATGAAGGGTCCCTTAGCCCTTTTAAAAAATATTTCTCCAAGTGTACAGCATAAAATAGATGATATTCATTTCTGTCCACTACTCATGCAAATACGTGTCTTATACATGTCCGCTATAGATACAAATGAAGCGTTTAGTAAATGATGTAAAAATCCTAATTTTTCGTCAAATGACATTTTTATAGGTAATTAATTTCTAGAGAAATAGTTGGCGATGAAGCTAAACATGCAAATATCGATGTAAGTCCCTTGAAAAAATGTTGCCAAGTGAAAGAGTAGGAAAATTTTCTTAACTGTGTCCACTACCGGGTTATTTATCTTATGTCAAAAAAAATCACTTTCAACTGAACACCAAAATATCGTGTTCAGTAACACCAAAAACGGGGGCAACTAAACGCAACATTTTTACAGTGTACAACATGCGGCACACACACACATCTCTAAACTCAAATCACAACTGCTATGTTTGCTCTCGGCATTCAAACAGGTGTGTACCTTTGATGTCTCTATGCACCTTCCGCTCCGAGTGCAGGTAGTCGAGTCCCCTGAGCACGTCCCGGAGCACGATGGCGATGTGCAACTCCTCGAACCTCACAGCTTTCAGGAGGTCCCAGGCGGACCCCCCGCCCAAGTATTCCATCACGATCCACAGCTTCGGACCCTGCAATGAAAACTGGTTAATTCCATTTGTTTTTTTGCTGTTGTCTCTAACGCCACTTGGGTGTCCAAGGTCCCATTCGCAGAGCGACCAGGAATGAAGGCAGTAAGTAGCGCCTTCCGTGTATAGATCAGCACCACGACGGTGGAAGTACGACTTGTGTAATTGTATAACACCATACCTGCCAACATTTCGAGGAAAAAGTCCAGTAGATTGCGATACACCACAATATCGCATGTATTTTTCATTGTTTTTTTTTTTTTGGGGGGGGGGGGGGATGAGGAGTTTTAACGATCACTTAAATTACAACGATCGACCAGTTCTTTATATGAATGATATGTTTCCCAGCATAACTAACAAAATATTCAGTCCTCTAAAGTTATAATTGATTTTATAATGTCTAAAACTAAGTTTCTTGTTTAAATCCATTTGTCAAAGAAATTAAATAGGATAATAACGTTGCTGAAGAGCAGAGGCGTAGCTAGGGTTTTCAGCGCCCGGGGACAACTTAAGATTCTGCGCCCCCATGTGCCCCTGGGGGCCTAGAGGCGCTCCTAAAGGGAATTTAAAACACGTTTATACTTCCTTAATGATAAAGCTCTAAAAAGCAGCCCTTTTAAATTTCATTTTTATTAGCGACCATTCACTTCTAAGGTAAAAATGGGACACTTCGGCTTCGCAAAACTATTTGTCTGATTTCCCACGCATTCCTGTGCTACATATTGGTCATTCCCGATATGATTTGCACTGCTCCCACTTTTTTGTCGAACATATTCACACCTCTTCAGTTCAAATAATTTTCTTTTCGCATTTAAAAATAAAATAAATTAACATTAATTTGGCGCCCCTTGACGCTGCGCCAGGGGACAGCTGTCCCTCCTTGCCCCCACCTAGTTACGCCTCTGCTGAAGAGATTTTATTTCCATAAAATTCCCCATTTATAGGGGATTACACCAAAATTTATGAAAACCAGTAGAATAGGGGAAAATCCAGGAGCCCCTGGGAAACCAGTAGAGTTTGCAGGTATGTCACACCAGACGGCGCCACCAAAATACGCGACCTTCCTTTGCTGACCTAAGAGTGAAGGGAGAGGAAATTCTCCACTCTCCGGTACCCTCGGAGCTGCCTCGGGACGTCGGAGTCCACGGATTTTACATGCACGTATCCCCAAGTGTACACGGTGGGTCTTTTAGTGGGTCGGGCATTGAACACCTCATCTTCCGGTTCGAAGACCGACATCCAAACCACTACGCTACCACTGCCCCGCCCTTTTGTTCATAGATTTAGAAAATCCCTGAATCTTTTCTATCTTTTAGATCAAATACTTGATGAAACTAACGAGAAATTTTATATATTTTATAAAAATAATAAATGAGTTCCTAATCTGAAAAAATAGACTGTTTTAAAAAGCGGATGCAATGGAGGCAATTCATCGCATCACGTGATGACGGTGATCGCTGATTCGTTTACCAAATTTTTGATCGAATTCTACGTGGAGTTCACGAAGCAAAATTGGCTATCTTAAAATTAGACTATTTTCATAGCTTTTTCTGACTATAAACCAAGTAATTTCCCTTTAATTTAATCATTATAAAAGAAATTTATTAATTATTACAATAGTTATAGTGTTTTATTTAGTGTTAATTTTACATAACGTAGAACTTTATTTAGTCCTAGTTTTTAATAACGTAGAATTTTATTTAGGACTAGTTTTAATTAGATTGGTCGAACTCGAAGTAAAGCGATACTACAGCTTCCTTTGTTTAAATCGCTTACATCGCTATCACGTGACCTATCACACTGTATGAATTGCCTCCATTGGATTTCGAAATGCGTAAAACTCGGCAAATCGGAAATATTTCCTTGATTTGGCGCAGTTTCTTTAAATATCACTGAAAGAGTTGCTTTTGGATCCGAAGAGCGAAAGTGAGTAATCACCTTGAGGTAGGATCCGTAGTACTTGGTCACGTGGGGGCTGTCGCACTGGGAGAGCACCATAATCTCCTGGCGAATGTCCTCGATCTCCTCGGAAACCTGCTCCAGGTCGATCACCTTGATGGCCACCACCTGTTGGCTGTGGGTGTTGACGCCCTTGAACACTTCTCCGAAGCCGCCCTGCCCGATCTTCTCCTGCCTCGTGAAGATCAGCTCCGGATCCACCTGCTGGATGAGAGAACGGGACGCTTTCGGTGATCAATGGGAAGGTTTCGATTTTAAACGATAAGTATTTATTTGTTAAATAGATCAAGCTCAGTAAGAGATACAAAAAAGTTTTCTGCGCATATGCTAGCGCAGCAGTCTGCGCCACAATGCTGTGATAACTCAATAAGATGGCGACAGTAAGCAGTACGACAAAGAAGACTGGTACAGTTCTACGATCAACCAAAGCGATCTGCCTGGCAGAGTGCCAAGAATGTGCCGTTCTTGTTCTAGTTCGTTTAGCAAATTGATTTCTTCCTAACGGATGCTATGTGTCCGTTTATAAATTCAGTTGCTAGATACAAGCAAGCATTTGTATAGAAAGTAAAGTTAACAATGCGACTTCAAATTAACCTGTTCTATTCTGCAAACTGTTTTGCATCGTGACCCCTTAAACATTGAAACAATTCTCGATTCCAAGTATTTACACACACATACAGGTCTGTCACTTTAAAATATTTTTTTTTTTTTTTTGGTGGGCGGCGGTATATATTCAATGCATATAATACATTATATTGGCCTCCAGCCCTGATCGCTCAAATAACGGGCCAGCACATAGACAAACAAAACAAAGATTCATAAATACCGATGGCACCCGAATTTAACTACCTAAAGAAGAAAAAGATTCAAGTATGACTAGAAGTCAACCTCATTGAAGTCTTTATTCAAAACTATCTATAATTAAAATTTCATACTTAAAGGAAACTACTTTTTTCTCAAAAATGTCTGTGTGCGTCATAAGTATTTTTGCATTTATGTAACACGTTGACTGCCAACCCACGAGATAGCTCGTAGTAGGTGAACTTGTTGAGAGACCAAATAACAAGTTGTTTTGTTGTTGCCGACTTTTTTTCATTTTTCCAATACATTTATAGGAAGTGAGTCATTCTTTACTTAATAAAATGTTTTGTACAGTATGTTTTAATTAAATTAAACTATCGTCTGGAGATCCAGAAACTACAAACAGCGCTGGCAGTCAGCGTGTCGGCAGTCAACGTGCTAAAAAGTTTTTTATTTAAAAACTTGTCATCCATATCGCGAGCCCAAGATCATTTTTCGATCTCAACTTATGAATCATTGCTCCATTCCGATGAAGATGTTAACGCAAGCTCTTAAACTGTTATTTTTATTTCAGACCAGACAAAAGAAACTAAACGTTTTAACTCTAACTACAGTCAAAATTCAACCGTAAAAATTAAATTTAGCATTGAAAACATTATGCTATTTAAATAATTATGTAAGTATTATTCATCAAATTTGGAAATTATAACGTCTAGTTTATTTTGTTCACCCCCGTGTTCAAAGCAAACGTATTGTAAATCATTGTCGCTGCAGGGCACATGGCGCTCATCAATGTGCCCACTCGTCCTTCTGTCGATTTCGTACTCAGTTGAATAGCAGTTGTATAAAACTTAAATGTCTGCTTTCATACTCCACTCTCATTTTTCATTTCATTGTTTCAGAGAAGCCTTCACTCAAACTCTTATTATCATCGCTCCTAATATGACTGCTTATTGGCAACGAACAATGAGTTTCACATTTTTAACCTAATAGTTTGCTCAAACAAGACATGTTGCCATCTGCTACTTATAACAATAAATGACATTTACAATTGAATCGTTTGTTTCGAAAAGGTAATATCTCCGTTTTGAGAAAAGAACAACTCTCAGCAGTTCCTGATTACCGCCAAGGCCAACCAGACCGTGGCCTTGGGCCTCAAAATATTAAGAGGGCTCTAAAATAATGTTGTGCCTTGGGCCCCCTACTGTCTTAGTCGGGCCCTGACTCTCAGTAATCATTTATTAATTTTTAAGGCATAATTAATCAAAAATCGTTATAATTTAGCAGTATTGCACTGCCATAACCTACTACAATGAAAGAGTTATAGATCAGACCCGTAAAGTTTTCAACAGTCAAAAGCCTTATTTTTCTGTCACCTGAAAAAAAAATTTGTTTTTACGAGCTGGTTACCTTTTCGAAATAAACGATTCCATCACAAATGAGGCTTGCCTGACAAAAGAAAAGGGGAAACAAATTACGAACTTCTTCAAAAATTTTTAATGGATTACACTAAAACGCGTCCATAGCTGCTAAACAAGAAAAAAAGTAAGAAACTCGGTTGAAAAACAGAAGATAAAATGGTTCTTAACCGTTTTGTCTTAGTCTGTTTAAAAACAAATTCTGCAAGCGCTCGATTCTCCAGGCTGGCTCCCGTAAAAGAAGACGCAGAATTTGCACGACGATTTTTTTTCGCTCCTTTTCGACAGTTGATGAGCTTTCATTTATTCGTCAGAAGGCAACTTCCTTCCTTCCACTTGTTTCTTGGCTTCGTCATTATTATTACAATTTTTTTTTCTTTCGTATGTTTTATTTCAGCCTAAGTCTAAAACATGGTTTACCTTTGTGTTGTATTAAAAATGCATCCTTCATTTTTATCACTTTATAATTTTGGACACACAATAAGGGTTCGGCTTTCATTTTTTTTTAATACGAACTTTTGTAACCTTAATAAAACTTTTTCTCTACATGTAAATTGTAACAATAAATTAAATATTTCATACACAAAAATAAACTTTTCTCTCCGTTTTATTTATTTATCATCAGTTTATATTATCTTGTAGGGAAGAATTGCCTATAAAACAAAACTTTAAAAACATCTCCACAATGTGGCGTTTCCACAGATTAAATTTAACAATTCGTTGCACATAAGCGTTCGTATGGATATCTTATATATAAGCGGCTTATTCTGTCTGTCTGTCCGCTTTAGAATCCCAGGCCGTTACCCCATTCGGCACGGTTAATATTTACGATCCGAGAAACTCATCGCTGCAAACATGAAAGTTGTGACTAAATTAGTTCTTTTTAAATTAATTATTTTTATTTTTTCAATTGACCCGTTTTATTTCTTTGACCCGTTTTATTTTATTTTTGCATTGCTGCCGTCGTTTCCAACCATATAATTACAGTTGCCGTGTGAACAAACAAATCAGTGCAGTTGCCATTGCTGTAACAAATACATTAATAATAATCAAAACGTTTCTCTAGCATATTGAGTGAGGCTTCACTGTAAATGTATACGTGAATTTAATTTAATCCTTTCTTTCTGTTTAATTTATTTCTTTATCGTCTGCGCTTTTTTTTATTTTTCCTATTAGAGTGGCAGCGCTCTTTTTGACCAGTTTCGTTAAACTTTTGTTTTGAAAAGAATAAAAAAATTTTCAATGGGTTCTTTCGATGATAAATATATATTTTTCACAAACAATTTGATTGTATAGTAAATAAATATATCGTAGTGTGGGACAGTAAACAATGGGGCGCCGCCTGACCTGGGTCATTCAGTTTGAATGAGCAGACACCTTCGCACAAATCATTTTAATTACAATTTATAATATCTAGAACAGCGGTCATTTCGTATGACCGCCGGGCTTACTAGTAACGGACGGCAAAAAAATGTCAAAATTGATGATCAGATGAATAAAATGAAAATTTAGGTTGAAATATATACAGAGGAGAATTTTTAAAAAATTATAAATTTGGAAACAGGTTTGTGATACAGTCGAATCCGCTTGACTGGACCACCCGATTATCGGACCAAACTCTAAAGAACCAACACATTTCCTACTACATAAGCCTAATATTATTCGCTTATTGGGACCAAAAATCAGTTTCATCGGATCAGAGAAATGAAAGCGAGTATAAGACAGGAGCCGTAATTTGCCGCGTAGAACGGATTTAAAGCGGGAAAACGAACATAAAAAATTAACTTAATAAACATCCATTTCAATGCCTGTCTCTTTCACTAAAATCCTACGATATTTGTTACAGGGGTGACGTTTAAGAAAATTCCCACTAAATGACGGTACTATGACAGCAAAGGTCAACGTTCAAGTGAATTTTTGAACAGGTAAAGCATTGATTAACTTCCGTAAACAATATATTATTTCTTATTTTTACGTTCTCCATAAATAAGTGCCTCACAATAATCATAAAAACATTATAAAGTACAGTACGTCCGGTCCTGTTGCACAGGTTATGTTCACGAAATAGGACCAGCCGGTTAATAGGTGGTCCGATTGACCGGAATTGACTGAATATAGCTTTGGAAGTATTTTTTAAAAGTGCAATGTTATTCATCCAAAACCGCCAAGCACAAAAACAAGCATGTTTTAATTAGCACAGCCAGCAAAGAGAAGCACTTTAGAAAACTGCAAAATAGAACTTCACAGAGCCTAAGTGTTCTACAATAAATCAGAATATTTTAAAGGAAGACACTGAAGAAAGTTTCGTGATGAAGTGACTGTTAAGGATTTGGTCGGAAACACGGCATTCGTGGAGGGGGGAGGGAGGGGGGGGGGCGGAAGGACTGCTTGTTAAAATCTGACCCCATTTGTGCAGTTGGGAAATTAATGATTCATGCAACCACAAATCAGTTGGATGCTCGTCAATCCGCGGAAAATCGGAAGTGCGTTTTTACCCACAACGAAAAAAAAAAGAGCCTAGGTTTCATAACTGCCGATTAGCGCAAACCGCGAAAACAGAAAGGTCGAAAAAAAAATTATTAGCGGTATGTTTTGCACTGGATGTTTATTTTCTTACGGCAATATTTATTTTACTGAGTTAATATAAAAAATAAACAAGATGTTTCGCCTACAACTATACAAGCCTACTTTCTTTCCCGTATACACCAACTTCAAATTTATAATCATCTCTCTCTTTCTCATTTAGCTTTAGTTCTCAAATACTTCAAATATACGTTTTTCAACTGCTAATACACATTCATTCACTCACTCATTCATTCATTTACTCATCATGTATTCATTCACTCATTTGCTATTTTTTCATTTATTTATTCAGTCATTCATTCCTCCGGAAATATCCTTAAAAATCCAGATCAAAGTGTTTCGTGGGATAATAGGCTCGTTAGCTCTGGAAGAACTTCCTATCTGTACATGTTCTACGTCATAAGAGCTTTTCTATAAAGTTATCTTCCAAGCAAATCCGTCCGTTAGATTTTAACATGCTGTAAATGAAATTGAAAAGGGGTGCGAGAGAATACTAAAAAACAAAATCTTTTCCTAAGGGTATCCCCCTCCTCTCCCCAAACAAAAGATACCTAACAACAGTCAACCTGCAATCATACTCTTAACCCCTTAACGGTAGGGTCATTTTCAGGAAAACGGTCATAAAAGTGTCTATTTTTTATCTCTGAAAATTATATAAAAATATGTGTATGAACAATATATATATTTATTTTAAATTTTTTATTTGTTTTTACTTTGAAATTTTAAACACTCCAGCCCGCCATTTTCACGAGAGCGAGATGAAAGGAGTTGATAATCTTACTAAATGTTTGGAAAATCTGCAACGTGAAAGACGGGAAAAACACGCTGATTTGGAGTTTTCACGGAAGAGTTTTCCGTTTGCCGCGTGCTCCACAATACTGACAATACCATGAATAATTGCGATGAATTCATCCTCACCAGACACCATTTTCCTAGCATCTGCACTCTCAGAAATAGAACTCTCATTTTCGACGATTCTTGAATCGCCAAGAAGATTTCGTCAATTGCAACGATTCTATCCTCGCGCGATCACGTGACATTAAAAAGTGACTACACACATTTCGCCAATTCGACGAAAGGTTGACTCGGAGCATTTCTCACGGAGCCATTTCGTCAAATACGACGAACGTTTCGTGAGATTTGAGCGCGCGTTTCTGACAGTGTGATGATCCGAAAAAATAGAGATAAGTTAAAAATGCACGATGACGCAAAAAAAAATTGAAAATCTAATATTCTGTCCTGCTGTTTTTAAAATTACTCTTGTATGTTGATTTCTTTCTTTTTTATTTCTTTCATTTTGAAAAATTGCAGAAAAACTGCACTTTGCCTAGTACAGTAAAATCCATTTATACCGCGCCTCACTAGACTGCGTAATCGGATATACCGCAGTGACTATCATGTCCCCCGACGTTTAAATCACCCTTTATCATTGCCATTTAACGGCGATTCCTTATTTACCATAGGAAATAAAGCCAGCCCGAGCACACAAATATGCTAGCCAAAAAGCTCCCATCCACACACTCTAACTGTGATAGGCATGACGTACACTTTTTTCTGTCTTTGAACCTAGGACACTATACAGTAACTTGATTTCAATATTGGAGTCTGACTGGGTCTGATTTTGCAGTTGAGATGTGTGATTCTTGCACAGCAGTTACAGTGAACAAAATGCAGCAAAGAAAATAAGAAAAAAATTTTATTATAGGGGGAAGAAAAGTTAAGTTAAAAATGATTCAACAGAAAACAAGTATTATTTCGTAATATGGTTTCGCGGTATTGTTTCACAAAACTGCGGTTGTGTAGTTGTGTTATAACGCTGGTGCCAAACATGTCCCCCTACACCTGCGTTTTAACGGGGTTTTACTGTATTAGAAAATGAAAAACATTAGGGGTAATTGGTCTCCAGAAAGTGGTAGGTGATTGGGGAAAGCAAAGTTATATTTTGATTCAAGAGGTTATCAACTCCAGAATCAGCAGGAATAGTTGTTGGGCTTGATGCTTGAGAAAATTGGCGGGCAAAGGCATACAAGTTGTGGCTCTTATGTGAGTGCCAATACTTTGGTTTGTTCCGTAGAAAATAATTTTTAAACGAGTGGGGCGGGGGATTTTTTTTTGTAATTTGAGAAGACAAATTCTCCCCTTAAATATACTTTCTTGCTACAAATGTTCATGCTATAAAGCTTTTATCTCTTTAAATCCTCAAAAGAAATTTAATGGTTGAAAAATTCTTTTCTTCCGAATCAAATTCATGGTAATATCAATATAAAAAATTGATAAACATAGGCACGAAGGGCATTCTCCAGAAAATGGTGTGGAATGGGGAACACAGAGATCCTAATCGGATTCAGGGGGTCCTTTTACAGAAGAACCAACAAGATTTGTTTGAGGTGAGATTTTTTTTTTTTTGCAGTGCTGTGTTATCAATAACACACACCTCACTCAGTTTGGGTATCTAGGCTGTAAATAGAAGCTCCTAAACATAGGATATGTGTAGCAAAAAAGCATCTGCAGGCAGTTTGAAGACTGACTACATCTTACATAGAAAAATGACAGCAGAGTTCAATTTTTATTAGACAGTTTCCATGAATCTTGGGAGGTGACATACAAGGAAATAAAAAAGCAACAAATACTTAGGTATTAAAAGATTAAGTTATAGGAAATGTTTTATGGGAAAGAACATTTCTTTCAGACAAGCAGTACTGGAATGGCACTCTGGTGTGTTCTGGCATAAGTGCTGATCTGAACCTGACAAGTCATGGTAAATCCAAATAAAAATACAAAATTATACTTCAAAGATTATTTAAGATTTTTTAATAATAACTTTTTTTTCTTTTTAACATCAAACATAGAAAATCCTGCTGGAGTGTTTTAAATTTTTGTCTTTATACTTTGGATTTATTAATCATTAATATTATTTTTGCCTTGCTTAATGAAATGACAATATTTACATTACTAGTAGGTAGATGAGGAAGCTGTGGTTAATTTCAGATTGTGTTTGCCTGCGTAATTGAATGGCCAAGGGACCTCATGGCCTACCAAAAAGGACTCGCTAAAATTTTATCATTCATTATGTATAGTTGTGAATAAAAGTATTAGTACATATTTGGTGTTCATTCTTTATCAATTTTTCTATGAGTGTTTTAAGAATCTTTGGGACATTTCCTGTATAGTCCATAAAATGCATGTATATCTTTCTTTTGTATAAATTTTAAACAAATCTAAAAAAAATTATGGAGTTAAAGAACATCTACATATTATGTCTTGACAACATTTTCTTTTTTTTTTAAAGTTTTGGGAAATGCAAGGATTTATACAAGTTACGGTACAGTACAATGTGTCCCAAATATTGTGAAATGCCCCTTCTGTATGTAAGATATATTTCTTAAACCAAGATTTTACAGACATGCCAACTCTCCTGCTTTTGGCAAGAGGCTCCCTCTTTTCTGCTTAATCTCCAGCCACCACAGAAATTTCTCTTGCTTTTTATATAATAAAAAGTGTCTGAACTTATCTTCAGTTTATTCATCTCTTTATGGGAAATATTAAGAAAAATAACACTATTTTGACAGTTAACACTTATGTCGATTAAAAAATTTTTTTTACTGGCTGCCCTTGTATAACAATTTTTTTTGTCTAGTGTTTGTGTATTTCATGCCTACATAAAAGTTCTGCTTATAATTGTATAAATATATTTATTTTTTGTTGTAAAATATTTTTAAGTAACCCTCTGTAATAATAATTTATTTGACTAATGAAAGACATTTTTGAAATAATGTTGTAAATTGTCTTAAAAAGTAAAAACAGCATAAATCAGTATTTTATTTTTAGTTCTTAACTTTTAAAAATGGCCAACTTAAAAAATATGCATTTTATATCTCGTCAATTAATTTTATGTAATTTATATCTAAGAACAAAAAAAAAAAATATCAGTTTTATACTGGTATTCATCTGGTTCTGAGGAACATAACTTTCTCCTTGCTTTTTGGTTTTGTTTCTCCTGCTGTTTTATTTTGTAAGGTTGGCAGGTCTGGATTTAGCACTAGTTCAATCAAATATTAACATTTCATCTCTAGGTATCAGTGCGTTTACTGGAAAATGTGCACTGAATCTATATTTTAAAGTGACATAAAACAACCTTATAGTATGACTTGTGCTTCTTTTAAAAATTTGCAGATGCTGAAAAATTTAACAATTTTTTTTTAATTATCGATTTATGGTTTTTTAAGCCATCAGTTAAACACTGCAAAGAAATAATTGAGCAATTATTTGAAGCTATTTTTTTAAAGTATAAAATCTGTTTGTAGTTGTAACAATGCAGCCTAATTATTTTCTTAAAATATTTGCATTTATTTTGAATTAAAAAAAAAAGCTAAATGCTTTAGTTAGTCATTCAATGAGTATTTATGCTACTAATTTTGAAGGAATGAAACCAGAAGCTTTTGTTTCCACTTCTTCAGGAAGATAAATTCTTCAAATTAGTTTCATGTCGCATAACAACTTTTTTTCATAGGGAGCGTCACAAATTTAACATGTTAATTTTTAATGAAAGTTTCCAAATAAAAACATTGAAATTTATATTTAGTGGTGAAATATGAGCTCATGAAGTAAAACTGCAATCTTCCCCAAAACATAAAACGTCTTGGATTTAGAAATAGGAAAAAAAAAGAAGAGAGCGTGGGGGGGGGGGGGGGATGATATATAATAGATGGATTCAAAAAAGATTTTATATTTAAAAAATGGTCTTTTTTGTTTTATTCTGAGAAACAACCAGGGTTACCAAATTAAAAACTGCAAATACGGGACTACAGAGGCTCACCGACGGGGGGGGGGGGGCATCCACTTATTCGATATCTGTTATTGCATACCCGATATTCGGCCACTGCACGAAAAATGCAGTTTCCTGCAATGTCAATTTTGATTTTTAACCTTTAGTGTTTGGAAGCTGTGGGTAACTAATTCATCGAATTTAACGGTGTGGAACATCAGTCGGACATCCGGTACGGACCCGTCACACAATGTTCACCGTTTATCCGCTATCCGGCAAAATCAATGTCCTGGCAAGAATACAGGACTTTTGACGTCTTGTATTGAAGTTCCCCTGAACGCGGGACAATTTCTCAAAATAAGGAACTGTCCCAGTAAATCCGGGACGTTTGGCAACCCTGGAAATAACTTAAAAGTCTGCATTGAGATCTGCTTTTATTAAGATGAAAAGAAAGCATTTTAAAATCCGATTTTCGAAAATTAACATAAATGCAATAAAAATATGTAGTAAAATAAACAATTTATTGCTGTGCATTTAATTAAATTGATTTTCTGTATTATTTCTTCACAAGAGTAAACTTTTCTATTTTTATCAGTCACTATCTCTTCGAAATATTTGTTCTATCGCGCTCGAAATTTTTCCGCAAAATTATACGCCTATTGTTCGTGCAAGAAAAATTCGTATTATGGTTCATCCTCGCACCATTTGTTCGAGTAAAGCGGAACTCCAATTTATGGTTCAATCTCGCACCATTTCTTCGTGTAAAGCAGAACTCCATTCATGGTTCAACATCGCACCATTTGTTCGTGTAAAGTGGAACTCACATTATGGTTCAACTTTTCGCCAAAAAGATGGTGCAGCAAATTTTCACCTAATTATGGTTCAACGTTGCACCGATATTTTTAACAGTGTATTTGCGAATGAGCGAACCCATCATTTGAGCTGCTGAAGCTTGTTTGTATTTTAATTTTTGCAGCAAATAAACTGATTTTCGTCAATATACAGTAAACGTAGACCAAAAATGACTTTGGATCCAATCAAAAACTGAAATCTCAATTTCAAGGCTATTTGCCTGTTGGAAAAGAAGATTTATTGATAAATAAACGTCCGCTTCACGTGATGACGGTGGCCGAGTGGATAGAGAGCTAGACTAGTACACCACGCGAGGGAAGTTCGAGTCCTGCAAGCTTTCGTTGGTTTCATCGCCTCGAAGATTCTACGCCTCGAAATGGTTCAAAAACGGTGAAAATTTTGTTTTGGAACCGTTTTTAAATGGTTATAAAACCGTAAAACTTTTGTATTTACGGCTATTTAACCAAGTTAATTGGAAATGGTTAGGTCCCGTAAAGATAGAAAAATGTTCCAAACCGTAAATTTAACGGTGAATGAGATGGACAGACTGCTGCCGGTCATTTAACCGTAATTTTATGATGAAATTTCTAACAGTGTGATCACCAATGCTTCTTGATTATTGCAACAGGAAAATCTAACATTAGGAATGAGTCCTCTCACTTTTAAGCAAACTGAAAAAGGGGAGGAAGAAGTGAGAGAGAAATGAATATATAATAATAATTATAAAAGCTGTAAAATTTAAACTTTCGAATGCAAAATCCGGACCTAGGTCCAAAATTCATCTTCCTAGGCAAGTCTTCAATGGGGCTGCGTACGATCACGAACCTTTGCAGATCTAGTGCATTCCCCGGAAATCCGCATCCATTGTTTCCAAGTAGCGCCACTATCGGCGGATGCCATTACCACTGAAGAATTTTGACGATCACTTTCCCCTATATTGCGGCACATGAGCTCTAAATGATGCGAAATTACCTTAGGAGTTTAATTCAGCAGAGAGTATCCAAACCAAACAGATACTCAAGGGATCTTTAACATGCCCATCATCATACATGGGCCCTGACGATTTTCTGTAGATTGAAAATCCACCGACTTGAGCCAGGTTTGATCCTGCGAACTTGGGCGTACGAGGCCAGTGCCTTACCACTACGCCCCCCTGCCGGCTTCCAAGGCAAGTCAAAGGGTCCCCAAAGGTGACCTTTCGATTAAAACGGATCAGCGTCCATTGCAGTTCTTGAAAGAGTTTTTCTCTAAGTTACAAATCTGAAGCGGAAACTTTACGATGAGCTCCGGTTCAAACAAAACGGAACGGGATTCCTGGAAAACTGGTTCGGAAATGTTATCGCAACAGTCGCAACAAGTCAACAAAGCAGACTCGCAGGACCTCATTTTTTAAATTACTAATCGCGAAATTCGTATTTCAAATAAATAAATACTATTTCTATTATTACAATAACATTTAAAGAGTTTTTTTTTCTTCAGAGATTCGGAGCAGCCACTTTGTTTTCGAATAACAATTACATTATTTGCCTCTTTTTCTAATTATCTATATAAATAAAAATGTAAGTGTTCGTTTGTGAGAGCCGCAAATCTCCGAAAGTACTTCACCGATTGCTTTGAAATTTTGCCAGTAGACAGAGTGATTCAAGAGGATGGTTTATAGACCCGTTAGAAAAAAAATCCGACAGGTAGTTCCTTTTTTATTCCAATTTTAAGCAAATTTCTACATAAATTTCCCATTATGGGAATGAAAAAAACCTTGTACATATTAATGTAATATATCAATCAAAAGCGCTGATTTTTCTGCACAAGATGGAATTTGTTTGAAGTTTCTAGGTCAAAAAGAAGGCCAGTTATAAGCTTTTTAGTTCGATTTCTTAAGGCTTACCTTGATCCAAAAATAATAATTAGCAGTTTCCTCAACTCCGGGCAATATAAGCTATATAAATCAAAATGTATGAGTTCGTTTGTTCATACAAGGCTGAACGTGATCCAGCAGCACTTTGTCCATCTCATTCACCGTTAAAATTACGGTTTGGAACATTTTTATATCTTTACGGGACCGAAACTATTTCCAATGAGCTTGGTTAAAAAGCCGTAAATACAAAAGTTTACGGTTTCATAACCATTTCAAAATGGTTTAAAAACTAAATTTTTACCGTTTTTGAACCATTTCGGGCGTAGAATATTCGAGGCGTCGAAACCGTAAACGAAGCGTGCGGGAATCGAACCCGGGTGTATGGCATACCAATCTTGCGCACTAGTCATTCGGCCATCTACACCACGTAAAGCGACCGTTTATTTAGCAATAAATCTTCTTTTCCAACAGGCAAACTGCCTTAAAATTGAAATTTCAGTTTTTGATTGGATCCAAAGTCATTTTCGGTCTAAATTTACTGTATATTGACGAAAATCATATTATTTGCTGCAAAAATTAAAATACAAACAAGCTTCAGCAGCTCAAATGATGGGTTCGCTCATTCGCAAACAGTTCGGGAATCCGATGTCTCCTATTTTTGATTTACGTGTGTATGTGTTTCTATTTAGTAACCACTGCTTAAGCCACTTTTTCTTCTTTTTTTATGTACACATGCAGATTTGAAGTGATAAATCTTTATTCCTATTTTACCAACAACGTACGATCGACAAAATTCCGCAAACAAGATGGACGCCTGATTCTTATTGAGCGCTTGAAAATGACGGTTAGTTAAACGTTCTTTAGGATAAGCAGAGAATAAACGATTTTTTTCACAATCAGCGGTTTGAGTACCACCTTTTTAATGGTTATTCAACTGTTGTTATTAAATATGGTAAAATACCAATCAAATAAATGCTTACTTTACTATTTTCTTACGGAAATTTTTAACAGTGCAGCGTAAAACGATCAAGACATGAGTTATTATTCTCCAGAGATTTAAAAAAAAACCGTAATTGTATACATTATTTAAATTGTACAATAAATAATTTGTTAAATGACCCTGACATGGTTCTGACAGCAGTCAGAACCATGAAGCAACTAGACCGGGGGAAGTGTTTTTTCTTTTCAACAAAAATGCTCAACAGAATACAGTAACAGAGAAACAGAAATACGTTAGTAGTGAAGTGGTTTTCACTCAGAAGGGTAGTCCTGGGAGCAAAAGTCTGTGTATGCTTACAGCTGCGAACATAAATAGGTCGGGTGATGCATACAAATGCAAGCAATAAACTAAAAATTATAAAAGGTTAGGATTGGTATATAGGTGCAAATATAATAATAATAATAAAATAATAATAAATAAAAAAATAATGCGGGGAAAAAATGAGAGTTATCCTTACAGATGCGAACATCAAACCGAGGGGGAGCTTTGAGTTTAACTCGAGCTTCCTCCCACCTTTTTTTTTAAGTAAAAGAATAAACGAACGCTACTCGACTACACCACTGATGTTTTCTTCAAGTTAAAATCAAACCAGAAGGGGGTCAGATTTGGACACCTTTCTCACTTAATTAAGGGAACTTACGCAAGGGAACCTGTTGCTCTTCTTGGGGGCGCGGAACCACTCGACCCTCCTCCTCCAGATCTCCACATACTGCATGCGAATCCACTGCCTCTTCCATCGGGGCATGGTGTATCTCTGACAGGCGTTCCTCGGCAGATGGATGCATTCCGAGCAAGTGGAACGGCCGGATTTCTTGACGGACAAAAGACGCCCGCCAATCGAATGACTGAGCACATCGTCTAATTAGGTGCATATTTCACGGACCAGATATTAAACTGTTCACGGCACGTGATTCCCAAAAGGAGCCACGAAGGTTGTGTTCGTACGTCTTTTGTCAATCATGTTCGTCGTCACACTTTTTTTGTTTCGTTTCGGGTACTAAATATTGAAATAACTTCATAAATGTTGGTGTGTTCACACATCTTGATAACTACACTGTAAAATATTTTGGTGGCGTTCAGTTGGTGTAAAGATGATGAAAATGATTCATTTTTTGATGCATTTTAAATTTTTTTTTAAGTGTCTGTCTAAAAAAAATACAGATAGCAGAATGTTTTTCCTAGCATATGATGCTCGTTCACTCATCTACGCATCAAACATTCATGACGATAGCTCGTTTATCCTATTTTCATGACATGAGCCACCGCAATGACATTTCGATACGTCACGGAGTTAACAAATTACATGTGTTAAGAACGTTATGCTGTCTATATTTTTTTTAGACAGACGCATTCTCAGAAACGCATGCTCAAATCTCACGAAACTTTCGTCGTATTTGACGAAATGGCTTCGTGAAAAATATTCCGAGTCAACCTTTCGTCAAATTGCCGAAATGTGTGTAGTCACTTTTTAGGTCACGTGATCGCGCGAGGAAAGAGTCGTTGTAAATGACGACATTTTCATGACGATTGAAGAATCGTCGAAAATGAGGATTCTATTTTTGAGAGTGCACATAAAGAAAATTTAAAGTACATCAAAAATGAATCAGTTTGAACTTTGCACCAACCTAACACCGAAAATCGTGTTCAGTAACACCAAAAGTTGTGGCGACTAAACGAAAAATGTTTAGTGTACCATAAAAATGGATCTCCATTTTTTGGTTCTAATACATTTGAATAAAGTTTGGAAAGATTATTTGAAAAAAATGATGGAAAAGGATAAAAATGAGCAAATTACTATTAACTAGCTCTAAAAAAAAATATTAACTACAGTCAACGCTCTTTAAAACAACCACACATTATAAAGACCATTCCAGTATAACGACCAATGGTAAAAGTCCCAACTTTATCCCTTTGTACTCTATGTTAATTTGCTTTCTGTATAACGACCTTTCTGAATCGTCTAATCTGATACAGCGACCGTACTAGGTGCCATGTCAGCTCAGAAGCTCTGCTTCCAGATGTGTGAATGTAATTTTTTCCCTATATTTTCTTCTTTAAAATCTGTTAATATTTTGAACTAATAATTTTTTGGAAATTCCAATGATGAAAAATAATTTCAGCATTTAGTTGAATTTTTTTTTAATTACCAATTTTCATGGAAATACTGAATGTGCATGATGCACGTATATTTTTTAAAGAAAATTCTACCACTTATAGCTACCACTCGTTATAATGAGCTTTTTCTGTGGGTCGCAGATGGTCGTTATATCGAGCGTCGACTGTATTAATTAGTTCTAAAAAATTCTAAACAAAAAGTGGTGTTAGGAAAATGGTAGTATTAACCCTCTAATTCTCAGCTAAGCCTCAAGGCGGACGACGATAAAAAAATTGGGCATTACAGGGTGTGCCCCATCCTCGTGTTGACTGATTGGTACTTTTACTGACGCAGTAGAAACCGCCAATCCGTCAATACGCAGGCTGAGTTATTAAGAGCCAATTAGGTTAACCACAGGTTTCACCAATCCGTGGTCTCGCCCACACCTGTCACCGTAAATGGAAGAGAAGGGAGTAGGGGATTGACCCTCTAATTTCTAACTCCGCCTTAAAGCGGATGACGATTACAAAACTTCGGCATTAGAAGATTAACAATGATGATTTTAATTAATTCGCTGTCATCGGCTTATTTGATTATCAGGCATTCCTAATTCAGACGACGCCTTTAACAAAATCTTCTGCAAAGGAAATCAACAATGAGTGAAAACAGAAGACGAAATTACCTTGTTGCTGCTTTCTTCCGAGTTGCTGGTGCCCGTGGACTGCACAGGAGCTGTTTTCCCAGGTTTCTGAACCATGGCGTGAAGCTAAACGAAAGATACGAAAGTTGGACATTTGGTTTCAAAGGACATTTCATGCGTCCAAAAATCAGTTTCCAAAAAAAAAAAAAAATCATTACGAGAGAGGCTACTAACTGCATTTAAACATCGTCAGGAAATGATGTTGTATTTAGGTATGTTGTAGAGACAGATTTAGACGATATTTTGTACGCAAGAAAAGCACGAAAACAGAAAATAGGTTCAAATAAATGAAAAAAAAAGAAGAAAAATTAAAATTATATACTGTAAAGGCCATTATTTTCGCGGGCCGTAATTTTCGCGAAAATGAATATATCGGTAATTTCGCGAGCTGAAAATTTCGCGAATTTTATATGAACAGAACCGAAAGTTGAAAAATTCCAAAAGTACCTTAGTAAAGTTGAGAAAGTTGAAAAATTCCAAAAGTATATCTTTTGCATAAAACATTTTAAGAAACTTCCTTTTGTCCGAATATTGTAAGTGAATTAATGAGCTGCCTTCTATTAATTTTATTGTTTTATATTCGAGAAATAGTTGTATATTATATTCGAGAATTAGTTATAAGAAAGAAAGTTGTCAAGAAAAAGCTTGTAACTGTGCAAAAAATCATTAAATTTTGGGTAAGTGAAATATTTCTGATTTTTTATTATTATTTGAGGCGGAAAATAAAGTATTTCACGAGGCCTAAATTTTCGCGATTACGACGGGCTCGCAAAAATTAAAGCCTCGCGAAAATAAGGGCCTTTACAGTACTTATAAAATATTCGTTAACAATCGGAGAACGCATCTCGGATTGTTAATACAGTCAAACCCCACTATAAGAACCCTCAACGGGCTTAGGAGATCATTACATCCCGGGTTCGCTATAGCAAGGTTCCAAGGTATATATTTAATAAGGACATGATATTTTTCTTCAAACTAATGCTTTTATATGACGGGTAGAACTAGTTAAAAACTTGACAGAGTTTTCTTCTACGTTTAAATTTAGGGGAAACCTTATGAATCTATACTAATATTATAAAGCTGTAGAGTTTGTTTGTTTGAACGCGCTAATCTCAGGAACTACTGGTCCGATTTGAAAAATTCCTTCAGTGTCAGATAGCTCATTTATGGAGGAAGGCTATAGGCTATATATCATCACGCTAAAAGGCCAATTGGAGCGGAGTTCCGAAAATTGCATAAAATAGTCCTTTTCTACCGGAAGAAATTACCGCATCCTTTCGAGCTTGATACCATTGAAAAGCCCGTAAAAAACTATCCTAGAAAGAGTTTTGACCTTTGTGCCAAAATTGGAAGCCTCTAAATTAACTAGAGAAGAAGTTATAAGCATTTTTCTCTGTAGTTTGAAATTATTTTTTCACGGTAATTAACTTTAATTTTATTTGACCCAGATGATCACCGTTTTATTTCATTTGCATAGTTGCATCGTTTCAACAATTGTTACAGTTGCCGTGTGAACAAGCAAATCCATGCAGTTGCCATTGTTAAACAAATAATAAAAAAAAATAATAATCAACGTTTCTAGCATTTTGATGAGGCATCGCTGTATTTGCAAAATATAATTTAAGATAGACCGTGCAACGCCGGGCGTCGCAGCTAGTGCTTAATAATATTTAAACATTTTAAATCCAACAACAATGTAAATTAGTAAACAGGGGCTAAAATCCAGGGCGGGATGGCAGGATTTCTGCAACAATTTCTCATATCCCCTCCTTGAAAACAGACTGGGTTGAAGACTCACTCCTGGAAGAGTCAAATGCATTTGGGGGTGTTTGAGATGTTAACAGGGGTCTACGGGGTTCATTTAAGCAATTTATCATTAAATCGTATCCATACCACAAATTTTGCGAATGAACTTTCATGATAGTCATTTACATAATAAGCACATAAACTTACTACATATTAATTACTTAATAAATTCTGTAAGTAGGCACTCATTTTTTCTTTCAAGACTTTTTAAATTATTAGCAAGGCGTAGACAGGTATTAAATTTATCAGGAAATTTTGATGCATGAAAGTGATATCCTGCAAGATAGAAAAAAAATCCAAATTATTCTTTAAATTTTGCTTAGAGTTAAATTTTGCAATTTTCATGTGATATTTTCATAAATTTTGCTTTCGCCCGGCAGTTTTGGGTGAAACTTTATCTTCAGTTTCACTGTTTTAGCACTTACAAAACAAAAATAAATATGACTATAACTAAATGGCTTCTTTTAGGATGACCTCTTGGAAAATTCACGAAAAACAGAAGAAATGGCGAAAAATCCACGCGATAAAAAAGTTTGCGGATCATGTGTTAAATGGACGAGATATCTCGTTAAGAACCGCAGGGTAGTTAAACACTTGTAAAAAAAAAAAAATGTGTGCGTGTACTAGCGTACACTCGTAAGAAGTGAAACTTCTTTATGACGTTATTTTTCAAAAAATAATTTACTATATGCAACTTTACAGAAATTGGTTAAATAAAGTTAAATTAGATAAAGTTTAATAAAAGGCTTTTATTATCATAGACATAATTACAAATTCTACAATTATTTCATTTTAGCTTATTACTACAAAGATTATTATTGAATTTCATTAATTGTAATAGAATTATTACTATCATTGATGTCGTTATTATATATTTGTGTTATTAATGGCTTATGGTAACTGAAATACGAAATATATTGTTTACATTCCACAAAATTTAGTAACCGAGCGAAAACTCCATCAATTGTAGTGCCGGATCTCGTTGTCGACGTTTGAGGATTGTTTTTCATGGATAAATTAAGTTTATCTTTCAAAAATTCAATTAGTTTCAAAGATTTTTCTGATGCAAAATTGATATTAAAATCTGGAATCTATGGAAGTCGATGCAATCGCCACCTGGATTTCAAAAATGTAACTACTCAAAACGGGCTGCAAAATACATTGGAGACATTTACCAATCCCTACTCCGCTGGAGAAAGTATACTTCGAATCACGCGTGGTAGGGATAAGAAAAAGATGGCGCGTAACGGAAAAATGTGACGCGTAACGAAAAAATGTTACACTAAATTTTTTTCCAACCCCGATAAAGAAGTTTCACTTCAACAAATTAGATACAAAACAATTTAAACTCGTATATAGCTGGTTGAACATAGGCATAAATAGTTGCATCGGTTACGGTTCAAGGCAGTAAAGTAAAATCAAATAGCAAGACACACATAATTAACACACCAAACATTGAAGGTTACCAGGGTGATCTCGGAAGTCACTCCAGTTATTATATCGGTCGAAAGGAGCACTCTAGTTAATGTTTGAATTCGAAGGGCTTTTGTCTGGGTGCATCTGAAAACTCCGAGCGCCCGGTCGACCGGTCGAGAACGTGACATCACGATATTTCTCTGGTCGATTCGAAAACGACCAGAGTTTTCAGACACACTCGCGGTCGCACGCGGTCAGTTTTTGTTTGCAAAAGGAAGTGAAATTCTTATGTAGAAATTGCGGCATTTAAATCAGATTTAAGAGCGATGTATTACTGGAATTAAGTTTTTTTGAAGAAGAAGAAAAAGAAACAAAACGAAACACACGTATACAGATCGTTGTTATTTTGATTTTGAATAACCGAAGAGAGGCCGCAATGAAAATTATCATTCTGCATCGTCGTACGTATTTATGAATGATGTTGTGATTTTACATAAAGCTACCAAAAAAAAAAAAAAAAAGTATATATTTAAAAAAAATCGGAAGTATTAAGCACACAGCTTTTCGTTATAAGTGAATATGTTTTACAGATAACAAATTTTGGGAAAAGCTTCAAAAACAGTAATTTTATTTAATGTGTTAACTATTAATCTTCTTATGGATATTATTACCGCATTGATATATTTATAAAAAAAAAAACGTTCATATGATGACAAATAACAAGCAGGTGATAGAAATTATCATAACATATTCTTTGTACATTATGAAAGAAAATGAAGTAAACTTTTTTAAAGCTTGTATTTTGCAACATAAAAATGGTAAATAAATCTTTTGCGATATTTCAAATACATTCGATCTATTAATAGTACGATTTACGGGAGGAGCCAAGAGGGGGTTCTCCTCCCCCCCTGAAATGAATTGGCAGAGGTTTTTTTTATACGAACATGTAAATGGCATGACACAAGTAAAATATATTTTCTATGGCATGAGACAAATAAAATATATTTTCTATGCAATGGTGCACACTCTTCTTTCAAAAAAGCCAGAGCCCCCAAAGAACAATGACCCCCTCCCCCAAAAAAGGCTAAAAAATTCTGAAAGTACACTCCTAAAAATTTCAATAACACAACCTGTGCCATAACCCCTTTACCCATTGTAAAGACGGGGTAAGCTAATATTTTAAATGGTTCATCCCAGTTTTTAATTTTAAAAGTTTTTAGCCTAATAAAATGATATGGAAGCCTTTCTTAACAAGTTATGTAATGTTTTTCATAGATAGTGGTTAGTGTTACTGCAGGGGCAGGGTTACCCTGATAGGCAAATAACTGATGCATTTTTGGCAAATTGTACCGTTGTGATTTAGTTCAGTGGGAATAAAATGAGGGATAGTCATACGGGTTATGACAATCCTGATTTTGAATAAAGATGGCATGGAACTTCAATTTCGAAAATATCGCAGACCCTCTCCCTCCACTTCAGCTTGCATAATACAATTCTAGGGTAGTAATGCTAATTTTTTTTTTTTTTTCAATTACAAATTTCTGGGCAAAGAAAGAGGAGGGGAGGACTGGATGACCTGTCATCAGTAGCAGAATCCACCCGGATTCTCAATTTTAGTCTGTCCTCTACTCTACAATAGTAAAATAATTGACAAACTTTAGAGCCTGACGATTAGTGATTATGTCTCTTTTCATTATTGGTAGGAGTGCGGGGATGCTTTGTTGTAATTTTAAAACAAGTTAGGGGGCGCTTGTGTTAAAGTCAAAATGGAGAGGGACGCCATCCCCCCTTGACTACGCTACTGACTGTTACTACGTTTAGTATATAACAACACAAGTGCCCTCAATGTTTTTCTTTTTTCTGCTTTTGCAATAGTAAGCGTTCCCCGATTTTTTTTCTCCAGGCTGCACCGTAGCCATCAACATTTCCTGTTAAAACAGAATTTTACTGCAAATTATTTGTATTTGTCGCACATGTTCATTTCTGAAATATTTTACCATAATTATGCTGTAAATATTTACAGAAATTATTTTCAAGAAGTGGGGGGTAGCATTTGTGTGCTATTTAAAAGACTACCGATTTGGCTATTGTAAAAAAAAGGTAAAGTACAGCTGTTTTATGTATAATATCAACTAATATTCACTTCTATGTAACAGGAAGTGAATAATACTTGTTAGGCATCAGTCAGAAACTTTATGGTTCATTTAAGACTAACTTGTAACAAGCAATTAGTAGTACAATGTATTTTCTCCAGCTTTCAATTTTAAATGAATAAATCTTTCTTCATAGGTTCCGGAATTATATATTTATTTCTACTTTAGCTTTTCTATTATGATTGATGAAAACATGTTTATATTACAACTGCATTTTGTCTTTCTAACTGAGCACTTGAGCCCTAGATAACTGTTAAATTTTACAGAAATTGAAAAAATATATTCTTTCAACCAGATTTATAGAAATACAAAAGAAATCAACAGTTTCTATTACCAAGGAGGGAGGAGGTTGTGCTTGTCAGTTTATAATAACTGCTTGGGGGAAAACTATTACTAATATCTACAAATCTACTGACATAGAAACTTCCTTATTTTCAAGATTAGCCTGAATTAGATTTGCTTAAAACAATGATCCATGATTCAATTAAAAAGTTACAAAATGATGACAAATATTAATGATCTTTATGTTTGAGTAAATACTATATTTAAAGTCATCATTCATAATCCTGCTTAGAACTTATGTTTTAAATCATTTAACATTGTGGGGTATTTCCCCTAATGAATTATAATAAAAAGTGATTTAAAGAATGTACTTTTTTGCATTATTTTATAAAGCATATAAATTATCATTGTTGAGATATCTAAAACCAAAAAGGGTTGACAATAACAAAAATGAAAACTTGAAGATGCAAATGATAGGATGTATTTTGTGGCAAAACATGTTATGCTGGATGCAGCTATCAAGTAGACTTAGCATGTATGCATAAAAGTGCCTATATTTTTTGAATTTTTACTCATTTTACTCAAAATCATTTCTTTGCATTCCTTTGCTTCTTGCTGCATCATTTCAATTAGGCAAAGCATTTTTTTAAAATAAATTTCTAAAAAATTCATTGAAAAATTTAATACTTTATTACAATATTTATAAAAAAAACTTTTTATGATTTGTGGAACAATGGAACGTGTTTTTTTCTGTCATTGTTGAACAATGATAACTCATATTCGTGCTTTAATGTACTGTCATGGTCATAGTAGTTCCTGCATTGGGTACCTTCACACCAAAAGTGACAAAGATAATATTCCCATCTTTTCTTAGCTGCTCAAGCGCGGGGCATATTTTTGCCTTCAAAAATATGCGCTGCATTTGCACAGATGGGAACAGACAGGCGTTTTGTCTTTGTCGCCTTTGGTGTGAAGGCACCCTTAGATATAGGCTTTATGCATTACAGATACTGTTTTTATGCGTTGACTTTTCAAACTCCTGTTATGTTCATTAGTGGTCACTGATAAATGTCAAAAGTACTTATGGCATATTTGTGGTATAGCTCAATGCCCGGCCATCATGATGGAAGCCAGTTTTTAATCCAAATTAGTTTTTTATAGGCCCATCATATATATATTTTTTTTTTTGGGGGGGGGGAGAGATGTGTACATAATTAATGCATATTTTAGGTAAAAAAATAACAATATGCAGAAGCACATGCATAAATACATTGTATTTTTGAGAATCAGGAAGGGGGCAATTGTACAAATAATGACTTATTGACCAAATAATGGACCTGTTTTTCTACCAATTTGAACATAAGCTTGTTTGCTAATAGAGAAGTATGTTATTGAATGCTTTTTGAAAATCAATATAAACATGTACACACTTTTTGTTATCTAAAGCCATGATAACCTTGTCATATTCTACAGGACCTACTCTTCCTAAAATGATACTGCAAACCATTCAACAGACCACTATTTGTCTCCAGAAAATTCATAAACTGGGTTTTTGTCAGAATTTCAAAAATTTTAAAAACCACTGAAGTTAGGCTTACATGGATATAATTTCTTGCCTTAGCTTCAGACCCCTTTTTTCTTGAAGAGTGGCGTTATGTTACACAGCTTATAATCCCCTGGCACAATCCCCAAGTTAAAGGAATAGAGATTGAAATTTTTAAGATATCATCCACTAATTCCTCTACACATTCTACTAAAATTTTTAGATAAATATTATGAGTTCCTGAAGCCTTATTTGCTTTAATCTTTTTCAACTAAAATAAAACATCCTCCCTTGAAAATACAAAATCCTCAAGCTAAATGTTTGCTAGCGTATCAGTTATGTTAGCTGTTCAAATTCAGTTTCTGCTAAATATGCTGGGGAAAAAATTATTTGGAGTATTAGCTATTTTCCCATCATTTTGAATTAAGTTCCGGTTCTTATCCACCAGTAAGCGTACTTGACCTTTCAAGCTTCCCCTGGATTAACAAAAATAAAAACCTCTTTGGATTCTTGTTGATATGCATTATTTAATTATTTTATGCCTGTACTTTACATATTGGTTCAAAAATTAGGACTACAAATTAAAATAGTTAGATAACATCCACTAATTCCTCTGCACATACTGAAATTTTTGGATAAATGTTATGAGCTCCTGAAACTCCATTTGCTTTAAACTTCTTCAAATAAAATGAAACATCCTCCCTAGAAAATACAACTTTTATGAAAGAAAAGAAACTCCACTATTTGTATGCTTTATAAAATTGATTAAATTAGTAATCTAAACAAAAAATATATGCAATTTTATTTTTTTAAATCTTTTTGTTAGCCCAAAAAACATATAATTGACAGAACATGGTATGTATTTTAAGAAATTATTAAGTTGCATAAATAGCATAACATTTTTTTTTTTTTTTTTTTTGCTGTAAAACATATAGCTCTGAAGTGCTACAAATTGTAAGTTATCAAGTTTTAATTTCTTTTATTGATTAAGTATGCTAAGTTATGAGCAGAGATATATTTTGAAGGTGCAAATCAGAAAAATAATCAGTATTGTATTAGTAAAACCTGGATCTTGCATGTCAAAATGGAAATGAATTCCATAAAGGAATGCTCTTTTGCTGTCACATATTTATTGCACAGGTTAATAGTATTTTTTATTCTACTTGTCTTATGCTAGATTTTATTCAATTAGCAAAAATATGTTCGCTTATTTATAGCTGCTGATTATTTATTTATTTATTTTTGGCAGTCAAATTTTGTGCTGGATAAGTTTTGCCACTGAACTATTTTTGATGAATCGTATAATCATAATGGGGCTAAATGCTGATTTTTCTTTAAAATGTTGATTTTTAATACTAAGTAGTATTCTTAAAATGGAAGGAAACATAAATATTTCTGTTGTCAAAAAAAAATGCATAAGGGACGCTGATGGATTAGGTTAAAACAGTTTTTTTAGGTTTACGCTAAGTGAAATGAAATTTTTGTTGATACATTACATTTGAATAATTAAATTTCAATCTGGTTCAAAATATTTTCAATTTAATTTATTGAAAACCTACTTAGAATGAAGAGATAAAAAACGATAGTGCAAAAAGTAACATATTAATACATAAATCTGAAACGTACGATCTTGAAAATGACCAACGTTATTGAAACATTTTTTAACTCGAAACTAGCACGTTTCAATTATTATTATTTAATGAATTTTACGAAAATTGCTGTTCTCATTGCGATCAAATCTGCATAATACAAGCGTATACGTCTGCAACAAATTTTTATAACATATGTATCAATGTGCATTTCAAATTTTAAAAGGTAGTTCAGCAATATCACTAAGTTTTCTGGATTATTGATGTGGAACATCTGTTTAAAATACAAAAGTTTTACGCCATAAAAAGCTTTATTATATACAAATTCGGATGAGCGGTATTAATTTTGAAGATAGCAGACGACTTCGTACAGCCGCAACCAATAGAATTTTAGAATTTCTGAAAATACGAAATCGATCGGTCACGTGATACAATCGCCCGACGCAAAACTCCGGGTGCTCTGGTCTAGACCGGTCGACTGTCAAAATGACTTTTCAGACAGACTTGCGTGGCGACCGATCGCCCCGAAAATAGTTTTCAGACAATCGCGGGCTGCCGCGGTCGAACCGATTCGACCGGTCGAGAGTTTTCAGACGCGGCCTCTGAGACGGACAAGGTGGTTGGTCAAATTGTTAACTTTTTTATTTATTGTCCGATTTACACGTATTATGGCTTAAATGAAAGGTAAATAAAAAGTAGAGCCCCTCGGGTGCCAGAAAAATTTTCAGAGCCCTCCGGGCACTCCTTCCCCCTCAAAAATGCGTTTGAAGTTTGACCAAAATTAAAAAAATTAATTAAAAATTAACTAATTACAAAATAAAATGTTTTAGACATGGATGTGTTAATATACTTATTATATGATCAAAATATATAAAGAAAAATAAAAGATGTAGAAAGTTGGAGAAAGTATACTTCGAATCACGCGTGGTAGGGATAAGAAAAAGATGGCGCGTAACGGAAAAATGTGACGCGTAACGAAAAAATGTTACACTAAATTTTTTTCCAACCCCGATAAAGAAGTTTCACTTCAAAAATGTAGGTGTTACAACATCTACCCGTGTTATTTGTAGAATTTGTCCATTCTTCCTTATTTGAAGTTCAGCAAACACAGAGGCAATGATAAAACTAAATACGTATTTATTCGCACGAACACTGTCCTCATTACAGAAATTTAAACAGGCAGATAATTTTAGGCCTTCTAATATCAGAGCCCTTTGAACTGCTTCTTCCTGCCAAACGTACTCTCGCCTAGACATACACTCCTCCGTAACAAAGGCATGATTTTATTGGAAATAACAACCCGTAATTATATTTTAACACCAAGATCTTTTTAAAGACGTTTAAAATTTGGGGATAAATAATACAAGGACGTATATGCATGCTGCCGTAGTGTAAGGCGCCGGCCTCGTACGCCCACGTTCGCAGGCTCAAACCTGGTCCAAGTCGGTGAATTTTCAAGATGCGTCGCCAACGCCCGTGTCGTATGATGATGCGGCATGTTAAAGATCCCTGGAGTATCCTTTTGGCATGGATACTAGCGGCAAAATTAAATTCCTTGGGCCCTTTACATCAATGAGAGATCGGGTGCCGCCACTTAGGGGGAAACGGAGCGTCAAACATTGCGCCAATAGTACCACACTCATTGTGCTGTCGCTGAAAGAGACTGGTACCAATCTCTAGGAACGCACTAGGTGTGCAATGGTTCGGGACCACTAAGCAGTCCATTAGAAATAAATAAAAATAAATAAATAAATACAATTAAAAAACAAAAAAATGGAACTCTACATTATGTCCCAAATACTTAAAATGTCCCTGTACCCAAGAGTTTCCACTTGCTTTTAAGAAGAAGATAATTTCCGAAATAGAAATAAACAAATACAGTAAAAAACCTGTAAAGTTGACCACCTTTGTAAGCTGAACACCTGTTTAAGTTGACCACTTTTGTCGGGAACGGAATGAGCCCTATATGATACAATGTAGAGAAACCTTTGTCACTTGACCACCTGTCTATATTGACCACTGATGTATGCCAAATTAGGGTGGGAGCATTATAAAAAACCCTTTATAAGTGGACTGCCTAGTTATAACTATATTTATTTCTTTATCTATTTTTGGAAGCTTCTCCAGTTTATTTTTTATGCTATATGTTAGACCAGTATTTGTCTGGATGGATGAAACATCCATATAACGCTTGCCTAAACCTCTTTGTAAATTAACCAAATGGGAAAACGACTATGAGCACTCTCATATTCTTAAAATAAGTTTTTTTGGTTTATTTGTTCTGATATATCCGTTTTAAAAAATATATATTTTTAGGAAATCTTTAGCATCATACAAGTAACTGACATAATTAATATAATATTGACCAAGTACTTTACTATTGAACTTGTACAGTATTGTAAGTCATTCAGTTTAAATTTCTTTAATGATATTTTAGATAATTGTTATAAAATAGCTAGTCACTATATCAAAGTAACGTCATTACATGAAGCTATATTTTATCTTATATATAAGCGGCTTATTCTGTCTGTCTGTCTGTCCGCGATAGGATCCCAGGCCGTTTTACCGATCGGGACCCCATTCGACACGGTTCATGTTTACGACCCGAGAAACGCATCGCCGCAAAAATGAAAGTTGTGACTCAATTAGTTTTTTTTAAATTAATGTTTTAAAATTTTTCAATGCTTTTTTTGACCCGTTTTATTTTATTTTTGCATTGTTGCCGTCGTTTCTAACAGTATAATGACAGTTGCGGTGTGAACAAACAAATCAATGCAGTTGCCATTTAACAAATGTAACAAATATACTAATAATAATAAAAACGTTCATCTAGCATATTGAGAGAGGCTTCGCTGTACTTTCAATTTCCGTTAAAAATGAATGCATACGCGAATTTAATTTAATCCTTTCTTTCTTTTTAATTTATTTCTTTATCGTCTGCGCTTTTTTTATTTTTCTTATTAGAGTGGCAGCGCTCTTTTTTCCCAGTTTCGTTAAAACTGTTATTTTGAAAAGCATAATAAAATAAAATGTTCAATAAGTTCTTTCGATGATAAATATATATTTTTCATAAACAATTTGATTATATAGTAAATAAATGTATCGTAGTGTGGGGCTGTAAGCGAAGGGGCGTCCTCGTTACCTGATCTGGGCCATTCAGTTTGAATTAGCAGACACTTTGCACAAATCATTTTAATTACAATTTATAATATCTAGAACAGCGGTCATTTCTTATGACTGCCGGGCGTACTAGTTTAGTTATAAATGAATAAAAGCATAGTGTAAGAAATAAGAAAAAAAAAATTATCCACCCTCTATACGTTGACCACTTAACTGCTGCACCGCAAGTGGTCAACGAACTCAGATTTCACTGTACTTAGTTTAATAAAAACATGCAGCAGCTTCAAATTCGCGAAATGTGGGGACACTGCCAGAACGATCTATCAATGAGTTTCAACCCTTAATGAAAAAAATTTATCTTTTATTCTTAAGTAGCAGTATGGTTTAGGATTTAACAACTATATAGTAGTGATGTAACGAATAGTGATTTGGCCGAATAGCCGAATACCGAATATTCGGCCATTTCTCCCAGGCCGAAGTCGAATATTCGGTCTTTTCTTCAGGGCCGAAGCCGAATAATCGGCTAGGCCGAATACCGAATATTAAAATTTCTAGAAAATCGTTGCAATCGAAAGTATTTGTCAAATTTAAAATTATTCACAAAGTCAAACACCAATGACACACAATCTATGATGTATGATTTAATTCTGTTTGTTAAGAATTTAGAACTATTTAAAATTAATCTATTTTCACTATTGTTTTGAATGTAATAAAACTAAGAATGTCACCCACAAGCAAAATAGAAATGACAGGTTTTACAGTAGTAAGCATTAGCAATATTTTGCTAATTATTTAATTGCAATGAAAGACATACTAGAGCTTAGTGAACTTTTACCTTGCTCAAAACTCTTTAATGAAGACATTTTAAAAGTTATAAAAGTTACTATTTTTATTTTATGGGATTTTTACATACCTTTTTTTAAAAGATCTATTAAAACTTAATGCTCTTAACTGGAATATGTTTCTATTTTCAAAAACCCCAATAACCTATGCTATCTAAATATTCATGATATATTCTGGGCTTTGCTTTTCACATTTCTCTCTAACCGAATATTCACAATAAATCAGTCTACCCAAACAAAGTCCGGCTTCCACTTTGTTAATAATAAAAAAAATAATTTATCATATTATCTATTATAATTAACTATTGGCAGCTTTTTGGAGCAAATGCTAAATATAAAATACAATATTACAACTTTAAAACGTGCTTTTGCTCAGTCATGCCTAAAACAAGAATAAAAAAAAGTAGTTTATTCTAAATTATTTTTATTTCTTAAAACTATAGTAGACTAATGTATTTTTTTGCAATAATTATAATACAATTTTAAATGTTTAAAATCTACTAATTTCTTTATTTTTTTACTGCAGCAGAACTATTTGAACTGGCCGAATAGTCCATCAATACTCGGCCAGGCCGAGTTTGACCTTACCCAGTATTCGGCCCGGCCGAATATCCGGCTGGGTGATGAAATGACTATTCGGCCAGGCCGAATACTCAGCCAAAGGGCCGAATACCGAATAGTGGCCGAATATACATTACATCCCTACTATATAGTAACCACAGAAAAGGAGACATGCCACAGTTATTAACCACTAGTAAGCCCAGCGGTAATACGAAATGACGGCTGTTCTAGCTATTATAAATATACAATTCTCCCAGCAACCGGAAATGTACATCAAATCAAAGAGATATTTCTCAGGTAGAACAGAAAAGTTTAATGAATAAATAATAAACATAAAATCATTTCAGAAAAAAATTTCTTACAGAAAAAAAAAAACCATCTTAGTCTTAAAAAATCTGTAAAATAAAAATATTATTTACAATATATTCAAATTGTTTGTGCAAAATATTTATCTATATCCAACATCATTATTGTCAAAACAATATTTTTCACGCAGACGATAAATAATTTAAAACAAAGGAAGAAGGATTAAATTAAATTCGCATTTACATTCATTTTTAACGGAGATTGCATATCTAGCGGTGCCTCACTCAAAATGCTGTTTTGAGTATGAGTCGTTTTCATTACAGAAACAATTGTGTAGATGGCAGCACGATGCAATTTTCTCGGAGTAAGAAATTCGGAATAAGCTATCGGCAACAAACACTTAAGCGGTTTATATATAAGATTACACAACAACTGAAATATGTTATTGAACAACACTTTGGATTTCACACTAAACGCCATGTTCCCACTAATGATGTCCAATAAAGCCTATGTGCATACTTATTACTACCAATAAATTTCTCCAGCTCTTAAATTCAAAAGAATGGCATAACCTTTGCATCTTTCGGAAACACAAAATGTAAGAATTTAAATAAACAGTTTAAATTCAAAAATTTCCCTACATCAAATTATGTTTAAATACCTACATTTTCATTGAAGAATGTTTTTATATATTTTTTTTATGTAATATGTTTCAAATTATAAAAACTAAAGCTTTACAATTAGACTGTTTTTAGGACAGTAAAACTGTTTTATTGTTCTACATAGTCTCAGGAAATGTCAAAGCAAAATATTGTTTCCTCAGAAGTGTGATTATCCTTTTAACAGCACCTTTCAGTGGCATTATAGCTGAATATCATGAAATATAGATGAAATATTTATTATCAAAACTTTTTGGACTCAAGCATCAACATGATGATTCCTGAATTTTTGACTGTTTCGCATTTTTAAGAATTTTAGACGTCTTCCCAGAATATTTATAACCCTAATCCAGGGGTGCAACCATTTTTTAATAGTGGGCCAGAAGAAATGCAATATATTATGTTGGGGGCTAACATAAATTACGCAAAGCTGTAATTATAAAAATGCAATTTTAAATATACTCTCACGAAAGTGTAAAATACCAGTATATTATTAAACTTCAATGCATGAGAAGTATTTTAATAGTAGATGGCAAAAATGTATAAAATTGCCAAAGCTATGAATGTAAAGAAACCAAAATAATATTAAGCAAAATTATTTTTTGCAACATTCAAATATTATATACATGAAACAAAATTAGTAAAATAAAAACTGAAATTGTATGAAACACTTAAAACTCTTAATTATGACACTAAATCTGTTTATTACAACACCAAAAAAAAAGAAACATTTTTACAAAGAGTAATTTAAGTTATTAATACAAAACCAATCCATTTTAAATTAAAGTAAACTGAAGAATATGACTCATTAATTCAAATATCCAATGTGAAGCATCATTTAATGCAATGGTTGACACTGGAATAATAATCGGTATAATAAATTTAAATTTTTAGGAAAATGTCTTAGTGCTAAGAAGTGTTTGCGGGCCAACTCTAGGGGAACGTGGGCCAATTTTGGCTTGCAGGCCATAGGTTGTGCATCCCTGCCCTAATCTATTTGATATTTTGAAATTGATAAAAAGTCTAAAATGAAATAAATGAATAAATACATAATATGGAAACAGTAGCACAGCCAGGATTTTACTTTAACCCAAGGCCTGGATTAAGGATATACCCAATATCAATTTCCCCGGATATTCAATTTCCGGTCTCTCTCCTACCGGATATCCGGCTCCGACGTTTGAAACCTATACATATTTTTAATCATCCCACATAGGCCGTGGTAGGCTAGTGGTTAGGTCAAATAGGTCAAAAAGGGAAGGAGGTGTATGTGTGGTGGTGCCAGCTGGTGTCATGCAAATACATCATGAGCTAAGTTGTACTTCCACCGCTGTGGTGCTCATCTATCAGCGGAAGGCGCTCCTTACCGACTCCATTCCTGGCGGCTTTGATATCCAAGTGGCATCAGGAACAACAACAAACATCTCACAGCTTCTAAATAGGTAGGGGATCATTCATAAATGATGTCACACTTCGAGGGGGGAGGGGGGGGGGGTTTGTGAAATTGTGACAAAGTAGGATAAGGGGAGGGGAAGGGGTAACAAGAAGTGTGACATCCCTGATTATGCAACATAGCATGACAGGTGAAAAAGGGTGGGGGGCAGAGGGGGTCCGTTGAAGTGTGACATTTTGTGACAAAGGGGGGAGGGGGGGTCAAATATGTGACATCATTTATGAACGGTCCCTACTGGATTTTAAATTTACACATACAGTGAAACCTGTGTAAGCTGACCACTTGCTGCGTAGCACTTTAGTGGTCAACTTATAGAGGGTGGGTAGAGGGTGAAGGGTTAGTTCCATTCCTGACAAAAGACAGGTGGTCAACTTACTAAGGCGGTCAACTTTACAGGTTTTACTGAATTCTCAAAATATTTTAAGTACTTTAATTTTAAAAATAAAATTTGATTTGCTAGATAACTCAAAAATTCTTGCAGTGGTCATATTGGATTGTAGATAAATAAAGATCAGTTGGACACCGGATTTCCTATGCCTGCTGGGGGGGTGGGGGGGTTACCGGCAACACTTGTTACTCCTCGGAGTGCTCCTGTATGGAAACAAGAGCACATTTGGTGTCAAAATGGCTTTCTAAATCTTAATTTGAACTTGCTGAAATTTAGCAGAACACTGTGCATTTATATGTGACTTGGTTTTGGACTGAATTTTCTTTCAGTACAAGCTCGTGTCGGAAACATGATTTTAAAAAGCGTCGATGTTTGTAATATTTTTCTAAAACTAGAAGCAAGCAATTCATTTTAACTACGAGAAAATAATGCTGTAGGAGACCATTATAGTGCACATCTCGGGACAAGAGATTTTGGCATTACATAAACTAAAAAATAATTGCATGTTAAGAAAGCACAAATAAGCGATAGACATGTTTTGGGATTACTTGGGATCCTTTTTTCAAAGCAAAAGTGGAACTTCTAGATGCAAACACATCCAAATGAAGGCTATTGCATTGAAAAAGGGATCCAAGCAATCCCGAAACCTATGTCGCCACTTTAAAACTCATTTGTGCTTTCTTAGCAGGAAAATTTTTATTGCAGTTTACTTGCACCAAGTTAACTTATTATTGCATAGACTATTTCACATCCTCATAAAACAGTATTCAGAATATATTTGGGATTAGAATAAGTTCAAAATACTATGAATAAAAAGTACGAATGACTAAAGCATATATTATGCAACTGAATGTTTAGTCAGAAAAAGTAAAAAAAAAAAGCTTCACAACCAGAAGTAATTTCAGTATCTTGCACGTTTGAGTGCTTCATGCTTTGTATCACTACATTACAATCACAACCACCTGTCGCTGTTGCTTGTCATGTTGATTATCTGTAGTGCCCAAAATGGAAGTGCACAACAGGAAAAAAGCACTTTGTGTGCTGTTGATATTTTTCGTGTTAAAACAAAAAATTGAAAAATTTCTCTTTAGGAACATTGGAATTGTGTTTCCACCTTTCGTAATTTGGTAGAAATAAATTTGAAATCTATTTCTTCCTTCTGAATATCTATGTATAGATTTTGCATTCCATGACAGAATGGAAAAGAAATATCAAACCAAAAGGAAAAAGGATAAAACTTATTTCCTTTATTTGTAAGTCACAATGAAAGCCATCAAAATGAAATTTGCAACTAAATATTGTCTTCTATTCTCACGGGTTCGAACACGTATGTTGGATGAGGACGAAAAGGATCATTAATTCTCATTTCTCCAGGGGCAGGCAAAGGATATAATAAACACAAATCATAATGCATTAAAGAAACCTGCAAAATATATGCACATAGGGGCCGTTCATAAATGATGTCACGCTTTTTTCCCATATATTTGAACCCTAATTTGTCACAAAACATCACACTTCAACGGACCCCCTACCTCCCTTGTCACATGTCACGCTATGTTGCATATGCATGATGTCAGACTTCTTGTCAACCCTCCCCTCGTCACACTTTGTCACAATTTCATGAACAATTTCTTTGTCACAATTTCCTCGCCCCCTCGAAGTGTGACATCATTTAAGAATGATCCCAAATATAAAATATTTTATCAAGTTTGGGGGGAGCTGCCCCCTCCTGACCCCCTAAATGAGGGGCTATAAATCGCCCCTCCCAAATCGAGCCTCAAGATCCACGTCTGATTTTATCCCGAAATTTTAAAATGCCAGTGCTAAAAATCGGGGAAACTTTAAACCTCATCAGGACTGTAGCAATTTAAAAAGCATGGTGGGGGTTCAAGCACTTTCATTTCCAAATGCTCAAAATTATTTCCAAGAAAACCAATTAACAATTAAAAAGTAATTAGTAATCACTCATTATTATTAATATTAATTACAAAAAATGACTAATAAATGAATAAATAATAAATAACCACTATAAATGAATAGATAATCACTAATAAATTTAAAGTACTAATAAAATTAAATAAAATTATCACAAATAAATTAAGCGCAAAAAGACCTTAAATTTTGGTTTTTATTTAAAAATTTTTGCTCTAAAAGCACCTTGATCTCATTTGGCATTAAAATGAAAATATTCTGATTTCTCATGGGCCTCCCTCCCCCTTTCCTATGCGCCTGAACCTTATAGTTAAGAAGCTCTGTGCATTTGCAATATATGTTGCATATATATTGTATACACATAATAATATACATTCACATAGAGCCCGACCTTCGTTATCAAATCTACTTTCAATCAGAGGCGTAGCTAGGGTTTTCAGCGCCCGGGGGCAACTGAAGATTTTGGGCCCCCCCCCCCCCCCCCCTCGTGCCACTGCCGGCCTAGAGCCGCCCCTAAAGGAAATTTTTTAAAAAATTATACTTCCTAAATGATAAGTAGCTCTAAAAAGCAGCCTTTTTAATTTTCCTTTTTATTAGCGACCATTCACTTTTAAGGGAAAAATGGGACACTTTGGCTTTGCAAAATTATTTGTCTGATTTCCCACGCACTCCTGTGCTACATATTGGTCATTCCCGATATGATATGGTGATCCACTTTTTTCGTCGAACATATTCACACCTCTTCAGTTCAAATAATGTTCCTTTCGCATTTAAAAATAGAATAAATTTGCATTAATTTGGCGCCCCTTGACACTGCGCCAAGGGACAGCTGTCCCTCCTTGCCTTGCCCCCACCTAGCTACGCCTCTGCTTTCAATTGCAAGTAGTAGTGGCGTGAAATCTGGGTTAGACAACGCATCATGTAGAAAGTTTACTGAAAACTGGATATTTTCCAAACTGAAATTAAAGTACACATTTTTCAGGTAGGTTTTAATAAAAAAAAAATGCTATATCTCGAAAAAAGAACAGTGACAGAGTACATATGATGAACATTCAATATAAAATCAGGAGTCCACCCTTTACAAATTCCAATATTCCAAATCAACTATATATGATCGAAATAAAATTTCACGATAAATTAAAGCACAAATGAGCATTAAAAGGCAGACATATGTTTCGGGATCACTTGGAATCCCTTTTTCAATGCGATTTCCCTTTTTCAATGGCTTCATTTGGATGTTTTGCATCTAAAAGCTCCCTGTCGCATTGAAAAAGGGATTCCAAGCGATCCCGAAACATATGTCTGCGTTTTAATGCTCATTTGTGCTTTAATTTATCGTGAAATTTTATTTCTATTACTTTGCACAAAGTTTAATCATTACTATATATGATCACTATACATATTAATGATACCAACAATTTTGCTAGACCAACCAAAACCAAAAACTTTGAATTTTCACAAAGTTATTTGATTTTTCGCAAAAGTCTCTTTAAAATTCCCAAAAAATGGACCGTGTTATTGGATCAACCCCTGAAAATAGCTATTTGCATCTTCTCTGTCTCATATTAATAAAAACCAATAAATAAATAAATAAATGAATGAACCTTACCTCATGGTGTGCCATCCTGACGATAATGACTAGAATTCCAGAAGACCCATTTCCTCGAAAGCTACATTTGCATTTTTAGAAACGTCTCCTGAAAAACACAAGCAGGGGACACGTCAACAATGGCGAAATGATTTTTTTAAACACACAATTGTTTTATTGGTATTTAGCTGTTTTTGTAATTGAGAGAACATTGGGTGGGGCAATATGGTCTTTGGTTAATGACAGATTCGTTACACACATGATTTAGTCATTTATTATTACAGTAAAATCTGTAAAGTTGACCACCTACCTAATCTGACCACCTGCCTAAGTTGTGACCACTTTTGTCAGGAATGGAGTGAGCCCTATATCAAATAATGTAGGGAAACCCGTGAAACTTGACCACTGACCACCTATCTTTATTGACCACAAACTTCTGTGCACCACATTTGGGTGGGAGTATTATAAAAAACCCTTCATAAGTTGACCGCTTAGTTATTACTAGGGATGTAACGAATATTCGGCCACTATTCGGTATTCCGCCCATTGGCCGAATAGTCAATTCATCACCGAGCCGAATATTCGGACTGGCCGAATACTGGGTAAGGTCAAATTCGTCCAAATAGTTTTGCTGCAGTAGAAATGTAAAAAATAAAGAAATTAGTAGATGTTAAACATTTAAAATTGCATTATAATTATTGCAAAACGATACATTAGTATAGTTTTAACAAATAAAAATAATTTATAAAAAAAACAATTTACTAAAACCTTGTTTTAGGCTTGACTTAGCAAAAACAGATTTTAAAGTTGTAATATTGTATTTTCCATTTTAGTATTTGCTCCCAAAAGCTGGCAATAGTTAATTATGATGGAGAATATGAAAATTTATTTTGTTATTATTAACAAAGTGGAAGTCAGACTTTATTTGGGTACACTGATTTATTGTGAATATTGGGTAAGAGAGAAATGAAAAGCTAGAAAAGATAATATATCATGAATATTTAGATACCATAAGTTATTGAGGTTTTTGAAAATAAAAATTTATTCCAGTTAGGTGTATTAAATTTTAATAGATCTTTTAAAAATAGGTAAAAACCCCAGAAAATAAAAATATTAACTTTTATAACTTTTGAAATATCTTCATTAAGCAGTTTTGAGCAAGGCAAGGTCACTAAGTAATAGTAGTTGTTTCATTTGCGCTAAATAATTAGTAAAGTAATGCTAATGCTTACTACCATAAAACCTGTCATTTCTACTCCACTTGTGGGTGAAATTCTTAGTTTTATTACATTCAAAAGAATAGAGAAAATATATTAATTTTAAATTCTTAACAAACAGAATTAAATCATACACATCATAGATTGTGTGTATTTGGTGTTTGACTTTGTGAATAATTTTAAATTTGACAAACACTTTCTATTACAACGATTTTCTAGAAATTCAAATATTCGGCCGCCGAATATTCGGTATTCGGCCAAATCACTATTCGTTACATCCCTAGTTATTACTATATTTATTTGTTTATCTATTTTTGCAAAGATATAAAAAAATTAAAACGAACAACGGTACCATATAAAATATATGTGTTAGCCCTTCAATACAACATTTATGTGTAAGGAATGTGCCGTTTCGGTTCACTTTATAAATTGTGTTAGCCCTTCAATACAACACATTTTTTATGTGTAAGGAATGTACCGTTTCGGTTCACTTTCTTCAGAAACCCTTCATACAACACAATATTTATGTGTCATACAAAACTTAAAATTCTTCTGGGTTACTTAGATAAAACCGAAAATTTATGCATTGTAAATGAGAAACTTTGTTAGTATGGAAAAGACATGTGGTATATATAGTTTTTTTTTAAAAAGCTATCTTGGATATAAATAGGATTTTTGTAAACAACAAACTATTATCTCTTTTAACCCTAACATTTTAAATAATTTCTAGATTAATAATAATTGAGTATGTATTATTTATATGTTATGTATTTATGGTAAAAAATGGGAGCATAAATTATTCCCTCACTTAATGTCTAAATAGTGTGTGTCACTTAGTGTAGCTAATTATGTTTTGCTAAAATAATAAGCTTGAAGAATGTGAGTATGTACTTATTTTTTTATTTATATTTTTTAAATATTTTGTTATGATTTTTCCCTATAAAAAAAATCCCAAAAATACTTCAAGCATACCGGTTCTCGAATGATATGAATCCCGGTCACTGGTGTGATTGATGTTAATACTCATGTGTTATATTGGAAATGAGAACTGAAACTGCAGCCCTTTAGTGCTCAACTTATAGAGGGTGGAATTTTTTTTTAATCTTCTCTCTATGACAAAAGTTATTTTTGTCTTTGAGCTCGTGGGCAAAAGTTATTTTAGATTTTTTTTACCTTTGCAAAAATATGTAAACAAATAAATATAGTAATAATTATGTGGTCCACTTAAAAAGGGTTTTTTATAGTGCTCCCACCCAACTTTGGCATACATCAGTGGTCAATATAGACAGGTGGTCAAGTGACGAAGGTTTCTCTGACATCATATAATAAAGGGCTCCTTCCGTTCCCGACAGAAGTGGTCAACTTAGACAGGTGGTCAACATTAGAGGTTTTACTGTATTTTGAAAATAAATAAACAAATAAAAGGAAGTGCACAAAATGCCTCAACCTGCACCTTCTTGAATTCATAAATAATAATTAGAATTTAGCAAGAAAAGCCTACACCGTTTCAGATCAATTTGTAAACTAACATAATAATAATGCATGCCTTTCATTTCCAAACATAGATTATATTTTATAATAACATACAGAAAACTCTCAAATTCTTTGTTGTTTGTGCAGGATCTGAGCATTATTTTCTGATCATATGCTGCAGTCTAAGCATAACAAATTTCGAAGATACTGTACATTTTTTAGTTTCTGCTATAATGCCCCATTAGAAAAATTTATAGGAATATTAGCAGAAAAATACTTTTAATGAAAAGTGATATAGGTAATTTCAGAAGTGAAATAAATCACTTCTTTCCATTATCATGCATATTTTGAGTTCGAGTTGCCATGTTTTGGCGATTTTGCGATTGCGACAAGCACAATAATAAAAATAAACAAATCTATTATTTAGAAACATAGATGGAGTTTTGCACCATTCACAGTACAAAATGTTCTTAGATACTGTCGCATAAGCAGAATAAATTCAATAAATAACTAAAGATCTTGCCTTTATTTATGCAGATACCATCGGGATTTGACGGGAAGATTTTGGTGGGAGTCCATTCTGACACTTCTTGCGATCAGCTGTGGGAAGCAAAAAAGTAAAATAAGAACAAAATAAAACAAAGCAAACAGTAGTCTGAACATGCATATGAAATTAAATTACAAAAGCGATGAGTTTAAGTTCTACATAATATAAAAAAGGCATGAGAAATGTCTTACAAATGAAATTCACTCCGCATGAAATGTAAACAGTAAACAAGATCTTCAGCGAACGACGTTATAGCTCCAAATATTGCAGTACGACACAGAAGTTACATAACCGTCGGACTATTTTTCGATGGTGTGGTGGGTGTGGTCTCGCAATCGCTGTGAATAAACTTTACGTAGGTGTGGTAACGCTTAATAAGCCACGCCTTTGTCCACGAATTTTCGACTAGTGAGCTAACAACCCGGCAGACATTCAAGCAGTGGGAATCCTATTCGCTGAAGTAGCTGTCTTTCAACTTTGATGAGCAGTTTGAGTAGCTAATCACTTAGTTTTCATACTAGCGATGTGATTTTTTAAATTAATTTCAAGAAATTTCAAAGTCTTGATCAATAAAAAATATGAAATCATTTTTTCGTACCTTCATTGCAAAAAAAGTTACAAACATTTCATTATCATTTTATTAACTGGATTGTTATTGCTACTCGTCAAAACGCCATTTTCCCCCGAAAACGGCTTGGTTAATTTTAGGGGCAAACCATCTTTGTCCATAGAGCCCAAAAGGCAGTGCTTTTTTCCTTTCACTTGCTAGGCTTCTTTAAAACACACGTAGTTAAATCATCCACTGCATATGCCTGCTCATATCTTTGGGAACAAACAGTTGTCGCGGTATACACAGTATGTGTTTGTTTGTTTTACGACCATTTCAGGTCACATAAATATTCGAGTTTATTTGCTATTCTCAAAGATATGCTTCAAACTCTCGTCTAATATGACAGATAGAACAAGAGACAGCACAACAAATTTAATATTGGCGATTCCAGCAGTCCAATACGCCCTCTCGTGAAATTTCGCGCTACTAGACCAAGCCTGTAACTGACTGCAACTGTAGCATTAAGTTGTACGAAGTTTTTAGCTTGGTTCGTTGTTTTCCGAATACTTTTAAAATTGTATTTAGTTTTAATCATGAATCGATCAAAAGTAAAAAAGGTTTGGCGATTCCAGCGGTCCAAGACGCCCTCTTGTGAAGATTGAAGATTTGCTTAACTAGAGCTAGCCTGTAACTGCTGCTCCATTGATCCACAATCGCATGTTATTTGATGTTTCGTTAAAAGCATTTTTTTAATGCCTGAGTACGTTTTTTGGTCAAATCAACAAATTATTTGTGTTCTATATGGATTGCACGTTTCAAATAGAGTACCTTCTGTGCGTATTTTATGCAAAATATTCCTTTTGAAATGATTGTTTACAAAGGTACAGTGTTGCAGAACGTACAAAGGTCGACACTTCATAAGCCTGTAACAAATTGAAGGGTTGTGAATGCTTACTTTACAAGTTATGGCTATCAAACGTAATTTCGCTTTCATTTTACAGTTCCGCAGACTTGTTTTATGAAATGTACTTAATTTTTGCCACCATGACATCCTTATCACAAATTCCCAAGTAGCAAAGTGACGTTTTCTACACGTAATTTTTAAGACATAAAAATCAAAAGACGTCTCTTATAAAAATAGGACGTTTTCAAAACGACAGTCTAAAAAAAAAAAAAAAAAAAAAAAAAAAAAAAAAAAAAAAAAAAAAAAAAAAAAAAAAAAAAAAAAAAAAAAAAAAAAAAAAAAAAAAAAAAAAAAAAAAAAAAAAAAAAAAAAAAAAAAAAAAAAAAAAAAAAAAAAAAAAAAAAAAAAAAAAAAAAAAAAAAAAAAAAAAAAAAAAAAAAAAAAAAAAAAAAAAAAAAAAAAAAAAAAAAAAAAAAAAAAAAAAAAAAAAAAAAAAAAAAAAAAAAAAAAAAAAAAAAAAAAAAAAAAAAAAAAAAAAAAAAAAAAAAAAAAAAAAAAAAAAAAAAAAAAAAAAAAAAAAAAAAAAAAAAAAAAAAAAAAAAAAAAAAAAAAAAAAAAAAAAAAAAAAAAAAAAAAAAAAAAAAAAAAAAAAAAAAAAAAAAAAAAAAAAAAAAAAAAAAAAAAAAAAAAAAAAAAAAAAAAAAAATAGGTATACTTTTTGCTTTGCTTCCTTGGGAGGGTTGCTTCCTTGCTATTCTTCTAAATAGCCTATGTAATAAAGTCATCTCCGCGTCCGACTGTCATCAGAGTATTTCAGATGATTCTGAATGACATATGGCTAAAAGGACGAGTAGTAAACAATAATAAAAAAATTGCTCAAATAGCAGCTGTAATCTTTTATTAAAACCCGCCCATTGAGACTGATAATAGCAAAACTGAATTGTCACTCACTACACTCTATTCCCAAAGGGTTCACTGGAAGCAATCCCTTGGAAGAACACCGACGAATTCACCGAAGTCGGTGCATGGACAATGGCCAAAAGAACTATTTTCACGGAAGCTCTTATCAGTCTTTTTACCCGACCGGTGGCCTGCTGGGAAAAGCTGGGTCTCAAATTGGGTTTGTAGTCATTTTTCATTTGGCCAACTTGTCCCCCCCCCCCCTGAAGTGTCATCTCCCCGTTTCACAGCGTTGTTTCTGCTCAAAAACACAATTTGTATTTTGCCAACTCAGTCATAACGAAAAAATTAGACTTTTTGTTCCTAAAAATTGTCAGGGTCATCTGAAAGTTCTAAAGACTTCAAATAGAAAAAAGTGACTTTAATTCATCCCGTTAGATGCACAGATTCTGAGACAGCGCCAGAAATGATCAGATAGAGCATTTTTAGACAACCCGAACCCGACCGACATTTAATGTTTTCGTAAGAAAAAAAAAATCGATTTTTTTTTTCATTGCTAACCGAATTAATGAAATTTGAATAGCCTTGAACTTTCGCACCTTTATAAGGTGCCGTTCATAAATGACGTCACGCTTTTTCCCCATATATTTGACCCCCTCCCCCCTTTGTCACAATATGTCACACTTCAGCGGACCCCCCTCCCCCCGTTTGTCACGCGTCACGCTATGTTGCATAATGTATGATGTCACACTTCTTGTTACCCCCTCCCCTCCCCTTGTCACAACTTCACGAACCCCCCTCCCCCCCTCGAAGCGTGACATCATTTATGGATGATCCCTGAGTGACTTCTGATTGTGAAGATGAGAGAGTCATTGTTTTAAAACTTTATGTGCAGTAGAAATATTCGGCAACATGGGAATTAGTCAGTAAGTACAATGTTTGCATTTCGTCTGTCTTTGAAAAAATGCTATTTATGTGTTCATAAAAAGATAATTCATAAAGTAATGTTACCTATCTTATAACTTTTTTAATTGCAGCTCATTAAAAATTATTTTGATCTTGATGACGGCAGTAAATTATGCAATTCGACCAGCGTGTGTAGTGCGTAATATTTAATTTTTAATGATTTGGTGTTTATTCTTCACTACTTGTACTTTCACACCAGCGGCGCAACTAGCGTCGACTTGAGGGGGAGGGGGAGCTCAGGAGGTTAAGGGGGGGGGGGGGGGGGCTGATTCAAATTTCAAGTATGTCGTATTACTTTGGGAGCGTGAATGCAATTTATGACTGTGGGAGCGTTTTTATGCTGCGAAGATCAAGGGGAAGGGAGGTGGGGGAGGAGGGCACAAACAAACCAAGTTACTCTCCTATTGCACACTGGACCCCCTGCACCTTCAGAAATTTCTTTATTTCATGTACACAATTTTATATCCTAAGTATTACATTTACTCTATTCTTTATTTAACAATTCGATCGTTTATAATTTTACAAATGTTCATGAATTTAAAATTTGCATGAGCTAACGTGAGATGAGTAAGTTAAGTATTTTGTAGTTAGAATTAAGGATTTGGGACCTAAAAATACCGTTTTCAAAAAATAATAAATTTGTTGCATCTCTATTTCTGCCATTGCCTTCAATAATTTATGCGACGGTTATAAATTATTAATGTTTGCAGCTAATGTTGTCAAACTATCCGTGGGGGCTTTAAACATAAGGAAGTGCCAAATTCCTGTTTGAAATTAATCGGAGCTCAAATCCAGGTGTTGCTTTGAGCAGTGGCGTAGCTAGACCCAGATTTCAGGGGGGTTTCTTTGGGAGAAGTGAGCTAATTTCATTGTTTTATGATAAAAATTGGTTAAATTCTAGACAATCTTCACCATTTCAGGGGGGGGGGGTTTCATCCCTAAAACACCCCCTTATCTACGCCAGTGGCTTTGAGGAGCAAAAAGAGTGAAGTGGTTGTTGTGACACACCTTCATAGAGTCGACGCGTAGTGGTAAGGTGCAGGTCTCGTGCGCCCAAGCTCGCAGGTGCGAACCTGGCCCAAGTCGGTGAATTTTCAAGATGCAGAAAATCGTTTGCTCCCATGTCGCATGATTGTGCGGCATGTTAAAGATCCCTTGAGTGTCCTCTTGACTTGGATACTCTCGGCTAAATGAAATACCTAGTGCAATTCGCATCAAATGAGAGCTCAGGTGCCGCCATCTAGGGGAAACTGAGCGTCCAAATTCTCAGTGGCAATGAATGGCATCCACTGACTGTGGTGCTGCTTGAAAAAAATGGATGCCGATTACCGGGGTACGCACTAGGTCTGCAAAGGTTAATGACCATACGCAGGCCCATTAGAAAGGAAGAAAGAGAAAGAAAGACATACCTCATAGACTAATCTTCACAGATTCGATAGAGGGGAGCTTTCTTGGTTTTACATTATTATGTAGTAATTTCAATGCAAAAACCGATCCTTAAAAGATTTTAAGAAGGCAGCTTTAAGAGGTTTTTCATCGAAAAATATCGAAAACGCTGTATAAATATTAGCTGCAATGGGATGTCAAGACATACCTTCTGTGTAGCACCCAACAATACATATACATACTCATATGATGTTTTCAAAAAATGTATCTCGAAATGTTGATGAAAGTTTTAAGCATCTTCTTTTTATTGAAATGTGGAGTAAAATATTTCCCATATTTTCATAATTCGACTTGTATTAAACTATTCGAGAAACTTACGGCCTTGCCCAAAATCGTATAATGACTGAAAATATAGGCGAAAATTGCATTTTTGGCATTAATATCGATGAATTTTCAGCGAAATTCCTCGATAGGGAGGGGTGAAAAGCCTGAACCCCTCCCTTTTCCCCAGATCCAGCGTCGCTAAATATAGCCTAGAATTGCATGTTTTAGACTTGAATTTCTAAAATTTTCCGGGGGAGAGCCCCCGAACCCCCCATTTGTGCGCAAATATTAGCGTCTACATTTTTATATCACTTTTCCGAATACCATGACGCAATGTTCTAAAAAAGGAATGCCGGAAGGAAAAATTAGTTGAAATTTATTCAACGTAATGTCTCTGAAAAATATAACTGTCACAATAATTTTGAAATGACCCTCGGATGCGCGCGTGTACATAATATATTATATAAAACTGGATTTTACCGATCGAAAAAATGGCGTGGTCACTAAACTCATACCCCCATTCGGGGCTATTCTGTTGTCAGCACGGTTTAGGGGCGGAATTCTCAAATTTCTCCCCGGGCGCCACTAAGTCTAGTTACGACACTTGGGGCATCACTTCTCACGCCTACGGGCCCCCAAATCCTTTGTCCGGCCCTGTATAGCTAGACCAGTGATTCTCAACCGGGCCGTGGTAGCCTAGTGGTGAGCACGTCGGACTTCCACCTGGAAGGTCGCGCGTTCGATACCCACTGAAGACCACCATGTATACTTGGGGATATGTGCATGTAAAATCCGTAGACCCCACTATCTCTCCCCGTGCGTATGCAATCCTAAGGCCTCGGCTAACAGGTAGGGGTCTGGTGGAGAAAAGTGATTCTCAACCACTGCCGTGGCAGTTTTGTGTCGCCAAATTTTGAAATCTTTTAAAAGTGTGCTCCAACAAAAAAGCAGGTTGAGAATCATAGAGTTAGACATTCAATCCTGTTTTTGTTAACAAAGGACCTCATCCATCAGAAGGCGGAGCTTTTTCAGAAGTACAACAGACAGTTCAAAGTGCATACTGATTATCTTCGGTGCACACCATGAGCACTTTCCAATTACTACACGAGTAGATCAACAAGTCATTGTGGTGAAACTAGCAAACGAAAATTGTCTATTCATACCTGTAATTTTTAAGTGAATTAGGGTAAAGGAAATCCATTATGATTAGATTTAATATTTTCCTTCCTTGCTCAGTTCATGATAACTTAGGATTGTGAACACCCCGTAAAGCAAAAAGTTAACTTGGTAGAAAAATAATCTATTGGGGGGGGGGGGGTGCTTATGCGCTGATAATTACAGAATTCATGTACTAATATATACTATAAATGCTGTACTTGTTTATTGAGATTGTTGAGAATGTATTTTTGTAGATATTAATATAAAATATTGTCATGATTTTTCGCATTAAGAAAGACGGAGAATCAATTCCAAAAATTAAAAATTACGCACAAGTCCCGGAAGTTGAAGCAAATTAATTGTCACAGATCAGAACAACCTACTTTGTTGACGCTTTCAAAAAATGAATACAGTAAAGTCTCGATAATTCGAGTCTCAATAGTTCGAGTTTCCCATTAATACGAGCTAGCAAAACAATATCGGCTTAGCTCCCAAATGACCTAAAACAGCAAAACTCGTGAAAGAAATACCACATCTGTTTTTTATTGTTATTCGAGTTATCGAAACTCTACTGTAGTCGCTATTATTTACCGATGTGGAACAGCACTTTTTATTGTTAATTTTAAGTCTAATTTGGACGGCCTTCTCTGTTAAGCAAAAGTGTTCAGTCAAGCAAAAAGAAACTCGTGTCAGGCTTCAATGAAAATAGGAAATAATTCACCATCACACTTACCAATATGACAGATAATTTCCTATATTTTATCTGCCATTACTGTTAAACCAGCTAGCCTTGAAGTATATGGTATCACATGCATTAACACACATTAAGAAAGATAAGTTTTAAGCTCGACTTTGATATTGTCCAAAAGAGCAACAAAATGTTTTTTGTCACATGGTTCTTCCATTCACTTACTTGCATAAGGAAGTATTCTTTTAAATTAAAAATTATATATAAGCAATTTGATCTCAATTTCAGTAATCAAGAGAAATGGAGATGAAAATTCTTAAACATTTATACGTTAGAAGAGAATATTTGGGAATTATATGCAATATTTCACATTAGTGTAAAAGGAGCAGGGCACCTCTATAAGAATCAACTAGAGTCAAAGTTGAATCACAAGTAGCATATTTGAAAGGTTTTTTTTTATATATATTAAAAAAATTAGAATCAAAAACTAAAGTTAATTAAAAATTTAAATGTACTATAAATGCAACAGTTACAAAGGTTTTCAGGAAGATTTTAAAAAGTCAAAAAAGTTCTACACTGTAAATAATTTTAAAACACTACAAAACAAAGGTTTATACAATTACTGAATTACAAAATAAACATCATTAATTGCTTTTAAACAGAACATTTTGCATTTCAGTATGAAACATTTCAATCGGATTCCAAGAAAAAGTCACAAAAATATACATGCAACAATAATAAATAAACATCAATACTGAATGAACTGAAGTATTTCATATTCAAAAAATGTAATTTGTAATTAATTGGTTATAACAGAATATGATTCATATTTTCAAAACACCATTAAAAATACATTCTATATAACCATGTTTTGCATTAAAGAAATGCAAGAAGGTTTAAACTGGCAATCTGAGCCAAAATTCTATTTCAAGCTAACGATTTTTATACAAACCGATTACACTGTAACAAAAGTCTTAGCACTCGCTATTAATGCTAGTTGTATTATTACAGGATATTTAACAATTGACGCCCAGTCACTCTTTGTTTATAATTGCTGTAATCAAATAAAACATAGAACATTTAACGAAGTTTGTTTGTTTGTTTGTTTACGACCATTTCAGGTCACATAAATATTCGAGTTTATTTGCTATTCTCAAGGATATGCCTCAAACTCTCGTCCAATATGACAGATAGAACAAGACAGCACAACAGATTTTAATATACAGAGAAGGAAATACACCCAGGGCAAGGTGGGAATCGAACCCACGCCTCTTTCTCTCCGCGCAGGGAGGCACCGGAGCCAGTCGATTTGACCGCTCAGCCACTGAGGCCCCATTTAACGAAGTCGTATGTAAGCACAATGAAAAGTTACCCGGATCTTTGCCACCACACTTCATAACACTAAAAAAATGTTTCAAATTCAAAATTTTCGCATCTTTAACAAAGCAGCGAGAACCTTAATACTCTTCTACACACACGTAAATCTCAAACCACTGATATTATATGGAATAATTGTGTTTCATGCCTCACAAATCAAAATATTGTCATCAATCATAAGGGCACGGCCATAGTCAACAAGCACAGGTTACAGGCTTGGATCCTCCATTGAGCGATTCGGGCCACGCTCACTTTCAGTCGTTGGAGTCGCCAATACAAAGAAGGAAATACACCCAGGGCAAGGTGGGAATCGAACCCACGCCTCTTTCTCTCCGCGCAGGGAGGCACCGGAGCCAGTCGTTTTAACCGCTCAGCCACTGAGGCCCCCAGAATGTATTTCTTTCTTTCTTTCTTTACAACCATTTCAGGTCACATAAATATTCGAGTTTATTTGCTATTCTCAAGGATATGCCTCAAACTCTCGTCTAATATGACAGATAGAACAAGACAGCACAACAGATTTTAATATACAAAGAAGGAAATACACCCAGGGCAAAGGTGGGAATCGAGCCCACGTCTCTTTCTCTCCGCGAAGGGAGGCACCGGAGCCAGTCGATTTGACCGCTCAGCCACTGAGGCCCCCAGTATGTATTTAAAAATTGTTTTCGAACTGCAATCTCTATGGTCACATTTCTTAATTGAGTGCTAAAATGTTATGATTTATGTAGAATATTTCATTTTTCGTAATGTTTATTCATTCTTCATTATTATTATTGTACGTATTTTAAACTTTCTTTGCATCTGTTTCTCAAAGTTTTGCCATTACAAAAAGCGCGTTTCACTACGTTTTTTTTTAATGCAAATAGACCTTACCTACTGTGTGTAAACGGGCTATTTAATTCGTCTGTTGCGAGAGTTTACCTTCGGTGTTTAGTGTTACCTAGGTTGAGTTACCAGAAAACCTAGCGTGGGGACCAAGTACGAATGAGATAACGTTTTATTCATGATTTCTGCAACTTATAACTGATATATTTTTAGTATTTTAAATATCTTTAAAAAAAATAAACGTATTCTTTTTGTAACATAAATTGTATTTTGAGAATACATGCTTAAACTTCTTCTAAAATTATTTTCTCGACAGTTGACTGTGTTGACAAATTTAAAAAGTAATTTCCACATACATTACAACAGGAACAATGAAAAATTCGTATGTGGGAAATGTTTTACACAAATAATGTAAGTGGAATAAATATTTCCAGATACATTATTTAGCATAAATCTTATAGAATATAATATGCGGTTTATTATTTAACCTCAACACTTTTCTCTGAAAAAAAAAAAAGAAGAAAAAGAAGAAAAATACGGGATATAACACATTTCTTCCAACAGAACCGTCATTTCAAAATTTCCCAGGGCAGGGGGGGGGGGGGTTCCAAAGGTATAAACTCGTATAGTTCGTTAAAAAAACAACAAAATGCATGTGCATACACATAAATACAGTATATTTCCAAGGGAAGGGACATTGACCCGCAGAGCCCCCTTTAGGAGCCTGTATATCAATAACGCCGAAAAGGCTGCAGCGAACCTGAATCGAATCCCGACTCCGGCATGTCAGATGAATCCACGACCACATCACGTAATTTTACAATAAAATTGTGCCTGAAATACAAAAAATAGTACTTCTATATATTAATGTGCAACATACCGCAATGCCAGTTGTAGAATCTACATTGTACAACACCAATAACGCATCTTATCACTGTACAGCTTATAAAATGCGATATTGTGCAAGGATGCTAGTGATTCAACATAACTATAGCATAATATGTAGTGATGTAGTTTATGAATGTGAATATACAAATGCAATACAGAACTCATACCATTAATCAGTTGAGCACAGTACTGGTAATAAATTACTTGACCTACATACACAACGTGCAATCAGTAAGTTGCACTCATGTCAGTAATAGTGTAATTATTGCAATGTTCCAGTGGTTTGTTAATGACCACTTCAGGTTGCGGTGCCGTCGCCCCGCCAAATCTCCGCGCCAGAATCGCCGAAAACTCGTCAGTCAACGCCAATTGGCTGGGACCTGTTTTTGAGTCGATCGAGAACACACACACTCGCTGTAGCCACCGTTATTAGATTACGCGTGCTGTGCACGTCGCTCCGATCCTGTATTTTCTAACATGTATTATCCATCCTTATTGCTATTAAATTGTTATTGTTTATAAAGATATTAACTCCAATCAATATCACGATGGAATTCTACTCCCAAAATAAGCAATCACAGCAGTGGCGACGCCAGATATAAAGAACACGCGCAACCTAATTCTCGAGGTAAGTGTTATGGATTTTATCTCCTAGGGTTTGGTTCACTAAGTATTTTAGAGTACGAATAGCTATTTCCTTTATTTAACAAATTTGGTTTTAGAATAAAAGCGATTTATTTACTAGTGTATCGAATGTAACATGCCCAATCAAGAGGATAACACAGTTAACCCTAATCGTAGTAACGAAAGCCACGTGGCGCGAGTTGCTCTCAAATTACCACCCTTTTGGAAAAACAACATTAAATTATGGTTCGTACAGGCAGAATCCAATTTCGAATTAAGTGGTATAACAAATGATAACACGAAGTATAATAACATTGTCGCCGCGATCGATCCTGAAACTCTAACAAATGTTTCCGATGTTTTGCTTAATCCTCCTGCTACCGATAGATATAACGTACTTAAAGATAGATTAATTCAGGAACTTTCCGCCTCTAAGAACAGACAAATAAGAAAACTTCTCTCGGAATTACAGCTAGGAGGTGATAAACCTTCGCACTTGCTACGGAAAATGAGGAAATTAGCTGGCCAGTCTCTTAATGACGATTTCCTTAAGAATCTTTGCCTTCAAAGACTGCCATCCGAAACTCAAACTATATTATCTGTAAGCTCAGAAAGTTTAGAGACATTAGCCAAGTTAGCGGACAAAATTTCCGAAGTTCGTTCTGACCCGCTAGTTCCTGGCGTGTACGCGGCATCGGCTTCTGCAAATGCAGCAAACTACGTTAACAACTCACGAGATTCCGTTAATTCTGTCTCCGATGACATTAACGATTTAAGATCGCAAATTGTAGCACTAAGTAAACAATTGGAAAGGCTTGGTAGGAGTCGTACGAGGGAGAACTTTCAGCGCCGAGATAGTCGATCTTTTACCCGCCGTTACCTTTCGCGTGGGCGATCACACAGCCGACCCAACGCTAATGGATTGTGTTTTTATCATGGCAAATTTGGCTCCGAGGCTCGAAAATGCCGAGCGCCTCGTTCCTTGAACGAAAGCTCAGTTTCGGAAAACTAAATTCAGCTGTCGATGCTTCGGTATCGGCGACGAATAATTCGACAGCTCCCCATTCCAGTCGCCTTTATGTTTTTGATAAAAAATCACATTTCAAATTTTTAATTGATTCTGGATCAGATGTTTCTTGCATACCTGCACCTAAAAATGTTAAAAATTTAAATCCAGATAAATTGCAATTATTTGCTGCCAATGGGGATTCCAGAATTTTTACCTATGGGCACAAACTACTAAATGTTGATATGGGTCTAAGGAGAGATTTTACTTGGAAATTTCTTATAGCCACAGTGCCAATTCCTATAATTGGTGCTGATTTTCTGAAACATTTAGGCCTCTTAATTGATTTAAACAGGCGTAGATTAATTGATGGTATTACGAAACTTTCTTGTAAAGGTATTTCGGCAAATTTCAAATGATTTTTCAGTTAAACTGATTTCTGGTGATTCTTGTTACCATAAATTATTGGCAGAATTTCCCGACTTGACAAAACTTTCTCACAAAATAAGAGAAATACGTCATAATACCATTCATTACATAGACACAACGGGACTTCCTGTGCATAGTAAGCCTAGGCGTTTATGTCCTAAATGGCACGAAGAAGTTAAAAAAGAATTTCAATTTATGATAGATCAGGGCATTTGCCGTCCTTCCAAATCGCCATGGTCTTCTCCACTTCACGTGGTTACGAAAAGTTCTGGAAGTATTCGCAGAGTTGGTGATTATCGAAAATTAAATTCGATCACCACACCTGACCGTTATCCAATACCCCACATCCAAGATTTTTCATATGCCTTATTTGGTAAAAACATATTTTCCAAAATCGATATTGTGCGAGCATATTTTCACAATCCCGTTCATCCAGATCACATTCAAAAAACAGCAGTCTGTACCCCCTTTGGTCTTCCCATTCTTAAATTTTGGCCGTTGTGGAGCCGCACAGACTTTCCAAAGGTTTATGAATGAAATTTTAGGCGATTTACCCTTTTGTTATGTGTACCTTGACGATATTTTGGTTTTTAGTGAAACAGAGCAAGAACATAAACTTCATTTACGTGATATGTTTCAAAAGCTTAATGACTACGGTTTGACAATTAATACCTCTAAATGCGTTTTTGGCGTAAATGAATTGTCATTTTTAGGGCATCTTATTTCTAAAGAGGGTACAAAACCATTACCTGATAAAGTCGAAGCTATATTAAGTTATCCTCGCCCTAGGACTGTTAAAGATTTAAGAAGATTCCTTGGACATATAAATTTTTTTCGCCGATTTTTACCGCGTATTGCTCACAGTCAAAATAATTTGAATAATTACTTAAAAGGTTCGAAACGTAACGATAAAAGTGAAATTAAATGGACAGATGAAACCATCGAACAATTCGAAAATTGTAAGACTCTGTTATCAAATGCTACCCTTTTAGCACAACCTAAACCCGACGCCAAATTAATATTACAAGTGGACGCGTCCGACTTCGCAATTGGAGGAGCATTGTTTCAAAGTATAGATAACGATCTACAACCTCTAGCATTCTTTTCTAGAAAATTAACTCAATCAGAAAAAAAAACTACAGCGCGTACGATAGAGAATTGCTTGCAGCTTATTCCTCTATTAAGCACTTTCGATATATGCTTGAAGCTAGGGAGTTTATTTTGTTTACCGATCACCAGCCTCTTACTTCTGCTTTTAATCAGAGCTCAGATAAGTGCTCACCGCAGTTAGACTTTATTTCACAATTTACAACCAATATTGAACATATCAAAGGTTCAGATAATGTAACTGCAGATACTTTATCACGAATAAATGCAGTAGCAATGCCTAATCCAGTAAATTATGATGAAATTGCAGAAAGTCAGAAAAATGATCCTGAGTTAAACAATTTGCTTAATAACCCACAAAATTTGCAATTAAAACAAATAACCCTTCCAAACTCTAATGTTCTTTTATATTGTGATATATCACTAAAAATATCAGGCCCTATATCCCAAAACAATACCGTAAACAAGTTTTTGATACCTTACATAATATATCCCATCCCGGAGTTAAAGGTAGTAACAGGTTAGTAGGATCCCGCTTTGTTTGTCCCATGCTCCATAAAGATTGTGCAAACTGGAGTAAACAATGCATCGCATGCCAAAAGTCAAAAATAATTAGACATAATAAAGCCCCTGTAACTTCATTTCCGAACCAAACCAGGAGATTTCACCATATACATCTTGACTTCATTGGACCTCTTCCACCATCAAGAGGATTTTACTATTGCCTGACGATGATGGATAGATATACTCGCTGGCCAGAAGCAGTTCCCATCTCCGACATCAGCGCAGAGACTGTCGCCCAAGCTTTCTACAGCAATTGGATTTCTCGGATGGATTGTATCCATCTCGCATCACAACAGACCAGGGACGCCAATTCGAGAGTCGACTTTTTAGATCACTGTCACAGCTGCTCGGCATCAAGAGGAGCCGTTCTTCGCCATACCACCCCCAGAGTAATGGGCTCATAGAGCAGCTGCTCCGAGCCCTCAAGGCAGCTCTGAAAGCTCACAGCAACGAGCACTGGTCAGATGCCTTACCCACTGTGATATAATCGATTGTAAATCGATATCAATGTAATCGATCTTATGTCAAAAGTATTAAGTATTGGGGGTTGGCAACATTTATTTGTGTTCGTGAATGTAGCGTGCTGGTTGTGTTCCCGTATTAAAGATAGTTTGAATGTCTTCTGGTATATCGTAATATCCACAACAATACATGGTGGCAGCTTGAATACACGCCTTCAAAATGTATCAGATTCCAGCGCCCGAACAATTTTCCTTTCGGCCGGATGATTGGAATAAGTGGATAGATCGATTCGAACGATTTCGATCGGCGTCAGGTTTGAAAACAAAAAGACAAAGAAGAACAGGTAAACTCTTTAATATATCTTACGGGTGCGCAATCTGACGATATCTTAGCGTCATTCAATATGACAGAAGCAGAGAAAAAGGATTTTGACTTAGTTAAAACAAAATTTGAACAGCACTTTGTTCCAACACGTAATGTTATTTACGAACGTTATAAGTTCCATACCAGAACACAAAAAGAGGGCGAATCAGTTGAGCATTTTATTACTGCATTATATTCGCTAGCTCAAACGTGTGAATTTCCTGCTTCGTTTCACGATGAGATGATTCGTGATAGAATAGTTTGTGGTCTTAGAGATAAAAAAGTGTCGAAAAATTTGCAACTTGACACTAAACTCACATTGGAAAAAGGCGTTACGCAATCTCGCCAGGCTGTAATAATCAAAAGCCAACAAAGCGTTATAGTAAACGATACTTCGTCATTTAAAGTTGCTAATCGAATAGCCGTAACGCCGAAAAATCAGACGTTCAAACATAAACAAACCAATGATAAATTTCGTTCTGTACCTAAATTTAATAATCATTCCCAGTCAATAGTGTCCAATAACAAAGAAGCTTGTTTTTGGTGTGGGAAAAATGAGAAACATACTAAACAAGAGTGTCCAGCGCGTAAAGCGATCTGTAATAGATGTAAAAAAACCGGGCACTATGCCAAAGTTTGCAAATCGGAACTTCAGATTAATCAAGTTGAGGGAACAAAACCATCTGCATTTTTGGGTTATGTTTCGAATGCGATTTACAAAAATAAGAAGTTATTCGATCGATGGACTACCCAGGTTGTAATACATGATACTTCCATAGATTTTAAGATTGATTCAGGAGCTGAAGTAACGGTCATTCCGAAAGACACTTATGAGGCAAAACAAACATATTAAGTTATTTAATTCCAAGAAAGTAATCTGCGGTCCTGACGGGGGGAATCTTGACCTTGCTGGTGTTCTCCGTGTGGATCTGAAGAACAAAGATTTAATCTTTAAAGATGAAGTGTATGTTGTTAGTGGCTTACAACATTCTTTACTAAGCTGCACGGCTAGTGAACATTTAAACCTTATTCAGCGAATTTTTAAAGTGAATTCCCCGAATTAAACCCTGTAGATGAATTTCCAAAATTATTCAGTGGTCTCGGAAAAGTAGAAAAGCCTTACAAAATTAAATTAAAAGAAAACGCAAAACCTTATGCTATATCTGTTCCGCCAAGAGTTCCTCTGGCTTTAAGAAGTAAATTGCAAAAGTTATTAGAACAAATGACCAAAGAGGGTATAATTGAAGCAGTTGATGAACCTACGGAATGGTGTGCTCCTATGGTAATAGTTCCTAAGAAGTCTGGTGACATTAGAATTTGCGTAGACCTTTCAGTTTTAAATGATAACATACAAAGAGAATATTTTCCTATGGCTTCAGTCGATTATACGTTGAGTCAGTTTAGTGAAGCTAAAGTGTTCAGCGTTATTGACGCTAATGCGGGGTTTTGGCAAATTAGCCTTGATGAAGAATCAACAAATTTAACAACTTTCATTTCGCCTTTTGGGAGGTATAAATTTAAAAGGTTACCCTTTGGCATAAAATCTGCACCAGAAGTATTCCAGAAAAGAATTAGGGAAACGGTTCCAGATGGTCCAGGAATTGTCGGACTGATGGATGACTTTGTGATATTCGGGGCAACGGAAGAAGAATATGATAAACGGTTAAGAGAAGTGTTAAATAAACTCCAAGCTGCAGGTTGGACTCTTAATGTCGAGAAATGCCAATTTAAAGTTAAGGAGGTGAGATTTCTCGGACATGTGATTTCAAGCGAAGGAATTAAACCGGATCCGAAGAAAACAGAAGCTATAGCAAATCTTCCCAGACCTAACTCGGTGAAAGAGTTAAGAAGATTTTTTGGCATGAGCGGGTTTCTAAGTAAATTCATCCCTAAAATGGCCGATATAGCAAATCCTCTATATGAATTGTTGAAAACTGATGTTGAATGAATGTGGGGGCCAGCCCAAGAGGTTTCTTTTCAGAAAATTAAAGACGAACTTTGCCACACTCCCGGGTTATCAATGTTTGATTTAAAAAAAGAGATTTATATTTCGTGTGACGCATCATCATATGGTCTTGGGGCAGTTTTATATCACATGGAGAAAAGTTGTATTTCACCAATTTGTTATGCATCTAGAACGTTATCAAATGCAGAAAAACGATATGCACAGATCGAGAAGGAAGCTTTAGCCATAATATGGTCTTGTGACAGATTCAGAGACTATATAGTAGGTAAACAAGTACACATTCAAACGGATCATAAGCCTTTAGTGCCGATATTCATGTCAAAACCTTTAGACATGTTAACTCCTCGTTTACAAAGGATAAAACTCAGGATGATGAGATATGACTTCACAATTTCTTACAAACCAGGCAAAGAGCTTTTAATTGCCGATGCTTTGTCTCGGTGTCCTACATCTGAAAATGAAGATGAAGAATTGTCAGAAGAAATTGCCGCGTATGTCCAAAACATCATCGATACATTTCCAGCATCTGATGAAAGACTAGCAGAAATATTACAGTTACAAAATGAAGATCCCGTTCGTAAAACTTTGATAAAATACTGCCAAGACGGATGGCCACCTAAAAATGAAATTTCGGTTGAGATTCAACGATTTTGGGGACATAGACATTCTCTATCACTGCAAAATCAAATTCTGTTCAAAGACGCAAGAATTGCGATTCCTGAAGAGCTTCAAAAAAAATTTTTAGATAGAATCCATGATGGGCACCAGGGAATAACTAAATGCCGCGCCAGCGCTCAGCAATCTGTTTGGTGGCCAGGTATATCTAAAGAAATTGAAGTTTTAGTCAGAAATTGTGCAAATTGCATACAGTATCAAAGCTATCATAAAGAACCTCTGATTTCAAGCGATTTCCCAGAAAGACCATGGCAAGTAGTTGCAACCGACCTTTTAAAGCTAAAAGGTCACTGGTACGTCATTGTAGCAGACTACTATTCCAGATATTTTGAGGTAGGGAAATTGAATAATCTGTCATCCTTAGAGGGCATCGAACACTTGAAATCAATATTTGCCAGACATGGCATACCCGAAATAGTCCGAAGCGACAATGGGACTCAGTTTTCTCAGGTTATCGATTCAGAATATCGAAAATTTGCAAAGACATACGAATTTGCAATTTTAACATCCAATAAAAGCCATAGTAAAAAATTTCAAGAATCACTTCCTGAAATCTCAAGGAGAGGATCCATACCTGATGATGTTAGCCATAAGATCGACCCCCTTGGAAAACGGGTATAGCCCAGCAGAGTTGCTGATGGGAAGGAAGTTGCGAACTCCCATACCCGCAACAAGTCAAATGTTGTGCCCTAATCTGGCTAATTTCCAATCCTTAAAGAAAAAGGAAATAGAACTAAGGGATAGAAAAAAACGAAACTTTAAACAACCACCACGGGGCCAGAAAGCTTCAGCCACTGGAAGTAGGCCAACCGGTTTGGGTGAAAGACTTAAGATCATATGGAAAGGTAAAAAGCTTGCATACAACCCCTCGATCGTACATCATCGAATCATTAAGAGGTGTTTTTCCCGCAGAAATAGAATTCATCTACATCCTGCATCCCTTCCTCTGAATTTCAGCTGGGATGAATCGGAGATAAATCCAGCATTGCCTAACGACCTGCCAGAAAATGTGCCGCCAACTAAGGACAATGTTGTGATGTCAGAAAAAGTGCCTGATCCAGTTGCGGATACAGTTAGGGATGTCCCTACACCTGTTCCCGAACTTAAGATAAACAAAACTCGCAGCGGTAGAATCATTAAAATTCCAAAGAGACTTTTGGACTAAAGACTTATAGGGGGAGATGTGATATAATCGATTGTAAATCGATATCAACGTAATCGATCTTATGTTAAAAGTATTAAGTATTGGCGGTTGGCAACATTGATTTGCGTTCGTGAATGTAGCGTGCTGGTTGTGTTCTTGTATTAAAGATAGTTTGAATGTCTTCTGGTATATCGTAATATCCACAACAATACACCCACCATCCTCCTGGGTTTCCGGACAGTTTTTAAAGAAGATCTCCAGTCTTCGACAGCAGGGCTGGTGTATGGAACAACTCTTCGACTTCCCGGAGAAATTTTCATTCCCACACCAGTGGAAGAATCACCTGTACAGCTGGTAGAACAGCTCAAACAACATTTCGAAATCATCAGACCAACATGACAAACTTGTCATGGTCGCAAATCGATTTTCGTTCACCAAGCACTAAAGGACTTTTCGCACGTATTTGTGCGGCATGATGCTGTACGTAGGCCTCTACACCCATACGACGGCCCCTTCAAAGTGCTACTCCGAAAGGATAAGACATTCGACGTGGACATCAACGGGCGAAAATCTACCATATCAATTGACCACCTGAAACCTGCATTTTTCGAAAGTTGTCACGACAAAGCAAGACTTAAGAATTCTGAGACAACAAATTCTGACACAGTTCAACCTACAGGGACTGTTACGAGAACTGGGAGAACTGTTAGATTCCCTCAACGGTACTTGTAATCACAGCAAGTAGGATTCTGCGGGGGGAGTGTGCGGTGCCGTCGCCCCGCCAAATCTCCGCGCCAGAATCGCCAAAAACTCGTCAGTCAACGCCAATTGGCTGCGACCTGTTTTTCAGTCGATCGAGAACACACACACTCGCTGTAGCCACCGTTAGATGACGCGTGCTGTGCACGTCGCTCCGATCCTGTATTTTCTAACATGTATTATCCATCCTTATTGCTATTAAATTGTTATTGTTTATAAAGATATTAACTCCAATCAATATCACGATGGAATTCTACTCCCAAAATAAGCAATCACAGCAAGGTCACATAAATATTCGAGTTTATTTGCTATTCTCAAGAATATGCCTCAAACTCTCGTCTAATATGACAGATTGCACAGATAGTACAACAGATTTTAATATAGAAAGAAGGAAATTCGCCCAGGGGGAAAGTTGGTATCGAACCGACGTCTCTTCATTGCGTGCAGGCAGGTACCGGAACCAGTCGATTAGACCGCTCAGCCACTGAGGCCTCCAATGTTCCAGTGGTATAATTGACTACTGTTTAATATGCCAGAAGAACGCATGAAACGCTTCTTACGTCACACAAAAATCAATGTTGTAAATAAATTTATCACCGATTGATTTAGACGTTATCAGTTTTTTTTTTTTTTTTGGAAATATTTGTTACGGGAAAAGTCGTTAGTCGCGGTTACGTGCACTTCTACGTGAGCAGCATATCAGTTGCTCGGAGACTCTCCAGCGCCCTCTGTGTAGTTTCACTATAAAATATAAGAGGTTACCCGAAGCACTACCTTTTCTAGGCTTTATATTTGAACTACTAAGTCTACAAGGGCTATGCTTTAAAAAAGACAAAAACAAAAAAAAGTTTTTTCTTTGTTTTGCTTTTGAGCGGTATTTGACAGTGAAAAGAAAAGTTCAATTATGTAACAATCGTCAACGCGGCCCACGGGTTTCGTTCTAACCCCTTAACGGTCGGGTCATTTTCAAGAAAACGGTCATAAAATGCCTATTTTTTTAGCCCTGAAAATTATGTAAAAATATGCGTATGTACAATATATATATATATTCATTTTTAATTTTTTATTTAATTTTTGTTTTTATTTTGAAATTTTAAACACTCCAGCCCGAACATATCACGAGAGCGAGAAATAGAAGGCGAAACCTCAGCCTCGCGTTCCCATGAACGTGAACGTGACGGGCTGAGGTTAAGGGGGTTAATGACTTGATAAAAGTACTTCCAAAAGTTGATAAGCTTTGATAGAAATACTAAACACGTGATAGAACAGGCCCCCCCCCCCTCCAAAAAAAAAACCTCCTTTTTTTAGCAATTGCACGTTGATTCGGCCGTGAAATAGATATTTCTTAGAATTATTTAATAATCAAATAAAGATAATAATAATAAAAAAAAGACGCGAATATTAATTTTTATGAAGCGCCCCTTATGTGCCATTAAGTGTATGGGGGCCGAACATAACAATAGTTCAATACCACTGCTCTAGTCTGTCTCTGGAGACGAATTGGTGAAGCACCTCCGCACAGGGCCTTATTCACCATTAGGCCCGTGGGTCCGGGCCTAGGGCCCTCACTTTGAGGGGGCCCTAGGTTATTGGCTATTATTATTTTTTTGTAATTTAAAATTTTTTAGAAAAATATTTAAAAATGAGCATCTTTCAAAAACACACTGTTAGTGTTCTGTTGCTTCACAGAAAATGTATATTATTAAATTATTTTGAAACCACAAGGAATTTTCACTTTGGGGGCCCCCAAATTTTGGTCTGACAATTTGAAATTTGAAAAACAAAATCGATTTTGCCCTTTGGGGGCCCCCAGATTGTATTCAAACAGTTTGTAATTTAAAAACACAATCATTTTGCACGTTTAGGGCTCCCAAATGTTAGTCTGACTCTTTGACATTTGAAAAACAAATTAGTTTTCGCGCTTTGGGGGCCCGGAATTTTTAAGTGACCGGCAAGTTTTACAAACACATACTGAATGTTATGTTTAAAAAATTTTTGTTGCGTGAGGGGCCCCGAAACATGAGTTGTGCCTACAGTGATTCAAAATGTAAATCGGGCCCTGCCTCCGCATGAAACATTCAGAAGATTGTTTTCAGATATTAGTGCATGGCTTTTCAGGGGTAAAATGTGGTCAATAGGAGTTTTTTTTTTTGCTTTTAACTATTATATTTTGCATTTTCAACCTAATATTCGCTGTGCATTTTGGCTTTATTTAATCGGGTCTGTTTCCCTCGCCTCGATCTAGCAGGCACTTGTTGCGCTGAAAGAGCAATAGTTAATATGAATTCTACCGAGAAGCTAAGTTATTTTAAGCAGTATGTAACACAACAGTAAGCTAAAAGTGTTGTTTGAAACTGAGAATGTTGAAGGATATGGAGTATAATATGGGTATTATATACATTTATAATGTGTTTAATCTAAAAGGCTCAATATGTACAATACCGAAGATTCAGTATTCAGCGCTTCCGTGAAACTGCGTTTCGTGTTACCACTAGTATATACAGTTAAGCAGGGTATCTTTGATTCACGTTATATCATTAAGTACATTTAACTTTTAAAAAAAAAGAAACTGGAAGGTCCAGTGCTGCAGTCAGCTAAATAGGTCACAGAATAAATTGTCTACTCTTAATTTTTAAATTAAGTCGAATATACTAAAAAGTATGACATGGTTCAAGTTAACCCCCATCTCCCAGGTTCAAAGTTATCCTGAATGACCGTATACATGAAATATGTAACGACCTTTACATTAGAAAAACAATATGACATAAAAATAGCTTTTTCAGAACTTTCAATTGAGCAATCATTACGGATAAGACACAAAATTGGAAGTTATAAAAGATCTGTTATAATAGCAACACATGGCATAGCTAGAAACTCCTTCAAAAATCTTTGAAAACAAAGCAATATTTAATAAATAAAAATATATTTCATGTATCTATCACATCAAATGTTTAGATTATTCAAAATTCCTTAAGGAATTTTTGAAAGGTTATGAAAGCACATATTTCTGTTTTAAATTTTTGCAGTGAAATGTATTAAGTTAATTATTAAAATGCATGTATTAAAAAGCTATGGTTTTTAAGTTCAAAGTTTTTTTTTTTGGCTTTAATGTTTGTTAAGAAAATGAATCTATATAAAAAAAACGAAGTAAATCAATTTTTTAAAACTAAGGATATTAAGTTAGACTAATTTTTTAATATATATCCCTATTCCTTTTTTTCCTTTAATAAAGAAAAGAAATTTCGCGAAAAAAACATTTTCATCAAATGTTAAATAAATAAACTTTCCATCCAAATATTTCCACGTAAAGCAATAAGCTATGTAAATATTTTAAATATTTCGTGAATTACAAGGCCAGTATTAAATTTATGCAGAATTCTGTGCAGCAGTTGGTTACATTATTCGCGAATCCACTCCATTTTTTCTCGAAATATTTCCTTCATCTTCAATAATAGTTGATTCCCTCAAGGTTTTATACAGAAGTACGTCACTTATATCTTTATATGTATCAAGTTATTTCTCTTTCTGTGAGTATATATACAAATTGAATGTGAGTATATATACAAATTCATTTTACCATGACACTTAAAAAAATCGGTAAATTTACCGACTTTTGCTTCGTGATTGCGGTTTTTAATAACTTTTTATAAATAAATATTTCCAGATTCTTGAAGATAGCGAGTCAGTATATGAAATTTTTACTTCCTTATTTATTTATATTTTATTCCGATCTTAGGGCTCTACCACGAAGGGTTCGGAAAGTCATTCACTCTCGGAATTGAAGCGCTCACGTGACTCATGACGTCATCTTTCCGAAACCTGGCTTACCAAGAGGCCATCGGAATCGGTCTGCCTCCGGTAACTTGCTCCCGGAATCGACTGACCACTCTCGGAATACAGGGCTCACGTGACACATGAAGCGCTGCCTCCGGTAATTGCTCCCGGAATCGACTGAAAGTTACCGCTTCGGAAAGAGGTCCCTGTATTTCAGTTCCGAGACGGAAATGTCAGATTTAGGTATGTGCGATGAAGGAGAGAGCCGAATTTTGGGAAGAATTACCAGTTTTTATAAATTAACATGACCGATCCTAAATTCCTGTGAATAATACATAAATGAAAAGCTCATTGAAGAATTAAAAGCCCGTACATTTGGAGCCTCTAGCATAGTTAAGAAATACATTTGAAAAAAAAAAAAGTTAAAAAATCTTTGCTGAAAATAATTTTATTTTTCAAACATTGGTTTTATTATAGATTTGTTCAACATATTTTCATATAGTTTTCCATTGATTATGCTATTCATCTAATTTTTTATGCATAACTTTAATAAATTGGCCGTTTTTAGCCTACTTTCCCGTAAAAGTAAAAAAAAAATAATAATAAAGCATGAAAGAAGGCTTAATGGTATCGTGAAAATATCGTTAGAAATCAAGAAAAGTCAAAAATAAGTTAAGTAATTAAATAAAGATTGAAAAATAAAAAATTTGAAAGTAGGGTTTTGAGATGGGGAAAAAGTGTGTCGGTCGGTCTGTCGGTCTGTCTGTCTGTCTGTCTGTCGGTCTGTCCCCCCCTAATAACTTTTGAACGAATTGTCCGATTGGAAAAATTCTTTTTGCATTCGAAAGATCTCAGCGAGGACATCTCATTTCTATATTTTACTTGATTTGAACAATTTTTTGTTCAATTTTGAACAGTTCAAAAAAATTTAACATTAGCGCCTATGGGTGAAAATGAAGCAAATTATGTAAACTCTGGGTACAAGATATAAGTTCCCATGAACAAGCTCACTGGAAGAAGTTCTTGGCGGGAAATATTGATTTGAACAATTTTTGTTCATTTTTGAACAGTTCAAAAAAATTAACATACCGCCTACGGGGAAATTTCAATCCTATATAATTTCTGATCTAACAGACCGATTTGCTTGGAACAAACTTTATCGGAAAGCTCTTATGACGTAGAACATGTACAAATAGAAAGTTCATCCAGAACTAACGAGCCTATTTTCCTATAAAATTTTTTGATCGGGATTTTCAAGAATATTTTTTAATTAATGAATGATTAAATGAATAAGCAAAAGAATGAATGAATAGATGAGTGAATAAATACATGAATGACTTAATAAATTATGATTGAATGAATATGCATTAACCGTTGAAAAAGGTATATTTGAAGCAATTAAGAACTAAAGCTAAACGAGAAAGACAGAGAGAGAGAGAGATAGCTAGATTATAAATTTGAATTCGGTGTATACGGGAAAGTAGGCTCGTATAGTTCTAGACGGAACTTCTTGTTTAAATTTTTTTTATTGTTTAACGTATATTTAAACTATCTCTGTTATTTTACTTTATATCTTCAATTTGGAAAAAAATCTAGTCGTTGATATGAAAAATAAGGAATAATATACGAGTATATATCGGATTTCATTCATTTCTTCTTATTAATTTACTTATTTTTTGTTTTGATCTAAATTTGTTTGTTTTTTGTTCCATTTGTTATATAGTGTTTTATTTTAATTTGCAGCTATTTTTAAATATTTTACCTTTTAAATTTGCTAATTTATGTATACTAAAGTATTATTTTTTATTTATGTACCAACGTCCCGAAACTTCTAGTAGTTCTTTTAACATCTTCTAATAAATTTTCTAGTTGTGGATCGGTTCCCCATTTCGATACTTCAAGATGCTTTTATAGTATATATATCCTGGTATAGTGATTGTGATTATGTATGCACTAAAGGTTTTCTTAAATTACATAGAGATATTCTAACTGTCATGTCTCAGCAAAAAAAAAAAAAAAGAAAGAAAGACAGAAGAGCAAACATTTTGTACTACTTAAAATTCATTCGCTATAAGTGCATAAATCTATTGAGCAGTTCAAAACAAAAAAGAAGAAAAAAATTGAGAACCCTTCCCCAATTTTTCTTTCCTAAATATTAAGTCACTAGTTTACCATCATCATAAAAAAAAAAAATTAATAAATTAAAAAGCCAAACTTTGAATCCAGGGTTGGGGTTTTGGACGCAAAACCAGTTTCGGACGGGACATGTGGTTTTTACCGTCCAAAACTATCCGAAAGTGTCTTGAACTGTCCTAAAGCTAAAGGGGTCTAATCGAATCGATTTATATTTAATGCAATATTAGCAATGAATAAATATAAATATTAATTAGTTGTAATTAATAAATATTTGATAATATTTATTCTTGAAATGTTAATTTGAAAAAAAAAAAAAAACTATTTTGCTTGAAAAAGTAAAAAATTGCTATTATCTCTGTTACATAAAAGCTTCCTTATAAAAGAGTTGGTAGTGAAGTGAAAAGGAAGTACCAATGTAACTAATTTCATTTCCATTTATGACTCATAATTTCTATTCAATGTTAGTAAATATTTAGAATGGGCTGTGGTAGCCTAGTGGTTAGGATGTCGGACTTCTAACTGGAAGATTTGGGGTTCGATACCCGACCCATTGAAAACCCACTATGTACACTTGGGGATACGTGCATGTAAAATCCGTGGACCCTGAAGTCCCGAAGCGGTTCCGAGAGTACCCGGAAGGTGGAGAATTTCCCTTCCCTTCACTCTTAGGTCAAAAACGGAAGGTGGCACATTTGTGGTGGCGCCATCTGGTGTCATTCAAATACATATAATGAGCCAAGTAGTACTTCCAGCCTTGTGGTGCTTATCTAAACGGAAGGCCATAAGTAGGCAGTAAGTCGATAAGTGGGCCGTGGTAGCCTAGTGGTTAGCACGTCGGACTTCCACCTGGAAGTTCGCGCGTTCGATACCCACTGAAGATCACCATGCATACTTGGGGATATGTAAAATCCGTAGACCCCACTACCTCTCCCCGTGCGTAAGCAAACCTAAGGCCTCGGCTAACAGGTGGAGAAAAGTAAGTCAATAAGCAGGGAGTCATTAACTTATAAGCAGCCACTAACACATTAGAAAGATACCCCAAAATTAAGAAATTTGTGCTGTTCATGTTCTGGATTTGCATTTACCAAACACAGCAAAATAAAATAATAATAACACATTTGTTTACAATGATGCTTTCTTTATGTTTATTTGCATGGTACAAAAAAACAAAATGAATTTTTTTGAAGAATAAATTTTTTTTGAGTTTAAAGAGTTTTTCCTTGATGAAAATTTCAGATAAAAATGAAATTTTATCAAAATGCTCTATAAGGAAGTAATATTATTTTACAAGGCAAATAAGTTCATACATTACAATTCTTACGTTTTTTTTCAGATAATGTATTTTAGCAAAAAATAATTTTTGATCCACAAAGTTTGCATTGTCCTTTTATTGGAGTATTTCAAAAACCCAAACTTTAATTCATATGAGACATGATTATAATTTGAATAAGTAGCAAAGTCATCGAATATTTATATACATAATATATATATATTATAGTATATGTGTGTGTGTGTACGCTTCTATTATATGCTTGCTGTCATTATTTAAAACTTTACCAACATGGTTGCATTTAGTAAACAATTATACAGTTTAACTAAATTATTTTACGTTGCGATCAACATTTGTTTTCACCATATGAGAAATGTAACAACACGAGTACAATTAATGCAAAGCGATCACGCAAGTGATTTTTCCAGGGGGGGGGGGGCGCGTAAAGGGTAAATATTCGATTCATATTACAGGCAAGAAACAGCAAAATACATAAGCACATAGTAAACGAGAGTAAATCATGCATCTAGTTCAGTGCTTTGTAATTCCAAATAATGGAGATTTGTTTTGTTCTTTACATGAATTTTTCAATTCGAAAAAAATACATAAATAATAATAATTTGATCTCATCATTAGAGTGTTAATTTTTTTTCACTGATATACATATTGTAAATATATCTGAAAGTCATAGTTTTAAAAGTTCTATATAAATTTTACATAAAAAAAGTTATCAAAATCCTCAATATTTAAGTGCTAAATAAAAACATTTGCAGCTTTCGGCTAAACTTTACTTCACGGTAACGCATGATTTATCGCCAAATCTGGAAGCAATTTTTTAAAGAAAATTTTGTAAAGAATCCGTTTTGCAGCATTGAAACAGAAAGGCGTTTTATATGTTTATTCATCAAAAAAGGAACGTTTACCATTCCCTAAAGTTCAAATACATATATAATGATTTTTAGCTAATAGAATATTTATTCGATAACATATTAAAAAGTTAAAACACGGTTCCCGAACGTTTAGAGGATTTTGATGACATTAAACCAAAGTCGTTCTGCTGTTAGCAGAACGATTGTTAGCTGTTCTGTTAGTAACATAACGCAAAGTAATGATAATTTATTAAAAAAATATTCATTAAAATACCAACAAAGAAATAATTTTTTGTTACTTGCACCTTCATACCACTTCTTATGGCGTTTAATCCTTCCAGCTTTCTTTAAACATATTGCAAAACGCATCGAAATCTGCTGTAAACAACAATGGCGGACGAAAGCAAGGGTTGCCGTAATATATAAGCAAACTTGAAATCGTTCTGTGATTGGCTGAAAAGATATCGCTCCCGGAAACTCGAAGCCAGCTGTCAATCACATTTCCGAGACTGAGTTAACGGTTTTTCGGTACCGGAATAGCAAAGTTCCGAGGCCGGAAAGTTACCGATTCGGAACTTTTCCGAACCCTTCGTGGTAGAGCCCTTAATGAAAATATTGCTATAAAGACATTTTATTGGGTAAATCAATTAGCAAAATAATACATATATATTACAAACCCTTTAACTTATTATCTAGAGACTCAATCGCACTAGATTTTATGTATTAAATCCCCCCCTCCCCCCCCCAAAAAAAAAAACAAAAACAAAAAAACTAAAAATTCTTTGAGTTTGCAAAATCGAATTAAATGAAGATTTAAAATTATTGCATGAAATTATTAATTCTTTTAATTTTATTAGAATTTACCACTTTCAAATATGCAATTTTCAGCGTTCAGTTTCATTTAGTTCTTTTCAGTATTAATCTGAAAAGAGAAATTTCTATATAAATGCAAATTTAATGATTCAAAAACAGCGTGAAATTTACGGATTGAAACTAAAATCTTTTATTAATCAAACAAATTTTGAAACATAACTGAAATGCCTAAACTTATGTTAATAGCATCATTTATTTTAAGTACATTAAAAGCTTTAGGTCCAGGGAATTATAAGTACTTTTTTTTTTAAACTTAACTTTCCTTTAAAACTAGACAAAGAGAAAGGGGGAGAGACGCAATAAAATAAGACAATTTAATGCAAAAAATATCGCTAAAATCAACGAGAAGTAAATAATAACCTATTAATATTTCAATCAATTCTCATTGGTTGAAATAATAGTTTCAATAAATATTGAAAATAAAAAATTTGAAAGTAGGTTTACTAGATGTGTAAATGACTGTCTCTCGGCCTGTTACTCACTGATTACTTTTGATGTGTTTCAATAGTTGAAGTTTACTTTAATATAACGCAAACGAATTAAGATAAGGAATTTCATATAGTTTTTATATTAAAGAGAAACTTCCTTTTAGAAACTTTTTTAAACTCAATATTAAGAGATATTTCTCATGTAAAAATTTTGATAAATATTTCATAAGAAGGAAGTACTTTCAAAAATGTACTTACTTTTGTAAAAAACAGAAGTGTTGCGTTTATTATAATTTCATCTTTTTTCTTAAAAACAAAATGTACAATGTGGCTAAAGGCCTAACATCACATCTTAATAAATTTCTTTTCAAATGCTTGAACAATTTTTTAATTACTTTTCGTAAGTACTTATGAAGTTGAGCTTACAAAGCTGAACTAAATCCAAGACAAGAAACTAAGAGAATCATGTTTTTTGGTGCTTAAATTGCTGATATTTTGCTAACTTTGAGTTTTTATTTTAATTGCATGGTTTAATTAATATAAATACTGGAATATAGCTTTAAGTTCAGCACATGCCTGTAAAATAATTTGAAGCCCTATTTTAAATTAAATTCGGAAATCCTAAATACACCCCAGACACAATTTAAGATTTTAAAAAAAAAAAAAAATAGAACTCTCAAAATAAAAATTTTAATGAAAAAATACGAATGCATAGTTTAAAAGAGCTTGCAGATTTGTTAAACTAAGCCCCAATATGGCGGCTGTAACCCCCTTGATTGACAGCACCCGATGAAGTCGAAAGTGGCACGCAGACAATGGGGGAAAAGACGGCTTTAATTCAACCCACTTGTTTACAAGCCTCAGAGAAAGGTTGCTGGAATCTAGATCGCACCTCACATGGTTTACCGCGCCTTGCGATCTTTCTCGCCAACGGGTGCCGAATGGGAGATGGTTTCATAAGGTGCCATCCGGCAGTGTGGTGTAGTGGTTAGGCACTGGCCCCGTAAGCTCAAGTTCGCAGGATCGAACCTGGCCCGAGTCGGTGGATTTTCAAGATGCAAAAATCGTCAGCGCCCATGTGGTAAAATGATGCGGCATGTTAAAAATCCCTTGAGTATTAGGGTGGGCCGAAAAAACCTTTTTTTCGAAATCGCTATTCTAATAGTGCGGAAAGTGTTCTCTCTGCGTTCAGTAAACACAGTGTAAAATATTTTCTGATTGTATAATATCTTCTGCCCCCGCATCGCACTTGAATTTTGGAAATTTTGGTAAAATTTGCAGTTTTTTTAAGCTGAGTAGAAAACCTAATTATTTTCTAATTTTGCTGGACTAATAGTGCAGGAAAGGTGCCCACTGGGCTCAGCAAGAAAGGTGTAAAATATTTTCCCAAATAAAATAATATCTTTTGTTGCTTCCGCATTACATTTGAGGTTTTGCAATTGTTGAAGAAAATTACTTTTTTTACTGCTTCTTAAGAAAAAAGGGGAAGGGCTTTCCATCCATATTCTATGCTGTCATTTGCTCTGTTCTGGGTCTATCATTCATCGTATTGTGTCACGTGGTGCTGCTGAGTAATTTACAGGGTTTATCAGCAGGTTACCTAAAAAAATACATCATAGTGCTCTTTTTGCAGTTCACCCTACAAAGATAGAATTGTGAGAGTTTTAAAATTAAATTCTTCGTTTTTTTTGCTTTGACTGACTTTTTAATAGACATGGCATGAAAAATCAGTGCTCAGAACAAATTTAAATGCTCAATATATAGAACTTTAAAGATATATAAATACAAATACAAATACAAAAGTGACGACCAGCAACAGGCTCAGGGCCCAGCTAGGCTGGTCCTAGTTAATTTAGCAGTCCCCAATGAACATCAAGAGCTTTCTTAGAAGTTTTTACCCCACTGCAATTAACAGTCGCTTCCGGTAAACTATTCCAACTGCCCACAACCCTATTGAAGTAGTAGTTTTTCCTAATTTCAAGATTAGCCTGAGATTTGAAAAGTTTAAAACAATGACCTCTGGTTCTACTTTCAGGACATAGCTGTAGTCCATCAACATTTCCCGTTTTAATGAATTCAACTGAATCATGTCCCCTCTGACTCTCCTTTGCTCAAGACTATACCTATTGAGCCTTTTAAGCCTAACCTCATAATCTAAGTCTGAAAGACCACTTACCAATCTTGTAGCCCTCCTTTGAACCCTTTCCAATAAGGTAATATCCTTTTTTAGGTACGGAGACCAAAACTGAACAGCATACTCCAAATGAGGTCTTACCAAACTTCTGTATAATGGCAATACAACTTCCCTAGACCTGTTCGAAATAGCCTTATTGATAAACCCAAGCATCCTGTTAGCTTTGTTACTTAGTATGCTACACTGCTGACTGGACTTGAAGTCATGACTAATCAATACTCCTAGATCAACAACTGCTTCTGCTTCCCTAATGACAGAACCTTGTAAATAATAGGTTGCATGTTTATTCCCATGACCAAAATGAAGCACTTGACATTTCCCAATATTAAAAGACATACCCCACTTAATTGCCCACCTAGAAATTTGATTTAAATCCTCTTGAAACTGATTGACTTGTTCCTCCGTGTCCACAATTCCCATTATTTTGACATCATCAGCAAAAATATTGATGTTCCCAGAAATACTCTGAGTAATATCATTAATAAAAATAATAAATAATATTGGCCCTAGAACTGAACCTTGTGGAACCCCACTCAAAACATCAATCCACTGAGAATAATTGCCCTTCACTACTACTCTTTGTTTCCTCCCAGTCAGCCAATTTTTAACCCATATTAAAGTTTTTCCACCAATACCAATATAAGCAAGTTTGCTAAGAAGAGCTTCATGCGGTACTTTATCAAACGCTTTCTGAAAGTCAATGTAAACAACATCTACGCACTTTTTATTATCTAGTGCCATGGTAACCTTGTCATAGAAATGCAACAAATTAGTTGTACAGGACCTACCCTTTCTAAAACCATACTGAAAATCAGTCAACACTCCATTAGCCTCCAAGAAATTCACTATTTTGATTTTTATCAGAGTTTCAAAAATTTTACAAAGAACGGAAGTAAGACTCACAGGCCTATAATTTCCTGCCTTAGTTTTAGACCCTTTCTTGAAGAGCGGCGTTATGTTTGCCAGCTTCCAATCCACTGGCACAGTCCCCGAGTTATATGAAGATATGAAAATAGTCAAGACAACATCCACTAATTCCTCTGCACATTCTACTAAAATTTTTGGATAAACATTATCAGGTCCTGGAGCCTTATTTGCTTTAATCTTTTTCAAATGAAACAACACATCATCCCTAGAAAATACAATCTTTAATTAGATCTTCCTGCAGTCGAAGATATGTTGCGTTACTGCTTCTTTGGGACGTTAAATTTTGCATTCAAAACTGGGAACAGAGAACCGAGCTTCTCGAGCATTGCGAATATCAATGCGACTGGAATGGAGTCTGTAAGAGCAAAAGCAAACACTGCAATTGCCATTGTGAACCGTACTCAGATAATACAAATGATCCGAACCTACCATGGAAGAAAACCAATATATATATTTACAATCGCACACAAGCAATGCCTTACGCAGGAAGTGTAGATTACGGAGAAACGCATTGTTCAACTGATATAGCTAAAGCTGCTGGACAATTACAAACCATCGTCAACGAACCTTTTAATTTCTCTTACTGATCCTAAGTTCAAACAACTTCGTTTGGATCTCAATCATCATATAAACGCGACTTGGCCTCGCTTTCAACCGCTGTGATAGACGAGAAGTTTTTGGAGTCTCGGACCGGGCTGTGGCTGCAATGACTTTAAGTGCGCTTCATGATGTCAGGTTCGTAACTAGCAACAACTTAGATATGATCGTGGATTAAAACAAGCTTCGAATAGAAAAGTCTAAAGTTATAAAGGATTTAAAATTTCAAGATTTAAATGAAACTGAGGCTTTTCTAATGAAAAGGCTGCATTTCGATGGTCGTTAAGATTCTGCATTGAGAGAAGAAGGAGTAGATGCTAAAAAGATACGCAAAAATAAGAACATGACTTTTTTTTTATTGAAGGACCTTTTCTCATTTTACGTTACTCGTTTGAGTCTATCATTTGGTACCGGAAAAAATATTTCCGTGAATAGTTTGATGTATTTTGTAATGTTCACAAGCGATCTGTCTCAATTCGCTCTTCTGGCAAATGTCTGGAACGGTACATCGCTTCCGGAGTAATTCGGTGCTTGGAATTGAAAGTTGGTAAACCTCTGCAGAGGGTTTCCTTCCATTTCATGAACTATGAGGCATTTGTTTGAAACTTTGGATGGGCCACACAAATAGTCCTGGTACCTTATCACGATCGCGCTGGCTGACAATAGCGTACAGAGTTCTAAGACTAAGAAATTCACACAAATTACTGTTTGTAATGGAAATATACTACATTTCAAATTGGGTTAATATAAAATGTACACGCTCGCTGAAATATGGAGCGAAGCATTTGTGGAACACTATTTCTAGACCCAGGTATTTATCTCAAGACCTCAAGAGTGTAGTACCGTTTGCTGAAGGATAAAAAATCAAAGAATTTTGCTGCTCGACATATAAGAAAGATAATAATTCCAAAATCTTTCCATGTGAAGACAGAACTTATGTTTGTCCCGACAAAATTAAATTTCGAAATGATTGACTGGCCATCAGTTAAAATGAGCTCTCCAACAATCCTCCGTGATGCTGTATTTGGATGAAAAGTGCGTGATAAGAAAAATCCAGAATGGGACTTTACGATTTTCCATGTCACACACAAAGGTGATTTCCAAATAATTTTCAGCTCCAAAATTTATTTTTTTACGGAGAAATATAATTATTGGCTTCACATTGGAAAATGATTCTCTCACTTTAAGTTAATTTCATAATCAAGACGTTTTCATTAGATCCACATTTGTTTCCCGCTCAAGTATGTCTGAATTTGACCATAATGTTCCCTTTAGCCACTTTCTATTGATTATGTGAAAATAAAATTTCGGTATTTGCCGATTATAAGATTATGTGACTAAAATATACTTCACTAATATTAAAATACTATATTACATCTCAACTATTACTTAATTATTATGAATTGTACAATTTGAAGCAGTATTAAATAGTATTAGTACTCATCTAGGATTCCTATTTGATTTGTTTCTATAACACATTAAAGAAAAAGAGACTCAATCGCACTAGATTTTATGTATTAAATCCCCCCCCCCCCCCCCCCAAAAAAAAAAACAAAAACAAAAAAACTAAAAATTCTTTGAGTTTGCAAAATCGAATTAAATGAAGATTTAAAATTATTGCATAAAATTATTAATTCTTTTAATTTTATTAAAATTTTACCACTTTCAAATATGAAATTTTTCGGTTCAGTTTCATTTAGTTCTTTTCAGTATTAATCTGAAAAGAGAAATTTCTATATAAATGCAAATTTAATGATTCAAAAACAGCGTGAAATTTACGGATTGAAACTAAAATCTTTTATTAATCAAAAAAATTTTGAAACATAACTGAAATGCCTAAACTTATGTTAATAGCATCATTTATTTTAAGTACATTAAAAGCTTTAGGTCCAGGGAATTATAAGACTTTTTTTTTTAAACTTAATTTTCCCTTTAAAACTAGACAAAGAGAAAGGGGGAGAGACGCAATAAAATAAGACAATTTAATGCAAAAAATATCGCTAAAATCAACGAGAAGTAAATAAAAACCCTATTAATATTTCAATCAATTCTCATTGGTTGAAATAATAGTTTCAATAAATATTGAAAAAAAAAAATTTGAAAGTAGGTTTACTAGATGTGTAAATGACTGTCTCTCGGCCTGTTACTCACTGATTACTTTTGATGTGTTTCAATAGTTGAAGTTTACTTTAATATAACGCAAACGAATTAAGATAAGGAATTTCATATAGTTTTTATATTAAAGAGAAACTTCCTTTTAGAAACTTTTTTAAACTCAATATTAAGAGATATTTCTCATGTAAAAATTTTGATAAATATTTCATAAGAAGGAAGTACTTTAAAAAATGACTTACTTTTGTAAAAAACAGAAGTGTTGCGTTTATTATAATTTCATCTTTTTTCTTAAAAACAAAATGTACAATGTGGCTAAAGGCCTAACATCACATCTTAATAAATTTCTTTTCAAATGCTTGAACAATTTTTTAATTACTTTTCGTAAGTACTTATGAAGTTGAGCTTACAAAGCTGAACTAAATCCAAGACAAGAAACTAAGAGAATCATGTTTTTTGGTGCTTAAATTGCTGATATTTTGCTAACTTTGAGTTTTTATTTTAATTGCATGGCTTAATTAATATAAATACTGGAATATAGCTTTAAGTTCAGCACATGCCCTGTAAAATAATTTGAAGCCCTATTTTAAATTAAATTCGGAAATCCTAAATACACCCCAGACACAATTTAAGATCTTAAAAAAAAAAAAAATAGAACTCTCAAAATAAAAATTTTAATGAAAAAATACGAATGCATAGTTTAAAAGAGCTTGCAGATTTGTTAAACTAAGCCCCAATATGGCGGCTGTAACCCCCTTGATTGACAGCACCCGATGAAGTCGAAAGTGGCACGCAGACAATGGGGGAAAAGACGGCTTTAATTCAACCCACTTGTTTACAAGCCTCAGAGAAAGGTTGCTGGAATCTAGATCGCACCTCACATGGTTTACCGCGCCTTGCGATCTTTCTCGCCAACGGGTGCCGAATGGGAGATGGTTTCATAAGGTGCCATCCGGCAGTGTGGTGTAGTGGTTAGGCACTGGCCCCGTAAGCTCAAGTTCGCAGGATCGAACCTGGCCCGAGTCGGTGGATTTTCAAGATGCAAAAATCGTCAGCGCCCATGTGGTAAAATGATGCGGCATGTTAAAAATCCCTTGAGTATTAGGGTGGGCCAAAAAAACCTTTTTTTTCGAAATCGCTATTCTAATAGTGCGGAAAGTGTTCTCTCTGCGTTCAGTAAACACAGTGTAAAATATTTTCTGATTGTATAATATCTTCTGCCCCCGCATCGCACTTAAATTTTTGGAAATTTTGGTAAAATTTGCAGTTTTTTTAAGCTGAGTAGAAAACCTAATTATTTTCTAATTTTGCTGGACTAATAGTGCAGGAAAGGTGCCCACTGGGCTCAGCAAGAAAGGTGTAAAATATTTTCCCAAAAAAAATAATATCTTTTGTTGCTTCCGCATTACATTTGAGGTTTTGCAATTGTTGAAGAAAATTACTTTTTTTACTGCTTCTTAAGAAAAAAGGGGAAGGGCTTTCCATCCATATTCTATGCTGTCATTTGCTCTGTTCTGGGTCTATCATTCATCGTATTGTGTCACGTGGTGCTGCTGAGTAATTTACAGGGTTTATCAGCAGGTTACCTAAAAAAATACATCATAGTGCTCTTTTTGCAGTTCACCCTACAAAGATAGAATTGTGAGAGTTTTAAAATTAAATTCTTCGTTTTTTTTTTGCTTTGACTGACTTTTTAATAGACATGGCATGAAAAATCAGTGCTCAGAACAAATTTAAATGCTCAATATATAGAACTTTAAAGATATATAAATACAAATACAAATACAAAAGTGACGACCAGCAACAGGCTCAGGGCCCAGCTAGGCTGGTCCTAGTTAATTTAGCAGTCCCCAATGAACATCAAGAGCTTTCTTAGAAGTTTTTACCCCACTGCAATTAACAGTCGCTTCCGGTAAACTATTCCAACTGCCCACAACCCTATTGAAGTAGTAGTTTTTCCTAATTTCAAGATTAGCCTGAGATTTGAAAAGTTTAAAACAATGACCTCTGGTTCTACTTTCAGGACATAGCTGTAGTCCATCAACATTTCCCGTTTTAATGAATTTAAACAACTGAATCATGCCCCTTGATTTTTGCTCAAGATTCCATTATTTTAAACCCCCCATAATCTAAGTTGAAAGACCATTACCAATCTTGTAGCCCTCCTTTGAACCCTTTCCAATAAGGTAATATCCTTTTTTAGGTACGGAGACCAAAACTGAACAGCATACTCCAAATGAGGTCTTACCAAACTTCTGTATAATGGCAATACAACTTCCCTAGACCTGTTCGAAATAGCCTTATTGATAAACCCAAGCATCCTGTTAGCTTTGTTACTTAGTATGCTACACTGCTGACTGGACTTGAAGTCATGACTAATCAATACTCCTAGATCAACAACTGCTTCTGCTTCCCTAATGACAGAACCTTGTAAAAAATAGGTTGCATGTTTATTCCCATGACCAAAATGAAGCACTTGACATTTCCCAATATTAAAAGACATACCCCACTTAATTGCCCACCTAGAAATTTGATTTAAATCCTCTTGAAACTGATTGACTTGTTCCTCCGTGTCCAAAATTTCCCCATTATTTTGACATCATCAGCAAAAATATTGATGTTCCCAGAAATACTCTGAGTAATATCATTAAAAAAAATAATAAATAATATTGGCCCTAGAACTGAACCTTGTGGAACCCCACTCAAAACATCAATCCACTGAGAATAATTGCCCTTCACTACTACTCTTTGTTTCCTCCCAGTCAGCCAATTTTTAACCCATATTAAAGTTTTTCCACCAATACCAATATAAGCAAGTTTGCTAAGAAGAGCTTCATGCGGTACTTTATCAAACGCTTTCTGAAAGTCAATGTAAACAACATCTACGCACTTTTTATTATCTAGTGCCATGGTAACCTTGTCATAGAAATGCAACAAATTAGTTGTACAGGACCTACCCTTTCTAAAACCATACTGAAAATCAGTCAACACTCCATTAGCCTCCAAGAAATTCACTATTTTGATTTTTATCAGAGTTTAAAAAATTTTTACAAAGAACGGAAGTAAGACTCACAGGCCTATAATTTCCTGCCTTAGTTTTAGACCCTTTCTTGAAGAGCGGCGTTATGTTTGCCAGCTTCCAATCCACTGGCACAGTCCCCGAGTTATATGAAGATATGAAAATAGTCAAGACAACATCCACTAATTCCTCTGCACATTCTACTAAAATTTTTGGATAAACATTATCAGGTCCTGGAGCCTTATTTGCTTTAATCTTTTTCAAATGAAACAACACATCATCCCTAGAAAATACAATCTTTAATTAGATCTTCCTGCAGTCGAAGATATGTTGCGTTACTGCTTCTTTGGGACGTTAAATTTTGCATTCAAAACTGGGAACAGAGAACCGAGCTTCTCGAGCATTGCGAATATCAATGCGACTGGAATGGAGTCTGTAAGAGCAAAAGCAAACACTGCAATTGCCATTGTGAACCGTACTCAGATAATACAAATGATCCGAACCTACCATGGAAGAAAACCATATATATATTTACAATCGCACACAAGCAATGCCTTACGCAGGAAGTGTAGATTACGGAGAAACGCATTGTTCAACTGATATAGTAAAGCTGCTGGACAATTACAAACCATCGTCAACGAACCTTTTAATTTCTCTTACTGATCCTAAGTTCAAACAACTTCGTTTGGATCTCAATCATCATATAAACGCGACTTGGCCTCGCTTTCAACCGCTGTGATAGACGAGAAGTTTTTGGAGTCTCGGACCGGGCGTGGCTGCAATGACTTTAAGTGCGCTTCATGATGTCAGGTTCGTAACTAGCAACAACTTAGATATGATCGTGGATTAAAACAAGCTTCGAATAGAAAAGTCTAAAGTTATAAAGGATTTAAAATTTCAAGATTTAAATGAAACTGAGGCTTTTCTAATGAAAAGGCTGCATTTCGATGGTCGTTAAGATTCTGCATTGAGAGAAGAAGGAGTAGATGCTAAAAAAATACGCAAAAATAAGAACATGACTTTTTTTTTATTGAAGGACCTTTTCTCATTTTACGTTACTCGTTTGAGTCTATCATTTGGTACCGGAAAAAATATTTCCGTGAATAGTTTGGGGTATTTTGTAATGTTCACAAGCGATCTGTCTCAATTCGCTCTTCTGGCAAATGTCTGGAACGGTACATCGCTTCCGGAGTAATTCGGTGCTTGGAATTGAAAGTTGGTAACCTCTGCAGAGGGTTTCCTTCCATTTCATGAACTATGAGGCATTTGTTTGAAACTTTGGATGGGCCACACAAATAGTCCTGGTACCTTATCACGATCGCGCTGGCTGACAATAGCGTACAGAGTTCTAAGACTAAGAAATTCACACAAATTACTGTTTGTAATGGAAATATACTACATTTCAAATTGGGTTAATATAAAATGTACACGCTCGCTGAAATATGGAGCGAAGCATTTGTGGAACACTATTTCTAGACCCAGGTATTTATCTCAAGACCTCAAGAGTGTAGTACCGTTTGCTGAAGGATAAAAAATCAAAGAATTTTGCTGCTCGACATATAAGAAAGATAATAATTCCAAAATCTTTCCATGTGAAGACAGAACTTATGTTTGTCCCGACAAAATTAAATTTCGAAATGATTGACTGGCCATCAGTTAAAATGAGCTCTCCAACAATCCTCCGTGATGCTGTATTTGGATGAAAAGTGCGTGATAAGAAAAATCCAGAATGGGACTTTACGATTTTCCATGTCACACACAAAGGTGATTTCCAAATAATTTTCAGCTCCAAAATTTATTTTTTTTCGGAGAAATATAATTATTGGCTTCACATTGGAAAAAGATTTTCTCACTTTAAGTTAATTTCATAATCAAGACGTTTTCATTAGATCCACATTTGTTTCCCGCTCAAGTATGTCTGAATTTGACCATAATGTTCCCCTTTAGCCACTTTCTATTGATTATGTGAAAATAAAATTTCGGTATTTGCCGATTATAAGATTATGTGACTAAAATATACTTCACTAATATTAAAATACTATATTACATCTCAACTATTACTTAATTATTATGAATTGTACAATTTGAAGCAGTATTAAATAGTATTAGTACTCATCTAGGATTCCTATTTGATTTGTTTCTATAACACATTAAAGAAAAAGAAAACCCTCAATTCTCTTCAAAAAATGGAAATTTTTAGTTACAGTGCTGGAACAGAAGATATTATTTGATCCGAAAAATATTTTACACATTTCTTATTTAACCTAGCGTGATCTCTTTCCGCCCGATTAGGATATATACAATGAAAAATAATTATACTTCCTACACCGAGGAATAATCGGCAATTTTAACCCAAATTTCCTAAATTCAAGTGCGATGCGGGGGCAAAAGATATTATACAATCAAAAAAATTATTTTACACCGCATTTATTGAACTCGGAGAGAACCTTTTCCGCACTATTAGAATACCAATTTCGAAAAAAAGAATTTTTCGGCCCACCCTATTGAGTATCCGTTTGGTTTGGATAATCTCGGCTAAATTAAAATTACTAGTGCAGTTTCGCATCCATTAGAGCTCAGGTGCCGCCATCTAGGGGTCAAAAATTCTCAAAAAGTAGTCATTGCGTCCGCCGATTGTGGTGCTACTTGAAAGAATGGATGCCGATTTCCGGGGAATGTACTAGGTCTGCAAAGGTTAATGACCTTACGCAGTCCCATTAGAAAGATTAAAGTTTTTTGGAGCAAGGAACGGGCAAAGTACACAAAAAGGGTCAATCCATGTGAAATCATCCAGAAAAAGCGAAAAATGTTGCTCGATGTTTTTGATTTTTGTTATATTTTGGCAGTCAATTTATTGTTATCTTGAGACCCTAAAACAAGTGTTAAAACGTTTTTTTAATTCTTGAAAATTTTATTACAGCCGTTTTCAAGTCACATCTTCAGTGGTTTTTCATGAAAATACTGCTTTACATAAATCTTTGAAACTTTTTTATTTCTGAATATTTCAAAATGATTTAAAAACCATTATATTCTGTAAGAAATGAGAAAAAGTTTGCTTTATCTTTCTTTTTGATATATTTTTTTTAAATACGGAAATGGTGTTTGAAAATACCATTTTCAAAACGAAAACTTGTGTTTTTCTCGTTAAACTTTTAATGGAAGAGACTAACACTCGACTGTACATTTCTTGCCCTGAATATATACCTTTTGGTAGTTTTATCAGAAGCAGTATGGAACATTTGGAGGGTTTCCTTTATTTTATATAATTAGCCAAACTTGGCATCTCGGTGTAGAAATGCTAACTTTGACACTCAATATCTAAAAAGGGACTGAAGGAAATTTTATGAAATTTCAGGGAAATAATCTTTTTATAGATATAAATATGTAGCAACGTTTTTATAAGTGATATCGATGTTGTTTTAGAAATATGGCACCTCGAAGTCAGGCAAAAAATCACATGTCTTTCCGCCTTTTTTCACATCTAAATGTCATCATACTACCTTGTTTATTTTACTCAATGCTACAAAAGGTTTATAAAGTTTTCCAAGGTTTATAAATTTAGTTACAGCGACACATAAGCAACAAAATCAACGATCAATGTTCAATTTATCAAATCCATGTTTGTTTTGATGTAGTGAGCATATCATTTCTTAAGCATATCATGTCTTAACTAGTATTCTTTTATTGCTAAACTTACTACATGATTTGACGAAGAACAATTAGTCACGTAGTCTAATGTTTATATTTTTCGATTATTCAAATTTTGCTTCTGAAACTGCAACTTTAACTAATGCAGAGACTCAATCGCACTAGATTTTATGTATTAAATCCCCCCCTCCCCCCCCAAAAAAAAACAAAAACAAAAAAACTAAAAATTCTTTGAGTTTGCAAAATCGAATTAAATGAAGATTTAAAATTATTGCATGAAATTATTAATTCTTTTAATTTTATTAGAATTTACCACTTTCAAATATGCAATTTTCAGCGTTCAGTTTCATTTAGTTCTTTTCAGTATTAATCTGAAAAGAGAAATTTCTATATAAATGCAAATTTAATGATTCAAAAACAGCGTGAAATTTACGGATTGAAACTAAAATCTTTTATTAATCAAACAAATTTTGAAACATAACTGAAATGCCTAAACTTATGTTAATAGCATCATTTATTTTAAGTACATTAAAAGCTTTAGGTCCAGGGAATTATAAGTACTTTTTTTTTTAAACTTAACTTTCCTTTAAAACTAGACAAAGAGAAAGGGGGAGAGACGCAATAAAATAAGACAATTTAATGCAAAAAATATCGCTAAAATCAACGAGAAGTAAATAATAACCTATTAATATTTCAATCAATTCTCATTGGTTGAAATAATAGTTTCAATAAATATTGAAAATAAAAAATTTGAAAGTAGGTTTACTAGATGTGTAAATGACTGTCTCTCGGCCTGTTACTCACTGATTACTTTTGATGTGTTTCAATAGTTGAAGTTTACTTTAATATAACGCAAACGAATTAAGATAAGGAATTTCATATAGTTTTTATATTAAAGAGAAACTTCCTTTTAGAAACTTTTTTAAACTCAATATTAAGAGATATTTCTCATGTAAAAATTTTAGATAAATATTTCATAAGAAGGAAGTACTTTCAAAAATGTACTTACTTTTGTAAAAAACAGAAGTGTTGCGTTTATTATAATTTCATCTTTTTTCTTAAAAACAAAATGTACAATGTGGCTAAAGGCCTAACATCACATCTTAATAAATTTCTTTTCAAATGCTTGAACAATTTTTTAATTACTTTTCGTAAGTACTTATGAAGTTGAGCTTACAAAGCTGAACTAAATCCAAGACAAGAAACTAAGAGAATCATGTTTTTTGGTGCTTAAATTGCTGATATTTTGCTAACTTTGAGTTTTTATTTTAATTGCATGGCTAATTAATATAAATACTGGAATATAGCTTTAAGTTCAGCACATGCCTGTAAAATAATTTGAAGCCCTATTTTAAATTAAATTCGGAAATCCTAAATACACCCCAGACACAATTTAAGATCTTAAAAAAAAAAAATAGAACTCTCAAAATAAAAATTTTAATGAAAAAATACGAATGCATAGTTTAAAAGAGCTTGCAGATTTGTTAAACTAAGCCCCAATATGGCGGCTGTAACCCCCTTGATTGACAGCACCCGATGAAGTCGAAAGTGGCACGCAGACAATGGGGGAAAAGACGGCTTTAATTCAACCCACTTGTTTACAAGCCTCAGAGAAAGGTTGCTGGAATCTAGATCGCACCTCACATGGTTTACCGCGCCTTGCGATCTTTCTCGCCAACGGGTGCCGAAGGGAGATGGTTTCATAAGGTGCCATCCGGCAGTGTGGTGTAGTGGTTAGGCACTGGCCCCGTAAGCTCAAGTTCGCAGGATCGAACCTGGCCCGAGTCGGTGGATTTTCAAGATGCAAAAATCGTCAGCGCCCATGTGGTAAAATGATGCGGCATGTTAAAAATCCCTTGAGTATTAGGGTGGGCCGAAAAAACCTTTTTTTCGAAATCGCTATTCTAATAGTGCGGAAAGTGTTCTCTCTGCGTTCAGTAAACACAGTGTAAAATATTTTCTGATTGTATAATATCTTCTGCCCCCGCATCGCACTTGAATTTTGGAAATTTTGGTAAAATTTGCAGTTTTTTTAAGCTGAGTAGAAAACCTAATTATTTTCTAATTTTGCTGGACTAATAGTGCAGGAAAGGTGCCCACTGGGCTCAGCAAGAAAGGTGTAAAATATTTTCCCAAATAAAATAATATCTTTTGTTGCTTCCGCATTACATTTGAGGTTTTGCAATTGTTGAAGAAAATTACTTTTTTTACTGCTTCTTAAGAAAAAAGGGGAAGGGCTTTCCATCCATATTCTATGCTGTCATTTGCTCTGTTCTGGGTCTATCATTCATCGTATTGTGTCACGTGGTGCTGCTGAGTAATTTACAGGGTTTATCAGCAGGTTACCTAAAAAAATACATCATAGTGCTTTTTTGCAGTTCACCCTACAAAGATAGAATTGTGAGAGTTTTAAAATTAAATTCTTCGTTTTTTTTTTGCTTTGACTGACTTTTTAATAGACATGGCATGAAAAATCAGTGCTCAGAACAAATTTAAATGCTCAATATATAGAACTTTAAAGATATATAAATACAAATACAAATACAAAAGTGACGACCAGCAACAGGCTCAGGGCCCAGCTAGGCTGGTCCTAGTTAATTTAGCAGTCCCCAATGAACATCAAGAGCTTTCTTAGAAGTTTTTACCCCACTGCAATTAACAGTCGCTTCCGGTAAACTATTCCAACTGCCCACAACCCTATTGAAGTAGTAGTTTTTCCTAATTTCAAGATTAGCCTGAGATTTGAAAAGTTTAAAACAATGACCTCTGGTTCTACTTTCAGGACATAGCTGTAGTCCATCAACATTTCCCGTTTTAATGAATTTAAACAACTGAATCATGTCCCCTCTGACTCTCCTTTGCTCAAGACTATACCTATTGAGCCTTTTAAGCCTAACCTCATAATCTAAGTCTGAAAGACCACTTACCAATCTTGTAGCCCTCCTTTGAACCCTTTCCAATAAGGTAATATCCTTTTTTAGGTACGGAGACCAAAACTGAACAGCATACTCCAAATGAGGTCTTACCAAACTTCTGTATAATGGCAATACAACTTCCCTAGACCTGTTCGAAATAGCCTTATTGATAAACCCAAGCATCCTGTTAGCTTTGTTACTTAGTATGCTACACTGCTGACTGGACTTGAAGTCATGACTAATCAATACTCCTAGATCAACAACTGCTTCTGCTTCCCTAATGACAGAACCTTGTAAATAATAGGTTGCATGTTTATTCCCATGACCAAAATGAAGCACTTGACATTTCCCAATATTAAAAGACATACCCCACTTAATTGCCCACCTAGAAATTTGATTTAAATCCTCTTGAAACTGATTGACTTGTTCCTCCGTGTCCACAATTCCCATTATTTTGACATCATCAGCAAAAATATTGATGTTCCCAGAAATACTCTGAGTAATATCATTAATAAAAATAATAAATAATATTGGCCCTAGAACTGAACCTTGTGGAACCCCACTCAAAACATCAATCCACTGAGAATAATTGCCCTTCACTACTACTCTTTGTTTCCTCCCAGTCAGCCAATTTTTAACCCATATTAAAGTTTTTCCACCAATACCAATATAAGCAAGTTTGCTAAGAAGAGCTTCATGCGGTACTTTATCAAACGCTTTCTGAAAGTCAATGTAAACAACATCTACGCACTTTTTATTATCTAGTGCCATGGTAACCTTGTCATAGAAATGCAACAAATTAGTTGTACAGGACCTACCCTTTCTAAAACCATACTGAAAATCAGTCAACACTCCATTAGCCTCCAAGAAATTCACTATTTTGATTTTTATCAGAGTTTCAAAAATTTTACAAAGAACGGAAGTAAGACTCACAGGCCTATAATTTCCTGCCTTAGTTTTAGACCCTTTCTTGAAGAGCGGCGTTATGTTTGCCAGCTTCCAATCCACTGGCACAGTCCCCGAGTTATATGAAGATATGAAAATAGTCAAGACAACATCCACTAATTCCTCTGCACATTCTACTAAAATTTTTGGATAAACATTATCAGGTCCTGGAGCCTTATTTGCTTTAATCTTTTTCAAATGAAACAACACATCATCCCTAGAAAATACAATCTTTAATTAGATCTTCCTGCAGTCGAAGATATGTTGCGTTACTGCTTCTTTGGGACGTTAAATTTTGCATTCAAAACTGGGAACAGAGAACCGAGCTTCTCGAGCATTGCGAATATCAATGCGACTGGAATGGAGTCTGTAAGAGCAAAAGCAAACACTGCAATTGCCATTGTGAACCGTACTCAGATAATACAAATGATCCGAACCTACCATGGAAGAAAACCGATATATATATTTACAATCGCACACAAGCAATGCCTTACGCAGGAAGTGTAGATTACGGAGAAACGCATTGTTCAACTGATATAGCTAAAGCTGCTGGACAATTACAAACCATCGTCAACGAACCTTTTAATTTCTCTTACTGATCCTAAGTTCAAACAACTTCGTTTGGATCTCAATCATCATATAAACGCGACTTGGCCTCGCTTTCAACCGCTGTGATAGACGAGAAGTTTTTGGAGTCTCGGACCGGGCTGTGGCTGCAATGACTTTAAGTGCGCTTCATGATGTCAGGTTCGTAACTAGCAACAACTTAGATATGATCGTGGATTAAAACAAGCTTCGAATAGAAAAGTCTAAAGTTATAAAGGATTTAAAATTTCAAGATTTAAATGAAACTGAGGCTTTTCTAATGAAAAGGCTGCATTTCGATGGTCGTTAAGATTCTGCATTGAGAGAAGAAGGAGTAGATGCTAAAAAGATACGCAAAAATAAGAACATGACTTTTTTTTTATTGAAGGACCTTTTCTCATTTTACGTTACTCGTTTGAGTCTATCATTTGGTACCGGAAAAAATATTTCCGTGAATAGTTTGGGGTATTTTGTAATGTTCACAAGCGATCTGTCTCAATTCGCTCTTCTGGCAAATGTCTGGAACGGTACATCGCTTCCGGAGTAATTCGGTGCTTGGAATTGAAAGTTGGTGAACCTCTGCAGAGGGTTTCCTTCCATTTCATGAACTATGAGGCATTTGTTTGAAACTTTGGATGGGCCACACAAATAGTCCTGGTACCTTATCACGATCGCGCTGGCTGACAATAGCGTACAGAGTTCTAAGACTAAGAAATTCACACAAATTACTGTTTGTAATGGAAATATACTACATTTCAAATTGGGTTAATATAAAATGTACACGCTCGCTGAAATATGGAGCGAAGCATTTGTGGAACACTATTTCTAGACCCAGGTATTTATCTCAAGACCTCAAGAGTGTAGTACCGTTTGCTGAAGGATAAAAAATCAAAGAATTTTGCTGCTCGACATATAAGAAAGATAATAATTCCAAAATCTTTCCATGTGAAGACAGAACTTATGTTTGTCCCGACAAAATTAAATTTCGAAATGATTGACTGGCCATCAGTTAAAATGAGCTCTCCAACAATCCTCCGTGATGCTGTATTTGGATGAAAAGTGCGTGATAAGAAAAATCCAGAATGGGACTTTACGATTTTCCATGTCACACACAAAGGTGATTTCCAAATAATTTTCAGCTCCAAAATTTATTTTTTTACGGAGAAATATAATTATTGGCTTCACATTGGAAAATGATTCTCTCACTTTAAGTTAATTTCATAATCAAGACGTTTTCATTAGATCCACATTTGTTTCCCGCTCAAGTATGTCTGAATTTGACCATAATGTTCCCTTTAGCCACTTTCTATTGATTATGTGAAAATAAAATTTCGGTATTTGCCGATTATAAGATTATGTGACTAAAATATACTTCACTAATATTAAAATACTATATTACATCTCAACTATTACTTAATTATTATGAATTGTACAATTTGAAGCAGTATTAAATAGTATTAGTACTCATCTAGGATTCCTATTTGATTTGTTTCTATAACACATTAAAGAAAAAGAAAACCCTCAATTCTCTTCAAAAAATGGAAATTTTTAGTTACAGTGCTGGAACAGAAGATATTATTTGATCCGAAAAATATTTTACACATTTCTTATTTAACCTAGCGTGATCTCTTTCCGCCCGATTAGGATATATACAATGAAAAATAATTATACTTCCTACACCGAGGAATAATCGGCAATTTTAACCCAAATTTCCTAAATTCAAGTGCGATGCGGGGGCAAAAGATATTATACAATCAAAAAATTATTTTACACCGCATTTATTGAACTCGGAGAGAACCTTTTCCGCACTATTAGAATACCAATTTCGAAAAAAAGAATTTTTCGGCCCACCCTATTGAGTATCCGTTTGGTTTGGATAATCTCGGCTAAATTAAAATTACTAGTGCAGTTTCGCATCCATTAGAGCTCAGGTGCCGCCATCTAGGGGTCAAAAATTCTCAAAAAGTAGTCATTGCGTCCGCCGATTGTGGTGCTACTTGAAAGAATGGATGCCGATTTCCGGGGAATGTACTAGGTCTGCAAAGGTTAATGACCTTACGCAGTCCCATTAGAAAGATTAAAGTTTTTTGGAGCAAGGAACGGGCAAGTACACAAAAAGGGTCAATCCATGTGAAATCATCCAGAAAAAGCGAAAAATGTTGCTCGATGTTTTTGATTTTTGTTATATTTTGGCAGTCAATTTATTGTTATCTTGAGACCCTAAAACAAGTGTTAAAACGTTTTTTAATTCTTGAAATTTTTTATTACAGCCGTTTTCAAGTCACATCTTCAGTGGTTTTTCATGAAAATACTGCTTTACATAAATCTTTGTAACTTTTTTATTTCTGAATATTTCAAAATGATTTAAAAACCATTATATTCTGTAAGAAATGAGAAAAAGTTTGCTTTATCTTTCTTTTTTGATATATTTTTTTTTAAATACGGAAATGGTGTTTGAAAATACCATTTTCAAAACGAAAACTTGTGTTTTTCTCGTTAAACTTTTAATGGAAGAGACTAACACTCGACTGTACATTTCTTGCCCTGAATATATACCTTTTGGTAGTTTTATCAGAAGCAGTATGGAACATTTGGAGGGTTTCCTTTATTTTATATAATTAGCCAAACTTGGCATCTCGGTGTAGAAATGCTAACTTTGACACTCAATATCTAAAAAGGGACTGAAGGAAATTTTATGAAATTTCAGGGAAATAATCTTTTTATAGATATAAATATGTAGCAACGTTTTTATAAGTGATATCGATGTTGTTTTAGAAATATGGCACCTCGAAGTCAGGCAAAAAATCACATGTCTTTCCGCCTTTTTTCACATCTAAATGTCATCATACTACCTTGTTTATTTTACTCAATGCTACAAAAGGTTTATAAAGTTTTCCAAGGTTTATAAATTTAGTTACAGCGACACATAAGCAACAAAATCAACGATCAATGTTCAATTTATCAAATCCATGTTTGTTTTGATGTAGTGAGCATATCATGTCTTAAGCATATCATGTCTTAACTAGTATTCTTTTATTGCTAAACTTACTAAATGATTTGACGAAGAACAATTAGTCACGTAGTCTAATGTTTATATTTTTCGATTATTCAAATTTTGCTTCTGAAACTGCAACTTTAACTAATGCAGAGTTCAACATGAAAACATTTTTTCTCCTCTACCTTATTTAAACACAAGCAGAACAATTTAAAAAGGAAACAATAGTAATACATAAATTACCGTTGGATTCTCTTTAAAATACTCTTTTTTTTCCTTCGTTTGAAAAGAGTGACTTAGTGCTTTTAATAAAAAGATAAATTTGTTGTTGTAGTAATTAAATTAAAACACGATATATTAGTTCACTTCATCGCAAGTAAACAAAATAAAAAAAACAAAGTTTTTACGTTAACTCTGCATTAGTTAAAGTCGAGTCTCAGACACAAAACTTTAATATTCGACAAATATAAAAATTAGACTACAGGACTAATTGTTCTTCGTCAGATCATTTAGCAAGTTTAGCAATAAAAGGATACTAGTCAAGACATGATATCCTTTTGTACTGCCTCACTACAACAAAACAAACATGGATTTTGAAATTGAACATTGATCGTTGATTTTGTTGCTTATGTTTCACTGTAAGTAAATTTATAAGCCTTGGAAGGTCTTATAAACGTTTTGGAGCATTGAGTAAAATAAATAAAGCAGTATGATGACATTTAGATGTGAAAAAAGGCGGAAAGACACGTGATTTTTTGCCTGACTTCGAGGTGCCGTACTTCTAAAACAACATCGATATCACTTATAAAGACTTTGCTGCATATTTATATATATAAAAAGATCATTCCCCTAAAATTTCATAAAATTTCATTCAGTCCCTTTTTAGATATTGAGTCTCAAAGTTAGCATTTCTACACCGAGATGCCAAGTTTGGCTAATTATATAAAATAAAGGAAACCCTCCAAATGTTCCATACTACTTCTGATGAAACTACCAAAAGGTATCTATTCCGAGCAAAAAATGTACAGCCGAGTCTTAGTTTCTTCCATTAAAAATTTTAACGTGAAAAACGCAAGTTTTGGTTTTGAAAATGGTATTTTCAAACTCCATTTCCGTATTTTTTAAAAAATATATCAAAAAAGAAACCGAAAGCAAAATTTTTCTCATTTCTTGCAGAATATAATGGTTTTTAAATCATTTTGAAATATTCAGAAATGAAAAAGTTACAAAGATTTATGTAAAGCAGTATTTTAATGAAAAACCACTAAAGATGTGACTTGAAAACGGCTGTAATAAAAAATTTCAAGAATTAAAAAACTTTTTAACACTTGTTTTGGGGTCTCAAGATAACAATAAATTGACTGCCAAAATTTAAAAAAAATCAAAATCATCGAGCAACATGGCCTGGATGATTTCACATGGATTGACCCAAAAGTCAGAGCGCAGCAACTTAAAAAAGTGGCGGCTCCAAATCCCTGACTTACATCAATTACAGCTGATTATAATAGTGATTATTATTATTACTGGTTCCTGAAATATTTACTATTAATGTTCAATATTAAAATTTAACGAGGCACAGTACCTCAAAATTGTCCAAAACATCGAAATAGCTTTCATTACGTATTTCGATAGATAAAACTGTTTTAAAGCATCAGGCAAAATTTCAAATTTATGTGAGCAATACTTTAAAAAATATTCCAGTTTTTGTAAATTACTTTAGCTGCATTTATTCTACATTTAAAAACTTCAAACGCAATTTTTTCTGCTTCGTATTTCTAGCCAGTTACGTGTAGTAAAATCCCTAAGGCCTTTTTTCAGGTAAAGATACAGCTTTGAAACTTTGTACGTGCATTCTACAAAGTATGTTTAACAAGCATCAGCATGGGTTTGACTTTAAAGTTTGTAGTTTGTTTTTAGTTAATTTTTGAATATGATGTTTTGGATTTTGTGTCCTTTTTTCCGAGATTTTAAGGGGAAAAAAAGATTAAAATTTAACTAAGTTTCAGATAGTTAAATTTTATCCATGCTAACTTTTATTCTCGAATGTTTTGGAAGAATTATAAAGAAAAAATCTTCTGAAAAAAAGACATAATTGAGAAATTTATAAGCAATTTGAAAAATTGAAAAAAAGTTGATTTTTTTAAATTTAAAATTAACGGTTGATCACAATGATGTTCTATTTTCAAATTTCATTTTTGATGATAATTAGAATTAAATGCCTGTATTATTTTTCATCTGGTTGTTTAACGAAAGAAAATTTTAACAGTGGTACTGTACCCCCTTAAAATAATTGAAATTTTCCTGTCTCGACTGTTGAATTATGAATTAATTCATAATCCGTTTCACGCATGAATTAATCATGAGTTCAAAAGAGGGCTACGCACTCTTTTTCTTGATTCTAATTTTGAAGTATTAATCACGTACTGAATTAAGCTAAAATTAAAGTATTAAATTAAATATGCTGATAGCAGAGAATGATATATAACAGCAGTAATTAAGATAATTGCGAAAAATTATTAGCGAAACATGGAAGCGTCATCTATTACTAAAATAAAAAAATGAATTCCTTTTCCCGGACAACTCATTCATCAAAGCAAGACCATCCATACCCCCCCCCCCCCCTCTGCCCTTGCGTAGAAATGAGGAAGGTTCCGAATTCATTAAAATATTATCTCGTGAAATGCTAATACAGGGAACCACTTCTATAACTGTTTTAAAACTGCTGAAAACTGTTCGTAATTGAATATGAATGCTGCTGAGAGGTGACATCATTTTGAATGTGAAATCCATTAAAGAATGGACCTTTTTTCCTGTGAGGGGGCCCGTTCATAAATGACGTCACGCTTTTTTCCCATATATTTGACTCCCCTCCTCCCCCCTTTGTCACAATATGTCACACTTCGGCGGGCCCCCTCCCCCCTTTGTCACGCGTCACGCTATGTTGCATAATGCATGATGTCACACTTCCTGTTACCCCCTCCCCTCCCTTTGTCACCCCTCCAAGCGTGTCATCATTTATGAATGATTCCTGAGATTTTAAAGCTGTTTACTTGAATACTAAAAGGACGAAAATAAATCGGAAGAACTTTTGTTTAAAAAATACAGTGAAGCCTGTGTAAGTTGACCACTTGCGGCGCAACACTTTAGTGGTCAACTTAGAGAGGGTAAAGGCTCGTTTTTTTGGTTGTCATTTCTTACACTTTGCATTTAAACATTTGTAACTATTTAAAATAGAGCTTCAAGTATTAACGTTACTTTGAAATGGTGATTAACTATTTTTTCACAATTATCTAAAATCTCATTAGCGACATTTAACGTGGATGACTTACAATGCATCCTATACAACTTTAAAAGTAAAATACTTAGTTAAAATAAAGATGAATATCATTATTTATGTAAGTTACTTATATAATGGTAAATTATTCCAAAATTTTTACATCAAATAGCCGACAAAAGAAGAAACTTATTTAAAGAATAAAAAAGTGCTCATAGGGTTCGATTACAAAGAAATTTAAGAAAACTTTATATGGATGTTTCATCCATCCAGACAATGACTGGTCTAACATTATAGCATAAAAAATATCATAGAGAAGTTATTTTAGTTTTCCTTTTATCTTTACAAAAATAGATAAACAAATGCAGTTATAACTAGGCAGTCCAGTAAAAAAGGTTTTTTTTTGTAACACTCCCACCTAAATTTGGTTTACAAAAGTGGGCAGTATAGACAGGTGGTCCAATGAGGTGGTCAAACTACATAGGATTCCCTACACTACATAATATATGGCTTATTCTGCTCCTGATAAATGTGGTCATTTATCAGGCTGGGTTTTACTCAATCAATGGCTGTACAATCAGGATGGTTACAGCCATTACTGGTTTTACTGTAAAACCATAGTTTGAATTACGGTATAAGAACATGTCGTGACAAACATTAGACATGGCTTTCAAAACATGTTTTTACATAATATATATTGTCACGTGTATGATGGTAGAACAGGAAACAGACTCGGATAACAGGAACACAAGGTGGTTTATTAATAGCTCAACACATAGTTGACAAAGCAGCGAACTGAACTTACAAACTGAGCTACCTGCTCTTTTATATACTGACAGAATGTTCTGGAACACTTTTCCAGTAAACTAAAGAAGATTCTAGTATTTTTTTAGAACTAAGAGAAACAGAAACATAATTAAATTAAATTAAATCCTTACACTGGTAACGCCGGGGTTCGAACCGAAGTCGTCTCGGTGGAACGCCAATACGATACCACTGCGCCACATGCGCCTTGACAGAAGTACATTTAAGCGGCAATATTTTGAAATTTTTTTCTTGAACTAAAATTCTTCCCCTATTTTTAATATAGCGCACCAAAGTTTGTTAAGCTGTTTCGGGCTTGAAATGAAACAAAAAGGGGTCACGCTTCTAGGAGGGAGGGGGTACGTGAAATTGTGACAGTTAGTGACGAGGGGAGGGGAGGGGATAGCAAGAAGTGTGACATTACACCCATTTTGGTTTCCATAAAAACTTTTAAAATCAGCAAACTATATTTATCTTTATTTTTTTATTTTCATAATTCGATTTTTAAGTTTCATTGATCATTTTGTATCGTAAACACCGATTCTGATTAAGGTTTTAATCTTCTTGTTAAACGTTCAAAAGGACATTTGCTTAGGCATTTACACTTTTAAGATAAAATTGCGTGGGTCATTAATATATTAATACAACAATTACTATATTTACAGTTCAATACTAATTATATTTTGTGTCACCTTAACTTCATTTTATACAAATTAAGTACATATGTAATCATCATCATTATTATGCTCACAAATGTCATTAAATGTTCAAAAAGGAAATTAGAAACGTGATCTATAACGCTGTGCTTTGTTTCTGAACTGCTAATATATATGCTTATGTAATACTAGTAAACCCAGCGGTCATACGAAATGACCGCTGTCCCAGATATTATAAATTGTAATCAAAATGATTTGTGAAAGGTGTCTGTCTGCTCATTCAAACTGAATGACCCAGGTCAGGCGGCGAGGACGTCCCTTCGCTTTACTGCCCCACACTACTATATATTCATTTACTATGCAATCAAATTGCTTGTGAAAAATATACATTTAGCATCGAAAGAGAAAAACTTATTGAAAATTGTATTATGCTTTTCAAAACAAACGTTTTAACGAAACTGGGAAAAAAGAGTGCTGCCACTCTCATAAGAAAAATATTAAAAGCGCGATAAAGTAATAAATTAAAAAGAAAGAAAGGATTAAATTAAATTCGAGTATACATTTATTTTTAACGGAGATTGCAAATACAGCGAAACCTCACTCAATATGCTAGAGAAACATTTTGATAATTATTAGTATATTTGTTTCAACAATGGCAACTGCATTGATGTGTTTGTTCACACGGCAACTGTCATTATATGGTTGGAAATGACGGCAACAATGCAAAAATAAAATAAAACGGGTCAAAAATATCATTGAAAAATTAAAAAAAAATAATTAAAAAGGAAAATCTAATTGAGTCACCACTTTCATTTTGCAGCGATGCGTTTCTCGGGTCGTAAACATGAACCGTGCCGAATGTGGTCTCGATCGGTAAAACGGCCTGGGATTCTATAGCGGACAGACAGACAGAATAAGCCGCTCATATATAAGATAACGTGACATGTGACGGAGGGGGTCAAATATATTGAAAGAAAGTGTGACATCATTTATGAATGGCCCCAAAGCTGTGTTTTCATGTAACCTGAACCATTTTCTCGAAAGTAAACGCATTCCGAATCTTTTAAAACGCACAAGTACTCATGCAGTTTCATAAAAGGAAAGCAAATACGCTGGAAGAGCGAAATAAATCTATTGTTCCGAGCGAAACTGTTCCCGCCGTTACGGGCGTAAAACGTACCTACTGTTTCGAGAGTGTTTCAAAGGGGAAATGAGATCTCAGGTGTGTTTGCGTCGAAGTATCTCGAATGCTTTTAAAGTTTGCGTCTGGAGCTCGTGAAAGGATTTCGAATGCGTTTCTTTGGAGAGGAGAGAAAATTTCTTTTTTTACAATCGACAATCCCTTTCGTGTCGACTCGTGGAAAGTGTTTCGGAATGTTATTTGTTAGGGAGGGGACTTGGGGACTTGGATTGGTTTTAACTTCTTAGCGAAGTTCTATGGATGAATTCATGACAAAAGAAAGAATTCAGAATTTAAAGAACGTTTTTTTTATTTCATTTGTGCGCATTAACCCTTTAACGATCTGGTCATTTTCAAGAAAACGGTATTAAAAGTGCCTATTTTTTAGCCCTGAAAATTATATAAAAATATGTGTATGAACCGTATATATATTCATTTTTAATTTTCGATTTATTTTAATTTTGAAATTTTAAACACTCCAGCCCGGAAACATCACGGGAGCGAAAAATAAAAGACGAAACCTCAGCCCGTCACTTTCACGGGAGCGAGGGGAAGGGAGTTAACTAAAGGTAAAAACTGGAATCGGGAGCCTTGGTTGGATTAGGATGTCGGAATCAATTTAGATGTCGGAACCCCCAATCTTCCAACCGGAAGATTGGGTGTTCCACACCCGACCCACCATGTACGCTTAGGGATACGTGCATGTAAAATCCGTGGACCCCGAAGTCCCGAGGATAACGGCGGGTGGAGCATTTCCCTTCCCTTCACTCAGAGTTCAAAAAAGGGAGGTGGCGTATTTGTAGTGGCGCCATCGGGTGTCATCCCAATACACCATGAGCCAACTCGTACTTCCACCATTGTGGTACTCATTTATAAACGGAACGCGCTCCTTACAGCCAAAGGGGAACTTGAATATTCAAGTGGCATTAGAATCATCAGCAACAACTTCAACCTTTACCATACCACATGGGTGCTGACGATTTTCTGCGTCGTGAAAATCCACCAACTCGGCCAGGTTTGACCCTGCGAACTTGGGCGTACGAGGCCAGCCGTCTTACGCCACCCTTCCGGCGAAGTGTCATTATAACAGACGACACAACTTAATATTTCTTCGTTCAGTACCGAAAGACGATAAATTTCCTGACGCGTGTAAGTGGCCTCCTTCCAAACGATAGAAAATCGTTACCCTGTAAACAAAAGAGCTCATTCCCGCTAGAATGTTTACTTCGAGCGAAATGATAAATCGTTCGCGGTCGATATCCGTCGAACGGCACAGCTGTGAAAGAAACATTACTTTCGGGGCGCATGATTAAACGTTCGAGTTATTGCCACACCCTCCCGATTATGGAAGATATAAGTCAATTGAAGAATGACTTGCAGCGTCAGCCCCGCGAAGGTTGATGACCTAAAAAATCCCTAAAAAAGTTACAAATGCAATAGCTCGGGGATCTGTAGCATAGCCCGGAGCCAGGAGCAACGAAATTTTGCTCAAATCTGAAGCGGAGCAGGAGAAAAGATCTTTGTTGTGCTCCACTGCTCCGAAAATCTTTTCTGAATTACATTCAAAAATGTAAGGGATCTGGAGCGGAGCAGTGAATCCCGAGCAATTTAGCAATGAGCTGTTGTTCAAAACTGGAGCAAAGATATTTGTTGAGCTCCACTGCTCCAAATTTTTTTTCTGAATTATATTCAAAAATTTAAGGGTTCTGGAGCGGGGCGTTGGGGCTGAGCAGTGGAGCAACAATATGTTGTTCAAAACTGTTGTTAAACCGGTCCAACACTTAAGTGTTTCGTAAAATATAACGAATAAATCAAGCTAACTTTTAGTCTGGAAATTTTAAATATACCATAATAATACTAAAAAATATCAGAAGCATAGAAAAATGCTCCTAAAATAAGAAATCTGTTTGAAAAATGTGAAAAAATTTTTACAGGGTAAACGGCCAAAAAAATGCAGTATCTATGAACAACTTTCGGGGTTCTGCCCAAATGTAAAGACAAAACAACATCAAAATTCATTGAAGTACGACTTTTTTTTAGTGATACCTCTCAGCTGTGGGTCGTGCGACAGTAACATTTTTAGAATTTACGTTTCTTTTCCCCTTTAAATGTGTGTAGGAACTTTTTAAGTCGCGTGCTCGCGAGAGGAAAGAATCGTTGAAAATGACGAAATTTTCTTGACGATTCAAGAATCGTCAAAAGTGAGAGCTCTGTTTCTGAGAGTGCATATGAATGAATACAGTCGCAAAAATTAGTGTAGAGTTTTTAGTGTAAAGGGGAAAAAAGAGTGGATGCGGAAATAAAAAATAGGTGTGCAGGTCGGTGAAAAACGTGTGGATACACTAAAAATTTTGAGTTTAGTTGCCACCATTTTTGGTGTTTCTGAACACTGTTTTTGTGTTCAGTTGTTGTAGAGTTGAAAATGATGCATTTTTAATATACTTTACATTTTTATGTGTCTGTTAAAAATATATAGACCGTGTAATGTTTCGTAGCGCATTTAATTTCAAGTTTACTGTCTTCAAGTAAACTACGAAAAGGTATACTGACCTGTTATTCAAAGAATTAATACGCAAGCACCGTTTTACTGCTATTTCACATCTAAGGGACCGTTCATATGATGTCACGTTTTTTCCCATTTATTTGACCGCTCTCCCCCCTTTGTCACAATCTGTCACACTTCAACGGACCCCCCTCCCCCTTTGTCACAATATGTCACACTTCAACGGACCCCCCTCCCTCTTGTCAAATGTCACGCCATGTTGCAAAAAGCATGATGTCACACTTCTTGTTACCCCCTCCCTTCCCCTTGTCACGCTTTGTCACAATTTCACGAACCCCCCCTCCCCGCTCGAAGCGTGACATTATTTATGAATGATCCCTAAGACACATGAAATGTGTTAACTCCGTTAGGTATCCAAATGTCATAGTGATGGCTCACGTGTATGAAAATAAATGAACAATCGTTATTCATTTTTGATGCGTGTATGAGTGAACGAACATCTTATGCTAAAAAAACATTGTGCTGTCAGTAGACACAGACACTCAAAAGAATTAAAAGTACTTCAAAAAATGAATCCTTTTCAACTTTAAACAGACTGGACACCAAATATTGAGTTCAGTAACACGAAAATGTAAACAACATGGATAAAACTGAATGGGTACCGATCAGGGGGTTATTTACCAATAGGCCCGTGAGGCCCGGGCCTAATTGCCCCCAAATTTTGGTTATTTTTTTTTTTGTAGTTTAAATTTTTTTAGAAAAATATTTAAAAATAGCATCTTTCAAAAACAAACTGTTAGTGTTCTGTTTCTTCACAGAAAATTTGTATTATTAAATTATTTCAAAACCACAAGGAATGTTCACTTTGGGGGCCCCCAAATTTTGGTCTGACAATTTGAAATTTGAAAAAAAAAATCAATTTTGCACCCCAGATCTTATTCAAACATTTTGCAATTTAAAAACAAAATCATTTTGCATATTGGGGGCTTCCAAATGTTAGTCTGACTCTTTGACATTTGAAAAACAAATTAGTTTTTTCCCTTTGGGGGCCCCCAAATTTTGGTGTGACTGGCAAGTTTTACAAACACATACTAAATGGTATGTTTAAAAATTTTTTGTTGCGTGAGGGGCCCCCAAAGTAAATCGGGCCCTGGGGTACCGTTGTAAAAGTTAAGCGGGAAAATACGTGTAGAGGTATAAGAAAATTAAAAAAAAATTCTTCATAAATGAATTCTACAGCTATTCAATAACATACCCTGAAAATTTCAAAGCAAAAGTTTGAAAGTTATACGCATTTGAGCGAGCGCCTCTTTTGGAGCGGTTGAGCAGGTAGTCCCTCATTCATGAATGACCTGAAGGGTAGAGAGACAGAAGAACGTTAGCCAGATGTCCTTTTATTTCTTTTAACAATTCCTCAGACAGAAATTTCTATAAGTATAATCTATAAATATAAAAAAATTGATTCATTACTGCCTTAAATTTAACTTCAATACCACTCTTCTTTTCAAACGCGTTTTTCTCGAAACTTCTTTGTTCGAATTTGCGTACACTCTAGTTCGAAGAGTTTTTGATCCATCCTTATCAAATTTAGCACGCATTTTCTTTATATATACACGCCCTCGTTGAGCTAAAATCGTAAGCATATCTTTACTTTTACTTTTTTTATAGTAAAAAAGAGAACAAAAAAATAAAAATTAAAAAAAAAAAAAAAAAAAAAAAAGGTATAAAATCGTACTTAATTTTTCTCATTCTAAAAAAAATATATATATATATAAATTTTCAATTTTTTGTGATGCTTTTAGTTCAACTAGAAGAGACACTTATAAAGAAGGTAAATTTGAAAAGAAATTGATTTCAGGTAAAAATTGTGACCTGCAGAATGTACGCAAAATGCCGATTCGGGTGGGGACTTACAGTGTGCAGCAGCCGATATCTCCGGATTTTTTCAATAAAAATGTTTGAAAATTTCAGTAAATGTTCAATAATATATCTATAAGAAAACCTCCTCAATAAAATATATGTATTCTTTTTATATTAAAAAAAATTCTTGAAAATTGCTCTTAATACGCCGTCTTTACACCTATTTCCCCCTTAAAGTGCAATGGATATGAGGTCTTGAAAACTCAGTGAATGTTTGAATCGATTTGAGTGGTTCGCTTGATTGAATGTTCGGCAAATGCGCTTAAGCGATCCCAATTCAATTAGCACAAACAGATCATTGCAAAAGGACATTTGGATTTCCCCGAAAGGCGAATCAACTTCAAACACTGGCGATGATTTGGGATTTATACCGAAATAAGCTCGTTCGTTGAGAAAATACACGATTCCTATAAAATAATACAGCTCGCAAAGAGTACGGGGAATTGATATTTTCTAAAATCAATCGCTGCTTCATGCGTAACTGAATACAGCGAAAAGTCATTGTAACGAATACCGATACAAACTTGAATTATTTTCATTAAAAAAAAATCCTTAAAAATATTCCTGAAAACTTACGCACCAGGAATTCAAAATAAAAATACCAGATGAACACTCCCCCCTACAAAATAAGTACTATATCCCTCTCATACATGTATTTATTTATTTGTGTTATAAACAAAAACTTCATATGCCGCAAACGAATTTAGCATCTCAGGATTGTTGTGAAAAATTTAGTTTTAGAAATTTTGTCGTGTATAGTCAAAAGTTCGTGTTCTTGCATGAAGACGTCTTGTGCTTTTTTGCCACATTTATTCAATATAATAATAAACATAGCAAATTGAACATTCAAACTTCATTTATAAGGAATAAGAAGCTGTAAAATGATAACAAACGTCCCAGTAATGTGATACACGCTTCAAAACAACTAAACAGAATTTGTTTCGAAGCTAAGATTTTCTCTTCTTTCTTGAATCCTGCATGGACTCAAGAAGATATCTTAATCTTCTAACAATCTTGAATACCATATGAAACATTTTGTGGTTTCCAAGAACTGTTTGGAGTGTCTAGACAAGCCTGAACTTGATTCAGTCAGTTAACAGTTAACTAACTGAATCAAGTTCAGCCTTGGTCTAGATGAGGACGACATGCAAATTGCAGTACAAAAACGAATCTGCATAAAAATTCGAGGCATAAACGTATGTCACCTCATATGAGGCTTTCATGCATGGGAGGGTTAAATATGTATAAAAGCTAAAAAAAATCTTTTAAGTGATTAAATGAAAATTCTGCAATATGCAGGACTACGGAGTTGGAGTCGAAGTCCTTCTGGTGTTATCCGAATAAATAAGCTGTAAGTACAAAGATAAAAGAACGTAAAAAAGCATACATTCAGAATAAAAAGTATCGCAAACAGCTATTTCGAAACTGCAATGGAGCCTCTTCATCAGTGCAGAAAAGAAGCGTTCGACACACAACTAGAAAGCTGTGAGTGAAAAGTGAAATAAGATTGAGCCAAGTCGTACTTCCAACGCTGTGGTGCTCATCTGCAGAACTCAAGGCGCTCCTTACTGCCTTCAGTCCTGGTCGTTTTGCGAAGGGAAGCTTGGATACCCAAGTGGCATTAGAAACAAGAACAACAAACAAGAACAATATTCAATATTTTTGATTTACTAGTGAACACTGTTAAAAATTTCCTTAAGAAAATAGCAATAAAACCATTTATTTAATTGTTATTTTACCATATTTATTTACAACAGTTGTATAACCATTAAAAAGATGACACTGAACCCGCTGATTGTGAAAAAAAAATCGTTTATTCTCCGTTTCTCCTAAAGAACGTTTAACTAACCGTCATTTTGAAGCGCTCAATAAGAATCGGGCGTCCATCTTGGTTGCGAAACCTTACCGGTTGTACGTTGTTGTTAAAATATGAATGCAGATTTATCAGTTCAAATCTGCATGTGTACATAAAAAAAGAAGAAAAAAAAGTGGCTTAAGCAGTGGTTACTAAATAGAAAGACATACACACATAAATCAAAAATGGGAGACATCGGATTCCCGAACTGTTTGCGAATGAGCGAACCCACCATTTAAGCTGCTGAAGCTTGTTTGCGTTTCGATTTTTGCAGCAAATAGAATGATTTTGGTCAATATATATTAAATTTAGACCAAAAATGACTTTGGATCCAATCAAAAGCTGAAATCTCAATTTCAAGGCAGTTTGCCTGTTGGAAAAGAAGATTTATTGAGAAATAAATGACCCCTTTGAGTGGTGTAGTTGGCCGTATGATTAGAGCTCAAGGTTGGTATACCATCCACCCGGGGTTCGACTCCCGCACGCTTCGTTTACGGTTTCTGCGCCTCGAAATGATTCAAAAACCGTAAAAATTTAGTTTTGAAACCATTTTAAATGGTTATAAAACCGTAAACGTTTGTATTTACGGCATTTTAACCAAGCTGATTGGAAATGGTTTAGGTCCCGTAAAGATAGAAAAATGTTCCAAACCGTAAATTTAACGGTGAATTAGATGGACAGACAGCTGGCTATTTAACCATAATTTAATGATGAAATTTCTAACAGTGAAGAATTTAATATTTAATTATTATTTGTTTTAATATTTAATAATTAAATTGCCTGAAACAAAAAAGGAAAAAAAAAAAAAAGAGGGGAGACAGACATGACAAAAACTATGTAGTTACCCTTTAAAGTTCACTATTATTCGAAATATATTCTTCAGTTTTTGAAAAATAATTTCCCACATATCCTTTTTCCCGGAACACACTTTCTTCCCGGAGACTCTTTCCGCGTCATGACGTCATTGCAAATCCCTTGTGAAAAGGACGATGCGGGCTTTAAATCTACAGAGACTATATGTAGCGTGAAAACTGCCGAAACTGCCTTCTGAGACTGCTTCAAAGGCATGGCGTCAGAGAAATTCAGTCTTGCTGGTTTAATCTCCGTGTCAAAGAGTTTAATTGCTTCTCGGAATTCGCCTGCAGATGTTAAAAGCAGCAGATCATGACAGTTCTCAACAGCATTACAGTCATTTTGCACACGACCGTAACTTGCATTAATATTTAACTAATTTATTCATTGCAAGGTGGCGTTTTTAGAGGGAGAGTTTGCTGAGAAGCCCTTCGTTTACTCGTGGCAGCCCCATCTCTGGGGATTCTTCTGCGTGGCGAAACAAAAATTCGAAGAGACAAAATTACTCACTAACATTGAAAAAAAAATTCTCCTGAAAATGACGGAAAAAGTACGGCAGCAGAGTTGCCAGAAATATCCCGCTTCTGATAATATTTTCCCGAGATTTGACAGAAGTTCCGTTTCCTTTATCTTCGTTAATCTAAATCGGGTTGAAAAAATACATCAACCGTTAAACGGAAAAGTTCCGTTCTCGTATTTCCGTGGTCAGGACGTGATATTTCCGTTTTTGGAAGGAAAAACCATGTATTGAAGCACTACGGAAATCTTCCGTTAAAATCTGTCAAAAAACACTCTGGAAATACAGGTTTATTTAGCAGTGTATGGGCTAGTGTGTCTTGCTTAAAATATGTGAAGACTAAATAGAAAATGTGTTCTGTTGTTGTTCTAATGCCGCTTGGGTATCCGAGCTTAACTTTGCAAAAGCAACTAGGAATGAAGGCGGTAAGGAGCGCCTTCCGTTTGTAGATAAGCACCAAAACGGTGGAAGTACGACTTGTTCATGACGTATTTGGATGATACCAGATGGCACCACCACAAATACGCCACCTTCCTTTTTGACCTAAGAGGGAAAGGAAGGGACATTCTTCCCCTCCGGTACCCTCGGGACTTCAGGGTCCACATCATTAAGCGCATCAAGGTCGCGTTTCCTGCTTGGTCAACATAGCAACTGCGAGAAAGACAACAAAGCCAGACTTTTTTTTTTTTTTTGCACTGCTGTTAATGACTACACCTCCGATTGAAAATATTAGAATAATTGAGAAAAGTAATAAGAAAGAATTTATTTTCCATTTATTTATTTTTGATACTAAGTAAATTGCAATTAAATTCCTCATAAATTAAATCTGAAATGTTTAGATACGATTTTCACATTTACAAAATATAAAATACAGTAAATTAGGTATACGATAGCTTTCTGAAACACATCGAAATATTAGAATAAGATTCAGATGGGTTCAAATAATTAGAATACTGTATCTTGCGCAATCTATTTTTGCCATTGAGAAATAAATCTGATTTGAATCCGTCTATTATTATTATACCTTAAACAACAAACTGACTTATCATGTTCCCGAAACCAAGTGTTGAAAAGTTTCTAGCACGGGAACCAGAAGGGGAAAACGTAGAGTTGTGTGACCTTGACACGCCGATTCTAATTACACAGACTATAGTATAAGATAAGATTAAAGGTTTACAACAAAAAATAAATCAGTATGTAATAATTAGTGTTTATTTCTATGGTCACTTGATTATCCAAGCTCCTTTTCACAGAGCGACCAGGAATGAAGGCAGTAAGGGGCGCCATCCGTTTACGGATGAGCACCGCAACGGTGTACTCATCAAGTACATCGTCAACAGTCGTACTTCGTTAAGCCAAGTCAACGAAGTACGATGTTTTTTGGCGACACCAAGTGGCGCCACCACAAGTACGCCACCTAACTTTTCTGCCTTAAGAGTGAAGGAAAATAATCACCCTCCGGTAGAGTCGGAACTGCCTCGGGACTTCAGGGTCCACGGACTTGACATTCGCGTATCCGCAAGTGTACATGGTGAATCTTCAGTGGGTCGGGTATCGAACACCCAATCTTCCGGTTATAAGTCCTACATCCTAACCACTAGGCCATCACTAGAGGATCCATTATAATGCTTCAACTTAGTGCCAAAGTTGTTTGCAGCTAAATTTTGCCATTCTTCTCATTTTTTTTGGTGAAAGGTTAACAGTGTAATATATATATATATATATATATACATATACAGTAAAATCTGTGAAGTTGACCACCTTTGTAAGCTGACCACCTGTCCAAGTTGACCACTTTTGTCAGGAACGGAACTATCCCTTTATTATATAATGTAGGGAAACCTTTGTCACTTGACCACCTAAATTGACCACCTGTCTATATTGACCTCATATGTACGCCACATTTTTTGGGGGGGGGGAGTATTATGAAAAAAACTTTGTAAGTGGACCGCCTCATTATTTCTATATTTATTTACCTATTTTTGCAAAGATAAAAAAAACTAAAATAAATTCCGCAGAATAATTTTTATGTTATAATATTAGACCAGTATCTGTTTGGATGGATGAAACATCCATATAAAGTTTGTCAAAAACGCTTTGTAAGTTAACCATATGATGAAACTACTATGAACATTCTTTTATTCTTTAACTAAGTTTCTTTTTTTTTTTCTTCTATCAGATCTAGCCATTTTGAAAACTGATGTACTGTTTAGGAGATCTTTACTATCATATAAGTAACGTACATAGTTAATAAGATATTTATTTTCATTTTAACTAAGTGCTTTACTTAAGTTGTATAGGATACATTGTAAGAAACCCAGGTTACATTTCTCTTATGATATTTTAGAAAATTGTTTCTAAAACGAAGAAAAAAAAATCTAATTACTGTAACCCTCCATAAGTTGTACTTAATGTAACCCTCCATAAGTTGACCACTAAAATGCTGCTCCACAAGGGGTCAACTTACACAGGTTTCACTGTATATATATATATATATATATATATATATATATGCAGCTTCGACCTCGCTTCATTAAAAACTTCTCCTTCGCTTCACCTCGCAAACGATCCATACGCGTAGTTGGAACGTCAGAGGAAATAAAAAAAATTGAAATCTAAAATTTCTCCGAGATCGCGACGCAGAAAAGTTCCGGAAAAAATTGCTGAGTTCCCCGCCTCCCTCTCTCCTTGCGCTCAAACTCCGGAAAGGTGACGTCATCGCATCACGTGACCTAACCGTGGAGCGAGCGGAGGCATTTTTGTTGTTGGTATTTGTGTGTTGGCTTTCCCGCGAAGCAGGTGGGATGAGATTTTCTCTTCATCTCTCTGTGGGGTAAGTAGCGCTTGCACGCTTGAGAAGAAAAACTCTCATGGTGCATTTCCTTTATTTTCGGTTAGAAATATTTTTTTTGCAGTGCTCATCGTGGAGAGATTTTTCTCTGCAAACTCTTAAACGTAAACCATAGGTTAAAAAATGCATCGGGGGCAAGGGGAGAAGCGAGCAAATAAGCAATGTTCTCTGATATACAGTAGTACCTCGATTTAACGAATTCTCCGATTTAACGAATATTTTTTGACTGACTCGACCAAAAGGATACTAAAATGATCTCATTTAACGAATTTTTAGCTCTGATTTAACTCACAACAATCGCTGGAAAAAAAATCGCACATAAACTAAAACTTTGAATTTTTCGCACAAGAAATTTTGAATATTTCACACCCAAGTGTGGAATCCAATTTTTTTCTCATTTCTGGTGAATTCAAACAACAGTCTTTCCCCCTTTTCAATGTAGAAATGTGGCAAAAAGCACAGATATGCAGTGCCTGATTGCCGCAAACGCCAACTAGGCCGAGGCCTTGGGCCCATAAATTTTAGGGGGGGGGGAATATTAATAGAATAATCTCCAAGCTTATTTAACTTTATACATTATACCCAGTATTTTTATTTTTCGTACCATAGGGGGCCCCAATATAATGTTGCGCCTTGGGCCCCTGACTGTCTTAATGGGGCCCTGCAGATATGTGCTCTTTGTCACGAATGGCTACTTGCTTTAAGTTTTAAAATCCAGTAGCATTAAAGTATTTAAATCATTTTAAAGTTGATATCCTTGCATAACTTATAATTTTTAAGCTCGTACACTAAAAAAAATCTCCTGAAAATAGCGAAAAACGTACGGCAGCAGAGTTGCCGGAAATATTCCGTTTCTGATAATATTTTCCCGAGATTTGACAGAAGTTCCGTTTCTTTTTTCTCCGTTAATCCAAATCGGGTTGAAAAAATACAGCAACTGTAAAACGGAAAAGTTCCGTTCTCGTATTTCCAGGACGTGATATTTCCGTTTTTGGAAGGAAAAACCATGTATTGAAGCACTAAAAACATTCTGAAAATTCAGGGGGTTTTTTTAACAGTGTAGTAAACAATAATCATTCTTTTTCATGTCTGTGCATCTAAGCGTATTTTGCATTGATATTTTTATGTCATACTCTTCACAAAAATTGGATTTAAGGAACTGCTTCGCTTTAACGAACGGATTTGTTGCTCCCAATCAATTCGTTAAAAGGTTCAACTGCATATATACATGCTTTGGTTATAACAACATCAGGGGGGTCCTAGTTATTTATGACGCTCTAAACTGATTTTAGAAATAGGTTGATTTTAGGTATTGAAGAATTAATTTACGTACAGTAATACAATAAAGGCGCCTCATCTGTGTGATATAAGAATTTTTATAGGGCAATCGGACCAGGAAATAAACGCTTAACCCTTTAACTACCGGAATATATACACAAATCTGTTTTCCTAAACGACCAAAAAAAAAAAAAAAAATATCCAAAAATTGCATAAATGGCGATACATCTATTTCTATGTATATGTCTTCAGTTTCTTACACGAACTTTCGCCATAGCAAATTTTGTTATTGGCTAACCAATAAAAAAAGTAAATTACGTCAATTAACGTCATTAAATCGCTTATTGGACGTTACCCGTACCACAGGAAAGTTTCGCCAAGTCGCCTATTGACGTTACCCGTACCACAGAAAAGTTTTGCCAAATCGTCTATTGACGTTACCCGTAATGCAGAAAAGTTTCGCCAAATCGTCTATTGACGTTACCCGTAGTTAAAGGGTTAAGCACACTTTCAATCGTTTAGCTGTTAACAGTAAAAAACTTGAGTTCTTAGCATATTTAGCTGCTTAAAAAATGAAAAATAAGAAAATAAAAAGGAACAATATATCAATCAGGGAGGAATGCTGATATCCCCTCTTTTCCTCTGCCGAACATTCTTTAACCCTTTAACTTCCGCGGGCGTACATGTACGCCTCTCCGATTTGTGTTGTGTTTCTATCAGTAAAATGACAGCTGAGGCTTAGAGTGGTATAAAGTGATCCTGATGGTGTTTGCGAAAGATGTACTTTTTTCTAAGAAGGGAGGGGGGGGGGGGTTCCTAAACATGTTTCTTTCCCCTAATGCACCGCATGACTACGCGCACCTATTAGCAAAATGGTGGCACGCGGAAGCGAATCTTGTAAATTTTCCCCGTCGGGTAAGGGTTTAAAATGCCTATCACATAAAACATACATTTAGAGTGTTAGTTTTCAAGCACTATATTTTTGAGTTGATTATCCATTTATAATATATTTATATTTTAATTGCAATGCGACCGAAAAATCATTGAAAGATTTATGCTGACTTCTCTGGCAAAAGGGCAAGGTTTCTAATTTTAAACACAGACAATAATGTAACTGGTTAACCCATAGGTTCTCAACCTTTTTTTGCCCACCGCCCACTTTGAGAATATTTTTTTCCTAAAGCCCTCCCTTTTCTGACTTGCGATTCTGAAATAGCTATTCCCAGGAATATATTTTTAAATATGTAATATTATACATTTTTCCGTAAATGGGATATGACTCTATCTTATTTCTGTTTTTAAGGAAGGCTATTTGAATGAGAGCATTCAAAACGCATACTTAATTATATTGAAAAGTATTTTTATTAAAATTTCCTAACTTAACTAATGAGAAGGTTGAATTTGATACATTTTAAGGAGTTTGCTAATATCAGGCTCGATTTTACTTAAAAACAATCGTAAGTCGCCGCATTCAATAATATGGAGCCGACTTCTCTTCTTGGTTAACAATGTCGCTACAGCACTACAGCTACGTTCAGCTAAATGTGAAGATGGGAATGCTATCAGAAATCGTTGAACAGTCGACCATTAACCTAATACTTTTGTTAGTACATAATCAGCGTGTTTAGTCTATTTGGACTATATTAACCCTCTCATGCATGCATTTATTTATTTGTGTTATGAAAGAAAATTCATATGCTACAAACTAATTTAGTATCTCGGGATTCTTGCGTAATAACTTATTTTTGGAAATTTTGTCTTGTATAGTCAAAAATTCGTGTTCTTGTATGAAGTCGTTTTATGCTTTTTTTGCCATATTTATTCAATATAATAATAAACATGGCAAAACTGAATATTCAAACTTCATTTATAAGACATAAGAAGCTGTAAAATAATATCGAACTTTCCAGTAATGTGATACACGCTTCAAAATAAATTAACAAAATTTGAATCGAAACTGGGATTTTCTCCTCTTTCTTGAATCCACCATGAACTTCTAAGAGATCTTAATCTTTTAACTATCTTGGATACCCTATGAAACTTTTTGTGGTTTCCAAGAACTGTTTGGAGTGTCTAGATGAGGACGACACGCAAATTGCTGCACAAGAGCGAATCTGCATAAAAACTTGAAGCAAAGATTTATGTTACCTCGTATGAGGCTTTCATGCGTCAGAGGGTTAAATTAATCTGCCCACGCTCCTCCGTGTGATCTCAACGCCCCCTAGTTTTCTCTGGGTCTTTTACTGCCCCCCTGAAAGTCTCAAACGCCCACAAAGGGGCGTTATCGCCCACGTTGAGAACCTATGGGTTAACCCCTTGTTCATAAAAAAAGAATATATCTTATTGCATTAATTAAAGTCCTAACCTGGTATAAAAGGAAAATGAAAGAATTTTTCAAAAATTTCATAAATACTGAATTCAAGCATTCTTTAATTTTATAACTTTGAAACACAAATGTCCCTGAATGACTTCCTTCAATCTATTAAAAATACGGGCAGCTCAAAACAAGAAAGGCGGACATATGAATGCCCGTGCGCTGTACGGGTGCACCGGTTGGGACCAACTTTGGGTAGCCCGTACGCCGTGTGGGCAGTTAACAATTAAAATCCTGCAAGCAGCTGTAACTGTTCCATCTGATACAGGAACTAGAAATCAATTATAATGCTTTATTTGGAATTAGTTTAAGCGGTAACGTTAAAGCGCGCAGTCTAACATTATTTATTATTGATCTGCCGGGACCAGCGATTTTTTGCTCAATCGATGAATCGTTAAAATTGATAACATAAATATGTGCATAATATACATATAGCAAGCACTTAAACATAATGACACTCAGTAAATAGAAAAACTAAAATGCAACTGTTTCCTGTGCGAAGTGTAGCTTAAAGTTGCTACACTTCGCACGCCAACAAAATAATAGGAATAGTAACTAACCCAAGTAACAAAAGCAAAATTAAGATGCACGCAAGTTAGGATTTGCGCTCCTTTATTCTTAGGAGAGAAACCACATACTTTTTTCTTGGCATCGAGCGTGTATCATTTTGCAAAATTTTGTCCCCATTTTATCATTTATTTCTTCAACACAAGGGTTATATTTTTAAAACTTTTTATATGTTCCTATGTTATTTTCATATTGCTCTTTAACTTTGTCAAAAGTTTGTTCATATAATTTTGAATCACCCTTTCCCAAATAGACTTGCAATCATCAGAATAAAAGAACAAAAAACGACAAAGAGCTGACTGAAACATAGCTTAATTGTAGCGTCAGCGCTACTACTAAATGTTTTCTCTCCTACGGATTGCGCATGCTGGACTGGAAGTTTCATATGGACTTCCATATACAGTAAAACATGTAAAGCTGACCTCCTGTTGACCACTTTCGTCAGAAACTGAATTAGCCTTTTATTATATAATGTAAAGACACCTTTGTAACTTGACCACATGTCTATATTGACCACATGTCTATATTGACCACTTATGTCTGCCAAATTTTGGTAGGAGTGCTATGAAAAACCCTTTGTAAGATGACCACCTAATTATCGCAATATTTATTTGTTTAACTATTTTTGCAATAAAAAAAACTGAAATAACTTCTCAGACCAGTATATGTCTGGATGGATGAAAAATTAGTAGAGGATTAATTAATAACACTTTTATCTTTATTTTAACTAAGAACTTTACTTTTAAAGTTGTATAGGATACATCGTAAATTTCTCTAATGAAATTTTAAATAATAGTGAAAAAAAAACTATTTACTATTTTAAAGTAACGTTGGCAGATGAAGCTCAATTTTAAATAGTGGCAAATGTATAAATGCATAGCGTAAGAAATGACAAAAAAAAAACCCCCACCCTCTGTAAATTGACCACCTGTCTAGGTTGACCACTAAAGTGCTGCACCGCAAGTGGTCAACTTTCACAGGTTTCGCTGTATACAGTAGACGCCGCTTTATGTGATCCCGGTTAATGTTATCAGTCCGTTTAATGTTATCAAAATCGCCAAGTTTCGTCCGCTTGTATAAAAAGACATTTAAAAATCATCGGTTTTTGTAATCAGAACTTTGTTTATTGTTATCAAATTACAGATATTACTTTTCTTAAGTCATCAAAAAAAAAGGGAAAAACAAACTTTTTTTCCTGTCCGCAAGTAATATTCCGAAATAACTGGTCAGAAGAGATATTTAGCTGCTCTAATAAACGTAGGCGCTTCGAATGTTGCGTCGATGATTACAGGAAAAAGGCGCCGAATTCGTAAAATTACGAGAAAATGAACAATGAGAAATTCCTTTTCTTTTTAAAACAAAAATTTACTTATTCTTATTGTGTTTTTCTTGTTACTGTTATCTTTTCGCTAAATACCCTTTCAACAACACGTTTTGTTTTCAACAACATGTGAGGTGACGTCGCTTGCGAAAATCGAGAGTGTAATTAATTTGTTACGGGGGAGGGGGATACGTGTAAAGGTCTCAAAAAAAGTAAAAAAAAAAAAAATTCTTCATAAATCGATTCTACAACTATTCAATAATATACCCTGAAAATTTCAAAGCAAAATTTCTAGTCGTTTAAAAGTTATAAGCATTTGAGCGAGCGCCTCTCTTGGAGCGGTTGAGCAAGTAGTCATTTCCTCATTCATGGATGACCCGGAGGGTATTAGAGAGACAGAATCACGTCAGCAGATGTCCTTTTGTTTCTTTTAACAATTGAGACCTCGGCTAGAAATTTCAATAAGTATTAATATCTATAAGTATAAGAAAAAAATTGGTTCATTACTGCCTTAAATTTACCTTCACTACCATTCTTTTTTTCAAACGCGTTTTTCTCGAAACTACTCTTTTGGAATTTGCATACGCTCTAGCTCGCAGAGTTTTTGACCAATCCATATCAAAACTACCACACATTTTCTTTATATATATATATATATATATATACGCTCGAGTTAAACTAGAATCATAAGCATATCTTTATTTTTACTTTTTTTATTGCAAAAAAAATATATATATATATACGGTTGAAAATCGTACTTAATTTTCACGATCTAAAAAAAAAAAAAAATAGAAATTTTCAATTTTTTTAATGATTTTAGTTCAACTATAAGAGACACTTATAAAAAAATAAATTTCAAAAAAATTGATTTCGGATAAAAATTGTGACCTCCGGGGTGTACGCAAACTGCCGATCCGGGTGGCGACTTACAGTGTGCAGCAGCCGATATCTCCGGGATTTTTCAAGAAAAATGTTTGAAAATTTCTGTAAATGTTTCTCAATATATCTATAAAATAACCTCAAAATCTCGATAAAATATATTTATTCTTTATACGCTAAAAAAATTAATGAAAATGGCTCTTAATACGCCGTTTTACACGTGTTTCCCCGCTTTTTATGCAAAAGTACGGTTTTTTGCAGCAATAAGAGTGAACCGTTTATTATTATCTCTGGGTTATTGTTATCATGACATTTTCGTCCCGATGGGATCACATTACGCGACGTCCTCTGTAGTTACGTTTTTGGTAAAGTATTCTGGAAAATATTCTAATAATTGCACTTACAACTAGTTTAAAACGTTATCGTGTCACAGCCACTTGCGTCCTGAAAATCTAAACTCTAAACGATTACGCATCTGAATGGTGGTTTCTGCGTATCTTTGAATTTTGTACTCACTTTGAAAAATAAATAAAACACTAATTGGGGATGTAGCCTGTTCGGATTTCAATTTGTTCGGATTAGCAGAACTATCCATAGCATAATAACGAACCCTTAGCACTTCGACAATTGAAGATAAATGATTTCAAGTGAAAGATTAAATAATATTTTGTGAGTGTCTGATGTTATTGCATTGTTTATGCGAAGTTATTAACTCAAAAAATTTCAATAACCAACTTTTACCGTTTTTCAATCCTGCATGACATAAGTTTGCAGACACATTTACAGTTTGTTAGATATCCTAACTGCACTTTAATAATTTTTCAACTTATTATATAAAATAAGGTTTTAGTAATAATTGTTTTATGATAAAATGAATAAGTTTCTCTGTCTTGCGGGTCTTTTTCAAACTTAAATTTGTTAAGAAAAACTTATTCGGATTTCCTGCGATTTCGGATTTGAGGGGTTTCACTGTATAGACAGCCAGGAGCGTAGCAATTTAAAAATCAAGGAGGAGGGCTCAAACAATTTCATTTCCAGAATGCTCAAAATTATTTCCAAGTAAAACCACTTAACAATTAAAAAGTAATTCGTATTCACTCATTATTATTAATATTAATTACAAAAATATCACTAATAAAAGAATATTTGTATAGATCACTAAAATAAATTCATAGTTTTCACAAAGTAACCGAAATCCTTATGCAGTATGATTTCTATAGGCTTAAGCCCCCTGAACCACCCCCCTTTTCTACGCGTCTGTAGACAACAGAATGCTTTTTTTTAGCAGATGATGTTCGTTTACTCATCCATGCATCAAAAATTCATGACGATTGCTCATTTTCAGAGACATGAGCCATACTGCACATATTATAAAACAATTCTACTATGTAATAACGCAGCTTTTTTCTTTCTTTTTCTTTTCAACGACAAAATTATGTAACTCTCCCAGCGCATATTAAAATATCAAAACCAAATCGTCGGTTTCGCTAAAGAGGGAGAACACATGCAGGCAGAATAATTAAGGGGTGGGATAAAACGCATTTCAATTAGCAGACGATCATTATGGACGGACGCGTTTCTGCGAAATTCGCTCCTCATTTCGTCACATCTTCCATTAACCTATTTAAAGTTTTCGCGGAAGGGCGACATTATAAATGTCACTCTTCTTTCTAGTCCACAATTTTCTGTTTAATTAATTTACAGAATATGATGTGTATGTATATTAACTAGTAAGCCCGGCGGTCATACGAAATGACCGCTGTTCTGCATATTATAAATATACAACGCTCCCAGTAACCGGAAATGCACATCCAATCAAAGAGATATTTATCAGGTAGAACAGTAAATTTGAATGAATAAGTGATAAACATATAATTTCGGAAAGACAATATTCTTACCGAAAAAAACCCATCTAAGTTATAATAATCTGTAAAATAAAAATATTATTTATTACATAATCCAATTGTTTGTGGAAAATATGTATTTATATCCAACAGAATCATCGTCTAAACGATAGTTATAACGAAACTGGAAAAAAGAGCGCTGCCACTTTAATGTATATAAAATGGGCAGACGATAAATCAATTAAAACAAAGAAAGAAGGATTAAAATAAATTCGCGCGTTTACGTTCATTTTTAACGGAGATTGCAAATCTAGCGATGCCTCACTCAAAATGCTGGAGAAATGTTTTGATGATGGGTCGTTTTCATTATAGAAACAATTGTGTAGATGGCAGCGCGATGCAGTTTTCTCGGAGTAAGAAATTCGGAATAAGCTATCGGCGACAAACAGACACTTAAATGGCTTATATATAAGATGTGCATTTTCAGCAGGAATGAAAATTTACTTTTGCTAGGAGCCTAAGTTAGGGAACCCCTAAGTAATGATTTAGTAGTCGAAAAATATGAAATTGTAGACAAAAGTTTTAAAAAATATATCACAACCCACACTTTAAAGGATATGCCAGCCGGGTGGCGGAATGGTAAACCACTGGCCTCGTACTCCGAAGTTCGCAGTTGTTATCACTTTCAAGAGGGATTTGCTTGAGCAGCCACTTTTTTCAGTTGCTCCACTCCGACTTCTCAATAGTTGCTTCAGCTCCGATACGTGCTCTGAATAATTTTAATAGAGTACATTATTGATCTCGCTTTTAATTAATTATTTTTTTATGGAAAAAAAAATTAAAAAGTCAAAAAGAAAAAAAAAATCGGAGCAGAGAAGCGCAACAACTTTTTGCTCTAACTCCACTCAGTTTCGAAAAAAATCTCGTTGCTGCTTCGCGCCAGATCCCTGGTTTTTATCTCGATCACATCACGAATTCGACACCTGCAGAATGGAATGCGATTTCGATCACGTGACTCGTCAACAATAAATTAACTAATTAAAGAAATTAATCATTGAAAATATCTTTACGATTTTTTAAATTAAAGAATTTCAGTTTGAATAAAAACTCCAATCCCATTCGTAGTTTTAAAAAACATTCTGTAATTATGTAGCTAAAAACTAAAATGCGTAACATTTGCAAAAACACCACTTCACTTCACTTCAATAACTAAAAACACAAATAAAAGCTTTTTTATAAAGTGCAATTTGCTTTTGGCAGAAAATGCGTCTTTTATCGACTGGGTGGAGTTAGTTCTCTTAACGAACAACACTTACTTTTTCCTTCTGGTTTTGAAAGCTACGTGTTTCAGAGCGACTTATTTCGCTTCGGGCTACTTTCTTTAAACACAGAAACGAAAAATATTCTTTTGTATAAAAACGGAAACTTGTTTCTGCTCCGCTCTCTCCACACTCCCTTCCTCCAAGAAACCAAAGTCTCTCCTTAATAACGTAGGAACGTTCGTTTTGCTTGAAACAAGTCTTCGATTGCAAAACTAGTAGGAAATCCTTTCCCGAACAGAAGAGAAAAGGGGGGGGGGGGTGCCCCTTTTCTTTCCCTACATAGCAAAAGGTAATAGCTATAAAAAATTTGTGCTTTACATTGAAGAGGGATTTTTGGATTTTATTTTGCAGACACCGAAATTCGAAAGTTAAGGAGCATTTCAATATTACTACAGTTTGCCAAGCAGTCGAAGTTTGACCATGGTGGTTAAATTTAGCATTGAAAACATTATGTTCTTTATATCTTATATATGCCGCTTAAGTGCCGGTTTGTCGCCGAAAGCTTATTCCGAATTTCTTACTCCGAGAAAACTGCATCGTGCTGCCATCTACACAGTTGTTTCTATATTGAAAACGACTCATCATCAAAACATTTCTCTAGCATTTTGAGTGAGGCATCGCTAGGCTTGCAATCTCCGTTAAAAATGAATGTAAACACGAATTTAATGCAATCTTTCTTTCTTTGTTTTAATTTACTTAATGTCTGCGCTTTTTCTATATATTAAAGTGGCATCGCTCTTTTTTCCGGTTTCGTTAAAACTATTGTTTTGACGATGATTATTTTAAATAAAAATAAATATTTTTCACAAACAATATGATTATATAGTAAATAATATTTTTATTTTACAGATTATTATAACTTAGATGTTTCTCCGAAATTATTATATGTTTATTATTTATTCACTAAACTTTACTGTTCTACCTGATAAATATCTCTTTGATTTGATGTGCATTTCCGGTTACTGGGAGAATTGTATATTTATAATACAAATACAATAGTGACGACTAGCGACAGGCTCAGGGGCCAGCTAGGCTGGTCTGAGTCAATTTAGCATTTCCTCAATGAACATAATATCTAGAACAGCGGTCATTTCGTAGGACCTCCGCGTTTACTAGTAATTATATAAGTATTATTTATCAAATTTTTCGATTACATCGTACAGTTTATTTTCATCATCCTCACTTTAAGCATACGTATTGCAGATCGTGGTCGCCGCAGGGTCAATGGCGCTCATCAATGTAGTCTCTCTGTTTCTGCCGATGTCGTACTAAGTGGAGTCGCATCAAATGAGGGCTCAGGTGCCCCCATCTAGGGGAAACTGAGCTTCTAAATTCTCTGGCAATGGCACCCAAATACAGTGGTGTACTTGAAAAAAATGGATGCCGATTACCGGGGGGGGGGGTACGCACTAGGTCTGTAAAGGTTAATGACCACACGCAGCCACATTAAAAAGAAAAAAAAAGTACCTGAAGGGGGAGGGGACAAGAAAAAGATGTGACAGACACATGGAATGAACATTGTGCATTATAAATAACATTAAAATGCTTTTTTTTAATGTCGAATGTTATTAGATTCTGGTGCAATGGCTGTAAAATAATGGATATTTCAAGCACTTTCCAATGCAGTATTTTTCTTGCTACATAAAACACAGCTTTTAGTCGACATTACATTTTGATACCGAAAAAAAAAAACGTGAACACTGAATCCTAGTGTTTAAACTTCGTTTTCGCTATTTTTCCTTGATGTTCGAACCTCTTCGCATAACACGAAATGAAAGATCATTGGATGCCCTTCTGTGGAGTACGCCAAAGTGGATTTCTCTTTTGTATCACTCAAAAAACACCCCCATCCCCACCCCCCGGAGAGTTGAAGTGCGTTTAGTTAAAAATAGCTCCCCTTTCAGTTACAGTTAGGGCGGAAGAGCTTTTAAAAACTAATGGAATTTTACAACAAAAGGACACGGCTTTTAGAAGCTATCGCTTCGTGCATGGAAATCAGATTTCCCTTTTCTGACGCATGAGAGGTTTCAAACGCATTTTTGGTTTAATGGTGCGCCGCGTCGCGCTCATTTCTTTTTGAAGAATTTCGAATGCGAGGAAGGATTTACTTCTTCGCTCGGACGGGATTTCTTCCGGGCTCCATTACATTAACGGATTGTTCAGAAGTTTCCGCGGTATATCCGAGAATCATCTGCGCCTAAGCAGTTGTTTAGGAGATCTTTCACGAGGTTTTTGTTTTTGATCATGGTCATTAGGGGTCATTCATAAATGATGTTTACGGTGTACACTTAAACTTAGTACACTGCACTAAACCATTTAGCTGCATGTTGCGCTAAAAGTGGTGCAAATTTGCTTTGCTAGAAAGGATGATGCCTCATTTTTATTACATGGTTTTATTTAACTTGACTTGTGGCGGAATTTTGTAAGGCGGTTTTCGACAACTATTACTGCATAAATTATCTTCAAATTTTGCACACAAGCTTATCTTCGATGACAATGCAATAATCCATCGATTTTATAATTTATTATAACGTTAATTAGGAAAAAAAGTTAATAATTTTGGCTCTGAGGAAATGATCAGCATTATCATTTGCCGTTTGGAAACAATAGTTTTGTTTGGATAATGCAACTATGTTTTGTTTGTTTGAATTTTAACATGGTTTTTTAACTTGACTTGTCACGGAATTTTGTAAGGCGGTTTTCAAACAATTTTACTGCATAAATTATCTTCAAATTTTGCACACAAGCTTATCTTCGATGACAATACAATAATCCATCCATTTTATAATTTATTATAACGTTAATTAGGAAAAAAAATTAATAATTTTGGCTCCGAGGAAATGATCACCATTATCATTTGCCGTTTGGCAACAAAGGTTTGTTTGGATAATGCAACTATGTTTTGAATTTAAATAAAACCATGTAACTTAAAAACATTTTTTGGGGTTTAATATTTATTTTGTAGTTTCGTGTAATATACCTAAGTTAGCACCAAAATATAGTGTACGTTAGCACCCTCCTTTGTAGCCAGCAAGTCTTCACCATTTTTTATTGCAACATTCACTAAATGTCTTAGGGATCATTCATAAATGATGTCACGCTGCGAGGAGGGAGGGGGGTTCAAGGAAGTGTGACAGTTTGTGACAACGGGAGGGTAACAAGAGGTGTAACATCGTGTCGTGATTCCTATAAAAATATTTAAAATCTGCAAATTAAACTTATTTTATGCTGATGTAATTTAGTGGGACATGTGACAAAGGGGGGCAGGGGTCAAATATATTGAAAAAAGTGTGATGTCATTTATGAACGGTCCCTTACCTTATCTTTTCTGTTTAGGGTATTCTATATTAAAATAACTCCTTAAATGTTGTAGTGTGCGTACACATTTTCATGCCTACTTTAAAGATAGTTGAAGCATTCAAGATGGTTGAAGTTGTTGTTGTTGTTTAAAATGCCACTTGAACATCTAAGTTCCCCTTCGCACGAGGAGGAATTAAGGCAGTAAGGAGCACCTTCCGTTTATAGATGAGCACCAGAAGGATGGAAGTACGAGTTGGCTCATGATGTATTGGAATGACACCCGATGGCGTCACCACACATACGCCACCTTCCTTTTTTGACCTAAGAGTGAAAGGAAGGGACATTCTCCACCTTCCGGTACTCTCGGGACATCTTAAATCTCTTTAAACTGGCGATACTTTAAATGTTTTTTTTTATTTGAGGGTGTGAGCTTTAGGAGAGATGTTTTTGGGTTTCAGCTTTAGGACACTTTACCTTATGTTTAAAAAAAACCTGTGAAACAGGAAAATAACACTGTGCAACAAATTTGAACTTTTTTTTTTTGTCCTTTAGATGAAACTATGTGATTCTATATAATCAAAAGGTGCTTAATTCAAATATCCAAACCAAAATGGTCCATCACGTACCATTTTTGCTGGAGACCCACTTCTCATATTTATACAATTTGGTTATAGAAGAGTGTAACTGCAGCTTATTTAATGAAAACACAAACAAAAAAAAGATTTTTTTTGGCCGTTTTATCTTGTGGGCATCTGTTGGTGTGCCCTGATAATAGATTAGCAATATTCAATTCGTATACTTCCATTCTATCGACCGTTGAAACGCTTTTCAAACACAGATATCCTGATGAGACCTTTCCCCATTCTCATCATTAATTACGCCTGGGTTTTGAGGAAAGAAGTCTATATGGGAGTCCAAAAAGTGTAGTTTTAATGAAATATAGAAACCTAATAGTACAAAAGCATTTTATCATGTCACTAACAAGATTTTCGTAATTTTCAGCTTTCTCATTTCCAAGGAAACGTGAGCACACTGATTTAAAAGCCATCCCGGCAGATTTTTCTTCTTCTCACTGTTTGTTTTCATACTCTTTATCATGAACGGACTTCCTTAAGTTATGGGCCAATAAAAAACCTTTCTTTTAGTTTAGCCTCACTTAATTTTTAAAAAATTTTTTCCCGAAATACAAGAAAGTCACTTCTCTGTCCAGAGCTTTTACAAATATTTCGATAAACCAAGTTTAATATACAATTGTGGGAAAAAGGCACATTGTAGATTTACAAGTGGCTAATTTGATATGCTTTTGCCACTCAAAATTTTGGAATTTTTTCCTTTGTGTTTGCAGAATATGCAACAGGAATGAATAGGAAAACAATACTTAGATGGAAGAGCACCTATAAACAAGCACGACTCTGCTGAATTGTGCTCATGTCCTAATGCTTGAAACACTACATTCACATCACAGCAGCATACTATTTTTTTCTCTCCGCAAACTAGTCTACAAAATGTTTTTGTTGTCTTGTAAAAAAACTCGAAACTTCGAGAAGTAGATAAAGCTTTTGTTGCCAAAACATGTCGCTAAAGTAACCCAAGTTCATTAAAAAGGTCTCTGGAATGGCAACGATTTCACTGTCAATGAGAAAAATATAATTTATAACAAATTAAGTCTATAAATTTCGAAAATATGCACATTTATCCAGAAAATGCGTAAAAAGCTAAAATGTGGAATTTCGAGAAAATGGTACGTGATAGGCAAAAGATAATTGCAGATTCATAATTCTTAGCCAAAAATACATCAGAAACAGACATTTTCATCCAAAGGACATTTTTCGTGTTGCACAGTGTAATTGTCCGAAGCAGCCGAATCACACTACTCGGTATCTGTTCGCCTCCAAGCTCGTTCCCTGTTAGCACTAGGCCTAGTGATGTTCTCGCACTGGCGCGAGGGTAATGGGGTCCACAGATTTTACATGCAGGTATCCCCAAGTGCACATGGTGGGAATTCCGCGGATCGGGTATCGAACGCGCAATCATCCGGTTCGAAGACAGACATCCTAACCACTAGGCTACTACGGTTGCAGTAAAAGGTGTTGTGACAGACACGACAAAACCCCCATAAACGGAATATTTTCGCATATCCTTCAAAATTTTATTTCATGAACTACAACTTTTTCGAATATTTGCAAAGTTTTCAAGCTGCCCTGGTTCACCAACGCTTCGCTCATGGGCTGCAATAGCGGCACAACTCAAAAAATCATGTTTTGAGATAAGTGGGTTTAAAGTTTTCATAGCTAGCTAAAATGCATAAGAAAAGCTATAGTTTGCTGCCATCTGACTGCCTTACATTGAAGTACGAGGGTTTTGCTAGTAGTGCTGATGAAAAGAATGAGTTATTTTCATATTTAAATCTGTTCTTAGTTCAAAAAGCGTGTTTTTTGAGTTGTGCCATTATTGCAGTCCATGAGCGATTTATTAAAATATCTTAATATTTCGCGCCTGAAAAGAGACAGAAAAAGGAGTTCTTCGTTCGGTCTGTCTATCATGGAAATGACCTTCACTTATCGGTGCACTATAAAAATGTTTGGTGTTACTGAACACGATTTTTGATGTTCAGTCGGTGTAAAGTTTAAAATGGTTCCTTTTTTTTAAAATGTATTTTAAATTCTTTTAAGTGTCTGTCTCTACATTATTTTAGACAGACACATAAAAACTTTTTTAAAGCATATCACTCTGTTAAAAATTTCCGTAAGAAAATAGTAAAATAACCATTTATTTGATTGTTATTTTAGCATATTTAATTACAACAGCTGAATAACCGTTAAAAGGATGGTACTCAAACCGCTGATTGTGAAAAAAATCGTTTATTCCCTGTTTCTCCTAAAGAACGTTTAACTAACCGTCATTTTCAAGCGCTCAATAAGAATCGGGCGTCCATCTTGGTTGCGAAACCTTACCGGTTGTACGTTGTTGTTAAAATATGAATAAAGATTTATAAGTTCAATTATGCATGTGTATGTAAAAAAAGGAAAAAAAAGTGTCTTTAAGCAGTGGTTACTAAATAGAAAAACATACACACGTCAATCAAAAATGGGAGACATCGGATTCCCGAACTGTTTGCGAATGCGCGAACCCATCATTTGAGTTGCTGAAGCTTGTTTGTATTTTAATTTTTGAAGCAAATAAAATGATTTTCGTCAATACACAGTAAACGTAGACCAAAAATGACTTTGGATCCAATCAAAAAGTGAAATCTCAATTTTAAGGCAGTTTGCCTGTTGGAAAAGAAGATTTATTGATAAATGAACAGCCGCTTTAAGTGGTGTAGATGGCCGAATGACTAGAGCGCAAGATTGGTGTACCATCCACCCAGGTTCGATTCCTGCACGCTTCGTTTACGGTTTCTACGCTTCAAAAACGGTAAAAATTTTGTTTTGAAACCATTTATAAATGGTTATAAAACCGTAAACTTTTGTATTTACAGCTTTTTAACCAAGCTGATTGGAAAGGGTTTAGGTCCCGTAAAGGTAGAAAAAAACAGAAATTCCAAACCGTAAATTTAACGATGAATTAGATGGACAAACTGCTGCCGGTTGGTGAAATTTCTAGCAGTGCAAAAGTGAATCATTTGGAACTTCACACCGACAGAGCACCAAAAATCGTGTGCAATAACGCCAAAAATCGTGTGCAATAACGCCAAAAATCGTGTGCAATAACGCCAAAAATCGTGTGCAATAACGCCAAAAATCGTGTGCAATAACACCAAAATCGTGTGCAATAGCAACAAATATCGTGTACTGTAACACCAAAAATCGTGTGCAATAACACCAATATTCGTGTGCAATAGCACCAAAAATCGTGTTCAGTAACACTAAAAAATGGTGGAAACTAAACGCAAAATTTTTACACTGGACATGAATCTTTGTCTTGAGCTGCAATGAGTGCCATATTTCGATACGATATAAATAAATAATCGAGGTCGGGAAGTCGAGTCGAACGGTCCGTTTATTCGGCGTTGCATTATTCATGAGCGGCGCTCGAGAAAAGGTGGCGTGATCCAATCCATCATGGAGGTCTCTTCCCTTTCGAGAAATAATCTCCGAATTTGAGGGATTTGAAGAAAATGACAGAAAGGCGCTGAAAAGGAGAGGCGAGGCGGAGTCGCGTTTTGCATTGTTTTCGATTTGAGGGGGGGAATTGGCTTATGTCATCAGCGCGCGAGGATTTGTTTTCGACGCAGCTCGCACATGAGGCGAAATAAACAGAAAGGGACCATTCATAAATGACGTCAGACTATTTTTCAGTACCAGAGTTCGCCCACCAGTAATAATTAAATTTAGTATTGAAAACATGATGCTATTTATATAATTACATAAGTATTATTCATCAAATGTGGTAATTATAACGTCGAGTTTCATTTGATCATCCTCACTTAAAGCAAACGTAGTGTAAATCATTGTCGCCGCAGGGCTAGTGGCGCTCATCCATGTAGCCGCTTGTACTTCTGCCGATTTCGTACAACGTGGAGTGGCCATTGGATAAAACTTAAATGTTGCTTCCATACACTATTCTCATTTTTCATTCCTTTGCTTCAGAGAAGCCTTCACTCACACTCTTATCATAATTGTTTTTAACCCTTTATCTACACACGGTATTCAAATAGAGATTATAGATAAATTATGGAGAATGGTACTTATAAATATCATGGATGTAAGAATAACAGGATGGAACATGAAAGAACTTCTTGAAGCATTTACTGTAACCGTGCCACCATCTTGATCACACCAAGAATTTCTATTCGTGTGCTAAGGATAACGGAAAATTCAATTTTAATTACACGAAATTTACGAAAAATATACGTTTGCGTAATATGTCATTAGCTACATAAGGTACGCAATATATATGTATTAATAAACCTCAAGAACATTCATTTCCAGTGTTGATAATTCATTTCAATCAAACCAAAGTTCAAGTTATACAATTACTTGAATATAGATGTAGTAATAAAATAAATATAGTAACATTTGCTTTAAATCAGGGGTCTCCAAACTTTCCAGCCTTAGGGCCATATTTATTACCCTACAACATAATTATTCAACATAAAAATAGATTACTTCAGTAAACTTAATTTAATTTGCTATAAAAAATAAATATGTTCTCTAGAAGGAGTTTTCTTTCAAGTATGCTAGCTCTCCGCGGGCCGGACAAAATCTGTCCGCGGGCCGGATGTGGCCCTCGGGCCGTAGTTTGGAGACCCCTGCTTTAAATGATGGTTGTTTTGAAATAGGCAGAAACAGGGGCGCATCGACGGGGGAGCGGGTCGCGACCAACAAGACCGAACTCTCCCAGAATGAGTCGGATATTCGGTATCCGACCGTTTATTAAATATCTAGAAACCATTCTGGCCACTGCACGAAAGATCCGGATAGCCGGGATGTCAAAATATTTTTAAAAATTAAATTAATAAGCATGTTTTGAGAATATATGTAAATTAAAGTTTTACGCATTTGGAACCTGTGGAAGGCTTAAAAATATGTAGAATTTGCAGGTTTCAAATATTTTATTCGGATATCCAATATGGATCGTCAAACAAGGGGCCCCGAATGTCCGACATCCCACAAAATGGATATCCGGTATATACGTATCCTGTCCTCGGTCCCCCGGCGGGAGATTACTTTTAATTTTTTTAAAAAACTCTATTATAAGTAATTTTTTTTCATGAATACAGAAATTTCCGTGTGCTATAATAATATATCTATAATACGAAGCACAGAAATATTTGTTAATCTTCAGAAATCAAGAACTTAAAATAAAATAAAATTATTTTAAGCTGTATTTTGAAGTTTCCTAGATAGAAAATAAATACAGCAATACTATCAGTAAAAGAGAGAAAAGTAAAACGTGGAACATCTTCATCCACACCAAAAGCCTTTCGTTTTCAGGCAGTGGCGGCCAAATTGGTCACACCATAACAGTTACTTCAATCGCGATAATGCTGTTAGATAGGCCGTGTTCCCTCCTGTAATCCTACCTCCATGATAAATATAAGTACTATTCGCTATAAATTCCATCCAGCAACCATTTTTACCAATATTCTGAAGGTACTTTGCCGGTACCGTCTTTACATTCCCCTTTTTCAGGACACGTATCAGCAAGGGTTCTATATAAAGAGTATTTGAGCGAGGACAGGAACATACATAGTCTTGAAACCGATGCTGTGTTTTGAACTTCCCTTTTGTTCAGATTGCCCCCTTAGAGTTTCGCTCCAGAAAAGTTGTAACATTCAAGAATCAAGTCACTGATTTTTTTAATGTGTTAGTTAAGAACTTAGAAAACAATTTGGCGAAATATTTTGATTAAAAAGTGTATGTAATTCATTTCAAAGGGCAAATACTCTGCGGCACTTATTAGCTGTAAAGAAATAAATACTCATAGACTAAGCATTTATTTATGTAAATCCCCTCATTTTCAATGTAAATACCTAGACACCATATTTCTGTAAAACAAATTACTGCAGATCATAATGCAGTAGATAAAGGGTTAATATAACTGCTTAATGGAAACAAATTCTTTTCAACAATGGTTACACGATTACTTATTGTACGAGAAGAGAGACACCATACAATTTCTCAGTTTCAGTAGTAGATTGATATATAGTTCTATTTGAATCAATTGCACAAACGTATGCTGAATTGAGGGCAGCGGAGGTTTTCTGCTTCGTTTTGAGGTTGTTAAAAGAAGCATTATCGAAGTAAGGGATGTGGTAGCCTAGTGGTTGGGATGTGGAGCTCGTAACCGGAAGATTGAGAGTTAACCACCCAACCCGCTGAAGACACTTGGGGATATGTGCATGTAAAATCAGTGGACCCGGCAATTCCGCAATGGAGAATGTCTCTTTCCTTCACTCTTCGGTCAAAAAAAGAAGGTGGCTCCACCTGGAGTCATCCAAATACAGAATAAGCGAAGTCGTACTTCCACCGCTGTGGTGCTCACCTATAAAACGGAAGGCGCTATTTGCTGCCTTCTTTCCTGATCGCTCCGCGAAGGGGAGCTTGGTGGCATGGAAACAAGAACAACATAATTGGAATCTACGGCATAAACGCCCCCAATCTTCCGGTTGAAAGTCCGACATCCTAACCACTGGGCTACCATGAAGCACATGTTTTGTGCTTCGTTAAGAAGGTTGTTAAAAGGAGCAAGATAGAAGTAAAAGAGAATAAATAGCCTAGCAGACGATAAATAGATAAATTGATTAGAAAAGAAATATAACGCAATGCGGACCAGAAATAACAGTAGCAGGAGGGGTTGGTTGGGGTGACCCGGAAAAGCTTTAGCCTCTCCATTCCAAGTGTACCCAATTGGACACATTTTAAAATACTGTTTATTAACTACTGTTTGTGCAATTTGAAAGCTAAAACACCCAATGGAGGCCATTCATCACATCACGTGATAACGATGATCGCAGATTTGTTTACCAAATTTTTAATTGAGTTCTACGTGGAGTTCACGAAGCAAAATGAGCTATTTTAAAATTATAATAGTTTTATAGCTTTTTCTGATTATAAACCAAGTAATTTACCGTTAATGTAATCATTCTAACAGAAATTTATTAAGTATTACAATAGTTATAGTGTTTTATTTTGTGTTAATTTTATGTAATGTCGAAGAACTTTATTTAGGCCTAATTTTTATTAGATGTGTCGAACTCGAAGTAAAACGATGCGACAGCTCCTTTTGTTTACATCGCTATCACGTGACCTATGACGATGTATGAATTGCCTCCATTGTTTTTGAAATTAATCAACAGATAGTTTACTTCGTTTTACACATGGAAAATATGGAAATTGGGCATTCATTATCATTTAAACTAATTATTAATTAAAATTAATTTTTTTTTTGTTTAGTTATTTTGTTTTGTAATCATTTTTTAAATCAGAGAACAAAAAAATTGCGTCAAAATTGTTTGCTTAGTTCTGGGGTCTGAAGAGGTTAAAAGGGGCGTCCATGGGTCAACAGAATTTAAAATCCACTCAACTAAGGAATCGAATCTACGACTTTCTCATTTATATCAAAAGCCTTTTCAAGGAAAGATGATTAATACTTTCAAGGAAGAGAAGGTGTCCAATAACAAACAGCATCCATCACACATTTCATTCTGCGTCGGTCCACTCCAAAGGCATTTATCTCTCTCACTCCCTGAATAAGACCTCAACTTTCGCTACTTTTGTTTGACAGGGCGACGCCACATCAACATATTGCGTCATTAACGTTCTCAGGGGATTGGTTGTCGGGAGAAAATTTATTAACGGCGGCACGAGTGATTCTTCTTTCGAACAAAAGAAGGCAGCCGTCATCCACCACGACTCTAGAGAGTCAACACACGGCCTAATCCTCTACGATAAATCCTCGACGACACAAAAGATGGGCCTTTAATGGCTGAGGTCGCGGGATTTAATTGCAGCGCGAAACACTTGGGCACACTCTCAAGAAGGAACGAAGTTTATTATCGTCTAATTATTTTCTCTTCTTCTTGACGCTTTTATTCTCTCTCTCTTTCCCTCTCTCTCTCTCTATATATATGTATATATATATATATATGTATATTGAAACCTGAGTAAGTTGACCACTTGCGGTGCAGCACTTTCGTGGTCAACTAACAGAAGGTGGAAATTTTTTTGTCGCTTCTTACAGTATGCAACTATTAATTAGTAACTAATTAAAATATAATTTCATGTATTAACGTTACTTTAAAATAGTAATTAGCTATTTTTTCGCAATTACCTAAAATATCATTTGAGAAATGTAACCTGAATAACTTACAATGTATTCAATACAAATTTAAAATAAAAACTCTTACTTGAAAAAAAGAAATTTCTAATTAATTATCTAAGTTACTTATTTGATGGTAAATATTTCCTAAAAATATGGATGGGAAAATGGAAAAAGGAAGAAACTTATTTAAAAAATAAAATACCCTCCCTTACCCGAACGAATAAATGAGTCTTTGGTTCACTTACAACGAGGTTTAGGCAAACTTTTTACTGATGTTTCATCCATCCAGACAAACACTGGTTTAACATTATAGCAGAAAAAATATCCTAGAGAAGTTATTTATGTTTTTTATCTTTGCAAAAATAGAGAAATAAATAAATATAGTAATAATGAAGCCGGTAACTTACAAAGAGTTTCTTAAAATACTCCCACCCAAATTTGGGTACATAAGTAGTCAATATAGACATTTGGTCAACTTAAGCGACAAAGGTTTCCTGACATTAAATAATAGAGGGCTCATACCGTTCCTGACAAAAGTGGTCACAGACAGGTGGCCAACTTAGAAAGATGGTCAACGAGTATACTATTGGTATGTTTGAATATAATACTTCTGTAAAAATAACTGCAACATATATTTGTACTGATGTGTTACATGTCCACAAATACATGTCCGCTTTTGTAACAACCATTGTTATTTTTTTTCTATTCTTCTTTATAATGTCCTTTCTCACATTTTTTTTTAAAGAATGGAATGTCGCAAAAAACGATTTATTGCGCAGGGCGGAAATCCGCACGGTCGACTAATACACGCACACACACACATATATATATACAGTTGAACTTTCTTAATACGAACACGGTTAATACGAGAAATCACGGCTAAAACGAACATTTTCTTTATTAAGTTTGGTTTAGTATTTAATGACACTAAATATCTCACGCATATTACGGCGGCTGAACTACACATTTCGGCTAAGACGAACAAAACTTCTGACCTATTCATAAAAAATTTTCTGGATCACAAATAATTAATTTGTTTTGAAGAAAGTCATTGTAAACCACCAAGTACATATTTCGAATCATACGTTGAATCTTCCTGGGTAGCAATAGCTTATAGCAAAGCTGAAGAAGCTTTAGGTACTTTGATGAACTTTTAGGGATCATTCATAAATGACGTCACGCTTCGAGGGGGGGAGGGGGGGTTAGTGAAATTGTGACGAAGTGTGACAAGGGGAGGGGAGGGGGTAACAAGAAGTGTGACATCATGCATTATGCAACATAGCGTGACGCGTGACAAAGGGGGGAAGGGGTAGGCTGAAGTGTGACATATTGTGACAAAGGGGGGTGAGAGGGGTCAAATATATGAGAAAAAAAGGTGACGTCATTTATGAACGGCCCCTTATCAGATGCGTCCAGAAGATGGCAATATACAAATAGCACTAGGCATTGTGCGTCGAGACATGCGTATGATAAAATTTAATCTACCTCAAACCAACTAACCATTAAGGATTTTTTCCATTATTGTTACATTTTAAAAGATACGTTCACTTTTTCTCAATGGAGTAGTAAGATTTAAAATAAATCATTTGTTTTCACTATTAATTTTATTTTTTATTATAAATAGTAGTAATTTTTTTTAAAAATATAAGCATGCATTTCTAATTCTTTTTTTACACAATTTTACTCTTTCACGGTTGTTACGAAATACCTGCTAAAACGAGCAAATTCGCGAATTTTTGTCAGTTCGTATTAAATGAGTTAACTGTATATGTATAAAACGAGAGAGGCATGAGTTAGGAATGCTGTCGAATAACAAAATATTATTCACTTGAACAGGCCTTACGGTTTTCTAAACTTCTCCAGCAGAAGAGCGTAAATACTGCAAACGCATTGCAATTCCCTGGCGCGCTCGGTTCCGTGTGACACAAAATGGCACATCGAATCAAGTGGCTTTTCTTTTTTTCGGATCTCCTGAAGGGAAACATCCAACCTCGTGTTTGCTTTATTTTGAGCAAACCGCAGAAAACTTCAGCCATAAAAATTCGGGAGTTCATGTCGCGGATTTCAACGAGATATTTACACCTGCACTCGAATTTTCTGGTAATTTGTGGCGTGTTTTTTTTTTTTCTCTATCCCTTTGGCGGTCGAGCAAGCAGAGTGCGCCTCCATAAACATTTTGCCGCCGTTCGGGAATGATTCCAATGAAAACAACTTTGGGATCAGCGGAAGCAAAATCGAGTGTTGTGGTTCTTCTCGCCGCCTGACGGAAGAACATCCATCTATCAGAAGGAAGGAAATATGGCATCGAGTCGTTGGGGAAAAGGAACCATTTAGCACTGTTTATTTTAAAATAATATGTTTAGAATTTGATGTACTGACATTTCATCTTTACCATGCGAACATATACAGTCTCACGATTGCAATCTTTTATGATTTATTCGTAATTTTTGCGAAAAAAAGTCAGGTTTTTTTTCGATTTCACGCTACACTAAAAATTTTGCGTTTATTTGCCACCTGTTTTGATGAACACCTTTCTTGGTGCTTCGGTGTTGTAAAGATAAAATTGATTCATTTTTGCTATACAGAAAAACCTGTGAAGTTGACCACCTATGTAAGCTGACCACCTATGTAAACTGACCACCTGTCTAAATTGACCACTTTCGTCAGGAACGGAATGAGCCTATATAATATAGTGTAAAGAAACCTTTGTCACTTGACCACCTAAGTTGACCACCTGTCTATGTTGACCACATATGTACACCAAATTTGGATGAGAGTATTATAAAAAACCCTTTGTAAGTGGATCACCTGACTGTTACTATATTTATTTGTTTATCTATTTGTTGAAAGGTGAAAAAAATCTAAAATAGCTTTACCAGGATATTTTTATGCTATCATGGGTTAGATCAGTACTTGTCTGGATCGATCAAACATCCATATCGTCGCCTCGGAGCAACAATAAGACATCTAAATCATTTCCCTATAAAAGCAATTAAGTTTTTCAAAACACCACTGAAGATGTAATCAAAAGTTAGGGGAGTTCAAAAAATTTCAGTAAAATCCCTGAACTACAGCCTTAGATATTTAGAATTGAAAAAACAGAAAATTTTAAAAATCAATTTTATAGGAAATTCTGGAATCACTCACATCCTACTGTTGCTCTGAGGCGACGATATGAAGTTTGCTCAAGACGTTGCTATAAGACGATAAAGTTTGCTTAAACCTCCTTGTAAGTTAACCGTACGGGAATACTACTATGAGCAATCTTTTATTCTTTAAAAAAAGTTTCTTCTCTTTTCTTTGATCTGATATAGCCATTTTGAAAGAAATATATTTTAAAGAAATCCTTAGCATCATATAAGTAGTTAATATGGTAATTATCTTAATTTTAACTAAGTACTATTCTTTTGAAGTTGCGTAGGATGCATTGTAAGTCGTTCGGGTTAAATTTCTCCAATGATATTTTAGATAATTGAGAAACAAAAAGCTAATCACTATTTTAAAGTAACGTCATTAAATGAAGCTATATTTTAATTAGATATAAATGAATAACTGCGTATTTTAAGAAATAACAAAACAAAAAAAAATCTCCACGCTCTATAAGTTGACCACCTGTCTAAGTTGACCACTAAAGTGATGCATCGCAAGTGGTCAACTTACACAGGTTTCACTTTTTAAATTTTTTTTATGTGTCTGTCTGAAAATATATAGACAGTATAATGCTTCTGAGCACATGAAATGTGTTCACTCCGTCTATCAAAATGTCTATCAAAATAGGATAAATGAGCCATCGTCATGAACGTTTGATACGTAGATGAGTGAACGTACATCACACACTAAAAAACCATTCTGCTGTCTGTTTTTTAGACAGACACTTGAAAGAATTTAAAATACAAAAAAAATTAATCATTTTCAAATTCACACCAACAAAACACCAAAAATTGTGTTCGGTAACAAAAACGGTGTTTACTAACAAAAACGGTGTTCAGTAACACAAAAAATATTGTTCACTAACAAAAACGGTGTTCAATAACAAAAACAGTGTTCACTAACAAAAACGGTGTTCAGTAACACAAAAAATGGTGTTCACTAACAAAAACGGTGTTCACTAACAAAAACGGTGTTCAGTAACACAAAAAATGTTGTTCACTAACAAAAACGGTGTTCAGTAACAAAAACAGTGTTCACTAACAAAAACGGTGTTCAGTAACACAAAAAACGGTGTTCACTAACAAAAACAGTGTTCAGTAACAAAACCAGTGTTCACTAACAAAAACGATGTTCAGTAACGTAAAAAATGGTGTTCACTAACAAAAACGGTGTTCAGTAACACAGAAAATGGTGTTCACTAACGCAAAAAATGGTGTTCACTAACAAAAACGGTGTTCAGTAACACAAAAATGGTGTTCACTAACAAAAACGGTGTTCCAGTAACAAAAACAGTGTTCACTAACAAAAACGGTGCTCAGTAACACAAAAAATGGTGTTCACTAACAAAAACGGTGTTTAGTAACACAAAAAATGGTGTTCACTAACAAAAACGGTGTTCCAGTAACAAAAACAGTGTTCACTAACAAAAACGGTGCTCAGTAACGCAAAAAATGGTGTTCACAAACAAAAACGGTGTTCAGTAACACAAAAAATGGTGTTCACTAACAAAAACGGTGTTCAGTAACACAGAAAATGGTGTTCACTAACGCAAAAAATGGTGTTCACTAACAAAAACGGTGTTCAGTAACACAAAAATGGTGTTCACTAACAAAAACGGTGTTCCAGTAACAAAAACAGTGTTCACTAACAAAAACGGTGCTCAGTAACACAAAAAATGGTGTTCACTAACAAAAACGGTGTTCAGTAACACAAAAAATGGTGTTCACTAACAAAAACGGTGTTCCAGTAACAAAAACAGTGTTCACTAACAAAAACGGTGCTCAGTAACGCAAAAAATGGTGTTCACAAACAAAAACGGTGTTCAGTAACACAAAAAATGGTGTTCAGTAACAAAAACGGTGTTCAGTAACGCAAAAAATGGTGTTCAGTAACAAAAACGGTGTTCAGTAACACCAAAAATAGTGTTCAGTAACAAAGAAATTTTGTTCAGTAGAACCAAAAATTGTGGTAACTAAAACCAAAAGTCTTACAGTGTTGCAAAATAAACCCTTAGAACAGTTAATTTTAGAATAAAATACGGAAATGATGTACTGAAATGTCACAGTTCCATGCAAACAGTCACTCGAGAACATACCCACTATTTTTTACGAATTTTTCGTAATTTTTACGAAATTAGGACATTTTTTTTTAACGATTTCAGGCTCTTTATCAGTTTTTAACGATTTTTGTTTTCAAATAGTTGTTGATATTTTGTGAAACTCTAACGATTTTTAACAAAACTAGATATGGAGTAAGGTGTGGTGTAGTAGCGTGGCGTGAAGAGATCGTGTTCGTAACCGGAGGAAAAAAAATTGCTGCGCTTCGCTGCTCCGATTATTTTCCTTTTTAAAATTTGTATCATAAACAGAGAGAGAAATAATATACTAATCTATTAAAATTATTTGAAGCACAGAGTAGAGCCGGAGGAAGTAGTTAAAAGTCAGAACAGATCTGGAGCGGATCAACTCAAAAACCTTGAGTACTACACTAGTGGTTCCGAATCTTTTTTTCTCGCGCACCACCATTTTTCTTCCAAACCATTAGCGTACCACTGAGAATCTAACTTTATTATATAGAATAGAATACTCATAGGTTATAGAAAAACAATAAGACGACTAGGTGATACACCATTTTTGCTAGTCAATGTAGAGGAAAGAGTTGATTCAAATAAAGCTGTATATACAAAATAAAGTATATGACGTATATGAAATACCTTTTTAAGGGGGGCGGGCACCATGAGACCATTTTTTTCTCTATGGTATTTAAATTTACTTTTTTTTGTGTCATGTCATGTTACATCACTTCATAATAAATTTAATATTTAAAAACCTGGATTTTTAAAATATAATTTGAATAATTTAACTTTTTAAAAGAAAATCAGCATATTCTTTTTAAAAAATTGGCGTAAAGTCTCAAATTTTTTTTATTGATTCATTATTCAAGAAGCAAAACTTTTATGCTTTGATGTTTTTTATAAGTCAAATACGTTTTGAGGAAAAAAATAAAACTAAAGTAACGCAAAAAAAAAAAAAAAAAAAAAAAAAAAAAAAAAAAAAAACGAAAAATTCAAAAAATCTTCGAAAAGAATTAAAAAAAAAAAAGTACCTAAGTTATAAAAGTATAGCATAAATTTGTTATATATAGTTTCAGGAAAATGTGGGGGAAAAATTAACATTATAGATACGAATTTCAAAAAGCCTTTGCATTTTGATTCCGATGAAATGCACAAAAAACAAAATGACAGAAAAAACAGCAATTTAAGTTTTCGGCTTGCAAAAACTTAAATCTTTTCTTCATCAAAATTTCAAGTAAGGAACATTTTTTTTTCAGTTACAGTCACGATGAAAGTGCTTCTTCTTGCTTATTTTATTAAAACAAAATAAATATGGGGCTTATATTCAGCACAATTATTGTTTCGGAAAGAAAAGATGGCACCTCACACCATGATAAAATCAGTGATAGATCAATAAATATTGCTTCAAATTTTCTGAAACTTTCAGGAAACATTTAAAAAGATTTATTTTACTACTTAAGCCAATAAAAGAAATTTTGGTTGTTTTCAACATTTTTGGGTACTGGCTCCCCTTAATACATAATTCCGAAACACATTAGAAATACGTCTTTAAGAGCAGAATGCATGTAAAAAGAAAAATGGAAAAACAAAATGAATGAGAATTTTGCTGCTGCATAGTAGATACATGCGAGGTGATATTTGATTCAGTAGAAGCTCGTTTCAACCACAAATTTGGGTCAATATTTAATTTGCTTCTATATTTATTTTTAATAAATATTATATTGAGAAAAGCAGTTTCACAAAGACAAGTGGTTGTGGACAGAATTAAAAATAGCAATGCTTTTTTTGACAATAACGAGATAATCTTTAGATTCCAGCGAAAATTATCCCAACTTTAATTGAGGAAATTCGATCCTTGTGCACGCGTACCACCTGGAGAAGCTGCGCGTACCACAGATTGTTAACCGCTGTTCTACTCCAACGTCCCGTACCACCTGGAGAGGCTGCGCGTGCCACAGATTGTTAACCGCTGTTCTACTCCAACGTCCCGTACCACCTGTAAAGGCTGCGCGTGCCACAGATTGTTAACCGCTGTTCTACTCCAACGTCCCGTACCACCTGGAGAGGCTGCGCGTGCCACAGATTGTTAACCGCTGTTCTACTCCAACGTCCCGAGTAGAAGCATTCAAGAGGCCTACTTTTCCCGCATTATTCCTCTACCGGCAGGAAAGCCACTTCTACAGAATTCTCCTCTCACTGATGAGCTGATGCGACCGGTCCAGCGCTCGAGAGCTTTTAAACGCAACAAAGCGGGAAAACAAATCAACAGAAAAAGAAGAACAAAACTTCCATTTGAATGTCAACTGACTGTGATATTGTTCTGATTGGATCTACTCGGTGCTATTTTTAGTACTGGAGTATTATATTATTGTAAATAGTTTAAAGTGATGTAAATTTATCCAAAGTGCTTTTCATGTTTCTACTATTCTACTTTTACGTTTTCTTCTGAGCCATCATTATAGAAATTTCTTTTTCTTTTATAAATGACACCCCAAGTTGACAATTTTATAGAAAACGCATTTAATTTTACAAAGCATCAGTTACGCATTTTATACATTATTTCCTTTACCTTGCGAGATATCATAACGTCAACAATCTACGAAATTCCCATTCATATTGCTTTGACAAGCGTTGTCACTTAAAAAATAAATTAATTAATTAACATAAAATATTTATTAAGAAAGAAATATAAGGTAATGAAAACGATAAATAAATTAATTATTAGCAATGAAAAATAAAACAATGCAGGCTACAAATAAATTAATTATTATCGATGAAAATATGTATGAGCAAATATTAACTATATTAGCGCAGGAATACAGTGTGTCAAAAAATTTTAAGAGTAGGTTTATAAAATAAAATAAAAACTAGTAATTATATATTTGTAAGCATTTTTATTCTAAATAAGCTCTTTCGGCTTCAATCCATTTGTTACAGCGGTTTAACAACGATTCGAATGCCTGTTAAAGCTCACATTGTGGGACAGCATACAAAGATCGCGTCGAAGCTGTTTGTATAGTGCCCATGTCAACAAAGTTAAAAAAAATAGTAAACAAATGAACAGAGGTTTTGACAGTGGATCAACTGATAGTGAAGGAGTCATGAATGCTCGATAACACAGGTAGCGCCGCTGTAAGCTTAGTTCTAATTGTGGTCTTAAAAATTCTTTGACACACTGTGTACAAGCTTCCGACGCGAGCTTTGAAGGCAGTCACGCAATGTGAGCCGGGACAATCAATCGAAACGTTAAACCGCTGTAACAAATGGAGTGAAGCCGAAAGAGCTTATTTAGAATAAAAATACTTAAAAAAAATATAATTACTAGTTTTTATTTCATTTTATAAACATAGTTTAAAAAATTCTTTGTCACACTGTGTATATAACAATGTATAAGATAAATACAGTGAAATCTGTGTAAGTTGAACCGCAGCACTTCAGTGGTCAACTTAGACAGGTGGTCAACTTATAGAGGATGGAGAATTTTTTTTTTTCTCATTTCTTGCACTGTGCATTTATACATTTATAACTATTTAAAATATAGTTTCATGTACCAATTTTACTTTAAAATAGTAATTAGCTTTTTTCAGAATCATTTAAAATATCATTAGAGAAATTCTACCTGAGTGACTTAAAATGTATCCTGTACGAATTTAAAAGTAAAGTACTTAGTTAAAATACAGATAAATATCTTATTAGTTATTAGTAAGTTACTTATTTGATGGTAAAGATCTCCTAAAAATACATAACTTTTCAAAATGGCTGCATCAGATAGAGGAAAAAAGAAGCTTATTTAAAGAATAAAAGAGTTCATTGTAGTTTTCCCATATGGTTGATTCACAAAGAAGTTAAGGCAAACTTTTTTGTAAGTTATGTTTCTTCTAGTTATGTTTCATCCATCCAGACAAATACTGGTCTAACATTATATCCTGGAGAAGTTAGTTTTTTTAATTTTGAAAAAATAAATAAACAAATAAATATTGCAATAATTAGGCGGTTAACTTACAAAGGGTTTTTTTAAATACTCTCACCCAAATGTGGCGTGAACAAGCGGTCATTGTAGACAGCTGGTCAAGTGACAAAGGTTTCCCTGCATTACATAATATAGGGTTCATTCCGTTCCTGACAAACGTGGTCAACTTAGACAGGTGGTCAGCTTACAAAGGTGGTCAACTTCACAGGTTTTTTCTGTATTTTTGTTATTAAAAAGGAATATAACGCAAACGACTAACGAAATACTGTATATAAGCATTAACTTTCGTTCTTGCAATTGCTAACACTCATTAGCTTCTCAAACTTGTTCACCATTTCAGAGGATGGTGATTCTTCCACCCACTCAACGCCATTCTTTTGAGCTTATTATCAGCCGACTGCCTCTCATATTCAATCTCGCTTTCCCCAGAGGAGTATCAGATCTCATCGGTCCATCTTCCCGGTTTGTTGCTCACCCCCTCCCTTCATCCAATATTCCACGCAACCGGAAATGCAAGCTATTTTCGGACGCTTTCCCCTATTCACACACTTGCCACGGGGCAAATCCACACCCAAAAGAGCGATCGAACCTAGCTTCCCACTAAATTCTCGTAGCAGCTCTTTGTAAGAATGGTTTTACTTTCGAATAGCTAGTAAATTTTCTTTCTTTTTTTGAGCAATTAAACAATAAACATTGCGTTTTCTTTTAATTAAAAGCCGACAGTTTTTTGTGTATCTATTTTTTTCGGAATTCGTGAAAATATAATCATTTATATATAAATAGGCAAAGACAAAACAGTTTTCGGTGGGAGTTTTATAGAAAACCTTTTGTAAGTGAACCGCCTCATTATTACTCTATTAATGTGTTTATCTATTTTTTCGAAAATAAAAATTTTAAAAAATCCTCTCCTGGATATTTTTATGCTATAGCATTAGACCTGAACTTGTTCAGAAGGATGAAACATCAATAAAAAGTTTCCTAAACTTCTTAACCCTATGGTAAGTTAACCGTACGGAAAAACTACTTATGAGCATTCTTTTATTCTTCAACTTCTTGAAGCATGAGTTTTTTTTGGAAAAACTGGTAAAAAATGAACGAGTTTTTTTTGACAGAAAATGGATATATAGGTATAGTGTAAATTGTTTTTGGCAATTTCAGTTGTATGGGGTGACTAGAGAGCGGGGGAAGTCAAAAGTATATAAAAACATAATATACAAACAAAGTGTAACGGATCTCAGAGGGGAATTAGAAATAAAATAACGCGAGATACAGGATCGCCCGTGTCAGACACGGGCATGTGCAAATTTACACATACCTTTTGCCCGTGTCAACGAGCATGTGCAAATTTACGCATACCTTTCGCCCGTGTCAACGGGCATGTGCAAATTTACGCATACCTTTCGCCCGTGTCAACGGGCATGTGCAAATTTACACATACCTTTCGCCCGTGTCAACGGGCATGTGCAAATGTACACATACATTTCGCCCGTGTCAACGGGCATGTGCAAATTTACGCATACCTTTCGCCCGTGTGAACGGGCATGTGCAAATTTACACATACCTTTCGCCCGTGTCAACGGGCATGTGCAAATTTACACATACCTTTCGCCCGAGTCAGACTTTGGTAAATGCGTCAGAGGTACAATAGGGTTTTCCTTTTTGTACAGCTATTTTTAAAATTATGTGTTTTGAAGAAATCTTTGCCGTCAAATAAATAACTTGCCTAATTATTGAAGATATTTCCCTTTTTTAAACTAAGTACATTACTTTAGTGTACTGTAAGTACGTTACTAAATTTTTACTTTAGGTTGTATAAGTATAGGATACATTGTAATTCATTCAAGTTCAATTTCTACAATGATATTTTAGATAATTGTGAAAAAAATACCTCATTACTATTTTAAAGTAACGGTAGTACATGAATCTATATTTTAATTAGTTAGAAATGAATAAATGCGCAGGGTTAAGAAATGTCAAAAAGAAAAAACATCTATACCCTCTATAAGTTTACCACTAAAGTACAGCGCGGCAAGTGGTGAACTTATAACAGATGCTTCACTGTATTTGTAATTTTACATTCGATGTGATTTAAGGAATGTTGTCATTACTTACTAGACTCTTTTACTACTTTTGCACCTTCAATTGTTTAGGCTAATCATCTTCCTCTTTTCACTTCCTTGCACCAAATAAACCTAAAAATAAAAATATTTTGAAACAATGACAAACGGCTAGACGTTAAATCTGATCTAATTACTTTGCAATATGACACCGAAACCTATGGCATGTTTAGTTCGAAAACAGCTGAAAGGAGAGAACTTGGCGAAGAAGAACTTGCTCTGAAAGAATGAGCAGATTAAATATAAGGCGACTTTTTGTGGTTTGTAATTATTACCTCCGCTAATTAAAGCGCCACAGCTGGACTGTATGAATTTCTTGAGGTTCTTCGAATCTTTGTTGATACACTAAAACATTCGCGTTTAGTTGTCGCCATTTTTGGTGTTGCTAAACACGATTTTTGGCGTTCAGTGCGTGTAAAGGTGAAAAGGATTCCTTTTCGATATGCAGTAGCCCCTCGTTATATCGTGCTTGTCGGGGGACAGCAAAAAAAGCGCAATGTATCCGAATGCGCGATATAAACCGTTGCCGTTAGAAATAACTCAAAAAGTACAAGTCAATTGAGTGGACCCGCATGTCACCTGAGCATGGTGTGAAAACGATGTCAAAGATACGGGTAACCATTTTCTTTCCAGAAAATTCCTTTATCTATCACTCTCCCTTTTTTGGTTAAGGGGGTTGTATCATTTGGATTTTTTCAGCCAAGTGCGAACCCTTTCTGTACTAAAAGGTATCTAGAAATGGGTGTAGAATCATTTTGCAGGCATGTAAGTTGGGGAGCGGGAGAAGAATGGTTGCAGCTTTTAACTGAAACAAATTCAGAAGAAAAGAAAACGTTTCCGTTCGGTAGCTTTGTTCAATGAGGGGCTTTACTCAGAAATGCATTATTTTTATTTTTGAGGGCTCAAATTTAAAATTAATAAGACAAAGAAAAAGCGATGTATCCAAATGAGTGATAAAACGAGGCGCGATATAACGAGGGATTACTGTATTTTAAATTTTTTTTATGTATCTGTCTAAAAAAATATAGACCGTGTTCTGCTTCTTAGCACATGAAATGTGTTAAATCAGTTACCTTTCGAAATTTAATTCTGATTGCTCATATCTATGAAAATAGGATGAATGAGCAATCGTAATGAACATTTAATGCCTAAATGAATTAACGAACATCACATGCTAAAAAACCATTCTGCTGTCTGTATTTTACAGACACTTTAAACAAATTGAAATGCATCAAAAATGAATAATATTCAACTTCACACCAACCGAACACGAAATACGGTGTTCACTAACAATAAAAATGGGGACAACTAAACGAAAAGTTTTCACAGAGCAAATTAATTTCTCCTCAAATTAAAGCACCACAGCGGGACTCAATGAATATCTCGAAGTTCTTCGAATCTTTGTTTGTACTGCACTGTAAAAATTTCGCGTTTAGTTGCACCCTTTTTAGTGTTACGGAATACCGTTTTTGGCGTTCAGTTGGTGCAAAGTTGAAAAGTAGTCATTAGTGCTGTATTTTAAAGTCTTTTAAGTTATTGTCTAAAAAAATACAGACAGAAGAATGCTTCTTTAGCATATGATATTCGTCCACTCATTTACGCATCAAAAATTCATTACGTGGGCATCGGGAGGGCCCGGGCTTAGGGCCCCCGCATTGAGGAGGGCCCCCTAATTTTTCTTATCATTACTATTATTATTTTTTTGTAGTTTAAAATTTTTTAGAAAAATATTTAAAAATAGCATCTTTCAAAAACAAACTGTTAGTGTTCTGTTGCTTCACAGAAAATTTGTGTTATTAAATTATTTTAAAACCACAATGAATTTTCACTTTGGGGGCAACCAAATTTTGGTCTGACCATTTGAAATTTGATAAACAAGATCCATTTTGCACTTTGGGGGCCCCCAGATTTTATTCAAACATTTTGTAATTTAAAAGCAAAATCGTTTTGCATATTGGGGGCTCCCAAATGTTAGTCTGACTCTTTGATATTTGAAAAACAAATTAGTTTAAGAGCTTTGGGGCCCCCCAAAATTTTATGTTTAAAAAGTTTTTGTTGCGGGAGGGGCTCCCAAACATGAGTTGTGCCTAGAGTGATTCAAATTGCAAATCGGGCGCTGACGGTGGCACCTTTTTCCTATTTTCATGGACGTGAGCCATCGTAATGACATTTCGATACGTAACGGAGTTCACAAATTTAGTGTGCTAAGAAACAGTATACTGTCTATATATTTTTTAACCGACACAGAAAAAAATTTAAATATTTAAGCAAAAATGAATCATTTTTAGCTTTACATGAACTGATTTTTACAGCTTTTTCAAAAACAGTCTATTCGAGTTCATCATGGCGTGAGAAAGTTCGTTCTTTTTACCATTTTAAAGAGCAACAAAGTCTAAAGAAGATTTCGTTAGCAATCACTATGCCGTGCTATGTACTGCCCTCTTATTAGATGGAACAGCTTACAAACAGTGAAAGACTCTGAGCCTGACTCCGTCAAAGAAAATAAAAAAAACCTACGGACTTATTACCGACAGCGGATTCTTTCTCGGCTCGGTTTAGTTAATAGTATAACGCAGTGGAGTGAAGAGTGCCGGAATCGGAAATGATATCCGCCTTCGCATAATGCAGATTGATCACGATGGCTCTAAAAATATGCCCCGCCACTCCTGGGATATCGATTCCCGGGCAGACACACCTCGCCGGGCTTTTTTACCCTCCAATCGTGATCCATCAAGCGTTCCTCAACTGTCAAGACAAATGATTGCGACTTCCATGCTAATGACCCGAGAAAACTTGAGGTATAGCTATATATTTTTCACGAACCAGGAACAGAGGATGTGCGTGTTCAGAGCTCAATTTAACCTCCTCAATTATCTTATTGAAGTATAAAAGAATGTTTCGAAAAAATATTAATTTGACATTCAAATAGAAAAAAAATGAACGGTAGAAAAGATGTGACTGTTTTAAAGAGAAGGAAATTATTATACATACAATTTTGACGCATTGAATTACGAATCCAGGCCTTGAAGTTTACAATGAGTGGATTGTTTTTTAGTCATGGAGTTCAAAGTGAATGCAGGATTGAAATACTTTGCAAGTGTTTTTCCTGGTCTTTACGGGAAAGTAAACAGTCTTTCGCTATTTGTAAGCAGTTCCATCCAATAAGAGCATAGTACATAGCACGTGATAGGGATTGCTAACGAAATCTTCCGGTGGATGGCACCACTACACAAATACGACACCTTCCTTCTTTTGACCTAAGGGTGAAGAGAAGGGACATTCTCCGCCCTCCGGGACTTCGAGGTCCACGGATGTTACATGCGTGGAGTGTATATGGTGGGTCTTCATCGGGTCGGGTGACGAACTCCCAATCTTCCGGTTGGTAGTACATCATCCTAACCACTAGGCTACCAAGGCCTCCATTCCACTGTACAGGGTGGGGCAGAAGTAATGACCCGGTTTTGAAGGGTTATTAAAAAAAAAACTACTACAGTTTGAGACTTAAAACTTCTCTCATTTTGATCTGTATGAAATACCATTTTTTTACATTAAGTTTTGAATACCTCTTCAGCAATATGGCGGCCTTCAGCACCAATAAACTGATGCAGTCTATTTCTGGAGTTTTGGTAAACTTTTCTGCTCATTTCAGGGGGTATGGCGAATATTTCTTTGATAATTCGGTCCTTCAGTCCTTCTAAAGTATGCGGGTAATGTTTCCAAACTTTCTCTTACAAATAACCTAACAAAAAAAAAAAGCTTAGGGACCATAATATTACGCGGAATATTGAAACACACACAATGATGCAGTCTAGTCTCTCTATGTGGAAAAAGAGACTGCATTAGTGTATTGCTGCTGATGGCCGCCATATTGCTGAAGTGATATTCAAAACAATGTAAAAAAATGCTATTAAATACAGACCAAAATAAAAAAGTTTTAAGTTGCAAACTGTATTAGTTTTTTTTATAACCCTTCAAAACCGGGTCATTACTTTTGCCGCACCCTGTATAAACACGGATTTTGCACAAAGTAAATATTTAGGGGCATTTGTGTTCCAAACTTATAAAATAAAATAAAATTGAATTCGTTATTTATGAAAATTAAGAAAATGTCATTTTTCTTCTACACCAAATTGGAGTTGAATTATATGTTACAAAAATATGCTTCTGTATAACCAATTAAAGTAAAAAAATGACCAATTACTCATGTGGCAGAAAGATTTACTGTTCCTTGTTCTTACAGGCGACGTTCCCGACAGCCGACCAGCAAGCAACATCTGCATGGATGCCACGCAGCCATGTTTATACAAGCAGCAATAATTTTTGTTTAAAGTTCATCCGTGGAAACGGAGGAACCAATCCTTCCGGTGTGAAGTCTGTTCTATACGTTCTTTTGATTCAAAAGTAGTGCCATTGTATGTTCATGGAGATTTTGCAAAAGGAGAATTTGTTAATATATTGACACTTCATCGACTGCTGATTCTTGCTTTAATGAATGTTGACATTTTATAAAAAAACAAAGTGCGAGGTTACCTTCCATTTCCTTAAGTTGACACTTCATCGACTGCTGATACCTGCTTTAATGAATGTTGACATCATTTTATAAAAAACAATGTGCGAGGTTATCTACCATTTCCTGAAGTTGAAGAGCTGTTATGTTTTTCGACTTATTGTAGTTTCAGTTTTGAAACTTGAACAAGCAGCCACTAACTCATGTTAACGATACCTAATGCACTCACAGTTGAACGCAGGGTAATATTAAGAGTAAAAGACTAAAGATACAGAAGTATGTGCAGTCTCCTGAAGCTGAAAAGAGATGCTATGAGTTTCATCATCTTGTAATTTCAGTTAACAGAAAAAAAAAGAACTTGGGAATGAAAAGCTAGTGGAGTGAAAGAGTTAAAAAGTAACCAGAAAAAGAAAAACTACAAACATAAACAGAAAAACGCATGATACTAATATTTGAGAACTCAGAAAGCAATATTGTGTTTATTTGTTGCAAAATGCTTCCTGTAACTTATTTCCAATCTGTTACAATGTCTATTTTGAAAGAATATCAGCAACTCTAGACCGTCATCTGTTGATTCTTACGCAACAGAAGTTGGAACACTGCCCTTTCCGAACATGTGGTAAGGATCAACGACATTTCGGAAAATGGTACGTACCCAAACTCCGTGTGATTGAACAGCCAGTTTGTTAGACGAGAGAAAAAAGTACACCTGTGGATTCTGACGCAACAGAAGTTTGAACGCTGTCTCTCTGGACATGTGATAAGGATCAACGACGTCAGACGCTCTGTTTGTTTACACCTGCCTCCCACCAAGCGTGGAGGAGTTGAAAAAATAAAAGTAAAGCGAGGAGCGGGGTTCTCGAAATAGATATGGAAGCTGAGGACCCCCATTTAGCGCTCGAGCCGGATAACGTGTTCGAGGAGGAAGAACTACCACCGCGTTCCACCCCGGGAATACTTCTCACAGTAGAAGGTGAGCTCTTGGAGCAGTCAGAACAACGGCGCCAGGCCCGACGCATGCAGTCTTCCCCCGCAAGGAGCCCCTCGGGGTCCCGCAGGGGCCACAGGCCCCGGGACCCCTATCTGTCGGGGGGCAACGGTGTGAGCCGCTCTCAGAGCATGCGCACGGCCCGCCGGCCGCAGTCCGTAGACCCCACGCACCGCTTCAGACAGAGGATCGCCAGCATCCCCAACGACATGAGCGAGGGGGGCGCAGCGCCCCAGAGGCTAGCCTCCAACCAGTCACTGCCCCTTCCCGGAGACGAGAATGACGTCATGAGGCTGAGGAACTTCGCCGTCACCAGCAAGGGACTCGTGAACAGGGGCGACTCGTTCAGGTCCAAATCGCGGTCGACTCACAGCGTCGCTTCCGTCGGGGCCGCTTCCCCGGCCAAGCACAAGGACGACTCCCGCCACCAGGTGGAGCCACGGGAGGAACAGATGGAAGCGGGAGGGGCAGCGGCGCCCCAGGAGGCCACCCCCAAGTCCAACAGGTACTCTGTCCTGGTGGTGGGAGCCCCGGATGTGGGTAAGACAGCCCTCATCAACCAGTTCATGACGTCTGAGTACATCTGTGCTTACGACAACTCGCAAGGTGAGTCGCATCCCTTTATGCCCGACTTTTAACACGATCTAAAAATTTACAAACATGTATATCATTGTGTTTTAGCAAGCAATCATTTCATTTTTCATTATTGAATATTGCCATTTCGATCTTTAACCGCTTACCTGATTATCCCGAGTTATCTCGGACCCGTATATATTACAGTTAATTATTTTCCCGATAAAACTCGGGAGAAGCAGAAGTTGCCAGTATGGCTTCTTTTATCACGGTTTTACCCGGCCTGGACGAAATGAAAGGACATTTTTAGCTTTGATTGGCAGTTTGACAAGTTTTGTGGGTTTTCTGTGTTATCCCTTGTTTCAAAAACTATCCTACAAAGACCAATATTTAACTTTTTCCCATTTATTCCAGATGAGTCGGGATGGTAAACTAATATTAAAATGTAATGCAAAGTAATGCTTTTACACCTGCAAAAAATAAAAATTCATCTTAAAACCTACGTATTTTGTTTCGTTTTGTTTCCTTGTATTTAATAATAAAATTTTAAAATGTTATGATTTTTTGCAATTTTTTTCAAAAAAATTGTAAGGGAAGCGGTTAATAGGTGGACGAATTTTAAGAGAATGCTTTTTGCCTCTGCAGATTTTTGCAACCTCCTTTTTGTTAGATTTACAACATTGCCGAGTCCTGACTTGCCCATGAGTCATGTGATTACTTTTATCCACTTTTATCGCTAAATTTAAAATCATTATTTTGTCTACTTTTTGAAAAAGTTCTAAATCTATTTTAACCCCTTCCTTTTCGCTCCCGTGAAAATGACGGGGTGAGGTTTCGCTCTCTATTTCTCGCTGCTATGACATTTTCGGGCTGGAGTGTTTAAAATCTCAAAGTAAAATCAAATCAAAAATTAACAAGAAGTTCCGTCTAGAACTATACGAGCCTACTTTCCCGTATACACCAAATACAAATTTATAATCTAGCTATCTCTTTCTCTCTCTTTCTCATTTAGCTTTAGTTCTTAATTTTTTCAAATATACCTTTTTCAACAGACAATACGTATTCGTTCACGCATTCATTTTTTCCTTTATTCAGCCATTCATTTATGCATTCATTCGTTTACTGATTCAAATGTTTATTCATTCATTTACTCATTCATGTATTTATTCCCTCATTTATTCATTCTTTTCCTCATTCATTTATTCATTGATTCATTCTTTCACTCATTCATTTATTCACTGAGAAATATCCTTAAAAATTCCGATAAAAAAATTTCATAGGAAAATAGGCTCGCTAGTTCTGGAAGAACTTTCTATTTCTACATGTTCTACGTTATAAGAGCTTTCCGATAAAGTTTGTTCCAAGCAAATCGGCCCGTTAGATCAGGTTTTATATAGGATTGAAATTTCCCCGTTTTTTTGAACTGTTCAAAAATGAACAAAATCTGTTCAAATTGATATTTCACGCCAAGCGCTTCTTCCAGTAATCTTGTTCATTGGAATATGGATCTTGTACCCAGAGTTTACATAATTTGCTTCATTTTCGCCCATAGGCGCTAATGTTAAATTTTTTTGAACTGTTCAAAATTGAACGAAAAATTGTTCAAATAAAAAAGTGAAATATAGAAATGAGATGTTCTCGCCGAGATCTTTCGAATGCAAAAAGAAATTTTCTAATCGGACTATTCGTTCAAAAGTTATTAGGGGGGGACAGACCGACAGACACATTTTCCCCATCTCAAAACCCTACTTTCAAATTTTTTATTTTTCAATCTTTATTTAATTACTTCACTTTATTTTTACTTTTCTTCATTTCTAACGATATTTTCACGATACATTAAGCCTTCTTTCATGCTTTATTATTATTTTTTTTTTTTTACTTTTACGGGAAAGTAGGCTAAAAATGAATATACATATCATTCATACACATATTTTAATATCATTTTCAGGGATGGATATAGGAACTTTTATATGACCGTTTTCTTAAAAATTAACCGATGTTTAAGGGGTTAACGAAGCGATCTTTTTGCTACGACGACTACGAAAAATATTCTGGGTTATAACGTGACTCATTTCATTTTGATTGATTAACACTCGATTTAGCAGGCCCTTTTCAACCCTTTCTAAACTTTTACTTTGCACCAAGTTGCTACTCGTTCTAATATAACTTTCAGTCCCATTCACTTGTCTTACTCATTAGGAAAAACTAATGCCATTGAAAGTGACACCAGAATGTGTAACAAAGGTTGCAAAATGGAAGCTTCTAAACAGTCAAAATGACTGGTCTGCTAAATATAGTGTTGAAAAACGAAATTTGGAATTTTTTTCAAAACATGTGTTCTTTGAATTCGGTCGACTGTTTGAGCAATCCAGTGGAGTTACAAATCAAAAAGGGATAAGTTTATCGAACGACTTTTATTGCCAACAGTTGTGATAGCACCTTTGGTAACTCTTGATCGGAAGACAATATTGCTATTTTTCGGAGCAGGTTAGCGTGTAGGTTTTAAAAGCAAAATTATTTTAACAAACGTACATAATCTGAAAGGAACAATTGTGACGCAAAACAAAACAAAAAATAAAATAATTTTTGTAAAAAAACAGAACCGACTTCAAATTATAAATTGCGCTTAAAAGTGAAAAATAAATGCACTCTTTAAACAACATCGATGTGACTTTTAAACATAGTTAGTTGTAGAAGTCGGTGCAAAATTAGGATAGATAAAATCTTTTGTAATCATGAATCAATTACAAATATATATATTTTCGCAGAATTAGCAACAGTTCCAATATGAAGTAGCAAATGGTGTAATGGTAATTAGACTCATAATTTTGCACCGACTTCTAAAACTATGTTTAAAAGTCACGATCGATTAAAAAAAGAATCATGAAAATCGGTTCATCCGGTGAGAAGTTATGAGTGGACAAACAAACAAACAAAAAACCAACATACATGCAATATGAATGTATAACCTCCTTCCTTTGTGAAAAGAGAAAAATGCTACACATGTGGATACAAGAAGCCATTTTAACAATGCATTAAGTTGATAACTTCGTGACAAAAATAATACGAGTGCTTATACAATTCATTTTGCGATTTCTATGTGTCACAACGGTTCTTCAGTTTCTATACGTTAATTATTTAAACGTATAGATCTTCTAGAACGCAACAATAACGCCGGATTTGAATTAGGTACTTTACTTTTTCTTCCGCAACCTATTTTACTTCGAGATATCTATAAATGAACGGTGTCTAATACTGTTCCATAAGGGATCTAAATATTTTTATAATGCCAGTAAATAGTAATGTTTGAATGCACTATTTTTATTGTGCAACGTTCATGTTTTTTTATTAGATTCTAACTGTAAAAATTAAGCTTTAAATATGTATTTGGTAAGCCAGCGGGCTTTGAAGTGAGTGCGAAGGCTTAAACTCTTCTATGGAGCAGTTCAATTCATCGTAATGGGAAAGACAACGCGATGCAAACATGATAGCAGTATAGGGTACTGTTATGAAAATGTATTTTTAGATTTTTATTTTGTTGATTCTCACCAAACCTGGCTACTTTCCGATCATGATAGATAATCCTAGTTTTCGCTAGAATCTGGATTATTCATGTCACGGGATCCGAGATGTTATCCAGGAGTTCAGTTCAGCTTTCGGTCTTTTGCAAATACATGTCAGCTTGAGCTATTGTGCGGTAAGCTTCGCGCTTGATACCTACCGTATTTGGGAAATAAATACGGGAGGACCGTTGGGCTTTGCGGCGATGCGTAAACTTTGAGATATTTTTGTGTTCTTAAAATCTGTACATACTGTGAATAACTTATAAATAAATCGCTCTGTATGTTCAAGCAGTATGTCATCTGTTTAAAGTGTAACGAATGTTTGGACGAGGCTTACTTGTGTCCATAGGAACACAACGTTCGTTTCTACGCAAACTTAAAAAGGTGAACTACAAACAGGAGAAGGCAAATTGCTTCTGAGAAAACAAAACATCTTACACATACCTGCTCAGCGACAGATTTAACAAATTCAGAAGGTTTTCTCAAAAATGCAGAAGAAAACGTAGAGTAATGTTTGAACTGCAAAAACCATGCCGATTTATTTGAAACATATGAGAAAAAGTTTATTCTTTCTTCTAATAGTTATTAAAGTTGAAATACCGAGTCAATCATTCAAGTATAAATGATCCAGTCATCGTTCTTAAAGTCTGTATAAGTTAGTCTATCATTATTATAAAAACCAACATAATCCAGTCATTAAAATCTAGTCACCAAACAAAACTTGGAAAGGGGAATTTCTTCCAATATGGGAAAAGGATTGCTGCCGATTTTCATAAAAATTACGATAAAACCGTAAAAATTGGTAGGTATGCCTTAGACCAGTGTTTCCCAACCTTTCTTCGCTTGCGAACCCCTTCTAAGGACCAAAAGAAAATGGCGAACCCCTTTCTGTAGTCGTTAGTAACGGGCGACAAAACTATAAAATTTACTAGCACATTTATTATCCATGTTGTACATTTTCATAATAAGAAATAAACACAAAATTATTGTAAAACATAAAACATCTAAGTTTAAATAAAAACTAAAATACACCTAGCAGCATTTTTTAAATTACTTTTTTATTATTTGTTCTTTTGAATTATTATTAAGGCAGTAAACCTAAAAAACCTATTCCTAAAAAAATTTTAAAATCAATTTCCTGATAGGTACCCTTTCCATTTAAAATGTAAAATTCGGTAACGTTTTGGAAATTTAAAGAAAAATTAAAATTATATACAGAATAATACAGAAAACTACGATAATACAGAAAGTTAGAATTAAGTGATAAACGGGAGTCCAAATTTAAAAGTAATAACTAAATTTCCTTTGTTTCCACTTTAGGGTCTGAAAAATTAGTTTAAAATAATGTGAACTTTTACATTTTATGGAGTAAATTTTCATGTTTTCGACGTTCTTCGCGCTTGCTAGGAAAACGTGGGAAATCGGAACAATACATTCTCAAATTAAAAATAATCTTTCGATACCAATTTGTGATCCAGCTTGGTACAGAAATGGTAAAATTTATTGTGATACAAATTAGAAATCAGGCATAAGTAGAAATAAGTGCATTTCAACTTTTGTATGTGTGCTTCCTATGCCAGTTCACTACTTTTCTGCATTATCTGGAAGACAGTTTTAAAAAAAGCATTTTTGTTCTCCTTCCTAATACGTATGCAAATTTATTATTTTATTTCTTCTTTTACGTTAGTGATAAAAAATTCCGCCATTGCAATAATTCTTTCGTGAACCCCCTTTCTGCACCGCGCGAACCCCTAGGGGTTCGCGAACCACCGGTTGGGAAACACTGCCTTTGACTAAACCTTCTCGAATGAATATCCTTTAACTGATTTTTATGAACGCACTTTTTTTTTTTTTTTTGGAAAGGGGGGTGTTGGGTCTTTGGAACTAACTCGTGACGATAAAAGTGTTTAATGTACGACTGAAAGTCTCTCCTCGAGACTCAGGGGACAGATGGAGCGTAACATCTTCATCATTCTTCATTCCACTTCGATTGACGGCCGAAAGTTTCATTTTGTTGCTCAGACTGTTAAGAGAAATTTAACCGTTGGGGCGTAAACTAAAAGTTAAATATCACCGGTGAAACATTTCACAATATTCGTTTTAAAATATTTTTCCTACCGCTGCACGACGCACAGTGGAGTGTTTGAGTAAAAATATTTTCACGTGCCCTTAAGTTGAAACAAATGATGTTGAGCGGTCATTTACTTTATTATAGTACAAGAGCATCCCCTCCCCCTCTGAGCGTTGATGCAACCCCTAAAATGTTACACCTAAAAACAAAAAACGACGATCCCTTGAAAACAATCGGTCTGCCCCCTAAACATAACACACTTTTAAAATTTCAATAGCGCAATCTGCGCCGATACTCTTCCCTCCCCGGTTTTTGTTATAAACCATTTTTTAAAGCAGATTTAAAATGTCTCAATTAACAGCTAAGAGAACTTCTTTTATTTTCCGGACAGTTTGTTATTGATGTCAGCTACTCTCTTTTCCATAAACTTTTCCTCAATTGATTGTTTAATCAATTCCTGCAATTTAAGTCTAGTGAAATTGTACAGATACTATTTTCAGTCTTTCTCCATTTTATTTATTTATTTATTTTTTTGGAGCTCAAAAATGAAACCGCGTAGTATACCACTGAAATGTACTGAAATGTCTCCTAAGGCGTCCGTCTTCACCCCCTTTTCGTTGACCGGGTGTAGATATCAGATTTCACGAGGGTGTGATCGGGTTCGGAGAGAATTTTCAGGGGCGGGGGGGGGGGGGATCTGGGAGGGGAGGAGCGATGTCCGAAGTGACGGAGCAAGTTTGAAAGATTTTATGATGAGTCATTCATTGTTTGAGTCAATATTTATATGTATATAGCAGAGCTCGAAAATTATATTGCCCCCGACATACCCAAGACTTGTAAATATTCTGATCGGGTATGAATCTACTACCCTTCTATGCCCGGTAGGGCATGTCAGTTTTTCATCAAATATTTCTTTCCAAAACATTTTTTCGTACTTTATTCAAAAAGCACCGCATCCCCTCAGAAGCTCAAAAATTTTAACCTGCTGATTCCCAACTCCGCCTCAAGGCGGACGACGATAAAAAAAATGGGCATTACAAGGTTAACCCATCCTCGTGTTCACTGATTCGTACTTTTACTGACGCAGTAGAAACCGATAATCCGTCAATACGAGGGCGGAGTTACTGAGGTATTAAGAGCCAATTAGGGTTAGCCACAGGTTTCGCCAATCCGTGGTCTCTGCCATACTTGTCACCATGAAGGGAAGGCGCGGGAGTAGGGAATTAACATTTTAATTCCCAACTCAGCCTCAAGGCGGACGACGATAAAAAAAAAAACTTGGGCATTAGGGGTTTAAGCGGTACCGCTAAACTCGTATTTGGACAATGAGAGCGTTCTTCGTTGCAGTTTGTCTACGCAAACAATCGGCAGTTTAATGAGAATTGCCATTGATGGTGTAGAACCAGATCATTTTGAGCCTTCAGCGGCAATCGAACACTGGTTGTTCAACGCCAAGGGAACAAGACATGTTGACGGACATGCATGTCAACAATAAAATTGGTAATACGATTTAAATTTTGACTTGTAACGACTTATTATGTAATATTTATTTGTAATGTCATTTTTAATGATCGAAATTAACGTTAAAATATTCCTTGGTTCGGATATAAAGCTGTTCATTTAATTTTTTGTCTGATAAATGCTATATAAGATACATTGAAATATTTTTATTAATAGGCAATTAACAACTTACGGGCATGTAAAAATTTTGCTCGGACAGTTGTTTTTTTGACAAACATCCCCGGCAGGGCCACGTAAAAGTCTTGAGATTTATCGAGATCTGGTATATACATGCATTATGTGCATAAATTGCTTTACACGTCGTGCGTGATTTTTAAGAACGTCCGCATTTGAGGGATGCCCGTTAGCAGAAGTTTTACTCTAATACAGTAGCCCCTCGTTATATCGCGCTTGTCGGGGGACAGCAAAAAAGCGCGATATATCCGAATGCGCGATATAACCGATGCCGTTTTTACACGTCGTGCGTGATATTAAAGACGTCCGCATTTGAGGGATGCCCGTTAGCAGAAGTTTTACTTTAATACAGTAGCCCCTCGTTATATCGCGCTTGTCGGGGGACAGCAAAAAAGCGCGATATATCCGAATGCGCGATATAACCGACGCCGTTAGAAATAACTCAAAGAACAAGTAAATTGAATGTCAACGTTAAAAAATTAATTTAATCTCACATAATGACAACTTTCTTAATGAAAATAGCTTAATAATAAATCCTTGGGCAATAGACATGTCTCTTTCATTCTATAGGCGTTAGGATCAATACAAAAAGAAATTTTAAGTAAAACGTCAACTGTTTTGAGTAGAATCATTCTGCAGGCATGTAAGTTGGGGATTGGGAGGAGAATGGTTGCAGCTTTTAACTGCAGAAAATTCAGAAGAAGGAAAAACATACCTGTTCGATGGCTTTGTTTAATGGGGGAAAAAGGGCTTTTCTTAGAAATGCAATATTTTTACTTTCCAGAGCTCAAACTTAAAATTTTAGGAGACATAGAAAAAGCGCGATATATCCAAATGAGCGATATAACGAGGAGTTACTGTATCTAGAACAATATCAATTTAAGTAACGAGGAGAAAACGAAGTTTGTTACTAGATAAACTAAACTGAAAAGATAATGTTACGAACTGGAGTCCCACCTCGTGTGGGTTAACGTTAACGAGCAACCCCCACATTCCAACTTGTTCGAATCGATAAAGCGCGAGAACAAGCGAAGCAGCGGAACTTTCTCGCGAGAAACTTTCGCCGAAAACCACGCCTGCGCCGAAGCGACAAAGGCGCGAACGCTGCCATTACCAGGAGGACAGAAAAAAAAAAAAAAAATCAGAGTTTGATAAATGAGATTTTTATTTTTTTCACCCCCATCGCAAAAGAAGCGCGTTACCTAGCAACACAGAGTGTAGCTTTTGGATGTTTTATCGATCACAAAACAATTTCGCGACTTATTCTTCGGAAGACAAATAGCAGATAAAACTTTTTATTTTCGGTTGAACGATTCCAAGTTCCTGGTTTGTATCACCGTGAATATTCGCTGAACCCCGATGGAAGTCTGCGAGTTATCGAACAGAACTGATTCATTATTGTGCGGCGGATGCAAATGAAATCTAATCACAAAAGTTTTATTAACTGCGATCCATATGGCGTATGCATTCCCTACAATATAGTATAACTTGTTTGTGTCACTTGGTTTTGCCACTAATGCACAGATATTAAAGAAACTGTTTCCCGCGAGCAACAAAACACTGATTCAGTCTATTTTTGAAGTTTTGGGAATCTTTCTGCATATTCCAAGGGACGCGGTGGATATTTCCTCGATATTTCGGTCCTTCAGTTCTTCTGAAGTCGGGGGGTGATGTTTCCAAACCCTCTCTTCTTTAAATTATCCTACAGAAAAAGGCTTCTGCTGGGGACCGTCACATTACGCGGCATATTGAAATGCACGCGAAGAGCTCGAGTTCTCTACGTGGAAGAATAGACTGCATCAGTGCATTGCCGCTGATGGCCGCCCTCTTGCTGAAGTGTTATTCAAAACTTAATGTAAAAAATTGGATTATATACATAGGCTTGCCATATGTCCCGGTTTGACCGGGACAGTCCCGGTATTTTGCTCTTGTCCCGCCCAGTTTTATCAATGTCCCGGAAACGGCAGTAAGATGTAAAAAGTAATGAATTTATGTTTTTAAGAATCTTTTATGAAGACATTAAGAATCTTTAAGATGATAGAAGTGTCCACTGCAAGAGCATTGATTGTATGTAAAATAAACTTTGGCGTTTTCTTTGATCTGACTTTTATGAAAAAGTCAAGCTTAACAAAAACATTTTGAAAAAAGTACATTCAAGTCAGAAATATGAGTGGTTTGAAAACAAAGAATAACATTGTTAACTTATTAATTGTTTTTCTAGTTAGACAAAAATGTTTTTTTGAAATGTTTTTGTAGTTAGAAAAAAAGTTGTAGTTTAAAAAAATAAGACTTAGTAATTAATTGCTCAATTAAATAATTTTATGAAGTATGTTAAACTTTATTTACACTTCTTTCTAGATGGTATGCCAGAAAAAATTCTCATTAGAAAGGAGAAAAAAATCTTTTTAAGTAAATTAAGTAGCTAAAATTCTTTTTTTTATTTTTAAAGGGGGGGGGGGTAGACTAACAATTTAGGGTTCCAGATGCTCCACTCCCATTAGTTGCGAAGCTTAAAAAAAGGCTTAAAACTCACCATTTTGCTTTTATTTTTTTTTAAATTTCCCCATGCCCCCCGGTATGTCCATCCCATATTAATGTGTCCCGGTTTCACTAACCAAAAATATGGCAAGGCTATATATACAGATCAAAATATAAAAAGTTTTAAGTCTCAAACTGTATTAGTTTAGAAAAAAAAGACCCCTTCAAACCGGGTCATTACTCCTGAATCACCTTGTGCAACTGCGTGGATGGTCCCCACCCCACGACTTCATCGTGGGCAACTACTAATGATACGACTACTAATTATGCTTCCAACAAGAAACACGCGGGGCTTAAACCGTTAGGACGGCAAAGGCCTCAATCGCTGTGCTGATTATGCCTCTCTAAATATAAAGAGTTACTCGCATTGTGAGTGTGTTGCAGTCATCCCGGAGAACAGAGGGGGCACTCATCGCGGACCGCCCTCTATAAATAGTTGGACAACGCTCTTCATTCACGTGCTATCGTAATCATGATCTTATTTAATGAGCGGGGTTTCTTTCCGTCTAGAATAACACCTGTCTCTTCTGGATGGATGGATGGAGAGCGTTCACCTGGCCACCCCTTAAGTAATGAAAAAAAGTACTCTTTGCGGGATGAATCCATTCGTTGCATGACGCTCTCTGGCGACTGTGGCATTTATTTTGAATCTTCATCTCTTTCTGAAAATGATTTTTCTCTGGATATCTACGCTGTCAAAATTTTGCCTTTAGTTGCCATCCTTTTTGGTGTTACTGAACTCCATTTTTTAGTGTTCGGGCGGTCTAAAGTTGAAAATGATTCATTTTTGATGTATTTTGAATTCTTTTAAGTGTCTGTCTTAAAAAATAGACATCAGAATGTTTTTTTAGCACATGATGTTGGGTAACTCACACACGTATCAAAAGTTCATGACGATAGAAATAAAATTTCACGTTAAATTAAAGCACAAATGAGCATTAAAACGCAGACATATGTTTCGGGATCGCTTGGAATCCCTTTTTCAATGCGACAGGGAGCTTCTAGATGCAAAACATCCAAATGAAGCAGACAGAACAACAAAAACAAAGCTTATATAGCCTAAGAATTAACTGTAAACCAATGAGAATAAAGGCAGTGTGAAGTGGAAGTAGTATTAAAGGCACCAATAAGAGAGTAACAAACGAATGTAGTTGGAAGTACAGAAAGTAAAAAGGAATATCAATAAAAACAAAGAAAAAGACAACAGCGTGCATAAAAATGTGAAAATACATGAAAATTGCAAAAAAAATAAAATAAAATACAAAGAATAAAATGGAAATAAAATAAGTACAGAAAATACCAAAACAAAAAGCAAAACAAAGTACACATGCCAAAAGAAGGGGAGGGGGGGAGAAAAAAAAAAAAAAAAAGGGAAAACTAACAAGAAAACCAAGAAAGAACAACAAATTAAAGGAACTTATGCCAGACCTGTGAAAAATAAGGAGTTGAGGAAGAATCATTAACCAAATTAGAACTATTCCTGTTAATATGATAAGCTTCCCAAAAGTCAAGTTCTAAAGGGGAAGAACATTTTTGAATAATTTTCCTAGAATTGAAATCAAAAGAGTGGTTGGAATTCCAACAATGTTGAGCAATGCTAGACTTATTCAGCTCTTGCTTTCGTACATAACCTTTATGCTCATTTAACCGAATTTTCAGAGCACGTTTTGTCTGTCCAATGTAAGAAAGGCCGCAACGGCAACTAATTTGGTAAATACCCCAAGTATTAAGTTGATCAACAGGATCTTTAAGAGAAGAGAAGGAAAGTTTGTTGCTAGGAGCAAAAACAACTTGAAATTGGAACCTTTTTAGGATTTTAGCAATACGAAAACTTACAGAATGAAAGAATGGTAACACAACCAAATCCTTTCTAGAAACCACATGATTGGGACCAGAAGGTTTTTTAGAAAGTTTGTTATGAATAGAATCAATTAAAGAGTGAGAAAATCCTCTATCAACAGCTACAGCTTTCAGATAGTTGAGTTCAATCTTGAGAAGCTCAGGAGAAGAGCAAATATTAATAGCACGATGGACAAGAGCATTAAAAGCCGAATATTTTTGGTTGGGAGGATGAGACGATAGTCTGTGAGGAGGTAAAGAAACAGCGAAAGGTTTACGATAGACAGAAGTTGTGAAACCAGACTCACTCCTAGAAATCAAAACATCAAGAAACGCGAGGCTACTATTAAGTTCTTTCTCACAAGAAAACTGGATATTAGAATCAATGGAGTTCATAATCGAAAGAGCATCATCAATACCTAACAAGTTACTGTCCGTTAGGACAAAACAATCATCCACATAACGAACATAAAATTGAAATTGCAATTTTTGGAATAGTTTTTCCTCAAAATAATGCATATAGAAATCACTTAAAATAGGACTAAGAGGACTTCCCATGGCTAGGCCATCTACCATAGCATAGAATTTACCATTAAATACAAAAGTGCTCTGTTGCAAGCACACACGAGTAAGAAAAACTAATTCCTCGACTTCCACAGAAGTAAAATGGAATTCAGAAAGCCTTTTCCTGAGGCAAGTCAAAGCGCCATCAACAGGAACATTAGTAAACAAAGAATTAACATCAAAAGAGGCCATAACCGAATTATTCGAAACGAAGTTATGAAGTTTCTTAACAAAATCGGTGGAATTTTTAACAGTGAAAACATTCCGACTCCTAAGTGGAGAAAACACAGAAACTAAATACTTGGAAAGTTTATATGAAGCAGTGCCAATATTGGAAACAATTGGTCTGAAAGGAATACCTGCCTTGTGTACCTTCGGTAAAGCATAGAAACGCGCACAATTAGCAACAGAAGGAATCACAGACCGTTTAGCAATCAAAGGAATAGAATGAACAGACTTAACAGCAGAAGAAATAGCTTTTAACTCCTTGTCGCTAGGATCTTTATAAATTTCAGCATAAGGACCAGAAGCAATTAAATCATCAGTTTTTTCAACATAAGATGATTTATTAAGAACAACAATCTGACCACCCTTGTCAGCTTTGGTAATGACCAAATCAGAAATTGAAACTAAATTATTGACACAGCGTTTCACAGAATGGGTAAAACCAATATTAGGAACTTTTGAATTGAAATCAACATTGGAAGCAATAAGATGCCGAACTGACTCTTTTTGAGTGGAAGTTAAGGCACTAAATTTGAAAGCTTTTTCAACCGGAGCAATAAGTTCAGAAAAAGAAGGCTTTTTAGCCAAAGCAAAATTGTTATTACATTTCAAAGCATTAATTTCACTACTATTCAAAGAAAATTTCGAAAGATTTACAACCGCATTCCTATTAACAAGAGGCAAATCAGCCGGAACAGGAACATTTGAATCGTTACACAACTTGGTAAATTTCTTATTTAAAGTAGTTTTGTGACTGTCAGATGAATGAAGAGCTCTCGCCCATGACATTCTATCAATAGAATCAAAAACGAAATTAGAATTAGATACAGAAAGATGTAAATCATAAAGTTCACGTTCTATGAACGAAAGTTTTTTCCTAGTTTCCTGGATAGAAGCTCTAAGTAAAGCTAATTTAGAACGAAAAATTACCTTATCAACCCTAACAGAACGCGGTAAATTACACTTTAAAGTGATAAACTTAGGAATGACTTTCTTGCGCCTGCAAGCCTGGAGAAACTTTAAATGGTTCAAAAACCGAACCTTTTTAATTCGTAGATTACAAAATCTGTTAACTTGAGACATAACCAGAATCAAAACAAACAAAACATAAGGGGAAAAAACAATAGCTAAACCGTTCAATAAACAAAAAGAAACAGAAAGAACAAATTGCAAAACATACACCACGTAACAATATGCGGAACAAATGTCAGAAAACAAAAAAGCAAAAATAAACACAGTCAAGAAAAGCAATGAGGAAAGAACAAAAATCAAAAACTCACCAAGCAGCGAACAGATGGGAGAACAAAACAAAAGAAAGAAGAACAAATTCAGGCACGTTAAGCCTAACAGATAGTAATGATTAAACTTTGTGCAAAGTAATAGAAATAAAATTTCACGTTAAATTAAAGCACAAATGAGCATTAAAACGCAGACATATGTTTCGGGATCGCTTGGAATCCCTTTTTCAATGCGACAGGGAGCTTCTAGATGCAAAACATCCAAATGAAGCAGACAGAACAACAAAAACAAAGCTTATATAGCCTAAGAATTAACTGTAAACCAATGAGAATAAAGGCAGTGTGAAGTGGAAGTAGAAGTAGTATTAAAGGCACCAATAAGAGAGTAACAAACGAATGTAGTTGGAAGTACAGAAAGTAAAAAGGAATATCAATAAAAACAAAGAAAAAGACAACAGCGTGCATAAAAATGTGAAAATACATGAAAATTGCAAAAAAAATAAAATAAAATACAAAGAATAAAATGGAAATAAAATAAGTACAGAAAATACCAAAACAAAAAGCAAAACAAAGTACACATGCCAAAAGAGGGGGAGGGGGGGGGGGAGAAAAAAAAAAAAAAGGGAAAACTAACAAGAAAACCAAGAAAGAACAACAAATTAAAGGAACTTATGCCAGACCTGTGAAAAATAAGGAGTTGAGGAAGAATCATTAACCAAATTAGAACTATTCCTGTTAATATGATAAGCTTCCCAAAAGTCAAGTTCTAAAGGGGAAGAACATTTTTGAATAATTTTCCCAGAATTGAAATCAAAAGAGTGGTTGGAATTCCAACAATGTTGAGCAATGCTAGAATTATTCAGCTCTTGCTTTCGTACATAACCTTTATGCTCATTTAACCGAATTTTCAGAGCACGTTTTGTCTGTCCAATGTAAGAAAGGCCGCAACGGCAACTAATTTGGTAAATACCCCAAGTATTAAGTTGATCAACAGGATCTTTAAGAGAAGAGAAGGAAAGTTTGTTGCTAGGAGCAAAAACAACTTGAAATTGGAACCTTTTTAGGATTTTAGCAATACGAAAACTTACAGAATGAAAGAATGGTAACACAACCAAATCCTTTCTAGAAACCACATGATTGGGACCAGAAGGTTTTTTAGAAAGTTTGTTATGAATAGAATCAATTAAAGAGTGAGAAAATCCTCTATCAACAGCTACAGCTTTCAGATAGTTGAGTTCAATCTTGAGAAGCTCAGGAGAAGAGCAAATATTAATAGCACGATGGACAAGAGCATTAAAAGCCGAATATTTTTGGTTGGGAGGATGAGACGATAGTCTGTGAGGAGGTAAAGAAACAGCGAAAGGTTTACGATAGACAGAAGTTGTGAAACCAGACTCACTCCTAGAAATCAAAACATCAAGAAACGCGAGGCTACTATTAAGTTCTTTCTCACAAGAAAACTGGATATTAGAATCAATGGAGTTCATAATCGAAAGAGCATCATCAATACCTAACAAGTTACTGTCCGTTAGGACAAAACAATCATCCACATAACGAACATAAAATTGAAATTGCAATTTTTGGAATAGTTTTTCCTCAAAATAATGCATATAGAAATCACTTAAAATAGGACTAAGAGGACTTCCCATGGCTAGGCCATCTACCATAGCATAGAATTTACCATTAAATACAAAAGTGCTCTGTTGCAAGCACACACGAGTAAGAAAAACTAATTCCTCGACTTCCACAGAAGTAAAATGGAATTCAGAAAGCCTTTTCCTGAGGCAAGTCAAAGCGCCATCAACAGGAACATTAGTAAACAAAGAATTAACATCAAAAGAGGCCATAACCGAATTATTCGGAACGAAGTTATGAAGTTTCTTAACAAAATCGGTGGAATTTTTAACAGTGAAAACATTCCGACTCCTCAGTGGAGAAAACACAGAAACTAAATACTTGGAAAGTTTATATGAAGCAGTGCCAATATTGGAAACAATTGGTCTGAAAGGAATACCTGCCTTGTGTACCTTCGGTAAAGCATAGAAACGCGCACAATTAGCAACAGAAGGAATCACAGACCGTTTAGCAATCAAAGGAATAGAATGAACAGACTTAACAGCAGAAGAAATAGCTTTTAACTCCTTGTCGCTAGGATCTTTATAAATTTCAGCATAAGGACCAGAAGCAATTAAATCATCAGTTTTTTCAACATAAGATGATTTATTAAGAACAACAATCTGACCACCCTTGTCAGCTTTGGATAAAGATCCTAGCGACAAGGAGTTAAAAGCTATTTCTTCTGCTGTTAAGTCTGTTCATTCTATTCCTTTGATTGCTAAACGGTCTGTGATTCCTTCTGTTGCTAATTGTGCGCGTTTCTATGCTTTACCGAAGGTACACAAGGCAGGTATTCCTTTCAGACCAATTGTTTCCAATATTGGCACTGCTTCATATAAACTTTCCAAGTATTTAGTTTCTGTGTTTTCTCCACTTAGGAGTCGGAATGTTTTCACTGTTAAAAATTCCACCGATTTTGTTAAGAAACTTCATAACTTCGTTCCGAATAATTCGGTTATGGCCTCTTTTGATGTTAATTCTTTGTTTACTAATGTTCCTGTTGATGGCGCTTTGACTTGCCTCAGGAAAAGGCTTTCTGAATTCCATTTTACTTCTGTGGAAGTCGAGGAATTAGTTTTTCTTACTCGTGTGTGCTTGCAACAGAGCACTTTTGTATTTAATGGTAAATTCTATGCTATGGTAGATGGCCTAGCCATGGGAAGTCCTCTTAGTCCTATTTTAAGTGATTTCTATATGCATTATTTTGAGGAAAAACTATTCCAAAAATTGCAATTTCAATTTTATGTTCGTTATGTGGATGATTGTTTTGTCCTAACGGACAGTAACTTGTTAGGTATTGATGATGCTCTTTCGATTATGAACTCCATTGATTCTAATATCCAGTTTTCTTGTGAGAAAGAACTTAATAGTAGCCTCGCGTTTCTTGATGTTTTGATTTCTAGGAGTGAGTCTGGTTTCACAACTTCTGTCTATCGTAAACCTTTCGCTGTTTCTTTACCTCCTCACAGACTATCGTCTCATCCTCCCAACCAAAAATATTCGGCTTTTAATGCTCTTGTCCATCGTGCTATTAATATTTGCTCTTCTCCTGAGCTTCTCAAGATTGAACTCAACTATCTGAAAGCTGTAGCTGTTGATAGAGGATTTTCTCACCCTTTAATTGATTCTATTCATAACAAACTTTCTAAAAAACCTTCTGGTCCCAATCATGTGGTTTCTAGAAAGGATTTGGTTGTGTTACCATTCTTTCATTCTGTAAGTTTTCGTATTGCTAAAATCCTAAAAAGGTTCCAATTTCAAGTTGTTTTTGCTCCTAGCAACAAACTTTCCTTCTCTTCTCTTAAAGATCCTGTTGATCAACTTAATACTTGGGGTATTTACCAAATTAGTTGCCGTTGCGGCCTTTCTTACATTGGACAGACAAAACGTGCTCTGAAAATTCGGTTAAATGAGCATAAAGGTTATGTACGAAAGCAAGAGCTGAATAAGTCTAGCATTGCTCAACATTGTTGGAATTCCAACCACTCTTTTGATTTCAATTCTGGGAAAATTATTCAAAAATGTTCTTCCCCTTTAGAACTTGACTTTTGGGAAGCTTATCATATTAACAGGAATAGTTCTAATTTGGTTAATGATTCTTCCTCAACTCCTTATTTTTCCCAGGTCTGGCATAAGTTCCTTTAATTTGTTGTTCTTTCTTGGTTTTCTTGTTAGTTTTCCCTTTTTTTTTTTTTTTTTTTTTCTCCCCCCCCTCCCCCTCTTTTGGCATGTGTACTTTGTTTTGCTTTTTGTTTTGGTATTTTCTGTACTTATTTTATTTCCATTTTATTCTTTGTATTTTATTTTATTTTTTTTGCAATTTTCATGTATTTTCACATTTTTATGCACGCTGTTGTCTTTTTCTTTGTTTTTATTGATATTCCTTTTTACTTTCTGTACTTCCAACTACATTCGTTTGTTACTCTCTTATTGGTGCCTTTAATACTACTTCTACTTCCACTTCACACTGCCTTTATTCTCATTGGTTTACAGTTAATTCTTAGGCTATATAAGCTTTGTTTTTGTTGTTCTGTCTGCTTCATTTGGATGTTTTGCATCTAGAAGCTCCCTGTCGCATTGAAAAAGGGATTCCAAGCGATCCCGAAACATATGTCTGCGTTTTAATGCTCATTTGTGCTTTAATTTAACGTGAAATTTTATTTCTATTACTTTGCACAAAGTTTAATCATTACTTTCATGACGATAGCTCTTACTTACTCAAAACTTAAAGATTTTGCTGCCGAAACATGTCCAAGCATGCTTAATAAGCTTGTAAACTGTAAAAGTGGTTTTTACAATTACCTATTGAACACAAAAAGGACTCAAACAGAAACTGAATCATTCCTTAAAAAATCATAAAAATTTGCCGTTCCTTCAGCTCAGATCTTATTTTCATAGAAATGAGCCATCGCCAGTAATTCGTCAGACCAGGCGCCCTAGGTCCGACACGATATGGCGCCCTTTTTCTTTCGTAACAGTATATATATATATATATATATATATATATAGGTGTAGCAAGTTATTAAGTATATGAAATTGTTTACATGTCCCGGAACTTTTATTTCTTTTCATTTATATCTATATTTCAATGTATATATATATATATATATATAAACAAATATATACATTTTTGTGTGTGTATAAAATAATGAAAATAATAACAATAATAATAAGAAATCTAATTCAGGTATAAATGAAACATATGCTAGCATTTAAAAAAAATTTAAAATATTTTTGTCAGATATATTTCAGATTTTAGTACTAGCCTGATTATTTATTTTAACAAAGAAATTCCACCCTCAAAATGGTACTATGATTAGATAGTAATAGCGCGCGGGGCGCAATAAAATAAACTTTAAAATTTGGTACTACAGTTTACAGAAAACCCAATGGATTTTTAATTTTAGCCGTCTTAAAAATGTTGGCGCCCCTCAAAATTTGCCGCCGCTGGCCCGAGCCTGAGCCTAAATCCGCTACTGGCCATCGCACCGGCATTTCGATACGTAACGGAGCAAACACAATTCATGTTCTAAGAAACCTTATATCTATATTTTTTAGACAGACACAAAGAAATTTAAAATATATCAAAAACGAATCATTTTTAACTTTACGTCAACCGAACACCAAAAATCGTGTTCAGTCACACCAAAAAGTAAAGAGCGAAATAGTGTGAACCATTTAGCGGTGGTGCGAACAGTTGTTCCGACAGTAAACTATTTAATGCGACATTTTTCAGAACGATATAATAACATCTGTTTTGCAAATCTGTGAATTTATTTTGAAGGGGGAGTCAGTTTTCCCCCTAAAAATGTTTAAAATACAGTAAAATCTCCAAAGTTGACCACCTCCCTACGTTGACCACCTCTCTACGTTGACCGAAATTTTCTAGTTTGAATGGTCACAACGTATTCTCAATGGAAATTTTCCTCCTTACGTTGACCACCTCCATAAGTTGTATGTTGACCACTTTCTAGTAGGTTATTTGAAATAAATTTCTATAATTTACTCTCTGTAACTTGACCACTGCCTTTTGGAATCTAGAAACAGGTCAGGGGAGCGGGGGATGTGCGTAGAATTGAACTACGCAGAAATGTGTAACCATGTGTACATTCGGTTCTTCTTTCTTTCTTGTGAGCAACTTAAAGATTTTGCTGCCGAAACATGTCCAAGCATGCTTAATAAGCTTGTAAACTGTAAAAGTGGTTTTTACAATTACCTATTGAACACAAAAAGGACTCAAACAAAAACTGAATCATTCCTTAAAAAATCATAAAAATTTGCCGTTCCTTCAGTAAAAACTTACAGAATGAAAGAATGGTAACACAACCAAATCCTTTCTAGAAACCACATGATTGGGACCAGAAGGTTTTTTAGAAAGTTTGTTATGAATAGAATCAATTAAAGAGTGAGAAAATCCTCTATCAACAGCTACAGCTTTCAGATAGTTGAGTTCAATCTTGAGAAGCTCAGGAGAAGAGCAAATATTAATAGCACGATGGACAAGAGCATTAAAAGCCGAATATTTTTGGTTGGGAGGATGAGACGATAGTCTGTGAGGAGGTAAAGAAACAGCGAAAGGTTTACGATAGACAGAAGTTGTGAAACCAGACTCACTCCTAGAAATCAAAACATCAAGAAACGCGAGGCTACTATTAAGTTCTTTCTCACAAGAAAACTGGATATTAGAATCAATGGAGTTCATAATCGAAAGAGCATCATCAATACCTAACAAGTTACTGTCCGTTAGGACAAAACAATCATCCACATAACGAACATAAAATTGAAATTGCAATTTTTGGAATAGTTTTTCCTCAAAATAATGCATATAGAAATCACTTAAAATAGGACTAAGAGGACTTCCCATGGCTAGGCCATCTACCATAGCATAGAATTTACCATTAAATACAAAAGTGCTCTGTTGCAAGCACACACGAGTAAGAAAAACTAATTCCTCGACTTCCACAGAAGTAAAATGGAATTCAGAAAGCCTTTTCCTGAGGCAAGTCAAAGCGCCATCAACAGGAACATTAGTAAACAAAGAATTAACATCAAAAGAGGCCATAACCGAATTATTCGAAACGAAGTTATGAAGTTTCTTAACAAAATCGGTGGAATTTTTAACAGTGAAAACATTCCGACTCCTAAGTGGAGAAAACACAGAAACTAAATACTTGGAAAGTTTATATGAAGCAGTGCCAATATTGGAAACAATTGGTCTGAAAGGAATACCTGCCTTGTGTACCTTCGGTAAAGCATAGAAACGCGCACAATTAGCAACAGAAGGAATCACAGACCGTTTAGCAATCAAAGGAATAGAATGAACAGACTTAACAGCAGAAGAAATAGCTTTTAACTCCTTGTCGCTAGGATCTTTATAAATTTCAGCATAAGGACCAGAAGCAATTAAATCATCAGTTTTTTCAACATAAGATGATTTATTAAGAACAACAATCTGACCACCCTTGTCAGCTTTGGTAATGACCAAATCAGAAATTGAAACTAAATTATTGACACAGCGTTTCACAGAATGGGTAAAACCAATATTAGGAACTTTTGAATTGAAATCAACATTGGAAGCAATAAGATGCCGAACTGACTCTTTTTGAGTGGAAGTTAAGGCACTAAATTTGAAAGCTTTTTCAACCGGAGCAATAAGTTCAGAAAAAGAAGGCTTTTTAGCCAAAGCAAAATTGTTATTACATTTCAAAGCATTAATTTCACTACTATTCAAAGAAAATTTCGAAAGATTTACAACCGCATTCCTATTAACAAGAGGCAAATCAGCCGGAACAGGAACATTTGAATCGTTACACAACTTGGTAAATTTCTTATTTAAAGTAGTTTTGTGACTGTCAGATGAATGAAGAGCTCTCGCCCATGACATTCTATCAATAGAATCAAAAACGAAATTAGAATTAGATACAGAAAGATGTAAATCATAAAGTTCACGTTCTATGAACGAAAGTTTTTTCCTAGTTTCCTGGATAGAAGCTCTAAGTAAAGCTAATTTAGAACGAAAAATTACCTTATCAACCCTAACAGAACGCGGTAAATTACACTTTAAAGTGATAAACTTAGGAATGACTTTCTTGCGCCTGCAAGCCTGGAGAAACTTTAAATGGTTCAAAAACCGAACCTTTTTAATTCGTAGATTACAAAATCTGTTAACTTGAGACATAACCAGAATCAAAACAAACAAAACATAAGGGGAAAAAACAATAGCTAAACCGTTCAATAAACAAAAAGAAACAGAAAGAACAAATTGCAAAACATACACCACGTAACAATATGCGGAACAAATGTCAGAAAACAAAAAAGCAAAAATAAACACAGTCAAGAAAAGCAATGAGGAAAGAACAAAAATCAAAAACTCACCAAGCAGCGAACAGATGGGAGAACAAAACAAAAGAAAGAAGAACAAATTCAGGCACGTTAAGCCTAACAGATAGTAATGATTAAACTTTGTGCAAAGTAATAGAAATAAAATTTCACGTTAAATTAAAGCACAAATGAGCATTAAAACGCAGACATATGTTTCGGGATCGCTTGGAATCCCTTTTTCAATGCGACAGGGAGCTTCTAGATGCAAAACATCCAAATGAAGCAGACAGAACAACAAAAACAAAGCTTATATAGCCTAAGAATTAACTGTAAACCAATGAGAATAAAGGCAGTGTGAAGTGGAAGTAGAAGTAGTATTAAAGGCACCAATAAGAGAGTAACAAACGAATGTAGTTGGAAGTACAGAAAGTAAAAAGGAATATCAATAAAAACAAAGAAAAAGACAACAGCGTGCATAAAAATGTGAAAATACATGAAAATTGCAAAAAAAATAAAATAAAATACAAAGAATAAAATGGAAATAAAATAAGTACAGAAAATACCAAAACAAAAAGCAAAACAAAGTACACATGCCAAAAGAGGGGGAGGGGGGGGGGGGGAGAAAAAAAAAAAAAAGGGAAAACTAACAAGAAAACCAAGAAAGAACAACAAATTAAAGGAACTTATGCCAGACCTGTGAAAAATAAGGAGTTGAGGAAGAATCATTAACCAAATTAGAACTATTCCTGTTAATATGATAAGCTTCCCAAAAGTCAAGTTCTAAAGGGGAAGAACATTTTTGAATAATTTTCCCAGAATTGAAATCAAAAGAGTGGTTGGAATTCCAACAATGTTGAGCAATGCTAGAATTATTCAGCTCTTGCTTTCGTACATAACCTTTATGCTCATTTAACCGAATTTTCAGAGCACGTTTTGTCTGTCCAATGTAAGAAAGGCCGCAACGGCAACTAATTTGGTAAATACCCCAAGTATTAAGTTGATCAACAGGATCTTTAAGAGAAGAGAAGGAAAGTTTGTTGCTAGGAGCAAAAACAACTTGAAATTGGAACCTTTTTAGGATTTTAGCAATACGAAAACTTACAGAATGAAAGAATGGTAACACAACCAAATCCTTTCTAGAAACCACATGATTGGGACCAGAAGGTTTTTTAGAAAGTTTGTTATGAATAGAATCAATTAAAGAGTGAGAAAATCCTCTATCAACAGCTACAGCTTTCAGATAGTTGAGTTCAATCTTGAGAAGCTCAGGAGAAGAGCAAATATTAATAGCACGATGGACAAGAGCATTAAAAGCCGAATATTTTTGGTTGGGAGGATGAGACGATAGTCTGTGAGGAGGTAAAGAAACAGCGAAAGGTTTACGATAGACAGAAGTTGTGAAACCAGACTCACTCCTAGAAATCAAAACATCAAGAAACGCGAGGCTACTATTAAGTTCTTTCTCACAAGAAAACTGGATATTAGAATCAATGGAGTTCATAATCGAAAGAGCATCATCAATACCTAACAAGTTACTGTCCGTTAGGACAAAACAATCATCCACATAACGAACATAAAATTGAAATTGCAATTTTTGGAATAGTTTTTCCTCAAAATAATGCATATAGAAATCACTTAAAATAGGACTAAGAGGACTTCCCATGGCTAGGCCATCTACCATAGCATAGAATTTACCATTAAATACAAAAGTGCTCTGTTGCAAGCACACACGAGTAAGAAAAACTAATTCCTCGACTTCCACAGAAGTAAAATGGAATTCAGAAAGCCTTTTCCTGAGGCAAGTCAAAGCGCCATCAACAGGAACATTAGTAAACAAAGAATTAACATCAAAAGAGGCCATAACCGAATTATTCGGAACGAAGTTATGAAGTTTCTTAACAAAATCGGTGGAATTTTTAACAGTGAAAACATTCCGACTCCTCAGTGGAGAAAACACAGAAACTAAATACTTGGAAAGTTTATATGAAGCAGTGCCAATATTGGAAACAATTGGTCTGAAAGGAATACCTGCCTTGTGTACCTTCGGTAAAGCATAGAAACGCGCACAATTAGCAACAGAAGGAATCACAGACCGTTTAGCAATCAAAGGAATAGAATGAACAGACTTAACAGCAGAAGAAATAGCTTTTAACTCCTTGTCGCTAGGATCTTTATAAATTTCAGCATAAGGACCAGAAGCAATTAAATCATCAGTTTTTTCAACATAAGATGATTTATTAAGAACAACAATCTGACCACCCTTGTCAGCTTTGGATAAAGATCCTAGCGACAAGGAGTTAAAAGCTATTTCTTCTGCTGTTAAGTCTGTTCATTCTATTCCTTTGATTGCTAAACGGTCTGTGATTCCTTCTGTTGCTAATTGTGCGCGTTTCTATGCTTTACCGAAGGTACACAAGGCAGGTATTCCTTTCAGACCAATTGTTTCCAATATTGGCACTGCTTCATATAAACTTTCCAAGTATTTAGTTTCTGTGTTTTCTCCACTTAGGAGTCGGAATGTTTTCACTGTTAAAAATTCCACCGATTTTGTTAAGAAACTTCATAACTTCGTTCCGAATAATTCGGTTATGGCCTCTTTTGATGTTAATTCTTTGTTTACTAATGTTCCTGTTGATGGCGCTTTGACTTGCCTCAGGAAAAGGCTTTCTGAATTCCATTTTACTTCTGTGGAAGTCGAGGAATTAGTTTTTCTTACTCGTGTGTGCTTGCAACAGAGCACTTTTGTATTTAATGGTAAATTCTATGCTATGGTAGATGGCCTAGCCATGGGAAGTCCTCTTAGTCCTATTTTAAGTGATTTCTATATGCATTATTTTGAGGAAAAACTATTCCAAAAATTGCAATTTCAATTTTATGTTCGTTATGTGGATGATTGTTTTGTCCTAACGGACAGTAACTTGTTAGGTATTGATGATGCTCTTTCGATTATGAACTCCATTGATTCTAATATCCAGTTTTCTTGTGAGAAAGAACTTAATAGTAGCCTCGCGTTTCTTGATGTTTTGATTTCTAGGAGTGAGTCTGGTTTCACAACTTCTGTCTATCGTAAACCTTTCGCTGTTTCTTTACCTCCTCACAGACTATCGTCTCATCCTCCCAACCAAAAATATTCGGCTTTTAATGCTCTTGTCCATCGTGCTATTAATATTTGCTCTTCTCCTGAGCTTCTCAAGATTGAACTCAACTATCTGAAAGCTGTAGCTGTTGATAGAGGATTTTCTCACTCTTTAATTGATTCTATTCATAACAAACTTTCTAAAAAACCTTCTGGTCCCAATCATGTGGTTTCTAGAAAGGATTTGGTTGTGTTACCATTCTTTCATTCTGTAAGTTTTCGTATTGCTAAAATCCTAAAAAGGTTCCAATTTCAAGTTGTTTTTGCTCCTAGCAACAAACTTTCCTTCTCTTCTCTTAAAGATCCTGTTGATCAACTTAATACTTGGGGTATTTACCAAATTAGTTGCCGTTGCGGCCTTTCTTACATTGGACAGACAAAACGTGCTCTGAAAATTCGGTTAAATGAGCATAAAGGTTATGTACGAAAGCAAGAGCTGAATAAGTCTAGCATTGCTCAACATTGTTGGAATTCCAACCACTCTTTTGATTTCAATTCTGGGAAAATTATTCAAAAATGTTCTTCCCCTTTAGAACTTGACTTTTGGGAAGCTTATCATATTAACAGGAATAGTTCTAATTTGGTTAATGATTCTTCCTCAACTCCTTATTTTTCCCAGGTCTGGCATAAGTTCCTTTAATTTGTTGTTCTTTCTTGGTTTTCTTGTTAGTTTTCCCTTTTTTTTTTTTTTTTTTTTCTCCCCCCCTCCCCCTCTTTTGGCATGTGTACTTTGTTTTGCTTTTTGTTTTGGTATTTTCTGTACTTATTTTATTTCCATTTTATTCTTTGTATTTTATTTTATTTTTTTTGCAATTTTCATGTATTTTCACATTTTTATGCACGCTGTTGTCTTTTTCTTTGTTTTTATTGATATTCCTTTTTACTTTCTGTACTTCCAACTACATTCGTTTGTTACTCTCTTATTGGTGCCTTTAATACTACTTCTACTTCCACTTCACACTGCCTTTATTCTCATTGGTTTACAGTTAATTCTTAGGCTATATAAGCTTTGTTTTTGTTGTTCTGTCTGCTTCATTTGGATGTTTTGCATCTAGAAGCTCCCTGTCGCATTGAAAAAGGGATTCCAAGCGATCCCGAAACATATGTCTGCGTTTTAATGCTCATTTGTGCTTTAATTTAACGTGAAATTTTATTTCTATTACTTTGCACAAAGTTTAATCATTACTTTCATGACGATAGCTCTTACTTACTCAAAACTTAAAGATTTTGCTGCCGAAACATGTCCAAGCATGCTTAATAAGCTTGTAAACTGTAAAAGTGGTTTTTACAATTACCTATTGAACACAAAAAGGACTCAAACAGAAACTGAATCATTCCTTAAAAAATCATAAAAATTTGCCGTTCCTTCAGCTCAGATCTTATTTTCATAGAAATGAGCCATCGCCAGTAATTCGTCAGACCAGGCGCCCTAGGTCCGACACGATATGGCGCCCTTTTTCTTTCGTAACAGTATATATATATATATATATATATATATATATAGGTGTAGCAAGTTATTAAGTATATGAAATTGTTTACATGTCCCGGAACTTTTATTTCTTTTCATTTATATCTATATTTCAATGTATATATATATATATATATATAAACAAATATATACATTTTTGTGTGTGTATAAAATAATGAAAATAATAACAATAATAATAAGAAATCTAATTCAGGTATAAATGAAACATATGCTAGCATTTAAAAAAAATTTAAAATATTTTTGTCAGATATATTTCAGATTTTAGTACTAGCCTGATTATTTATTTTAACAAAGAAATTCCACCCTCAAAATGGTACTATGATTAGATAGTAATAGCGCGCGGGGCGCAATAAAATAAACTTTAAAATTTGGTACTACAGTTTACAGAAAACCCAATGGATTTTTAATTTTAGCCGTCTTAAAAATGTTGGCGCCCCTCAAAATTTGCCGCCGCTGGCCCGAGCCTGAGCCTAAATCCGCTACTGGCCATCGCACCGGCATTTCGATACGTAACGGAGCAAACACAATTCATGTTCTAAGAAACCTTATATCTATATTTTTTAGACAGACACAAAGAAATTTAAAATATATCAAAAACGAATCATTTTTAACTTTACGTCAACCGAACACCAAAAATCGTGTTCAGTCACACCAAAAAGTAAAGAGCGAAATAGTGTGAACCATTTAGCGGTGGTGCGAACAGTTGTTCCGACAGTAAACTATTTAATGCGACATTTTTCAGAACGATATAATAACATCTGTTTTGCAAATCTGTGAATTTATTTTGAAGGGGGAGTCAGTTTTCCCCCTAAAAATGTTTAAAATACAGTAAAATCTCCAAAGTTGACCACCTCCCTACGTTGACCACCTCTCTACGTTGACCGAAATTTTCTAGTTTGAATGGTCACAACGTATTCTCAATGGAAATTTTCCTCCTTACGTTGACCACCTCCATAAGTTGTATGTTGACCACTTTCTAGTAGGTTATTTGAAATAAATTTCTATAATTTACTCTCTGTAACTTGACCACTGCCTTTTGGAATCTAGAAACAGGTCAGGGGAGCGGGGGATGTGCGTAGAATTGAACTACGCAGAAATGTGTAACCATGTGTACATTCGGTTCTTCTTTCTTTCTTGTGAGCAACTTAAAGATTTTGCTGCCGAAACATGTCCAAGCATGCTTAATAAGCTTGTAAACTGTAAAAGTGGTTTTTACAATTACCTATTGAACACAAAAAGGACTCAAACAAAAACTGAATCATTCCTTAAAAAATCATAAAAATTTGCCGTTCCTTCAGTAAAAATAGAAAAGGGCTAAATTTTTCCTTAATAAATTAATTTAATTTCTTAAATAAATCCCTCAGTAAAAATAAAAAGGGAAAAAACACTAAAAAAAAGTTTTAATAAATAATCTCCAATATAGTACTAATTTTGTTCTAAAAATTCCCTAAGTTGACCACCTCCGTACGTTGACCACTTAGTTACAGTCCCTTAGATGGTCAACTTATGGAGATTCTACTGTATAGTAAATATCAACAAACAAGATGACAGTAAGTAAAGAAAGAAATGGAAAACATATATATACCAGGAGCACCTATAGATTAGGGTTCGCCAAACCCCTGGTTTTTACGAGTTTTTTCAAGAAAAGGAAAAACCCAGATAACCACTGGGGGGGGGGGGGGCAAGGAAAATATTTTCGGGGGGCTTAAGAGAAAAGGTGGGGTTTTCTCTGGATAATCTTCAGTAAAATTTCGTTTTTCAGAGAAAAAAAGATTTTTAGTACGCAAAACCAAAAATATTAAACATTTATGATTTTTTTTACATTAAATGATACACGAAATTCAACTATTTATGTTCAAAACTTTCACAAGTTCAGTTCTTAGATGAGATTAGATATGAGATTATCAGACTTAAACAAGGTATTTTGAATAATTTCTTGATTAGAGAAAGTAAAACGCATAAGGAATTTTTCATTTAAAATCTTTGAAATATTTTTCTTTCTTTCCTTTAGGAGATCGTTCATAAATGATGTCACGCTTCGAGGGGAGAGGGGGGGGGGGGCGTTCGTGAAATTGTGACGAGGGGAGGGGTAATAAGAAGTGTGACATCAGGCTTATACAACACAGCGTGACATGTGACAAAGGGGGGGGGGAGGGGGTCAAATATATCGAAAAAAAGCATGACATTCATGAACAATATCCCTAAGACAGATATTAGAAGTAAGCACGTAGGCGCATTTGAACAAAAGTAAAGTACTTATGCATTAGTAAAAGCCTATTCAAATTAAAAATACATTATTATTTACGTTAATTGTTGCTACGTTAATTGAACAAATAAGGAGAAGTATTTTGTTTAAGGGGTCTGCCTGCACCAAAAAGACGATTTTTGCGAAAAAAATCAATATTTTTTTTTTATTTTATATTTAAAAGGAATAAGTATTCAAGATTTCAAAAATGTTTGGTTTTTGTTTCTACGATACTTAGAAACAAAGTTACACGCAATTAAGTTAACCAGAAGTCGCATCGCAAGCACATAAAAGTGGAATTTAAAATGCGTTTTCTGAAAAACTACTTTTTTCGATATTTTTGTTCACGGCAGATCTCATAACTCGAAAAGTTTTATACCCATTACTGTGATTTTTTAAAGTATTGTTTCACACATTGCCATCTGTGTTTTGAACTAAAATCTAAGCTCTAGGTCAGTATTTAAAAAAATTACAGGCATTTATTCGTGAAATATTGTGTTTTTTTCGGTGAAAAACGTATGAATTTCTACAAAACTGCTATATTTTTCTCAATTTTGGACCTATTATAAAACTTTTAGTTCAGAACACAGTTAAGTAATATAGAAACATATATTATTAAGGATTTTAAAATATATCGAGTTAAAGTGAGTATAGAGTGTTTGGCGTAAACCGTAAAATTCGCCTATTTTTTGCTAAAATTTCCCAATTTTTCAAAATTTTATAAAAATATAGCTTTTATTTTGTTTGTTTTCTTAATTTTAATTACTTTTTAACTTAAAAAAATAAGCATTTAGTAATTATTTCATTATTTTGAAAAAAAAAAGCCTCCGAAAAAAAAAGCCTCCCTTATGAATCTTATTACTTCTGAACTTCTTACTTCTACTTCTTAAAAATTAAAAAAAAAAAAAAACATAGCGAAAAGTATGGATTTTTACAAAAGGAACTCATAGCGGCCCAACCCATTTGGGTCCAATCCCGCAAACCCTGTTGTAGATGCAGCAAGACAACGTGTTTAGCTTCGATAATGACACTACACTTTCATAATTAAAGATTTTAATTCTTCAAGGGAGAAGATAACACCCACCCCACGTCATCGTAAAGAATTCTCGTTCTAATTCCCCCTCACCTGTTAGAAATACTTCTCTTAAGGTTTTGTGAAGAACCGAGAGGGCTGGAGAGCTTTCCAAACAACGATCGCTTTTGTTCGAGTAGCGCAGCTCACTTTATAATTACTTATTCTCCTGATACGGATTAAGAGCGAGGAAAGCGCCATCTGTCTCTGAAATTGAAATTGCTCTTCATTTAATGCGTTTGAAGCCTCGATTTTAGCTTACAAGTGGCTTTTTTCTTCCCTTTAATTTTGCCTTTGTACTTGAAAAGGAAAAAAAAAATGGCTCAATTATCAGTTTTTTAAATTAAATTTTACTAATACATGAAATGTGACTACCCTCCTTTAAAGCTACCCTCCTTTCTTTATAACCCCTTAACTGGCTTGCCCGTTCGGCGTACGGGCTACCCATAGTTGGTCATAATTGGTTTAATCGTACAGCGTACGGGCATCGACATTTCCGCTTTTCTTGTTTTGCGTTGCCCGTGTTTTTAATAGATTGAAAGAGACTCATTCAAGGACATTTGTGATTCAAAGTTATAAAAAAAAAAAAAAAAAAAGCTTTAATTCCTTATTTAAGAAATTTTTTAAAAAATCTTTCATTTTCCTTCTATACCAAGTTAGGATTAATTAATTAATGCAATAAAAAATATGCTTTTTTTAGGAACATTTTTGAATCAAATTTAAACCAGTTAAGGGATTAAAGAATTTGCATTTTTCAGTTCTTCAGTAAGGGACGATTCAGGGATGTTGTTACGATTTGAGGAGGAAGTGGGGTTCGCGACATTGTGACAGTTTAAAGGGGTGACAAGAAGAGGGAGGTCGCATCTTTTGGTAAAAATAAAAATTTAGAATCAGCAGATTAAATTTTCTTTTTTTTTTTTTTCATTTTATGTTTACTTTAAGAAATACAGTGTAAGTTTCATGAAATAAAATATTCTAGAAGCGATTAGTTTCTTTTTTTTTTTAAATTTAATCTGTTTAACGATGTTCATAAAATAAAGATACAGTTTAAAGCAAATTATTTAAAATTTCAAAGTAGTACTATTTTTAATTACTTTTTTATACAAATATTTTATAACTATGAATATAATAACGTTTGAAATTGCAAATAGGCACACTGGATGTTATTTATGCTATTATAAGGCGAGATGCAAACACAAAGGGTAAACCGTTGTTTTTGTCTCACGCAAAATAAGTATACACTTATAATTATTATTAATGCTATGCTCACAAACGTCATTAAAATATAAAACATTGGAAATGTGATCAATTATATAACATCATGTTTTGTTTCTGAATTGCAAGTACATCGCTAAGGGAGCGTTCATAAGTGATGTCACGCTTTTTCCGATATATTTGACCAACCCCCCTTCCTCCGCTGTCACAAAATGTCACACTTCAATGGACCCCCTCCCCCTCTGTCACATGTCCCGTTATGTTGTATAAGCCTGATGTCACACTTCTTGTTGCCCCCTCCCGTCTCCTTGCCACAATTTCACGAAACCCCCCTCCCCCCACTGTCACAAAATGTCACGCTTCAACGGACCCCCTCCCCCTTCGTCACATGTCCCGCTATGTTGTATAAGCCTGATGTCACACTTCTTGTTGTCCCCTCCCCTCCCCTTGTCCCAACTTCACGAACCCCCCCTCCCCCCTCGAAGCGTGACATCATGTATGAATGATCCCTAAGTAACACATAGCATCTATGTGACAATGTGAAGTGTGACACTTCGTGACAAGAGGGAGGGGGAGTTAAATTACGGAAAAGATGTGGGACACAACATTATGAAGAGCATCTTATTTACACACACCATTTGGTTTTCTCAACCTTTTCAGCGCTGCGATTCTTTTAAAAGCCAAATGATTAATTACCTCAAACAACTACCCTACTACAACTATTTTGTCTTTAGGTGCCCCCATTTTTGGTGTTACTAAACACCGTTTTTTTTTTTTTTTTGGTGTTCCGTTGATATAAAGTTGAGAAGGATTAATTTTTTGACGTATTTTGAATTCCTTTAAGTGTCCGTCTAAAAAATAAAGACATCAGAATGTTTTTTTAACATTTGATGTACATTAACTCATCAACGTATCAAAAATTCAGTACAATGGCTCATTTATCCTATTTTCATAGAAATGAGCAATCGTAACACTTTGAAGCGTAAAGGAGTTCACACATATGATGTACATTAACTCATCAACGTATCAAAAATTCAGTACAATGGCTCATTTATCCTGTTTTTATAGAGCTGAGCAATCGTAACACTTCGAAGCGTAACGGAGTTCACACATTTCATGTGGTACGAAGCATTATGCTGTCTATATTTTTTTTAGACGGACACATAAAAACATTAAAATATATCCAAAATGAACCATTTTCAACTTTACACCCACTGAACAACAAAAATCGTGTTCCGTAACACCAAAAATTGGTGGTAACTAAACGCAAAGTTTTTACAGACCTGGCATCCAATAAAATGGATGTTTTGCTTTTTCTCCCTGTTGTGAACAAATTTTATTTTAGCAAGCAAGACCTGGACTGGAATTATACGGAGGAATAGGAAATTACTTTTTAACTTTGAGAATTCGGAAACGGTCGTTTATTTGCTTACAATATGGCAAAGAACACGAGTCGAGTTGGAATTCTGCGTTCTCGTGGTTGTTTTGATTTTCACATTATTTTTTTTTTTTAATATTGTTCTAGGAATTTTACACAAGTTTGATTTCTTTTCTTATGTTATAAATAATGAATAAAATCTTTTGTTTCTCTATTTTTGTGTAAGTATCGCATAGTTATACTGTCGTTATAACCTCAACATACATTCAAATGGATGTGCCCCCCAGAAAAATTTAAAAACTTTTAACTTCCAACGTCCTTAATACACTTTTAACGTCCAATTGTTCAGAAAAACTAATAGTTGAGAGAATATGTGTATTTTATTTTGCTCGGGTCTCAGGAGGATATAGCTAATGGTCGATTTAATAAAGTTGTTGCTTGGTAAACTTGAATTCTGTAGTAACCAATTGTATTTAAAATACAGTCGAATTCGGCTATTACAAACCCCGATTTGACGAGAACCTGCATTTATTTCAAGTATTGCACCCATATTGCTCACACCATTTCCCAATGTGTTCCGTGCCGACACAAACATAAATTCGGAAACTCGAACATTCACTGAAATATGAAAACTTGAATTATGTTCGGATGATTTCGCGTGCTTTGGCGCCAAACTGAAACAGGAAGATTTATTTTGATGAATTCTAAATTTTAAACTTATCATTCGCTTATGAGGCAGTGAGAAGCAAAGGGATGTAAGCGACCCCAAAACGATCCTGAGTAAAACACGCTCAAAGTTTGGATCGTATGGGAGCTTCAATGATATTTTTTTCTAAATCACGTTGGGGTAACTTTAGAGCTATCTTCGACCTTTACTTCGACCCCACACTTTAGAGCTATCACTAGTATCTCTTGCCACAATATAGAATGATGTTTACCGTACCATTTGCACTAGTTACGTCGAATTTTCCAATTTTATCACTTACACCCCTTTGCTTCTAGGTGCTTCATATATTTTTGAAACATTTCCGCACTAATCCAAAGAGAAATTTTAAAAGTTGAAAAGTGTTAAAATTTAGGCAGTTCTAGGCAACATGTTCATATTTTGACCCTACACTGGACCGGAAGATATGAATGGATTCATTTAAAATGTTGTACTCATGTCGCCAAAGCCATGTCACAACTTTTCGGCACTCTTCTGAAACAATTTCGAAAAAATGTTTCCTGTGCACCGCTCTATTGTCCATTCATTGCGCAACATCGGTTCATCATTAGAGTATGAAGAAGTTGAGAATAAAATTATACTAGTCGACTCGTGCGAAATTCCGCACTGAGCACCAAATCGTTTTGTTTGGCATTCCATTTTTCAAGTATTTGGGAGGAAGGACATTATGAAGAAGAGTAGAAAAAAGTAAACCTGTTTGGTACAAAAAAGACATGTCATTGAACATATCAGCACAAATACATGTTACGATGTTTTTTTACAGAAGTATTATGTTCAAACATACTATACGCGTTTAAAAAACTTCTTTAACCCTACACTGCGCCATGTTGTTTTTAAACAACACCTCCATTTTTCGTTCACTAAGCTTTAATTTTGTAATATTTTGAACATGTGGTGCATTCTTTCGTTTCATTTTGTATGTGTGAACATATTAGTTAATATAGTTTCCCCTAGATCTTGTAAACTAAACTCAAGATTCGTCTTTTTTCACAAAATCGTAAGACATGTTGATTTCGTAAAAAACAGCAACTTCTTAATTTTTTTTCTACAAATTTTAAGCAACAATTTTGTTTTAAACGAGAAGTTCCGTCTAGAACTATACGAGCCTACTTTCCCGTATACACCAAATTCAAATTTAGAATCTAGCTATATCTCTCTCTGTCTTTCTCGTTTAGCTTTAATTCTTAATTGCTTCAAATATACCTTTATCAACGGTTAATACATATTTTATTCAATCATTATTTATTAAGTCATTCATGTATTTATTCACTCATTTATTCATTCATTCTTTTGCTTATTCATTTAATCATTCATTAATTAAAAAATATTCCGATCAAAAAATTTCATAGGAAAATAGGCTCCTTAGTTCTGGATTAACTTTCTATTGATACATGTTCTACGTCATAAGAGCTTTCCGGTAAAGTTTGTTCCAAGCAAATAGGTCCGTTAGATCAGGAATTATATAGGATTGAAATTTCTCCGTAGGCGATATGTTAATTTTTTTGAACTGTTCAAAAATGAACAAAAATAGTTCAAATCATCATTTCACGCCAAGAACTTCTTCCAATGAGCTTGTTCATAGGAACTTATATCTTGTACCCAGAGTTTACATAATTTGCTTCATTTTCACCCATAGGAGCTACTGTTAAAATTTTTTGAACTGTTCAAAATTGAACAAAAAATTGTTCAAATCAAAAAGTAAAATATGGAAATGAGATGTCCTCGCCGTGATCTTTCGAATGCAAAAAGAATTTTTCCAATCGGACAATTCGTTCAAAAGTTATTAGGGAGGGACAGACCGACAGACACACTTTTTCCCCATCTCAAAACCCTACTTTCAAATTTTTTATTTTTCAATCTTTATTTAATTACTTAACTTATTTTTGACTTTTCTTGATTTCTAACGATATTTTCACGATACATTAAGCCTTCTTTCATGCTTTATTATTATTTTTTTTTACTTTTACGGGAAAGTAGGCTAAAAATAGTCTCTCATTGCTTACATAGTTTTAAAATAAAATAAATATAAGTTGTCCGAAAAATTTCGGGAAAAATATATATTAGGGCGTCTTTTTTTTACTTGTTGTTTTAAAACAACACCGCGCATTCGGGGGCAATTTTTATGCTCCTGCATTATTCGCAGTATAAACAAGAACAGGTGTCATAGGCTGTTCTATTTCACTTTATTTAGTATCTTTTAGAAGATTATTGTTAAATATTTCACAAATTAGCTTAAAGTGGTCGATTAAATTATTATTTAGGAATTTTGTTTAAAATCCATTCATGCTCAACCAAAGAAGAAACAAACATGATCGCATAGACCCCCTACAGATGTTAGGTTCCTTGTTTAAAATCTTTTAGCGAAATTATTATTAAACTTTATTGGTAATCAAAGTAAAAATTTGCACATGTAACTAATAATTATTACTTACATCTGCAAATTTTTACTTAATTTTTTTTTATAAATTTATAAATAATAATAACATTAATTATTTTAATAAATTTTCATATTTTAGTGCTATTTGATGATTATAATGCATGCCTATTTATTATTGATTTGGTTTCATTTGTTAAAATGATTTTTCAAAAATTTATTATTGTTACCCCTAAATGCGCAGTGTTGTTTTTAAACAACATGTCAATTTTTCTCGAATTGTACTTTTCCGAATTAAATAAGAATTTTTTTAGTATTTTTCCCACTTATAACTATCACAAGCAAACACACACACACACAAAAAAAAAAAAAAAAATCACAAAGAAAAAAAAAAAGCGCAGTGTAGGGTTAAATACAATGTTGGAAGTGATGATGTGATCATTGTTCACTTTTTAGCTGTACGTATCTTCAATACAAGCAGAATGTCATTAAAAGCTTTTACTCGTGAAAAAGCTACATATAAGTTAATGAACCTGCAATGAGATCCAAGAATTTATTCAAGTATCGAGTAGTGTGACTAATTTTTGCTATGAGAAGTAAATGTAAAAGGTTATGTTTGTGATGCAAAATATCATCAACAGCCATCTCAAAAGGACTTATAAGAAAAGTGTGATGTGCTAGAAGTCTTGGTTAAGGGGGGAAATAGGTGTATTAAGAGCAATTTTCATGATTTTTTTTAACATATAAAGAATAAATGTATTTTATTGTGATTTTCAAGTTATTTTATAGATATATTGAAGAACATTAACTGAAATTTTCAAATATTTTTCTTAAAAAAGCCCGGAGATATCTGCTGCTGCACACTGTAAGTCGCCATCTGGATCGGCAGTTTGCGTACATCCTGGAGGTCACAATTTTAATCTGAAAACAATTTTTTTTAATTTAATTTTCTTATAAGTGTCTCTTCCAGTTGAACTAAAATAATCACAAACAACTGAAAATTTCTATTTTTTTTAGAATGGGAAAATTAAGTAAGATTTTTAACCTTTTTTTTTTTTTTTTCTTTTCTTTTTACAATAAAAAAAGTAAAAATAAAGATATGCTTATGATTCTCGTGCAACTAGAGAAAATGTGTGCTAAATTTGATAAGGATTGATCAAAAACTCTGCGAGCTAGAGTGTACGCAAATTCGAAAGAAGTAGTTTCGAGAAAAACGTGTTTGAAAAAAAAAAAAAAAGAGTGGTAGTGCAGGTAAATTTAAGGCAGTAATGAATCATTTTTTTTAATACTTATAGATGCTAATATTTATAGAAATTTCTATCCGAGTTCTCAATTGTCAAAAGAAATAAAAGGAGATGTTCTGCCTCTTGAATACCCTTCAGGTCATTCATGAATGAGGGACTACCTGCTCAGCCGCTCCAAAAGAGGCGCTCGCTCAAATGCTTATAACTTTTAAACGACTTGGAATTTTATTCTTTGACATTTTCAGGGTATGTTATTGAATAGTTGTAGAATCGATTTATGAAGAATTTTTTTTTTTTAATTTTTTGAGACCTCTACCCGTATTTCCCCCCTTAAGTGGTTTTTTAAGATTTCTTTATCATAAGTTCTGTTTATTATGATAGAAGTGCAATTTAAAAAGCAAATATGTAAACGCTGATCTATCAAGTGGATATCCGATTCAATATCTATCGGAAAAGCGACGCATCCATCAAAGGACCTCTTCTTAGATCATTTTAAATCATATATTTAAAAGAAGCGGTGCATTTTTAGAAAGTTTTCGTCATTAGCCGGCGCGATAAGCTTTAAAATGAGGAGTAAATCATGGAATTTGATACAGGAATAAGGAAGATATCACAGAGCGACAGAAAAACCGGCCAGAGAAATAATATATAAGATTTTTGTGACTGCGAACCTTTGACATTTTTGTTTATTAAACATTAATAACGAAAACTAAAAATAACCTCTTTTCAGAGTTATATCAGGTGATACCAGGCGTCCTTATCAGCGGTGTGACAACCCCGATTCGCGCGATTTTTGCGCTGCAGCGTTCAATGACACAATGAATCGGACGTCAGATAAGAACTTTCACGATCAACAAAAATGCAGGCGTCTCGTCTTTCCTTCCGTCTTGTATTCCATTAGCCATCTTTTGATTAGCTTTTCAATATCGGTGGAGATAAGCACCTGTGTTAACGGAACGAACAATAAAAAAAAAAAAACGTGGCTAAAGAAACTTTATCTCCTTTAGTTTCCCATTGATAAAATTGCTCGCATGTTGGGGGGGGGGGGGGTAGTGGGGGGCTGTTTCCACCTTTCTCATTTCTACTGCTTGAACACAGAAATACATACAAGGTTTAGTAATCTGTCACGTATATGTGGGCGAAAGGGACATCTGTTATCAAGTAAACAATTAAGAAACTTTTCTGTTTTTATTGTGTAGAAAATTGGACAGTTTTAGCTGCGTCTGTGTGTTAAACTCCGCACGGGTCGTCTAGTCTTATCATTTAAAAATAATCCAATCATTTTTTTTAAATATAACCTTTTTTCATCTATTCTTCCTTTTCCTTCTTCTCTCTTCCTTTTCCTTTTCTCTCTCTTAGAGCACAAATCTTCTTACTAGGGTCCCTACTTGGAAATGGTTTCCCGCTATCTTCTTAAGTATCTCTCGTGTACAGGAAATTGGATTCGTTAGAGCTCTTTTGAAGGTGCTTTTATGTCCAGGAACATAATTACCGAGAAAACTCAATGAATCGAAAGTAGAGTGCCCATCATTCAAAGTCTTAATCAGACTTGCTTTTTGCATTCTCAACTTCCTCTGTCTTTTTTTTCCCCTTCAAGATATGTGATGAAGTTGATGATTTATTTTAACTTTATTTCGATTTTACTACGACGAGATTAGAATGTGCAATAAATTAAAAGATTGAATGAAAAGTGATGAGTTTCCAACCCATCAAGAGTTTCAAACGCCGGGTGAGCGGTTGGAGCCATCGATGTTGACGTTCGGACAAATGGGCTCGTTTAGTTTTGGACGAAATTCTTGTTATTTCATACTTCCTAGTAAAATAGTTCCTTAAAATTGCTTTCCTCCGGCCATATGCGAATTGGCAAGGCCCTATCCATAAATTTTTTTCGGAAGGGGCGGGGTGTGCTAAATCAAGAACAGTTTGAGGGAAGAATTTATTCTAAGTTAGCAACAAATTCGGGATTTGGGGGGGGGGGGTGCCCCCTCCCCCTCTAGGCAATTGGTTAATTCCACGTGTCTTTTCTCGTGCCTGTCGAATCCTTTTTTTTTCTTTTTTATCAGATACTAAATGCCAAAACAATTCGAAAAACGCTGGTGTGTTTACACATTTGCACGTCTAGTTTAAAAATAGTAGAAAAATGTGAGTTTATGAAATAATATTTTTGAATTATGTAAAAACATGCCGGTAGACAGACAAGACAAACATTGAATATGATTTTCAAGACGCGTTTTTACATATTAAATTCAAAATTTTATTCCTTAGACTAACATTCTCAAAGTTTTTTTTTAAAGTCTGCATAAAGATGCGTAATCAAAACTATCATTTATTAAGCTATTGTAACGTTTATCACATGAAACACAGCAAAAAAAAAAAAAAAAAAATGTTTGTTTGGGCATGTCTTATAAGGAATGAAGCAAATGTAATACGCACAGTCATACCGAACCCCCACCAGCGCCCCGAAATGGTGAAGATTGTGCAGAATTTGGCCAATTGTTCTTGTCAAACAATGAAATTAGCTAAATCATCCCGACGGGACCGTTTATAAGTGACGTCAGACTTTTTTTCAATATATTTGACCCCCTAACCCCCTTTGTCACATGTCACGCTATATTACATAAGCATATGTACCTGCAGTTCAGACACAAAGCACTGCGTTATAGACCACGTTTCTGATTTTATTTTTGAACTTTTAAAAAGACATTTGTGAGCATAATAGTCATAATGAATGCATGTGTAATTCATTTGTATAAAATGGGGTTAAGACTCATAACGCAAAAGATAATTAGTATATACATATTAGTAATATATATTACTTGTTCGAATTCTGAAAAAATGACCCACGCAAATTTACCTTAAAAGTGTGAGTAACTAAGGAAATTTTCTCTTAAACTTTTAACAAGAAGTAAATTCAGCATCGGGGCCGTTCATAAATGATGTCACGTTTTTTCCCCATATATTTGACTCCCCTCCCTCCTTTGTCACAATATGTCACACTTCAGCGAAACCCTCCCCCCTTTGTCACAATATGTCACACTTCAGTGAACTCCCTCCCTCCCTTCGTCACATGTCACGCTTTGTTGTATAATACATGATGTCACACTTCTTGTTACCCCTCCCCTCCCCTTGTCACAATTTCACGAGCCCCTTCCCCCCCTCGAAGCGTGACATCATTTATGATTGATCCCATCGTCATTCGTAAATGATGTTACGCTTCGAGTGGGGAGGTGGGTTCGGGGAATTGTGACAAAGTGTGACAAAGAGGGGGGAGGGGGTCCGCTAAAGCGTGACATTTTGTGACAAAAGGGGGAGGGGTCGAATATATCGGAAAAAAACGTGACATCATTTATGAACGGTTCTATTCAAAATGATCAATGATACTGTTAAAATCAAATTACGTAAATAAAAAAACCTTAAAAATAAATTTAATTTGCTGATTTTAAATGTTTGTATAGATACCAAAGTTTGTCATGTCACACTTCTTGCTATACCCTCTCCTTGTCATAAACTGTCACAATTCCGTCCGCGAAGCGTGACATCATTTATGAATGACCCCGAAATTAAGGTCCAGCTATGCCACTGCGAACAGTCAAACGGTGTTTGCCTTGCGCGCTTCTTCCCTTTCTATACCTGCATTCTGCAAGTTCCTAGTTTATTTAAGGGAATAATGTAAATAAATAAATAAAAAGGAATTCCGCTGAAGGGAAAAATGCGAGCAGTTCCCAGATTTCGGGTCCGTGCTGTTTGCGGATGTCTTCTTTCCGATTCTCGAGGTCACTTACAAACACCGAAGCGGGATCAAATAAATACGATTCGATGACCACTTTGTTTTTTGTTGCGGTTTAAGCTGGATCCTTTACTTAAATGTGCTGAGACTGATGCGCCTGAAGGTACCATTCAAACTCTGTTTTCAAATGTCGTTCAACGAGAAAAAAAACCGATCTATTTGGAATATATATACAGTAAAACCCCGTCAAAACGCGGGTGTCGGGGGACATGTTTGGCACCCGCGTTATAACATAACCGCGGTATAGTGAAACTGTACCACGGAACCCTATTCACGAAATAATACTCGCTTTTCTTGCATCTTTTTTAACTTTATCAATGACTCGCAACTTTTCTTCCCCCTATAGTATATTTTTTTTTCTTTTCTTCTTTGCTGCCATTTTATTCTCTGCAATTGCTGTGCAAGAAGCTCTAACCTCAGCTGCGCAAGCAGTCTATCGAGCGATAGGGTTATAAAAACCAACTGTGCTCCGAGAAAAAAGGCGCATAACAATTTATGTTATAAACATGGGATTGAGAAGGGGGAGAGGTCTTAAGAAAAAATTAGATTTGGAAGGGGAGGAACGCATTTATCACTGGGGAATATGTTTACTTTTCAGGAATGCTAAAGAATCTGGAATGCAAAGATTGATAGCGCTATAAAAGAAGTGACATACGCATCACTAGACTTCTGAAAATGGAAGATAGTTAAGCATTGAACTGAACAGTCTCTGACAGATGACTGAGCTCCGCTCCTGTCGAGAAAAATAAGTGAGGGAGATTGCACCCGATTTTGAAATCAAGCTATATGTTCTAGGTTTAAAGACAGAAAAAGCATGAAAAATTTGTGCATGACGCCTATCACAATAGTGCTTTATCTTTTTTTAGTGTGTCTGGTGGGGGGGATGGGTGCTCTGGGTCCTCTCGTGCTTGAAGCTCACAGTAGGGGAATCGTGGCTCTAGCTCACATAAACCGATATATCGTGTCCCAAGCTCACAAATATATCACCTTTTTTCCCGACGTATCAAGTTGACAGTTCGGAGAAGCCTAGACCGGCGCACGTGTCTGAAGCTCACAGTAGTAGTCTGAAGTCTTTTTCCAAATCATGGAAAATGTTCCAAATAACGACAAAATGAAACGTTTTATAGATTACTTTGTAGAACAATGGATGGACGCTCCCAGTGTTCCCTTTAAATTATGTACTGTTTATGGACAACGACACAGGACCGAAAATCCAGTGAAATCGTGGAACTCACAATTAAATGGAATCATTGGAATAAAACACCCCAATATACAGTTTCTAAAGTCTTTGAAAGAGCAGTCGGTAAAAGCATCTCACCAGTTAAGAACAAAAGAAATTGCACAGCAGGAGTAAAGAGAATAAAAGTTTATGCACAATTGGATGAAAAATTGAAAACATTATGCAAGACTACAGACGGTCTAATAACCTACACAAGTATTTGTCCTCCCGTTGTCCCTCCCGGGGTCGTTCATAAATGATGTCACACTTTTTTTCAATATATTTGACCCCCCTCCCCCCCTTTGTCACAAAGTGTCACACTTAAGCATAACTCCCTCCCCCCTTTGTCACATGTCACGCTATATTACGTAAGCATATACCCTTGCAGTTTAGAAACAAAGCACTACGTACATTTACAATTTTATTTTTGAACTTTTATGACATTTATGAGCATAAGAATAATAATTATTTGTCTATTTAATTTGTGTAAAATAAAATTAAGGTTTACAATAAAAACAATTAGCATATAATATAATAGTAAAAAAATATTAATACAAAAGAACAATTGAAAACAATGGAATTTTAGAGCTTGATCTAGTTTGCTCTAAAAACGTTATCCTTATTTTATGTACACAAAGTACTCTTAAGAGATTAAATTTCAAAATAAGAAAACCCCGCCTCGAAATGACTTTTCATAACTGAACTGCCTTCTTATTTCATTCTTCACATGAATTTATAATATATATAATGTCATATGTTATGTATTGTATTTCACACAGGTACAAAATTTTAGACTAGCAATTATCTCTCAAAAGAATAGTCTCTGCTTGTGCGAGCGCCAACTCACATACAGGCCCGCCCCTTTATGTATTTCAAAAGCCATTAGACAAACAACACCAGACTATCTTGGGGGAATTAAAACCAACAATACAATTTTTTCTAGACTAAACAAAAAGCAAGCTTCTCGAAATCCACACGAGCCCAAAAGTTGATAAACTCTCTAAAAATCTAGGCGACAGGCAAAAGAGTATAAGGAGCCAGCTCCCAAGTGGGTATTGAGAGGGGGGAGGGGGGTGATAGCGGAATATACCCCTCCCCCTTCGCACATTTTGATATCTAAATAAATCCATTTAGAAAACAGGCATCAGTAAACAGCTTCCAAGTGATACCCTCAACTAACCAAGTACATCATCCAAGTGATGACAGCTGATTTAAAAGAATTGCAGAATAATCCTTGTGTTTTTTGGCGCCAGCACTGAATATCTAGTCGGGGCTCAGTATTTATCGAGCCCTGCTTTTAACTGTTACGCAACCTCCTCGAGTGTGGTCGTTGTAATGCACAAGGAAAAAAAGCAAGGATGTCTACTATGCCATAAATATTTTTTTTAATCTTAGAATTTAGGCAAAAGAAAAGTTTGAAATTGAATTCGACAGCTTGTGTTATATCAAAACGACTTGCTTAAAAAATGAATGAAATAATACTATTTACTTTAAATTGGTATTGAATCAATTCGTGTAAAAATTTTGATGCAAAAACATAATTAGGTGGTAGCGTACTCTCTCTATACTTTTGCTCATACGTGTGGATTTTATCAAAATAATTATGAAAGGAAACCAAAGTTCAGATGATGCGTATTTTGGGTTCAGCTGCTTCATTTTGATATTTTCCTCTTAAGATTGTTCGAAGTCAGTAAAAATGAAACGCGCTACTTTGTCTTAAAAATCTAAACACCCAAGATTTCCTTTTAACCTCTATCTAGAAGATAATCTAAACCTTTATCAGCATCGATGTTTTCGATATAAAATCAATAAGAATGAAAAACAAATTTTAAAATGAAAAGGAAAATTAACTGGCTGGCGTTAAATTCTTTTTCTTTTTTCAAAATGGGTGATGTCACACTTCTTAATACCCCCTCCCTCCCCCTTGTCACAATTTCTAGAACTCCCCTCCCCCCCTCGAAGCGTGACATCATTTATGAATGACCCCTAAGTTAGGTGACCAAAATTAGAATAATCTGGAAATGGAATAATTTAAAGAATGGTAAACACGACAATGGCAAGTTTACAGCCTGCAGCATAAAAAAAGAGCGAGAGAGACAAAGGGGAAACTGCCTGTACCTTTTAAACAGGCGGTGTCGTAACTGACACTGCCCAGTCCCAAGCCTGGGACAAAAGGGTGAGGGAAAATTGATCATAAATCTCAACAAAATCATTATTTCTTTTATTAAAATAATCCCCATTTATCAACAAATAAGTTCAAAATAAGCGGAATAATCCATCTTCCTTGTTTCCGCCCCCTTCGAATCGGGCTTGGGACAAGAGAGGTGCGAAAAATATTTGTGAGCTTTTGACACGAGATGCTGGTCTATGTGAGGTAGAGCCACATTTCTCCTACTGTGAGCTTCAGACGTGTGAGCTTTGGGCACGACACCGGTGCTCTTTGGATAGAATATCTGTGTGCTCGAGCTGGCTTTATTTACAATGGTAAATAAGGAATCACCTCTAAATGGCAATGATAAAGGGTCTTTTAAACATCGGGGGACTGTGCCCGCGGAAGACGTTTTGGCGCCCCGGGCGTTACTGCAAACGGCGTCAATGGCGCCGAACTTTGCCCCTCAAAAAAGCTCATCTAAGATTAGAAATGAAAAAAAAAAGTAAAAAAATAGGATTTTTTTTTTACAAGAAGGCAATATTTATAAAATACAAGGAAATTGTTCAGACAACATTAAACTTGGTCTCGTTCGGCGCCCCGGGCAGTCGCCGGCATTGCCCGCCCCTTCCGCAGCCCTGTTGTGGATATGATAGTTACCGCGGTTTATTCTATTCCGCGGTATACCGAGGCACGGTATAACGGGGTTTTACTGTATATTCCATCTAGAAGAATGTTCTCAGAGAACGAGAATAATCTCCTGAAATTGAAATTTCATGAATTATTGAGAACATCATTCTTTTTCTCCAAATAAATATAAATTACATAAACATCCTTAATATTATGAAAGAAATGACTGTGATTGTCAAAGCATAAACACAAAACTTTGTTCCAGTTTTGTACTCATCATCATATCAATTGCATTTCGAAGTATATTCTCTTAACCAGCTTAGTAAAAGGTTTTTAATAAAGTTGTTGAATTAAAGCTTATCAATTAAAACTATTTTAAAATGACGTTTTATTAATGTACGTTGGAGAGAAAACAGTTTAAAAATTGAAAGTGTTTACCAAAAAACTCTTTATTTGTTAAAAAACTTTTGTTAAAAAATAAACTAATTAAACATGTTTGGCACCTAATTTTTAAAGAATATTACCAAAACTTCGGTTGCACATGAACTGTTCATCAAAACTCCCAGAGTCGTTACTAAAAACAATTTATGCTATTTTTTGCAACAGTTTTGAACTCTTAAACTTTTCCTAGAACCATTATGAAGGTTTTTCGAAGAATGTAAATGCTTCATGTTTGAATATCTTGTGTTTATTTTGTAATTGTTGATAATGAGGATAAATGACGTGCAAGAAGACGAAAAGAAGACAATTAGAAATTAATTATAATAGCTTGAAAAATGATTTTACTACCTATTAAAAAAATCTAATTGGATAATTTAAATTTTTTGAATGAAAATTACCTTAATTAACACTTGCCAAGTTTGGAATCCGATAAAAGAAAATGTTTTCAAAAAACTCTTAAAGGATTTGCTATGGAACTTGGCGCCCGTTAGATATGAATTCTTTTATCGCTGACACTGACTATGCGAAGGTCGTTTGTTCTATTGAACATGGCTCTTTTCTCACATTTATGTTTCATTATGATTTTGTACATTTAGTGAAGCACAAAAGAACGTCCATTTTATGGAAATAACCCTTAAATAAATTCCTGTAACTATTTGCAAAGTAGGCACGAATATGTGGAAGCACACCAACATTTAAACCCCTTCAAACCCGAGTTTTTTTTCCAGAAAAACTGAAAAAAAAAAAAAAAATGTGGGGTATGGCTGGTGTCATGGGCACGGCCGTGTGTTGTACGTGAATACGTTTATGTAACGGGTTATATATTTTAAATAAAATATTTTTATTTATGTATTTAAAATAAAAGCAAGGAAACAAATAATTATTGTGTTACAATATATCTTTATTGATTAATAACTTTATATTTTTGGCTTTTCGACGCGTATAAGCCGACATTATCTACATATTTTTGATATATTTTTAAAAAATTCTAACACCTTATTATATTTACTGTCACTACTTTAAACAAGTATTTTATATACAATCAATGGATTTTGACGACAGCTGATGATTAAAACTTAAACGAGCTTCTACATCGTAGCTTCTACGAGTCAAAATCTATACTCATTGCAAATTTCGATACGCAGCACACTAACCTCAAAATGGCGGCACTTCCCTCTTTACCCCCCCCCCCCCCCCGCGATGCGTCACTGTTCTCGCTTATCGCAATAAATTCTTTGATCCCTTAGCTATCCAGTGGTATTATTTAATGTTGTTTGTAGAGAATAGATTCGAAACTACAACGCCAATTTTTATCCCCAGATTTTGTTATCATTTGATTTTTTAGATTGTTCCCGTAGGGTAGCAAATTTAAAGACATATTCACGTCAGGGATCATTCATAAATGATGTCACGCAGCGAGGGGGGAGGGGGGGATTCGTGAAATTGTGACAAAGTGTGACAAGGGGAGGGGAGGGGGTAACAAGAAGTGTGACATCATGCATTATGCAACATAGCGTGACGCGTGACAAAGGGGGGGGGGAGGGGGGTCCACTGAAGTGTGACATATTGTGTCAAAGGGGGGAGTGGGTCAAATATATGGGAAAAAAGCGTGACGTCACTTATGAACGGCCCCTCAAAAAGGAGAGTTTTTTTGACAGAAAATGAATATATAGGTATATTATAATTTGTTTTTAGAAATTTCAGTTGTGTGGGGTGACTAGAGAGCGGGAATGAGGTAAAAGTTATATAAATGATTATACAAACAAAGGGCAAACGGATCTCAGAGGGGCACAAGATCGCCCGTGTCAGACACGGGCATGTGCAAATGTGCCGGTTACTTTCGCCCCGTGTCAGACACGGGCATGTGCAAATGTGCCGGTTACTTTCGCCCGTCTCAGACACGGGCATGTGCAAATGTGCCGGTTACTTTCGCCCCGTGTCAGACACGGGCATGTGCAAATGTGCCGGTTACTTTCGCCCGTCTCAGACACGGGCATGTGCAAATGTGCCGGTTACATTCGCCCCGTCTCAGACACGTGCAAATGTGGTAAGTCAGCGTTTCTCAACCTTTCAGTATTTGCGGCCCAGTTTTCAATCATAATTTTCATCGCGCCCCCCTTATACAACAATAACGTATATTGAGTACTTTGGATTCTGTTTTTGAATTATTTTTAACTAACTGCCAAAACAAGAGTAAAAGCGAGTCATTTAGTAATAAAATTAATTTAGCAATAGATCAGTATTTGAATTTTGGGCAGGAGTGAGTAGAGGATGATTTTTCTGCACTAAAAACAAGGGCATTTCGCATTCTACTACCATTTTCAACATCCTACTTTCGTGAAACTGGATTTCCTGCTGCGGCTTCTTTCAAGACAAACTATAGATCTCGGCTAAATATAGAAACAGAACTATTTCTAATAGTAAGCCTTCCGTCGAAAAACTTTGCTTTACAAGACACGCCCGAGGATGACCCTAAGAATTATTAAATTTGGTTTTCATTTAGTATGTTTTGATTTAGTAATTTGTTTTACTTTAAAAAGTTGTTAAATATGTCGAAAGGTATTTTGTTTTCTATGTGTATGTGTGCTTTCCTTTCAGCCAGAAAATAATTTAAAAACATATGTTCTCTTGGATATTCTCGCCCTCCCCCCCCCCCCCCAGAAGGGCACGCCATACAATTTGAGAATCGCTGCGTTCAGTGGTTAATACGGTATTTTGATATGTTTTACCTTGCGTGAAGCACAAAAGTAAATGTCCCTCTTATACGGAATTAACCCTACTTGTTCTTTTAGAAAATCGTAAAAACAGCTTGCGAAAGTTAATGCATATTCTGTGAATTTTATTAAAAGTTTTTTTTTTAATGCTACTCATTCACATCTGATTTGTTGTTGTAGCCAAATTTCAAGCGATTATTTTCGAAAAGATTATTATCGAGTATTTTAGAGCTCTCACATCGACATTCTAATGCGTGGATGATACATCTGAGATATTATCAATGTAGTATGCAGATTTCAAATGAGTTGATTTTAAACATTTAAAATTGTATGCAGATTTCAACGCCTGAAGAGCTTGAAAATGATCTCGCATATTCCGCGGAGCAAAAAGGAGAAATCTGGAAAATAACATCACGCGGAACCCTTCGCCGGGAGCGAAAATCGAACAAAAAGGAACAACGTTCTTCCGCCGGTATTGAAAATTGGATCGAAACGGCAACAGCTGTAGACGCCTGCCCAAAAGGATCTCAATTTCATCGTAATGGGAACTCCTAATATTCCTATTCCTTTGGAGAGACACTTGTTCCGGCAGAGCGAATGCGAGGGGAGACATTTTAATGCGCTTTCTCGGTCGCGGTGCATTTAAAAGGAAATGATTCAGGGACGATCTCGAAAATATGGAACGATGCGAGTTCAGGAAAACTGATTTCTACCGGGAGCGAATTTTGAGTATCGCCAATAGTTAAGTCTTAATGCCCAAGGGATTCGAAATTGCCTCATCTTGGAGCGTGAAGGTATTTCGCGCCAGTTCGCAGCTGTTGAACCTATTCAACGGCTGTCGAACGTAATGATTGAGAGTTACTATTAACTAGGGATGTAACGAATATTTGGCCACTATTAGGTATTCGGCCTATTCGGCCCTTTAACCGAATATTCGGCCTAGCCGAATAGTCATTTCATCACCCAGCCGAATATTCGGCCTGGCAGAATATTGATGGACTATTCGGCCGAATTGTTCTGCTGCAGTAGAAATGTAAAATAGTACAGAAATTAGTTGATTTTAAACATTTAAAATTGTGTTAATTATTGCGAAAGAATACATTAGTGTATAGTTTTAACAAATAGAAATATTCTAGAAAAAAAAAAAAACTTTTTTTAAACCTTGTTTTAGGCTTGACTGAGCAAAAACAGATTTTAAAGTTGTAATATTTTATTTTATATTTAGCCCCCAAAAGCTGGCAATAGTTAATTATGATTTAGAAAATGAGAAATTTATTTTGTTATTATTAACAAAGTGGAAGTCAGAGTTTGTTTGGACTCATTGGGTAAGAGAGAAATGGAAAAGCCTAGAATATATCATGAATATTTAGATAGCATAAGTTATTCGGGTTTTTGAAAATACAAATACATTCCAGTTAAATGTATTCAATTTTAATAGGTCTTTTAAAAATAGGTATGTAAAAAAAACCATAAAATAAAAATATCTTCATAAAACAGTTTTGAGCAAGGTAAAAGTTCACTAAGCAATAGTAGTTCTTTCATTTGAATTAAATAGTAAGTAAAATAATACTAATGCTTACTACCATAAAATCTGTCATTTCTATTCCACTTGTGGGTGAAATTCTTAGTTTTATTACATTCAAAAGAGAAAATAGATGAATTTTAAATACCTTTAAATTCTTAAGAAACATAATTAAATCATACATCATAGATTGTGTGTAATTGGTGTTCGACTTAGTGAATAATTTTAAATTTGACAAATACTTTCTTTTCCAACTATTTTCTAGAAATTTTAATGTTTGGTATTCGGCATTAGACATTGGCCGAATATTCGGCTTCGGCCTATTCGGCCTAGAATCGGTATTCGGCCAAATCACTATTCGTTACATCCCTACTATTAACCAGGGTGGATGACTGTACTCAGATCGGTAACATTAATCTACAATTTCTCTATATTAGCACGGTTTTATTGAACTTTATTTATCACGTTTTCGGTCACGATTTCTGCATAAATTATATTCAAACCTTGCACACAAGCTTATCTTAGATGACAATTCAACAGTCCATCCGTTTTACAATTTATATAACGTTAATTAGGGAAAAAAGGAATAATTTCGGCTCGGAGGAAATGATCAGAATTATTATTTGTCGAATGGCAACGATAGTTTTGTTTGCTATTTGTTTGGATTAATGCAACGATGTTTTGAATTTTAAAATTCTCAAATCATTGCGAAATTTTTTAGTTTTCTTTTAAATTAAAACTGTGTAAATTAAAACATTTTCACACGATTATTATAGCTTTACTTATTATAGCTTTACTGATTTTTTAATAGCGTGTTGTTGTTTGTTGTTTCTAATGCCACTTGGGTATCCTAGCTCCTATTCGCAGACCGACCACGAATGAAGGCAGTAAGGAGCGCCTTCCGTTCATAGATGAGCACCACAACGGTGGAAGTACGATCTGGCCCATTATGTATTTGGATGACACCCGATGGCGCCACCACACATACGCCACCTTCCTATTTTGACCCGAGAGTGAAGGGAAGGGACATACTCCCCCCTCGGAACTGCCTCGGCACTTCGGGGTCCACGGATTTGACATGCACGCATTCCCAAGTGTACTTCAGCGGTTCGGGTATCGAACATCCAATCTTTTTGTTGGAAGTCTTTCTTCGTAACCACTAGGCTACCACGGCCGAAAGTTACTGTTAATCAGGGTGGTTGTCTGTACGTAGATCAGTAACTTTAATCCGCAGTTTTAATAGCCTGATTGTATTAACTGGCATAAAACTGAAGAGCTACTAAAGTATAGCATAGTCATCCAAAAATTGAGAAGTATAATTATAAAAACCATCTAAAATTGAATTACCAAGGATCGCACCAGAGCAAAGGCAGGTCCGTTTTCGGTCTAATTAATCAAAACAGACTCTTCAGAAAATTCCAATCAATCAAAGTTGTCAACTTCACAAAATTCAAATCAATCAAAACTGTCCTTTTACAAAATTCAAATCAATCAAAGCGGTCAACTTCACAAAATTCAAATCAATCAAAACTGACCCTTTACAAAATTCAAATCAATCAAAACGGTCAACTTCACAAAATTTTAATCAATAAAATCAGACCATTCACAAAATTCCAATTAATCAATAAGTAATTTAATCACCCTTCCGTTAATTCCAATTAATTAAAACGGACCCTTCAAAAAATTGCAATTAAGCAAAACGGACCCTTCACAAAACTACAATCAATCAAAACGGACCCTTCATAAAACTCCAATCAATCAAAACGGACCCTTCACAAAACTCAAATAAATCAAAACGGTCCCTTCACAAAACTCAAATCAATCAAAACGGACCCTTCACAAAACTCAAATCAATCAAAACGGTCCCTTCACAAAAATCGAATCAATCAAAACGGACCCTTCCCAAAACTCAAATCAATCAAAACGGTCCCTTCACAAAATTCGAATCAATCAAAACGGACCCTTCATAAAACTCCAATCAATCAAAACGACATCTTCACAAAATTCCAATCAATCAACCCCGTTAATTCCAATTAATCAAAACGGACCCTTCACAAAATTCCAATCAATCAAAACGGACCCTTCACAAAATTTACATAAATCAAAGCGGACCCTTCACAAAATTCACATCAATCAAAACGGACCCTTCACAAAACTCAAATAAATCAAAACGGTCCCTTCACAAAACTCAAATGCATCAAAACGGTCAACTTCACAAAATTTTCATCAATCAAAACAGACCATTCACAAAATTCCAATTAATCCATAAGTAATTTAATCACCCTTCAGAAAATTACAATTACTTAAAACGAACCCTTCACAATCTCCAATCCATTGAAACGGACCCTCCACAAACTCCAATCCATTAAAACGGACCCTTCACAAAATTCCGAGCTACAGAATCGTCTACTTTACAGAATTATTTATTAAATTATCATCAAAAAATAATAAAAAAAATTATCACTGTATGTTTAGATTTTGAATTTTCACAAAAATAATTGATTTTTTACATAAACATTTTTAAAATTCACAAAAAGCGGATCCTGCTAAAAAAATGCTGGATCGACTCCTGGCAACGAAATAGATGACGAAATACGCGACCCAGCTTATTTCGTCAACTTTGACTTCGATACAAATTTTTAAACATTTCAAACACGTAGTAAGTTTTAATTTGTATATACTTTCAAAATATGCCAAATAATTAAATGTTAAAAAGTAACTTTTACATGGCGGATAACCAGATCTTTCGTGCAGCGGCCGGATAGGATACCGGATATTTGATGCCTACTGGGGGCCCGGACCTGTTCATTCCCGCCCCTGCTACTACTTTAGCCACTATAATTTATTACCGTCGTTAAAGTGACGACTTTATTTACAATCAAAGTGTACTGTACTTAAAAGTCAAGTCTCATTGCCTGCGGTCGAGTTGGACTGTATCAATGATTTGTCGACCCATTTTTGTTTGTGACGGAAACACAGAATAAAATCAATTTTTGTTTTGGAGAGTCTCCAAGAGAACGTCTCTCAAGAATGACATTTCCCAACGGGTTCCGACTCGCGAACTACAGTTTTTTTCTTCTTCTCTTTTGTGTCTTTCCCCATCGAACTTTCCAGAGTTCGACTCCATTCGAACTATTCCTTGCCTGGTATTTCGATCTTAAAAGAGAGGGGGAGCGAAAAATCCCTACGGCGGAAGAAGATAAATCCCTACAGGTTGAGCCGGAAATCGCAAATGTTAAAAGCCTCCTGATATTTGTCCGGGCGGGGAAGTCATCGGCATCATCCGAGGGATCGGATTTCCCCTGCCGGGTGGATCCCAGAGAAGATAATCATTAGAGATAGAGACTCTGGAATTTTTCTGTTGGGATTTCTTTCATTTGAAATCGTTTTAGGTTTTGATTCGGCGTTTTTATGTACCGGCAAAAATGATTCAGAACATTATTAACCTGGTTTTTCGAAGAACGATTTCACAATAATCCTTTTATGAAAAGTATCAATCAGTGCGAATCAAGTACAGTATGAAATACAAGTTTGCTAAACTAAAAAAAGAAAATCTATTGTGGAAATTATATGATTTGCATATCCCCAGTTAAATAATATATTTCTTAACAAATAAAAACGAAAAAATAGCTTATATCGTTAAGAAGACTAATAACTTTCGAAAAAATAAGTACTTTTACTAAACCTTTTAAGTAGTTAATTTTTTGAAGATTTTTATACCCATGGGACGGATTTAATTTGTCGCTATATGGATTCCCACTTTTCTCCTCCAACCTCCTTCCCTGTTAGCACTAGGACATAGGGATGCCCTCACCAGGGTGCGGGGTAGTGGGGTCCACGGATTTTACATTCACGTATCCCTAAGTGCACATGATGGGTCTTCAGCGGGTCGGGTATCGAACACCTGACCTTCCGGTTCCGCAAACATCAACGCCTGCGACTCGTCCACCGTCACTTAAGCGCATGTAAAGTTTATGGGTCCTGAAGTCCCGAGGAAGTTCGGAAGGCACCGGAGGGGGGGGGGGAGAATGTTCCTTCCCTTCCCTCTTAGGTCAAAAAAGGAAGGTGGCGCATTTGTGGTGGTGCCATCTGGTGTCAATCAAATACATCATGAGTCAAGTCGCACTTCCACCCTTGTTGTGCTCATCCATAAATGAAAGGCGCTCCTTACTGCCTTCATTCCTGGTCGCTGTGCGAAGGGGATCTTGGGTAACCAAGCTGCATTTGAAACAACAGCAACTTCGTAAGTCGAAGCAGGAAGAAAATAGGAAACTTTTCAAACCCCGTATTCGAGCCGTTTTCATGAACTGTGGCACAAAAAGTCTTCCGAATATACTCTAAAGATTTATCTAGGACTCGATTTTGTTCATTATTTCTTTCTATTCCCACACACGCACAAGCATATATCTGACGTCATTTAAGTTTTGGGATTTCATGCGACCAAATAGAGAAATGCGGGTTTTCTTCATTTCCTGCCGGACGTCGTTCCGCCGGGGAGGTCGTTCCCTCATTTCCCGAAACAGACGATGTTTTTGAATGGAATTAAAATTGAAGTTGAATTCATTTAGGTTTTCCCCTGAGCTCTTTTTTCTTCCCCTCTCTCTAAGAGAGAGAGTGAATAGTTCTCTTGCTGGGAGGAGCCTTATAGAAATATTCTTTTTCTTCGGTTTACATTTCAAGAATAAATGCTATTAAATAAGAAGGGTTTTCCAGTTTGACGTTACGCACAGCTACGGTTCTCAACCTCTTCATTAGGTCACTGTTTCTGTTGCTAAGCCTCGCGAGGAACGAAGAGCTATTTTTAGCCCGAATTAGCTGCTTTTTATCAGCCACGATATCTTGAACCCTTTACAGTTGGAAAATAGACGCATAGATTGCTACAAATTCGAGCCTATCGCTAATGATGCATATTATGTGGTATATCTTATGCATACTATATGATATATAAGCGGATTATTATGTCTGTTTGTCCGCTATAGAATCCCAATCCGTTTTACTAATCGGGACCACATTCGGCACGGTTAATATTTACGACCCGAGAAACGCATCGCTGCAAAAATGAAAGTTGTGACTGACTCAATTATTATTTTTTTTAATTAATTTCTTTAAATTTTTCAATAATTTTTTTTATCCGTTTTATTTTATTTTTGCATTGTTGCCGTCGTTTCCAACCACATAATTACATAATTACAGTTGCCGTGTGAACAAATAAATCAATGCAGTTGCCATTGTTGTAACAAATGTAACAAATATACTAATAAACCTTTCTCGAGCATATTGAGTGAGGCTTCGCTGTATTTGCAATCTCCGTTAAAAAATAATGTGTACGCGAATTTTATTTAATCCTTTCTTTCTTTTTAATTTATTCGTTTATCGTCTGCGCTTTTTATATTTTTCTTATTAGAGTGGAAGCGCTTTTTTCCCAGTTTCGTTAAAACTTTTGTTTTGAAAAGCATAATAAAATTTTCAATAAGTTCTTTCGATGATAAATATATATTTTTCACAAACAATGTGATTATAGATTAAATAAATATATAGTAGTGTGGGACAGTAAGCAAAGGGGCGTCCTCGCTGCCTGACCTGGGTCATTCAGTTTGAATGAGCAGACACCTTTGCACAAGTCATTTTAATTACAATTTATAATATCTAGAGCAGCGGTCAGTTCGTATGACCGCGGCGCTTACTAGTATATACATAATTGCAGTTACGTACGGGACATTTCACATCAAAAGTTTGAAATATTTGTGTCTTTTTAGCTGATAAAAGACCGAAACGCCTCCAAATATTTCAAGTGCCATTTTTGTCACTTCAACAAGTATATAAAATTAGTCGAATCGTGTGGAATTCCATGCTGCGCACGAAATCGTTTTGTGTGGCATTCCATTCTTTAAAAATGTGTGCGAAAGAACAGTATGAAGAAGAATAGAAAAAAAGTAATCGGGCGTTGTTACAAAAGAAGACATGTCATTGAACGCATCAGTACAAATAACTGTTAGAATTTTTTTACACTATTATTTGAATATTCAAATAGTAAAATGATCAGAATAATAATGATAATTGTTTTTATTATTAGTACACATAGCATTAAAATACAGTAACGAAACAGTCCCATTACTTAAAATCAAGTTACTGCTGGTTGGTTAGGCTCTACACATTGATAATGTAAATGGATGTGTAGAGCCTAACGATTGACAGACGCAGCTAAAACTGTCCGATTTGCCATACAAAACAGAAGGGTTTCTTGTTTATTTGCTTCGTAACAGATGCATAGACAACACCTATTTGGCACCCATTAAAGGACCTCTTCTTAGTTGATTTTAAGTCTCAATTTTGAGAGAAGCGGTATATTTTTAGACCGTGGGTCTATATTTCGTCATGAGCCGGCTCGATAAGCTTTTAAGTGAGCGGTAAATCAGGGGATTTGATAACGGAATAAGAAAAATCTCGCGGAGCGACAGAAAAACAGGCAAGAGAAATAATATATATAGATTATAATTTTAATATAGTTCTCTGATTGTGAAAAAAGTAATGTACGTTTTAATAGCTGTTATGTGATTTTAAAACTTCATATATAACGTATACTACGTACGGTCTTGTTCCGTATTCGCGTCATCGGACCGGCTGGTTATTGGTACCAAAATGATCGCTTTCCGGAGTGGTCCGATTCATTGAATCGACTGTACATATAACTTACATAAATGTATGAAATTTCTATTTAACAGCATCAATATTATTTAATTAAAAATATATTAAAGTTTTGCTACGTAACAGACATCCCTTCACTCCTCCGACATGTCTCCCCCTCCCACCAAAAGAAATCCGATAATTAAATCAGTGTTGGTAGATATATATCATGTGATCTATACATATATATTAGGATATTCATCAGCGGATACTTGTCCAATCAAGTAAATTTACATTATACGCAATACAAATTGACTTCTGAGATTTTCTACTGACTCACTCTTAAGTAAGTAAAGTAATTAAAAAAATGTAAGTAAAAATGTAACTGAGTTAGGTGTGGTGATCAAGGTCATGATGAGTGAAAATAAAATAATTTTTATAAAAAAACAGAACCGACTTCAAATTAAAAATTGCGCTAAAAAGTAAAAAATAAATTCATTCTTTAAACAACATCGATGTGACTTTCAAACATAGTTTTAGAAGTCGGTGCAAAATCAGGATAGATAAAATCTTTTGTAATCATGAATCCCCCAATTACAAATATATATATTTTCGCAGAATTAGCAACAGTTCCAATATCAAGTAGCAAATGGTATAATGGTAATTAGACTCATCATTTTGCACCGACTTCTAAAACTATGTTTAAAAGCCACATCGATGTTGTTTAAAGAATGAATTTATTTTTTACTTTTTAGCGCAATTTTTAATTTGAAGTCGGTTCTGTTTTTTTTATAAAAATTATTTTGTTTTATTCTTTTTTGTGTAAATACATTTTTTATATAAATACTCTATTTAAAAAAATTCCATATCAAAGGGCAAAACTTCTTTGAATGAATGGCACTAAAACTAATCATTTGTATGATAAATTCCCCTTTGAGGTCGATTTTAGCAAACAAACTGACTTTTCTCAATCGAGAGCCCTTGCACCTTTTAGCCGAAGCCTTAGGTTAGGGAGCCGAGGATTAATTTTCGCCTTCAGTCGAACTCTTGCTGTAATTTCTTTTAATATTATAGCCCATGACAACAAACATGTTTTCAACAATGACTTTTATATTTATTAATAGATTTCCCAAAAAATTTGCAATATTTGAGTTAGACGACCCTCTATCGATTAAAGAAAAACTCATCAAAATCGGTTCATTTACTCAAAAGTTGTGGATGAAAAACAAAAAAAGTACTACATTTCTGCCCATTACTTTTGTTCTATTTATCGAAGATGGTCAAACGAAGGTACGGGACCTATGGGAAATCACCCTCGATCGATTAAAAAAAAAAAGATCATGAAAATCGCTTCATCCGGTGCGAAGTTATGAGTGGACAAACAAACAAAAAAAAAAAAACTACATACATACACTATGAATGTATAACCTCCTTCCTTTGTGAAGTCGGTTAATAAAGAAACCCTCTCTGCTGACTGATTCATTCACAAACAAGTAAATGCACTTAAACGGATAGTGTAATGTCATTTAAACTGAATTCATTTTCTTATGTTAATCATGACCAATCATTGAAAATGAGCTTGGTATCATTACTTTCTGTAATAATTTCGCATGAAATGGTGTACTATAGTGTCGGTGATATTTTCTCATCGTTATGAACAAATCTGCACATTGATCGCGTAAGCTGTCATTATTAAATGATATGTACCGCAGACAACTGGAGGAATATCCGTTTATATGCCATTTTTTGCTCTGAGGGAAAAAGAAAGCACTTGTTCTAGTTATGAAGCCTTCCCCCATTGTATATCAACACTAAGGTTTAATTAATAATGAGCTCATTTAATAATAGTGTGGTTTTCGTATGAAAACACATTTATTTAAATATTATATTTTACTAGTTTGAAAACGTTTGCTCTGTATGTATCATGTTGATTACTATCAGAAATATCTGCTATTTTATATTTATATAAATATTTTTCAACGCCGACCGAAGTAAAATCAAACTTTTTTCTAAATGTAGTTTTATTTATTTATTTATTTGTTCCAACGATGCTGCATATGGTTACTAACCATTTTGCAGACCTAGTACATTCCCCGAAAGTCGGCATTCATTCTTTCAAGTAGCACCCACTGCCGGCTGATGCCATTACCACTCTGAGAATTTTGACGCTCAGTTTCCCCTAGATGGCGGCACCTGAGCTCTCATTGATGCAAACGGCACTAGGAATTTAATTCAGCCGAGAGCATCCTACTCAGGGGATCTTTATCATGCCGCATCATCATACGACATGGGCTCAAACGACTTTCTGCATCTTGAAAATCCACCGACTTGGGCCAGGTTTAAACCTGCGAGCTTGGGCATACGAGGCCTGTGCCTTACCACTACGGCACCCTGTCGGCTCTCTAAATGTAGTATCTTTTTTAAAAAGATATTTTATTACTTGCTACAGAAGAACATATTCTTTGAATGTACTTCAAAAATAACTTATCCAGTGCTTAGACTAAATTTGTGCTACGTCAAGAGCATTAAGTGTCATGTGTTGAAAAACAACAAGAACACAGAACATTACTTTTATGAGCTATAAAGAGAATTAGCGTGGAATAACCCTTAGAAGATGACACATTTTTATTATTTTTTTAAATAGCAATGTTAGCTACATTTCCATAACTATACCGATATCTGCTCTGTTCGCAGAGTTGGCATCGTTCGAGCAAATGGAACTCCGGAGGGCCGCGGAAGAAAGAATAGAAATCCGCGAAGATCGTTTCTCCATCCGAACGGAAAAAGGAGCGGATGCCCCCAGGAACAAAGAGAAGTTCGAAAGAAGTTCCGAAAGACTTCTGAGGAGTTGTTGGCCCGATTCTTTAAGCTTTCTGACTCCGTCCTTTCCATGCACAGACATTTGGAATTTTTTTCTCCTTTTTTTTTTCTATCTTTCAGCCCTCGATCGAACGATATTTGATCAACGAAAGGGAAAGCCTGTCCGAAATACTCGGGGGAAAAATCCCAAAGAGAAGAAGAAAAAAAAGAGCGAATGTAACTAAAAGGGGTCATTCATAAATGATGTCACGCTTCGAAGGAGGGAGGGGTTCGAGAAATTGTGACAGTTTGTGACAAGAGAAGGGAAGGGGGTAACAAGAAATGGGTAGTGTGACATCATACATTTTAGTTTATATAAAAAAGATTTAAAATCAGCAAATTAAATTTATTTTAAAAGTTTTTTTTTGATTTTAAAGTTTTCGATTTCATTTTTCATTCTAAACACCGATGCTGATTAAAGTCTAAATTTGCTTTTAGTAGAAAGTTTAGGGGGCGGTTGGATACGTGTAAAACGGCGTATTAAGAGCAAGTTTTCATGATTTTTTTTTAACGTATAAAGAAAAAATATATTTTATTGAGATTTTGAAGTTATTTTATAGATATATTTAAGAACAGCTACTGAAATTTTCAAAAATTTTTCATGAAAAATCCCGCAGATATCGGCTGCTGCAACACTGTAAGTCACCTCCCTGGTCGGCAGTTTGCGTACATCCTGGAGGTCACAATTTTTATCTGAAATCAATTTTTTAAAAAATCTACTTTTTTTTATAAGTGTCTCTTCTAGTTGAACTAAAATCATCACATAAAATTGAAAATTTCTATTTTTTTTAGAGTGGGAAAATTAAGTACGTTTTTTGACAGTTTTTTTTTTTTTGTTCTCCTTTTCACAGTAAAAAAATTAAAAATAAAGATATGCTTATGATTCTAGTTCACCTAGAGCGTGTATATATAAAAAAAATGTGTGCTAAATTGGATAAGGATGGATCAAAAACTATGCGAGCTAGAGTGTAGGCAATTCGAAAAAAGTAGTTTCGAGAAAAACGCGTTTGAAAAAAAGAGTGGTATTGAAGGTAAATTTAAGGCAGTAATGAACCAATTTTTTTCTATACTTATAGATACTATACTTATAGAACTTATAGAAATTTCTGTCCGAGGTCTCCATTGTTAAAAAAAAATGAAAGGACATCTGCTAACGTTCTCTAATACCCTTCAGGTCATTCATGAGGGACTACCTGCTACAAAAGGGGCGCTCGCTCAAATGCTTATCACTTTTAAACGTTTAAGAATTTTGCTTTGAAATTTTCAGGGTATATTATTGAATAGTTGAATCGATTTATGAAGAAATTTTTTTGAGACCTTTACCCGTATTTCCCCCCTTAAAAGGAAATCTTCTTAGACATTTATACTCTAAGGATAAAATACGTGGTTTATTTTTTTTAATTCGAGTAATTAATACTTTTTACTCTAGTATACTAATTATCTTTTGTGTTGTAAAACTTAATCGCATTTTATACAAATTAAATAAACAGCATACACTGCCATAAATTTCCGTAACAAAATCATAAAATAACCATTTATTTGATTGTTATTTTACTATATTTAATTACAACAGTTGAATAACCATTAAAAATACGGTACTCAAAACGCTGCTTGTAAAAAAATCCACCTTGGTTGCGAAACCTTACCGGTCGTACGTTGTCGTTAAAATATGAATAAAGATTTATCAGTTCAAATCTGCATGTGTATATGAAAAGGAAGAAAAAAAAAGTGGCTTAAGCAGTGGTTACTAAATAGAAACACTACACACGTAAATAAAAAATTGGATACATCGGACTCCCGAACTCTTTGCGAATGAGCGAACCCATCATTTGAGCTGCTGAAGCTTGTTTGTATTTTAATTTTTGCAGCAAATAAAATGATTTTCGTCAATGTACAGTAAATTTAGACCAAAGATGACTTTGGATCCAATCAAAAACTGAAATCTCAATTTTAAGGCAGTTTGTCAGTTGGAAAATAAGATTTATTTATAAATAAACGGCCGCTTTAAGTGGGGTAGATGGCCGAATGACTAGAGCGCAAGGTTGATATACCATACACCCAGGTTCGATTCCCGCACCCTTCGTTTACGGTTTCTACGCCTCGAAGATTCTTCACCTCGAAAGGGTTCAAAAACGGTAAAAATTTTATTTTGGAACAATTTTTATATGGTTATAAAACCGTGAACTTTTGTATTTACGGCTTTTTAACCAAGCTGGTTGGAAATAGTTTAGGTCCCGTAAAAATAGAAAAATGTTCCAAACCGTAAATTTAACGGTGAATTAGATGGACAGACTGCTGCCGGTAACTTAACCGTAATTTCATGATGAAATTTCTAACAGTGTATGATCATTATCATGATCTCAAATGCCATTAAAAATTTAAAAACAAAATTAGAAATGTGATCTATAACGTAGTGCTTTTTTCTGTATTGCAACACAGAAAGTACATATGTCAATGTAATATAGCGTGACACGTGACAAAAGGAGATAGGAGGGTATGTTGAAGCTTGACATTTCGTGACAAAGGAGGGGAGGGGAGGTCAAATATTTAAAAAAATGAGTGACATCATACTGTCAGAAAATTCCGTAACGTAACGCGTAATTTCCAGCAACGTTCGGGGTTTTGACAGGTTTCCTAGAGCTTCCTGTTTAAAATAGGTTTCTTTGCGAAAAGGTTCCTGAATTCAGAAGTGGCAACACCTCTGCTCTACGCTTTGTGTTTTGGCGGGTGCGGCATGACATTTTGAACTTGAACATTTGAAGCCAGCACAGCACTAGTCGTACGGCATGTAAGTAGATTAATTTTCATTCTTGTAGTGATCTTTCATTTTGAGTTTTACCTAATGAACTGTCTGAAACGTTTTTATAACTGTTCTGCAATATTTTAACATTTGCTATTGCTGTTATAGCAGCATTGTTTTTCCGACAAGGAACACGCATAAATAATTTTTAACTAAGATCCTTTCGCTTGTAACAGTGGAAAGATATTTTAAAGCTATTATTGTAATTGGGACATATTTACGGGGAATTTTAAATTATTGTGAATTTTAAAAGGCCTGTGTCAGAATGTAATTTTGCAAAACGTTGGATACTCTGTTTATGTGTTTGCTTTTGTATGTAATGTCTCGTTATAACTATAAATCCAAAAATCACTCATTTTTTTATATACGAGGTGTGTCTAAAAAGTTCGGTGAATGGTATGATAAAAACATAAAAACAGAATGTTAATTGTAAGTACATTTATTGACCTTCAAAATACTCTCCACCAGCCACAACACACTTCTAACAACGTTCGTATAACGCTTGAAAACTATTGGAGAAGTCTTGATGTGGAATTGTTCTCATAATCGCCGTCACTTGGTTCTGAACCTCCTCGACATGCTGCGGCTAGTGCTGTGCTGGCTCCACAAACCGTGATCCCTTTAGGACTCTTAAGACGTAGAAACAAAAAAAAAATCAGCAGGCGCCAGATCTGGAGAGTACGGTGGATGTTGCAAAACTGTCACGCCACTCTGAGTCAAAAATTGTCGTACCATGATGCTGGTATGCGATGGTGCATTGTCGTGCAGTAACACCCAATTTCCGGTCTGACATCTGTGGCCTAACTCGCCGGATGCGCTTTAACAAACGTTTGAGAACCTCCAAGTAGAATGCGGCATTCACCGTTTGGCCAGCAGGAACGAATTCCTTATGGATGATTCCTTCTTTGTCGAAAAATGTGATTAACATGGTCTTAACTTTGGATTTTACCGCACGGCATTTTGTTTGTCGCGGGGAAGAAGGTGATCGCCATTCCATCGATTGTCTTTTCGTTTCGGGGTCGTACTGATAACACCAAGACTCGTCTCCTGTAACAATGGAACCCAGAAAGGTAGGATCCCTGTCACACATGTCAATGAAATCGCCACACATCTCAAAACGTCTTGCTTTTTGATCATCTGTTAGCATGTGCGGCACAAATCGTGAACAAATCTTGCGTTTGCCCAATTCTTCATGGATGATGGTCCCTACTGTGTCTTTGCTAATACCCAATTCTTCTGCTATTAATCGCAGAGTCAATCGCCAATCTTTTGTTAGCATCTCTCGCACACGTTCAGTGTTTTCTGGTGTCCTGCTTGTGGATGGCCGGCCTGAACGTGGTTCGTCCTCCACAGATTCCTTACCAGCGCGGAAGCGTACAAACCAATCATACACACATTTCCTACTCACAGCATCCTGCCGTACACCTGCACCAACATCTCATGGGTTTCTGTCACCGTTTTACCCAATTTAAAGCAGAACTTAATGTTGTGTCGTTGAACCATGACGCATACTACTCGGGTCACTCAATTAGACTGAACGCAATAAGCACTGCAGTAGAAGCTTTGCGCTAGTACCGACAGAATTCAGGTCCAGACATGTCCGTGCGTGTCTACACAGGCACGCGTGCTTCTATCAAACTTTGAATACCCACTTATGAGACCATTCACCGAACTTTTTAGACACACCTCGTATAGTATTACATTAGAAGGTAGTTTACGGAACCGCTGCATATTTAAGCATGTTATGTTTCTTTCAACAAGGCCAAATTTAAAATAAGATATTAAAATGTTCTTATGCAGGTAAATATACTTGTCTGATGGTTTGAAAGTTAAATATTCATGTAGTTATATTTTGTTAATCTAGTTTTTAGTTATGTTTTCCAAGTTTTATTAGTAGTATCTGGCATATGTATATGATTGTGATGATTAATTATAACCAAAACAAATCTTATGATGCATACTTTTGTGTTGTATGCTATTTTATAAAATTTTATGAAACTTAAATGTTGCATATTAACAGAGTCCGACAAAAATGCGAAAATCATAGGAGCCATTGAAAATTTTTTAGGAGCCAGTTATAATATTTTCATTTGCGAACTAGTCGCCACCTGAAAAACTAGTCGCCCGGGATTTGTTGGACCCTGCACATTAAGCATACTTTTTGAAAAATTTGCAATGCATTGAGCTGTGAATTAATTATGTTTCAAATAGATTAAACTTTTACGAGACATTTATTTAGAGAAAATGTCACAATAATGCGTGGTGTGCGAATAAGAATTCCGAATTATTATTTTTTTAAATACAATTTTGGGATAGTAATAAATATTCAGCAGTAGTTAGTAAATACAATCTGTTTGTCTAGCTGTAAATTATCAAAAGTATTCAAAGTCACCTTCCTCATTAAAAACACTTAGGGATGTCTCGAGTAGCACTTTGGCCCAGTCGTAACGAGTACTCGACCCAGTACCGAATCTCGAGTAGTTGTGAATCAAAAAGAATATTGATGTGCCCATGAAGAATTTTGAATATATTGAAACGAAATCCTGCATTTTAACTACATATATATAAACTAATGACAGAAAATAAATGTAAGAGTTCGAAAATAGAATTCTTTAAACATTATAACTCTTTCTAAAAATCAGCTTCAAAAATGATTATTGGTTGTAGTAAAAATTCATTCAATAATGTAAAATGCCTAATAATCACCAAATCATCCCCCCCCCCCAAGGAAAAAAGTCTATTCACACTGTATGTTTTTATTTATTTTCTTTTAATTTTTTAATTTTTTGTAATTAATAATAAAGTGATATTTCAGCAATTAGTTAAATCAAACATGTTGGGCGCTACTCGTGCAGCTTAAGATAGTACCAAACAAAATATAAAAAATGAAAAAAATAGTCGAATTTGCATATGAAGTTTACCAATATATAAGCTGCGTTAAAATATTTTATATACTTCATTTTTTTTAGTTATTGCATATTACATACTTATATTGCATATTATTGTACTAATCAGTTATAAATTTGTCTACTATTGGTAATCTTAAAGAAAATTATAAAATTTTTACAACTACCCCATAATGGCCGGGTACTTGGTACATTACTAAAAAAGATCCTACAGCAAGCAAAAGCTGTGAAGAATTCTCAGACTTTATTCGATTGGGGCAAAAAAACTAACTTATCTAATCAACAATAGAAAAATCCTATTAGGTATTTGTGTTTCAGATTTGAGGGAAAATACCATTTCTAGAGATAAGTTGCTAGATACCGTAAACAATTCAGAAGTCCACCATTTACGCTGGCGAATAGTCACCAGCTGTACCAGTAACCTGTAAATTTTTCACTTAATCAAACTTAGTATGCATCAACCAATTTTTGTGATGTGAAGCTCATGCCTCCATATTATTTAAAAAATTACTATTTGTAGAAATGGCAAGATTATTCCAGGTAGGGTATTTTAACGAAACGAAAAGCTGTGATGGCATCATCTGTAACCGTTTACATTTAAGACGGAACAGAAGTGGACGATTCTTTTCTTTACCAGCCAGGACTCTGGTTTATCTCCTCTCTGAGAATGATATACTAAATATATTTTTGAGCATTTTATTGTGCTTATTAGTATATTTTTCCTTTAACTATGATGTATAAAGCTTTCCAAAATGCTCTGATTACACTAAGCTTTTTCTTTTGATGAAAGTTCTTAAAGATATTTTGATTTGAAAGCTGAAGCTTTTGTCAAAATATATTATATAAATTATATTATAATTTTAGCAGCAATAGCATTTTATAGTATGTTTTGTTCTTGAAAAGTGCCTCATGTGTGTATATCATGTTTCCTATTGGTTAAAATCATTTGCCACTTGCTCTTTGAGGACTAAAGTTAAAATGCAGCCCTTTTAATAGCAATTAAAACTGCTCATATTTTTAATATCATACAATTTTAATTGTCTTAATGTAGTTTTTACTCTCAGAGAAGGGGAATGAATAAATGCATTGTGGCTTGCACAGTAAGAGCATGAATAGTATATCCTTTTTTTCTTTTCCAGAGACCAGGGTTACGACCGTGCCAGATGTTCTTGCACCAGAAGGGGATAGCCAGAGGGATGCTGTTGCAAATTCTTCAATTTCCATCCAGTGTTGGCTGCATTATGTTCATGTTTAGCTTCAGTGGCGTACACAAGGGGGGGGGTAGGGGTTTAACCCCCCCCCTTGAGCCCTAAATAATAGTGCTTTATTACATACTCGAATTTCTTTTAGTAGTTTCAGAACATTATGAACCCCCCCCCCCTTGAAAAAATTCTGCGTACGCCACTGTTTGGCTTATATTACTGCTGTAGTGTAAAATATTTGTGAAAGCTATTTTTAAAATGCTTTAAAAATAGACTTATATTGGCATCTTCAAAATAATTATTTGATTAAAATGAATCTGTAAAAAGCAATCATGCATAGCAAAAAACTTCCAATTATTTAAATTCCTCAAAAAAAAAAAAAAAAACTAAAGCATTCTTGGTCTAACTATATACATTATTTAACTGTGATTAACTAGAAGTATGGTATGAACATAAATCACTAAATCTCATTTGAAACACAATTATTACAAATTGCTTGATGTTTTTTAAAAATTGCATAGAATATACTTATTGCTCATGTAACTGTAATATTTTTCATTATTATTTTGTAATTTTAGTTTAAAGGTACAAATCTGGTACATGGTTTTTGTTTGAAACAGTTAAAATAGTTTCATTACTTGCAATAATCTATGAATCTCTACACATGTACTTTCAAACATATTAAAATGTAAAGCGGTAACAATATTTTAAAGTTCTTTTATTGCATTTTGTTCTCATTAAGTATTTTGAGCATTCCTTGAAAACGAGGAATGCTTTTCTGCATCTTTTCATTTTTTAAATTCTTTTTTGAATGAGATTGTTCTTGGGGTGGGGGGGTGGGGGGGGGGGTTTGAGTCTATCCCCTTACCAATGCCAGTTAACAATGTGCGTAAGGAATATTGTGAATAATTTTCAGTTTTAAAATTTGATATAAAAGTCCATTTTTTAAACTAGTTTTCCTTGGGGACAAGCTTATGGTCTGCGGTCTGCTGTACGACGAGTGCTGGCTTCAATGTTCAACTGTCATGGCTAATAATATCTGCTTTTCTTTCTGCATTGGGATGAGCAAAATATTTATAACTTTAACAAACAATACTGTTTCAGGGGAAAATGAGTTCGGAATTAATATTACAATGCTTTCATTGATTTGATTTTTATGTTTTATTTATTTATTTCAAGCTTATATATTGCTACTTAAGGGTAGGTGTTCATCTAATTATATAGTTTATATTTTTAAATGGGGGGGGGGGGGTTTCGAGGCATAAGTTTTCTGAAAATGTTGTGTTTAGAAAATGTTTTGTACTGAGAATCACCCCCTGAGAATCAATTTATGTTCATACCATACTTCTAGTTAATCACAGTTAAATAATGTATATAGTTAGAACAAGATTGCTGTAGTTTTTTTTTTTTTTTTTTGAGAAATTTAAATGATTGGAAGTTTTTTGCTATGCATGATTGCATGCAAGCTGAAAAACTGTTGGATGACCTGTCACATTTTATACATATGCCTCTTTTTTATTATTATTTTGTCAAGCAGTTTCATATAAAAATCCCATTTTTATGTTTACTTATATGTAGGTGTTGTGTGAACTTAGAGATTAAAAAATGTCATTTAAAAATATTTATTTATTTTTTGTCTAAATTTGTTTTTGTTTTGCAGAACACTTTACACTAAGATATTATTCTTAATCTTAACAAATAATAATTTTGATAGCTTCATTTTTTTAATTTTTGTGCATTATATTAAACTATGGATATAAGGGTAATTTTATTTATAACATTTATGACTTGAGCTTTCCTATGGTTGTACGAAATGCGGCAACAATTAAATATCACTTCAGTTGATTTAATTGGTAATTTCCTGAAAGCTTAAAATTTTTATTTTTAACAAAATACTCTTGGAAAAACATGAACTTAAAGTGGTCACAATTTTTTAAAAAATATTTTAAATTCTAAACTTGATATGTGCTATTTGCAGCTACTAATTTACAAAACATGTTTTCATTATTTCAATTTTGTCTCGACTTACACTAATAACCATGGAAAATCATCTTATTTCTTTTATACTTCATAAATGAATATTTTCCCTTAGAAATGGCAGAGAAGTGAAAAACAATTGTTAATAAATCGCTTTTTAATTGTTGCAAGCTTTTTTCTTTTTTTTAATACCTAAGCGTCATAACATTTTATGTTTTAACATGATTGGTAATTATTCATATTGCTAACAATTAGAATAAAATTAAGTCCTATTATATTTACAAAGAAATTATGGTCAAGTTTGATTTTAAAATAAGTATGAAAACAGGTAATAAATAGGCTTTAAAAAATTCAGATATGTACTCTACTCATTGCAAGGTAAGTATCTTGATTTTTTAAACTACTAAGGTATTTTGAAGAATTCAGACAAGTTTCTAGAAATCCAATAATATCTGGAAACTACTTATATACTTGAGGGATGCTTCTGAGGTATCAATATTATTTTTGATGATATAGCTGAAAATTAAATATCTTAACTTTTGCTAAATAATTGTAAATTTCATGAATTTCAAAAGTTAACTTCACAATGAGCTAACTTTTGAAATTCATGAAATGTACAAAAATTACTTAGCAAAACTATTAAGATATTAAAATTGTTATTTATATCATCAAAAATGATTCTGGGAACGGTACTGGCATCTAATGGGACATTTTAGAATTCAGAAAGGTTCCAGATTAATTCCAGGAAAGTTACTGGTTTTCTGTAGAAAGTTTTCCCAGTTATTCAGAAAGGTTCCTGGTTAATTCCAGGAAAGTTACTGGCTTGTTGTGGGAAGTTTTCCCAATAATTAAAAAACTTTCCAGGTCAATCCCAGGAATGTTACTGGTAAAAATTAGGCACATGAGGTGCCTAGGGTTTTCCTAGTAACGTTCCTGATTTCTTTTTACAGTGCATTTATGAACGGTCCCAAACTAAAAAGGAGGGAAAAAACTTTCTTTCGCTTTTTTAGCCTACTTTTCCGTAAACGTAAGGTTAAAAAAAGGCCCAAATTGTGAAAGAAGGCTTTATGTGTTGTAAAAATATCGTTAAAATAAAGAAAAGTCAAAATAAGTGAAGTAGGGTCAGTTGGGGTAATTGTAAACGCTTTTTCAATGTTTTAACTTTTGATCCTTCCCTACCTCTTGAATGAATTCAGAGATAAAATTGTGAGCATTGTAGCCACTACTGTACTTCTTGTGAGTAAATGTGTGCAAAAATTTTGACTTTATGACTATTTGTTAGCAAATGAGCTCGTGTTTACAATTACCCCAGTGTGTTTACAATTACCCCAGAGATCTGGGGTAATTGTAAACAGTGATTTATTTTCGAATAAGGTTGATGCAAATGGAAAATTGTTTCATACACAGTGTGCTTGAGGGCTTTGGAAGTTCCGGAGCAAAGGCTCTCAATCTGTGGCCAACAGGCCGTCTGCGGTCCGCTGAGTTATGTTATGAGTCGGCTGAGATCATTTAACGAGAAATATCTTGCAAAAAAGAAAGTAATGCAACAAATTTATGTAAAATTTGTCCCGCAGTGGATCTGTCGGTTAAGCTTGGATCCCACAGAACACCGAAAGTGAAGCACAACAGGCCGGGGTCAACGGTTGGGAGGGTGACTACCTCCCGCGACTGATTACGCTGAGACCGATTGCGCTAAAGGGAGCTGTGCACGTACAATACATCGTCGCTTCAAATGCAAACCAAGTTAGAAATAATTTCCGCTGAGGGACCAACCTAGGTGACGATCTCTCATCTGGGAGCTGGTTCAAAATCATTCAGCCCCTCTGAGCCAAGTGTACTTCATTCCGGCGGAGCTCATTAATAATCAGTAGGAGTTTTCTTAATTCATGGTCTCCTTGCAAGGGGGGCATTAGCAACAACAACAACAGTTGTGTAAAATAGACACAAAAGTGTAATTTGCATCAAAATATAATACTTATTGTCCCCCCAGACTATTGGAAATAGGATAAATTTAAGTGTTTACAATTACCCCAGAGTAAGAAATATATGGGGTAATTGTAAACACCTGACTTGCACATAAAAAATAACAGGGAGGATGAAATTCATGACTAAATGTTTTTAGCAACATTCCATATGACAAATAAAAATGGTTGAAACCACTTACATCGCTTTTGCAGATGAGCTGGAGACGAAAATGTATGATCACTAAATTTTGTTAAACAACGTTGTACACTGTGTCATTTTCAAACAATGCTGACGCCTCCACAAATGTTTCGAAAGTTACAAAACTCTTTCAGTGGCTTCCCTATGTTGCCGATTCCTCACACACCAGCAGTTAAGTTTTCAAAACCAGCACAAGTGTAGTTATGAAGCTTGTTTACAATTCCATGTTTCAACCCCAACTGACCCTAATTAAATAAAGATTGAAAAAAAATAAAATAAAATAAGAGTAGGGTTTTGAGATGGGGAAAATGTGGCTGTCGGTATGTCTGTCTGTCCGACGTACGTAGATATACGTAACAGATACGTAGTTGAACGAGAACTAAACGAGCCTATTTTTCCTATGAAGTTGTTTGATCAGGATTTCTGAATGAATGAATAAATAAAGGAGTGAGTGAAAGAATGAATGAATAAATGAGTGAAAAAATAAATGAATGAGTCAAGGAATGAGTGAATAACTGAAAGAATGAAAAAATGAGTGAATAAATTAAAAAATAATTAAACGAGTGTATAAATATATGAATGAGAGCATGTACAGAACAGAAGTTAAACTAGAACTAAACAAGCCTATTTTCACACTAAGTTTTTTGATCGGGATTTTTAAGGATATTTTTGAAGAATGATTAAATGAGTAAATAAATAATAAAACAAATAAATGAATGAATAAATGATAAAATAAATAAAGGAGTGAATAAATGGTAAAATAAATAAATGAGTGAATAAACACATGAATGAGTAAAAGAATAAACGAATAAATGAATGACTGAGTAATAGATAGAAGGAATGTGTATTACCTGTTGCAAAGAATATATTTGAAATCATTAAGACCCAAAGCTAAATGAGAAAGAGAGAGAGAGAGATAGCTAGATTATAACTTTGAAGTTGGAATACACAGGAAAGTATAGTTCTAGACGGAACTTCTTGTTTTAACGATGGATCAGTAAGATTACAGATTTTTATACCAGTGGCGCAGTGAAAGAAAATGGAGGCGGTGGAAACTCCTGAGCAGATATAATAAGAACATTAGGGCTATTCTTTGGCTGAATGTTTCAGAATACAAATCGCCAAATCCTAAGCTAGCTGAGCAAGTTGATTCTAAACGGTCGGCTGTTAAGCGAAAGCTTAGCTCTGTCTTAAACAAAAGCTTAGCACCACCGATGTGGTGCGGTCACAGTTTTAACCATTGACTCGGACCCCACGTTTTCTAGAGTTCTTCTCCTCACGTTCTCTTCTTTAGAGAGAGGTTCACACGTTCTCTTCTTCTTAGTTAGACCTCACGTCAAGACCTTAGTCCTTTGGAACATGCGCACGCATGCTCCAGGCATAGTGATGGCGTCTGGAGCATGCGTATGTGAGGTCAAGACTGCCTGTATCGTTGAGATCACGCATGGTGTTCGTTTAAAATCTGATCTTTAATGTAAGTAATTCTCCAACTGAGATGGCTCATTTTTTGCGGTTGTTTCAAAAAAATATTAAATGCATAGTTCTTTCCTAAAAGAATTCGGTTGTTTGATATATATATATATATATTATATAGTAATAAGAGTTAGATGTTCATAAAGGGGGGGGGGGGTATCACACGCTTAGAAGTCTTAAGAATTCTTATTTGAAGTTAACCGAGCATATATATCTCTTATTCATCGGAAAAAAAAAACATTTTGTCCAACATTTCCATATCTCTCCCGTTTTCCATCTAAAATCTCTTTTCTTTGTCTACCAGAATCAATTGTTTTTCACCCTCCCCGTATTTTAAAAACATCTTTAAGCGTCTCCGCAACCTTTTCCCGAAAAACGCGGGCGACGAGAGCAGCAAATCCAATTTCGATCCGAAAGAAGCCCACCGACTCCAAAATAATGTAATAAGACCTAAGCCTTCTCGAGGATTAACACCTTTCCCCCTCTTCTATCACCACATCGACTCGACAAAAGGGCACGCGGCGCTTTTACTTTTTTTACTTGGCGGGCGCATTAAAAGGAGAGGCCTCACCTCGGCAAAGTAGTTCCAGGGATCGATGTGTTATTCCGCATACATTTCTGGTATTTTTCCGCTTTACCGAGCGTAAGTAGTTTATCTCCTGTTTAGGAGTTGATTGTCACCCTCCAAAACGATGTAGATTGTGTTGTTGTTTTTAATGACACACTCTCAGAAACGCATGCTCAAATCTCACGAAACTTTCGTCGCATTTCACGAAATGGCTTCCTGAAAAAAGCTCCTTTCGTCAAATTGCCGACATTTGAGCAGTAAGTCAAGTGATCACGCGAAAAAAAGAATCGTTAAAAATGACGAAATTTTCTTGACGATTGAAGAATCGTCGAAAATGAGAGTTCTATTTTTGAGTGTGCAGCGACCGGGAATGAAGGCAGTAAGGGAGCACTTTCCGTTTTATAGTTGAGCACCGCAACGGTGGAAGTACGACTTGGCTCATGATGTATTTGGATGGCGCCACCACAAAAACGCCACATTGACCTGAGAGTGAAAGGAAGGGAAATTCTCCACCCTCCGATACCTTCGGAACTGCCTCGGGACTTCAGGGTCCACGGATTTTACTTGCACGTATCCCCAAGTGTACATGTAGGATCTTCAGGTATAGAACACCCAATCTTCCGGTTCCCAATCCGACACCATAACTACGAGGCTACCACGGTTCCTAGAATGTTTGTGCCACAGTTCATGAAATCCGGTCGAGTACGGGGTTTGAATAGTTTTAAATTTTGTGACTGCTACGTCTGATGAAGTACATGCCCGAGAAACATTTTTCATGCCTAAACAAATTGCATATTAATAAAAAGATTATAAAGTGAAGGAAACTATTGAATGCGTCTGACACGGCACTTGGGTGGGAGACAATAGTGTTTTCCCATCAATTAAAAAATATCATTTCGAAAAACTAACTTTTTCGAAAAACATGTCTTCTTAACGATATAAGCAGTTTGGCTCAACCTAATTTCATATTTTTTCCTGTGGCCCCTAGATTTTTTTCTGTGGCCCCCAGGGAGCGTATGGCCCCCGTTGCGAAACCCTGGTCTAGAGGTAAGACATGTCCCAGTCTGTCTCCAGCTACCGAGTGATGTGATCCGGCTGCTTTGGAAAGTTATTTTTCTAAGTTTTGATTAAGTTTCAATTAATTTTTGGGATGTTACGATACGTTAGAGTATATATTTTACTCCTGCTGCTTGCTCATTGAGCAAGCGCTTCGGTTTTACTTTCGTCTCCGCGTTAAACCTATACAGTACAGGACAAAAACAAAAAAGAAAGCTGCCTCTTACGCACTGTTAGAAATTTCATCATGAAATTACGGTTAAATAGCCGGCAGCAGTCTGTCCATCGAATTCATCGGTAAATTTACGGTTTTTAACAGTTTTCTATTTTTGCGGGACTTAAACCATTTCCAATCAGCTTGGTTAAAAAGCCGTAAATACAAAAGTTTACGCTTTTATAACCATTGAAAAATGGTTTCAAAACTAAATTTTTATGGTTTTTAAACCATTTCGAGGCGCAGAAACCGTAAATGCAGCGTGCAGGAATCGAACCCCGGGTGTATGGTATACAAACTTTGCGCTCTAATCATTCGGCGATCTACACCACTCAAAACGGCCGTTTATTTATCAATAAATCTTCTTTTCCAACAGGCAAACTGCATTAAAATTGAGATTTCAGTTTCAGATAGGATCCAAAGTCATTTTTGGTATAAATTTACTTTATATTGACGAAAATCATTTTATTTGCTGCAAAAATTAAAATACAAACAAGCTTCAGCAGCTCAAATGACGGGTTTGCTCCTTTCGCAAACGGTTCGGGAAACCGATGTCGCCAATTTTTGATTTACCTGTGTATGTGTTTCTATTCAGTAACCACTGCTTAAGTCACTTTTTTTCCCTGTTTTTTACATACACATGCAGATTTGAACTTATAAGTCTTTATTCATATTTTAACTACAACGTACGACCGGTAAGGTTCCACGACCAAGATGGACGCTCGATTCTTATTGACTACGAGACCTAGTGGCGCTTGAAAATTACGGTTAGTTTAACGTTCTTTAGGAGAAACAGAAAATAAACGATTTTGTTCACCATCAGCGGTTTGAGAACCATTTTTTTAATGGTTATTCGGCTGTTGTAATTAAATATGGTAAAAAAACAGTCAAATAAAGGGTTATGTTACTATTTTCTTACTGAAATTTTTAACAGTGCGGTTTTCAGCCAATCAGAGAGTCGACACTACTAAATTCTCAGACTTCGCAGGAACTACTGCTAAATTCTCAATAAAAATGAATCATTTCCGTAAAAGTCAGTTTTCTGCTCGCGTACTGTAGTTGCAAAGAAAACAACTTGCGATGACTGCAGTTAAGGCTCGACCGATGGCATTTTTTGGCCGATGGGCCGATGCCGATTGTTGGCCAATTGTTCCGAGATATGCCGATGGCCGATTGCCGATTATTCTCCTCTTCCATTGGGCCGATGGCCGATGGAAAAAAAGTTGCTTTAAACCATTAAAATGTGCAGAATGCTTGTCACAAATGTCAAATCATTTATTTATTTTTATATTTATAAAAACATAAATGCGTTATTCAAGCACCGTAAAACTGTTTGGGGAAAGTTTACATAATAATTAAAACTAAAAGAATCACTCGCGATTCTAGTAATGTAATTCAACTATTTGGAGGTTAAAAAAAAATTGAAAAATGCTATATCAGAGGATTTTTAATTCCTTTTTCTTATCTTTGCAAAAAAACTCAACAACTATTGGATCGGATCGGGTCTAATTCCCTTTCCTTCAACATTTTCTCTTAATAGCATCTCACTGCAAATGCCAAGTGCAGCTGCCTTTATTTTCTTATTTTTTTCATGGAGAGGAATGCAGGTGTTATAATACAGACTAACAAATAATGTGGGTTTGTATCTTTAACAAAACTGTCAGCCTCTCAGATTTTTTTCCATAATCCCGCACCCCCCTGTTTTTAAAAGAAAAGCGGGAACGACTATATGTTTATTTTTCATTATAAAAGTTATTTTAACTAAAAATAGTCCTTTTTCTAAAATGAAAATAAAATATTAAAAAATTTCGCTCACAGTAAGGCCCCCCTGTTCATAACCAAGAAATACTGAATATTGCTTTAAAAACATAGACGTGAGATTTTTTGGTCATTGCAAATGAATGCTGGGTCTCAAGAACTAATCTTATTCATTTTTTTTCTTGTGAGTTGAAAATTACACTGAAATACTTGACATGTTCTTTATATTTTCATGAACACAATGTAAGGTCACCGAAATAAACCAATATTTTGAGAACCAGCAGTTTTATGTTGACAAATAATGTTCTGAAAACACGTGATCGTTTATAAAAATGAAGCTGTATTTTGAAATATATATATATATTTATACATACGTTGTCATTTTTGAAACTAATGACATTGTAGCATTTTTATTAAGGTATTACAACGAAGTCTGTCACGCGAACTCGTTTTTTTAGAATTAAATTTTTGAAAATTTCAAGTCGAACTCGGACACATAAAATTTCGATCAATAAACATTTATACTGAAAAATTCATTCATATTTTTTATGAATATGTTCTATGTTGTAAACTAACAATAAAATAACAAGAAATAAGCAGATGCAACGAGATTGTTGTACAATAGCAGAAAAATTGTCAACTGTCTAACAAGTGACATCAAAGAAACCAAGAAAAATGCGCTAAAAACGAAGTATAAACGGGGATAAATAAAATAATTATCGTATAAAAAAAGTTAAGATGTATTTTGAAAAAAAAATATGCATTGATCAATCTTTGAAAATTAAGAAATTTTAACATTTTTTTAAAAATGTCATTAAATCCTGTCACGCGAACTCGCATTTTGAGAATTCAGTTTTTAAAACTTGCAAGTCGAGCTTGGACACATAAAATTTCGATCAATAAACATTTATACAGGAAATTTTTTTCTTATTTTTGACAAATCTTTTCTATGTTGTGAACTAAAAATGAAATTTTGTGAACAACCGCACACTAAAAGCAGATGCAACGAGATTGCAGCACAATTGCAGAAAAACTGTAACACGTGGGATCGAAGAAAAAAAAAAAAAAAAAACGCTAAGAAAAAAAAGTTTACGCTGGAAAAAATTAAAATTATTGTCGTACTTTGATTGAGTTAACTTTATTGTTTACAATTTTGGTATAACAAGAAAGATGACAAAGTAAAAGCAGATGATAATAATAATTTAACTTTGTGCAAAGTAATAGAAAAATAATTACACGTTAAATTAAAGCACAAATGAGCATTAAAACGCAGACATATGTTTCGGGATTGCTTGGAATCCCTTTTTCAATGCGACAGGGAGCTTCTAGATGCAAAACATCCAAATGAAGCAGACAAAGCAACAGAAACAAAGCTTATATAGCCTAAGAATTAACTGTAAACCAATGAGAATAAAGGCAGTGTGAAGTGGAAATAGAAGTATTAGGGAAGGCACCAATAAAAGAGCGACAAACGAATGCAGTTGGAAGTACAGGAAGTAAAAAGGAATATCAATAAAAACAAAGCAAAAAAGACAACAGCATGCATAAAAATATGAAAATACATGAAAATTGCAAAATAATAAAATAAAATACAAAGAATAAAATGGAAATAAAATAAGTACAGAAAATACCAAAACAAAGTACACATGTAAAAGAGGGGGAGGGGGGGGAGAGAAAAAAATTGAAACAAAAAAGGAAAACTAACAATAAAACCAAGAAAGAACAACAAATTAAAGGAACTTATGCCAGACCTGTGAAAATTAAGGTGTTGAGGAAGAATCATTAACCAAATTAGAACTATTCCTGTTAATATTTCTTGGTTTTCTTGTTAGTTTTCCTTTTTTGTATCAATTTTTTTTCTCTCTCCCCCTCCCCCTCTTTTACAAGTGTACTTTGTTTTACTTTTTGTTTTGGTATTTTCTGTACTTATTTTATTTCCATTTTATTCTTTGTATTTTATTTTATTATTTTGCAATTTTCATGTATTTTCACATTTTTATGCATGCTGTTGTCTTTTTTGCTTTGTTTTTATTGATATTCCTTTTTACTTCCTGTACTTCCAACTGCATTCGTTTGGCGCTCTCTTATTGGTGCCTTCCCTACTACTTCTACTTCCACTTCACACTGCCTTTATTCTCATTGGTTTACAGTTAATTCTTAGGCTATATAAGCTTTGTTTCTGTTGTTCTGTCTGCTTCATTTGGATGTTTTGCATCTAGAAGCTCCCTGTCGCATTGAAAAAGGGATTCCAAGCAATCCCGAAACATATGTCTGCGTTTTAATGCTCATTTGTGCTTTAATTTAACGTGTAATTATTTTTCTAAAAGCAGATGGTGTAATATTATTGCACAATGATATCTAATGCACTAAGTCATTATTAAACGAAAAACGGACAAAAATGAGGCAACCAACCTAGGGATCATTCATAAATGATGTCACGCTTCAAGGGGGAGGGGGGGGGTCGTGAAATAAGTGATAGTTCGTGAATAGTGTGATAAGGGGAGGGGGTAACAAGAAATGCGACATCAGCCTTTACAACATAGCGTGACATGTGGCAAAGGGGGGGAGGGGGCTCCGTTGAAGTGTGACATTTTGTGACAGAGGGGAGAGGGGTCAAATATATCGGGAAAAAGCGTGACATCATTTATGAACGGTCCCCTAGTGCGAAAACCAAATAGCCCTCATAAGACGCCTCTATTACTTTTTCTTTAACATATTCTATTTCGCGAGCATTCTGTTCAAAGAGAAATAATTTTAACAATGAAAATTTTCGGGCAGCGATCGCTTAAACTATTTTTCCGAATTTTTTATCAAATACTTTGTAGAATGACATTATATTTTTGTGCCTTTTTTAACTGATATGCTGCCTATTATTCTATCAAAATAAAAATCTAGCTATCGAGAAAAAAGAAAGTTAAAAACAGAATGTTTTCTGGAAAGTTGGGAAAAACATCGGCCTTGCATCGGCTTTTAGAAGGTTTTTCAAGGCCGATGGGCCGATGTTTTTCTAAAGTTAACAACGGCTGCCGATGCCGATGGTCGATGGCAACTTTGTTGAACAATCGGCGCCGATGCATCGGTCGAGCCTTAACTGCAGTATTAACGTCATTCGATGGTGCGTCGTCATCTTTCGGAGAAGTTCATAATAATAATTTTTTGTGAAAATTTAAAATTTAAACATAGTGATCTATGAATATATTCGGATTTGCCTACCACTGATTTAATGAATAATTCTGTGAAAAGTTGGATTTGGTAGCAAGGAATTTTGTGAAGGGTTCGTTTTGATTAATTGCAATTTTGAATTTTGGGAAGAGTGCCAGAACGGACCTAAATTTACTCTGGACCAACCCCTGATATATATATATATATATACATATATATATATATATAGAACTAGCAAGCCCGGCGCTCGTACGAAATGACCGTTGTTCTAGATATTATAAATATACAATTCTCTCAGTAACCGGAAATGCACATCAAATCAAAATATTTATCAGGTGAACAGTAAAGTTTAATGAATAAAAAAAAACATATAATCATTTCTTAAAAAATTACTCTTACCAAAAAAAAATATTAATAATCTGTAAAATAAAAATATTATTTACTGTATAATCAATTGTTATAATCAAACTGTTGGATAAAAAAATATTTATTTATATCCAACATCATCATCGTCAAAATAATAGTTTTAAAGCGCAGACGATCAATAAATTAAAACAAAGAAAGAAGGACTAAATTAAATTCGTGCTTACATTCATTTTTAACGGAGATTGGAAATCTAGCGATGCCTCACTGAAAATGCTAGAGAAAAGTTTTGATGATGAGTCGTTTTCATTATAGAAACAATTGTGCAGATGGCTGCACGATGCAGTTTTCTCGGAGTAAGAAATTCGGAATAAGCTATCGGCGACAAACAGATAAGCTGCTTATGTATAAGAATATATGCTTTCGCCCACAATAATTACCAGAGTAGATGTCGACGGGGAAGAACTGAAGGCGATACAGTAAAACTTCGCTACAATACTGATGGGAATGATACAGCTACAGGTCATATCGATAGGTCACACACTATGCATTGAATACAATTGAATACTCTTGTATAGTTGTGCCTCTGAACACATTCAAAATACATAGGATCGGAAGAATACCGAAAAATCACTTCCAATCCTTTTTGAGAAAACTCGAATGTCCATCTTCAGGAGACTAATGCAATGTGCTTTGAAGTCTTCCTTTCCATATTTGTTTTCTACGATTCCGCTTTTCTGAAAATGCTTTTTAAGAAATCAAATAGGACTGCAAGGCCATAGATTTCAATGCTTTTTCTTTTTACATATATATTTTAAGAATTGAAGCTAGTTCTCTTTTGGACATTTCTCTCTGGAACGCAGAGAATAGCTGTTTTATATTGTTTCTCTATAGGAAGCAATTTAATCAAATGCGCTACCATTCGAAGCTATACATCTTGTTTGAAAAAATTTCTTTGACATGGCTGCTTGTTAGGAATTTATATACACATAAATATACTAGTAAGCCCGGCGGTCATACGAAATGACCGCTGTTGTAGATTTCATAAATAAACAATTCTCTCAATAACCGGAAATGCACATTAAATCATAGAGATATTTACCAGGTACAGCAGTCAAGCTTAATGAATAAATAATAAACATATAATCATTTCTGAAAAAATATTCTTACCGAAAAAAACATGTAATTTATAATAATCTGATAAATAAAAGTATTACTTACTATACAATGATATTGTTTGTGAAAAAATTTATTTATATCCACCATAATCAAATCGTCAAAACAATCGTTTTAACGAAACTGGAAAAAAGAGTGCTGCCATTTTAATATATATAAAAGGCTCAAACAATACATAAATTAAAACAAAGAAAGAAGGATTCAATTAAATTCGCGTTTACATTCAGTTTTAACGGAGATTGCAAATCTAGCATCACTCAAAATGCTAGAGAAATGATTAGTCGTTTTCATTATAGAAACAATTGTGCAGGTGGCAGCACGATGAAGTTTTCTCGGAGTAAGAAATTCGGAATAAGCTATCGGTGACAAACAGATACTAAGGCCGCCTAAATATAAGAGGTGTACATAATTAACAGTATTTATAAACATCAAAGTTGAATGTCCGGTATGTCCTCAGACTTTCGGACGCGAATATATATATATATAGAAAAGCACTCGCACATATATATATAGATAGTATATATAGCCAACGTCATGTTACCGAATTCGCCCTCAGACCAATTAGATGATCGAGTCGTGTCGAGACTGCCATCTTTTGCCGAGGGAGATACCATAAAAACGAGTTTTACGTCCTCCATGATTTACGAGGTTGAACGCCATCCGCCTTTCGACGCCGAGGAGCCAGAATCGTAAATGGCGATCATCACACTCGCAAATTTATTTTCCTTTCCGCGTGCGAAAATATGTTTATGTTTTGGCGCGTATAAAACACTTAATAATATTTGGACATCAGAAAGTGCGTCTTGCAGGATCGATTGCAAGGAGTCGTTTCTCCGCCCGTTCGTGAGATCCACCACGATTTTCGAGATACAGTCGGTGTAAGGTCGAAAATTTTTCATTTTCTGACGCATTTTAAATTCTCCTAAGTGTCTGCCTCAAAAAATGCAGACAGAATAACGTGTGTTAGCTCATGAAATGTGTTAGATGAAAATAGGATGAATGAGCCATCGTCATGAACTTTCGATACGTAGACGAGTGTAGGAATATCGTATGCTGAAGAACATTTTTGCTGCCTGTGTTTTTTAGACAGACACTTAAAAAGACAGTTCAAAATAGGTCAAAAGAATGACTCATTTTCGTCTTCACACCAACTGGACACCGTTCCTTTGTCCGCAAAATCGAACCTCCACAAGCCCAATTCGATTATAAAAAACATATGCTTCGAATAATCCGTGATCGTTAAATTTGGCAAACCCTCCCCATTGAACAAATATAAGTTCTTTTAAATTTTGCATTAAGTAATCTCACCCATTTAAATATATATATATACCTGTATATTGCATTTTGATTGACATATAAGAGATGCTTGACAGTTGGCGAAAAAAATAACACTTCATGAAAAGGACTTAAAAAAAATCTGATGGAAAATTTTGATGAACTATTCGTAATTTTTGTGAGTTTTTTGTTACTTTTGGGAACAATTTCGAATTTCGTGATTTTCCCTGACCTTCGCATCCTGTAGGCACCCGGATTTGAATTTGGAAATGCTTTTTACACATATGTAGTAAATTCACAAGAGAGAGAGCGAAAATGAGTTACAAAATTTTAGATACAAAAGCTTCAGATTATCAAAATTATGATTTAGAGAAGGACAAGTTCTTACGTACTCCCTAGGACAGGGGTCCCCAACCCTTATGCCCGCGGGCACCATGGCGCCCGCGGATCGGTCTAGGTGCGCCCGCCTGCTTGTGCCCAACGATAAAATATTTCAGTTTTCCATTTTAAACTAGAGAACATTTAGAATCTAGAGGATATGAATAAAGGGCCACATAAAACTATGAATAACCTTATAATGATAAATGACAATGAATATCATAAAATCAAAATATAGATTACGACTTACAGATAAACACCTTGACGATTGCTTCATCATATTCTCCCAATTAAGAAGCGCTGGTCAGTGAAATGCAATGCCAAAGATCACATTGACTGTATTGTATATATTTTATAAATATTTTTTATACTTCGTATGTTTTGCAAGCAATTTAGTAATCATTTATTTTTTAGAATATTAATACTAACTATATTCATCTGTTAAATTAATTTTTAAAATTAAATTTCTTGTGCATTATATGTAGTGTGTATTGGTTAAATATGTCCACCAACTATAAATTTATCTTAAAAAAATAAATGGTTCCCGCCATTCGACCGATATTCTGGTATGTGCTCCTACGTACATAAAGGTTGGATGCCCCTGCCCAATCCCTAGAAGTGGTTAGCACTCGAGGTTTATTTTGTTTAGAATCGCAAGGATCTAGGCGCATTACTAATTGACTCCTTCAAGACGAGTCGCATACATACAGGGGCCTAGTGGTTAGGATATTGGACTTCCAACAGGAAGGTCGGGTGTTCGACACCCGACCCAATGAAGACCCACTATGTACACTTGGGGGATACGTGCATGTTAAGTCCGTGGACTCCTGCTACCTCGCGTCTGGGGGAGGGCATCCCTAAGGCCTAGCAGGGAAGGAGGTTGGAGGAAAAAATGATGACAGACCCATACCATTAACTCCACTGAGTTCTGTTTTCTCTTTTAGACGAAGATAACGAGAAGAGCGTGGGCGTCATCGTTAACGGAACCGAATCGGAACTCGTCTTTCTCGAGCACCAGTACACAGGAGAAGCGGTGAGTGCGTCCTTTCGAATATTTTTATATAGTCTAGTCCGGCGCCATTGCGTCCCGCACCTGTTGCTTAGGCACCATTCATAAATGTTACGCTTTTTTTCAAAATATTTTAACCCCCCCCCCCTCTTTTCAATAAATGTCACATTAACATACCCCTTTGTCACATGTCACGCTATGTTTTCTACTTTGTTTACTTGATAACAGATGGCTCCCATCAACCATTTGAACTTCATTAAAGGATCTCTTCTTAGATTATTTGAAATCTCAAATTTAAGAGAAGCACTACATTTTCAAATCGTGGGCCTGTTTTTCGTGATGAGTCGGAACGATAAGCTTTAAAATGAGGGGTATGTCAGGGAATTTGATGAAGGAATAAGGAAGTTCTTCAGACAGACAGAAAAAAAGGGTAGATACATAATATAAGGTAAATGACCCGGTAGTGGACACTGCTTTAGTAGTGGACACTTAGATCTTTAAGCTCCTAAAATAAGCGAATGTAACATTAAACTTGAATGAAATGATCAGAACCTATAGTGAACGATTCTTAGCGCCGGTTAAGAGAACTAAAGTTAGCGTGGAGCACAGGGATCATAATATTTAATAGCTGCCTCCACAACGGTCCCATTTGCTGCTCTTTATTAAAGCCGATCCATGAGAAGGTGAGGGATATGGGGAAAATAGATGGGGACAAAGCATGACATCATTTATGAAAGGTCCCTTAGTCATTTTTAAAATTATTTCTCCAAGTTGACCGCATAAAATAGATGATATTCATTTCTGTCCACTACTCATGCAAATACGTGTCCCATAAATGTCTGATATAGATACAAATGAAGCGTTTAGTAAATGAGACGTAAAAATCCTAATTTTTCATAAAATGACTTTTTATAGGTCATTCATTTTCAGAGACATAGTTGGCGATGAAGCTAAATATGCAAATAATTGATGCAAGTACCTTGAAAAATTTTGCCACGTAAAAGAGTACGAAAATCCTCTTAACTGTGTCACACAACCGGGTCATTTACCGTATAATATAGGCAGATTAGATGGTCGAAAGTTCTCTGCGTGATAGCGCAAAAAACACATCACACTACTTGATTCTATGTAAGAGTCATATGACAAAACACACCTCTGTTTCATTTCAGGTACGCGATGTTAAATGCATTCAACAAATGTTGGAGTGCTTGCACTTCTTCAAGCCTGTAAAAATTTTAGTCTAAGAAATAAATATGTTGAAGTATTATGCGAAAACATGCGTTGGAAGACGTGTTCTTTGTTTGTCATGTTCTGTCACGGCATCTTTTTGCATGAAGATTCTAAAAATTAATTTTTTGGAGTAAAATTCTTCCGCTTATTTTAACCTCTTCAGATCCCAGAACTAAGCACAAACAATTTTGACGTAATGTTTTGGTTCTCTGATTTAAAAAATGAATACAAAATAAAATAACTAGAAAAGATTTTTTTAAAATTTTAATTAATATTCAGTTTAAATAATAATTAATGCCCAATTTCCATGTTTTCCATGATTAAAACGAAGTAAACTATCTGTTGATTAATTTCAAAAGTAATGGAGGCAATTCATACAGCGTCATAGGTCACGTGATAGCGATGTAAACAAAGGAAGCTGACGTATCGTTTTACTTCGAGTTCGACAAATCTAATAAAAATTAGGCCTAAATAAAGTTCTTCTACATTGCATAACATTAACACTAAATAAAACACTATAACTATTGTAATAATTAATAAATTTCTGTTAAAATGATTGTAAAATATGTATTGATTCATTTAAAAAACAATGGGGTGTTTTAGCTTTCAAATTTGACAAACAGTCGTTAATAAACAGTATTTTAAAATGTACCCCATGGGTACACTTGGTATGAAGAGCTTTCAGTGGGCATAAATATGTTTAAGCACAACAAGATTTATTGAGGTATTTTACTGTTTAGTGCCTCAAATAAAACAGGAAAGGGGTGACATATTTGATACAAGATGGAACGAACCGTCTGCTTTTTCCAATGCAAAAGACGTGAGCTTCTAAACAATGTACAAATTTTTGGTGTTCCGTTGGTGTAAAATTGAAAATGATTCATTTTCTGTTGAAGGTTAATTTTTTTAAAGTTTCTATCTGAAAATACAGACGACAGAATTTTTTTTTGCGTATGATGTTCATTAACTCATCTACGCTTCAACGACTGCTCTTTTACACTATTTTCACGGAAATGAGTCATCGTAATGACGTTTCTACACGTAAAGGAGTGAACGCATTTCATGTGCTAAGAAACATTACAGTGAATAATTTTCAATTTTACAACAACTGAACACCAAAAAACGGTGTTCAGTAACACCAAACACGGTGTTCACTAACACCAAAAACGGTGTTCAGTAACACCAAAAACGGTGTTCAGTAACACCAAAAACGGTGTTCAGTAACACCAAAAATGGTAATCAGCAACACCAAAAATGGTTAAAAATAATTAACTTTGTGCAAGTAAACAATAATAATAAAATTACACGTTAATTTAAAGCACAAATGAGCAAAAAAATGCAGACATATGTTTCGGGATTGCTTGGAATCCCTTTTTCAATGCGACAGGGAGCTTCTAGATGCAAAACATCCAAATGAAGCAGACAGAACAAGAAAAACAAAGCTTATATAGCCTAAGAATTATCTGTAAACCAATGAGAATAAAGGCAGCGTGAAGTGGAAGTAGAAGTAGCAGGAAGACACCAATAAGAGAGCAACAAACGAATCCAGTTGAAAGTACAGGAAGTAAAAAGGAATAACAATAAAAATAAAGCAAAAAAGACGACAGCATGCATAAAAATTGCAAAAATAATAAAATAAAATACAAAGAATAAAATTGAAATAAAAATAAGTACAGAAACTACCAAAACAAAATGCAAAACAAAGTACACATGTAAAGGAGGGGGAGGGGAGGGAGGGGGGAAGGAGAAAAATAGACACAAAAAAGGAAAACAACAAGAAAACCTAGAAAGAACAACAAATTAAAGAAATTTATGCCAGACCTGTGAAAAATAAGGAGTTGAGGAAGAATCATTAACCAAATTAGAACTATTCCTGTTAATATGATAAGCTTCCCAAAAGTCAAGCTCTAAAGGGGAAGAACATTTTTGAATAATTTTACCAGAATTGAAGTCAAAAGAGTGGTTGGAATTCCAACAATGTTGAGCAATGCTAGACTTATTTAACTCTTGCTTTCGTACATAACCTTTATGCTCATTTAAGCGAATTTTCAGAGCACGTTTTGTCTGCCCAATGTAAGAAAGGCCGCAACGGCAACTAATTTGGTAAATACCCCAAGTGTTAAGGTGATCGACAGGATCCTTAAGAGAAGAGAAGGAAAGTTTGTTACTAGGAGCAAAAACGACTTGAAATTGAAACCTTTTTAGGATTTTAGCAATACGGAAACTGACAGAATGAAAGAATGGTAACACAACCAAATTCTTTCTAGAAACTACATTATTGGGACCAGAAGTTTTCTTAGAAAGTTTGTTATGAATAGAATCAATTAAAGAGTGAGAAAATCCTCTATCAATAGCTACAGCTTTCAGATAGTTGAGTTCAATCTTGAGAAGCTCAGGAGAAGAGCAAATATTAATAGCACGATGGACCAGAGCATTAAAAGCCGAATATTTTTGGTTGGGAGGATGAGACGACAGTCTGTGAGGAGGTAAAGAAACAGCGAAAGGTTTACGATAGACAGAAGTAGTGAAACCAGACTCACTCTTAGAAATAAAGACATCAAGAAACGCGAGGCTACTATTAAGTTCTTTCTCACAAGAAAACTGGATATTAGGATCAATGGAGTTCATAATAGAAAGAGCATCATCAATACCTAACAAGTTACTGTCCGTTAGGACAAAACAATCATCCACATAACGAACATAAAATTGAAATTGCAATTTCTGGAACAGTTTTTCCTCAAAATAATGCATATAGAAATCACTTAAAATAGGACTAAGAGGACTTCCCATAGCCAGGCCATCTACCATAGCATAGAATTTACCATTAAATACAAAAGTGCTCTGTTGCAAGCACACACGAGTAAGGAAAACTAATTCCTCAATTTCCACAGAAGTAAAATGGAATTCAGAAAGCCTTTTCCTGAGGCAAGTCAAAGCGCCATCAACAGGAACATTAGTAAACAAGGAATTAACATCAAAAGAGGCCATAACTGAATTATTCGGAACGAAGTTATGAAGTTTCTTAACAAAATCGGTGGAATTTTTAACAGTGAAAACATTCTGACTCCTAAGTGGAGAAAACACAGAAACTAAATACTTGGAAAGTTTATATGAAGCAGTGCCAATATTGGAAACAATTGGTCTGAAAGGAATACCTGCCTTGTGTACCTTTGGTAAAGCATAAAAACGTGCACAATTAGCAACAGAAGGAATCACACACCGTTTAGCAATCAAAGGAATAGAATGAACAGACTTAACAGCAGAAGAAATAGCTTTTAACTCTTTGTCACTAGGATCTTTATAAATTTCAGAATAAGGACCAGAAGCAATTAAGTCATCAGTTTTTTCAACATAAGATGATTTATTAAGAACAACAATCTGACCACCCTTGTCTGCTTTGGTAATGACCAAATCAGAATTGGAAACTAAATTATTGACACATCGTTTCACAGAATGGGTAAAACCAGTATTAGGAACTTTTGAATTGAAATCAACATTGGAAGCAATAAGATGCCGAACCGACTCTTTTTGAGTGGAAGTTAAGGCACTAAATTTGAAAGCTTTTTCAACCGGAGCAATAAGTTCAGAAAAAGAAGGCTTTTTAGCCAAAGCAAAATTGTTATTACATTTCAGAGCATTGATTTCATTACTATTCAAAGGAAATTTCGAAAGATTTACAACCGTGTTCCTATTAACAAGAGGCAAATCAGCCGGAACAGGAACATTTGAATCGTTACACAACTTAGTAAATTTCTTATTTAAAGTAATTTTGTGACTGTCGGATGAACGAAGAGCTCTTGCCCATGACATTCTATCAATAGACTCAAAATCGAAATTAGAATTAGATACAGAAAGATGTAAATCATAAAGTTCACGTTCTATGAACGAAAGTTTTTTCCTAGTTTCTTGGATAGAACTCTAAGTAACGCTAATTTAGAACGAAAAATTACCTTATCAACCCTAACAGAACGCGGTAAATATAAGGTGATAAACTAAATAACTTTCTGCGCCGCAAGACTGGAAAATTTTAAATGGTTCAAAGTTTTTAATCCGAATGGTAATCAGTAACACGAAAAATGGTAATCAGTAACACCAAAAATGATAATCAGTAATACCAAAAATGGCGTTTAGTAACACCAAAAACGGTGTTCAGCAACACCAAAAACGGCGTTCTGAAGCATCAAAAATGGTGTTCAGTAACACGAAAAATGGTAATCAGTAACACGAAAAATGGTAATCAGTAACACCAAAAATGGTAATCAGTAACACCAAAGGTTTTAACCAAAAGGTGTTCAGTAACACCAAAAACGGTGTTCAGTAACACCAAAAACGGTGTTCTGAAGCACCAAAAATAGTGTTCAGTAACACCAAAAACGGTGTTCTGAAGCACCAAAAATAGTGTTCAGTAACACCAAAAATGGTGTTCAGTTAACAGCAAAAATGGTAATCAGTAACACCAAAAATGGTGTTTAGTAACACCTAAAACGGTGTTCAGCAACACCAAAAACGGTTTCTGAAGCATCAAAAATGGTGTTCAGTAACACCAAAAATGGTGTTCAGTAACACCAAAAACGGTGTTCAGTAACACCAAAAATGGTAATCAGTAACACCAAAAATGGTAATCAGTAACACCAAAAATGGTGTTCAGTAACACCAAAAATGGTGTTCAGTAACACCAAAAACAGTGTTCAGTAAAGCAAAAAATGGTGTTCAGTAACACCAAAAATTGTGTTCTGTAACACCAAAAATTGTGTTCTGTAACACCAAAAATTGTGTTCTGTAACACCAAAAATTGTGTTCTGTAACACCAAAAATTGTGTTCTGTAACACCAAAAACGGTGTTCAGTAACACCAAAAACGGTGTTTAGTAACATTAAAAATGGTGGCAGCTAAACGCGAGTGTCATCACTTGCGTTTAGTGTTACATTATTAATTGTTAATTTACATTGTTACATTTAGTGAATAATGTTACATTCAGTTGATGGAAAACATCCAACTGAAGCAACAGCTGGATGTTTCTCACCAAGAAGCTCAGCTCTTCTGCATTGAAAAAGGGCTTTCTTTTGACTTCGAAACACGTGTCTGTAATCTTTGCCAAAAAAAAAAAAACTCGTAATATAAGGTAAATGAAACGGTAGTGGACACAGGTAAGAAAATTTTCGTACTCTTTTACGTGGCAACATGTTATCAAGGGACTTACATCAATATTTGCATATTTAGCTTCATCACCAGCTATTTCTCAACAAATTAATGACCTATAAAATCTCATTTGATGAAAAATGAGGATTTTTACGTCACATTTACTAAACGCTTCATTTGTATCTATAGTGGATATTTATAAGGCACGTATTTGCATGAGTAGTGGACAGAAATGAAAATCATCAATTTTATGCTGTTAACTTGGAGAAATAATTTTAAAAATGACTAAGGGACCCTTCATAAATGATGTCAAGCGTTTTTTTCATATCTGTTCCTCACATCTTTCACCTTCTTATGGATCGGCTTCAGTGAAGAGCAGCAAATGTGACCGTTGTGGAGGCAGCTATTAAATATTTATGATCCATATACTTGCATAGATGCTCCACGCCAACTTTAGTTCTATGAACCAGCACTAGGAATCGTTCGCTACAGGTTCTGATCATTTCATTCAAGTGTAATGTTACATTCGGTTATTTTAGGAGCTTAAAGATCTAAGTGTCCACTACTAGAGAAGTGGCCACTACCGGGTCATTTACCTTACTTGTATTTTACTAAATCAAGTAAGTTTTGATTGGCTGTGGGTTTGAGAATGTTTGCCGGTGTTGAAAATCATCCACTTAACAAAAGATATTTGACTCGCAACATATTAGTAACTGACGGCACTGTACACAGGAAAGAGTTTTTGCTTTAATAACACTTTGAAACAAATCTGAGTGCATAACGTATACGTAATTAGAAAAAAATGGTTACAGCATTAAATAAACAAGTAAAAAAAATGACGCTATGTCGCGGTCATGCATATTCTGTTAATAAGAGCCGTAAAACTAGTTTTTACGACAGCTGTTTTGCGCCCCAAAAAAAAAAAAAAAAAAAACGCCCGACGTTCTATTCCAGATTAAATTTGCGCTCCCAGATTTCTGTGAAAGGTCGGAGATGGAAATATTTCGGGAATGTTAATCACGGCAGTTAATGAGATTCTTTTTCGCGGTCGCCGAGGAAGATGATTTCGCTTCTCGCAATCCGGAAAAATCCGGTTTATTACGAATGGGAGAGCGGGATTCAATTCCTTTTCATTAAGGTGGCTGTCACACATCAAAACGAATGCCGACTATTTCCCATACCTTCAAATGTTCCCTAATAAATTACCCAGCCAACAAGACGTTCGAACAGAGCTTTCCCACATACCAATATCGACCCCCCCCCCCATCCTCCTTTCACTTTCTGAATTAAAATCATGTAAAGTATGCCTGTTTATCGGTAAAAGCAATGTTCTTAGAATGAGGTAGGTCTATGTATGTAGAACACATCTATTACTAGTTGCTATTAAAATGCTATAATTCAGCTTTTCAAATAGGTTTAAGTATGTCCTTGTAAATTTCAAAACCTAGATTCTTTCCTTTCTTCAATAGGAATATTTTAAATTCGAATACCTTTTTTTTTTTTTTTTTTTAAATTAAGTAGTTCTACCGCGGAAAAAACAAGAATTTCCGTCTAGAATTATACGAGCCTTCTTTCCCGTATACACCAACTTCAAATTTATAAGCTAGCTATCTCTCTCTCTTTCGTTTAGCTTTAGTTCTTAATTTTTTCAAATATACCCTTTTCAACGATTAATACATATTCATTCACTCATTCATTTATTCAGTCATTCACTAATTCCTACAGTCGTTCACTCATTTACTTGTTTTTTTCATTTTTTTGCTCATTTATTCACTCATTTGTTTTTTTTTAATCAGTTGTACAGATTGGTTAATTCATTCTTTCACTTATTTTCCTTTTAAAATAGACTTTAAAACGTAATTTATTATAAAAACGTTTACTTTTTAGTGCTATTCACTTAACGAAGGTTTGCCTTTTGATACGGATTTTGAAAGAAATAGACTAAACTAGTATTTACAGTAAAAAGAATAAAATAATTTTTGAGAAAAAATAAAACCGACATCAAATTATAAATTGCGCTAAATAAATGAATTCTTTGGAAACGTCGAAACGACTTTTAAGTTGAAACTCTTGCATACTTTAGGCCACTTTTATTTGTAATCGATTCATGATTACAAAAGTAATGGAGACAATTCATACAGAGTCATAGGTCACGTGATAGCGATGTAAACAAAGGAAGTTGTAGTATCGTTTTACTTCGAGTTCGACAAATCTAATAAAAATTAGGCCTAAATAAAGTTCTTCTACATTACATAGCATTAATCCTTAATAAAACACTATAACTATTGTTATAATTAATAAATTTCTGTTATAATGATTAAATTAAAGGTAAATTACTTGGTTTATAATCAGAAGAAGCTGCAAAACTATTCTAATTTTAAGATAGCTAGTTTTGCTTCGTGAACTAAACGTAGAACTTAATTACAAATTTAATAAACAAATCAGCGATGATCGTTATCACGTGACGCGATAAATTGCCTCCATACATGAATCAAAATCTATCAATTTTGCACCGACTTCAAAAATTATGTTTAAAAGTCGTTTCGGTTTTGTTTAAAGAATTCATTTATTTTTCACTTTTCAGAGCAAATTATAATTTGAAGTGGGTTCTATTTTCCCCCCAAATTTTTTTCTTCACTGTTTGGTGCAACTTATAATTTAAAGTCGGTTCAATTTTTTTCTTAAAATTATTCGACTTTAAGCTACTTACACCTAATACCTGGTACATTGTTATTTTTCTACCGGGATCTTTTAATTTTCAATAAAGATATTTTTAATAACGATATCGGTAACTTTTCTTATGCAATTAAAAAAAAAATAGTTTCATCAAAATTTTTCAATTCTTGCGCAGCGAGAATCCATTTTCAAAGAGTAGACAGGGGATGGATTCCCCCTCCCTGAATTTTAGCATTCAAACTTGTTCCACGAATCACAACATTTATCACATGTAGTCAATTCATTTTATGAGACCGTCACGTCATTTTTGACACAAAACAGGTTGCAACTCGAAACTGAAAATGGCGTTGATTGCAGGGAAATTAGAATTAGCAACGCGGGTACGGATGAACAAACAATCTATCTCCTCTCTGTTAATCTCTTCATCCCATCAAACCACTGTCGACGTGAAAATCAAACAGGTGGCGTTCGAAACAACAAACACTTCCCGAACACCGGAGGGGACTTTAATTCGATTTTCGCTTCGTTATCCAGCGGCGAGGGGGAAGATCGGGCGTTGATCAAACACCGCTCTTGAGAGACTTGCGTCACTTTGAAGCGATTCCCTGTCACGGGAACATTTTGCGCTGTAATCGAAATAGAATAGTTTTAAACAGCCTATCTCTGTAACAATGTTCTAGACAACCGCACAACTCTTCAGAAGTGAACAGTTGTTGTTCTTGCTTCGTATCGATAGTAGAATCCTCATTTTCGACGAGTCTTCAACCGTCAAGAAAATTTCGTCATTTACAACGCTTCTTTCCTCGAGCGATGACATGACTTTAAAAAGTAACTACACAACTTTCGCCAAGGTTTACTCGACGAAACAAATATGACGAAAGTTCCGTGAGATTTGAGCATGCGTCGCTGAGAGTGATGACACTTGGAAATCAGAGTTCCCCTTCGCCGAGCGACCAGGGATGAAGGCAGACGTTTATACATAAGCACCGCCACGGTGGAAGTACGACTTGACTCATTATGTGTTTGGGGGACACCAGATGACGCGACCTTCCTTAACCCCTTAACGTTCGGGTAATTTTCAAGAAAACGGTCATAAAAGTGCCTATTTTTTTATCTCTGAAAAATAAAAATATGTGCATGAACCTATTCCTTTTTAATTTTTGATTTGTTTTAATTTTGAAATTTTAAACACTCCAGCCCGGCAGTATCACGGTAGCGTGAAATAGAAGTCGAAACCTCAGCCCGTCATTTTCACGGGAGCGAGAGGGAAGGGGTTAATAGACCTAAGAGTGAAGGGAAGGGACATTCTCCACCGTCCGGTAAGCTCGGAACTTCAGGCCCCACGGATTTTACATGCACATATCTCCTAATGGACACGGTGGGTCCTAATCAGCAGGTCGGGTATAGAACCCCCAATCTTCCGGTCTGACATCCTAAACACTAGGCTACCACGGCTCCAGAAATAAACAGTAATTGTGCAATCAGAAAATCCCTACATTGAAAGAAAAACAGTACCCACTCTAGTAAATTAGATTTGGAAAAAATTGTTTGACCTTATTCAGTTTTTAACACGTTGACGGCCACGGCGATTTTTAGAAATCTGGCCTAAAATGACAATTTGATTTAAGCACATTATATTATTAAAAACTCTAGTTCTAGTGCATAGTTATCAAAAAGCAAAAAAATGTTTTTTTTTTTTTTTTTAAAAAAAAAGGGCTTACGAATTATCTCGTTTCTGATAAGTTTTAAATCGTTTTTTAATAAATTTTCTGTTCATGCAAGCCAGCATTGATTTTTTGTTCTTTTCCCACAAGCCATCTATCGATATTAGCACTGATATATTTTGAGTTTAATCATAGCTGCACAAAAATGGCAAGTAAACACAAAACGAGGTAACTCGCAGTTGGCGTCCTAGAAAAGAACGTAATCTACGAGTTATCCCGTAGTTGGCAGCCAACGCGTTAAATGAAAAATAGTATAGTCCAGTGGTTTCCAAACTTGATGTTACTTCGCCTCCCTTAAAAATATTTAATCATTTGGAGCCCCCCCTGAAGATTTCATAAAATAAAAACACAAACATTTTTACTCTTATAAAATTTATTCATACCATCATGTCTAATGGAAAACGACATTTTATTATTGTTTTTAATGAGATGGATGTGATTGTCTATTAGCACAAAGTTTATAAAATCTTGGCGTTTGTGACGATATAGCTACTCGCTCTTTTTCTACAACTAAACGAGCTCGATATTTGGATTTCATTGCAGCCAAGGCAAAAAATCCCGTTTCGCATAAATATGATGTTGCGAAGGGCAACAGTACTTTCAAAGCTTTGTTTGACAAAGTGTTATATTCTGTATGAAGATTCAACCAGAATTGAACCAGAGATACAGCCTGAAATTTATGTTTTAATGTAGTATCACAAAATAATTCAATCAATTTTTCTTTATCAATACTTGTCAATCCAAATTCATCATCTTCTTTATCGATAAATGGATTCTGTGTCCACGCAAACTTTGTAAAATCAAGATCACCAAAATAATTCGAAAATTTAAGCAACAAACCATTCAAGTGTTCCACAAAGAGATTTTTGTTTGCTTCTATGTTATCTCGGGTGCATAAATTTAAACGTGGAAACATGTCAATCTTATTTTTTTGCAAATTTGATTTCCATAGCTCCACTTTTTTAATAAATGCTTTCACTTTGTCTTTTTGTATAAGCAAATGCATTTGCGGTGCTTGCATTGATTTATTAAGAACACTCAATTTTTCAAAAATGTCAACCAAATATGTAAGTTTAACAATAAAATTATCATCCCTAAACATATTGCCGACTTCATTATGATTTTCCTCGAGAAACAAAGCAATTTCTTCTTTGAGTTCAAGTACCCTTTGAATCACATTAGCACGAGATAGCCAGCGCACTTCACAATAGTACAGAAGTGACGTGTAATTAATTAGCTCGCATATCTTCACACAGTTTTGTGAACAACCTTGCTTCTGATGGACTGTTTTTTATGCAATTAATAACTTTCGTTACTTTTGCAAAACATTGTTAAGTTCCTCGCTTATAGTTTTTGATACGAGAGCTGCTCGGTGGAGCATGCAGTGCGTCCAGAGAACCTGAGGTGATTTCATTTTAACTAGTGTTTGAAGACCAGTTTTGCGTCCCGCCATTGATTGTGCACCGTCAGTACAGAGCCCAATGCAATTATTCCACATTATGTCGCTCTCATTAAAAAATCTGTCTATTATTCTGAAAATTTCATTGGATGTGGCTCTGTCAGGAATTGGTTTGCAAAATAAGATATCTTCAATTACATTAGTATCGTCAACATATCGAACATATGCAATTAAATGTGCTTCTTTAGCTACATCAGTAGCTTCATCTACTTGTATGGCAAATTTTGTAGTACGCATTCGAGAAACTAATTGGTCACAAAGATCTTCAGATATATCATCAATTCTTCTGCCAATTGTATTATCAGCAAGCGGTATTTGTCGCAGCTGATTCGCATAAGATTGGCCAAATATTGTTTTGACCATATCAATAGCTGCTGGCAAAACTAAGGTTTCTGCTATTGTGTGGGGTTTTTTACATTGCGCGGTTCTGTACGAAACTAGGTATAATGCTAGTAATGCATTTGATGGAATATGAACAATTTTTTTGAAATTTTGTTTGTTTTTAGATAACTCATCCAATTTTCTTTGAAAAAATTCTTGGGGCTCACCAACGTATTCAGAATTAATAGTTCCAAGGTGCCATTTCAATTTGCCGGGTCTCATACTATCAGCAGCCAAAACTTTTGAACACAACAAACACATTGGTTTTTCCATATTATCGTCAATAATATTAGTAAATCCGAACGATAAATAGGATAAGTCGTATTTCCTTGTCTTGGGAGTTCTTCCTTCGCGTTCCTTGTGGCTTGTATTCCCACTACTTGCGCCAACATCAGAATCTTCATTATTAGTGGATTTTCGCTTATATCCTATCAAAAACTTATCCATTTTTCTGGAAATATTAGGAATAATATTATTTTATTCTAAAAAAATAAAACTTACTATTATTATCAGTGGGCAATAACAATAGAAACACAACCTAACACTGCTGAACCAATTAAATATTAGCTGTGACACGAAACAAATTGGTGAGCTAAACGTGCGTCGATCTTTTCTGGATGCAGGAGAGCGGTGATCTTTGTTAGGGAATATATATGCATCCATAAGCATCTGTGGCGTCCAGTGGCGTTAGTGAGCGCTCATCTGACTTTTGTTAAGCTGTGTCGGTCGAGTTTGTAAAAGCCCGCAGTCGAGCGCAATTGCGGAGAGTACCTGTTTGAGGCGACATTAGCACTGGTGTCGCCAAATTAACGACGGCCTTGGTTCAAAAGATTTGCCGGGGTCTTGGACATCTAGGTATATGGATGCTAAGTTACGAAATGTTTAGTTGAACTATGCGCGATAAATCACGATGGTATTTTTTCATTTATTCTCTCATTTTTTACATAGAAAATTTTAGCAGTAATTTGGAAAATTGTTCACTGCGACTAATTTTCGCAGCTCCCTTTAGACTAGTCCGCGCCTCCCAGTTTGTAAAACGCTGGTATAGTCATTCTAGAATAGTACCAGATTGTCTTTGTAAATGCAGAGACGCAAACAAAAGGCTGAATAACGAAATGACTTAAGGTCGTGAATCATATTTATTTGTGTGTGATTATTTAGTCGCATCGTTTGTGCTTTAATACTCATTGCACTTCAAATTTACTATAATGAACAAATATATAGATACATTCTGAATAGTATTTTATAAATGCGTGAAATGAGCTATACGACCCCAAAATGTACGAAATGCAAAGCAGCTAGTCCCCAAATGTGCGTTATAACAATCTTCTACTGCAATGAGCGCCCTTTTTCAACGGGCAGTCAGAGCGTGAGTAAAAGTTGCGTTGAGTTTATTAACCACTTAGTACTCAATTACCACTTATTGGTGAAAGGATATATGAAAAAATAATAGAAATTTGTTGTGAGAAATAAAAATAAATGAAAAAAGGCACTGTTGCGGCGGCATCAGACGTGGAACAGGAAAAGCTGATTTAACCCTTTAATAGGCGCACAGAAGTATTTTCTCCACCAAATTAATCAAATTCTCAATGTTTGAAGCTATTAGTAACCCTTTAATTGACACGAACACAGTAGGACTGTAAGAAGTATATTTACCAACAGGTATTTCCCTTTTTAAATTTGACGGAATTATGGGGAAAATTATGGGATTCATTTTTACGGACCTATATCTATTTAGCCAGCAGTGCCTTGTAGTGGTAAGGCGCAGACCTCGTACGCCCAAGTTCCCAGGATCCAACCTGGCCCAAGTCATTTAGATCCCCTATTATTAATCCCCTAGATGGTGGCACCTGAGCTCTCATTGATGCAAACGGCACTAGGAATTTAATTCAGCCGAGAGTATCCTTGCCAAACGATACTCAAGGGATCTTTAACATGCCGCATTATCATACAATATGGTCGCTGTCGGTGTTCTGTATCTTGAAAATCAACCGACTCGGGCGAGGTGTGATCCTGCGATCTTGGACGTACGAGGCCTGTGCCGTACCACTACGCTACCCTGCCAGCTTATTCCTAGAAAGTAGTTTTAAAGTTTTACTGATCCATCACCGAGACATACAGGGTGGGGCAAAAGTAATAACCCAGTTTTGAGAGGCTAAAAGAAACTAATACAACTTGAGACTTAAAACTTTTTATATTTTGATCTGTATATAATCCTATTTATTTACAGTAAGTTTTTATTACCACTTCAGCAAGGTGGCGGCCTTTAGCAGCAATACACTGATGCAGTCTTTTCTTCCATTCCTCGTCTGCGTCTCAATATTCCGTGTCATGTGACAGTCCCTAGCGGAAGCCTTTTTCTGTGAGGTTATTTGAAGGTGAAGGTTTGGAAACATCGCCCACATACTTTGGAAGAGCTGAAAGACCGAGAAAATATCCCTTGAAACGTGCAGAAAAGTTTCCCAAAACTTCAGAAATAGACAGCATCAGTGCATTGCCGCTGAAGGCCGTTCTCTTGCTGAAGTGGTGTTGTTGTTGTCGTCGTCGTCGTCTGGGTGCGCTGCTCCTGAGTCTAATGTGGCTCTTATAGGCAGGCGTCCGACTTCCGCCATTTTTATTTGTGGTCTCCTAATTTTTTTTTTTTTGAACCAGCTCCCAGATGAGAGACCGTCACCTGGGGTTAGCACCCCCAGAAGTTTTGTTTCACTTGGAGGACATTAGAGCCACGACCTATTTAACGTGCACCAGCCCACTTTAGCGTACACGGCCCTACAAGAAGCAGCCGCGAGAGATCGTCCCCCTCCCAAACACTGACCTAAGTCAACGTTGCTTCACTTTCGGTGTTCTACGTTAACTGATCTTCTAACGACTGGTCCACTGTGGGACTGAGGTGGTATTCAAAACTTAATGTAAAAAAATGGGATTATATACAGATCAAAATTTTAAAAAATTAAGTCAAATTGTATTAGTTTTTTTTTTTTTAATAAACTCTCAAAGCCGGGTTCTTACTTCCGCCCCACCCTGTACTTCTGAATCGAACACATTGGTAAAAAAAAAAAATGCCATACATTCATAAAGCCCTTTTGTAAATGTATTGGAACGGGGCGAGTGTTGATGTTTTTCTTGTTGCAGGTGGATCCGTTCTGGGAGGTGTTCAGCCCCGACGCCTACTTAGTGGTGTATTCCGTGACATCGAAGCGGAGCCTGGGCTCGGCCAAGGAGATCCTCCGCAGGATCCACCGAGGGGACCCTAGGGTCCACGGCAGGGCTCTCATCCTGGTAGGCAACAAGACGGACCTCGCCAGGCACAGGTGTCTCTCCACAGACGGTAAGCGTTGCACAAACGGCAAACCACAGATTTCGCACTCTAATTAGGTGCTTTCTGCGGTAACTAACGCAGCATTTGGAAGCAAAAGTTAACTTTAAATAATTAGAATAAGTAAAGTATTAAATATAAAATAGTTTATTTTGCTGTCTTATACCAGCTACATTAATGCATTAGTGTACGGCCTTATTTGAGACCCTCCGAAGTGAGCACAAATTATAAAAACAGAGTAACTGCAACATGAACGAAAACGTCGTACAAACGATACTGTACTGTATATATACAAGTGGAGCATCGTTTTATACGACGATAGTTATTACGATGTTGTACGACACTTTAGTGTGGTCCCAATTCTTGAATTTAGATAGAAGGGTAAATCAAGTTATACGACGTTATCATTTATAGGACGGTTTTCGATAGTCCCTTCAGCCTCATGGAAACGATACTCAACAGTATACATACAGTAAAACCCCGTTATAACTCGCCTCAGTATACCACGGAAGCGGACATACCGCGGTGACTATCATGTCCCCCGAAGTTTAAACCACCCTTTAACATTATCATTTAAATGTGATTCCTTATTTACCGTTGTAAATTGAGCCAGCCCGAGCACACAAATATTCTAGTCAAAGATCTGCCATCCCCCCTTCCTCACACACTAACAGATTAAGCCCTATGGTGATGGGCCTGATGAACACCTTTTTCATGCTTTTCTGCCTTTCAACCTAGGATACTATATAGCTTGATTTCAAAATTGGGTACAATCGCCGTGACTGGCTCTGACGTACTTCTCTTGACATGGGGAAGCTCAATCTGTCACGATCTGTTCAGTTCAATGTTTAACTATCTTCCATTTTCAGAAGTATACCTTTGTATTCCAAATTCTTTTGCCTTCATGAAAAGTAAACATATTTTCCAGTCTGAGTGTGTGTGTGTGCCGGGTTAAAACATTGTTTCTTTGAGAAGTGCGCTCCTTCCCTTCCAAGTCTAATTCTTTCTTAGGACCTCTTCACAATCCCATATTAATAACAAAGATATTTTTAATCCCCCTTTTTCTCGGAACAGTTTTGGTTTATAACTTATAGACTAATTGCGCAGTTGAGATGTGTTTCGTGCGCAGCAATTACAGCAAATAAAATAGCAACAAAGAAAAGAAAAAATTATGCTATTGAAGAAAATTTACGAGTGATTGGTAAAGTTAAAAATGATGCAACGAAAACTAGTATTTCAGAATATGGTTCTGCGGTATAGTTTCACTATACCGCAGGTTATATTATAACGCGGGAGCCAAACGTGTCCCCGACACCCACGTTTTCACGGGGTTTTACTGTATATAGATATGTATATATATAGAATGAAAAGAACATGAGGAGCAGACAATGCCAACGTTTGGTAGGGGGAAATTTCTCCTGCCACCAGTTTCCGGCAGTCTCCCTTTAATTAAAAGACTTGTCAGGCTCACGTCACTCTCCCATATCCGGGGGATCCGGAAGTGGGTGGGGGGGGGGGGTGAGGAGAAAGGAAGCGCTTTGTCGGCAGAAACGCCTCGGTCAACGTCTCTGGGCCAGAGATCGATGCATCTAAAGTGGCCTCCTTTTGATGACCTTTCGATCTTATACCTACCGTGGAAGGAATGTCCACCACCAGTAGTTGAGATGTGATCATTCAGAAACGATAACCTAGTGAGGGTTTTTTTTTTCTTCAGGGATCTGTATTAGCCACTTTTTTGAGATGCTGCGACACTGCTCCGTACTCTAAATAGCTTTAATAGGAATTGTGTAATTTATCTCTTTTCTCTTTTTAGTTATGTTTTTACGTGATAATAATTTAAAAAGTTAATTATAAGATTCCTAAAATTAAAAGAGTATGTTGCATTGTTATTTGCTAGCCCTTATTCTCATAAAGTTGCATATATACTACCCGGGGTTTTCCCCTACTTTCTATTTGTTAACAAATAGAAAGTAGGGGAAAACCCCAGGTAGCATACATGCTACTTTATGAGAATAAGGGTTATAAAGAATTTTAAAAAATTGCAAAGATCTAAAATTCTTGCGAAAATTTCAAAGTTCTATAATTTTGTTAAGAAGAACTTACAGTAATAGAGTGAAACTTTTTAAAGCTGGTTGACTCTATTAAAAGGTGTTTGCAAAGAATTAATTATTCTTTATAAAATCTAAACATTTCCTAATTCTTCTCATAAGGCGATCAAAAAATTGTGGAACCTCAACGATGCTGCTATCCTTGTGTAACCTACAACACCGTTTTTGGAAAGCATCGTCAGTGCGACGGTGCAGCGATGGGTTCTAAAATTTGCATTTCCCGCGACTCTTGTTAATCATATTATGAATCTTCTCCTCTTCATTATCACCCAATTAAGCGACATTATTCCTGGGGTAAGTCATAGATTAACCAACAGTGATCGCGTTAATTCATTTATGAGGAAATAAGTCAATCGCGCTCATTGTGTTCATCTACCCATGAGGCTTTATCTGCGCGTCATTGAATGGATTCATCAAGGAATAATTTTCTTTGATTTAATTTGTAGCTGGAGGGATATGGCTGATTAAGAGAACAAAACAAACAGAGTGATCGAGCGTGTATGGAAAAGTTATTCGTCTGGTAGGGATCCGTGCCAACACGGGACGTTTTCAGTAATCAAAATTATCAAAATACAAAGTACAAAGTTATCAAAATATAAAAACATTCAAAGGGCTTCATTCAGATGTTTTGTATCTAGAAGCTCCATTTTTGCATTGAAAAAGGGAGTCCAAGTAATCTCAAAACATATGTCTGCATTTTATTGCTCATTTGGGCTTCCTTAACGTGAAAAATTTTATTACAGTTTACTTGCAAAGTTAATTTATTATTATCTGTGAATGGTCTACAACAGTTTCCTAGTCGAAGTACGTAGCGGGCCTAACCTTGCAGAATTTTTATTTGCAATGACTCCCTATTTTGCCGAACTTGCAGTTACCTAGTTGTAGTACTCAACCAACGATGTTAAAAAATTATCAAACATACACTGTTAAAAAAAACCTGAATTTTCAGATTGTTTTTTGACTGATTTTAACGGAAAATTTCCGTAGTGCTTCAAAACATGGTTTTTCCTTCCAAAAACGGTAATATCACGTACCTGAAAATACGAGAACGGAATTTTCCCGCTGTACGGTTGCTGTATTTAAAAGGATCAACGGAGAAAAACGAAATGGAAGTTCTGTCAAGTCAAGGGAAAATATTATCAGAAACTGAATGTTTCCGGCAACTCTGCTGCCGTACTTTTCCTTATATTTTCCAGAAATTTTTTTTACATTGTATGTCATTGTCTTCAAATAGTATGTATATTGCTTATCGAATGTTTTCTGACTCTCTCTGCAGACGGTCGTTCGGTGGCCAGCGAGGAAGGCAGCAAGTTCATCGAGACCTCAGCGGGCATCAACCACCACGTCGACGAGCTGCTGGTGGGGATCGTCTCTCAGATCCAGCTACGAATCACCACCGACAAGAAAGCGCTGTCCAAGCGCGAATCCGTAAGCCTGGGGTCCGGAGGCGCCAAGCTGCTGCGACCCGGCGGGAAGAGCAAGGCCAAGGGCATTCTGAAGAAGATCCTCAAGAAGGCCTGCTCCAGGTCCAAGTCCTGCGACAACCTGCACGTCCTATAAGGATCATTGGACCCGGGGCGAGCCCGATTGGAACTCGTTAATCTTGTCACAGGCTGGGCCCAAAAAACTCTAACATTTTTTTTTTCAAGTAGTAATCCTGCGGGAAAGTTGCAAAGTGGGGAGACTGAGAAAGGATTCAAAGCAGGGATCTGGAGAAGCCACTTTTGGTTTATTGCTCCTTTCCAGGACTTGCGCCAGTTGCACTCCGGATAATTTTGATGAACTATATTTATTTATTTTTTAGTTAACTTTTTCGTATGATGAAAGAATTAAAAAGCAAAAGAAAATCGGAGCAGTGGAGCACACGAAATTTCTTTGCTCCTGTCGCGCATCAGTTTCGGGCAAAATCTCGTTGCGCCACTCTTCCGCGCTAGAACAAGGAAGCTGAACGACAACAATTGGCAAAATCCGATAAATAAAAATTGTTTACAAGCATTGCTAATACACTAAAATAAATTGTATTCAATAAATAAAACGAAGCAGGGTAAGGGTTTGTTCCCCATTTAAACAGGGGTCTAACCTAAGGACGGGTGGAATGTCTCTTTGTCACTGTTGCAACAATTAGGCTACTTATTGCTGCCTTTGTGAGGGACCACGGAAGAGACCAAATATGGCGGCTGTATAAATTTAGTCGTCTCGGTTTTTGAACTTTATTTCCTTATGTAAAGAGTTTTACGATGGTTTTGATTGACACTGTAATTTAGAATAGCAATCAGGGGATTTTAGGATTCGGGGATTTCTAGGCAGAAGGTAGGGGAGCGTGGAACAATAGCAGGAAGCACAAGAGCAACAAGATTTGGCTCGAAACTGGAGCAGAACCAAGAAATTTCTTCTGCTCATTTTTTAAAATCATGTAAGCAAATTAATTAACTAAAAGAAAGGGATAAATAATATAATCTATTAAAATTACTTGGAGCACGCAGCGGTGCTGGAGCGGAAGCGGAGCACGTATTTGAAAGCGGAGCAATTCGAAAAAGCAACTGCCTCAAATCGCTGCTTTGAAATGTTATCTACTTCTATTTGTATTTTTTTTTTTCGAAATTTCATTCTCTTTGGAGGCAATGCGCAACCAGAATAGGTTGATGGATTTAAACAATATTTAAACATTATTATCTGCGGTTCTGATGCACAAGAGTATGAGCCATCACATTTGGGAAGATAACACGTCACCGTAAAAAAAATTCTAGTTCAACCATTCACCAAAAAAAAAAAAAAAATGGTGAAATTGAGCTGCAACCCGCATTTGTCAAATGCGGGTTCAACTTAAGTTTAATGGTACCACTTAAGTAAGCCTAAAGACACCTAAACCCAAGGGTACTTGTTTCACCTAGTTTCACCATGAATGGGAAAATAGGAACCATTATAATGGTTCAACCTAAGTAAGACTAAAGACACCTAAACCTAAAGGTACTTGTTCCAACAAGTGCCTTTAGGCTTAGCTGTCTGGAAAGAGATTCGATTCCTTTTCAACAATGTCGACGAAAAATCGTACTGTTTTGTAGCGTAAAAGAATATACGAATATGTTTGGGTAATGGCAAAAAAATATTTGAATATGTTGGTAGCAGCTAAATTTCACCATTTGTTTTCAGTTTTTGTCGGAAAGCTTGAACTTGAATTGTTCTAAGAGAGATCAGATACAGAAATCCCGACGCCAGGGAGCTATAGGCAAATTCCACCGAATGGCCATCAACAGTAAACTGCTACTCATCCTATTTTCCTCTTTAATATATATATTCAGTGTGGGCGGCACTGTCATAGGGGCCGTTTTTTCCTTTAGATGTTTCTCATTGTTTCCATTCAAATGTTTCATTCGATGTTTGGATGTCCACCTCTGTTTCAACAAGTGCCTTTAGGCTTAGCTGTCTGGAAAGAGATCCGCTTCCTTTTCAGCAATGTCGACGAAAATTCGTACTGTTTTGTAGGTTAAAAGAATATATGAATATAGTAGAATTAAAGTTATATACAGTCTAGCTCGAAATCACAGAAATGTAATCCTATAAACGAAAATTTTCTCGCTACGGCTCTCTATTCAGCTAATCAAAGGGGTATACATTGAGTTCTATATATTATCTTGAGTGACATCTGCCGCAACTCGCGTTGTCCCAGCGGATGGATACAATACCCTCTCAATCCGGAACTAAATGTAGAGTTGGAGAAGGGGTCAACAAAAGACAGATGACAATGTCAGGAAGAAAGTAAGTTTCAAATTACATTTTGTGTAAGCCGAACATAAATCATGGTCTGCACCCGATTGCTGAAACCGTGAAAATGCAAAGTCAAAACTAAAATGCCACCAGTAAATCATTTTACGTTGTGTGTTTTAGTTAGAGTATTTAACCGTACTTCATCACGACGTGTTGATACATGAGTGAAAGAATTTATTCCCCTGTAATATTTTTCATCAAATATAAATCAGTTCGTTCTCTTTTAGTCTATTTTAGGTGCCCCTTTCATTGAATAGGCGGCAACAGTGTTTTAGTACGCACAAGTAACGATAAAATGGTAAATAATGGTGGATTCGTGCCTGTTAGCGAGGTATCGTCGTTTCTCTTTCACTGCTGAAGTGTTATCCGATTCTAGAAGACGATACTTCAAAGCGGCCTTTTTTGACATCTGGACGCTCCTGCGCATGGCAGAAAAGAACTGATCGGGTTCGATTGCTGATGCGTTTGTTTAGTTCGCGAATCAGAATGCTTGCTTCTCTGTTTGTTGAAAGCAACTAAATCAATAAGCTGGCATACAGCATCAGTTGGAAGAAATCAAGTATTCTAAACGAACGAGAAGAGAAGAAACGGCATATTCCATATACCAGTAGTTCCTCCCTTGAACATGAAGGGATTCTTCTTGGCACGCTGCCAGGCAGATTGCTTTGGCTGATGGTAGCACTGCACGTCAAAAAGGACTGCTATGATGTTACTTCAGACATTGGTGTCCACCAAGGAAGGGGATTACAACGCATGTTGCGCCATTGAGATTACTTTGGGGGAAGGGAGTCGTTTTAGGGGCGTTTGGTCGACTTTTTTCCCCATTTGGGAGGTTTTCGTTCTTAGGGGGATTCATAGTTTTTTAGGGAGTGCGCTACCGCTCTGAGGGGGCGGGCACCCCTGTTTTCGATTTTATATAGAACTCAATGGACGTAGATGATATTTTCTGAGCAAACACACTCAAGGAATAATTAAATACACCCGTGAAGGAACTCATTCAACACACTCTTGAAGGGAATGAAGTTATTGGATACACCCCCGCACCACAAACTGGCTGTAAAACGCGTACATCGACCATTCCGAACGTCTTCCATAAATATATCGCCATTTTTAACCTTTGCTACCTAAAGATTCGCTGTTAATGTCCATATCGAAAAAACTTCAAAATAACACACGACGCGGAATGCCTTACTTAGAAATATTTTCCGATGTAAAAAAAAATATATACATACTTCGACGCTCTTTCACAAATATTCCTCAAACAACGTTGAACGATACTCCATGCTTAGCCATTTTCTCTAAAGTATTTTTTCATTATTACTCAACTCAAATATATTTTCTAAAATAAAATAGTGAATGCATCCGCCTCACTCGACGATGCGACAAATCAAATCCCAATATAAGAAAATTTTCTTACTGCAGAAAAAAAATACATACAACATATTTTACATTATATTATGCATATGTTCTCAATCGACTTTTTGAAATTGCAACACTGGAGCTATGGTGTTCAAACTCTGACAACTCGGCGAGCAGTAACAGCATCAAAAAATGTATCTTAAAAAATATTTTTAAATAAATCAGATTATAAGTCATTCATATGAAGACAAATATATATACAGTGAAACCCCGATTGTACGATTCCCAAGGAACTGGATGTAAATAAAACGTAAAATACGGAAAAACGTAAAGTACGGGAAACACATAGAGAACAAAAATCAAATAGAAAAAACTAAAGGTAGTAAAGATGGCTCTTCCAAAAAGTAAAATATCAATATTTTCGAAAAGAAAATTATTATACATGCCATTTTAACATATTGAATTAGAAGTCCTGGCCTTTAGATTGAAAATAAACCGTAATAGTGGATTGGTTTTAGTCATGAAGTTCAGAACATGTTTATAAACTAATTTTAGAACCTTTTTTTTTTTACTTTTGTGAAAAAACGTAAAATAAGAGGAATTCGATAAGTACCAAACTTAGAATCGGGGTTATCTTAGTTATCCGGGTTTAATTGGTATCCGGAAAATTTGGGACCCGTTTCAAAAAGCGTAAATTGGGGGGGGGGGGGCACGTTAAATCGAGGTTTCACTATATAAAGTAAATGACCCGGTAGTGGACTCTGCTCTAGTAATGGACACTTAGATCTTAAAGCTCCTAAAGTAAGCGAATGTTAACATTAAACTTGAATGAAATGATCATAACCTATAGCGAACGATTCCTAGTGCTGGTTAATAGAACTCAAGTTGGCGTGGAGCATCTATGCAAGTACATGGATCATAATATTTAATGGCTGCCTCCACAACGGTCACATTGGCTGCTCTTTACTAAAGCCAATCCATAAGGAGGTCAGGGATTTGGGGAAAATATTTATAATTTTAAATATTATTTTAAAATATTTTGGATATTTATTAGTTACATTCATTGAAACAATATGGTATGTTAATGAGTATGCAAAAGCAAACTTTAAGCTATTTTCACAGCAATAAATATTTGTAATAATAATAATGATAGACAAAATTTAATACAAATGCATGATTTAAATGAAACGTAACCCTACAAGGAATAATAGTATACTCTTAAGTACAGAGAAAATGAACACATTTAATCTGAGTTATTTTGCTGTTGAAAGCTGAAAAAAAGTAACAATTGTGTACTTAATTTTTGCATTGAGTGCACTTTAATCATTTTTCTATTTTATTTAAAAAGCCTGAAATATTTTTACCCGTTTAGTAAAATCATATGCTCATCCCATTACTGAAAACTGAAACTTTTTTCTTTCAATCAAATATCTTTATTAAAAACTTCTATGATAAAAAAATATTTTAAAATTATAAAACCTTCATCTATTTGGAGACATGGATGAAACTTTAAGGATACATATGCTTATTTTAACAATTGTTGATTTAAACACTATCATTCTGAATTATTTATTGTGTGGCATTTATTAAATGGATCTAAAATACTATTTGTAAGATAAAAACACAGAAAGGTTTATGATTATTATGAATTATAGTTTGAATGATTGAAGGAATTTAGCTTTACTGTTAAAATGTTTGAAGAATAAGATCGACATTGTAAAATTAAAAAAATAGTAATGAGTTCTAAATTTATGAGGTATGTTATGCACACAGACAGATGGACCTGAGATGTTTTGTTTGAAACAGTGGTTGTAATTGCAACATATTTCATTTTTACAACAATTTCTGACATTGTAAAATCAATGATTTTTTTTTGAAAAAAATCCCTTGATTTAAATTAATGATTTTACTTTTAAAGAATAACTTGATTTAAATAGCGTTTTAAATCACGATTTAAATCAAGCTGATTTAATATATGGGAAAAAAAAGCGTGACATCATTTATGAAGGGTGCCTTAGTCATTTTTAAAATTATTTCTCCAAGTTAACAGCATAAAATAGATGATATTCATTTCTGTCCACTACTCATGAAAATACGTGTCTTATACATGTCCACTATAGATACAAACGAAGCGTTTAGTAAATGTGACGTAAAAATCCTAATTTTTCATCAAATGACATTTTATAGGTAATTAATTTTTAGAGAAATAGTTGGCGATGAAGCTAAATACGCAAATATGGATGTAAGTCCCTTGAAAAAATGTTGCCAAGAAAAAAAAAAAAAAAGAGTACAAAAATTTTCCTAACTGTGTCCACTACCGGGTCATTTACCTTATATATAAATATATATATATTGTAGTTTTATTAATTTTAGCATAAAATGAACGTTTAGCATCATTCATTCATGCTCCAGGTGTCATTTTTTTATCACCCAAACTGTTGAAGCCTTATTGATGTCATCAACACCCGCATTTCACACTGATTCTTCTTTATTTATTCTTGATCAATAAAAAGTAGTTAACTAGCAGGAGCGCTTTATAACTATTGCTCCAATATTTGTTTTGACAAAAGAAACTTAGATAGGCTACCACCCCGTCAGCTAGATTACCACCACGTAAGCCCGGGTTCTAACGTCAACATAGTTTGAAGCTGCCAGTACCACAGCAATCAACTCTGGAACCCAAGATGACAGTGGAAACTCTAAAGTGCTAATCAAGCAGCAAATTTTGCTCCAAAAAATGCAAATTTTTGAGAACTCCTAGTAGTACAACTATTTTTACGAAGTAACCAATAAAGCGTCGAAATTTGGGGCTGTTAAGACACTTTATTATGCTAGCTGTACCATCCGTGTGTTATCTTTTATCTTATACTCATTGATGTTTTGTGCTCTTCATGTGTTGAACACTATCATTTCTAGTAGTCCACGTGTACCGTTGGAAATAAGAATGCATTCCAATTCAGTTTCTCCGTACACTGTAAACATTTTTGGTGTTCAATTGGTGTAAAGTTGAAAACGATTCATTTTTTGATGTATTTTAAATTCTTTTAAGTGTCTGTCTAAAAAAATACAGACCGCAGAATGTGTTTTTTAGCATAGGAAGTTCGTTCACTCATCTGCGCGTAAAAAATTCATGACGATGGCTCATTTATGAGCCACCGCAATGACATTTCGATACGTTACGGAGTGAACACATTTCATGTGCTAAGAAAAGTTATGCTGTATATATTCGTTTAGACCGACACATGAAAAAATTTAAAGTACGTCAAAAATGAATCATTCTCAACTTTACACCAACTAAACACCAAAAATCGTGTTCAGTACTACCAAAAATGGTGGCAACTAAACGCAACATTTTTAGAGTGTACCCGTATGATTGAGAATTCCTTTGTAAGGCTGAGGTAAATATACCTCCCACCAAACTCCTCAACTTATAAATGTTTGTTGTAAACTATTCTAATCCCTCTGATTGGAAGAAATCTGCAAAAAAAGAGCAAAAAAAACTATGGCAAATACATTTACCACTAAGTGCATCAGATTTTACGTGGGAGACGCAGGGTAAAAAGTACGTTCATATTTAAATGGCCTATATGAATTTCCATTTTTGAATCTAATCAAAATTTAAAAAAAATTTTTATGTACCACTTTTAGAAAGAAAAGAAAAGAAAACGGTAAAGAAAAACGGCTTTATGAAGGGTTAACCCTACACTGTGCAGCCTTGTTTTTAAACAACACCTGTTTTTCGTTCACTCAACTCTTGTTTTGTATTATTTTTAACAAGTGTGGCGCATTCTTTCGTAGATATACCAAGTTAGTTAATTCAGTTTTCCTTAGATCTTGTAAACTGGGCTCAAGGTTCATCTTTTTCCCCAAAATCGTAAGAACATGTTAATTTTGTAAAATACCATAACTTTTTTTTTTATTGTTTACAAATTTTAATCAACAATTTTATTTAAAAAATAGTTTTTAATTGCTTGCATAGTTTTAAAATAAAAAAAGTATAAGTTGTCCGAAAAATTGCGAGAATAATATATATTAGGGGGCCTTTTGTTTACTTGTTTTAAAACGACACCCGCAAAAAATGTGCTGTGTAGGGTCTAAAAACATTCGATTCATTCCGTTTTAATCAGCACCAGCGACTCGGTTTGATTGTAAAAAAGAATTAAAGAAACAAAAAAAAAAAAAAAAAAAACTGACAGAGCGATTAAAAAGTTATTTAATATCTTTGAGAATATGCAAATAATTTTCAGGCAACGTTACTTCTCGCATTGTGCACTGACGTTCATTCTCACTTTTCGAGACTGAAATATTACTAAATAAAACAAGAAGTTCGTCCAGAGCTAAATTGGCTTATTGGCCATTGTCTTCCATTCAAATGTAACATATCTGTCCTGTTGATACCTGTCATTTACTTTCGGGACTTCCGAGACCCGTTATAGATTGTTTGGCGAATGCCTTGGCGACAATAAACTACCTGACAACGAAAATAAATATCCTATATGCCAAGTCACACGTGCACCTAGTAATGCCTCTAACGTTTTTTGTCTGACACCGTCATTCTAAACTCAGCTACTAAAAGTGAAGCTGACATTCCCCCCACTCAACCAGTCCCGCCAGTCCTTAAATGGTAAAGCCCAGGTAGCCAAACGGTGAGAGCGTCGGACTTTCACCTGGACGGTTGCTCGTTCGATACTCGCTGAAGACCACCCATGTACACTTGGGGATACGTGCATGTAAAATCAGTGGACCCCACTACCTCGCCCCATGCGCAAGCAATCCTTTGGCCTCGGCTAACAGGTAGGGGTCTGGTGGAGAAAAGTCCTTAAATGGTGGGGTAGCCATAAAAGTCGTCACGAAGAATCGAATTTTTGAATGTGACACACTTAATGGGGCGATCCCTGAAACATGCCAGAAAAACACTTGGGATAATTTCTTCATAAAAAGGATGATCATTGTTTTAAAATTATTTGGTGTCCACTTGTTATTAAACGACCGTACACGGCATTAAATCCTTAGCATTAAAACAATTTATACTCTATGAATGTTGAATAACGACAGTGCACAATATCAGTTTATAACCAGTACAATTAGTTTGCGGTACTCATGTATCGCCCAGCATAAACAATCTATCTGCCTGAGTCACTTACCTCTCAGACGGCACACCGAATTCAGTACAGTGTTATACTGGCGCCATCTAAGAGCTGAGCAACTGCACAGAAAAACCGCCTGCACGAGATTTCAGGAGAATTACGAAAAACATGAGCATAACTCCTTGAAATATCATATATTAGTAAAACGTTAAAACTTACAAGAAATAGCTGGGAACAAACGATATTTTGTGAAACATTTTCTGAAAAAAGTACGAAATATGTGAAGCTTGAATACACCCTCGCATTTTGTATTGTTTAGAAGCAACGATTATTGTGTATACATTTAAAATAAAGTTACACTTTCAGCCAAGATAATTTGTCTGTCTCTCTTTTTGACTTTGAGGCTACGGAAAGAGAATGCCTCAAGAATCAGGAAATTTCAAACACACAAAATATTTTCCATAGGGTGTTAATGAAATTTTTTTTCAGGTAGGGGGGACTAAAATGAAATCGACACAGTAAACATAATCTTGGACCTCACAGTGAATGTAACCTTAGATATCTGAGGGGACCAAGACCAAATCGACACATTAAATATAACCTTGGACATCTAAGGGGACAAAGAGAAAATCTACACAGTAAAAATAATCTTAGGCGTCTAAGGGGACCTCGACCAAATCGACACAGTAAATATAACTTTGGACATCTATGGAGACCAAGCCGAAATCGACACAGTAAAACTAACCTTGGACATTTATTGGGAACAAAACTAAGTAGACACAGTAAAATATAACCTCAAACATCTAAGAACCAAGACCAAATTTACACAGTAAAAATAACATTGGACATTTAAGGGGACCAAGACCAAATAGACAGAGTAAATATATCCTTGGACCTCTAAGGGGACCAATACCAAATCGACCCAGCACAAATAACCTTGGACCTCTAAGGGGGCCAAAACCAAATCAACATAGTAAAAATAACCCTGGACATCTATGGGGACCAAAATCAAATCAACACAGCAAATATAACCTTGGACTTCTAATGAGACTAAGATCAAATCTACACAGCACAAATAACCTTGGACCTCTAAGGGGGCCGAAACCAAATCAACATAGTAAAAATAACCCTGGACATCTATGGGGACCAAAATCAAATCAACACAGCAAATATAACCTTGGACTTCTAATGAGACTAAGATCAAATCTACACAGTAAACATAACCTTGGACATCTAAGGGGATCAAGGCCAAATGTACAGTAAATATAACTTTGAACATCTAAGAAGACCATAACCAAATCGAAACAGTAAATATAACCTTGGACGTCTAAGGGGACCAGGACCAAACCAACACAGTAAAAATAACCTTAGGCATGTAAGGGGACCTCGACCAAATCGACATAGCAAATATAACGTAGGACATCTAAGGGGACGAAGAAGATATCTACACAGTAAATATAACTTCGGACATCTAAGGAGACTTAGACCAAATCTACACAGTAAAAATAACCCTGGACATCTATGAGGACCAGGACCAAAACAACACAGTAAAAATAACGTTAGACATCTAAGGGGACCTCGACCAAATCGACAGAGTAAATATAATTTAGGACATCTAAGGGGACCAAGTCTAAATATACACAGTAAATATAACTTTGGACATCTAAGGAGACCAAGACCAAATCGACACAGTAAAAATAACCTTGGACATCTAAGGGAACCAAAACCAAATCGACACAGTAAATCTTGGACATCTAAGGGGACCAAAATCAAATCGGCACAGTAAATCTTGGACATCTAAGGGGACCAAAACTAATCGGCACAGTAAATATAACCTCGGACGTCTAAGGAGACTATAACCGAATCTACACAGTAAATATAACCTTGGACCTCTAAGGGAACCAAGACCAAAGTAACCACCGAAGTCGACACAGTAAATATAGAATTCAAAACTTATTTTTAGCGACATATCTTGTTAAAAACGAGTAGTACAGCTTATTTTTTTGAGCTGTCACCTTTCAAGACATCCCACAAGTCGTACTTCTTGTCATACATGGTTCGTGATTTTTTTTTTTTTTGATTTAAATAAGAAAATTTTGATTTAAATCGTATTTTTTTAATTTTTTAAAAAAGAATTTAAATATTTTGGATATTTATTAGTTACATTCATTGAAACAATATGGTATGTTAAAGAGTATGCAAAAGCAAACTTTAAGCTATTTTCACAGCAATAAATATTTGTAATAATAATAATGATAAACAAAATTTAATACAAATGCATGACTCAAATGAAACGTAACCCTACAAGGAATAATAGTATACTCTTAAGTACAGAGAAAATGAACACATTTAATCTGAGTTATTTTGCTGTTGAAAGCTGAAAAAAAGTAACAATTGTGTACTTAATTTTTGCATTGAGTGCACTTTAATCATTTTTCTATTTTATTTAAAAAGCCTGAAATATTTTTACCCCTTTAGTAAAATCATATGCTCATCCCATTACTGAAAACTGAAACTTTTTCTTTCAATCAAATATCTTTATTAAAAACTTCTATGATAAAAAAATATTTTAAAATTAAAAAACCTTCATCTATTTGGAGACATGGATGAAACTTTAAGGATACATATGCTTATTTTTACAATTGTTGATTTAAACACTATCATTCTGAATTATTTACTGTGTGGCATTTATTAAATGGATCTAAAATACTATTTTTAAGATAAAACACAGAATGGTTTATGATTATTATGAATTATAGTTTGAATGATTGAAGGAACTTAGCTTTGCTGTTAAAATGTTTGAAGAATAAGATTGACATTGTAGAAATAAAATTTCACGTTAAATTAAAGCACAAATGAGCTTTAATTTAACGTGAAATTTTATTTCTATTACTTTGCACAAAGTTTAATCATTACTAAGATTGACATTGTAAAATTAAAAAAATAGTAATGAGTTCTAAATTTATGAGGTATGTTATGCACACAGACAGATGGACCTGAGATGTTTTGTTTGAAACAGTGGTTGTAATTGCAACATATTTCATTTTTACAACACTTTCTGACATTGTAAAATCAATGATTTTTTTTTGAAAAAATTCCCTTGATTTAAATTAATGATTTTATTTTTAAAGAATAACTTGATTTAAATAGCGTTTTAAATCACGATTTAAATCAAGCTGATTTAAATCAACGAACCCTGGGGTCATATAGATCCGAAGGAAATATTTAGTAAATTGGGTATAAAAAATGTAAAACATTGTGTTTTAATTTCAATATCATGTAAGAATATGTAACACATAAAAAAAGACAGATAAGAAATTAAAATTGTACATAGGTCAATCTGACCCGACGCGACAGCTAAAGTATTAACGAAGATATTTCATTCAGTCTATCGAAGTAAGCAAGAATGTTTTCAGCCAAGACTTTTCTTGAAATGCCTAGTTCGAGGGCAAGATCGCGGAGGGGTGAACCTTTTTCAGCGCCCTAATATTTTTGGACGAAAAGTCTGCTTATGGACAGCTTATGCGCTTTTTACGCAGTTGAAAAAACTATAAAATGGATAAAGGAGAAAGTTTTGAAATGCCACATAATCGGATTTTTGATACGACGGGACATCTTCGAAAGGCCCCGAGGAACACCGCAGAAATGAAATTCCATTACAGCTCGCCTAATGGAACGCGACGGGACGGCAAATCACTCCTAATTGGAAGGAGAGTGCTTCGCTAATTCTATTACCGAATAATGGCTGCCCATTTTCTCGGAGTGCTTTTTAAAAGCAAATAATAGGTACGAAGGACTTCGAAAGACACGCATACATGTATGTATACATGCATGTATGTTTGTGTACTTACAGTTCGACCACGGACCTTTGACATTTGGACGCTTCTGCGCATGGGCAGAAAAGGGCGAATCCATTCGAGTTTCAGGGAAGTTCGTTTTGCAGGTGCGTTTATGTAGCACGCGAATCGGAATGTTTGCTTCAATGTTTGTTGAAAGCAACTGAATTTATAAACTGGCATACAGCATTAGTTCGGAAGAAATCAAGTAGGCTAAACGAACGAGAACAGAAACGGCACATCCTTATACCAGCAGTTCCTCCCTTGAACATGAATGCATTCTTCTTGGCACGCTGCCAAGCAGATTGCTCTGGTTGACGGTAGAACTGTACTGTCATTCGAGGTAACTTTGAACCTCGGGGTTAACATTGAACCACGTCATATTGTTTCATACAGTGAAACCTGCGTATGTTGACCACTTACAGGTGCAGCACTTGAGTGGTCAACTTATAAAGGGTGGAGTTTTTTTGTCATCTCTTACACTATACGTTTATTCATTCGTAACTAATTAAAATATAACTTCATGTATAAACGTCACTTTAAAATGAGCAATTAACCATTTTTTCACAATGACCTAAAATCTCATTAGATAAATGTAACTCGAATGATTTACAATGCATCCTATACAATTTTAAAATTAAAGCACTTAGTTAAAATAAAGATAAATATCTTATTAATTATGTAAGTTACTTATGTGATGGTGAAGATTTCCTAAAAATGCATCGTTTTTCAAAATGGCTTTATCAGATAGTAGAAAAAAGATGACTCTTATTTAAAGGAAAACAAGAAGTTCCGTCCAGAACTATACGAACCAACTTTCCCGTATTACCAACTTGAAATTTATTATCTAGCTAACTCTCTCTCTGTCTCTCTCTTCCTCATTTAACTTTAGTCCTTAATTACTTCAAATATGCCTTTTTCAACGGTTAATACATATTCATTCACTCACTCATTCTTTCATTTATTTAGTCATTCGTTCATTTATTCATTCATTTTTCTCATTTATGTATTTATTCACTCATTTATTTACTTTTCACTTCATACATTCATTTATCTATTTTATTATTTATTCACTGATTTATTCACTCATTTATTCGTTTATTCCATCACTCATTCATTTAATCATTCATTCATTCGAAAATATCGTTAAAAATTCCGATCAAAAAATTTCATAAGAAAATAGGTTTGATCCGTTCTGGTTGAACTTCGTATCTGTACATGTTCTACGCCCAAACATCTTTCCGATAAATTTTGTTCCAAGCAAATCGGTCTGTTAGATCATGATTTATAAAGGATCGAGTTTCCCCGTAGGCGCTAATGTTATTTTTTTTGAACTGTTTCAAAATGAATTCCTTTATCCTGGCGCAAATATCGCCAAGGCAACAAAACACGCAAAAGGTTACCAGCGGAGGTATTCCGTTTGGCGTTCGTTGAATCATTACTGGCGATTTTATCGCCTGCGCCGAGATAAAGGAAAAAGTACCGTTAATTGTTTTTGAACTGTTCAAAAATGAACAAAAATTGTTCAACTCAAAAAATATTTCCCTTCGAGAACTCTTTAGTAATCTTGTTTATAAGAACTCGACTCTTATGCCCAGAGTTTACATAATTTGCTTCACTTTTGCCCATAGGCGCTAATGTTAAATTTTTTTGAACTGTTCAAAATTGAACGAAATATTGTTCAAATCAAAAAGTAAACTATGGAAATGAGATGTCCTTGCCGAGATCTTTCGAATGCAAAAAGAATTTTTCGAATCGGACTATTCGTTCAAAAGTTATTAGGGGGGGGGGGACAGACCGACAGACAGACAGACAGACAGTGGAAGTCTGCGGAATAGCTACCGAACTCGGCGATTGGGTCCCTTTACCACCTGCATTTTGCTTCAAATACTTTCCTTCCTACCAGTATCAGCAGTTTCAGCTGAGCGAAGTTTCTCAACTTTAAGGAGATTAAAAACTTACCTCAGAAGCACGAATAGCTAAAATCGTTTAACTGGATTGGCTTTACTCAATATATATAGACACTGTTCAGTATAAGATGACATGGTAATGAACAAATTTGCCAACAGAGTTTTGTTAGAAAAGTAATGATAACATTGTTTTTTGCTCAGATACTATTTTTACACGTACTATTAAACTTTGATTGAAATATAAGCTCTCATTTCTTTATTTTAAAAACCATTTGTTTTTTAATTAAACAAGGTATTTCTCTTTAATGCAGTTTATGCGAAAAGCGTTAACACACCAAAAAAAAAAAATAGTTTGATTAATTTTGATTTGATAATTATTGGGAAGGATATAGTTATAGTTTTCGAAGGTAACATTTATATTTTTCAGCCCTCCCCGAAAAAAAATCCTGGCTACGCCCCTGTATAGTATATTTTTTTTCTTTTCTTCTTTGCTGCTATTTTATTCACTGTAATTGCTGTACAAAAAGCACACACCTCAACTGCGCAATCCGTCTATCGAGCGATAGGTTATAAACCAACTATGGTCCGAGAAATAAAGGGCTTAAAAATCTCTTTATGCTATCAACATGATATCGTGAAGGGGGAGAGGTCTCAAGAAGAATTTAGTTTTGGAAGGGGAGGAATACACTTCCCGAAGAAACAGTGGTTTAAGCCTGCATACACTGGAGAATATGTTTACTTTTCAGCAACGCTAAAGAATATGGAACTATACTTCCGAAAATGGAATAGTTAAGAATTGAACTGAACGGTTCCTGACAGATTGAGCTCCGCCCATGTCAAGAGAAACAAGTCAGAGCGATTGTACACGATTTTGAAATCGCTATATAGTGTCCTGGGTTGAAAGACAGAAAAATGACGAAAAGGTGTAGATCACGCCTATCACAATAGGACTTTATCTGTTACTGTGTGGAGGGGAGGGGGTCATAGAGGTGAAATAGTAGGTTATCTCATCTCTATGGATGGGAGCTCTTTGGCTAGAATAGTTGTATGCTCGTTCTGGCTTTATTTACAGTGGTAAATAAGGAACCACATTTAAATGGCAATGATAAAGGGCGGTTTAAACGTCGGGGGACATGATAGTCACCGCGGTATAGCGGAGTTTTACTGCAACAGGTGTCAACATGCCGTGGTTGAGGCAATTCTTAAATAACAAATATAAAACTCATTATATGGAGGTTTCATTTGGATGTTTTTGCGTCCAGAAACTCCGCTATTGCATTAAAAAAGGGGTTCCAAGCAATCTCGAAACATATGCCTGCATTTGAAAGCTTATTTGTGCTGTAAATACGTTTACTTTACTTTTTAGTATAAAACTTATTGTTAATAAATATTAAATTCCAAAAAATACTTTAAGTTATACGGTTTTATTAATTAAAAACTGAAAGGCAGTAATAGGGGTCGAAATCCCCGCAACAAACTTCCGTGACAAATTACGATAAGGGTTTCAGTGAAGGCTTCTCTAAAGCAATGGATTCAAAAATAAGAATAGTATAAGGAAGCAAGCATTTAACTTGGTACGAAATCGACAGGAGTACAAGCGGTTACATTGATGAGCGCTATGGGCCACTTACAATACATTGGCTTTAAGCGAGGATGATCAAAATAAGCTTGACGTTTCCTTATAATCACCAAATTTGATCAATAATACATATATAATTAATTAAATAAATTACGTGATTTTTTCAATACAAAATTTAAATATTATCCCGTCGAATTTCGGATGTTGGACGAACTCTAGCAATAATAATAACATTCATTACATTTACCAGGAAAGTGTGTTGGAGCGGGAAGGGGGAAAGGGGAGGGGTGTGTGTGTGTTCCCGCTCCAAAACACACACATAGAACCCCCCCCCCCCCCAAGAAAAAACTAGAAGCTTTAATTTCTTGCCCAATTCAAAAATGAATTTCAGAAAGAAAAATGAAAAAAAAAAAAATATTCTTCAAATAATTGGATGAAAATCTTAATTATCTTTAACCGAAACCGCTGACACAATGAATGATAACATATTTAGTGCGTTCTTTAAAACTTTAAGTGTTTTAAGATTCTTTTAATTGAGTCTTGCTTCAGTTAAAAGTCATGCATTAGTCATCCATAACGACTAATGGCAAGTGTAAAAGTAAAAATAATTTTAAAAAAGAGGATTGAAAAGCTTTGAAACGGCGAAGCAAAAAAGTAAAGGTTAACCACAAAGGTATTCTAGTAAAGTTTTAAATTGTAAAAATGGGTGATCTTACTATGAAACAATACTATGTACAAAAATACTGGATGTTAGATAATGTACTGTAAAAACAGTATTTGAAGACATAGAAATAAATTTATTTCTGATATTAAGTAAAAATTAATTAAAAAAAAGTAACAGAAAAACATCTGCGAATAGCGTCTTCGTTTCAACGAATACACTAACTAGTGAGAACCGGCTTTAAACACAGTTTATTGAAGACTTTTGCGTACGTATTAATATATATACAGTAAAACCTGTAAACTCGACCACCTTTGTAAGTTGACCACCTGTCTAAGTTGATCACTTTGTCAGGAACGGAATTAGCACTTCTTCCTCTACCTCACGCTCTATAAGTTGACCACCTGTCTAAAAGTTGACCACTAAAATGCTGCAGCGCATGTGGTCAACTTACACAGGTTTCACTTTTTTTCAGTGGTCAACTTACATCTTTTAGTGGTTAGACTACAGTGGCAGGCAGTTTGGAACTGAGATTTAGGGCACAACATTCTAAAAGAATCAACCAAATCAAAATTTAACATTAAAAGTGCCTAGAAAACGCAAATTTATACGAAATTGAACAAGAAAAAATTTCCTACATGAGCATAATACTCCAAGACATCCATCTGACTTACGAGTACATTTAATGTGACTTTGACTAATAAATGACTTACCGAATATACCGAGCCGAAATAATCAATGGCACTTTTTGCTCCAATGAAATAGGCTCCCAGTGGATCGGAAGATTTAAATGTCCCAGCGTCTCGGAAATGCCAAGACGACCTTTGAAATTCAGTTTCTTCAATAACGCTGCACATATACTGTACACAAGCAGGGAGACGAACCTTGTCAAAAGTGACGTCTTCTAAATGACTAAAGCAGGTATTTAAATTTTCGAGCTTCACAAACTTCATAAATATGACGCACGGGAAATTAATTACCTCCGTGTTTCTGAACTTGAATTTATTCCACAGACTGTTAAAAACACGGGCATCGCGTACAATATTCGTAGAGGCACCGATAAGAACAACATAGAAATCTTTAGAACAGGTAGTCATTTTCTTCTTCCTGTTGCCAGATGTTTTTCCCTTATGCGGTCGATTCATCAGCTTTATTTTAGTCGCAAACCCTCGTTCCAAAACGGAAATTTAAAGTTAGGACAGCTATCGTTGCTTTAAAAATAAGAAAGTAACGTATTAGTGCGCTTTTAAACGTTTTTTTTTATAAACAATATTTAAAAATATGAAAAAAATGACATTTTAAATGTTTTTTTTTTTCATTTGTTTGTTTGTTTACGACCATTTCAGGTCACATAAATATTCGAGTTTTATATGCTATTCTCAAGGATATGCCTCAAACTCTCGTCTAATATGACAGATAGAACAGGACAGCACAACAAATTTTAATATACAAAGAAGGAAATACACCCAGGGGAAAGTGAGAATCGAACCCACTCCTCTTTCACTCCGCACAGTGAGGCACCGGAACCAGTCGATTGGACCGCTCAGCCACCTCCTTGTTTTTTTTTTTTTTATATATATAAAAACGATTTAAAAATATGAAAAAAAAAGACATTTTAAAATGTTTTTTTATATAAAAAACATTTGAATATACGAAAAAAAAAGACATTTTTAAACGTTTTTTAATGAAAAACATTTAAAAATATGAGAAAAAAGACATTTCTAATATTTGTAAATGAATCAATGTACGAGCTGTCTATCGCTTAACAACTCGAAATCACTTGAGAATTCGAGTTCGAAATAATAATAAGAAGAAAAAAACAAATAAATAAAATGTACACATATTTTAGGATTTTTAATTTAAGCAAGAATTTCGGCTAGAGCTATACGAGCCTACTTTCCCGCTTACACCAACATCAAATTTATAATCTTATAATCTAGCTAACTCTCTCCCTTTCTCGTTAAGCTTTAGTTCTTAATTACTTCAAATATACCTTTTTCAACTAGTGATGGGCGCTGTCGGTCTTTTTAATGATACTCTCATCAGAGAACAGTTCATTTTTTTTTACCCACTCATCGAACTCGTTCATTTGAACGGCTTCGTTAATTCTCCGAAAAAATGCACATTTTATTGCTTAACCATTTAACTGTGGTTTGCCCGTACGGCGTACGGGCTGCCCAAAGTTGGCTCCAACTGGTTTGCCCGCACAGCGTACGGACATTGAAATTTCCGCCTTTCTTGTTTTGAGATGCCCGTATTTTCAATAGATTGAAAGAGAGTCATTCAGGGGCCTTTGTGTTTGAAAGTTACAAAATAAAAGAAAAATGCTTAAATTCATTATTGATGAAAATTTTTAAAAATTCTTTCATTTTCCTTTCATACCAAGTTAGGACTTTAATTAATGCAATTAAAAAAATGTTTTTTTTTTACGAACATTTGTGGTAAAGAAAATTAACTATTTTAGGGGTTAAAAGCAATACTCTAGACTATTCGATAGTTCTCAATTCTCGTATTTTAAATTGTACCCGTCGGCTGATAAGAGAGTAGATAGAAAAGAAATATTGTTTGTAAACGACCATTTCAGGTCACATAAAATATTCGAGTTTATTTGCTATTCTCAAGGATATGCCTCAAACTCTCGTCTAATATGACAGACAGAACAAGACAGTATAACATATTTTACTATACAAAGAAGGAAATACACGCAGGGGAAAGTCGGAATTGAACCGACGCCTCTTCATTGCGCGCAGGCCGGTACCGGAACCAGTCGATTCGACCGCTCAGCCACTGAGGCCGCTAAAAAAATATTCTAACTACGCCTCCGAGAAAAAGCGGACTTTTGATTTTAAATTTTGATCGGGAAACGCATTCGAAAAGCTCAGTGTTCTACAGTCAAGATGATGTTCTCTTTAAACAGATGCACCTTTTTAGTTTTAGGCAATCCTTTTGACAACAACCCGTTTCCGAGGAATGATATTCTCTTTAAACAGATGCACCTTTTTAGTTTTAGGCAATCCTTTTGACAACAACCCGTTTCCGAGGAATGATGTTCTCTTTAAACAGATACACCTTTTTAGTTTTAGGCAATCCTTTTGACAACAACCCGTTTCCGAGGAAACTTAACGTCTGTAAACCAACGTTTCTTCAAATTATTTTTTTAAGCGTCAATGCCAACATTAAATGATAATAAAACAGGATTTTTTTTTGATGGAGTAGTTTGGAAAGAAGCAATAAGATGTGTACACCGGTTGAACTTGATTTTCAGCAAATTGTATCACTTCATTTATGCGTGCATACATGGTGCAGAAAGATTCTGACAGTCAACATAAATAGAACATGATTAACCCTTTGGGTGCATTTGATGAGTCAGACTCGTCATCTGCTTAACCCTTTAGGTACATACACTGGTGAAATAAATTAAGAGAATTTGCATATTTTATCGCATTGCATGAAAAGAACTGAACTGAAGGAAAAACTACTGCTTCTAGATGAAAATGCAAATATTGTACGGCAAGTACGTAAGCGTACACGTGTGTGTAGGCGGAGCCAGCAGAAAAACAGGCTTTATAAGCGCATGGAGGACAAGACGAATTGCGTTTGCTAGCGCACCTCGGCGAATTTCCCGGTGTTATCTTGCAGCAATTGGTTAAATTCACATCGCAAAAGTAAAAATGAGTGACCACCAACGTTTAGATGATGGAATAAGGTGACGAATTTTAGGGAGGCTAGAGGCAGGCCTATAGCAAGTCCACATATGCAGAGAGTTTAATTTAACGCCCAGCGTCGTGTGCAACCTATGGAAACAGTTCCAGGATACTGGATCCACCGAGAGAAAGCCTGGGCAAGGTCGTCCAAGAGTCACGACGGCCAGAGAAGATCGTAACATAGTAGAGGGGCTACAGCTTCTCAGCGCTCTCGGGACCTGTATGCATCCACAGTACCCGTGTAACAAGGGTCACTGTTTCCAAAAGACTCAATGAGAGAGGGTTGTTTGCAAGAAGACTGGCTGTTTCAGTCCCGTTCCCGTCTATGAACAGGAGAGTAATCATAAACCAGAGGGTCAACTCTCAAGCCGTTTTGTAGTGTCGATTTCACTAGCGCACTACGGGGAAAAGCATGAACTAAATTACAAGAGTTCTCATTGAAGTTTAACTCATGTCTCTTCTACAACGATATTATCTTTGTTTTGAAAGGAAATTGCATATGTCTTTAGAATCGGTTAGCTCAGGGGTTCTCAACCTTTTAGTAACCACGTACCACTTGAAATTTTCAGAGATTTTGACGTACCACGTTATATTTATATATATTTTTATTTATTTATTTATATATAATATATAATTTACATTTGGTCATGTTTAGGAAAATAAAAATGTATTCTACAACTGTATGTATGTAAATAGAATTTACTTAGATACAAAATTAAATGTATCATACATTAAAAACAATCTTACATTAGTCATTAGTTCATTGAACACAGTCATTTAAATTTAAACAGATCCTAATGAGCTCCCTGTTGTTGTTTGTTCTTGACCAAATTTTCTATATCTGGGTCGATTGAACTCAACTTGATTCTTAAGTCCTCTTCAACACTAATGCGGTTTCTGTATTGATTTTTAATGTACAGTAGTTCTGAAAAGCCCGATTCACATAAGTACGAGGTTACAAATGGAAATAAAAAGATTATTGCTTGTTTGAACACAGATGGATATTCAGTTTTTGTCCCCATCCAAAAGTCTATTAAAGATTTTTCTTTAAACGCATCTTTCATTGAGCTGTCACTTATAAGGTCGATGAAACACTCTTTTGAGTGACTAGGAAATTTCCCTGAAAATGGATTTCTAATCCACTCATATTTAGAAAAATCTTGATTAAAATATTTATCAAAACTCGTTCGAAGGGCTTCCATATGACTAGTGATATCATCAGTCACTTCTGGCTTCAGAGAAATATCATTTTCTTCCAAAAATGATGCAAGAGTAGGGAATGCAGAGAAATCCTTGTCCTGTGCTTGAGAGCGAAACAGAACCAACTTTTTCTTGAAGGATGATATTTTATCGTTGGTAGTGAACACTGTTGTACTCGGCCCTTGAAGTCCCATGTTCAAGATATTAAGCCTATCAAAAATATCAGCCAAATACGCCAATCGTGATAGCCATTCTTCATCATTGAACAAGTGTTTCATGTCATGATTTTGTTGAATTAAAAACCTAAAGGCTTCAGACCTCAGTTCAAATAGACGAGTTAGGATCTTGCCTCGTGACAACCATCTAACCTCGGTATGTAGGAGGAGAGTTTGATATTTTCCACCCATATCCTCACACATCAAAGAGAAAAGCCGTGAATTAAGAGCCCTGGCCTTAATAAAATTAATGACCTTCACGCTATCCGTTAAAACAGACAGTGAGTACTTTGGCATTCTGGAGCAACTTTTTTTATTCTTGCTCCTAATCCACTTAAATGACCCGACATAGCTTTTGCTCCGTCCGTGCACAAACCAACACATTTAGACCATGATATTCCCGCTTTCATAATGTACTCATTTATGACATTAAATATGTCCTCAGCTTTAGTGTTTGATTCAAGAGGTTTGCAAAATAAAAATTCTTCCTTTACTTCATTTTGATAATCAAAACGTATGAATACAAGAAGCTGTGCCATATTTGTTATGTCTGTGCTCTCGTCTACTTGCAGTGCAAAATAATTACATTCGCGCAGTTGAAGTAAAAGCTGTTCTTCAATACTCGAAGACATCTCAACAATTCGCCTCTTTACTGTGTCATTCGACAACGGAATTTTCTCGATTTCCTTTGCTGCCTTTTCGCCTAATACTGCCTCGACTATATCCTTAGCGACCGGAAGTAAAAGTGTCTCGCCAATTGTATGAGGCTTCCCTTCTTTAGCTATTCTATAACTGGCAAGGTACGATGCTTTGACCAGTTTTTTGTCTATATTTACAAATTTTGCCATGCACTGATTTTCTCTCTTACACAATTCAGATTTTCTTTGAAAAAATTCAATAGGTTTGTCAACCAAATCCGGATGCTTAGTAGTCTGGTGCCTCTTTAGTAAGGAAGGCTTCATGCTCTGATTTGAAAGCGTTTCTGAACATACAACACATTGTGGAATAGGATTATCGTTATTTTCTGTGCCAGGTTTTACTATAAATCCTAACTGTAAATACGCTGTATCGTACTTACGATTTGGCTGAGGTTTAATCTTCTTTTGACTGTCCTCAGAGGTGGAGGGGTTAGTCAAATATCGCTTCATTATGTCCACTAAAAACTAATGCTGAATTACTACTAAAAACTAAAACTAAACTTCACTTCATGGAACACAATCGAGAAGCAGCTAACATTGGCATCAGAATGAAACTACTGGGTGTGAAAGTATCACAAGAGAACGTGACACCAGCTCATGCCACTGTCAAAACAAAACTGACGGTGTGGGATGGTCGTGATGAGTGGCGGGGGGTGAGGAGTGGGAGAATTAATTGAGTCACTCGGGTTGTTTGTGTAGCGTCAAGGTCAGCGTCAAACTGTCACTATGCTATGTAAAACACAGATGGAGGAATTGTATTCTTAACGCGGAAATGTTACATCGTAACTGTAAATTAATGTTATTCACATTCAACAGTTTTTATTGTTATTGTTATTATTAATATATGACTGCGTACCACCTGAAATGTCCCCGCGTACCACCGGTGGTACGCGTACCACCGGTTGAGAACCACTGGGTTAGCTCATTTGCAGCTTTGCGTAGCTCTTTCAGATTGAATTATTTTTGACCTTTTATTATTATTGTTCGTCATTTTCTGGAATATTTTTCAACGCTAAAGTTTATTTACGGTATTTAGAAAGAATTACTTTTTAAAATAATAGCTAACTTGAGAATTTCTTGATACCAAATATATTTAACTGAACTTATTTAGACCATGTTCTACATTTTCATTTTTATCTGTTGAAAATTAATGCTTAATTTATTTATCGTTTTTATATTGGACTTTATTTAACAGGATATACTTTATTCATTTTTATAATTGTTCACCTTGCCTTACTACATAGAGAGTTTAAATAAAGATTGTTTTATGTATATTGTTTTATGATTAAACTTCTACTCCAATTTTTGGTTTTTCCAATTCAGGGGGCTGGCGATAGATTTTGTTTTTTGCTAAATCAATTTGTTTAGTGTGTGGAGTTTGTTTTTGCGAAAAATATTTAAACATCGCCAACGGCAACCCAAAAATGATATAGTAGATTGATTTGGCTAATAATAATAATAATAATGCAGTACTCCCATTCTCTTACAAGGATTGGTCCGAGAAACAGCAAGTGAATTTTAACCATTTAATCAAGAAACTAACATATTTTACAGCTATGTACAGAAAATAATTATAACATCGAGAGAGCACTGCTTATCCATTCTCTCCGAAAAACAACTAACTCAATTCAGCTCAAGTCAACTGACTGCACTGGAACACAACTTGTAACGCCTTTTATGCAAGCTCCGTTGCCAATCGGCAAAAATCTATTTCAGTTCAGTAACGATTGTAGTTCAGTTCCATATGTAAATCAGTTTAACTGTTCACCAACGGCTGTGTAGATCCCACAGTTCGGCCATCCGACAATGGAGCTGTCCTCAGATCCTGAAACACATTAAAAAAAACACAAAAACAAGCAAAAAAAACGAATAACACGCAAATGTGCGTGCTTTCCATAAATTCGAATCACTGTGATTCTGTCCATTTCTTCATATATTCGGCACAGGTTGTAGTACATTGTGGTCCATCGTGATAACCTTCTTTAGCTACATCAAAAGTGTCTCCTCCTTTTAACTTTGTAATCTTGTATGGTCCAAAAAATTTAGCTTTTAATCTTAAGTTCGGACCAAATTGGGTTCTCTTTATTGCAACCAAGTCTCCAACCGTGTAAGGTCTAGCTGCCCTCCGCCGCAGATTATACACTTTTTTATTTTCTTGTTGAATTTTGAGAATTTGCGCTTTCGCATGTTTCCTCAAATTGTCTCGCTGAGCCTCAACAATTTTTTTTTCTACGAAGGGTAATCTTCGCGGTTGATGGGATACTGGTTCATCATTTTTGAGACATATTTTCAGCTGAATATTCGTAGATCTGATTTTTCGCGGCTCGTAACTAGAAACTAAATGTTGTACTTCGTTTTTAATTTGATTTGGAACACTCGGATCAATGTTAATTTCGCTTTCGCTATAAGTTAAATCAACAGGTAAAATTTTAAGCAAATTTATTTCTTCCGCTTCAGAGTTCCTATTTTTTATTGCTATTCCCTTTTCGTTTATAGTTGTTTCTCCTTGCATCAGTACATTTAGTCCTATTATTGCTTCATTAGACATCACCTCGTCGTCCACCACATATACATCAGCTACGCATCTAAACGCGTCGATTTCTATGTTACTTTTGAAGCAACCCAAGGGTTTAACTCGACATCCGCCGAACCCGCCCAAAGTTGAGTTCAAAGGGTTAAGTTTCTCAATATTTAATTTATCAAAAATGTTCTTCTTAATAAGTGTAACTTGACTACCTGTATCTATTAATGAATTTACGCTTAAGTCATTAAATTTGCTGGGGACTTTCATTTGGGAATTTTTACTCATAATTACGTTAGACACTTCTGCTTTAGGGTATTTTTTAGGGCATTCGATAGCTTTATGTCCGAAAAGGGAACAATGGAAACACCTATTTCCCTTATCTCTATCCGGACAGTACCTAGCTATGTGTGTTTTTCCGCCACAACTATAACAATTAACATCTCTCCTATTACGTTTACTTTGATACGACTGCTCATTACTTGAAATCTTGTCATTTTTTGTTTTACTTCTATTTACATAATTAGCTTTATTCTCATAATTAACTTTCAATTTATCATTTTTAAATTCTGACTTATTATATCGGAAATTTTTGTTTTTATTTTCATCCGACCTCATTTGCTCATACGCTTTAAGTCTGCATCTAAATTCAATTAAATTATCACAACCATATAAGGATGCTTTTTTATATATATCATCACGAATACCATTTATAATATATCTAATTAGAGCAGCATCTTCTACTTTGGCTCTGTTCGCCAATTTTTTCATACACAAAAAATATTCTTCTACAGATTCATCATACCCTATCTTCCTCTTAGCTAACATTTCATGAATGTCAGCTGAATTTGAAACATCTCCAAATTCACCTAACATTAATTGTTTAAATTTTGCATAGGTATATATTCTTAATTCACTTTCTAAAAAGAGCTTGGCTCTTCCTTGCATACTACGTTTAGCATAAATTATTTTTTGCATTTCACTTAAATTTAATAAGGAAGCGGTATCTTCAAAAATTTCAAGCCAGTTTTCTAGACTCTCTGAACTGGTACCACTGAACGGCACAACAAAACTTTCAAAATCGGAGAATGAGGCAGATGATTTTATATAATATTCACTAGTGGCTGGTATTTGCGCGATCTGTCTATTCTCACCGGAATCACTTCCCCTCTCAGAATGTTCGTCCTCATCTTCAGTCAAATCACTTTCACTCTCAACCATAATATTATTTTGCAATACATTTAAATCATTTAGTGAACAAACTATTCGGGTGACTAACTCGAGAGTCGACCCTTCATTTGAAATTTGTAATACATTCGCGATTGTAATTAATTCGTTTAATGAAAAATTAGTTTTAACTTTTTCTACTTTTTCTTTAAATTCTTTACCTTCTGTTTGAAAAGAAAAGCCAGAAAATTTTCTTAATTTATCGCGACTTTTTCTATCAAACGCGTCCTCAAAAATTAATTTATATAGCAGCTTAATACTGCTTGTGTTATGCGATTTGAGAGCAGCAGCCATTTCAGCAATGTCAATTAACAACATGGTTAATTAATAAGGTTGGGACTCACCTAAGAAATTGAAAGACTATCTTCTATATTTATTCTTCAACACCGTAGATTTTCGGTCGTAGCTTTCACGGAAAATCCTTTAAATTCCTCACAGTAGATTTTCGTTGGTAGGTTTCACAGAAAAGTCTTTAATTTACTCTTCAAAACAGAATTTAACTTCAGCTTTTTCTTCACAAATTAGCTTCGTCTTCAGGTCAGATATAATGAAAATAATCTTCTTAGAATTAGAAAAATCTTCTCTAATATTCTTCACAAAAAAAATATAAAGTACTTGACTTCAACTTCGTTTAATTCTTCTCGATTAATTTCTTCTTCTATTCTTCGTAAAAGTTATTTCTTCTCGATTAATTTCTTCTTCTATTCTTCGTAAAAGTTATTTCTTCTCGATTAATTTCTTCTTCGTAAAAGTTATTTCTTCTCGATTAATTTCTTCTTCTATTCTTCGTAAAAGTTATTTCTTCTCGATTAATTTCTTTTTCTATACTTCTTTAAAAAAAATCCTTCTTCTAGATAAAGCACTTTTGATATCCTCAGAAAAGTATCTTCTTTATAGCTCTTCTGGATTCGTCAGAAAAGTAACTTCTTCTAAAACGAATAACTTCTTCTAAAAAAAAACATCTTCAAAGTATTCTCAGAAAATTCTGCCGCCATCCCGACTGACCGTCATACTTCTATTGCTGTTGTAGGCTTGGTAGTCCCAATCCGACTTCTGAATTTGTAGTACTCCCATTCTCTTACAAGGATTGGTCCGAGAAACAGCAAGTGAATTTTAACCATTTAATCAAGAAACTAACATATTTTACAGCTATGTACAGAAAATAATTATAACATCGAGAGAGCACTGCTTATCCATTCTCTCCGAAAAACAACTAACTCAATTCAGCTCAAGTCAACTGACTGCACTGGAACACAACTTGTAACGCCTTTTATGCAAGCTCCGTTGCCAATCGGCAAAAATCTATTTCAGTTCAGTAACGATTGTAGTTCAGTTCCATATGTAAATCAGTTTAACTGTTCACCAACGGCTGTGTAGATCCCACAATAATAATAACCATCGTCAGCCCCCCGAAACGGAAAGAAACCGATTTGTTAGATCTTTCTGTATGATATTTAATGTCATTTTTAATTCAAAAAGAACAATAAGTACGTTGAATAAAACAAGATGGTAATCTTAAAATCTGTTCTGAGATTCATGCAAAGTTATAGGTTTTGGAAGTATAGAATAAAAGACTATCAACGAAATTAAAAGAGACCGAGTCAACAAATATAATGCTAAGCGAAGTAAAAACGAGAAAAGGGCAAACAAATATTTAGAATTCTGAAATAGATTAATATGTTTTGAAAGTGTTATTTTAAGTATGACTGGTGAAACGAAACATCAGTGTGAAATAGATCTTACTTGCAATTTAATTCTATAAAAAGGGGAGGGAGGAAAGAAAGAGTATTTTGAAATCAATTTTTTAAAAAATGTCGGTTCGAAAATTAAAGTCGTTGGTAGAAATGACATTTTATTTATACGAAGCAAAATTTCAAAGCAATAGAAGCAGTTTCTCAAAACCAGTAAAAATTACTGACAATTATTTACAAATAAAAGAAATGAGTAATGGTTATAGGGGTGACGTCAATAACCGTAATAGCCAAGAATGGGGAGTGACAACAATTAAAGTAACAGCAAAACCGTCAAAAGAAGTTCCTGTTTTTCTCCTCCATGGGGGCGCTGAACGCAGTGACTACATAGGAATTTGACTACATAGGAATTGACATTAAGATGTGTCTCTGGTTTATGATTACTCTGTGGGTGTAGGCAGCATAGTGATAGGGGTATGGAGCAATGAGCGACCGTTCTGTTCACCGACGAGTCCCGTTTTAGCCCTAAACACCGATTCTCACCGTACTTTCATACGGAGAGAGCCAGGGACCCACTACCTACCCTCCAATGTCCGCGAAATCGACAAGTATGGCGGTGGCGGTTGTAATGGTCTGGGCAGGCATCATGTTGGATGGCCGCACTCCTCTCCTGTCTTTGACAGAGGCTCTATGACTGGTGTGAGGTATGAGGAAGAGGTTTTGGAGGCTCTATGTTCGCCTTTTCCGGGGTTTCAGTGGGCCCGAGTTCACTTTAATGGACGATAACATGAGGCCACATATAATACAGTGCAATTAGACCCAAACCCCAACATCCAAAGTAAAAGTTTCCCTCCAACTCCAAACTATTCTATATGGTCCACATATTGTTTGGTAAAAAGTCACACCTTTTTGAGCGTCGGGTTTGGGGGGAGGGGGGGAGAAGTTGGTAAATTTGTAGTTTTTATCTGTTTTTTTTCAAATATTTCGAAAAATATGCGCTTTAGCGCAAAAGTGTTATTTACAAAAATAATCTACATTAAATTGCAAACAAAAATGGCAATATACATATTGTTGCTAAAGTGAACGGTTTCAGAGTTACGGAGGGTGTAAAAGTAGACATTTTTCGTATTTTTAGGTTTTTTTTTAAAAAATGACATTATTACTAAGGAAATTAATTTTTTTATGCAGGATTATGTTTTGTAAAAGCAAATTACAATTTTCGTGGCCGGTGGCATGATAATGATAAGCTCTTGAAGGAACAACAACCTCTCTACTTTCTCAAGGGGCGCTTCATGGGGCTAGGCCCCATAAACCAGTGGTACGGAGAAACCCACTCTGAACTTTCTCTAGATGAGCTTTCTCTCACATTATGAATGAAAATCTTTCCAACATAAATGATTTTAAAATATAAAAATATTATCTGTATAATAATTATGATACATATTTATATCATTTTAAATCATAATATTTTTTTTAACTGCAGCTTTTCGAGGTTTTTCTTTAGAAAATAGGCATATTTGGCTGTATATCGCAATCATATTTTCTTAAACTCTTTAAATTAATGTAAACTATGCATCAGTATTCAGTCCTCTTCAAACATAGCACCCTCCTCTTCTTGATCTTCATCTAAGATGTTCGTGTCCCTGTTATCGCATTCTAGGCCCGAGCAATTACCGCATATGCTTGAGCTGTTTAGACCACTCTTTCTGCACTCGCAGTTACCGACGCACTCGTCTTTGCAAGCACACGCTATTTGGGAAAGTAATTCCTAGGGAGCTGCAGGATGTACTGTTGTAATTGGTCTCAGGTACTCGCCAATCTTCTTCCACCCCCACTCGGGCGGATTCTTCTTCTCATTCAGCCACTGCTGCACCTTTAGCTGAAAATGGTGGTAAGTCTTAAATGAATGCTGTCTGAAAGCTGCTGAAGTGGGAGGAAATGCAGCCAACTTGAGCAATGAATGTATAGGCTGCTTTGCAATAGCCTGCAAGTAACACTGGTAGCGAAAATAATCTAGATCTTCAGTGTTCTTGGCTCCAAACGTTGCAAGAAGGAAATGCTTTCCAGCGTCAGCCACTGTACTATGGTCAGCTTTGGGGTCGTTGAAGACTGGAAGTTTCGTACGAAGAGCGTTGTTGGCTTGCACTTTCCTATACGGTGAAATTTTCCCCTTCTTGTAGATAGCTGACACAGTGTCGCATCCTGTGAAGGCGTATATTGGTAAGAGTACACTTTTCATGTCCCCAATCCCTCGCTGAATGTCAGAAATAGTGTGCTCTTTTCCTGCTGATTGCCTTTCTTTGGTACCACCATTTTCAATTTGTTCTCTGGTTTTGCGTGAACCGTCAACAAGGCTAGTAAGTCCGTGTCATCACCAATTACACAACCTACAACTCCTTTCTTAGCTTCATCAATCTCTGTTAAAACTATTAATAAGTCAGAGTCACCTGATGCTTGTTGAATTGAGCAACCACCTCTTTGCAAGTGTACTGCAAGGAGAGTAATAAGGCCCATTTTGTTCTTATAGCGTTAGCTAGAAATTCACTTTGATTGATATTTACATGGATTGAGTCTTCTACTTTCACTTCAGTGTTAGTGGTGGAACGTGATCTACGTAAGTATTCTTCATCTTTTGCGTTTCCTTGCTCATATCCGTCAAAAATAACAGTTACTAGCCCATAATGAGTAAGTATGTAATCTGTGTATTGCTCGCAAATCTGTCTAAAGGTAGCTGGGCTTCGCCAGACAACACGATGAAGGAGGTGACCTCCATCAATGATGTAATACACTTTCTCTGAAACTGGGGTGATTGGTGATGATTCATTGGAATCTGGAACCAAAACAGTCACCATTGAAGATTTGTTACCCTTCCTTATCAAGCCAGATTCGTCGAACAAGGATGGAGGATAATCACATAATTCAAATTGAAATATGTTTTCAAGTCTCTCATCACTCCTTACTGTGCTTACCATCCGATGTAAGAGAGTGTTAGGTTTCACACATACAGTGTTCTTGTTCATTGTCATAGACTTGGTTAAAAAGGCTAGAGACTTAACAGCTAACTTTCTTTTCAAGTGTACCTCATTGAGTGTTTTGTTCACAATCTCTTTCAAGGCTAGTGTTCCAACTTCATTTGCTTTATCACAGTTCACGTTTTCATCTGCTACAAGCCCTGTTGATATGGAAGAGAGTTCAGATGTTTTAGAAAATGGATTGTGTTCCTCAAGCCAAGAAATAAAAGTTTGCAATTCCTTGCAATTTCTTTTCTGTCTCGCCTTTCGTATCTCCACGTGCTGCTCTGAAGAGACGCTGCGCACACCTGCAATACTATGTACTTGAAACGAGTCATTATGCAGTAAATTTCGGGGGGGGGGGCCCCGAAATTCCAAAATTTTTCGCAATGTAGCATATATTCCTCCCTGAAACTTTCCCCTACACTAGTGTTTCAAAGTCAGGGCCCCCCCCCCCCGAAAAATATTTCTGGCTACGGCCTTGACTGCCTTGTTTCTGGTATGACATCACCATGCAAGGCGTGTATAGCTGTAAGAGGGGACCGCACCTCTATTAACCCATTTCTTTTGTGTATTCTGCAACCGATGTTTCAGACCTTCAGACTCCCTCACAAACATATGTGTCTATTATAACTGTTGAATGTTTATTTTGTTTGTACAGTCGAACCTGTTTATCTCGAACCTGTCCGTCTCGAAAACCTCCCTATCTCGAAATTTTATATTTTCCCTGCATTTACAACCTAAACTCAATGTATTTTCCATGTTTATCTCGTAAATTTTTTCCTCCAAAACCTCTATATCTCGAATTCTGGTTTTTCTGCTATAAGTCGAGTGACCTTTCAGCAGCAAACAAAAATGATGCGGAAATCGTAGCGAACGTAAACGGTGATTCGGAAGAAGAGGAGATCGAGGAAAATACAGATGTCGCGAAAGTCACTGTAAAAAGAAGCAGAGAAGACTATTGAAACATTAACAACTTTCCTCGAATTTCAGGAAAATTTCGGTCTAGGTGAACTTACAGCGATCGCTACCCTCAAAAGTATAATCGAGTCCAAAACAACCAGACAACAAAAAACACTGAAAGATTTTTTCTTGTACTTGCTAAAGAAAGTAGTAGTACTTGTCTTGCTTTTTGAAAGACTTGCAAAAAGGTATGCTGAATACCATGGTTTTATTGTCTATGTTATTTATACGAGTATAAAATTCGTTAAAAAAAGTTAATGTTATAGTAAAATGCTTAATAAAACTAGTACAGAATATTTTTTACCTACAGCACATAGTCTTCGTTTCAGTTGCAAATTTTAATAGTTTTATCCAAACCTCTGTACCTCGAAACCTCTTTATCTCGAATTTTTTTCTCTTCCCGTGAAATTCGAGATAGACAGGTTCGACTGTATTACATCAACCTATGTTCACACCAAATTTTATTAAAATCTGTCTAGTAGTTCTGGAGATCGCAGGTCAAACATGAAAATACTCTTAATTTCTTACACCAGTATATTTAACTCATTTTGAAAGTTCCAAAACATTTTATCATGTGCTTAATCAAATCTGCATATTTCCTGCTTTATGTTAATAATTCATTTATTTTCTGAACGATTTTAGAGTTCGCTTTCAGTTCTTATTAGCAAATTTAAAAAACTGGCTACTAACAAAACTGAGGCTTTCGGCCACTGGCTGCGAACAAAATTTCCCGGTTTCCACCCATAGAAGTATGTGCAGCAGGGAATGGGCTACCTTTCTTGCCCGACTCCTAAATTTTTAATTAATTTGTGAACCACCCTGAATAGCGATGAGAATATTTCTTACTTTTTATTTGCCTTTATTACTACTTTTTCTTTTCTCTTCACTTCTCCCATTCTCCGCTGTTTTGTATAAAAGGCTTCTGTTTTTGTTGCTTCACTAAGATTATACACACCCAATTCCGCGACTTTGCGCAATGACAAAAGGGCTCTGTAGAACTTAGAAACATGTGTACTAGGGTGGGTTGAAAGAAAAAATGTTTTTTTTTTTTTTCGAAACACTATACCGCGGAAAACTTGCCTCTGTGGTAGGTAATTAACATGCAAATTAAAAAACAAATTTTTATTGAACCCCTAGCTGGCGCATTGTATTTAAAATTTCGATTTTTTTCCCGAAAATCAAGTCATTTTAGAACTTTTTTCGCAGCCATTATTGTTTTTAACTGCAATAGCTAAAATAATTTATTAAAAGAGTTGAAAAGCACACAAAAAAATTAAAACCGTCAAAATCTTTCAATTTGTGGTAGCGCAAGAGACTCAAAAATCGGTAAATTATTGCATTCAAGGGCGCATACTAACACCTTATGTGAAAGGCATAGTCAAGCATGCTGAGTTATGAGTTAGTAGCCCATTTCTTTTTTTTTTTTTTACTTTACACTTCAATTCATTGTAATAGAATAGCGTTTCCCATCCGGTGGTTCGCGAACCCCCAGTGGTTCGCGTGATATCGGAAGGGGGTTCGCGAAAATAATATTGCCATAGCGGAATTTTTAATTGCTAACGTACAAGAAAAAAACTTAATGATAAATTTACATACGTCTTATGACGGAGAGTAAAAATGATTGATGAAAAAAGCTGTGGACTGTCATAGGAAGCATTCGTACAAAATTTGAAATGCACTTACTTATACTATTGTGTGATTTCGAAAACTTGAATCAGAAAGTGGTATCGGAAGGAATTCCTTGACTAATTTAAAATTTTGCACGCATGTTTCTCCTGCCATTTCCCACTTTTTCCTCGCTAACGCGAAAAAAAAGTCGAAAATATGAAAATTTTCCTAAATGTAAAATTTTGCAATATTTTCGGCTAATTTCTCCCATACAGACCGTACAGTTTAACCGAAGATATTTAATCATTTATTTTTTTAAATTTTGTATTCGCATTTTTCACAGATTATTTCAACTGTTCTGCATGTTCGCAATGAAAAGTTTGAAACCAAATGAATTTTTATATTGTAATTTTCCACAACTTTTGAGAATTTTGAGCAGAAAGATATTTATTGATTGATTCAAAATTGTATACGTATGGTTAGTTCTTATGTAACTTATGGTTAGTTCTCATGACACTCTGCTAACATTTTTTTCGCACTAACGGTAAAATAATTTTTAAAGAATTTTTTACTGCTCTATTAATAATTCAAAAAGAACATCTAATAAAAAGTAATAATTGAAAAACATGTGTATTTTCTTGTAGCTGTATTTTTGCTTTGGTTTAAGCTTAGATATTTCGCAATTGAATTTTTTTTTTATGTGATGAACAATGTGTATATATGTATGTGTTCAAAAAGGAAAATAAACGAGCCAGCAAATTTTGCAGTTTTGTTACCCGTTACTAAGGTCTATAGAAAGGGGATCGCCATTTTCTTTCGGATCTTAGAAGGGGTTCGCAAGAAAAAACAGGTTGGGAACCACTCCTTTATATGGTCATTCTATTAGTGGTTCGCAACCTTTTTTCGTAAATCATCTAAGTTTACTTTTTCTTCGCGTCAGCGAGGAAAAGTGGGAAATGGTAGGAGAAACATGCGTTCAAAATTTTAAATTAACCAGAATTTCTTCCGATACCACTGTGATTCAAGTTTTCAGACAATAGTAAGTCAGACAATAGTAGAAATAAGTGCATTTACAATTTGGTATGCATGCTTCCTTGCCAGTCCACAATTTTTGTGCATTATCAGGAAAACAATTTATTTAAAAAAAATCATTTTTACACTCCGTCCAAATACGTATGTAAAATTTATGATTTAGTTTTTTTTCTTGTACCTTAGCAATTAAAAATTCCGCTATGGCAATATTATTTTCGCGAACCCCCTTCCGACACCACGCGAACCACCGGTTGGGAAACGCTATTCTATTATAATGAATTGACGTGCAAAGTAAAAAAATAAGAAATCTTGCTATTAGCTCAGTATGCTTGACTATGCCTTTCACATAAGCTGTTAGTATGTACCCTTAAATGCAATAATTTACTGATTTTTGAGTCTCTTGCGCTGCCTACCGCAAATCGAAAGATTTTGGCTTTTTTTTTTTTTTTTGCTTTTCAACCCTTTCAATAAATGATTTTCTCTATAGTAGTTAAAAATAATAATGGTGATTTTCTAAAAAAAAAAATGTAAATTTTAAGTACAACGCGCTAGCTAGGGGTTTAATAAAACTGCTTAATAAAACTACTTAATAAACTTTAATTTGAATGTTTCCTACCTACACCAGAGGGAAGTTTTAGAGGTATAGCGCTTCAAAAAAAAAAAAAAAAAAAAATTTTTTTCGACCCACCCTAATGTGTACGTCGAATTTGCTTATGAATTTCTTCTGCTTGCCCAGATAAACTTTTCACTTATTACTGCATACTGTTTTTTGTAATTCTTTGCCTTCAAATTTTTTGATGTGTAATTGGGTAGGTCGTAACCCCCCACCCCCCTTAAATTGTTAAAAGTTGGGAAGACTAAATAGGGTTTATAATCGGCAGCTATGGGAGACCACTCTTTTTCGATGAAAAAAAAAGAATCATCAAAATCACTTCATCCAGCAAGACCTTACTGATAAACAAACAAGCAAAAATACGTACGGCATGAATTGATAACCTCCTCTTTTGAGAAGTCGGTTAAAAACGAAACAACAATTTTGTTGTTTTAATAAATAATCCTCACCTTTTTCTAGATGTCGTTTAACCCTTTAACTTTAATGCCCGACATTATCTCGGGTGTCAAAATGTCATGCCCGAGATTATCTCGGGTGTCAAAATGTCATGCCCGAGATTATCTCGGGTGTCAAAATGTCATGCCCGAGATCATATCGGGTGTCAAAATGTCATGCCCGAGATCATATCGGGTGTCAAAATGTCATGCCCGAGATCATATCGGGTGTCAAAATGTCGTGCCCGAGATTATCTCGGGTGTCAAAATGTCACGCACGAGATTATCTCGGGGAGAGTACTAGTCTTCCAAAACGTTACACCCGAGTATTACTCGGGTCATTTTTTTTTTGTGAGTGCATCGTATTGTTATACCTGAATATATATCGGTTCATCTCTTTGTCAAACCCGAATCTAGCTCAGGAAACACTGAATAAATTTTTAATTTGCGCTGAATTGAGCCTACAAGACTGTGCGAAGTTTATTGCTCAAAAAAGAATACAAATGGGAAAAAGATAAACACGATCCTGGTGTACTGATTGGTTTGGTCTTGGAAAAGTGTTTCCAGTTATACCACAAAAAACTGATTTGCTGAACTAATAGTTATTAATTTTTATTTATTTATTTTTTAAAAAACAATATAACTAATTACTATTTTGAATTTAAAGAAAATAATGCTGCACTAGAAGCGTACATTACCATTCCCACGATGAGTGGCAGCGTCCTTAATCCTTCCAGCCCTAGATTTTGAAATTTGAAAAAAAAAAAAAAAATGTTAATTATTATTGATGGGGAGCTTAAGACCATAAATATGAAATTTGAACTCATTTGCTTAATTAGTATGGGAATTAATGAGTGGGGGCATCTCGCTTTTAATTAATATTTTTGTCGTTTCTGTTTTTTTTTTTTTTTTTTAATTTGAATTTTATGAAAATAATTGAGAAAATGGAATATTATCTTCATCTAACTCTTCTGCAATATCCATTTCGTTTATATTTCCACTTCATCTTCTACGTCCGAAATAGATTGTTGAGGTTATCGGCATCCATTTCGCTTGACTTTATGAAACACTTAGGGGCCGATCATAAATGATGTCACGCTTTTTTCCCATATATTTGACCCACCTCCCCACCTTGTCCCACTTCAGCGGACTCCCTCCCCTACTTTGTCACGTATCACGCTATGTTGCATAATGCATGCTGTCACACTTCTTTTCCCCTTTCTTCCATCCCCTTGTCCCAATTTCCCGAACTCCCCTCCCCACTCGAAGCGTAACATCATTTATGAATGATCCCTCTTTTACACAGAACACAAGTCAAGTAATGACGTAAACTACGCATGTATTTTGTTTAGGGGGCTTTGTTGAAGTCACATCCAGTGATAAACAGCAAAAATACGGATTGTCATAGTAATGTTGCGGTGGCAATTGCCACCCCCCAGGGCCGAAAGGGTTAAGCGTAAATGCAGTGGTGACAAAAAAGTTTTATGAATGCAATTCAAGATATCAATTTTTAACTACCAAGTGTATTTTATTTTGTAGTAAACATTTGATTTTTGCAATAAAAAAATTGACAATTTAGGTACTCAACTCATCAAAATAACTTGGGGTCAAAGGGTTAAAGAAGGAAGGAAAAACACTTTCATTAAACGTGATGAGAATTGCAGCTTCAAGTGATTCACATATTTACTTACTAGGGCTCGAGCGATGGGCCGATGCAGATTGTTCTGAGACCGGCCGATTGCCGATTGCCGATTCTTTTCCTCTTCCATCGGCCGATGGCCGATGGGAAAAAATCGCATTGAACCATTAAAACGTGTAGAATGCTTCTCAAAAATGTCATTTAAATCCTTTATTTTTATGTTTATAAAAACATAAATGCATTATTTAAGCGCCATAAAACTGTTTGGGGGAAGTTTACATAATAATTAAAACTAAAAGAATCACTCGCGATTCTAGTAAAGTAATTAAACTAGTTGGAGGATAAAAAATAGCTATATCAGAGGATTTTAAACTTTTTCTTATCTTTGCAAAAAAAAACTCAACAACTACTGAATCGGATCGGGCCTCCTATCCTTTCCTTCAATATTTTCTCTTTATAACACCTGCACTTCAAATGCCAAGTGCAGCTGCCTTTATTTTCTTATTTTTTTCCATGGGGATTAATGCATATGTTATAATACAGACTAACAAATAATGTGGGTTTGTATGTTTAAAAAAATTGTCAACCCCCTACCCTAGGATTTTTTCATATTTTCTCTCCGTTTTTCAAAGAAAAGCGGGAAAGATTATATGTTAATTTTTCATTATAAAAGATATTTTGAATAAAATAGCCCTTTTTATGAAATTAAAATAAAATATTAAAAACTTTCACTCGCCCCCGCCTCCCCACCCCATTGTTCATGACCAAGAAATACTGAATATTTCTTTAAAAACATGGACGTGAGATTTTTTTTGCCTTTAAAAATGAATAATGGGGGAGGGGAGGAGTAATAAGAACCAACCTTATTATGAGTTGAAAATTACACTGAAATACTTGACACAAAATGTAAGGTGACCGAAATAGACCAATGTTTTGTAACGTGGAAGATATTTTGAGCACCAGCAGTTTTCTGTTGGCAAATAATCTTCTAAAAAACAGGTGATCGATTATAGAAATTTAGATGTATTTTGAAAGAAAAAAAATATATATACGCTGCCAATTTTTGAAAAGAAAGAGATTGTAGCATTTTTATGAAGATATTATTCCGCTCCGTCGTGCGAACTCGTTTTCTAAGCATTAAATTTTTGAAAATTTCAAGTAGGACTTGGACACATAAAATTTTGTTCAATAAACATTTATACTAAAGAATTGATTCATATTTTTTTATCAATATGTTTTATGTTGTAAACTAATAATAAAATAACAAGAAATATTCTAAACTGAAAGCAGATGCAACGAGATTGTTGTACAATAGCAGAAAAACTATCAACTGTCTTAATACGTGGCATCGAAGAATCCGAAAAAAAAATACGAAGTTTACACTGCGAAAAAGTAAAATAATTATCGTATAAAAAATTAAGATGTATTTTGAAAAAAAAAATATGCATTGATCAGTCTTTGAAAATAAAGAAATTTTAGCGTTTTTATCAAGATGTTATTAAATCCTATCGCGCGAACTCGCATTTTGAGAATTCAATTTTTGAAAATTGCAAGTCGAACTTGGACACATAAAATTTCGATCAATAAACATTTGTACTGAAAAATTGTTTCTTATTTTTGATCAATCTTCTCTGTGTTGTAAACTAAAAATAAAATAATGAGAATAACTGCACACTAAAAGCAGATACAACGAGATTGCCGCACTATTGCGGAAAAGCTGTAACAAGTGGCATCGAAGAAGCAAAATAATAAAAAAAAAACGCCAAGAGAAAAAGTTTATGCGAGTAAAAATTTTAATTATAATCGTACTTTTGATTGAGTTGGCTTGGTATTGTTTTCAATTTCGGAATAATAAGAAGCATGACAAACTAAGAGCAGATGGTGTAAGATTATTGCACAATGACATCTAATGCATTGTCATTATTAAACGAAAAACGGACAAAAATGAGGCAACTAACCTAGTGGGGAAAACAAACAGCATTCAATAGACTCATCTGTTACTTTTACTTTAACATATTTTTCATATTCCATTTCGCGAGCATTCTGTTCAAAGAGAAATAATTTAATAATGATGGTTTTCGAGCAGCGATCGCTTAAACTATTTTTCCGAATTTTTTATCAAATACTTTGTAGAATGACATTATTTTTGTGATTTTTTGAACTGCTGTGCTGCCTGTTATTATATGGAAATAGAAATATAGCTATAGAGAAAAAAGAAAGTTAAAGACAGAATGTTTTCTTTAAAGTTGTCCCTGCGAAAAATATCGACCTTGCATCGGCTTTTAGATGTTTCTCAAGGCCGATGGGCCGATGTTTTTCTAAAGTTAACATCGGCCGCCGATGCTGATGGCCGATGGCAACTGTTGAACAGTCGGTGCCGATGCATCGGTCGAGCCTGAATATTTAGTTTAAATAATAAATAGGGCCCAATTTCCATGTTTAAAACGAAGTAAACTATCTGTTGCTTAATTTAAAAAACAATTGGGTGTTTTAGCTTTCAAATGGCACAAACAGTAGTTAATAAACAGTATTTTTAAATGTACCCAACTGGGTACACAACTAAAGCCTATCTCTGGAATAAAACCTTGCATTACTGTTGTTTTATAAACTAAAACGGCAGAATAATATTTTATATATACTTAAAAAAAACTCATGCCCGTGGAAATTAACCTTTAAAAGAAAACTAATACAATGAAGACTCTGAATTTCTCGCGGAAGCCTTGACAATGTTTCGCATAACCTAGAATTCCGAGAAACTCCGTGAGACGTTTCAGTAAATAGCTGGGTTCCATTCCATCTGTGAAAGGGATCATCTGCTTTACGGAGAAAATTTCGACATGCCAAAAGAAATTCCACCCCTTCGGATCAAAGTGACGTCAAGAGAACAGCGGAAGTCGGAGAGCGATTGACGAGCCGCAACGCTTGGACGCCATTTTTGTACACAAGTCAAGGAACTCGTTTGCAGTGTTGTTTCTAATCCCACTTGGGTATCCAAGCTTCCCTTCGCAGAGTGACCAGGAATGAAGGCAGTAAGGAGGGTATTCCCACAAATACTCCACCTTCCACAAATACTCCAGCACCTTCCATCCTTCCACCTATTCCACCACCTTCCACAAATACTCCACCACCACAATAATCCACCTTCAGTAAGGAGGGTATTCACACAAATACTCCACCTTCCATCGTTCCACCTACTCCACCACCTTTCACAAATACTAAACCACCCCAATACTCCACCCTCAGTAAGGAGGGTATTCACACAAATACTCTACCTTCCACAAATACTCCACCACCACAAATACTCCACGTTCCTTTTTTGACCTGAGGGTGAAGAGAAAGGAAATCCTCCGGCACCCTCGGGACTTCAGGGTTCACGGGTTTTACAATGTACCTATCCCCAAGTGTACATAGTGATTCTTCAGAGGGTCGGGTATCGAACACCCGACCTTCCAGTTGGAAGCCCGACATCCAACCTTATGAAAGATGGGAAACCTTTCAGTGAATATGACTCCAAAACGGCCGACCACACGGGTTTCCTCCGAGGGTAATGCCGTGCGGAGGAACCATCACTCATACCACCTGTAGAATCGCAGCGGCGCGGCGTGCGGAGATGAACCTCCAAGGAAGCAACATTCAAATACGAAAACATCCAGAATACCGCAAAACGTGTTACATTTATTTGAATGTAGCATGATAAGGAAAGTTTATTTTGACCACTCAGTCACGTTAGGAGACTCTATGGCTAATTCAGAAAATTAACCCCTAAACGGGCGGGAAAATTTCAAGAAAACGGTCATAAAAATGCCTGTTTTTTTATCCCTGAAAAATTACATAAAAATATGTGCATGAACAATATATATATCCATTTTGAGTTTTTGATTTGTTTTTATTTTGGAATTTTAAACACTCCAGCCCGAACATGTCACGGGAGCGAGAAATAGAAGGCGAAACCTCAACCCGTCACGTTCACGGGAACGAAGGGAAGGGGGTTAAATACAGTCATTTCTCAACTAAATACAGATCTAAACACAGTCACTTAAGGACCGTTCATAAATGATGCCCCCTTTGTCACAAAATGTCACACTTAATCATACCCCCTCTATTCCCTCCCTGCGGTGGCGGAAGTAGAATAGCGCCGATGTAGCTATGCATGTCGTAAGAGGCGACTAAAATAGCACTACCCGATTCGGGTGACGTAAGGCTTGCTTTGTAGCATGACTATGGCCCCGGGTCGGTAAAGCAGGTAGGCAAAGCTCTGTCAGCCCAGCCCTTTATGGATGGTGCTGGTCTGTCAACTGTCAGAGAGTCTGTGGGAGGTTCGAAGGAGGACAGCGCCACGGTCGCACCCCCTCATACTGGGGGGGTAGTCTGAGATAACCGAAAAGGTTCAGTCAGTAGGCCGTGGTTTGCATTGAGCACCCCCTCTATTCCCTTTTGTCACTTGCCACGCTATATTTCAAAAGCATATATACTTGCAGTTCGGAAACAAAGCACTGCGCTATAGATTACGTTTCTCATTTTCTTTTTGAACTTTTAATGATAGTTCTGAGCATAATAATAATGATTACATATGTACTTAATTTGTATAAACCACGGTTCGTTGATTTAAATTATGATTTAAATTATGATTTAAATCAAGTGATTTTTTTCAAAAAAATCATTGATTTTACAATGTTAGAAAGTTGTAAAAATGAAATATGTTGCAATTATAACCACTGCTTCAAAGAAAACTTCCTGGGACCATCTGTCTGTGTGCATAATATATTTTACAAATTTAGAACTCATTGCTATTTTTTTAATTTTACAATATTATTCTTCAAGCATCTTAACAGCAAAGCATCAGTCATTCAATCATTCAAATTAGAATTCATGATAATCATGAACCATTCTGTGTTTTTCTTATCTTCAAATAGTATTTTAGATCCATTTAATCAATGCCACACAATAAACAATTGACAATGATTTTTAACAACAATTGTTAGAATTTAGAATATGTATCCTTAAAGTGTCATCCATGTCCCCTAATAGCTTAAGGTTTTTTTCCTTCTAAAGTATTTTTTTATCGTAGAAGTTTTCAATAAAAATATATGATTAAAACCAGAAGTTTTTAGTATTGGTGTGAGCATGTGATTTTACTAAATCGGTACAAATATTTCAGGCATTTTCATTTATAAAATAGAAAAGTGATTAAAGTACACTCAATGTAAAAATGAAGTGCACACAATTTACTTTTTTCAGCTTTTAACAGCAAAATAATTCTGATTAAATTTTTCCATTTTCTCTTTCATGACTGTACTTATGAGTGTACTTATGAGAACTTTTTTTCTGTACTTATGAGCGTACTGTTATTCCTGGTAGGCTTAAGTTTCTTTTGAGTCATGCATTCGTATTAAAATTTGTTTATCATTATTATTATTAAAAAATATTTATTGGTGTGAAAATAGCTTAAAGTGTGTTTTTGCATACTGATCAACATGCCAAATTGTTTCTATGAATGTAACATAATAAATATCCAAAATATTTAAGGTTTTTTTTTTTTTAAATCAAAAAAATCTGATTTAAGTTTAAAAAATCTGATTTAAATAAAAAAAATCACGAACCCTGGTATAAACTGAAATTAAGGTTTACAACCCACAAGATGACTTGTCCAGAACTGTAAACTATATTAGCTTCTCGAATTCTGAAAAAATGACCCATACAATTTTATCTTAAAAAAATGTGAACGCCTGAGAAAACTTCCTTTTAAATGTTTCCCAAGTAAATTAACCTTTAACGAACGAATTCCGCCATACTCGCGTCATTATAAATACAGTCAACGATCTTTATAACGACCACACATTATGAAGACCATTCCATTATAACGACCAGTGGCAAAAGTCCCAACTTTATCCCTGTATGAACTCTATGTTAGTTCGCTTTTGGTATAGCGACCTTTCGGAATCGTCTAATCCAATACAACGACCGTACCATGTGTCATGTCAGCTCAGAAGTTCTGCTTCCAGAAATGTGCATGACATGTCCCCCCTATATTTTCTACTTTAAAGTCTGTTTAATATTTTGTTATAATATTTTGCATTGAAAATTTGTTTTAAATTCCAGTGATAAAAAATAATTTGAGCATTGAATTGGATTTTTTTTATGAATTACCAAAAGTTCCCTTAAAATTACATTTTTAAGGGAACTACTGAATATGTGTGATGCATGTATATTTTTTAAAGAAAATTCTACCTCTTATAGCGGCCACTCGTTGTAAAGATATTTTTCTGTGGGACGCAGATGGTTGTTGTATCGAACGTCGACTGTATGCTAAAAAAATCGAATGTGCCGTACAGGCGAAGTGACGTGATATTTTAGACAATCTTTTAGGTATAGCCTTAATTATACATGCAACAATTAAAGGCAAATATCCTTTTTGTATGTACATATCTGTTCATATAACACCTATTATTACTGTTAGTTTTCATAAAATTCAATAGAGCGATATTAATTACACTGGTCACCAAGTGTTTTGCCCCAAGAATGAATTTCCCTTTTTCTGAAGTAGTTTTGCACGAGAAATCCATATCTGGCATCAAAATTTTTCCATTACGTATGGTTTTTTAGTTATGAGGAAGGAAATGTTCGATTTTTACGCTTTTTCAGTGTTTTTTTCCGATCATGCAGCATTGTTTTTATTGAGATAAAGTACACAAAAGATCTTGAATGTCAACCGTTATATCAGTGGTCACTTTATTTTGCTGGAAAAAATTTAGTGGAGTGTCGCAAACAGCCCCCGCAGACCCCCGAACGGAAGTGCGTATCAAATTTACTACACTGGGTGCGGGTTTCGGTAGGAATTTCGCGAGAATTGGGATACAAAGGCAAATAGGCAAAAAATTGATACTGTACAACACGTTTAATGAGCATGAGCTACTATTTTTTATCATAGAAGTCTCTTGGTGTGTGTAAAAATACCCCCTGAGAACACGGGAGCTGTATAACCGATGAACATGGAGAGCGGTTCCATCAGGACATTTCAGTTATCGAAAAGAGATATGAAGGGAAGTGGAGTACAACTATGTTAGCAGATTACTGCTGGACGTTAAAAAGGGACATTCCTGAGGCAAAGTATGCCAGAACATGTCAAAATCACCCCTGTTAAGGTACATAGAAAATTACTAGGTTTTTTGGTGGAAATGCTTCTAATGTAAAAATTACAATGCATTGAAACAAAGGGGAGGCGGATCCTAAGGACTTTATTGACTGATCTTAGAAGTATTTTCCAAGCTGAATTCAAAAATGAAAACCATTTTCCTTATCACTTAAGGGTTTTGCTTGTAAGGTACTGCAATACTTTAGGGTAAATGATATTAATGTCAACTATTACAGCACCTTGCACGGAAAATCCTTACGTGATACAGAAAAATGGTTTTCATTTTCGAGTTTAGCGTAAAAAATACTTCTAAGATCAGTTAACAAAGTCTTTGAGGCAGAAAAGAAGTATTTTTTTTCTAGACCAGTGTTATGAAACTTTGATCGCTCTGGAAATGAAGCATTTAATTTTTTTAAAAATCCGTCGACCTTCTGGTCATTGTTTTATAAAAATGTGCTCGTTCGTTTATGGTTAAAAACGTAATCAACATTCGTGTTTACGTTACAAAATGATCAATGAAACTTTAAAGTCAAATTATGAAAGTTAAAAAACTTTAATAATAAATTCAATTGATGCTATAGAAAAAAAAAAATGTGTGATGGATGTCACACTTCTTGTTACCCCTCCCGTCCCCCTGTCACAACTTCTCGATCCCCCCATCGAAGCATGACATCATTTATGGTGGCCAATTATACATAGAATCGACCAAAAAAAATATAATTGTGTGAGATCTATGAATGAAATTCAACTTTATTCGCGATGTAAACTGGATTTGTATAAGGAACATACATACACACCACACACTATCTTTTTAGCCTACTTTCATATACAAGTAAAAAAAAAAGATATGAAAAAATGAAAAAAGGCTTAATGCATTCTCTAAAATAAAAAAGAAGTTATTAAATAAAAAATAAAAAATTTGAAAGTAGGATTTTAAGACTGGGAAAGGTGTGTCTGTCTTGGCCCATTAACTTTTGAGGGGATTGTCCGATTCGAAAGTTTTTTTTTTTTTTTAATTCGAAAGTACTCTGCGACGGCATCTCATTTCTATGATTTATTCTTTTCCATTTGAACAATTTCTTCGTTAAATTTTGAGCGGTTCAAAAAATCTTACACTACAAAAAATTAACACTATTGGAGAAATGTAAAGCAAATTTCATAAACCCTGCGCATATGACCTAAGTTCCTTCAGACAAGCTTATTAAAAGAACAATGGAGGCAATTCAAGCAACGTCATTGGTCACGTGGCACTGATGAAAGCAATGTAAACAAAGGAAGCCGTAGCATCGCTTTACTTCGAGTTCGACAAATCTAATTAAAAACTAGGCCTAAATAATGTTCTACATTACATAAAATTAACAACACTATAACTAATGTAATAATTAATAAATTTCTTTTATAATGATTACATTTAATGTTAGTACTGGGTTATAATCGGAAAAAGCTGTGAAAATAGTCTAATTAATTTTAAGATAACTCATTTTGCCTAGTGAACTCCACGTAGAACTCCATAGAAACTCTTAGTAAACGAAGAGCGGATATCACGTGAGCACGATGATCGTTCATGAGTCCCTCTAGCGGTGAGTTGCCTCCATTGGCTTGAAATATTGTTGGATTTGAATAGTTCAAAAAATTTAATAGTAGCGCCCTACGGGGAAATTTATTTCAATCCTATATAAGTCCTGATCTAACAGACGGATTTGCATGGAGCAAACTTTATCGGAAAGCTCTCATGACGTAAAACATATACATATAGGAAGTTCTTCCAGAGCTAAACGAGCCTGTTTTTCGAGAAAAGCTTTTGTTCTGGGATTTTTAAGGATATTTCTGAGTGAATTGATGAATGAGTGAATGAATCAATAAAAAAACGAGTGAATGAAAGAACAAATAAAAAAAAACGAATGAATGACTGCATGAATTAGGGAATGAATGAATGAATATGTATTCAGGGGGAAATAGGTGCAGAGGTCTCAAAAAATTTAAAAAAAAAAAAAATTCTTCAAAAATCGATTCTACAAATATTCAAATATATACTCTGAAAATTTCAAAGCGAAATTCCAAGTTGTTTAAAAATAATAGCTAGCGCCCTTTCGGAGCGGTTGAGCAGGTAGTCCCTCATTCATGAATGACCTCAATAAGGGTGTTAGTGAGACAGAAGAACGTTAGCAGATGTGCTTTTGTTTCTTTTAACAATTGAGACCTCGGATAGAAATTTCTATAAGTATTAGTATTTATAAAAAAATGATTCATTACTGCCTTAAATTTACCTTCACAACCACTCTCTTTTTCTTTTCAAATTTGCATAGTAGTTCGCAGAGTTTTGATCAATCCTTATTTAATTTAGCACACATTTCCTTTATATAAATACGCTCTATTTGAACTTGAATCATAAAATATTTCTTTATTTTTACTTTTTTTTATTGCAGAAAAAAAAAGGTCAAAAATCGCACTTAATTTTCCTATTCTAAAACAAAAATAGCAATTTTCATTTTTTTGTGATAATTTTACTTTAAATAATTTTAGTTTAAATATATTACACACTTATAAAACGAAATTTTTAAAGAATGACCTCCAGGATGTACGCAAACTGCCGACCCGGGTGGCGACTTACAGTTTGCAGTAGCTGATATCTCCGGGATTTTTCAAGAAAAATGTTTAAAAATGTCAGTAAATGTTCTTCATCTATAAAATAACCTAAAAACCTCAATCAAATATATTTTATCTTCATATGTTAAACAAATTCATGAAAATTGCTCTTAATACGCCATCTTACACCTATTCCCCCCTTTAACCGTGAAGAAGAAGTAAAGCTAAATGAGAGAGAGAGATAGCTAGATAATAAATTTGATATTTGTGCTGGTGCATACGGGAAAGTAGGCATGAATAGTAGTTTGCTGCTTAATTATATAGGTACTTATTATTACCCAATGTCTGTGAAAACAATGCGTTCATAAATGTAGTCTCCTCCCGTTTGTCATAAAATGTTACACTTCATCAGATCCGCTTCCCTCGCTTTGTAACACGTCACGCTATACAGTTAAACCCCGCTATACCGTGCCTCAGTACACCGCGGAATCGGATATACCGCGGTGACTGTTATGTACCCCGACTTTTAAATCACCCTTTATCATTGCCATTTAAAGGGGATTCCTTATTTGCCATTGTAAATAAAGCCAGCACGAACACACAAATATTCTAGCCAAAGAACGCCCATACCCCTCACCAGACACACTAACACATAAAGCCCTATTGTGATAGGCGTGATGTGCACCTTTTTCATGCTTTTTCTGTCTTTCAAAAACTTAGAACATATAGCTTGATTTCAAAATCGGGTGAAATTACCCTGACTTGTTTCTCTTGACACGAGCGGAGCTCAATCTGTCCGGGACTGCTCAGTTCAATGCTTAACTATTCCATTTTCAGAAGTCTAGTGATGTGTGTGTCACTTCTTTTATAGCGCTATCAACCTTTGTATCCCGGTCTCTTTAGCATTCCTGAAAAGTAAACATATTCCCCAGTGAGAAATGCGTTCCTCCCCTTCCAAATCTAATTTTTTCCCTTAAGACCTCTCCCCCTCTTCACAATCCCATGTTGATAACATAAAACGCAGTTGGTTTATAACCTATCGCTCGATAGACTGATTGCGCAGCTGAGATGTGTGTTTCTTGCGCATCAATTACAGTGAATAAAATGGCAGCAAAGAAGATAATAAAATAATATACTATAGGGGGAACAAAAGATACGAGTCATTGATAAATTTAAAAATGATGCAACAAAAGCGAGTATTATTTCGTGAATAGGGTTCCGCGGTACAGTGGAACTGTACCGCGGTCATGTAATAACGCGGGTGCCAAACTAGTCCCCCGACACCCGCGTTTTAACGGCGTTTTACTGTATTACATAAGCATATGTACTTACAGTTCAGTAACAAAGCACAGCGTTATAGATCATGCTTCAAATTTTATTTTTGAACTTTTATTGACATTCGTGAGCATTTGCGATTAATTTGTATAAAATGAGGTCAAGGTTTGAAACACAAAAGACAATTACTATGGAACACTACAGTATATTAATTGTTCGAATGCTGAAAAAATGACCCACGCTGTCAGGTTAGGCCTAGGCCGGCAAACCTACGGGGCCTACGTGACAAGACGAAGGGGTCCACACGACAGGAAATGGTGCACGTGTGGCCCCTTGCCCTCAATGTCGGCCTAAGGTCAGGCACCCCCTATATAAGCTGCTCTCAAAAGCGGGGGCGAGAAGATCGGCTTTCGCTTGCCTACGAGGTTGCGGTCGGACGAGCAGGAGATCTTCGAATGCTGGACAGGGAGGAGTTGCGCCCATCCAGACGTAACGCAACGGGAGAGTGGGTGCCCGTAAGAAATACCAAAGAACTGTAGTCGTAACGGGAGAGCTTGTGCCCGTAGCTTAGAAACATCTAAGAACTCAATGATGTGGAAATTGAACCACTGTAAATAATATGTAAATAGGCAGCGAAGTGAATAAATGTAAATAAAGAAATATAGCCAAGAACCTAACTCACGCAATGTTACCTTGAATTGTAAATGCCTAAGATCATTTCCTTTCAAACTTTTAACAAGAAGTAAATTTAAAGCTGAATCAGCATCCGTGTTTACGATACAAAATAATCAATAAAACTTTAAAATCAAGTGATGAAAGTTAAAAAAAAAAAAAACTGATAAATTTAATTTGCTGATTTTAAATGTTTTACAGAAACCAAAATGTGTCATGTCACACTTCTTGTTACCCCCTCCCCTCTCCGTGTCACAAATGAGCAGGCTTAAAAAACTTCAAAGCAGACGACACTGAATAATTACATCACTTTGAAATCACACCCGAATGATAAAATTTCCCGTTATTCAGAAACAGTTCGGAAAACGAGCTTTCGTTCCCACATTTTATGCCATCAGAAAAACGGAATCCAGCAAAGCCCCCCATTTGCATGAACAACCTGCCGCGGAGATTATTTCTTACCGCGCTAGACCGAATTTAAATAATTTTTGAATAGCGGAGGGACGCATTAGACACGGAAATATGTTCTATTGTGTTCGAAGACTTCGTTCCTGGAGGGGAGAGTTGAGAAGTACGTGAAAAGAACGAAAATTGAAAACGCGGAGCCTCGTGTGTCGGTGGTCCCAGATGTGCGTTCCTTCTGGAGAGAGACGCGCATTCCTTTGTGAGACAGAGCGTTATCGATTTCCTTCGTTCGGTCTTCGGGGAAAATGAGCCAATCAGAGAGCAGAACGTTTTACTTCACTCATTTAGCCGAACAATGAAACATTCGATGCACGTAAAAGTGCTAACATATTGGTGATACCGGAGACAGGCGATAATGTAGAACGGCATCTATTATTTAAGAAAGGAATTTTAATGTAACGCACTTTCCTTTTTGGAAAAATATTTAATGGTATTAATTAGTTTTTTTTTTTTTTTCAAAATTCCTACTATTAGTTCCCTCTCCCTATATCTTGGTCATTTGACCAATCGTTAATAAAATACTTTTTATTCATCCAAACTTGTTCAAATACATTTTTTTAAATTTTGTAGTAGATGACCCTTGATGTTAATCCAGTTTTTTAAAATATTCATTCATTCATTAAATTCAACCATTTTAATTTTAGTTTATATGGATACTAGTAAGCCCGGCGGTCATACGAAAGGACCGCTGTTCTAGATATTATAAATTGTCATTAAAATGATTTGTGCAAAGGTGTCTGCTCATTCAAACTGAATTCCCAGGTCAGGCGGCGAGGACGCTCCTTTGCTTACTGAACCACACTACTATATATTTATTTACTATATAATCAAATTGTTTGTGAAAAACATATATTTTTCATCGAAGGAACTTATTAAAAAAAAATTTTATGCTTTTCAAAACAAAAGTTTTAACGAAACTGGGAAAAAAGAGCGCTGCCACTCTAATAAGAAAAATATAAAACGCGCAGACGATAAATAAATTAAAAAGAAAGTATTAAATTAAATTTGGGTATACATTAGTTTTTAACCGAGATTACAAATATATTCTGCTTTGATTGGAAGTTTGTCAAGTTTTGTGGGTTTTCTGCGTTGTCCCTTGTTTCAAAAACTATCATACAGAGACCAATATTTTTTTTTTTCATTCACCCGAGATGACTCGGAATACTAAACTGATATTAAAATGTAAAGCAAGGTAATGCTTTTACACCTATAAAAAATATAAAATTCAACTTAAACCTAAATATTTTGTTTTGTTTTGTTTCCTTGTATTTAATAATCAAATAAAAATACAATTTTGTTCAAAAAAATTTGTAAGGGAAGCGGTTAAAAATGAGACGAATATTTATTTATTTTTTTTAAATTAAAATTATTTTTAGCACTTCAAAAACAAGAAACCACGCTGAACGAATTCCTTGCAATAGCAGAGGTGTCCTCTTTCCTAAAGCGTTGGTACACCTCCCGAGCAGCCGAGACATTTTCCAGAAGGGAATCTTTATTTTTTTCGGGATGTTGTGAGAAGGATGTATTTACCACTCACCTGCAGATCACACCTTCAAATAATTCAGCATTTTATATGACGTCTATCATAAACTCGGTTCTATGCATTAAGCTTACTATTCCTATACAGACCATTTCAGGTCACCTAAATTTTCGAGTTTACAGTGAAACCTGCGTAATTTGACCACTTGCGGTGCAGCCCTTTAGTGGTCAACTTAGACAGGTGGTCAACTTATAGAGGGTGAAGGGCTAATTCCGTTCCTGACAAAAGTGGTCAACTCAGACAGGTAGTCAACTTACAAAGGTGGTCAACTTTACAGGTTTTATTCACTCTCAGAAATAGAGCTCTCCCTTTTGACGATTCTTGAATCGTCAAGAAAATTTCATCATTTACGACGATTCTTTCCTCGCGCGATCACGTGATTTAAAAAAGTGACTACACAAATCTCGCCAATTCGACGAAAGGTTTACTCGGAGTATTTTTCACGAAGCCATTTCACCGAATGCGACGAAAGTTTCGTGAGATTTGAGCTTGCGTTTCTGGGTATGTTGTATGTGCTTTTCTCAATGGATATGCCTCAAACTGTCGCCCAATATGACAGATATAGTCCAACAAGACAGTACGATAGAATATTACAATACAAGGAAGGTAATTACAAGAATCCACCCAGGGCAAGGGGAGAATCGAACCCACGACCTCGTCACCGCACGCAGGCAGCGGAAACTGGTACTAAGACCGCTCGGCCACTGAGGCGACACTGATTTAACAAATCGCTGAAACGTGTCAGAAACTCGTATGTTACACCCCGGCAATCTTTTTGGACGACTGATGAAGAAAAGATCCTTTTTGGGTTTTTCATTTAAACCTTTTCCATGTATTCATTTCTCTTAACTTACTTGCATGTAGCGTGCGCAATACTTTCAATCTGTTCAGTGCCGGTGGCAGAACATTGCAAAACATCGTGGGAGCCTGTGCGATCCTCCAAACGACCTGCTGCTCCAGTGGTGTGGGTATCACTTCCAAGTCTCGAAACTCAGAATATGAAATAGGGACACACTGATGGAAAAAATGGTTGGGCTAACTGTATGACGATATTCTTTTCCTAGTGCGAGTTATGTCAGTGTATGACTTTTAGAAAGCTAATGCAGAGTAATAAAAATCTCTACATTAACATACATAGGGTAGAAAGTAATGGAGGAAGGGGCCGTTGTAGTCTAGCGGTTAGAATGTCGGGCTTCCGACCGGAAGATTGGGGGTCGCTACCCAACCCGCCGAAGACCCTTCATGTACACTTGGGGATACGTGCATGGGAAATTCGTGGACCCTGAACTCCCGAGGGTTCCGGAGAGTGGAGAATGTGATTTAATTTCACTCTTAGGTCAAAAAAGGAAGGTGGCGCATTTGTGGTGGCGCCATCTGGTGTCATCCGAATACATAATAAGCTAAGTCGTGCTTCCACCGTTCAGGTGCTGATCTTTAACGGAAGCGCTCCTTACTGTCTTCATTCCAGGTCGCTCTGCGAAGGGGCGCTTGGTGGGATTAGAAACGTTACTTGTGCATTTTCTTTTGAATTTTCTTTGATTTGAAAAAGGAGCTGCTGTATCTACGCTTGGATACCCAAGTGCAGGGCCCGATATACATTTTGAATCACTCTAGGCACAACTCATGTTTGAGGGCCCCTCACGAAACAAAAATATTTTAAACATAAAATTTTGGGGGCCATAAAGTACAAAAACTAATTAGTTTTTCAAATGTCAAACAGTCAGAATAACATTTAGGAGCCCCCCAACGTGCAAAATGATTTTGTTTTTAAATTACCAAATGTTTGAATAACATCTGGGAGCACCCAAAGTGCAAAATCGATTTTGTTTTTCGAATTTCAAATGGTCAGACCAAAATTTGGGGGGTCCCCAAAGTGAAAATTCCTTGTGGTTTTAAAATAATTTAATAACATACACATTTTCTGTGAAGCAACAGAACACTAACGGTTTGTTTTTAAACGATGCTATTTTTAAATATTTTTCTAGAGAAATTTAAATTACAAAAAAAATAATAACCAAAATTAGGGGGGCCCCCTCAAAGTGGATCCCTAGGCCCGGGCCTCACGGGCCTAATAGTAAATAAGGCGCTGTGCAAGTGGCATTAGAAACATAGTAAAATTCCATAAGCATTACGCGTACACTGAAGTTGTTTGGCGACCATATCAAACTTATTTCTATTATTTAAATAAACTTAACGAAAGATGCGCTCCAAGAAAATCCGAAGACAACAATTAAAGAAGGATAAAAAAAAAGAAAAATCTATTTTTCTTCTTATCCTATCCGGATCCGATGATTTGCATTCTATTCTCGTCCATCCCCCCCCCCCCCCCCCGATTCCAAAAGACGTGTTCGAAACGTAAAACAGAAATAAATGTGTTTGGTTTGCGGAGAAATCTTTTTACTTCCGCTACGAGTGCGGAATGTTTAAAAGGGCATCGAGGACTTCCAATACCAATTTTGTCTTCGCGAGGTGGTTTCGATCCTTTCTAGAAAGCTCAAAATCTTAAGGGGGGGGGGGGGGATCGCTATACACAGTGTGTCAAAGAATTTTTAGGACTAGGTTTGCCAAAAGAAATAGTAATTATATTTTTTTTAGGTATTTTTATTTGAAATAAGCGCTTTCGGCATTAATACATTTATTACAGTGGTTTAAAAACGGTTTCATGGCCTGTTCCAGCTCACATTGTGGGGACTGCCTCCAAAGCTCGCGTCGAGGCTGCTTGTATAGTGCCATGTCATCAAAGTAAACAAAAGAATAGTAAACAAGTGAGCTGAGGTTTTGGCAATGGATTAGTTGATCGTGAAGGGAGTTTCACAAATGCTCGATAACACTGTAAGCTTAGTTCCAGCTGTAGTCTTAAAAATAACTTGGCACACTGTGCTTCGACGCGCATAAAATATTTCATCTATCTCTATGAATATTCGTTCTATTTTCATACAAATAAACAAAAATGACTAAAAAGAAATAGTACAATATATGCTAGTTATAACTCGTTTTAAGGGTTACATATTTGAGGGTAATCCCATTCTTTCCTCTTCAATTTGTTGTTGATTTTGTCAAAACCTTCATTTAAAATGGATAAGATCTTGTATATTCAGTTCGTCCCTGAATATTAAGAAAAAGCATCAATTATCCTTCAGATATTTTAAAACGTCAAAATTGTAAACTGATCGGCTGTTTAGGGCAAAATAGTATTTATGTCTGATTCAATATCTTGAGTGAAGGTTAAATTTAAATACCATGCGGCATTTTTGAGTTTACTTCTATTGTTAAATGGAATAATTAGAAAAAAATGAATAGGAATTTTAAAAATGAAAAAATGAGGAATTCATTCTAATTTAAAATTGTTTTCTAAAAAAAAATTGAAAATCTATTACTTGCTGCAAAAATTCTGGTTCAAATATATTCCAGGATCCTGTGGACCTTTTTATTTACAATGTTGCCTTCTGCTATATATAACAGTATATCATTACAATTACTAAATAAGACTTGCCCGACTAAAAAAAGGGGGGAATAATTAACTAAAAATAAACTGCTTCTAAAATCTTTTAATTGATATCACTAAAACTCGTCAATAGCTACTAAACAAAACAAAAAAATGTATGAAAATGGGTTGAAAAACAGAGGAAAAAAGGGTGCTTAACTACTGTGTCTTTGCCAGTTTATATATACATTTATTTACTTATCTGCAGTCTTGCACAACCTTAATGTAAAATTTTACAGCAGATAGCAACGCCAGTTATGTTATTTAGCTCAGTGCTTTTACTAGACAATCACAAAATGGCATTTTGAATGTGTCAATGCAGATTTATTTGAGCCTTCATACGAATATTTAATTCTTCTTCGTCCACGAGTCGCATCGACGTTCGTAAAGACATCACAAAAATCAACTGAAATGTTTTTCCCTTATCTCTGCTTCCAATATTTGTCCGCCATATAATTAGCGCCTGAAGAAATCTATTTGAAGTAAATTTCGACCACCGGAAAGCGAACCCAACTATCCTCCATACCTCAGAAGACATTTACGTAAGTTCCAATGATTCTGTTTTCTATTTTCGGTATTTTGCAATGCCTTCTTTACCCTCAGATTCTGTTATAATCATCTGGCATTAAGTAGTATTACTTGCTTTAAATACTTAGAGGTCAAAGCTCAGTATTTTTGTAGGTGGTATTGGTTCCATCTTGAAGCTAGTAGAGGAAAAGATGGCTGAAATAATTTCTAGTCGTTTCTTTCGCATTTTCATCTTAGAGATAATTTTATTTTGGAAACGAGAGATTTAGTGCGAATTATAAGGATCTTAGAACAGCTTAGCCTATATCTGAGGGTGCCCCTTGATTCTCGCCAAGTTGTGATCGCGGATGATCGCCAAGCTGGTTGATGTTGTTATTTTTCTTGGCGATGTTGTTTACTATATTATTTGTGTTCCGCTCGAACAGGAATGGCGCCAAACAAAAATCGCCAATTTCGCCAAGGGGGCACACTAAAGTATATTTTAACCTTATGGATATTTTTTTACGTTGGCGACGAAGGCGTAACCGAAGCAGTGTGGCGTCCAGAACTTGCCAAACGTTACAACAAACAAAGATCCAAACAAGACCAACCATTTTTTTTTTGTCGCCAACCGAAAACATCACCAATAGGCCTCTATACTACACTGCATTTAGACTTTTGCATTTAGTTGCAACCATTTTTTACTTCACTGAACCCGATGTTTGGTGTACAGTTGGTGTAAATGATTCATTTTTGACATATTTTAAAATTTTTAACGTATCTGTGTAAAAAATGTAGACCGTCTAATGTTTCTTAGCCCATGAAATCTGTTAACTCAGGTACGTATCGAAATTTAATTACGATTGTTCACTTCTATGAAAATAGAATAAATGATCATTCGTGAAGAACTTTCGATACGTAGATGAGTTAACGAACATCATATGCTAAAATACATTCTGCTGCTTGTATTTTTTTAGACAGATACTTGAAAAAAGTGAAAAGAAATCAAAAAAGGAATAATTTTTAACTCTAGATCTACTCAACACGAAAAATAGTGTTCAATAACATCAAAAATGGTGGCAAGCAAACGCAAAATTTTTACAGTGTACTTTGAATTTCAAATTGATTGTTGGTTAAAGGCATACATTTCTGAAATCGCCAAGTGAGTTTTGTATCGCCAAATCAAATGTAAATTAAAAATGTCGCGTTTACTTTGTTGTATTAAGAATTTTATTAGTGGTACAAGCAGCGCCTTATTTACCATTAGGCCCGGGCCTAATACCCCCACTTTTAGGGAACCTCCTTTTTTTTTTTTATTATTATTTTTTTTGTAATTTAAAATTTTGTAGAAAAATATTTAAAAATAGCATCTTAAAAATAGCAAACTGTTAGTGTTCTGTTGCTTCATAGAAAATTTGTATTATTAATTTTTTTTAAAACGACAAGGAATTTTCACTTTGGGGGCCCCCTTATATTATTCAAGCATTTTGTAATTTAAAAACAAAATCATTTTGCACGTTGGGGGCTCCCAAATGTTAGTCTGACTCTTTGGCATTTGAAAAACAAATTAGTTTTTGCGCTTTGGGGGCCCCCAAATTTTGGTCCGACTGGCAAGTTTTACAAACACATACTGAATGTTATGTTTAATTTTTTGCTGCGTGAGGGGCCCGCAAACATGAGTTCTGCCTATAGTGATTCAAAATGTAAATCGGGCCCTGGGTATAAGTAGGGAAAAATTAGGCCCTTCAGCAGATATTTAGCGTTTGTGCATGAATCATTTCGTTTCATGTACATGGACTTTGTCGAAAGGTAGTTTTCTGTACAAGTTTCAAGTAGAAAGAAATTGCATCTTGTGTTATTTCCATTGGAAATACAAAATTAAAGGTTGACGCAAAAATATTTGAAGAACTCGCCAAGGACCTTACTTATATTTGGATCTAGTATATAATCAGTGATAATTATGCAACAATCTCCAAAATCATTTGGAGAACCAAGGACCGCTTTTGTAATTTCGCAAAACTCGTGTCGCAGAGAAACTATAACATCGAATCTCTCTATTCCTCTTGCCTACGTGGTCGATACATATTGCATAAGTAACATATTTTCTTCAAAGAAAATTATTAAGTAAAACATTTTTGTGCGAAGAAAATAAGGTACTCATCGGTTGAAGGGACCGTGCTAAGATCGTCAAGAGAGATAAATTTCTATATTTTAATGTGTATTTGTTTCTCGCCAGAAAATATACTTGTAACGATGGCGACAATTGTTGCAACCGTCGCCAAATGTAGGCTTTTTAACCGATAGGTATCGAAAATGCAAAAAAAAGGTCTCCTATCAAAGCGTGTATTAACGATTTTCTCAAATTAGCGATACATTTTAAAAGTCTCAAATTGAAATTGGTGAATGTTATTTTTCCCTGATTTAACGATAACATTTAAGTCTTACACAATCGATAAAGCGCAGTTACAGTCAATTGCGGTTATACAACGTCGAAGAATTCGAGTTATTTATCACGTTAAAATGGTTATAAACGAGGTTGAGTTTAGAGATTTAAAATAAAATTAAACGCTGTTATCAATGCAACAAAAACACCTCTAATATAATTAACTTTTATGTAACTAAATGGCTCCGCATAAACTTTACGAAATATGCTTTTTGATTGTACAATGCTTATAGCTTTCTTTAAAATCAAATTCTCAGAATTTTATTTACGAAACGAAAAATCCAGAAATGAAATAGCGGACATCAACAAGTTAAAAACCGAGACCGGCCCCTCGACACGGAAAAGGACAAATCTGGCTCTTCACTGCCGAAACAGTTTTTAAAAAATTGACAAAATGTTGTTTTTTTTTTAGCGATTAACTGCAAATGTTAATACGTACATTTACGTTGAACTCCCGTTTAAAGTGAAAAATTTGAAATTGCAAACAATTGTAAGAGACAGTAGACAACTTCAGTTCTGAAGGTTTTTGGGAAATTAGGAATTTTGCCAAATTAAATCGCCAATCTTAGGGTCTTCCAGAGGAAAGTCGTTTGCATGCGCTATGCTATGCTATTAGTAAACCGGATTTTAATGTTTATTGCAAAATTTTTAGCGAGATTTTAACTCGCGAAATCATTTTGGAACCGTTCATAAATGATGTCACACTTTTTTCCAATATATTTGACCCCTCCCCCTTTTGTCACAAACTGCCACAATTTCTTGAACCTCCCCTTTTGAAGCGTGACGTCATATTTATGAATGACCCCTTCGAGAAACCCCTTTCTTTTAAATCATCGCCAGCTGTTAGCGGTTTTGCGAAATTTAATTCAACCTTATAGCGAGTTTAGAAAAACGGTTTAGGACAATTTTTCTTTTTTGTGATTGGATTCATTAGACGACATCCGAAACAAAAGCACATCTTGGAGCGTTTACTAAATCATTTCACGACCAATCCGGTCCAATGACGGAAACGTATCGTTAAAATACGTCATATGACGCAAAACTTCAGCCGTGCAATGTATGATTTTTATTTATATTTTTTTTTACTCCCATAGGACTCCAAAACTCGACAAGATGTGGTCCAAATATTCCTCGTTAGAAAAGAGAGCCCCCTCGTGGCTGAGTCCGAAAAAGCCAAGCCCTACGCTGGATCCGTGGCCCATGCCCAGGGCCGAGGCTGATAGTAAGCGTTCTGTTTTGACCATAGGCGTAACTAGAGTTGGTGAAAGGGGGGGGGGTCACCCTAAAAATGTACAGACTAAACACCAATAAGAAGTGTAAAAGAGTTGAAAATTTACTAGTCATAAATACTTGTCTCTAAAGATATACTCCGTGTTTATTCCAGGCATCTCCCGGGGGGGGGGAGGTGAACTACACCCTTGGAGCAAGTCAACTCCTCCCTCCCCCCCCCCGGCAAAAAAATTCATATCACAAGTTTTAAAAAAAGAAAGAAAAGAGAAATTACGCTTTTAAGACACTTTACTTTCAGAAACACTTTCAGGGAAAGGACATTGAACACTATCACGAGCGACACCAAAAGTAACTTAAAAGAAATAAGACTTTATTTTGAAAAAAAGTGCGAGGGGGAGGGTAACCAAACTCCTTTCTGTTTCCTCTAACATCACCAAAGTATCCCGAAATTGCATTGCTAGGAAGATTTCAAAAAGTTTCCTGGGGAGAGCCCTCGAACCCTTGCCTCCAGAGTTATCCTAAGCATTATAGATATAAGACCAGTTACAAAAATTTAAGTTGCAGAAGCCCCAAACACCCACTCCTCTAACTTCACCAAAGATCTAAACATACATCTACTATATATACATCAAAAAGCTATCATATATGTAAAAAAATTCATATTAACATCATTTCTAATCATATATATCTATATATATGTATATATAAAGGGTATGATTTTGAAGCATACACTGCCCTTCCTAATTCTTAACATGCTCCCCCTGCTCCGGAGCCAAGACAGTATCCATAATTTTTTTTCGGGGGGCCCAGACTTCGACACACTTATGTAAAGCAAAGTTTCAGGGAGGAATATATGATACATTGCAAAAGATTTCTGGGGGGCTGCCCGTGGGTCCCCTTCCCCTCTGGTTACGGCCTTGATTCACAAAAACATTAAACATTCCTTACTAGATCTTTTAGTTTATTTTTTAAATCAAACGCAATAGAAAATTCAATATTTAGCGCTAAGCAATCTTCTATGTCCAGGCATTCATAATATTAAAACCGGGAAATAGTCGAATTTTAGAGAAAAAAATCCAAATTCCCCTACAAAAATGCTCATCCCCACAATAAATTTCTAAAAAATTTGTTAAATTTGTATCAAAACATACCTCAGAAGTGGAAGCGTCTGAATCAAATTTTCTTTTCTTTTTGGATGACGAACGTATCCATCGCTGGAGTGCAAACTTATTATGTATCGAAAATAATTAAAAATGTAGCTAAAATATAAATAATACTTGATTGTAAATTAAAATGCAGCATTAAACCGTAGCAGTGAGATTGGAAACGATGAACGGATGATTTCCAGAGTCGTAATGCAATCAGTGATGGACCATAATAAGAAAAAAAAAACATTTAAAATATAAGAGATGAGAAACATCTGTAAATGAGAATGCAATGCAAATACAGTTCATCAGTTTTCCAATCGGCTCATCTACAAAAAATTTTTTACCGAAATGGGTCTTTGGACAGGAAGTCATAAATAAATACAAACTGCTCTTTAAGTTTCTTAATGAGTATCCCTGCCTGGCTTGAGGGTTTAACCCATTAGGACAATTGGACTTTAGGACTCCATCACAACAGAGAATATTTTCCAGGAAACTTATTACTTGTGCGATTGTATTCCCAGATTGCTGCCTTTGGGTAAAAAAGACATCAAGAAGGAAAGAAAACCCTCTGGAGTGATTGAAAGGATCTCTGTCTGTGTGTGGTACGGTGATTGAAGCTACCTTTCGCGCGCGCGCGCTGTTAACCCCCCCCCCCCACCCAAGGTGATAAGGGGGTTGATTATAACCTTATAACCAGATGAAAAGTCTTCTTTATTATGAGCTGCATACTTTGGCCATGATCGCAACCCTTCAGAGAAAAGGAAAAAAAATCATATGCATATGTGTTTAATTTTCTTAGGGGGAAAAAAATTGTGCTTTGCAAGGCCGTAGTCAGAAATTTTTCTGTGCGCCTAAATGTGCCTAAATAAGAACATACCCAATGGGGGGGGTTTGAACCCCCAAAACCCCCCCCCCTGGTTACGACTGTGGTTTTGACAATTCTTTTTTATGTCATTCGCCCTGAATGGGTGGTGCTAAGGGAGAGATCTGCGATCATCTAGACCAGGGGTCTCCAAACTACGGCCCGCGGGCCACATCCGGCCCGCGGACAGATTTTGTCCGGCCCGCGGAGAGCTAGCTAATGGCATCTGGCAAAAAAGTAATCATATTTTACACCACTAGTGGACCGATTCAACTTTTTACCACCGGCAACAATTAATGATAATATGGTTTTGGCCCTTGGAATTTACTGGAGTAATCAATATGGCCCTAAGGCTGGAAAGTTTGGAGACCCCTGATCTAGACCAAGCACTAGAATTACTTTTAGGATGCCAACAGGAGATCGTTTCCAATGATAATTACGTGATCATTTCGTGAACTGACGACCAAGTTCTATTCCAACAATTGTGTTTACCGCAGATTTAGTTAAGTGGAGGTCATTTAATGTCACTGTAATTAATGGATATAAAAGCGTAAGATACAGAACTTTCTACTTTGCCAACCCCGGAAGGCGCGGGGGTATAATATTTTTATCGCTCTGTGAGCCTACCTTTTTTTTTTTTTTTCTTCGTTCCATAAGCCTTATCAGGAAACCAGCAATACTCAAATCATACTACTCGACTTCAGCCTGGAAACACGATCTAAAAACTTCAATAGTCGTGATATAAACCCATTTTTGGGCAGTTACGCGTTCCAACGTTCATCTCAACTTGGGAGTTAACTGTTTGCATCTCACTGCTTTTCTGAGGAAATTACAGGTACTTATCGGTTAAACGCCCTACTTTTTTTGTTCGCCACACATCGCCAAATGAAATGTAAACAAAGCAATTTTATTAGATTCAAATAGCATGCGCTGATTATCTTCCATTAAAACTTTTATGAATTGTCATTTATTTTACGGGTATGTCCTTTTGTTCTTTCATTTTGAAAAGTGCTTACTAAAATGATGAGTTAACACATGAACTTACCTTCTAAGGAAGAAGATGCTATAATTTCGTTGCGAAAGAAAGGGAATTTTACCAAAAACTCGATATTGTCCTAAAGATCATGAAGTCAAACTTTTATTAATTAACCGTCTTGAACTAATTATTATATCACGGTTTAAATCATGTTGACGACATTCCTAAATGGGTATTTAACCGAAAATTTCCAAATTAAATTCCAGAGAGCGCAACAAACTCATTCTAAAATAATGGATTTGAAAAACCGCAATGACTTGTTTTCACGCATAGATTCACCGGGCAGAATCGCGGCAGACGCTCATAGGGCTCGGATTTTTGTAAACAAACGGAGCGTTGCCAAGCGGGGAAAAGAAATAAAGCCCCTTTTTCTCCGATACGTATTAACTTTATAGTTTACTTTTCCGTAAAAATCAGTAATAATCTCTCTATATATTTCACTTAATGAGGACCAGTTACGATCCAATTTTGTCGTGCGATACGATACTGACATCAAACTATGGCAAAACGATATTCTAAAACTTGTTTAATGATTAGCATAGATCAGAGCCCCCTATACTAAATGCCCTCCGATAGCGCTTTAAATACATACAAATTTTGGCCGCAACTTTTTAAATAGAGGACGCTAGTTCCCTACTCATAATACTGCTTTTATAAGTAGATACATATGGCAAAGATTAATGAACTGAGTGTTTAAATTGCATAAACAATTTAATTTTAAACATATCAGCAAACAAAATCTTCCAAAAAGCCACTTTTGACTTGTTATAATGAATTTATTGAAGACAGTACAATACGTTATTCTTAAGTTCTCATATAAAATATTTTTAGAGTGATTCAAATTATAAAATATTGGAATCCTTATTTTTTCACTTTGCAGGTTATTATATCAAAAAAGTTAATCATCTTCTCTTGGAATTAGTTGAATTCATACTATATAATCTTTTAGGTAAAAATTTACTTTCCGGTGCCCCTTCGCAAAATTGGCGATTTTTGTTTGGCGCCATTCCTGTTTGCAGTTTTGCAACACCGTTAAGTTTGGAGATCAACCGCGACTAGAACTTGGCGAAAATCAATGGCAATAGGCTGCCATTTAGGTACATTTGAGAATGTTTGCTAAATTTAAATTAAATTGAACTAATTACCGTTTCGGTGTAGAAGCGGTTACCCCTTAGTTTGGCGTTATATTTTGGCGATAATATTTTATGCCTGGTTAGGCAGCGGACATCTTACTAATCACATCTTGGCGTCAAAATAAATCGCCAAAAAATCAAGTGGTACCACCCGATTGCAAACTTTTATCCCAATTACTGAAAAATTAAAATTCTTAACGCATTTTTATTCTTGAATAAAAGCATTTATGACATATCCACTCTAAAATAGGAAATAGTAGCACCGTTTCCATCAATTAAATTAGCCAAGAAATAAAGAGTGGTATAAAGTTAAAATGTTTATTTGAATCTGTACAACCTCATGTTTTTGAATTTTGTATAAACAATTAAGAACCATGAACGTTCCTAATATAAGGAAACGAAACATGATCTGTGATATCAAAAATAAAGCATGTGAAAGAATAAAACGGCAGCGATTTGAAAATAATAAACATTTAAAGTTTCATAAAACACATTGGAGTAAAAAATAATGATAATTACCTTGTCTAGACAAAGCTGTTATCCACTTTGTTCGTAGTCCTTCGTTGGAAGGGAATTCATGAAAACTTAATTTTTCAGATTTTTTTGAATCTGAAGAGCAATACGGCACAACGCAATGCACCAGAATTTTGATTAAAATCTAACTAGTTTCTTAAAAGAAATTTAAAGTTGAAAAACAGGTTATCTGCGCCACCTAGCGGAGAATTTTTCACGGCCGTTTTTCTCTCATATCGGAAGGCATTTAGTATAGGGGGCTCTGCATAGATAAGTAGCATAATTATTTGTATTTACTATCGTTACTTACGGAATCTAACAATCTAATTTCTATTTCTTAAAAATTATTTCCAATAACTCAATGTTTTCATTACTGATTTTGTTGAGTGGCAACACCTTAGTTTGTTTACATCAAGCGATGATTTTTTTTAAGTCAGAATGTCGAACCTATAGCCCGCTGATGTTTTGCAGGTAATCAGCTAGTAATAATAATAATAAAGTATGAAAGAAGGCTTAATGTATTGTTGAAAACAAAGAATATCTGAAGTTTTTAAATATTGAAAAATAAAAAATTTGAAAGTTAGGTTTTGAGATGGGGAAAATGTGTCTGTCGGTCCGACTCCCCCTAATAACTTTTGAAGGAATGGTCGAAAAAATGTTCACTCGAAAAATCTCGGAGAGGATATCTCATTTCCATATTCTACGTTTTAATTTGAGAAATATTTTGTTCAATTTTAAACGGTTAAAAAAAATTTTTAACATTAGCGTAAATTTAGCGTTTAACATTAATGTAAATTTCACAAACCGTATACATACGACACAAGTTCCTTCAGACAAGCTTATTAAAAGAGCTCTCGGCTTGAAATATTTTTTGATTTGAACAATTTTTGTTCAATTTTGATTTAGAGCTCCTACGTTGAAATTTCAATCCTATATAAATCCTGATGTAACAGACGGAATTGCTGGGAACAAACTTGATCGGAAAGATGTTATGACGTAGAACATGTAGAGATACAAAGTTCAACCAGAGCTAAACGAGTTATTTTCTCACGAAACGTTTTGATCTGGATTTTTAAGGATATTTCCGAATGAATGAAAGAGTGAATGTATTACCGTTGGAAATGTATATTTGAAGTCATTAATAACTGAAGATAATTGAGAAAGAGAGAGAAATATTATAAATTTGAAGTTGGTGTAAACGGAAAAGTAAGCTCGTCTAGTTCTAGATGGAACTTCTTGTTACAGATTGTGGTCAGCGCAAGATAGTTGCAATGGTACTTTAGAAGTAGCATTGCATTGTTTTAGAATTTCATCGATACTTCAAAAATGAAAAAGATGTGTTCTTAAAATTGTCTTTTAAAATGTATGACCCCCACTTGATTACTGGTTGTCGTTAACGGGATCCCAATATTCATATTTTTCCCTTAGTACGAGTATAGTAGAGTCTCGATAATTCGAGGTGGACGGGACCGGAGCTACCTCGAACTATCGAAAACTCGAATTATAGAAATCACAACATTTTATAAATAAGTAAAAGGAAGTAAAGGAAATTTTAAATTTCAGTATCGTATATTTACAGGAGAAATGTTCTTACATACAATTACATGATTGAAAGTTAATTATATTTTTTAATTTGCCACCATTTCAAAGTTCTAAATGTAGCCAGCCTACTTATTAATGAGATTTTTTGACTCACCAGTCAATTCGATATTTTTATGCACGAACCGTCGAATAACAATAAAAACCAGATTTGGTAATTCTTTCATGAGTTTCGCTGTTGTTGGTTGGTCATTATTTGGGAGCCAAGTCGATATTTTTTCGATAGCTCGGATTTATGGAAAACTCGAACTATCGAGACTCGAATTCTCGAGACTCTACTGTATTTCCCTTAGTTTATATTCATGAATGTGTCGGAAACGGCTACACATTCCTTCCAACCACTCTATAAATGTATAATATACAGCTTACTTTTGTATCCTCTCTGAGCCATGAATATCAACCCTCTCATTTTTCATCATCTGCTGAGAGTTAGTTTGTGTCCAACAAAGAATGGAATGTCCTTCAGAAAAAGAAAGTAAATGTCTCATATCTTTACGATATTCGTTCTAACCCGTACATCTACTAAGAAAATAAGAGACTAGTGATAACCACAACAAAATATCCGCTTACGACAGCGGGCCTGGTGACAATTATGAAATATTCAATGTTATTAGTCACAACTAAAAATACTACTTCATTTATTACCAAGTCTGTAACTACACGAGCCTACTTTCCCGTTTACTCCTTCAAGTTTATAGTATATCTCTTGTTCTCTTTCTCATTTAACTTCCGTTCTTAATTGCTTCAAATAAACCCTTTTCAACGGTTAATACATGTTCATTCACTTACTCATTCATTTATTTATTTCGTCATGTATTTATACACTTATTTAGTTATTTTCTAATTTCTTTCTTTCTTTCTTTCTTTACAACCATTTCAGGTCACATAAATATTCGAGTTTATTTGCTATTCTCAAGGATATGCCTCAAACTCTCGTCCAATATGACAGATAGAACCAGACAGCACAACAGATTTTAATATACAAAGAAGGAAATACACCCAGGGCAAAGGTGGGAATCGAACCCACGCCTCTTTCTCTCCGCGCAGGGAGGCACCGGAGCCAGTCGATTTGACCGCTCGTTTCCGTCGACGGGGTGGCGTAGTGGTAAGACGCAGGTCTCGTACGATCAAGGTCGCAGTTTCGAACCTGTCCCAAGTCGGTGGATATTCAAGATGCAGAAAATCGTCTTCTTCATGTCGCATGAATGTGCGGCATGTTAAAGATCCCTTGAGTATCCGTTTGACTTGGATACTCTCGGCTAAATTAAATACCTAGTGCAATTCGCAACAAATGAGAGCTCAGGTGCCGCCAGCTAGGGGGAAACTGAGCGTCCGAATTCTCAGTGGCAATGGCAGCCACCGACAGTGGTGCTACTTGAAAAAATGGATGCCGATTACCGGGGTACGCACTAGGTCTGCAAAGGTTAGTGACCATACGCAGGCCCATTAGAAAGAAAAAAATGTTCTTGTTTGAACTCCGTATCTGTACAGGCTCTTCTACATCGTAACATCTTTCCGATAAAGTTTGTTCCAAGCAAATATGGCGGTTTGATCACAATTTGTGTACTGTTGAAATTTCCCAGTAGGTGTTAACGTTAAATTTTTTAGTTCGCAAAAGCGAACACGGTCCTAGAGTAATCAGTCGCGAGAGGTGGTCACCTTTCCAAAAACTGACCACGGCCAGTACTGCTTCATTTTTGGTGTTTCTGTGTAGAACAGAGCTTAACCGACAGATCCACTGCTGGACTTATTATTTTAATCGCAGTATATTCTTGATTATCTTCTGAATTTTTGTTGCTTTGGCACTTTGAGACGTCATTTCATTTATACCCAAGTTGTCGATGCATGTATTTTTATGTTTTATGTCAAATAACATAATTATATTACGTATAATAACTATATACCTAAATTTAATGTCCCTCGGTTGATTGCTTTGGGACCGTGTACGCTAAAGGGAGCTGGTGCCATCGTGGCTCCACTGTCCTCCAAATGAAACGATACCTCTGGGGGTGCCCAACCCCAGATGACGGTATCTCATCTGGGAGCTGGTTCAAAAATGAAGAGCTCCCTCAAAGTGGCGGAAGTCGGACCCCTGCTTATAAGGGTCCCGTTAGACTCAGGAACAGGGGACCCATTCTTCCTCGCTCCACTCGAGGACACGACAACAATAACCTAATGCAGTGAAACCTGTAAAGTTGATCAAATTTGTAAGTTGACCACATTTGTAAATTGACTGCATTTTTAAGCTGACCACATTTGTAAGTTGACTACATTTTTAAGTTGACCACATATGTAAGTTGACCACGTTTGCAAGTTGACCACATATGTAAGTTGACCACATTTGCAAGTTGACAACATATGTAAGTTGACCACGTTTGTAAGTTGACCACATATGTACGTTGACCACGTTTGCAAGTTGACCACATATGTAAGTTGACCACATTTGCAAGTTGACAACATATGTAAGTTGACCACGTTTGTAAGTTGACCACATATGAACGTTGACCACGTTTGTAAGTTGACCACATATGAACGTTGACCACGTTTGTAAGTTGACCACATATGTACGTTGACCACGTTTGTAAGTTGACCAAATTTGTAAGTTGACCACTTTTGTAAGTTGACCACATTTGTCAGGAACGGAATTAGCCCTTCCCCCTCTACCTCACCCCTCTCAGCTGACCACCTGTCAAAGTTGACGAATGAAATGCTGCACCGCAAGTGGTCAACTTACACAGGTTTCACTGTATTGAAAACGTTCATAATTATATTAACGCATGATATGCTACACAGTTATACAATGCGTTAACTATAATACAATGGAGTAAGCACTCCAGTCCTATTCCTGTACCAATGAAGCTTCAACAGAGCCACTGTCTCCACAGCGAGCGAGGTTCTGAAGGTGTCCGGCACTTACCTGCACCTGAAGGAGAACGGGAAGAAGCACCACACCTCTTACTACGTGCAACTCAAGAAAGAAGGAACACTGATTGTGAGGAGGGGACAGCCGTTCACGATCAGTCTCGAGTGCGACAGAGACTACAGTGAAAAGACGGACGTCATCAGCCTCTTCTTCTACCTCAAGGGTGAGTTCTTTCCGTTCGTTAAAGAAGTGCTGTTGTTTTCTAGGGATCCTTCATAAATGATGTCACGCTTCGAGGGGGGTAGGGGGTCCGTGAAATTGTGACAAAGTGTGACAAGCGGAGGGGAGGGGGTAAGAAAAAGTGTGACATCATACATTATGCAACATTATGCAACAAGCGTGATATATGACAAAGGGTGGAGGGGGGTCAAATGTATGGGAAAAAAGCGTGACATCATTTAAGAACGGCCCCTTAAACCACTTGTGTATCCAAGCTCCCTTTCGCCTAGTAACCAGGAATGAAGGCAGTAAGGGAGCTCCTTCCGTTTATAGATGAGCACCACAATGGTGGAACGACTTGCCTCATGATGTATTTGGATGACGCCAGAAAAGGAGCCTTCCTTTTTTGACCTCAGAGTGAAGGGAAGGGAAATTCTCCACCTTCCGGTACTCTCTGGAGATCAGGGGCCACGCATTTTACGCGCACATATCCCCAAGTGCACATGCACAGACAGCACAAAACGTCCTTTGGATGTCCATTTTTATGTCCAGAACGTCCAATTCTGGTCCGATGTCAAAACCGATAAAATTTGGACATCCTCAGGCGGGTCAGACAGGACGTCCCTGTGACTACCACTTTTTCCTACGGACGTCCAAAGGTGATCCGCATCTTTTCAGGTCGTACCACGGACTTTCTTTTCGGATGTCCCAGGGACTTCACTCAAAGGATATCCCGCATTTGAAGTAAATATAAAGATGGGTTGCTTAAGGGAAATTTCAAATAAAAATTTAAAAGAGAAATTTTTGATTAAAATATTGATAAAAAATTGCTGATATATGTAGTAGTCCCAATTTAATTATATGCAAAAAAATTTTCACAACAATTTCACTATTTTCATTAAAACACTCTTATTATCAGTATTATAATGAACATATGATAAATTGCAAGTAACAGTATATGATTATGTAGCTCAAAGTGTTAACATTAAAAAAACTATTCACAACTGGTTTTATTCAGTTCTGTAGCTGTTATGTGGATACTTCCTTTTCAAAGTAATATTTGGTTAAAACTTTATTATTTCCTGCTGCAAGCTACAAATTTACATTTACAAGATAACTGTTTTAGAACATTTAATCAGAAGAATTATATACATGTAAAAAATATGTCAAATTATTGTTGAATTGATGAATTAAAATTGCATCTTGTGGGTATAAGCAACGGATAATGTGTTAAAGAAGAGATGCGAATATTCTAAAATAGTCTCAAGGACATTGGGACGATAAACAAATAATTCATTGACATCCTTGGGATAATTCTAATGAGGGTAGTGCCATATGTGGGTATTTAAATATGTTGTCCTTTTAATGTCCTGGGGAGCAGTGATCTGTATGTCCAAAAGATGGCCGGAAGAGTCACATTTGTCCTAGGGATCTCACTGGAATGTCTTTAGGCCGTTTAGAAGTATTTTCCTTTTAGCGTCCTGGGAATCGTACAGCGCGATTGTCCAAAATAAAGCCTACACGTGAACGATCGAACGTCCTCAGGACCCATTGAGGACAGACAATTCGCAGACATTAGTTCTTCCCTGGGATGTACTTTGTACTTCGCAGGATCAAAAAAACACGTCCCTCGGACGGCCTTTTTTTTCGAAGAAGTCCTGAAATGACATCATTTAGACGTCCAAAGGACAAAGTTATGCTGTCTGGGTGGTGGGTCTTCAGCGGGTCGAGTATCGAACACCCAATCTTCCGGTCGGAATCCTCCGACATCCTAACCACCTGGCTACCACGGACCTATTAAAAAGAAGTAAATTTACCCTTTGACCTCTTTGTAAATAGTGAATTTTACGCACTGTTGTTGTTATTATATGAGTAAATAGGATTTTTAAGAATACATAAGTAATTTCAAGTAAAATAATCCACGAACGAAAAAAAATTCGCGTCATCAAACGGAATCAAAAATTTCATCTAGATGCATAAGAGTCCGCCAACTAAATGCAACCAACTGTTGAGCAAGATTACTAGGGTGCTTTCGCATTAAAAAAGCGACGAAGACATTTTTTCTTCATCGTAGCAACAGACTGTTGCTATGGTTACCAAACTGACAACGATGACCTATGCCTTCGATAATGCAATGAACCAACCACTGCCGGCTCCTTCGAAATGACGCAATAAAAAATGCCAATCAGTGTCATAATAAAGATTTGATTAAAAAACTCAGTCAGGTGTCAAATAGTTAGGAAGGAAACAATTGTTGTCCACTCATCTAGAAAAAAACTTTGGGAACCGTCTTTGTGATAAAAAGTTAGTGTTCATTTACCGGTCAGTTCACCCCCACCTCTGTTCTCCACTTTTGCATAAAATATATACGTACTGACTAATGCATAAACCCTTACGAGCGAAAACCCTATGTGGATATTGTTACGAAATGGGGGGCACCGATGTCGTTTCTCGCGCGCCTTCCGACCACGTTACATAATTCTAGTTTTTGATAGAATTTTCTGGAATATTAATGTCACGTGATCGCAGATGATATAATATAAGGAGCTCTGAGGAGAAGTTAGAAAATGTCAGTTAAGTTTTAGTCATTGGCGAGTGTGTGTCAGTCTGAGTCGTTGTGCTCTGGCATTTTGGCTCGAATTTATCCACGATGTTCGTACTGTTACGAAGTGAGGGGTAGAGATGCTGTTTCTCGCCAAGCTTGGCGACTTTCCGATCACGATAGATAATTCTAATTTTTGCTGGAATTTTCTGGAACATTCCTGTCAAGTGATCTGCGATGCTGTATAATGAGCTCTGGCGAGAAGTTGGAAGAGTTCAGTTAGTTTTAGTCGTTCGGCGAGTGCCTTGTCCGTCTGGGCCATTACGCTGTAAACTTCGTGCTTGATTCGATTCGTATTTGGGAATTAAATACGAGATGACCGTCGGTTTTGCGGCGATGTGTGATGGTTGCGAGTTACTTTTGTGTGCTTAAAAATCTGTACATAGTGTAAATGACATGTAAATATATTGCACCGTTCGTGCAAGGAGTATGACATCATGGAATGCTATCGTTGACATTGTCGCGTGATGTTCCAGGAGTGAAAAAACCCAAACACGGCAACAACACGTTGATTTTCCTGCCGCTGGCACCTGCCCCCGAGGACGAGGCACCCCACAAGTGGAGCGCCAAGGTGGTGGATAAACCGGAGGACGCGCCACCGAAGCCCGAGGGCAATAGAACCTTCATCACCATAGAAGTGAGTGTCTCTCTCTCTTTTGAACTCTATACAGCGTGACCGTGAACTTCGTAACGGTCTAAATGTAATCGTATTCAGTGCCCCCAAAATGATTGTAGGGGCACTAACACTGTAACTACACTGCAAAAATATTTGGTGTTATTGAACGCCAGTTTTTGTGTTCAGTTGGTGTAGAAATGAAAATGATTCTTTTTTTTTTTTTCGAAGTACATTGAACTTACACAATGAAACCCGTGTAAGTTGACAACTTGCGGCGCAGTACTTTAGTGGTCAACTTATAGAGGATGGAGTGCGTTTTTTTGTTTTTTTTTTTGCACTTATTCATTTGTAACTAATTAAAATATAGCTTCATGTATTAACGCTACTTTAAAATAGTAATTAGCTATTTTTGTTTTCACAATTATCTAAAATACCATTAGAGAAATTTAACCTGAATGAATTACAATGTATCCTATACACCTTTAAAAGTAAAGTGCTTAGTTAAAATAAAGATAAATATCTTATTATTTATGTAAGTTATTTATTGGATGGTAAAGATATCCTCAAAATACGCAATTTTTCAAAGTGGCTACATTAGATAGAAGAAAAAAGAAGAAACTTTTTTAAAGAATAAAAGAGTTCTCATAGTCGTTTTCACATATGGATAACTTACAAAGAAGTTTAGGCAAACTTTATATTGATGTTTCATGCCTCCGAGACAAATATTGGTCTAACATTATAGTATAAAAAATATTCAGAAGTTATTTTCGTTTTTTTTATCTTTGCAAAAATAGATACACAAATAAGCATAGTAATAATTAGGTGGACCACTTTACAAAGGTTTTTTTTATAACACTCCTACTCAAATTTGGCATCCATAAGTGGTCAATATATATAGGTGGTCAACTTAAGTGGTCAAATTACAAAGGTTTCCCTACATTATATAATATAGGGCTCATTCCATTCCTGACAAAAGTGGTCAGTTTTACAGGTTTTACTGTATTTTAATTTTTTAATGTGATTGTCTAAAAAAATACAAACAGCAGAATGTTTAAGCACATGTTTTTTAAAGCCCTTTATCTACTGACGCTACTTATAAGTACGATTCTCTATAAATTCCATCCAGAAATAATTTTTACCAATATTCTGATGGTACTCTGCGGGAACACTCTTTAAATTCCACTTTTTCAGAATACAAATCAGCAAGGGTTTCTATAGAGTGTATTTTAGCGAAGAAAGGAAGATAGTATTGAACCCGATGCGGTGTTTTGAACTGCCAATTTGTTCAGACCGCTCTTTTTTTATAGTTTCGTTCCAGAAAAGCAGTAAAATTCAAAGATTAACTCACTGATTATTTTTAATGTCATAGGTAAGAGCTTAGACTATTTGACGAAATATTTTGATTGAAAAGTGTATGTCATTAATTTCACAGCTAAAATATTCTGGAGCACTTATTAGCTGTAAAGAAATAAATTCTTATAGACTGAGCATTTTACATATGTAAATCCCATCATTTTCACTGTAAATACCCAGACAAACTATTTATGTAAAAAAAAAATACTGCAGATCATAGTGCAGTAGATGAAGCGTTAACTCATCTACGCATATGAATTTATTACGATGGCTCATTTATCCTATTTTCATAGACATGAGCCATCGCAATGACATTTCTATACGCAATGGAGTCAACACATTTCATGTGCTGAGAAACGTTGTACTGTCTGTACTTTTCTACACAACCACATAAAAAATAGTTCAATTACACCAAAAATGGATCATTTTGAACTTTACACCGACTGAACGCCAAAAATCTTGTTTAGTAACTCCAAAAATGACGGGCGACTAAACGCAAAAAGAGAGGATGACATAAAGCAGGGGTCTCCAAACTACGGCCCGAGGGCCACATCCGGCCCGCGGACAGATTTTGTCCGGCCCGCGGAGAGCTAGCATACTTGAAAGAAAACTCCTTCTAGAGAACATATTTATTTTTTATAGCAAATTAAATTAAGTTTACTGAAGTAATCTATTTTTATGTTGAATAATTATTAATATGACATCTACATTGATATGGTCATGGGCTAACTACTCATAACATTGTTGTAGGTTATTATTTACTAACTAACAAATTATTGAAATGAATCCAACTAACATTTTATACATTTTAAATGAAAAGATAACTTATAACAAGCATAACGACATATGAAATACTAATGAGATTTATGTAATTGAGATTTTCCACTGACAATAGTTTGTAGTTGTGGACTAATTTTACTTGTACCAATTATTAAAAAGAAAAATGCTCATCAGTTAATTTAGATCTGTAAACATTTTTTGTGTACTTCATTTTGGAAAAGGTCTTCTCACACAAATAAGTAGTACCAAAAACAGAAAACAGCCCACGAGCAAATTTATGCAAATTATCAAATTGTGTCAGTGGAAGACACTTATAAAATTCCAACAAAGATAAGTTTTGATATTTGTTCTTAATTATATCACTGCACTGTAGATCAATCATTTCCATTTGAAGTTCCGGGGCTAGGGTTTCAATGTCAGTATCAAAAGGATTCTGAAAAATCTTAATTTGATTCGCAATGGCATCAAAGTCCGAGAAACGAGTATCAAAATTTATTTTCAAAGCACTCAAAGTTTCGATTGCAAAATCGATAGGAAACTCGGTCTCAGTGGTGTGGCTAAATATTTCACATGTTTTAAAATGTGAAAAACATTTACTTCGTAGTTGTGATTGAAACAGTATCAATTTCTTCCGGAATGATTTGATATTATTGTATAAATCAGGAAGATGCTGGTTTTCTCCTTGCAATCTCAAATTCAGTTCGTTCACATGTTTTGTCAAATCAACATAGAATGCTAACTTCCACAGCCATGCGTTGTTTTGCAATTCAGTAAGAGGGCGATGCTTTTCATTCAAAAAAAATTCGATCACTGCTCGAAGTTCAAAAAAGCGCTGAAGGACTTTCCCACAACTAAGCCAACGTACGGCAGTATGATAAGGTAAGTCATTTTCTCCAATCTCTTTAATAAATTGTACGAATTGTCGGTGATTCAGCCCAAAAGATCTGATAAAATTAACAGTTGATATGACTGGTTTCAGAACTTCAGACATATCGAAACATTTTCCGCACAAAGACTGTTGATGAATGATACAATGTAAGACTATTGGTTTTGAACCACCGTCATTTTCTACAGCCTTTGACACAAGAGCGACCACTCCTTTATCTTTCCCACTCATGTTTTTGCCTCCATCAGTTGTAATACATTTCAAGTTTTTCCATCGAAGGTTCTTTTGCTTAATGGCCATTTCAACTCCTTTAAAAATATCTGAACCAGTAGTTGTGCCATGAATACTATACATATCAAGAAGTTCTTCATGCACTTCATAGCTTTTATCTACTTCTCGAATATAAATCAACACCTGAGCAGTATCTGACACATCCGTTGACTCATCCAAGGCCAAAGAAAACCACTCAACATGTCCATTTTTGTTGAACAGTTGAGAGGATATATTTTCAGCGATGTCTTCTACCCTTCGAGCCACAGTGTTTGCTGACACACTGACAGTTTTTAATAAATTTACCTTTTCAGGGCACATTTCTTCGGCTACTGCGATTATGCATTCTTTGACCATTTCTCCATCGGTGAATGGTTTTCCACGTTTTGCAATTTCAAGAGCCACACGAAAGCTGGCACGAGTTGCAGCCTCTTGTTCAGTTTTGAGTTTTGTAAATAAAGATTTCTGCGATTTCAATCCGCGCTTCATAGCTTCGAATTTTTCTGTCCGCAAACTTCCTGTATATTTTGAGTAATTTTGAAAATGTTTTGCTTCATAATGACGTTTAATGTTATATTCTTTGAGAACGGCTATGCTTTCATTGCAAATCAAACATAGCGCCTTGTTACTGGACTCAATTACGAAATACTGAATGTTCTACTGATCTTTGAATTTTCTGCATTCACTATCAATTTTTCGCTTCTTTTCCATTCTACTAAATCACACACAAAAGCAACAATTCAAATAAAAATATTGTTACAAAGATGTCTTAAACTTAAACACGCACAAACACGTTTTAAGGAGGTACGCACTATTTTATTTCACAGCAGTGTCATAGGAACTGACTTGTGGTTGCGCCACTAGCCTTCTTATATATTTCACTTACTGCCATCTAGAAGTGAGTGGAAGACACCAGAACTTTATCGAACCAACGAGATTATTCTGTAAGTGCTATTAGCGCCATCTGTTAGAGATAGAAGGTACTACCAATTTCTGCTTGTGTCCACCAGATGTCCTGTCACGTTACTCCTCATGGCTCGCTCGTACTCTACGACTAATCTAGAAATTACAGATAATGACAGGAAAATTAATAATATGCAGTGTTGCCGTTTTGCGGACTTTAGTTCGATTTGCAGCCTTTTTTAAACGTGGCGTACTTTTTCGGACTTTTTTTTTCATGTAAAAAAATACTCATTCGTTACTTGAGTACTCGTTAGGAACCGAAGTAACGATTACTGAAGAAAAAAGTAATCAATGATTACTTGTGTATTTCATTACTTTTGTAATCAATGATTACTATGGCGATACGATGCGGGTACCCCATTATAACGGATACCCATACGATACAGAAAATACATCAGCTTCCCCGTCGCTAATGGCATCTGGCAAAAAAGTAATCATATTTTACACCACTAGTGGACTGATTCAACTTTTTACCACCGGCAACAATTAATGATAATATGGTTTTGGCCCTTGGAATTTACTGGAGTAATCAATATGGCCCTAAGGCTGGAAAGTTTGGAGACCCCTGACATAAAGAAACGGGAATCATAAAAGTTTTCCCAGTAAAAGTTTTTAAAAAATAATAAAGCGTGAAAGAAGGCTTAATGTATTGTGAAATTATCGTTAGAAATCAAGAAAAGTCGAAAATAAATTAAGTAATTAAATAAAGATTGAAAAATAAAAATTTGAATGTAGGGTTTTGAGATGGGGAAAAAGTGTGTCGGTCTCTGTCGTTCCTCCGCTAATAACTTTTGAACAAATTGTCCGATTCAAAAAATTCTTTTTGCACTCGAAAGATCTCGGCAAGAACATCTTATGATTTGAACACTGTTTCTTTCAATTTCGAATAGTGCAAAAAATTTTAACACTAGCGCCTTTGGGCGAAAATAAAGCAAATGATGTAAAGTTTGGGTACAAGATCCAAGTCTCAATAAACAAGTTCACTTGAATAAGCTCTTGGCTGAAATATTAATTTGAACAATTTTTGCTCATTTTTGAACAGCTCAAAAAATTAACATACCGCCTACTGGGAAATGTCAATCCTGCATAAATCCTGATCTAACGGACCGATTTGCTTTAAACAATCTTTATCGGAAAGCTCTTATGACGTAGAACTTGTACAAATAGAAAGTACATCCAGAACTAACGAGCCTATTTTCCTGTCAAATTTTTTGATCGGTATTTTCAAGAATATTTTTGAATTAATGAATGATTAAATGAATAAGTGAAAGAATGGATAAGCAAATGAGTGAATAAATGATAAAAATGAAATAAATGAGTGAATAAATGATAAAAATGAAATAAATGAGTGAATAAATGAGCTAATGAATGAAAAAATAAGTAAATGAGTGAATAAATACATGTATGAGTGAATGAATATGTATTAACCGTTGAAAAACGTATATTTGAATCAATTAAGAACTAAAGCTAAGCGAGAAAGAGAGAGAAAAATAGCTCTAGATTATAAATTTGAAGGTGGTGTATACGGGAAAGTAGGCTCGTATAGTTCTAGACGGAAGTTCTTCTTAAAACTTCATATGTAACGTATAGTATGTCCGGTCTTGATCCTTATTTGCGTCGTGGGACCAGCCGGTTAATAGGACAAAATGATCGCGCCCGATTAACCGGAATTCAACTGTATATATATTTATATAAGTTTATATTATCCTGCCCCAGGTGAAAACATCGGTGACCAGCCTCGTCGGGGAGTGGACGATACAGGTGGACACGAACCTTCTGAGCGACAAGAGCAAGGCCATCGCGTTCAAGGTGGAAAAACCCATCGGGGTGCTCTTCAACCCCTGGAACGAAGGTAAAAGAGTTCTCCACACTCATTTCAATCCTTATGTATGTTAATCTAAACATGTTTAGCCCTTTCTGCATAGCTTTTTGAAAACAAAAAAACATATACTGACATAGCTGTCGCACTAATCAAGAAATGGGGTTATACCAGCAAGCCCAACCATCTTCCCCGCACTTCTAATTGTGTATGTCTACTGCTGCATTCATCCTTGTTGGTTAAACGTTGTTGCAATTTCTTGCAGTTGTTGAATGGAGCAACCAACCATCGCTTTAAGACAGTTTTCCGAATGAAACGCTTCAAAATGACGTAAGACCCCATTTCATTTTCTGGGTCTCGAGACTTGGAAGTTCTACCCACACCACTGGAGCAACAGGTCGTTTGGAGGATCGCAGACTCCCGCGATGTTTTGCAATGTTCTGCGACTCGCATTTAGCCAATTGAAAGTTTGTTGTTGTTGAAGTTTCTAATGCTACCACCGCCTCAAGCAACTCATAATGAATGCTTCCAAATATATGCTGCGTCCACACAACGGACAGGTCGACCTCGTATTCATGAGAACCTTGACCGTTGATGCCGATTTCCATTGATGCTTTTCGGAGAACAGTTGGGTGAACTGTAGTTGTAGATAATTCGTTGAATTCGGATAATTTCAAACATAATCACATTGTAGCGTACATTTGGGAGCTATATAATCCAATTCCCCCCCCCCCCCCTCTGCCCATTCGACGTCTTCTGGCAAAGCGGTGAAACTCTGTCTTACGACTACAGAGGGTAAGGGTTTTGATCTGGCCGTCAACGTCGAGGAGGGTCCATTAATACGATTTCTTTTTCTTTTTTGGGGGGGGGGGGAGGGGGAATACGAACCTCGAAAGTAACCACATGTTATACCGTTTCTGAGTATCTCAAAACGGTATAACATGCTCTCATATTACTGCAAAACCGGTTTGAAAAACTAAATCATTTTGTCTCTGAGCTGACGATGAGCTGTTTTATCTCAACTAGAGTTTGCACTACAGTCGAAATTTGACCGCAATAATTAAATTTAGCATTGAAAACATGATGCTATTTACATAATTACATAAGTATTATTCATCAAATGTGGCGATTATAACTTTGGGTTTATTTTGATCATCCTCACTTAAAGCAAACGTATGGTAAATAATTGTCGCCGCAGCGCCAATCACCTTCATGAATGTATCCGCTTGCACGTCTGCCGATTTCGTACAAAGTGGAGTTGCAGTTGAATTGAACGAAATGTTCGCTTCCATACACTATTCTCATTTTTCATTCCATTGTTGCAGAGAAACCTTCACTCAAACTCTTATTATAATTGCTTTTAACACATTGACGGACAAGTAATACAAGTAAAGCTCAAAAATTAACACTATACGTTTTTGTAATTTTTAGAATATTACAAGTATAGTTTTTCTCTTTCGGATTAAATAAACCTAATTTTGATTAATTCAGCCCCTTTAATTTGGTTTCGGCTATAACCGTTATGGCGCCAGAGGTAAATACTTAGCAGTATAAGCAATAAATACCGTTAAATGTATCAATAGCAACTATAAATGTGAGAGAGAGCACGATCGGACTACCCAATTCACAACCACGCGCATATTGAAGCTGCAAGTCGTGTAACAGGTGGAAAACGACATTCAACCTAAAAAAATGTTTCCAAAACATGACACCAGGCTTCTACTTGTACGCCGGTCAATGCACATTTGTGCCACTATAGCCGTAGTGTCTAAAAAAATGACCCTTTCGTTTTTGGACGGCTATTGCCGTCACGTCGCATAGTGAACTTCGCTTTGAAGGCTATAGACGCAAGTGTCCGTCAACGTGTTAATATGACTGCTTGACAGCAACAAACTCTTTTTAACAATGAGTTTTATATTTATTACCTATTTATTGACTCGACCAAGATATGCTGTCATCTGCTATCTATAAAAATAGAACATTACAGTTATATGTGAGGCTTGCCTGCCAAAAAAAGGAGGAAATAATGAATTAATAATAAACTCTTTCCCAAAATGTTTTAAATTGATATCACTAAAAGTCGTCAATAGCTTCTAAACAAAAGAACAGGTAATAAATTTTTTAAAAAATAAATACAAATACAAATACAAAAGTGACGACCAGCAACAGGCTCAGGGCCCAGCTAGGCTGGTCCTAAGCAATTTAGCAGCCCCCATTGAACATCAAGAGCTTTCTTAAACGTTTTTACCCCGCTGCAATTAACAGTCGCTTAAGGTAAACTATTCCAATTGCCTATAACCCTATTGAAGTAGTTATTTTCCCTCATTTCAAGATGAGCCTGCGATTCGAAAAGCTTAAACCAATGACCTCTGGTTCTACTTTCAGCACATAGCTGCAGTCCATCAACATTTCCCATTTTAATGAATTTAAACGACTGAATCATGTCCCCTCTAACTCTCCTTTGCTCAAGACTATACATATTGAGCCTTTTAAGCCTAACCTCATAATCTAAGTCTGAAAGACCACTTACCAATCTGGTAGCCCTCCTTTGAACCCTTACGAATAAGGTAATATCCTTTTTTAGGTACGGAGACCAAAACTGAGCGGCATATTCCAAATGAGATCTTACCAAACTTCTGTATAGTGGAATTCTGTATTAAAATGGTTCATAACTGTTTTGTCTCTGCTTATTTATGTATATTGCCACCGTTTTTGGTGTTCAGTTGATGTTAAGTTGAAAACAATTCCTTTTTTGATGTATATTGAATTCCTTTAAGCGTCTGTCTTGAAAAAGACAGACAGCAGATTTGATTTATTTTGGCATATGATGTTCGTTTACTCATATACGTATCAAAAGTTCGTTACGATGGCTCATTTATCCTATTTTCAGAGACATGAGCCATCGTAACGAAATGTGGATACAAATGGAGTGAACACATTTCATGTGCTAGGAAACACTACACTATCTATAGTTTTTAGCCAGATATATAAAAAGTTTTTAAATAAAGTGAAACCTGTGTAAGTTGACCACTTGTCCAGCTCTTCAATGGTCAACTTATAGAGGGGGGGAGGGATTTTTCTTTTTGTCATTTCTTGCACTATGCATTTATTCATTTATAACTAATTAAAATGTAGCTTCAAGTATTTACGTTACTTTAAAATAGTAATTAACTATTTTTTTCAATTACTTAAATGACTTAAAATGTATCATACACAACTTTAAAAGAAAAGTACTTGGTAAAAATAAATACACCTTATTAATTATGTAACTTACTTATTTGATGGTAAAGATTTTTAAAAATACATAATTTTTCAAAATGGCTATATCAGATAGAAGAAAAGGGAGAAACTTATTTAAAGAATTAATGAGTGCGCATCGTCGTTTTCCTATAAGGTTAACTTACAAATAGGTTTAGGCAAACTTTATATGGATGTTTCATGGATTCTGATAAATACTGGTCTCGCATTATAGCATAAAAAATATCCTGGAGAAGTTATTTTAGTTTTCTTTATTTTTTCAAAAAAGATAAACAAATAAATATAGTGTAATAATTAGGCGGTCCACTTACAAAGGTTATTTATTATACCCCCACATTTAAGTGGGAGTATTCTCCCACTTAAATGTGGCGTACATAAGCGGTCAATATATACAGGTGGACAACTTAGGCGGTCCAGTGACAAAAGTGTCTCTACATTATATAATATAGGGCTCATTCCGATCCCGACAAAAGTGGTCAACTTAGACAGGTGGTCAGCTTCCAAAGGTGGTCAATTTTACAGGTTTTACTGTATATCAAACAATGATACCTTTTCAACTTTACACTATTAAAAATCGTCTTTAGGACATCCAAAATGCGGCACTTAAACGAATTTCTTTAGTGTCGATAATAAGGAGCCTGATTGGAGTAAAGAGTGCTCTTCTGTTTGCAGAGGACCCTGTGTACATGAAGGACTCCTTCCTGAAGGAGCAGTACGTGCTAAAGGACGAAGGAGTGATCTTCATGGGGACGACGGAAGATATGAGTCCGAATCCCTGGACCTATGGACAGGTGAGAGATCTTCGGGTTCATTCTCTACACTGTAAAAATTGTGCTTCACCATTTTCGGTGTTTGGTACTGAGCACCCATTTTGGTGTTCTGTCGCTGTACGGGTGAAAATGATTCATTTTTGATATACTTTAGACAGACAGATTTAAAAAAAAATTGTGTCTGTCTAAAAAAATACACATAGTAAGGTAAATGACCCGGTAGTGGACACAGTTAAGAACATTTTCGTACTCTTTTACGTGACAACATTTTTTCAAGGGACTTACATCAATATTTGCGTATTTAGTTTCATCACCAACTATTTCTCTAAAAATTAATGACCTGTAAAGTGACCTTTGATGAAAAATGAGGATTTTTACGTCACATTTACTAAACGCTTCATTTGTATCTATACTGGACATGTATAAGACACGCATTTGCATGAGTAGTGGACAGAAATGAATATCATCTGTTTTATGCTGTTAACTTGGAGAACTTTTGTTAAAAATGACTACTCACGCTTTTTTCCCATATATTTTCCCCGAATACCTCACCTTCTTATGGATCGGCTTTAGTAAAGAGCAGCAAATGTGACCGTTGTGGAGGCAGCCATTGAATATTATGATCCATGCACTCGCATAGATGCTCCACGCCAACTTTACTCCTATTAACCAGCACTAGGAATGGTTGGCTATAGGTTCTGATCACTTCATTCCAGTTTAATGTTACATTCGCTTATTTTAAGAGGTTAAAGATCTAAGTGTCCACTACCGGGTCATTTACCTTAGAACGTTTCTTAGCACATGAAATATGTTAACTCCGCTACTTATCGAAATGTCCTTACGATTTAAAATTTCTATGAAAATACGATAAATGAGCAATCGTCATGAATGTTCGATGCGTAGATGAGTGAAGGAACATCATACCCTGAAACATGTTCGGCTGTCTGTATTTTCTTAGACACTTAAAAGAATTTAAAATACATAAAAAGTGAATCACTTTCACCTTTACACCAACTGGACACCAAAAGTTTTTACAGTGTAGCTAAGGGCTGTGAACATTCTGATGTTCGTGAAACATTAAACCCTGTCCAGGTGAAGAACCTAAAGTTTTAGAAAACGAGAAAAAAATTTTGTTTCTGCAACAAGCTCCATTTTAAAATCTAATTAACCCTATTTCCCAAAAGTGAATAAAGTATTCCTTAATAGTAGCATAGTCATTTTTTCAACTACAAAAACTTGTTTTTTAGATTTTATTCTTTTGCTAAATTTTTGAAATTTCCTTTTTTGCCAGAACAGAAGATTCCAGATTTCTAAAAATTTGACCATGAACTATTTGGCTACTGGAACCATTGCTTACTGTCGCTCTAACTCCTAACCATTCTTAAGTTTTTCTTCTTTTTTTAACAATGAGAATTTCGAGCTCCCTTTGCTCGTGGGAAAAATTCACTCTGATTGGTTACCGGTGAGTGAGGTCAAATCTCCATCTAACCGAATGATTTTTCAAATACAAAAGTTAAAACGCTGCCCCTTCCTCCCCACAGTTCCGCCCGGGCATTATAATAGCTAATAATTTTAATAGATTGTATTATTTATCTCTTTTTGTCGTTTCTAATGCCGCTTGGGTATCCAAGCTCCCCTTCGCGGAGTGACCAGGAATGAAGGCAGTAAGGAGGGTATTCCCACAAATACTCCACCTTCCACAATTACTCCACCACCTTCCATCCTTGCACCTACTCCACCACCTTCCACAAATACTTCACCACCATAAATACTCCACCTTCAGTAAGGAGGGTATTCACACAAATACTCCACCACCACAAATACTCCACCTTACTTTCTTGACCTAAGAGTGAAGGGAATCGAAATTATCCATCCTCGGGGGTCCACGGATTTTACATGCACGTCTCTCCAAGTGTACATGGTGGGCCTTCAGCGGGTCGGGTATCGAACGCCCAATCTTACGGTTGGAAGACCGACTTCCTAACCACTAGCCCTCGACATTTATTGAGACGATTTATTCAAATGCAGAATTGTCGAGGACTAGTCATCGGCAATCCTAAATTGACACGCAGCTTCCTCTCCGCAGTTCTACCCGGGCATCCTGGAGTGCTGTTGGTTGATGCTTTCCTCCGGTGGCATTCAAGTCCACGACAGGAACGACCCCATCATGATCACCAGGCTCCTCAGCGCATACGTGAGTATACAACACCTTCCTCGGATATATGAATACAGTCGACGCTCGATATAACGACCATCTGCGTCTTTATAACGAGTGGTCGCTATAATAGGTAGAATTTTCTTTAAAAAATATACACGCATCATGAATATTCAGTATTTCCATCAAAATTGGTAACTTTTAAAAGATTCCAAGTAAATGCTCAAATTATTTTTTATCATTGGAATTTTAAAAAAATTATCAGTGCAAAATATTATAAGAAAACATTAAACAGACTTCAAAGAAGAAAATACAGGGATAAGGATTACATTCACATTTCTGGAAGCAGAACTTCTGAGGTGACATGACACATGGTACGGTCGCTGTATTGGATTAGACGATTCAGAAAGGCCGCTATACCGAAAGCAAATTAACATAGAGATTATACAGGGATAAAGTTGGGACTATTGACACTTCGTTATAATGGAATGGTCCGTATTATGTGTGGTCGTTATAAAGAGCGTTGACTGTACTTCTAGGTCAATACGGATGCTAAATATTTTTTAACGCTTAAATCCTCACATATTCATTGGTTCATTCATTTACTTATTTACATCAGTGGCCAGACATCCATCCTAAAAATAATTAAATTCCCCCCCCCCCCCACTTTAACATAAATAGCATCATTTAGAATTGTTCGAAGAAAAAAAAGCTGTTAAACGATTTTTCATGAGAAAATAATTTTTTGCTAAATCAATATTTCTTGTTCTGACATCTTCGGGATTCAAAAAGAGACGAGCAAAGATATAATGCAAGAATTTGAAAACTGTTATGCTCATATTCTCTCTTCGTCTCTTTTCTCACATCTGCATTATGATTAAACAGTTGATTAACAAAGACGTTGATAGCAGAGCGCTCAATACTTTCCTCCTCCTTCCCTGTTAGCTCTAGGCCTTAGGGATGACCTCCGCCGGGCACGAGGCAGGGCTCTTATGCTTTAAATCGGCTGATTTAAATAGTGATTTAAATCAAGTGATTTTTTTTTTCAAAATCATTAATTTATATCAAGTAATTTTTTCCAAAAAAAAAAAAAAATTATTGATTCTACAATGTTAGAAAGTGTTGTAAAAATGAAATATGTTGCAATGACGACCGCTGTTTCAAACAAAACATCCTAGGTCCTTATCCGTCTGTGTGCATAACATATTTCATAAGTTTAGAACTCATTACTATTTTTTTAATTTGCCAATATTATTCTTCAAGCATCTTTAACAGCAAAGCATCATTCATTCAATCATTCAAATTAGAATTCATGACAATCATGAACCATTCTGTGTTTTTTATCTTAAAAGTAGTAATTTAGATCCATTTAATAAAGGCCACACAATAATTCAGAATGATAGTGTTTAAAACAACAATTGTTAGAATTTAGAATATGAATCCTAAAAGTTTCATCCATGTCCCCTCATAGCTTAAGGTTTTTTTCCTTCTGAAATATTTTTTTTATCGTAGAAGTTTTCAATAAAGATATTTGATTAAAACAAGGTTTCAGGTTTTACTAATGATGTCAGCAAATGATTTTACTAAATGGGGAAAAATATTTCAATCTTTTTCATTTATAAAATAGAAAAATGATTAAAGTACACTCAATGTAAAAATGAAGTACACACAATTGTTACTTTTTTCAGCTTTCAACAGCAAAATAATTCAGATTAAAGGTGTTCATTTTCTCTGTACTTATGAGTGACCTATTATTCCTGGTAGGGTTAAGTTTCATTTGAGTCATGCATTTGTATTAAAATTTGTTTGTCATTATTATTATTAAAAATATTTATTGCTGTGAAAGTATCTTAAAGTGTGTGTTTGCATATTGCTTAACATGCCATATTGTTTCTATGAATGTAACCTAAAATATATCCGAAATATTTAAGGTATAATTAAGGTTACATTTAAAAAATCATGAACCCTGCACGTGGTAGTGGAATCCACGGATTTTACATGCACGTATCCCCGAGTGTACATAGTGCGTCATCAGCGGGAACCAACACCCGACCTTCCGGTTAGAAAACCGACATCCTAACTTACCAAGGCCTGTACAAATTAAGTGTGGATAACGAACAGCGGGAATCTGGAGCAGGTCTCTTTAAACAGGAGCAGTACAGTTTAGATTTCTCCTCTGCTTAAAAATGATATTTTAATCAGTCTATACACTGAAAATTTTGCGTCTAGTTGCCACCATTTTTTGGTGTTACTGCACACGATTTTTGGTGCTACTGCAGTCTAGTGGAAAGTCGTCGTATCTCTGTTTTGAATGTAATTTTTAAAGATTTTTTCAGTCGATTAATTTTTCTAATGAAAATGAGGTACTTTTCAGTTTCGGGGAGGCTGGCGATATTTTTTTTTCCTTTGTTTCTCCTCAAATGAAACTACTTTCCCATTTTGGGTTGCGGTTTGGGATGTTTAAAAGTCTTTCCTAAAAACAAACTCCAGACACAATACACATTGATCTGGCAAAAAAAAAATATTAATAATAATAACCATCGCCAGTACCCCCCCAAAACGGAACAGTACCGAAAGTTGTTCTTGTTTCAGCAGTAATTACTTTCTTAACTCTGAAATTAATTAAATTTAGTGATAGTTGACTTTTGATTTTATAGTCAATTTGTGTGTGCTTTTTAATGCATTTTATTATTACTTTTGTGCAGAGATAAAGGCGAAGAATAAAATAGTTGTTTTATTCACCATTTGCAGCCATCTTTTTTTATTAAAAAAATAGCAAATTACCAAATCTTAACTAAAGATTGATTAAATGTAACTTTGAATGTTTCAAAAAATATATGTATTGCAAATTTTGCCTGAGGGAGGAAAATGTATGATAATGCTATTTATTCTATACTAGCTGTACCCGGCCATGCTTTGCTGTGGCTCAGTCTGGTTCGATGGAAAAGCAAGAAAGAGCACATATTTCTAATATGTATCATTTGACAATGCTTGTTGTTTCATTGTCTGAAACTATAGATTGTCTGGTTCACCCATTCTAGAACACGCAATATATAATTGTACACATGAGAAGATCTAAACTGCTCAATTTGATTGATTGGTCTTGAGCTTCATGTTTTTTCACAATGCTTGCGAGCGATTTTTTTTTTGTTCCATTGTCTGTGAAGATTTTGATATTGTCTGGCTCGCCACATTGAAAAATTCCAACATAAGGCTTATCCAAACAGAAGAAACACAAACACAAAAATTCTAAATTAAAACTTTGCCGTTCAAAATAAATTATCTGTGTTTTAAAGTTCCCTTAATCGGTAAGTTCAAAAACATTAAAGAAATACTTCAACACAAACAGAAAAAACACAAAATTTTAACATCAGGATGAAAATAGCTAAATGAAACTGTTACATTCAAAATAAGTAATCTTTGTTTTAAAGTTCCATTTAATCTTCGAGTGCAAAAATACTAACAAATACATCAATACAAACAGAAAAAACACAAAATTTTTGAATAAAAATGAAAATATCTAAATTCATCTGTTGCTATTCAAAATAAGTAATCTTTGTTTTAAAGTTCTCCTTAATCGTCGAGTGCAAAAATACTTCAACACAAACAGAAAAAAATATTAAATCAAAATGAAAATAGCTGTACCCGGCCAATTGTTGCAGTAGCTCATTCTCCTTAATAAAACATTATAAAACGAAATAATTAAATCAAAGTTGAAATAAATTAAAAGTGATATATAAAAACACATGTTTTGATAAAATTTCAAAGCAGTTGGTGAAGTACTTACGGAGATTTGAGGTTATGAACCAAGGCTGAACTTGATCGTAACCGTAAACTGGATCACGTTCAGCCTTGTATGAACAAACGAACACTTACATTTTTATTTATATAGCTTATATTACCCGGAGTTGAGGAAACTGCTAATTATTATTTTTGGATCAAGGTAAGCCTTAAGAAATCGAACTAAAAAGCTTATAACTGGCCTTCTTTTTAACTTAGAAACTTCGAACAAATTCCACCTTGTGCAAAAAAATCAGCGCTTTCGATTGATATATTACATTAATATGTGCAAGGTTTTTTTCACCCCCATAAGGGGAAATTTATGTAGAAATTTGCTTAAAATTGGAATAAAAAAGGAACTACCTGTCGGATTTTTTTCTAACGGGTCTATAAACCATCCTCTTGAATCACTCTGCCTACTGGCGAAATTTCAAAGCAATCGGTGAAGTACTTTCGGAGATTTGCGGTTATGAACAAACGAACACTTGCATTTTTATTTATATAGATTACAAATATATTAAATTTGCATATAACATTTACCAAGCATATAGTTATATGTTTAATGAGCTACATATATGTACAGAAATGAGCAATATGGTAATAAATGAATTTGAGTACTTATCTTGAATTGATTTAAATTTAATAATAGACAACATTAGAATTTCTCAAATTTTTAATAAAACTATTACTCATTGGAATTTCTCAAACTTTTAACTGAACTTTTTTCTTCGTAATTACTACTGAAACAAGTGCTGGCTGACGATGGTTAATTATTTTTTGTCAAATCAATAATCTGATTCTTATCTGTAAGAAAGCAGCCTCAAAGTTGAATAGAGGGCGCTGAGTGAACCCATTTTTGTCCCTGCATTTATGGCGAAATGAAACAGCCTGAATAACAGTTAAACAGAAAACTGGATCAAGTTCAGCCTTGGTCTATAGAAGTGCACAAGATATTTTTTTTTTAGCCACGAAGTTTTTTGAAAAATTCGTAGTTGAGAATGGATTTGTGTTTTTGGTGCGTCTATACATGTGCATATGACATACAAATTGCAAGATTAGTGACGGCTGGCATGAAATGGCACGCCTCGCCACTGATATATATGTATATATTCCTCCACTGCTGCCTTTCGAAATGAGTCATTTGCTGCTGTTTGCAGGTGAACTCCAACGACGCGGACAACGGAATACTAGAGGGTAGATGGAGCGGCAGCTACAAAGACGGAGTGAGTCCGATGGCTTGGATCGGCAGCGCCAAGATCATCCAGCAATTCTTGCGGACGGGAACGAGAGTCAGATACGGACAGTGCTGGGTCTTCGGGGGAGTCCTCACCACGCGTCAGTACTCTCTCTTTTTCTTCACCGAGTTCCATATAATACCAGCTGGAGTGACCACTGCCGTATAGGTGAAAATGAGCCGTCGCCACTCGCCACGTGGCAATGAACCCCTTGCCTGGTTATCCCGAGACAACTCGGGATCGTATACGATGCAGTTCATTTTTATCCCGAGAAAACTCGGGCGAAGCAGAATTTGTCAGTATGCTTTGATTTATCCCAGTTTTACTCGGCCTGGGGGAAATGAAATTAAAAAATTCCGTTTTGATTGACAGTTTGCCTAGTTTTGTTGGTTTCGTGGTTCTTTTGTCGCGATTGGTCACGTGTTTTCCCTATTGTATAGTATACATCGGCTTCGGCCTGGTGGAAAAAATATCCACCCTTGATTGGCAATTTACCAACTTTTGTTCGTTTGCTGTGCTGTCCCTTGTTTCAAAAACAAGACCAATATTTAATTTTTTTTCCATTTACCCGAGTTAACTTGGGATTATGAAAATTAAATATTAAATTTATTAAAATAAAACAAAGAAAATGTGATGATATTTTGCAATTTTTTCAAAAAAATTTGTAAGGGAAAGAGGTTAAAGTATTAAAAGTGGAGATTAAAAAATCTTCGATCTCGCACGGAGCACTTTTTAGCATCTTCTACTGTAGTGGCATTGTTTTTCATTTTCTTCTCCCGCTATTCGGAATGAATTTTTCTGATTTTTTTTTTTCCCGTGGTTTTTTTTTCTGGAAATTTTCCAATAATGAACACGTGCTTCGATAAAAATTTCAACTCTCAATCTTTCAGCATCCTGTATATATTTAAATCATTTCAAAAAATCTGAATAAGTTTACCATGGGCTCGTTCAAATCTGCATATTACTTGTTTTATTTCAATAATTTATTTATTTTCTAAACGATTTTAGAGTTAGTTTTTAATTCTTATTGGCAATTTTAAGAAGTGTCTATGCGCCACTGGCGACTAACCGAATTTCCGAGTTTCAGCTATACCCTGCCGTACGGTTAACATAGAGGTTAACGCGGTCTGAGCGTGCCTCTATGTTAGGAAGGATGCTATAATAGCTTCATCCAAAAGAGAGAGTTAGCACGAACGGGAATCCTCTATTGACAACAATAGTGGTAAGAAAGTCAATTTCAAAAGTACAGTAAAACCGCGGTGACTATCATGTCCATCGACGTTTAAACCACCCTTTATCATTGCCATTTAAAGGTGATTCCTTATTTACCTTTGTAAATAAAGCCAGCCCGAGCACACAAATATTCTAGCCAAGGACCTCTAATTCCCTTATGACATACACTAACAGGTAAAACCCTATTGTAATAGGAGTACACCTTTTGGTTTATAACCTATCGCGCGATAGACTGATTGCGCAGTTGAGATGTGTGCTTCTTGCACAGCAATTACAGTTAATAAAATGGCACCAAAGAAGAAAAGAAAAAATTATGCTATAAAAGAAAAGGCACGAGTCATTGATGAAGTTAAAATGATGCAACAAAAGCGAGTATTGTTTGGATAATGTGGTTCTGCGGGGTTATAGTTCCACTATAACGCGGTTATGTTTATAACGCGGGTACCAAACATGTCCCCCGACACCCGCGATTTAACGGGATGTTACTGTATTCTTTGGCTAAGCCAAACATGGTGGAACCATATCCTTTACCTGATTGCTTAAACCGTTCGGTCGTGTCAAACTCTTGTGTGTTTAGAAGACCAAAACCTTTATAATTAAAAGGTGTTTTTTATAAACGTTGTTGAGAGTATGAATAAGTCTGACAAAGTTCAACATGAAATAAAATTACAATTTCTTTATCATTATTAAAATAAAAATTAATTAATTATGTGAAACTAGTAAGCCCGGCGGTCATACGAAATGACCGCTGTTCTAGATATTATAAATTGTAATTAAAATGATTTGTGCGAAGGTGTTTGCCCATTCAAACTGAATTCCCAGGTCAGGCGGCGAGGACGCTCCTTTGCTTACTGCCCCACACTACTATATATTTATTTACTATATAATCAAATTATTTGTGAAAAATATATGTTTCTCATCGAAAGAACTTATTGAAAATTGTATTATGATTTTCAAAACAAAAGTTTTAACGAAACTGGGAAAACAGCGCGCGGCCACTCTAATATTAAAAAATTAATTTAAAAAAAAAATTGAGTCACAACTTTCCTTTTTGCAGCGATGAGTTTCTCGGGTTAATCGGTAAAACGGCCTGCGATTCTATAGCGGACAGACAGACAGAATAAGCCGCTTACATATAAGATTCCTAAATACCACCAAGGGTCATTCAGTGTGATAAAGAGAAGGAAAAACACAGTTACTCATCTCCGTCGTAAGACACATCTTCGAACTACCGGGAAGCAATCTTCAAATTCATTTTCACTCGATTTAAGAAAACCTTTATCATGTAGCTATTCTCGGGGACGAAGCGCAAATGTAGGTTGATAACTTTCAACTCGTATTTGAAGATCTTCGAGCACACCGACTCAGGCTGAAATCATTTCGAAAAGCAGGCCTCACACGCACCGCAGCGCAGGCGATGATGAAAAATTAGGAACAGAGCGGTTCGAAATCAGATGGATGCCAAACCGGTCTTTAATATCGTGAATTCGCATTCGTCACTTATAAGCATGGTCAAAGGGATTAAAATATAATTTCTCTCGAAATCCATTTGTATAGCACGAGTTTCGAGGACAAATTTAAATTTACAATGCAAATAATTAAGGTAAATGACCCGGTAGTGGACACGGTTAAGAAAATTTTCGTACTCTTTTCCGTGGCAACATTTTTTCAAGGGACTTACGTCAATACTTGCATATATAGCTTCATCGCCAACTATTTCTCTAAAAAATATTTACTTATAAACTGTCATTTGATGGAAAATTAGGATTTTTACGTCACATTTACTAAACGCTTCATTTCTATCTATAGTGGACATTTATAAGACACGTATTTGGATGAGTAGTGGACAGAAATGAATATCATCTATTTTATACTGTTCACTTGGAGAAATAATTTTAAAAATGACTAAGGGACCCTTCATAAATGATGTCACGTTTTTTCCCCATATATTTTCCCCGAATCCCTCACCTTCTTATGGATCGGCTTTAGTAAAGAGCAGCAAATGTGACCGTTGTACTTGCATAGATGCTCCGCGCCAACTTTATTTTATTAACCAGCACTAGGAATCGTTCGCTGTAGATTCTGATCATTTCATTCAAGTTGAATGTTACATTCGCTTATTTTAGGAGCTTAAAAATCTAAGTGTCCACTAGTAGAGCAGTGCCCACTACCGGGCTATTTACCTTAAATACTCTTGACGAGTGTCAGAGGGGCGAGAATGTATGCTAACAGGACGCAACATAGAAGTTAAAATGCAGCAAAAGAAGTACTGATGCACAAATGAAAAAATCTATTTCCCTATAATTTGCTACTCTTCAAATGCAAAGCAATTCACCTTCTTAAAAATCCATTCTGTGTGCAGCTTTTATGGAATGCACTGACCGTGTTTTAGCACTCACTAAAGAAGTAGAAGAAGCTAAATAATGAAGGACTGTTTCGTTTTTCTCTGTTGTTGTTTCTAAAACCACTTGGGTATCTAAGCTCCCCTTCACACAGCGACCAGGAACTAAGACATTAAGGAGGTAGGCCTCCTGAATTTATGACGTAGCCAGCATTGGATCTTAGTGTTTTTTTCAAATACAGTAGAGCCTGGATTATCCGAGGCAATGTGGACCGAGGGTACCTCGGATAATCGAAAACTCGGATAACACGGACTCTGTCCAAATCGAAAGGGAAAAATGGATTGTAATGAATGATAAAATAATTTTTCTAAAAAAAATAGAACCGACTTCAAATTAAAAATTGCGCTAATAAGTGAAAAATAAATTCATTTTTTAAGCAACATCGTTGTGAGTTTAAACATAGTTTTAGAAGTCGATGCAAAATTAGGATAGATAAAATCTTTTGTAATCATGAAACAATTACAAATATAAATGTAAGTACAAAGAAAAACAACGTGAAAAGCACAAATTTAGATTAAAATTAACGCAAATAGCTATTTCGAAGCTACAAATGGAGCCTCTTCATCAGTGCATAAAAGAAGAAGAAACGCTCAACACACAAGCATGGAAGCTGTGAGTGAACAAGTCAAAAAACAGAGAGACACCGGTATTTATACCAAATGTGTCGGATTAGCGATTGACCAATCAGAGGCCAGGAACAAGGCGGGAACAGATCCCGAAGGAAAAGGCGGGAAACGAATATGTAAATTGCAGGAGAAAACCAAAAAGGGAGAGAAAAATTATAAAAATTATAAAAATTGTTTCCAAATGTCAGGAAAATATGGAGTGCTGGAAAAATCATTTACTACAGAATGAGAATTTTTCCAAATGTGATAAGCTTCCCAAAAATCAAGTTCATAGACAGAAGAGCATTTGCTGATAATTCTAGCAGAAGAAAATTCAAAACAATGATTTAAAGTCCAACAATGCTGGGCAATGGAAGAACGTGCAAGTTCTTTACGCTTAACATAATTTTCATGTTCTTTCAGACGGTGCTTTAAGGCACGTTTAGTCTGACCTATGTAAAACAGACCACATTTGCAAGAAATACTATAAATACCCCAGTTGCTGTGCAAATCAATGGGATACTTCAAATTTGTAAATTTTATTTTATTGACAGGGGAAAATGCAGTATCAAACCCAAACTTCTTCAATATTTTAGCAATTTGCTGACTGATTTTTGGATAAAAAGGTAAAATAATAGTATAAGCAGGCTTGCACTTAGAAACATTGCCAGAAGGTGAAGGCTTAATTAACCTGTTATAAATAGAATCGACGACCTTAGGAGAATAACCACGATCCAAAGCCACAGCCTTAATGTACGAAAGCTCAGCATCCAAAGAGTTAGAAGAGGAACATATCCTCAAAGCACGGAAAACAAGAGCCTTGAAAGAGGCCAACTTATGGTTTGGGGGGTGAGAAGAACATTTATGAGGAGGTAGTGTAACAGCAAAGGGCTTACGAAACACTGAAGTCATAAAATCATCATTACTTTTAGTAATTAAAACGTCCAAGAATGAAAGAGAACTATCAACTTCCATTTCAATAGTGAATTGAATGCAAGGATCAATGGAATTAAGCTTATCAAGTAAATGATCAATATCCACTTGCTTCTGATCAAGCAATACAAAACAATCATCAACATAACGGACATAAAAAGGGAACTTTATGGTTTTGAAAAGTTTAGTCTCAAAATAGTGCATATAAATGTCACTTAAAATAGGGCTTAAAGGATTACCCATAGCTAAACCTTCAGTCATACGAAAGTACGTAATGTTAATTTTAATTTTAATCTAAATTTGTGCTTTTCACGTTGTTTTTCTTTGTACTTACATTTTTGCACAAAGTATTTTGATCATTTTGTCTTATACAAATATAAATGGCCCAGAATTAGCAACAGTAACAATATGAAGTAGCACATGGTGTAATGGTATTTTGCACCGACTTCTAAAACTATGTTTAAAAGACATCGATGTTGTTTAAAGAATAAATTTATTTTTCACTTTTTTGCGCAATTTATAATTTGAAGTCGGTTCTATTTTTTTTATAAAAATTATTTTATTCTATTCTTTTCACTGTAAATACATTTTCTATATAAATATTCTATTTTTTAAAGAATCCATATCAAAGGGCGAACCTTCTTTAAATGAGTAGTACTAAAAACTAATCATTTGTATGAAAAATTCCGTTTTGAAGTCGATTTTAGCACACAAAATGATTGGATTTAATTTTTGCTTTCAGTCAAACACTTGCTGTAATTGCTTTTAATATTATAGCATAATGGCAACAAACGCGTTTTAAACAATTACTTTTTAACCGACTTCACAAAGGCAGGAGGTTATACATTCATATTGTATGTATGTCGTTTTTTTTTTTGTTTGTTTGTCCACTCATAACTTCTCTACGGATAAACCGATTTTCATGATATCTTTTTTAATCGATCGAGGGTGGTTTCCCATAGGTCCCGTACTTTTGTTTGGCCATATTCAATAATTAGAAAAAAGTTATGGGCTGAAAGAGAGTCATTTTTTGGTTTTTTTCATCCATAACTTTTGATTGAATGAACCGATTTTGTTAATTTTTTCTTTCATTTTTAGAGAGTCGTCCAGCTCAAATATCTCACATCAATTTGACTACATTTGTTTTTTAGAAAAAACGTTACGGTGAAGAAAATAGTATTTTTAGTTTTAATTGGAAAGGCTTGGCTTGATTTTTCTTTGCTGGGAAAACTATTAATAAATATAAAATTCATTGTTAAAAACATATTTGTTGTCATGGGCTATAATAATAAAAGAAATTACAGCAAGAGTTTGACTGAAGGCTTCTCTGTGGCAAAAATTATTCCAATCAATTTGTTTGCTAAAATCAACTTCAAAAGGGAATTTATCATGCAATAGTTTTTAGTGCCATTAATTCAAAGCAGTTTTGTCCTTTGATATGGATTTTTTTAAAAAATAGAGTATTTATATAAAAAATGTATTTACACTAAAAAGAATAAAATAAAATAATTTTTATAAAAAAAAAAAAAACAGAACCGACTTCAAATTATAAATTGCGCTAAAAAGTGAAAAATAAATTCATTCTTAAAACAACATCGATGGGAATTTTAAACATTGCTTTAGAAGTCGGTGCAAAATTATGAGTCTAATTACCATTATAACATTTGCTACTTCATATTGGAACTGTTGCTAATTCTGCGGAAATATATATATTTGTAATTGATTCATGCTTACAAAAGATTTTATCTATCCTAATTTTGCACCGACTTCTAAAACTATGTTTAAAAGTCACATCGATCTTGTTTAAAGAATGAATTTATTTTTCACTTTTTAGCGCAATTTATAATTTCAAGTCGGTTGTTTTTTTTTTTTTTTTTTTTTTTTTTTTTTTTTTTTTTTTTTATAAAAATTATTTTTATGTTTATTAAGTTTTCCCAACAAAGAAAAATTTAGCAAAGCCTTTCCAAATAAAATAAAAAACTTATTCTTCACTCGCAACGTTTTTTCTAAAAAACAAAAGTAGTCAGATTGATGTACGATATTTGAGTTAGACGACCCTCTATCGATTAAAGAAAAAATCGTCAAAATCGGTTTATTTAGTCAAAAGTTATGGATGAAAAAACAAAAAACATACTACATTTCTGCCCATTACTTTTGTTCTGCTTATCGAATATGGTGAAACGAAGGTATGGGACCTATGGGAAACCATCCTTGATCAATTGAAAAAAAAATCATGAAAATCGGTTTGTGGCGGTACCATTTGACACCTTCAAAAGCTATCTTCTGTCCTGGCCATTAGATACCTTTTGGCAAAGCACGGAAGCACTGGCTTACCATCAAGAAGGTCCAAGGTTCTATCCCTGCCTTCGGCAGGCATCCTCCACCATCACCTCCGTGTCCTCACACGACAACCGCCACATTTGGTGACCCGGCAATTACACGCAACGAATGGAGACCCAATCACCCCATAGATGGCGCCACGAGAACACTTGCACTCATCCGCCCGACCGAGGCGCTCGATCACAAGCTCTCATCAGCTCCCGACCGCGGATACGAGCCTTCCAATCTCGCCAGAACGCCTGGCACTGGCGCACCCATCTATGGTTGGTATCGTTCACTGGAGGGGGAGTATATGTGGCGGTACGATTTGACACCTTCAAAAGCTATCTTCTGTCCTGGCCATTAGGTACCTTTTGGCAAAGCACGGAAGCACTGGCTTACCATCAAGAAGGTCCGAGGTTCTATCCCTGCCTTCGGCAGGCATCCTCCACCATCACCTCCATGGCCTCTCTCGTCGACCGCCACAGGTTCATCCGGTGCGCAGTTATGAGTGGACAAAAAAAAAAAAAAAAAAAAAAAAACGACATACATACAGTATGAATGTATAACTCCTTCCTTTGTGAAGTCGGTTAAAAATGTTGTCAAAGATGTAAAAAAAAGACATTTACTGTACATATTATGAAATGAAAAAATGACGTTACATAGATACAAATATCTAATTTTATATGTACATATCAGTAGAGTACATGTTCCTGTTAAAGTTGTCTCTTAAAGAAGTGTATGTATACAGTAGATAACGGGACTCGCACGCTTTTTTGGGTGCCGTTTTACGAAATGGTTGTAGCCGTAAAAGGTCTGTTGCAGTTGTCTCTGACTGTTGTTCTAGGTCTTTATATCAGCAGAAAATAATTGGATGACTGACGTCAGTCAGTGACGCCGCCATCGGCCGCCAAGAAAAAAATTTTTCAAAGGCAAATGTACTTGGGTTAACCAGGAACTCGGTTAGTCGGGGCTCCGATAACCGAGGCTCTACTCTATTCCAAAAAATATGACGTGCTTCAAAGTGACCTTGAATGACTGTATTGAGGCAGCACAAATACGGCACCTTTCTTTTTTTTTGAACTAAGAGAGAAGGGAAGGGACATTCTTCACACTCCGGTACCCGCGGAACTGCCTCGGGACTTCAGGGTCCACGGATTTTACATTCACGTATCCCCCTCACTCATTGCGCAGAAGAAGCAAAATAATGATGACCCGTTATCGGAGTTCATTTTGTTATCTTTCTTGCTCAAGAGAAACTCTCTCTGCTGACCCGGTGCTAGCAGACGACACTAGAAGCCGGACCGATCACGTGTCACTCCAGGTGTTATGGAACTCGACAATTATGTGTTATGTTTTGTGCCCGTCTTTGCTACTGATTCCAAATTTTGTGTCTCTTGCAGTGTGTCGCGCGCTTGGCATCCCGACTCGCACGGTGACTTGCTTCAACGCGGGTCACGACTCGGACAAGACGCTGACCATCGACTCGTTCGTCAAGGCCAATGCCGAGGAGAGGCCTTTTTCCGACATGACCTGGTAGCTATTTGTCCGCTTACCTATACTGCGTAAATAGAATAGGCGCGTCAAGGTCGCGTTTCCTGCTTTGTCCCCATGGCAACTGCGAGAAAGATGACAGGGCCAGACTTTTCCTTTGCACTGCAGTTAAGGCAACTGCATGACGACACCTCCGATTCAAAATATTAGAATAATTGAGGGGAAGTAATAAGAAAGAATTTATTTTCCATTTATTTGTTTTTTGACTCTAAGTAAATGCAATTAAATGTCTCACAAATTAAACCTAGACTGTTTAGATAAGACTTTAACATTTACAAAATATAAAATACAATACATTAGCTATACAATAGCTTTCTGAAACACATCAAAATATTAGAATAAGATTGAGATGAGTTCAAAATATTAGAATACTTTATCTAACGCAATCTATTTTGCCATTGAGAAGTAAATCTGATTTGATTCCATCTATTATTATTATAACTAAAACAACAAGCTTACTTATCATGTTATCCAAATCAAGTGGGGAAAAAGCTTCTACCATGGAAACCATGGCGACCAGAGGGGGAAAAGGTAGAGTTGTGTGATTTTGACACGCCGATTGTAATTACACAGACTATAGAGGTCGCCCAACAGTCAAAATTCGACTAAATACTAAATTTAGCATTGAAAACACTATGCTATTTATATATAAGTATCATTCAACAAATTTCGCAATTATAACGTCTAATTGTTTTTGTTCATCCCCGTGTTCAAAGCAAACATATTGTAAATCACAGTCGCCACAGGGCCAATCGCACTCATCAATGGCGCCGCTTGTACTTCTGGGCTCAAGGAACCTTGATTGTTTTACATAGACAAATGTCTTGTTCACTGGTGCCTTGGAAGAGGGGGTGTCCACGCTTGAAGATGAGTCGAGTGGGAATTGATCACGTGAGTGGATTAACCGCTTGCCTGATCATCACGAGTTATCTCGGGTTCGTATGTATAGCAGTTACTTATTATTCCGAGAAAACTCGGGCGAAGCAGCACTTGTCAGTATGATTTGTTTTATCATGGTTTTCTCGGCCTGGAGGAAATGAAAGGAAATATGCAGTTTTATTGGCAGTTTGCCAAATTTTGCTGGTTTCGCGTTCTTTTGGCGGGACTGGTCACGTGTTTTACGTCGGCTTCTGTCCGGTGGAAAAGAAAAGAAATATTTAGCCTTGTGTCATTGTTAGTTTGACAAGTTTTGTTGGTTTGCTGTGTTGGCCCTTGTTTCAAACACCCTCATACAAACCTTTTTCCATTTACCCGAGATAACTCGAGATAGTAAACTAATATTAAAATGATAATGCGAGTGAATGCTGTTGCACCTGCTAAAAATGAAAATCCAACTTAAAACCTATACAGTTTGTTATGATCATTTTCAACAATGTTTTTCCAAAAAATTGGCAAGGGAAGCGGGTAAGTGTGTCCGTTCTTGTCGCAGGAACTACCACGTGTGGAATGAGGCGTGGATGACTCGTCCAGATCTCGAGAAGCTGGACGGCGGGACGAAGTACCACGGCTGGCAGATCATAGACGCCACCCCGCAAGAGAAGTCTGAAGGTAAGCCGCTCTTTCGAACCCTCTTATTATTTTTTCGGTACCTTCCGTTGCTGCAGTAGATCCTTTGCAGTTCTTTGTGTCTAACAGACTTTAAGAGATCGGAATAGACCCGAAACATTAGGAGGTTTGACGTACTTCTATTTTTGGATCTAATCGAAATTAAACTAGATCTGGAAGAAAGGACATTATGGAAGAAGAATAGAAAAAAGTAAACGGGATTTTGGTGCAAGACAAGATATGTAATCAAACACATCAGTACAAGTAGTTGTTACTATTTCTTCTCCTCTATAATTTAAAAATTCAAAATAACAAAATAATCACAGTAATGAAGATTATTTTTATTATTAGTATACATAGCATTAAAATACAATAATGAAACAACTCCATTACTGAAAATTCAGCTACTGTCGGTTAGTTGAGCTCTATCCATTCATAATATTGTTACGGGTTCTTCGTCTTCTTACTTCAAATTTCAATGACTATTTCCTTTTACAAAACACACATTTATTTATGTTACAAACTTTCTACATTAGATACAAATTTCACATAAACATATCTCTCGGAATTCACACATTACCGCAAGACCAACGATAATCCTGAATTTCTTAACCAAAATACGAAAAGAACCAAGCACGAAGCTTGCATCACAACGGCTCGGACTTTTATCAGGTACTCGGCCAAAGTCTGACACATAACTGAACTCTCCTACACCTCCCTCCGGAGCTATTTATATACCATCGCGGATCACGTGACAGAACATTCCAGATATTTCCAACAAAGACTAGAATTGTCTATCACGCGATCCAGATGTCGCCATACTTGACGAGAAACAACATCGTTACCCCGAAAATCGTAACAGTATAAATGAATGTGCAGAGAGACCCTAACGATTGAATACGTTTAAACACCCAGACGCAGCGAAAACTGTTCAGATTTACCACACAATGAAGACAGAAGAGTTTCTTGTCTGTTTTCTTTATACCAGATGGCGCCAGCATACAGAACACCCATTTGGCATCCATGAAAGGACCTCTTCTTAGCAGATTTTAAATCCCAAATTTAAGGGAAGCGGTACACATTTTTAGACCGTGGGTCTATTTTTCGTCACTAGCCGGAGCGATAAGCTTCAAAAGAGGGGTGCATCATGGAATTAGACATAATATATAGATAGATATTTTAATGCGCCCCGCTACTGGAAAAGAACACGACCTTCAAAAGTGGCGGTTCTTAAACCATTTGCAATACTGTACAGGACTGATACCATTTACTGGAAAAATTAAGTTCCAGTTTACACTGTAAATGGTTTTGACCACACTGAGTACTGTGAGATTTACGAATAGCCCAAGGAATTCATATTGTCAGAGGACTGGTGCTCTTATTCAAATATTTTAATAACAAAACGAATAACTTCTTAATGTCTATTGCAATTTATAATTCTACGGAAGGCTTCAAATATAGATTTTATGCAGGTAATCTCGAATAGCGTTTATATACAAAGTAGAAGGTAATCAGAATACTTCATGTATTCCACTTTCACAATACCCATTAATGACCAATTTTTTGATCACTTGCGACGAAAAACTGATTGAAACACAGAGAAAGGGGAAAATATCGAAGGGGAAAAAAAAATAAACTCTAAAATTTTTCGAAATATTTCGAAAAACTAAACACCTCCAAAATGTTGGGGCGTTCGAAATGGGAGGGGAAATGGAAATAAAACAAATGACGTTTGGAAAATGCGTGTCTAGGTAAGCGCCAAGACTCAGAGACGAAGGGGAAAAAATGTTTAGCTATTTGCTTTCCTAACGGACTTCGCGAAGCAGCGTAGAAGGAAAGCAACAAGTGCTTCCTAGCTCTTCATTGGACGATGTGCTTCTTCTTGTCATGTTCAAAGTGAGGACCAACCCATTAGGAAACCACGCAACAGAATTATTTCATTTCATAATTATATAAATTACAGCCGTTTAAAATATCGCATCATTTTTGGGGCGGTAAGTACAAATGAATAAAATATCCATTGATAACTCTTTTTTCCCCTATAAGTCAGAAAAGTAGATAACATTAATTGATCTCTGTTTAACTAAACTAGAGTTCACCCCACGGTCGAAATCCGACCGTAATAATTAAATTTAGGATTGGAAACATGCTATTTATGAAAATACTAAGGTAAATGACGCGGTAGTGGTCACAGTTAAGAAAATGTTCGTACTCTTTAACGTGGCAACATTTTTTCAAGGAGACTTGCATCCGTATTTGTGCACAATTAGCTTCATCGCCAACTATGTCTCTAAACATGAATGACCTATGAAATGTCATTTGATGAAAAATGAGGATCCATATGTCACATTTACTGAACGCTTCGTTTATATCTATAGTGGACATGTATAAGACACCTATTTGCATGAGTAGTGGACAGAACTTAATATCATCTGTTTTATGCTGTTAACTTGCAGAAATAATATTAAAAAGGACTGAATGATGCCACACTTTTTCCCCATATATTTTCCCCACATCCCTCACCTTCTTATGGATCGACTTCAGTAAAGAGCAGCAAATGTGACCGTCGTGGAGGCGGCTATTAAACATTATGATCCATGTACTTGCATAGATGCTCCACGCCATCTTTAGTTCTTCTGACCAGCATTAGGAATCGTTCGCTGTACGTTCTAATCATTTCATTCAGGTTTGATGTTACATTCGCTTATTTTAGGAGCTTAAAGATCGGAGTGTCCACTACTAGAGCAGTGTCCACTACCAGGGTGGGCCGTGGTAGCCTAGTGGTTAGCACGTCGGACTTCCACCCGGAAGCTCGCGCGTTTGATACTCACTGAAGACCAGCATGTATACTTGGGGATATGTGCATGTAAAATCCGTAGACCCCACTACCTCTCCCCGTGCGTAAGCAATCCTAAGGCCTCGACTAACAGGTAGGGGTCTGGTGGAGAAAAAGTGTCCACTACCGGGTCATTTACCTTATTCATCAAATTTCGCGATTATACGTCTAGTTTTTTTAGTTCATCCCCGTGCTCAAAGCAAACGTATTGTAAATCATTGTCGTCGCAGGGCCAATGGCACTCATCCATGTAGCCGCTTGTACTTCTACCGATTTCGTAGTAAATAGAGTGGCGGTTGAATAGAACTTAAATGTTTGCATCCATACCACTATATTCTCATTTTTCATTCCATTGCTTCAGAGAAGACTTCACTCTCTGAACTCTTATTATAATTGCTTTTTATATGACTGCTTCATAGCAACACACACTTTTTAACGGTCTTCACAAAGGAAGGAGGCTATACATTCATATTGTATGTATGTCGTTTTTTTTTTTGTTTTTTTTTTTGTTTATTGCGCTAAAAAGGGAAAAATAAATTCATTCTTTAAACAACATCGATGTGACCTTCAAACATAGTTTTAGAAGTCGATGCAAAATTAGGATAGATAAAATCTTTTGTAATCATGAAACAATTACAAATATAAATGGCCCAGAATTAGCAACAGTAACAATATGAAGTAGCACATGGTGTAATGGTAATTGGACTCATAATTTTGCACCGACTTCTAAAACTATGTTTAAAAGACATCGATGTTGTTTAAAGAATAAATTTATTTTTCACTTTTTTGCGCAATTTATAATTTGAAGTCGGTTCTATTTTTTTCCAAAAATTATTTTATTAACAATGAGTTTTATAGTTATCCTCCTGAGACCCGAGCAAAATAAAATACACATATTCTCTCAACTAGTAGTTCTTCTGAACAATTAGGCATTAAAAGTGATGTTTTTCAAAATCTTAATAAACTTGAATTTTTAAATTTTTCTGGGGGGCACATCCATTTCAATGTATGTTGAGGTCATAACTACAGTAGAAATATGCGATACTTACGCAAAAATAGGTAAATAAAAAAAATTATTCATCACTTATAACATAAGAAAAGAGATCAAACTTGTATAGAAATCCTAGCACAATATTAAAAGAAAAAAATATGAAAATCAAAACAACCGCGAGAGCACCGAATTCCAACTTGACTCGTGTTCTTTGCTATACTGTAAACAAATAAACAACCGTTTCCGAATTCTCAACGTTAAAAAGTGATTTCCTATTCCCCCTTTATAATTCCAGTCCAGGTCTTGCTTGCTAAAATAAAATCTGTCACAACAGGAAGAAAAAGCAAAATAGTCGACATGGAGTATTGGTAAGGCGCAAGTCTCGTACGCCCAAGATCGCAGGCTCAAAACTGGCAAAAGTCGTTGGATTTTCAAGATGCAGAAAATCATTTGCGGCCATGTCGCATGATTGTGTGGCATGTTAAAGATCCCTTGAGTATCCGTTTGGCTTGGATACTCTCGGCTATATTAAATACCTAGTGCAAGTCGCATCAAATGAGAGCTCAGGTGCCGCCAACTAGCGGTAACTGAGCGTCCAAATTCTCAGCGACAATGGCATCCACCGACAGTGGTGCTACTTGAAAAAAATGGATGCCGTTTACCGGGATACGCACTAGGTCTGCAAAGGTTTGTGACCCTACGCAGCCGCATTAGAAAGAACGAAAAGAAAAAGCAAAACATCCATTTTTATTGGATGCCAGGTCTCAGGAAGTTGTTACTTAATCATTTACTAAAACAAAGCATGTTCCAACCTGCTAGGTATCGATACAATTGTAAGTGGGGCTCGTCCGATGAAAGAAAAAGAGAAATAAAAAAACAATAATAAACTGTTTCCAAAAAAATTTAATTGATACCACCAAAACTCGTCTATAGCTACTAAAAAAATGGATAAGAAAATCGGTTGAAAAACAGAGGAGAAAAGAGTTCTGAACTGTTTGTATATAGAGGGTGGCGAGAAACATCGTTTTCAGCCGACAGGTTCACGACGAAAGTCAGAGGCGCTTTCATGTCGTCAGACGAGTCTAGCCTTCGATGTCGTTCCAGGAGTATTCCGGCTGGGTCCCTGCAGCGTGGTGGCCGTGAAGAAGGGCGAGGTGCGCTGCCCGTACGACGTGCCCTACGTCATGGGCGAAGTGAACGCCGACGAGATCAAGTGGCTCGACAGGGGCCAGGACCAGCCCAAGAAGGCCCTGGAGTGGGACGAGACCTAGTGAGTAGCCCTTCTGCTCTCTCCCCCCCTCCCCCCGAAAAAATACTCCTTTCCGTTTCAAGGGGTAATGATTTAGTTGCAATCCAGCCGGGAACGCAGTTGCGCACACTCTCAGGACGCTCACTTTTGTCGATTCTGCAATCGTCGAGAAGATTTCGTCGATTGCAACGATTCTATCCTCGTGCGATCCCGTGACATTGAAAAGTGACTACACAAATGTCGCCAATTCGACGAAAGGTTTTCCACGAAGCCATTTCGTCAAATACGACGTTAACTTCGTGAGATTTGAGCACGCGTTTCTGGGAGTGTGCCGCTTCCGGGGAATAAGTATCCGGATTATGCAACGTTTAACGTGTTTAAAAGTTTTTTTTTTTTTCTCCCACAGCATCGGCCAATGCCTCAGCACGCAACAGGCGGGGTCTTACGGAAGGGAGGACATTACTGATACCTACAAGGAGAAGGAGAGTAAGTTTAATCTGAGTCCATCCCTCAAGTCAAGTAACAAATAAATAAGTAGGTTCGTCCTACTTTCAACGTTACTACCTAGTTCGTTACTACCTACGTCAGCGATTTTTCAAATACTGTGAAACCTGTGTAAGCTGACCACCTGCGGTGCAGCGCATTAGTGGTCAACTCATGAAGGGTGGAGGGTTGTTTTTGTCATTTCTTACACAATGCATTTATTCATTTGTAACTATTTAAAATATAGCTTCATGCATGAACGTTACTTTAAAATAGTAAATAACTCCTTTTTTTTCAATTATCTAAAAAATCATTAGAGACATTTATCAAGAATAACTTGCAATGTATTCTATACAACTTTAACGTATTCAGTTAAAATAAAAATAAATATCTTATTAAAGGTGTAAGTTACTAATTTGATAATAAAAATTTTCTAAAAATGCATAATTTTTCAAAGTGGCTGTATCAGAAAAAAAGAAAGTTATTTACAGAATAAAAGACACTTATAGTAGTTTTCCCTTAAATTGATTTTTCATCCATCCAGACAAATACTGGTCTAACATTATATCGCATAAAAAATATCCTGGGGAAGTTTTTTAATCTTTACAAAAACAGACAAACAAATAAATTTAGTAGTACTTAGGCGGTCAACTTATAAAAGGTTTCTTATAATATTCCCACCCAAATGTTGCGCACATAAGTGATCAATATAGACAGGTGGTTTCAAAGTTACAAAGGTTTTCCTATATTATATAATATAGGGCTTAATCCGTTTCTGACAACAAGGGTCATCTTAGACAGGTGGTCAGCTTATAAAGGTGGTCAACTTTACCAATTTTACTGCATGAGCTGTGTTTGTTTCTCGCTAATATTATTATAATTTTTGAAGAAAAAAAAAAACTTTTAGAGGAATTTTGACCTTAGGTTCTATGTGCGCATTTCAAAATTTTAAAGATGTAGGTGCACTTTTTTGGTCGGTGATGGCTTATGATGAAACTTGTGTTGCAGAGCAATTCAACTGCCGCCTAAACTGAGTATTTAGTAAGTGACCACGAATTTAACGCTAGAAAGACGGAAAATTCCCTTATGTCTGCGAAGACTGAAGGGGTCCTTGTGGCTTTTCCGAGAATTTTGCGCACAATTCTTTCTGAATTTATTTTTGTGACTCCACGTTCCCCATGCATGTTCCCTAATCCCTATGCAGCAGCTTAGTGTATGATAGTGTACCATGGCTTTTTCTTTTTCACGTAAAATGTAAAGCTTAATTCTCTTTCAAGGAGCAATCGTCATTGTCCGGCGAGGCAGCTGTCGCATTTGCTTAGTGTTTTGAATTGAAACGGGTTGTAAAAAGAAAAAGGTCAATGTCAAACCAGAATAAATGACACTCTGTCCATTAAAATAAACGAAGAATAAAACCCTTTTCAACGAAAAATACATTCAGGGCCCAAGTGTCCCGTCATTCTAGATATAAGCTTCAGTATCTTATACTTTTACGCTTCTATTAGGATAAAACCAAAATGATTAAACAAGCACTTAAATGGGATCATAATAGGAAAGTCAGAAAGATACCACAGATGCAGTCAACTATTATTGGAATTACGGAACAGTTGTTGTTGTTGTCGCGTCCTCGCTCATTGCGAGGAAGAGTGGGTACGCTGCTCCTGAATCTAACGGGGCCCTTATAGGCGGGAGTCCGATTTCCGCTCCTTTGAAAATTCTCTTCATTTTTTGAGCCAGCTCCCAGATGAGAGACCGTCACCTGAGATTGGCACCCCCAGAAGTATCGTTTCACTTGGAAGACATTGGAGTCACGACATATTTAACGTGCACCAGCTCCCTTTAGCGTACACGACCCTACAGGAACCAGCCGCGCGAGGTTGTCCCCCTCCAAACACTGACCAAAGTCGATGTTGCTTCACTTTTGGTGTTCTGCGGGAACCGAGCTTCTACCGATTGGTCCGCTGCAGGATGAACCCTCTGAACAGTAAATATCTAGAATGGCCCACTGGTCTTTCTAGTGTTAACTTGGAAAACAATCACCGGTAGTTAATCTTTGAGACGCTAAAACGCGCTTATGACGCAGTGCAACATTAACCGCTTTCCTTACAAATTTTTTTGAAAAGAAATTGTAAAATATCATCACGTTTTTTTAATTTTATTATTAAATACAAAGAAACGAAACAAAACAATATGCAGTTTTCAATTTAAATTTTCATTTTTTACAGGTGTAAAAGTATTACTTTGCATTACGTTTTAACATTAGTTTACTAGCCTGAGTTATCTCGGGTAAATGGGAAAAGTTAAATATTGGTTTTTGTGTGATAGATTGTGAAACATGGGACAACACAGCAAACCAACAAAACTTGGCAAGCTACCGATAAAAGCAGAACATTTCCTTTCATGTCCTCCAGGTTAACTGCAATATATACGAACCCGAGGTAACTCGGGATGGAATGACACCGTAGAATAATGAGCTCTTCTTTCAAACACTAAGGAATTACGAACTGTCCTTTAACCCTTTCGCGCCTAACGGGACACATACGTCCCAAGCAAATTTCAAAAAAATTCTTTTCGGACATCCAAAACATCAGGAAGCTTACTCAATATTGGTGACCATCTGCCAGTAACAACGAAAACACGACGGCGGGGCCGTAAATATGCACAACACAAGAAGGAATCGCGCACTAAAATAATGGGCACGATGTGTAATGTCTCATTGTGCATTGATTGTTTCAAACCATACCATTCATAATTAAATTTTTATGACTAGAAAATCATTGGTTTTCTTTACAAAATTACTCATTGAAGACTACTGGGACACATATGTCGCAGTTGTCAGGACTTATGGGACATATATGTCCTGATCCTAAATCAGCGTTTAAAATCTTCCTAAAAATATCTTAGTTTTAGCATTCTAGTGTGCCCTACTTATAGTTCATGCTACCAAAATTGTTCTTTCGTTAAAAAAAACTCGTCGCGAAAGGGTAAACAGGGTTCACACTAGGCCGCGCTTTTGCGCGATTCCCGCAGTATTTTTTGAAATCCCACTCAAAAAAAGTTCGTTTGCGCGCTGTTCCCGCAACTAGCGGACACGCGTTCAAAATATCGCGAAACGAAACTACTACTCTAAACTGATAATTCAATACAAACTAAATGGAGTATGTTAGTTTTCAACTGTCATCTTATCCTCATTAATGAAAAGAAGAATCTAGGAACCCTATTTATCATATACTATAATAACATGGGGGAAAGATTGAAAATGTCTTCATTCCTTGGGGTTATTGAACACTTTGAGCCCTTTGTGAATACAGACTTATATTCATTCATTCTATTCACAGAGGACAAAATCAAAAAAAAAGGAGTGGAAAAAGGGAATCTTCCTTGGTCATAAGGTTACAAAAGAATGCTGCTTTCTAAAATTTACTGTTTTCATTGAAAACAATCAATAGATAAAATGACATATGATCAGAAAAAATAGCGGAAATATTAAATTATTTTTTGGGATTTTTTTGTAGAAATCACACAAATAATTTTGATTAAATAACCAAAATACCAGAGGATCTTTTTTATGCTTAACATTTTATAAAGCACTCATTTTTGCGATCGCGAATTTTGTGAAGGATCCGTTTTGTGTGAACCTTAGAGATGTTTATTCTTTCATTGTTAAGCATAGCTTAGATAATCATCTTTTATTCCATAGTTTGTATTGGATCATGATCAGACAATTTAGTAATATTTTTAAAGACCAAAACAAAAAGAAAAGATCTTACTTAAATTTTTAAAATCCCACTTAAAATTTTGGTCAAGGTGGGAAATCCAACCTTGTATTTTTCCCCAGTGTGAACCCTGGGTACAGACACTAAAGCAACATGATGTCTTTGCTTCAGAAAGTAAAGAGGAGCGGAGCATCATGAAGTGGGCCTGGAAGGGCCTGGGGGACGTGTTCCCGCGCTTCGAGAAGAACAACCAGAATGCGGGAGTCAGCTTCCAATTGGACTCGCAGAAAGACGTCATCATCGGCGAGGACTTCCAGGTAGGAATAACTTAGGATCAGTCATTGTATTATTTTCGTTTTTACATAAGTAATTATATCTTTTCCTTTAAATAATCTTTCGATTTCGAAATTATATTGCTTCCTCCAAACCTCCTTGACGTTTACACCCTCCTTGACGTTTACAAAAATAGCTCTTAGAATTTTCTTTTCCCAGGTGATTAACATCTTCTCTTGTTTTTGAGTAAAAGTTCAGGTCTCTGACCCATGGTCCTCCTGAGGTCGTAAACAACAGAGCCCTTTTATGCATAAAACTGTTTTTCGGGACAAACAACATTTGAGCCAAAGCGGCAGAATTCAAATGACAAAAAAAAGAATGGAGACGTGACTTTTTGATGCCGACTTCTTTTCATTTAGAACCCAAGCCTAGGGAATTCTTGACCCTTCTTTGATCAACTTCTTTTATGTCAATTTCATATTACAAACACACTATCAGTTGGTTTAAACTTTTAAAAATTACAAAGCTTGAATTTCTTTTGGGCAAATTAGTCCGTACAAGTGTTTTCCAACCAAGGGTTTGCAAAAATAATATTGTAGGAAGTTCAGGGGAAACTTTTTCACACTAATGGGACATTTCTTAAACAGATATTTGCAAATACTGTGGGATCGAATTTAAACTCTTTCCTCATTATCATCTGACCTCAATTTTCTTTTCCTCTGCATAACAGAAATCGCAATCGTCAAGCTTTAGCGGCTTTATGATTTCAATAGGTCTGTTTTAAGTGAAATTTGATTCGTTGGAGCAATGCTTGTACTAACCATCGTGTCAAGAAATTACCACCGGATGCAGGGTCTGAGGCTCATTGGCATTGCAAAGGTGGCAACGGTCCTATTGTTTTGATGACTTTTTCTTCGTCTTTACTAAGACAAGTCAGGGGCCTCGGTGGCCGAGCCGTCTTAGTTACCAGTTTCAGCCCGCTGCTTGCGCGCAGTAACGAGGTCGTGGGTTCGATTCCCACCATGCTCTGGGTGTATTCTTGTAATTTCCTTCCTTGTATTGTAATAAATTATCGTACTGTTCTGTTCTATCCGTAATATTATACGAGAGTTTGAGGCATATCCACTGAGAAAAGCAACTAAATTCAAAAATATATGTGAAATGGTTGTAAAACAAACAAATAAAACAAACTAAGACGTCAGCGGACGGATTGTACCGCGTGACCAGTTCTCCGACATTGGTTATCTATCCGGCTGTGTTTTGACCACCCTCATCTGGGAAATACACTTTATGAAAAACCAGAGTTTATTGGGATTAACTGTTGCATTCACCAGCAGATACGAACCTCCTTAACCCTTTATACAGGGCCCCTATTTTGTAGTATCGGTATGTTAAAATATTTTTAAATTTTGTTTTGTTTCAACGAAAGAAATTCATATAGGACAGTAAATAAGATTAGCAATTAGCATGATTTTTTCCATCCCCCAGATATTATATATCTTTATTATCAGATATTATAACTATCCCCCTTTGAGGGGTCGGAGGATAGTTATAATATCTGAATATTGATTGCATGTGGTGGTAAACATATTTTTCCCACAGTCTTCGTAAAATTCTGCCAATCAGAAAGGGTGAAATTGCTTACTATAAACATCTATAATTTGATGAATTTGGTGGGAAGCATACCTCCCACCGCCTTATAAAGGGTTAAGGCATTAGGACCAAGGGTTTGAGCAGCCCGATTTGTCGAAGGAGATTCAGATCGACAGGTCAATAAACTGTTTGTGTAGGGGTCGTAGAAGCCTGGTGGTTAGAGTGTCCGGATTTCAATCCGTTGGGTTAGGCATACCCACTATGTACGTTTGGGGATAAGTACATGTAAAATCCGTGGACCCGATGGTACCGAAGGGTGGAGGATGTGCCTTCCCATCATTCTCTGGTGGCGGAAGGTCGTGGCGCCATCTGGTGTTATCCAAATACATCATGATCCAAGTTTGTACTTCCCCCGTTGGGGTGTTCATCTTTGAAAACGAATGCGCCCCTTACTACGTTAAATCCTGGTCGCTCAGCGAAGGGAAGCTTGGCACCAAGTGGCATGTAAAACAACAATATATCTTAATAGTGCTATTGTATTTACCGGCATCAAGCTGACGAAGGAAAATTAAGGAATTTCATAGTGGCCAATGATTACGAAATAACCATCATAAAAACCAACTAAAATGCATGCTTGACCTGTTTTAAGTTGATCCTTCTGCTTTCAACCTCGTCAGAAATGTGATTTTGGAAAGAATTATTTTAATGTAAGTGTAGTTGTGCCACTTCGCATTAGAAAAATGAAATATTTAATTTCACAATATCACGGGGAGGATTTCCATAGTTCATGATAGGGCATAGAACAACTTCAAGGGTTCCAACATCTTCCCAACCAGTATTTAAAAATAGCCTGTAAGCAGTGACTTTAGAATCACTATATGATACAAGTATCTGTGTAGAGTGCTGCCGACTTGTTTCGGGAAATAAAGAGTAAATAAAATAATTTTTATAAAAAATAGAACCCACTTTAAATTATAAACCGCGCTAAAAAGTGAAAAATAAACTAATTCTTTAAACAACATTGATGTGACTTTTAAACTTAATTTTGTAAGTCGTGGATATCCTAGCTGCACTGGTAACAGCAACAACAACTGTTTCTCTTAATGTTGCAGATTCGTCTGAGCATCAACAACAAGAGTGATCAGAAGACGTTGAAAGTCGAGGTGGCCTTCACCTTGAATTCCACGTCCTACACGGACGCGAAACTGGGGACTGTCAAGCAAGAGAAGTACGAGAAGACCATCGGAAAAGACGGTAGGTGGCGCTCTTGGGCAACAACTCGTTGTTGTCGAGCTCTGTGTGATACTTAAACACTCGTCACTCCAGAACTAAGGTAAGCGACCCGGTAGTGGACACTCTTCTCCACCAGACCCCTACCTGTTAGCCAAGTCCTTAGGATTGTTTACGCACGGGGAGAATTAGTGGGGGTCTACGGATTTTACATGCACATATCCCCAAGTATACATGGTGGTCTTCAGTGAGTAGGTAGTGGACACTGCTCTAGTAGTGGACACCTAGATCTTTAAGCTCCTAAAATAAGCGAACGTAACATTAAACTTGAATGAAATGATCAGGAACTATAGCGAATGATTCCTAGTGCTGGTTCATAGAACTAAAGAGGGCGTGGAGCACCTATGCAAGTACATGGGTCATAATATTTAATAGCTGCCTCCACAACGGTCACATTGGCTGCTCTTTACTCAAGCCGATCCATAAGAAGGTGAGGGATTTGGGAAAATAGATGGGGAAACAGCGTGACATCATTTATGAAAGGTCTCTCGGTCATTTTAAAAATGATTTCTCCAAGTTAACGGCATAAAGTAGATGATATTAAGTTCTGTCCACTACTCCTGCAAATACGTGTCTTATACATGTCCACTATAGATATAAACGAAGCGTTCAGTAAATGTGACATAAAAATCCTAATTTTTTATCCAATGACATTTTATAGGTCATTCATTTTTAGAGAAATCGTTGGCGATGAAGCTAAATATGCAAATATCGATGTAAGTCCCTTGAAAAAATGTTGCCACGTAAAAGAGTACGAAAATCTGAACTGTGTCCGGGTCATTTACCTTATATAATATTATTCTTCTAGCTTGTTTTTCTGTCGGTCCGCGAATCTTCCTTATTCCTTTATCAATTTCCATGATTTTCCCCTCATTTTAAAGCTTATCGTGCAAGCTAAGGACGAAAAATATACCCACGGTCTAAAAATGTGTACCGCTTCTCTTACACATTTGAGATTTATAACCATCGAATAAGGGGTTCTTTAATAGATGCCGAATGGGTATTGTCTATGCTGGCGCCATCTGTTATCAAGTAAACAAACAAGAAGCTCTTATGTTTTCATTATGTAGTAAATTGGACAGTTCTAGCTGAGTCTGGGTGTTTAAACGTATTCAATCGTTAAGCTCTCTCCACACATTCATTTATATTATGAATACGTAGAGCCTAACCAATTAACAGTAACTCCAGTGAAACCTCTCTGTAAGGGACACCTGACGTTCCATTTAAAATGGGCACTTATGAGGGGAGGCCCTTGAATCGGGGTGACAAAAAAACTAAAATAAGGAAATCAAAGCCTATATATTGGAGATAAAAACTGTTTATTATCATTTTCAACTATACATGTTTGAAAAGCATTTCTATTGATGTTCGTTTACTTTTCATAATTTTTTCGCAGACAATTTTGTTTTCTTGACGATTCTTTTACTTTATGGAACAAATTGCTTAAATTTGCATCACTTTTTAATGCTTCAGAATGAGATATTAGTTTTTTGGAATTCCTGAACTCTTATCTTTTGGTTCAGGAAATCAAAACCCCTGTTTATTATTTAACGCACCTGTCAAAAAAAGGCCTTTATGCGGGGTAATCAGTGAATTCCCGGCCTTCCAAGTCACATGACCCTCACAGAATTTTTTAAGAAAATTACAGTAGTTACAACTAAATGACATATGAAATATCCCAAAAGGATAAGACAAAAAAAAAAAAAAACATTTATTTTCCTAGTTACAACTTTTTAAAATTGGGAACAAAATTGGCCGTTTCCAGAAAATCAGAAAAACACTCACTTTTAAAATGGCCTCTGTTTCAAACGTTTTTAACCGATTCAAATTTTTTTTCTATAAATAATGAAGGGATGGTATTTTATTTAGACACTAATTTGAGAAATCTAATTGGCTTCATTGATAACGAAAAAAAGTGTTTTTGAAGTGAAAAAAAAAATCGCCTTTTTACCGATTTTATGATTTTTTTTCTTATGAAAGAAATTTATTTTTGACAAAACAGAGATGGCAATCCAAAGTACTGTTATGGAAGTTTTTATCAAATTTTATTTCAAGCCTGAGATGCATATCCCCTCAGAATTTACAGTTTGAAATTTGAAAATGTTCAAAAATTACGATTTCTGAAGTGTGATTACTCAAAAAAGCCATTTTTTTTAAATCTAAAAATCTGCTCATTTGTTGCCCTAAAAGTTCTTAATGAGCTGCTATAAGTTATATTGTGTATTTTTGCCCCAGATATTTTATACGATTTTTCAAAAATGGCCTTTTGTGCTTTTCTCAAAAAAGCCAGAAATTCAAAGTTATACTTATTTAATCGCTTTAATATAAGATTTAATCAATATTTATTAAGAAATATACTGTATTGTTACACAATTACTGCAGATAAATTGTACTTAACCTTCTTAGAATTTAAATAGCACCTTGCTCAAAGTGTAGCCACCGTGATTTAATGCATGTTATTCTGTTCATTCGAATTACTACTTTCAAACTCACACGCTTTACATCAAATATCTTACAGCACTGATTTACATAGTTTTAAACACATATGTAGTTATGTACTTAAAGCAAAATAAGTAGAATCAAGTTCTTGTATCATCTTCTACTCGTTATTACCAAAGAAATGCAAAGATTAGGAGGGTTCAGATGGTGTTATATTTCATACTTTCAACATTACTTTATATTGGTCTAGTTTTTTTTACCGGATTCTTCTGGCTATTGAAATATTTTTTCTAGATTATTTGTGTACAAATTATTGGATAGTGTCCCTAAACCATCGGTGATACATTCGTAATTTTTCCCATTCAATAAGTGTCATTCACACGTTCAATAAATTTTCCTATTAAGAAATCATGCATTGAGTTTCATTTGTTTAAGAGGCTGGTAGTTTTCTAACTGCTTCCCACTTCTTATTTGTTCGTGCGTCCCATGTAAGCATTACTATTTTGATGATTTTTACTATTTAGCAGTATTCTAATATTGCCAACAATGTTTTGATTTTATTCCTACAATAAATTTTACGTTTGCTGTTACATGGTATTTGATGTAAAGCGTATGAGTTTGAAACTGTAATTCGAATGAACAGAGTAACATGCATTAAATCACGGAGGTTACACTTTGTGCAAGGTGCTATTTAAAATCTAAGAAGGTTAAGTACAATTTAGCTGTAGTAATTGTGTAACAATATGGTATATTTATTAATAAATATTGATTAAATCTTATATTAAAGCGATTAAATAAGTACAAGTTTGAATTTCTGGCTTTTTTGAGAAACGCACAAAAGGCCATTTTTGAAAAATCATATAAAATATCTGGGGCAAAAATACGCAATATAACTTATAGCAGCTCATTAGGCACTTCAAGGGCAACAAATGAGCAGATTTTCAGATTTTTAAAAAATGGCTTTTTTGAGTAATCACACTTCAAAAATCGTAATTTTTGAACATTTTCAAATCTTTAAATTCTGAGGGGATATGCATCTCAGGTTTACAATAAAATTTGATACAAAACTCCCATAACAGCACTTTAGATTGCCACCTCTGTTTTGTCAAAAATAAATTTCTTTCATAAGGAAAAAAAATTATGAAGTCGGTAAAAATACGATTTTTTCACTTAAAAAACTTTTTTTCTTTATTAATGAAGTCAACTAGATTTTCAAATCAGTGTCTAAATAAAATAGCATCCCTTAATTATGTATAGAAAAAAAATTATATGAATCGGTTAAAAACTTTTGAAACAGAGGCCATTTTAAAAGTGAGTGTTTTGCTGATTTTCTGGAAACTGCCTTTTTAGTTCCAAATTTTAAAAGGCTGTAACTAGAAAAATAATTTTTTTTTGCTTAATCTTTTTGGGATATTTCATATGTCCCGTAGTTGTAACTACTGTAATTTTTTTAAAAAAATCTGTGAGGGTCATGTGACAAGTTTTAGACCTGTCTGCCTGATTTGAAATGGAATGACTCTAATGATAAAAATAATTTCTTCCGCATGGGTGGACTGGTATTATATGGAACCTAATCGGCAGTCTCATGGAGCGTTCTTTTCTTTTCTTTTATCCCTTCCAGAGCAAGAAGTGGTGATCGAGGTGAAGTTCGAGGAGTACGAGAAGCTGGTCCAGGATCAGGGATACCTGAGTGTGAACGTGGTGGCCTCAGTGCCAGAACTCAAATACGACGAATTCCTCAAGAACACCTTCCGGGTAAAGGCGCCCCCCGTCGCTTTTTCGGTGAGTGGCCTGCTTTTGATGCATTCCAAAATACGGTGGAAACCATAGACAGAGGTCACGCTTTGCGAGTGACGGAGGGGCGGACAGGTCACGTGAAGTAGACGATCCAGTTTCGAGTAATCAGAGTGTCTCGTCTTATCTCGCATCGCCGTATTTTGCTTCAATTGCAATGAACGAGAGGGCCCCAGTTCGAGTGGAATTCGAAATGCTCGCTTATCAGCAGGAGCAACGCCTTCTAAGCAGGGTTTGGCTGCTCTGCCGTGCTTGTTCAAGGGAGGAACTGCTGGTACAAGGAAAGTGCCGTGTTTGTTTTCGTTCCAGTTCGTTGATGCTATGTACCAGTTTTAGTTGCTTTGAATAAACATTCCGATTCGCGTGCATAAACGCACCTGCAAAACGAACTTCCCTGAAACTCGAATGGATTCGTTCTTTTCTGCCATGCGCAAAAGTATCCAAATGTCACAGTTCCATGTTCGAACTGCAAATAAAAGTACTGGAAGTCATTTTTTCCCTGAAACAATAGTTTTTTAAAGTGTTCATATTTTGCTTACCGCAAAGTAGAAGGAAAGCAAACATTATACGTGAAAGAAACTTTAAGATTTTTTTTTCTTTTTTAAGATTTTCTATTTTCCGTTTTCTTTATTTCTTTCTATTTTTTTCTCTTTTCTTTCTCTGTTTAATTTTTAGAGCAGGCAATCTATATAAATAATATCAAAAGTAAAGAAATCTAAAATAAATTCTTTCTCGTTTCTTTTTAAAATTATTCTAATATTTTGAATCGGAGGTGTAGTAATGCCACTGCCTTAACTGCAGCGCAAAGGAAAAGTCTGGCTCTGCTATCTTTTTCGCAGTTGCCGTGGGTACAAAGCAGGAAACGCGACCTTAATGCGCCTATCCTAATTACGCAGACTATACATGTGGCTGAATGATTCTTATTGCGGTCGAAACCATTATTTTAGCAGAAACAAATTGAAGGCTGTGTTGTAGCCGATACCAAATGAGCTGTATTTGCTTTTCTTTCCAGGCCGAAGGCGACCGAAAGGTGGGGAAAAAGCTGAAAGTCACCACGCAGATGAAGAACCCCCTCGACAAACCCCTCAGCAAGGCTTACATGATCCTGTCGGGAAGCGGGATCGGAGAGGGACAGAAATACCTCTTCAGAGGGTGAGTCCCGTTTCTCATTCCACACTCTCTTTCAACTGAATGTTAGTTTATAAGTTCCCCTTCTTCGCACTACAATCAATCGAACTGTCCGAATTCAGGAGCTTCCTACTATTCAACAAAAAAAAATCAGAATCATGCCCCTGACACGTATTAGGGTGTTTTGCAAAAACATCACAACAATTTTTTTGATTAAATCTTGATACTGCGGAGCATTTATCAATTAGGGAGACTGGAAAAAAAAAAAAAAAGAGTCCAAAAAGAAATAAAATCGGTTTATGTTTTCCTGTCGCGCATGTACTCAAAATTTTGACGACATTTAGAAAAATTCTTCAAATCCTTAGCTATTAAAGCTGCAGAAAATAATTTTTAAACATTATTAAAATCCATTAACATCTTCTGTTGGTTCATTGACTCCAAATTAAAAGAAGTTAAAAAAAAAAAAAAAACATACGAGGCTTCCCTACCACAGAAAATAATTACAATATTTAAATATTTTGACAGTTAAATGACAGGAACTTTCTCTAGGTAACACTCATGAGCTGCATGTCCGGACAAAAACGATCTTTAATTTTAAAAATATTAGATAAACATTTCAGTAAAATCACTTGCATTTTTGTTAAGTAAATACATATTAATTCATGTTTTAAAGCATATTGAATAAAAAAGTTACTTAGATAATGATTTTTTAAAAAAAATGCTTTTCTGTGAATTTTTTGCTCCGGACACGCAATTTCCCATTACTTTCCAACTAAAGTAATAGAAGAAGGCTACTATTTAACAATTTGGACAAAATGTAATGAATGCATTGAATTAACTATGAAATGATGCTTCCCTACTGGTTTTTATAATGGCAGAATAATAGTTTTATCGACATGAAGTTCAGATTTTATACTGCGGACATCAAACTGTCAATCTTTTTGAAAATCAGCCTAATAATGATGCTTTATATTGTATAAACAGGAGCGCACTGAGGGGTAAGGACGAACGGGACCGTTCACCCACCCAGAAGTCATCGTATATCTGGTATCCAACCGATTTTTAAATGCCCAGTACTTGACTGCTTTTAAACTATCCAGTATTTGACCGCTACTTAAATATCCGGTATCAGACCGATTTTTGAAGACCCGGTATCAGACCGATATTTAAATTTCCGGTATCAGACCTTTATAAATATCCAGTATCCGACCAATGTTTAAATTGGCCCAGAATTTGACAATTTTTTTAATATCTGGAATCCGATCGAATTTTAAACATCCGGGATCCGATCCATTTTCAAATATCTAGTCGGATTCCGAATATTTAAAAAACAGTCAGATACCGACTGCTGAAAAACCGCTCGGATTCCGGATATTTAAAAATCGGTTAGATACAGATTGTTCAGAAATCGGTCGGATTCCAGGCATTGAAATCGGTCGGATACCGGATATTTGAAAACCTGTCGGATAACGGATATTTAAAATTTGGTTCGATAGAGAGTATTCAGAAATCGGTTGGATTCCAGGCATTGAAAAATCGGTCGGATACCGGATATTTGAAAATCTGTCGGATAACGGGTATTTAAAAATTGGTTCGATAGAGAGTATTCAGAAATGGGTCGGATGCTGAATCATAGAAAATCGGTCAGACACTGGCTCTAAATGGTACGATTCTGGTTTACTGAGAATATTATACAGTTGAACTCGCTTAGTATGAAATACCGAAAATTCGCGAGCTTGCTCGTATTGGCCGTTATTCGTAACAACCGTAAATACGTAAAATTGTGTAAAAAAACTATTGGGCATGCATGTTTATATTTTAAAAATAATTATTACTATCTATAATAAAAATTTAAATAAGTAGTTAAAACAAATGATTTATTTTTACTCATATACACTTTTAAATCTTACTAGTACATTGAGAAAAAGTGAACTTACCTTTTAGAATGTAACAATTTTGGGAAACAATCCTTTAATGGTTAGTTGTTATTTTAGGTACGTTAAATGTTATCATATGCGTACTTGGTGGTTTGAAGTGGCTCAAAATAACCAACAATTTCTTTTTAAAAAATTAATTATATAGCAATGGAGAAAATTTCTCGTGAATAGGTCAGAAATTTTGCTTGTCTTACTCGAATTTTGTATTTTATCCTTCGTAATATGCGTAAAATATTTAGTAATTAAATAGTAAACGAAACTTGATGAACAAAATGTTCGTTTTAGCCGTGATTTCGTATTAACCGTGTTCGTATTAAGAAAGTCCAACTGTATTTTGAGCCTAACAAAAATTATTCAATGTAATTTTCCGGACATTTAGAGTAAAATTTCAATTTTTCAATTCTCCAGTTTCCAGTGTCATTGGCATAACTTCCAGTAGGACGCAAAAATACACTGCGCATTCACTAATTTTTTTCTGCCTACTTCATTGTCTCTTATGATATTAACAGTAAGCCCGACGGTCATACGAAATGACCGACTATTCTAGATATTATAAATATACAATATCCAACATAATCATCGTCAAAACAATAGTTTCAACGAAACTGGAAAAGAGAGCACTGACACTTTAATATATATAAAAAGCGCAGACGATGAATAAATTAAAACAAAGAAAGAAGGTTTCGATTAAATTTGAGTTTACATTCATTTTTAACGGAGATGGCAAATCTAGCGATGCCTGACTCAAAATGCTAGAGAAATGTTTTGATTAGTAGTATATTTGACATGTGTTACAACAATAGCAACTGCATCATAGGCGTAACCAGGGGGGTTTTTGGGGGTTCAACCCCCCCCCCCCCCAATGGGTATTTAATTATTTAGGCACATTTAGGCACACAAAAAAATTTCTGGCTACTGTCTTGCAAAGCACATATTTTTTTTCCCTAAAAAAATTAAACACATATGCATATGATTTTACTTCCTCTTTCTCTAAAGCAGGGGTCTCCAAACTACGGCCCGCGGGCCACATCCGGCCCGCGAACAGATCAGCTTCCCCGTCGCTAATGGCATCTGGCAAAAAAGTAATCATATTTTACACCACTAGTGGACTGATTCAACTTTTTACCACCGGCAACAGTTAATGATAATATGGTTTTGGCCCTTGGAATTTACTGGGAGTAATCAATATGGCCCTAAGGCTGGAAAGTTTGGAGACCCCTGCTCTAAAGGGTTGTGATCATGACCAAAGCATGCAGCTCATAATAAAGAGGACTTTTCATCTGGTTATAATCAACCCCATTATCCCCTTTGGGGGGGGGGGGGGGGGGTTTACAGCGAAAGTTGGCTTCAATCACCGTACCACACACAGACAAACAGAAATCCTTTCAATCACTCCAGAGGGTTTTCTTTCCTTCTTGATCTTTTTTACCCAAAGGCAGCAATTCGGGAATACAATGGCACAAGTAATAAGTTTCGTGGAAAATATTCTCTACTGTGATGGAGTTTTGTTTTCTGATAAACTGGTGTTGTAGCTGGGGTCTGAAAATGAAGAACCCCTAGCCGACAATTGTCCTAATGGGTTAAACCCTCAAGCCAGGAAGGGATGCTCATCAAGAAACTTAAAAAGCAGTTTGTGTTTATCTATGACTTCTTGTCCAAACACCCATTTTGGTAAAATATTTTTTGTAGATGAGCCGATTGGAAAACTGATGAACTGTATTTGCACTGCATTCTTATTTACAGATGTTCTGTCATCTCTTATATTTTTAATGTTTTTTTTCTTATTATGGTCCATCACTGACTGCATTACGACTCTGGAAATCATTCGTTCAACGTTTTCAGTCTCACTGCTACGGTTTAATGCTGCATTTTAATTTACAATCAAGTATTATTTATATTTTAATTTACAATCAAGTATTATCCTGGATATTTTAACTAAATTTTTAATTATTTTCGATACATAATAATGTTTGCACTCCAGCGATGGACACGCTCGTCATCCAAAAAAAAAAAAAAAAGAAAATTTGATTCAAACGCTTCCACTTCTGAGGTATGTTTTGCTACAAATTTAACAAAATTTTTAGAAATTTATTGTGGGGATGAGCATTTTTGTAGGGGAATTTGGATTTTTTTCTCTAAAATTCCACTGTTTCCCAGTTTTAATATTATGAATGCTTGGACATAGAAGATTGCTTAGCCCTAAATATTGAATTTTCTATTGCGTTTGATTAAAACAATTAACTAATAGATCTAGTAATGAATGTTTAATGTTTTTGTGAATCAAGGCGGTATCCACAGGGGAAGAGGGATCCACGGGTCGCCCCCCCCCCCCCCCCAGAAATCATTTGCAATGTATCATATATTCCTCCCTGAAATTTGAAATTTTGCTTAACAAGTGTGTCGAAGTCTCCCCCCCCCCCCATCGTAAAAATATTCTGGATACTGCCTTGAATGACTAGAAATGATGTTAATATGAATTTTTTTACATATATGATAGCTTTTTGATGTATATATAGTAGATGTATGTTTAGAGTTTTGGTGAAGTTAGAGGAGTGGGTATTTGGGGCTTCTGGCAACTTAAATTTTTGTAACTAGTCTTACATCTATAATACTTATATAGGCTAACTCTGGAGGCAAGGGTTCGAGGGCTCTCCCCAGGAAACTTTTTGAAATCTTCCTAGCAATGCAATTTCAGGATACTTTGGTGTTGTTGGAGGAAACAGAAAAGAGTTTGGTTACCCTCCCCCCGCAATTTTTTTCAAAATAAAGTCTTATATCTTTTAAGTTACTTTTGGTGTCGCTCGTGATAGTGTGCAATGCCCTTTCCCTGAAAGTGTTTCTGAAAGTAAAGTGTCTTAAAAGCGTAATTTCTCTTTTCTTTCTTTTTTTAAAACTTGTGATCTGAATTTTTTGCCGGGGGAGGGGTAGAAGTTGACTTGCTCCAAGGGGGTAGCTCCCCTACCCGGGAGATGCCTGAAATAAACACGGAGTATATCTTTAGAGACAAGTATTTATGACTTGTAAATTTTCAACTCTTTTACACTTCTTATTATTGGTGTTTAGTCCGTACATTTTTAGGGTGACCCCTCCCCCCCTTTCACTAACCCTATTTACGCCTATGAACTGCATTACAGTTGCATTGCTCATTGAAAAATTTAAAAAAATAATTTTAAAAAACCTAATCGAGCCACAACTTTCATTTTTTTGCAGCGATGAGATTCTCGGGTCGTAAACAAGATTTTAGCTCAGTACGTAAACACACCGGTCGTTTCCATTGGCTCTCTTCCTGCCGTCATGTACCTCAGCCTTTTATTTTATGTGTGTTTCTTCATTTATCTATGCTATATTATATAGGGTATCCATAGAAGAATGTTTCAATGGCACGGTGTAACAGTTTAATTTAGACTATGTAGGGTCAGTTGGGGTAATTGTAAACAGTCTTCATAACTACACTTGTGGTGGTTTTGAAAACTTAACTGCTTGTGAGTCCGAAGCTGGCAGCATAGGGAAGACATTGAAACAGTTTCGTAAGTTTCGAAAAAACTGTGGAGACGTCACTATTGTTTGAAAGTGGCGCAGTGAAAAAAGTTGTTTAACAAAATTTAGTGATCTTACATTTTCGTCTCCAGCTCATCTGAAAAAGCGATGTAAGTGGTTTCAACCATTTTTATTTGTCATATGGAATGTTGCTAAAAACATTTAGTCATGAATTTAATCTTCCCTGTTATTTTTCATGTGCAAGTTAGGTGTTTACAATTACCCCATATATTTCGTACTCTGGGGTAATTGCAAACACTTAAATCTATCTTATTTCCAATAATTTGGGGAGACAATAAGTATTATATTTTGATGCAAATTACACTTTTGTGTCTATTTTACACAACTGTTGTTGTTGTTGCTAATGCCCCCCTTGCAAGGAGACCATGAATTAAGGAAACTCCTACTGATTATTAATGAGCTCCGCCGGAATGAAGTACACTTGGCTCAGAGGGCTGAATGATTTTGAACCAGCTCCCAGATGAGAGATCGTCACCTAGGTTGGTCCCTCAGCGGAAATTATTTCTAACTTGGTTTGCATTTGAAGCGACGATGTATTGTACGTGCACAGCTCCCTTTAGCGCAATCGGTCTCAGCGTAATCAGTAGCGGGAGGTGCTCACCCTCCAAAGCGTTGACCACGGCCAGTGGTGCTTCACTTTCGGTGTTCTGTGGGATCCAAGCTTAACCCACTGATCCACTGAGGGACAAATTTTACATAAATTTGTCGCATTACTTGATTTTTTGCAAGATATTTCTTGTTAAATGATCTCAGCCGACTCATAACATAACTCAGCGAACCACATGCGGCCTGTTGGCCGCAGATTGAGAACCATTGCTCCGGAACTTCTTAAGCCTTCAAGCAGATTGTGTATAAAACAATTTTCTATTTGCATCAACCTTATTAGAAAATAAATCACTGTTTACAATTACCCCAGATCTCTGGGGTAATTGTAAACACGAGCTCATTCGCTAACAAATAGTCATAAATTCGAAATTTTAGTACACATTTACTCGCAAGAAGTACAGTAGTGGCTGCAATGCTCACAATTTTATCTCTGAATTCATTCCAGAGGTAGGGAAGAATGAAACGTTAACACATTGGAAAAGCGTTTACAATTACCCCAACTGACCCTACAACAATTCATGCATCAAATTGAATGTTTTTAATACAAATGTTCAATATGTGCACTTTTACTCTCACATGATGCACATCCAAACTATAGTTCAATTCTTCCCATACTTTGGCTAATGAGTCCGGTGTAATGAGAGCAATATCCTCGTCATTGGTCACGTGGCACCGATGGAAGCAAAGTAAACAAAGGAAGTCGTAGCATCTCTTTACATCGAGTTCGACACATCTAATTAAAAACTAGCCCTAAATAAAGTTTTCTACATTGCATAAAATGAACACTTTAAAAAGAACACTATAACTATTGTAATAATTAATAAATTTCGTTTATAATGATTAAATGAAATGTAAATACTGGATTATAATCAGAAAAAGCTGCGAAAATAGTTTAATTAATTTTAAGATAACTAATTTTTCCTTGTGAACTATACATGGAACTCAATTGAAAACCTTAGTAAACAAACAGCGGATATCACGTGACAACGATGATCGCACATGAGTCTCTCTAGCGGTGAATTGCCTCCATTCTGTGTCTCAAATTTGTCCAATCATAAGGTACCGGTGGAACGTGTTTGCCACTAGGGGGATCACATTTAAACGAAACTCACGTATGACTGAACTGACAGATTGGCTTTTAGCAAATTGTCAAACGCAAAACGCTTTACTCCCAGGAGTCGCCATCATTCGTACGTGGCGCTGTAAGCCAGAAAACGACAGTGTACTCGCGCATGCGCTTATCTACTTTTGGCCTTGAACCAATACTCGGCAACGCTTATTGTTGTTGTTTCAAATGCCACTTTGGTAGCCAAGCTGCCCTTCGCAGAGCGACCAGGATCTTTGCCAGTAAAAAGCGCTTTCCGTTTTATGAGCACCATAACTGTGGAAGTGCGACTTGGCTCGTAATGTATTTCGATGACGCCACTAAAAATACGCGAACTTCCTTTTTTGACCTGAGAGTGAGTGAAGGGGAGAGACCTTCTCCACCCTCTGGTACCCTCGGGACTTCAGAGGCCCACGGATTTGACATGCACGTACCCCCAGGGTCTTCTGCGGGTCGGGTACCGGACACCTAATCTTCCGGTTCGAAAGCCGACATCTTAACGACTAGGCTACCGCAGACATGCAACGCTTACAGTTGAGGCTGTTGAAATTTATATTAGGGACATTCTTTTATGGACACCCTGTAGAAGGGGTTGGGTGATATATATATATATATGTATGTAACATCACAGCTACATGCAGCCGTTATTTTAATGTAATGTCCACTGGTAAATCAATCGTGGCCGAAAATCGTTAATCCTTAATTTATTAGTAGCTTCACGTGGTAAATACGCATATTCCAAAACACAAGACGACACAAAGCATCACACTCTTCTATCTACAATATTTACATCGTGAATTCCCCGAAAATCCTACGAGATTGCCTTTTATAATATCTCGCGCTATATGTAACGTGATGAAGCAGCGATTTTACTATTCGTTCTTCTGCAAAACCATCTAGGCTCGCGTTACATAATCTTTCCCGGGCTAGGGAACATATATAAAATATTTATGTTTTAAAAGCGAAACTGAATTTAAAAGGCGTTTGAAAGAGTTATTTGGTTTTTATTGTTATATATATATATATACATACGTAATATGACATTTACAAGAGTGTGTGATGTGTTTTGCAGGGGCGCGAAACCCAAGGAGACGCTGAGCCACACGTTCATCGTGGAGCCAGAGCGATCGGGCAGCATCTTCCTCACCGCCAAATTCTGGTCTCCGGAGCTCCGCTTCTCCCAAGGATACCATGTGGTCTCCATACAATGACCACCTCACCCGCAAGTGGATTAATTTTCCAAATTCAATAAAGACTTTTTCCAGCCCTTCATGAACACATTGTTGTTCTCCCTTCGCATTTACTACGTTCTCTCTACATTTTCACGGCACTAGAATTCTGCTCCATCTTAACGCAGTTTGAAGACCGCCGCTCTAGAGCAGGGGTCTCCAAACTACGGCCCGAGGGCCACATCCGGCCCGCGGACAGATTTTGTCCGGCCCGCGGAGAGCTAGCATACTTGAAAGAAAACTCCTTCTAGAGAACATATTTATTTTTTATAGCAAATTAAATTAAGTTTACTGAAGTAAGTCTATTTATATGTTGAATAATTATGTTGTAGGGCCCTAAGGCTGGAAAGTTTGGAGACCCCTGCTCTAGAGCGTTCACGCGAAAAGGTGAGGCCAATGTCCCGCCAAATATCGCCAAACCAACTCGTTGCAAGCCCCTTGTATGTAATTCTCATTTTTACAAATTGTGTCGCTGCACCACATGATTTCGTTATGGAGTCCTGAACTAAATTGACCCTATATTTGTCATCTCTTTTTTGGCGCAGTCGCTAAATTGTCAGAAAATGGTAGCCAATTAACATAACTATACAGTTGTGTACGCCAATGGAGGCAATTCAAGCAGCGTCATTGGTCACGTGGCCGCGATTAAAGCAAAGTAAACAAAGGAAGCCGTAGCATCGCTTTACCTCGAGTTCGACACATCTAATTAAAAACGAGGCCTCTATAAAGTCCTGCAGTACATCGTATTAACACTAAATAAAACACTATAACTATTGTAATAATTAATAAATTTCTTGAATATTGATTAAATTAAATGTAAATACTGGGTTATAATCAGAAAAAGCTGTGAAAAGAGTCTCATTAATTTTAAGATAACTCATTTTGCCTCCCCGTAGAGCTCCATTGAAAATTTCAGTAAGCGGAGAACGGATATCACGTGACAACGGTGATCGCTCATGAGTCCCTTTAGCGGTGAATTGCCTCCATTAGCATAACTATATGCAGGCTAAGCACAAATATACAGCTGAGCTCAAACGACGATGAAAGTTCAGCCTCTCCATGAATTTGATCAGAGACCACTTTTTCAAAATAAAAATATTTCCCAATGGTGCATTGCACGGTAAGTGACTCAACATTTGGAAGCAAAAAGTTAACTTTAAATAATTAGAATAAGTAAATAGTTTTTATTACAGTTTATTTTACTGTCTTATAGAGCTACATTAATATGCTGCCTTATTTGAAACCCTGCTATAATAATGCCCTACTCGTGATAAGAAAAAATTATAAAAACGTTGCAGTAACTGACGCAACATGAAATAGACATAAGTACTGGAAACTAACGAAAATATTCACAAACCTGTGAATTATGAACTGCTGACATGGAAAGTTTTATTTAAAAGAAAAGTAATGCAAGCTCAAAAAGATGTGGAATTGTGTTATTACTTGGTGTTAGGGAAATTATTTATGTATACAAAAAATAGTAACTGACGCAACACAATAGAAACACGGACTTCTAATATTCATCTAATGACAACTAAATTGTTTATTGTGGAGAAATTGGTTATTTGTTCTCGCAAGGGGATAGGAAGAGCGCTTGTAAACAACTTCTGTATCTCAAAAATGATACGAAAGTAATACTTGTCAATATTTTGCATGAAAAGGAAAAATATATGTTTCCGAAACATGTCCACTTCTACATGGAATTCACCCAATCACATATGAACACAAAACTTTTGTATTTGCGTAAAATAATCATTCAATTTCGGAAAGACCCCTACCTGTTAGCCGAGCCCTTAAGATTGCTTACGCACGGGGAGAGGTAGTGGGGTCTACGGATTTTGCATGCACATATCCCCAAGTATGCATGGTGGTCTTCAGTGGGTATCGAACGCGCGACCTTCCAGGCGGAAGTCCGACGTGCTAACCACTAGGCTGCCACGGCCCTGGCATTACGGTACTGGATTGAGTGATGGCTTCAAGAAAATCTTGACTTGAAATGAATATGGATTTGACACAAAAGTGAGTAAAAGAGCCCTTCGCCACATCCGAAAGCTATTAAGGTGTACGTACAAACTTCAAATTGCTAAAATCGACCAAAATATCGGGAAAAAAAAATTATTACTTCAAATTCTTCTACAACTATTTACCGTCCAAACGATACGAAAATGTTGCTAATATTCGGAATAGTTCTTTAGTAACTAGGATTTTTCTCGAGATATTACTATGTAAAAATTCACGTTTCCTTAACTTTGAAGTCGATTTCTGAAGAATAACGTTTCAGCTATGTGACGCTTGTCTTAAAACAAGATAACTCAACAATGAATTAATCTATCACAATTATTTTTGTGCCACTGAAATCTACATAATACAGTGGATGTGTTCTGCCTCAATCAGAGTTTTTAATAAAGAAATAAATATTAAATGCATTTTTAAAAGTTAAAATTTTTAGAAAAAATCACGATTTTTCATCCATCAGCAGTGGTAAATATTTGTATAAAAAACTATACTCTCCGCCACCTTGATTAAGGCGCAAAACATGAAGAAGAATATTAGCTATAATTTCCAAGTGGAACTGTATGTCTAAACAAATTACGTTTTAAGATATCATGTTCCAAAAATGACGCTAATTAGGCCATTAAATCTTAATTTAGTAATTAATCAAACACACATCACTGATCAACTGTAGAGAAAATGGATTTTTAAAATCAAAATTAAAGAAACAATTCCAAGTTTGTACGTATACCTTAAAAGGGAGGAGGGGCACACAAATATGCCTTGTGTACTATATAGTAGAGTGAACCTAGAAAATAGATATTTTTCTTGAAAACGTTACAAATAGGGGAGGGGGTATAGAACGCAACAAAACGGATTTTCATTTTCCGGTCGAGCGTGTGCTCTTCGACATTTGAGGAAATTCAGTTTTACGATCATTTTCAATATTTTTTAAAATTGACTTCTTCCAGAATGTAATAGTTTCAATTCTTATGTATTATATCGCGGCTCTAGGGAGTAAAAAATATTAACTACTTCCACGGTTATTTTTCTTTCTTGAATACAAGTTTGCATGCTTAAATGCATTAATAGTTTTAAAGCCGGCAGTAGTAGTAAGGCTCAGGCCTCGTACGCCCGAGTTCGCAGAACTCGTCAAACCTGGCCCAAGTCGGTGGAATTAGAAGATGCAGAAAATCAACAGCGCCCATGTCGCATGATGATGTGTTATGTAAAGGATCCCTTGAGCAGACATTTGGCGTAGATACTCTCGGCTAAATTAAATTCCAAGTGTCGTTTGCATCAACAAGAGCTCAGGTGCCGCCATCTAGGGGGAAACTGAGAGTCAAAAACTGTGGCAATGGTACCACACTCCTTGTGGTGCCGCTGAAAGAGTTGGTACCAATCTCTGGGAACGCACCAGGTGTGCAATGATCAAGAATCAATGCTGCGCACTTCATTAGAAATAAAAAAGAAAAATATTTTTAAACATTGCTACTAGTAGTTAATAAACCAGTAGTAATATTTATCAGGGATCTAGGTGGAGCAGCAAGCTTTTGCTGGAAAAAACAGCGGAAACGGAACAAACAAAAATGTTCTGTTTCACAGCTCCGATTTTTTTTTCTTTTTAAACTTTTTTCATGTAAAAAAAAGAACTTAAAAAAAGGGATCAATAATATATTCTGTTAAAATGATTCGGAGCACGGATCAGAGATGGAGCAAAGACTTGGAAGTCAGAACAGAGCAATTAAAAACGCATGCTGACCAAGATCCCTGGTATTTATAAATATTTATTACTGGTTTAAAATAAATTTGCGGAAATATTTATAAAAATATTTTTATTAGCATTTTGGCGCTTAACGCACGTGCGTGACCGGACGATGTAAAGACTTTATTTACTTACTAGCTGCGACGCCCGGCGGTCTATGACGGTCTATCTTGAATTATATTTTGCGAATACAGCGATGCCTCATCAAAATGCTAGAAAATTTTATTATTATTTTTTTTATTTGTTTAACAATGGCAACTGCATTGATTTTTTTTTGTTCACACGGCAACTGTAACAATTATTGAAACGATGCAACAATGCAAATAAAATAAAACGATCATCATCTGAGTCAAATAAAATTAAAGTTAATTACTGTGAAAAAATAATTTCAAGCTACAGAGAAAAACGCTTATAACTTCTTTTCTAGTTAATTTAGAGGCTTCCAATTTTAGCACGTAGCGAAAAACTCTTCCTCGAGTAGTTTTTTTATGCGCTTTAAAATGGTATCAAGCTCGAAAGGATGTGATAATTTCTTCCGATAGAAAAGGACTATTTTATGTAATTTTCGGAACTTCGCTCCTATTGGTCTCAGCGTGATGATATATAGCCTATAGCCTTCCTCGATAAATGGGCTATCTAACACTGAAAGAATTTTTCAAATCGGACCAGTAGTTCCTGAGATTAGCGCGTTCAAGCAAACAAACTCTACTGCTTTATAATATTAGTATAGACTAGATGAGTCGCCCGGCGTTGTACGGGCTAATCTCGAGTATTGAAACAAAGTGATGTCACGTGGCACATGTTCAAATCCCCTTAATAATAAGAACAATCCCAAAGAATCCTTAACAGAATAAAGATAACATTTGAAATAAGATCAACGTACAGAATAAAGATAACATTTGAAATAAGATCAACATATAATCAAATTGCTTGAATATAATCAATTGTTTAAAAATAATAAAGAAGGATAAATTCGCGTACATTTATTTAACGGAGGTTCAAATACAGTGATGAGTCATCAAAATGCTAGAAACGTTGATTATTATTATATTTGATTTGTTTAACAATGGCAACTGCATTGGTTTGTTTTTTCAAACGGCAACTGTAACAATTGTTGAAACGATGCAACAATGCAAATGAAATAAATCGGTCGTCTTCTGGGTCAAATAAAATTAAAGTTAATTATCGTGAAAAAATAATTTCAAACTACAGAGAAAAACGCTTATAACTTCCTTTCTAGTTAATTTAGGGGCTTCCAATTTTAGTGCGAAGCGAAAAACTCTTCCTGAAGTAGATTTTTACGCGCTTTTTAATGGTATCAAACTCGAAAGGATGCGATAATTTCTTCCGATGGAAAGGACTATTTTATGCAATTTTCTGAACTCCGCTCTAATTGGTCTTAGCGTGAGGATATCTAGCCTATAGCCTTCCTCAATAACTGAGCTATCTAACACCGAAAGAATTTTTCAAATCGGACCAGTAGTTCCTGAGATTAGCGCGTTCAAACAAACAAACTCTACAGTTTTATAATATTAGTATAGGTTTACTACCGGTACACGCATGGCGTTGCCCGTGCCGAATTTTAAAAACGTCGCCTACGGCACTGTCCTTACTAAGAGGAAAAAAACGTCGCCTGGAGTGTTTGAAAAACGTCCTCTGTAGTGTTTGTCAAAAAAAAAAAAAATTAGACATTGTCAATCATGAAAAAAGATCCGTTAGGAAAACTTGGGAACAATTCCGTCTGTAGGGTCAGACTTGTCACCAAAGGGTCATTAAAACTTCCAAACTGTAGCACGGCGTCATTTGTTGCGTTACTTTTCAGCTGGAATGAGTCCTGGTGATGATATTAGATTGACTGCAAGAATGAAATTTTAATATCATATTAATTTTATTTTCCGGCCGTGCTTAACTGTTGTCTCCCCCCCCAAAAAAAGAAGTTTCATAATGAAATAAAGCGACTTAGTTTTAGACTCTTTTAAGATTTATTTTATACACCGTTTTTAGCCTACTTTCACGTAAAAGTAAAAAAAATAATAATAAAGCATGAAAGAAGGCTTAATGTATCGTAAAAATATCGTTAAAAATAAAGAAAAGTCAAAAAAAAGTGAAGTAATTAAATAAAGATTGAAAAATAAAAAATTTGAAAGTAGGGTTTTGAGATGGGGAAAATGTGTGTCTGTCGGTCTGTCGGTCTGTCCCCCCCCCCCCCAATAACTTTTGAACGAATAGTCCGATTCGAAAAATTCTTTTTGCATTCTAAAGATCTCGGCGAGAACATCTCATTTCTATATTTTACTTTTTTATTTGAACAATTTTTCGTTCAATTTTGAACAGTTCAAAAAAATTTAACATTAGCGCCTATGGGCGAAAATGAAGCAAATTATGTAAACTCTGGGTACAAGATCCATATTCCAATGAACAAGCTCACTGGAAGAAGCGCTTGGCGTGAAATATCAATTTGAACAGTTTTTGTTCATTTTTGAACAGTTCAAAAAATTAACATACCGCTTACGGGGAAATTTCAATCCTATATAAATCCTGATCTAACGGACCGATTTGCTTGGAACAAACCTTATCGGAAAGCTCTTATAACGTAGAACATGTACAAATAGAAAGTTCTTCCAGAACTAACGAGCCTATTTTCCTATGAAATTTTTTTATCGGAATTTTTAAGGATATTTCTCAGTGAATAAATGAATGAGTGAAAGAATGAATAAATGAATGAGGAAAAGAATGAATAAATGAGGGAATAAATACATGAATGAGTAAATGAATGAATAAACATTTGAATCAGTAAACGAATGAATGCATAAATGAATGGCTGAATAAAGAAAAAAATAAATGCGTGAACGAATATGTATTATCTGTTGAAAAAGGTATATTTGAAAAAATTAAGAACTAAAGCTAAATGAGAAAGAGAGAGAAAGAGATAGCTAGATTATAAATTTGAATTTGTTGCATACGGGAAAGTAGGCTCGTATAGTTCTAGACGGAACTTCTTGTTAATTTTTCTAATTAGCAACTTTTTCACGACATTACGACTTAAAAAAAATTTAGCCCACTCTACTGTACAAGTCTTATATCTAAAAAGCAGCCACTTTTTTGAGTTGCTCCGCTACTACATTATCTCTTTTTTTAGTTAGTTGACTTTTTTATATGGAAAAAATTAAAAAATAATAATGAAAGTCGATGCCAGTAGAGTACAAAATATTTCTTGCTCCGTCCCCACTCCAGTTCCCTCCCTGCCCCGCGCTAGATTCCTGTTGCATACCAAATTTCAATTTTCAACAACTAGAGGTTTTTGAGCGAGATACGGTCAAAATAGATCCTCTACATAAAGTACTGTTGCGGGTTCGTCGCACTTTAAACCAATGACTAACTTACAAAAATAAATTAACTTTGTGCTAAGTAAACTAATAAGTAACTAATAATTAGTAACTGCTATATATAGATAACTCGGATAATCAGGCAAGCGGTTAATCCTCTCACGTGATCAATTCCCACTCGACTCGTCTTCGAGCGTGGACACCCCTCCTCCAAGACACCAGTCAACAAGACAGTTGTCTATGTAAAACAATCAATTATGTTTGTGCAGAGGTGAACTGTAAAAAGAATTTTCACATTAAGAAAGCACAAATGAGCAAAAAAATGCAGACATATGTTTTGGGATTGTTTTGAACAGCATAAGAATGCGAAAATAAATGTAAATTGCAAAAACAATAAAATAAAATACAAAGAATTAAAATGGAAATATAAATAAGGGCAGAAAGAACCAAAGCAAAATGCAAAAACAAAGTACACATGTAAGGAAGGAAGAAAGGGGGAGGGAAGGGGGACCAAAAAGAGAATTATAGCAAATCCACCAACCAACCGACCAACAAGAAACCAAGAAAGAAAAACAAATTAAAGGAACTTCTACCAGACCTGTGAAAAATGTGAAGTAGAAATGTCTCAAAACGATCACACACTACCGAAAATCCAACGATCATCTCGTACTTAATTCCCATATACGAATAGAATCAAGCACGAAGTTTACAGCACAATGGCCCAGACGGACAAGGCACTCGCCAAACGACTAAAACTAACAGAACTCTTCCATATTCTCGTCAGAGCTCATTATATAGCATCGCGGATCACGTGACAGGAATGTTCCAGACAATTCTAGCAAAAATTAGAATTATCTATAGTGATCGGAAAGTCGCCAAGCTTGGCGAGAAACAGCATCGGTGCCCCTCATTTCGTAACAGTACGAACATCGTGGATAAATTCGAGTCAAGACGCAAAAGTAATCGCGGTGCGATTGAAATACACTGTTAGAAATTTCATCATGAAATTACGGTTAAATGACCGACAGCAGTCTATCCATCTCATTCACCGTTAAATTTACGGCTTGGAACATTTTTGTATCTTTACGGGGCCTAACCATTTCCAATCAGCTTGGTTGAAAAGCCGTAAATACAAAAGTTTACCGTTTTATAACCACTTAAAAATGGTTTCAAAACAAAATTTTTACCGTGTATGAACCATTTAGAGGCTTAGAATCTTCGAGGCGTAGAAACCGTAAACGAAGCTTGTGGGAATAGAACCCGGTTGTTTTGTACACCAACGTTGCTCTCTAACCATTCAGCCATCAGCACCACGCAAAGCGGCCGTTTATTTATCAATAAATCATTCTTTTCAACAGGAAAACTGCAATTGAGATAAAATTGAGATTTCAGTTTTTGATTGGATTCAAAGCCATCTTCGGTCTAAATTTACTGTATATTGGCGAAAATTATTTTATTTGCTGCAAAATTTAAAATAAACAAGCTTCACCAGCTCAAATGATGGGTTCGCTCATTCGCAAACAGTTCGGGAATCCGATGTCCGAACACGTAACTCAAAAACTTTGATTTACGTGTGTATGTCTTTCTATTTAGTAACCACTGCTTAAGCCACTTTTATTTTTCTTCTTTTTTTATATACACGTGCAGATTTGAACTGATAAAACTTTATTCATATTTTAACAACAACGTACGACCGGTAATGTTTCGCAACCAAGATGGACGCCCGATTCTTATTGAGCTCTTGAAAATGACGGTTAGTTACGCGTTCTTTAGGAGAAACAGAGAATACACGATTTTCTTCTTAACCAGCGGTTTGAGTACCATCTTTTTATTAGTGTTCAACTGTTGTGATTAAATATGGTAAACTAACAATCTAATAAATGGTTATTTTAAAATTTTCTTACGGAAATTTTTAACAGTGTAGAAATTCAGGTTAAATGCGACAAATGTCTCGCGAATCCACTTGCGCTGCCCTTCATGCAAGGAAGCTAAACGAATTCCGTAAAAGTGGTTTCTTTGTCACGTCAGTGTGGATGCGGAGAAGTCGAACGTGCCTCACAACGCTTCTGTCAACTGAACTGAACAAAAATCGTTGAAGTTACAACCATATTACAAATTTTTAAGTCAAGTAAAATGATACAAGATGGTGACTCATGTAGTTGTTGCTGTTGTGGCATTAGAAGCAACGCAGAGCGACCTCAACGTGTCTTTATAGGACACGTTGATATGGACAAAAAAGGGACTATAAAGACAGCGCGTCTTTATAGGACACGTTGTCTCATTTCCTGGTCCCTTCGCAGAGCGACCAGGAATTGAGACAGTAACAGGTTTCATACTCCACCTGGAAATCAATTGAAACCTGGAAAAGTCATGGAAATGGCTATCCTTTGCAAAAGTCATGGAATAGTCCGGGTGAAACGTAAATTTTTGACAAAACCTGGAAACGTCGGGTATTTTTTCCCCTTACACGACCCTTTGGAGGGAACCTACACTCGTCGCGATGTCAGATCCTCAATTTACTCGCCTTCCTTTTCCAAAATAGGTTTTTTCTTTATATAATGGTGTTTATTATATTGTCAAGGCATAAAAGTGCCTACATCAGCATTTCTTTAAATATTTGTTTTCGTGCGTTATTATAGAGTTAAAAGGCTGATTCGTCCCCACTGAGATATATCAGGTTTTTAACATCCTAATTTTAATTTAATTTTATTTATTTTTATATTTTATGTTTTATAGTTTTAAATTATCTTTTTAAAATTTAAATTTAAAAAAAAGATGGATGCTAATAGAAAAGCTAATATCTTTTAGCAGTTATGTGTCATAAAATTTGCTTTTGAAATTCGATAGACTAGAAATTCTCTAAGTTTGTTATCTTAATGAGATCTGTGGAATTTTTTTATAAGATGTTAATATAATTGTATGTATAAAATGTTGTGGTGGCGTATTTAATGTACAAGTAGTGCATTTGCTAAAAAATATTTATACTTGGAACGTTAACCTGGAATTCTGCTTTGATCTACCTGGAAAAGTCATGGAAATTCTTTTGGCTATTTGAGTATGAACCCTGCCAAGTGTACATGGAACACTTGGGGATAGGTGCATTTGGCAATCCCCTTATATTGCCACATGCACGTATATATATATATATATATATATATATATATATATATATATATACGAGCAAGGTGGTATTCATCGGGTCGGGTCGCGAACACCCAATATTCCGGTTAGAAGTCCGACATCCTAACCTCTCAGCTGCCACGGCTCCCATAAAAGAATCTATTTCCCTTTAACACTACTCATCAAATTCAAAACACTTTCGTCTCTTTTTAACCTATTTTATGTGCGGCATCACTCAATGACAGTTAAGAGTGCTTGAGAATTAAAATAAAGCTTAAAAGAAGCTGAATAATGGTGGAGTCGTTACTGTTAGCGGAGTTCCTTTCTTCTATGAGGTGTTATCCGCTTCGGTACTTTTCCGTTCGAACCGGATTACAACAACTACTTTTACAACATTCGGGTGCGCTAGCGATGATTAAATATTTTTTCGCCAAACCAAACCACTATACCATTTTGGGTTACCTTCGACGATGGTTAAATATTTTCCAGTTAAGCATCATGACTTCATCATTGGAGTAGTTTATATGGCGGAAAAAAGTACTTTCAAAGTGGCCCGCTCAGATGTCAGTGCGCCCAGAAACCCCCCGCACCTGCCATTTTCTGGCCTATCGTATTTTTAGATGCCCCCGAATGCAAGCCCTCGGGAGCAAATGGGGTTCCGGGAGAGCTCGACCAACCGCAAATTTATGAAAACCATTAAAAAAAAATACAGGTTATTGTAAAACACTAAAACACAGTAGAATGCAAAACTTTAAGAGTATGCATTAAGCGCTATATGACATGAGACAACAATGAGAAACCGTGCAACACTATAAAAAAGTACCAAAATGAATCATACAATATCAAAACAATGTGAAATGGTACACTCAAAAAAATACACAAAAACAAAGGAAGATAATAGCCAAAACTTAGGCAAACACTAAGTTCCCTGAAATAGATACCCCTCGCTTGATAAATGCAAAAACAAAGAAGCAAGGAGGGAGCGTGCATGGGGATGCTGGAACGCGTTACGAATAGCTTGAATGGGTGAAATTTGGCTGCTAGCCCGAATATGATACTTACTGGTTAAAGGGCAATGAAAAACATAGTGGTCAGGTGTACCCATCGCTTCACAGGAGCAATAAGGAGAATCAGAAAGAGCAAAGCGATGAAGATAGCTCGGGAAAGGGCCATGGCCAGAAACCAGGATTGTTTCAAAACGTTGGCTGACCCTTGGAGAAAAACGAACGATTGGAAAGAATTCAAAAACCCGGCGACCAGTATCCGCCTCGCTCCAGCGGTACTGCCAATCCTCTCTAGTTTTGGCTCTAATTTGTTGTATGAAATTGGATTTAGGAAGGGGAAGGGCCGTGTAGGGTAAAAATGCGGGATCCTCAGCTGCCGTACGAGCTAATTGGTCAGCTTTGTCATTTCCCACATTCCCTGAATGACCCTTGACCCAGTGAATTGAAATTCTAGGATTCGAAATTAGCATGCTTTGTACTGAATTTACTAGAGGACTGCGCTGAAGTGGGTCTTTGATAGAAAGGATAGCAGCCTGACTGTCTGAAAAAAATTGAACGTTAGAGGATGGAATTGTGAGCGACAGGTTCGCCGCTGACTTAATAGCAAAAAGTTCCGCCTGAAAAATTGAATTACCAACAGCATGCCTCATTGCACATTCCCCCACTGCACGGTGTCCCTTGTACTGAACCACCGCCGAAGCCACGCCGACGGGCGTTTTGGATCCGTCGGTATAAAAACGATTAAATGATAAAGATGGGGGGTCACGGTCAACACTGCAAGGATAGTCAGAAATTTGCACCCACGAACGCTGAAACCATTTTGGTGCCGCGTGTTCATACAAAGAGGGATCGAATGTTACCCCATCTAAAACGATGGTCCTCCTCTCTACATAGAACTGGGTGAGCCAGATCTTCTATCTTATCGTCAGGTCTATAGGGGGCACTCCCGCCAGAATGTATAGTGCTGAGTGGGGGCACGTTGCGTACGCCCCGGTTACTGAGAGCAGTGCTCTGCGTTGGAGAGTGAGAACCTTTTTAGTCTGGCGGACTGTTAGAGTGCGTCCCCACTGTCCCGACGCATAAAGGAGAGACGTCTCAAAGACCTGTTTATAGATGAGAACCCGTTGGCGAATTTTCAAGCCCCAGTTACCCCCCGCGAGACGCTGGAGACCACTTTGAATGAAAATTGCTTTATTTCTTATGTAATCAATGTGTGCATCCCAAGTCAAAAATTGGTTAAATACCACGCCCAAATATTTTAAAGTAGGGCTTCGTTTAATTGATAAATCACCGATGCGTAAGTATGGTGGTCGCACCAGGTCCCGCGGTACCTTGAAAACCAATACCCTTGACTTGCTGCCCGAGGCCTCGAGGTCGTGTTCCCTCAACCAAGCATCCAGTAAAGAAAGAGAAAAGCGACCATTAGCCTCCAGCAGTTGGTTCGTGCGGCCATGAATTAGCAGAAGAAAGTCGTCCGCGAAGGCCTGTATTTTAGTGTGTCCGGGCCAGTCAATGGAAAGGAGCGATGCTGTCACCAAGTTCCATAGCTCCGGACCACTACAGGAACCCTGCGGGCAACCCTTCCACTGTGATGTCCAAACGCAGCCGGAGGAGGTTTGAGCATAAACTGTGCGTTCGGATAAGAAACTGGCAAAAAGGTTCAAGACAGCCGGGTCGAAATTACACGAAGACATATACTGTAGAATTTTTACCCAAGGGAGATTGTCGAAAGCCGACACAATGTCAACCGACACTGCCGCCATCAGAGATTCAGAGCTGATACCTTGCAATAGGTTATTGTAGAAGTGAAGAAGGGCGTGCTCGGTCGAGCGCCGAGGTACGAAGCCAAACTGCAGTGGATGATGTAGGATATTAAGGGATAAGTGGCTCTGAAGACGAAAAAGCATTAGTTTTTCAAGAATCTTTGAGATTGTGGGGAGAAGGACTATAGGCCTGTAGGAGGCAAAGCTCGAAGGGTCCTTACCATTCTTTAAAAATAAAATGAGAACACCTTCCTTAAATGCTGGAGGGAAATAGGCAAGCTGTAAACATAAATTGAATAAGGTACAAAAGAAATCAGGGAAAGTCCAATGGAAAGTTGACCAAATAACTCCGTCCAAGCCGTCACGACCCGGGGCCTTCTTGCGTGGGAGGAGGCGGACCGCCCTGTCAACCTCGGGCTGCGTAAAAGGTGCGGATACCCTCGCTGTGTGGATTTCTGGTTGAAGTGACTTAGGGGTAACAGTAGGAGCAGGATAAAAATGATTTAGAACAGATTTACAAAAAGTCTCCTCTGGGGTTGAGGAAGGAAAACGCTCCCTGATTGCTGCGGGAGTAAAGACTTTGCCAAAAGATACGCGATACGGTTTGCCAAAGGACTCCGAGCAGTTTGTGCAGAAACGTTGCCAGGCCGCTCTCTTTGTTGATCTCACTAGTTTCTTGAAGATGGCCGGGGCATTGCTGTACGCCGTTTTGTAGGCTGGCTTAAGTAGAGGGTCCGCACATCGTTGAAATCTTTTACGAGCAGCGTAGACCCTCTTCTTATGAATAGTTAGAGAGTCATTCCACCAGGTGGACGGGGAATGTGGTGCGAAAATTTTTTTCTTAAAAGTTTGATCCGCGCAGCCCTGTAAATTTTCAGTGAGGCCGGTGTACAGCCTGTCCAGGCCTTCCCTAGTTTTAACAGAATTTAACAATGCAACAAAAGGATAAATCTTATTTGATATTAACTTTTTAAATTTATCTGCATTATAATTTGTCTTATATCTTAAGAAACGCGAATGTGAAAACAATTTTAATGAACTTGTGATCACTGAGTGAGATCTCTTCAGAGACCGACCAAGACACCGGCACAGGCAAAAATCTCGCCAGGGTCAAGTCGGGCCAGCCCTTAGCGCTCAGATGTCACTCCAGATACGACATAAAAATCACTGCACCAACTAGACAGTCACACATTGATTTTAGCCTCCAGTTTACATTTTATTTCGTTCACGAGGCGCGATTTGTTTATAAAAGCAAATTACTAATCTCATTACAAAGACCTCACAAAATCAACTGGAATGTTTTTCTTTTACTTCTGCTTTTAATAAGTCTCTGTGAACTAAATTTCGACCACGGAAAAAACGAACAGTGTCCAACTATTCACCATTCTTCGGGAAATAGTTACGTAAGTTCCAACGATTCGTTTTTCATCGTACTTTTGCGTGAGCTTTTAGCAAATTTGTATCTGTCGGCAAGTTCTTATTATAACAATTATTACTACACTAAAATTTCTGATGCTCAGTCGATGTGGAGTTGAGAATGATTCATTTTGTGATGTATTTTAAATTATGCCTAAAAACAACAGACAGCAGAATGTTTTTTTTTTTTTTTTAGCATATGATGTTCGTAAACTCATCCATGCTTAAAAAATTCATGACGATGGCTCATTTATTCTATTTTCAAGAAATGAGCTATCGCAATGACATTTTGATACGTAACAGACTTGACGTATTTCATGTTCTAAGAAACGTTATCCTCAGGGCCTTATTTAGCATTAGGCCAGTGAGGTCCGGTCCTAGGGCCCCTTAATTTTGGTTATCATTATTATTTTTGTAATTTAAAATTTTTTAGAAAAATATTTAAAAATAGCATCTTTCAAAAACAAACTGCTAGTGTTCTGTTGCTTCACAGAAAATTTGTATTATTGAATTATTATAAAACCACAAGGAATTTTCACTTTGGGGTTGGTCTGAGCATTTGAAATTTGAATAAAAAAATCTATTTTGCACTTTGGGGGCTCCCATATTTTATTCAACATTTTGTTATTTAAAAGCAAAATCATTTTACATGTTGGGGGCTCCCAAATGCTTGTCTGACTCTTTGGCATTTGAAAAACAAATTAGTTTTTGCGCTTTGGGGGCCCCCAAGTTTTGGTGTGACCGACTAGTTTTGCAAACACATACTGAATGTTATGTTTAAAATATTTTTTGTTGCGTGAGGAGCCCCCAAACATGAGTTGTGCCTATAGTGATTCGGGGATAACAAAATTCGGGGATAACGCGCCAAATTGGCATCTCGGATTTTGTACCTATCTAAGGCGTTTATGGTAACCATAAGTAGGTATACAAGTCGCCAATCTCGCCATATGGTTGCGATAGTACGTAAGTACCAAACTGTAAATCGGGCCCTAGTTATCCTGTCTATATATTTTTAGACAAGCACATAAAAAACATCGCAAATGAATCATTTTCAATTTTACATCAACTGATCGCCAAAAATCGTGTTCAGCAACACCAAAAATGGTGCCAACTCAACGCAAAATTTTTACATTGTAGATCAGATGAGAGTAAAACAAGCATTCATTTCATCTGTCAGCCTTTTATGTGCAGGCCATTATACAAAAACGGTTGGATCTTAGGAGAGCCCACCCCATTGGCGTGGTTGGCGATGAGTACGCAATGTTGGTAACCCTGATTTGATCAAAACCCAGCTTCTATCGTTCTGCGAGATTCACGCCAAATTGGCGATTTTGAAACGGGGTTGGCTCTCCTTTGACTTTACCGACACATCCTGCTCGTCATAGAGAACATTAATTTAATGACAAACTTTACTAAGTAGAAAATACGCGTATCTACTTTTGATTAAATTCAGTTGTGGATGTCCCCAAACTAATGAATGTAAGTTTGCTGCAACACACACGGGAATTATCATAACGTGGAATGCGCCAGGTTGGCGATAAATCTTGGTTTTATGTAATATTTTTCAAAACAGCTTATTCTTCTGTCTGGTGTTTATTCCTTTTTTTGTCAGACGGAAACAGATAAGTGAAATACAGTCGCATGTGCTTTTGTCAAAAGTGGTTTGTGACTTATGTAGTTTTTTAAAAGGAGGATATCATTGAGTAGATACTTATACTTAAAAAAACAAATAATGCCAATTTTTGACTATGTGCTTTTTCCCAAACGCTAGTGAAATGTCCTTCTACATTTTTAAACGTGTATTCCTAGTTGCTTATACAATATCAGCAACGATCGTATTCATCCGAAGTTGAAAATGTTCAACATATTTTGATGGGGTCGGGAAGAAGCACTTTTTTTTTGTTTTCAATTTTTTTAGTGCATTTTTTGCATTGTTTACGTTCAGAATGCAAAAAAAATAATTAGAGAAAAAAAGAATAGCGCCAGAGTTTGGCGCGAAAAGTTTCAAGATGGTGCCAAGCCACTACGCTATAATAATTCTCCTTCGCCTTACCCTGAATCGCAGACGCAGTTGCAACCATATCGCATTAAATAGTATTTCTTGTTTCATATACTTGGAATTCAAAGAATCGTTTGTTTTTTTAAGATAGTTTGGTCCGATAGTTAAAGTGCACAGTGGAAAGGGTTATTGGAATGAACTCCCGCCTTTATTTCTTTCCAATTGGCATCCTACTGGAAACTCGATTTGGAGGCGGGGTTAAGTATTGAAACAGGCACCCCTCGGATGGGCGCAAAAATCACTGCCGCTTTACTCTTAACCGTTTTCTGATTGCTCTGCTATCGTTGCCAAAATTTGGTGCATGAATTAAAGTGAAAAATAGCAATACTGTAGCATATGGAAGTATTTCTGTACTTTTCCATTATCCCGGAGCAGGCTATAAAGTTGCCAATAATGATGCAACCAACGCCAAACGGAATATCGCCGCTGGAAACCATTTGCGTGTACAGTCGCCAAAAAGTCTGCTTAGTGAGATTTGCGCCGGGATAATGGAAAAGTACCACATCGGCTCTAGATAGCACCTAGCTACCGACATGCGCAGACGGTGGTGAAATGTCGGGTATGCGGCAACTTTTCCCAATTGTACTAGCAATAAAAGCTTTAATATAACAAAATGAAAAATGAAAACTACACACCTCCATTAAGCGATAAGTACCGCTTAAAGGTCCTAACTTACTAAGATCATCAAGAGATATTTATACATCGCAAATCAAATTAAACTAAGAACTCGTATGGCAAAGTGAATTTATTGATTAAAATATTAATTATTTAATCTCCAACAATTAAATTTTCATGTTGGCGATAACTCGGAAAACTGTCGCCAAATTCGGCCCTTTAAGGGGTTTAAGGGGTCTGAAAATGTCATCAAAATGATCGTGCAGCGCTAACAGTTAAAGGTTTATAACTCTTTTTTTCATTAGTACAAAAATCAAAAGTTCGGAATTAGAAGAAAATTGAAAGCAGAAAAATTGTAAGGATTTTGTAGCCAAAATTATTTTTTTTTAAATAATAACTAAAAATTATCGGTGAATTTAAGGATTTTAATATTTAATTTTCTTTAAAAAAATTGATCATTACTTTGACTTTAAATTTAGGTTCAGTTTGCTAGCGCACTTCTTAATAGCTATAGTGCAACATCAATTATAAAATTATAGAGACTTTTATCAACTGGAAACTCTGCACGCAGCGCTAAGCTGCGTTTCTTCAAATATGAAAATTTGAACTTTTTAAAATGCTAGTAGGCAAACAATTTTGTCAATCTTTAAAAAAAAAATTTGTGTTTGCTTTACCGTTTTATTATACACAATAGAAAATATTTGAAATACGTTAAGAGTTAGGTGTGTTTTTTTTTCCCTTCCACAGGACTTTGCTAAATGGGTGCACACCATTCTTCATTTGACGAGAGCGCCTCCTATCAATGGAGACAGAAGAGTCCTCGCTCTATTCTGGAGCGGTGGCCGCTGCCCAGTGCTCAGGCCGACCGTAAGTTATTCGCTGCTTCAAATTTTTCTTATGCCATTTGTGCTCGCTGGATGGCATCTGTCTGGACGAGATGTCAGACAGATTTTTGTGCTGTTAGCCTGAGTACGGTTTCAACGAATTTGCTGACTGCGTCTGAAACTTGAGACCACAGAGCTAAGATAAACTAGAATGTGATTACTTTTAAGCAGTTAACATGATAGCTCTCTTGAACATAAGAACGTGACCCTTTTGAAATGTTTCACGCAATTGTAGTTAAGCAGAGGTCATTAAATATGACCATGATGGCATTAAAGCAGCCACATTCAGAAACCCTTACATTTCTTGACCACAATTTGCTGTTAATCGCTTTCTACCTTGCATGCAATAAAAGAAGGAGCCGTCTATGTTTATTGTTAATCTGACCTTAAAACATTCAACTTTTACTATTTAATAAAAGTTATTTAATAAAAGTGAAGTTGAAAAAATTGCAATGAACGTGGACAGCATACAGGTTGACATATTTACCCAGCCTCGGACCAGAAAGTCCACACACTCGTGCAAGTATTTCATTCCAAGTTATTTAATTATGCCGACAGCTCCCGTGTCGTATGATTATGCACTGTTAAAAATTTCCGTAAAGAAATAGTTTAAAAAAAACATTTATTTGGTTGTTATTTTACCATATTTAATTACAACACTTGAATAACCATTAAAAAGATAGTACTCGAACCGCTGATTGCGAAAAAAATCGTTTATTCTCTGTTTCTCCTAAAGAACGTTTAACTAACCGTCATTTACAAGCGCTCAATAAGAATCGGGCGTCCATCTTGGTTGCGAAACCTTACCGGTCGTACGTTGTTATTAAAATATGAATAAGGATTTATCAGTTCAAATCTGCATGTGTATATAAAAAAAAGAAGAAAACAAAAGTGGCTTAAGCAGTGGTTACTAAATAGAAACACATACACACGTAAATCAAAAATGGGAGACATCGGATTCCCGAACTGGTTGCGAATGAGCGAACTCATCATTTGAGCTGATAAAGCTTGTTTGTATTTTAATTTTTGCAGCAAATAAAACGAGTTTCGTCAATGAACAGTAAATTTAGACCAAAAATGACTTTGGTTCCAATCAAAAACCGAAATCTCAATTTCAAGGCAGTTTGCCTGTTGGAAAAGAAGATTTATTCATAAAAAAACGACTGCTTTGAGTGGTGTAGTTGGCCGAATGGTTAGAGCGCAAGGTTGGTATACCATACACCAGGGGTTCGATTTCTTCACGCTTCGTTTACGGTTTCTACTCCTCGAAATGATTCAAAAACCGTAAAGTTAGTTTTGAAACCATTTATAAATGGTTATGAAACCGTAAACTTTTTTATTTATGGCTTTTTTACCAAGCTGATTGGAAATGTTGGTTTGGGTACTGTAAAGATAGAAAAATATTCCAAACCGTAAATTTAACGGTGAATTAGGTGGACAGACTGCTGCCGGTTACTTAACCGTAATTTCATGATGAACTTTCTAACAGTGTGCGGCATGTTAAAGATCCCTTGAGCTAATTACTTGTGCATGCAAAAAATAATAATAACTGACGCAACAAAGGCAGCCAAATTATTTATTGTGAAGAAGTTTTTCCTCCTTAGGAAAAACTTCTCGAGGCAAGCCCTCTTCCTCTTCAACGCGGAAGAGTGCTTGCAACTTTAACCAAAAAACATAAGAAAGTAAAACCTGTAAAGTTGACCCCCTTTGTAAGTTGACCACTTTTGTCAGGGACGGAATGAGCCCTGTATTGTGTAATGTAGGAAAACATTTATAACCTGACCACCTGTCTATATTGACCACTTGTGTACGCCACATTAGGGTCGGAGTACTATAAAAAAACCCTTTGTAAGATGAACCGCCAAATTATTACTATATTTATTTGTTTATCTATTTATGCTAAGATAAAAAACAACTTAAATATTTCTAAAGAATAACTTTTTGTGCTATAATGTTAGGCCAGTATTTGTCTGGAAGGATGAAACATCCATGTAAAGTTTGCTTAAACCTCTGTGTGAGTGAACCATACATCAACTTAGACAGGTTTCACTGTACTTGTCAAAAGTTTCCATTTTAATGTTTCCCAAAAGATGTCCATTTTTACATGAAATTCCCCGTATTATACTCTAGACAGATCTTGTGTACAAGGGCTTTCTGTACATAAACCAACTAACCCTGTGCTTCCCCGCAGTGAGCCAGGTCCTGATGGTGGTCGGCACCCAGCTCCACCTGGCGGAGAACGCAGCGCAGCACCACACCTCCAGCTTCTCCCTCCTCGGGCAGGGGCTCCTCCTGGCGAGGAGGGGCCAGCCATTCCGGATCAGCCTCGAGTGCAACAGGTACTTCCAGGAGGGCAGTGACGTCATCAGTCTCCTCTTCTACCTCAAGAGTGAGTGATCTCGAACAAACATGTGTTTATGCTGTCACATGTGTTGCTGTTTCTAATGCCACTTATTTGACCCTTTAGCTTCGGATAACGTCAATAATCAATTTGGCGATACTTTCCTGTGGTACGGGTAACGTCAATAATCAATTTGGCGAAATTTTCCTGTGGTACGGGTAACGTCAGTAAGCGATTTAGCGAAACTTTTCTGTGGTACGGGTAACGTCAATGAGCGATTTGGCGAAACTTTCCTGTGGTACGGGGGGTAACGTCAATAAGGAATGTCGAAACTTTCCTGTGGTAAGAGTAACGTCAATGAGCGATTTGGCGAAACTTTCCTGTGGTACGGGTAACGTCAATAATCAATTTGGCGAAATTTTCCTGTGGTACGGGTAACGTCAGTAAGCGATTTATTGATGTTAATTGACGTAATTTACTTTTTTATTGGTTAGCCAATAACAAAATTCGCTATGGCGAAAGTTCATGTAAGAAACTCATGACATATACATAGAAATAGCAGTATCACCATTTATGAAATTTTGGATTTTTTTTTTTTTTGGCGTTCAGAAAAACAGATTTGTGAATATATTCCGGTAGTTAAAAGGTTAAGCTCCCCTTCGCAGAACGATTAGGAACTAAGGCAGTAAGGAGCACCTCCCGTTTTACGGATGAGGACCACAACAGTGGAAGTACGACTTGGCTCGTTACGTATTTGGATGACACCCGATGTCGCCGACACACGTGCGCCACCTTCCTTTTTTGACCAAAGAGGGAAAAGCGCAGGAGGGGTCATTCTCCACCCACGGAACTGCCTCGGGACTTCAGGGTCCAGGGATCCACGTATTCCATAGTGCACATGGCGGGTCGGTCGTCGAACACCCATTCTTCCGGTTGGAAGTCCGACATCCTAACCACTAGGCTACCACGGCCTCTCTGTCATCACACGTGCTGGTGTTCTTTTGTTTATTCTTCAAAAAAAAAATATTTCTTAACCCCCGAGAAGGTTATGTAGAGCGTATTTCAAATCGCCCGTGATTGTACTGTCTGACCACGAAATAGAGATTTACATTTGGCAGATTGATAAGAAGATTCAATTTGAGGCACTAGAAGCAAAGGGGTGTAAGTGACAAAATTGAAAATTTGGAGATGAATAGTAGGGTGGGTCGAAAAAAAGTAATGTTTTTATTTCGAAACGCTATATCGCGGAAAACTTGCCTCTGGGGTAGGTGAGTAACATGCAAATTAAAAAACAGATTTTTATTGAACCCCTAGTTAGTGCATTGAAATTGAAATTTCGATTTTTTTTCGAAAATCAAGTCATTTTACAAGTTTTTCGCAGAAGTCAGCAATTATTATTTTTAACTGCTATAGTGAAAATCATTTATTAAAAGGGTTGAAAAGCACACAAAAAAATTAAAATCGTCAAAATCTTCCAATTTGTGGTAGCGCAAAAGACTCAAAAATCGGTAAATTATTGCATTTTTGGTACATACTAACACCTTATGTGAAAGGCATAGTCCAGCATATTGAGCTATGTGTTAATAGCCCATTTTTTTTTTTTTTTATATTTGTACTTTACACTTCATTACTTTCATTATAATAGAACAGCGGTAATTGTAATTTTCCAACCGGTGGTTCGCGAACCTCCAGTGGTTCCCGTGGTGTACGAAGGGGATTCGCGAATATAAATTTCCATACTTATTAGGACGGAGTGTAAAACTGATTTTTTAAAATAAATTGTTTTCCCAATAATGCATAACAGCTGTGGACTGGCATAGGAAGCATTCGTAGAAAATTTGAAATGCGCTTATTTCTACCATTGTGTGATTTCGAAAACTTGAATCACAAAGTGGTATCGGAAGAAATTTCTTCATTAATTTAAAATTTTGTACGTATGTTTCTCCTACCATTTCCCCCCTTTTTCCTCGCTAACGCGAAGAAAAAGTCGGAAATATGAAAATTTTCCTAAATGTAAAATTTTGCATTATTTTTGGCTATTAGTCCGGCAGATATGTGACATAATTGTGCCTTTAATGATAGAAGCATAAAACTTGGGGTACACGTACTACACATATTAAGATTTAATTTTAGATAGGAGGGCATCGCAGATTTCGCCTATTTCATTAATGGCGGGCATTCGAAATGGCGGCCTATTGATTCGTTATGTGCGCTCGCTTGAAGTTTCTTTGATATTAAATGATCAGTTATGAAAACAATGACAGGCAAGAATTATTTCATACATGTAGTGCGCAATTTATTATAATATACCATGTTTTATTTATGATATACATACTTTTATTCCACTTAAGACCTGATTATTTAAGGAAATTACTAATATTACGTTGCCTGAATTGCACTGCATCAATACACGTAAATGCGTAATATATTATTAATAGATAACTTCATGGTATATGTAATACACTGAAAATATTTGCCCGAAAATACATGAAAATCTCTTAATCTGTATCTGGAAATCATGTATCTGGAATCTAACGTATAATTACAAAGAACTAAAAACAGGAAACTGCAAACTCGTCAAAATAGGAATTTAGAGAGAACATTATGTACAAAATGATGGTAATGAGCAGCAGTAATGGCACCATCTAAAAGTAATTTGAGTTAGTATTCCTGATACACAACGTCAGAGGAGACTTCAGTTGACCCCACATTAACTTAGGTCCTATGGCCAAGACTGGCCGACGAGGGTGCTGCTGCTGACTAGAGTTGGAAATAAACCACACGGTATATAATATACTTACAATATATAATGTATTTCTTGACAATTTATAAAATGGTAGTCGCAGATCTCAAGTGTTCAGCTTTACATAACTTAACAGATCTTTCTCAGTAATTGCACAGAGTGCGGAAAAAGATGAATTTTATTGAGAAACTGTTATCAAGAAATTTAATTGAGAAACTATTATCAAGAAATTTAATTATTTCATTTGAAACAAGTTCTTAAAGTGTAGGCAATAAGTCAGATTACAAATATATCACTAATTACAAAAAGCACCACAATATACAGAGCAGTCTTCCAGCACTGACACTTGTGCGTGGAGCCACATAGACCCCGTTCTCTGCGTGCTTGTGAAGCCTCTGGTGAGGTTGTCTAGAAGATTTCCCAGGGACCTTCAACTTTATTCTTCTAACTCCAGTCACCTGGTGGTTGAAGCACCGGGGTTTAGACCGTCCTTTCGGAGCAGCAGTAACCAACATAACCTGTGACGAATTCACAAAAGAAAAATTTCTCACAAAAATCAAGAAGGGGAATTCTTTGCTATTGCTATTTATCAGTCTCACGAACAAAACGCATCAGTCGAAGGTGATGAATACCTGTAGGTCTAACAGGAAACTCAAAGGCTCTGCATCGTTGGATGGTATCTGTACCTGAGACGGACCGTTTAATTGAATAATTTAATATCACCGCAGCAGAGAAGAAACGAAAAGATCGTCGCCATCACGAAGCTACCGAGCCATCACAGATGGCGTTTGCAAAACATGTCAAGTGCCACACTAGTGTCACGCAAGATCTGAGAAATCCATCCAGCGATAAAAGCAGTGATCTTTTTGCTCTTGAGAGCAGAAATATTGTTGATACAGCACTTGCAGACATATTTTCACGCATTGAATGAACTTTAGTTGAACAATATGAGTTAATATGTCAGCTGAAGAAGTATGAATAAAGCGAAACTGATATTGGATGCTGTAAAGTGGAATAACTTACTCCTCAACATTCAGTCGCTCAGCCGACCTCCAGTTCGAGGAAAGCCTAACAAACGGTTACAGTTAACATCATTGAAGAATGAGTGTTCGTAGTTTAATAAATTGTTTATTGAATCACAGATGCTTAATGGCAATGCTTCAGTTGTTATGTTTCGCAGATGCGTAATGGATGCGTTTTTTTGACACGAAAACCAAGCTTATCCGCTGTCGACGTCAGGGAGTCTAAGATCCGGGTCTTGAATAGAGTCTACTAGTACTTTCAAGTCAACTGCAGAAATTATATTCATTGATGGTGCTACAATTGTCAATGTGCTGCGACCAGGATTAGCAAAATCATTTGAAGATTATGCTGATAACAATATTCATACCCTATGTCAAACCTCATCTTAAATGTGTAAGAAGGATACACGTCATCTGGGAGGTGTATCTGCATAACATCTGGAAGAGTGACCCACGCAGCAAAAAAGGAAAAAGTGCTCGAATGTGTGTTGAAGAAAGTAGTCCACTTCCTACAAACTGGGAGAAATTTCTCCCAGTTTGTAGGAAGTCTGAAATGCTCTCTTCCCTGGCTACAGCTTTAGTAACTATTTCTGCAGACAACCAAGTAATTATCCAAATTGGCAGCGATGTGCTCGTTATAAATCGTCAAGATGTCGCATGGTTGACTCCATGCACCTCCGAAAAAGATGAAACTCGAATTATACATCATTTATGAGATTCTTTGATGACATTATGAGAGCATGGGGATACCAAACCGAAATATGCACCATGGATACTGAGGTTTTAGTTCTTGCCATCTCGTCGGCAGAACGCCTAAGTATTAAGAACTCTGAGTGGAACTTGGAGTGGGGAAGAAATATCGAATTTTCGCTGTGCATGACTTAGAAAGATATTTGGGCAATCAGTTAGTGCATTGTTTAATGCAATAACTGGATGCGACACTGAATCCTTCTTAGGGGGAAGACGAAAAAAAACCACTAGGAACATCTAGAATACATATCAACACATCATTGGTACTTTTTGTACCTTGGGTGATAAACCAACTCAACAGAAAGTACAAGATATGATAAAACCGTTTCAAAGACTTGTAGTTCTGCTTTATGACGAAACTAGTAGCGATGAATGTGTGAATGATGCAAGAAAACGCCTATTCACTTGTCAATGCCGAGCTATTGACAGTCTTCCTCCTCCAGTCTTCCTCCTTCACAAGGTGAGCTCATCCAAAGCTTAAAAAGAGCCATCTACCTGCAGGTTACTCCTGGGTCCAAAGGACGGTCTAAACCCCGGTGCTTCAACCACCAGGTGACTGGAGTTGGAAGAATAAAGTTGTAGGTCCCTGGGAAATATTCTAGACAACCTCACCAGAGGCTTCACAAGCACGCAGAGAACGGGGTCTATGTGGCTCCACGCACAAGTGTCAGTGCTGGAAGACTGCTCTGTATATTGTGGTGCTTTTTGTAATTAGTGATATATTTGTAATCTGACTTATTGCCTACACTTTAAGAACTTGTTTCAAATGAAATAATAAAATTTCTTGATAATAGTTTCTCAATTAAATTTCTTGATAACAGTTTCTCAATAAAATTCTTCTTTTTCCGCACTCTGTGCAATTACTGAGAAAGATCTGTTAAGTTATGTAAAACTGAGCACTTGAGGTCTGCGACTACCATTTTATAAATTGTCAAGAAATACATTATGTATTGTAAGTATATTATATACCGTGTGGTTTATTTCCAACTCTAGTCAGCAGCAGCACCCTCGTCGGCCAGTCTTGGCCATAGGACCTAAGTTAATGTGGGGTCAACTGAAGTCTCCTCTGACGTTGTGTATCAGAAATACTAACTCAAATTACTCTTAGATGGTGCCATTACTGCTGCTCATTACCATCATTTTGTACATAACGTTCTCTCGAAATTCCTATTTTGACGAGTTTGCAGTTTCCTGTTTTTAGTTCTTTGTAATTATACGTTAGATTCCAGATACATGATTTCAAAGAGATTTTCATGTATTTTCGGGCAAATATTTTCAGTGTATTATATATACCATGAAGTTATCTATTAATAATATATTACGCATTTATCGATTAGTGTATTTATGCAGTGCAGTTCAGGCAACGTAATATTAGTAATTTCCTTAAGTAATCAGGTCTTAAGTGGAATAAAAGTATGTATATCATAAATAAAACATGGTATATTATTATAAATTGCACACTACATGTATGAAACAATTATTACCTGTCGTTGTTTTCATAACTGATCATTTAATATCATCAAAGAAACTTCAAGCGAGCGCACATAACGAACCAAGAGGCAGCCATTTCGAATGCCCGCCATTAATGAAATAGGCGAAATCTGCGATGTCCTCCTATCTAAAATTAAATCCTAATATGTGTAGTACATGTACCCCAAGTTTTATGCTTGTATCATTAAAGGCACAATTCGGCCATTTTTTGTCATATATTGGCCGCTTTATATCTTCTCCCATACAGGCCGTAAAGTTTAACTGAAGATATTTAATTATTTATTTTTTAAATTTTGTATTCGCATTCATCAAAAAGTATTCCATCTGTTCTGCAAGTTCGCAATGAAAAGTTTGAATACAAATAAATTTTAATATTGTAATTTTCCAACTTTTGCGAATTTTGAGCAGTAAGATATTTATTGATTGAGTCAAAATTGTGTACCTATGGTTAGTTCTTATGATATGGTTTGTTCTCATGACACTCTGCTAACATTTTTTTCGCACTAACGGTAAAATAATTTTTAATTAAGATTTTTTTTTTTTACTGCTCTATTAAACTGCTCTATAGTTCAAAAAGAACATCTAATAAAAAGTAATAATTAAAAAAACATATGTATTAACTTATAGCTGTATTTTTGCTTTGGCTCAAACTGTACAATAATTTGCAATTCCATTCTTTTTGTGATGAACTATTTTACTAACAGCAAAATAAACGTGCCAGCAAATTTTGCATTTTTGTTACCCGTTATTAAGGACTACAGAAAGGGGATCGCCGTTTTCTTTCGGGTCTTAGTAGGGGTTTGCAAGAAAAAACAGGCTGGGAACCACTCCACTGAATGAAATTTATTTTACAGTGGTTCGCAACCATTTTTGTAAATCATCTACTTTTACATTTTCTTCGCGTCGGGAAATAGGGAAGCGAGGAAAAAGGGTGGGAAATGGTAGGAGATTAGAAATTTTAAATTTATCAAGGAATTTCTTCCGATACCACTTTGTGATTCAAGTTTTCGAAATCAGACAATAGTAGAAATAAGTGCATTTCAAATTTTGTATGCATGCTTTCCATGCCAGTCCACAACTTTTGTGCATTATCGAGAAAACAATTTATTTAAAAGAAATCATTTTTACACTCCTTCCTAATGCGTATTTAAATTTATTTAGTTTTTTTTCTAGTGCGTTAGCAATTAAAAATTCCGCTATTGCAACATTATTTTCGCGAACCCCCTTCCGACACCACGCGAACCACTGGTTGGGAAACGCTGTTCTATGACAATGAAATGAAGTGTAAAGTATATATAAAAAAAAAAGAAATGGGCAATTAACGCATAGCTCAGGATGCTGGACTATGCCTTTCACATAAGGTGTTAGTATCCCTATTGGAAAAAAAATCCCGGTATAAAAAAAATATACCGGTTTTTGGAACAACCGGTTCTGGTTTGATAGCGGATCCAGTATTATACCAGATCCAGTTCTTTTCCGGATCCAGTATTATACCGGATCCACTACCACTCCGGAACCGGTTGTTCCAAAAACCGGTGTCAGTTTCCATTATACCGGAACCGGTACTTCATAATCTGGTATAAACTGGTTGCGCGTTCGATAAACGCTGAAGACCCACGATGCACACTTGGGGATACATGCATGTAAAATCGGTGAAAACCCCACTAACTCGCCCTGTGTGCAAGCAATCCTAAGGCCCCGGCTAACAGGTAGGGTCTCTGGTGGAGAAAAGTGTATTTTACACTTACAAAAGAAATTTCCGGCATAATACCAGATAAATTAGTACATTATGGAACACTGATCTACTGTGATACTGGTTCCAATATCCAATATGAAGCTGAAATCAGTATCAAAGTATCAGATATAATTCCACCAAAACCAGCAAGAAACCACAATATAGATTAAAAAATTGTATTATTTAGGTACATTTAAAGAACACAGGATTTTCGACGGACTAGAGCCAGATTATATGCAATAAAAAAGGATTAATAAGAAAGAAATTTCTGGCTTGATACCAGATTAGTTAGTACAATATTGGTTCCATTATGGAACACTATAGTCTAGGGAGATACTGGTTCTAATACGAATCTGAAATCAATACCAAGCAGTTATTATACTTGAACCAGCATGTTACCACAGAAAGCATAGGGGCTTTCGCCTCCTGCTCGCAGCCACTTTAAACATGGAGACTTAATAGAAAGATAAAAACAGAGATACTTACTTCCCCGATCTGAAAGCAAGAACATTCATAAATAGTCCTAAGGCTGGTCATACAAATAGAGGTGTACCACAGAGGTTTACCTCTATTGTCCGCTTCGAGAGTTAAACCTCGGCGTGTGTGCCCCTTCGTGTGATGAAACTCCAGAGGCAAACAGACCTCTAGAGTCGGAATCGAACCTCGCGGAATTGAAAAATTATATTTTCTACTGCAGAGGTGACCAGACCTCCGCGTGTGTGAGGTCTACCTCTGGTCACTTGTAGGCTGGCCATACACGTAGAGGTGTATCACAGAGGTAACTACTGTTAAGAACAGTGGCGCACCCGATGGAGGTTTGAGGGTTCACCCCTCCAAACCTGACTTTTGAGAAATAAATAATATTTTTATCTTTAAATCTCGGAAAATATTCTACAAAAACGATAATTCTATTGCATGCTTCCACAGACTTATAAATGGATTATTTTCTCTCTTCCCTACTCCCATTAAATTTCTTATCATAAATTATCTAAATATATAACATAATGCATTCATAAAATATGAAAAGATTCATTTTGGGGTGTGAAAGTTGGGTGGAATGGAGGGTTGTGGAAATGAAAATCGGCACAGATTGAGCACAATACAAAAATCCTTTATAAACCTAGTTCCACAAACTTATTTTTTAACTTTGTTCATGCTTATTGGCATGATTGTTCGAAGTTTTGGGCGTTTTTCTAATATAATGTAAATGCGTTAGGCTCCTTTTAGAGAGTCCCCTCCCCACTTGGCACTCGCCTCATTGATTGCACATTGAGTTGCTTGATTTAAAAAAGAAAAAAAAAACATATAGATGAAACCCCCCCCCCCCAAAAAAAAAAATATTATTTCTAGGTGCGCCTATGGTTAAGAATAAAAGGAAATGCCGTAAAACATGCGACTGGTTATTAAAAAGAAATCTGTACAGTCATGTCAATTTGTTGACATGTTGATTACATTAAAAACGAAACCGCTAAGCACAAAGAAACTTAAGTGAAATTAAACAAAACCACTTAAACAGAAATAAACTGAATGCAAATAAACATATTTGCGCAAATTAAAACAGAGAAAAAAACACACCCTATTTCTGCGCTTGTCTGAGTACAACTGACCGGAGGTAGACCTCACACACGTGTCGAACCACACACACGCGGAGGTCTGGTCACCTCTGAGGTAGAAAATGTAATTTTTCAATTCTGCGAGGTTTGACTCCAGAGGTCTGTTTGCCTCTGGAGTTTCATCACACGAAGGTTAACACACGCCGAGGTTTATCTCTCGAAGCGGACAATAGAGGTAAACCTCTGCGGTACACCTCTACGTGTATGACCAGCCGTACTCAGACAAGAGCAGAAATAGGGTGTCAACATTTGCGCAAATGTTTTTATTTGCATTCAGTTTATTTCTAAGCAGTTTTGTTTAATTTCACTTAAGTTTCTTTGTGCTTAGCGATTTCGTTTTTAATGTATTCAACATGTCAACAAATTGACATGACTGTACAGATTTCTTTTTAACAACCACAGTCGCATGTTTTACGGCATTTCCTTTTATTCTTAACCACAGGCGCACCTAGATTTTTTTTTTTTTTTTTTTTTTGGGGGGGGGGGCTTCATCTATATAGTATTTTTTTTTTTCTTTTTTAAATCAAGCAACTCTACATGATCTATCGTGTTATCTGACATGAGGCGAGTGCCAAGTGGGCGGGGGGGGAGGATTATTTTAAGGGTGCCAAATCGACTAAATGTGCGTCTTTACTTAAATACATATTACATTTTTTAACATTACATTTTTACATTCATTAATACATTTTTTGTATATATAAGGGGGGAGGGGGCGCTAAATCCTGGTCTTGCCCCAGTTAGAAAATAACCTAGTTACGTCCATGACCAACCAGTAATTTCAAATGCTGCTTCATGTGTATACAGTAGCTCTTTTTTTAAAACATGATTGATACTTGGTAACTCGGTACTCGAATGAGCAGTCCATGGCCAAAGGCCAAGTACTCAGTACCTGGTCTAAGTGTGCAGAACTGCTTAAAAGGACAAGACAAGGGTAGAATTTCAAATATACAATTGTCATGAAATTACACGAAGGCAAATTGGAAAAATTTGCCTTAGTTATGTATGCATCAAAAGAAACTTTTAAAGATATAAAAACTTTCTTTTGGATAAGTCGATTGATCATTTTTGATATTTAAAAAAAAAAATCTATTCAATGTTATTCATTCTCATATTTGGGACATTTATGTTTTTAAAATGCATATTTACCAGTTATTTGCTGCATTAATTTTGTGAAAAAAATCATTTGAAGATAATGATCACTTTAAAAAAACAGAGAGAATATTTAAACCGATTAAATAAAAATTCGACTTCGCTGCTTGTTTCTACAAAACTTTAAGCGCAATTTTGCAACTTTCTTGGTATTTTTTTCTTCATTTTTGATGCAAATTTTGAATATTTTTAAGGGATTTTTCAATTTATGAATTTGGGGCATGCTTATAAGTATAAATGCAAATACGATGACATAAAGGCTATTTTGACAATTTTAATAATTTGAAGCTCAATTAAACAAAAATCGATATTTTTATATACATATATTAATATAGAACTCAATAAATGCGTTTTCACAAGTTGTTAGAAACCATGTGAAAGAAAGTATTCATTTTATACTCAATCAGTATATTAAATACATGCAGCTCTTCGTTGCGTAAATTAAAAATTAAAAAATTTGAACCCTTAATGTGACAATAATCACAAAAATCAATTTAAAAATTATCAAATTAAGATTAATAAATAATAATACGTATCCCGTAATAACCCCACATGCTGAAAATTTTAACCAAAACAAACCGCGGAAATCACTGTTGCCAACACTATTTTTTAAAACATCCGACCCAAAAGGCTTAAAATTTGCGCAACAATGTTTGAAAACGATGAAAATTACTTAAAAAGTTTAAAATTCATATGAACTTAGCGATAAAGAGTCTTAATTAGAAGAATATATACTATCCTAAATTGTGAGCAGTAAAATACTTCATGTACAGTTTTTTATAGCAGCTTCAGCTCTTAACTGTGATTGGTTAATAGCTTTGTTTGTTTACCTTCTTACAAGTTATATGTCTATTAATTTACAAGTCTCTTAGTTTATGAAGCATAAAATTGAGTGGTGTTTTTGGCTTTGTGAACTTAAAATTAAAACCCATAGTGGGAATCTTCTTTATTTTAACACAATATCCTTAAAGAAAGTATATGATTTAGGTTTGAATACAGAGAGTTACAGGCTAGGGGGGAGACAATTTGTAGTATCAAGTGGTTTATCAATCAAATCAAGTGGGTTATCAATCAAAAGTTTTATAAGCCCTTTGTAAAACTTTTTGTAATCGAGTTCTCATTAAAAAAATTACGTTTTTTAATTGTCACTTAAAACTAATTTATCTACTTTACATTACAGAAAAATAAGCAAACATCACCTTAATGAGCTAATTACATATTTTTTTTACTCCTTTGGGAGGGGAACGGGCCCCTTGTGCCCCCTTCTAAAATCCGAAACTGGTTACAGGTCCACAAACAAATTGTAAGTAAATTGTTCTATGATGTTTAGGATATTGATACAGCCACCGCGAAAAAAAACCCCTTAAAAGCTCCAATGAACAAAGCAAATACTTCAAATTAGATAATTTTTTCTGCCAATATCTTTCTATTTTCAACTTAGAAAAGTGTTTCCTTCCCAAAATAAATTCAAAGTGTTTTTTAACTGCTAAACACACCATCACTGTTAAGAAATACCTTAAATATTATGATGTGGATGATAAGAATGACAATCCCCCTCCCCCTTTTTTTCTGTTTCAAAGTTGTGACGATTTTTTTAAACGTATTGCATCACAATGCATAATTCACGCTTACATAACTTTTTTTATTTAATCTTTTCCATGGGGTGACACCATCAATAACCGCCCCTGGTGTCACCCGTGCTAGCTACGCCACTGCGGATACCACATAATCGGTGTCTCTCGTGCGACTTATCCATACCAGATATCCGACTCTGGTGTTTGATACCTGTAAATTCTATACATAAGTAAAATTTTATATGCCGCAGATATCTGGATTTTTCATGCAATGACCGGTTCGAGTTCCGGATATTTAAAAAATATCGGTTAAAAACTAAATCTGACACCTTCTGGAGGGGAGGAACAGTCCGGTTAGTCCTAATCCCTCCCCCCCCCCCTGTTGGTGCATTCCTTGACGCAGTTATTACAAGAGCTTACGCTAGTATACAATGTGAGTAATTCTGGTATATTTTCATCCTGATTTTAAAATTACCAAGATATTTATATATGGTTTTAAAATTATCAGTACATTTGCAAACTGCATGTTTGGAAACTGCCATCAAAATTTCCAGCATGGCTTCACACTTTTCTCCACCAGACGCCTACCTGTTAGCCGAGGCCTTAAGATTGCTTGTGCACAGGGTGAGATAGTGGGGTCCACGGATTTTACATACACGTATCCCCAAGTGTACATGGTGCATCTTCAGCGGGTATCGAGCATGCGACCTTCCAGGTAGAAGTCCGATGTCCTAACCAGTAGGCTGCTGCAGCCTCACTATGGTTTCAAAACTTCCGTACCAGCTTAAAAATTTCGAGAATCGTTACATACCGTTTAAAATTTTCTAATATGGTATGATACCATCTTTAAAATTTCCAGTATGTTTTCATACTAGCTTCCAAATTTCCAGAATGGCCTGATACCGGCCTAACATTTCCCAGAATGACTTCAAACTGGTTTCAAGATTTCTAGTATGGTATCCTACCGGTTTCAAAATTTCCAGTTTAGCTTTATACCGGCTACAAAATTTCCAGTATAATTTCCTACCGGCTTCAAAATTTCCAGTATAATTTCCTACCGGCTTCAAAATTTCCGGTATGTTGTTACTGGTTCTGGTATTATTTTTACTGGTTCCGGTAGGATTTTGATACCGGTATTTTGAGTTTTTTCCAATAGGGATGTACCAAAAATGCGATAATTTACCGATTTTTGAGTCTTTTGCGCTACCACAAATTGGAAGATTTTGACGATTTTAATTTTTTTGTGTGCTTTTCAATCCTTTTCATAAATGATTTTCACTATAGCAGTTAAAAATAATAATTGCTGACTTCTGCGAAAAAACTTATAAAATGACTTGATTTCCGAAAAAAATCGAAATTTCAAGTTCAATGCGATAACTAGGGGTTCAATAAAAATCTGTTTTTTAATTTGCATGTTACTTACGTATCCCAGAGGCAAGTTTTCGGTGGTATAGCATTTCGAAAAAAAACATTACTTTTTTTCGACCCACCCTAATGAATAGTGCAAATAATAGGGAAAGCACTATTCTATATTGGCACAAGAGATGTTAGGGTACTCCTAACATGTTGGGGGGCTGACTCCCAAAAATTGAAAATTTGGGGATGAATAGAGCAAATGGTAGGGAAAGCACTATTCTATATTGGGGCAAGAGATGTTAGGGTTACTACTAACATGTTGGGGGGCTGCCCCCCAAAATTGAAAATTTGGAGATGAATAGTGCAAATGGTATGAAAAGCACTATTCTATATTGGTGCAAGAGATGTTAGGGGTACTCCTAACACGTTGGGGGGCTGACCCCCCGCCCAAGTGATTTTGAAAGAAAATAGCATCAAAGGTCCCCTAAGATCCAAAGGGTGAACGCGATTTTCTTAGAATCTTTATTTGGTTATCCCTTTGCTTCTGATTGCCTTATTTGTGTTCAAGTTGGGAAGGCAAATACGGAGCATGGGAATTTCAGGATCGCAGCTGTACCGCACTATTTCTTCATTTTTATTTATAAAAAGAGATTTAAAGAATACAATTTATTAAACGTGCCGATTATCAGATTCGTAACTTTTGTGACATGTAAACACCTTGATTTTAATTATTTGATTTTATTGTTAATGAGACAGTGACTCCCATTAAATCGGCAGAGAAAAAGTTATTCACATGAGCTAAAAAGACTGAAGTAATAAAAACGCTGCTTGAAATGATTTTAAAAATATTCGTGCCATTATTTTAAACACTTCTCTCCTGACAAGTTCTCGATTTCCCTGAAACACACTTTTCGTTTTGTCTCGCCACAGGAGCCCAGACTCCGGACCAGGGCAACGACACGATGATTTTCCTCCCCCTCTTGCCACCCCCCGCGGAACTGCCGCCCCACCGGTGGACCGCCCGGATCGTTGAGACGGGGAGCGGGGGGGAAGTGCTGCCCCCGCCCCCCAACAACGGGACATACATCACCATCGAAGTAAGTCTCCTCTCTCTTTCTGTTGCTGCTTCATACTTGGTTCATAATGTATTTGGATGACGCCGCCACAAATACGCCACCTTCCCTTTTTTTTTAAACTAAGAGTGAAGGGAAGGGACATCGTCCACCCTCCGGTACTCTCGAAACTGCCTCGGGATTTCGGGGTCCACGGATTTTACATGCACGTATCCACAAGTGCCCATAATGGGTCTTTAACGGGGTGAACGGTAATCAAAATCGATTTGGGCGATTTCCAACTTACTGCCTGGTAAGAGCATTACATTCAAGTATATTGCATATATATCTTACGAAATCCATTGTTTTTATTTGCACTTACCCCATAGGCACCTGTTGGGATCTCCTACAGTCAAGAGACAATTGCCTTTCATCTGACAGGGTGGCGTAGTGGAAAGGCGCAGGTTCGAACCCGGCCCAAGTCGGCTTATTTTCAAAATGCGGAAAACCGTCTGCGCCCATGTCGCATGATTGTGCGGCGTGTTAAAGATCCCTCAAACATCAGTTTGACTTGGATACTCTCGGCTAAATTAAATATCTAGTGCAGGGGTCTCCAAACTACGGCCCGCGGGCCACATCCGGCCCGCGAACAGATCAGCTTCCCCGTCGCTAATGGCATCTGGCAAAAAAGTAATCATATTTTACACCACTAGTGGACTGATTCAACTTTTTACCACCGGCAACAGTTAATGATAATATGGTTTTGGCCCTTGGAATTTACTGGGAGTAATCAATATGGCCCTAAGGCTGGAAAGTTTGGAGACCCCTGATCTAGTGCGATTCGCATAAAATGAGAGCTCTGGAGCCTCCAACTAGGGAAAAATGAGCGTCCAAATGCTCAGTGGCAATGGCATCCACCGACAGTGGTGCTACTTGAAAGAACGGATGCCGATTTCCGGGGGACGCACTAGGTCTGCAGAGTTTGATGACCCTACGCAGCCCCATTAGAAAGAAACAAAGAAAAAAATTCTTTTGTAATCATGTGAGTTAAGGTATTTTTAATCCAAATCAAATTTTCGGAGTGCGACATGAATAAACACTTTCTGAAAAAATAAAAAAATAATCAAAGAATCCTCAATAGTTATTCACAATTTTCCCTTACGTCCGAATCGACTCGGTAAATATTGAATTTAAAACTCCCTTGTATTATGCGCCACATATTTTGAACAATGACAAGTACAGTTTACATTTCTTAAAAATGACTAGAATTCGCCCAACAGGTGAAAGTCGATCGTAATAGTTCAATTTAGCATAGAAAACATTATGATATTGTTATAATCTTCTTATATATAAGCCCCCTAAGTGTCTGCTTGTCGCCGATACCTTATTCCGACTTTCTTACTCTGAGAAAGCTGCATCGCGCTGCCATCTACACAATTGTTTCTATGATGAAAACGACTCATCATTGAAACATTTCTCTAGCATTTTGAGTGAGGCATCGCTAGATTTGCAATCTCCATTAAAAATGAATGTAAAGGCGAATTTAATTGAATCCTTCTTTCTATGTTTTAGTTTATTTATCGTCTGCGTCTTTTATGTATATTAAAGTGGGGGAGGTGTCGTGACATTGTGACAAAGTGTGACAAAGGGAGGGGAGGGGGTTACGAGAAGTGTGACATCATACATTGTGCAACATAGCGTGACATGTGACAAAGGGAGGGAGGGGGGTCAAATATATGGGAAAAAAGCGTGGCATCATTTATTATAACGGCCCTAATAGTAAATAATATTTTTATTTTACAGATTATCATAACTTAGATGGTTTTATTTCGGTAAGAATATTTTTTTCCCGAAATGATTATACGTTTCTTATTTATTCATTACTTGACTGCTCTACCTGATACATATCTCTTTGATTTGATGTGCATGTCCGGTTACTGGGAGAATTGTATATTTATAATATCTAGAACAGCGGTCATTGCGTATGACCGCCGGGCTTACTAGTTATATAAAGTGTTATTCATCCAATTTGGCGATTACAAGGTCCGGTTGATTTTGATCATCCTCACTTAAATCAAACGTATTGTAAATCATTGTCACCGCTTCTTATATGACTGCTTACTAGCAATACACTCTCTTTAAGGGGGGGAAATACGTGTAAAACGGCGTATTAAGAGCAATTTACATGATTTTTTTTAACGTATAAAGGATAAATATATTTTATTGAGATTTTGAGGTTATTTTATAGATATATTAAAGAACATTTACTGAAATGTTTAAACATTTTTCTTGAAAAATCCCGGAGATATCGGCTGCTGCAAACTGTAAGTCGCCATCCGGGTCGGCAGTTTGTGTACATGCTGAAGGTCATAATTTTTATCTGAAATCTTTTTTTTTTTTTTTTTTTTGAAGCTATTTTTTTCTTTTCTTTTGTAAGTGTCTCTTTTAGTTGAACTAAAATCATCACAAAAAATTACAATTTCTATTTTTTTTTAAATGGGAAAATTAAGTACGGATTTTTAACCGTATTTTTTGTTCTTATTTTACAATAAAAAATCTAAAAATAAAGATATGTTTATGATTCTAGTTCAACTAAATCTTGTATATATAAAGAAAATGTGTGCTAAATTTGATAAGGATGGATCAAAAACTCAGCGAGCTCGTAGAGTGTACGGAATTGCGAAAAAAGTAGTTTCGAGAAAAACGCGTTTGAAAAGAAGAGTGGTATTGAAGGTAAATTTAAGGCAGTAATGAATCATTTTTTTTTTATATTTATAGATACTAATACTTACAGAAATTTCTATCCGGGGTCTCAATTGTTAAAAGAAATAAAAGGACACCTGCTAACGTTCTCTAATACCATTCAGGTCATTCATGCGGGACTGACTACCTGCTCAGCCGCTCCAAAAGGGGCGCTCGCTCAAATACTTATAACTTTTAAACGACTTGGAATTTTGCTTTGACATTTTCAGGGTATATTATTGAATAGTTGTAGAATCGATTTATATGAAGAAATTTTTTAACCTTCACAAGTATTTCCCCCCTTAACAATGAACTTTATATTTATCACCAAATCATTGACTCAACTAAGACATGCTGCCATCTGCTATCTGTAATAATATAGCATTACAATTAAAATGAGGCTTGACAAAAAAAAAAGAAGAGGAAAATTGAACTAAAAAAATAAACTGTTCACAAAAAATTTTAATGGATATCACTAAAACGCATCAATAGCTACTAAGCAAAAAAATATAGAAAATTCATTGAAAAGCAGACAAGAAAATGGTTCTTAACTCTTTTGTTTTTGCCTATTAATAGATAGATCATATACAGTAATGTCTCTTTGAAAGGATCTTCAGTTTATTAAGAGGTGTTCCTTGAAGAACACCTGTTTGTAGTCACTAGACTGAGCATTAGTGTTACTTTCAGACTTTCAACAGGAAAACGTGCCCACAAACACGTGACAATTCGGAATGCTGTTTCTAGAAAATTGTTTAACAGAGGTCATTTTAATTTCTCCGTGATGGCACTATAGGTGGCACCATGCAGAATCCTTTCATCGTCTCTTTCATCATAACAATAGGCTTCTACTTTTCGAACAATGATAGGCCGACAGGCGCAGTCTATGCTCATCTTCGGTCTGTGGTTACATACATTTCAGTGCGCAGAGGTCATTTAGGATCCCTATGGGGGTGATAAAGGCACCCAATGCAATCTCCTTGGCCTCAAAAGTCGCATTTTCGACTACACTACACTGTAAAAATTAAAGTATTTTAAAATTCAAAACATGTTCCATGATCCTAAAAAAGCTATCGTTGCCATTCGACAAATAATTATTCTGATAATTTCGTCAGAGGCAAAGTTGTTAATTTTTTTTCCTCATTAACGCTATAATAAATTATAAAATAGATGGAATATTGTATTGTCATCGGACGATAAGTTTGTGTGCAAAGTTTGAAGATAATTTCTGCAGTAATAGTGGTCGAAAACAGCGTACTTCCGTGACAAACCAAGTCTAAAAAAAACCGTGTAAATATTTTTCTTTTTTGATGTACAGTGATGCCTCAAGATGCTAGTTTATTTTGTTCCGTAACCTTGTCAATTTGCTCGTATCTCAAAGGAATGTACTGCGCAAGCGCAGTAAACTGGGCTGGCCGTCGCGTCGTAGCTGGCGTTCCTCGTATCTCAAATATCGCTCGTATCTTGAAACTAAACCGCTTCTCGTATCTCAAATCACTCGTAGGTCAGGGCACACGTATCCCGAGGTACCGCTGTATATCAAAATTGAATCATTTTCAACTTTACACCAACTGAACCCAAAAAATCGTGTTGAGCAACACCACAAATAGTGGCGACTAGACGCAACATGTTTAGTGTTCTGAATGACGTCACATTTCGTCCATTGCCCCTCCAGGTGACGTCAGCACCACGCTGCTACGTCGGGGAGTGGACACTCCAGGTGGACACGAATCTGCTGCAAGACAAGAGCATGGCACGCAACTTCCAGCTGCCCCAGCCAATCACGCTGCTCTTCAATCCCTGGAACCAGAGTAAGACCCTTTATTTTGATATTATTTTTTAATTTTTATTTAAGGTAAATGACCCGGTAGTGGACACTTTTCTCCACCAGACCCCCTACCTGTTAGCCGAGGCCTTAGGATTGCTTACGCACGGGGAGAGGTAGTGGGGTCTACGGATTTTACATGCACGTATCCCCAAGTATAGATGGTGGTCTTCAGTGGGTATCGAACGCGCGACCTTCCAGGTGGAAGTCCGACGTGCTAACCACTAGGCTACCACGGCCGCGGCCCTGGACACTGCTCTGGTAGTGGACACTTAGATCTTTAAGCTCCTAAAATAAGCGAATGTAACATTAAACTTGAACAAAATGATCAGAACCTATAGCGAACGATTCCTAGTGCTGGTGAATAGAACTAAAGTTGGCGTGGAGCATCTATGCAAGTGCATGGATCATAATATTTAATAGCAACGGTCGCATTGGCTGCTCTTCACTGAAGCTGATCCATAAGAAGGTGAGGGGTTCGGGGAAAATATATGGGAAAAAAGCGTGACATCATTTATGAAGGGTCCCTTAGTCATTTTTAAAATGATTTCTCCAAGTGAACAGTACAGTATAAAATAGATGATATTCATTTCTGTCCACTACTCATCCAAATACGTGTCTTATAAATGTCCACTATAGATACAAATGAAGCGTTTAGTAAATGTACGTAAAGATCCTAATTTTTCATCAAATGACATTTTACATGTCATTGGTTTTTAGAGAAAAAGTTGGCAATGAAGCTAAATATTCAAATACGGATGTAAGTCTCCTTGAAAAAATGTTGCCACTTAAAAGAGTACGAAAATTTTCTTAACTGTGTCCACTACCGGGTCATTTACCTTATCTGTTGTGTTATAATTTTTAACATTTTTCGTCGCGCTTGTGATGCAGTTTGAACTTTATCCCTCCTTAAAGGTTTGCACTGAAATGTTCGCTTGTCAACACTATTCGGGTTAGAGCTGTCACAACCGCATACACACCTAGACAGACACTCCCTGAAACTGATCAAAATGGGTTCAACACCACTTAACAGGGGTCACGTCAGAGGAAATTCGGGTCCTTGTTTCAGACCTTTTTCCAATAAATCAGAACGGACCTTTCACAAAATTCCAAACTTCTAAATCGCACTTTTCACACCATTATTTGTTATAAGGTCGGCAATTAATAATAAAATTGTCCCTCACTTAATGTTTAAATTTTCAATTTTCACAAAATAATTTGACTTATACAAAAATCTCTTTAAAGTTCGCAAAAAAAGGACACTGTTAAAAAATGCTAGATCGACCCCTGCTTAAAATGTGCAATTATGCCAAACATTAGAAAATCAATAGTCATTCCAGGTCACTTTGATCCACGTAATAATTCTTACACTATTTGAAAAAAAAGAAAATCTACCAATGCTGCACTCGGCTGGCTAGGTGATAAAATCAGTCGGACCGGGGTAGCCTAGTGGTTAGGATGTCGGTCGTCCAACTGGAAGATTGGGGGTTCGTTACCCGACCCGAAATGCCCGGATGGACTGCACTTACTTCTAAATGCCCGCTATAGAAGAAATCAACTGTGCACTAAAGACATTCTGTTTGCTTCGGCAGGTGACGCTGTGTACTTGCAAGAGGAGTCCCTGAGGCAGGAGTACGTGTTGAGGGAGGACGGAGTCATGTTCCACGGGACGCCCGACGACATCCAGAAGAGGCCCTGGAACTACGGACAAGTGAGTTTTTCCCATCCACGACAAGACAGCAGTTAAAAACTCTTTGCTAGTATAAATGCAGTAGAGCTCCGATTATCCGAACACCAATTGAGCAGTAACACGCGACACATTGTTCCTCTTAAACGTTTAAAATTGATTGCGTGAATGCCCCTATTAGTAGCGTGACCATATTTCTGAGCGACAATTTGGGGACATGTGCCCAAAACCAAGGACAATTTGGGGACTCTAGAAAAGAGTTTTTGGGTTCATCTGCTATGAATCACTATAACAGGCTTAACAGTGTTGAGGACCAGAATCGAACCTCTTCTTGTTAACGAGAGTAAACGAAAGGAATCTGACTGTGATAATAATCGAAGATTGAAAAGAAGTAGCCCTTTTTCTCAGGCTATCATGCAGAACATAATTTCCCTGCCTCCCCCATCCCGAATTGAACATTACTCGCTGAGGCCTTGTTTTAGCCCTGATAAGGTATTCAAAGATGTATATTTCGGCACAGAGCTATTGAACCCGATTCAAAAGGAAGTTAACAATCCCCAATTCATGAGACAAATGGCTCTTGAAACTATTAACCATATACCGAGTAGTGCTCTTCTAGAATATACCGATGGCAGCAAGAATGATCAAGGACATTCGGGTAGTGGTGTTTTCATTAGGACTCCCACCTCTACTTTTAGTTTTAAATATAGAAATTCTAATACTTGTTCGGTATTCAGATCGGAATTGATCGCTATTGAAAAAGTCCTTGGTCACGTTGAGAGTATTGCTGAGCCCGAGTGTACAGGTATATGGATTTTATCCGACAGTCGCTGTTTAATTCAACACCTGTGCAACTGGAGGGAGGTTGGTGACCGGGCAGGAATGTCCATTTCAATGTTGGCTGATAGACTTTCTGCTCATTTTCAAGTGCATTTTCAGTGGATTCCTTCCCACGTTGGAATTGACAGAAACGAGAAGGCAGATGCTTTTTCAAAGGCTGCCTCTATCGACCCTCTACAGCCTGCTTTGCAATCCATTTTCAGAGAGGTTTTCTCTGCGCTCAAAGAATTGGAAAGGGCTCTCTGGATGAACCCTCCTATACATCAGTGGTACTCAAGAAAGCGCCTTGGAGGTGCCCTACTCTTTGAGGGTCTTTGGTACCAGCAGACCTGTCTTTCTCGTTTTGTTAGTGGACACTTGAAGAGTGTCTTTTGAACAACAACAACAACAAAAATTCATTTAGTTTTTTCATTTTTTAATGTAATTTATAAAAAGGGGGAAAAGAGGAGCACAACACATTTCGTTGCTCCGGCTGCACTCCAGTTTCGTGGTTCCTCTGCTCCGCGCTCTTGTTCCGCACTTCACTCCAGGTTCCTGCGCTTCATAACTTCATCCTTCAAGGTCACGTGCATTTAAAACATTTGAACTTTTTGCAAATTACTAGTTGATTGCGAAAGGTTTGAACCTTCAGGAACTCCTAGATGCGAATTTGATTTCCCTCTCATTCCCAACTCCGCCTCAAGGCGAACGCCAATAAGAAGACTTGGGCATTAGAGGGTTAAAGTATCACGCTAAACTATCGCAGAAAGCCCCTGCCTTGGCCGACAAGCATATCGACAGTCTAGCAACCCCGAGGAGAAAAACCATACATGAAAAGGGATCTGATTTCGTTTCAGAGTTTGTCCGTGTGTTGCTCATTCTTAAATGGACGACGCAGAAAATACTGAACTCGAGATCCCCGATTGGCGACATACAGTTCTACCATCAACCAATTGGTGATCTGCCTGGCAGAGTGCCAAGAAGAATCCAGAGAGGAACTGCTGGTATATGAAAAGGGCCGTTCTCGTTCTTGTTCGTTTAGAATACTTGATGCCTTTCGAACTGATGCCGTACGCCAGTTTATGAATTTCGCTGCTTTCTACAAACAGTGAAGCAACCATTCTGATTCGCGTACTAAACAAAACCGGCACAACGAACTTCCCACAAACTCGAATGAATTCGTTCTTTTCTGCCATGCGCAGAAGCCTACGAATTTCAAAATGGAGGCAATTCACCGCTAGAGGGACTCATGAGCGATCACCTTTATCACGTGATATCCGCTCTTTGTTTACTAAGATTTTCAATGGAGTTCTACGTGGAGTTCACTAGGCAAAATGAGTTATCTCAAAATGAATTAGACTATTTTCACAGCTTTTTCTGAGTTCTACCCAGTATATACATTTAATTTAATCATTATAAAAGAAATTTATTAATTATTGCAATAGTTATAGTGTTCTATTTAGTGTTGATTTTATGTAATGTAGAAGAAGTTTATTTATGCCTGGTTTTTAATTAGATTTGCAGAACTCGAAGTAAAGCGATGCTACCTACGGCTTCCTTTGTTTAAATTGCTTTCATCGCTGCCACGTGACCAATGACGTTGCTTGAATTGCCTCCATTCCGTGCTTGAACTGTACTTCTATAGTATGATAGAAATATCGTTATTAGGCATAAAGAAGATGTAAGTTGTACGCAGTACTTAAAGGAACAAGGCTTGAACAAGGAGTCAACATTTACTGTTGTTGTTACTTGGGTATACCAGCTCCTCTTTGCATAGCGACCAGGTATGAAGGCAGTACGGAGCGCCTTCCATTTATGGATGAGCACCACAAGGGTGGAAGTAAGACCTTGTATCATTATGTATTTGGATGACACCAGATGGCGCCACCACACATACGCCACTTTGCTTTTATGACGTAAAAGTGAAGGGAAGAGACATTATCCATCCTCCGTTACCCTCGGGACTTCGGGGCCCACGGATTTTACGTGCACGTGTACATATTTGGCTTTCAGCGGGTCGGGTATCGATCACCCAATCTTAAGGTTGGAAGATCGACGTCCGAACCACTAGCCCTCGACATTTATTAAGACGATTTAGTCAAGTGCAGAAATGTCGAGGACAGGTGATCAGCCATTGTAAATTGACGCACCGCTTCCTCTCCACAGTTCAACCCGGGCATCCTGGAGTGCTGTTGGCTGCTACTCTCTTCGGGCCAAATACAGGTGGTCGAGACAAACGACCCAGTCAAGATCTGCAGGCTCTTCACCAAAATGGTGAGTACCTCTTCTGTTTCACATCTTCACACATACGGCGTGGCTATCATTCAAACCACGGATCTGCAGCTGAATTGGATCGGCGAATTTAGTCAGGCTCAGATAAGGGGTAACCGATGGGGGGCACTTGCGCCTTCCCGAGTGTCGAGTATAAATACTAGAGTTCGCTCAACAGTCGAAATTCAGCCGTAATTTTCCATTTTATTGTTTCAGAGAAACCTTCACTCAAACTCTTATTATCATTGCTTTTAATGATACTGCTTAGTGGCAACAAACTCTTTTTAACAAGGAGTTTTATATTTATTACCTAATAATTGACTCATCGAAGACTTGCTGCCATCTGCTATCTATAACAATAATAAATGAGGCTTTCCTGACAACAGAAAAGCGGAAATAATGAACTAATAATAAACAGGTTGCAAAATGTTTTCATTGATCCCACTGAAACGCGTAAATAGCTACTAAACAAAAAGAAAAGTAAGACAGTTTGGTTGTAAAACAGGAGAAAAAATGGTTCTTAACTGTGTTGATTTTGCCTATTTCTGTATAGATTTTGACAGTATTCGAGCTGAAATTTGCATTTAGTACGTGCATGCTGAACATTATGTAAATTCACCTCTTTACCTAGGTGGCGTTATTTTTAGTATATAATGGACTGTGAAGAGCATGATTATGTCCAGTAAATTTTCGGCTCCGCATATGGACATGTATAATTTATTATTCTGACCAGCTAAACTTATTTTAGTTTAACCAAATAAATGGTTTTTAAAAATATTGACTCATTTATAACCCACCAGATTTCATGAATATCTAAATAAACTTAGTATTATCCCCACTCGGAGACAGTTCTCCGTGAGATAATAAAATCAGCCCCCACCCCCCACCTAGTAAAATCATCTCTTCGCGTCTGAATTAAATACGTAAGTTACACGGGAAATAATGAAAGTTAAAAATTGTCTGTTTTGTCGCGTTTTGCATTAAAAGAAACAACTGCTATTTAAATAGGATCAGCATGTTCCACACGGAATGCCTTATAAACAATTTCGAGAATTTAAAACTAGATTTATAAGAAATAAATTGAAAATCCGAGAAGTCTACGTCTCTTTTCCATACAAAGCGTCACCTAGTGAACATTTTCGGACTAAAAACAAGTTTCGATGCTTGACTTTCCTGACTTACACTTTAAGAACAAACACGAATTTATAAACAATTTACCAAGCTCGAAAAATCTTTAGACAGGCATATATAGATAAGTATAAAGAGAGATAGAACGATAGATAAATGCATAGGCTGTTTCTTGTTGACTGGCTACTGAATTCACTTGACAGCCGGCATCGCGGAAAAAGACACCGAAAGCACCACTTGGCATAAAACGAGAAATTGCACCACTATTTTAAGTCAATAAATGGATTTGCTCCGCATTCTATTGCTTCGTAAATCGTCCGCAGAAAATATGCGTTTCGTTTTAAATCTTATATATTATTTCTGAAGCATGTTTTCTGTCGGTCCGCGAGATCTTCCTTATTCCTCCATCAAATTCCATGATGTACTCCCGGCTAAGGACGAAAAATAGACCCACCGTCTAAAAACGTGTACCACTTCTCTTTCATTTGAGGTCAAAAACCATCTAAGAAGAGGTCCTTTAATGGATGCGTCGATTTTTCGATAGATATTGAATCGGTTATCCAGTTGAAACATCAGCGTCAGCTCAGAATATATCTGTTTCTTAAATTGCACTTCCGTCATAATAAACAGAACTTATGATAAAGAAATCGTAGAGGATCCCTCATATATTTACTTCTCATAGCATCAGTTAGTCACAATACTCTATACAGTAACCCCTCGTTGTATCGCTCATTCGGATATATCGCGCTTTTTCTAATCTCTCCGAAAATTTTAAGTTTGAGCTCTAGAAAGTAAAAATATTGCATTTCTGAGTAGAGCCCTGCCCCCCCCCCTCCCCCCCGTTATCGAACAAAGCCATCGACCAGGAATGTTTTCCTTTGTTCTGAATTTGTTGCAGTTAAAAGCAGCAACAATTCTCCTCCCACTCCTCAATTTAAATACCTGTTAAATGACTATACTCAAACCAGTTGACGTTTCGTGGTTCGATCCCGGGTTTCGGCAGCTTTCAACCCAAAGGCTCCGGCTAAGTGGTTATGGCGTCTGATGGAGAAAAGTTGACGTTTCGTTCTTTTTGTACTAATCCTAACGCCCATTGAATGAAAGAGGCAGGTGTCTACTGCCCGAGGAGAAAATACGCTCATTTTTGGATACCTTTTAGTACTTGGCTGAGCAAATCCAAATGATACATTCTCCTTAACCAAGAAAGGAAGAGTGATAGATAAAGGAATTTTGCGTAAAATAAAATGGTTACCTTTAACTTTGACATCGTTTTTACTCCATGCTCAGGTGGCATGCGCAGGACCACTCAATTTACTTGTACTTTACTTGTTTGAGTTATTTCTAACGGCATCGGTTATAACACGCATTCGGATATATCGCGCTTTTTTGTGCTATCCCCCGACAAGCACGATAAAAATATTGGCTACTGTAGTTGAATGAATTCATGGTTCATTAACATTCAGGAACTTCCAACGTCCATTCAAGTCAGCGTTTCTCAACCTTTCAGTATTCGCGGCCTAATTTTCTATCAAAATTTTTATCGCGCCCCTTACCATAAAATGTATACAGCAATAATGTATATGAGTACTGATTCTGTTTTTGAATAATTTTTAACTAACTGCCAAAACAAGAGTAAAAACAAATAATTTTAGTAATAAAATTAACTTAGTAAAAAATCACTATTTGACTTTTGGGCAGGAGTAGGGGATGATTTTTCTGCTCTAAAAACAAGGGCATTTCGCGTTCTATTACCATTTTCAACATCCTCAACAACTTTTGTGAAACTGGATTTTCTGCTCTGGCTTCTTTGAAGACAAACTATAGATATCGCCTCTGCTAAATATAGAAACAACTGAGGATGGCAATTTCTAATATTAAGCATTCCTTAGAAAAACTTTTTGCTTTTAAAGACAGGCCCAAGGAAATTACTAATAATTATTAAATTTGTTTTCATTTAGTATGTTTTGATTAAGAAAGTTTTAATTTAGTAATTTGTTTTACTTTAATAAGTTATTAAATATGTCGAAATGTATTTTGTTTTTTATGTGTATGTGGGCTTTCCTTTCAGTCAGTTAATCAATTTTTTAAAGTAATGTTTTCTCTTGGATATTCTCGCGCCCCCCCCCCCCTTCTCGAGTGCTCGCGACCCACTAGGGGGCACGCGCCACAGGTTGAGTATCGCTGATTTAAGTGAAATTGACTTGCATTGTTGCAGTTCGGAATTTCGCACAGATCGACTTGTTATCCGTATTTTAATTTTATGTTTAGGGGCGAATCATAAATGATGTCACCCTTTTTTCAATATATTTGACCCCCCTCGCCCCTTTGTCACAAAATGTCACACTTCATCATACCCCCCCCCCCTTTTTCACATGTCACGCTATATTACATACGCATATGTACTTGCTTTGCAGAAAAAAAGCCCTGCGTTACATTTCTAATTTTGTTTTTGAACTTTTGATGACATTCGTGAGCATAACAATAATAATGATTACATGAGTGCTTGATTTGCATGAAATGAGGTTCAGGTTTGCAACACAAAAGATAATTAGTATAGAGCAGTAAAATATATTAATTGTTCGAATTCTGAAAAAAAGGACCTGCACAATTTTGTCTTAAAAGTGTAAATGCCTAAGCAAATTTCCTTTTTAACTTTTAGCAAGAAATCAATTTAAACCTTAATCAGCATCTGTGTTTGCGATACAAAATGATCAATGAAACTTTAAAATAAAATTTAAAAAAATCGAAAATAAATTTAATTTGCTGATTTTAAGGGAACTTGGCACCTTTCAAATGTAGAAAATCGATGAAAATACCGATTTTTCAATTTTTTGCTTAAAATGGGGTTTGACTCTTCTAGTATATCTGAGCGAAGTTTTGAAGCGATACAACCAATATAAATGTAGTTAAGAAGTAAGAAAATTCAAATATTTCTGATGTTTTAGTAGGGTTTTGAATTCTTTAAACTGCGTTTTCTCGGTTTGAGTTTTTTCGCAATATTGTAGCACTTAAAATGCTAAAATTTCTACATATATTCATGTAACAACTTTTTTCAAGTTACTACATGAATATATGTATTAGAAGTGTCCAATATGATGTGCTTGATAAAATTAAGGATGGATTTTGCTATATATATGCAAAAAAAAAAAAAATTAAAAATTAAAATGTAACAAAAGTCGCTTTTTTTTCTGTGTTCTGTCATCGATGTAGCTTTAAAAACTTTTTTCTCAAAAACTAATTAATCAATTATAAAACCCATCCCTAAAATTGTAAACCATACAATAATAAGTGCTTTTAAAAAATTTGGTTAGAAAAATCAAGAAATGAAGAAGAAGGAAATTTAAAATTGTTAAATTATTTTTAAAAAATTAAATTTAAAAATGTTCTGTTAGTTGGATTTTTATTTTTTTCGTGAAAATCATTTTGTTGAACAATAGAACTTCATAATATACAAATGAAATAGGTAAAAGTTATTAAATAAAAAAAAATTGTCAAAAGGTGCCAAGTCCCCTTAAATGCTTTTATAGAAACGAAAATGTGTAATGTCACACTTCTCCCTTCCCTCCCTTTGTCCCAAACTGTCACAATTTCTTGAACCCCCTCCCCCGTCGAAGCGTGACATCATTTATGAATGACTGCCACTTATGCTTTCCGGAGATTACGTTTCGTGCTGACCCGTATCTATCGTACGAGACCATCCATCGAAGATCTGTAAATCTAAAGTTTCACGAAATCCAAGTGACACCTGCGCTTCTTCTTTCTCTTTTTCAGGCAAACGGGGAGAGGGACAACGGAATACTGGCAGGTCGTTGGGACGGAAAGTACAGCGACGGAGTGGACCCGCGTGCCTGGATTGGAGGAGCCCCGATCATCCAGAAATACTTGCAGAGCGGACAGCCGGTCAAGTACGGACAGTGCTGGGTCTTCGCCGGAATCTTCGCCGCAAGTCAGTACACAATGCATCTTTATTATTTACTCCGACCCTTTGTTGACCCTAGATCACTAAACATTCGTCTGATAGACCCTGTCAATTTTCCAATTCGAGCTTTGCCGCGTGGCGCTCGTAGTGCCTTCATAACCGGTGGAATGAATGATTCGAATATTTGTTTTTTCTAATGGGGCTGCGCATAGTCACTAACTTTTGCAGACCTAGTGCCTTCCCCAGAAAACGGCATCCATTCTTTCGTGTAGCACCAATGTCGGCGGATACCAATGCACTTTGAGAATTTTGACGCTCAGTTTCTTCTATGGTGGCAACTGAGCTCTAGTTGATGTAAATTGCACTAGGAATTTAAATTAGCCGATATTATGAGGCTGGAGAATTTAAATTAGTCCAGTCAAATGTCCACTCAAGTGATGTTTTACATGCCGCATCATCATACGACATGGGCTCAGACAACTTTCTGTATCTTGAAAATTCACCGACACGGCCAGGCGCGATCCTATGACCTGGGACGTACGAGTTCCACCCCTTATCACGACACCGGCTTGATTCGAATAGTGGAACCTAGACTTTCACTGCCAGTGCCAGGCTAAACATATTTTCCGGGATAGCAATAGTATGTCAGACATTGTTGAGCGTACGATTGCAACGGGACACCAGCCCCTGTTTGAGGAAACTAAAGGTCCCAACTACCTTTTTTAGACTAATTTTGACTAAAATTTCAATTTCTGTTTTTTATATAAAGTAAAACAATACAACCTTCTCTTTCTAAAACCGTTTAAAAGTTGTATCTGCGTCAAATAGAATAGAAGTTATGGCGATTTTAAGAAGATCGCCATAAGCTCTGATATAAGGATGATCTTGCCTTTTTTGTGTCATATAACTCGTAACATAAATTTTCGTTAGTTTCTTTAATTTCAAATAAAATAACTCATATTATTTTTGTTCAATTTTCTTTAAATTTTCCATGGATGTTCTATACATATGTGTCTAGGGAATAGACTAAAAACTAATTGATTGAACTATTATTTTAGATTTTACAGCCAAACTAAAACATTTTAATTGAAAATTTTGGCCGCTTTTACCAAATCAGTTACAAAATTAGCTGTAGAATATTCAAAAGTTGATATTATGCCAAATTTGTAGTCTATTCCCTAAGTTGAATATTTATGAACATGATAAAGTAAACAAAATGAAAAAATAATAGTTTGTTATGAAGTAATGCGTTTTTAAAAAAGAGTCGATTTTTAACGAAATTTCACCAACTTTTCCCCCATAAATATATCAAAAAAAATTTTTTTTTCCAGTTTTTATGCATTAAAATAATGTTTTCGTCCATAATATATAGATAAATCCACATTTGAAAAATGTTAATCAAAATTTTCAAAATTTGGCCTCCGAAGGTAGTCAAGTGCTCTCTACAGATATCCATTACTTTGCTCGCCTTCATAAAGAAGCTATTGAAATAGATAAACATCCTTACAACATAAATAGAAAAAAAGAAATTTTAAAAATGAACAAATTAGGGGTTCCATTGCTTCAAAAAGCACCAATCAATGCCAAGAACAAAGAGGACGAATCAACCAGAAGCCGTTCCAGCAAGTCGGAGATGGGTGGCTTGTCCAATGAAGCTTAAGCACATGTGATGCTTGATATATAAGGACCAGACCTCTGCCTTGACTTCATTCTCACCCTGAAAGTACTGCCTGAACATGTCAGGTGAAACGACAGCCAGGAATATCTTGGTTTGGCCACGGCCTATTAGCCCGGAAAATATTATGTTTGGAAGGATCCGAAGGCCATAAGCACGGTGTACTCTGCATTGGTTACTTTTTGAGATTTGCAGCAATCGTTGTCTAACAGTTTGTTACGACGTTCCAATCAAAATAAATATTGAAGATACGATTTTGAATTTTAAAAAAATCCCACAGAAGACACGGCTAAAAGAGCGGAAAAGAAATGCAGAACTTGTACTTTCCGTCCATCTAAGAAACGCGGATTGACACAGTACCGATGCAACTACTGCTATAAGGCTATTTGGTGGGGAGCAAACTTAACCTTGGCCCAAGAGTTCAAAAGATCATTCAAACCGGTTTCTTAATTTTAGTTGAATTATTACAATATTATTTTCCAACTTAAGTTCAATTGCTTGAAATAAATAAAGGAAATACAGGTGAAACCTTTGTAAGTTGACCACTTTCGGTGCAGCACTTTAGTGGTCAACTTAAAGAGAGTGGAGTTTTTTTTTCGTCATTTCTTACACTATGCATTTATTCATTTTCGACTAATTAAAATATAGCTGCATGTATTAACGTGACTTTAAAATAGTAATTATCAATATTTTTTTACAGTTATCTAAAATTTCATTAAAGAAATTTAACCTGAATGACTTACAGTGATCCCAATATAACTTTAAGATTTCCTATAAATACGTCATTTTTAAAAATGGCTTTTTCAGATAGAAGAGAAAAGAAGATACTTATTTAAAAAATAAAAGAGTGATCATAATCGTTTTCCCTTTGGGTAACTCACATAGCAGTTTAGGCAAACTTTATATTGATGTTTCATCCATCCAGACAAGTACTGGTCTAACATTATAGCATTAAAAACATCCTGGAGAAATTATTCAAGTTTCTTTTTACCTTTGCAAAAATAGATAAACAAATAAATGTAGTAATAATCAGGTGGTCAACTTACAAAGGGTTTCTCATAATACTCCCACCCAAATTTGGCGCTCATAAGTGTTCAATATAGGCAGGTGGTCAAATGAGGTGGTCACGTTACAAAAGTTTCCCTATATTGCATAATATAGGGCTCATTCCGTTCCTGACAAAAGTGGTCGACCTAGGTGGTCAGCTTACAAAGGTGGTTAGGGAGCAGTATAAAAAAATGCTTGTTTTTAATTCGTAGTTCATGTACTTATGTAAGCTTAGCTATCTGTAGGGTTAATCTAGTCGACAGGGTGGCATAGTGATAAGGGAAGGCACTGGTCTCGAACGCTAAAGATGTCGTATGATGATGTGGTATGTTAAAGATCCCTTGAGTATGTATTTGGCTTGGATATTCTCGGCTAAATTAAATTCCCAGTGTAGTTTTTCATCCCTTAGAGCACAGGTGCCGCCATCTAAGGGGAAACACACCGTCAACATTTAAAAATGGTAATGGCATCCACCGATAGTGGTGCGAATTGAACGAATAGATACCGGCTTCCGAGGAATGCACTACGTCTGCAAAGGTTAGTGACCTTACAGAGCCACATTATAAAGGTAGGGTTAATCCTCCCCCATCCATCTGCAGTTAGGGTCATCCAGATTATGTGCGTCACGATGATTACGACTGATCGTAGATTTTGTGACTTTTGCAGTGACCCGCGCCCTGGGCATCCCGACGCGCTCGGTGACTTGCTACAACGCGGGACACGACGCCGACTCGACGATGACCGTCGACCACTTCGTCGACCTCTCGGGCGAGACCGTCAAGGACATGGGCGAGGACATGACCTGGTGACTATGTCTCCTTTTATTCTATAGCACTTTAATCCTTTGTATCCCGGAGGGGCCCTAAAGTCCATCTGACAAACTTGCTCAATAGGACTTGACCTGGTGACTATGTCTCCTTTTCTGTATAGCACTTTAACACGTTGATGACGGCGTATTCCACTGGGGGCTCACATGCGAATAGTTTATCTTGCCGCGAGTCCCACAGGTGGCTTATATCAGCCAGGCTTATAACACAGTTGTTTTAGATTAAAAAAAAGTCTTTTTTACTGAAAGTTTGAAAAGCTTATTTTTATAGGTCAGACGATAATACGTCCTCACGTGTTAACCCTTTGTGTCCCCGAGGTACCACCAACAAACTCGCTCAATAGGACCTGACCTGGTGACTATGTCTCCTTTTACTCTATAGCACTTCAATCCTTTCTGTCCCGGAGGGACTTTAAAGTACACCAACAAACTCGCTCAATAGGACATGACCTGGTGACTATGCCTCCTTTTACTCTATAACCCTTTGTCTCCCGATGGGACCTTAACGTCCCACCACTGTGAGCTCGCTCAATAGGACGTGAATTTGCAGGTGGGACGTTTTATTGCCGATTCAGTCGGTAGTACGAAATTGTCCCGTTTCAGTCGGTAATGGTTATAATGGTTTCTAAGTTTTCCCGTTTGAATCGATACGCTTTGAGGTTGCCACAATTGTCTGTACGGCGCTCATGCTAGTCGTGAAAATGCTTCTTTTGAAAATGAAATTAAAATAGTAGTTATGATGAATGCTCCTCCCAAGATGAAGTTAACGGTTTATGAACTAAATCGATTTAATAAAAATCGATGAAAAATCTCCGATTTTTTCCCTCCTAAAGACTTTAAGAATATTCTGAAAGTTTCCTAGGGTTTAACCAAATCTATTCTTATTAAAAATGTTGATAAGGAAAAGTATTTATGATAGAAAAATACAAATAACAAGAGGAAGCTGAAATTGCAAATTAATATATTCAAAATATTATTGAAAGAATTTCCACCACCCTCCAGATACTTGAAATTTAATATGTTTGTTCAGATTACTGATAAGGAACTCTCATTAATTTGGTACAATATTTTCTACTAACATTAAATTTGGTAATAGTAAAAAGTACAAATTTAAACTTTAAAAACCTAAGTCAAGAGCAAGCACTTACTAGGACATAGCTAATACAGCAGGAAAGTTATAAATGATATAAAATCGGGCGTTTCTCAATAAAAAATAGATATGTGCACAATTAAGTTCTAATAGTGCTCAAGCGTAGTCTATTACGGTTTAAAAAATGATTTAGATCAAATATATTCTGCCTCTTAAAAGTAGATAAACTTCAGAAAAAAAATCAGAATTTACTGCCATTTAAAATATGACTTTGGATTTTTGCTTCAATAAAGTACAATTAAAAGTATTCTTAAAATCAATTTCAAGCTTATAAAAATAAATGATAAGCTTCATTTTTTTAATTACTATAAAGAAAGTTATTTTAACATGAAAAAAATAACGTGTATCACAGGTGCACGTAGGATTTACTTCTATGTTACATGGAGTTATATTTAATGAGCTCAACGAGGAATAACTATTTCTGCGGTGACGATTCTGTCGCAATCACTGTTCTGGCGCCATTTATACAAACAAGGCCAAGTCTGAACCACCGACTCAAGCGGAAATACAAAGCTATCACTAACTCCCCCACCGACTGAGTCGGAACAAAATTTCTCTACCGACTCAATCGGGAACAACTACAACGGGACATCTACAACTACATTGGGACATTCAAATCCCTCTATTTCAGCGTTTCCCAACCTGTGATTCGCGAAGCGTATAAAGGTGGTTTGCGAAAATAATGATGCAAGGTCGGAATTTTTAATGGCTAATGTAAATGAAATAACGAAATAATAAATATATATATTAGGACACAGCGTAATAAAGATTATTGTATAAATTTTTTCTCCGATAATGTGGAAACGTTGTGCACCGACATAAGAACAACAAATTTTTAAAACACCCCATTTCTACTTATGACAGATTTCGAACATGAAAATCCCAAAGTGGTACCAGGAAGATACTCATTAATTTATTTCAAATTTTGAGCTAATAATTTTCCTACTAAATTTCCCACTTTACCCTCGCTAGCGTAAAGAAAGAGTCGGAAATATAAAAATTTACTCAAACATTAAATTTTGCATTATTTTCGTCTAATTCCTCATACGTAGAATCAGAAGAAATTCATTGAATAACTTCGAATTTTACACTCACATTCATCATACTTTGGGGATTAGTACCCCAGCTCGAAATGCTTGGTTCTTTTGAGCTCCCGTTCCTTTCGTTTCATTCATCATATTGTTTTAGTGATCATTTATAACTGATATCACGCTTCTAGGGGGAGGGGAGTTCGCAAAATTGTGACAAGGGGGGTAACAAGAAGTGTGACATTTTGTGACAAAGGGAGTGGAGGGGTAAAATATACGGGAAAAAAGCGTGACGTCATTTATGGACGGTCCCTTCTATATGTTACGGTGCTACACTGTTGAAAAAACCTGAATTTTACGATTTTTTTTTGACAGATTTTAACGGAAGATTTTCGTACTGCTTCAATACATGGTTTTTCTTTCTTCGACTCTTTTCTTACAATCAAACTAAAAGATATTAATGCCTCAACTTTTGTTCACTTAAATCAGTAATAAAATATTGCTTTAAATATTGATGAAGAAAAAGAAAAATCAGTAAAAAAAAATTGAAATCGAAATTTTTCAAAATTATTTCAAAAAAACAAAAAAAAAAAAAACTTTTCGGGAGAAAATGGGACACACTGTTAAAAACATCCTGAATTTTCAGATTGTTTTTTGACTGATCTTAACGGAAGATTTCCGCACTGCTTCAATGCATGGTTTTTCCTTCCAAAAACGGAAATATCATGTCCTGAAACTACGAGAACGGAACTTTTTCGTTTTACACGGTTGCTCTATTTTCACAACCTGATTTGGATTAACAGGGGAAAAAGGAAATGAAACTTCTGTCAAATCTCGGGAAAATATTATTAGAAACGGAATGTTTCCTGAAACTCTGCTGCCGCATTTTCCCCGTTATTTTCAGGAGATTTCTTTTACAGTGTGCACTCCAAAGGTTGCAAAAAAATAACGTGCATTTTTACAAAATTTCATCTGAAGGGTCGAGTTTAATCGCGCCAGTCGACTGACCACCTGCGTCACTTTCAGGAACTACCACGTGTGGTCCGAGGCGTTTATGACTCGGGACGATCTGAAAACCAGCACCGGGGAGGACAAGTACTGCGGCTGGCAGGCCTTAGATTCCACGCCACAGGGTCCAAACAAGGGTAGGTGTTTTACAACCCCTCTCTTTTGGATGTTGGCGCCAATTTTGGATGTTGGCGCCTTTTATTGATGGACGTGTACGCCGTGGTAGCCTAGAGGCTGGGCCCGTTATGTACACTTCGCATATAAATGGTGGCAGTTCATCGCATCACGTGATCACGATGATCGCTGATTTGTTTACCAAATTTTTAATTGAGTGCTACGTGGAGTTCGCGAAGCAAAATTAGCTGTCGTAAAATTAAACTAGTTTCAGAGCTTTTCCTGATTATAAACCAAGTCATTTACCTTTAATGTAATCATTATAAAAGAAATTAATTAATTACTACAATACTTATAGTGTTTTTTTGGTGTTAATTTTATGTAATGTAAGAGAACTTTATTTAGGCCTAGTTTTTAATTAGATTTGTCGTACTCGAAGTAAAGCGACGCTACGGCCTCCTTTGTTTACATTGCTTACATCGCTATCACGTGACCTATGACGCTGTATGAATTGCCTCCATTCCGAGAACCCTGAAGTCCCGAGGTTACCGGAGGGGAGAGAATATCTCTTCTTTCACTATTAGGTCAAAAAAAAGGAAGGTGGTGTTCATGTGGTGGTGCCATCTGGTGTCATCCAAATACATATTGAGCCAAGCCGTACTTCCACCATTATGGTGCTCAACTATAAACGGAAGGCGCTAATTACTTCCTTAATTCCTGTCGATCTACGAAGAGGAGCTCGGAGTGGCATTATAGGCAACAACACCATTTTTGGTTCATTTCAGGCACTAAATGTTAAAGTACGTCACTCTCAAATCTCCCGAAACGTTCGTCTTATTTGACGAAATGGCTTCGTGAAAAATGCTCCGAGTCAACCTTTCGTCAAATTGGCGAAATGTGTGTGGTCACTTTTTAAAGTCGCCCGAGGGAAGAATCGTTGTGAATGACGAAATTTTCTTGACGATTGAAGAACCGTCGAAAGTGAGGATTCTATTTTTGAGAGTGCTCGATGAATGTTGAAGTGCTGACACACCTTCAAGCGCACTTTAAAGGCAGTAGAAAAATTCGAGTCCTAGAAATGAATACTGTGTTCTACTGTGTAGAAATATGCCGACAGACGTGACAAAAATTGCACATGTTTCCCACAGCCTGTTTTCATGATGCTCCAAAACAGTATTTATATCATACACTCAAATTCTAATGCTATTTGGTTTGTTGTTGTTGTTGTTTCTAACGCACCTGGGTAACAGAGCACCCCTTCGCAAATCGACCAGGTCTTAAGGCGCCTTCCTTCTGTTTTAAAGATGAGCAACACAACGGTGGAAGTACTTCTTGGCTCATGATGCACTGGATGACACCAGATGGCGCCGCCCTCCTTCTTTGACCTATTATTGAAGGAAAAGGAAAATTCTCCACCCTCCGGGTACCCTAGGGACTTCAGGGTCGACTGATTTTGCTTGCACGTATCCCCAAGTGTGACTGGGGGGTGTTCAGTATCGAACTCCCGGTTGGAAGTCCGACATCTTAACTACTACTAGGCAACTACTGCCTCTCTGCTTCACAGTGATTGGTGCTTTCGTTTGCAGGGATCTACGGCGTGGGTCCAGCCAGTAAGGCAGCCGTGAGGTTGCAGGAGCTGCACATCCCCTACGATGTCACCTACATCATGGGAAGGGTCAACGCCGACTACGTGGAGTGGCTCTACAGCGGACCCGACAAACCGCTCAAGTCGCTATATAGAGGGAGCTATTAGTGAGTGCTCTCTTTTCACGGAGATAATAGTGTGACAACATGTATCATTTAAAAAAATGTAAAAACATTGTTACTACATAAGATTTAAAATCAGTTAAATATAAAATTTGCTATTATCCGCGATAGATGGCAGCACATTTTGTTCTAAAAATCACAAAAAATGTTAAATAATTTATCAAAAAAAAGGCTTCGAGGTGCACGCACAACTGCAGTTGTGCACCTCGAAGCCCGGTGTGCACCTCGAAGTTGTGCACTCTCAAACCATGGTTATACACCAGTTGCACCCTCATTATTTATTATACACCAGTTGAACCCTCTGTTGTGCACCTCGTTCGCACAACTTTAGTTGTTCTTAACACGCTATTGTTACAAATAATGTGCCGTAGAAAAATTAGAATTTTCTCGCAGCATCTTAATCGTAAAATATATGGCTGAGGAACGAAGTACATTTGTTATCATGAATGTTTCGCGGCACCCCTCATCATTCGCTGTGGCACCCAGATTGGAAACTTCTGCGTTGAGGTATACTTTGAACCATGTGGGTTAACGTAGTACCACTGCCATCATTTTTTAGTATATTTCACTTCAATAGAAAACTTTTACCATTTATTTTATGAAATAAGATTACAACACTGTGCACAGTAGATTGTATAATCCGAAATTCTGAAACCACTGCTTGAGAGCTACTTTTGAAAGCTGATTTGAAATTATTCAACTCTTTGAAGAGCTTCAATGCAAGTCATAAAAATATAGAAAACTTGTGAACTTGTGGAATTAAAATTTTAAATATGCATTTAAAACCTCTATTTTTCTGGTGCAGAGTTAACAACTACAATAGTTTTAAACATTCATTTAAATTAGATGAATATTAAAAATATATATTTTTTAATATTAGTTTTCTGATAAGGTTCGATGTGACCCTGAAAAAAGGATAGTTTTGAAGTAGTGATGGGCATAATCATAGTGATGGGGGTTTTGATAACGCCACTCTAGGCTAGCTTGGTGTCATTTCAATCCTATTAGACAACTGTAGATTTTACGGGAATATTCCCGCGGATTCGCGTTTCTGTGATTTGGTATAGAAATGACCCTATAGCATTTTAATACAAGTAATAAAGAGGCACACTAGATCAAATGCATCCGGAATTCGCAAAGTTTTTAAGGCCAATCTGGAAGTCCAACACGATGCGATTAATCAAGGATTAACCCCATGACTGGTCAATATTTTTACCGCAAGTGTTCCTAAAAAAAGCATGTTTTTTATTGCATATAATTAAACCCTGACTTGGTATAAAAGGAAAAAGAAAGATTTTTTTAAAAAAATTCATAATTAATAAATTTATGCATATTTCTATTTTATAACTTTGAAACACAAATGCCCCTGAATGACCCTCTTTCAATCTATTAATATTACGAACAAATCAAAACAAGAAAGGCGGAAATATCAGTGTCCGTACGCTGTACGGGAAAACCAGTAAAGGCCATTTTTGGGCAACCCGTACGCCGCACGGGCAAACCAGTTAAGGGGTTAAACAACTGGCTTCATAAGAGGTCAAACGTTTGAGTTAGCGCGGAGCAATAAGCGTTATTACTGCACAAAATGTACGCCGAACGGGCAAACCAGCTAAGGGGTTAAACAACTGTCTTCATAAGAGGTCAAACGTTTGAGTTCGCGCGGAGCAATAAGCGTTATTACTGCACAAAATGTAAAAATATTTCAGACGCGTGTTTCGGAGGTTCAAGAAGCCCCTTTATCGATACCCAAAGCATGTAAAGAATCCAATTCAAGTGCACACTGAAAAAACCATTTTTGTTGTTCAGTTGGTGTAAAGTTGAGAAATATTCATATTTTTTGGTGTATTTAAAATTTTTTATAAGTGTCTGTCTAAAAAAAAATACAGACAGCAGACTGTTTTTTTAGCACATGATGTTCGTTCACTTATCTACGCATCAAACGTTCATGACAATGGCTCATTTATCCTATTTTCATATAAATGAGCGATCGCAACGACACGTTGATGCGTACCGGAGTTACGTAACACTTTCCTTGTGCTAAGAAACGTTATACTGTCTATTTTTTTCTGACAGTGAAACCTGTGTAAGTTGATGACCACTCGCGGCGCATCACTTTAGTGGTCAACTGAGACAGGTGTGGTCAACTTATAGAGGGTGGAGATTTGTTTTCTTATTTCTTACACTATGCATTTATTCCTTTGTAACTAATTGAAATATAGCTTCATGTAATGACGTTATTTAAAAATACTGATTAGCCTTTTTTCTCCACAATTATCTAAAATGTCATTAAAGAAATTGAACCCGAACGAATCCTGTACAACTTCAAAAGAAAAGTACTTAGTTAAAATGAAGACAAATATCATATTAATTATGTCAGTTACTTATTGATGCTAAATACTTCCCAAAAATATATGTATCTCAAAATGGCTATATCAGATCAAAGAAAATACTTATTTAAAGAATGAAAGAGTTCTCACTCATAATCGTTTTCCCATTTGGTTCACTTACAAAGAGGCTTAGGAAAACTTTATATGGATGTTTCATCCAGCCAGACAAATACTGGTCTGACATTATAGCATAAAAAATATCATGGAGAAGCTATTTTAGCGTGTTTTTATCTTTCTAAAAATACATTAAGAAATAAATATAGTAATAATGAGGCGGTCCACTTACAAAGGTGGTCACGTGACAAAGGTTTCTCTACATTAGATAATATAGGGCTCATTCCGTTCCTGACAAAAAAGGTCAACTCAGACAGGTGATCAGCTCACAAAGGGGGTCAACTTTACAGGTTTTGCTGTACATCAAAAATGGATCATTTTCAACTCGACACCAACGGAACACTAAAATTAGCATTCAGTAACAACGAAAATGGTGGCAACGAAACGCAAAATTTTTACAGTGTACGAAATGATGGTGTTCAAAAAATGATAAGTTTTACGAATTTCAACATGTGGTTTATCTTTGTTTTTTTTCCCTCTTCTAGCATCGGTCGAGCCATCAGCACACAACTACCGGGGACATACGATCGGGAAGATATCACAAAATCCTACAAGGCGAGTAAGTCGCTTCGTTTATCCACAGTTTAAAAAAAAAGGCTCTGAAACTGATTTTCATGGATCGAATCGTTTTAAAATCCAAGAATTATTATTGAAATACAGGTCAGCGTTGTTCTATAATTCTTACAATCCCTACCAGTGGCGTACATAGACTTATGTGCGCCCCCTGCAAAAAATATAATTGCGCCCTATCTTTGGATTGACTCAAAAAACTAAAGAAAAACAGTACGGTGAAGAGTCATTCTTGAATGAATAACAATTTCATTAATTTTAATTTATCCGTTTATAGAAGAGCACCACAATGGTGGAAGTACGACTTGGCTCATTATGCATTTGGATGATTACAGATGGCGCCACCTTCCTTTATAAACATAAGAGTGAAGGGAAATGATATCTCCTACCTCTGGTAACCTCGGAACTGCTTTGGGGCTTAAGGGTACACGGATTTTACATGCACATAACCCCAAGTGGACATGGTAGAGCTTCAAGCATCAGTCCCTGACTTCACTCTATATGATTTTATTGTAACTGTTACGTTGTTTATTTTATTTCTTCTCATCGTTATTTTAAGTTGACATTGAAATTATTACTTCATAATGGAGTCTTCATTTGTAAAAAGTCAATCAAGCAACGTGCGAAAAATAACATCAATGGTGGCATTTCATTTTATCTATTGTTATAAAAGGACCGTCCGTAAATGATGTCACGCTTTTTTCCAATATACTTGATCCCCTTCTCTCTTTGTCACAGGACAAGCTTTGTTGCATAAGCATGATGTCACACTTCTTGCTACCCCTCCCCTCTCCTTGTCACAATTTCACGAACCCCCCCCCCCCCTCGACGCGTAACATCATTTATCAATGTTCCTAAAGCACAATTTCTTACTCAACGATCTTCATCGCTTGCAACATTTAAAAAGGAAGCAAACCTGGTTTTTTTTCAAAAACCCCCGGAACTCGAACTAGTTTGAGGAAAGTGCCTTTTTGTTCTCGTTCTAGTTCGTTCAGCACGTCGACAGGGTGGCGCAGTGGTAAGGCGCAAGTCTCAAACGCCCAAGATCGCAGGTTCGAACCTGCCCCAAGTCGGTGGATTTTCAAGATGCAGAAAATCGCTTGCTCCCATGTCGCATGATTGTGCCTCATGTTAAAGATCACTGGAGTGTCCGTTTGGCTTGGACACCCTCGGCTAAATTAAATTCGTAGTGAAAGTCGCATCAAATGAGAGCTCAGGTGCCACCATCTATGGGAAACTGAGCGTCCGAATTCTCAGTGGCAATGGCATCCACCGACAGTGGTGGTACTTGAAAGAATGGATGCCGATTACCGCGGTACGCTCTAGGTCTGCAAAGGTTAATGGCCATATGCAGCCCCATTAAAAAGGGAAAAAAAAAGTTTGTTTAGCATACTTGATTTCTTCCGAACGGATGCTGTATGCCAGTTTATAAATTGACTTGCTTTCAACAAACAGTGAAGCAAACATTCCGATTCCCGTTCTAAATAAACGCACCTGCCAAACGAACTTCCCTAAAACTCGAATGAATTTGTTCTCTCCTGCCACGCGCAGAAGCGTCCAACTGCCAAAAGCCCGTGGTCGAACTGTACTCGCTTCTTCAACTGGTATTTTCTCACTTTTCAGACTCGCCCGAGGAAACCGGTGCCCCCAACATCAGGGAGCGTTCTGAAGGGGGCCCGGAGGCCCAGTTCGACTCTGCCGACGAGAGGCGTAACATCGTGCACTGGGCCTGGAACCACCTGGGCGATATCTTTCCGCGCTTCGAGCGGAACAGAGAGAACGAAGAGCTCGACTTCCGGCTGGAAACGCCGCTTCACGTCACCATTGGAGAGAACTTCTTGGTAAGGTCTTCCGATTCTAACCTCGATTCAACGAGTGTCTATGGACTGTTACGTTGTTGGTTTTTATGCTACTTGGATATCCAAGCTCCCCTTCGCGGCCTAAGGCAGTTACAAAATCTAAAATACAAGAAATTGGCTATACATTAGCTTTCTGAAACACATCAAAATATTAGAATACGATTTGGATTGGTTCAAAATATTAGAATACTTTATCTGACGCAATCTATTTTTGCCATCGGGAAATAAATCTGATTTTAATCCGTCTATTGTTAATATAACTAAAACAACAAACTGACTCATCATGTTCCTCAAACCAAGTGGGGAAAAAGTTTGTGGCACGGAAACCATGAGACCAGAAGGGGAAAAGGTACAGTTGTGTGACCTTGACACGCCAATTCTAATTGCACAGACTATGGTATAGTTGCATGTACAGTGGGGGGGGGGGGACCCCGAATCACTCCTGTTGTTACTAACGCCCCTTGGGTATCCAAGCTCCCCTTCGGAGAGCGGCCTAAGGTAGTAAGGGAGAGCCTTCCGTTTATAGATGAACACCGCAACGGTGGAAGTACGACCTTGCTCTTGATATATTTGAATGACACCTCATTGCACCGCCTTCCTTTTTTGACCTAAGAGTGACGAAGAAGTGACTTTGTCCACCTTCAAGTACCTTCGGGACTTCCAGGTCCACGGATTTTACATGCACATCCCCAAAGTGTACATGGTGGGTCTTCAGCGGGACCGGTTGGGAGTCCAACATTCTAACCACTAGGGGGTCGTTCATAAATGATGTCACGCTTTTTCCCGATATATTTAACCTCCCTCTCCCCCTTTGACAAAATATGTCACACTTCAGTGGATTCCCTCCCCCCTTTGCCACAATTTCACGAACCCCCCTCCCCCCTCGAAGCGTGACATGATTTATCAATGAGCCCCGCCCTTGGACTATTATAAATGCTACCGTTATTCGTTAGGTCGGAGAAATACAGCGTCCAATCTAATACAATCCGGGACTGTTAAAAGTCTATCGCTAATCAGAGGAAATCGTTAAATCGAATATCGATAAATCAAGGTTACACGTGTCTTTTTTAATCCGACCGTTTGCAAGAAATTGTTTACTCATTGTGTTTCAGCAGTTGACCGCCTACGATTATGACAAGTTAGTTCTTTTTAATTCCTGTAACATTAGGCTGTTCTACAGGAAAGCTGTTCCGACCATTGTGCGGACTGTACGGTCTCACTTTAACCAAATGGTTCTGCAACCACCCCGCAAATTTAGTTCAAAGGATAGTCTATCTCTTTCCTCACTATGATAGCGATAATTTGCCCTATGGAAAGCTCATTTCTTCATCCCTTCCATTCTGACAGCCTGTTTCCATCTCACGTTCAGTGTAGGGCGCAGTCTGTACTATTATTACTCGCTGATCTATGTTGTAGGTATAAACCTACACTGAAATTTTTGTTGCCACTCTTTTGGTGTGAATGAACACCATTTTTGGTGCTACTGAACAAAATTTTTGGTGTAACTGAACACCATTTTTGTGTTACTGAACACCATTCTTGTGTGACTGAACAGCATGTTTGGTGCTACTGAACACTATTTTTGGTGTGACTGAACACCATTTTTGGTGTGACTGAACACCATTTTTGGTGTGACTGACCACCATTTTTGGTGTGACTGAACACCATTTCTGGTGCTACTGAACACCATTTTTGGTGTTACTGAACACCATTCTTGTGTGACTGAACAGCATGTTTGGTGCTACTGAACACCATTTTTGGTGTGACTGAACACCATTTTTGGTGTGACTGACCACCATTTTTGGTGTGACTGAACACCATTTTTGGTGTGACTGAACACCATTTCTGGTGCTACTGAACACCATTTTTGGTGTTACTGAACACCATTCTTGTGTGACTGAACAGCATGTTTGGTGCTACTGAACACCATTTTTGGTGTGACTGAACACCATGTTTGGTGCTACTGAACACCATTTTTGGTGTGACTGAACACCATTTTTGGTGTTACTGAACACCATTTTTGGTGTTACTGAACACCATTTTTGGTGTTACTGAACACCATTTTTGGTGCTACTGAACAACATTTTTGGTGTTACTGAACACCCTTTTTGGTGTGACTGAACACCATAGTAGATGATAAATGGGCGTTCTGCAACAGGAGGCGTGGCGGTGGAAGGGGGCGTGGTCCCACCGCCTCCCCTCCCCTCCCCTCCGCCTCCTCCGCCTGCCGAGTAGGCTTGAGTAGTAGGGTTTCCTCGTAGAAGATTACGGGGGTTTCTGAGTGGAGTTGAGTTGTTACTCTACGTCTGAAGTTTCGTTTTTAGGAATGGCAACGGTGATATAGCGGTTCTCATGACAACGTATTTTTACGAAGAGCCACCTAGTGAGAGAAATTATTTTTTGTACTCTGATGTTATACACATGGCGCCATCTAGTGAGATAAATATTAATTAATCCATTTAAATATATTTTTCGGACTTGGAATTATTTTATTTAATTTCTCTTTCCTAGATCGGGAATCGAACATGCGACCTCCAGCTCCAAAAATCATTTGGCGCTCTGATGAATTGCGCGCTTTATCCATGAGACCACCAAATGATTTCAGTAAAGTACAGTTTAAATCAATCCTAATATAATTCTCTTTCAGATGTTTGAGAAGACTGCCATCTAGCGAGAGAAAACTTTTTTTGAGCATAGAATATTTAATGATTTCATGACAACGTATTTTTACGAAGAGCCTCCTAGTGACAAAACAGGAATAATTATTTTTCGGACTTAGTCGTTTCCGAAGTTATTTTTGATTTCCAACTTAGGTTTTCAGAAATGGCAACATGTTTTTAGTTTTAATTCCAAGGTTTGAAACGCTCATGGCGTCACCTAGTGAGAGAAATTATTTTTTGAACTTAGTCGTTTTCCGGTGTTATTTTTAATTTCTAACTTGGGTTTTTCACATTAATTTTTTTTTATTTCAAGAGTTGAAGCACTCATGCTGCCGTCTAGTGAGAGAAAAATTATTTTTTTTGGACATAGAATATTTTACTTCATGAAAGTGAAATTAATTTAATTTTAAGTTGATGGTCCCACCACCATCCCGATGTGACTTTTAATCACACCCCATCAACTATTTTGTACTCGTTCATTTAATTTGGTCGTTTTAAAACAATTGTAAATATTCAAGCAATTATACATAACGGAGAAAATTGACCCTAGAAGTGGAAAAAATATAAAAGTATCATGCAGTGAGACTTCACTTCTACAGTCAATTTGTTTTTTAGAATACATAACCACATAATTTAGACTGCATTAGATGAATAATCCATTAAAAAAAATATTGTATCATTGAATTCAAAATAATCTGCAAAACAAGAGAACGTATCATAGACTCTAGCTGTTGAATAAAATAAGTCTCAAACGGAGACTTAACTTCTACAGTCAGTGAAACACTATAATATCTCACATACGTGAAAATCATCAATTAGAATCTGAAATGAAACACGCAAATTTTTTCCTCATGATATTGAAATTCACACATCTCAGAACTTTTAAGTTGTAAAACCCATTCGAGAAAGCTGTGAATGCGATGTTTTTTGTTTTTCCCCCCCTTTCATTGTATTAAATTTAACTGTTATGTTCTAGCGAGAATTAATTATTTCCATCAGAATTAAATTTTACAATTTTTAATCAACTCATGGTATTAATTTAATCTTAATAATGTATTAATATCAACTATCTCTTAATTTTGAACATATTTTATTTTTACACTTGTAATTCTTCCCCTAAAATGCCAAAGACTGGATTAAATGAGAACTGATCAAATCTCTTCTTGAGAAAGTGTAGATTTAATGTGAACCAATCAAGTCAATTCCCGAAACTTACTAAATTTATGCCAAAGCTAATTATAAAAAAGTTTAAGACTTTGAAAATGTGCATCAGTAGGTTTATACAAACATATTTAGTGATACTTTTACGAAAAGAGGTGATTTATTCTATACTTAAACATGGGTTTACATTCATTTTGCAGTTTTCTATGAATACAAATCAATGAATTTATATCAACTAAGACTATATTTACATTATAGATAATCATCCTTTAATCCATATTACACCGCTAGATTTTTCACAAGTTTAAGAGTTTGCATAAAATAATAGAAGTTAGAACATGTTCAGCAACTCGATTTTGTATAGAATGATAAGCAAATGTTTTATATATTCCAATATATTTATTTTATTTGTTTTTAATTTAGTTTTTTCATACACATTTTAACGTTTCAAACGACTACAATCTCAGAGATTATTGTAGCAATATGAATCATGATTAAAGAAACTTTAAAAAAATAGTCAAGAACATATTACTAAATTTGTAACTGTAAAGCAGCTTAACAACACGACTGATATATAATACATTTAACGAACATTTCAACTATTCAAAACTTTGTCTTTAACATTTAACGAATTTTGCATTTATTCAAAGAGTTATTTATTTTCAAAACTCTGTCTTTAACACAGTTTTTATAATTTACACAGAATAATACAACCGAGAAAAATTATTTAAGAAACTATTTGCAGCGCGACTTTCATATATTGGAAATGTTTATTACTAAAGTACGAAGAAACTTTACGTTTTAAATTTCATGTTTTGAAAAAGTCTATTACTACTTACCTACATACAAACATGGAATCTCTACTTTAAGACTAAGCTCGTATGGATATAGACCCTAACTTAAATACAGAAATGTCTAAATCGTACCAAACATAAGGTACAGAATATGAAAAAGTTAGAAATGTTAAGATCGAAGACTTACATTACTAACTGAAATAAAGAAACTCAACTTTCAACTAGCTCTGCAAAACTTAGATTCTTCTAATAAAAATTGAAAAGTACCATCTATACAAGACGGTGAAACTTGGATTCGTCTAGTAAAACTTGTCATAAAAAGTATAAAAATACTTAAATTTACTAAAACAAAAGTTTTCTATAGCAAAATGTTTAAAATTAACACGAAAAATGTAGAAGTACTTAGCACAAACCGCTAAAACTGAGAAACTTCATAAATGTAGAAGATATAAGAAAAAACGTAGAGAAAATGAAGACAAAAGAAAAATTCACCAATACATATCAAAAATAAAGCTAACTGAGATATACAAACGTATGTGAAAGTAAGATCGGAGAAGGTCTAATCGCGATAAAACTTGCTGTAGAAGTGATTAAACTCTGAAGGATATTTCATTTCGAAAAAAAAAATTAGAAGAAACTTTGAAAATATTTTGAAAATAAAAGCAGAGAGCTCGAGAGAAAAAAATAGCCTCCGTCTTCATTCAAGTCTCAGAAAGAAGTGACTCAAATCATAATTAAAGTCTGAATTCGTCGCAAACTGTCACGTTTAATCCATGCTCATTCAAACTAACGGGAGAAAACATCTTGGAACTAATAAATTAAATTAACGCAAGAACGGAGTTATGAAACGAAGTCCCAATGAAACGGAGAAAAAATGCACTGCAAAGCGATACGCTTTAACCGCATTCGATGAAGTAGCAAGTTGAAATGACTCCATCGTGGGGAAACGTCTTATCGCTGCCCCGAACCATAGAAGGGGTGCTGTGACCTCGATATGAAGTCATAGCTTCTCCAAGGTTAACAATATCTATGATTCAGGGTAATATCAGTTACTCACTGAGATTAAAGAGTGAAACATTTAACGAACGTTTCATCTATTCAAGAAGTTATTTATTTTCAAAAACTCAATCTTTAACATTTTTTTTTTTTTTTTTTTTACGATTCACACAGAACTTATGATTTACAAAGATTTTATGATATACAACCGAGAAATATATTTAACAAATCTATTTCCAACACGAGTTTCATACATTGTAAAGGTTTATTACCAAAGTTCGAAGAAAACTTAAATGCTATTTACGCTGCAAATTTCATGCTTTGAAAAAGTCTATTACTAATATACAAACTTGGAATCTTTACGTTATTCACACCTTTAATATTATAATCAAGCATATAACACATTAAGCGGACATTTCATCTATTCAAAGACTTTCAAAACTTACTCTTAAACATTTAACGAACGTTTCATCTATTCAATGAGTTATTTATTTTCAAAACTCAGTGTTTAACACAATTTTTAAGATTTTCACAGAGTAATAAACCGATAAAAATATTTAACAAAACTATTTCCAATACAAGTTTCATACATTGAAAAGGTTTATTAGCAAAGTTCAAAGAAAACTTTCAAGCTATTTTCACTGCAAATTTCATGTTTTGAAAAAGTCTATTACTAACATACAAACTTGAAATCTTTACTTTATTCACACCTTTAATATTATAATCAAGCGCATAACACATTAAACGAACATTTCATCTATTCAAAGACTTTCAAAACTTATTCTTTAACATTTAACGAACATATCATTTATTCAAGAAGTTATTTATTTTCAAAACTCCATCTTTAACACAATTTTTATAATTTGCATAGGGTTTATGATATACAACCGAGAAAAATATTTATGAAAACTATTTGCAACGCGTCTTTCCCACATTGAAAAGGTTTATTACTAAAGTACAAAGAAAACTTTCAAGCTATTTACAATACAAATTCCGTGTTTTGAAAAAGTCTATTATTTACATACAAAATTGATTCCTCGACAGAGAAAAATATATAGTATGGGGAGCCAGTGCTTGGTTAGGGCTCCCTTCATCGCCGGTTAGTTGCCACTTCTTTGTTCGCGAGAAGAATATCTCCAGTTGTAACTTTAAGATTAAAGCAGTTTTAATTTTGAACTTTTTTCTTTTACATGCTTTGTTGTGTTGCACTACATATATTTAGTTTTTCACAGTTTTAGCATTTTTGTTCGCAGAACTTTAACATTTTTTATCAAGATTTCAGTTGATGAATCTATGGTTTTGATACTTTATACTTGTTATTTGTTCATTTTTATGATGCTTTAACATTTCGTGCTCAATAATTTTATGTGTTCAGTCTAAGTTTTAGTCGACAGATCTAAATTTTTTTTTTTTTTACGTTTTGTATTTAATATTTTGATATTTTTGTGTTGCTTTAATATATTATACTTAGTATTTTTACATCATCATTGCAGATTTTAGTAGATAAAGTTAAGTTTTAACATTTTGAAAAGTGCATAACACTTTTACTTTGCAAATTTCCGTACTATTATTTTTTTCGTTCTAAGTTTCTCTGAATGCATTTAAGTTTTGTCATTTAAGTCAATTTGTCATTTAAGTTTGAAGTTAGCACTCTTTCATGCATTATTGCTTTGTATTGTGTATTTTTTAATATTTCACAGTATTAGCATTTTGTTCTTCGAACTTTTACATTTTTCTGATTAAGATTGCTCTAAACACATCTACGTTTTGATGGTGAATCTATGTTTTCAAGTTTTATTTGATAACTCCAAATTTTTTATGTTTAGTAATTTGTACTTTTACAATTTGTGTTGCTTCAGTATATTATACGTAGTATTTTTATATCTCCATAGTACTTTAACATTTTCGTTATGTTTTTACTAAATAAATGTATATTTGACGTTCTGTGCTTAGTACTTTTACATTTTCTATACTAAGTTTTACTAGATGAATCTAAGTTTTGATGTTTTGTATGTAGTACTTTTACATTTTAGTGTTGCTTTAATATATTGTACTTAATATTTTTACATCTTCATTCCATGTTTTAGTTAAAGTTTTAACATTCGTACACAGTACTTTTTACATTTCGCAAGTGCATTTCAATGTACAAATCTATGTTTTGATACTTTATACTTGTTATTTAGACATTTTTATGATGTTTTAACATTTCGTACTTAGTAATTTCACTCGACTTCAGTCTAAGTTTTAGAAGATAACTCAACTTTTTTTTTTTTTTTTTTACGTTTTCTATTTTGTACTCTTAAATTTTTTGCATTTATAGAATGTTTGAACATTTTGTACTCATACTTTTTACGATTTTAGTTTGAATTTTTGTAGATCCATCAAAATTTTTTTTAATTTCGTACTTGAACTTTTACATTTTCGTACAAAGTTTCGATTGATGAATACGTTATATACTTAGAATTTTTACATTTTGTACGTAGTAATTTTTACATTTTTGCATTAAGTTTTAACATTTTGCAAGTGTATAACACTTTTCTTTTGAAAAGTTCCTTACTTTTACATCTTTGTTTTGAGTTTTTCTGGGTGAATTTGAGTTTTGCAGCTTTATACTTAGCATTTTTACATGTTTTGTTGTTTTGTACTGCGTGTTTTTTAATTTTTCAGAGTTTTAGGATTTTGTTGTTAGAATTTTTACATTTTTGATTAATATTTCAGGAGTCAAATCTATGTTTTGTTGCTTTATACTTGTCATTTTGACATTTTTATGATGTTTTAACAGTTTATACTTAGTAATTTTACGACTTCATTCTAAGTTTTTGTAGAGAAATCATTTTTTACGTTTTGAAGTTTTAATAACTTGCGAATGCTTAACACTTTTGTTTTGTAAACTTCAGTAATTTTACATTTCCGCTCTAAGTTTTTCTAGACGAATTAGAAATTATATGGTTTATCAAAAATTTTAGTTCTAAGTTTTGACCGTTTGTATGTAGTATTTTTTCTTTTTCTTTTTTCAAAATTTTTATGATACATTGTTTTAATATCTTAATCTATGTTTGATGTTTTGCCTTTTGCACTTTAACATTTTCATTTTGCTTTTATCAAATTAGTGTATATTTGAGGTTCTATCCTTAGTACTTTTACATTTTTATACTAAGTTTTACTAGATGAATCTGTTTTGATGTTTTGTACGTTGTACTTTTACATTTTAGTGTTGCTTTAAGATATTATACTTAATATTTTTACATCATCGTTTCATGTTTTAGTTAAAGTTTTAACATTAGTACACAGTACTTTTTACATTTTGCAAGTGCATAACACTTATATTTTTGAAAATTTTCGTAGTTTTACATTATTCGTTATAAGTTTTACTAGATAACTCTAAGTTTTGATGTTTTTCGCGCAGTACTTTGACTTTTCTTATGGAGTTTTTAGCAGGTTAATATAAGTTTTGCATTGGTAGTAGTAGTTGGAAGCTATCTTTCTTTATTTCAGTTAGTAATGCAAGTCTTTGAGTATAACATTTCTAACTTTTTTTTTACATTCTGTACTTTATGTTGCTACGATTTTAACCAATTCTATATTTAACTTGAACTCTGTATAAAGTTGTTTACAATCTTAGTTTCAAAGTAAAGATTTCAATTTTGTATGTAAGTAATAGACTTTTTCAAAACACGGAATTTGTATTGTAAATAGCTTGAAAGTTTTCTTTGTACTTTAGTAATAAACTTTTTCAATGTGGGAAAGACGCGTTGCAAATAGTTTTGATAAATATTTTTCTCGGTTGTATATCATAAACCCTATGTAAATTATAAAAGTTGTGTTAAAGATTGAGTTTTGAAAATAAATAACTTCTTGAATAAATGAGATGTTCGTTAAATGTTAAAGAGTAAGTTTTGAAAGTCTTTGAATAGATGAAATGTTCGTTTAATGTGTTATGCGCTTGATTATAATATTAAAGGTGTGAATAAAGTAAAGATTTCAAGTTTGTATGTTAGTAATAGACTTTTTCAAAACATGAAATTTGCAGTGAAAATAGCTTGAAAGTTTTCTTTGAACTTTGCTAATAAACCTTTTCAATGTATGAAACTTGTATTGGAAATAGTTTTGTTAAATATTTTTATCGGTTGTATTACTCTGTGAAAATATTAAAAATTGTGTTAAACACTGAGTTTTGAAAATAAGTAACTCATTGAATAGATGAAACGTTCGTTAAATGTTTAAGAGTAAGTTTTGAAAGTCTTTGAATAGATGAAATGTCCGCTTAATGTGTTATATGCTTGATTATAATATTAAAGGTGTGAATAACGTAAAGATTCCAAGTTTGTATATTAGTAATAGACTTTTTCAAAGCATGAAATTTGCAGCGTAAGTAGCATTTAAGTTTTCTTCGAACTTTGGTAATAAACCTTTACAATGTATGAAACTCGTGTTGGAAATAGATTTGTTAAATATTTTTCTCGGTTGTATATCATAAAATCTTTGTAAATCATAAGTTCTGTGTGAATCGTAAAAAAAAAAAAAAAAAAAAAAAAATGTTAAAGATTGAGTTTTTGAAAATAAATAACTTCTTGAATAGATGAAACGTTCGTTAAATGTTTCACTCTTTAATCTCAGTGAGTAACTGATATTACCCTGAATCATAGATATTGTTAACCTTGGAGAAGCTATGACTTCATATCGAGGTCACAGCACCCCTTCTATGGTTCGGGGCAGCGATAAGACGTTTCCCCACGATGGAGTCATTTCAACTTGCTACTTCATCGAATGCGGTTAAAGCGTATCGCTTTGCAGTGCATTTTTTCTCCGTTTCATTGGGACTTCGTTTCATAACTCCGTTCTTGCGTTAATTTAATTTATTAGTTCCAAGATGTTTTCTCCCGTTAGTTTGAATGAGCATGGATTAAACGTGACAGTTTGCGACGAATTCAGACTTTAATTATGATTTGAGTCACTTCTTTCTGAGACTTGAATGAAGACGGAGGCTATTTTTTTCTCTCGAGCTCTCTGCTTTTATTTTCAAAATATTTTCAAAGTTTCTTCTAATTTTTTTTTTCGAAATGAAATATCCTTCAGAGTTTAATCACTTCTACAGCAAGTTTTATCGCGATTAGACCTTCTCCGATCTTACTTTCACATACGTTTGTATATCTCAGTTAGCTTTATTTTTGATATGTATTGGTGAATTTTTCTTTTGTCTTCATTTTCTCTACGTTTTTTCTTATATCTTCTACATTTATGAAGTTTCTCAGTTTTAGCGGTTTGTGCTAAGTACTTCTACATTTTTCGTGTTAATTTTAAACATTTTGCTATAGAAAACTTTTGTTTTAGTAAATTTAAGTATTTTTATACTTTTTATGACAAGTTTTACTAGACGAATCCAAGTTTCACCGTCTTGTATAGATGGTACTTTTCAATTTTTATTAGAAGAATCTAAGTTTTGCAGAGCTAGTTGAAAGTTGAGTTTCTTTATTTCAGTTAGTAATGTAAGTCTTCGATCTTAACATTTCTAACTTTTTCATATTCTGTACCTTATGTTTGGTACGATTTAGACATTTCTGTATTTAAGTTAGGGTCTATATCCATACGAGCTTAGTCTTAAAGTAGAGATTCCATGTTTGTATGTAGGTAAGTAGTAATAGACTTTTTCAAAACATGAAATTTAAAACGTAAAGTTTCTTCGTACTTTAGTAATAAACATTTCCAATATATGAAAGTCGCGCTGCAAATAGTTTCTTAAATAATTTTTCTCGGTTGTATTATTCTGTGTAAATTATAAAAACTGTGTTAAAGACAGAGTTTTGAAAATAAATAACTCTTTGAATAAATGCAAAATTCGTTAAATGTTAAAGACAAAGTTTTGAATAGTTGAAATGTTCGTTAAATGTATTATATATCAGTCGTGTTGTTAAGCTGCTTTACAGTTACAAATTTAGTAATATGTTCTTGACTATTTTTTTAAAGTTTCTTTAATCATGATTCATATTGCTACAATAATCTCTGAGATTGTAGTCGTTTGAAACGTTAAAATGTGTATGAAAAAACTAAATTAAAAACAAATAAAATAAATATATTGGAATATATAAAACATTTGCTTATCATTCTATACAAAATCGAGTTGCTGAACATGTTCTAACTTCTATTATTTTATGCAAACTCTTAAACTTGTGAAAAATCTAGCGGTGTAATATGGATTAAAGGATGATTATCTATAATGTAAATATAGTCTTAGTTGATATAAATTCATTGATTTGTATTCATAGAAAACTGCAAAATGAATGTAAACCCATGTTTAAGTATAGAATAAATCACCTCTTTTCGTAAAAGTATCACTAAATATGTTTGTATAAACCTACTGATGCACATTTTCAAAGTCTTAAACTTTTTTATAATTAGCTTTGGCATAAATTTAGTAAGTTTCGGGAATTGACTTGATTGGTTCACATTAAATCTACACTTTCTCAAGAAGAGATTTGATCAGTTCTCATTTAATCCAGTCTTTGGCATTTTAGGGGAAGAATTACAAGTGTAAAAATAAAATATGTTCAAAATTAAGAGATAGTTGATATTAATACATTATTAAGATTAAATTAATACCATGAGTTGATTAAAAATTGTAAAATTTAATTCTGATGGAAATAATTAATTCTCGCTAGAACATAACAGTTAAATTTAATACAATGAAAGGGGGGGAAAAACAAAAAACATCGCATTCACAGCTTTCTCGAATGGGTTTTACAACTTAAAAGTTCTGAGATGTGTGAATTTCAATATCATGAGGAAAAAATTTGCGTGTTTCATTTCAGATTCTAATTGATGATTTTCACGTATGTGAGATATTATAGTGTTTCACTGACTGTAGAAGTTAAGTCTCCGTTTGAGACTTATTTTATTCAACAGCTAGAGTCTATGATACGTTCTCTTGTTTTGCAGATTATTTTGAATTCAATGATACAATATTTTTTTTAATGGATTATTCATCTAATGCAGTCTAAATTATGTGGTTATGTATTCTAAAAAACAAATTGACTGTAGAAGTGAAGTCTCACTGCATGATACTTTTATATTTTTTCCACTTCTAGGGTCAATTTTCTCCGTTATGTATAATTGCTTGAATATTTACAATTGTTTTAAAACGACCAAATTAAATGAACGAGTACAAAATAGTTGATGGGGTGTGATTAAAAGTCACATCGGGATGGTGGTGGGACCATCAACTTAAAATTAAATTAATTTCACTTTCATGAAGTAAAATATTCTATGTCCAAAAAAAATAATTTTTCTCTCACTAGACGGCAGCATGAGTGCTTCAACTCTTGAAATAAAAAAAAATTAATGTGAAAAACCCAAGTTAGAAATTAAAAATAACACCGGAAAACGACTAAGTTCAAAAAATAATTTCTCTCACTAGGTGACGCCATGAGCGTTTCAAACCTTGGAATTAAAACTAAAAACATGTTGCCATTTGTGAAAACCTAAGTTGGAAATCAAAAATAACTTCGGAACACGACTAAGTCCGAAAAATAATTATTCCTGTTTTGTCACTAGGAGGCTCTTCGTAAAAATACGTTGTCATGGAAATCATTAAATATTCTATGCTCAAAAAAAGTTTTCTCTCGCTAGATGGCAGTCTTCTCAAACATCTGAAAGAGAATTATATTAGGATTGATTTAAACTGTACTTTACTGAAATCATTTGGTGGTCTCATGGATAAAGCGCGCAATTCATCAGAGCGCCAAATGATTTTTGGAGCTGGAGGTCGCATGTTCGATTCCCGATCTAGGAAAGAGAAATTAAATAAAATAATTCCAAGTCCGAAAAATATATTTAAATGGATTAATTAATATTTATCTCACTAGATGGCGCCATGTGTATAACATCAGAGTACAAAAAATAATTTCTCTCACTAGGTGGCTCTTCGTAAAAATACGTTGTCATGAGAACCGCTATATCACCGTTGCCATTCCTAAAAACGAAACTTCAGACGTAGAGTAACAACTCAACTCCACTCAGAAACCCCCGTAATCTTCTACGAGGAAACCCTACTACTCAAGCCTACTCGGCAGGCGGAGGAGGCGGAGGGGAGGGAGAGGGGAGGCGGTGGGACCACGCCCCCTTCCACCGCCACCGCCTCCTGTTGCAGAACGCCCATTTATCATCTACTCACCATTTTTGGTGTTACTGAACACCATTCTTGTGTGACGGAACAGCATGTTTGGTGCTACTGAACACCATTTTTGGAGTTACTGAACACCATTTTGGTGTAACTGAACACCATTTTTGGTGTTACTGAACACCATTCTTGTGTGACTGAACAGCATGTTTGGTGCTACTGAACACCATTTTTGGTGTGACTGAACACTATGTTTGGTGCTACTGAACACCATTTTTGGTGTTACTGAATACCATTTTTGGTGTGACTGAACACCATGTTTGGTGCTACTGAACAACATTTTTGGTGTTACTGAACACCATTTTTGGTGTGACTGAACACCATTTTTGGTGTGACTGAACACCATTTTTTGTGTTCAGTAACACCGTAAAAATGTATTAACCGTTAAAATGTGTGTCACCGTAAAAATGTGTTAGCTCCGTTACGTATCGACATATCATTGCTATTGCTCATTTCCAGGAAAATAGGATAAATGAGAAATCGTCATGAATATTTGATGCATAGATTAGTTAACGAACATCATATGATAAACAAACATTCTGCTGTGTGTAGTTTATTAGGCAGACACTTTAAACACTTTAAAATACAGAAGTACCCCGTTAAAACGCGGGTGTCGGGGGACATGTTTGGCACCCGCGTTATAACATAGCCGCGGTGTAGTGCAACTATACCGCGGAACCAAATTCACACAACCAAATAATACTCAATTTTGTTGCATCATTTTAAACTTTATCAATGAAACGTAACTTTTCTACACCCTATAGTATATTTTTGTCTTTTCTTCTTTGCTTCCATTTCATTCACTGTAAGAAGCACACATCTCAGCTGCGCAATCAGTCAATCGAGCGATAGGTGTTATAAACCAACTGTGTTCCGAGTAAAAAGGCGCTTAAAAATCTCTATATCGGGATTGTGGAGGGGGAGAGGTCTTAAGGGGGAAATTAGATTTGGAAGGAGAGGAACGCACTTCTCCACTGGGGAATATATTTACTTTTCAGGAATGCTAAAGAATCTGGAATACAAAGGTTGATAGCGCTATAAATGAAGTGACACACGCATAACTAGACTTCTGAACATGGAATAGTTAAGCATTGAACTGAACAGTCCCCGACAGATTAAGCTCCGCCCATGTCAAGAGAAACAAGTCCGCGCGATTGCAGCCCGATTTTGAAATCGAGCTGTATGTTCTAGGTTTGAAAGGCAGAAAAAGCATGAAAAAGGTGTACACCACGCCTATCACAATAGGGCTTTATCCTGTTAATGTGACTGGTGGGGGGATGGATGCTCTTTGGCTAGAATATGTGTGTGCTGTGGCTGGCTTTATTTACAATGGTCAATAAGGAATCACCTTTAAATGGAAATGATAAAGGGCGGTTTAAACGTCGGGGGACATGATAGTCACCGCGGGATATCCGATTCCGCGGTATACTGAGGCGCGGTATCACGGGGTTTTACGGTACCTCAAAAATTGAATCATTTTCAACTTTACACCAACTAATCACCGAAAATGGGGTTCAGTAACGCCGAACATTTTTACGTTGTAGTGATGTGTTGAGTTGTCTGTTTGCAGATCCGCCTCCGCATGAGCAACGCAAGCCAGATCGAGGGGTTGAAGGTGAAGGTGGCCATGACCTTGCAAGCGTGCTCCTACACCGCGAGGGTTCTCGGGACAGTCAAGCGACAGCAGTTCGACAAGAGCGTCGGGACAAAAGGTGAGTGTATCCGCTACAGTTGTACCATCAACCAGAGCAATCTGCCTGGCAGAGGGCCATTAAGAATACATTCCGGATCAAGGTATAAGGAAAGTTCTTTTTTGTTCTCGTTCTAGTTGGTTTAGTATACTTAATTTCTCCCGAACGGATGCTGTATGCCAGTTTATAAATGGAAGCAATTCAAGCAACGTCATTAGTCACGTGCATCTATGAAAGCAATGTAAACAAAGGAAGCCGCAGCATCGCTTTACATCGAATTCGACAAATCTAATTAAAAACTAGGCCCAGATAAAGTTCTTCTACGTTACATAAAATTAACACTAAATACAACACTATTGTAATAATTAATAAATTTCTTTTATAATGATTAAATTAGATGTAAATACTGGGTTATATTCAGAGAAAGCTGTAAAAATAGTCTGTGAAATTAATTTTACGGTAACTCATTTTGCCTAGTGAGCTCCACGTTCTTGAAAATCTCCATTGAAAATCTTAGTATACAAAGAGCGGATATCACGTGACAACGATGATCGCTCATGAGTCCCTCTAGCGGTGAATTGCGTCCATTGAGTTGCTTTCAACAAACAGTGAAGCAAACATTCTGATCCGCGTACTACAAAAACGCACCTGTAAAACGAACTTCCCTAAAACTCGAAATGGAATCGTTCTTTTCTGCCTTGCGCAGAAGCGTCCAAATATCAAAAGTTCGTGTTCGAACTGTGCTCTTATAATTGTTCCGATTTTTTACAGTAGAGCTCCGATTATCCGAACTGGTCAATAATGCTTAGCGCGACGTTCCTCTCAACTTTTTTAAGATTGAGTGCAACGCGAAATCAACAATCACCCCCCCCCCCCCTCCCCTCCTGCCACGGGTCAGTGTACTGCTGGAAGCAGTCAGAAAAGAATCCGAGGCACAGCACTAACAACTGCCAGTCCCAGTTTAAGTTCCTGTATAGTCCGATCACGGAGTTTTGGCACTTGGGCACTTCTGCGCATGTCAGAAGAGGATGAATCCATTTTTCGAGTTTTAGGGAAGTTCGTTGTGCTGCTGCGCTTACTCAGCACACTTCGTTTTAAAAGCAGCCAAACTGGCATGTAACATCAGCTCTGAAGAAACAAAGAAAGCTAAACGAATTAAAACGAGAATAGGAATACGGCGCATTACATGCACAGTGAAACCTGTGTTAGTTGACCACTTGCGGTGCAGCACTTTAGTGGTCAACTTAGACAGGTGGTCAACTTATAAAGGCTGAGGATGATTTTTTTTATTTTGTCATTCTTACACTATGCATTCATTTCTTTTTAACTAATTAAAATACATTTAGGTTTAACTTCGTGTATTAAATTTACTTTAAGGGGAGTCGGCACTAAAAAGTGGTCGAACTATCATTTTGGGATTTTTGCTCCAAATTGTACTTTGTGCAAAGTTTAAAAGTCCTACGTACAGTATAATACATTTCATTTTTGATTTCAGTAATTCAACAATAAAAAAAAAAGACACGCCCCCTGACAACCCTGACAAACACGCGTTTAGTAAGAGATATTCATTTTTTTTCTCGTTTTTACAAAAATTGTCTCACTTGTATTTGACCTTACACATATAAAATATTTTAGTTGAAAAAGGTACCAGTATAATAGATATATATTAAGCTAACATGAAAAAAAAAGGAAACTATATATGGCCATTTTAACACATTTTTACCTAAACAAAAACTTTAAATGGCTTTTTCTCAACTTCGCTCCTTTGCATATATATGATAGTTAAAATGCTAAGGCTTTTTCAAATGTGTATCTATTCACTTGAAATTTTTATTACTTGTTCCAAATGTTCAACTTAATGTAACCTAGGATGGAATTTTTTATTAATTTATTAGAAATTATTTTCATGCAATTTTACTTTAAAAAAATCTTTTAATTTCGAGATTTCGCTTAGCCTTCTTTAGTTTAAAATTTTTTTTCAAGAACTAATAAAAAATTCTATCCTACAAAGCGAGGACTATAGCCTGTTTTTTCTTGTAAAAAAAATCCAGGCAAAAATCTCATATTTTAAAAAAGGAGTAGCGTTTGAAAATTATTTTAAATTTTGAATTTTTGGACTATTTTTTTTATATTTTTCTTCTATAACAATTACGTTACATTCATAAACATACATTACCAGTCAATACACCTTGAATTATGCTCAATTTGAGAAGGTGGATTTTTAGGTGCCGGGTCCGCTTTTTAAATAGTACTTAAGCTATTTTATTGCACAAAAACATCATTAAAGAAATTAAACCGGAATGGCTCGCAATGTATCGTACAACTTTAAAATTAAAGAACTTGGCTAAAACAAAGCTAAATATCTCATTAATAATGTAAGTTGTTTATTTGATTGTAAAGATTTCCTAAAAATATATCATTTTTAAAAATGCCTGTGTCAGATTAGAACAAAAAACAAGAAATTTATTTGAAGAATGCGCATAGTCGCTTTACCTTTGGTTCAGTTAGAAAAGAGGTTTAGACAAGCTTTATAATGGCTGTTTGATCTATGCAGTGCAGACGCATACAGGTGTAACATTATAGCATTAAAAATATCCTGGGAAAGTTATTTTAGTTATTACATAAATAAATACCATGGCAATAACTAGGCGGTCAACTTTCAAAATGTTTTTTAATACTTCCACTGAAATTTTGTCTATATAAGTGGTCAATATAGACAGGTGGTCAAGGGACAAACGTTTCTCTAAATTATATAATATAGGGCTCCTTCCGTTCCTGACAAAAGCGGTCAACTTTGGTGATCTAATTACAAAGGTGATCAACTTTACAGGTTTTACTGTATATATGCCGACTGTATTTTGCTGGAGCAGGACTGTTTTCATTCCACTTTTTTAGAATACCTTTCAGCAAGGGCTCTATATGAAAAGTATTTTAGCGCGGAAAGAGGACAGCTCAGAAACCGCTGCTGTATTTTAAACAGCCATCGCTCCAGTTTTCTGATCTTTGCTCCGGAGAAGTGACTTTACATTAATTATAACCGTTTTCAGAGCTCAGAAAACTGTTTGACGAAATATTTCAAGCGAGCAGTAATTGATTCCACAGCTCGCTGACTTCACAGTCGAATTGATTTCACAGTGAAATGACGCTGTGAGACTTGTTGTTGTTGCTAATGCCACTTGGATGTCCACGCTCCCCTCGCAGAGCGACCAGGACCATCTTCCGTTTTCAATGAGCACCGCAAGGGCGGAAGTGCGACTTGACTCAAGAACAGCAGACGTATTTCGATGACACCAGATGGCACCACTATGAATACGCCACCTTCTTTTTTGACCCAAGAGTGAAGGGTATGGACGTTCTCCACCCTGAGGTACCCTCGGAACTCCTTCGGGAGTTCGATATCCACAGATTTGACATGCACATATCCCCAAGTGTACATGGTGGGGGTCTTCAGCGGTCGAGTACGAACACCCAATCTTTCGGTTTGAAGTCCGACATTCTAACCATTAAGCTACCACGCCCCGAGCATTTTATTTAAGTAAATGGCTTCATTTCCAGTGTAGTTACACCCCCCCCCCCCCCAAATACTATTAAGTGAAAAAAATTGCTGCAGATCTCTAACCCCTTCAGACCCCAGAACTTAGCACAAACAATTTTGACACAATTTTTTGGTTCTCCGATTTATAAAAGGATTGAAAAACAAAATAACTATGAAAGAATTTGGTTTTAATTTTAATGAAAGTTAGTTTAAATAATAATTAATGCCCAATTTCCGTGTTTTCCATGTTGAAAATGAAATAAACTATCTGTCGATTCATTCCAAAATCAATGGGGTGTTTTAGCTTTCAAATGGCACAAACAGTAGCTAATAAACATAATTTTAAAATGCACCCAATTGGGATGAAGAGCTAGGAAGTTAAAATACGAAGTGATTTCTTTCCAGTGGAGGAGTGCGTCGAGATGGAAGTGAGTTACGAGGATTACGCTTCCCTGAACACGGAGCAAGGCTTCCTGCGAGCGAGCGTGTTGGCGTCGGCGAGGGAACTGGATCACGACCGACTCATCAAGGAAACTTTTCAAGTCAAGACTCCACCCGTCCTCTTTTCGGTACGTAACACTAGCTAGACTTTTATTAATGTTATGCCGACTTTAATATATTTTTAGTTAACCCGGTTAGAGTTACACTTTTATTAAAGTTTAATAAATTTTGTATTTATACTAATAGTATAAAGCTGAAGAGTTTGTTTGCTTGAACGCGCTAATCTCAGGAACTACTGGTCCGATTAAAAATATTATTTCAGTGTTGGATAGCCCATTTATCGAGGAAGGCTATAGGCTATATATCATCACGCTAAGACCAATAGGAGCGGAGCACCGAAAATTGCATAAAATAGTCCTTTTCTATCGGGAGAAATTATCGCATCCTTTCGAGCTTGATACCATCAAAAAGCGCGTAAAAAACTGCTTCAGGAAGAGTTTTTCGATACGTGCCTCTAACCTAACTAGAAAAGAAGTTATACACGTTTTTCTCTGTAGTTTGAAAATATTTTTTCACGGAAATTAAGTAGATTTTATTTGACCCAGATGATGACCGTTTTATTTTATTTTCACTGTTGCATCGTTTCAACAATTGTTACAGTTGGCGTCTGAACAAACAAATTAATGCAGTTGCCGTTGTTAAACAAATCAAATATAATAATAATTAACGTTTCATTTTATGAGGCATCGCTGTATATGCAATCTCCATTAAATTAATGTACGCGAATTTCATCCTTCTTTATTATTTTTAAACAATGGGATAGTTGTTTGCTTTTGCAATTAGATTGTCGTTTCGTTAGTTTTTTTTTTTGGGGGGGGGGGTTTAAGTACAGTACATTGTTCTTAGGTTAGTCGCAATTTGTGTAGTGTGTTATTGTTCTTTATTCTTAGAAAACGACTGTAGTGTATAGTTGCGTCTAAATGATGCGCTTTCCAGCCAGAGTTGACAAAATCTTTACCGCCCAGAAATTGGCACCCAAAAGTGGGCGTTTGATCGCTCCCTTTAAAAACAGAATGTTTTATAGCGCCATAATGTTCCAGTTTTTGAGCCATTGTTGCCTCAACTCCATCTAATTTTGTGTGGGACTTCTGCCACCCAAAAGGACGCCTTTTAAAATATTTACCCTTTTGATCAGGCCATCAGTTCTCACATATACACATCAAAATTTCAACGCGAACGAAGTCGGCGGAACAGCTAGTTTATATATAATTAGGCAAGATACTACCTATAAAGACAAAACAGCCGTTTTTTTCAACCGATTTCCTTACTTTTTTTTTAAAGTTACGTATCGAAATGTCATTATGCTTGCTATGAAAATAGGATAAATGCGCAATCGTCATGAATTTTTTATGCGTTAACGAACATCATATGCTAAAAAAACATTCTTGTGTCTGTATTTTATTAAACAGACACTTAAAAGAATTTAAAAATACATGAAAAAAAAAGAATCACTTTCAACTTTACACCAAAAATTGTTAGTGTATATAAGAATAATTTCTGTCCTGATTAAAACGAAAAAAACAATCTCATTATTATTCTTGAAATAAATGTAAAACGTCTATGTACAGAAGCTTTGTATTATGCCAAAGGAAGTGTGTGATTGTTTTGCAGACGGAGGGTGATCGAGCGGTGGGTCGAGAGTTGACCGTCGTCACCCAAATCACGAATACACTCCCCATACCCCTGTCGAAGGCCTACGTGATCCTCGGCGGGAGCGGGATCGGGAGCGGACAGAAGCACGTCTTCAGAGGGTGAGTCTTTTACATTTTTAGTTCGCGAATTTTTCTTCTTCGGCTCTTTTCTTGCAATCAAACTAAAATATATTAATGCCTCACTTTTTTTCCACGAAATCAGTAATAAAATATTGCTTTAAATGGTGATAAAGAAAAGGAAAAAGGCAGTAAAATGAATTGAACTCTAAATTTTTCTAAATTATTTTTTTTTAAACTTAACAACCCTAAAATGGGACAGAAGGCATGAGAAGGTACAGGTTTTCTTAAATATACATCACTTTCTAAAAATACTCATCTCAGGAAGTGTCTCAGATCAGAAACAAAATAAATATTACGTAAAACCCCGCAAATCCGAACTAATTGGGGCTGTAGCCTGTTCGGATTTCAATTTGTTCGGATTAGCCGAAAACTATTCATAACACAATAAATGAACCCTCGTTCGGTATAGGACTTAACCCTACACTATGCAATTTTTTTCTTTTTTGTAAAAATTTTTTGTGTGTGTGTGTGTTTGTTTGTGCTAGTTATAAGTGAAAAACATACTAAAAAAATTATTATTTAATTCGGAAAAATAGAATTCGAGAAAATTTGACATGTTGTTTAAAAACAACATGGCGCATTTAGGGGTAACAATATTTTTTTATGTAATAATTTTAATAAATGAAAGAAAATCAATAATAAATAGTATGCATTATAATCATAAAATAGCACTAAAATAGTAACACGCAGCAGCCACGCCAAACGATGTCATGTTTATGCGACGCTGGCCCGCAATTTCCTCCGCTGGAATGTTCTCGTCAATTAAACAATTGAAGTTAACCGACTTCAAGTGAAATTGATATTTAGTGAGTTTGTATTGTTATAGCAATTGTTTTATAAATTTAATAAGTAATAGTTTTTAATTGTTTTGTCGTGACAAAATTAATAAGTTTCTATTTTTGCGCGTGCTTTTCAAATTTAAATTTCTTTAAAAAACACGCCATCGGATTTCCCGGGATTTCGGATTTACGGGGTTTTACGTATTCATAGTATATAGAATAAAATAAAGGAAAACTCGTCCTAATGGGCATCCTTCCCAGGCTTAGTTTTTAATTCCTCGTTATTAAAGCACTGAGCCTAAAAAAAAAAAAAAGCTCAGTAAAAATTTTGTTGTCGCTGGTGTCCGCTACAGAGAAGTTTTATTGTAAAAATAAAAAATTACCTTTTGCTCCTGAACATCGCGAAATACCAGAAAGTTTGAGCAACAACTACTTAATTGCATATTACTTGATGCCGTTTCGCTTGTCATTTCATATTTAAACATAAAGGAAAACCCCCAGGAATTGTTTACCACCCCGAAAAATTATTTTAACTCAGTAATTATCTATATATAAATAGGCATAGGCAAAACATTTAAGAACCGTTTTGTCCTCTGTTTGTCAACTGATTTTCTTACTTTTTTTTTTTTTTTTGTGTGTGGTTTAGTAGCTATTGGCGCGTTTGAGTGATATGAATTAAAATATTCTGGGAAGCCATTTATTACTAGTTCATTATTTCCCCTTTTCCTTTGTCAGGCAGGCCTCATTTATAATTGTAATAATTTGTTAATATACACAGCAGGTGGCAATAGGTCTTCATTGAGTACATTATTAGGTGATAAATATAAAACTTGTTGTTAAAAAGAGTTTGTTGCCATGAAGCAGTCCATTTAAAAGCAACGAGTGAAGACTTCTCTGAAACAATGGAGTGATAAATGAAAATAGTGTAGGAAAGCAAAGATGTACGTTTTATGCAACTGTCACTCAACTTTGCACGATATCGGAGGAAGTACAGGCGGCTTCATTCATAAGTGCAATTGGCCTTGTGGCCTCAATGATTTTCAATAATTGATTTGCCTCAAGTGAAGATGATCAAAACAAGCTCGATGTTAAAATCGCCAAATCTGGCGAATAATGCTTTTATCATTATATAAATAGCATCATGTTTTCAATGTCAAATTTAATTTTTACGGTCGAATGTCGACTGTTGGGCGAACTCTAGCAGAAATTAAATGCCATTTCAAGAACTGTCCCACTTTTGGGACGGTGTCACAAATGGGTTATCGCATTATGTGTTTAATGAAACCTATAAAGAGTTCTATGAAGCTGCTGCCATGTTCTCTTTCCCTCTCATTAGACAATGTGCATCTGTGTGTTGCAGGGGTGCGAGACCAAAGGAGACGCTGATGCACCGGTTCAAGGTCACCCCCCGCAGATCGGGGAAAATCTTCCTCAGTGCACAATTCTGGTCTCCGGAGCTCCACTTTGCAAGTGGATATCACGTCGTCGCTGTCCAATGAACTTTCTCTGAAACTGAATAAACACTTTTTCCAAACTACTCGCTCTGCCTCGCTGCTTTTTTTTCCCTCTATAGTTCGGCACCGGTAAGTTGAGAGGTGATCCTGAGAGCGAATTTGGAAGAGCACGTGCGCCAAATCTGGCATGGGGCATCGTCGGAAATTCTACAATCGTAAAATAAATAACTTTCTTTTATGAATTTAAGTATTTTATACAATAATGATGCAGTTCGGTAATGTTAAGATTTTTTGATCGGTTCAAAATTGAACAAAAAAAATTGTTCAAATCAAAGAGTAAAATATGGAAATGAGAGGTCCTCGCCGAAATCTCTTCAATGGAAAAGAAAAAATCTTTCAAATCGGACAATTCCTTCAAAAGTTATTAGGTGGGCAGACAGACCGACAAACACACATTTTCCCTAATCTCAAAATTTTACTTTCAATTTTTTTTTTTCGATGTACTTAATGGCATTGTAAAAATATCGTAAAAAAAGTTTTTTTTTTTTTTTTTACTTTTTTTACTTTTACGACAAAATAGGCTAAAAAAAGGCCAAAAAACTTAGGAGTCGATATTAGTAAATGAATAAAAATTAACAGCATGCTTAACAATACCACTTAATTCAAAAACGAACTCAAAGGAGATTAAAAATTTACAGTGAAAAATCAGATAATATGATTAAATATTATGAATTGGATTTATACCATGCACATGCTTTCGATAATACAGGTGGCATTTAAGGTGGCGGTTTTAGAAGAAAAAATTTCAACAAACTGGTATTTAATGTGTTTTTATGTTTTATCTGTTCCTAATTTTGAAGTAATTTTCGTTTTTGTTGAAGCTGTAATTAGAAAAAATGTATTCCCCACAAGCATCCTTTAAGCAAAAGAGAATAACCCAGCAATCTAACGTCTTCCTAAATTATAAATGAAGTTCAACCATGGACGTTTCAGAAAAGAGCGAATCCATTCGAGTTTTAGGGACGTTCGTTTTGCAAGTTCGTTTATTTAGAAACGAATCAGAATGTTTGCTTCTCTGCTTGTTGAAAGCAACTCAATTTTTTAACGGCCACATAGCATCCGTTCGAAAGAAATCAAGTATGCAAAACGAACTAGAACGAGAACAGAAACGGCTCATTACTTACACCAGCAGTTGAACATGAATGGTGTAACATTTACTTGTATTCATCTCCAGAAAATGACTTGTCATACTAATTATCTACTTCCATTCCGACACAAGAAAAATATATCTGAAAAATGTCAGATCGCTTTTGTAAACCAAATTCATTGCCACCTGCCACACTCAACAGCTCTATGAAAGATAAACGAAAGTCATTTTACGACATTCGTTACACAAGCCTAATTCAGATTTTGAACATGTTGTTAATGTAGGTCCCCTTCGCAGAGTGACCAAGAATGAAAGCAATAAGGGAGAGCCTTCCATTTACAGATGAGCACCACAATGGTGGAAGAGCGACTTAGCGCATTATTTATTCGGATGATACCAGATGGCGCCACCACTCCCTTTTTTGACCTTAGAGTGAAGGGAAGGGACATTCTCCCCCTCCGGTACCATCGGGACTAAAGGGTCGACGGACACGCACGTCTCCCCAAGTGTACAGGGGTGGGGTATCGAACCTCTAACCTCCCGCATAAAGCCCGACATCTTAACTACTAAGCTACCACGGCCACAGTTTTGAACATAGCAGTTGGTAAACACAAAATTGCCTTTTGCAATTCCAACATATTCGTACATTCAGGACGGAAATACAACTATTATCCTTGAATACATCTCCATGGCAACCGTAGAACATCCAAAACCGCACGGAAAACCTTCCCGTGTGAATTGTGTATTCCGGTCCGGTTCAGGCGCGGCAACGGCGGCGGATCGTCTCGTCTCTCACACCAAGATCACCGTGTGTTTTTGCACCTGCCCGACTTCCACTCATCTCCGAAAATCGATAAATCACGCAACACAAGACATCTATTCATTAAATGATCAGACTAAACATGCTCAAAGAGGCTCCAATATAGACATACTGCATACATAGGTGATTCTGAGCAAAAAAAAAATTCTGAACTTTAATGAAATTTTCGGAAAAAGTATGAATGTACGAACATAAAATAAAAATTATAGCTAGGTGACTACTTAAGGTAGCATATACCTTCTAACTACGGATTTTACCAGCTTTAACTTTTTAACAACGCGCCTGCGCATCGCCGCTTTTACAGCGCCTCTTGGCAATGCGCAGTCGCTGTGGTAGAAATATGGCGGCGGGGAGCATGCGCAGTAGCCGTTGTCATCACTTTTACTACTCGAGGCACGCTACTTCTAACTGTTAAAACAATTCAAATATTTACAGGATGCAAAAGGATTGCAACGCTCATTTTCAGCGAAGCCCGTGTTCAATATTGGCATGCTTCCAAAATATACGTTTTTTTGTTATACTTTGTTAGAAATGAAGAAAATGCAACTGAAATATGAGAGATATTTTAAAGTTCATGCATATGGGTCGCTGGTTTCACGATGCAATTGAAAGAAAATCTCGCAATAACGCATCTTGATTAATGCGTGATTGATGGCGTAGGAGGGAGGGGGTAGCTAAAAATCTCATTTTCGCACAGTTAAATATGCAGTGAACGGTTGGGAAGCGATAATACTGGTTTCCAAGAATTTTGCTTATAAATCAAAACATTAAGCTTAATTTCAAAAGATTGGGAAATTATTCTGCAGTTTTAAAAAATCATGAGAAATAAACTAAAAAACGGAATAATCGGGAGATTCGCTGAAAAGCGGTAGTCTCCTTCAATAATAATTGAGAAGGTGAGTTGGCAACTCTGTATCGTCAAACAAATCTTAAGATTAATTAATTGAAAAATTAATTCGGGAAACCGAATTCATTTCCAATTTTCGGTTCAGGTACTCAAAAATTTTCGAAAGAGAATCACCCCTGGCTAAACATCTATAGTTTTAGCGTTATATGGGGAGGGGGATCCAATCACTACGCTAAAGATCTAGTTATCCGCCAAGTCTGATTTTCAAAATTTAATTAGTAGTTTCAAAAAATACGCCAATTGAAAACTTACAACGTATTTGAAAGCTTTGAGGTGTGAAAAGCATGTAGGATAGAACTGTTGGGTTTCAAATATCAGAGCCGGATAACGGTCAAACAAATAAAACCGCAGATCCGGCAAAATCAAAATGCGATGCATCCCTCATCCTGACCTTGCCTTCCCCTCCTCCACAAAAAAAGAAACAGCCAATAACATCCAGTTCTTCAAAGAGGCTGACCCGAGGTAATTCCCGATCAGTGTTTCTGAGGTAAATACTAATCACTCATTTTTTATTAATAAAAAATTAATATTTGTGTAATTTGAGATAGTCAGCAATCATTGAACATTTTTCTAAAATATAACAGCATTTACTAAATAGTTACTTGTTTTTAAGTTCATTACATTAAGCCATTTTTAAACCGCGCTCAGAACTTGTCATTTCAAAGATGGGTTCCTAAATGAGCCCATTTTTACAAAGATCACTCTTCCTCTTTTATTGAAAAATATTTTGTTCTACTTCGTATTCATATCATCTAAAAATAGTGTAAGATTTTGATGGATTGTTTCACATCTTCTGAAAACAGTAAAATTTATTATTTAAGGTTGTACTAAATGTTGCCCCCTGTACACGGGGAAAATATTGATCACTGGAGTAATTCCAGATCACTTGCTTCTTTTTGGCACAAACTTCATCAGAAATAGCTAAAAAATAATAATTTCAGTGACATATCACTAAATCTCGAAGACTAATGGAAAAAAGAAACAAAACGTATAGAATAAGTTATGAGCAAAGAGGATAGCAAATCCATTAGTAGAAATTTTACAATTTGATCACATAAATAAAACTACCCAGTTAGATGATGCTAAATTCTTGTTGGATGCTTATTCACAAAAATATATCTTTACACGACTATTATGCAGTTTATTATGATAATGATCCAATGTGTATTTGAATAGCTTTAGAGGATATCTGGTTGAAATGAGGTTTTTAGAAAAAAAGTGCAGGCAACTACAAATGGCCAAAAAAAAAAAAAAAAAAAAAAACGGACAAAATAGACAAATACATTTTTATGGTCCTGTGACTGTGACCCTAAATGGAACTGACCCATTCACAGTATTGATGACACTGCCATAAAATTTTTAGAAAATATAGTTTTTTTTTTAAATAAGTCAACTTGTCAGGTGCTAAATTATGTTTTGTATCTTTTAATATTTTTTAATCTATTGGTTGTTAACTACTTTCATATAATTATTTATAAAATGCCTTTCATTAAAAGAAAATTGGGTGATCAAACATTACCCCGTTCTGTGACTAATTCCTAATCACTGAAAATTTTAAATATTGCACGTTCTCTTTCTATTTTCTGAAGAAAAAAAAAAGTTGCAAATGAATCAGTGTATAAGTCATCAAATTTTAAGAACATATTAGAATTCAACAGTTTTTTTACAAAATTGAAGTTTGTATCATTTGATCGGGAATTACCCATGTCACCCTAAATTAAAACTGCTATTTATCCCTCACAACATCGGGTGAAGCAATACCTTTTTCGTGACCTTCTCTTTGAAAACCGATACTGTAATTCGACCCCCTCCCACACCCCACGAATCCTGGCTCGGTGGTATCCGCAAGTTTCGAAGCATTATTTTCTTTCTTTTAGCCGAGTTTCCTCGAAAAGTATTGCAGCTGGGAAGGATAATAGCAGCCTCTCGAGTCACTCGAAACTAACAATTTCACGATGAAAAAATATTTTTACTTGCTCTGTGTCTAAACTTTGGAAAATGTCGGCAAAGTAAAAAGATACTATGAAATTCTTCTTGAAATATGATTCAGAAGACTTTTTATTTTGAAACTTGGCCCAGCATTGGAAAATATCATGATATTTATATAAATATCAAAATATCGGAGAGTTATATATTGAATATACAGTGAAACCCCACTACAGCAAACTACAAGTTACGGGGAAAATACTTTGTTTTAACGGAATATCCATTATCCCATTGGGTTTTAAAACATTTCTTTCATTGTATCGGTATTCGCTGTAACGATATTTCACCGTACATATCGTAAAAGTTCCTCAGTCAAATAAGTAAAACAAGGTCCACATAAATATGACATTATATAAATGACCAGAATATTATTAAATGTGTTAATTATTAACTAAATTTTATTCAGAAGGACGAATCTACCTGTATTTTTATAAATAGTACAATAATATATCAAGAATTTTTCGGTTTCTTCTTTGATAATTGTTTACAAAATTACGAAATTGAATTTGAAAAAACCACTTCGTCAACGAAATATTAGATTTTTAACGTTAACATTTTTAGTGGAAGAAAGTATAGACTTACCTCTACACCCCCTTCCCCCCAAAAGTTTTCAGTACCCAACCCACCTTTCAGTAGTTTTCTCCAAGGAAATTACGAAATTGAATTTTTCCACCGTATATCCTTTTCGGTTTCTTCTTTGATAGTTGTTTAAAAAATTACGAAATCGAATTTGAAAATACCACTTTGACAACCAAACATTGAATTTATGTTGAAATTTTTAGTGGAAGAAAGAATAGACTTATCTGTACATCAAATAGTTTTCAGTACCCACCTTTCAGTAGTTTTCTCAAAAGAAGTATGGAACATTTGGAACCTTTCCTTCATTTTGTGTACGTTTACCATACAAAACGAGCTACAGTCCTACCATCAACCAAAGCGATCTGCCTGGCAGAGTGCCAAGAATCTATTCATGTCCAAGGAAGAAACTGCAGGTGCAAGGAATGGGGCGTGTTTGTTCTCGTTCTAGTTTGTTTAACGAACTTGATTTCTTGCGAACGGATGCTATATGCCAGCTTACGAATTTAGTTGCTCTCAGCAAACAGAGAAGCAATCATTCTGATTCGCGTACTAAACAAACGCAGCTACAAAGCGAATTTCCCTAAAACTCGAATGGACTCGTTCTTTTCTGCCATACGTAGAAGAGTTCAAATGTTAAAAGTGGAACAGTAAGTAATTAGCCAAACTTGGCATCTCGGTGCTAAATTTAAGACTCGATATCCAAAATAGAAATTACTGAAATGTTGTGAGGACACTCTCCTTATGGGTATAAATTAGGGATGTAACGAATAGTGATTTGGCCGAATACCGAATATTCAGCCATTTCTTCCAGGCCGAAGTCGAATGTTCGGCCCAATGTCTTAGGCCGAATACCGAATATTAAAATTTCTAGAAAATAATCGTAATAGAAAGTATTTGTCAAATTTAAAAGTATTCACAAAGTCAAACACCAATTCCACACATTAATCTATGATGTATGATTTAATCATTGTTTGTTAAGAATCTATAACTATCTAAAATGAATGTATTCTCTGTATTGTTTTGAATGCAATAAAACTGAGAATTTTACCTAGAAGTGGAATAGAAATGACAGGTTGTAATGTAAGCATTAGAATTGTTTTGCTAATTATTTAATTGAAATTAAAGAATGTTTAGTGAACTTTTGCCTTGCTCAAAATAGTTTTATGAAGATATTTTACAAGTTAAAAATTTATTATTTTTCTTTTATAGATTTTTTACATACCTTTTTTTAGAAAATCTATTAAAATGTAATGCATTTAACTGGACTATATTTTTATTTTCCGAAACCTTAATAACTTATGCTATCTTAAAATTTCGAGGCTTTTCACACTTATGTCTTACCCAATATTCCCAATAATTCAGCCTACCCAAACGAAGTCTGACTTCCACTTTGTTAATAATAACAAAAATAAAAGTATCATACTCTCCGTAATAATTAACTATTGCCAGCTTTTAGTAGCAAATGCTAAGTATAAAATACAACATTTTAACTTAATCAGTTTTTGTTAACTCAAACCTAAAAACAATGTTTTAAAAAAGTGGGGTTTTTTCTAAATTATTTTCAATTATTAAACCTACATACTAATGTATTCTGTCGCAATAACTGTAAATGTTTAAAACCTGCTCATTTCTTTACTTTTTCACATTTCTACTATAGCAGAACTATTCGCCCGAATAGTTTATGAATATTCGGCCAGGCCGAATTTGATCTTACCGAGTATTCGGCCCGACCGAATATTTGGCTAAGTCATGAATGGACTATTCGGCCAAGCCGAATATTCGGTCAAAGGGCCAAATACCGAATAGTGGCCGAATATTCGTTACATCTCTAGTATAAATGTGTAACAAAAAATTTTATAACTGATATAGGTGTGGTTTTAGAAATACGACATCGTCAAATTTACCGAAAATTAGGTTTATTTATTTTTGCATCATATAAATGCGTTATTTAATCTATTTATTCCTCTAAAACCTGATTTGAAGGAGGCAATAACTTTTTTGAACACATACAAGAAAGATAATTATTCATTTAAAGTATGGTGATGTTTAAAATTTCTTGCCACAATGTGATATTTTTAATACCTTTGATAAATAAACATTTATCATACATTTGAGCTGATAGACTAGACAGCTTTGAGTGTATCATGATATACAGTGGAATTAGCTAAATTGGACCACCGGACAACAGCTCGGAGCGAACTGACCTAAAGGTAGAGTTGTAAAATTCTCGGTAATAATCTTTTGGAGAAAATATTCTCATCAAGGAGAAGAATAAGCATAAGTATATCCTTGTACTTAATAACCTTGTTCACATTATTTTAAAATCATTAATAAATTTCATTTAAGATTTTTCTGCAAGATAAAAGTGCAATACTGTAATTAAAATGAAACAGAAACATTCTTTGAAAATTGTTCTCAAAACAATTCGGAGTGCCCAGTATTGTTTTAAGAATAATTCTGATTATTCTAAACAATTCAGGCATAAATGATGCTTTTAAAATATTATTCTTACATTGACATTTTTCGTTTATTCTTAAGAATTATGCTAATGATCTTAAACAGTTCTTGATACACCTAGCAATACACCTTATTGTTCATAGAAAAGTGAATAGTATTTATATGTGATAGTCAGATGACACAGAAGAGTGTACTGAAGAAAATGAAGGTTCATCTTCAGAAAACGAAGGTGATTTTTAATTTTCAACTAGAATAAAACCCCGCAAACCCGAAATCCGAACGAGTTTTTTTTTAAACAAATTTAAATTTGAAAAACACACGCGGAAAAAGAGACACTTATTTATTTTTGTCACAACAAAACAAATAAAAACTATTACTTATCAAATTTATAAAACAATTACTATAACAATACAAACTCACAAAATATCAACTTCAGTTGAAGTCGGCTAACTTCAAATGTCGAAGTGATGAAAATCTTCCAGCGGAGGCAATTGCGCGCCAACGTCGCATAAACATGACATCATTTGGCGTGGCTGCTGCGTGTTGCTATTTTATGATTATAATGCATTCCTATTTATTATCGATTTTCTTTCATTTATTAAAATGATTATATAAAAAAATATTGTTACCCCTAAATGCGCCGTGTTGTTTTTAAACAACATGTCAAATTTTCTCGAATTCTATTTTTCCGAATTAAATAAGAATTTTTTTTGTTTGTGCTAGTTATAAGTGGAAAACATACTAACACACACAAACAAAATATTTTACAAAGAAAAAAATTGCGCAGTGTAAAAATGTTAAGTCCTATACCGTAACGAGGGTCCCTTTATTGTGTTATGAACAGTTTTCGCTAATCCGAACAAATTGAAATCCGAACAGGCTACAGCCCCAATTACTTCGGATTTGCGGGGTTTTACTGCATATAAAATTTTGTTTCAAAAAATTTAAAAAAGCTTTGATTTTGTTAAAAAATTTGTATTTGTTTTTTGTAAAATAAAGGTTACATTAAAAGCTTTTAATCTTTACCTGTTTTAAATGTTTGTGTTTCAAAGCAAAAAAAGAACCCAAAAGTTCAGTTAAAATAAAATCTGTTAGAACCACATTTCTGGGAATATTCTCGAGACAAAAAAAAAAACTACTAATTGTATTATATGGTGAGTATACTTAAATGTAATTTTATTATTATCTGTTTTGTATAATAAATGGACTACATTTTATATACAAGTGTGATTTATATGCTTTTCTTTATTTTATCTGTAAGAAAAAAGAATATTCGTGATTATTCTCCAAATTTCAGCTTCAGGACACTTAAAGGGAGTCAATGAACACAAAAATTAATTATTAAACATTAGTTACAATACCCTGCAGCTTTCAAAATCCAACGATATTTACAAGGGTTGAACAAAATTTCCATTTGAAGCAAAGCTCAAAGTTCTAGTGAATTTTCGAATCGACTCGTCCGAGCCGCCGCCGGCACGTACAATAAAATCAAATAATAATTTCAATAAAATTCTGATTGTAAACTAAGTAATGTACATTTTACAAGTTCTAACATCTGCTGTGTGCTTTTTAAAACTTTATATGACGCCCGGTCTTGTTCCAGATTCGCGTCATCTGACCGGCCAGTTAATAGGAGCAAAATGACTGTGTCGTCCGATCAACCGGAATTGACTGTATATATCAAAGTAGTATGTAGTATAGTATGTTTCACTGCATACCATACAGTGAAATATTCAAAGACTGTATCATTTGTGTCCGGCAATGTTGATCGCATGTGCTACTTGATTAAAATGAAGATGTTAATGTGATGTTAAGTTGGATGCCAGAAAGGTTGGATGCCAAAAGTAAAATACTTTATTTCTAAGTATAACAACAGTGTGATTGTTTCCTATTAGAGGACACTAATGTTCTATTCATACATTTTGATTCAGAGTTGGCACTTCGGATTCGCACACATCACGGAAATCGTCAACATTCCTCCGAGGCCCTCGATTTGCGGGAAATACGCTTCTAGGTCCCCCTTTCGTGTGGCACACCTTCAAGTGATGCAGAGGAGACACCTGTACGTGGTGACTTTGGAAATGGACTTGAGATCAGAAGAAAAAACCACAATGTGAAATTCCACACGGCTTTTTTCATGTCTGTCCAACTGACCATGTACTGCGAATTCGGATTTAACGCGGGGAACAGTATGGTCCTCCGAAAAAAAATGATCAGTTTTAGGATAAATTTTGCGTTTATAATTCCAGTGAAACTGGATAGAAATCGAAAACAGAGACCCAATTTTAGCGGTCATAACTAGGGTGATTATTTTTAATACTTAGTACTCAAAACAAAACAAAAAATGTGGGACAGACATGACGAGAGACGCATACGGAATTAACTTAAAACGGTTCAGTTAGAACGAAGGGGGATCTAGCAGAACAAAAGAATTGATGACAATCATGCACGGCAACGGAATGCGGCTCTGCGTTCGATCCCCGAGAATAGAGCCAATTGAGATTCATTTTTTGATTATTTTATATTTAATATTTGTAATCATTTAGTGTATTTATGGTTTTTGATTATTTTGCTCTCATCTCGACAATCACTTCATTTACATATCTCTCAAATCCAAGCCACATTGAACATATTTTATGAAATATAAAGAACACATGACCAAGGAGAGTTTGATGTCTAAACATTAACGTGCCATTTGCCCTTGATTGTCATCGATTCTCAACTTGCGTTACAGGTTTTAAGTGTAGAAAAGGAGTGGATTGGAGCTTGGGCGATTTATTTATTTTGCAACTTGGTGATTTGCTTTGGAGTTATTTTTTACATTTTAATGATGGTCGTCACCTGTTTTGACTCACTTGACAGAAACATTTTAATGAAACTTTTATTTTCAATTGATCCTTTGGTTCATTTAGTAGGCTGATTTTTCATTTTAATGTCACTTTAAATTTTACTGCATGGCTTGTTTCATTTTGTTAACTAATTAAGTTATAATTACACTTTTTACCTAGTTTAATCATCACAAATTTAAAAAAAACAAAACCAAGAAACTGTTCAAAAAAACAAAATAGTAAACCCTGGGATACCAAAAGAGATAAATCTGTTTCATCGCCGATTCACCCCTTTTCTACGATAAAAATTGTTCTTTTAGTTGGCACCATTTCTGGTGTTCAGTGGGTGTAAAGTAAAAAATAATTCATTTTTGACATAAATTTTTTTCAAGTGTCTGTCAACAAAAATATAGACAGTATAACGTTTCTTAGCACATAAAATGTGTTCACTTCGTTCTGTACCGTCATTTGTTGTGATGGCTCATGTCTATGAGAATAGAATAAATGAGCCATCCGACTAAATTTCTGATGGTAGATGAGTTAAACTCTCCATTTCAAGTATACCCAATTGGGTACATTTTAAAATACTGTTTATTAACGACTTTTTGTGTGCCATTTGAAAGCTAAAACACTCAACTGTTTTGGAAATGAATCAACAGATAGTTTACTTCATTTAAAACGTGCAAATTGGGCATTCATTATTATTTAAGCTAATTATTAATTAAAATTAAAAAAAAAATTTTTTTTAGTTATTTTGTTTTATAATCATTTTTTACATCAGAGAACCAAAAAAATTGCTTAGTTCTGGGGTCTGAAGAGCTTAAGGAACACTATATGCTAAAAATACCTTCTGCTGACTGCATTTTTCAGATACAGTTAAAAGAGCTTGAAACAAATCAAAAAATGAATCATTTTACACCAAGCAAACACCAAAGACGGTGGCAATTAAAGGCAAAATTTTTGCTGCACACTCTAGAGCCCTTACGCAACAGGTTATCACACATCATCGAGCAGATCTCGTCACAAACCTCGCGACATATATGTCTCTTGAATGAGGTCTTTTCAGTTCCAAAGGTAAACACTATTCGTCTACGACCTTCGGCTCGCACGGGTCGTCAAGTCGGTCGCCTGGCGAGCTTCATCTCGACCAGCGTCTCGGCGACGTCCACGTCGACCGGGGTCGACGTGTCCAGGAGACGCACCGACTGGACCGAGTTGTTGAGCAGGTCGCCGTTCCTCTGCCTCGGGAGCACTTCCAGGGGCTTCGCCATGATCACCTTCCACTGTCCCAGATACACGAGCTTCTCGAAGGCGTCCGTCGCGGCGTCGGACCATGCATCGTCCATCGGCACCACGCCGGCCAGGCGGCACTCGATCGCCTGGAACGGGATGGACAGGAAGTCCGGCTTGAGCACGGCTACCCGGGACGGCCCCAGGACGGCGCAGTCCCCGAAGTCCAGGTAGAAGACGCTGACGTCGTCCCCGTCCACCTTGACAACCTGCGCCCTGTACCAGCTGTCGTCCCCTCCGTAGAAGGCGGCCACGATGTCGCCGGCGTGCACGGTGTGCAGCCGCAGCTTGAGGCGGTTCCTCTCGTCCTCGTAGAAGTCGGTCATCTCGGTGGCCAGCTTGTCCAGCTGGATGGACTTGGAGCCGCTGACCTGGACCCAGAAGCTGTCGGGGGAGTCGACGGCGGACACGTAAACCTCCACGAAGCCGTCCGAGCCGTTGGCCACCAGCTTCTCGCACGGGAGCACCTTGCTCCTCTGAAACAAGAATGGGATTCTAGGTTAATTTTTTTTTTCTTTTGACAGGGCTGGGTCTAGAAAACTTTTTTCAAGGAATTTTCAACGACCAAGACAAAAAAAAAAAAAAAAGTTACATGCATTTAAAGCATTTTTGGAAATGTATTTCTGATACTTAATTGATTCTAAATGTGAAAGCAACATATATGTCTTGGTTAAATTTTTTTCTTTTTAACTGGGTTGGGTCTCCACAAGCTTTTTTCAAGGAATTTTCAAGGACCAAGGCAAAAAAATTAAGTTACATGCATTTAAAGCATTTTTAGAAATGTAGTTATCACATGACACATTATTGATTCTAAATGTGAAAGCAAAATATGTAAATATGTCTTGGTTAAATTCATTTCTTTTTAACAGGGTTGGGTCTCCAAACTTTTTTTTTTTTCTTTTTTTGAGGAATTTTCAAGGATTAAGACAAAAAAAAGTTAAGCATTTTCTGAAATGTATTTTTCATATGATATATTATCGATTCTAAACTGCATCTGGTATATTTGACCTCAAAAATGAGATATTGAGGATAAAAGTTTAGCCCCTCCAGGTGCTTGATTCAGATTCCATTTTTTCAGAAATTAAAAATTTTTTTTATCCAATTCGTGTGTAACCACAAAATACTATATTTAGGTAAAAATAAATGACAAAGAACCACCGCCACTCAATTTTGCCAAGTAAAGATTCAACTCATGTGCTTAGAGAGGCAGAATACTTTAAATTGTTACAAAATCCAAGCACTTTTTAAGGACCTAGCAAGGTAATTTCAAGGACCAATAAAAATACAAAAGCTGTACGGCATTAAAAACATTTTAAAAAAATGTAAATAATGTATGATTGACGAACTATATATGAAAGCATCAGATAATTATTTAAAACAAAGAATTTAACTTCACAGGATGGGAAAGAATAAATGCATGAATGAACTCGTGAACTTTTAAAATCGTATATAAGATATAATTTTTTTTTGGAAAATGACTCTCCTAAGATGGAAAGCTAACAAGTTCCAGTTTTATTTTTTAGTGTGTAACACTGCTAATGTTAGTAAAAAAACAAACAGTTTCACGAATTTCTGTTGACATTGCCGTCAATAACAATCAATTAAACCTAATTGGGTTTAGAGCCCAGTTTTTTGTTTTTTTTTTTTGAAAGAACCTTTTTTTTTTTTTTTTTTTAATTGCCTATTTTTGAGTTTTGCACATTCTAATGAAGTTTTAAATAAAACAAGAAAAGTTTTACAAAATACTTTTATAATTTAAACATTTTTTATTTATTTACTCTTTACAACAGACAAAAAAATATAATGTTTTTTAAAATTATTTTAATAGCCCGTTTACAAATGTATTTTACTTTTATTTAAGGAAAGAAAAAAAATATTTCAAAGGTTTTCAATGAAAACTACGGAAAAAAAAACACTGCAGCTTAACAAAAACAATGCACAGTAGAACCTTGGTTATCCAAGCCCCGATTAACCGAGTTCCGGGTTAACCGAGGTACATTTTCCCTTGAAAAAAAAATTTTTTGGCTGCCGATGGCGGCGTTACCAGCTACAACAATTGCGTAAAAAAGCGGCAAAGAAGCGAACGAGTTTTGTTAAACAGAAAACAATATATATGCATTAACTTCTTCAAGAAACAACTTTAACATGTACTCTTCTACTAATGTGTACATATAAAATTAGATATTTGTAACGTCATTTTTTCATTTCGTATTACGTACGGTAAATGTCTGTTTTTTTACATCTTTGACAACATTTTCATTCATTTCAACACATGTTTTTTCCCCCTCAATTTGGACATAGTGCGTGTTATCCGAGTTTTCGATTATCCGAGGTACCCTCGGTCCACATTAGCTCGGATAATCGAGGCTCTACTGTACTTGAAACATATGAAATGGGGTCGTCCACCTATGTCCTGTCCCAAACCCTATTTTTATTGATGTTTCATTTTGTGAGCAAATATCAAAACCAGAATAAAATGTATTAAAGTACTACATTATCAATATTAAAACTTAATCAAGCTTCTACAGACATCTACAGATGATTTCAATCTGGTTGGATAGGAATAACACTGGTCTTTCAAATGAACCTTGCCTTACTTTCAAGAAAATGACTAGTGCCCTTTCATTGCTCTGACACCCAATGTCTACCCATCTACTCTAGGGGAAGGCTGATAAGAATTTCTAAAAATGATCAAGTTACTATTTATGTTCAACTGTTCATGTTCATTGTCCTTACAGAATACAAAAATTTTGCTAGTTTTAAAATATAAGTGCCAACTTTTGTCATCCATTTATTTTTAAAACATCGTGTAATAATCGCACAAAAACAATTTTTAAAAGTTTAAGGGTTTTTTCTTCAAAATATATAATAACAATTATAAGTCATAAATTTAACTGAAATGAGTTACTTTAGTAACTAGCGTCTAAAACGCAGGAATGCGTTGAATCTCACGAAGCAAAATGTAAACAAACCGCATTATCGGCGCATGCGCGACCTGTCTGCTTTCGCATGCGGAAATTCATTCATCTTCATACTATTTTTTTAATTACGCATTCAAGACCATCTGCCTTTGAAGATAAGGTTTTCCCCCCTTTCTTTCGAAGATTTTTCTTTTCATTAATGATCTATTTATTGTGTACAGACATCCAGTGATGCTTCAAAGTATATATTTATAGACATGCGTAGACGTTATTGTAAGTTTTAAATACATCATATTAAATTTATTTTGGCTCAAATTTTCTCTTTATCATTTATGCGTACACACTTTTTAATTATTAATCAAAAGTACAGTTTTGAATATTGCTGTGTCCCACATAAAATATTTTTTAAATGAAAAAGAAAAAGCCTTTTTATATATTCATTTATAAATTTTAAACTACTTCAGGATTTAATTTTCAATCTCATATTGTAGCATAAAATATACTTAAAAAATAGTTGATGATTCAAAATTTTGTAGATCAATAATTCTACTCTTTTACTTAAAAAAAATAATATCAACTCTTTTACTTAAAAAAAAAATCAATTACTCAAATTCACTCAATAGTTAGTCAAATGTCTTATTGCATACTATTGTGCTCTAGTGTCATTTCACAGAAAGTGGTCCTATGTGACTCAAAATTCAAAATTTTCTGTGTCAATATTAAGATTGACACATTTGGAATCTTGAAATTGCATTTTCCAAATTAGTGATATTTTTTTAAATATTAAACAATATTTCTTAGAGTTTTGACAATAAGTGGAACATACTGATATTTTTCGCTAATGTGTATTTTCATGGGCAAAATATCATTAAAATAATTATTAACACGATATTTCACTGTTTAGACATTTTATCTTTCAAAAAATTAACAAAACCTAAGAACTACAAACAAGTTTGTTAAAACAAAAGCCCATTAAAGTTGAAACATTTTGTGTAAATTTAACATACTTAAGAAAAGAATCGCCCCCTAGCACAATATTTATAAAATGCTATATATGGATTTAGTACTCTTATATTCACAACTCATATAAACCATATATTTTGCTCAATTATTTATTAAAAAAATGTTTTAGTTTCAGATTTTAAGTATACCCAAAGAAGAAAACAAACACACACTGAATGCAACACAATGAAAAATACATAAAAACGTATCATGACCAAAATAATAAATATGGCAAATTTCAGTAAACAAAATATTTGCAGAAAAACGTTTAACTTTTTGCAAGAAATTTTAGCTTGCTGTTTTCAAAAACATATGATCCAATCAAAATTAATAATTATAAATTATATTTTCAATTTAATTTAACTTCAAAAAATTTAACTTCAAACTCGATCATTTAGAATTAGTGATAAGGTGGTAGTCTGACACTCTTGTTCAGAAGGCTTTGCAAATATTTTTTTCGCTTATTGAACTACTGGTTTCTGTGGTAAAAAAAAAAAAAAAAAAATCCGTTTATTAGCAGGGCGCGTGATTTTTTTTAATTGTAGAATGAAATGAAGCAGCATTTTTAGCATCTTGCATTGCTGGCTTAAGTGCTTTTAGATTTTTTTAACACTTCTAATTCAAACCTTTCAGATGCAGAACTAACGAGTTCCTCATATTGGTGAATTAAAAGTTTTTTTTAAGCTGGGACTTATATCAGTACATTAGACTACGAGTTGAATGCTGAACATCTGTAGTGTTTTATCTGTGTCTAAAAGTTTCAGGAAACTGGCAAATAACGTTATTGTTTCTCAAAAAGTTTTATTTTACTAAACACCTAAAAGAAATTTAAAAAAAAAAAAAAAACGAGGGGGGGGGGGAGAGAAAGGGAAAGAAATACGAAGTGGGTCGATCAAACGCCGCGGAATAAAAGACGCTAATCATATGGAAATAAAAGGAATAAATTAATACAATTAATTGTCTGACATTGAGCAAAATAAATAAATTAATTAATTGAATAAAATAAAAAAGTAATAAAAAAGTAGGGGAGACTGGGTATGGTTGTGACGATTTTCATTTGATCGCCCATAAATTCGTTAGTATGCCTGTTAGCTGGATGGAATTTGTTTTTATAAGTAAAGTGTTTATCGGTCTACGTATGAATACTAAAATTTTGTCCCTGAGTACAATAGTTAACTCATAGGAGCAAATTAGAAAAAAAGGAAAAAATGTCACAACCGACCACACCCCAGGGGCGGTTGTGACAGTGCTTGGGGTCGGTAGTGACAGGTTGAAAAATACACCAAAATGGCTCAAAACCACTTTTATTGCAGATAATATTTAATTTAGATCTAGTCAGATTCATCAGAGTTATTACAAATGTATTGGCGACTACCACCTGCGCTCTCTAAGTGGGACCAGAGCTCACATTTTCCTTGGCATTTGATCCATTTTTCACCAGCCCTACTTTCAGAATATGCGCCTAGACAAACCAGACAAAAATACTCTTCTTCATCTGATGACGGTGGCGATGTCTTCCTGTTGCTTGCTTTGTTTCTTCCTTTTTTCTTTACCTGCTTAGCTTTCAATCGTTTTTCTTTTTCTTCATATTCTTGCCTGACTGCGTTTTTTTCAGGCGTGTCTGTATAAATAGTCGACTTTTTGGGTCTGAAACCTCTTGTATTTCTTTGGGGAGCCTTCGGAAAAGGCCGAACAAGTTCAGGCGAAAAAACAGGTGGTGTGGCTGAGAATGATGCAGTTGGCTGAACATTGCTTGTATGTGGAATTGAAGATTCATCCAATAAGGATGCTGAAAGTGGCGGTATTTCATCTTTAGGTCCCGGAGTGTTCTCACCAGCGTCAGGGTTTGGCCTATCCGTTATAAAAGATGGTGCAAAGTCTATTTCTTGGAGTATATTACGATTATACGTATAAATACCAGTTTTACAAAAACCAGCCTGAATATTCGCTTGTGTGAAAACCAGAGGCATAGCAGTTTTGATAATACCTGGTATATCGTAGATTTTCATGGTTTTTCCAGTGTAACTCCGCATCCATCCATCACAAGCAGTATTTACAGCCTTTTTTAAGTGTCCGCAGACAGATCTGTCCAAGGGCTGCAGTTTGTGCGAGCAGTGTGGAGGAAATGAAAGTAAAGTGATTCCATTTTCTCTACAAAAATCCAATGTATTAATGTGGATATGCGAGGAATGGTTATCCAGTAGTAGAAAGACCCTGTGCGTTGGAGAAGCATTAGAGAATTTCTTAAAATGTTCGAGAAATCTGAGGAACGATGCATCTTGCATCCAGCCTGAAGGATTTGCAGTCCCAATCGATCCTACTGGCCCATCCCTAACAAAATTATCGTGATAGCGGACCCGAGGCGATACAAATAAAGGAGGCATAGTATTCCATCGCGTCTACATATGTATCGTAACAAAGACATACGATCAACTTCGTACATTTCCGCAGCTCTCCGTATAGAAATCCCGCGTTTCACTTCCATATAAGCGTCTTCATATTTTGTTATGTCACACTGCCCTCTTTCTGTCTTCCTCAAGCGTTATCTGGGTATCTGAAGGAAAAAAAACAAATTTGACTAGTGTCACAACCGTACCCACAAAATATGTCACAACCGCACCCAGTGCACTCCTTTGCAAAAGAACACCCACCATGTCAATACAAAATAATCTATGGACAAAGTAATCACTGCTATTTAACCATTAATGTTGAACTTGTAACGAGGAAAAACATTCATTACTCTATCTGTACGCATACAACAACCACAACTGGTAACCTGGCACAACCGTACCCAGTCTCCCCTACTCTTTTGAGCATTAAAAAATTGCACCTTCTATGACTGAATTTATCTCAGTTTAAGTGTTTGCTCATTGAAACTAAAAATAAATACGCATCATACGATTCATTTTCAGGTTCATGAATCCATTTATCCTATTAAAACTACTGGCCCCAACTTCCACAGTAACTTAAATTTTCCTATTAATTTTGTTTAGTTATATGCATTGTTCATTTACGCTGACGTCATAAGAATTGGGCAGTGGTAGAAGATAACAAATGAAACGGCAGATGAGTAAAAGTGGGTGCCCTATGTTTAGACTGCACTCTAGACGCTAGTACTTTAGTACTTTATTTTCACAACATTACCAACTCTTACATAAAGAAGCTCTTATGTAATAGAGTTAATAGCATTTTTTTTTCCACCTAATATTTTTTTACAAATTACAACTCATTAATATTTATGTCTATGCATTACTAATATTGCATTAAATATAAATCAATGAGATCAGACCCCTTTCACTTTAGGACGGTTTAAGACACTTTTGGACTAAAACCACCTGTGCTGTCCAAAACCAGTTTCGGACGCCCCTCAACCCTGATATGAGACAAATATGTAACCTGTAGAAAAAATACAAGAATTTGAGTTTTGTAAGTTTAGAAGACATCGATACTTTAGTAAAAGGATGTTGTTTCAAAAAACTGAAGAAAAAAATCTATAGCAGCTTTTTCACAAAATTAATGTTTGCACCAGGTAAATAAAACTTCCGTTCTGATTATTGTTTTTAATACTAATTCAGTAAATTTCATATAAATTCGCATGTGTGTGTGCATGAGCAATTTTGTATAAATATACTTTTGGTTCCTATATTTTCTGCATCATAAGAAACACATTTTTAGTAAACACTGCAACCATCGGTTAATGCAAAATTCGTATGACGCGAAAATTTCCGGTGTCCCCCCTCATTTTCGTTAACGAGGTTTGGCTGTGTATGAGTTTACCCCCAACTTTCCAGGGTTTGTTTGATTTTGCCCAACTAAAGGTCAAGACTCAGAAATTTTGCAAGTGGCCAGTGGCCACTAAACTTGATTAACTTGGTGGCCACCTATGCATCATAAAGTAAAAGTGCAAAGCAGGGGGGGGGGGAGGGATGAATGGTGCATCAGTGCACTACAATTCCTTATGTGTCTTATTTTCAGCGAAGAAAACATAATATTTTGTTAAAACTATCAAGTCTTCAAAAAAAAATAAAATGTATATGGCTTTCAAATTGGAAAAAGAAAAAACTTGCTTCCTTGGCAATGGTAAATGAAGGGAATATGAATTTGTTCAATACAGTTTTTCATGTTTAATGTTATAGAGCACAAAAGATGTAAATACAAAATTTTACTTGTTTCATCATAGAAGCAACACATAACAAAAATCCCCCTCACAGAAACGAACCTTTTACAAAAACCTTTGACACCAATACGAACCATTTTCTAACACAAGTATAAAAAAAAAATGTATATTTCCAGTTCTAGTTTTGTTCAGTACATTTAATTTTCATTCTTTTCAAAACTCTTTTTAAAGCTTTCACACCATTTTCAAAATGGCTTGACACTCGAGTCCGAATTTATAAAGCGAAAATGGCCGATCTGAAACGTAAGTTTGAAATGAAAGTTATGAAAAAAAAAATCAAGATTAATATTGTTTCCTACTATATTTAAAAGATTCATATGGCAGAGAGAAAAAATTCAAAGGAAAAAAAAAAATAGCGTAATCGGGAAAAAATTTCGCCATTTTTTTCTTGTGAAAGGGGAAATGAAGACTATCGGCCGAAATTCGGTAACTTGAATGCCGAATTGATGCGTTTTTATTGTGCTTGCATACATGAAAGAAGCAAGAGTTAAAAATTCCATAGAAGGTATTTGAAAAAGAGGGATTTACTTTAGAAAATTAAAAAAAAAAAAAGGAAAGGTGGCGATCGCTCCTAATTTTTTGAATCGCCACTTTTTCAAACAAGGTCGCCACGTGGCGAGTGGCGACCGCGAATCTTGACCTTTATGCCCAACCCGAAGAAACCTGGGTGGATTTTTTCAAAAAAAAAAAAAAAAAAAACGTAATAACGGTGGTTGCATAATTATTTTTTTTTTTAATTTCCTCCTCTGATTTTTGCATATTTGATGCTCCATAGTGATTCCGCGGTATCACTGTATGTTAGAGATTGCAGTGATTTTGAAAGTAATTAGCTTAAACTATTTTAAACATAGAATAATTGCAATTAAGTAGACGTAAAAATAACTTGTTTCTTAAGCCCTTTCATGAGATTTTATTGATCACTAAAAATAGAATAAACAAGGGGCTAAGTAATTGATTTTTAAAAATTAAATTTATAGCTGTAAAGGACAGAATAGAAAAATTAATATTTAAAAGACAAAATTTTTTTTATTAAAACATAAAATGTTATTAAAAGAAATACATAATATTTATTTTTCCCTTTGATTAATACCATTATGTGTAGGCAACCTCTCACAAATAAAAATTAAGAAAAGCCTCACATTTTTGGAAAAACTGAATAAAACCCAAAAAAACTTACTGGGCTGGTTTTTTTCAAACCCTGCAACTTTCCCCAGAAAAAAATCTTTCAAAATTGACCGACACTTGTATAAAGCCACTCGAAGTTTCGTCCAAAAAAAGTGGGCTCATAATGGAGTACACACGGTAAGTGTACTTTTCCCTGCTCAATTTTATTTGAGAAAAATGGAACGCTGGAAGATATTTTTGACGAATGGGTAGTGCTTTTGGAGGTAGGTGTAAAAATATTATGTAAAAATTACGTGGGAATACTACCAGGAAAGAGGAAATTCAGATTTGTTCTCAAAAAATTCCAACCAACCAAAAAGGACCACCTTCACACTATTCCGAGCTACCAAATTAATTGTCTTTCTCAGAGAAAAATTAATTAAATAAGTGAAAAATAAAGTTTTTTTATTTCTGTAAATTTTGTATTAGGACAAAAATATTTGATTTTTCAAAAACCTTTTCAGAATGATGAAAACTATAAACTATAACTTTTCAGAACTCGCAAAAAACAGACCCCATTAAAAATGCCGGAACGAGCCCCGACTATTCATCGCTAAATTGAGCCTATTCATCGGTTTCATCGTCGAGTTTGAACTAGCCATGAGTTACGTCATGGTGCGTAACGATGAATCCATCGTTTTTTTTATTTATAGGGGAGGATGAGGTAAAGTAGGTCACTTTTTATAAAAAACCAAAAATAATAGAACTTGAAATTGAAATTTTTAAACCAATATTTTTAATGTTATATTTCAATGTGTTGGCAACGTTTTTTCATTCTCAAAAACGTTACGTTCTTAAATATGGCAACACAAAAATATTTTCGTAATTCTTGGATGATAGTGTGCTAAACACATGGTTTACCAACTTCTGAAAAGCTCTATATTTTATCAAATAACAACCCAAATTTGGAGGATTTCCTCACTAAGAAACTTTAGAGAACAATTACAGCCGAGCATGTAAAAAAAAAATGAATATTTTCTTTTTTACATCAGTTTTGCTTGAATGGGGTAAAATGGGTCATGGTTAGGGTTAAGTCGTTCTATTCAATATTTTTTTTTTTTGGAATTTTCTGTTGGCAAGTTCCTAAATTTAAACTATTTATGTTGTTTCTTTTATTGAAATTAAATTAATTTTTTTTTTTATGTTTTCCCTAAAAAAGATCATGTTGATGTGGCACAGATGTTGTTGAAGTGCTATGTGAACCAATATATAACAATCTAGAACAATATTATTTTAACATTCCAATGCAATCATAATTCAAAATCTTGCTAAATATGTTACTTACATTTTCTTTTCTTAAATTTCAAAGTAATAAATAACTGCTTTCAGCATTATTTTGCATTCTGACCCATTTTACCCCACAATGGGGTAAAATTGGTTACAACTTTATAAGCTCAGTTAAACTATTTCATAATTAAAAAATAAATATTAAAATGACATAAAATTGATCTAAAGGAGTTCAACGTTAAGATGCAATCAAAAAGAAATGGGAAAAGTTTCTGGGTTTGTTGCTATGAAATTTTAAATATGAAAATAGCTAAAAACTGACCCATTTCCCCCTGCATGACCCAAGTTAGTATATCTGTAAGTTTTATTGAGTTTCTTTAGTTGAAAAACGTTCTGTTCATGATATTTGAGAAGCCCGAATCCCAACTGATTGTCAAAAGAGGAGTAAGCATGGGTTTTCTTTTTTTTTTTCTGAATTAACATGAGTTTTGTGAGAGATTCCTAACACAAAGAACAGCAGTTAATGTTGCGAAAATTTGTTAGAGGTGTTAGAGTATGTGTTAGTTAGTTGCTTATATAGTGCTTCGCAGCTATATAAGCTATTGCAGCGAAGATAGCTAGGTGGAACTTGAATTGTATTCGTGCAAGAAGCACACGCATTTATGAGTTAATAAAGTTTTATTCAGTTTTTAACTTGTGTGTGTGTAAGTGTTCGAGCGTCTGCCAGCATTGCAGAAAGGAACAAGAAAATTATCGACATTATTTTGGTGCATCCGCCGGGAAGAAACCAACTGGCTCGCATTGGTGGGGTGAGTGTTTGTACTTGTAGTAGTCTTGTGAATTTCTTGGTTTAGGATATTGTTCTAATTGTTCAGTCGGTGTTTTCTTGTTGTTGGAATGAATTAGACGTTGCTTAATTCGTAGAGTATTTGCTTTAGTAGAAAATGGTTTGAGTAATGTTGGTGGACACTTTTTTGAAATTTATGGTTTGGAATTAAAGTGCTGTTTTCGATATTTGGTTTGTTAAATAGTTGGTGCGTTAAGTTTGTTAATTAGTTAAATTTGATTCAGAATGAAGGATAACGTTGATGCAGTGGTTGTTGTTGAAACAATTGAAAAAATGAAAAGGCGACGAACTAGTCAAAGGGCTCAAGTCACTAAGCTAGTAGAGAATGTAGAGACTCGCCTAACTGATCCAGACATTTGTTTAGATGTTTGTCAAGCTTTGTTAGAACAGTTGTTGATAAAAGATGAGATTTTAGCTAGTTTAGATTCGGAATTAGAAAGTAGTATAAAGTTAGACGATATTGATTCTGAAATTAAGCGTATTGATGAATATAAAGACACAATAATTCAAGCAAAAATAAAGCTTGAAAATAAAATTAAGTCTTTTAAAACTATTACGCAAAATACATCTTACGTGATGAATAATAGTTCTGAGCCTAGAAATTTGCCTAAATTACCGAAATTAACTATTGCAAAGTATTATGGGGATCCTTCTAATTATTTAGAGTTTTGAAACCAGTACGAAAATTCAATTCACAATAATCCGTCTCTATCTGATGTTGATAAATTTTCGTATTTGAAATCTTTGTTAGGTGGAAAAGCACTTGCGTGTATCAAAGGGTTCGCAATTTCGAGTGATAACTATAAGGAAGCAATTAAATTGATTAATAGCACCTTCGGTCAAATAGATCACCTTCGGTCAATAATTAGCGCGCATACTTCAAGTTTGCTAAATCTTAGTCCAGTAAAAAGCTCGAACAATTTAGTAGGTTTACATAATTTGTATTTCGAATGTCAAACGCAAATACGATCCCTTGAGTCATTAGGAATAAAATCCGATAGTTACAGTACGCTTTTATCAACTATTGTTATGAAACTTTTTCCTTCAGATTTAGCGCTAGAGTCTAACAAAACCCATCCAGATAGTTGTCATTCGCTTGATCAGTTAATGTTATTTTTGCAGAAAGCGATAAACGCAAGGGAGAAAACCTCTCATATGAACGTTTCAGATAATCCAGTTTACAACAGGGGCTATAAGCAGAATTACGCACCGAAACAATATCGCGCAGACCGAAGTAGCTTTTCAGGAAATTCCCGTTCAGCTACGGAATTGATGATTTCAACAGTCTGTTAATACGTGTATTTTTTGCAAAGCCTCCACTCATAAATCGGAGCTGTGTGACTCGTTAACAATAGAGGAAAAAAGAAAACAATTGATGAGCTTAAATTGATGTTTATTGTGTTTGCAACAGGGTTGTCGGATTAGGTTTTGTAAAAGTGGCAAAGTTTGCACATTATGCAAGAAAAGACATAATCGAGCTTTATGTTTTAAGCAAGAAAATAAGAGGTTAGGTCAAACTGAAAATAAAGTTAATAATGCTAATAATTCTGAAGTAATTTTAAACAGTAGCCATACCACTACTATTTCTAATTATGTGGCAGATAAAGGGAGTCGGGGTGTATCGTTACAATGTATTAAAACTGAAATAGTCGGGAAAAATTCTTCTGAGGTAGTTTTTGGTGTGTTTGACACTGGATCCGAGAAGACTTTTGTCTGTAGAGATATTTCGAGAAAATTAGGTTTGAAAGTTTTGGGCATGGAAAATTTAAGTATATTTTCGTTCAGTTGTGGTATTTCAAAGCAAGAAACTTGTCGGAGGTTTGAAGTGCCGTTAAGGAATTTAGTGAGTGGGTCTAGGTGTAGTATTGTAGCATTAGAAATTGATGTAATTTCGAAGGCAATGATAAGTTTACCAGATAGGAATCTCTGGAAAGATATAAATTCGATGGGTTATGCGTTGACTTATACTTTAGATGATTTGTCTCGTAATAGTAAAATCTCGTTGCTCATTGGTGCAGATAATTATTGGAATTTAATACATAAAGTTGAACGGTTAAATTCTTCGTTGGTAGCAATAGAAGCATCTCTAGGGTGGTGTGTGCAAGGGAATTCAGAAGGTAGAAGTGCTTCAACATCGATGAATTTAGTTCTTCAGACAGAGGATTCTATTTCTGATGATTTGAAACGGTTTTGGGAATTGGAAAGCTTAGGGATACAGGATGTGAACGCAAATTGTCTAGGTATTAGGGAAAAGGAAATTTTGAATGAATTTAATGATTCGATTCAGTTTGCAGATGGAAGGTATTGTGTAGAGTTGCCGTGGAAACCAGGAATGAAAGAAAGGTTAGCCGACAACAGAGAATTAGCTGATAAGAGACAAGACAACCACTCGTCTGCGTGTTGTATTTGACGGTTCTGCCCATGATGATGGACAATTCTCATTAAATGAGTGTCTTTTTAAAGGACTTAATCTTTATCCAAGTCTTCTAAATCTGCTGTTAAAATTTAAACAATATCAAATAGCATTTACAGCGGATATTAAACAAGCCTTCCTGCAAATTGGAATTGCAGAATGTGATCACGATTTTGCGCGATTTCTGTGGAAGAATGATCTGAACTCAACACAGCAGACTGTGTTGCAATTTAATCGCGTTTTATTTGGACTAAAGCCCAGCCCATATCTCCTAGCTGCAACATTGAAATTTCATCTTGAGAAGTTGCGTGAACAATTTTCTAGTACAGCTGAATTGCTGTTGAATTCCATGTACGTTGACGACTTGATTGGTGGCCGAGAAGAATTAGAGGAGGCTTTCGAAACTTGTGTCGAATATATTGAAGAAAGCTGGCAGGGAACTTTGTAAATTTAAAACAAACTCGCATGATTTATCTTCTATGCTGAAAGATAACAGCATACAAGTGGACATTGGACTGTCCAACAACTTGCTCCAGCCGTACGAGTGTTCTTCAAAGGTGCTGGGTCTTGTTTGGGATCCAGGAGCCAACTCTTTTAAAATTTCCATGACAGAGATACTGACAATTTTAAATCAACATATTAGCTCAAAAAGATTCGTGTTACAAGTAGTAAGACGTATTTATGATCCAATTGGATTTCTTACGCCATTTGTCGTCATAGCAAAATGCATTCTTCAAGAATTGTGGAGTTCCGGCGTTGACTGGAACGATGAGCTTCCAAAGAAATTGGACCATAAGTGGCAGATATGGTGCTATGAAGTGGAATATTTGAACAATATTGAGATATCCAGATATTACCTTAATGAATTAAAATGTTGTAAATTTACTAACTTTGAGATTCATTCTTTTTCAGATGCTTCTATGTCGGCATATGGGACAGTGGTCTATTTACGTGCAGTAGCACAGGACGGTAGAATTGTAACTAGTTTTATTTGTTCGAAAAGTAGGGTAGCTCCCTTGAAATCATTTACCTTACCAAGATTAGAGCTTGTGGGGGCCTTATTGTCTGCTAGATTAACAAAGAAAGTAAGTGAATGTCTGAAATTTAATGCGACATGTTTTTACTGGACAGATTCTACAATAACACTTCATTGGATCAAAAGTAATTCTTGTAATTATAAGCAATTTGTGAAAAATAGGGTTGAAGAGATTCAATCGCTAAGTGATCCAAGTAAATGGCGTCATTGCCCCGGGAAGGAAAATCCCGCAGACATAGTGTCTAGGGGAATGTACGCGTCAGAGTTAGCAAAAAGTGATTTGTGGTGGAAGGGGACACTATGGCTAAGACAGCCATCTGAGTGCTGGCCAAACATAAAAAAGGAACTAAACCTTACTACAGAAAATCTTGAATTTCATAAAAAAATTGTAACTACTGTACAAAATAGTTGTGTTGTCAATCCCAAATTTCTGTTAAATTTAACTGAGTACAGCAATTTGTTAAAAGTTTTACGAATAACTGTTTTTGTCAAACGATTCATTGCTAAATTGAAAGCCCTTGCAGTAGAAACAGGTCCAATTTCTGCATCTGAATTAAAAGATGCAGAGCAAACATGGATTAAACATGAACAAAGTGTTTTCTATTCCTTGGAACTAAATTGCATAAGAACTAATAAACAGATTCCTAAACGTTCTTCTCTTTTCAAATTAGCTCCCTTTTTAGATAAAAGTAATATTTTACGGATTAGGTCTAGATTAGAAGAAAGTCTGTATTCGTCAGATGAAATTCATCCAATACTTTTGCCAAAACAATCTAGATTTACAGAATTATTAATTGTTAGAGAGCATAATAAAATTTTTCATGGTGGTGTCTCTGCCACTCTTGCAAGAATCAGAAACCAATTTTGGATTCCAAAGGGGAGACAAATTGTAAAAAGGGTTATAGGGAAGTGTTTAATTTGCAAAAGGTACAATTTGAAACCAGCTAAACAAGTGACGCGCAGTTGCCCAAAAGTCGAATATTTGATACTCCCCCTTTCAGTGTAACTGGTGTTAATTTCACTGGTCCAGTGTTTGTTAAATCGGACAAAGCCAACTCTCAAAAATCTTACATAGTTTTATTTACTTGTAGTGTAACAAGGGCAGTTCACCTTGAATTGGTTACAGATATGACGACGAAAAGTTTTATTTTAGAGTTGAGAAGGTTTATTTCTAGAAGGGGCAATTGTAAGGTTATCGTTTCAGATAATGCTAAAACATTCAAAAATACTAATGACATATTAAAGGGGATTTCTAAAATTATACTAGATGATAAAGTTAAAGAGTTTATTGCGTTAGAAAGAATAACTTGGCAGTTTATTGCACCTCGCGCCCCTTGGTGGGGTGGATTTTACGAAAGGCTAATGAAAAGTGTAAAAGATCCTCTGCGAAAAATTCTTGGCAGAGCTTTGCTAAAATTTGAGGAAATGACTACTATTCTTTCTGAAATTGAACTAATTTTGAATCATAGACCGCTTACTTACGTTACTAACGAAATAAATGAACCAAAACCCCTAACCCCAGCTCATTTTTTATATCCAGGTCAGGAAAATTTTATTTATCCAGTTCATTTTAAAGAAATTTTTAATACTGAAAAAATAACTAGAGAAAATTTAACTAGAAGGAAGTTATACCAGACTAAAATTTTTCGTGATGTCTGGCGGAAATGGAAAGAGCAATATTTGCTTCAATTACGCAATGCTCATGATTTTGTAAATCCTACCCCTGAAAATAATATTAAGAAGGATGATGTTGTACTAATTGAAGGTCTCAAAAAAGTCGAAGCTACTTTGGCCACTTGGTATAATTCAAGAGACATTTTTTGGTCGAGACGGGAAAGTACGTTCTTGCTTGGTGCGTACGTCAAAGGGTCTTTATAGACGACCGATTCAACTATTGTACCCTCTAGAAATTTAAATTTGTTTCTTTGTGTATTTTTGTGAATTTGTTTGTGTATGTTATAAGTGTTATAAATTTGAAGTTCAAATGTGTTTATTGCAGTGAAAAATTTGTTTTGATATAATTGATTTGAGTTTTAAGAAATTGTTTCTGTATTATAGTTTATTGTAAAGTTCACAATATCTTTGCAACACATTCAAGAAAAAAAGGGTAAAATTTGATTGTATGTTTTAGTCAAATACTTTATTTACAAATCGAACTGTTATGTGTACAGAGTACAGGTGGGGTGTGTTGCGAAAATTTGTTAGAGGTGTTAGAGGGCGCTGCTTCGCAGCTATAAAAGCTATTGCAGCGAAGATAGCTAGGTGGAACTTGAATTGTATTCGTGCAAGCACACGCATTTATGAGTTAATTAGGTTTTATTCAGTTTTTAACTTGTGTGTGTGTAAGTGTTCGAGCATCTGCCAGCATTGCAGAAAGAAACAAGAAAATTATCGACAGTTAAATACATTTTGTTGATATTTACGCCAGGGTTCGCTAATATATATAATGATATGTATCCAATATTTATTTTTAAAAGGATTTTTGATATTTTCATTTATGTGAAGCATTCTGAAAATAGCATTATCCATCTTATTTTTTGTATTAAAATTAGAATTTTAAATTTTTAGTTGCTATTGAAAATTAAATTATAGTTTCTAAATAAAATGCAAACTCAAAATGCTTTTATTAAAGTGCCGAAAGGATTTTATAATTTGTGTTTTGAAAGAGAAAAATCTTTAGAAATCTTGTTATGAGTGCCTAAAAAAAAAGAAAATATTTTTTATTGTAATAATTAAAAAAGTGAAATTAAGTACAATTTTACAGGAGACTAATATTTTATGTAATGTGTAACTAGACAGGAGACTAACATTTTATGTAATTGGTATGTAAATTGTAATAAATAAATCTGAAAATATTTATCGTCTGCAATAAGCTGACAGTTTTGAAAATATCCGATATGTATCAAATATTGGATATATATCAAAACATCGGTAACACATCAAAATATAGGATATATTTGTGAACATATCAGATATATATCGGCTACATTTGTGAATATGTGGGCAACACATCAAAATATCGGATATTTTTGAAAATTACGAACTCTGGTCTACATAGTCAAATTCATTGTTCCCCGACACTAATTGGAAAAAAAAGAGAGGTATTTGGATTCAGAGCAGACCAAAACCACCTGTTTCAAGAATGAAGGGACTCACCATGTTGTCCTGGTTGAGGGGCAGGTTGTCGGGCAGCGCCCTCCCGGCCACATGGGCGGGGCGGTCGCAGCCTCCCCCCACCTCCGCCCCGGCCACCAGTTGATCCAGGAGGCGGGAGGCGCACTCCACCTCCTCCCTCCTGCCCTTGATGATCAGGCGCACGTCCCTCCTGGACGGGATGAACTCCACGACCACCTTGGCACGGCTCACCTCGCAGATCTCCCTGCGGAAGGGGAAAAAAAAGACAATGAACAAACGGATATCAGGGTGGCTATAGAACCACCTAAGCAAAATTCTCCGAGTTCCAGAGATTCTTCAGAAAATTCCCCAAGTTCCAGAGATTCTTCAGAAAATGTCCCTGATTTCCAGAAATCCTTCAGAACATTTCCCCGATTTGAAGAGGTTCTTTAGAAAATTTCCCTGATTTCCAGAGAATCTTCAGAAATTTTCCCTGATTTCCAGAGAATCTTCAGAAATTTTCCCTGATTTCTAGAGATCCTTCAGAACATTTCCCTGATTTCCAGAGATCCTTCAGAAAATGTCCCTGATTTCCAGAAATCCTTCAGAACATCTCCCCGATTTGAAGAGATTCTTCAGAAATTTCCCTGATTTCCAGAGATCCTTTAGAATGTTTCCCTGATTTCCAGAGATCCTTCAGAAAATGTCCCTGATTTCCAGAGATTCTTCAGAAAATTTCCCTGATTTCCAGAGATTCTTCAGAAAATGTCCCTACTTTCCAGAGATCCTTCAGAATACTTCCCTGATTTCCAGAGATTTTTCAGAACATGTCCCTGATTTCCAGAGATCCTTCAGAACATTTCCCTGATTTCCAGAGATTCTTCAGAAAATTTCCCTGATTTCCAGATTCTTCAGAAAGTTTCCCCGATTGAATATCCTGTTATCTACATTATGTATTGAAGGGAAACCATTGTCACTTGACCACCTATCTTGACCAGGGCCTTATTTACCATTATACCCAGGCCTAGGGCCTAACTACTTTGAGGGGCATCCTAATTTTGGTTTTTTTATTATTTTTTTTTTTTTGTAATTTAAAATTTTTTAGAAAAATATTTAAAAAAAGCATCTTTCAAAAACAAACTGTTGGTGTTCTGTTTTGTAATTTAAAAACAAAATAATTTTGCATGTTGGGGGTCCCAAATATTAGTCCGACTCTGATATTTGAAAAATAAACTAGTTTTTGCGCTTCAGGGCCCCCAAAATTTTATATAACAAAAACTAAAATAAGTTATCCAGGATATTTTTATGCTATAATGTTAGACCACTACTACTATGGTGCTCATATTTTCATCTTTTATTCTTTAATTTTCTCCTTTTTGCTTCTATGTACCCATTTTGAATAATGATGTATTTTTTGGAAATTTTTACCATCATATAAGTGACATAATTAACAATTTATCTTAATTTTAACTAAGTACAGTAAAACCTGTAAAATTGACCACCTTTGTAAGTTGGCCGGCTGTCTAAGTTGACCGCTTTAGTCAGGAACGGAATGAGGCCTATACTATTCAATGCAGGGAAATCTTTGACCACGTGTCTGTATCGACCACTCAGGTATGCCAAATTTAGGTAGGAGTGTTATAAAAAAAACCCTTTGTAAGTTTGACCGCCTCATTATTACTATATTTATTTGTTTATTTTTGCAAAGATAAAAAAATTTAAAGAACTTTTCCAGGATATTTTTTATGCTTCAATGTTAAGACAGTATTTGTCTGGATGGATGTAACACCAATATAAAGTTTGCCTAAACCTCTATGTAAGTCAACCAAACGACGGGAAAACATTCTTTTATTCTTTAAAGAAGTTTCTTCTTTTTCTTGTAATTGATCGATCCATTTTGAAAAAGTACCTACGTATGGGGCCGTTCATAAATGACGTCACGCTTTTTTCCCATATATTTGACCCCCTCCCCCCTTTGTCACCATATCACACTTCAGTGGACCCCCCTCCTCCCTTCCTATTAAATAATTAGTAAAATAATGCTAATGCTAACTACCATAAAATCTGTCATTTCTATTCCACTTGTGGATTAATTTCTTAGTTTTATTACATTCAAAACAATAGAGAAAATATATCAATTTTAAATAGTTTTAAATTCTTAACAAACAGAATCGAATGATACATCATAGATTGTGTGGCATTGGTGTTTGACTTTACCAATAAATTTAAATTTGTCAAATACTTTCTATTACAAGGATTTTCTAGGAATTTTAATTTTTCGCAGCTGAATATTCGGTATTTGGCCACTTCCCGGGCTTTTAACAGAAATTCTTTCCAATATGATTCGAATAAAAAATCTACACAAAAATAAACTACTGATTGGTTAAAAAAAAAAATTGTCCCTACAGATTAGTTATTTATGTTTCTATTTTATTGAGCAAGAAGTCAATGGCAGGCTTCTCTGACGAGTACAACAATGAGTTAATCAGAAGAACATCCAAAGGAAATGAATTCATCCGGGTCATTTTTGCCCCTACCCCCCGTGGTATATACAGTGAATCCTGCGCAAGTTGACCACTTGCGGTGCGGCACTTTAGTGGTCAACCTATGGAGGCTGGAGGGTTTTTTTTTTTTCTGCTGTCGTTATTTCTTAGTTCTTACACTATGCATTTATTCATGTAAAACTAATTAAAATATATAACTTCATGTAATGACGTTACTTTAAAATAGGACTAGCTTTCTTTTTTAAAATTACCTAAAATATCACTAGAAACTTAACCCGAATGCCTTACAATGCATCAAAAGTTAAAATGAAGGTAAATATCACATTGATTATGTCAGTAACATGTGATGCTAAAGATTTCCTAAAAATATGTATTTTTCAAAGTGGCTACATCAGATCAAAAGAAACTTATTTATGGGTACTACTGTGATATAATCTCCCCTTGGCTTCATTTGAACTTTGGCGCCATTTTACCGTAGTTGATTTGGCGATGTTTGTTTGAAAATGTGGCAAACCTGATCTGTGGTTGACGTCATGTTTTCGAATGTTCGATGAGTTTCGAAATCGGTAACCCTATAGTGACACTGTGAGTAAACGGAACGAAAGCATTCAGTTTCGTTGAGTGTTTTGAAGAAGGTAGGTGGTAATATGTACTGGTTTTCGGTCAGGTTTTTTTTATTCTAATCTTAAACTGGAATATCCTAAAAGGAAGTATCTATAGGAAACTTTCTTTTAGGATATTTCAGTTTACTGTTTTAAAGTTTCCATGTGCTTTCTTTTGTATTTTGGAAAATTTTGTTGAATATGTGGGGCTTTTTGGGGAATTGAAATTTTTGAAAGTTTAAGTGGAATATCCTAAAAGAAATTTTCTCTTTCGGAAACCCTCTTTTACGATATTCAAATTTAATGGTTTAAAATTTTTATGTGCTTTTTGTATTTTTCAATATGAGTTCAATAAGTAGCGTAATAGAAAAATATCAATTGAAATTTTCGGAAGAATCTTCATTTTCTTTTTCTGGTAATAGACCGACCTACGGGAAAAGGGGCATATATAATAGATTATTATTGTTTAAATTAACTGAAAATAAGGGTTTTTTTTTTAGAATTTTTGAAAGAAGCTGGGTTATTAAAGAGCGAAATGAAATGTGCTAAATGCGGGTCTGTTATGAAATTAAAAAATAAGAAAAATTTATCAGATGGGGTTATTTTTATTTGTAAAAAGTCAATAGAGGGTAGGGTTTGTGGGAAAGGGTCTTGGTTTAGCTTCAGTAAATTGAATTTAGAAGAAATTTTTTTTTTTTGACGTATGAAATAGTTAACGGATGAAAACAATGGAAATTGAACGTGAATATTTTTTTTCTTTGCACACTTTGTGCGATTGGCGGCAGTATATAAATGAACAAATATTAAATCATATCGAGCTGAATTCAGAAAAAATCGGGGGGGGGGGGGGGGAACTGTAGAAATAGATGAATCAAAATTTGGGAAAAGAAAATATAATAGGGGGCATGCAGTGGAGGGACAATGGGTTTTTGGGGGGATAGAAAGAGGGACGGGTTGAATGTTTTTGGTGGCAGTTGCCGACAGAACCAGGGATACATTACTGTTGGTAATAAAGGACTGGATTCATAAAGGAAGTACTATATATTCGGACGGGTGGGCATCGTACGCTACTTTGGGGAAAGAGGGATTTCAACATTTAATTGTAAATCACGATTTATTTTTTGTGGATCCGGACACAGGATGCCATACAAATTCTATCGAAAGCACGTGAGACGCGTGAAAAGTGCATTACCTAATTACAAAGGGGGATTTTCAATTTTATCTTGCATATTATTTGTTTAAAAAAAATTGTGAATTTAGAAATAGTGATCGATTTAACGCTTTTTTGGAAATAGTAAGGGAAATTAACTGGGATGAATTTGAAATTGTCAATAAATAGGGGGGGGGGGGACAATGAAACCACTACATATTACCATTTACCTTTTTTAGTCGTTTTTTGTATCAATTTTTTCGTTTTTTGTTCGTGAAAAGGAATTTCAATATTTGTTTTTAAAGTGAAAAAATCACGTTTTATTCTTTGTTTAAAGAATCAGGATTGCAAGAAAAAAAGTAAGTAACTTTTTGTCATTTCTGTGGAAGGAGTAACTTTTTATTGAAATGTTTTGATATTGTGTTGTTTGGGTATTGTGTGATATTCTTGGCGAAAAAAATTAGTGACAAGGTAAATGTATTATTTTTGGAGTTGGCGACAGAAAAAAAAAAAAATCGCTTTTTTGGCGCAAGGAAAAAAGTCGCCAAGGGGGGGGTTATATCACAGTAGTTCCATTTTAAGAATGTAAGAGTGCTCATAGTGGTTTTCCCATTTGGTTCACTTACAAAGAAGATTAGGCAAATTTTACATGGATGTTTCATCCATCCAGACAAATACTGGTCTAACAATATGGCACAAAACATATCCTGAAGAAGCAATTTTAGATTTTTTTTATCTTTCCAAAAATAGATAAACCAATAAATATAGTAATATTTAGACGGTCCACTTACGAAGGGTTTTTTATAATACTCCCACCCAACGTTGGCGTACATAAGTGGTCAACATAGACAGGTGGTCAACTTAGGGGGTCAAGTTACAAAGGTTTCTCTGCGTTAGATAATATTGGGCTCATTCTGTTCCTGACAAATGTGGTCAACTTAGACAGGTGGTCAACTTTACAGGTTTTACTGTATATATATACATTCAATTCCTTAAGAAACATTGTTTCAAAAAAAAATAATTCTGGGATCTTTTTTACTGATTAATAGTTATATGCTGCTGCTTACTGGCTTCATCAATGTTTGTTTGGATGGTTTAATAACTTTATGTTTGCCTCTACATTCTCAAAATAAAGTTTACATAAAAATAAATGGCGTTTATATAATTTGTAAGGAAGCTTAATAAACAGTTCATATGAGAAACATTTTTTTCCTGTGAAGGATGCAGGAAGATTATAAAACAGATAGAATGTATAAGTTCCCTTCTCACTTTAACAAAAACCAATTATAAACTTGAATTTTTGAGAGTATGGAGCATCTGTGGAATTTGGTGAAATAGTGAAAAAAACCACAGGGATGGTGTGAGAACTGCAAGGTGTCGTTCATAAATCATATCACGCTTTGAGGGGGGAAGGGGTTCGAGAAATTGTGACAGTTTGTGACACAAGGAGAGGAACGGGTTCGAGAAATTGTGAGTTTGTGACACAAGGAGGGGAAGGGGTTCGAGAAATAGTGACAGTTTGTGACACAAGGAGGGGAAGGGGTTACAAGAAGCGTGACATCACGCATTTTAGTTTCTATAAAAATATTTAAAATCAGCAAATTAAACTTATTTTTAAAGTTTCTTTTGATTCTCACAATTTGATTTTAAAGTTTCATGGATCATTTTTTATCCCAAACACTGATGCTACCTAAGGTTCAAATATAATTCTTGCTAAAGGTTTAAGAGAAAATTTTCTTTGGCATTCACACTTTAAAGATAACATTGCCAAGGTCATTTTTTTGGAATTCGAACAATCCATATATCTTACTTTTCTACACTCATTATCTTTTGTCTTGTGAACCTTAACCTCATTTTATACAAATTAAGTTCATGATTCGTAATCATTATTATTATTACGCTTACAATTGTCATTAAAAGTACAAAAATAAGATCAGAAACGTGATCTATCATAACACACTACTTTGTTTATGAACTGCAAGTAAATATGCTTATCCTCTTCAGACCGCAGAAGTAAGCACAATTTTGACGAAATTTTTTGGCTCTCGGATTTAAAAAATGATTACAAAACAAAACTATTTTTTTTTAAATTTTGATTAATAATTAGTTTAAATAATAATTAATGCCCCATTTCCATGTTTAAGATGAATCAAACTATGCTGATTTATTTCAAAAACAATTGGGTGTTTTAGCCTTCAAATTGCACAAACAGTAGTTCAAAACCTGTTTTAAAATGTACCCAAATGTAACCATAACCGACCACTTGAAACGAAGAGGTTATGTAATATAACGAAGCATGTGACAAAGGGAGGGTGGGGGGTCCGTTGAGGTGTGGCATTTTGTGACAAAGGGGGGAAGGGATCAAATATATTGGAAAAATGACATTTATGAACGGTCCCTGAATCAATAAATAGGGCTGCTTCTGTAAGTGGGGGATAAACCAATGCACACTAAACAAAAGGGAGCCATTCCTGAAGGTAAAGTTCCACCGATGCAGAGAGAGGGAATGTACCTGATGGAGAAGATGCTCTTCCAGATGGATTCCGCGGCGTTCTCCGAGAGATCCATCTCCTGGGTGACGATCGCGTGACGACCACTGACGATCTTGTTGATCTCTTCTGCCGCAGCCTCCACTTGGTCGGGCAGCCCAGAAATCGTCACGATGGCCTGGTCGTGGCCTACGAAGTGGAACAGAAGATGATTAGCTTTTTCTTTGAAGGATACCCGACACTCACGAGAGGTCTTTGAGGCATTTTACGATAACTAGAGTACGTCCAACATGCGCAATTCGGCCGTAGTGGTTAAATTTATCATCATTGAACACTATTTATATGAGGTATTCGTCAAATTTGGCGATTATTACATCGAGTGTATTCTGATCATCCTCCCTTAAAGCAAACATATTGTAAATCGTTGTTGCCGCAGGCAGGGCCCGATTTACATTTTGAATCACTATAGGCACAACCAGGGTTGGGGTTATCGACGTCCAAACCTAGTTTTGGACAGGACAGGTTGTTTTTTACCGTCTTAAACTGTCCGAAAGCGTCCAAAACTCCCAAATTGGGTATTTTGAAAATCTTTCTGTTTTTAATTGCTGCACACTTTATAAACAATGTTAATAAATATTATTTTTCAATTAAATTTTATTATTACTTTTATTCAAACTACGTTAAAATATTAAATTTAATCAATACTACTGATGCGTGAAAACTATCATTTTAACTATGTTAAAAGAAATTAAATTTAGCCAATAGTTCTGTTGTGTGAAAACTATTATTTTTACTATGGTTAAAAAATTTAACTTTAGCCAATTCTGTTGAGTGAAACTACTTTTTCAAGCACTTTTAAAAAATTACCAATTAAAAGAGAAATTCATGATAATGTACCACAAAAATAAAACGTACCAATAACTAAGAGATTTTTGAGATTTTAGAACCATGATATGTATTAGCTTTTTTTTAAAAAAATTAGTAAATAAAGCTTTAATAAAAATAATATATTATATTTTAATTAATATTTATTGCATTAATTTGTTAATTACATGGATTTTGGACAGGACGGTAAAAACCATGGCTTTTACCATAGTGTCCAAGACCTTGCCAACCTTGGGTACAACTCATGTTTGGGGGCCCCTCACGTAACAAAAATTTTTAAAACATGACATTCAGTATGTGCTTGTAAAACTTGCCAGTCACACCAAAATCGGGGGGGCCCCAAGGCGCAAAAACTTGTTTATTTCTCAAATGTCATAGAGTCGGACTAACATTTGGGAGCCCCCAACATTCAAAATGATTTTGTTTTTAAATTACAAAATGTTTGAACAAAATCTGGGGGCCCCCAAAGTGAAAACTCTTTGTGGTTTTAAAATAATTTAATAATACAAATTTTCTGTGAAGCAACAGAACACTAACAGTTTGGTATTGAAAGATGTTATTTTTAAATATTTTTCTAAAAAATTTTAAATTACAAAAAATAAAATAAAATAATAATAACCAAAATTAGGGGGCCCCAATTAGGGGGGTAAATAAGGCCTTGGCCACAGGGCCCATTGTGCTCATGCATGTAGTCGCTTCTACTTCTGTCGATTTTGTACTAAATTGTGTGGCAGTTTATGTTTAATAAATTTTAAATGTTTGTTTCCATACACTATTCTCTTTTTTCATTTTATTGCTTAGTGGCAACAAACTCTTTTAAACAATGAGCTTTATATTTATTACCTAATCGTGGACTCGACCGAGACATGTCATCGTCTGCTATCTATAACAATATAACGTATCCATTATAAATGAGGCTCGCCGGACAAAAGTAAAGGAGAAATGATTAATTAATAATGAACTGGTTGTTAAAAGATTTTGTAATGAATATCCCTAAAACTTTTTAATAGCTACTAAACAAAAAAAAAATAAATAAATAAATAAGAAAATCAATTGAAAAACCCGAGAAAATGGTCCTTGGGCCATTTCACAGTATTTTCTAAAAATGTAGAGTCCGCAACATGACACTTTTTTTGTTATAACTACGTAATTTACAGCTTAATTAAGCTGTAAATCACTAAATTTTATTTTCAAATAATGTGCTCAACACATTATTTGAAAATTAAATTTGGTGATAATTAAACTGTAAATTACGTAGTTATAACAAGAAAATTGTCATGTTACGGACTCTACGTTTGGACAAAATACTGTGAAATGGCCGTCTTACTGGCATTTGCTTATTTATCTAAAGATACCGAGGGTATTTCCCCCCAATTTTTATGAAAATTTAAGGTTTTTTTATAAGGAGAAAACAGTTTCGGAATTTATGAGCTTTTAACGTATTTTGAAGCCCAGAGGGATGTTTCTTGCATTTCAAGAAACAAACCTAGAAATGAGACAATAGTTGATGCAAATTAAGGACGGACCGATTAATCGGCAGGAATTGGAAATCTCCATCCAAGAGGGATGGCCCCCCCCCCCCTCAGCTTCTCCATAAAATCACTTAGGGTCAGGAGGGGTAAAGTGGTCATAAAATCCACGTTTTTCAACTTCTGTGGACAATAAGTAAAAATGTCTTCAGTTTTTTGGATGATACTTTACATTACATTATTAAAGAGCACAATGCATTAAATGTTGGGCCAAAAAAAACCGAGTAAAACAGTTGTTTGAGGCTTTCTTTTCGGGATGTACTCATGACCACTTTACCCCTATGCGGGGTGGGATAAAGTTGGGTTCATGCTAGGCCGCGTGATTCCAGCAGTATTTTTTGAAATCCCACTCAAAAAAAGTACGTTTGGGCACTGTTCCCGCAACTTGCAGACACGCGTTCAAAACATTGTGAAACGAAACTACTATTCTTAACTGGTAATTCAATACAAACTAAATGAAGTATGTTAATTTTCAACTGCCATCTTATCCTCATTAATAAAATGAAGAGTCTAGGAACCCTATTTATCATATATAATAACATGAGGGAAAGATTGACAACTTCTTCATTCCTTGGGGTTATTGAACAATTTAAGCCCTTTGTGAATGCAGACTTATCTTCATTCATTTTACTCAGAGGACAAAATCAAAAAAAGGAGTGGAAAAAGAGAATGTTCCTTGGTCACAAGGTTACAAAAGAATGCTGATTTCTAAAATATACTCTTTTCATTGAAAAACGTCAATGAATCAGAAAAAATTGAGGAAATATTAAACTAATTTTGAGGATTTTTGTTTTGTAAAAATCACACATCAAAGAATTTTGGTTAAATAGTAGAGGGCAACACTGGGAAATTTCACTAGTGGCCAGTGGCCAGTAGAGGTAGATTTTGTACTGGCCACTTTTTTCGAAGCAGTGGTCACTTTTCTCGGTGAAAAATGCACAACGGTGTTTCAAACTTTTTTGTATTGATTAGTAATGATATAAAATTAAATAACCCAATTAAATGTGCTAATATTTATAAAATTAAGTACCTTTTTTTAAGTTATTAAAATAAAATTATAAAAATTAATTTTTTAAAGAGGAACTCACAAAGTTTACAATCTTACTTTGACCCTCAGGAAAAATATTTTCCCTTTTCTCCCAATTATTAAAAACCATTGTACATACATTAACTTATGCAAAAATGAAAGATCATTGTACAAAATATTGCTTACCGCACTGAAACAGTTGATAAAAACTTAGCACATTTTGTTTTTAATATTAAGGGATTTTTGTCAATACTTAAAGCAAATGAAATTGTATATTAATATACAACTTATGAACGAAGTGTAATTATAGAAAACTATGATAAACGATAAATATGGCCTAGGGGTTTTCGGGAGGGGTACTAGACAAAACTGATTGCTTTTGTGAAATACAGTATCGAACCCCAAATTCGGAAAATCCTAAAATTCGGCACTTTTTCTGATTTTTTTAATGTAAATTCAAAAAAATATTAATCTAAGAAGTTGTTAAAATAACAAACACCAGTAAATTTTGATTCAAATAGAAGCAGCAATCCTTGTAGTTATCTTTCTCATTTATATGAACTAAACTCAGGAAACCAAGATAAAACCAGAAAACCCTATGTTAAAAAGTGAAAATAGTTTTTTTAGGCGTAGTTAAGTATCTTTTTTCCCTATAAAATGGTAATTATTTTTTACTTAAGTTCTTAAAAATTCCGTTTTCCAAGTTGTATTCCCTTGAAAAGAAAACTTGCTGTTGTCAATTTGTTTCTCTGTGGTTATAAATGGCGCACAGCATCCTTGCAATTTGTACAAATGTCAGGCGTTTTGGTTTGTCATCTCTGCTAATATTTTACAGATGTAGCACTATTTCCTTTTTCATGCAATTGCAGGTGATTAGTGAAATGGTAAACTACCATATGGGTATGGTTTATTTTTGCTGAATTGTAATTTGGAGCGTTTTATTATAAAATATATGAATAAGTTATTGTTTTGTTTGGTAAAAATATATGAATACATGGATTTACTTATACAGTATAGGACCCCAAATTCAGAATCCCGAAATCCGAAAGACCAAAAATCGGAACTTTAAAAAAAAAATTGGCAGTTGGAAAAAAAATAGCTTTTGTTTTTTGAAAGAAAAAAAAAAAAAAAAAAAAAAAAAATCGGGAAATATTTTGCACCTTTTTTTTTTGGAAAAAGAAGGAAAATAAAATGTAATGAACATGTTGAAGATCGGAGATGTGCAGTTTTCAAAAAAGTTATTTCGCGATTTTCTGAAAAGTGTTCGCTTTTGCGATTAGAGTTTTTATTAATTGTTGCTTTAATTCTGAGTAAATATCATTAACTTTTTATTTTTCTTGTAGTTTCATTACATTTATTTTTGTAAAATGAACTCTAAATTTCGGGCGATACAGAACGTTCGCGAAATTGAAATTCGGCGTTTCTCGCATTTTCTCGATAGGCTGATTTTTTACTGCAATTAAAAGTCTATAGTAAGTGGCTAGAGCATATAAAATCCTATCAGAATTTGACGGAATTCTTTTCTTTTATTGCTTAATTAAAGAGGCTAAAATAATATCGGGAAAAGTCTAGATTTTTCGATGTTTTGCCTCGAATGTAAGCAAACTCCAACTTCGTTTTTTGTGCTAAATTTCGCGACTTATAGGCGAGTATATGCGATAATAAAAAGTGCTATACAGGAGCAAAATGCTAATAAAAACTTCCAGAGCAAATTATATGTGCTATGATGCTGCTTAAAAAATTTTTAGAATGAGGACCCAACATCCGGAAAATTCGGAAATCCGAAATGATCACAGCCCCGAGTGTCCCGGATTTGAGGTCCCATACTGTATTACCTTCTCAAGGAAAAAAAAAGGTATCTTATTTGTATACCATTTAAGAAAACAGAGCAATTTGATGTAAAAATGCGCATATTAGCTTCGATGTTTACATAAATCCGCCATTTTTGGTCCGGTAAGTCCGCCATTTTGGGTCGGGTTCTGAAATTCGGCAAATTTCAAAATCCGACCTAGCACCGGTCCCGAGCATGGCGAATTTGGGGTTCAGTACTGCAATAAGATGGGAAAGTGAAAGCACATGTTTTTGAACCTAGCAGTGTACTTCTTGGAAATTTTTAAGGGAGAAAAAAGTGGCGACGAGAGTGGCGATTGTTAGGAAATAATTTAGTCGCCATATGTTTTCATCTAGTCGCCCTGTGGCGAGTGGCGACCGCTTATTTTGCCCTCTATTAAATAGCCAAAATAACAGAGGTTCTTTTTCATGCTTAACATTTAATAAACCACCTATTTTGGTGATCGTGAATGTTGTGAAGGATCCGTTTTGTGTGAATCTTGTTGATGTTTATTCTTTCTTTACTGAGCATAGCTTAGCTAATCATTTTTTATTACATAGTTTGTATTGGATCATAATCGGACAATTTAGTAATATTTTTAAAGACAAAAACAAAAAGAAAAGTTCCCACTTAAATTTTAAAAATCCCACTTAAAATTTTGGTCAAGGTGGTAAATCCCATCTTGTATTTTTCCCCCTGGATAAAGTGAGTAGTACATGGGGTAAAGGGGTCATAATTGAAAAAAAGACATCAACAACCAGGGTTGGCAAAGGTTTGCACACTAAGGTAAAAGCCATGGTTTTTACCACACAGGACACAGCATCAATACACTTACCTCTGGCTACAATAGATACATCATCAGCATAGCTGATGCAGGAAAGGCCAGAAGCCGTAATACTTTCAAGAAGTGTATCAACTTAAATTTACTTCTCGTTAAAAGCTAAAAAGGAAATTTTCTTAGGCATTTACACTTTAATATAAAATTACAGGGGTCATTTTTTTCCAAAATTCAAACAACGAATATATTTTATGGTTCCATACAAAGTATCTTTTGTATTCTAATAAACCTCATCTTATACAAATTAATTGTACATATGTACTAGTCATCATTATTATGCTCACAAATATCATTAAATTCTTAAAAATAAAATTAGGGTAAACTCCTAGGAGAGCCCACCCCATTTCAAAATCCCCAATTTGCCGTGAATCTCGCAGAACGATAGAAGCTGGGTTTTGATCAAAACAGGGTTGCCAAGATTGCGTACTCGTCGAGCAAAAACTACAGCAATGGGGTGGGCTCTCCTAAGATCCCACCAAAATAAGAAACGTGATCCATAACGCAGTGCTGATATCATTAAATTTTTAATGATATCAACACTGCAAGAAGCGATTGAATCTCAGGAGAGCAAACCCCATTGCCGTGGTTGGCGATGAGCATGGAATCTTGGTAACGCTGACTTGATCGAAACCCAGCTTCCATCCTTCTGCGAGATGGAGGCTGAATTGGCGATTTTGAAACGGGGTGGGCTCTCCTAGGAGTTTACCGCAAGAAGCATATACACTTCCAGATCTGCAAGTGTATATGCTTACGTAATGTAGCGTGACACGTGACAAGGGATGAAGGGGGTTATTGAAAACTGTGTGACATCATTCTGTACTGTCCCTTATCAACATGTGAAGCCAAATACTGTGAAATGACATACGAATGTCACTCAGAGTAAGGCATTTGTAAGCTTACGCGTTGAAATAGAAGGCAGGATAATTTGAATAAAAGGTAGCTGGGCCCTGTGTCTGTTGCTGGTTGTCCCTTTTGTATTTGTATATGTATTTGTAATAATTTAAAATCAAACCTTGGTCGTCAAAAGATATTTTCGCTTTCGTTTTCTCCCGAATACTTTTGATGGTGACTCCTCCTCGCCCCAGAATGTGTCCTATGAAGCCTTTTTGAATCTTTAAAGTTCGAGTGATTCGCGTGCAACTTTTCGATACATTCAACATCTCTTCTCGACTCCTTTTACGAATCACGTGGATCGTGTAAGTGATGACACCGACCCCCACGCCAATGCCCAAGATCAGAAACGGCCTTTTGAGCCACTTAACCATCACGAAAGCGATGACAAATGCAAAATATTAAGAAAATAATTAAAATTTGAAATATGCACTTCACCGCGCGCCGCAATGTTTGGAAATTTTTAGTTGTGGTTACGAGTATTTAGAGAAGAGAGAAATCGCTCGTTTAATAAGGAGTGAGGCTTTGCTCGAATGATCAGGCACATAACTTTACTGCAAAAAATAAGGGAAAAGTACAAATGATTTACTTTCTTTATCATTTCGGGAGTGTGAAGACAAATTTTCGAGCTTTTATAAATCAAAGAAATTGATCATGCAATAAGTAATAATGATTAAATACAAAATGTGCCGTGATTTACAAGTGAACATTGAAGTTGTATTCCTGCTTTCACATGGTAAGAAAGAGCAAGGCGCAATGGACTCTATTGAATGACGTCACTGCAGGTTATTCAATATCAAAGACATTTGCAGTGATGGATGGCTCTTTAAATTGCGTTTGAAATATTTTGATTTTTTTTATCATTTCAGTATCTAATTCCGAAATATACAACAGGATTTTTTTTCATTATAATTCTTACTTTAGGCTCCGTTCAGACCGCTTTCCAGGGTCACCGCATTTTACTCAGTTAAAGCTACTCAAAGCGGTCAGATACTATAATAATATAATATAGCTACTGAGGTAGCTATATATCAGTGGTTCTCAACGTGGGCGGTAGGGGGATACTGAGGGGCGGTGAATATATTTTGGGCGGTGGGCATGTTTGGGGCCGTAGGGAGCGATGAGCATGTTTTGGGCTTTGGACGAGACGGATTCAGCTTTACGACAAATCTTGAGACAAGAAAGAAATAGAAATCGTGTAAGAGGGAACTCGCAACCTCCACCTAACTAAAAATGTTGAATCGAAACTGGCCCGAAGCAATGAGCACAACCCACCGCACCGACATTGGCACTCGAATGTTTTTTTGAATGCCATATTTTAAAAGCTTTACTCTTTTTTATTAACAACATCGGTGCAAGATTGCGAAAACCTTTTGTCTCTTATTACCCCCCTTCCCTCCGAAATTACGGGTTTTTCCAAAGGGGCGCTGCAAACTTCTTCATTCCTTAACGGGCCGCAGCATTGAAAAGGTTGAGAATCCCTGCTATATACTATAGAAAAAGTCTTCCGTTTCAACTCAGTTTGAAACTACATTTTGTTTGAAAAGCCCATTTTTCAAATCGATGATAAACCGAACTCTACGCCTAGAATGAAAGGAGGGGGGGGGGGGGGGAGCAGGACTGAAGTCCCCCGAGTGTGCAAGAAAAACGCGATCGGAATTCTTTTTCGTGTCCTAACTTGGGTTACCGTTCCTGACAGAAGTGGTCAACTTACAAAGGCGGCCTCTAAAGCTAAAACGTCCATATAAATCACGGAGCAAAATTTCATTTTGATTAGCCTTAAAAAACAAAGTTTTAACTTAAAAGAATTAAATTTTTGAAGATTTTTAAAAAATTTTTCGAGCCATTTGAGAAATGATTTACTATGCGGTATGAAAGCACTGAATTTAAGATAAGAATTATAACTTTGCAGTGGACCCTCGATTGTCTGGAGTCCAGGAATCCAAAACTGCGGTTAATCCAACTTTTAAAAGAATTTGTCAGTTTTTTTGAAAAATTAATAATTATATTTTGTATTTAGGTATTAAGATTGGATATATCTATTCAAGAAGAGAAATGTGTTTTAGGAAAATGATCAAGAACGTCCCAAAACTAAGGGAAGTCCGTCGAAAAAAAAAAACATTGCAGATTTTGAAAATCACGGATTACCCGCAAAGAGGCCAACAATGAAGAGGAAGCAAAACATAAACGTTTTGGTCAAAAACTTGATTGTACACAAAATACGGAGTGAAAATATGTTAATTGTATTAAGGCTACCAAACATTCCATTTTGTAGAGGCAGTTTTATATAGTGAAATTAGAAATTTTATTTTTTGAAGAAAAAAAAACTGTTCCTCATTCATATAATTAGCTAAGCAGTTACAAAATTTAGACACTGTCGATGTCTTGTCATATTTTACTAAACTATATTCGTTCTATGCGTCGTTCCTAGAAATTTAAAGCATTAACGCGGTACATTTATAAGGATAACACTTACGAAACGTCTTACAATAATTGCGCATGCAGTATAAATTCTTAGATACTTATTCTTATTGACATTGTTTCTAGGACCATGCAGAGAAAAGCACGCGCTAAAGGTATAAAAAATCCATGAATTTTACACCGAGACATTTTGGCACGTTGTAACTCTCAGTTATCAGTTGAATGACTCTCCGCCGCTAGATTTATTAATTAAAAAAAAGAAAACATATTGTAAATAACAAACAACAACAATAATAATAAAAAATGACATAAATATGATGAACAAAGAAAATAAGAAGGATTTGAGAGCTGCAAATGAAAGTCCTGTTGAAATTATTACGAAGGAAGCTGAAAGTCATCTCCACGAGTGTTTAGGAGGAACATAACTGCATGCAAGTTCTTTAAAGTTACTGGATGATATAAAATATGGATGATGTTTTGAGAGAAAGTGCTAATGGAATCATATCTGCAATGGAAGGAACTGGTCAAAGAACACTTGAAAATGTAATGATCTGGCGTACCCGGTTGACTGCATACACATACTGGATTATTGATTATGTTAAAGCGATGTAAATATGAAGGAAAAGGACCGTGTGCACTGAGAAATTATACTTCCGATGGATGTTTGCAGCGCGGCTTCAGCTTTACTTTTGGCACGGCATCCTGAACCCTGCGACCAGTTTCAGCGGTGTCCCATATCTGTTGCCAGTTGTTGAAAAGATCTATCCAAAGTAGATATTTGAGATACGATTTAGGTAAAGGAATTTTATATACCCATGGATGAGTAGAGTATTTTGCTGCGGTCTTGGCCAAGAAGTCAGCTCGTTCATTGCCGAAGTGGCCTTTGTGAGCTCTAATCCATGCCAGTTTTATTATGGGATGTTTTTAGCTGAGGGATTGAATATCACGGGCTAATTTTGAAGTATGCATATTGTCCTTTACAGCTTTAAGAGAGGACATGCTATCGGAGAATATTGTTGCGATGGAGTCTATATTATTTGTTGTAATATAATGCAGAGCGTGAAAGATTGCAAAAAGTTCTGCCTGAAAGACTGAATTATTGCAAGAAAGTTTAGCTGACCAATCGTAAACAACCTGATCATTGAAAATGTGAGTAAATGCTGAAGCTGTTCTATCACTTAATTTCGATCTGTCCGTAAAAATTCCAGCATGAAGTGTTGACACATCAGGTTCGTCTAAACAAATATTCGCAGCTATGCACAGCAGGTTTGGATGTTCTGTCCATTTATGGCAATTTTCTTCAAAGTCATCATATGAAAAAGTATTATTAGGTGAAACTTCAGTTATAACTTTGCGTGATAAGATATTACCTAGAGAACTTATTCGATGAATCGTGAGAGCTATTGGTGGAATTCCGACAAGAACATGTAATGTGACGTGAGCTGATGTGTTACACGCACCCAAAACAACAAGAAGGAAGTGGCGTTGTATAGTTGCTAATTTCTTCAGGTCTTTCTGCTTCAAAAATGAACCCCATACTGCTGCTGCGTAAAGAATTGAAGGTTCTATTACTGTTTGGTAACACAATCTGCGTAGCTGGATATTAGCTCCCCAAGGTTTTCCAGAGATGCATTGCAGTTTACTGAGGAGATGAATTGATTTTTTATGATTTTTTTCCAGATGTGCTGTACACTTGAATTTTTTATTCAGCCTTGCGCCAAGATAATCTATTTCTTTATGACTTTTGATGAAATTGTCTCCAAGCTTTATTATTGGTTATCGCCTATAATTTTATGGTTTACTAAGAAAAAGAGCCTTAGCTTTTTCTATAGAAGCTTGTAAGTGGTTTATTTGGAGCCATTCTTGAACTTCCCTAAGTGCATTATTGGCTGTGGATTCTAGTTCATACAGGGTTGAGCCGGAAACCACGAGAATGATATCGTCTGCAAAAGCCTGTATTTGGACGTTTTCAGACCATGATCTATCAAGTAATGGAGCAAGAACTAAATTCCAAAGTTCCTCTCCGCTAGATTGAAGCACTACCGCTAATTTAAAAAAAAAGAACCTCTAATTAAAAAAAAAAAAAGAAGCAGAAACGAAATCTTGGGCAAAAGGGTCATTCACAAACGGTGTCACGCTTCGAGGAATCGAGGGAGCGGGTCATTTTTAAACATAAAGTTTGTGGCCAGCTTTGGCCCTCCAAGTGAAACAAGCTTAGCCCCAAAGCAAAACAAACTTCGGATTTCAACGAAGAAGTAAAACTTGAAAACTTTGCTTAAAAATGCATTGCAATTATATTTGAAAAAAGGGCAATTACGGTTATGCCCGAAATATCGTGGTCTTTGGCTTCAGAAAGAGATGTCACTCCAGTAAGAGCGCGGTCCTAGCGGAAGGATACAATACCCTCTCAACTCAAAATTAAATGCAGAGAGAGAGCGGGGGGGGGGGGGATGAAACAAACAGCAATCCTCTATAGACAACAATAATAGTAAGAAAATAAATGTCCAAATCATTTCTTGTCCAAGGCATAATAAGGTCAATTATCCTAAATGCGAAAGTCCTTAAATGAGACAAAGTTCGCTCACCTTAAATATTATTGCAAGAAATTCTCATAAAAGTAATGTATTAAAACATATGAAATTCGGACGTGAGGGTGACGTGAGCTAGTGTACTTTACGTGCACCAGCTCATGTTTACCGTGAATACGCGTACGTATACCTTCGTGGCTCCAAATGTCCACCAAGTTTGTAATAATACTTTTGGGGCTGCCAACCTAAGTGAAGGTGTCTTCTCTGGAAGCTGGTTCGAAATTAGGTACCCCTCGGAGCCAAATCATACTTCCACCCTTGCGGAGCTAATTAATAAACGTATGGCGTCTTCATTCCTGGTCGCCCAGAAAGCGGACATTGGATTTCCAAGCGGCATATGCAACAACATTTGTGTAAAATAGACACAGAGGTGTAATTTTCATCAAAGTATAATATTCTATCTTCCCAAAAGATTGGAAGTACGATAAACTTGAGTGTTTTTATAATTACCCCAGAGTAAAAGTATGGGGAAATTGTAAACACCTAACTTGCTTATGAAAAAAGAGAGGCAGGATAAAATTCATAACTGTTTTCGGAAACATTCCATAAGACAAAAAAAAAAAAAAAAAGGTTGAAACCGCTTACTTCGCGTTTGTAGATGTGCTGGAGAAGAAAATAAAGATCACTGCATTTTGTTAAACAACTTTTTTCACCGTGTGGTTTTTCAAACAATGGCGACGCCTCCCAAGGCCGTAGCCAGAAATTTTTTTCGGAGGGGGGGGGGGGGGCTGACTTTGAAACACTAGCGTTGAGGAAAGTTTCAGGGAGGAATATATGCTATATTGCGAAAATTTTCGGGATTTCGGGGGGGGGGGGGCAGGGCCCGTCGCCCCCCCCTCTGGATACGGCCTTGACGCCTCCTAAAGGTGCATTCCCATATCGTCCGTCAACTCTTTCGGAACGGACAGGCACCCGACGCAGATACAGGGACATTCACATACACACAGCGTCCGTTCATCAAACACGTGATAATTTTTTCACCCACTAGGGAGAAAGAGCGTTCATCCGGCGGAAACCAATGAAATAAGCTTTTTTACGCGCTCATCCCATTGTTATTCTCATCTTTGCTTTTTTTCCCCATAATTTTCTCATTCGGTATTGAAGCTCTAATTAAGCATGAAGTTACAAGATATATTTAGCGCGGTTGCGTTATTTGCGATGCTAAGAGCAAATGTTTTGTATTCCTCATTAGTAAAGAGGTCTATAAAGATTGCTTGGTTATTGTTAATGATGTTTAGCGGGAATTATGCACATGTGCCAGGCAAATCATTAAAGATAGGGAGGCAATATAACAAGAAAGTTATAAATCTGGCCAGAATTCAATACATTAAATTATTCAGAAATTTAAGAAAATATATACAGGAAAAGAACGAAAGAGGTGTCTTAATAACCAGCAAAAAAATTAGAGAGACGGCGCAAGCTCTGAATGAGTACAAGGAAATGTCTGGGATGTGGAAGATTTGGGTAGCAGAGTTCCTTCAAACACGCAACACAAGAGGCGAGTTCAGGACATTAGTCCGAGATTTAAAAGCAAAAGACCAGGAGAGGTTCTTCACATACTTCAGGATGGACTGAAAACGGTAAGGCATTTAATAATTAAAAACCTTTAAATGTATGAAATTTTAAAAGCTGTTTAAATTCCCCACTTCCAAAAAAAAAAAAAAAAAGAAGTGTAAATTCCATTTACTCCGAAAAATAAAAGCAAAAAATAAGTTAAATATATAAATGATGAGTCAATAATAATAAATAAATGAACAATAATAAAAATATTAATAAAATACCAGTAACTTATTTAATAAGACTTGATTTAATAATGTACATCTGAATACTTTTTATTTTATTTTCATTTGTAATTTAATCATATTTCACTGCGAATTTAAAATATATCCTTCAAGGGGAAGAAAAACTAACGTAAATATTTTTTTGAGAGAAAGAAAAAAAATCCCTAAAGAATGTAAATTATTGTCCAAAACTCTAACAGGGAAAATATATTTTAACTTCAAAAGGGTGTATTTACCTGTTTTTCTCAAAATTTAATTTTGGCATTTATTTTGTATTAAATCTATTAGTTATATTTTATGTTACCATACCCAATTATGCATACCTATTAATGTGTTGGGAGTAAATAAATATGTATTGCTTTTAATCTATCTTAAGTGTAGAAATATTTTTCTTACAGATTTGATCAACTTCTCAGCAAAGTGGAGCCTTTTCTTTGAAGAAAAAAAAACACCCTATCGTGATGATGTAATCTCTCCTGTTGAGAGACTAGCATTAACTATAAGGTAAACCATAAAAGCTTTAAGTATATAAAATCTAAAATATAAATAAAATTACTTTAAAAATTACTAACAACACAATTTCAGTCTGCACAAAGCAGCAAATAATTAAGTAAAATATATAAGAAATATAAGAATTTTTTTTTTTGTTTTAGACAAAAAAAAAATATCCTTGCTTAAAAAAAGTTAGGAAAATATGAATGAGATAGGACTCATGGTTTTATACCTCGATAAATAAGGAAAGATGTAAGAACACCGACTCCACAAAAATTAAAAAAATTAGCATTACAAGTAAAGTTTTGGGCTGAATTAACCACCAATGAAGTAAAATAATTTAAAAAAAATTCTTATACAGACATTTATGTTGGTGTTTTTTTTTAACTTGTGTATTGCCTAACTTCTTGTAATGCTTTTTTTTTTTCAATTAAAGTATACATTTTGGAACACATGTTTCTTTAAACATTATAAAGCAAAGTATTTATTATAGTTGACAGTCTGAAATATTAAGGATTCAAACTTTTGCTCTTACACTATCTTCAACTACTGTATTATCTTTGCTATTTGATTAGTGTACTAGTTGCATTGATCTGAGAACTATAAAAGTTTTATCACACAGCATAGTCATAGTTGTACTAATTCCCATTTTGACTTACTAAGTGACATTCAAGGCTGAAGTTACACTTACAGGAAATTCCCCTTTTCTCATTAATTTCTTAACATTAGGTGTAATCAATTTTCCTGATATTTTAGTTCAATTTACTTCGAAAATTGCACTGAGGTACTTCTTTTTTGGGTAGGCGAGGGGGGGGGGGAAGGATAATTCAATGATGATTACTTAATTCAATTAACTTAATTTTATGAATTCAGCTGAGGCATTGGAAGAAGCAGAAAATTTTTGTTTTCTTCATTTTTTGTCTGTTTAATGATGAGGATTAATCTTTTTTTTTTTCTCCCTTCAGATAAAAGCATCATTTGGAGTAATTTTAGTATGTGAAACATTTACTTATTTAAATTTTTCTTTTATGTGACACCTTTTCATAATGCAGTATCAGAAATTTCAAGTAATATTGCTTAAATTTATAGTATTGTAATTTCAGATATCTTGCTCATGGTGACAGCCAGAGGATGTTGGGCATCTCTTATCGAATTGGGCAATCAAGTGTTTGCAAAATTATTCGATCAACTTGCCAGGTGCTATGGGAAATTCTATCACCAGAGTACTTACAGGTAAATAAATTCAATTATTACAAGTTTATCAAGATTTTCCTCACACTTATGCTGTACAGGTACATTTTTAAAATTCAGCTGCAAAAACTTTTCTTTTTGTATTCTTAAATAACTTTCTGTCAAGAATGCGATATTGACAAACGGTGAGTAATTCATAATCTTTCGACATATATCGTCATCATTCAAGCATCCAACAGAGTTGAAAATTTTAGCTATGAAATAAGGTCATTGGAACAAAATCATCGTTAACATCATATATAACTTCAGATATCCAATTCTTAAAATAAACGTAGTAATGTAAATTTATAACTGGATCATGAAACAATCCAGTAGAAGTCGAACTGAGCTGCAGTAGTACTAGCAATGATTTTTGTGAACTTAAGTCACTTTTGCTGTAAGACTATATCCTAAACAATATTAAGAAAATGCTTTTATATTATTCAATTAGTTTTCATCCTGATCACTTCCTAATTTATCCTTCACATTACTGTAAATGTTTTCCATCACAAAATTGAAGAAAAAACTAATTTGCATTTTCCAAAAATACTGGAACTTAAAAAAAGCATGTAACTATGTATGTTCAAGAATTTTATAGAAAAACAAAAAAGTTCATGAAAAGCATTATAATAGATGTTTGTTCAGTGGTGCAGTCCTGGAAAAGAAGGGGGGGGGGGGGGGGGCGCTTACATATACCATCAAAAACTGGGGGTATGCCTATGTTAAAATTCAAAACAAGTGGGGGAACGCTTGTGTTAAAATAAAAAGCTAGGGGGACTCCGTCCCCCCTCGACTATACCACTGTGTTTGTTGCACGAAATAGCAGCAAAAGCATTTATTTTCTTATGTTAACATTAAGTAGTACTAAATAATTTTTTTCTTTCTAGGTTCCAGATACTTCCACTTGGGAGAAGATAAGCGAAGAATTTTATGAAAAATGCAATTTTCCAAACTGTGTGGGGGCAATTGATGGGAAACATGTGGCAGTAAAGAAGCCAGACAACGCTGGATCTTCCTATTTCAATTACAAGCACACCAACAGCATTATACTAATGGCTGCTTGTGATGCAAATCTCAAATTCACCGTAGCCAATGCTGGTGCGCCAGGAATATTCAGCGATGGGGGAGTCTTCAGTGCTTGCCTCTTTGGCCAGAAAATAGAAAGAGGAGAACTGCCACTGCCCACAGCATCCACACTGCCCTACACAAACATAGTTGACCCATACTGCTTTGTGGCTGATGAAGCTTTCCCCTTGCTCCCAAATTTGTTAAGGCCCTATCCTGGGAAAAACCTGCCAACCAGTGTTGCAATTTTCAACTATAGGTTGTCAAGGGCTAGAAGAACTGTGGAAAATGCCTTTGGCTTACTGGTAGCAAGGTGGCGAATTCTTGAAAATAAGATGAATGCATCTGTGCCAGTAGTCACTGGCATTGTAAAAGCCACCATTTGTCTACATAATTTTTTACTAACAGAAGACTGTTCTAAGTGATGGACATTTGTATTGCCCAACAAATTTCGTAGATTATGAAAATGAACAGGGCACCTTAATTGCAGGCGCATTGCGCCACATGGTACAAAGTCACAACTCCAACCGAGATGCTTTCCGGAACTGGTTTGTATGTTTGTTTGTTTACGACCATTTCAGGTCACATAAATATTCGAGTTTATTTGCTATTCTCAAGGAAATGCCTCAAACTCTCGTCCAATATGACAGATAGAACAAGACAGCACAACAGATTTTAATATACAAAGAAGGAAATACACCCAGGGCAAAGGTGGGAATCGAACCCACGTCTCTTTCTCTCCGCGCAGCGAGGCACTGGAGCCAGTCGATTTGACCGCTCAGCCACTGAGGCCCCTCCGGAACTGGTTTCTCAACGAAGGTGCATTGCCTCCCTATGTTGCCAATTCATCACTTACCAGCAGTTAAGTTTTCAAAACCACCTCAAGCGCAGTTAGTAAGCTTGTTTACATTTTACTCTTTAAAATTACTCCAACTGGTCCTATTAAGGGGCAGTTCAAAAATGATGTCACGCTATTTTCCCATATATTTGACCCCCCTCTGTCACATGTCACGCTACGTTGCATACTGCATGATGTCACACTTCTTGTTACCCCTCCCCTTCTCACACTCTCGCGAACCCCCCTCCCCCCTTGAGGCGTGATATCATTTATAAATGATCCCTAAGCGGAAAAGTTAACCCCTTTTTCGCGAAAATTATGTAAAAATAGTCAAATTGGTAAGGTACGCTTTAATTAACTGCCTAAGTCGACAAAAATCGTAATCGGTTTTATTCAAGTTCATTTTTGTCGCTCAATAGCATATTTCTGTTTTTTTCCATAAACGCCATTGTACAAACTCTCTCACGAAGTAGTAGGAGCTTCACACCCACAGTGGCCGTGTTAGCCTAGTGGTTAAGATGTCGGACCGGAAAATTGGATGTTCGATACTCGACCCGCTGAAGACCCATGTACACTTGGAGATACGTGCATGTGAAATCCGTTAACCCTGAAGTTCTGAGGGTACCCGGAGGGTAGAGAATTTCTCTTTCCTTCCCGCCAGGTCAAAAAAGGAAGGTGCCGTATTTATGGTGACGCCATCTGAATACATCATGAGATAAGTCGTACTTCCACCGTTGTAGGGCTCATCTATGAACGGAAGGCGCTCCTTACTGCCTTCGTTCCTATTCGCTCGGCGAAGGATAGCTTGGATAATACCCATGAGGCATTAGCAACAACAATCATCGTTTTTTTCAAAACTTCTTTTATTAATATATAATAAAATTATACAAAGGCCAAACATACAGTAAATCATAGACAATATAAAAATGTTTCACTATTTTATAAAAATTAAAATTGTAAAAAAAAAAATCAACATATAAGCCCGATTCGATGGCGATCGGGGAAAAATAAAAAAAAAATCAGATCTTAAACAAATGTAAATGAAAAAATATGATAAAAAGAGAGATACGAAAGCTACAATAAGTGTACGTTGAAGTGCGGTACATGGAATGTAATAGCAGCATAATTACGTGCACAAGGGTACATGAAAGTTGATATTTCTGATGAAATATAAGGTAAATGACCCGGTAGTGGACACTTAGATCTTTAAGCTTCTATTAAATTTGAATGAAATTATCAGAACCTATAGCGAACGATTCCTACTGCTGGTTAATAGAACTAAAGTTGCCGTGGAGCATCTAAGCAAGTACATGGATCAAAACATTTAATGGCTGCCTCCACAACGGTCACATTTGCTGCTCTATACAAAAGCCGATCAATAAGAAGGTGAGGAATTTGGGGAATATATATGCGTGACATCATTTATGAAGGGTCCCTTAGTCATTTTTAAGGTGATGCCTCCAAGTGAACAGCATAAAATAGATGATATTCATTTCTGTCCACTACTCATGCAAATACGTGTCTTATAAATGTCCACTATAGATACAAATGAAGTGTTTAGTAAATGTGACGTGAAAATCCTCATTTTTCATCAAATGACATTTTATAGAACATTAATATTTAGAGAAATAGTTGGCGATGAAGCTAAATATGCAAATATTGATTCAAGTCCCTTGAAAAATGTTTGCCACGTAAAAGACTGCGAAAATTTTCTTAACTGTGTCCATTAGCGGGACATTTACCTTATAGCTTCATTCACACACATGGAAGTACACATTACAATGGCAGTATACAAAGCAAAAATATTTAACCATTCTAGTAACATTAGGATCAAATCAAACCCAACATCTCCTTCCGGATGAACTAAAAGAACGTTATCTAAAACTCTGGAGGGGGAAAAAAAATCTGTGGTTTTCATTTAATGGTTATCTTTCCGACAATGTAGTATAAAATATGTACACACTTTTAGTTTTAAGAGTCTTTTAAAAAAAAAATATTCTTTCCATTTGTATCATGAACACCAAAGTGGTTAACAACGATCGCAGCAACTTTTTTTATTAACGACATAAGTAAATATCTTGCCGTTAATTAATATTTTGAACCTATTCTTCGAGGAATTTCCAACTACTCAAAAATATTTCTAATTAATTTTAAAAAATACGGCAGTAGGAGGGATGATAACTCATAGGTCATCCTTTCTCGGCTATTTGGTAACGAATTTCCTAAGGAGAAATTTAATCAAAACGTAACTAATTGGATTTTACAAGTTCGGGATCTATATATACATCTAGTACGGAAGTAAATGCTTAAAGATAAACCCACAAAACATTCTAGATATATTTTAAATTTATCCATGAAAAAAAGCAAAGAACCAAACATTAGAGCTAAGAAAAATAATGTAAACTGTACACTGAACTGAAACAAATCCATGTAAACCAAGGTAAATATCTTGTGCCTGAGCTGCAAAGAACAATTAAATGTTAAAACATGGAATAAAATAAATAAATATATTGAAATACATGGAAGAAATGAGCGGCAACTCATTTCATTAAGTTCAAATTCTACTTCTATTGAACTCTAAGAATTTCATTGGTTCATGAAACTCAAAGAGTTACAGAAATACACATCACTTTAAACCCCAGGCAGTCTGATAAGTTAATTACATTTTACTGATCTTTTTCCAGTTTAAATTATTCCATACACATATGTGTATGGAATAATATGTGTGTGTTTGAGTGAGCCCTTGTGCACAGAAAAGAAATAAAAAATATGAAATTGAACAAACACCGGAAATAAAAATCACCCCAATGACATTAAAATGGCCACTAACTATATATATACAAAATGAATCCAAAAAAGAAGCCGGACTAGCGTTTCTGGTGTAACTGCGGTCACCGCAATAGTACCCTTTTTTTAAATACTAACACGCTGGTTTAAAAGCACCTACTCAAAATGTTCGGTATTAAGGAAGAGAGTAACTCTGATCTGCAGTTGGTTATACCTGGGGGTACAGCCGGTAGTTGGTTTTAAGTCAGTTTGCTGCTAATGCTCATTTAATAATTTATGTAAAAGACCTATGAATTAATCCCAGGAGGAAATCCAGGTGAGCCACTACTTTTCTCCAACATACACCTTGAACTTTTAGCCAAAGCCTTAGGTTGCATGCCTCCTGTCAGTGCTGTTGGCCGTAGATTGAGTCACTGCCTAGCTACGTACGTATGTACCCCCTTCCCGTGCCGAAGTCGGAGCATCGCTCAAGTCAGGGTTGCCAGATTTTCCACGCGACTTTCAGCCTGTTGTGAGAAATAATTTAGCCAAAATTAGCCGTTTACTTCAGTTTGGTTGTTGTTATTGCTCATTGTTGTTATTCAAGCTTCACATCGGGTATTCAATTCGTCGGATATCGGAACTGATGTTTGAAACCGATAAATTCTATACATATTTTTAAACATCCCACAGCTTCCAAACACATCTTCACTTACATATATTTTCGAAACATGCTAATTTAGTAAACTTCAAAAATTAAATATTACCCACCGGATCTTTCGTATAGTGATTGAATCGGGTGCCGGATATTCAATAAACTTTCGAATGCTGGATATCCGGTGCATTCTGAATGGGAGAAACGGTTCCGTTTGTTCGCTCCTATCGGTGCGCCTCTGTATATGTACACTCTCAGAAATAGAATCCTCATTATCGACGATTCTTCAATCGTCAAGAAAATTTCGTCGTTTACAACGATTTTTTCCTCGCGCGATCACGAGACTTTGAGAAGTTTCTACACACATTTCGGCAATTTGACGAAAGGTTGACTCGGAGCCTTTTTCACGAAGCCGTTTCGTCAAACACGACGAAAGTTTCGTGAGACTTGAGCATGTGTTTCTCAGAGTGCATCTATGACCAGCGTGATATGTTTATGGGAAAGACCAGCACTCACTATACTTTTAATTAGGCTAGTGCATTTGGTTCTCTATGCAGCTTCATATCTACTACCTTTACCATTCTCTGTCACCATATCATTCAAATGATCAACAGAACGAACGCTACAAATGACAACTGAACAATAATAGTAAATGTATATAAATCTCAAAGCAAGCGAATCTTGTTTGAAATAAAGAAAAAACAGATAATAAACTTTAATATTTAAAACGGAAAACTAAATTTAAAATTAGACAATATTAGCCAGAATTGTTTGTGGCTGGTCATTAAAACACTTTTAGCCAGCAGCATCTTAAACTAGCTATAATGACTAATTTTAGCCACATCAGGCAACATTGGCTCAAGTTCCGACTTCGCACTTGGTTCACTGTGAATAATTACGAGTGTTACTGCTAGCTTATAATACTGCTTCAGGCGGCGTCACGTCCCCCCCCCCCCCGCCCTGGCCCTTTTAAAAAGCTCTTAAATTTGTTGTAGATATCCTTTTAAATAATAGTAAATCGCAACTTTTTAGCACCTACGACAATTCAGGAAATAACCCATGCTTTTTGCATGGAAGTCTACAGAAAAGATGTAGCCTATGCTTTGAATATCCTATTAAGCAACAGTTTTTGCCGATCGTTTCTAAGCTTCCGAACGATGACATTTTAAGTACACATTTTAAGTAATGTCATTTTAGTTCGCCAACATTTCTAGTTCCCGAGATGAAGGGTACAACAATAATTGAAATCGCTCAAGGTCGAACTTTCCCAATTCTAGAAAAAAAGGATGAAAAGAAATTGAGAAATAACAAGGTTGGAATGTTATGATCATGAAGATTAAAAGAAAAAAATATTTCATTAAAATGACCTTTGGACAGAATGTTTTATGGAGCATTTCACATCGAATGCTTAATGGACGGATCTTTTAATGTATTATCAAGTATTAAATAAATTTATAATTTATTTGAAAGCACCTGCAAGAACGGCTGTGGGCGACGAAGGTGAATTTACAGGGGATGGAGATGTGAAGGCAGCCCTCACGGCAGTATTATTTCTCATTAGGGACCGTTCATAAAAGATGTGTCACTTTTTTCAATTATTTGACCCCCCGCCCCCTTTGTCACAAAACGTGACACTTCATCATGCCCCTACCCCTCTTTGTCACATGTCACGCTGTATTACAAAAGCACATATATTCAGGGTCTTCTTTACCATTAGACCCGTGCAGCCCGGGCCTAGCCCCCCCCCCCCTTTGAGGGGCCCCCTAATTTTTTTTTTTTTTTTTGTAATTTAAGTTTTTTTAGAAAAATAGCATCTTTCAAAAACAAACTGTTAGTGTTCTGTTGCTTCACATAAAATTTGCATCACTAAATTATTTTAAAACCACAAGGAATTTTCGCTTTGGGGGCTCCTAAATGTTAGTGTGACTCCTTGACATTTGAAAAACAAAATCGATTTTGCACTTTGGGGGCCCCAGATTTTATTCAAACATTTTGTAATTTAAAAACAAAATCATTTTGCACGTTGGGGGCTCCCAAATGTCAGTCTGACTCTTTGACATTTTAAAAACAAATTAGTTTTTGCGCTTTGGGGCCCCAAAATTTTGGTGTGACTAACAAGTTTTGCAAACGCATACTGAATGTTATGTTTAAAAATTTTTGCTGCGTGAAGGGCCCCCAAACATGAGTTGTGCCTATAGTGACTCAAAATGTAAATCGGGCCCTGTATATACTTGCTGTTCAGAAACGAAGCACTGGGCTATAGATCGCGTTTCTAATTTTATTTTTGAACATTTAATGACATTTGTGAGCATAATAATAAAAATGTGTACTTAGTTTGTATAAAATTAGGTTAAGATTCACAGCACAAAAGATAATCAGTATGGAATTACTTGTTCGAATTCTGAAAACTGACCCAGGCGAGTTTATCTCATAAGTGTGAATGCCTGAGAAATTTTTCTTTTAAACTTTTAACGAAAAGTAAATTTTAACCTCAATCAGCATCGGTGTTTACGACGAAAAATTATCAATGAAACTTTAAAATTAACTCATGAAAGCCAAAAATAAATTTAATTTGCTAAATTCTAAATGTTTTTATAGAAACCAAAATGTGCAATGTCACACTTCTTGTTACCCACCGCCCCTTGTCACAATTTATCGAACCTTTCTCCCCTCCTCTCAAAGCGTGACATCATTTATGAATGACCCCTTACTGAAGAAACTAAATAGATGCAACAGAAACGGAAGCTGCCAAATCTCATTTCAAAAATATTCTCCCATTCAATTTTTAGGCTGCAGCCGAATTCAGTAAAAATAACCTTCCAACATTCTCACACCCAGTTTTATGAACCTCCTTCGTTTCCAAACCTTTAGTTCTAAGGTACCCTTCATGTACGAATACGTCTTCAAAATAGCGGATCTTTTTTTGTTAGAGTCAGTATCTTTATAATGAAGATGCCAAAAATGGTAAATTATAATGAGTCTTTTGTCAAGTGTGTCGCAATATTTTCATTTCATTCCATTTCAAGTACTAAATATTAAAATAGCATAGTAATTCAAAATGAGTAAAATCAATGTTACAGGGCGAATATAAAAGGTTAAAAAAGGACAGACCGGTTTCCAGGGCAATCAGTCCCCTTCGTTAGTACCAAGAGTAGAAAAATTTAACGATGTACCAAGAGTAGTTCGTTATTTTTATTCTGCTTTTCTACTCTCGGAACTGACGAAGGGGAATGATTGGCCTGAAAACCGGTCTGCCATTTTTTACCTTTTATTTGAGCCCTTTAACGTTGCTTTTATTCATTTTGAATATACAGTGAAACCTGTGTAAGTTGACCACCTGTGGTACAGCACTTGAGTGGTCAACTTAGATAGGTGGTCAACTTTAAGAGGGTGGAGATTTTTGTTTTGTCATTTCTTGCACTATGAATTTGTTCATTTGCAACTAATTAAAATATAGTTTCATGTATTAACGTTACTTTAAACTAGTAATTAGCTATTTTTGTTCCGCACAATTATCTAAAATATCATTAGAGAAATTGTACCTGAATGACTTTCAATGTATCCTGTACAACTTTGATAGTAAAGTACTTAGTTAAAATAAGATAAAGATATCTTATTAATTATGCAAGTCACTTATATAATGGTAAACATTTCCTAAAAATACATAATTTTGCAAAATGGCTACAGAAAAGAAGAAATTTATTTAAAGAATAAACGAGGTAAAATTTATTTTAAAAATACGTAAGTATTCTGTACCATTCTATAAGTAAAACTGCCGAAAACTTGAACTGTATATTGATGCTTCATCTATCAAAATACTAGTCTAACATTGTAGCAAAAAAAACCTGGATAAGTTATTTTAGTTTTTTTCCTCTTTGCCAAAATTGATAAACACATAAATATAGTAATAACGAGGCTGTTCACTTAGAAAGAGTTTTTTTTTAATACCCCACACAAATATAACATAATAATTAAAAATTCTACGATCAAAATTCTCCCGGTATTTTAAAATTGGCTTGAAGATGCGGAAACACACTAAAATTTAGTGAGTTGCTTTGATATTTAATACCTGAAATGAATCAAAAATGTAATGCAAAAAATAAGAAAAAGGGAGGTAACGAATTTTTCGTGTAAGTCAACTTTCACTGGCAATTCCCTTTTCTGTTTGCAATAGAAAATATATAATGTATATCACAGACACTGCATTGTACCAAGCATGTGCAGATGAGACTATCATTCTTAAAATAGATCAACCAGAAATGAGAATTCTCAACTGCCTCGACAGATAACATTCTCGAAACAATAGCAACCGGTTTAAAATCAGCACGTGCATGCAACTTTAGTTTCTCAGACTGCTCGCATATAAATCTCTAAGTGAAGATCAGCCTGATTAACGGACACCGAGGATTAACTTCGCTTTCGTTTTGAAGCTAGTCACATGACGCATCTGATTGGAGAATGGAATGATATTTCATCATGTAACTAGTCTAAAACGATAGCGAAGCTAATCCGATACAGGTGAGAATCTGGCTGATCGAATCGAGCTTTTGATTGTCGCACAATAAATCTCGAACAATAATATTAAATATTGGGTTTCGCTTTCCTTTTGAAACATGACTTCTTTAAGCAGTTCAGATGTTAAAAGAACACTATTCTTGACGTCATAGTTAAGATACATGCTTGAAAATGACAAAATTTAGGTTGAATTTTCAATAAGAAATGGAAAAAGATACGTAGGCGGTGAAATATTGCTTCGGATGCAGTTGCCAACACTTTGTCACCTCTTGTGTAGAGGATTCTAGTAACGTCGGGTTCGTCATCAGAAGTTGCGGTAAAAACGTTTCATTCTAGAATATGTGCAGCGTGCTGTCCATCCCTTTGTCAACAGGCACTAATCTTTACATACAACCCATACGAAGTGCAAACTGCGCAACAATATAAGTCCCTGGTTGTCCGGTCAGATCCGGAAAATGAGTCGTGTTGGAAAACGAGTCGCCGCCACCACTCGGAAACGACCCGTTCTGCAATAATATTCTCTGCATTTGACTGTCCATCGCTTTGCAATGAAGTGCCAACTGCAAAACAATAAAAGTCTCTGGTTCTCCAGACAGATCTGGAAAACGAATCGTGTCGGAAAACGAGTGTCCGGAAAATGAGTCGCATCGGAAAACGAGTCGTGTTGGAAAACGAGCCGCCGGTCCCACTCGGAAACGACCGTTCTGCAATAATAGTTTTTGCATTCGACTGTCCATCGCTTTGCAATGACGTGCCACCTGCAAAACAAAAGTCCCTGGTTGTTCGGCCAGATCCGGAAAATGAATTGTGTCGGAAAACGAGTGTCCGGATAATGAGTCCTCTCACCACCGGTCGGAAACGCTCGTCCTGTGGTAGTAGTAGAGTGTCGCTAGCAGGAGGGCGAGGAGGGGCAGGAGGTCGATCGAAATTATGCCGCCCCCGCTGAAGACGGGGCAGTAGGGGCACTGGTAGGAGCCGCACACCTGGCAGATGCTGAGGACGAACAGGTTGTACACATCGAACATGGTCTCGTTGAATCTCTCTGCGGTCGAAAAAAAAAGGAGAGTGTGTTTTCAAAAAAATCAGGATTAGTTTTTGCAAGAATACAGTATTCAAAAATTGATCAATAAGAATTAAGAATGATTCATTTTAAATAGAACACAGTAAATAAATTTCATGAAAATATTGCATAAAAATAACGCATGATTGCAATCAGAAGTAATGATATCCCTCATTGAAATAAATAAATGAGTAATAAAATAAAAACAATGGTAAAATCTTACAGATAAAAACATTCTGATGAAAGGGTGAATTAAACATTTCAAGAACTGAATAGCATTACGATAAAAAAAAAAAAAAAAGTCTACCTTTTTATTCCCCTCCCTACTCTATACGCCTTTCAATCACGCAGCATTACTGTAAATCGGTTTTTATTGTGTAAGTATACTTTGAAGGAAAAAACAACAGACGCAGATGCTACACCGTAGAGTGAGCAGATTTTCTTTTTTAAGTCATAACGCGGTGGGTGGGAAAATTACGAATTGGGGTCATAGAGTTTTTCAAAATGTGGGTAAATTTTAGACTAGACAAACCGATTTTATTTCTTTTTTTGCCCTTGTACTTATACAACGACTGTGCCCTATGTTTTGATGTTTAGTCAGTCATGAGGGTGAAAAAACAAGATGTAAATTTAGCCATTTTCAAATATTATATGAATTATTAATTATGGATAAATATTATATGAAAAATGTTTCACGGCAACCGTGAAAATCTTTTAATTCGTCAAAAGATGCCACGAGTTCGAAACGTTTTGGAAAACAAGAAGGATTATTTCCTAATTATTCAACCTCGTTTATAACCGATGCGTCGAGCTGTAAAACAAGTTCGGCTGTATTACGCGACTACGTACAGAAACGTGCGCTCGACACAATGGTAAAATGAAGTGTGTTCGGATTGTTAAATTGACTAGGACCAGCCTAGCTGGGCCCCGTGCATGTTGCTGGTCGTCACTTTTGTATTTGTATTATATTGAAAATATGAACATATACAGGATGAAACGCGTTATATTATCAGTAGCATAATAACCGCAGTAGCTAAATTTATGCCGTAGTTCATATATGCAGTAGTTTAGTAAAATTAATGCATGTATGTATTACTAACCGAATTTTTTTCAGGGAACCATAACTCTCTAATGATACTCTTTAAGCATAGAGTATCAAGGAGGGTCAGGTCCACACAGCAAGAGTAGCACGGCTGGCGCCCAGCTAACCTATCTCTGATTGGGCAACGAGCTTTCGTCAGACTTCATTTACCCATTCGGGGGAGGTCAGCCCTGCGGCCTCGTGCTAACAGGGAAGTAGAAAAGTAGTACAATAGACCCACAAATTCCTTCAGCTAAACATTGTAAACGGTTCTGGTCACTTTTTGTTGATGAGTGTTGCTTTCGGACACACGTTTTTAGAAAAATAAATAACTAAATGAAAGTTAAAATGTCCAGAGCTAATAAATGGTTTAAAATATCTTTTCTTCAAACCCTTAACTCTACACTTAGAAGGGAAGTGTCAGACAAATCACGCGAGACATTTCGCTATTTAGCTAAACTGAGGGTGCTGGGTTAAGTGGTGATGGAATGATAGCTCCTCCCCCTCCACCCCCGCATTAAAGAAAACGGCATTTGACCAATCATATCTTTTCGCTCACCATTTCAAAGTTCCACGATTTATAATGCTTACACTCGTTTAAAGTTTGTAACGTAATTATTATTTATGTTCCTCCTCCTATTGACGGATTTCATTTTTTAATCTTATTTAAGAATTCACTTTTTTTTAGACTTTGAGATTGTCAGCTCAATATGAAATGCTCAGGTCAAATGCCATGTTTTGCGAAACAACTGATCATTACAGTTGGACCACGAAGTGCTGACATTTGGAGGCCTCTACGCATGACAGCAAAAGACGAATCCATTCGAGTTTTAGGGAAGCTCGTTTCGAAGGTGCGTTTATTTAGTACGCGAATCAGAATGTTTGCTTCTCAGTTTGCTGAAAGCAACTCCATTTATAAACTGGTATATAGCATCGGTTCGAAGGAAATCAAGTATGCTAAAGGAAATATAACGAGATCAAAAACGGCACTCTCCTTATCCTCCCTTGAACATGAATGGAATCTTATTGTCACTCTGCCCGGCAGATTGCTTTGGTTGATGGTAGATCTGTACCACTGAATTCGGCGCCCTCAACTTTATCGAAAATAAATGCTTATGCGTTCTAATTCTGACACGTCGCTTGCTAGATGTTATGTAGGGAAATCTGTGGGAACTTTTTTTAGATTCTAATTTCTGTAACGTTTCTTTCATTCTATTCTTAACCCTCTAATGCCCAGGTTTTTTATATGGCGTCCGCCTTGAGGCGGAGTTGGGAATCAAAGGGTTAATTCCCTACGCCCGCACCTTCCATTCATTGTGACAGGTATGTTAGAGACCACGGTTGGGCGAAACCTGTGGTGAACCAAATTGGCTCTTAATAACTCAGTAACTCCGCCTGGGCCGCGGTAGCCTAGTGGTTAGCACGTCGGACTTCCACCTGGAAGGTCGCGCGTTCGATACCCACAGAAGACCACCATGTATACTTGGGGATATGTGCATGTAAAATCCGTAGACCCCATTACCTCTCCCCGTGCGTAAGCAATCCTAAGGCCTCGGCTAACAGGTAGGGGTCTGGTGGAGAAAAGTAACTCCGCCTTCGTATTGACGGATTGGCGGTTTCGACTGCATCAGTAAAAGTACCAATCAGTGAACACGAGGATGGGTTAACTCTGAAATGCTCATTTTTTTTATCGTCTTCCGCCTTGAGGCGGAGTTAGGCGTTAGAGGTTTAATATTTCTTCAGGTTTTAACCCTACGTGGGTGAGTTGGGAACATATTTCTTTTTAATTGTAGCTTTGGTGATTACTAGTTTGGTGCTGCTTCAGTAAATGTTTAACCCCTTAACGGTCGAGTCATTTTCAAGAAAACGGACATACAAGTGCCTATTTTTTTAGCCCTGAAAATTATATAAAATTTGTGTATGAACAATATATATATATATTGATTTTTAATTTTTGTATTGCTTTTATTTTGACATTTTAAACACTCCAGCCCAAACGTGTCACGGGAGCAAGAAATAGAAGGCGAAACCTCAGTCCGTCACGTTCACGGGAACGAAGGGAAGGGGTTAAGGGGAAAAGTTTTGCAGTCTTCCACTGAACAACAGAGTGTTACCTGGTGCGTAGTAGTCGTAGACTCGCACGGGCAGCCATCGCGTCATGTTGGCCACCGGGTACCACCGGAGGATCGTGAAGGAGAGACACGTGGGGTATTTGTCCAACTGCAAGGGAAAGAAGGCTTGAAAATGCTCAAACAATGTTCAACATTTTTAAAACAATAAATGCTTAACCAACACTCAAAATTTGACCGTAATAGTTAAATTTAGCATTGAAAATATTATGCTAAATACATAATTATATAAGCATTATTCACCAACTTGGCGATTATAACATCCAGTTTATTTTGATCACCCTTACTTGAGCCATATCATTGTCGCCACAAGGCCAATTGCGCTTGTGGCGACGCGCAAAACGACGTGCAAAAATAGCCGCCGGAACTTCTGCCGATATCGTACAAAGTTGAGCGACAGTTGAATAACACGTTATATGTTTGCTTCCATACACTATTCTCATTTATTATTCCATTGTTTCAGAGAAGCATTCACTCAAACTCTTATAATTACTTTTAATATGACTGCCTAATGGCAACAAACTCTATTTAACCCTTCGATGGTTATGAACGAGTTCAGCTGGCAATCCAATCGTGCTTCTTAATGCGCGCAAACGAGTTCCGTTCGGGAGCAAGATTTCGACCGAAATGGTTAGAAACGAGCAAGCACCACTCGCGTAGTGAAATTTTTCCCCAATGCTCGCTGACGAGCTGAGCTCGTTCGCCATATTTAACATTTGTCTTATATTTATAACTAACTATTATTGTTATTTATATAATTATTTATAACTCACTATTTAATAATTATTATTTATTAATTATTTCAAAGTACGTGAAAACTGTTATGTACTACAAATACTTTAAGCAATTTTTAAAACGCTTGAGGCGAGCTATTTACGGCATCGCCAGAGAAGGGTGACATTGTCGGAAGAACGGCGGGGAAAACAGCTGCCACTTTCGACTACTGTTTACTCATAATTAATGCGCGTACTGTTTACTCATAATTAATGCGCGAATTAAGTAAACGAAAGCTGCTCATTTCCCTAACCGTCAAAGGGTTAACAATGATGCTTATATTTATTAACTAATAATTGACTCAACCAATGTATGTTGCCATATGCCATCTACCACAATATAATATTACAATTATAAGTGAGTCTTGTATGACAAAAGGAAAGGTAACAAATGTAAGTAATGAACAAATAATAAACAGACACAATTTTTTTTTAATGGATATCACTAAAATGCGTCGACAGCTACTAAACAAAAAAAAGTAAGAAAATCGGCTGAAAACAGGGTTCTTAACCGTTTTGTCTGTTCCTATTTATATATAGATTTACAGCGTTTCCGAGTTCTAAAAACTCAAGAGCTTTTATTTAAATTAAAAATCAAAATGCATCGCTGAAACGTATCGAAAAGCAGGTTACTGGTTGGAATCTGAATGCTAATAAAGTTGATTCAATTGAGAACTGGATATTATTTCGCTTTCAGCATCGAGCGCACCTTCAACGCTTATGCCGGCATCGAGGCGTCGTGGGAAGGCGCGGGACTCGTACGCCCCAGGTCATAGGATAGAGACTGGCACGCTATCGGAAACGCAAGCTCAAATGTCACGAAACTTTCGTCGTATTTGACGAAATGGCTTCGTGAAAAATATGCTCCGAGTCAACCTTTCGTCCAATTGGCGAAGTTTGTAGTAAGCAATAGTAACTTTTTTGAGTCACGTGATCGCGCGAGGAAAGTATCGTTGTAAATGACGACCTTTTCTTGACGATTGAAAAGTCCTCAAAAGTGACGATCCTCTATTTCTGAGTGCAGTGTCGGCGAACGTTGAAGATGCAGAAAATCGGCTGCACCCATGTCGTATAATCCAACATGTGAAAGCTCCCTTGAGTCGACTTGGATACTCTTGGCAAAAATAAATTCATCATGCAATATGCAGCAATTAGAGCTTAGGTGCCGCCCTCTAGGGGAAACTGAGCGTCAAAATTCTCAAAGTGGTAATGGCAGCCGCCGGCGGTGGTGCTACTTGAATAAATGGATGCCTATTTTTGGGGAATGCACTAGGTCTTAGCGATGGGCATAATCGAGAGATTTCAATAATTGAGTGATTAGTACTCGAGTGGTTTTGATAATCGAGTGATCAGCAATCGAGTGATTTTCTCGAGTTCTCGGGTGATTATCTCGAATTCTCGAGTGATCATTTCGAGTTCTCGAGCGATCATTTCGAGAAGTTCAATCAAATTCTCGAGATGTTCAAGGGAGATCTCGAGATGGTCATCAGAATCGAGTTCTCGAGTTATCCTGAACAATCGAGTTCTCGATTATGATCACTCGATTACGCCCATCACTACTAGGTCTGCAAAGGTTAGTGACCATATATACAGACCCATTAGAAAGATTCCATGCTTACATTCACCGAGCTACCAGGAGTCAGGGCAGTAAGGAGCATCTTCTGTGTAGAGGAGCACCACAACGGTGGAAGTACGACTTAGCCCATTATGTATTTTTGATGACACCAAATGCTGTTACCACAAATACGCCACCTTCCCTTTTTTGCCCTAAGAGTGAAGGGAAGGGACATTATCCATCCTCCGTTACCCTCGGTACTTCAGGGTCCACGGATTTTACACGCACGCATCCCCAAGTGTACATGGTGGGACTTCAGCGGGTCGGGTACCGAACACCCAATCTTCCGGTTGCAGGCCCGACATCCTAACCACTAGGCTACCCCGGCCTCTTTTTGAGTGTAAAAATAAAATGTGGCCAATGACCAGCAGGAATCTGGAGCAGCGAGTTTTTGTTCGAAACTGGAGCGTTGTACCAGCGAAAGAAAAATGTAGCGCTTCGCTGATGCGTTATTTAAAAACCTTTTCGCTTTTTTTTATCATATAAAAAAAAAGGGCAAAAAATAATATTATTGATATTAAAATCATTCGAAACACGGAGCAGAGCAGGAGCAGAGCAACTCAAAAAAAGCAGCTGCTCCATATCTCTGATGTCTAGAGAATGAACAGTGCATAAGGGGCCTTCAGTGGCCGCGCGGTCTTTGTACCAGTTTCCGCTGCCTGCCTGCACGGAGTGACGAGGTCGTGGGTTCGATTTCCATCTTGCCCTGGGTGTATTCTTGTAATTTCCTTCTTCGTATGGTAATAAACTAGCGTACTGTCTTATTCTATCTGTAATATTGGACGAGAGTTTCAGGCATATCCTTTGAGAAAAGCAAATAAACTTGAAAATATATGTGATCTCAAATGGTCGAAAACAAGCAAACAGTGCATAAACATGTAAAGTTTTGCTTCTAATCATGATTCGTGTTAGACAGCACCGGAAAAGACCGTTGTCAATTCCGTTAGAAAAAACCTTTTGAAACCTTGTTTTAGAAAAAAGAATGACCAACTGTTCGTTTACTGATCAGTTTTATCCCCCCTACACGAAGACTTACCCTTTCCAACGTTTCGCTCACACTGTAAAAACTTTGAGCTTAGTTGCCTCCATTTTTGGTGATACTGAAGACGATTTTTAGTGTTCAGTTGGTGTAAAGCTAAAAATGATTCATTTTTGATGTACTTTAATTTTTTTGTATGCATGCCTAAAAAATATAAACAGTATAATGATTGTTAGCACGTGAAATGTGTTAACTCCGTTATGCATAGAAATGTCTTGCGACGTCTCATGTCTATGAAAATAGGATAAAAGAGCAATCGCAATGAATTTTTTATGCGTACATGAGTTAAGGAACATGATATGCTAAAAAAACTTTCTGCTGCTTGTATTTTTTTTTTGGACAGATACTTAAAGGAATTTAAAATACATCAAAAAAGGAATCATTTGCAACTTTACATCAACTGAACACCAAAAATGGTGTCAACTAAAAGAACATTTTTACAGTGCAGGAAGAGAGTGGCTAGACTTATGCATGAGCCTACTCCGAGTAGACTCGAGAAAAAATATCACCAAAAATACGGAATTCTGTTAAAATACGGAAAAATCACATGTCTGTAGGTAGGAATTTGAAGAGAGGGGAATTCATACCTGCCAATATTACAAGGAAAAAATCCAGTAGATTACGATACACTGCAATTTTGAATGTTTTTCATTGTTTTTAGGGGAAAGTGGGGAGTTTTAACAACCTCTTAAATTACAATCACTCACAAGTTTCTTACGTGATATGTTTCAGGATAGTAACAAAATAACCACTCCGTTAAAGTTATAATTGGTTTTATAATGTCTGGAACTGTAAGTTTATTGTGTAAATCCATTTATTTGTCAAAAAAATTAAATAGGAATATGAAGTTTTTGAAATTAAATTTAAAGTGATATTTTTCCAGAAAATTCCCTATTTATAGGGGGTTTTCACCAAAATTTATAAAAACCAGGAGATCTATAATATAAACCAGGAGACCAGGAGAATAGAGGAAAATCCAGGAGTCTCCTGGAAAAACCAATAGAGTTGGCAAGTACGGGAATTGTCCTGTTGATAAGTTGCAAAGTATTACGAAAAAGGAGAAATCAAGGATTTTCCAGACATTTTTGTACATCATTCTATTTTTCCAGGACTTTCTAGGCCTTGAAAAAAATAATGTAATTCAAAGACTTTCAAGGTTTTAATGATCACTCTGTACTAGGTATTCACTTACAACGAAAATGAAATGAATAAATAAAAAAAGTTATGCTCACGTAGGTGAAGTAGAAGGCGACCTTTCTTTCGTCGTAGCGGGCCTCCTTGAGGTTGCGCACCTTCCCGGATCGGACGTACGCGTCTAGGTCCTGCTGTTGCACCACGTACCCCGTGGGTACGTCCACTTCCAGAACGGCCATGCCGCTCTTCTCGCTCTCCTCCCACAGGGTCCACCTGTTGGATCAACAGATGATCAGTGTAGATAGATAAAGTTATCTTATATACATGAACTACCGGACAGATCGATTCCGTTTGCGTAGCTCCTGTACTTATTTCCAATTGTAAGTGAATTTTTACTCATTACACGGAGTTATGCTTGCTTACGAACGAAAATCAGTTTTCAAAACTATACGATTCCCGCCCTTTTTTTGTTAGAAAATTTCTCAGACCTCTTTGAAAACAGTTTGGTCGAAAGTTTCCCGCCCGTTGAAAATTCGAAACATTTCGGCGAAAACTCGAAAATCCGCATTTTTTCACTTGTACATCAAATTACCGATGTAACTGCTGAAAAGAAATGAAAAAAATCGGGTGTCAGGTTTATATTAAAAAAAATAGAACTGATTTTCGTAAAAATCGAAGTTTCCCGTATCAATTTTTTTTTGTATTTCTTTTACAGCGCCCACGAAGTGGAATACGGAATCTTTTTGCATCCTTAACAGGAGTTAAAATTTTCCCTTTCAGAACATTTAATACTAGTCTCTGAAGTGTGGATGAATATTTTTTCGGCGTCATTTAACCTAATTTTTCAGTGCTTCATTGCCCTCATAGAAATGAATAATCAAAAACATTAAATATTTATGTATTCCTTTGATATCAACAGGGCCCAACCAGAAAATATTTTAGGGTGAACCTCCCTGAGAACGCTTGGTTAAAGCCCTATTGCCAATTCTAGTGTGGAATATATATAGATTTAAGGACCATTATGATCTCCCCACTCCTTTCACAGTAGAAAATTCTGATTACGTCACTGTATACCATTCCACTAAAATTAGAATTCATACTTGACTAAAATTAAAAAACTTTTACAATCAGCGAACGCACAAAAGGGTGTAATAATTCAATAATGTAGCCATTTTTTCTTCCTTCCAAAAAATTGCTATCCCACTCGCCACGTATCGATTAAAGTGGTAAAAGTGGATTTTAAAAATGCATCATCGATCGCCACTTTTGCACGGTCACTTTTTAGCACATTCTACTGAAATCTTTTTTATTATTTTTCTTCTCCCGCCGTTCGGAATGAATTTTTCTCCTTTTTTTTTTTTTTTTTTTTGTCATTGAAACATGCCAATATTGAACACGTGCTTTGCCGAAAATTTCATTTCGAATTTCAGCTTTCAATCCTTCAGCATAATGTACATATTTGATTTATTTTAAAAGGTCGAAATAATTTTAGCACGTGCTAATTCAAATATGCATATTCCTCATTTTATTTTAATAATTTAAGAATTTTTTAAACAATGTAAGAGTTAGTTTTCTTACTGGCAATTTTAAAAAGTGGCCACTAACGAAACCGAGTCTACCGGCTACCTACTACTAATCAAATTTCCCAGTTTTTCACCTACATAAAGCTCCCCATACATTAACTGAGAGAAAGATCAACAGATACTGTATTTATATATCTCATGATACCATGTATCAAGTAATATCTCTACCAAGCATGCAAAGGAGAGGAGAGGATTCCTACTTTTGGCAGGATGTGATCTCGATGTGAGAGCTGTTCCTTCCGTAGTAGTGACCCCTGACCTTGACTGAGAACGCTGGGACGGGAGGCGGCGTCTGCAAGTGGGGCCAGTCCACGTTGTACTGGACAGACAGCTGCACCAGGGCGATGCCGGAACCCTGGGCACGTACAAGCACCACGCCCCATGCATTAGGAATCTGGAAAGAAAAAAATCCTTTTTTACTATATATTTTTTAATGATTATCTTTTACCTTTGTAAACTTTGTTCTTTCCAGTTCAATCTTTTACATTATGCTTAACTCTCGCCGGCCTATATATACGCCTCGCTATGGCGATGCGTAAACTGCCCCGGGCGTATATATACGCCTTCCCGAAGTCCGATTTTCAAAGCCTCGGCTGTAATTTTACTGATAGCAACACAAGGCAAAGAATCGCACTTTGGGAAGGCGTATATATACGTCCGGGGTAGTTAACGCATCGCCATAGTGAGGCGTATTTATACGTCCGCGGCAGTTAAGGGGTTAACATTGTATTCTGCCAACGGTGGAGTCGAAATGCTCCGTTCGATAGCTTCTCTAAGGTCTATTAGGTTGTAACTATCACTTTGTTAAATCCAAACACAAATGAGCAAGTTAAAATTAATGGAAAAATACTGGAAAACAAGTAATTCAATGTCTTTACATTCTTTTGCAATTCATACATTGACAAGAGCGTAAAAAAACTTTTACTCGAATTTTTGAATGAGAATCAGCGCTCCAGATTCTACATCAAAAAATACCTCAAACTCTCCGATCTTATCCGAGGGTTGTTTCAAAATCAACAGACATTTTTTGAAATGAACACAGTTTCAGAAGTCTCCTGCAGGCACGAAGACGGTTTAATTATTTCGTATAATACAGTGTAGCAGTGGTAAAGAAATCTCTTACAGTTGCGAAGGTATGAATGTCAGGTCCGTAATGAATATGTTAAACTTTGTTGTAAATGAATCATTTCTGGAGTAAAATAAGAATCTGAACTGCTTGAGATAAGCAACAATAAAATATAAATGACCCGGCAGAGTGGCGTAGAGGTAAGGCGCAGTCCTCGTACGTCCAAATTCGCAGGTTCAAACCTGACCGGAGTGGGTGGATTTTCAAGCTGCAGAACATCGACAGCGCCCATGTCGTATGATGATGCGGCATGTTAAAGAGCCCTTGAGTATCCGCCTGGAGTGGATACTCTCTGCTAAATTAAAATTTCTAGTGAAGATTGTATCAATTAGAGCTAAGTTTAAATAGTTAAACGGAGCGGTAAAAATTGCGGCAATGGCACCACACTCAATGTGTGGTGCCAATGGAAGAAATGGTACCAATCTCTGGGAGGTCTAGGTCTGCAATGGTTAAGAACAAGTACTGCAGCCCGTTAGAAATTAAAACAATATATTTATTAATGAACACATATACATATACATATAGATAGTTCACCTCGAATTGCTGCTGCTTGGAGAGGTTGTCTTCTCCGATGTGGATCTGCTTGACGAATCCTGGGACGGAGGGCACTTCAATGGTGACGCTGACATCGATGACGTCGCGCACACGTGACTGGATGGCGTGTTCGATCAGGGCTTGCATGGCCACGATGCTGTCCTGGAGAGAGAAACGAGTAGCAGATACTAGGCATAAGCAAAAACAAAATAGTAATCCGAGCCAGTGTTTTTCAAAATGCTTAAATGAAGTTTTGACATGAAATGTAATGACAAAATCTTGTTAAAAGCTGTAAGAACCCAGCTAGAAAAAGTTTGCACAAAAAGTGAGCGTATTTGGCACCTCTGATTGTGCATAAAATGTGCAAACTGAATTGTGCATAAAAAGTGCACAGCAATCATGCATAGTAAAATTTTGTGGCGCCATCTATGGGTCGTCTGAGTAACCTTCCCTAGCGTGTGAATGAATGAGACAGAATCTGGGTTTGAACAGACAACCTTTCGTTTACCAATCCAACGCTCGAACCACTGCGCCACAGACTCTGCTACTTGCGGAAGAAGTTATGCTATGTTATGTATTTACGGAGGTGGATTATCTTGTATTAGTTGCGCTAGGGAACAATGAAGATGAAGAAATCTAAGCTGTGATAGTTGTTGTAAATTAAGTAGTTTTTATTGTTCAGTGACATTCAACAAAGTACCTAAAGAAAACGGATAATAATATAGGAGATTTGTCTAAAGTTTTATTACGTTACTGATAATGAACCATCTGACAATTTAATGGTTATTGGACAAAATGATATAAAATCACATAATTCAAATAAAATAATATATCTTTAATGCAGTTATTCGGTCATTTCTTTTTTCTTTCTCTTTTTCTTTTCTCGATTTAAGCATAATATATATTTTAAACAGCACTAAAAAAGACTCTATTGAAAAAGGGAAAATTTAAAATGTATTATTTCAATATGATCTACATCATTGAAGACATTTATTACATATTAATGGGCTAACGAGATGACTACTTACATTTTTTTTCCATTATTATAAGCTATTGAATTATCCGAATGTATCATAAAAAGTAATAATGTATGTTATCAATTAAGAAAAACTACTTTTTGTTTTTGGTGTGAAATTCGATCTTCTCATAGTCTTATGAGCATCAATGGGGAAATATTAATAAAAATTATTATTATTTTTTAAATAATAATAATTATTTAAAAAATTATTATTATTTGCATTGAATTGTAAAGTAGACTTTTTTGGGCATTTCACACATACACCATTTTTGCAAACATATACAATTGCAAGCATTGTATGCACAAAATGTGTACTATTTTTAAAGCCTTGATTCAGCCCTGAATAACATGCAAAAGTAAATTAAATTTTTTTTACATTCGGTTATAAAATTTCTCATGAGCATAGTTCATGTAAAAATTTAGAGATTTTCTCATACCCTGATGAATGTATATACATAATAAACCAAGTAGTAGTTAATTATGTGATACAAAGAAAGAAAACCATCAGTTTGGAAAAAAAAATTGAAGCTTTTGAAGAATTGAACCTGACTTGTGTTATAGGTAAGATTTAAAAAAATGCACAATTTTCGCAAACAAATATAATATTACAAATATTTTGTGCAAAAAATGTGCAAAGTTTTTATAAACGCAGAATATGCACTTTTTGGTGTGCATAAAAATTACGCAAAATTTGCACAAAAAATGTATACTTTTTGAAGTATTCAAAAATTATTCACTTTTTGTGCACAAGTTGTGTGCAACGTATACTGTTGTGCAAAAAAGGGGTACACTTTTTCTAGCTGGGAAGTACTAGTATAGTAAGTACTAGCCATCACAAAATTTTCACTGAAATTAATTATGTAAATATTTTAAATGGTGCCAAAAGCCAGTGTTATAACCGGTTCATAACACTGCCGGTTATTTATACCAACCATGGGGGATTCAAAGCGAAAAAAATTTTTCCGAAAGTCCCACAAAATTGTCGAAAAAAGTGTGAGTTATCAATTTAAAATAAAAACTTTTATATTTAGGTTATCAAGCCTCAACCTCCACAATACATACGCATATATATTATATATACTTAAAAATAACCCTTTAAGCAATTAAATGATAGGTATAATATATTAGCATAAGTCTTTTTTTTTCCGCAAAGAGCTATTGTATTGAAAGTTTTTTAAAGTAGTACGAAATGTTTTGCTTGTCAGAATGTAGAAAGAAAAGCTCAGATCTTAATTGTCAAAGAAAGCTTAAGATTAATAAATAAAAAAAAAAACATTTCGGAAAACCGATTTTTTTTCAGTTTGGAACAGGTGCTTGAAAACATTTTCAGAAACGTCGGAGAATTTCGGCTTAGAATTACGCCCGATACCCACATTCATTTGCATATAAAGTCTCATTTTTCTCTCATCAACATGCACATGCCGAAATACTTTTCGCCAGGCGGTTCACACGTGTTATTGCGTAAAATAAAGTTAAAACTCTGACCTGCGTGGAGGCCCATCCGCCCGTGGTGAGTCTCTGAGAGTTGAGCCACTCGACGATCTCCCTCTGGATGACTCCGTTCCTCTCGACGTGCACCAGCAGAGCGTAGGCGGTCGCCTCGATGTTGGAGGCGTCGTACTTGTCCGGCAGACGGGCCAGGATGTAGGGCCGCGTGTTCTCGATCTTGGTGGTGGGGCCGCGCACCCGATCGCGAGCCCAGTACCGCATGCCACCTGCAACGGCAGAACCGATCATTGTCGGATCACTTCGAAATGGTGTCATAGCAAGGAAGTGTTACAGTTTGGAAAAATCGAAACCGTATTCTGACAGTGGCATATTTTTATAATCATAATCGAAATTGCGTAATTATAATCGTAAGCTAAATTTAAAAATCTGTAATGCCTTATTAAATCAAAAATTAAATCAAAAATCATAAATTTTTTATTTGTGACACTGTTGCCATAATGAGAGTTGTGTGCATAATATCGTCTAATTTTTCGCTTATCTAATCGTAATCAAAATCGTAATCGCTCATCATAATCGTAATCGATTACTTTTAACGATTGTAATCGCTGCCGTAATCGTAATTACTTTTTGGCAAAAGATTACAATCGTAATCGTAATCTCTCAATTTTTCTCTTTGCAGTCGTAATCGTAATCGATTACGTTTCTTCGTAATCAACTCCAAGCCTGGTGGCAACTAAACGCAAAATTTTTACAGTGTAGGGGTTTCATGACTCGGCTATTTGTTTTACAGTACTCACTCTCCTCCCTCATTCTAGCGTCCAGGTAGTTGAGCGCCTCGTTGGCGTCCGGGCTATTGGCCAGCGTCAGTGCGTAGGTCACGATGGAGAGTTCGTAGGGGTCCTCTAGGTCCCTCACCAGGTGGAGCATGCGTTCCAAGTATCGCTGCGCCTGGCGCCGAGCAGTAGACAGTCTTGAACCCACGTCCTGCACAAGAGAAACAAAGACATTAATGACACACTCAGAAGACCACTGCATTGTCTTATTCATTGCGAAAAATACTCGCATTTAGGATAACGAAAAACCCATTAATCAATAGAATGGAGTGCCGATTATCCGAAATCCGAATTGTTCAATGACCCACACTCTCAACGATTTCTCTCTTTTGAAAAAAAGTGATTTATCACGCAAAATCAAAGCCATTTTTCTATTGTCTATGTGGTAACATTTTTTTATTTAAAATTAGAACTTTTAAATGGAGGCACCATGACAACCCACAAGTGGGGGACCTCTGCCTTATGCAGTCCTTTTTGGAACAATTGCACTTAATAAATAAATAAATATATATATATATATGTGTGTAACATAACAGTTACAATACAGCCGTTATTTTAATGTGACGTCCGTCTATGAAGCCATCGTGGAATACAGTTAATACCAGAGTCCATTTAACCGTTGGTTTATTTCAGTTTCATCATTGGAAATACACAACACAAAGACGAACACCAACGTTTTTAGACAAGAAGATTTACCTCGTGAATTCCAGAAATTTCTGCGAAACTGTCTTTTTATAATATTTTGAGGTCTCGGTCACGTGATGGATGATGGATTTACCGATTAACGATTCGCCAGCCATGGCACAATTTGCTCTTCATACGTAAGTTCTTTCCCGGGATAGGGAGCGTATATAAAATTTTTCGTTTCAATAGCGAAACTTAATTTAAATAGGGGTTTAAAAAGTTATTTATTTTAAATGTTATATATATGTAACAACGAAAATTAACATCTCATTAAATTAAATGTTTTCCTTTTGATTTCGGTATTCGGAATGTTGATTACATAATACTCCAGTTCTCTATCCATCCAACGTTGCCATATAAGGTAATGAAAAAAACTGTCATGCGCAGTAAGAAACCATGCGTATAGAAAAAGTTTATACTGTGCTCATTCTGCGCTAGAGATGTGGTGGAATAAAGACCTGTGAAATACGTTCTTAGTTTTTTTTTAAATTTTCGTTATCATATCATAATGAAAAATGTATTTAAATGACATCCAGTAGCTGTGATGTTACATATATATATATATTCGGGTTCTCATTTTGAAGTAGATTTTTTAAAAATAGACAGTGTGTGTGCGTTATTATTATTTTTCATTATTATTATTTATTAGTATTATGTGCGTTATTACCTCATTTTTAAGTAGACAGTGTGTGAGCTTTATTATTATTTTTTAGTAAATGAGTTGGTTTGTTCATTGGCGTGACACAAAGGTAAGCTTGAACTTTCTCATCTAATGCTTCGGTGGAGAAAATATGGAAATTTCGGATGGAAAAGAAAATTTAAATAGGAGAACATTCAAGAAAATTAAAATACTTTACAAAATATGTTCTAACATTTAAAAATAAAATTATTCTAACGTTTGAAAAAAAAAAACGTTGTCCCAACGTTTGTGCTACGGGGGAAAATACATTAGAGACATTATAAAAATAAAAATTCTGGCTAAAGTGGGTTCTGATATTAAAAATAGTGTTGCTAAATTAAAAGTGTCTACTGGCTATTGAAAATATTCGAGTCTTAAGGTCTAACAGAAATGCTCCTACCTTAAGGTCTTGTTAACAGACTTTGATTTTAATAACAACCAATTAGAAAACTGGTCCACAGAATTTGAAAAAACTATAATATTAAAATAATAAATTTTATATATATTATATAAATATTTTAGTTTAATATATTATAGTTTAAAATTTAGATTATTTTTTAAAATATGAAACAGGGGGAAAATAAACCAAAAACCAAAACTCACAGAAATTAACCGGCTGCCGACCAATCGGTATCCGCCGATTAATCGGTAATTTGCTCATCGGTTTATCCCTACTTAATCATTTGACAGCTAAACAACTTCCAGTAAATTTATAAATAAGTCCACTGGTATATCTTGACTACTAAGGGAACCCTTTTTGACTGTAAGAAGAAAAACCAATAAAACGAATATAACTTATTTCATAAAAGATTTCAAAAGAACGAGTTGCTACTTGCAACATAGTAAGAAAAACTTCACTTTGATCGCGCAACAAGAACAACATGGCAGATGATCTTCACAGCACGATGTGACCAGGTTAAATAAAGTTCCAGCTAGGAGCATAGTGAAATCGGATTGGCCAACAGGAAACATACTTTATGCAAATGAGCATAGCTTTTGGCCAATCAGATGCAACTTTAATAAAATATATTTATTCACTTTTCTCAAAATGAAACAAACATGAAGTTGGAGCACTATTCAAATAAGGCATTCACATGTAATCAAGAAACGCAAGAGTATTCACGAACTAGAACTTACCCCTCTGAGATCCTTGAGGTCGCACAGAGTGATCAACACGTGGGCAGTCAGGGAGATGTTACGATACTGGACGCCTCCGTATGGGGTTTTCGTCTGAAAGAAACAGAGTTTTTATTTATGTTTCTCATTTACAGCATAGTTTCCCAAATGCAGATGCATTTCTCATTTTAATTCTCATCATTTCTGAATTATGGGAGAACAAAATTAGGAGAATCACATGACAGGGACGAAAAGTACTTAAAAATTGTTTTCATTGTGTCGTAATTGAAACTCCTAATGAATCGCTTGACGTGATCGCATATTCAGTTTCTACTTGTATTCTTTTATTTGAAGGTTTATGGAAGCCATTTGAGAGAGCAACTCACCGCCAAGTCCATCTTCCTGTCGAGCGGGTCAACCGTGGTCTCGTAGAAGGCGCCTTCAGGCGACTGGTGGTCGAGCAACCACCCGACTGCCCTGGAGATTACGTTAGGGTCGATGTACAGGAAATTCTCCCACTCCTGGAACGTGGCCTTGTGGAAGATCTTGGCGCAGAAGGCGGTTAACCTGGAAGGAGGAACTAATTTAATAAAACCTCAGACAGGATGGATTAAATCTCACCAGTGACATACTCACCAGACACTCGGGTTGGAATTCCAGCGGAATGGAGTGAAGGATCCATCCTCCAGTTGGTAGCTCAGTTGCCTCTGGTAACCTGGAACGGAAGGTTTTATGGAAAATGAAAGGGAACTTTCGTTTACCAAGATTTCAGTATCTGTTAATTCCATATGGTTTGTGCCACACTCTCAGAAACGCACGCTCAAATCTCACTTAACTTTCATCGTATTTGACGAAATGGCTTCGTGAAGAATGCTCCGAGTAACTCCGAGTTCAGTCAAATTGCCGAAATTTGGGTAGTCACTTTTTTTTAGTCACGTGATCGCGCGACGGATGAATCGTTGTAAGTAACGAAATGTTCTTAACGATTGAAGAATCGTCGTAAATAAGGATTCTATTTTTGAGAGTGTATGTGTGTCAAGCCGTTTTTGTTTTATTTCAGGCACTAAAATATAACTCAACAAATGTCGGTAAGCTTGCACATCTGCATACCTACTTTAAACTTGGTAGAAGAGTTTTAAGCGCCCTTTACACACGTTACGTTACCTTACTTGCGTTCTTAACCGCGCTCTAGACGGCGAGCTATTGACTAACGACGTTCAAGAGTGTGCTTGTAAATGCAATTTTGGAGTTCTCAAGAACGCAGTTGTAAATGACACTCAGATGCGCACCAAGAAAGGATACAATTTACATACGAATTAACCGTGTATCGAAATGGGATGGTTGGACCATTCTGCAGGCTGTTGCTTCTGCAATAAAAAATGCCTTTTGCTCGGTTTGGTGTCAGAAATCACAAAGTCTTTCTTCTCTCTTTCTTTCTAATGGGGCTGCGTCTGGTCATTAACCTTTGCAGACCCAAGGTAATCGACATCTATTTTTTCAAGTAGCACCACTGTGGGTGGATGCCATTGCCACTGAAAATGTCGACGCTCAGTTTCCCTTCACGGGGGCTTCTGAGCTCTCATTTGATGCGACTTGCACTAGGTATTTAATATAGCCGAGAGTATCCAAGCCAAACGGATACTCAGGGGATCTTTAACATGCCGCATAATCTTGCGACATGGGCGCAAACGATTTTCTGCATCTTGAAAATCCACCGACTTGGGCCAGGTTCGAACCTGCGATCTTGGGCATACGAGACTTGCGCCTTACCACTACGCCACCCTATCGACAGAAATCACAAAGTGGTGTGTGTATTATGTGTATATAATTATAATTCATTTACTAATGATTTTTCTTTCATGGATTACATTTTATTGTGTTGTGAATGCTGGCTTGGAACCTCTGCAATTCCATACGCCATTTTGTAGGGGGACTTCAATGGACGCCTCGTATCTGAACGCGTTCTTGCGCGTGGTTAAGTATGTGGTACATTATTGCCACACATTCTTGAACGCACTGTTTTACTCACGTTATTGAGCGTGGTAAGATGCATCACGTTCAGTCGCGAGGGTAAGAACGTATGGGATTTAAAACAATGACGTGATTGGACATGACAAACATGAGACCTCTCCCGATGGAGAAGACAAAAAAAAAAAAAAAAAGACAAAAAAAAAAAAAGAGTACGTACCGATGTTGAGGTGTCTGAAGGCCTGCTTCTCGATGTCCGGCTGCCTCTGTCCGGTCAGCCTGAGGTAGAGCAGAGTGTAGAGGTTGGCTGCGAAGTTGAACATGTTCTGCTCCCCGCACCACGACGGCTTACGAAGTAGGCTGCTGGCGTTGACGGGCATCGAGGCGAAAGCGGGGCCCGTCACGTCACCTGGCGGGAGAGAGTTTGTGTGCGTGTATTATATAATGTATACATACACACGTGTACATAAATATATATAGTTATCGTAACAGTGATGAGTTAAGTCCACTAAATAACTTAGAGTATAATAACTAGGTAAAACAAGAAGTTCCGTCTAGAACTATACGAGCCTACTTTCCCGTATATACCGAATTCAAATTTATAATCTAGCTATCTCTCTCTATCTGTCTTTCTCGTTTAGTTTTAGTTCTTAATTGTTTCAAATATAAATTTTTCAACGGTTAATAGATATTCATTCAATCATTCATTTATTAAGTCATTCATGTATTTAGTCATTCATTTATTCATTCATTCTTTTGCTTATTCATTTAATCATTCATTGATTCAAAAATATTCTTGAAAATCCCGATCAAAAAATTTCATAGGAAAATAGGCTCCTTAGTTCTGGATGTACTTCCTGTTTGTACATGTTCTACGTCATAAGAGCTTTCCGATAAAGTTTGTTCCAAGCAAATCGGTCCGTTAGATCAGGAATTATATAGGCTTGAAATTTCCCCGTAGGCGGTATGTTAATTTTTTTTTTTTAACAGTTCAAAAATGAACAAAAATTGTTCAAATCAATATTTCACGCCAAGAACTTCTTTCAGTAAGCTTGTTCATGGGAACTTGGATCTTGTACCCAAAGTTTAGATAATTCGCTTCATTTTCACCCATAGGCGATAATGTTAAAATTTTTTGAACTGTTCAAAATTGAACAAAAAATTGTTCAAATCAAAAGTAAAATATGGAAATGAGATGTCCTCGCCGTGATCTTTCGAATGCAAAAAGAATTTTTCGAATCGGGCAATTCGTTCAAAAGTTATTAGATGGGGACAGACCGACAGACACACTTTTTCCCCCATCTCAAAACCCTACTTTCAAATTTTTTATTTTTCAATCTTTATTTAATTACTTAACTTATTTTTGACTTTTCTTGATTTTTAATGATATTTTCACGATACCATTAAGAGTTCTTTCATGCTTTATTATTATTTTTTTTTACTTTTACGGGAAAGTAGGCTAAAAACAGATTATCGCAATATTTCAGTCTTGTCTACGATGATGAAACCAGGGGACTGCAGAAAAGATGACATTACGTAACTTTTAAAAAAAGAATATTAATTGAATAAAAAAGCAAATATTGTTTTATTATACCTTACATGCTTTTCACTAGTTTTCTAAATGAAATTATTTCCCTAGCTCTATCGGCTCAAAAAATAGAAAATTGGGCCAGGTTAAAAGTGGACGATATACAGTCCAGAAGATCAGTTGTTTTCCTTGTGCTAGCACTGTACTGGCAAAGAGACAGCTTTAAGGGGAATCATATAATTTCTAAATTAACAGAAGCTGAGGTTAACAGGTGTCAACAAAACCTTCATTTCTCCCAGGAGCACCCTCTCAGAAACGCATGCTCAAACCTCAAATGGGCGAAATGTGTGTAGCAACTGTTTAAAATCACGTGATCGACCGAGGAAAGAATCGTTGCAAATTACGAAATTTTCTTGACGATTGACGAATCGTCAAATGAGAGTGTTCTATTTCTAAGAGTGCAGGGAAAGCTGTAAAGCTTTCCTAATCCATAATGCATATCTCTTCCTTAGAAACACCCAGCATGCTCGGCGTCAGGTAGAAAAGTGAATTTCATGACAAAAACCAAATAAAATGAGATTGATTTGTGATGAGCATTTGTTTTATTGCGTCAATGGTCTCGTAACACAGATAAGTTATCACTTTATCGTATAAATGGAAAGAATGACGATACTGACCCACGACGGAGACAGTAGCCCGGTTGGAACCGAACATGTAGAGTCTCTCTTGTCTGTAGGGGACGAGGGGCGTCTCCGTGATGTTGGTTTCTAGGTACTTGATGAGATAGGCGCCCTGGCTCAAGTCCAGTTGCACAGTCGTGTGGCGGTACTGGGGAATGCCGTCAGCCTGTAAAAGGAAGAGTTGGATAAGGCGTCGTTGAACTTAAGATTGCCCTTTTCCAACCTCTCTTGCTGCAACCACGGCCAACTAGATTCTGAAGGACAGAGAGATTGGTGACCGAGTGATTCTATCCGCTCCATTGAACAACAAAGAAACCTGTTTTGGGTGGTTTTTCTCTCTGCATTTGCGTTAAGTCGCCGGACGGAATGTGTCACGTGACCACTGAGCTCTATTCGGCCTGTTGATCTAGTTGGATGTGGTTGGTGCTGAGCTACAAAGTGGGGCGGTTAAACAGAGTAAATGATGAAATTAGTCTTACACTGCGTAGAGTTCTGATATAAACTCTGCAATCCTTCAAAATTAAACCCCGACGCACAATATAGTCAAATGACCCAGCTATTACTTGTTGTTTGAAGCGTCTGATTGGTTATTATTTTGCTTGTTTGGTGCGAGGTTGGCCCGTTTATTTCAGAGCAGTTACAACCTTTTCTCTGCAGTGCACAATCATTGAAAACATGTTCCAGAGTACTATGATTTCTCCGAATTTCAAATGTATTTTGTCAATTAATTCTAAGTTCATTAAGTAAAATACGCTTAAAACTCTTCTTAGTAACGAACAGATGATAATTATGATGTAAAACAAGTTATTATTTAAATTATTTGTTTGGAATGTTTTGCGCCTCGGCTTATCAGGGCGCATAGTCCCATACAAGAATACTATAGGGCGTTGCTGAGCATCTGGCTGTTTTGTTTCGCAACTTGAGGAAGACTCATCCCACTTATAGGTTGTAAGAACTTTTTCGATTATAAGCTGGTCAGTCCTCTCTTTGGTGTGCTCAAAATAGGAGAAAACATTTTGCTTAATAATACTAATGGAAGTTAAATTTACTGTTTTTCATTTTCTTCTCAGAAACGGATCATAAATGAAAGTCGGTATACTCAGTATGAGCGAAAGTATTGCGAAAGTCATACATCAAATCTTACTTTACTTTCATCTGGCAAACGGCAATCGCTATCCGAGACAGTCCACCATCAAAGACTTTAACCAATCAAGTTGAGGAGATTTCGGTGACACATAACCTCGAAGAAGATTCCAAGTGAGATTCGTTTGTTGTTTCACGGATGATGTGAACGATCTCGAGGGCTTTAAGATTGGGTAATGAAAATAACTGTCAAATTATTTTGAGAAAGATCCGTTTGAGATAGACTACTTCGTTTTTGTTCAATTAGAAACGCGATTTGCAATGATCAAATCGTTCAACTTAATCGCATCATACTGTTTGTAGAATATTTTTACATGCATAAAAAAACTATTAGGTCGTTTCGAAAGTTTTGTCCGTTTTAATGTCATGTGTTTTTGTAGCTTCATATCTCAATGAATATTTATTCTACTGTGGTATATACTGATCGACGGAGAATTTTGTACTCTATATATTAATGCTGTTCGTTTTTTTTCTAATTTAATTTTTTTAATTATTTACAGCCTATTACAATATGATGTCATTAAGCTATTTTCGCCAATTTTTCTCTATGAATTCAAATTGAATCAAAGCGCTGCCGAAGCAACCCGAAAAATTAACCAGGCATTTGGCAATGATAGTGTTAATGAACGCACTGTTCGACGTTGGCTTACAAAATTTCGTTCCGGAAATTTTAGCCTCGAAGATGAGCCCCGAAGTGGTCGATCTAGAGTAATCCAGGACGATAATTTGAGGACCCTGGTGGATACTAGCCCATCACAAACGGTGCGTGGGATGGCGGAAGAACTGGGAGTCAGCTGCTATGCGGTTTTTGATGGTTTAAAACTTATTGGAAATGTCAAAAAACACGAAAAGTGGGGGTCCCACGATTTAAACGATCGGCAGAAATTGTCACGTTTTGAGGTTTGTTCTTTATTGCTTTTGAACAACCAAAACGATCCTTTTTGGACCGGATCATCACGTGTGATGAAAAGTGGATTCTCTACGACAATAGGAAACGTTCAGGACAGTGGTTGGACACCGATGAGCCACCCAGGCACTTCCCAGAGGCGAAACCCCACCAGAAATGGTCATGGTTACTGTATGGTGGTCAGCGGCTGTTGTGATTTCACTATAACTTTCTTCTGTGATGGTTTGGCCTGCAACCAGGCCGAACCATCACAGCAAAGTCCTATTGTGAGGAAATCGACGAAATGTACGGAAACTTGCGTCAGCAGCAGTCAGCACTGGTCAACACAAGAGGTCCGATCCTGTTCCACGACAACGCCCAGTCTCTCGTCTCACAAACCATCGTCTGGAAATTAAAGGAATTGTTCGTCGAAGTTCTGCCCCACCCACCATACTCCCCAGACATTTCGCCACCGAATTATTTCGTTTTAAGCACTTTGATAACTTTCTCACCGGTAGAACCCTTGCCAGTCAGGACCTAACAGAAACGGCCTTCGTCGACTTCATCGAATCCCGTGCACCCAATTTTTATGCCGACGGAATTAATCGACTTGTGTTACGATGGCAAAAGTGCATTGATTCAAATGACGCTTATTTCAATTAAATTGAATAAATATTCACTGAGATATTACAATTTAAAGTAGACGCATAAAAACGGACAAAACTTTTGAAACGACCTAATACCATTTCATAAAAGTGTCACTAGAAAGTGAAAATAAAAATAGCTTACAGCAATATACCGTTAGAATATATTGTAAAGGAAATGAATTTGTCTCGGGTGAAAACTGGGAAATTTGGTTGTAGCCAGTGACCGGAAGACTCAGTTTAGTTAGTGGCCACTTTTTAAAGGTGCCAATACGAACTGAAAACTAACTTTAAAATTGTTTAGAAACTAAATTAATTATTGAAAAAAAAAGCAAGAAATATGCAGATATGAATTAGCACATGCTAAAATTATTTCGAAGTTTTAAAATGAATTAAATACATACAGGATGCTGAAAGATTGAAAGTTGAAATGTGACATGAAGCTCTAGGCAAAGCACGTGTCCAATATTGACATGTTTCCATGTAAAAATAAAAATCAGAAGAAAAAAATGAGAAAAATTCATTCCGAACGGCGGGAGAAAAGTAAGGAAAAAAACGATTTCAGTAGAATATGCTAAAAAGTGATAGTGGAGGAATGGCGATCGATGATGCATTTTTGAATCTTCACTTTTAGTACTTTAATCGCCAGGTGGCGAGTGGTTTTTCATTTACTCTCCCGAAAACCTAAGGCTCCCAATAGACACAAGCTGACCTATTCGTCATTTTGATGTCGTCCGTATTTGTTTGGGTGCGTTAATATTTCGTTGGGTTTTCATATTACGTGAATAGCATGCGGCTCAGAAAAAAAAAAAACAAATAAAAATTGTGGGCACAAATGTATGCAATTCATACGGCGTCATAGGTCACGTGATAGCGATGTAAACATAGGAAGCTGTAGTATCGTTTTACTTCGAGTTCGACCGATCTAATTAAAACTAGGCCTAAATGAAATTCTAAGTTATTAAAAACTAGGACTAAATAAAGTTCTACGTTATATATAATTAACCCTAAATAAAACACTATAACTATTGTAATAATTAATAAATTTATTTTATAATGATTAAATTGAAGGTAAATTACTTGGTTTATAATCAGAAGAAGCAATGAAAATAGTCTTATTTTAAGATAGCTAATTTTGCTTCGTGAACTCCGCGTAGAACTCAATTAAAAATTTGGTAAACAAATCAGCGATCACCGTTATCACGTGATGCGATGAATTGCCACCATTAAGAGGGCGCAGTACCTAGTTCCATGATATTTTGGTTTAAGAATTAGATAAAAAATAATGCATGCATTTAATTCCAATTATAATTAGAAATGAAATTTGAAAGTAGAACCTAACTGTAATCAACTTTTCATTTGAAATTTAAAAAAAATAACTTTTTCAAAATATAAATTTTTTATAACTTTCTCAATTATGTATTATATCAAAACATATTTTCTGATTAATGCTTCCCAAACATTCCATGATAAAAGTTAGCATGGAATTAACTCTCTGAAACTCAGTTTAATTTAATTGTTTCATTTTTGTTGAAAACTCAGAAAAAAAGGACCAAAAATTCAAATTCAACAATTAAATGAAAACGAACTTCAAACTTGAGAGTCAAACACAAGCTCATTTTTGTACTCCCTGGATTACGCATACAAAGTTTCAAAGCTGTGTCCTTAGCTGAAAAAAAGTCTCGGGGATTTTACTACACATCATTGGTCAAAAACACAAAGCAGAAAAATGCGTTTAAACATTTTAAATGCAGAAGGAAAACAGCTAAAATCATTCACAAAAAGCGGAATTTTTTTTTAAAGTATTGCTCACATAGGTTTGAAATTATGCATGACGCTTCAAAACAGTTTTATCTATCGAAATACGTAATATTTTTTTTCTATATTTTGAACAATGTTGAGATACTGTGCCCCCTTAAAATAGAGGCGACGAATCGCTCCGTGTTTTATACCGACTCTAGGAACCATAATATCAGTATTTATGCCTGTATGCTACCAACATACTCGAATCTCGACAAAAACTGCAACAACGTGATGATTCGTCGTCGGCCAAGCTCCCCAACTACGAATTATCTCGTCGTTGGCTGTCAGCAAGTTAAGAAAAAGTACGAAGAAAGCGATGTGAAACGTACCTCGACGTGTATCCACTTGGTGACGACGTCCTTGGCAACCTGTGACTTGGTCATGACCGTGACTTCGATGTCTCCGAGGCGGGTAGGCACGATGGGCATATACACCACCACGGATCGGCCGGGCTTTATCTGCAAAGACAGTCACTCATCAATTCAAGTTTAACATGACCGGCTACTCTTCCATTATCCCGGCGCCGGCGATAAAGTCGGCAATAATGACGCAACCAACGCCAAACGGAATATCGCCGCTGGCAACCTTTTACGTCTGCTATCGCCAAAAAGTCTGCTTGGTGAGATTTCAGCCGGGATAATGGAAAAGTACCAATGTCCCATGCGTTGGCGACTGTATTCGCGTTTGTCGCCAAAAGTAAGTATTAGTGAACCGATTTTTGGTATGCAGTCGGTCAAATCAGCAACACCAAAAATGATGGCAACTAAAAGCAAAATTTTTTACCGTGCGGGGTCAGTTTAGCGAGAAGCCCATGTTAAACCATCATTGATATTTCTGCCGTCAGTCTCCGTAAAACAATGATTCACAACAAACTAGAAGTTGTACGAATTGGAACTTGTCACGTTAACTGACAAAATTAACTGTAACTGCCGTTGTCGATGTTCCATCATTTTTGTAATTTAGCTTCGTCTCGTGACTAAACCGTTGTCCGTGTTAAATGCTGTTTTACTAATTTAACATATCATACTAAAACATTACAGAACTGTCCCCTCTCCATATTCTAGGACATTTTTATTTTGTATTTTCGTTCCATTAAGTTACGGTCGAAGTACCATTCTTTGTATAATCGCTGACTATATCTTATGCTCGCATAACTTGGAGTAGGTACTTAAAATTTAAATCTTGAATTATTTTTGCCTTGTATTTTTGTTTTGGCTCAGTATTCCATTTAGGTAGTGTAATTTCAGTTTTAAGCAGGGATCTAGAGCAGCCCCAGTTTTGAATTTGCTCTGCTCCGACTTCAAAATACTTGGTCCGAATATAATACACGCTAATCATTTTAATATAAGGATATTCGGGGGAAGAGGCAAGTTTGTTTATAGTACTTTTATGTGTCGAGTAGATAGATTGCAAAACTGAACCAGAGAGGAGAGCAACAATGCGGGAAAAGGCCCGACGAGAGTTAGAACGGACGGGTAAGGGCAAAACAATCAACAAGAAACCTTCGAAGAAACAGAAGAAAAAGTGACGTGTCTGCTTGTCATTCTCAAGTCAAGAAACTCCTCTAGATACCAGTGGTGACAGTTTTGATGAGGATAAAAATGACGATTTTTGTGCTGTGTGTAAAGGTTACTTTCATGCTATAAAAGCTCCCAAGTGTAACTGGATTCAGTGCATCGAATGCAACAAATGGTTGCACGAAGATTGCAATGATGATCATTTGCACTGAGAGAGAAGTTGCGTATGTTATCTTTCGAATATGTGCTGCAGTTATTTTTAGCAAACTAATAATGAAAGATTTTAATTTGTTTTGTTTCGCTATAGTTAATGTTAATTCACATTTGATTTTGAATGTTTGTCCTATTTTTTATTTATTTTGGTGTTGTTGCATCTTACCCCATAACTGGTTTCATCTTCCCCATATATATGGGGGAACATGCCACAATGGAATGACTTTCTTTAACATTAAATTTCTCATTTAGTTTTGTACTGAGAAGAGAATTAACTTGTATACGTAACAAATTAAATATTGAAAAATAAAGTGTTTTTTTTTTCATGATCTTGTTATTTCAATTTTGAATGTACTAATCGAATATACCCTTACGTGTGGGTGTTTCTCCTGTTTTACCTTATCGTATAATTTATCTCTTTCTTAGTGAATTTATTTTTCATGTCATAAAAAATTTCAAAAAGTTTAAAAAAATCTCAGCAGAGGAGCACAACACATTTCTTCGTCCAGTCCCGCACCAGTTTCGAACAAAATTTCATTGGTCCGCCCTCCTACTCCACACTCCGCTCCAGATCCCTGGTTTTAAAATTCCAGACATCAAGGCAGAATAACTTTTCGTTAACTTTTTTATGTCGTTTCCTTTTACAGAAATAAACAGGTGCATTGCTGACAATCAAAATCCCACGAAAAAAGGGACTAAAGTTAAGATAATGATACTTTTAAAAAAAGAGCAACTCACAAACACTAGATGCTGATGCTCTCCGAATGAAGTTCTCGGGCTGTAGGAGTCGACCCTTCCGAACGATTCCACGTGCACGAACTTGTAGTCCGGCGAATTGGCAATCACGATCAGAGCCTGTAAGAAGAGACACACCTTTATGATCAGTTCAAGTACAAACAAGAAGTTCCGTCTAGAACTATATGAGCCTACTTTCCCGGATACACACAACTTTAAATTTATGATCCGAGCTCTCTCTCTCTCTCTCAGTTAGCTTTAATTCTTAATGACTTCAAATATACCTTTATCAACGGTTGATACATATTCATTCACTCCTTCAAGTATTGGTTCACTCATTTATTTATTTTATCGCATCAAAAGCGTGATTTTCATCATTCTATACAAAATGAAGGAATTTTTGTAGTCAAAGGGTTTTTTTTTTTAAAATTCTTAGTTGGAAATGAATTTGCGTAATGCATTAATGACTTTACGTGCCATTTGAAAAACAATCATTTCATAATAGGTCTCCAAATCTTCTGTGCTTCCAGAAGGAACACACTTGTTTAAAAGAGTGAACTAACATCAAGACCCGATGCTCACGAAAGATCCGGTTGTGGTCAAGCACGACAGTTCCGGCGCAATAGTACGCTAAATTAAGAGGGACGGCTGACACGAACCGCACGGTCAGGTACGACTGTTCCGGTGTACTAGTAAGTGCATTGCTGGGCCGTGGTAGCCTAGTGGTTAGTACGTCAGACACTTCCACTTGGAAGGTCGCGCGTTCGATACCCACTGAAGACCACCATGTATACGTGGGGCTATGTGCATGTAAAATCCGTAGACCCCACTACCTCTCCCCGTGCGTAAGCAATCCTAAGGCCTCGGCTAACAGGTAGGGGTCTGGTGGAGAAAAGTAAGTGCATTGCGTTAAAATGGTCAGACTCATACGAGCGGCCGGCACCTGACCGCAACCGGATCAACCGTGTGAATCGAGCCTGAAGAGATATTATTGTATATTATTCTTAAAAAAATGATAAAGCTTCGAAATTTTCAAAATTGGTACATCTTCGTAATTACTTTGTATTTTATTTGTTTACTTTCTTTTCAAAAGAATAAAAAAATAAGCTAAGAATTTTAAAAAATAAACTTAAAATTGTCTCTGCATTTCTATAGACTGATAAAATGTCATCATTAGACACAAAATAAATGTAAACTGTTGTAGTCGTTTTAAAGAAACTGTCGGCAAGATCACGCATAAAAATACATAGATATCTGTACCTTATACTTTTCATGTATAAGGTTTTTTTTTTTTTTTTTAATTTTAGGGATTATTAAACCTCAATCTCGTTTTATTTAACTTAAGCACATCATATAATCATTATTATTGTTATCCTCTCAAATGTCATTAAAAGTTCAAAAATAAAATTAGAAATGTGTTCTATAACGTACTGCTTTCTTTCTGAACTGCAACACGGCAGGTACATATACCTATGTAATATGCGTGACATGTGACAAACGGGGTTTAGGGGATCCGTTGAAGTAGGACATTAACAAAAGGGGGAGGGGTTCAAATATATTGAAAAAAGGCGCGACATCATTTATGAACGGTCCCTATTAAAGTTGAACCATTGCAGTGGTTCCTAGTTTCAAGTTCATGATGAAACTAAGTGAAACTACACCATTATGATGGTTCAACTTGTACCAAATGTTGGTTGCAGCTAAAATTTCGTCATTTTTTGGTGAACTAGAATTTCTTACAGTGTAGAGACATTTATGTACATATATTTTTCCCGATGTCGACGTTGAGTATCGGCAGATATTGAGCAAAAGCACCTACCTCTATTTCATAGAGCATGTAGTTGAAGACGCTGATCCTGATCCCAATCTGTTCCCCCTGCATGCTCTTCGAGGGCATTTCCACGTTCATGTAGAACGGCTTCACGCTGGAAAACTGATCGAAAACAAAGAAATGCGTTAGCATAAATATACTTCAACCTTTTCCCTCCATAATTTCCTAATTCTGCACTGAGAAAAATGTTTGTAATTTTACATAACTTAGTTATGTAATTTATGAAGGACGAAAACCGTATTTCGTAAAAAGAACTTTATCCGTACACTGAGAAAAATGTTTGTAATTTTACATAATTTAGTTATGTAATTTATGAAGGACGAAAACCGTTTTTCGTAAAAAGAGCTTTATCCGTAATTCAATGTTAGTTTTCGTATTTCAACCAATCACGTTCCGGTTCCTTCCTCTGACTGTGCGATACGATGCGATGGTTGCCAGGTTGGCTTTTTTTAAGCCAAATACGAAAAATTTGGCTTTTTTAGAACGCGTTTGGCTTGGAATAATTTGTTTTGCTTCTTGGCTTTTTTTTGGCTGTTTGCTCATTTTTGAGAGATTTTATAAATATTTTAGTATTTGCAGATATGCTGTTGACGGTTGGGTATTCCATTTAGGGTTTGATTAAGCTGTAAGGTCCGGATTCAATTAGTTCTAGTGATCAAAAAATGACCATTGTGCTCAAAACCAACCAATCAAAATAGGTCAGTTTAAGACTATTTTACTATTTATGTTCTTATCGTAATTAAAATAAAAAAAATATTCGCTCTTGAAAAATGGGTTTCTCAATGAAAGCCTATATAAAACCATGACTCGTGACTTTCTATCACAAAATGCTCAAAGGATCCAGATTATTAAGGCGACGGTGGACGTTAGTTTTCGAAAAATCGGCCAAAAAAAAAATCGATTTTTTTTCAAGCATATTTTCATTGCTGTGGACCTGATTTTCATTGTGGCACAAAAAAAAGAAAGATTTATGCATAAATTTGAGCTAATTTTAAGGGTTAAAGTTTGAAAGTGGGCGTTTCCCGAGCTTGACTGGCCCTTTAAACATGTAAACATAAGCACATGTCGTTTTATCTGAGGCTGCATCTGAGCCTTACATACCGTTTTTAAGAAGAACGAACTGTGATGAGAAAAAAGCACTTCTACTTCAACTGCTAACGTTCTGTTTACATTTGTTTCTCTTGAAAACGTGCTTAATTTGTCTCTTGAATTTAGAAAAAAAAACAGTTCTTTTCAGAACTAAAACCCCTATAATAAACAAATTTTCTGCTCTTGCAAAGATTTTGTTATATATTGTAAGCCTTATTGCATAAGTATGGATAGATTGAGTGGTAGATGGCGTAAACCAAAAGCCTCCTAAGCGTAAACAAGCAGCATCGGCAAATGCTCAAAGAAGACGGGCTGCTGTCAAAAGCAGTGAGGAAAATACTGCTGGAGATGAAGCACAAAATGTATCTTCTAGCCATGAAATTGCAACAGTGAGTACTGCATCTTCAAATACTTTGGTGAGCCATGAGATTTGGGGATCTCTTTTACAAGATGTGGCGTGCTCTGAATGTTTATCAAAGAACTTGTTAGTGAAAAATGAAGCACCGTATGGATTTTCTTCAAAAATTAGCATAGTTTGTGAAAATTGTGAACATTGTTCACAGCCTCATATGGAAAACAGCCTCTAAAGAGGTGTTTATTTCGAAAAAAAGACTGGAACTTATTGTTGTGTCTTCAATTAGCGAATTGAATTTTGGCTGTTTGAAGACATTAGAGCTTTTTGACAGATCAGCCAACGAACTCTCCGTTTCAATTTCTGAAAAGCGGGATAGTCGTCGAAACTATCAGTGTAGAAAAAGATAATCAGAGTCTTATAATGTGAAAAGAAGTCTGAAAAGAGTAAAAAGTGTCATAAAAGACAAAAAATGTGTAAAAAAAAAAAAGGTATTTCGTATACTCCTGGAGGATTTTGAAAACTTTATGTTAATTGTCAACACTTATTGCTAAAAAATGTTGCCCCCCCCCCCTCATTTCAATCTAAAATAGTGTTTTGTTACCAAACACTAAAACTGAAAATAATAGAAGGAATAATAATTATACTAAAATGTCATTACATTCTTACCAATAGATTTCTAAGTTTGGTTATTGTAAATAAAGTCTATTTTCAGTTTTCGGTGTTACTGTCAATGTTCACATGTTTAAACATATATTTGTGCTAAAATAGTGTCAATTCAATTTGAAAATAGTAGTTATTAGTTTGTTTATGCAAATGTTACTTTTACAAGACATTTGTTGAGAAAGTTTTCAAAGTAAGTGCCATTATATTCTTAAAATGCATTTTTCTCGAAATTAAATTTTTCGGGTTTTTGAGATTTCAAAATGTTCCTTGCATCTCAATTTTTCCTCGATAAGGCTGAAAATTGGTGATTTACTAGTTTTTATATAGCTAAATCAAATTTAGTATCCATTATGTGTTTGGAATATATTAAGTAATTTTAAAATATTAATAATGTTCCAAAAATGCGAAATTTCGCGAAAAAAATAGTAATAACTAACAAAAAAATTATTTTTAAATAATTTACTGACGGATTCTTAAATGAATATTAAGTTTTGTTCATATTGTTGCATTTTTTCATTATAAATCAATTTCAGCCAAAAAAAATCAAAAATTGTGACGCAAGGAGCATTTTGAAATTTCGCTAAAAATTTATTAAATTTTAAATTTTTAAAATTTAAAAAATGAAATTTCAAATTTTTTTTTTGAATTTTCTATTTATTTATTGAGTTATATGCAAGTACAAAAAATTTATAAATACTTCATGAAAAAATAAAAAAGTTTCATTCGAAGGTCCACCGTCCCCTTAAAAGAAAAACTGCTGCTGCATGCTTAGCAATATTGTCATCAGTTAAAAATGATGGAAGATTGCAATTAATCAATAAAAATTTTCAAAAATGAAAGATTATATATATACACTATAATATAATATGTTGTCCAACATGCCCGGGTCATACAACAAAGTCTTATTCGGGTTTGTATACATTTTTACTATATGACTGGTCATGTATCTTACTGTAATTTAACAATAAGTATGTTAAGGGGAGACTTCAGTCAATCTCCCAAATCGCGAAATCACATGTTAACCTATGGGGGAATTTAAACATAGTCCAGGAAGTGGAAATTTCAGGTTTTACAACTTAAAAATAAAATACTTTAAATTTAGATAATCCATTTTTAAAGCCGCAATACAAATTTATCAAACGTCATCTTTCAGATGGTGAAAACCAAATTTCGATATCTGCATTAGATGATGAGTAATTAGTGTAATGAATTTTCCCATAGGTTTAACATTAGCACTTGTGACCACGAAGGTGCTCTGAAGTATCCCCTTAATGTGCTTATAACAGTAAGACCAAATTTACTTAGAAACAGCGCTGTTTCTAAGTAAATGTGGTCTTACAGTTATAAGCACATTAAATCAGGATAATCATTTTGCGACACCTTGTCAATTTTTTTAAAAAACGGATTTCTCCTAAGTAAAACAGGCTACCGTAAATTTACATAAGTTTCAAAAACGGATTTCTTTTAAAAAATGGATTTTTAAGCGCAAATTAATATATCTTTCTGTAAACGGATATCCTATTAAAAACGGACTTTCTACCACAAATTAGCATAACTCCGTATAAACAGTTTTCTGTTTAAAAACGGACTTTCTCAGACAATTTAACATAACAGCCAATAAACGGAATTCTGTTTAAAAACGGACTTGTTTACACAAACTTACATACCTTCCTAAAACGGCTTTCTGTTAAAAAACTGACTTTCTAGCATAAATTTATATAACTTCCAAAAAACAGATTTTGTAAATTGACGGTTTTAATTATGTAGTTATAAAAAGGATATATCCGTTTAAAAACGGATTAGTGCTGGAAACTCAGCTGCCAGCACTTTGTCCGTTTTTAAACGGATTTTTTTTTCTCAGTGTGGGGACGCCGCTCTAATGTTATCAAATTCGCTAAGTCCCGTCCGTCTGTACAAAAACACATTAAATCATCGTTCCTATAACCATAATTCATTTATTGTTATCAAATTACAGAAATTATGATATCCAGTTAGAAAGTTATTTACTCGATTGATGCGCTTCGAATCCTGCATCTATGCTTGCAAAAAAAAAAAAAAAAGCGCCGAACAGTATTTCAAAAACAGCAAGCAATCAATAATCGGCTATTTTCTTTTTTCTTCCTTTTTTTAAGTCAGTTTACTTACTCTAGCCCAGGGGTCGTTGCCGACCCCTGGGCTAGCGTCGGAAGAGTCAAAAATTACAATTTACAAAATTTCAAAGTTTTTAAAGAGCCAATTTTTTCTTGCCAACAAGAAATAGTACTTGCATAAATAAAGTTTTTTGATTAATAACTAATCTATTTATTCATAAGAAAAAATATCTATTTATTGATATATAAGTAGTGTTTTTCACAACAAATTAGACAATATATATATTTGGCATTATTAGATAATTACTTATTATTTGAATAAAAAATTAAAACAATTAAGCATTTACTTACAACACTAACTTGAACTCCAATAAGAAACAATTGAGCAAACAAATTCATTGGGAGAGATGGCTTCGCATGGTTATTCAAGTAGAAACGAATTCAGAACGATTTTTAAATGTCTTTTTTTTTTGATAAAATAAATAATATTTGCGTACGGAACTGAAGAGCCGCAGCTTCACATTCAAAGAGCCGCAGGTTGCCGACCCCTGCTCTAGCCCAGTGGCTGAGTGGTAACGTTCCTTGCTACCATGCCACAGGTCCGGGGTTCGGTTCCCGGGCTGGGCTGGGTCCATTCAGCCTTTCATCCCATCAGCAGGGTCGATAAAGTGAAGACCAAGCTTGCTGGGGAATTAAACTGGGGGAGTTAAACACTGGGGGTTCAGCTTCAGGTCGACCCCTTGACCGGAATATCTGCTCCACCACAGGGTCCTCGGTCTCGGAGGCTGTGAGGGGCACAGTAGGCCATGGCCCCCAATAGGCTGTCGCGCCACAGAGTTGTTACTTTTCTTTCTTTCTTTCTAGTGGGGCTGCGTAGGGTCATTAACCTTTGCAGACCTAGTGCGTGCCCCGGAAATCGGCATCCATTTTTTCGAGTAGCACCACTGTCGGCGGATGCCATCGCCACTGAGAATTCGGAAGCTCAGTTTCCCCTAGATGACGGCACCTGAGCCCTCATTGGATGCGACTCGCACTAGGAATTCAATCCAGCCGAGAGTATTTAACATACCGCACAATCATGCGACATGGGCACCGAGGATGTTGCGCATCTCGAAAAATCCACCGACTCGGGCCAGGTTCGAGCCCGCAATCTCGGACGTACGAGACCTGCGCCTCTCTAAATGTAGTATCTTTTTTTTAAATGCACATCCTCTCGAATTCAAACCGGGCAGGGAAGAACAGGATTTCATGTAAATGTCAAGATGAAGGCAGATCGCTTTTGTTGATGGTTGGACTGTACCTGCCTGAAAACGCGCGCAGAGAGAGTATAGGGGAAAACTAGAAATTTGGTACATAAACAGGGGCCGATAAACTCCGTTCTGTAATTGGCCATTTTTTTAAAGTTGGTAGCCACTATTTGAAATTTATATTTAAAATTGAGAAATAACTCTTAAATTGATTAGAAAATAAATAAATATCGAAATAAAATAATAAATAGCCATATTTGATTTGGCACATGCTGAAATGTTTTAAAACTTTTAAAAGGATTTAAATCAGCGGTTCCCAATCTTTTTTCTCCGCGCACCAACATTTTTCTTGCAAACCATTAGCGCACCACTGCTAATCTAACTTAATTAGATAGAATAGAACACTAATGGATTATAGGACGAGTAGGTAATATAAATCACACCATTTTTCATCGTTAATGCAGAAAAAAAGCGTTTATTGAAATAAAGCTGCACGCTCAGAAATAGAGCTCTCACTTTCGACGATTCTTCAATCGTCAAGAAAAAAAGTTCGTAATTTATAACGATTCTTTCCTAGCGCGATCACGTGACTTAAAAAAGTCACCACACAAATGTCGCCAATTGGACGAAAGGTTTAAGGCAAAGGAGGGTAAGAGCACGCAGTCGTTTAAGAGGACGCAGAGACTTTTTCCAATGCTGGCAACGCTGCAAGCAGAAGCAAGTGTGATCAACTCAACACGTTTGTTTTCAGCTGGCTCAAGAGACCGCCATTGTTATTTTCATCCTTGCTGTCGTTTATTTATCAGGTAAAATATGATTCCTGCATGTTGGCATGTAATTTTTCTGTGAAGAAACATTAATTTCTTTGTCAATAAAGAATTGATGTTTGCTTTTTAAGTAGATATCATTATGAGCTTTGTTCCCTTCCGAACGACATGGGCATGTCAGAATTTTACTATTGTGAATGATACAGCCATCTATGGACGATTTTGAGGAGCAATACATCGGGGGGTAAGAGTACGCACATAAGGAAAAGGTAGAGAGAATTAGAAAAAGCAAGGCTAATCGGGCTGCTATAAAAAGTAAAAAAGGCGCCAAAACTGAAAAATGAAAAACCGTGAAAGCAAAGAAAAAACTTGTTCTGCATTGTAATCGACAACCCATTTCCCTCAACAAGTTCAGCAAACAATGAGGCGACAATATGCAAAGGCTGCGAACAATCATATGATGAAGATTGGATCCAGTGTAGATTATGTAAGGAGTGGTGGCTTGATGAATGTTCCAGTTACGAAGGCACTGGAGAATTTGTATGTGACTACTGCTAAATTTTCTGAATGCGTACTCTTACCCCTCCTGGGTTCGTACTCTTATCCGCCAGGTCGGGTAAGAGTACGCATTTGCAATTTCTTTTTCCGCTTGCTTTCTTTCATATATTTTTTAAAGATAAAACTTTCATTTTGTGTACCTAAGTTTCTAAGTTTATAAACTATGATTCAGTCAATTTTCAAAGTTCTCACTTTTCAATTCTCATTTTTATAACGAACAATCCACTAGGTGCGTACTCTTACCCTCCTTTCACCTACTCGGAGCATTTTTCACGAAGCCATTTCGTCAAATACGACGAATGTTTCGTGAGATTTGAGCATGCGTTTCTGAGAGTGCGAGTGCCAACCACTAATTTTCACCTATAAGGGAGAAGATTTGTGCGATACTGACCTCGATGGCCTTGTCTTGTATCCCAAATCCGTCGACAGAGTTCATCCCGAAAGCGTTCACCATCCATCGCGTCGGGATCTCGGGCACCGGCACGTTGAAGATGTAGTAGCCGAGTGGCCTGCAACGACACCAAACGACACGCTCAGACCCGACATAGAACCATTTGCGTCAGACTGCGAATTCGATGAACCACGAAAAAGAAGTCGTGAACAAGAAGTTTCGTCTAGAACTTACGAGCCTACTGTACAATTGATAGTCTAGCTATCTCTCTGATTTAGCTTTAGTTCTTAATGGAGGCAATTCAAGCAACGTCATTGGTCACGTGGCAACGATGAAAGCAATGTAAACAAAGGAAGCCGTAGCATCGCTTTACATCGAGTTCGACACATCCAATTAAAAACCAGGCCTAAATAAAGTTCTTCTACATTGCATAAAATTAACGCTAAATACAGCCTTATAACTATTGTAATAATTAATAAATGTCTTAAATAATGATTAAATTAAATATAAATCAGAAAAAGCTGTGAAAATAGTCTAATAATTTTTAAATAACTCATTTTGACTAGTGAACTCCACGTAGAACCCCATTGAAAATCTTAGTAAACAAAGAGCGAATATCACGTGACAACGGTGATCGTTCATGAGTCCCTCTAGCGGTGAATGGCCTCCATTGCTTCAAATACACATTTTCCAACGGTTTGTATATATTCATTCACTCATTCCTTTATTTATTCAATCATTCGCTCACTTATTTATTCATTCATTCATTCGGAAATATCCTTAAAAATCCAGGTCAAAAAGTTTCGTGGAAAAATAGGCTCGTTTAGTTTTGGATGAACGCATTTGTACATGTTCATAATATATTTTCGATAAAGTTTGTTCCATGTAAATCCGTCAGTAAGAACAGGATTTATATAGGTAAATTTTTTTGAACTGTTCAAAATTAAACAAAAACTTAACTTTTCTTATTTTTTTTCCATTTTCAATTTTACACCAACTGAACACCAAATATGGTTCTCAGCAGGGCCTTATTTACCATTAGGCTCGTGAGACCTGGGCCTAGGGTCCCCTAATTTCGGTTATTATTATTTATTTTTTTGTAATTTAAAATGTTTTAGAAAAATATTTAAAACTAGCATCTTTCAAAAACAAACTTTTAGTGTTCTGTTGCTTCACAGAAAATTTGTATTATTAAATTATTTTAAAACCACAAGGAATTTTCACTTTGGGGGCCCCCACATTTTGGTCTGACCATTTGAAATTTGAAAAACAAAGTCGATTTTGCATTTTGGGGGGGGGGGGGGGCCCAGATTTTATTCAAACATTTTGTAATTTAAAAACAAAATCGTTTTGCACGTTGGGGGCTCCCAAATGCTAGTCTGATACTCTTTGACAGTTGAAAAACAAATTAGTTTTTGCACTTTGGGGACCCTCGAATTTTAGTGTGACTCTTTGAAATTTGAAAAACAAATTAGTTTTTGCGCTTTGGGGCCCCCAAAATTTTATGTTTAAAAAACGTTTGTTGCGTGAGGGGCCCCAAAACATGAGTTATGCCTATAGTGATTCAAAATGTAAATCGGGAGCTGGTGTTCAATAACACCAAAATGTTGTCCAATGCACTTACCCGATGTTGATGTCGTGCCAGAGCCAAGCGTTGTCGTAGAGTCGTTGTATCCGGTTGATCCGGTTCATCTTGAAATTCTTCAGCTTCAGATTGTCCTTCTCCGGACCTGCAACGAAAAGATCTTCTACTCAGTCCAAAGCTTCGACGGATGCGAACACAATTTAAGGACACCCAGTCCAAATCCAGATGGAAAATCTTGAATTCAAAGCACCTTCTCAGTCGCATATATCTTCAAAAACTACCAATACACGCGCAGCTTACATTGCATTTGTGCTCAATAATATTTTACTCAGTCTGTAGATGTACAAAAGAATTTTTTTTTCAGTCAACATTTTTTTTTTTTTGTGCGTGTGTGTGTGAAATTCTTAGTTGAAATATTTTTGGAGGGTCATATACACTGCTCGACATTGAAAATGCAACACCAAGAAGGAGTGGTCAGAAAGAGATGAAATTTTGAAAAAAGACAGAGACAGCAAAGAACAATAAGTGATCTTTCTTTCAAAATGATAGTCAGAATACAGAGCGAGAACGGTGTCGGCTCAGTAAGATGTAAGACCACCGCGGACAGCGATGTACGAAGAAACACGTCTACGCATAGAGTCAATAAGAGTGCGGATGGTGTCCTGAGGGATGGCTCTCCATTCCCTTTCAACCATTTGCCACAGTTCGTCTTCTGAACGAGGCAGGGGCAGAGTCTGCAAACGGCGTCCAATCACATCCCACACATGTTCGGTTGGTGACAGGTCAGGAGAGTACGGTGGCCAGGGAAGCATCTGTATACCTTGAAGAGCATGTTGGCAGATGCAAGCACTGTGTGGTTGGGCGTTATTCTGCTGAAAAATTGCATTAGGAGCCCCTGAAGGTAGGGGAATGCCACCGGCCACAGTATATTATCCAAGTATCGTTTGGCCGTCATAATGCCCTGAATACGAACTAGAGGTGATATGGAATTATACGCAATAGCGCCCCAAACCATTATGCCACGTTGTCGCGCGGTGGGGCGTTCCAGAGTTACTGCCGGATTAGCTTTGTCTCTACGTCGACGCCACACACGTATGCTGCGACTGTCACTGGATAAACAGAAGCGTGACTCATCTGAGAACACGACGTTTCGCCATTCTGTCATCCACGTCGCTTTAGTCCGGCACCATTCCAAACGTTGGAGTCTATGCTGTGGGGTCAATGGCAGCCTTCTTAGCAGACGACGTGATCGCAGGCCAATTGCAACCAATCGACGGGAAATGATTCTGTTCGACACGGGAACATCCAGGGCATCTTGCACATGCTGCAGAATCGAGGTACGAGTCACTTGCGGGTTCGCCATAGCTTGTCGGCGGATGCGTCGATCCACGCGTGCTGACGTCACTCTGGCTGCGCCTGCACCCCTCAATCTTGCCACATTTCCTTGTTCCAACTATGTTCGTCACAGCCGATGCACCGTGCTCGCATCCATGTGGGTATCAGCTGCGATTTGATGTAAGGACCAACCCGCCCTTCTCAGTCCGATCACCATACCCCTTGTAAAATCGTCTATCTGCTGGAAGTGCCTTCGTTGATGGCGGCCTGGCATTCTCTCCTATTACACGTATCCTCCGAGACAAAAACAAAATTTCTTCGATAATTCGTCTGGCAGCAATAACGACACGAATGTTGCCCATTCTGCAAGTTCCCTTCCTTATATCTTACTTCACGTGCGTCGGAGAGCTGCGCATTTCACATCATTCGCATAACTCAGTGACGTGCGTCTACTCTAAAATTTTCATAAATTTATGACCGTTCCTTCTTGGTGTTGCACTTTCAATGTCGAGTAGTGTATATGCACGATAGGTACCATTTAAAAACGAACTGTTTCAAAACATCCATACACTGCACTGTTAGAAATTTCAACATGAAATTACGGTTGAATGACCGGCAAAGGTCTGTCCATCTAATTCACCGTTAAATTTACGGTTTGGAACATTTTTCTATCTTTACGGGACCTAACCATTTCCAATCAACTTGGTTAAAAAGCCGTAAATACAAAAGTTCACGGTTTTATTGCCATTTAAAAAGGGTTTCAAGACTATATTTTTACCGTTTTTGAACCATTTCGAGGCGTAGAAACGGTAAACGCAGCTTGCGGGAATCGAACCCGGTTGTTTGCCATACCAACGCTGCCCGCTAACCACTCGGCCATCGGCACCACACAAGGCGGTCGCTTATTTATCAATAAATCTTCCTTTTCAAAAGGAAAACGCATCAAAATTGAGATTTCAGTTTTTGATTGGATCCAACGTAATTTTTAGTCTAAATTTACTGTATATTGATGAAAATCATTTTATTTGCTGCAAAAATTAAAATACAAACAAGCTTTAGCAGCTCAAATTATAGGTTCGCCCATTCGCAAACAGTTCGGAAATCCGATGGCTCCCATTTTTGAGTTACGTGTGTATGTGTTTCTACTTAGTATCCTCTGCTTAAGTCACTATTTTTATCTTCTTTTTTTTTATATACACATGCAGATTTTAACTGATAAATCTTTATTCATATTTTAACAACAACGTACGACCGGTAAGGTTTCGCGCTTATTGAGCGCTTGAAAATGAAGGTTAGTTAAACGTTCTTTAGGATAATCAGAGAATAGACGATTTTTTTCGCAATCAGTGGTTTGAGTACCATCTTTTTAATGGTTATTCAGCTGTTGTAGTTAAATATCGTAAAATGAATGGTTATTTTACTATTTTGTTACGGGAATTTTTAACAGTGTGTAAAAAAGATCTCCTGAAAATAACGGAAAAAGTACGGCAGCAGAGTTGCCGAAAATATCCCGTTTCTGATAATATTTTTCCGAGATTTGACAGAAGTTCCATTTCTTTTTTCTCAGTTATAATCCAATTTAAGTTGTAAAAATACAGCAACCGCAAAACAGGATAATTCCGTTCTCGTATTTTCAGGAAGTGATGTTTCCGTTTTTGGAAGGAAAAATCATGTATTGAAACACTACGGAAATCTTCCGTTAAAATCAGTCAAAAAACACTCTGAAAATATAATTTCTTTTTAACAGTGTGCACTTCTCAAAAAATGCTTCTACAAGTGAATAGAGAGGAGTAAAAACCATTTTTCTCACAAAATGATCCCTAGAGTTAACCTATACATGAAAAGTAGCAAAATGATTACTAAGATCTACCATTTTTCAAAATTTCCAAGTTCTAGTATTTTTCTACGAATAATATACAGTTATATCTATTCAAAACGAAAGTTCACTCTTAACAGTTATTCCTTGCGGTCACACAAAAAACTTGGAAGCTTGAAATGGAATCATTTCTTTTAAAATGGTACCTGAAGTCAAATCCTTTTTCAACTAAGACCTTTTTGACTGAAAAAATTATTTCGTACTTCCTTACAATAATAAAAATATGATTCTCAGGCAGGAGGGAAATGTAAGCTATACTGCTGTTGTTCTTCCTGATGCCATTGGGTAGCTGATTTCCCATTCGCAGAGCGACCAGGAATTAAGGCGGTAAAAGGGAGCGCCTTCCGTTTATAGATGAGCACCGCAACGGTGGAGGTACGACTTGGCTCAGTATGTATTTGGATGACATCAGACGGCGTCACCATAAATACGCCACCTTCCTTTTTCGACCCAAGTGTGAAAGGAAGGGACATTCTCCAACGTCTGGTACCTACGGAACTTCACGGTCCAGGGATTTGACATGCACGTATCTCCAAGTGTACGTGGTGGTCTTCAGCGGGTCGGGTATCTAACCCCGGATCTTCCGGTTGGAAGCCCGACATCCTAACCACTAGACTACCACGGCCCCAACTCTAAATAAGGTAAATGACCCGGTAGTGGACACTGCTCTAGTAGTGGAGACTTAGATCTTTAAGCTCCTGAAATAAGCGAATGTAACACTGAACTTGAATGAAATGATCAGAACCTATAGCGAACGATTCCTAGTGCTGGTTCATAGAACTGAAGTTGGCGTGGAGCATCTATGTAAGTACATGGGTCATAATATTTAATAGCTACCTCACATTTGCTGCTCTTTACTAAAGCCGATCCATAAAAAGGTTAGAGATTATGGGGAAAAAGCGTGACATCATTTATGAACAGTCCCTTTTTGGTGCGTAAGGTTTAATCCGAAAAATAAGTAAGAAAGTCATTTTTAAAATTATTTCTCCAAGTTAACAGCATAAAATAGATCATATTAATTTCTGTCCACTAGTAATGCAAATACGTGTCTTATACATGTCCACTACAGATACAAACGAAGCGTTTAGTAAATGTGACGTAAAAATCCTAATTTTTCATCAAAAGTCATTTATAGGTAAGTAATTTTTAGAGAAATAGTTGGTGATTAAGCTAAATATGCAAATGTTGATTCAAGTAGCTTGAAAAAATGTTGCCACGTAAAAGAGTACGAAAATTTTCTTAATTGAGTCCACTACCGGGTCATTTACCTTATATGCACTATGTTGCTGAAAAAAAATCGCCCAAATAACACCAAATTTGAAGGGGCGAGACTTTATCTATTTAAGGGAAGGCAGATGCTCTATCCTCCGTGGTCCTTGGAACTTAAGGTATCCCCAAATGTACATGGTGGGTGATCAGCGGGTCGGGTATCGAACCCCCGATCTTCCGGTTTTAAGCCCGATATCCCCACCACTAGGCTACCACGGCCAGGAAAGATTTAAGGTCTACATAACGGATAAAGAGTCATAGCAACGACAGATGGGTGGGAATGCATCCGGGGTTCTACTCACATCCGCTTTCGTCGTTTCCATCCGGGCAATCCTTGTAGCCGTCACAGTGCTTTTCGAACCTGTAGCAGCTTCCGTCGATGCAGGAGAGGTAGCCCGACTCGAAGTCGCAACCGTCTGAGGGGGAAAAAAAAAGAAATTTGGCATTTCGTGTTTAACCAGGAAAAAGCAGGTCACAATAACAACAGTGACCACAGGAAACAATTTTTAAACGATTGCGCTTACCATCTCTTCGAGTCACATTTGCATCCGTAAAAACGACGAGTCCGGCAAACTGGAAAGAAAAAATAGGATTTAACTTTTCTTTTACGCATTGAAAAAGCACAAAAACGCAGTAATTAAGTAAGGCAAATGACCCGGTAGTGGACACAGTTAAGAAAATTTTCGCACTCTTTTACGTGGCAGAATTTTTTCAAGGGGGGCCAAAACTTTTCATCAATATTTGCATATTTAGCTTCATCACCAACTATTTCTCTAAAAATAAATGACCTATAAAATGTTATTTAAAAAAAAAAAAAAAAAAAAAAAAAAAAAAAAAAAAAAAAAAAAAAAAAAAAAAAAAAAAAAAAAAAAAAAAAAAAAAAAAAAAAAAAAAAAAAAAAAAAAAAAAAAAAAAAAAAAAAAAAAAAAAAAAAAAAAAAAAAAAAAAAAAAAAAAAAAAAAAAAAAAAAAAAAAAAAAAAAAAAAAAAAAAAAAAAAAAAAAAAAAAAAAAAAAAAAAAAAAAAAAAAAAAAAAAAAAAAAAAAAAAAAAAAAAAAAAAAAAAAAAAAAAAAAAAAAAAAAAAAAAAAAAAAAAAAAAAAAAAAAAAAAAAAAAAAAAAAAAAAAAAAAAAAAAAAAAAAAAAAAAAAAAAAAAAAAAAAAAAAAAAAAAAAAAAAAAAAAAAAAAAAAAAAAAAAAAAAAAAAAAAAAAAAAAAAAAAAAAAAAAAAAAAAAAAAAAAAAAAAAAAAAAAAATGTATATCTACTTTGATTTAGGTATAAAATTATTTCAATCTATCACTAATAACCTATATTTATTGATCTATATTTGTATCATGTGGCTTATTTATCTTTATTACATCATCAAAACTTTTACATAGTTTTTTTTTTTTTTTTTCTTTTTACTCTGACTGATAGATAGCAGTACATTCTTTCTGAGTCTGAATTCAAAAATATAAATGTTATTTCATAAATGTTTATTTCACCCAATAAAAATTGTAAATTGTGATACAAAAATTAAAAAATCAAGTGTATTAGTAGTTCGCTACTTGTTTTTGATAATTAATGAATGTTATTTTTATGAGTAGATACTATGTTACTAATAAGTTTAATAATCTATTAACATATTAAAATTTTTCATCCCAGTTGAATTAAACTGGTTGGGCGAGCCGCTTAATTGAATAATAATGCTTGAAATCGATATATATTGTTCAAGCAGGCCTCTAAGAAAGAAAATCAAATTTTCCACCTGTCCAATAACCATGGGTGATTCAATGCGGAAAAAAAATTTCCGAACTTCACACAAAATTTTCAGAAAAAGTATGCACCATCAATTTAAAATAAAAAACTATATAGGTTAACAACCCCCCCCCCCTCCTCAACACACAGAACATACGCAAATATATATACATATATATATAAGCTCAAAAATAATCCTTTAAGAAATTAAATGAAAGGTCTTGTATACCAGAAGTCTTTTGTTTTTCTGGAAAGAATTATTGTATTGAAAATATTTTAAAGCAGTACAAAATAGGTAGAAAGAAAAACCACAGATATTAATTGTCAAAGAAATCTTAAGATAAGTAAATTTAAAAAATTTCGGATTTTTTTTTTTTTTTACTTTCGGAACAGGTGCTCGAAGATTTTCGGAAATGTCGGATCAGAATCACAAATGCAGTAAACATTACTTTGCTACTGATGTAATTGTAACTGCAATTTTTTTTGGATTGCATCTTTTAAAAAGTAAATTTCATTGAAATAATCAATCAAATCTGAAAAGACTTTCTAAAACACACTGATTTTCGTTACATGGAAGGCTGGCGCCATTATTGTTTACATTCATCAGCGGAATTTCTGAAACTCACTTCACTTTAATTCACTTTCAAGAACTCGTGTGAAGTAAAGAAAATGCTGGAGGATTAATATTTTAATTGTTGAATTTAAAGAATATTGAACGAATTTAAAAAAAACAGCTTCGAAGTGCAAACCACCAAGATATGATAGAATTTTGTGCCACTTTCCGTAATCGTATGTTGCGTAGATTTTTCTGTAGCGCGTATATAAACATGGACGTTGCCAACTCGAAAGTTCATCTAACTTTCATCTATATATATAAAATGAAAATTTGACGAACTTTCGAGTTGGCAACGCCCTTGTGGCTTGTAAAATCTACGCAACGTACGATTACGAAAACTGGCAAAAAATTCTATCATATCTTGATTGTTTGCGCCTCGAAGCTATTTTTTTAAAATTCGTCCTATATTCTTTAAATTTAACAATTAAAATATTAATCCTCCAGCATTTTCTTTACTTCATGCGAGTTCTTCAAGAATTGACGCGAGCGAATTGAAGTGAAGGAAGAAGCTAATTTCAGAAATTCCGTGGTTGAATTGTAAACAACGTAGTTGTTTGAGCTATGATGCAAGTGTTTAGGGATTAATTGGATCCAAACTCATTTTTGGCTTAAATTTATTGCATATTAGAGAAAATCATTTTATTTCCTGCAAAAATTAAACACAAACAAGCTTTAGAAGCTCCAATTATGGATTCGTTCATTCGCAAACACATACCCACGTAAATCAAAAATTGCATTCATCGGTAATCCGATGAATGCAATTTTTGATTTACGTGGGTATGTGTTTCTACATACCCGCGTAATTCTATTTAATAACCACTGCTTAGGTCACTTTTTTTTAATTCTTTTTTTATATATACATGCAGATTTGAACTAATTAATCTTTTCATATTTTAGGGCTTAAGATTGCTCGGTGCGGTCGCCAATGTTTTAACCACTCGATGAGAAATTTACCGATTTTGGAAAGTCTTTACAGATTTGATCGATTGTTTTAATGAAATTTATTTTTTAATGTTTCCTAACGTGAAACAAATACTTCTTACTAACAAATGATGTTTACTGCATGGGCGATTCTGATCCGAAAATTTTCGAGCTCCTGTTCCGAGTCAAAAAAACAGATTATCCGAAAGTTTTTTTTAACAATTAATATCTGCTTTTCTTTCTGCCTTCAGATAAGCAAAATATTTTGTACTGCTTTAAAAAACTTTCAATACAATAATTTTTCCAGAAAAAAAAATCTTCTGGCATTAATATAAATAGACTTTTCATTCAATTACTTGAAAGATTATATTTGAGCTTATATATATAGGTGTATGTACTGTTGTGTTGAGAGGGAAAGGGGGATTGTTAACCTAAGTATACAGTTTTATATTTAAAATTGTTGGCTCATACTTTTTCCGAGAATTTTGTGTGAAGCTCCGATTTTTTTCCCCGCTAAGAATCACCCATGGTTTACTGGAAAGGTGAAAAATTTGATTTTCTTTTTTAGAATGTTGCTGCTAGATTTTGATCATTTTTTAAAATGTTCGGTATTTTTTTCGTTCTGCATTATTCTTTTAATTTGCTACCTCCCGTGGATACACACATTCAAAATAAAATTAGTACGTTGTTATTAAATAAAGATTTAAAAAATAGTTGAGGTATTTATGCATTTTAATGAATTTTGATCATTTATTGATATGTTCGATATTCTTTTCTTTCAGCATTATTTTTTAAATTTGCCTGTTATTATACAGAAGTGTCAATCGCTTCCGCTCTTTATTGTGTTGAGCCTAGAATGTTCTTGGGCCTGCTTAAGCAATTTATATCAAATTCAACCATTATTACTCAATTACGTGACTCGACCAACCAGTTTAATTCAACTGAGCTGTTCATTAAAATAATAATCATTCATTACAAAAACAAGTGGCAAACAACTTTCACTCGAGCGGTGAGGAATTTAATTAGTCTTTTGACAGGGCACTGCTTCAGTGACGTTATGTTGGTGCCTCTCATATGATGCACACATTAAAAATAATATAATTATGTTTTTTTAAATAAATGATTTTAAAAATAATGAAGATAATTTTAGAAATCCCACAGATGAATGTAAACAGCATTGGGGTCTCTGTGGTTGTTTCGAAACGATTCAATGCAGGGTTCACACTGGGGAAAAATACAAGGTGGGATTTTCCTCCTTGACCAAAATTTTAAGTGGGATTTTTAAAGTTTAAGCCAAAAAATATTTTTTTTGAGTGGGATTTAAAAAAATATTGCTGGAATCGCGCGGCCTAGCGCGAATCCTGCAATGTCTGCCGATTTAATTTCTTCATTCTAGATGTTCGCCTTATTATGAATAATCCTGTTAAAATTTGATGCTCCATTTATTGGAATACTTGCTTCTTTTTTCAAATGCTGCTGGATTTTGATCATTTACTGAAATGTTCGATATTTTTTCTATCGGCATTTTTTTTTTAAATTTACCTTTTTAATGCACAATAATAATTTAAGTTTCATATTCATTTTGTGTTGTTTTTGTTGTACGCCTTTGTTTTTTTAAAAGAATTTCTAATAACGAATGCTTTATTCCTTGGAATAAAAATATTCTTTTTTCCCTTTTGGCTTTTTTTTTTTTTTTTTGTTAATTTGCTTTCTATTGGGAAAGTGCATAAAATCAACTTACAACTTATTTGAAGGAAACCCAGATAGCATGCTTACTTGCAACAAGTTTGATTTTTCCATGATATGCTTTTGTTACGACAAATTAGACGAAACAAATGTGTAGCAAAGCTGTTGCAAGGTTGACAACTTGAGCAATCACTTCCTTGCAACACAATTTTGCTGCAAAAGTGTGGCAAGTCTGTCATTCAACGCATGCGCAGGCCATGGAGTGGAAGTTTGGCGGTAAAGAATGCAAATGTTGCATGTGGCAACACCCACTACTCACAACCATGTGCTAAAAAGAAAGAAAACGGCGTGATCGTGCATCTAAACAATTCTTTTTCGGAGTTTTATTTCCTGATCGGATTAAGATGTGAGTATGTTTTCTTATTTGTTGGGTACTTAATTTGTTGAGATTTAATTTTAGCGTGGGGTAATATTTTAAGAACGATTCATTTTTGTACTTCTAAAATGCTGGCAGTGAAAGATTTAAGGGTTGACTAGTATGTACTGTATTATTAGTGATATAGCTATTTATTCATTTAAGTAATTTACTATCGTGTTATTTCACTAGTAGATGTTCGATTTTTCCCCAAACACGAATTTTTTATTTAAAAAAATATTCTGATGATTTTAGATTTCATTACCTCGTATTTATTGATGCATTTTTAATTTTCTCTTTGTGTCGTTATTTTTTAGTTTTCAAATTTTGTCTGTTGCATTTATTTAATAAAAACTTCCATTTTTTCGAGATTGAATTTCTTTATTTTGTAAAATTTTTAGCTAATTATAGAGGTTGCATTTTTTATTTTCTGTTTGTTAATGTTTCTTTTTTTTTTAAATCTTCTCTTGAATATTAATTTCGTTTATTAATTTAATTTTGAAACTGAATCGATTGACTCTGTATTTGTTTTTTCTTTTTTAATTCGCTTTTTAATTTTTGCTATTGTATCACTTTTGTGAAATTTAGATGCATTTTTTGTTGCAATTCTTGAATTTTATTTTTATATTGATATGTATTTATTTAATTTGAGTGTTAAAATTACTTCTTTTTAATTTGATGTTTTTAGATTTTTTTTTCTCGTACTAAGATGCAATTTTAATTTTTAAGATTCCAAGAAAAATCTTTAATTTTGCTTTATAATTTAATTAGGGTTTTTTTAAAAAATTCGTTATCATTTATCTGATATATAGTATCATATTTAATTTTGTGTCTGTGGTACTTTCTTGAATATTATCTATTGATATGTGTTTAGTTTTTAGGGTACTTAATTTAGGGATTTCTGTTTAATGTTTTCAAGAAATAAGGTTCCTTTTTTATCATTAAATTTTGTTTGTTGCTATTAGGACTTCTTGAATTTTATCTATTGATATTCCCATTGATTTTGAGGGCTGTTCATTACTGATGTCACTCTTTTCCCCATATATTTGACCCCCCTCCCCCCTTTGTCACATATTAAGGCAGATTTTACTTCTCTATTAACTATTTTGTTTTTAGTTAAATAAAATTACAGAGACCTTTCTTTAAGAAAAAGTTGTTCAGTAGATCACAAAACCAAACTGGATTCTATACTTAATCAATATAAAATATCTTCATCTGTTTTTTCATTGTTATTATAGATATATCTAAAAGTGAATCGGTTTTTAAATTCTTTTTATTGAAGATGACTATTCCTTACTTTCACCACATTGATTCACATTGTTATTGTTTTTATAGTTACATGAAAACACAAGTGCAATTTGTGATGAAGAAGAAAAATTAATTATGTTTTTTGAAAATTCTGACCTGATTGTTAAAAAAATAAGCAAAATAGAGTTGTTTTGTGATGGCGAAAGAGCTGTAAGAATGTAAAAACAAAATTTTCTTTTTTATCTGATCAGGTTATCATTTTTGCTATGTGTATTTAATTGTGCGACTGAAACATTTAATATCACCTGTGGATTGAGCTATGAATTTGGAAAAAAAAATTAATCAACCATTTTAATTATCAGTTGATAAAGTTGTCTCCGAGAGAGGGTAGATTTCTTGCCAAGGAACTAAATCAAAAGCTTTAGCAACCATATGGTTCACCAGCAACACCTTGCAGATTTAGAACTATCCACTACCTGAACCGTTAATTTTAATAATTTAATGAATTTTATTTTAAAATTGATAGCTATAAAAGTCTCAAATATAAATAAAAGCTCAATTTTAAATAAAAAACAGTTAAAACATTATGTTATAATAATCCATTTTTTAATATAATTGATGTTAAGGGCTTTTTTAAAGTTTTCTTGTCAAGATGGAGGCAAATGAAATGCTGAAGGGATGACCTTGATTATCTGAGCTTTACACCTGAAGTGGCAAGAGCCCAACAAAAAAGACTGAAAAATTCCTGCCTTGCAACAGGAGCTTTCAAAATTGATTTTTTGTAAGTATGCTTTTCCTTGTAAAAACATGTTTTAAAAAATGAAATAAATATAGGAATATGGACAGGTTTAACTGTTGGAATGCAGTGTAAATGATGAGTAATTTCTCGCTTCATTCAAGAAAGAACCTGAAGAATTTTGTCTGGCATATTATTTAACTGTCTAAAAAGATTAAGGGATTCATAGAAGAGAGCGTCATCTTGCATGTTACTTTGTTTTTCTCTCTTCTATTTTCGAGTACCTCTGAACCAATTTGATGCATTTTTTAAAATATGTTTTTCTTGCAGCATAATTTATATTTGCATTTTCTTGTTGAAATTTATTCATCCTCATTGACTTGTATATTATTATTAATTGTCTTGAGAAACTATGTAAGAATGGTTTAGCATTTAAGTTGCCTTTTTTAAGGTCATGTACAGAGAACAATTTTTTCTAGAAGAAAACTTTAATAAATAATAAGAACTGTTAAACTTAGGGCTTAAAAATGTACTAATGCAGCAAAAAACTCTAATATTCTGTTTAATTGAACCTTGAAAGTTTTTAAAATATTGTGAATAATTTACCTTGACACTGTAAGCAAACACATATGAATATGTATATTCTATGTACAAAAATATAGAACTTAACTGTAACTTACATTAGCTGTAATTTTTTCTTTTGAAAAAACAATTTTTCAACCCACTTTCAAAAGAGGTTCTGGCTGATTAATTTTTCTATTTCAAGCCCTTGTTAAACTTACAAGCTTCTGTAACATTTCTCATAGTTTATTATATTTTTATAGTGATAGTTAATGAAATCCTCAAGTCTGATTTTGCTGTCTATGGCTTATTGCAGGAAAAAATTGATTTATTTCTTTTATTGATTTCTTAAAAAATTAGCATTATCCAGCTGTTGTTTTCATGTGAATGAATTGCCGTATAACAACAGTTCTCAACATGAGGGCATACCCCTTGGGAAGGTGTAGAAGAATTTCAAGAGTGTAAAAGTAACTGCAGTTTCCTCGATTTTGTGGTTACAATATAAACTATAATGTTTTTTCAACAATACAGCACCTACTTGTACACTCGACTATCTACTACTATTGTAAATGATTCCTTTTTTGCAGACAAGTTTCTTCAGAAGTTTTGGTGTTCTTAGTGCAGTTTTCATACACATATCTATGAATACAGAATTTCAGCAATACCATACATCAGTGATTCTCAACCACTGTGTCATGGCACTTTAGTGTGCCGTCAAATTTTAGAAATCTACGTAATAAAAATTATAATGCTTCTTATTACAAGTAAAGTTTGTTTAAATAAAAGAAGAGTACACTATAGAAGAAAACTTGTTTGTACAGTTAAATACCATGTTTTTTAATTTAAATTAATTAATTATTTTACAGTGTTTTATAGGTAAGTAAACAACTTTTTAACTTATTGTTTTCTTTGTGTGCTGTCAAATTTTGAAAACGTCCATAGTGTGCCCCGACAAAAAAAAAAAAAAAAGGTTGGGAATCACTGGCATACATGACCAAATATTTAGCAAAGGTGGATGTGGTAATAACCTGAGATATGCTTTGTCACAGCTACAACCAAATGTTCAAAAATTTGTCAAGAACTAATTAATGTTGTGAAAATGACAGCTGCATACCAACCTCACCTACACCCTTGATTATCTCAAATACATTTGATCTATATTTTAATTTTTTGGCAACTTATAATATTAATAAAAGCTTTTTGTTTTTTCTGTTGTAGGATGGAAAGATGCTTCTTGTGTGACGGAGATTTCAAAATTTTTACATGATTCAATTATTTTGGAAGTTATTTTAATAAAAGATGGTTTAGAATGGCTTATTTAAATTTTTATTTTAATAGTTTACATTTTTCCTCTTCTTTCTTTATTTATTGCTTGTGAACTTAATTTAATAATTAAAAATTCATAATTTCTCTTTTCTTCGTAAAGGGTCACTACCAATCTTAAAGTAACAAGCATTTACTTACCTACTTGATCTTTCATTTTATTTTTTAGGTGAAACACATATGAAATAAAATTTTAAAATAAAAATTGAAAAAAACTATAGAAAAGGAAATTTTTTATAAAAAAATTGGCTTAGTGATGAGGTATTTATTAGTAATGAATAAGGAATTTGAATTTAGCTTTAAAAATAGTGATGCAAATTAAGCCATCTCTTTTTATTTTTAAATTATAATTTCTGTTTAGTGCATTTTTTTAAAGTCATAAATAAATAAAAATCAATCTGTAAAGTATATAAATACCAGTCAGAACAAAGATTCTAATCCAATTAGAACAAAGATGTTTCGGAAATAAAAATGGATTTGCTTACATTTTTTAATGCGAGATTGCAGTAGTTGCACTGCTGTATGTCTTAGTATTACTTTATTGTTCTTATTTATTCATTCATAAACAGGATTTTTTTTTTTAATTTGGAATATATGAACTAAATCTTGTTTGATCATTTAAATATATGCAGCGTCCGAAAAATCCCGGGGCCAGGTCGCCCGGGCGACTAAAAAATATGCCTTGGCGACTAGTTTTTCAGGTGGCGCCAAATGAAAATATTATAGCTGGCTCCTAAAAATTTTTCATTGGCTCCTAAGATTTTCGGATTTTTGTCGGACTCTGAATATATGTACACATACACTGTGTGTACATACAAGTTTTATATCTTCTGAAAGCAATAGTGGTAATTTATTGCTAATAATATTGATGCTACGGTATGTAGTCAACTTCATTAAATATTTTCAGTCTTGTGATTTTTGAAGAGTGTTTGCTCCTGCTTCTTAATTTTGGTTTTGTATTGTATATATAAATTAAGTGTTCTTATTCATGTAACATTAAATGTTCTAAAAATAGTAAAAATAAAGATTGTATGATAATAAACAATTTTAGTCTTGTTTTATTTATGTTTAGTACCTAGTTGAATGCATGATCATACATTAAAAATGTATATAATATGCCCAAAATAACTAGAAAATTCAACTCTATATGGAAATTAAAGTATTAATCTATATAAACTAAACCTGAATCAAAGTTGTATGTTTCTAATTAATATAGTGCAAAAAATCTTACTTAAGGATTAAAAATGACAACAGCATTTGACAATCTAGACATTCATATGCAAACTGCTTCTTTTCCTTAAAAGTGGTAAATGTGGATATATTGGGATAGGGGCCATTTCACAGTATTTTCTAAAATTGTAGAGTCCGCCACATGACACTTTTTTTGTTATGACTATGTAATTTCCAGTTTAATTATCGCTAAATTTTATTTTCAAATAATGTGCTCAACACATTTGAAAATAAAATTTATTGATAATTAAGCTGTAAATTACGTTAGTTATAACAAAAAAAGTGTAATGTTGCGGACTCTACGTTTGGACAAAATACTGTGAAATGAGCTTAAGTGCCACAAATTTGCATCAAACTTGATAGGACAAAAGTGAACTTGCAAGGGATTTGCAGCAAGTTTGATACAAGAAAGGTCAATTTGATATTACAAAGCTTGCGTTCCAACTAGTTTGCTACAAATTTGCAGCAAACTTAGTAAACTAGCAAAGAGTTTGCAGCAAATTTGCACGTCAATGGTAAATTCACGAGGAACTTGCTGCAAATTTGATATAGCAAAGCTAGCTTTTGTACCAGTTTGTCTCCAACTTGCAGTGAACTTGACGGGACTTGCATGACAAGTTCACTGCAAGTGCGAAGTGTGGTGACTTCGGCACTTGCGTAAACTTGCTACAGTCTTGCTTTGAACTTTCAGGCTTGCATTATGAACTTGCTGCAAGTTTCCAATTTTGCAAAGCAAGGTTGCTGCAATTTTGTTGCAAATAAAAATTGCTATCTGGGAAGATCCTCAATTTTCAAAACAATGAAAAGCTGTATCGTTGTAGCATGACAACATTGTGTGTGTGTGCACAGGTGATGCAGCGTTAAAATTTGTAGTTTAATCCTTATTTTTAGCAATTATTTATCAATTTTGCTTTGATTCATAAAAAATGTATTATTACTACAATTTCATGTTAACTTTAGGGGTCAAGAATTTATTTATCTTTTTGAAAGCACTGTCGGTCACATGTAAACAGGTCCGGAGCAAGTATAAGCGTTGCCATGAAGCAGCAAAATATTCTGTGCCCTATTTTATGCATTTTGTTGAGAATAGCGATTACAAATATTGTCATTAATCTGTATTTAAATATTAAATATTCGCAAGAAGGACTTTTATTCAAATGTAATATAAGTATGTTGTTTTAAAAAATAGTTGAAGTATTCAGGCATTTTAATTATGTAAACTTCAAATGTTTGCTTAATATTTTATGATTACTTACATATTCATTATTAGTTCTAAATATTCCCACTTGATTAGAAACAGGGAAGCCTCCCTCGATACCATGAACAATGCCAAATATACAGGGGCAAGCTAAGTGTGAAGACTAAGCATGAATCAAAAAGGGGATCATGACCCCTCTTAATGTGGCCAAAGGTAGCCTGAGATTAAATTTCTGGAACTTTCACGTCGAAAAGTTTTCTGGAAAAGCTCACATCTCCTCCCTCTTCTCTTAATGCCCCCAAACATAGCTCAAAAGTGTGTTTTAGGACTTGAATAAAAGCTTACAAATCCTTTTTCCTACCCCTAAATGCACCAAAGGCAGTGTAAATCCAACTTTAGTTACGAAAACGATTTTAGAAGTGAACCTAAACACCTCTTCTTTATGAAAATTTCATAAAATGGTTCGCAGAGAGCCGCTGAATCTCCTAATGTTCTTAAGATGGCCTAAAGTTGTGTCTTGAAGACTTCGAATTTAAAAATTTCTTTCGGAAATGACCAAACTGTCCTCTCTTCCGTCACCAAAGTTAAGAGTAAAATTTCTTCTTAAGAACCTCAATTCCAAAAGATTTCGGGTGGAGACTTTTTGGTCATTATAATGTCTCCTAGAAATAGACTAAAAAATTGATTTTCAAATTTCAATGGCAAAAATTTTCTGGCAGTTTGAACCTTCCCCTTATGTCCATAATAAACCTAGCTTAAATAAGTATATGCTTTTAGTATTTCAATTTGTAAGAAATACAGGAAGAGAGCTGGGGGCGTACACCTTCCGCTAACCGCCTCGAACGACAGCCTATGCGAGTAATTTTAGAACTTCAATTTCAACTAATTTCGAGGAAGAGCTTTCGACTCCCCTAATCTTACCAAATATAGTGTAAAATTGAGTTTTTCGAATTTCAATTTCAAAAAACTTCTATGGAAGAACTGCTGCTGTCTTTCTTCCTATTACATAACTAAAGATAACCCAAAATTGTTTTCAGCAACTTCAATATTGAAAACCATTTCAGTTGGAGGGGGCAAGAGGCACAATTTGCAAACACTTCACCCTTGACTGGACTGTAAATCTGCTCTGCCGTCACACAAATATCATTGGTTACAATCAGTATTATGCAGTTAAGTGTTGTATTTGATTGTGGAGGGAAATGTAATACTTTGTTATATCGGGTAACCAAATTACTAACACAATAATAAATACTAATCTGTAATTACTGTTATTTGTTAAAGGAAAAAATCTTGAAATAATTCAGTCAACAATTTTTCTCTTTCTTCATTTTTTGAGATCTAATGAGAATTTTTAATGCGTTAATGTCCACTAGCTTGAAAAATAATGGAAGAAAGTATGTTGCCAGCATAAAACAAGAAATAACTTGATGCTGCTGCTAAAGTACACATGTTGAGAAATTTGTTCATCTTCAAAAAGTCGTTTCAAGGTATCTTAGATAAAAAGATCTTTTTTGCATCATATGGGACTATTCTATTATCAAGCAGAGAGTGAACAGTGTCTGTGGGAAAAATTTTAGTTTTAATCTTATACACAGGATATTACATTATGCGCTACCAAAGAAATGTCTCTTTGACTTCAGGGGTGACACCCAGCTGGGACGGAGAAAAAAAAATGGGACCTTTAAAAGCTCCATAGAATAAAACAAATGCTTTAAATTGGATATTTTTTTTCTCTTTTGAACTGAGGAAAGTGTTTCCTTTAAAAAATATATTCACAATGTTTTTTAACCGCTAATCCTAACCATTGTCATCAACAAATACTTTAAATATTATGAGGCTCATGATACAAATGGTGTGTTTATTTTTCAATCTGCGATTTAAAAAAATATATATTTATTATGTTTCCTTAAAACTCATACTTCATGCTTACATGATTTTTTTTCTTGGAGGGGGTTCTTTTCCACGGGGTGACACCTATCACTACCCGCCCCGAGTGTCACCCATGCTAACTACAACACTGCATTCCATACAATTTTCACTATCAACATACTTCACATCAAGATTCCACTGATTTTTTTAAATTTCATCAAACTGTCTACATATACGTAGTCCAGCATCTCTTCGCCGCAGTTTTTGCTTTACTTGAATAGGCTAAGGGTGATCAGAAACTGTTAGATTTTTCAAATGATCTTTACTAAAGAAGGCATTGTCTGATCAATTTATCAATTCTCCATTTAGCCTACTTTAATTTGTAGCAGTTAAAATTTCATATTTAAAATTATATCAATTCATTTCTCTGATTTGATTTCAAAATGTATGTTTATGTATAAAACTACTAATATACTTAATTTTAAATTTTTGTACCACAATTTACTCTTTTTATTGGTTGAAATAAAGATTTATGAAATAACATTTATATTTTTGAATTCAGATTTGGAAAAAATGTACTGCTATCTATCAGTCAGAGTTTAAAAAAATAAAATCTATGTAAAATTTTTGATGATGTAATAAAGATAAATATACCATATGATACAAATATAGATCAATAAGTATAGGTTATTAGTGATAGATTGAAATAATTTCATATCTAAGTCCAAGTAGATATACATTTGTGGAAAAAGACGCAAATAAGTTTAAGACTGAAGTAAGTTTATCGGGTCAGAAGTTACTTAAGAAGTCGCCTTCGGTGTCTTGCTTGGGGAAAAAAACAAGTTGCGGCGTAGGCACCGCTATTTAAACTTTGCACGGGCAACGCCGTTGCGGGTACCGCTAGTTTATATATATAGAAAGATAAGCAATAGAGAGAATTAACCATGAAAAAGAGTTTCTGGTTATGGGGCCCAATATGCCAGTCTAAGTATCAGTATCTATTTATAAACTTAATTTTCATTAAAAAATCGTGTAAATATCAAGACATCAAAGAACTTCGCCACCAGTCGCAGGAAAAAAGATGTGGGCAGCACTAGTGTGGAACAACATTTTAGCTGAGACAATCATTGCTACAAAAGACTTTGCAGACATTGGAAAGCAAACCAGCTAAAGTCTTATGGTCTTCCCTCAGAATGGCTAAAGTCTTAAGGCTCTAAAGATGCAACCCAAAGTCTTAAGACTCCGTAAGTACCGAGGGAATTCCCTCGGTACTTAGGGAAAATTCAGTCGCGGTGACCAAAAAAGTTTGGCAAATTTACAGCAGAGTAATCAAGTTGTAACTAAAATGTCTTCTCATGGTTACACAGCTTACGTGTGCTTGAAGGAAGGCTTTCAATTTTTTGGCAAAAGTCTGCCTAGTTTGGTGATCTTGGCTTCATTTGACGAAAATAAATCGACGCTTTTCTCCGCAAGTACCCTTCGCTCAAAGAATATCTATCAGTTCAATGAGTACCTCACTGAAAGATGGGGAGACTCATTCTCTCCCAGAAATACAAAGCAACCAGTAACTTGTAATTAACTTTTACTGCAAGGAATAATTTTATCTTACTAAATTATACATAGCAAAGTATCCATGAAGTGTAACAGCAGTAGAGCTGCAGTTGTAAGTCAGAAATTTCTTATTTTAGTTGAAAAGAAAGGAAAACATCTAATAACTATGTACGAGGTAAGATATGGAAATGGGGAATATGTTTTTAAGTGCATCTTCATGAATTTGAAAAAGAGGACAAATGGTGGATTGATACTAAACAAATAACAAGAAAAAAAAAAAGAAAAGTTTGAACTTAAGATAATTAGGGACTGTCCCAGGAATTGACTGATATGCAGGTTCAAGTATAAATGTAAGTATACAACCAGTTGATGAATAAGGATAAAAAAAATTTTTTTTGCACATGATTGTGTATTTTGTACTTAGGCATTTTTGTCCTTCCCTTACCACGACAAAATACATTTATTTCCATGCAATTCGATTCAGTTGTTACTCTACATCTAAATTGAGAAAAGTTCCATGCCACGTTAGTTTTTTGTGATTTAGAAAAAATTGATTATAAAAGCTAAGCTAACATGGCTACAGCAATGTTTTTTTTTGTTTAATTAAATTATGCACCAACCCAACAGTCAAAACATGTTTCAGGTAGATGAAAATATTAAAGTTTTTAAAAATAAATTTTGAAATTAATGCCTGGATTTTTTTTTTCTGTGGTTTGAAACAATTTTATATTTGATGAAAAAGGAATCTGGAGATGATAGCCATATGGATATCTAAAATTTAAACATTCAACAGTTTCTCTCCTATACTTAAATATATTTTATTGCAGTTTTTGAACAGTATACCATTGCTGAATACACGGAATTCCACCTCTGAAAGTAAGAAATTTTCACAAAAGTATTTTGTGATTTACTTGAAATTAATGAATTACAATGAATAATATAAAATTGTTATGTTTTTAAAGTGATAGAAGCCTGTTTAGGTGGCTTCAAGAACTAGACCCCCTAGTCTTTTATTCTACTGATCATATATTTAACACAAAATAGAAACGCGACAAAGCTGGCGACTCTCCAAATAAATAAGCAGCCCAAACTGACTGAATTGCAATTTTTTCCCTTTATAATGAAATTTATACTTATGCAGCCCACAGAAACAAAGATTTTTGCGACAATCAAGACAAAGACAGAGTTACGAAACACAATGAATGTCATCAGTAATGTTTATTTATTTATTACTTTAATTTTGAGGGATCAAAGTGCGCAGTATACAGTAAAACCCCGTTATACCGCGGAATCGGATATACCGAGGTGACTATCATGTCCCCCGACTTTTAAACCTCCCTTTGTCATTGCCATTCAAAGGAAATTCCTTATTTACCATTGTAAATAAAGTCAGCAAGAGCTTATTTCTCTTGAAATGGGCTGTCAGGGACTGCTCAGTTCAAGGCTTAACTATTCCATTTTCAGAAGTCTAGTTATGCAAGTGTAACTTCTTTTATAGCGCTATCAACCTTTGTATTCCAGATTCTTTAGCCTTCCTGAAAAGTAAACATATTCCCCAGGGAGAAGTGCGTTCCTTCCCTTCCAAATCTGATCGTTTCTTAAGACCTCTACCCCCTTCACAATCCCATGTTGATAGCATAAAAAAAAGAGATTTTTAAGCACCTTTTTTCTCGGAACACGGTTATTTTATAACCTATCGCTCGATGGAGTGATTGCGCAGCCGAGATGTGTGTGCGCAGCAATTACAGTGAATAAAATGGCAGTAAAGAAGAAAAGAAAAAATCATACTATAGAAGAAAAGCTGCGAGTCATTGATAAAGCAAAAAATGATGTAACACAAGCGAGTATTATTCCGCGAACAGGGTGCGAAACATGTCCCCCGACACCCGCGTTATACTGTATCTTATCTTGTCTATAAAGCTGGGTCATTGGGGTCAATTTCAATATTGATCGACCTCCCAACGGCAACATCACCCTTAAGTCTCACATTACAATCTGTCACCACGTTTTCTTCCTAAATGTTGAAAAAAAAAAAAAAAAAAAAAAAAAAAAAAAAAAAAAAAAAAAAAAAAAAAAAAAAAAAAAAAAAAAAAAAAAAAAAAAAAAAAAAAAAAAAAAAAAAAAAAAAAAAAAAAAAAAAAAAAAAAAAAAAAAAAAAAAAAAAAAAAAAAAAAAAAAAAAAAAAAAAAAAAAAAAAAAAAAAAAAAAAAAAAAAAAAAAAAAAAAAAAAAAAAAAAAAAAAAAAAAAAAAAAAAAAAAAAAAAAAAAAAAAAAAAAAAAAAAAAAAAAAAAAAAAAAAAAAAAAAAAAAAAAAAAAAAAAAAAAAAAAAAAAAAAAAAAAAAAAAAAAAAAAAAAAAAAAAAAAAAAAAAAAAAAAAAAAAAAAAAAAAAAAAAAAAAAAAAAAAAAAAAAAAAAAAAAAAAAAAAAAAAAAAAAAATAAACTCTAAATGAGCAAATCAATAAATGGTTATTTCAAATTATGGAAGCACGGTTGAAATTTAATAAAAAACCTAATTTCACTAAAAATCGATATAATTTAAGTGAGGTCGTAATACCCTAGTGGTTAGGATGCCGGACTTCCAATCGGGTGTTCGATACCCGACCCGCTGAAGACCCACCATGTACACTGGGGGATACGTACTTGTAAAATCTGTGGACCCCGAAGTCCCGAGGCAGTTCCGAGGGAACCGGAGGTTAGATAATATCCCTTCCCTTCACTCTTAGGTCAAAAAAAGAAGATGCCGTATTTGTGGTAGCGCCATCTGGTGTCATCCAACTGGTCCTGCTTCCACCGTTTTGGTGCTCATCAGTAAACGCAAGGCGCTCCCTACTGCCTTCATTCCTGGTAGCTTTGCGAAGGGGAGCTTGGATGCCCAAGTGACATTAAATAAACAACAGGAAGTCGGGTGATGAACACCTCGGATTATTTCCATCGCAAATACAGTAAAACCCCATGATACCGCGCCTCAGTATACCGCGGAATCGGATATAACGCGGTTACTATCCTGTCCCCCGACGATTAAACCACACTTGATTCATTACAAACCATCCTTTGTATTGCAGATTCCTTGAAATTTTTGAAAAGTAAACATATTCTCTGGCTCGTGGTATAAAGGCTTAAAACATTTTTTCTTTGAAAAGTAAGTTCCTCCCCATCCACACAAATCTACTTTTTTCCTAGAATCTCTCCTCTGTCATAATCTCATGTTGATAACTTAACAAGATTTGAAAGCCCACATTTGCTCAGAACACAATTTTTTGTTGCGGTTGATATGGTCTTAGCTTCGGAGTCTCAAAGAGCAGAAAAATTTAATCTGAATAGCCTATCACGCGATAGACTAACCGCTCAGTCGAAAAGCGTGCTTCTTGCACAGCAATGACAGCAAATGAAATGGAAGCAAACAAGAAAAGAAGCAATTATGCAATAGAAGAAAAGTTAAGAGTACTTGATAAATGTTAAAAGTGGTGCAACAGGAGCGATTATATTTCGTGAAAAGGATTCCGCGGTACAGTTTTATTATATCGCGGTTATGTTATAACGCGTTTGCCAAATATGTCCCCCGACACCAGTGCCGGCGGAAGACGATTTGGCGCCCCGGGCGTTACTGAAAACTGCGCCATTAACGAAATTTTGGAAAAGAAACCGGAATTGAAATTTACTCGCTTTTTTCTTTAAGTTGTCCTGTTAGAGCTCATCTAAGAATATATTATAAAGAAGTCGATAAAAATGAGAACTCTTTTTTTTCTTTTTTTTTTTACAAGAAGACAATATTTATAAAATAGAAGGAAATTATTTGTTCAGACAACATTAAACTTGGTCTCTTTCGGCGCCCCAACTTATTCCGGCGCTGCGGGCTTTCCCGCCCCTTCCGCTGGCCCTGCCCGACACCCACGTTTTAACGGGGTTTTACTGCATTTGAGTATGATTACAATGTAACCTTATAAAAATACCCGAAACGCGGCAAGAGAATCCTTACAATTTTCTTGGGAAACGCTCTTCCAGTGCATCTGAAATGTAAAGGGATACCTAAGATTGCGATGAAGGAAAGTTTCCCCAATTTTTCCCCTCATGGCAGCATATTAAGGAAGCCACGATTAATAGTCCGGTATTTCCAATTTAGAAGTTCTCGTGAAAAAGGAAATGCACCCCGCTTACTTTACCCATCACTGTTTGTTGATTTGCATTGCAGATGATTTCCCTTCCGCCCGAATCATCCTCATCAAAATTCCCGATCCGAGTTTCTGAATAGTCGGAATAGGAAGCTTCTCAGCAGGGAGGTAAACAACTTATATACTTCTTCGTCACTACTCAAAACAAACCGTCTTATGAATTCCATAATATTAACGGACGTTACATACATACACAAAAATAAATATAAAACAGATCATAAGATGCATACTAATGTTTCACAAGCAATATTGGTTTTCCCCCCAATAAGACTAATCAGTGACGTAGCTAGCATAGGTGACACCCGGGGCGGTTATCCGTGGTGTCACCCCCCCCCCCCCCCCACAAAAAAAGGAAGACGAAAAGCAAAGAAAGAAGAAAACCCAGCAAAAAAAAAGAAGGAAAAAATACTATTCGTATCATGGGAGTTATAATATTTAATGTCTTTGTTCACAGCAATGGTGTGTTTGGCAGAAAAAAACCTCTTCGAATATTTTTGTAGGGAAACACTTTGCACATTTAAAAGTAGAAAAGAAAATTATAGAAAAAAATCCAGTTAGAGGTATATTTGTTTCATTATATGGAGCTATTAAAGGTTTATTGTTTCCCCATTCGTGGCCCGGTGTCATCCCAGAAAGAATGACACCCGGGACGCCCCCACCGCCTCCCACCCTTAACCACGCCACTGAGACTAATGCTAAAGATAAATAATGCATATTTGTAAATTTATATTATGTGTTTGAGGTAACAAAAAAAAAATTATTTGACTGCAGTGGATGTTACACGAAGGGAACATCATTTCAGTAGCATTAGTTGTAAAAGTCTGCGAATATATTATGTGGGTTATTCCAAATATAAAGGTCCCTTCCAAGAATTGAAAACCAAAAAAAGAAAATGTTTCCTTCAAACAAAAATATGTTTTAAAGGGTTGTATACATATTCAAGACTATAATTTGAATGTCAGCAGCACACTTTTTAATAAATATTGATCACAACACTTATGTAAACACTTAGACTAAAATACATCCCCTGCCTTATTACCATATTTTTAATAATCTTTTCATTTTTTCTTATCGAAATTAAAAAATAATTTTATGAAGCTAAGATTTTGATATAAATGCTCTTTTACACTACTTCATAACATTTTTTTGTGTGGATATTTTTCCTCTTTAAGTGTGCCGTATTATGTCTCCAGTGTTACCTGTATTGCATTCTTGCAGTGTAAAACTTGATCTGATCGAGTAAAAAGTACATTAATACAATAAATTTATAGTCATATTTACTTGTACATGTTATTGCATATTTATCAAGTTGATTTTTAATAAGGTTTTTTTTTTATTTTGTCCAGATTAAAAGAACATATCAGTAACACAGAGGACATACGGTAACACAGGAAACACAAGAGTAACAAGTGAAGCATAAAGAATGAAACAATCTTAGGCTATAGCTCGGTTGAAAATTTATTTCTGGTACATCTCCGTATTATTTATTATTTATAACCTTCTTTGCTACTTTTGCAAAGGACAAACTCATCACAACATCATTCTTATTTTATTTTATTAATTAATTTATTTATTCAGTAGCTCAACTATGATTTTGCTTGAAGGCGGAGGAGAGGGGGACGAAGATCAGGATTAGGGATGCATCGGCCATTGATTTTGTCGGTAAATCTAACACATTTCAAAATGCGTACAAAGTTTGTAATTTATAGATATTTTCAAACCACACAATATTGCAATTATTTAATATTCAAGTTGAATATTAAAAATGAAATTTGACGCGCTGGATAACCAGATTTTTCGTGCAGTTGCCGGTTCCGGATATTTAAAAATATATTCGAATATCGGATATCCGATGCCTTTTGGGGGAGACCGAAACTGTTATTATTATCATTAGTTATGTATGTACTTTTTCAAGATGTTTCGTACACTGTAAAAAAACGCTTGGTATTACTATTGGTAATGGTACCGACTAAGACCATTTTTGGTCTTTGTCGATGTAAAGTTAAAAAAGATTTTTTTATGTACTATTTTAAATTCTTTTGAGCTTAGGGACCGTCCATAAATGATGTCATACTTTATATGTGACATCATTTATGGACGGATGTTCCCCTTTGTTACAAAATGTCACACCTTTGTTCTCCTTTGTTACAAAATGTCACACCTTTGTTCCCCTTTGTTACAAAATGTCACACTTCAACATACCCCCTCCCCCTTTGCCACATGCCACGCTATGTTCCATAAGCATGATGTCCCATTCTTACTGCTTCTCCCCTCCCCTTGTCGCTATTTTACGAGTCCCCCCTCCCCCCTCGAAGCGTGACATCATTTATGAATGATCCCTTATTTGCGTTAGGAATTTCTTCCGAGATTTGCGGCTTCGATATTCTGAAAAAAAAAAAAAAAACAGCATATTTGCAGCGATATACGACCGATGAGCGCCATTTGTGGATTTTCTTACTGTGCTTTGTCGTTCATCGTGTGTAGCGTAGCGTTCTTCCTGGATATGACGCTCGAGTGCTCACCGCACGCTTCGTGCATTGTGTTTCACGTGCGATTAACGTCCAATCACGAAGGGACGATTACACCGGCCTTCCACCTTTTGAAAACGATCTTTAATCGTTTCATTGGCTTGCAGCTTAGCTTTGCAAAACACAGTCAAAGGCAGAGCTCTTCATAGTTCGTGTCGATTCAAGGCGGGTTATTCTATTTATTTATTTATTACTGCTTCTTTCTTTTTCTTTTCTTTTTTTTTTTTTGTGAATTCTGATCAATTCTTAGCAAATGTACCTTAGATAGATAGATAATATTTAAACTAACTCAATATAGTAATGATTAAACTTTGTGCAAAGTAATAGAAATAAAATTTCACGTTAAATTAAAGCACAAATGAGCATTAAAACGCAGACATATGTTTCGGGATCGCTTGGAATCCCTTTTTCAATGCGACAGGGAGCTTCTAGATGCAAAACATCCAAATGAAGCCGATCCCGAAACATATGTCTGCGTTTTAATGCTCATTTGTGCTTTAATTTAACGTGAAATTTTATTTCTATAACTCAATATACTTTACGTAAAGAAAACTGCTTCTTTTTATGAACAACATAACCCCAGCACAACCTACTTTCTTATTTCACTAAGGTGTATTTTCCAGGGTTCGCCAATATCATGATATTTCCGAAAATATCAAAAATACCCGATATTTTGATATATCCTCGATATTTTTGATATACATCCGATATTTTCAAAATTGTCAACTTATTGCTGATGATAAATATTTTCAGATTTCTTTAATACAACTTATACACAAATACACATTAGTACACATTTATATGAAAACTAATATAAAACAGGTATTCTAATATAAAATAATACTTAATTTTATGTATGTAATAATTATAAATATTTTTTCTCTAAGCACAAAATGAAATGTATTTATTTTTGATTGAAAAGCAAAACAAAAATGTAAGTTTGTCCGCTTTCTCGGTTCCTGGCCTGTTGCGCAATGGGGACTGAACTACACCAAAGCTACTGAAATTTCTCTCTAACGGGGCTGTAGTTGGTGACGCAGTCAACAGTTGATTAACCAAGTTACAAACATTTTCTTTCATGACTGTTCCATTTTGATGTTGTCCCACCAAATCAATGGTTCTACTGCTAAAAATTCGTCTTCAAGTTCGGAAAGGGGGATTTTTTTTACTAAAAACGTCATTACTAGAGACATTTCATATGTGTAGAAATTATTTTTGCCGGCTCTTTTTAGCATTTTATTTACAAATAATAGCTTAATTTTCAATAATTATTGAAAATTTAAAGTTTTAATTTTTAGACAAAAAATGATGCATAATGCTATTTTCAAAATACTTCACATAAATGAAAACATCAAACATCCCAAATATTTTTTAAATGCATATTGGATATATGTATATATCATGAATGGGACGTGATATATATCAACGAACCCTCGTGTTTACTTTTCTTTTTTTTTCGTTTGCATAAAGCGCATATTTTATATTTATTCTTCCTTATAATTTTTAATAAATAAGCCCTTCAAAATTATACGCATTCATATGAAAGATTTCGAAGAACATGTGGGGATGGCCGCCATATAGCAGTTTTGAATTTTCCCACGATGTCCAAACTCTCTGAAATCCTATCAGGATGGGGCATCCCTGTCTCCCCTTTCGGACAACCACTGCTTGTGTCGGACACGCCCGACATCTCTACGGATCACGCACGTCCGTCCGGATCGGGAATTGTTTGGTGGGGGCGACATCCGATTTAGAATACATCCTGGAAGTGGGACTCATCCGTTCGCCGATGCAAGGGATTTCTTTTCATATAACATGCATATATACAGTGAAACCTGCGTAAATTGACCACTTCCGGTGCAGGACTTTAGTGGTCAACTATAGAGTGAGCAGATTTTTAAAAAAATTGTCATTTCTTACACTGTGCATTTATTCATTTGTAGCTATTTTTTTTTCTTTCCAGTGGGGCTGCTGTATTGGTCCTCAACCATTGCAGACCTAGTGCGTTCCCCAGTAATTGGTACCATCTCTTTCAGCGGCACCACAATGAGTGTGGTACCATCGCCGCATGAGAATTTTGACGTTCAGTTACCACTAGATGGCGGCACCTGAGCTCTCTTTGATGCAATCTGCACTAGGAATTTAATTTAGCCGAGAGTATCCATGCCAAACGGATACTGAAGGGATCTTTAACATGCCGCATAATCATGCGACATGCACGCAGACGATTTTCTGCATCTTGAAAACCCACCGACTTGGGCCAGGTTTGAACCTGCGATCTTGGGCATACGAGACCTGCGTCTTACCACTACGCCACCCTGTCGGCCTCATTTGTAGCTATTTAAAATATAGCTTCAAGTATTAGAGATATTTTAAAACAGTAATTATTTGTTCTTTTTTACAATTATCTACAGTATCATTAGAGAAATTTAACCTGAGTGATAAAGATTTCCTAAAAATACCTAATTTTTCAAAACAGATAGAAAAACAAGAAATTCCGTCTAGAACTATACGATCTACTTTCCCGTATACACCAAATTCAAATTTATAATCTAGCTATCTCTTTCTCTCTCTTTCTCCTTTAGCTTTAGTTCTTAATTTTTTCAAATATACCTTTTTCAACGGATAATACATATTCATTCACTCATTCATTCTTTCCTTTATTCAACCATTCATTTATTCATTCATTCGTTTACTCATTCATGTGTTTATTCCCTTTTATTCATTCTTTTCCTCATTCATTTATTCATTGATTCATTCTTTCACTCATTCATTTATTCATTGTTTCTCAATGGATAAAAACTCGGGTAAAAAAAATTCATAAGAAAATAGGCTCGTTACTTCTGGAAGAACTTTCTATTTGTACATGTTCTACGTTATAAGAGCTTTCCGATAAAGTTTGTTCCAAGAAAATCAGTCCGTTTGATCAGGATTTATATAGGATTGAAATTTCCCCGTAAGCGCTATGTTAATTTTTTGAACTGTTCAAAAATGAACAAAAACTGTTCAAATTGATATTTCACGCCAAGCGCTTCTTCCAGTAAGCTTGTTCATTGGAACATGGATCTTGTACCCAGAGTTTACATCATTTGATTCATTTTCGCCCATAGGCGCTAATGTTAAATTTTTTGAACTGTTCAAAATTGAACGAAAAATTGTTCAAATCAAAAAGTAAATTATGGAAATGAGATGTCCCCGCCGAGATCTTTCGAATGCAAAAAGAATTTTTCGAATCGGACTAGTCGTTCAAAAGTTATTAGGGGGGGACAGACCGACAGACACACATCCCCCCCCCCCCCTATCTCAAAACCCTACTTTCAAATTTTTTATTTTTCAATCTTTATTTAATTACTTCGCTTTTTTTTACTTTTCTTTATTTTTAACGATATTTTTACGATACATTAAGCCTTCTTTCATGTTTGATTATTATTTTTTTTTACTTTTATGGGAAAGTAGGCTAAAAAGAGAAGAAACTTATTTAAAGAATAAAAGAGGACTTCATGTTTGATTATTATTTTTTTTTACTTTTATGGGAAAGTAGGCTAAAAAGAGAAGAAACTTATTTAAAGAATAAAAGAGGACTTCATGTTTGATTATTATTTTTTTTTACTTTTATGGGAAAGTAGGCTAAAAAGAGAAGAAACTTATTTAAAGAATAAAAGAGGACTCATAGTAGTTTTCTTATATGGTCAACTTACAAAGAACTTTAGGCAAAATTTATAAGGATGTTTTATCCATCCAAATTCTGGTTTAACATTATAGAGTAAAAAATATCCTGGAGAAGTTATTTCAGTTTTTTTTTCTACCTTTGCAAAAATAGATAAACAAATATAGTAATAATTAGATGACCAACTAGCAAAAGCTTTTTATGATACTCCTACCGAAATTTGGCGCACGTCAGTCGCCAGTATAGACAGGTGGTCAAGTGACAACGGTTTCCCTACATTATATAACATAGGGCTCATTCCGTTGCTGACAAATGTGGTCAACTTAGACAGGTGGTCAACTTTACAGGTTTTAGTGTATATATACGAGATGTGATTGAAAAGATTTAAGAATGGGCTTGTAATTTCACAATGGCGGTACTTTCATGCTATTGTGATGCATCTCCTTCAAAATAGTCCCCTTCTGACTGAACACACCAACTCCAACGGTGTTTCCACTTTCGGAAGCCTTCCTGGATTTTTTTTTTTTTCTCAAGCGTGTGAAGGACGCTCGCCGGATTCGCCTCGATGTCTTCAATCGAGTCAAATCACTTCCCTTTCAATGAAAACTTCAGTTTAAGAAACAGGTAGAAGAATTTTCGACCAAATTTAACATTCCTGTGCGGACTCCTACCTTTTTCCTAAACTGAAAATTTCACTGAAAGGGAAGCGATTTGACTCGACTGTGAAAATTTCAGTTTAATAAACAGGTAGGAGTCCGCAGGGGCTATATCAGGGGAATAGGGCGGTTGTGGAAGCACAGGAATGCTAATTTTAATCAATAGTTCTTCTACCTGTTTCCTAAACTCACATTTTCACTGAAAGGGAAGCGATTTGACTCGATTGAAGACATCCAGGCGAATCCGGCGAGCGTCCTTAACACACCCGAGAAAAAAAAAAAAATCCAGAAATGTTTCAAAAAGAGAAAACACCGTTGGAGTCGGTGTGCTCAGTCAGAAGGGGACTATTTTGAAAGAGATGCATCACAGTAGCATACCGCCATTGTGAAATTACAAGCCCATTCTTAAAACTTTCCAATCACACCTCGTATATAAATGCAGTAAACTCTCATTTATGCCTCCTCTTCCCTTTTATGTGTCTCTCTCGGTCGTAGGTCGATTTTCAAAAGTCCAAGTCAAAAATGTACAAAAATCAAACTCTCATGTCCAGCATTATCTCTTTTGTAAGGAGGTTAAAGATTCTCTCTTTCTCTTTTCTTCTTCCTCCTGCTCTTTTCAAAACTTCTGCGTTCATAAAAAAAATCTTATGCAAAGTACTGATTGACATATTTCAACGCATAAACATTTGAAACAGATGGATAGGAATCTTTTACCCCTCTGGTCACACCGACCCTTATATGAGGCTCCTACTTCAAAGAGCGATATTTTGCCATTGGAAACACTGCAAAATGTATCTTTAATTTAATTATTGACACCTACAGTTCGACCACGGAATTTTGACATTTGGATGCTTCTGCGGATGATAGAAAAGAACGAATCCATTCGAGTTGTGGGGAAGTCAGTTTTGCAGGTGCGTTTATTGAGTACGCGAACCAGAATGTCTGCCTCACTGTTTTTAAAAGCCACCCAATTTATAAAATGGAATATAACATCCGTGCGGAAGAAATCAAGTATGCTAAACGAACTAGAACGAGAACATAATACGGCACATTCCTTATGCCGGCAGTTCCCCCCTTGAGCATGAATGGATTCTTCTTAGCCCTCCGCCAAGCATGAGTGATGGTGAATTGATTGACGGTGGAACTGTATTCATGTATCCTACATACGAGGCCTTAAAATGCCAACAAGAATTATTCATTCATAATTATTCGTCATTCATCAATTCCATTGTACAATTACCTGCAACTTTGCCACTCACAGAATGGACCAGTATACCCTTTGAATGATTAGTTAAAAAATATCTTGAGTACACAAGAATAAAACATTATTTCAAAACAGAAAATGCCGTTATTGCCCTTTATTTCGTGGATGTCATATCATAACCCGCACAGAGCCTCGTGGGGAATAAAGCAGGAAGTATAACTTTTGAAAAAAGAAAAAAAAATCTTTGCACATCATTTTTGGTAACTTTAAATAGTAGAAAATTTTATTTTTCTTATTTTCTCATAATTCTGTGATCAGAAGGTAAAATAACAAAAGAAATCAAAGAATCTTCATTTCTGAAGTGAAAAAGAAAAAAAAATAAATAATTGCAAAGCATGTACTAAATGATGGGCATTTTATCCTCACTTTATCTCTGTTAAACCATTTTTTACTGGCCAATAAATTTATTAAAAGAAATATAAGTTTATGTCTGTCATTTTTTCTCACCTTCCTAATTAATGTGATGTAAAATCCACTTAAATTTCAATCACCATAGTACTCTCACTTGTGCGTTTTTATTATTACATGAGTCCGCCCAATAGTCGAAATTCGACCGTAATAATTAAATTTATCATTGAAAACATGATGCTATTTATATAAATATACAAGTATTATTCATCAAATGTGGCGATTATAGCGTCGATTTTATTTTGATCATATATGATATATCATATTTGATCATGATTATAAAGCTAGCGCATTGATGATTATAAAGCTAGCGCTTTTTATATTTGCTTGTGATATTACTGTTTAATGGTAACAAATGCTTTTCAACAATGAGTATTATATTTATTATCTGATCATTGGCTCAACCAAGACATGCTGCCATCTGCTATCGATAACAATATAACATCACAATCACAAATGAGGCTTTCCTGACAAAATAAAAGGGGAAATAATTAAGTAATATTAATCTGTTGCAAGATTTTTTAATTACTATCACTAAAACGCGTCAGTAAAACGCTAAACAAAAAAGTAAGAAAATCGCTTAAAAAACAAAGAAGAAAATGGTTAATAAATGTTTTGTCTTTGCCTATTTATTGTATAGATTATTTATTATCATTATTATTATTATTATTATTGGTCTGTCTGTCCCATGTGGTGGCGAGGTACAGTCTAAGTGAGCGATTACTGTGCAAACATGTACAACATGCATGGAACGCCGGCATTCTAGGCATTTACATAATAAAATAAATGAACTTTGTGCACTAGTAAAACTGAAAAACAATTATTCACGTTAAGAAAGCCCAAATGAGCATTAAAATGCAGACATATGTTTCGGGATTGCTTGAATCCCTTTTTCAATGCAGTAGTGGAGCTTCTAGATGCAAAGATGCTTCTAGATGCTTCATTTGGATGTTTTTGGAAGTTCCACTACTGCATTGAAAAAGGGATTCCAAGCAAGGCCGAGACATATGTCTGCATTTAAATGCTCATTTGTGCTTTCATAACGTGAATAATTGTACAGAATGACTGATTTTCACACACTACCAGTAATACATTCTTCCAATGGAGCCTTTTTGGCACTGCGCAGAAGAACGCGTTCATCTCTTTCGCGAAAGAAAGGGAAGCCAGAAAGCTGACGAATCTTTCGACCTAGATTGGGATGGAAAAGTGAATTAGACTCGGAAATCGAAAAGGTCGGAGCCACTTGTCTCCCCCCCCCCCCCGCCCCTCTTCTCTCCAACACGCACGGAAAACGCGATTAGGAAAATTATTTTAAAAGGATCCACTGAAGTATATTCTCGTGTATCCCCACACGTTTCGAAATTCACTTCTTTCTCCTACTAGCTCTGTTGAACTTTTCATTTTTGATGATCTATATATAAATAGGCAAACACAAAACAATTAAGAACCATTTTCTCATCTGTTTTGAAACTTCTTTTTTTTTTTTTTTTGGTTAGTAGCAATTGACGAGTCTTAGTGACATCCATTAAAAAGTTTTGGAAACAGTTTATTATTAGTTAATTATTTCCCCTTTTATTTTGTCAGGAAAGCCTCATTTATGATTGCACTGTTGTATTGTTATAGATAGCAGATGGCCACATGTCTTGGTTGAGTCAATGATCAGATAATGAATATAATACTCATTGTCAAAAAGCATTTGTTGCCATTAAGCAGTCATATTGAAAACAATTATAATAAGAGTTTCAGCGAGGCTTCTTTGAAACAATGAAATAAAAATGAGAATAGTGTATGGAAGCAAACTTTTAAGTTTTATTCAACTGCCACTCCATTGAGTACGAAATCGGCAGAGGTACGAGCGGCTACATAGATGAGCGCAATGGATCTTGCAGAGAAAATGATTTGCAGCATTTTTGCTTTAATTGAAAGTGTTCAAAATAAACTCGACTTTATATTCGACACATTTGATGAGTTATACTTATATAATTATATAAATAACATAACATTTCCAAAACTAGATTTAATTATTACGGTCGAATTTCGACTGTTGGGCGAACGTTAGTTTGTTTTAAAAAGGTCTTGTTTTTTTCTCTCATTTAATCAAATTTTACTTTTATTGCTTTAGAATATGACGTGACTAGAAAAACAATTATTTGAATTTATGATTTATTTTAAATACCTCTCGACTTGAGTACAACATTAACAGATTGATCTATTATATATTTTGCAATTTACAAAGCAGATAGAACAATAAGCTGCAAAACGTGGAAACATTCCAGAAAAACTACAATAGATGACCACCATCCTCATCGAAAACCAAATTTTGCAATAATTAAGTACATTTTACTGCCCTCATGTGGTGTAAAAGAACATTATTTATGATGAATAAAATGATGACGAACTGCAAAGAAATGTTCAATCCACATTCCAGTTATGGTGAGTCATTATATTCCAGTCTACAGTGACCCACATTACAATCTTTCGCAAAACTCAAATTGCAACATTTATAAAAAGTCGAAAAATTGAGAATAAAAAAAAAAATTTTTAAATGTTTTTCTCTCACAGTTCATTTGTTATTTAATCTAAACTGGAAAGATTTCTGAAGAAAAAGGCGAAGAGACCATTCATTTTAGAAGAAAGCTCATTCATTTTAAATGAATTATTTCCGATCTTTTTTTTTAAGTACGTTTCTGAATTAATCATACTAATACTGATATTAATGAGATATTTCACACCATTGTTTCGATTTTTTTTTTTTTTTTTTTTTAATTTTTGATTTAAAAATTCCTAAAGGGAGGACAGGAAGGTCACTATTAGAGCTAAAAAAAATACATTGCGATCAATTACTAAAGAACATGATGCAGCTCGAAATTTGCTGGCTAATGAATTAATCTGCAGTGTAGGATGTAACGAATATTCGGCATATTTTTAATAGCGCCATAATATGCGAGCAAAAAATGTGTAACGGCGGCCATAAGTTAAATTTTGTATATAATTGCAAAAACATTTTACAACTGGATCGCAAATTTAACACTAGATTTAGCAGGCCTTTTTCAACGCTTTTTGAATTTTCATTTCACACCAAGTGGCTACTCCTTCTAATAAAACTTTCAGTGCCATTCACTTGTCCTACTTAGCGTGTACTAGGTAAAGCCAATGCCATTCTACCAAAGCAATTCGAAATGCAATTTTTTTATGCTCTTTTGTGCGTAGTACCTAGTACCTCTGTATAATTTTCATACATAGCGTCAGAAATAGCGCTGAAAAATAATACATCGTTTTATTTTTCAGCGTCAATCTCTTCTACATCCAAAGGACTTGTCAAAACGTTCGATTCGCATTTACACGTTTTAAAGGGTCATGAAGTCATTTGGAACATTTTTGGAAAGTATCTGTTTGTACGCGGGGAAAAAAAAAATTTTGTGGGTGCTCTAACTCAAAAAGTAACGCAAGGAATCTCGAAGGATAGTTAGTGTTGAAAACTTCAAAAAACTCGAACATGTTTGAAAAACGTCCTTCTCTAAAAATTGACTTGGCTGGGGTTCGAGAAAAGTGAGTAGAGATATTTCAAATTTCGGAAATCTCTATCAAATAAATATTAGAAAAACATATTGTACACTAAAAATTTTTGCTTTCAGTTGCACCATTTTTGGTGCAACTGTTGTAAAGATAAAAATGAGTTACAGTTGGTGTAAAGATAAAAATGATTCATTTTTGAGTTATTTCAAATTTTTTTTATGTATCTGTCTAAAAAATATAGACCGTGTAATGTTGCTCAGCACATGAAACGTGTTAACTTGTTACATATCGACATGTCATTGCGCGGCTCATGTCTATGAAGATAGGATAAATGAGTCATCGGAATGAACTTTTGATACGTAGAGGAGTGAACAAACATCACATGCTAAAAGAATATTATGCTGTCTGTATTTTTTAGACAGACGCTAATAAGAGTTTAAAACACATTAAAAAAAGCATTTTCAACTTTACATCAAGTGAACACGAAAAACGATGTTCAGTAACAAAATTTTTAGTGTATGAATTTTTTTAGACATAGGTAATTTAAGTAGTGAACATATAAAGAGTATTTACTCCAGTGGAGTTGAGAAAGAAAGGGCAGTAGCGTCAGAAGATTTATTGGAGAACAATGTAGGGAGACAAAGTTTTCACTTCAGACGAAATGAAGATGAAAGAATTCTGGTATCAACAGCAGTCCTCGTTAACATCCCCTCCCTCCCCCTCACTGGAGGAACGCAATGAATCACGGCCTTAGAAACTCCAAACATTCATCACGGACTCTATAAAAATGTCTGAACAGATTCATCTCATGAAAACATTCGTTTTCAATTCGAAAACGTAAGTTTGGTCACCCTCTTTTACTTTCAAAAGCTTTATTTTTAATCAAATAGATATTAATAATTATATCTGTGTATATATATATATATATATATATATATATATATATATATACACGCACACACAGAGATACATGTATACAGTCGCGCTCGTTTATGGCGAAGTCATATATAGCGAATTTACGGTCATACCGTACTAATTTGAATTCTCTCTTGTTTTACTGCGTACTATTCGTCATGTTTTATAACGAAATTGCGGTAATAACGAAATTTTCATTGGGTCCCTTCGATTTCGTTATAAACTGAAGCACTGTATATATATGTGTGTGTGTGTGTTTGTTTTTATATATATATATATATCATTGACTATACCAGTGATATTCCCCCGGTTCCCCCCCAGGGCGGTAATGTGCGATATCAGTCCCCCCTTTTTTGTGTGTTAATACACGCAAAAAAAAGGTGTGGTGTATTAACTTGTAGTTTCGTAGTTTATATTATTTTGCGAGGTGCCAAAAAAAAAAAAAAAAAAGCTTAAGGAGTTAAATTTGATTTATTTGGTTTAACTTTCAGTAAAATGCATTTATTTTCAGTTGTACGTTAAAATGACATCCGTAAAATTGTATAATTTCAGTCTACGCACTTTTGAAAAATTCTATCTTATTTTGGGTGTCATCACACAACATTCATCAAAAGGGTGCGACCTGGGTGAACGGCCCTCCCCCTCCCTTGTGACGCTACTGAATATGTACACATAATCGAAAACATCGATTAATCGAAAGGCAAGTGTTACCCTACTTTTCTTTAGTTTAATGGCAAGATTCAAGATAGCAAAATAAAAATTAAAAAAAACAATCATTCCAATTGGAGAACCGAATCTATGAGCTTAGTACAACATCGTTGTCGTTTATACATGAGCGGCACGATTTAGGCATGGGAGGCATTTTAAACTTGGAGTAACATTAATTGTTGCTTTTTTAGTAATTCAAAGATGACTGGAGCGGGGAACGCCGAGAATAAATTCTCATGGTTAGTTCCATGTGTCCTTTAGCGTGTCTGTCACACCTTTTTTGTTTCGTTTCAGGTATCAAATATGAAAATAGCTAAATAAATGGTGGTGTGCCTACACATCCGCATTTATAATTTAACAAGAAGTTCCGTCCAGAACTATACGAGCCTACTTTCCCGCATACACCAAATTCAAATTTATAATCCAGCTATCTATTTGTCTCTCTTTCTCATTTAGCGTTAGTTCTCAATTACTTCAACTATACCTTTTTCAACGGATTTCATTCATCATTCTTTCATTTATTCATTCATCCATTTACTCATCCATGTATTTATTCACTCATTTAGTTATTTTTTTATTTATTCACTCATTTATTTAATCATTCATTCACTGATTTATTCATTCATTAATTCTTTCGCTCGCTCATTTATTCATTCATTCATTCTTTCATTCATTTATTTATTCATTGAGAAATATCCTTAAAAATCCCGATAAACAAATTTCAAAGAAAAGTAGGCTTGTTAGTTCTGGATGAACTTTCTATTTGTATATGTTCTACGTTATAAGAGCTTTCCGATAAAGTTTGTTCCAAGCAAATCGGTCCGTTAGATCAGGATTTATATAGGTTTGAAATTTCCCAGTAAGCGCTATGTTAATTTGTTTGAACTGTTCAAAAATGAACAAAAGCTGTTCAAATTAATAACTTCATGCCAAGAGCTTCTTCCAGTAAGCTTGTTCATTAGAACTTGGATCTTTTACCCAGAGTTTACATCATTTGTTTTATTTTCGCCCATAGGCTCTAATGTTAAAAATTTTTGAATCTTCAAACTTTTCAATCTTTATTTAATTACTTAACTTATTTTTGACTTTTCTTGATTTTTAACGATATTTTCACAATTCTTTCACGTTTTATTATTATTTTTTTACATTTACGGGAAAGTAGGCTAAAAAATGGTAGAAGAATTTTAGTCTATGAATCAAATATTTTGATCTATTATGTAAAAAGATGCCGCGATAGATATGGCAGACATGTGACATGGTTTCCAAGACACGTTTTTGCATAACGTTGCAAGCAAATTATATGAAACGTAAACTAATTTTATTTCTTAGACTAAAATGCTGCCACTATTTTTGAAGTGGGCATGAACATGTGCAAGCACACCAACATTTATTCAGTAGATGCTTCTTTGTGTTGTTTCTAATGCCACTTGGGAATCCAAAGCTCCCCTTCGCAGAGCGACCAGGAATGAAGGCAGTAAGGAGCGTCTTCCGTGTACAGATAGGCACCACGACGATGGAAGTACGACTTGGCTCATCATGTATTTGGATGACACCAGATGGCGCAACCACACATGCGCTATCTTCCCTATTTGACCGGAGGGTGAAGGGAAGCGAAATTATCCACCCTCTGGTACCCTCGGGGGCCACGGATTTTACATGCACGTATCCTCAAAGTGTCTTCATTGGGTCGGGTATCGAACACCCAAATGTCCGTTTGGAAGCTCGACATCCTAACCACTAGGCTACCACGGCCCAGTATTTAGTAGTTATTTTAGTATCAAGTAACTGAAACGAAACAAAAGAAAAACAGGTGTGTTTTGTCACACGTCCGTCTTATCAGCCTTATATGAACCCAGTAACCTTGTTGCGGCCGTGCATCGCAGAAGAGCCAACGCGCTAAGACAATCTCGCCAAGCCGCCAAGTATGTGGCGAGCAAAAAGAGAGAAGAGTGAGATCGGCAATTGAACTGATGTTGATTAAACACCGTAAGAGGTGAATTGTTGTACAACCCCTTTTGTCTAAAAATACAATGTACCATAGGGTACCAAGTGGAATCAATTGCATATGCATCCAAAAGATAAAATAAAATTGTTAATGTTTTTATAATTGAATGTCCACTACTGACCGAGCTCATATTGAACAAACCTAATAAAAGATACACTCCTTTTTAACTCCCATTGAATGATAAATTTAAATGAGAGAGAGAATGGCTTATGTATCTTCCTGTTATTTATTGTATTTCTTCTTTGTTTTTCTCTTCCAGAAGCGAAAGGATTCCACGCAGACAAACGGCCGTGTCAGCCCACTTAGAGCACAATTGACGACGCGCCATTTTTCAACTTTCTCCGTTTGAGTTGTGGCGATAAATCAATGGTGAACCGATTCGTTTTTCATTTGGAAGCATCGCGAATCGTTCATTTTCTCAGCTGTCTGAGAATGAATCTCATTAGACCGGGACGATCGAAATAGATTGAGCGCGATCTTCGGTTTTGATTGCAGTGGAGAGGCAAACATTGAGTAAACTACAAATAAACTAATATATGGTGCCTCTTTTCTAATTAAACCTCAGTTTAAAAAAAAATTTAGATCATTGGAAGTATAAATTCATGTACTTTCATCACATATTCGAAAATGCTACTATTAGTGCGATCAATATTTGGGGCATGACATCAGCTTCAAGGGTGACCGCTACCTTGTTCATCCCTTTTTAACGTCGTGGGAGGGCCGTGGTAGCCTGATGGTTAGGATGTCGCGCTTACAACCGAAGGATTGGGTGTTCGATGCCCGACCCGCTGAAGTCCCACCATGTACACGAGGGGACACGTGCATGTAAAATCCGTGGGTACCGGAGGGTGAAGAATTTCTCTTCTCTTCATTCTTAGGTCCAAAAAGGAAGGTGGCGAATTTGTGGTGACGCCCTCCGGTGTCATCTAAATACATCTTTAGCTAAGTCGTACTTCCACCATTGTGGTGCTCAGCTATGAACGGAAGGCGCTCCTTACTGCCTTCATTCCTGGTCGATCTGCGAAGGGGAGCTTGGATACCCAAGCGGCAATAGAACCAACAAGGTGGGTGGGACGTATACTTCCCGTCACACCTGTGAACTTATAAGCGTTTATAAACTATTTTGATCCCTCTGATTGGCAGATGTTTGTAGGAACAGATGGAAGTATATTTACCATATTAATGTACTTAGGTATAGGGATGTAACGAATAGTGATTTAGCCGAATACCGAATATTCGGCCATTTCTTCTAGGCCGAATAGGCCGAAGCCGAATATTCGGTAAATGTCTTAGGCCGAATACTGAATATTCGGCGGCCGAACATTAAAATTTCTAGAAAATCGTTGCAATAGAAAGAATTTGCCAAATTTAAGATTATTCACAAAGTCAAACGCCAAATACACACAATCTATGATGTATGATTTAATTCTGTTTGTTAAGAATTTAGAACTATTTAAAATTAATCTTTTTTTCACTATTGTTTTGAATGTAATAATACTAAGAATTTTACCCAGAAGTGGAATAGAAATGACAGGTTTTATGGTAGTAAGCATTAGCATTTTTTTACTAATTATTTAATTCAAATGAAAGAACTATTATTGCTTAGTGAACTTTTACCTTGCTCAAAACTTTTTTATGAAGATATTTCAAAAGTTATAAAAGTTAATATTTTGGTTTTATGGGGTTTTTTACATACCTATTTTTAAAAGATATGTTAAAATTTAATACCTTAACTGGATTATATTTTTATTTTCAAAACCCCCAATAACTTATGCTATCTAAATATTCATGATATATTCTAGGACTTTCACATTTCTCTCTTACCCTATATTCACAATAAATCAGTCTACCCAAACAAAGTCTGACTTAAAATTTGTTAATAATAATGAAATTGACTTCTCATATTCTCCATCATTAACTATTGCCAACTTTTGGGTTAAAAAAGCAGTTTTTTTCTAAACTATTTTTGTTTATAAAAACTATATACTAATGCATTCTTTTGTAATAATTATAATACAATTTTAAATGTTTTAAAATCTACTAGTTTCTACTGAATTCTTTCTAATTTTTTACATTTCTACTGCAGCAGAACTATTCAGCCGAATAGTCCATCAATATTCGGCCCTGCCGAAGTTGACCTTACCCAGTATTCGGCCAGGCCGAACATTCGGCCAAAGAGCCGAACAGGCCGAATACCGAATAGTGGCCGAATATTCGTTACATCCCTACTTAAATGCATTAGTTCTTAAATGTTAGAGGTATACTCCTCCCTCTCCTCAGAGGGGTGGACAGGGTGCAAAAAGCATGTAAATTTTTGAATGCGCTATATGACTTTCCAATTTTGAAACTAATCTAAATTTAAAAAAAAAAAATGTTTAATGTACCGGTACTTAAGAAAAGGCTTTATAAGGAACCGTTCATGAATGATGTCACGCCATTGTTTTCCAATATATTTGACACCCCTCCCCCATTGTCACAAAATGTCACACTTCAGCGGACCCCTACATGTCACGCTTTAAAAATAAATTTAATTTGCTGATCCTAAATATTTTTACAGAAACTAAAATGTATGCTGTTGCACTTCTTATTACATCCCCCCCCCCTCCCTCTCCGTGTCACAATTTCTTGAACTCCCCCTCGAAGTGCGATATTATTTAGGAACGACCCCTAAAGGATGAACTTGATAACATAGCTGGGAGAAACCGTTTACTGGTACAAGCGGCACAGTACGTCATTGATCCCGTGCTTTAGATCCCGTATTCGAACACGGGAACACTATCTATTTGGAAACGTTTGCTCTTTTGGGGAATGCTGTTTAAGAAACAAGAAATGGCACTCATTTGCTGGCACAAAGAAAGGTGCTTAATTTTATTATAGTTTAGGGCTTTCTTGCACAAGTTGCATCAGTATATATAGTAGTACCTTTGAACGTGGCGAATACCCGCCACTTTTAGAAGAGCCTAAGAAACAAGAAAACTCTCGACCCCCGACAATATGTGTTGTTGTTGTTGTTTCTAATGCAGCTTCCGTTCATGGATGAGCACCGCAACGGTGGAAGTACGACTCGGCTTATGATGTAACTCGCCACCACAAACTCCACGTGCCATGGTAGCCTAACCACAAGACTACCATGGCCCCCGACAATATGTTACGGTAGTGAAACTGAGGTCTACCTTTGGCATCCGTGCACTTACGACGCCCACCTGAATGAAACCATCAATATGAATCATTGTCTTACCTTATTACTGGTCGAAAAGAAGGCAATAAGCAAACGACAAAAAGTGAGCATATGCAAATCGCCAATAATAATGCAAGATTTAATAAATGCCTTACGAGTTAATTTAATGCCTTACATTCATTTTAAGTTGAAAATTTCAATGACGAAAGGAAATAAATTCCTTTGGGGCGCAACCAAGGAGTGGTTTTGGGGATCAATTCCTCCCCCATCATCGGTTTCTAAGCATTGGTTCCAATCCTGGTATGCAAATATACACACAAGGAACCCCCACCAAAATTTTTAGTTAAAGAACCCCTACCAACAACCAAAAGTTTTATTTGGAGAAGGGGTTTCCCCCACAAAAATTTGGTTTGTTGTATTTACGTAAACGCAAATATAAAAAACTGAGTTTTTTTATAATTGTATTTACGTAAATCATTACATGCATTTAAATTTTACAAAATTTTAATATTATATAATCTAATACAATTATTGAATATTTTAAAGACCCATTTTTATAACGACATAATGAGGTTCCTCAAAACCCCTTTTAGTTCTAAAGGTTCCTTAAGGCGACAGGTTTGAAGATTACTTTTATGGAGGAGAGACCATTGATCTAATTTTATGGAGAAAAACGTGATGGAAGTTTCAACCAACTGCTGTAAATGCTTCAGAATTTTATTTTCATTTATATTTTGGTTTGAGGAATCTCGCGGTTTGAAGAAATTGGTGAACCCTAGGGCGTCGCGTAACATATTTTGAAGAACAACACAATTCTAATTCTTATTTGACAAAAACGTTCCGCCTACGTTCAAGCAAAATTCAGCTCAAAACTCTAGTGTTTAATAATTGTCCATTTACACTTTTAGACCATTAAAAAAACCATACGCTCCTTTGCAGACACCCCTCCCCTAATTCCTACAAAAGGTTTATTGAAGTCATTTTAAACTGCTTAATTATTTTGAATTATGAATTATCCCATTGGAAATTGAAAATCTTATTGGCAGCAGAAACTGGTCGGATGAGTTATTTTAAGACACCGATGATTTTCCTTCCTAGCCTAACCCAGGCCCGTCATATGGAGGATAAGGATCTCCCCCTCCCCCCAACTTTCTTGAAAAACTTTGCAATGACGGGACTGCTATAATCGGAGAGTTTTTTTGCGAGTAACTTGCAACCGCAGAAATGTCATCTGATCCGCTTCATTAACCGCACCTGTCTTGATCGAAGGGTTATTGCTCATCGGACATTCTGTAACCATGGCAAAGGACGCGGACAACAACCTGTGCACACACGAAATACGCACACGATCGGAAGTCGCCCGCCGTTACAATTCGTTCTTCTTGTTTTTTCTTTCTTTGTACTATTCGTATGAATCTCCTTTTAAAAGAAACACAATTCGAAAATACGCAATGCGCATTGAAGATAAAATAAGTTCAATTCATACTGTACTTCAGTTTTACGCAAATGAGTTTTCATCTGTATCAAGAAAAATAATGTTAAAAAAAATCAATGAAGGGGCCGTTCATAAATGACGTCACGCTTTCTTCCCATTAATTTAACCCCTCCCCCCCCCATTGTCACACTTCGTCACAATTTCACAAACCTCCCCCCCCCCCCCCGAAGCATGACATCATTTATGAATGATCACAAATAAGTTTTAAAATAAATACGTTTCTCGTAGCACTGTACAAAATTTTGCGTTGCCACCATTTTTGTTGTTACTGAAAAACTTTTTTGGTGTTCCGTTGGAGTAGAGTTGAAAATGATTCATTTTTGATGAATGATTCAATTTTTTAAGTGTCTGTCTAAAAAAAATACAGCCAGCAGAGTGTTGTTTTTCTTTATCGTATGGTGCTCGTTCACTCATCTACGTATCGAAAATTCATGACGATTGATCATTTATGCCATTTCCATATGCATGAGCCATCGCAACGACATGTCGATGAGTAACGGAGTTACGTAACACTTTCCATGCGCTAAGAATCGTTATACTGTCTAGCTTTCTAGACAACCACATAAAAATATTTAAAGTGAGGTAAATGACCCGGTAGTGGACACAGTTAAGGAAATTTTCGTACTCTTTTACATGGCAACATTTTTTCAAGGGACTTACATCCATATTTGCATCTTTAGCTTCATCGCCAACTATTTCTCTAAAAAATTAACTACCTATAAAATGTCATTTGATGAAAAATGAAGATTTTTACGTCACATTTACTAAACGCTTCATTTGCATCTATAGCGGACATGTGTAAGACACGTATTTGCATGAGTAGCGGACAGAAATGAATATCATCTATTTTATGCAGTTAACTTGGAGAAATAATGTTAAAAATGACTAAGGGACCCTTCATAAATGATGTCACGCTTTTTCCCATATATTTTCCCCGAACCCCTCACCTTCTTATGGATCAGCTTCAGTGAAGAGCAGCCAATGCGACCGTTGCTATTAAATATTATGATCCATGCACTTGCATAGATGCCCAAGCCAACTATTGACCGGCACTAGGAATCGTTCGCTATAGGTTCTGATCATTTCATTGAAGTTTGATGTTACATTCGCTTATTTTAGGAGCTTAAAGATCTAAGTGTCCACTACTAGAGCAGTGTCCATCGGCTCTCTACCTAAGGCTTCGGCTAAAAGGTGCAAGGGTGTCCGATGGAGAAAAGTGTCCACTAGCGGGCCGTGGTAGCCTAGTGGTTAGCACGTCGGACTTCCACCTGGAAGGTCGCGCGTTCCATACCCACTGAAGACCACCATGTATACTTGGGGATATGTGCATGTAAAATCCGTAGACCCCACTACCTCTCCCCGTGCGTAAGCAATCCTAAGGCCTCGGCTAACAGGTAGGGGTCCTGGTGGAGAAAAGTGTCCACTACCGGGTCATTTACCTTATATGAAAACTGAATCATTTTCAACTTTACACCAATTGTACACCAAACATCGTGTTCAGTAACACCACAAATGATGGAAACTAAACACAAAACTCTTATAGTGTTAATAGAGCAAGAGCCCGTGAACCCCAGACCTTCGTTATTTTATAAAAGCTGAAAATTTGTCAGCGCATGCTCCCAACACAGGTAAGAACGATGGACCATTATGAAGTTTGGGTTACCCTGGCTTTGGCAGGTAAACGGTACTAAAGGTGTGTAAAATAACAATCTAAATTCATCAAATAATAAAGTGTGATTTTTTGGTATTACCTTCAGAATATTATTAAAAATCACGTCATTAATTACCAGACACTTAACATCATGGCAACCCCATGCCAGACACCCCTAATGTTCATGAAATTATAATTCTACTTACGTTATGGTATAAAAGCTGATTTTTATATATAATACTTGGGTAATAATTAGATGATGTTTCCTCATTAGCCAGACATTTTTGATAGTTCCAACCCCTTGCCAGACAAGCATGTAGGGTAGCTGTAGGAGCAAGCGCGAGACAGTATATATCGGTGGGTGTGAGTGAGATGGCGAGTTCTGTATTAGCAAAACATCTTGCAACAACCTTGATAGACCTTGGTAATAAATAGTTCAAATCAACATTGATTCAATGCTGTAGTCGTCAGGATAAGTAACAGCCAATAGAAAGCTGTTGAGCTGCGCATGCGTTGTGGTGGAAAGAATTTTACCCATCGTTCCAATCGGCGGCGTGTCTCTCCTCACACTCACACGTGGTTTCTCGTTTGTTGGCTGTTCAACAATGAAGAGTAGTGTAGAGAAATATTGCTTTCAGTAATTATGTATGCATTATCGCATTTATTAATGTAACCCAGGACAGTAGATGTGTGGTTATCTACTGAGAAGACTATGAACAAGTAATGGAATAATCTTATATGCTATCTTCAAGTATTATTAATTTAATATTCATTATTAATTAACAATAAAATATTTCGAACATATACAGACTATAAAGTATATTCATTATTATTACTGTATGATACGTACATTATATATTTACAATTTGTTTATGTTATTTTTTAAATGAAAGTGATTTTGTATTAAAAAACCCGTCATGGGTGATGCATTAATTTGTGTTATTTGTAACAAAAGTAGTGGCAAAATAATATTTTTTGACGAGACATTGAAAAAATGTGAATTAATTTTAAAATTGTGAAAAAAACATAACCTTAAATATAATAAAATCATTCTTCCACGTGAATACACAGAGAGTGGTTATCACAGACAATGTTACAAATCATTCACAAGACTGATGAAAAAATATTTTACCCCAGAACCTAAGAATTCTAAAAAGACTGTTGAAATAGAGCAAGAAAAAGAAACATCTAAAGACGTAAATACATCAACAGACGATTCAATACCAGGTCCATCGCATTTGTCTGAGTTAAGTGTATCACACCCACCTTCAGCTTCTCAATCAACAGAACCTCAACCTTCCCAGGCAACCGTGGACATTCGTGGACTTGAAGAAGTGAGTGAAAATGCTAATGCAACCACAGAAATAAATAGTTCGATTCAAAGTGATACCAGTGTTGACATACGTAAAAAAGTTTGTTTATTTTGCAATAAAAAAAAGAGACAAGTGAGATGAAAAATGCTTCCACTCCATGAAGGTGATAAAAACCAATTTCAGTCTCGTATAATGTCTAGTATTGAAAATCAAAAAAAGTATAATGAGTTGTTAACTAGATTGAACAGTATTGCAAGTTCGAAAATATATTATCACACTGAATGTAGGATTGAGTTTAATAATAAAATATCTTCATCTGCGAAAATATCTGTTAAAAGTGATTGGCATCATCATCGAGAGTACCACCAAGAAGCTTTCAATGAAATTTGTAGCATCATAGAAGAAGATATTATCAATAATGGCCGCTGTCATTTATTGATTCATTTACATGAATTATATACTGATTCATTGGAGAGAATTTATGTGGAGAATTTCATAGAAATGGATACTACTTTTACTGCACACATACCTACAAAAAAAAATTGATAAGAAGTTTTCCAAAAATATAAAATTCTTTACAATCCGGAATAAAAAAATTGTAGAACCCAATTATATGAAGACATGTCGCAGCCAATTATATTGTAATGTCATTCATCTATTTTTAATTAAATTTTTGAGTATTATTTTATTTGGTTTTTTTATAACCTGTTATTCACAGAATAAATTTAAATTTTTAACAATTTAAGATAGTTGTAGCATCGAATGTCTTTTCTTGAGATGTTTTTAAAATTTACACAGATTATTAGTTATATAAATCTGTGCCAAAAAGTTTATTTGAATAAGTCATTCTAATCATGGATCTCTTCTTAAGATTTGCACGCTTGTCTGGCAAGGGGTTGGAAGTATCAAAAATGTCTGGCTATTGAGGAAACATCATCTAATTATTACCCAAGTATTATATATAAAAATCAGCTTTTATACCATAACGTAAGTAGAATTATAATTTCATGAATATTAGGGGTGTCTGGCATGGGGTTGCCACGATGTTAAGTGTATGGCAATTAATGACGTGATTTTTAAAAATATTCTGAAGGTAATACCAAAAAATCACACTTTATTATTTGATGAATTTAGATTGTTATTTTACACACCTTTACTACCGTTTACCGGCCAAAGCCAGGGTAACCCAAACTTCATAATGGTCCATCGTTCTTACCTGTGTTGGGAGCATGAGCTGACAAACTTTCAGCTTTTATAAAATAACGAAGGTCTGGGGTTCACGGGCTCTTAGACTATAAGAGCAAGTTCGTGATAATTGGAAACTTGCTAACTAAAGGCCGGCCCAGATGCTACGTTTTGCACAACCTTTTGTCTGCGCAGCCTTAAGACGGAATGAAAACGTTGCATTTTTTTAAGCGTCTACATGGTGCAGAGATATCTGTATATTTCACTCAGTTTTGTGTGATGTCGTCATGGAGGAGGTTACTCTCGTCAATTATGGTGTCATGTTAAAAAAAAAAAGTTGGAACGTCTCAGAAGTACCCGGCGTCCAAAGTGGTAATTACATAAATTAATATTTTTTCTTGCCTGTTCTGGTGGTTTGTCAACTGCACACTCTTCATTTTCATCCAAGGTATTCCTAGACTGTCTTGGTGTCTCCTGATCATCTAGGAAATGTAACGAATCAAAATACCGGAGAGATGGCTTATAGATTTCGTCTTCTACAGCCATAGATCGAATCAATTTATTAACTTTTGCCAATTCTTTACCGTAAACACTTCTCAAAGAACTAATTATTTGTACAGCTGTTTCTCTAATTGCGGTTGCATCAATTTCTTCGAATTTTTCCACTAAACTCTTATAAGCCTCTCCCTTTTTATCCCTGTCACTATACTCCTTGGATTTGACACGCCAAATGCATGGGAAACTTTCGTAAAATGCAATAAATTCTGAGAGAAACTCGCGAGAACATTGCCGAAAGTCAGTCATTGACGAATTGAAACTGAGAAACGAAATGAATCCGAAAAGGGTGCTACCGTCTACATGCGCCGACTTGTCCCCACAGTTAAAGGATATCTATGCTCTCTAGCTCAGTTATCGCTGCAACTGTACAGTCTTCACGCCGGATTTAAAACTGCGCACTTTTTAACCGACTTCACAGAGGAAGGAGGTTATACATTCATACTGTATGTATGTCGTTTTTTTGTTTGTCCACTCATAACTTCTCACCGGATGAACCGATTTTCATGATTCTTTTTTTAATCGATCGAGGGTAGTTTCCCATAGGTCCCGTACTTTTGTTTGACCTTATTCGATAATTAGAAAAAAAAGCTATGGGTAGAAATGTAGTTTTTTTTTGTGTTTTGTTTTTTCATCCATAACGTTTGACTAAATGAACCGATTTTGATGATTTTTTCTTTAATCGATAGAGGGTCGTCTAACTCAAATATTGCAAACCAATTTGATTACATTTGTTTTTTAGAAAAAACGTTACGGGTGAAAAAAAGAGTATTTTTTATTTTAATTGGAAAGGCTTGGCTTGATTTTTCTTTGTTGGGAAATCTATTAATAAATATAAAAGTCATTGTTAAAAACATGTTTGTTGTCATGGGCTATATTAAAAGAAATTGCAGCGAGAGTTTGATTGAAGGTTTCTCTGTGGCCAAAATTAATCCAATCAGTTTGTTTGCTAAAATCGACTCCAAAAGGGAATTTAGCATACAAATGATTAGTGTTTAGTGCCATTCATTCATTCAAAGAAGTTTTGCACTTTGGTATGGATTTTTTTTAAAAATAGAGTATTTATATACAAAATGTATTTACACTAAAAAGAATAAAATAAAATAATTTTATAAAAAAACAGAACCGACTTCAAACTATAAAGTGCGCTAAAAAGTGAAAAATAAATTCATTCTTTAAACAACATCGATGTGACTTTTAAACATAGTATTAGAAGTCGGTGCAAATTTATGAGTCCAATTACCATTATACCATTCTTCATACCTACTTCCTATTGGGACTGTTGCCAATTCTGCGAAAATTTATATATTTGTAATTGATTAATGATTACAAAACATTTTATCTATCCTAATTTTGCACCGACTACTAAAACTATGTTTAAAAGTCATATCGATGTTGTTTAAAGAATGAATTTATTTTTCACTTTTTAGCGCACTTTATAGTTTGAAGTCGGTTCTGTTTTTTTATAAAAATTATTTTATCTAATCTGCACGCAACCTTTTATCTGCAACGTGTTAAACTGCGCAGACAAAAGTTTGTGCAAAACATAGCGTCTAGACCGGCCTTTACACAAAATCTCGTTTCCTTTCATTTTAGACCTTTTTTTCCCAGACGTACATGAAACATTAAAAAATCGATCCAGATCTAGTTCGTATGACAGGTAGGTATCAAAAACAGGACACTGGATATCTAGTATCCGGCAAAAATTATTATCTGATGCAAGTTTCAATGGCAATACAGGTTGAAAACTTAAGGCTGTGAAGAGAACAGTTTGAGTGTGTACAAGACTTTCTGATAAGTTTTATTATTGATCTACTTCACCGTTTAACATCTCTGAAGCCTTAAAAGTTCCTGTTCCTAGGAGAGGGGCGTGGGGGTGGAAAGACTGAAGAAAAGCTTCTTACTCAACTCCAGTGTGGCGATCCATCGATGATAAATGACTGAACGTCAAAAGTGAAAGCACATTCGCGAGAAAGCTTCATTTGCATACAATTTATTTTTTCCCTAAACGGACTAAAAGCAGGGATCCCGTCCACAAAATAATCTTGAGACGGTTCGTTTCCTGTTCCGTGAATTGTGAATTATTATTGCGGAATGGGTTTTATTTTTGGAAATTAATCACTTTTTACTTTCCTTCCAAAGTACACAGAAGAAAGTCGTTGAAATTCGACAAGTTTTTCGATTTTCAACAGATTGACACGGTTAAAGCAGTTTTAGAAATCTGAATTTAACTCTAGGCGGCATGATGAAGCCTAGGATCAGTTTCTAGGCGTTAAAATAAACAGTCTAGTTGCCATTTCAAAATTTAAAAAATATCAGAACTAAAACGGAGATGTATACTAAATAGAAATGCTACACAAGCACAATAATATACACACACGTTACCGGCAATGCTCCCATATAATGCCAACGTATTCTATAGAATGCCAGTGCTGCAGACATTGTCGGTAGCACACATAAAAAAAGCTAAAATAAGCAGAAGAAAATAAGTTTTTACAAATATAAAATTTATTATACTTTAAAATCACTTTTACAAATTTAATCACCGCGCAACATCTGACCACTAAAACTTAATTGCATTGTTTTGGTTAAAATATGTTGCTTCGGGCCATTAAGCTTGATCATCATTAAATGCTGTAAGTTAACAGCATAAACGAACAAAACGTTTTGCTGGTTCCACCAGAGTTGCCAGCAAGCCATGGTGTCTATTGACACATTTTAATGTTTGGCATACAACTGTCAGGATAGTTTGGACTGTTGCCAATCCTTGGAGAAAAAGATCATCTGAAACCAACATTTTGAAAAAAAAAGAAAAGACCTTCATTCATTGGTCAATTTACCCTACAATAGTTTGGATATAAAGAGTAGTTCCAGTATGGACAGATGATTTGAACTTGAACTGTGCCTTTCGATCGAGGACAGGGCTGGCAGATTACGGATAGTTTAAGATACTGCTGACTAAAAGTATTTTCAATGACTAGCCACAAACAATACTGGCTAATATTGGCTAATTTTACATTTAGTTTTCCGCATTAAAGTTTATTGTTTGTTATTTCAACCAAGAAGATTTGCTTGCTTTGAGATTTACATACATTTACTACTAGGTGCAGTTGGTCGGCCCTTAGCTGTAGCATTCATTCTGTTCTAAAAAGGAAGCTACGGAATGTTAGAAATAGGTATAGAATTCATAAGTTTCAAACATCAGAGCCGGATATCCGGTACAAATCCGTCAGACAAGAGACACCGGATATCAGATTATCCGACAAAATGAAAATCCGATGTAGTGCTTGGGTATCTGATTGGGATTATAACAACAGCAAATGAGCTTAACCCCTTGAAGCACGAGTTTTTTTCGGAAAACTGGAAAAAAAGTTATCGAAATTTCTTTTCTTGACAGAAAAGGAATATATAGGTATAGTATAAATTGGAAATTTCAGTTGTAGGGGGTGACTAGAGAGCGGAGGGGGGGGGGTAAAAGTTATATAAAAACAGTATTATACAAACAAAGGACAAACGGATCTCAGACGGGCATTGGAACTGAAATAACGCGAGAGATTACAAAATCGCTCGTGTCAGACGCGGGCGTGTGCAAATTTGCCGGTTACTTTCGCCCGTGCCAGACACGGGCAAATGCGTCAAGGGGTTAAAGAACACGGCTAATTTCGGCTAAACTGTTGCTCGCAATGGAGGCAATTCATCCAGAGTCATAGATCACGTGATAGCGACGTCAAGCGATGTAAACAAAGGAAGCTGTAGTATCGCTTTACTTCGAGTTCGACAAATCTAATAAAAATTAGGCCTAAAAGTTCTTCTACATAACATAAAATTAACTCTAAATACAACACTATAACTATTGTAATAACTAAATAAATTTATGTTATAATGATTAATTAAATGAGTAAATTACTTGGTTTATAGTCAGAAAAAGCTATGAAACTAGTCTAATTTTAGGATAGCTCATTTTGCTTCGTGAACTCCACGTAGAACTCAATTAAAAATTTGTTAAACAAATCAGCGATCATCGTTATCACGTGACGCGATGAATTGCCTCCATTGGCTCAAAGCCGTCTGGAAAGTCTGGCAAACCTGAACGATGAAGCTAGAAAACGTTTGAAACTTCTGATACAGAAACTTATCCAGAAAATCAGAAACTGGCATCTTTTTTTAAAAAATGTAATAGTTTTTCAAGTGGTATTTCTTCCATCAGGAAAGCTGTGGTACTCCATCAGCGTCCTGTTTGGGCAAGGGATTCCCGCGTGGCAGGTGGGAAGGCGACAGGTGGTCGGCACACGCCATGCCTCGAGTGGCCCAGAGTGATCGATGGTACCCAAATCGATTCCTCAAAGCGTGGGAAGAAGTCATTGAAAAAGGGGCGAAGGCTCCTCGAGGTTTCACAAAATACGTAGGACGAACAACTCGAAATCGGTTTGTTCGTTCCAACAGACGTCGCCTTTCGATATGTTTGATCTGTACTTATTATAAAAGGAAGTGCGTGTGCGGCTGTCAGTCTGTTTATCTAAGGAAGCATAAGTCTCGAACGTAAAAATTAAAGAAGAAGAAGAATTGGCTTTAAATCAGTATTGTTTTTTAGAAAAATGAAGCCAATGATCTGAAAGGCCACTTTTTTGAGCGGTTCCAATCCGGCCTCTAAGCATTTGCTCCGAGCTCCGAATAGATTTAGTAGGAATCATTTCACTTTCATTGTGTTAATTTCTTAATATGTGTTCAAAAAATAGAGTTCGACTAGTCATTTATCGTTAAATATATCAGCTGCTTTCCCCACCGTGCCAAGATCCCGATTAATAAATATCCTCCTAACAATGCTCCAAATATCAAACCATTTCACTCCAACTTTTTTTTTTTTTTTTTGCTTTAATTCTTTTAAGGCTAGAATTTCATCTGCTTACTCAACAAAATTTTTTACTTCAACTTTTTCAACCCTGCAAAGCGCAAATGAGTTTAAAATGAACTAAAACCCTTCTTGGGGGAAAGTTAAGTCGACCTACCGGATTAAAGAGTCCTTCCGTTTATGTCTCTCAGCGATCCCACCTTCAGTATTTCGAAGTCGCACTCATCACTCAGCGCTCTTGAAATATTCATTTTAGTTTCTATAGTTCTAGTTATCTGTCACCAAACGTTATCCATTTTCATATTTTTAACATGCTAATAAAAGCTCAATAAAAGGGTTTATTTTCGATACTCGGGAAAATAGAAAACACTAGATCATTAAGACAATTTTAACCCTTATCTCATAAAGTAGCAGATGCTACCTGGGGTTTTCCCCTATTTTCTATATGTTAACAAATAGAAAGTAGGGGATACCCCCCCAGGTAGTATATATGCTACTTTATGAGAATAAGGGCAAGCAAATAACAATGCAACATACTCGCAGACGTCACTTAACAAATAGAAAGTAGGGGAAAACCCCAGGTAGCAATACGCCACTTCATGAGAATAAGGGTTAAATTGCAACAAGCCCAGCACATATCAAATGAGTGAAATAAAAGGATCAACTCTCCTTTGCGCCAAAAGTTCCCCAATAACGCCTTCGTTGCGTTAAAATCCTGAAAAATATTGGGGACAGATTAAAAACAGAACGCTTGTTGTTCTCGCCATGCAGCACGTGGACAAACCATCGAACTCGTATGCTGGGGTCATCCCAAAACCTTCCTTCTACCTTTCATATAAATCCTATACCTTTTAAAATTATCAGACCGCTCCAAAACCTCATCGGCACCTGTTCCCATTGAGGTCCACGCGAATATTCGTTTTGTTTCATTGCATCTGATATGCCAGACCTTAACAAGAAAAACTAATCTGCATCAGCTCCTATCGGGGTTCATGTATGTTCCACATTTCGTTCGATTGCATGCATCACGATTTGCACTTGAGGCGCCCATGAAAAGTGCTCCCTGGCATAAACATAGAGACAGACAATTTGCAAAAACAGTCCAAATAAGTACAACACCTCTTAAAACTAGGGATGTAACGAATAGTAATTTGGCCGAAACTGAATATTCGGCCCTTTCTTGAAGGCCAAAGCCGAATACTCGGCCAATGTCTTAGGCCGAATACCGAATATTCGGCGGCAGAATAATAAAATTTCTAGAAAATCGTTGTAATAGAAAGTATTTGTCAAATTTAAAATTATTCACAAAGTCAAACACCAATTACACACAATTAATGATGTATGATTTAATTCTGTTTCTTAAGAATTTAAAACTATTTAAAATTAATCTATTTTCTCTATTGTTTTGAATGCAAGAAAATTAAGACTTTCACCAACAAGCGGAATAGAAATGACAGGTTTTATGGTAGTAAGCATTAACATTATTTTACTAATCATTCAATTCAAATGAAAGAACTTCTATCGCTTAGTGAATTTTTACCTTGCTCAAAACTGTTTCATGAAGATATTTTAAAAGTTAAAGTTAATATTTTTACTTTATGGGATATTTACATATATATTTTTTAAAGATCTATTAAAATTTAATAGTACACTTAACTGGAATATATTTTTATTTTCAAAAACCCCAATAACTTAGGCTATCTAACTATTTATGATATATTCTAGGCTTTAAACATTTCTCTCCTACCCAATATTCTCAATAAATCCGCCTACCCAAACAAAGTTCTACTTCCACTTTGTTAATAATAACAAAATAAATTTATCATAATTCTCAATCTTAATTAACTATTGCCAGCTTTTGGGAGCAAATGCTAAATATAAAATACAATATTACAACTTTAAAATCTGTTTTTGCTCAGGCAAGCCTAAAACTAAGTTTAAAAGTAGTAGTTTTTTCTACATTATTTTCATTTATTATAACTATATACTAAATGTATTCTTTTGCAATAATTATAATACAATTTTAAATGTTTAAATTTACTTAATTTATTTATTTTCTTACATTTTTACTGCAGCAGAACTATTCGGCCGAACAGTCCATCAATATTCGGAAAGGCTGAATTTGATCATACCCAGTATTCGGCCATGCCGAATGTTTGGCCAAAGGGCTGAATAGGCCGAATACCGAATAGTGGCCGAATATTCATTACATCCCTATTTAAAACATGTAAACCGGTTAAAATTCTAAAAGTGAAAAATTTCACCAATGCAGTACTAATTGTCTAGAAAATAGTCATTTTGTTTCTGTAACGAAACACCACCTTCCAGTAGGGTCATTAACTTGGTCAATTTTTTCCTGAAAAGAAGTTTGCCTTAAACAGCTCTTGGTCCGTTAGCGTAAATTTCCTAAAATTTTGACTTGGTCAGCTTCTCTTGTATACCGACAATATATATATATATAAACAAATAATAGAGAAGATGCAAGTATAACGAAGGGGCCCCATTACAGAAACCATTCATCTTTGTATTAAACAAAACGTGACTCGATTTGTGCAAAAAGACACGAAGCCGCCAGTAAGGAGAAAGAAGGCATTGCCAGTAATAACAGCCTAAACAGGCCAACGATGATAATGACGAGTGCCTTCTTAACAGTCGACGCTTCGTCACGAAACTCTCATTAAGGTTAATAGGAATCATCTAGAGGCGTCCACTTTTCAATTATCATCCGTTCACTTTCCCTGCGATCCTAGGAGATCGGAGACAGTCGATGAGTTTAATAACCGACACTTAAATTCTGTTCAGTGAAGGAGTCCCGCTTACGGGAGTCATCGCTCGGGAAATCGGGGAAAGATGAATGAAAAAAGCATCATGTGAAGCCATATCAGGTTCGACTCTAAACACATCAAAAAGAAGAAGAAAAAATTCGTAGTTCATACACAGTGTGTCAAAGAATTTTTAAGACTAGGTTTATAAAATAAAATAAAAACTAGTTATTATATTTTTATTCAAATTAAGCTCGTTCGGCTTCTATACAGAGGTTTACAGGGGTTTAACAATGATTCGAATGGCTGACATCGCAGGACTGCAATGTGAGCAATTCGAATTCCAGTTAGAATACGGCTCAGTCACTGCGAGCGGGTTTTTCAATGGCTCATCAGTGCTGCATTGCAATGGAATCCAGGCACGCGAGGCGGCTCATAGTAAAGCAACAATTAAAAGCGGGAATCGCAAAATGATAGGGAACGAATCGTGATCCGAATTCACAAGCAGAGCTCCTTCAATGAAGAACTCACTTCGCTTGCAATTCGGGCTGTAGGAATGATTTCAAGATAATAAATGGGAGCATTTAAGGAACCAACCTTCGGGTTTTTCTTAAGTCTCCTTTCGCTCAACATTTTACAACTCTCGCACCGTGGGAACCTCGTCAAGTAGAAAGTCATTTTACTTTTAAAAACAAGATGTTTTAAATTGTCATACTAGTATACTAAAAATTTAGCGTTTAGTTGCACACCATTTTTGGCGCTACTGAAAACGATGTTTGATTTTCAGTTGAAATTAAGGCTCGACCGATGCATCGGCGCTGATTGTTCAACGAAGGTGCCATCAGCCATCGGCATCGGTGGCCGATGCCAACTTTAGAAAAACATTGTCTTTAACTTTCTTTTTTCTCCATAGCTAGATTTCTATTTCCATACAATAACTGGCATCACATCAGTTAAAAAAGCACAAAAATGTTATTCTACAAAGTATTTGATAAAAAATTCGGAAAAATAGTTTAAGTGATCGCTGCCCGAAAACCTTCATTATTAAAATGATTTCTCTTTGAACAGAACGCGAAGTAGAATATGGTAAAGTAAAAGTAATAGAGGCGTCTTATGAGTGCTATTTGTTTTTCGCACCAGTTTAGTTGCCTCATTTTGTCCCGTTTTTCGTTTAATAATGACTTAGTTCATTAGATGTCATTGTGCAATAATATTATACCATCTGCTTTTAGTTGTCATGTTTCTTATTATTCCGAAATTGTAAACAATGCAAAGTCAACTTGATCAAAGTACAATAATAAGGTTAATTTTTAGCAGAGTAAACGTTTTCTCTTGGCTTTTTTTTTTTTTTTTTTTTTTTTTGCTTCTTCGATCTCACGTGTTACAGTTTTTCTGCAATTGTGCAGAAAAACTAGCAGATACAATCTCGTTGCATCTGCTTTTCGTGTGCAATTATTCTTCAACATAGAAAAGATTGCTCAAAAATAAGAAACAATTTCCCAGTTTAAATGTTTATTGATCGGAATTTAATGTGTCCAAGTTCGACATGCAATTTTCAAAAATTGAATTCTCAAAATGCGAGTTCGCGCGACAGGATTTAATAACATCTTGATAAAAATGCTAAAATTTCTTTATTTTCAAAGACTGATCAATGCAAATATTTTTTCAAAGTACATCTTAACTTTTTTTATACGATAATTATTTTAATTTTCCCTCGTGTATACTTCGTTTTTTTTTTAGCGCATTTTTTTTGGCTTCTTTGATGCCATGTGTTAGACAGTTGACAGTTTTTCTGCTATTGTACAGCAATCTAGTTGCATCTGCTTTCAGTTTAGAATATTTCTTGTTATTTTATTATTAGTTTACAACATAGAACACATTGATAAAAAATATGTATCAATTTTTCAGTACAAATGTTTATTGACCGAAATTTTATGAGTCCAAGTTCGACTAGCAATTTTCAAAATTTTGATTCTTAAAAAACGAGTTTGCGCGACAGGGTGGAATAATACCTTAATAAAAATGCAGCAATATCATTAATTTCAAAAACTTTCAAAAACTGTATATATAATTTTTTTTTCAAAATACATCTTAATTTTTATAACTAATCACGTGTTTTTCAGAAGATTATTTTTCAACAGAAAACTGCTGGTGCTCAAAATATTGTTTTATTTCGGTGACCTTACATTGTGCTTGTGAAAATATAAAGAATATGTCAAGTATTTCAGTGTAATTTTCAGCTCACAAGAAAAAAAAAAGCTAATAAGATTAGTTCTTATGGCCCACCCCAGCATTAATTTGTAATGACAAGAAAAAATCTCACGTCTGTTTTTAAAGCAATTTTTAGTATTTCTTGGTTATGAACAAGGAGGAGAGGTTACTGCGAGCGAAATATGAAATAGTTTAATGTTTTATTTTTATTTTAGAAAAAGAGGTAGTTTTAGTTAAAATAACTTTTATAATGAAAAATAAACATATAATCGTTCCCGCTTTTCTTTTAAAAATGGGGTGGGGGGGGGGGTGAAATTATGAAAAAAAGCTGATACTAGGGGTTGACAATTTTGTTAAAGATACAAACCCTCATTATTTGTTAGTCTATATTATATATAACATCAGCATTCCTCTCCATGAAAAAAAACCCAGAAAATAAAGGCAGCTGCATTTGCCATATGCAGTATATTAAAAATACAGCATTTTCTTTTAAACCTCCAAATAGCTTAATTACTTTACTAGAATCACTAGGGATTCTTTTAAGTTTAATTATTATGTAAACTTCCCTCAAACAGTTTTACGGTGCTTGAATAATGCATTTATGTTTTTATAAACATAAAAATAAATAAATGATTTAAATGACATTTTTGACAAACATTCTACACGTTTTAATGGTTTAAAGCGACTTTTTTTTCCATCGGCCATCGGCAGATGGAAGAGGAGAATAATCGGCAATCGGCCGATCTCGGAACAATCGGCCAACAATCGGCATCGGCCCATCGGCCAAAAAATGCCATCGGTCGAGCCCTAGTTGATATTCAGATGAAAAGGATTCATATTTGATATAATTTGAATTTTTTATGTGTCTCAAAAAAAAATATAGACCGTGTAATGTTTCTTAGCACATGGAATGTGTTAACTCGGTGACGTAACGAAACGTCATTACGATAGCTCATGTCTATGAAAATAGGATAAATGAGCATTAGTAATGAACGTTCGATACGTAGATGAGTGAACGTATATCATATGCTAAAAGAACATTTCTGCTGCTTGTACTTTACACCAACTGAACACCAAAAAATAGTGTTCACTAAAACCAAAAAATGGTGTTCAGTAACACCAAGATACAGTGTTCAGTACCACCAAGATATAGTGTTCAGTAACACCAAGATATAGTGTTCAGTAACACCAAAATACAGTGTTCAGTAACACCAAGGTAACACCAAACAATGGTGTTCAGTAACACCAAAAAATGGTTCAGTAACACCAAACAATGGTGTCCAGTAACACCAAAAAATGGTGTTCAGTAACACCAAAAAATGGTGTCCAGTAACCCCAAAAAACATGGCGTCCAGTAACACCAAAAAATGGTGTCCAGTAACACCAAAAAATGGTGTCCAGTAACACCAAAAAATGGTGTTCAGTAACACCAAAAAATGGTGTTCAGTAACGCCAAAAAATGGTGTTCAGTAACGCCAAAAAATGGTGCTCAGTAACACCAAAAAATGGTGCTCAGTAACACCAAAAAATGGTGCTCAGTAACACCAAAAATGTTGGCAACTAAGCGCACAGCATTTGGTCGTAGAATCATCTACAAACCGGATAAACCGCTGGCGGATAATCACTTAATCAGTGTTGAGCTGATTGACTGTGTGATTCAAAATTCTCTCCCGGTTTAGCGAACAAGGTCCGCATTTGCCCTGGTGCAGCCAACTCCAGTTTTCAAGGTACTCAAATCCACAATCCGAAATCACTCCTCACTGGCGTAGATATTTTGTGGGATAACCGTCCCGCCCTGAAATGATGAAGATTGTCTGGAATTTAACCAATTTTTCTTGGAAAATCATGAAATTTGCTCACTTCTCCCGAAGAAATCCCCCTCCCCCCAAAAGATGGGTCTAGCTGCGCTACTGTTACTCCTTGCAATCGGAGAAGACGAAACAGAAGGAATAATGTCGATTCGTTGTCAGATAAATAATGTCTTCTCAGCGGCTCCAAGTCATTTTCGAAAGAAAAAAAATGGCGAAGAAACTCAATACGTTATTATCACGTGTTCGGATAAAAAGTCAAGGAATGTTCGAGCTCCATTCGGTGGCCAGCCATCAAAAGGCAAATGGAAAAACAACGGCTGTCAAAAGAGTGTCCACAAAATACGAGCCATTGTCTGGAGCCATCGGGGAAAACAATTTCTCAGCCGATCGGACTTCCTACTCGACTTACGACGACTGATAGTCACTGAGCGCTTGACCCTCTTTGCCTCACAAGCATATTTAGGATTTAGGAATAATTTTTAGGAGGGGCACCGGGTGTAAAAAGTAGTGATGGGCATAATCGAGTGATCATAATCGAGAACTCGATTATTCAGGACAACTCGAGAACTCGATTCAGACGACCATCTCGAGAACTCGATTGAACATCTCGAGAACTCGATTCAGACGACCATCTCGAGAACTCGATTCAGACGACCATCTCGAGAACTCGATTAAACATCTCGAGAACTCGATTCAGACGACCATCTCGAGAACTCGATCGAACATCTCGAGAACTCGATCGAACATCTCGAGAACTCGACTAAACATCTCGAGAACTCGATTAAACATTTCGAGAACTCGATTAAACATCTCGAGAACTCGGTTGAACTTCTCGAGACCTCGGTTGGTTTACTTCTCGGAAGATAGAATCGAATGAATGTCTCGAATGATTTTCTTCTCGGGTAATACATTTGGATGATTCATTGTCACGTGATTGCGAAAAGGGCTATGTGTGTGAGTAGGTAACAAAGGCAGATAGTTGCTTATTTAAGGAGGAAGTCATTGCTATAAACGAATTTAGAGGCCGGGAAGCACTCCCGTCCTCTCGAAAGCAATGCATTTTTTTTAAGTTGACATGTTTATTTGATTCGCACCTCTCGTTTTTTTATCTTCGCAGAATTGCTTTATATCTAGGTGTGGTTACATATCTCTTTACATTGAATAGTTTATGGAATTGAAGTGCTAGAGAAAAGGGGTTCCACGGGGGAGTCTTTGAGGATAATTTTCTGAATCAAAATCCTCAAAATATATCTTAAAGCTATCGCTGGTGACATTAGGGGAACGGGTTCGGACAATTTCTCCGAAAGTTTTAGAAATTTAGACGCTAAAATCAGTTTTGTTTTGCATTTTGCAGATGTTAGTAAAAAAAGGGACACCCTGAGAACGTTACTTTAGGCTATTTTTCCTGGGAAAAGAGGGGGAGGAAAAATTAAAAATTTCTAGAGTTCAGTATATAAAAAATAGAAATTGAGACTATTTTTATCATGTTAACAAAATGAAAAGTGACGGACATTTTTCGGAATTAAAATCCTGAAAACACAATTTTGGGTGGTGCTATTAGAGTTAAGGGGGGATTTTTATGGGGCATTACTTTGAAATTGGCAAACGTTTTGAACTCTTTGGTGGCGTTTTGGGGTGAGGGGGCACAATTCTAGAATTTTTTTGAAATTTAAGTGATAAATTCGCCGCTTAATGCTGTATTTATAGAGCTGTTTTGGGAAAACTGATATTCGGAATTATCTGCGGAAATGTGCGTTATTGTAGTATATTTTTGGTGATGGGAAGTGGTTGAGGAGTTCAGGGGACTTCCGGACATCTTCCGGAAATTGCAGGAAACGGAATGGTAAACTGTTTTTGATGACGTTAAAAAAACGGGGGGGGGGGGGGGTTCCCAAAATTTATCGAAATTTAAGCTTTACAAACACATTTCTAGATTATCGTTAGTGTGTCATCAGGGGTAAGAGCATAAGGGGAGGAGGAGGGTTCGGTTGCTCGTCCACTGAAAAGTACAAACAATAATTTTAAGGATTTAACGTTATACAATCTTATTTCAGACTAAAGTTCGTCAGACCGCAGCAGCTCTTATTGGCATAGGCTGTTAGTTTCGACTTTTACCAGAGCACATCTGTGATTGTCGGCATACAGTATTGAATGTCCAAATGTATAAGAATATAACCAAATATTCAGACTTTCATGGAATTCGTGAATGTTGACATTAACCAATTTCGGTCTAAGTTTTCTGCTGAAATATTTTTTCGTCAATAAAAAATTAAAAAAAAAAAATCAAACTGCTGTCACTTTACTAGCCGATAAAATAAATAAAGAAACATAAAATAAACAAATGCTGCAATATACCATCAATAAAGAACGTTACTCTGTTATTTCCAAAATAATCATAAGCATTAGGCAGTAAACAGATCTGGCACGAAACAAAATTACGAAATGCAGCCTTAGGCCAGCATATTTTTTGGGTTAACTAATATCAGGAACGTAGTAGAAATAGCACTCCCATTCTCACCCTTCCGCTTAAAAGTTTTCGCTACTTCCTCTATTGCCGAAATCCCTTCAATGCCCATAAATCTGTATGCTTCGAGTGCGGTGGGAGGGGGCCATCTTTAATTTCATGCCCAGAAATCTTTTGAAATAATCATCGCTGAGGGACTGTTCATAAATGACTTCACGCTTGTTTCCGATATATTTGACCCCCCCTCCCCCCTTTGTCACAAAAGGGCAAACTTCAACGGACCCCCCTTCCCCCCTTTGTCACATGTCAGGCTGTGTTGTAAAATGTCACACTTTGTCACAATTCCATGAACCCCCTCCCCCTCGATGAGTGACATCATTTATGAATGACCCCTAGCTTGTCGAGATCATTCCCCTTCATTTCAAAGGGGGGGGGGAGGCATAAACTCGGCACATGTTACATGAAAAATAAGCAATAAACAGCGATCTGGAGCGGAGCGTCGAGCAGCAGAGCGAAGCAGTGGAGCAACTAGTTTTTGCTTGGAGTAGGAGCGGAGCCAAGACACGGAAACTTGTTGCGCTTAACTGCTCTGATCATTTAAAATTAGAACTTCATCAAACATGACATCTTTCTTCATTAAAACTAGTTTTAAGTGAACAACAATGTAAAATGAAACGGGGTTTTTTAAAAAGATTTTTTTCAAAATAAATTGTCTATAAATAAATAAATTTCCATCATTTAATTATTTAATTAAATAAATAAAGATGATTTCTATTAAAGCTATTCGCTGCACGGAGCAGAGCTGGAGCAGCGTTGGAACAAATATTTAACAGTCGGATCGGAGCAACTCAAAAATTTTGTTTCTCCAGTTCCCTGACACGAAAATACTTGCACCTACGGAGAAATACATTATATTAAGGCTTGGGAAGGGGTGGAAAATTTTACCTTCTGACTCACTAAATGGCCTCCCTGTTAGAGCTTCATTCCATTCTGAAATCGCTCGAGAACTCGAAATAATCGTTCGAGAACTCGAAATGATCACTCGAGAACTCGAAATGATCAATCGAGAACTCGAAATGATCAATCGAGAACTCGAAGTGATCAAACGAGAACTCGAGAACTCGAAGTGATCAAACGAGAACTCGAGAACTCGAAATGATCAATCGAGAACTCGAGAACTCGAAATGATTAATCGAGAACTCGAAAAGATCAATCGAGAACTCGAGAACTCGAAATCATCAATCGAGAACTCGAGAACTCGAAATCATCAATCGAGAACTCGAGATAATCACTCGAGTACTAATCACTCGATTATCAAAACCACCCGAGTACTAATCACTCGATTATTGAAATCACTCGATTATGCCCATCACTAGTAAAAAGGAGTTGCTCATCGTAAAATTTTGCATAACAAAAAAAAACTAATTACAGTGAAACCCCGATTTTACGTTTCTCAAGGGACTGGGCAAAAAAAACGTAAAATACGGGAGAAACGTAAAATACGGGAAATACATAGAATGCAAAAATCAAATAAAAAAAACTAAAGGTAGTAAAGATGACTTTTTCAAAAGGTATAATATCTGTATTTTACGAAAAGAACATTATTATACATACCATTTTAAGATAATTTTAACACATTTAGATGCAATTCCTGGCCGTTTAGGGTGAAAATAATCCGTAATAGTGGATTGTTTTTTAGTCATTGAGTTCAAAGTGAATGCAGCATCTTCTAGGATTGAAATACGTTGCAAGTTTTCTCCCAGGTTTAGAAGAAAATAATATTTCACTATTTGTAAGCTCTTCATTGCAATAGTGCTGTGCTTCCGGTTCGTTTTGTTGATCTTCATCGGCTGACGAAAAGTACAGACGGAAAAAATATTTCTTATTTTAGAACATATCTTTTTTTTTTTTCATTTTTCAGGAAAAACGTAAAATGCGGGAAATTTCAAAAAAACAAACTTACAATCCGGGTTAAATTAACATTATTAGTATACGGAAAAACTGGGACCTGATGAAAAAAGCGTAAAATGCGGGAAAAACGTAGATTCGGGGGACGTAAAATCGGGGTTTCACTAGCTTGTTTCATGTTTTTGAGGATCCCTTAACACTAGTTCATATTTTTAAAAGTACGAAAAACATACTTAATTACATCAAATGAAAAAATACAATACATTTTTACATATGAAGACAATTAAACGCCAATCCCTTCAGATAGTTTTGCAAAATACCATTATAATTAATCCGAACTAATAAAAAAAATTCTAAGATTATAATAGCGCCAGATAATTAGTAGATGGTCAAGCAGATTTTTAAATAGTACGACTGTTCTTCTCAAAATTCAATATTTCAAACAATACAATGACTGTGCAGTGATTTCAATACATTTCTATTAGTTCAAAATTAGCAGTTTCGGACGTCCATTGATGAGGTTTGAAATAGGGGGAGTTTCGAGACTTTTTCTGAATTTTTTTTAACATTCAAGTTATAAAATGCATTTTAGGCTATCATTTAATGACAGTAAAAGACAACTAAAATTTTCCAAAGGTAAACTTCTAAAAATACAACTCATGATTCTTGAGGATGTGAGGGAATCATCAGGAAATTTTTTGAAATTGAAATCTTAAAATAAAAACGCATATTAGGCTATCTTTGGTGACGACAAAAGACACTTGGATTCAACAGCTATCCCGTGGAAACATTTTGAAATTGAAGTTGGAAATTCGTAATTTGTGGAGTATATAGATAATGTTAGAAAAAAGGGGGAAGGAGGAGTTCCAATTTTTTGTGAAATTCAAGTTATAAAGCGCACACTAGCCTATATCTGGTGATGTTATAAGATAGTTGAAATGTTTCCACGATGAAGTTCTAAAAAAAAAATTCTTACTATTTTCGAGGATGTGAGAGTAAAAAATGGGGGTTCGGCGGCTCACCATCTGGAATGCTTTTGAAATTGGAGGCTTAAAATTGCATATTAGGCTATCGTTGGGGACGTTAAAAGACAAGTGGAGTTAGGGGCTCTCCACTAGAAAATTTTCGAAACTAGTTTTAAGATTGTTCTAAAAAGTTCTAAAATTCGCAATTTTGGGCATTTATTAATGACGTAAGAGAAAAGAGTTTCTCTTTTCCTTTTTTTTTTTTTTTTTTTGAAGTTCAAGTCTCAAGAACACACATTATCTCAACTTAAGATTGAGTCAAATCACCTTGCCTGGCTACCCTTCTCCCTGCCTTCTTTTCTTTATTTAAAATAAAAATGCCGTAACAGCCCCTTCCTTTTTTTTTTTTTTTTCGAAAAACATCTTATTGCTTTGGTCTTCTAATTTTTAATTTCCAACTCAATTTTTATTTAATTGAAATACAAACGGCGTCTTCGGCCCCTACAAAAAACTTTTAACATTTCGGCTATTTTCCAATTTTTTTTACATTTTAAATATCATGCCTCCTGAATCTTACTTTTGAAGATTTACTTTTGGTGTGAATTTTCATTACAATGCTTTGAATCTCTCCCTCTTTGTTTTTCCATCAATCTGTAACGTATTTCGGCGGCGCATGCATTTTTATACTCTTTATTGTGATTTTCGTAATAATATTTTGCTTATAAAATTCACATATATATTTACATAGAAATATAAAACTTTCGAAAACCCAACTACGAAGTTATTATGTTTATTTATCTATTTTTCTTTCATACTCAGACTTGCATTTTGTTTCTATAATGTTTGAATACTTTTTTTTTTCTTTCTGCTAAGAAAGGTTTGAAACGAAACGCGCATTTCGGTAGCCCTTTAAATTAAGTAGTAACAATCGTTTTGTCAATGTTCCTAAATAATGTTTTAAAATTCCATTTTTTAATTTTGCAGAAGGAGAAAAAAAATTATGATTTTTGATCATCCATTCCTTCCTTTTTTTTTTTTTTCATTTTTACTGCAAAATTTTTCCTTATCTTTTTTTCTTTTTTTTCTTTCTCACTTTTTTTCATTATTAAACTGAAATTTCGGTGGTCCCTGTCCTGAAAAACTGAAGGGTGTAGCACCCCTCCCCCCTTGCGACGGCCCAGATTGCCTTTTATTTAAATTTAGTTCCTGATAAGAAAGCGAAGGTCACCTGTTTGCTGAAGCTCATGTAGATTCCATAACGCACAGCCGGGTCATTATCCGAAGACTGGAAGCAATTTGTTTTCCAGGGTGCTTCAGCGACTGAGGGAGTTTCGAAAAGTTCTATAATGATGGAAAGCACTGGCCAGGAGGCACTTGATAGCAGTGACTTTGCTAAACAAAATTTAGTTTGTTCAAATATGTTTTTTTTTTTCATAATATTTAAAAATTTTATTTGTTTCAGTAAGAAAATTTAAAAAATATATTTAACACGGGTGTATTAAAAATATATTTAGGGGGAAACGTGCCCCCCCCCCCTTAAATCCGCTACTGCTCACAAGTTCTTTCTTTCATTTTGTTTGCCGTTCGCCTTTAATCTACTGCATTATGATGTTTCGTCCTTTATCCACTGCATTATGATCTGCAGCAATTTTTTTTTCACCTAAGTGTTTGTTGGGTAACTACTGAATATGAAGAGATTTACCTAAATAAAGTACTCAGCCTATAGAACTTTAATTTGTTGCAGAGTATCACCCTCATTAAAAAGTGAAATCAATAACACACTGTTCACTTGAAGCATCTAGTCAAATCATTACACGAGTTCATAACTAACACAAAAACAATTAATAAGATAAAAAATTTTATAAAAAAAACAACGTTTTTCTTGCGCACTGAAAATCCACGATTTTTTGACGGTCGCAGCGCCGATACTGAATTTTGATGGCAATTTTCGGAACTAATCGCCATATTTAATTCTATTTTATTGGAAATACTTCAGAAACACATCAAATCATGACAAAAGTAGTAGAATATTGCATTGTCATCTGGTTCTGAGCTGTATGTAAAGTTTCAGAACAATGGCTTATCGGAAAATGGTCGAAAATTCGATTGCAAAATTCTGCGGACAGACAAGAAAGCGAGTTAAGGGGGTATTCTACTGTAGATTTTTTTTGCAAAATGGAATTTTTTTTTTCATATTTCCAAAGTTTAGACATTCAAGAATATGTCATTAAAAGGATTTTTCAAAATTCCTATTATTTCATAAGTCATAGCCGTTTTAGTGACGTGGCATCGGTTCCGGTCCGACAGCTTCAAGTCAACAAAAGACGGTAGACGTTCCCGTGTCCCTACGGTTGAATATCCCTCATACAATCTTTATTGTACAGTATTCCTTTTAAATCTATATTTACTTGAAGGACATAACTTGTTTTGTTGGAATATTCTCTTTTTAGTTTTATTTTAAGTTTGGAGTTTTGAGCCAACCTTCGTACCAACCTTAGCAGTTAGTATTTTTAATGAAGGTTTAATACCCATATTAATAATCTTAGATGTTATGGGAATCACGATTGGCCCAGAAGCTAATGCATTTGCAGCGAGGAGGGACAAAGCGCATATCAAGCGCTCGGAACTCCGGAAGGCGTCAAAGGAGGGTAGAACTGCTCGTCTTCACCAGAGAACATCGGAGAATGAGCATTTTAAAGTAGAGGAAGGTTTCTTATAAGGAGCAAGAACCGCCGAATAAAAGTATGTAAGTATTCTGTACCATTCAAAAGTAAAACTGCCGAAAACTTGTCTCAAAACTTTGAACACTGACCTGGCGGTAAGAATCTCTCGAGTTCTAATGGACAGATTTACTTCAAACTTGTAGAGGACGTTCTTCATACATCCCTTTATCGTGTTGACCTTGCCCAAAACTGTAACTTTTAGTATTTTTTAAAAATTCGTAATTGGTAAAAAATATGCAAAAACAATTGTTTTTTTTCAAACAGCCGCCATTTTGTATTTTTTTTTTTTTTTTTAACTTGTCCAAGGGTCATACGATAGCGGCATCTATAATAATTAAGATTCTGTCTGTTTTTTTATTTTTCAGACCACCAGGAGGGTTGGAATAACGCACGCCAGGACACCCTCTTTTTTTGGACCCCCACTTTTATTGCTCATAACTTTGTCAATTTTAATTTATTTTTGGTTATTTTTTTTTGTAATGATAAAATGTCAATAAACAAATGATAAAAAAATGGATAGTAAAAATTTTTTTGTTTCCCTTGTACTGCTCTTCAAAAACCGGGCGAAATTCATGCCTCTACACTAGAATACCCCCTTAATAAAAACGTTGTAAAATCAACAGGGCCGTGGTTAGGATGTCGGTCTTCAAACCGGAAGATTGGGGGTTCGATACACGAAAAAATACGAATACCCAAAATTCCGCGGACAGACAAGAAAGCGAGTTAAGAAAAACGTTGGAAAAAAACCCAGAATTATTTCTTGAATTTTACGACTCTAAGATTTGACGACATATGGAAAAATTCATTTTTACGATCAAATTTAATATTTTAAAATTAGCTTCTTCCAGAATTTAAAGCTCAAACTATAATCTTAAGCATATAGAACCACAGAAACTAATTTTTAATTACTGTATTATTTAAATGCATCAACATCTTCTGGTGGTGTACTGCCTCTAAATTTAAGGATATTTAGGAAAAAAATACAAACACAAATAAAGGTTGATGACAGTTTAGCAAGGAAAAGAACAATTTCCCTGCTTTTTTCTTTCGGATAATGTTTGAAAATAAATTACTTTAGGCCATTAGTATATATTTTTTTTATCCGGTATTCTAAATATCAGAAAATTTTGGAGCGCATGCGCGACAGAAAGACGTAAACCGATTTTACTTTATTTTATTTCTTTTTTTTTTTTTTTTTTTTACATTTTTTTTTTTAGTCTTCCCAACTGGCAATTTTTCCTCGGTACTTTAAATTAAAAAATTCATTCCCCCCATTTGGACAATTTCAAGGGGGTTACATAGGAAACTTAGAGAAACCTCATTTTGGGCGCGTTTAATGCTTTCACATTACTTCATCGAATATTGGAACAGTTCTATAATGACGAAAAGCACTGGCCAGGAGGCACTTGATAGCAGTGACTTTGCTAAACAAAATGATGACTAGAGTTCCCCAACTGCTGCAATTCGACTGTAATAATTAAATTTAGCTTTGAAAACATTATGCTTTTTATATAAGTATTATTCATCCAATTTGGCGATTAGACGTAGAGTTTATTTTGAGTATCCCCACTTACAGCAAACATATTGTAAATCATTGTCGCTGCAGGGACAATGGCGCTCATCCATGTAGCCGCTCGCACTAAGTGAAGTGACGGTTGAGTAAGAATTAAACGTTTGCTTCAATACACTATTCTCAGTTTTCATTCCATTGCTTCAAAGAAGCCTTCACTCAAACTCTTATTATAATTACTTTTAATACGACTGCTTCATGGCAACAAACTCTATGAGTCTTATATTTATGACCTAATCATTTACCCAACGAGGACATGTTGCCATCGGCTATCTCTAACAATATAACATTACAATAATAAATGAGGCTTGCCTGATAAAAATAAAAGAAGAAATAATAAACTAATGATAAACTGTTTACAAAATCTTTTCATTTGTATCACTAACTCGCGTCAATAGCTACTATACTGTTCGAATGAATTGGGGCAGACATTTTTTTTTCTTTTGTCTGAGTTGATGACCCTCCTAAACAGATGTTTTGGGATTTTTCACAACAAATGGCACTGGAAGCTTCGTTCCTCTTAAGGGCACGATGAATTCTGTCAAATACATTTAAACATTGCGCAGTAGGATTGTTCCCAACATTTGGCGGAACATTTCAACAGTCACGGGAAAATACTACTCTAGGACAATAAACATCAGGAGCAGCCTTTTTTTTTTTTTTTTTTTTCTTGAGTTGCTTCGCTCTAGCTCCGAACAATTTTTATAGCTTTTGCATCTTCTTTTTAATTAATTTTTCACACGATAAAAAATTTAAAATCGTTTTAAAAAATCGAAGCAGTGGAACAAACGAATTTCTTCGCTTCTGCTCCGCTCCAGTTTCGAGCAAAATGTCGTTGGGGTTGCTCCCTTGCTCGCCAGGAATTAGATCCGATTTCCCGCATACTAATTAATGTTTCTTCATACCAAGTTTCCCGCATTTTGCTTTTCCCTCAAAAGTAAAAAATGCTCTAAAATTAGCATTTTTTTTTCTTTTTGTCCTTTTTAAAAGCGAATCCCCCGTTGTTGAAAGTTAATTATTACTTTCGCACGGAAAAAACACCAATCGAGGATTGTTTTTGTTTTCGAGAATTTTCAAAAAGGGTCGATTCGAGTTTATCAAGGCATGAGAGAGTTCGTTCGCTTCCGGAATTGAATTGAAAGTTCGTTCTTATTTTAAAGAGCAACAAAGCTCCAACACTTCGAGTCTAAAGAAGATTGCGTTAGCAATCACTATCACGTGCTATGTACTGTACTCGTATTGGACGAAACAGCTTACAAATAGTAAAGGCCTATTTGCTTTACCATCAAGACCAGTAAAACCACTTTCAAAATATTTCAATCCTGCATTCACTCTGAACTCCGAGATTAAAAGACAATCCCCTATTACGGATTATTTTCAACCAAAATGGCACGATTCATAATTCAATGCGTTAAAATAAGTATGTTTACTAATTTCCTCTTCTAAGATATAAATACATTATATGCATTCTCAAAAATAGAATCCCCATTTTCGACGATTCTTCAATCGTCAAGAAAATGTCGTCGTTTACAACGATTCTTTCCTCGCGCGATCACGTGTCCTAAAAAAAATGACCACATGAATTTCGCCCATTTGACGAAAGGTTGACTCGGAGCATTTTTCACGAAGCCATTTCGTCAAATACGACGAAAATTTCGTGAGATTTGAGCATGCGCTTCCGAGAGTGTGTACTTTTTGAAAGAGTCTTCTGTACTACCTATCTTTTTTTTTTTTTTTAAATTTTACTTTTGCTTTCTATGTATTTCCCGTATTTTACTACGTTTTTTTATCCAGGGAAACGTGATGGATGAAAATGAATATCATTTAATGAAAAGGGAAAAAAAATGTCGTTTTCGAAAATAGAATTGACCGAGATGAATACAAAAAGTGAATAAAAAATAAAATTTGCTGCTTGCTCTACCTCGTTAGAAATTGGGGTCTGAATGCTATGCACCACCCATCTGAGATGCGGGAATTTGTGCTGAGTTGCAGAAAAGAGTGGATTGTTATTCCGCGGAGCAGCGCTATAAAAGTTATCTCGAAACCACGCCCGGGCATAAAACCCGCTTTCATCTCACAAAACGGTTTCGTGCCCACAAACACCATCGATGATAGGAACATTTCTCGGGGAAGTGGCCCACCTGCAACCTACTGCTTGGAATATTTTCAGAGATGCGCGATGTGAAATGATTAAATCCGAAAGCAAGTGAAAAAATATTATTAGTATAGTACAGTTCACAAACTCCCATTAGCAACAAAAGTGGCTTCACCCCTGGTAGGAATCAAGAGTTTCCCTTCTTCCGGGCGGGAGACAACTTTATGCAGTCGCTCAACCACAAGCAAAGATAACATACAACGCGTCACAAGGTAAGCGACCAAAAGGTCGCAATTAAAACTAACAAGATAAGAGGTTAGTCCCTGAACAGAGGCGTAGCTAGGATTTTCAGCGCCCGGGGTCAACTGAAGATTATGCCCCCTCCTCGAGCCCCTGGGGGCCTAAGGGCACCCCTAAAAGAAATTTTAAAAACTTTTATACTCCCTAAGTGATAAAGCAGCCCTTTTAACTTTCATTTTTATTAGAGACTATTCACTTTTAAGGGGACTTGGCACCTTTTGACATTTTTTTTTAAAGAACTTTTACCTATTTCATTTGTATATTATGAAGTGATATTGTTCAACAAAATGATTTTCTCGTGAAAAATCAAAATTCAACTAAGAGAAAATTTTAAAATTTAATTTTTAAAAAATAATTTAACGATTTTAAATTTCCTTCTTCTTCAATTCTTGACTTTTTTTTAACCAAATTTTTTAAATGTACTTATCACAGTATGGTTTACAATTATAGAGATGGGTTTTGCTATTAATTATTGAGTTTTTGAGAGTAAAGTTTTTAAAGTTGCATCGATGGTAGAACGCAGAAAAAAGAGACTTTTGTTGCATTTTCATTTATTTATTTTTTTTTTTTTGCAAATATATAACAAAATCCATCTTCAATTTAATCAAGTACATCATATTGAACACACAAAAAAAATTTCAAGTTGCAACATGAATATATGTAGAAGTTTTAGCATTTTAAGTACTACAATATTGCGAAAATGCAGAAACCGAAAAACGCAATTTAAAGAATGCAAATTCCTACTAAAACATCAGAAATATTTGAATTTTCTTACTTCTTAACTATTTATACTGGTTGTATCGCTTCAAAACTTCGCTCAGATATACTAATAGAGTCAAACCACATTTTAAGCAAAAAATTGAAAAATCGGTATTTTCATCCATTTTCTACATTTGAAAGGAGCCAAGTCCCCTTAAGAGAAAAATGGGACACTTTGGCTTTACAATTTGTCCGATTTCCTTAGCACCCCCGTGCTACATTGGTCATTCCCGATATGATTTGTGGTGCTCTCACTTTTTTGTAGAATTTTGTCACACCTCTTCAAATCAAATAATTTTCTTTTCGCATTTCAAAATAAAATAAATAAATTAGCAGTAATTTGGCGCCCCTTGACGCCGCGACCGGGGACAGCTGTCCCTCCTTGCCCCCACCCTTCCTAGCTACGTCTCTGTCCCTGAAGAGACAGACGTGGCGAAACATGCCTGTTTTGCGTCAAATTATGTACTGTAAGTATTAAAATAACTCAATAAAGGTTGGTTAGCCTTAGGCAACTTCATGCCCACTTTCAAAAAAATTGAAGAAATATAAAAGTCTGAAGTGTAATGTTAAAACAGGCCGTGAGACACATGATAAAATCTGGACATATGTTTTACACGGCACACTTTTACCTCCTTACTCAAAACATTTATTTTCTTAAGACTAAAAATTATTTCCCACTTCTTATATATAAGCGAATGCGATCTATCTGTCTGTTCGCTGTAGAATCCCAGGCCGTTTTAACGATCGGGGGACCACATTCGGCACGGTTCATGTTTACGACCCGAGAAACTCATTGCTGCAAGACTGAGAGTTGTGACTCAATTAGTTATTTAAATTAATTTTTTAATTTTTCAATGAGCAATGTAACTGTAATGCGTTGTTGTAACACATGTCAAATATACGAATAATCAAAACATTTCTCTAGCATGTTAAGAGAGGCATCGTTAGATTTTAATCTCTGTTAAAAATGAATGTAAACGCGAATTTAATTTAATCCTTCTTTCTTTGTTTTAATTTATTTATCGTCTGCGCTTTTCATATATATTAAAGTGGCAGCGATCTTTTCCCCAGTTTCGTTAAAACAATTGTTTTGACGATGATTATGTTGGATATAAATAAATATTTTTTTGTCCAATAATTTGATTATTTAGTAAAAATTATTTTTATTTTACAGATTATTAGAGCTTAGGTGTTCCTTTTCGGTAGGAATATTTTTTTCTGAAATGATTGATATGTTTATTATTTATTCATTAAACTTTACTGTTCTACCTGATAAATATCTCTTTGATTTGAAATGCATTTCCGGTTACTGGGTGAATTGTATATTTATAATATCTAATGCTTACAAATTTTAAAATAAGCACGAATGTGTAAGCGTACCAACGTTTATGAGTTATTTTATTATTTTTATTTCCTGGATTGAGACAAAATTGTGTGACAGACTAGGCTTAAAGCTGTTGTTGTTGCTTCTAATGCCACTTGGGTATAAAAGATCCCCTTCGCAGAGCGATCCCGAATGAAGGAAGTAAGGAGCGCCTTCCGTTTACGGATGAGCACCTCAACGGTGGAAGTACGACTTGTCTCATGTCGTACTTCCACCATGAGCCAGATGGCGTCGCCACAGATACGCTACCTTCCTTTTTTGACATAAGATTAAAGGGAAGCGAAATTCTAAACCCTTCGATACCCCCGGGACTTCAGGGTATACGGATTTTACGTGCAAGTTTTATCAAAAGTACATGGTGGGTCTTCAGTGGGTCGGGTACCGAGCCTCCAATCTTCCGGCTGGAAGCCCGAAATCACAACCGCTAGGATACCACGGTCAAGGACCAAAAAAGAATCTCGTGATCGCAAAAGGTCACGTGACCGTGAGATACCCCACTCTAGCTCATCTTTCAGTTAAGCCCTTCAAAAAATCTATTTAAGATAAATGACCCGGTAGTGGACACAGTTAAGGAAATGTTCGTACTCTTTAAGGTGGCAACATTTTTTCAAGGGACTTGCATTATATTTGTGCACAATTAGCTTCATCGCCAACTATTTCTCTAAAAATTAACTACCTATAAAATGTCATTTGATGAAAAAATAGGATTTTTACGTCACATTTACTAAACGCTTCATTTGCATCTATAGTGGACATGTATACGACACGCATTTGCAGGAGTAGTGGACAGAAATGAATATCCTCTATTTTATGCTGTTCACTTGGAGAAATAATTTTTTAAATGACTAAGGGACCCTTCATAAATGATGTTAAGCTCTTTTCCCTTATATTTTCCCCAAATCCCTCACCTTCTTATGGATCGGCTTTAGTAAAGAGCAGCAAATGTGACCGTTGTGGAGGCAGCTACTAAATATTTGGATCCACGTATTTGCATAGATGCTCCACGCCAACTTTAGTTCTATGAACCAGCACTAGGAATCGTTCGCTATAGGTTCTGATCATTTCATTCAAGTTTAATGTTACATTCGCTTATTTTAGGAGCTTAAAGATCAAAGTGTCCACTACTAGAGTAGATTACGCATTTTAACCACCGGCATATCGAAAAAGTAATAACAAATCGTCAAAAGTTCGGAGAAATTTTTTTTTTCTTTTTCCAAAAAAGAAAAACAAAATAGTCTGCCGTTTCGGTAATCGATTATTAATACGCAAGAGATAAAATCCGACACAGTTTTTCAGGCGATCGGAAATGAAGCGAAGTCATCAGCGAGTGGTTAATGACATGTTCCGAAACCTAAGTTCGGTTAGGTTAGGGGGACATCTTTCGTCTACTTTTTTCGAAAAAGTGACAGGGGGTGGGGGGAGGGAAGGAGAAGCTGAACAACAGGGATAAAATGAAAATCCACCAATATTCCATTTATCTCGCATGTAAAATTTTTCATTGCTCCATGAATTTCTACATTATTCATATCAACATTGAAATCATTTTTAATAAATTAAGTACGGTATAGACGCCTGCATAAACCCACATTTTTGGACGAAAACTCGACTAGAAAGAGCGGGGGGGGGGGGGGGGGATATGTAAAAGAGTCAAAAAATGTTTTAAAAGTTATCCCGAGGAATTAAGATAATAGGTTTTTGTTTTTAAAAATGAAAAAGCTTACCAAGACTTTACTACGAACATTGTTACATTAATTCCAATGTTACTCGTCAATATTATTCGTCAAAGGCATAAGAGCTATATTTTCAAAGTAAAGGGGTGGTTTTACACATGATCCAGGCATTTGCGAAAGATTTTTCGTGGGAAAGTTGGGGGATGACTTATACAAGCGTATATGCAGTAAATAAAAAAAGGTTTCACATTCATCGTGATCTAATCAAAGACGATGCTAATTAAATGTCACGTGGGAACAACTCAGACAATGCAGGGGTCACGCCAAAGGAAGTTCAGGTTCGCTTTTGCACTCTACACACAAAATTCCAATGAGTCAAAACGGACGCTTCACAAAGTTCTAGTCAACCAAAACGCACCATACGCATAATACGAAATTTTACTTTTTGCAGAATTACTTATTAAGTAAGCCTCAAAAAATAATAAACATTTTATATTGTGAATTTAAAAAGAAATTTCGCGGATACCTTGTGAAGAAAAGCTGGAACGACCCTTGTAATGCTCTAATCTAAAAGCAATCAAATTTAACACAACACATAAGTTTTGAACGTAACTGCGTCACAACATGAAAATAAAAAAGAAATGTACTGTCACATTCGTTTTGTCACGCATATTATATGTTTTATAGAAAAAGTAAACATTTGAATTGCTAATTAATTGTTTGACTATTACATTGCTGCAATTTTATTTGAAAACACAGAAAGACAACTGAAAGCTTCAGCTAAATTTGAATCGGATGTTAACCCTACACTGCGCAGTGTTGTTTTTTAAACAACACCTCCATTTTTCGTTCACTAAGCTTTTATTTTGCTATATTTTTAACATGTGGCGCATTCTTTCGTTTCATTTTGTATGTGTGATCATATTAGTTAATATAGTTTCCCCTAGATTTTGTAAACTGAACTCAAGGTCCATCTTTTTTCACAAAATCGTAAGACATGTTGATTTCGTAAAAAACAGTAACTTCTTAATTTTTTTTTTTCTGCAAATTTTGAGCAACAATTTTATTTAAAAAAATAGTCTCTCATTGCTTACAAAGTTTTAAAGTAAAACAAATATAAGTTGTCCGAAAAATTTCGGGAAAAATATATATATTAAGGCGCCTTTTTTAGCCTACTTTCCCGTAAAAGTCAAAAATAATAATAATAAAGCATGAAAGAAGGCTTAATGTATCGAGAAAATATCGTTAGAAATCAAGAAAAGTCAAAAATAAGTGAAGTAATTAAATAAAGATTGAAAAATAAAAAATTGGAAAGTAGGGTTTTGAGATGGGGAAAAAGTGTGTCTGTCGGTGTGTCGGTCTGTCTGTCGGTCTGTCCCCCCCCCCCCCCTAATAACTTTTGAACGAATTGTCCGATCCGAAAAAATCTTTTTGCATTCGAAAGATCTTGGCGAGGACATCTCATTTCCATATTTTACTTTTTGGTTTGAACAATTTTTTGTTCAATTTTGAACAGTTCAAAAATTTTTTAACATTAGCGCCTTTGGGCGAAAATGAAGCAAGTTATGTAAACTCTGGGTACAAGGTCCAAGTTCCAATGAACAAGCTTACTGGAGGAAGCTCTTGGCGTGAAATATTGATTTGAACAATTTTTGTTTATTTTTGAACAGTTCAAAAAAAATTAACATACCGCCTACGGGGAAATTTCAATCCTATATAATTCCTGATCGAAAGGCCCGATTTGCTTGGAACAAACTTTATCGGAAAGCTCTTATGAGGTATAACATGTACAAATAGAAAGTTCATCCAGAACCAACGAGCCTATTTTCCTATGAAATTTTTTGATCGGGATTTTCAAGAATATTTTTGAATTAATGAATGATTAAATGAATAAGCAAAAGAATGAATGAATAAAGGAGTGAATAAATACATGAATGACTTAATAAATGAATGATTGAATGAATATGTATTAACCGTTGAAAAAGGTATATTTGAAGCAATTAAGAACTAAAGCTAAACGAGAAAGACAGAGAGAGAGAGAGAGATAGCTAGATTATAAATTCGATTTCTGTGTATACGGGAAAGTAGGCTCGTATAGTTCTAGGCGGAACTTCTTGTTACTTGTTGTTTTAAAACAACACCGCGCATTCGGGGGTAATTTTTATGCTCCTGCATTATTAGCAGTATAAACAAGAACAGGTGTCCCAGGTTGTTCTATTTCACTTTATTTAGTATCTTTTAGAAGATTATTGTCAAATATTTCACAAATTAGCTTAAAGTGGTCGATTAAATTATTATTTAGGAATTTTTTTAAAAATCGATTCGCGCTCAACCAAAGAAGAAACGAACATGATCGCATAGACCCCCTACAGATGTTAGGTTTCTTGTTTAAAATCTTTTATTGAAATTATTATTAAACTTTATTGGTTATCAAAGTAAAAATATTATAAATTTGTAAATAATAATAAAATAAATTATTTTAATAAATTTTCATATTTTAGTGCTATTTTATGAATATAATGCATGTCAATTTATTATTATTTATTATTGATTTGGTTTCATTTGTTAAAATGATTATATAAAAAAATCATCATTGTGACCCCTAAATGCGCAGTGTTGTTTTTAAACAACATGTCAATTTTTCTCGAATTCTACTTTTCCGACTTAAATAAGAATTTTTTTTAGTATTTTCCGCACTTATAACTAGCACAAACAAACACAAAAAAAAAAAAAAATATATTTTACAAAGAAAAAAAAAATTGCGCAGCGTAGGGTTAAAGCAGAATCAATCATCAAATAAAAGCCTGAATTTACGTATTCATTTATTACTGTTGAATTCTGCATATTTAATTGAAAACTTGCATTGAACGAAAGAAATAGACAAAACGATATTTTGTTCAGATTGTATTTAAAAACAGAGCAAGCACACGATATCGTTCCCATGGTCGCTCCGGAACATATACAGGGGAGGGCGATGCGAGTCATAGCCCTCTCCCATGCAGAGAATCGAGTATTATTACAGGTTATGCGAACTAACACCATGAAACGCTTACCCTTCGAAACACATTTTTACATCAGATGAATGAAATTACTGTAAAACCTCTTAATAAGGGACACCAAGCGGACTGGAAATGTTGTCCCTTAAATAGAGGTGTCCCTGCCCCTTTTTCCAATCCTTGTATAAAAAACTTGTTGGTACCGTCTGTCAATGCTGAGCACACATGTATTCCAGAGTACAAGAGAGGGAAAAGCCTATACAAGCACGTTTTGGCAAGCACTTTAAAATACTTATTTCTTTGTTCATGCTTCTAAGAGTCAGACTAAGACTTTCAGAAGATAGTTTTTAGAAATAAAACAAAACTTTAATTTCCAGTAAATTTTCCTTATCTATATATACTAACTTGAATTTTGGAAATGCATCTCTGTGAATATCCCTTAAATAGAGTGTCCCTTCTTCAGAGGTAAATGAATTGCAGTCCCTATTCAAAGGGACTGGGACCAGAAAAAGTGTCCCTTTTTCGAAGGTGTCCCTTAAATGAGGTTTCACTGTATGAAGAAAGTGCCTCCTCAACAAAATTCTGTATCCGAGCTCGAAAAGCAGCAGAAAATGAAGAGTTGAAGAGAAAAAAATCAAATTGCATTTAACCAAAATCAGCTGCGGTCTCCCTCTTATATTCGCTAAAAATGGTTAAAATGTCGTCTCTGTTTTTCTGAGCGACATGGTAAAGTTTATATTAACAACTTGACGACCCGTGATAAATTTATTTTTGCAATGTAGTCGGTTTATCAGTGACATAAATTTCTAAAAATTGCCCTTTACTTAAAGATCAAATGTGACAGACGCGTAGGAAAGGGGGGGGGCATGGGGCTTAAGCCCTCCCTCCCATTACCATATGTCATAAAATTTTAATGAAAAATAAAAATATTCATTTATTAGTGATTTTTTGTAATTAATATCAATAATAATGAGTGAATACTAATTACTTTTTAATTGTTAATTGGTTTTTCATGGAAATAATTTTGAGCATTTGGAAATGAAATTGTTTGAGCCCCTCACATGATTTTCAAATTGCTACGCTCCTGAAATGGGACATTGCATATAACTGGATCTTTCTGCTCATTTCGGGCCAGATCCCTACTTGACAACATACAGGGCCGGAAGTAGGCACCCTTACGTGAAATGGTCGACATTCACATGCATACAAATGTAATAGACTGCATGATTCGTAAAGCGATATCTATATTGACGCCGATCGTGTGCAAACGAGGACAATAGTGCGAAACAATGACCCCCTCCCCCCTCAACCAACGATCGGGTCAAGATCGTGACCACGAACGATGCGGGTATGTTAAACGAAGCGGGATTATGAATGCGGCTCGGTGACGGAACTGCTTCGCGTCGTCACTGATGGGCATTGTCCGACATTTATTTACACTAGTTTTTCTTTTTTTCTCTCTCGTTTCTTAAAGTTTTAAACGGCTTTCAAAAGGAGCGGGACCTTTGTAGCATCGATCCGTGTAATCCTGGGGGATAAGTTCCGGGAGGCTTATAAATGCCGGGTGTAAAAAAGTTCCGCCAAGAACAATACGAGCCCTGCCTTCCCGTATACTCATTACTTCAATTTATAATCTAGCTATATCTCTCATTTAGCTTTAGTTCTTAATGACTTCAAATATACCTTTTTCGATGGTTATTATATTCTCATTAATTTACTCGTTCATGTATTGATACACACATTGATTTTTTTTATTTATTCACTCATTCATTCATTCATTCTTTCACTCATTCAATTATCCATTCATTCATTCAGAAATATCCTTAAAATCCCGATCAAAAAATTTATAGGAAAATAGGCTCGTTTTGTTCTGGTTGCACTTATACTATATGTACATGTTTCTACGGCCTAACATCTTCCCGATAAAGTTTCTTCCAAGGGACTATGCAAATTTTTTTTACTGTTCAAAATGAGCAAAAATTGTTCAAACAAAATAATATTTCACTCCGAGAGCTTCTTCCAATAACCTTCTTCATATGAACTTGAAGCTTATGTCCAGAGTTTACATCATTTGCTCCATTTTTGGCCATAGGCGCTCATGTTAAGACTTTTTGAAATGTTCAAAATTGAGCGAAAAATCGTTCAAACCGAAAAAATAAATATGGAAATGAGATGTCCTCGCCGAGATATTTCGAATGCAAAAGAAATCTTTATAGAATCGAAATATCCCGTCAAAAGTTTTTGGGGAGACACACATTTTCCCCATCTCAAAACCCCACATTTAAATTTTTATTTTTCAATCTTCTTATGTATAAGCGGCTTATTCTGTCTGTCCTTTTACCGATCGGGACCACATTCGGCACGTTTAATGTTTACGACCCGAGAAACGCATCGTTGCAAAAATGAAAGTTGTGACTCAATTAGTTTTTTATTTAATTAATTTTTTGAAATTTTTCAATGATTTTTTTGACCCGCTTTATTTTGTTTTTGCATTGTTGCCGTCGTTTCCAAAAGTATAATTACAGTTGCCGTGTGAACAAACAAATCAATGAAGTTACCATTCTTATAGTAACAAATATACTAATAATAATTGAAACGTTTCTCTAGCATATTGAGTGAGGCTAAGCTGTATTTGCAATCTCCGTTAAAAGTGAATGCATACGCGAATTTAATTTAATCCTTCCTTTCTTTTAAATTTATTTATTTATCGTCTGCGCTTTTTTATATTTTTCTTATTAGGGTGGCAGCGCTCTTTTTGCCCAGTTTCGTTAAAACATTTGTTTTGAAAAGCATAATAAAATTTTCAATAAGTTCTTTGGATGGTAAATATATATTTTTCACACGCAATTTTATTGTATAGTAAATAAATATATAGTAGTGTGGGGCAGTAAGCAAAGGAGCGTCCTCGCCGCCTGACCTGGGAAATTCAGTTTGAATAAGAAGACACCTTTGCACAAATCATTTCAATTACAATTTATATTATCTAGAACAGCTGTCATTTCGAATGACTGCCGGGCTTTCTAGTTATTTAATAACTTCACATATTTTTTACTTTTCTTTGTTTCTAACGATATTTTTACAATACATTAAGCCTTCATTCACATAGCATTTTTTTTTTTTTTTGACTTTTACGGGAAAGTAGGCTAAAGGGGAGGGGGCATACGTTAAAATCAAAAAAGGTAGGGGACATTAGAGTTGAAAATGCAAAAGTAGGGGAATTCCGAGCCCCGTGGAACACAGACTTATACAAGAGGCATCATGACATTTCTATCTCATGTAACAATTTTTCTCATGCTAAAAATTAAATTCGAGTTGACGGCTGAAAATTTTTTTTGACATCCTCCGAGAATGCATTACGCAATTATCTTTGCAAATTTGCTTAAAGAGCTGCTTTTACCCAGGTATTTCGGTAGTAAAATCGTTCTACCTTAAAGCACTGATTAGAATGCTTCTTCGTATACTTATTTTATGCACATGGAAGGGCGCCATTGAGCTTTGGGGGTGTTTCAGAGCATGAGTGTGCGGGGGGGGGGGGGCTTGGTCGACTGTTTGGGGATATATATATAGGGAGGGTGTTGGACCTCCGAGCATTTTTCGAATCTTAATTTTAAGCTCCAGCCATTATAGTTCGTATATTTGCAATCGTTTAAATACAACGACATATTCTTTAAATACATTTACCTTAACACAATTCGAATGAAAAAAAAACGTGTGAGGCATTTAAAGCAGGATTGCATAATATCCCAAGTTAACAAACGATATCCAAATTATTAAAACTACAATGAATTGGAACTACAAGTTTAAAATGCAAAGTAGGCATGCACAAAAATGCTTCTTTTTTTGTCAAAATGTTTTCTGAATAAGCTTTCTACTCGTCTTACTGCTCTCTACCGTAATTAACGGAAAGTCTGCTTAATTCAAGGATTTGTTGGAGCAGGAGTCATCAATTAAAACAACTTTAATTCTGAAGCTTCGTAACGGCTATAAAATACTTTATATTGTTCGCACCACCCGTTTGAAAAATGCGCGCCAGAAATAGGAATTACTTGCAAAAATTCCACAAGAAAAGAGAGGGGAAAAAAGTGCATAAAACCAGATCTTACTTTAAAATTGAATGTTTAATATACAGTGAAATAATAATCAGGGCTGGAAAATTATATTGCCCGACGCATGTAAAAATTCCGAGTTAGCATGAATTTTCTACCCTTACATTCTCGGCAGGGCATGTCAGTTTTTAATCAAATATCTCTTTCTAAAACTTTATTATTTCGTATTTTTTCGAAAAATCACCGCATACTTACCGGAGCTCAACATTGACATGTGGACGGACATGCATGTCAAGAACAAAAATTGGTAATCAAATATAAATTTTGCTTGGTAACGATTTATTGTCTAATGTTTGTTTGTAATGTAATTTTTGATGTTTTAGATTAACGTCCAAATAATTCTTGATTCAGATATAAAGCTATTCATTTAATTTTTTGTCTGATTAATGCTATACGACATTTATATGTTTTAATTTATATGCATAAAACAACTTCTGGGCATGTAGAAGATTTGTTCGGGCATGTAAAATTTTAAAGATTTTTCGAGCACTGATAATAATAAACAATAATATTTCAGATACAGTAGTAATCAAAATTTCCGTCATTTAAAAAAATATTTCCAATGCTGACAATACTTTGAACGAAGGGGTCGAGTCATGAACACCTGTTCACGCAGAAGACTGCTCACTTGAGATCAAATTACTGAAGCAGTATATTAAAAGTATATTTTTGAAATTTCTACACATATTAGACGAATAGTAACGATTGCTTTCAAAACAATGATATTCGAGTAAAATGCATTGATTCCCCCCCCCCCCCCTCCCATCCGGTTTCGCGTCATTTTTGTATTTTTGAGTGCCGGTACGCGGAACTCGGGAAATTTAAGAACCGGTATTCGCGGATTGCATACCTATTCGAAAAATCGCAAACTCACTGAAAAGTGAAAACGTTTCGCAAGAGTAGCACTGAGAAATGTGGAATGGGGAATCGCTTAGGAACGATAAAACGATTCGGAATGAAATAATTGCTCGCTAGCAGCGAAAGAAACACTTTTGAGAATGAGCGAGCATAAAAAAAAACATTGGAACGCAAAATTATTCCATTCGAACGATGAACGAATTCTCCGAAACCTCGCCTCGCCTCGCTGCTACAGGTGAGTCGTTCGGCCGACACCGCCCTTTTAGTTCGGCAGACTTTCAAAACTCGTTCCGCATCGTCCGAAACCCCCCACAAATAAAAAAGAGGTGTACGGGCCCCCTCATTGACTTTCGTGGAACAACCACACATTCACAGTAAGCAATGAAAGAAATGAAAACAACCACTACTGAAACACTCACCTGAATTTCGTTCTAACGTTCGATTCGCGTAAACAGAAGAATGGTAGAGCCCCGAGGGCAGACGCTCGGATATTCCACCTGTGCTGTCGGTCCTTTCTTCTTTCACGTCATCCCGGGAAAAATCTGTTTTTTGGAATATCGAAACCACTTCCGACGCTGGATCGCACACAGGTTGACCGGAAAGGGACGCGTGTCCGGCAGACGACGACGGAGGGGGTTGCCGCGCTTTTGATGTCCTGCCGAACTCGTCAACATTGAAAGTTACTTCGACGACGAGCGCAGCGCCCTCCAATGGGAGAAACCTGCGGTAGCAGACGATGCTTTCAGGTACTGGTTTCGCTACCGGCGCGGGAAAAAGCGCTACGCTTCGAAGTGCTTTTAATTTTAATTTTTAAAAAATCCTATCAGGTCTGGCGCAAGAACAAGCAGCGCCATAAGGCAACAAAATATTCTCTGGCCCTATTATACGTATTTTATAGAGCAGTGGTACGCAAACCGGGGCCCGGACCCCCGGAGGGGTCGCAATAAAATTTTTGGGGGTCGCCAAATTCAAAGAAATTCATATTTATGAAAAATCTACAATTATTCATTTCAAAGAGCGGACAAATCGGAAAACATACCATAATATTTTTCATTTTGTAAAAGGTTAGAAGAGAGCTATTGGGAAGAAAATATTTGAAACTATTACTATATATTTTCAGGAAAATGACCTTTAACTCAGCAACGGACTGGCTATGTGGGCATTCGGGAAAATGCCCGGTGGGCCGGTCGCAAAATATTTATCTTTTTTTTCTAAAGTATACTGCTTTTACAATATTAATTAAAAAAACGGGGACCAAAACTTTGCCGCAACTCGGACTTGAGAGAGTGCGATACAGCAATAGAGCCAAAACTCCAGGGTCTGTCGTTGCGCTACATGGGGGGGGGGCTTAATTTTTAGGGTCTTCTGGTCCGTATAGACAGCCTAAACGGCTGCCCGAGGTGCAAAATGTTGGGGATTTCAAAATTGATTATATTTTATTTTTTTTAATTTTGAAAATAAATAAATAAATAAAATACATCAGTTTTGCGCTTTTGGCTGCCGCCTAAGTTGTCTATTTAGACGATCTCTCGGGGCTGGCTTGAGAAATTCTCAGGGCCGGCGCGTCCATATAGAAAACCTAGGCGGCCGCCTGGGGTGCAAACTTTTGAAATCCGCAAAATTGATGTTTTTCTTTTTTTTTTAAATTTTGAGCAGTGCCAGCGGGTGAGAGTATTAAGGCGTCGCCCCTATCAAGGCGCGCAAAGCCCTAAAAAGCGGCAGTAATTAACATATTACGTATATTGCCCTTCTATGATGAGTAGGAAAAATAAATCTGTCTTGTAGACATTTAGTATTATTCAAATACATATCTACATAATCTGACAATATTTTTAATCCCTACAATCTACAAAATACGGCCGGTGGGCCGGCCTCGAGAAATCTTCAACCGGCCGATTGCCGAGTTTTTCTATTTTAAAGTATATTAAGAACAGATTAAGAAGCAATTTAACTTTGGACAAATTGAAATCAGTTATGTAAATGTCGTGTGAAAAAGGCATATTTGTGAGGCGTGACGCGGAAAGTCTAATAGATGATGTAGTAAATAAGAGTCCCCTTTTAAACTACTAAATGGCCTTCAAAAGGAAAATAATTGTTACGCAAATATTGTAATGTATATTTGATTGTGGGTGAGTTTTTTTTAAACCTGTTAGTATTTGTATGTTATAGTTATAGTACTGGAACTAGAACAATAAAAATTTCTTTAACTTTTTCATAACTAGAATTAAGTTTTACTTGATGTTAACATACTGATTGTAGCAAACTCAATACACAAAGAACACGACGCCTACATAATTTTTCATGTTTATTCTTCAACTCTACCTCTTTCCATGGAAATTACTGCAATTTTGAAAATCAAAATCCTTTTTTAAATGCTATTAAAACTCGTTTTTATTGTCATTGAGTACATTTCAAAAATTTTGGGGGGGGGGGGGGGATGCACAATATACGATAAGCGTTCATTTTCCGTTCCTTGGTACTGCCTCCCTCCCTCCCCCCCCCACAAGGGCCGGTCTTTTTGAAATATTCCCGGGGCGAATTTTCTTCCCAGTTCGCCCCTGCCTTAACTGGACCCACCGGTCACCGTGTAGCGGTGGCCGGTGGGTCCAGTTCTTGTAAAATATCCTCAATCCCTAAAACTCTGTACTCCCCCCCCCCCCAAAGCGATATCATGAATGGGAGGGGGGGGAGACGCTAAGGTTGAAGGCAGTCTTATGTTTTCGAAAGCCCTCGAAAACATAAATTATGGAGCTGCACCATTAACAGGCAGAGTAACATAGGATTAAGAGGGTTAATAATGAAAATTGCTCCCCCCATATAGTATTCAACCATTCCATGATAAGCTCGACCGATGCGCCGATGCATCGGCGCCGATTGTTCAAGCCGAAGGAAGTTGCCATCGGCCATCGGCATCGGCGGCCGATGTTAACTTTAGAAAAACATCGGCCCATCGGCCTTGAAAAACATCTAAATGCCGATGCAAGGCCGATGTTTTTCGCAGGGACAATTTTCCAGAAAACATTCTGTCTTGAACTTTCTTTTTTCGCCATAGCTAGAATTCTATTTTCATACAATAACAGGCAGCACATCAGTTAAAAAAAGCACAAAATTAATGTCATTCTACAAAGTATTTGATAATAAATTCGGAAAAATAGTTTAAGCGATCGCTGACGGAAAACCTTCATTATTAAAACTATTTCTCTTTGAACAGAATGCTCGCGAAATAGAATATGTTAAAGTAAAAGTAATAGAGCCGTCTTATGAGTGCTATTTGTTTTTCGCACTAAGTTAGTTGCCTCATTTTTGTCCGTTTTTATTACATGGTTTTATTTAACTTGACTTGTGGCGAAATTTTGTGAGGCGGTTTTCGACAACTATTACTGCATAAATTATCTTCAAATTTTTCACACAAGCTTATCTTCGATCACAATACAATAATCCATCCATTTTATAATTTATTATAACGTTAATTAGGGGAAAAATTAACAATTTTGGCTCTGAGGAAATTATAAGCATTATCATTTGCCGTTTGGCAACAATAGTTTTGTTTGGATAATGCAACGATGTTTTGAATTTAAATAAAACCATGTAACTTAAAACATTTTTGGCGAATTAATATTATTCGTTTAATAACGATAGTGCATTAGATGTCATTGTGCAATAATAATATACCATCTGCTTTTAGTTGTCATGTTTCTTATTATTCCGAAATTGTAAACAATACAAAGTCAACTCAATCAAAGTACGATAATAACTTTAATTTTTACTAGCGTAAACTTTTTTTTCTCTTAGAGGTTTTTTTTTTTTTTTTTGCTTCTTTCGATCCCACGTGTTAAAGTTTTTCTGCAATTGTTGAGCAATCTCGTTGCATACTGCTTTTAGTGTGCTGTTATTCTCATTATTTCATTTTTTGTTTACAACATAGAAAAGATTGGTCAAAACTAAGAAAAAAATTTTCCAGTATAAATGTTTATTAATCAAAATTTTATGTGTCCAAGTTTGACTTGCAATTTTTAAAAACTGAATTGTCAAAATGCGAGTTCGCGCGCAGGATTTAATAACATCTTAATAAAAATGCTAAAGTTTCTTCATTTTCAAGGATTGATCAATGCATATTTTTATTTTCAAAAGACGTCATAACGTTTTTTATACGATAATTATTTTAATTTTCCCCCGTTTATACTTCGTTTTTTAGGGCTTTTTTTTTTTTTTTTTTTGGGCTTCTTTGATATTACGTGTTAGACAGTTAACAGTTTTTCTGCTATTGTACAGCAATCTCGTTGCATCTGCTTTCAGTTTAGAATATTTCTTGTTATTTTATTCTTAGTTTACAACATAGAACATATTGATAAAAAAAGATGAATCAATTTTTCAGTATAAATGTTTATTGATCGAAATTTTATGTGTTCGACCTGCTATTTTCAAGAATTTAATTCTTAAAAAACGAGATCGCGCGACAGGCTAAAATAATAACTTAATAAAATGCTACAATTTCATTAATTTCAAAAATTGACAACGTATATATAGACATATCTAGATTTTTTCAAAATACATCTTAATTCTTATAAACGATCAAGTGTTTTTCAACAGAAAACTGCTGGTACTAAAAATATTGGCTTATTTCGGTGACTTTACATTGTGCTTATGAAAATATAAAGAACATGTCAAGTATTTCAGTGTAATTTTCAACTCACAAGAAAAAAAAAGCTAATAAGATTAGTTCTTAAGACCCAGCATTCATTTGTAATGACAAAAAAATCTCACGTCTATGTTTTTAAAGCAATATTCAGTATTTCTTGGTTATAAACAGGTGGCGTTGCTGCGAGCGAAATTTTTTAATATTTTATTTTTATTTTAGAAAAAGAGCTATTTTTAGTTAAAATATAACTTTCATAATGAAAAATAAACATATAATCGTTACCGCTTTTCTTTTAAAAACGGGGGGAGGGATATTATGAAAAAATCTGAGAGGAAGGGGTTTGTTAGTCTGTATTATAACATTTGCATTCCTCTCCATGGAAAAAAATAAGAAAATAAAGGCATTTGCAGTGCAGGTGTTTTAAGAGAAAATGTTGAAGGAAAGGGAATTAGATTCGATCCGATTCAATAGTTGTTGAGTTTTTTTGCAAAGATAAGACAAAAGAATTAAAAATCCTCTGACATAGCATTTTTTAATTTTTCTTTAAAATCTCCATTAAATAGTTTAATTACTTTACTAGAATCCCGAGTGATTCTTTTAGTTTTAATTATTATGTAAATTTCCCTCAAACAGTTTTACGGTGCTTGAATAATGCATTTATGTTTTTATATACATAAAAATTAATAAGTGATTTAAATGACATTTTTGACAAGCGTTCTGCACGATTTAATGGTTTAAAGCGACTTTTTTCCATCGGCCGATGGCCGATGGAAAAAAGTCGCTTTAAACGCTGAAAAGTCGTTAAAAAAGTCGCTTTAAAGTCGCTGTTTCCTCTTCCATCGGCCATCGGCCGATGGAAGAGGAAAATAATCGGCAATCGGCCATCGGCCGATCTCGGAATCATCGGCCAAAAAATGCCATCGTTCGAGCCCTACATGATACATACGAAAAAGTACGAAAAAATTCCAGAAAATGAATTAGGTTGAATCCTTGGTCCATTTTCATTTGATATTATTAATTCCAATATCCTTTAAATAAAAATGAACAGTTGATTGATGTTTCAAGCGACGAAACACTGCGCATACAAATTCATTCTCTGACAAGAACGTATCTAGAGATTTCGGGAGGGGGCAGACTTTTATTCTTCTCATTGATGAGAAACAATGATACTAAGTGAAGTGATGAATTAATTAGCTGTCAGTAGCTGCCGCCCTTCATTTGGTTGCGCCGTGAGGCAAGCGCATCGCTGCCTCCTGCCCTGTATCCTATTGTTCCTTTATTTTATTCTTTTAAGTAAACTTTTGTACAGTAGTTACTAGTTTGCACAGTAGTAAACTCCACCAAAGATCCAGAATTAGGCATATTAAATTTTAATTAACAAACTTGTCTTGAAAAAATATATGAATTAAAAATTTTGAATTTTTGGATATTTAAAAATATGCATCATAGAGAATTGATGGGTTGCAAACATCAGAGACGGATATCCGATAAAATCAATGTGCAACGCATCCTCCAATCCCGAACTCTGTCCTCTTCCCCCAAAGCAATATCCTGAATAGGAGGTGGGGGGGGGGGGGGCGCTACTTTGCACAAATATTCACTTTTTATTTCTCAAAACCAGGGTAGAATTTTAATTTTATTTTTCATTTATTTATTCGAGTCTTTATAGAATGAACAATAACAATCTCACCTCTTTTAGGTCTCTTTGTCAGTTAAACGACATTTTCAAAAATGAATGTCATTTGAAGTTCGTTCATTGGCTGAGTCAGAGGCATTTCTCAAGCCTGTATTGGTGGAAATTTTTATGTCGTATTTTATTTTTTCTGTTGTAAATTTCTTTTTTTCGCATTTAGAACGCTGAAGTTCAACGCGTGGACAAAAGTTCTTTTCGCGTCTGTTTGGGTCGGACCCCTGCGTGAAAAAAGAGAATGTGACGGCAATTGGGAAAACAGTCATTCTTAAAAGGATACCACGACTTGGAAAAGTTAGGCACCATTCAAAACTTTTTGCTTTTCCCGACTGATGAAAAAAAGGGGGGGGGGGGGGAGTGGGGAGAGACATCGCTAATGTAGTAGCGGCGACGGGTTGTTTTCCTCGCATTTACACTGCGTTTGCGAGAAAACAACTTTTACAGAATTCATTCCTTTTTATTCAGAGCCATGACCGCTTCGCCCATTTAAAGGAACCGACCACTTGGTTCGCCTACATTATATATATACATCAGTAGTGGATTTGGTTGGGGGACGCAGGGGTCACGTGCCCCTCTCAAAGGAATTTGTAGTCATTTCATTACATAATTTTTACTTACTTTTTGGGAGTTTAATATAGATAAGTTGGTTTTAAGCGGAACATGATGGCTACAGAATCTCCGAAGCAAAATGCCCTGAACTTTCCTCGACTGAATATTATATATATATACATATACATATATGCAGTAAAACCTATGAAGCAAACCCTTGTAAGCTGACCACCTGTCTGAATTGACATTTTATGTCAGGAACGGCCGTTTATTATATAATATAAAGAGGCTGTAAGGTCTCTAATATAATAAAAGAAAACCATTGTAACTTGACCACCTGTCCATACTGACCACTTATGCACGCCAAATTTGGGTGGGAGCATTATGAAAAACCCTCCGTACGTGGGCCGCCTCATTATTACCATATTTATTTGTTTATCTACTTTTGCAAAGATTAAAAAAAACTAAAATAAATTCTCCAGGATATTTTTTATGTTATAATGCGAGACCAATGTTTGTCTGGATGGATGAAACATCCATATAAAGCTCGTCTGAACTTCTTTGTAAGTTAACCGTAGGGGAAAGCGCCTACGAGCATTCTTTTATTCTTTAAATAAGTTTCTTCTTTTTTCTTCTATCTGACATGGCCATTTTTAAAAGTTATGTATTTTTAGGAACTCTTTACTATCATTTATAAGTAGCTTACATAATTAATGAGACATTTATATTTACTTTTAAACTTTTATAGGATACATCTAGGTTCAACTTCTCTAATGATATTTCAGATAATTGTGAAACAAATTGCTAATTACTGTTTTAAAGTAAGGTTAATAATTGAAACTATATATTAATTAGTTGCAAATGAATAAATAGTAGTGTAAGAAATGGCAAAAAAATAAATAAAAAATCTCTACATATAAGTTGACCACTAACTTGCTACACATCAAGTGGTCAACTACTCAGGTTTTCCCTGTATATACACATAAAAAAAAGATAAAAAGCCGAACTATTCCAAACAAATGAATGCTTCAATAAAATATTACTAATTATAAAATTAACAGCAGGTGAAAATTTCCAAAATTTAAGTTTTGATTATTCTGGGCAATTATGCTTTTGACCATTCTTCATTTTTCATGGTAACGAAAGGGGGAAAATAGGGTAACGGAAGGACAGTCATCGTTAAACTCATTTCTACTTAATTTTTAAAATACTCTATTTTATTATAGTACTAGAAAGCCAGGCGGCCATACGACATGACCGCTGTTTTATAAATTGCAATTAAAGTGATTTGTGCAAAGGTGTCTGCTCATTCAAACTGAATGACAGAGGTCAGGCGGCGAGGACGCCCCTTCGCCTTACTGCCCCACACTACTATATATTTATTTACTATATAATCAAATTGTTTGTGAAAAATATATATTTATCATCGAAAGAACTTATTGAACATTTTATTATGCTTTTCAAAACAAAAGTTTTAACGAAACTGGGTAAAAAGAGCTCTGCCACTTTAAAAGAGCGGACGATAAATAAATTAAAAATAAAGATAGGATTAAATTAAATTCACGTATACATTCATTTTTAACGGAGATTGCAAAATACAGCTCAGACTCACTCAATATGCTAGAGAAACGTTTTGATTATTATTAGTATATTTGTTACAACAATGGCAACTGCATTGATTTGTCTGTTTATACGGCAACTGTAATTAGTGGAAACGACGGCAACAATGCAGAAATAAAATAAAATGGGTCAAAAAACCATTGAAAGTTTAAGAAAATAATTAAAAAAAAAACTAATTGAGTCACAACTTTCATTTTTGCAGCGATGAGTTTCTCGGGTCGTAAACATTAACCTTGCCGAATGTGGTCCCGATCGGTGAAACGGCCTGGAATTCCACAGCGGACAGATAGACGGAATGAGCCGCTTATATATAAGACTAGCGGTACCCGCAACGGCGTTGCCCGTGCAAAGTTTAAATAGCGGCGCAACTTGTTCTTTTCCCCAAGCAAGATACCGAAGGCGATAAAAAACTTATTTCAGCCAGTCTTTTTCCACAAATGTATATCTACTTTGATTTAGGTATAAAATTATTTCAATCTATCACTAATAACCTATATTTATTGATCTATATTTGTATCATGTGGCTTATTTATCTTTATTACATCATCAAAACTTTTACATAGCTTTTTTTTTTTTTTTTTTACTCTGACTGATAGATAGCAGTACATTCTTTCTGAGTCTGAATTCAAAAATATAAATGTTATTTCATAAATGTTTATTTCACCCAATAAAAATTGTAAATTGTGATACAAAAATTAAAAAATCAAGTGTATTAGTAGTTCGCTACTTGTTTTTGATAATTAATGAATGTTATTTTTATGAGTAGATACTATGTTACTAATAAGTTTAATAATCTATTAACATATTAAAATTTTTCATCCCAGTTGAATTAAACTGGTTGGGCGAGCCGCTTAATTGAATAATAATGCTTGAAATCGATATATATTGTTCAAGCAGGCCTCTAAAAAAGAAAATCAAATTTTCCACCTGTCCAATAACCATGGGTGATTCAATGCGGAAAAAAAATTTCCGAACTTCACACAAAATTTTCAGAAAAAGTATGCACCATCAATTTAAAATAAAAAACTATATAGGTTAACAACCCCCCCCCCCCCTCCTCAACACACAGAACATACGCAAATATATATACATATATATATAAGCTCAAAAATAATCCTTTAAGAAATTAAATGAAAGGTCTTGTATACCAGAAGTCTTTTGTTTTTCTGGAAAGAATTATTGTATTGAAAATATTTTAAAGCAGTACAAAATAGGTAGAAAGAAAAACCACAGATATTAATTGTCAAAGAAATCTTAAGATAAGTAAATTTAAAAAATTTCGGATTTTTTTTTTTTTACTTTCGGAACAGGTGCTCGAAGATTTTCGGAAATGTCGGATCAGAATCACAAATGCAGTAAACATTACTTTGCTACTGATGTAATTGTAACTGCAATTTTTTTTGGATTGCATCTTTTAAAAAGTAAATTTCATTGAAATAATCAATCAAATCTGAAAAGACTTTCTAAAACACACTGATTTTCGTTACATGGAAGGCTGGCGCCATTATTGTTTACATTCATCAGCGGAATTTCTGAAACTCACTTCACTTTAATTCACTTTCAAGAACTCGTGTGAAGTAAAGAAAATGCTGGAGGATTAATATTTTAATTGTTGAATTTAAAGAATATTGAACGAATTTAAAAAAAACAGCTTCGAAGTGCAAACCACCAAGATATGATAGAATTTTGTGCCACTTTCCGTAATCGTATGTTGCGTAGATTTTTCTGTAGCGCGTATATAAACATGGACGTTGCCAACTCGAAAGTTCATCTAACTTTCATCTATATATATAAAATGAAAATTTGACGAACTTTCGAGTTGGCAACGCCCTTGTGGCTTGTAAAATCTACGCAACGTACGATTACGAAAACTGGCAAAAAATTCTATCATATCTTGATTGTTTGCACCTCGAAGCTATTTTTTTAAAATTCGTCCTATATTCTTTAAATTTAACAATTAAAATATTAATCCTCCAGCATTTTCTTTACTTCATGCGAGTTCTTCAAGAATTGACGCGAGCGAATTGAAGTGAAGGAAGAAGCTAATTTCAGAAATTCCGTGGTTGAATTGTAAACAACGTAGTTGTTTGAGCTATGATGCAAGTGTTTAGGGATTAATTGGATCCAAACTCATTTTTGGCTTAAATTTATTGCATATTAGAGAAAATCATTTTATTTCCTGCAAAAATTAAACACAAACAAGCTTTAGAAGCTCCAATTATGGATTCGTTCATTCGCAAACACATACCCACGTAAATCAAAAATTGCATTCATCGGTAATCCGATGAATGCAATTTTTGATTTACGTGGGTATGTGTTTCTACATACCCGCGTAATTCTATTTAATAACCACTGCTTAGGTCACTTTTTTTTAATTCTTTTTTTATATATACATGCAGATTTGAACTAATTAATCTTTTCATATTTTAGGGCTTAAGATTGCTCGGTGCGGTCGCCAATGTTTTAACCACTCGATGAGAAATTTACCGATTTTGGAAAGTCTTTACAGATTTGATCGATTGTTTTAATGAAATTTATTTTTCAATGTTTCCTAACGTGAAACAAATACTTCTTACTAACAAATGATGTTTACTGCATGGGCGATTCTGATCCGAAAATTTTCGAGCTCCTGTTCCGAGTCAAAAAAACAGATTATCCGAAAGTTTTTTTTAACAATTAATATCTGCTTTTCTTTCTGCCTTCAGATAAGCAAAATATTTTGTACTGCTTTAAAAAACTTTCAATACAATAATTTTTCCAGAAAAAAAAATCTTCTGGCATTAATATAAATAGACTTTTCATTCAATTACTTGAAAGATTATTTTTGAGCTTATATATATAGGTGTATGTACTGTTGTGTTGAGAGGGAAAGGGGGATTGTTAACCTAAGTATACAGTTTTATATTTAAAATTGTTGGCTCATACTTTTTCCGAGAATTTTGTGTGAAGCTCCGATTTTTTTCCCCGCTAAGAATCACCCATGGTTTACTGGAAAGGTGAAAAATTTGATTTTCTTTTTTAGAATGTTGCTGCTAGATTTTGATCATTTTTTAAAATGTTCGGTATTTTTTTCGTTCTGCATTATTCTTTTAATTTGCTACCTCCCGTGGATACACACATTCAAAATAAAATTAGTACGTTGTTATTAAATAAAGAATTTAAAAAATAGTTGAGGTATTTATGCATTTTAATGAATTTTGATCATTTATTGATATGTTCGATATTCTTTTCTTTCAGCATTATTTTTTAAATTTGCCTGTTATTATACAGAAGTGTCAATCGCTTCCGCTCTTTATTGTGTTGAGCCTAGAATGTTCTTGGGCTTGCTTAAGCAATTTATATCAAATTCAACCATTATTACTCAATTACGTGACTCGACCAACCAGTTTAATTCAACTGAGCTGTTCATTAAAATAATAATCATTCATTACAAAAACAAGTGGCAAACAACTTTCACTTGAGCGGTGAGGAATTTAATTAGTCTTTTGACAGGGCACTGCTTCAGTGACGTTATGTTGGTGCCTCTCATATGATGCACACATTAAAAATAATATAATTATGTTTTTTTAAATAAATGATTTTAAAAATAATGAAGATAATTTTAGAAATCCCACAGATGAATGTAAACAGCATTGGGGTCTCTGTGGTTGTTTCGAAACGATTCAATGCAGGGTTCACACTGGGGAAAAATACAAGGTGGGATTTTCCTCCTTGACCAAAATTTTAAGTGGGATTTTTAAAGTTTAAGCCAAAAAATATTTTTTTTGAGTGGGATTTAAAAAAATATTGCGGGAATCGCGCGGCCTAGCGCAATGTCTGCCGATTTAATTTCTTCATTCTAGATGTTCGCCTTATTATGAATAATCCTGTTAAAATTTGATGCTACATTTATTGGAATACTTGCTTCTTTTTTCAAATGCTGCTGGATTTTGATCATTTACTGAAATGTTCGATATTTTTTCTATCGGCATTTTTTTTTTTTAAATTTACCTTTTTAATGCACAATAATAATTTAAGTTTCATATTCATTTTGTGTTGTTTTTGTTGTACGCCTTTGTTTTTTTAGAAGAATTTCTAATAACGAATGCTTTATTCCTTGGAATAAAAATATTCTTTTTTCCCTTTTGGCTTTTTTTTTTTGTTAATTTGCTTTCTATTGGGAAAGTGCATAAAATCAACTTACAACTTATTTGAAGGAAAGATCCTCAATTTTCAAAACAATGAAAAGCTGTATCTTTGTAGCATGACAACATTGTGTGTGTGTGCACAGGTGATGCAGCGTTAAAATTTGTAGTTTAATCCTTATTTTTAGCAATTATTTATCAATTTTGCTTTGATTCATAAAAAATGTATTATTACTACAATTTCATGTTAACTTTAGGGGTCAAGAATTTATTTATCTTTTTGAAAGTACTGTCGGTCACATATAAACAGTTCCGGAGCAAGTATAAGCGTTGCCATGAAGCAGCAAAATATTCTGTGCCCTATTTTATGCATTTTGTTGAGAATAGCGATTACAAATATTGTCATTAATCTGTATTTAAATATTAAATATTCGCAAGAAGGACTTTTATTCAAATGTAATATAAGTATGTTGTTTTAAAAAATAGTTGAAGTATTTAGGCATTTTAATTATGTAAACAAATGTTTGCTTAATATTTTATGATTACTTACATATTCATTATTAGTTCTAAATATTCCCACTTGATTAGAAACAGGGAAGCCTCCCTCGATCCCTATGAACAATGCCAAATATACAGGGGCAAGCTAAGTGTGAAGACTAAGCATGAATCAAAAAGGGGATCATGACCCCTCTTAATGTGGCCAAAGGTAGCCTGAGATTAAATTTCTGGAGCTTTCACGTCAAAAAGTTTTCTGGAAAAGCTCACATCTCCTCCCTCTTCTCTTAATGCCCCCAAACATAGCTCAAAAGTGTGTTTTAGGACTTGAATAAAAGCTTACAAATCCCTTTTCCTACCCCTAAATGCACCAAAGGCAGTGTAAATCCAACTTTAGTTACGAAAACGATTTTAGAAGTGAACCTAAACCCCTTCTTCTTTATGAAAATTTCATAAAATGGTTCGCAGAGAGCCGCTGAATCTCCTAATGTTCTTAAGATGGCCTAAAGTTGTGTCTTGAAGACTTCGAATTTAAAACTTTCTTTCGGAAATGACCAAACTGTCCTCTCTTCCGTCACCAAAGTTAAGAGTAAAATTTCTTCTTAAGAACCTCAATTCCAAAAGATTTCGGGTGGAGACTTTTTGGTCATTATAATGTCTCCTAGAAATAGACTAAAAAATTGATTTTCAAATTTCAATGGCAAAAATTTTCTGGCAGTTTGAACCTTCCCCTTATGTCCATAATAAACCTAGCTTAAATAAGTATATGCTTTTAGTATTTCAATTTGTAAGAAATACAGGAAGAGAGCTGGGGGCGTACACCTTCCGCTAACCGCCTCGAACGACAGCCTATGCGAGTAATTTTAGAACTTCAATTTCAACTAATTTCGAGGAAGAGCTTTCGACTCCCCTAATCTTACCAAATATAGTGTAAAATTGAGTTTTTCGAATTTCAATTTCAAAAAACTTCTATGGAAGAACTGCTGCTGTCTTTCTTCCTATTACATAACTAAAGATAACCCAAAATTGTTTTCAGCAACTTCAATATTGAAAACCATTTCAGTTGGAGGGGGCAAGAGGCACAATTTTCAAACACTTCACCCTTGACTGGACTGTAAATCTGCTCTGCCGTCATACAAATATCATTGGTTACAATCAGTATTATGCAGTTAAGTGTTGTATTTGATTGTGGAGGGAAATGTAATACTTTAGTATATCGGGTAACCAAATTACTAACACAAAAAGTAAATACTAATCTGTAATTACTGTTATTTGTTAAAGGAAAAAATCTTAAAATTTTTTAATTCAGTCAACAATTTTTCTCTTTCTTCATTTTTTGAGATCTAATGAGAATTTTTAATGCGTTAATGTCCACTTGCTTGAAAAATAATGGAAGAAAGTATGTTGCCAGCATAAAACAAGAAATAACTTGATGCTGCTGCTAAAGTACACATGTTGAGAAATTTGTTCCTTCAAAAAGTCGTTTCAAGGTATCTTAGATAAAAAGATCTTTTTTGCATTATATGGGACTATTCTATTATCAAGCAGAGAGTGTTCTGTGGGAAAATTTTTAGTTTTAATCTTATACACAGGATATTACATTATCCGCTACCAAAGAAATGTCTCTTTGACTTCAGGGGTGACACCCAGCTGGGACGGAGAAAAAAAAATGGGACCTTTAAAAGCTCCATAGAATAAAACAAATGCTTTAAATTGGATATTTTTTTTCTCTTTTGAACTGAGGAAAGTGTTTCCTTTAAAAAATATATTCACAATGTTTTTTAACCGCTAATCCTAACCATTGTCATCAACAAATACTTTAAATATTATGAGGCTCATGATACAAATGGTGTGTTTATTTTTCAATCTGCGATTTAAAAAAAATATATTTATTATGTTTCCTTAAAACTCATACTTCATGCTTACATGATTTTTTTTCTTGGAGGGGGTTCTTTTCCACGGGGTGACACCTATCACTACCCGCCCAGAGAGTCACCTATGCTAACTACAACACTGCATTCCATACAATTTTCACTATCAATATACTTCACATCAAGATTCCACTGATTTTTTTAAATTTCATCAAACTGTCTACATATACGTAGTCCAGCATCTCTTCGCCGCAGCTTTTGCTTTACTTGAATAGGCTAAGGGTGATCAGAAACTGTTAGATTTTTCAGATGATCTTTACTAAAGATCATTTACTAAAGAAGGCATTGTCTGATCAATTTATCAATTCTCCATTTAGCCTACTTTAATTTGTAGCAGTTAAAATTTCATATTTAAAATTATATCAATTCATTTCTCTGATTTGATTTCAAAATGTATGTTTATGTATAAAACTACTAATATACTTAATTTTAAATTTTTGTACCACAATTTACTCTTTTTATTGGTTGAAATAAAGATTTATGAAATAACATTTATATTTTTGAATTCAGATTTAGAAAAAATGTACTGCTATCTATCAGAGTCAGAGTTAAAAAAAATTAAATCTATGTAAAATTTTTGATGATGTAATAAAGATAAATATACCATATGATACAAATATAGATCAATAAGTATAGGTTATTAGTGATAGATTGAAATAATTTCATATCTAAGTCCAAGTAGATATACATTTGTGGAAAAAGACGCAAATAAGTTTAAGACTGAAGTAAGTTTATCGGGTCAGAAGTTACTTAAGAAGTCGCCTTCGGTGTCTTGCTTGGGGAAAAAAACAAGTTGCGCCGTAGGCACCGCTATTTAAACTTTGCACGGGCAACGCCGTTGCGGGTACCGCTAGTTTATATATATAGAAAGATAAGCAATAGATAGAATTAACCATGAAAAAGAGTTTCTGGTTATGGGGCCCAATATGCCAGTCTAAGTATCAGTATCTATTTATAAACTTAATTTTCATTAAAAAATCGTGTAAATATCAAGACATCAAAGAACTTCGCCACCAGTCGCAGGAAAAAAGATGTGGGCAGCACTAGTGTGGAACAACATTTTAGCTGAGACAATCATTGCTACAAAAGACTTTGCAGACATTGGAAAGCAAACCAGCTAAAGTCTTATGGTCTTCCCTCAGAATGGCTAAAGTCTTAAGGCTCTAAAGATGCAACCCAAAGTCTTAAGACTCCGTAAGTACCGAGGGAATTCCCTCGGTACTTAGGGAAAATTCAGTCGCGGTGACCAAAAAAGTTTGGCAAATTTACAGCAGAGTAATCAAGTTGTAACTAAAATGTCTTCTCATGGTTACACAGCTTACGTGTGCTTGAAGGAAGGCTTTCAATTTTTTGGCAAAAGTCTGCCTAGTTTGGTGATCTTGGCTTCATTTGACGAAAATAAATCGACGCTTTTCTCCGCAAGTACCCTTCGCTCAAAGAATATCTATCAGTTCAATGAGTACCTCACTGAAAGATGGGGAGACTCATTCTCTCCCAGAAACAAAGCAACCAGTAACTTGTAATTAACTTTTACTGCAAGGAATAATTTTATCTTACTAAATTATACATAGCAAAGTATCCATGAAGTGTAACAGCAGTAGAGCTGAAAGTTGTAAGTCAGAAATTTCTTATTTTAGTTGAAAAGAAAGGAAAACATCTAATAACTATGTACGAGGTAAGATATGGAAATGGGGAATATGTTTTTAAGTGCATCTTCATGAATTTGAAAAAGAGGACAAATGGTGGATTGATACTAAACAAATAACAAGAAAAAAAAAAAGAAAAGTTTGAACTTAAGATAATTAGGGACTGTCCCAGGAATTGACTGATATGCAGGTTCAAGTATAAATGTAAGTATACAACCAGTTGATGAATAAGGATAAAAAAAATTTTTTTTGCACATGATTGTGTATTTTGTACTTAGGCATTTTTGTCCTTCCCTTACCACGACAAAATACATTTATTTCCATGCAATTCGATTCAGTTGTTACTCTACATCTAAATTGAGAAAAGTTCCATGCCACGTTAGTTTTTTGTGATTTAGAAAAATTTGATTATAAAAGCTAAGCTAACATGGCTACAGCAATGTTTTTTTGTTGGACTAATGCTAGAAGCTCGAACATAACATTACAATATAATGAAGGAATTAATTTTATATATACTAATAACATATTACAAGAGAGATAAGCAAAAGATCACATATACGGAAACACGAATTTAAACAAACATGGAACAACAATGATGTTGCCAAAGCATATAAAATGAAAACGATGCAGTTTATGAACGAACAGTTAAAATCACGGAGCACAACTCTGTGGCTAAAATAAATTCAACACTCCTCCTCGTTTTCATAAACTTTGCAATTCTTTCTGAGTACCGCATGTCTGTTAGGTGACAAAGGTTTGGTTAGCAAATCAGCAATCATCAGATCAGTAGGACAGTATTCACATTCAATGAGATGTTTATCCACACAGTCCTTAACAAAATGGTATTTTGTGTCTATGTGTTTGGTACGATTAGAGTACTTCCCACTCTTAATCAAACATAAGCAACTCTGATTGTCCTCGTAGATTGTTGTCGCACTGTTAACATCTTGATACATGTCTTTCAATAAACGTCGCAACCACAGAGCTTCTTGACATGCTTCAGACAAGGCTACATACTCAGCTTCTGTAGAAGACAATGAAACACATGTTTGCTTCCTACAACACCAGCTGATGACACCCCTATTTAAGAAGAATACATATCCACTATTGGACTTTCTCGTTTTACGATCTTCAGCCCAATTTGCATCAGCGTACCCATATAGTGCAGAATTTTTCTGAATCCTTACATTACTAAGCTTAAGTTTCATATTGGCAGTAGATCTCAAATATTTCACAATTCGTTTTAATTGTGTCCAGTCTTCTTGGTTTGGAGAAGAAACCTTTTGTGCAAGAATACTTACACTTGCTGAAATATCAGGCCTGGTATTAACTGATACATATAACAAGGATCCAACCAGTTTTCGGTATTTAGTGTTGTCTTTCAACAGGTCTGTATATTCTGACTTCCCATAATTTTGATCCATTGGTGTTGTCACTGGTTTGGCATCTGAGAGTCCTACATCAAGCGCAATTTTCTTTATATAATTTGATTGGCATAGCTCAAAGTTCCCATCTGGATCCTTTTTAACTTCAATTCCAAGATACTGTTGAATAGGACCAAGATTTTTGATTTCAAATTTCTTAGATAAAATATTTTCAACTGCACATATTTCATCCTCTGATTTTCCAGCAACTAAGATATCGTCTACATATATCAAAATATAACACCAACTGTCACATGATCTTCGGGAATAAAGACAAGGATCTGTTTCACTTTGTTTGAAACTTGCACTGACAATAACATTAGTCACTGCATCATTCCAGACTCTAGCTGCTTGTTTTAGGCCATAGATACTCTTCTTTAATAAGCACACCTGTGATGTATCACCTTTAATAAAACCCGGAGGTTGTTTCATGTAAATTGTTTCAGTTAGTTTACCATTCAAAAATGCTGTTTTTACATCTAGGTGATGAACTACTAGTTTTTCTTTTGCTGCAACTGATAATAAGGTGCGTAGAGTTGTTTGACGCACAACTGGAGCAAAGATCTCATCATAGTCTTCCCCGTACCGCTGGGAAAATCCTTGGGCAACAAGCCGTGCTTTGAACTGCTGGATGCCTCCGCTTGTGTTCCGTTTAACTTTAAACACCCACTTACTCCCAACTGCCTTTCGATCTTCCGGAAGTTTACACAGTTCCCAACAGTGCTAATGAATCCTATTTGTTTTCCGTTCTTGACAATTTCACAACAATCTTTAATAAAAGTCACTGAAATATTGATCAGAGTTAGCTGTCGAACAGAAACCAAATTTCCAATAACCTTTGGAGCATAAAGCACATCAGAAACAACAACTTCTGTAATTGAACCTTCTCGATCCTTAAATAGCAATTTTCCACTACCAATGCCAACAACTTCAACTAATTCCCCATTTGCAACTTCAATTTTATCAACATATGAACTATCTAAAGATGTGAAAAACTTTTTATTATTAGTTACATGCCGAGTAGCCCCAGAGTCCAAAATCCAACTTTCAGATCGAATTCCAACAGTAAACAAACTATCTTTATGTTCAACTGTATTAACTTTATTTGGATGACTTTCTTTCCACTTTAAATACTTTTTGCATTCACTTTTCCCATGCCCATACTTTTTGCAAAAATAACATTTCATGGAAGTTTTCCGAGCATCTTTGCTTAGGTTTACCTTCAACATTCTTTCAGAGGAACTAGGAGTTTCTACTGCATGTTGCCTACGTTCATATTCCGCAATAACCTTCTGCTGAACAATGGCAAAACTCAGTTCACTTTCAGAACGTGTTTCTAAAGCAGTAATTAAAGGATCATAACTTCTAGGCAAACTACTTAAAAGCATCGCCACACTCCAATTGTCAGATAAAGACTTCTCGCCAATGTCTCTAAGCTTTAAAAACAACTCTTGCATGTGAGTAACATGTTGGCGAATATTACCGCCTTCTTCAAGTTTCAAAGAACAAATCACTCTCATGAGGTGAACTTTATTTGTTAATGTATTTCTCTCATGATATTCCTTAAGAGTGTTCCACATGTCCTTGGCTGTCGTCTTACCCCGGATATGAATAAGTTGATCATCCTCGACTGTAAGACCAATATAAGCTTGTGCTTTATTATCAGCAGCTTCCCAATCAGTTATTAATTTTGTGCTCGATTCACCACTTGAAATTGGTCTTTCATCTTCAATAACTCTCTTGAATATATTTTCCTTCATTAAAAGTAGCTGAACTTTATATTTCCAGTTTGAATAATTTTGATTATTCAATTTGACGATATCACTTCGGAATTCCGCCATATCGTTACTTCCACTTTATGTAACGCTAATACAACCGGAAAACAAAACTACTTAAAGATTATAATGTTTTAAATATAATGCGTATCCTGGGCCGTAACCTGTTGGACTAATGCTAGAAGCTCGAACATAACATTACAATATAATGAAGGAATTAATTTTATATATACTAATAACATATTACAAGAGAGATAAGCAAAAGATCACATATACGGAAACACGAATTTAAACAAACATGGAACAACAATGATGTTGCCAAAGCATATAAAATGAAAACGATGCAGTTTATGAACGAACAGTTAAAATCACGGAGCACAACTCTGTGGCTAAAATAAATTCAACATTTTTTTTGTTTAATTAAATTATGCACCAACCCAACAGTCAAAACATGTTTCAGGGAGATGAAAATATTAAAGTTTTTAAAAATAAATTTTGAAATTAATGCTTGGATTTTTTTTTCTGTGATCTGAAACAATTTTATATTTGATGAAAAAGGAATCTGGAGATGATAGCCATATGGATATCTAAAATTTAAACATTCAACAGTTTTTCTCCTATACATATTTTATTGCAGTTTTTGAACAGTATACCATTGCTGAATACACGGAATTCCACCTCTGAAAGTAAGAAATTTTCACAAAAGTATTTTGTGATTTACTTGAAATTAATGAATTACAATGAATAATATAAAATTGTTATGTCTTTAAAGTGATAGAAGCCTGTTTAGGTGGCTTCAAGAATAGACCCCCTAGACTTTTATTCTACTGATCATATATTTAAAACAAAATAGAAACGCGACAAAGCTGGCGACTCTCCAAATAAATAAGCAGCCCAAACTGACTGAATTGCAATTTTTTCCCTTTATAATGAAATTTATACTTATGCAGCCCACAGAAACAAAGATTTTTGCGACAATCAAGACAAAGACAGAGTTACGAAACACAATGAATGTCATCAGTAATGTTTATTTATTTATTACTTTAATTTTGAGGGATCAAAGTGCGCAGTATACAGTAAAACCCCGTTATACCGCGGAATCGGATATACCGAGGTGACTATCATGTCCCCCGACTTTTAAACCACCCTTTGTCATTGCCATTTAAAGGAAATTCCTTATTTACCATTGTAAATAAAGTCAGCAAGAGCTTATTTCTCTTGAAATGGGCTGTCAGGGACTGCTCAGTTCAAGGCTTAACTATTCCATTTTCAGAAGTCTAGTTATGCAAGTGTAACTTCTTTTATAGCGCTATCAACCTTTGTATTCCAGATTCTTTAGCCTTCCTGAAAAGTAAACATATTCCCCAGGGAGAAGTGCGTTCCTTCCCTTCCAAACCTGATCGTTTCTTAAGACCTCTACCCCCTTCACAATCCCATGTTGATAGCATAAAAAAAGAGATTTTTAAGCACCTTTTTTCTCGGAACACGGTTATTTTATAACCTATCGCTCGATGGAGTGATTGCGCAGCCGAGATGTGTGTGCGCAGCAATTACAGTGAATAAAATGGCAGTAAAGAAGAAAAGAAAAAATCATACTATAGAAGAAAAGCTGCGAGTCATTGATAAAGCAAAAAATGATGTAACACAAGCGAGTATTATTCCGCGAACAGGGTGCGAAACATGTCCCCCGACACCCGCGTTATACTGTATCTTATCTTGTCTATAAAGCTGGGTCATTGGGGTCAATTCCAATATTGATCGACCTCCCTACGGCAACATCACCCTTAAGTCTCACATTACAATCTGTCACCACGTTTTCTTCCTAAATGTTGTGCTGGGCTGGCTCGACAAATTTGGCCAGAGAAAGCAAACGATGTTTCGGTACCCCTCCACTTCAATAATAAAAATGAGAAATAAAACGGTCGAAAATTGTGCTAGTAAGTATTGTGGATGCAGTCTTCCTCAGAAATGTCAAATTTCGTATTCCTACTAAATTACACACAGTATTCAAATAACTTTGACTTGGCACTCAAATGCCCCGTAGCAATCTCGGAAGTTACCGCAGCCCAAAGAACTATTGCAAGCTTGCCGTGTCTAATTCCCGGGGGCATTTGCGACAATTATAAGTAGCAAGAATGCATGTTACAATAAAAATATAATTATAAATCAGGCCGAGTTTATATTTAAACTCGAAACAGATTTTAATACAAACACATTTTGGGGCCCCCTCCCCCCTTTGTCGCATGTCACGCTACGTTGCATAATGCATTGTGTCACACTTTTTGCCACCCCCTCCACTTGTCACAATTTCACTAACCCCCTCCCCTCCTCGAAGCGTGACATCATTTATGGTCTGACCGCTTGAAATTTGAAAAACAAAATCGATTTTGCACTTTGGAGGAACCCCAGATTTTATTCAAACATTTTGCAATTTAAAAACAAAATCATTTGGCATCCCAAATGTTGGTCTGACTCCTTGACATCAGAAAACCAAATTAGTTATTGCGTTTTGGGGGCCCCCGAATTTCGGTGTGACTGGCAAGTTTTACAAACACATACTGAATGCTATGCAAAAAAGTTTTTTTGTTGCATGAGGGGCCTCCAAAGCATCAGTTGTGCCTATAGTGATTCAAAATATAAATCAGGCCCTGTAATGTAAATCAGATTTTTTAACTTTTAAAAAAGGGGTCCCAAGTTGAAGACTGCGCAAATACAAGTACAGAATTAAAAATATAGTAGTAAGGTTAAATGTACGGAGTACCGGTACTGAGGTCTTCAGAGTATGTCATTCCCCACCCCCCTTAAAGAAAGTATATATCTAGTCAGGTAGCAAAATGTGATATCTTAAATCACAATTCTTTGGGCTTAAAAATTCTTGGGTTCTCTGATTTAAGAAATGATTACAAAACCAAATAGCTCAAATTTTTTTTTTTTTTTTAAATGTTAATAAATACTTAGTTTAAATAATGTACCCAATTGGGTACACTTGGAATAAAGTTAAGTGTAAACATGATAATTACATACGGGGCCATTCATAAATGACGTCACGCTTTTTTCCCATATATTTGACCCCCCCTCCCCCCTTTGTCACAATATGTCACACTTCAGCGGACCCCCCTCCCCCTCTTTGTCACACGTCACGCTATGTTGCATAATGCATGATGTCACACTTCTTGTTACCCCCTCCCCTCCCCTCGTCACACTTTGTCACAATTTCACAAACACCCCTCCCCCCCCCTCGAAGCGTGACATCATTTATGAATGATCCCTACTTGAGTTCTTGGGGACACTTCAATGAAATTTGTAAGGTAGCCAAAAAGTAAATAACTCTGGTCGTGCAGAGGACTTTGAAATTGTTTGCCTGTAAAATTAACAGAAACGGAGATATCATTTTGCCATCCGACGATAGATATAACAACATACTGAACTCCTACAGAAAATGCAAATTTTAAGCAAAATATTTTACTGAGAGTGGGATGAAAAACCATTTGGTTCTGGGGGGAGGGGGCCCACAAGGTTGAGGGAACTAACTTATTCCGCTGAAAGAAATCCTTTGATAAGTGATGACCAATGCATAACATAAAAATAGGATCTCTTTATTTGAACAAGAATGAATCTGAAAAATCAGATTCGGGACATGGGATGTGATGAGGGTGACACAGGTGAAAATATCAAACATTTCTTTCCTTTCAAACAGAACTCCTGGAAAGAGAAAAATAAAATTTACATGAAACAATTGCCTGAAAGTATTGTTTTAAATCATACTTGATGATTTTAGTAGAAAAAATACACAGAAGAAATTATGCATCTAGGTTATACTTTTTAAAACATTTTTTAAAATTTGGTTGAGTTTCTTGTGGTTGCAGCCAGAGCATATAAAACTACATACTATATATATATATATACACACACATATATTTTTATATATATATAGGAAGACAGATTTGAAAAAAGGTAAAAAAATAAACATTTACAGCAAAGAAAAGGAAACAATGTGTTATAACCGAGTATTTAAAAAAAAACAATACGGTATTTTTGACACAATAATTTAAAAAGATTTTCTCTTGATATGTAATTTCAGTTAATAAAGGTTAAACGTTATTGAATTTTTACTTTTAAGACATTTTATTTGAGAACCAGAAATTGTTTTTTTTTTTCTCTTATGACAAATTCAAAATCTATAGCACTGATTAATATATGCATTTAGGGACTTAAATTGAGCATTGTGTACTGGAAAATAGCATAAAATTCCTCTTTTGCTTTCTTAAAAAAAGGATTTCATTGTTTTTCCGACAAGACGAACTACAATAAAGACGAATTTATTTTAAAAGACCCTTTGGGTTCATTTTAACAAAGTTTGAATGTAATACCAAACTGTTTACTGGATGAAGATTCTTCCTGTTTAAGAAAAGAAAATCGATTTTGATGAAATGACTTTACACAGCATTTAGTGCATTGGTTTTTCTCTAAATGAGTCAACATAAAAACAAGGCTTTCTTCGCCGGCTCTCGCATCGCAGTTCCATTTTGCATTTTCTTACATTTTTTTCATTGCCTTACTCACTTAAGATTGAGTCAAAGAGCGGTTTGAACTTTAAATAATTAAGAGATTTACCGATCGGATGGATATCCACCATTGCTGGATATACGTTCCGACAATAACAAACCTCCTTACCCGAGTCAGAACTGGAAGAGTGAGTGTAGTGGCGCTTTGACCTTCTCCCTCCCCTTGAGGTCGCCGAGCTCAATCACCACGAGGCACTGAGACACCACACCACCGATTGCTTCCACCACATTCACTGCACCACACAAGGTACCTGCAAAACATCAACTTTGAAAACCCGTGTTTTCCTTTCCATCAACATCCGACACAATGGAAGGAATTTTCTTCCATTTTTCCTGGCAAAAATACCTTTTTGCCAGGACAGTGGCAAAAGCTACAGCAAAAATGGACTTAAAAACGGAATTTTTCACACGTTTTACTGCCATTGATTCAAAGATGGCTTGCCCTTTGATATGGATTTTTGAAAAAAATAGAGTATTTATATAGAAATTGTAGCTACACTAAAAAGAATAAAATAACTTTTATAAAAAAATAGAACCAACTTCAAATTATAAATTGCGCTAAACAGTGAAAAATAAATTTTTTTAAACAACATTGATGTCACTTTTAAACAGTTTTAGAAGTCGGTGCAAAATTATGAGTCTAATTACCATTACACAGGGTTGGGGAAAAAAAACGGTTTTTTTGGTTTAAACCGTCTTTTTTTTGGTTTAAATAACATTTGTAGGAAAAAGAGTTTGAATTTGGAAAATCATGGAGATTTTAGATCATTAATTGTGAATAAATGTCATTAGTAATTAATTTATTGATAATTAATTAAATAACTAAGTAAAAACGTCGAATTTTAATTACCTTATAAATATATTTTTATTTTTCCAAAAAGTTTATGCAGGTTGTGTTTTAACAAAAGCATATTTTACTAAATCAATAAAAAATAAGCAAAAATGAAGGCGTGTAATAATGTGTGTTGATTTATAGTAGCAGTAATATCAACAAATTATTACAAGCCTCTTACTATAGATATATTTTACTTAAAAGTAAAAAAATCAATCACTTACGGATTTAGCAATGATAACACTTATGCAAATCAGCAATATTGGCTTAGAAATTATCACCATAATTTTTATTTTTTTAAAAATACTAACTTTTTTTCCTGACTAAAGATTAAATATATTTTTAAAAAAGAAGAGAATAATTTAGGAAAACAAAGAAAAATTTGCACCGATTAAAAAAAATATATGTTAGTTAATTTTCAAATTCAGTAATTCATTATTTATCTAATGCTGTGCTTGTAATTTCTGCATAAATTGGATAATGTGTAATATACATGAAAAAAGGTTTTTTTTTTTTTTTTTTTCAAATGGTTATCTGTAACATACATTTGCAAATTGGTTATTATGAAGATACTTTATTATTTCTAATATATATTTTTCCACTCCCGGAATTACAATTGCAATATCATTAAATTTTTATAATGACTGAGAAAAGTTTTTCTCAAATTAGCTTTTTCAGACCTAATTTTAGAAAAACCCAAATAGTCTGACATGTAGATAGGAGATGAAAAAATTTCGTCGATAAAAGAATTTTGTCCCATTCCTGCTATGATTTCTTTAGTTAATTCAAAGCAACGATCGTTAGACATGGCAGGCAAAATGTCATTAGTTTTGTCTTCATCGCTATCTTGCTCTTTGTTATCGTTCGGGTGTAGCACCTTGGATGCTTTCCGAATCGGACATCTTTTTTATCAAATTATTAATTTCGTAAAATCCGTTCATCAATCATTTTTACAGTAATAAATGATTTCAAAAAGGAGGAAAACGAAATGTAAGAAGCATGTTTACATGGCAGAAACGCGCAAATTTCATACTTGTGTAAAACGACTTCGCTTTTGCGAACTCTATTTTAATAAAGAATTCATTTTCACAGTTGCAATTTTTGTTGCATTAAAATCAATTTAAAATTATTATTACCTTATTTCAGCTCTTAAATAAATAAAAAATTATATAAAAGTAAATAAACGAGGTTTAATTTTCACACGATCAGCTATTGCGGAAAATTCGCGAATCTGCTGTATTAGAAATTTTCCGAACTTTCGTATAGTCCTACTTTTGTTGCAATTCGTCTTCGAATACTGACGAGACAATTAAATAAATGTATAAGAATCTAATTACTTATTTCTTTCATGTTTAATTATTGAAATAAAATAGAGAAAAGGTACGATTTTTCTCAAGTATCGTTGGAGATGTTTTTTTCTAATTTTCATCTACAAGTAAGTTGACATCTTCCTCCCCTAAAAAAACATCGTTTGTAGACTAAATTGTTCGATTTATAAACACTGAATATGTTACTTGTAACGGAAAAAAGCGTATTTTTATAGGCATTTTTAAAAAATCGTATTTTTACTAAATGGGCAAAAAAACGCGAACTTTTCAAAAATGGCGGGAAATTCACGAAACGATTCCTGGTTTCCGGATAAGAGGTTCTGTACTGTATTACTATGCCAATTCAAATAATAAGATTTTGTTAAGTGTTAGCTAAAGAAACAATTCTACTAGCCAAATTGACCAGTAGTAATGAATGCATAAAAATTTATTAATTAAACATTAATTTTCAGAATTAATAATATCAATATGAATAATTATTTTACTTTCTAAAGTGTAATTTATCATCAAAATTTAAAAATTTTATTGTTGATATATATTTAGGAAAATTTTATTGTTGATATGTATTTAGGAAATGAATAAATAAAGAACGATTTTTTACATTAATTCACAAAGATCAATTTCTAATCTTCAGGAAAACTAGTGATTAAAGGATTTAATGCAATTATATGCCATGGAATAAAATAATGATATGTTGATTTTTGATAAAGGAATCAGTTAAACTTTTTTTTTTTAATTTTCTGTGTAGCAAAGCAATGTATAAATTTAATACTACTATGCCAATTTAACAAATAAGATTTTGTAAATAGTTAGTTAAAAAAACAATTCTACCAGCCAAATTGACTAGTAGTAATTCCGAATTGCAAGGGTTTAACGTGATGTAGACTCACAGCATTTGGATTTTGCTATTTAATATATGTGTGTTTATTTCTTCTATATTTATATTCACTTTTAATTAATTTCTCATTTTAACTCTTAATATATATTTTTTAAATTTCACATTATAAAATGTCTAAGAAAAATAATCTAAATTATAAAGAAAGTTATAATTTAGAGAATAATGCTGTGTTTTTCTAAGTTTAAATTACCTTTTTATTTTCCATTTGTTTCATTTTCATAATTTGCACACAATTTTGTAAAAAATTTTATCATTCATCTTTTTTGCCATGTGACCAATCACTTTATTGATATATATATATAAATGTTGTGCAATTAATTGTTTAGAAATCTTATACCTCATTTTGTTTGAATTCATTTACATTAATTTTTTAAAACTTTTATTTAATAATCTGTTCCCAAGTACAGTAATTATTAATACATGTAATTCTGGGAATATATATATATTTGTAACTGATTCATGATTACAAAAGATTTTATTTATCTATCCAAATTTTGCACCAACTTCTAAAACTAGCTTTAAAAGTCACATCGATGTTGTTTAAAAAATTAATTTATTTTTCACTATTTAGCGCAATTTATAATTTGAAGTCTGTTCTATTCTTTTTATAAAAATTATTTTATGTCATTTACTAAAAGATTGAAATGTCAATTTTACAAAAGCATTTGCATTAGTTATTCTGTGCAATATCATTAATAATTATGATACAAACAAAATTAACAGTTCATTTAATTTTCTATTTATTTATTTACTATAAAATTTGTTCATTTTTTCTTCTAGTTTCATTTCTAATTTTTTTTATAAAATTGAGTATTTTTTCATAAAATGCATATTTCTAATATTATAATGCATATATTACTTATTTTACTTAGTGCTCAAATAGAGTATGAATAACACTGATTTTTAACTAAAATATCTTTTATCTGATGTTTTAGTTTACTTTTTACTTGGAAAGAAGTTAAATGGACACAGTGAATCCTATTTTTGCCACTTTGGGTGGCAAAAACCTATTTTTGCCTGGGCGGTTTTTACCAGGTTTTTTCCGCCTATGGCGAAAACTTGCCAACACTGGAACAAAATATGTGGAACAGATGGGCACCAGGAATGGTAAACTGAGCCCAGCCAAAAATAAAACAAATTCTGGAAAATTAAAATTTTTTCAATATATATTTTAAATTCTTTAAAGTGTCTATCTAAAAAAATATAGACAGTATAACGTTCCTTGAAATGTAATAACTCCGTTACATATCGAAATGTCATTGCAATGGCTCATGTCCATGAGAATGGGATAAATGAGCCGAGCAGTCGTCATGAATGTCTGATACGTAAAAGAACCTTCTGCTGTCCATATTATTTTCGACAGACACTTAAAAGATTGTAAAATGCATCAAAAATGAATTATTTTCAACTTTATACAAATGGAACACCAAAAACATTTACAGCATAGAGAAGTAATGCTACGATTCAAACAAAAATAGGCATATGAACACCTGCCAACATTCTGAGGAAAACATCCAGTAGATTGCGATACACTGCAATTTCCGTTGTATTTTTCGTTGTTTTTTAGGGGAAAATGGGGATTACAACCACCTACAAGTTCCTTCTCTATAAGTTTCGCAGGACAACCGACAAAACAGCCACTAATCTAAAGTTACAATTCAGGTTATAATGTTTAAAACTAAGTTTCCTTGTGTAACCCATTTATCAAAGAAAATAACTAGAAACATAACATTTTTAAAATTTAATTCAAACCGATTCTTTTCCGTAAAATTCCCTATTTTTAGGTGTTTTCACCAAAATTTATAAAAACGAGATTTTAAATACAAACCGGGAGACCAGGAGAATAGGGGAAACTCCAGGAGACTCCTGGAAAAACCAGTAGAGTTGGCTAGTATGCGTATGGACCCATTTACATGGGAGCAGGAGTTGATTAGAGGGTTGCTACTCAAACAGCAGAATGAAATTCCCAGAGTTTTCCGTCACAAAAGTAACCCCCTGCATCAAACCAATCACGGAAAAAAAAATTTGCCTCCAAAATATTCCCTTTGAAACAATAGCAGGAATGGATAACCTTAAAATAATTTCTGAAAAACTTTGAAACATCATGCAGCCAAGTGATAAAAGGGAACAAACCGACTGATAAAGAAAAACTGAGTGCTTTGCAAAATGTATTTTTAACTCTGTTTCTTGATGAGAAAATGGATCGTTATCAAGATTTTTGAGAGGAAAAGTACAACAACATTAATAACCCAATGTAAAAAATTGAATAACAATAATAAAATGCGAGTTTAAATTTTGAGTTACTTTTAACTATTTAAAAGTTAAACTGAAGAGCTGAAAAATTAATGAATGATCAAATCCATGGTGGATTCAGGGTGCATTAGTCCCTGCAGGTCCCTCTGAGCATTGAAGTCATTATTCATGCTGGATTTTCCGTGTCAGTGCTTCAAACATTGACTAAAATTCCCCGACTTTTACACATTTTTGATAAAACATTGAAATTCCCTAACTTTTCCCTGACTTTTTCACTCAATTTTAAAATTCTCCAACTTTTCCAGGTACTCCAAATAGCGTAGTGACCCTGCGATTAGGTTTCGGCCACTCGCTGCTTCCTTTGATCATTTCCAAAACATTTGTGTGAAAGATATCGAAGAAAACTTTGCAATGGCCAGAACCATAGTAGTCTACTTTCCACTTCAGAATAATGTTCCACATCATCAAAGCCCTTCGATGTTCAAATTCATTCCAAAGACATTGAAGGGGGGGGGGGGGGGGGAGTAGAAAAGCTCTCTCTAGGATGAGTTCTTTTACAATTTTCAGATTTATTTTGACTTAACATCATAAACAGTGAATGCAAAGTAGGGAGTTAAAATGGCTTGGATATATAGGTGAAAATCAGAGGCGATTTTTTAAAAAAATGTGTTGCACGATAGACTTTTAAATAATGTATTTTATGCAAAAAAAAAGTTGGTGTTTTCAATTGCAGCATAGTTCCCCATAAACATTGCTCTGAAATGCCTGCAAACTTGCAACTGCTACTAAAATAATTGAAAAATGCCATTTGTAACATTAATTAAGTTAACTGCTTTGCACTTAATATACTTATACTACAGGTTTAATTTTGCCGTTCAGTAAATATATTTTAATTTTTAGTATTTATTTTATTCCCATGTGGTTTATTCAAAGGGTGAAGCAAAAACCATTCTCAATCGTGGAATACGGAACACTCATGAGCCGAAGGATGGCAAATTAAAAGTTCGACGCCCAAAACGATTGGAAATTAGCCGAAGTTTGAGTATCCTTTGGATTAAAACCGTTCTCGCATTTTTACTTTCCCTGTATTTCTACATACAAGATTTAATACTGTGTTTTAATACTTACTGTTCCAATTTTTATTAGGTAATTTTTCCAATCAATAAACTTCATTTCATAAAAAGATAAAAAAAATCACACTTTGCTTCTGCATAGAAGAAAATATCTACTTCTTTGTCATATTTTAGCAAAATGAGTTTTTAATCACTCATTGTAAACATATGTTTTAAAATGATTTTTTTAATTTTGAGGTTTTTTATTTAAATAAGTAAAACAGATGCATGATTAAGAATATGATATGTAGCTCTGGGAAATGTAAAAATAGCAAAGAATAGTTTGGTACAATGTTTAAATCGAGATTTAGCACCCTGCCCTTTTCCCAATAAAACACGCATGCCAACACAAAATATAAATTTCTCCCTTCTAAAATTTAATAATATCATTTTAAAAAAAAGAAACACAAATGAAAAAGAAAGAGAAAAACATACTACTGGGGGCAGGGGGGAGAAAATAAAACATTTTGAAAATCCCCTTTTTGGAAGCTTTCAAAATGACTTTCCCAACCTCTACATCTTTGGGCCAACAAAAAACATCTGGATTTACGACAATACAGGTAGCAAAGCAGAAATCTCTTTTTTATCGAAAGGGGGAACTTACCACCTGTCGCCAGAAGATCGTCCACCAAGACCACATGATCACCGGCAGCAACAGCATCCTCCTGGATTTCCAAGGTATCCTGGGAAGGAAAGCAGAACGTCACAACACACTCGAGGAAGTAAATAGACATGCCATTCGAATTATACATACTTTGTGGGATGCGCACACACAGGGTGTTTGTATGTATGGAACCGTCCATAAATGATGTCACGCTCCAAGGGGAGGAGGGGGGTTGATGTTCAAAAACCCACAGCAGCTTCCCTCACACACACAACAAAGTCTGCCTCTAAAAATCCCAACTGGAATAAGGATAACAGTTCCCTCCCTCACTTCTGCATCCGAATGGGGTCGACCGTTCCTACTGATCCCCATAAGAATATGAAACATCTTTGGAGTCCCGAGCAATCCTAGAATTTCCTTTCCCCCTTCAGTCTTAGTACTAAAAAAAGGGAGGTACTCCATCTGGTGTTATCAGAGTACAGTTCCTGTGCTCGAGTTAAATCAGATCACACTTTACCCTTGCGGCGCTCATGCAAAAATGGAAGGCATTCTTTTGCCTGCCTTCAGTCCTGGTTGTTTTGCAAGGAGAGTTCGGCTGGTAACATGGCATTTGCAAGGACAACATTCCCGAAAATCGTGGTCTTTGCCACAAGAAATAAATGACGGCTCAATGGCTGAAGAAATATGTAATAATATCTATGTCTTGAGAAATCTCAAAAATGTGTACCAAAAGCAATCATTACTACTGTTCCAACCACCGCAGAAGTTTTGAGCTATACTTTCTTTTTTCTTGTGCAGGAAAATTGGGGCTTTCAAATGGCACAAAAATTATGTGTGAAAGATAACCTTCTCCTTACAAAAGGTACATTCACACAGATACTTGGTGTGAATACACCCTAAGGATGCTTTGACACCAAAAGCGACAAAGGCAAAAAACATGTCTTTTCTCATTTGCGCAAGCGCAGAGCATATTTATGAAAGCAAAATTACGCTCTGTGCTTGCGCAGATGTGGAAAAGACAAGTTTTTGGTCTTTGCCGCCTTTGGACCCTAGGTGGAACGAAGATAAAACTACCTTGAGGGTTCTTTAACTTTTTGAAAATTAAGAAGTTTTTAACGACTTTTAAAGATTGTGTCCCAGAGGTAGGGTCAGCAAGGTAAAACCTTGGTTTTTACAAAGTATTTTACAACAAAGCTCCTTCGAGGTAAAAACCTAACGTAAGAAGAAAGGAAACAGAGCAGTTCTGAACACACTCCTTTCATTTTATGCAGAAGAAAAATGGCTTTTGAATGGCACAAAAATTTGCAGTGGACGAAAGAACTGTTGGTTCATTTTTATTAGTTTAAAAATTGTTGTAGTTTTTCTGCATCTCCCGAGACAGTTAAAATACTTCACTGTAAAGCTACATTCACGATCCACCATTGATTCGATCAGCTTGCTTCTTTCGTTAGGTATGACGTCATATTTTTAGCTCCGACGTCATTCCCGACAGCCGATGGCATTTCATCGTAGATGAAGTTCTTTTTTGATTTTGAGCTGGCAACATTCAAGTGGTGACATGTTTTTCTTTGGGTTTAAAATGTACTGCGTGCAAATGGAACGTTCGAGAACAAGTTGAAGGTGGTGTTGGGAAGCGTGCTGTAATTTTCCAATGAGTTTGATTGGTTCGTAGATGGCTGGTGTCGGCAGACGATGAATGTTACTGGGTTTTAATTATGTCTACAATTTATGAAGAAGCTGGTCGTCTTGACATTTTTAATTTTAACCGAATTTAATATGTTGATTGTTCTCTTAGTCATTTGAATTAACGAGCATATCGCTGGCGATATGCACGACAATTGTTTTACTTGTTTTTACTAATTTATTACTGCTTAGCTGGCGTTAAAAATAAATGTTTCTTTGACTTACTAATGAATTTGTTTTGCTCAACATGTTTCAAGAACACGGACCTGTGTTCTTTTGCACTCTGATAAACGCTAAAAAGTTTAACGATCCGACAAAAAAGGAAGACTCACCGATCCGTACTCCAGGGTGTAGGTCTCACTGCGCACCCTCCCGGGCAGCTTGCCTTTCTTCCTGATTGGCACAAAGGGCACGCCCACCCTCAGAGCGAGGGCGGGGCCTAAGAGGAAGCCCCGGGACTCGAGGCCGGCCACACGCTGGATGGCCACGCCCACAAGGCAATTCTGCAGGGCAGTCAGCAGGCCCTCGAAGAGGCGGGGGCACGCCAGCAGAGGGAAGAAGTCCCTGCAACGAGACAATGGCTATAATCCGTCTTACGAGAAGAGACAGTGAGGAGTCACGAGGTGGCGGATCTGGAGACGAACGACAAGGTTTCGCTCCAACAAAGAAATTTTTCTTTCCTTATAAAGTATCATAAAAAAAAAAAAAAAAAAAAACGGATTATTTCCTTCCTTCATATTTCTGACCCTTTAAAAAATTCCAATATATACCTATAGACCTTCAAGTTACAGTTATACAGTAGGGAACCAGTTATCCAGAATCGCTCTTACAGACCTATTCTGGTTAACTGGTTTTTCTGGCTAACTTGATGCGAATGGATGCCAAGCCAATGAATGGGCCTATTGTTATTTAACAATAGGCCCATGAGGCCTAGGCTTAGGGCCCCCCTAATTTTGGTTGTTATTTTATTTTTTTTGTAATTTAACATTTTTTAGAAAAATATTTCAAAATAGCATCCTTAAAAAACAAACTGTTAGTGTTCTGTTGCTTCACAGAAAATTCATATCATTAAATTATTTTAAAACCACAAGGAATTTTCACTTTCAGGGCCCCCACATTTTGGTCTGACCATTTGAAATCTGAAAAACAAAATCGATTTTGCACTTTGGAGGCTCCCAGATTTTATTCAAACATTTTGTAAATTAAAAACAAAATCATTTTGCACATTGGGGGCTCCCAAATGTGAGTCCGACTCTTTGACTTTTGGAAAAACAAATAACTTTTTGCGTTCTGGGGGCTACCAAATTTTGATGTGACCGGCAAGTTTTACAAACACATACTGAATGTTATGTTTAAAAAATGTTTGTTGCGTGAGGGGCCCTCAAACATGAGTTGTGCCCATAGTGATTCAAAATGTAAGTCAGGCCCTGGTAACAACACTAAAAAAGGTGGGAGGGACCTATAGCTAAACATTTAAACAATATTATGCATTTTAAAATGAAGCAATATCAAAAAACATTAGCAACACCTATAGAAAATCTATAGCATACACAGTGTGTTAAAACTAATCGTTATATTTTTTAAAGTATTTTCAATAAAAATAAGCTCCTTCAGCTTCAATCCATTCATTACGGCTGTTTAACAACACTTCGAAAGCCAGTTCCAGCTCACATTGTGGGACTGCCACCGAAGCTCGCGTCGGAAGTCCGTGTCAAAGAATTTTTAAGCCTACAGCTGGAACTAAGCTTACAGTGGCTCTGTCTGTGTGATCGAGCATTCATGGAACTCCTTAACTATTAGCTGCCTCCACTGTCAAAACCTCAGTTCATTGGTTTACTATTTTTTTTTTTTTTTTGCTTTGATGACATGGACACTACACAAACGGCTTCGACGCAAGCTTCGGAGCCAGTCCCACAATGTGAGCTGCAACAAGCATTCTAATTGTTGTTAAACTGCTGTTACAAATGCATCGAAACCGAAGGAGCGCATAAAAACACTTAAAATATATACTTACTAGTTTTATCAGGGTTCGTGATTTTTTTGATTTAAATCAGATTTTTAAAAAATTTTTTAAATTATAAGACTCTAAATATTTTGGATATTGATTATGTTACATTCATAGAAACAATATGGCATCTTAAATCAATATGCAAAAACACACATTAAGCTATTTTCACAGCAATAAATATTTTTAAGTAGTAATAATGATAAACACATTTTAATACAAATGCATGACTCAAAATGAAACTGAACCCTACCAAGAATAATAGTACACTGATAAGTACAGAGAAAATGAACATTTAATCTGAATAATTTTACTGTTGAAAGCTGAAAAAAAGTACCAATGGTGTGTACTTCATTTTTACATTGAATCTACTTTCATCATTTTTCAATTTTATAAATAAAAAAAAACCAGAAATATTTTTACCCATTTTGAAAAATCCTATGCTCACACCATTACTAAAAACTGAAACTTTGTTTTAATCAAGCACCTTTATTGAAAACTTCTATGATAAAAATATATTTTAGAAGGAAAAAAAACCTTAAGCTATTAGGGGACGCGGATGAAACTTTAAGGATACATATTTAAATTCCAACAATTGTTGTCTTAAATACTGTCATTCTGAATTATTTATTGTGTGGCATTGATTAAATGGATCTAAAATACTATTTTTGAGATAAAAAACACAGAATGGTTCATGATTATGTATTATGAATCGTAACTTGAATGATTGAATGAATTGGGATTTGCTGTTAAGATGCTTGAAGAATAGTGTAAAACTTTAAAAAAATGTCAAATTCAAAAATTGTAATTAATTCTAATCTTATGAAATATGCTACGCACACAGACTGATGGACCTGAGCAGGGTTCGTTGATTTAAATCAGCTTGATTTAAATCACGATTTAAATCAAGTGATTTTTTTTCAAAAAAAAAAAACATTGATTTTACAATGTTAGAAAGTGTTGTAAAAATGAAATATGTTGCAATTACAACCACTGTTTTAAACAAAACTTTCTAAGTTCATCTGTCTGTGTGTGTGCATAACATATTTCATAAGTTTAGAACTCATTACTATTTTTTTAATTTTACAACATTACTCTTAATCTTCAAGCATCTTAACAGCAAAGTACAATTCATTCAATCATACAAATTAGAATTCATAATAATCATGAACCATTCTGTGGTTTTTTTCTTGAAAATAGTGTTTTAGATCCATTTAAACAATGCCACACAATAAATAACTCAGAATGATAGTGTTTATAACAACAATTGTTCGAATTCAGAATATGCATCCTTAAAGTTTCATCCATGTCCCCTGATAGCTTAAGGTTTTTTTTCTTCTATAATATTTTTATCATAGAAGTTTTCAATAAAGATATTTGATTAAAACAAAAAGTTTCAGTTTTTAGTAATGGTGTGAGCATATGATTTTACTAAATGGGTAAAAATATTTCAGGCTTTTTCATTTATAAAATAAAAAAATGAATAAAGTACACTCAATGTAAAAATTAAGTACACATAATTGCTACTTTTTTTCAGCTTTCAACAGCAAAATAATTCAAATTCAATTTATTCATTTTCTTTGTACTGGTACTATTATTCCTGGTAGGGTTAAGTTTCATTTGAGTCATGCATTTATATTAAAATTTGTTTATCATTATTATTAAAAACATAGGCATAACTAGGGTTGGGGAAAGGAGGGGGGTCACCCTAAAAATGTACAGACTAAACACCAATAAGCAGTGCACAAGAGTTCAAAATTTACTAGTCAAATACTTGTCATTACAGATATACTCCGTGTTTCTTTCAGGCATCTCTCGGGGGGGGGACTACCCCCTCGGAGCAAGTCAACTCCCCCCCCCCCCCCATCGGCGAAAAAAATCAGATCACAATTTTTAAAAAAAGAAAGAAAAGAGAAATTACGCTTTTAAGACATCTCAAGGCCTAATATTGAATTATGAGTTGTGCTAGTATTGCTGCTGAAAAGAATGTGTACTTTCATATTTACAATCTGTTCTTAGTCCGAAACGCGTGTTTTTTTGAGTTGTGCCACTATTGCAGCCCATGAAAACCAATCAATTCAGATCTTTTTTGTTCAATGTACATTTATGATTAGGCTAAGTAAAAGTGTAATTTTGTCACGGTATTTTTCACCTTCGCAATGTTATTATAAACGCTATATGGGACGATTCATAAACAGTGTCACACTTTCTTTCCATATATTTGAGCCCCCTACCCCCCCTTTTGTCACAAAATGACACTCTCCAACACACCCCTATCCGCTTTGCCACGTGCCACGCTATATTACATGAACACATGTACTTGCAGTGTTGCAGTTCAGAAATAAAGTACTTACGTTAAAGAATCAAATTTTTAATTTTATTTTTTAATTTTTAAAGACATTTGTGAGCATAACAATAAATGATAATGATTACACGTGGACTTAATTAGTATAAAACTAGATTAAGATTAAAATAGAAAAAAGATAATTAGTGCATAATAGTGAAAAATAATTAATTGACTTCTGAAAAATGACCCGCACTTATTTATTTTAAAAGTAAATACCTAAGAAGAGTTTCTTTTAAAATTTTAACTAGAAGTGACTTCAAACCTTAATAAGCATCCGTATTTTCAATATAAAATGAAATCAATGAAACTTTAAATTCAAATTATGAAAGTAAAAAATCATCAAAAATAAGTTTAATCAGCTGGTTTTTTACACGTTTTTATAGAAATCAAAATGTGTAATGTCACACTTCTTGTTATCCCCCCTTGTCACAATTTCTCGACCTCCCCCCCGCCACCCCCCTTGAAGTAGTGTGACATCATCACTTATGAAGTTAAAAAGCGAAAAAAGGAAGATTAATAAGCAGTTTCTTAGCATGGAAGGAAGAAATAAAAAGTTGAAACTAAAATTACAAAAAAAAAAAAAAGAGGAGGGGGGCAACTAAAATATTATTTTGAAAAAATTACATAAAAATAATCATACCTTTCCTGCTTCAGGGTTTCTTCCCAAAATAGGACAAAATACTTTCACCTTTTCTTTTACTCATAATCAAAATTTGTGCACAGGCGAGCAAAGGAGACTTTTGCAAGACCACAAGAACTCACTAAATTCCCAACTGCTGAGGTCAAGGTCTCTGTTTCATTGTGCAAAATGGTTGGGAAAAAAAAAAGAATATTATTCGAGGAGAGGCATCCGCAAAGGGGCAAGAGTCCTCCCCCCGCCCCCCTTGTCGGAAGCGTTTCTATGTTGATTTGATTTTACGAATTAGGAGTTTAAAAAGAAAATAAAAGAACAAAGATTTGTCCCAGCAATAACAGCACAAACATCCATATCCTGCAATGGCAGAAGCAGGGATCCATTAGGCATTAGCTTACTTCCGCAATATGGGTAGTTAGAGTGTCGCCATTTCCACGAATGTAACCTTCGGGCAAGGATGGACAAAGCACCAAACTGTTGTACGTACTATATTTATGGCAGATGTGGTTCCATGAGGCTCGCATTTTGCGAAAAATAGATCACTATATTTCCTGTTTTTGTGTGGTCGGTGATTAGAACCATATGTAGTCCTTAGGCAAGGAATCAATCCGTTATCTGTTGATGACACGCGGGACATATCGTCTGGAGAATTGAGAGAAAAAAGGGTCTTTTTTTGAGTTCTGGTTTGTAGGCCCTAGATGTTTGAAGCGCCGTCTTGTCGTTTCCCCATTTGTAAAACAGAGAAACCCCCCTCCCGCTCCCAAACAGGTTGGTTCAAAGAACAAAATCTAATTATTATTTTTTTTGTTTAATTTTTTTTTCAGACAGGTTAAAAATTTCGAAAGTATTTAGGGGCGGGTCTCGGGTCCGTTCCCCCCCCCCCCCTGCCTACGGCTTTGCCTACAACATCAGTTTATCAGAAAACAAACCTCCATCAAAGAGGAGAATATTTTCCAGGAAACTGGTGTGATTGTGTTCCCAAATTGCTGCCTTTGGGTAAAAAAGCCATCAAGAAGGTAAGAAAACCATCTGGAGTGATTGAAAGGATCTCTGCTGTCTGTCTGTGTGTGGTACGGTGATTGAAGCCACCTTTCGCTGTAAAATTCCTAAAGATGATAAGGGGGTTGATTATAACCAGATGAAAAGTCCTCTGTAATATGAGCTACGTACTTTGGTCATGATCACAACCCTTTAGAAAGAGGAAATAAAATCATATGCATATGTGTTTATTTTTCTTAGGGAAAAAATAGATATGTGATTTGCAAGGCGTAGCCAGAATTTTTTTTGTGTGCTTAATAAATGTGCCTAAATAACTAAATACAAAATAGGAGGGGGGGGGGGAGGGTTGAATCCCCAAAACCCTCCCCTGGTTATGCCTATGGCAGAAGTCACTTAAAATTATGTTTATAATCCTTTAATATTACTGTTATTAAACTGAAAAGGTAAGTTAGGGAAGGAAAATGCTACGCATTTTGATACTAAATGAGTGATGCATGAATCTGAATTTTTCAACTGCAGAAACTGAAGCACATGGCTCTCACAGCACATTGGTAAAAAAGAAAAGAAAGAAATTGCACATCTGTAACTATTTTGCGATTTTCTTTCAAGCTATAGATACAAAATGCTATTCCGTTGCGTCCTACCCCCCCCCCCTTCCCAACAAGTTTACATCCCTCGCTTTTCTTGGAACTTTAGAACCGAAAGAAGTTTCAACCCCTCCACCAATTCCGAGAAACTCCAGTTCAACTTTATCAGACTCGCCCCTAAATAACGATTGACAGATGCATCCCCCCTTATCACGTGACTCTCTGTTTCAGTTTCTCACGAATGTGAACTAGTGGTGGACCGTGCTCCAGGCCCCGAGAGTCTTGCCCGTTCTTCTCCTTCAACGTCCATCTCGACGATTTTGTCCGAGGAAAGAGATGAGGGGAATTCCACAGCTTGTCTCCTATGTTGTTCACACGAAGTAAAAAAAAAAAAAATATTTTTCCAAGCCCACAACCCGATTAACTTGACATAATTTCCACCAAGTCGAGGAAAAAAAATGAATAAATAACTAAACACCCAATGGGGGGGGGGGGGGGTTGAACCTCCAACCCCCCCCCCCCTGGTTACGCCCTTGATTAAAAAATATTTATTACTGTGAAAGTAGTTAAAGTGGGTCTTTGCAATTGATTAACATGCCATATTGTTTCTATTAATGTAACATAATCAACATCCAAAATATTTAAGGTCATTTTTAAAAAAATCAAGAAAATCCGATTTAAATAAAAAAAATCTGATTTAAATTTTAAAAATCCGATTTTTTTTTTTTTTTTTTTTTAAATTAAAAAAATCACGAACCCTGGACCTGAGGCAGTTTTGTTTAAAACAGTCATTGTCATTGCAACGTATTTCCTTTTTACAACACTTCCTAACATAGTAAAAGCAATGATTTTTTTGAAAAAAAAAATCACTAGATTTAAATCAATGATTTTTTAAAATAAATCACTTGATTTAAATCAATGATTTTCTTTTTTAACTCATTTGATTTAAATTAATGATTTTAAAAAAATCACTTGATTTAAATCAACAAACCCTGGTTTTTTAATGTTGCTACTTCTTTTCTAAATGCCCTGTTTTTAATGATTTTATCTATAATTTTTTTCATAAATTTTCCTCCCGCGAAGAGATTATTCGCGGCAGACGGGATCGACTGCAAGCCAAAGTGGATGACATTATTAATCGAAGGGATGATCACGAAAATGTGCCGAAGTGATATGCACCAAATAAAGTAAGGGCAATCGAGAAAGTTGTTCCAAGTCACGTGAAGCAGAGACCATTATAACCTCGTTCTTTTCCACCACACATTTCAAAAAAAAAAAAAAGGCTGGGAAATTATGAAAGCAAGCCAACTGAAATGACTGTCATTGTGAAAAATATCAGATTGCTTAGAGTAACTTTATTGTTAAAACTACATTAAATATTAATAATTGTTCCATTGCTGTCATTTTTATTTATCGTCTGCCAATGCTTTGGCTTTAATCACTTGTAATTACATCAAGCATATTGTGTCAACTGTGAAAAATGAGAGAGAAAGTCCTTTTTAAGAAAGACATATCTACTATTGTGTAGAGTTTTTCGGTGAGCAACACTTTTACAGAGAATCGAGAAATATTGAAGAATAAGTTGTTCCAGTGATATTGTCATCTAGATAAGCGGCCATTTCCTAGACACAGACACCTGCATGTAGGGCCCGATTAAGACAGTTGGGGCCCAAGTCACAACATTATTCTGGGGCCCCCTATGGTACGTAAAGTAAAAATACTGGGTATAATGTATAAAGTTAAATAAACTTGGAGATTATTATATTAATATTGGTTTCATAACTAATTGGCAAGGGTAAGGGGGAATACCTACTGACACGTCCCACTATTCTGCATTCTATATTGTTTCTATTCAATATGATTTTTGTGTTACTCATTAAATAAGCCAACATGTAAATACACATATTGCATTTTCAAATTTTACTGTTTATAATATTAAATAAATAAAAAACGTCGAGATGCCTCAGCGATTAAAGGATACTATTTAGCATGATAGTCAATGAAGATATTGATCTGATTAGCATAGTTTAAATTGTTTACGCAAATACTTTTAGCTCGCCATTTAAATGAGTTAAGATCTTTTCATTTCGTAAAATATTATCTTTTAAGAGAAATTTTCAGAAATCCTTCTTACAATTTGGGAGCCCAGGCCGCGGCCTAGTTGGCAAATCAGGCACTGACTGCATGAAACTTACCGAAAGATGATTCCTTTCTTCGGGAAATCGGGATAGGACTTGATACTCCCTTTCAGTTCCTTCAGCATACTTTCATCAGACATGTCTGAAACGACGTCCGTCCACTTTCAACAACTAGAAAACACCGACAATATAACAAGTATATTCCGACAAATATTAACAAGTATATTCACTCACGAGACCCATCGAACAATAAATTATCATTGCCGGCGTTCTAGAACAAGAGTTCAGATAATCACTGATGAGTAGAGCAGACAGCATGGTTTTTGGTTCATCACGTGACTGAACGGAACGTCTAAGTTCGCAGAAGACATTTTGCCCATCTTCCCTAGAATCCTCCTCCCGCAAAAGGAGTTTCGTTACAGCCATTGGTTACAGCCTGCGAAGACGGCTCTTCCGACATACGGTGGGCTGGGCTTATCGATCACAAGTTCAAAGGCGTGGCTTAGGGATAAATAAACCACGCCTACTGCCAGGATTCTCAAGTTAACTGCTTAAGCAACCGGCAAGAACGAAAGTCTATTCGCTTAACAGCTCTCAATCATTTTGATTGAAAGTTTTAACGAGCGAATGTTTATGGCTCTTATTTTTACCTAAACAAATTGAGCTCTGAAAGTAGAAATGGGGAAGAAAGCTTTCTATTCTTTTGAGAAACAGCAAATTTTTAAAGAGAGCTTAGCTAGATTTACGCAAATAGTATTTTACAAGTGTTTGGTCTCAGGGCCTTCGCTAAGCAGGAAAAGGGGGCTGAGTGGGGTGTCTCCCGCTACACAATGATTTTGCCGTAAACTGAAATTTTTTGGGGGTGGGTGTGTGGGGGGCTGACTCTTCGACACACTTATATTAAGAAAAATTTCACGGAGGAATATAAGCTACATTCCTAGAAATTTCGGGATTTCCGGGACCGCCCCCTCTGGATCCGAGTCGGATCAAGGCCGCATGATACGGTCTTGATTTTGTTCAGTGCGGAATCAACTGGAGTCGGTACGTTTAGTACTTCGAGATTTTAAAGAGTACCACTAAAAGAATAAAATGGTTGACATACTAATACAAATTTACATTTCTGCTTAATTTTTAATGAGATTTAGGGGGTCCGATAACATATGACTTTTCGCAATCACAATCGGTAATTTCAGTATGCATTTTTGACTTATGCGAGACCGCTTTTTTATATTTAATAGAATTGCTAACATATGGACATTCACAAAATGCCTTACATGAAAATACAAGTACGAACTTTCCAATTTTTATGCAGCAAAAAAGAAACAGGGAAAGTTACTCGAAATAACGACGTAAAAATACAAAACCGATCGTGTGGTACGATGTCGTCTCCTCTAGACAGCAGCTCCATGGCTCTAAAGGGAAATAAGGAGCTTTTAATTGGCAACAGATCATAAGTTCTCCATTCAGAAAGGTTATTGTTTTCCATGGAAAGTAATGTTTGTATTTAAAAGCCAGTGCGGAGAAATAACGTAAATTCATTTCCAGTTTCTCAAGAATATCTGACAAGTAGTATGTATCATTCTATTCTTCATTCGTTTGGTTAAATGTGCAGGGTGTTTGTAGACGCATGTGGCAAATGTGGCTGCGAATCGAATCTTTGTTTCGTCTGTCGAAGGAATGAGTTATCTTGCGTCATCATTCTGTTTATTTTATTCCTTTCGCTTTTCTGTGAGAAAACCTTCATTTCGGAAAGTGTCTTTTCTGTGTTAGAGCTTCGCAAACATTCATTTTCATGTCGTTAGAGTGTAGAGGTATTGCAGGACTGGTAGAGTAACGAACGTTTCTCGAAGGGAATGCAGATTTTGTCCGAAATCGTCTGAATTTTAATTCTTTGCCGTTCAGCTCTTATTTTTAGAAACAGTAGCTTAGTGATAATGGCTACATATTTTATTATAAAGACAGTTACAAACATATGACCGATAAAGTTATCGACTTACTCGAAACATTCATCAGATGTTTAATTTGTGTCTTCTCAGCTTGTCACCAAAAATAACAAAACATTTTAAAATTTTCTTTTATTGATGTTTGCATCATTTCTAAGTCTTCAATTAACTTAAAAATGAGAAAAAATTGAAATCAGGCAAGAAATTAAAATGCTGAAGAAAATTTTATCATTTTCAAGTTTAAATGGAAATATCCAATCTGAAACAAATGAATTACAAAAAAAAGTGAAATATAAATTTTTTTCTTTACTCCAAATTTAAGGGATGCATGGCATTTAAAAAAAAAAAAAAGTGCAAAAATGAACCCCCCCCCCCTCTCTCTTTTGCTTTTTTAAGAAAAACATGTAAACGGACAGTAAAAAATCATCAGAACTATTCAGGGATGTAACTAAGGGAGTGAGAACTGTGCCCAGAATTTATGTTTCTAAGAGCAATATGTTGGAACATGGATTTTTTAAAAGATTTGTTTCAAATTTGTACAAAGTGCAGCAAATTTTCACTCCGAAGCATGCAGTGTACTTTCTGAATGCAGTTGCTTAAAGCTTTTTCTTATTTGTATTTGCAGAAAATTTCAAAGAAATTATTCTATTTAAAAAAAATCATTGATTTAAATCAAGTGATTTTTTTTCCAAAAAAATAATTGATTTTATTATGTTAGGAAGTGTTGTAAAAATGAAATATGTTGCAATTACCACTACTGTTTTAAACAAAACTTCCTAGGTCCATCTGTCTGTGTGCATAACATATTTCATAAGGTTAGAATTAATAACTATTCTTTTAATTTGACAATATTTTTTAAAAATTTTACAGTATTCTTCAAGCATCTTAACAGCAAAGCATAATTCATTCAATCATTCAAATTACAATTCATAATACATAATCATGAACCATTCTGTGTTTTTTATCTTAAAAATAGTATTTTAGATCCATTTAATCAATGCCACACAATAAATAATTCAGAATGATAGTGTTTAAAACAACAATTGTTAGAATTTAGTTTCATCCACGTCCCCTAATAGCTTAAGGTTTTTTCCTTCTAAAATATTTTTTATCATAGAAGTTTTAAATAGAGATACTTGATTAAAACAAAAAGTTTCAGTTTTGAGTAATGGTGTGGGCATATTTAAAATATAGCTCCATGTATTAGTGTTGTTTTGAAATAGTAATTGGCTATTTTTTTACGTTATATTTTTATCTAAAATATCATTGGAGAAATTTAACCTGAATGACTTACACTGTATACCATACAGCTTTAAAATTAAAGTACTTAGTTAAAATAAAGATAAATATATTATTAATTATGTAAGTTACTTATATGATGGTAAAGATTTTTTAAAAAAACACATACTTGGAGAACTCATTTTATTATTTTTTTTAATCTTCAAACAGATAAACAAGTAAATGTGGTAATAATTAGGCGGTGCACTTGCAAAGGGTACACATAATACTCCCTACACAATTTAGCGTACATAAGTGGTCAATATAGACCAGTGGTGTTGTCGGGGGGAAGGGGTCCCCCTACCTTTTTACTTTAACACAAGCGTCCCCCCACTTGTTTTGAATTTTAACGCAAACGTACCTCCCAATTTTTGATGTTCGTAAGCATCCCCCTGCCTTTTTTCCCGGGACTACACCACCGATATAGACAGCTGTTCAAATGAAGTGGTAAAGTTACAAAGGTATGTAACATACGGGTCATTCCATTCCCGACAAAGGAGGTCAACTTTAAAGGTTTTACTGTATATGTATGTGGATGAGACAAATTACGAATGAATTCCCACAGACGCCTCGACATTTTCGGAGCCCCCTTCGAGGGGCATGAGTGTGTAGAGTAATATTATACACATTTAATGTTGCTGGTTGTCTGAATGAATATTTGAATTGATTGCAGGCTTATGGAGATGGCTGCCACCGAGGGGGAGCCCATCCAGTTCAGTGGCCACACCCTGGACAAGGCCATCAAGGCCAAGGTCCACCTCGAGAACTACTATTCCAACCTCATCGCGCAGCACATCGAGAGGAAGACCAGGTCACTGCTCTTTATTTTTCTTCCTTTTTCGTTTACCTGAAACCCCAGCAGAATTTTCTATATCACAAGTTTCAGAAGTCGAAATTTATCTGCGCCACCAAATGATGTTCAATCAAATTTACAATCGTAAAAGAACAGCAAACGATGCATTTTGAAAAGTTGACCTATAATAATAATAATACATACATACAGACAACAAATGAATATTATAATTATTCAATTTATAAATAAATTAATAAAATCTAAAACTGACATGCAATGAAGGCAAGCTAAGAGAAAATGAAGTAAAGACAATGCAACACAGTTTAATATTTGAAAATTATTTATCAAATTTAAGATTTGAAAACAGGGTAAACATGTTTCATTAATAACCTACTAACTAGTAGTTAGTGGGGTAGCAGTAGTAAAAAAAAATAGTAAGGTTGGCTAATTAATCTGCAAGCTTCAAGATAAATCTGCTTGAAATCAAGATAATCGTGCTGCTCGATTTCTGCTACCGGGCTTGAAGCGTTCGCTCTTCATCGGGTGAAGTTAGCGAATCGATCGATTATGGTTTCGTATGGAGGCGTGTTGTAACTATCAGAAACACAAAATCCTTTTCTATGTTATTTTAAGCATGGAACACAATTAAAAGTAATTAATTACCTTTAATTATATTTTATTATGAGTAATTGAAGTAGTTGTGTTTGTAGGATTTCATTAGTCATTTACCACATGATAACATTATAATAAAAATATTTTTGAAAAAAAAAAAGAGACTTCAAATTTAAAATTGCTCTAAAAAGTGTAAAATAAATGAATTCTTTAAACACCATCAATATGACTTTTGAGCATAATTTATGGAGACATCGCAAAATTATCTAGTAATCATTACGCCGTGTATTACTATACTTGAAAACTATTGCAAACTCGGAGCCATTTATATTTGTTAGCGATTCATTATTGCGGTTACAAAAGATTTTATGAATCATAATTTTGCAGACTTTATAAGTTATGTTTAAAAGCATGTGCTCATTCAAAGTTGCATATTTTATGTTTTATTTAATAATTATAATTTATTTTCTAATATTAATAATTTATTTATTTTCTAAACGATTTTAGAACTGGTTTTCAATTTTTATTGGCAATTTAAAAAAGTGTCCACTGACGAAACCGAGTCTACCAGTTTTCACCTATACGTTGTGGATTATTTATATTCATGCATTTAAGTAAGTCATTACGATGCAAACCGCAGGTCCAGAGGTTTTGTTGCTCATAGCGTTATACAGACCAATTCACATATTTATAAAGGATTATTCAAATTATAACTAACATAAAAGTATATTTTAAATGCCATAAGTAATAAGTAGATATTGTACAACGTAATTGAAAGTACTCATTCCATCATCCTGTGTTTTCACATTATCACCTGTTGCATTTACAAAGGCAACCTGGTACTGTCAAAACTGAATTTAAAAGAAAACAATTTTTAAAGTTTAATTTACTAAAGATTGCTATTATTTTTTTCGACGTGGGGTTTCTTAACTGCACGACTTGCTTCTGAAAGGTCGTGCAGTTCGTAGAGGGCAGCGCTTTATAGATTGGGGCCGAATATTCGGCCAATTCTTCTTGGCCAAATCCTTATGTTCGGCCGGCGTCTTAAGCCGAATACTAAAATATCTAGAAAATCATTGTAATAGAACGTATTTGTCAAAATTAAATGTATTAACAAAGTCAAAGACCAATTCCACATATTGATTTATGATGAATGATTTAAATCTGTTTGTTAAGAATCTAAAACTATCTAAAATAAATGTATTTATTGTTTTTTTAACCGACTTCACGAAGGACGGAGGTTATACATTCATACTGTATGTATGTCGTTTTTTTTTTTTACTTGTCCACGCATAACTTCTCACCGGATGAACCGATTTTCATGATTCTTTTTTTAATCGATCGAGGGTGGTTTCCCATAGGTCCCGTACCTTCGATTGACCATATTCGATAATTAGAAAAGAAAAATATGGGCAGAAATGTAGTATTTTTTTTGTTTTTTCATTCATAACTTTTGACTAAATGAACCGATTTTGATGATTTTTTCTTTAATCGATAGAGGGTCGTCTAACTCAATTATATTGATTTGCAATAAATACTGCAAATGAATTTGACTGCTTTTGTTTTTTAGAAAAAACGTTACGGGTGAGAAAAGGTATTTTTTAATTTAATTGGAAAGGCTTTGCTTGATTTTCTTTGTTGGGAAATCTATTAATAAATATAAAAGTCATTGTTAAAAAAGCGTTTGTTGTCATAGGCTATAATATTAAAAGAAATTAAAGCAAGAGTTTGACTAAAGGCTTCTCTGTGGCAAAAATTAATCCAATCAGTTTGTTTGCTAAAATCGACTTCAAAAGGGATTTTATCATACAAATGATTAGTTTTTTTGCCATTCATTCAAAGAAGTTTTGCCCTTTGATATGGATTTTTAAAAAAATAGAGTATTTATGTACACAATGTATTTACACTAAAAAGAATAAAATAAAATAATTTTTATAAAAAAACAGAACCGCCTTCAAATTATAAATTGCGCTAAAAAGTGAGAAATAAATTCATTCTTTAAACAACATCGATGTGACTTTTAAACATAGTCTTAGAAGTCGGTGCAAAATTATGAGTCTAATGACAATTATACCATGTGCTACTTCATATTGGAACTGTTGCTAATTCTGCGGAAATATATATATATTTATAATTGGGGGGGGGGGGTGGGGGGGGGATTCATGATTACAAGAGATTTTATCTATCTTAATTTTGCACCATATTCTAAAAAAAACTACGTTTAAAAGTCACATCAATGTTGTTTAAAGAATGAATTTATTTTTCACTTTTTAGCACAATTTATAATTTGAAGTTGGTTCTGTTTTTTTTATAATTTTTTTTTAATGCAATAAAACTGAGATTTTCATCCACAAGTGGAATAAAAATGGCAGGTTTTAATGTATGCTGATTATTTAATTCAAATTTAAAAAATAGTATATCTTAGTGAACTTTTACCGTGCTCAAAAGTTTTTAATTAACTTATTTTAAAAGTTATAAAAGTTATATGTTTTGATTTTATGGATATTTTTACGTACCTATTTTTGAAACATTTATTAAAATTTAATGCATTTAACTGGAAACATTCTTTATTTTCAAAAACCCCATGCTATCTTAATATTTATGATATTGATATTTTGTAGGTTCTTCACATTTCCCTCTTTCCCAATATTCATAATAAATCAATCTACCCAAACAAAGTCTGACTTCCCCTTTGTTTTATAACAATAAAATAAGAGTCTGGTATTCTCCATCATAATTAACTGTTGCCAGCTTTTGGAAGCAAACGCTAAGTAGGAAATACTACATTATGCAAATGCAATTTCAAAAGTGATGACCAGCAACAAGTTCAGGGCCCAGCCAGGCTGGTCCTAGTCATTTTATTAGTCCCCAATGGACATCGAGTCCCCAAATATAACTGCTTTGGCTCGGTCAAGCCTAAAAACAATTGTTAAAAAAAGTAGTTTTCTTCCCAAATTATTTATTTATTAAAACTATATACTAATGTGTCTTTTTCAACAACAATAACACATTTTTTAACCTTTAAAATCTTCTAATTTCTTTATTTGTTTGCATTTCTACTGCAGCAGAACTCTTCGGCCAAATAGTCCATTTGATCTCACCGAGTATTCGGCCATCTCGAATTTCACGCGAAGGGGGGAAAATTCAAGATGAAACTTTAAAAATTTGTAATTGAAACAAGAACTATATGTTCTAGGTTAAAAATCTTCTGTATTACTTTTATTATTCATTTTACTATAACATTGTACTGACTTTTTTTAACGAATTTTATGCTCGTATGAACAATATCGACAATAAAGAAATAGTATTCAGCATTCCTTTTTCCAAGCCTTTCAAAAAGCAGGATAAGTACTACTACTTTCTTTAGCACGTACAAGAAAAACAGACTTTTAGTGTCTGGTCTTTTGAGGGTAGCGATCGCTCGTAAATCCAGCTTGACCGAAATTTCCCTGAAATTCGAGGAAAGTTGTTAGTGTTTCAACAACTTTTTACAGTGACTTTTGCAACATCTTTATTTTCCTCAACCTCCTCTTCCTCCAGATCACCTTTCCCATTCTCTATGATCTCCGCATCATTTCTGTTTGCCGCCGAAAGGTCAGTCGGCAGCAAAATCGGAATTTGAGAGATGGAGGTTTTAGAGGGGGGGGGGATTTCAAGATAAACATGGAAAATACATTGAATTTATCGAATAAATGCAGGGGAAACATAAAATTTCGAGATAGGGAGGTTTTCGAGACGGACAGGTTCGACTGTATTCGTTACACCCCTAATAGTGGTATTGTATGCCGAACTGATTCGAATGAGCGTTTTCTTACGCATCCACGGATTGGTGGTTTCGTTTTGGTTCTACATCTGAGCGTATGTTCCTTCTTTTATTTTTGTGATTGCGTACGCATTGAAAAAAATTACGTTCTTGTGTGTTCTCAGACACATTAAATGAACTTAATGCCATTGAGTAACGAATGTTGACTTTTCAGGCACGACAAACTGGAAGAGACCATGAAGGAAGAAGGGCTGAGTGAGGAACAGGTGAGAATTCCCTTTCGCATTTCAGTTTTACTCCTCGGCCACAAAAAAAAGCCTTTTAAACCCTCTCCCTGGTTTCTATTTCACGGTTAGAAGCAATCCTTACCCCTAATTAATGCCCCAAGAGCATCAAAACCATTCCCTTTTTTTTCATACTGATATTATTTTTTCTTCCAAATTTTCTCTTCTACCTCCGCTTTATATTTTTAAATGCATTAACAAAAAACTAGCGACGTTGACTAAGATTTTTGACTCATTAGTTGAATAAAATACAAATTTTACAGCTTAAAATGAAACATTAAATTCATATGTTTTAAATTTTTGATCAAAAAGATGTGTCGTCGAACGATCGCTTCTTGAGAATGGTTTGAAGATTGTTTTGAAAAAATCAAAATAAGATTATTTTGAACAGTTATAGTGTTGACTATAACTGTGAGCAGAACCAGAAAAACTTGAATTTGGTTTGGATTTTGGATACTGTCACTGAATGCCAATCACATACTTGCCAAATGTTACGTAAAATTTACGGTTTCATCTTCTTTGTACACACGAGTCCCGATTTCTTGTGCATTTTGTAATCCGATTGCATCCGCTATTGTAAAAGTCTCTTGGTTTAATTTTCTGTTTAATTCTGTCATTTGGACATCAATAATTTAGTGTTAAACATTATTTTGTTCCCAGCTTATATTTCATGTTGTGCAAGAGAGGACTTTCCATCTAGTAATCAATTTATATGCTCTCAGAAATGAGAATATAAGTTGTACATACCAAATCAAATTAATTAGGTACTAGTAAATGGTTATTTATAAATAGTTGTTTTAGGGGAAAGTTAAAGTGAAATTTTGAGGTTTTGTACTCGAAAAAATGTTGCTTGACTCTAAAAAACAATGAAATTTTCAATTTACATTACTCATCGATTTACATGATCATTTTTGAAGTAAACTTATTGAAACCAAAAGTGATGTTTAAGCTAAATAGAAATAGCTATTGTTGTGTACATGCTGACATTTTTTAAATCACGAATGTTAACATTACTTCGAGCAAGTGATTACATTCACATAAGTTTTACTGATGACCTTAACACTGAAAATAAAAGGAACATTTATTTATGTGCTAAAGAACATAAAATACAATGTCAATCAACAAAAATGCTTTTTTTTAAAATCAAGATATTTTTTGGACTTGTTGAACAAAAATTTGTTTGTCCACTTTTGAAATACTTTCTGGTTTATCCAAATTTCTGGTTCATCACCTGCCCGGCAATCTTGCAGATGAATCGGAAGTTTACCGTTTTTTTAAATACAGTTTGAATAGTTCTTTCTGTTGAATGTTCTTTATTTTCTTTGATTTTTTTTCAAGTGAAATCAGCTGTGGCAAGTTGTTTAGTTGCCATTCCTTGACATTTTGGGGCATTTTTTTTTTAGACCGTAAAAAATGAAAAATTTTAGAATATTTTTATTACCTTTTTTTGCTTCTTGAGTAACCTTTATATAAAATAATATATTGAAAGTGGCTTATAGTGTTTTTATTTAAAAAATGAAAGTTTTTCTTTTACGGAAGTCGCAGAAATTTACGTTCTTAATGCCTGAGGGCTTTCTTCCCAACGAATGGCACTTCTCGTTATGAAATGTTATTAAGTGGGTGCCCTGAATTACAATGTTCTAAAATGGCATTTTTTTCTGTGATTTGTTTTTTAAAGGGAAGAAAGAATTGAAGTTGTTGAATTTTGATTTAAAAATTTTGTGTTTTTTCTGTTTGTATTGAAGTATTTAGTTAGTATTTTTCACTTAATGATCAAGGGGAAATTTAAAACAAAGATTGAATGGCAATTTCTTAATTTAGAATTTTTGTTTCTTCTGTTTGGATGTCGGAATTTTCAATGTGCCGAGCCAGACAATATCAAAATCTTCACAAACAATGGAACGAGAAAAAAAGAAAAAAAAGCATAAAGCTCAAGACCAGTCGATAAAATTGAGCAGTTGGGATCTGAGCACCGATTGCTTCTCAATTATATATTGCGTGTTTTAGATTGGGTAAACCAGACGATCTAGATTTTCAGACAACGAAACAACAAACATTGTGAAATGAAACATATTAGACATAGAGTGGCCTGGGGTAATTCCCGATCAACTAATACGAACATCAATTAAAAAAAAAAAAAAACCTTTTGCGGTAGAATTCTAATTTTTTCTGAAAATTTGATGACTTATGGACTGATTCCTATGCACCTTTTTTTCTTCTAAAAATAAAAAAGATGCAATATTTAAAATTTTCAGTGATTAGGAATTATTCATAGAACGGGGTAATACTTGATCACTTGTGGGGCAAATACTGATCATCCAATTTACTTTTCATGAAAGGCATTTCATAAGTAATTATATGAAAGTAGTTACTACTAATACATAAAAAAATAATAAATAGGCAAAAGATAATTTAGCAGCCGACAAGTTGACTTGTTTTTAAAAAATGACTGTATTTTCCCTAAATCTTCTATGCAAAATTTCTTGTAACACTTATATGCACTCTTTATGGCAGTGTCATCAACTGTGCATAGGTTAGCTCCATTTTGGGGACACAAGACCATACAAAATGTATTTCAGTTATCTTTTCAATTTTGTCCCTTTTTGGCCATCTGTAGTTGCCTGCGCCTTTTTCTAAAAATTTCATTTCAATCAGATCTCCTTCTATATTTAAAGATTTTCAACTGTACATTGTATCCTTAGCATAATAAACTGCATAATAACTGTGTGAAGATATTCTTGTGAGTAGAATCCAACAAGAATTTAGCATCACCTAATTGGGTAGTTTTATTTATTTGATCAACTTGGGAAATTTTCCCACTAATGATTTGCTAGCCTCTTTGTTCATAATTTATTCTAAATCTATACTTTTTCTTTCTTTTTTCCGTTAGTCTTCGACATTTGGTGATCTGTCATTGAAAAGAACTAAAATTATTATTTTTAGCTATTTCTGATGAAATTTATGCCAAAAAAAAGCAAGTGATCAGGAATTACCGCGGTGATCAATATTTATCCCATCTACGGGGGCAACATACCTTAAATAATAAATTTTAACGCTTACAGATGTGAAACAACCCATCAAGACCTTACACTTTTTTTAGTTTACATGAATAGAAAGTAGACCAAAATATTTCCTAATAAAAGAGGAAGGAAGGACCTTTGGGAAAATGTGCATATTTAGGCACCCAACTTTGAAACGGCAAGTTCCGAGTGCAGTTTAGAAATTGCTTAATGTAATACACATAACAGCAAGTTATTGTTTAGTAAATGTAGTTACATTTTAGTGAAATGTCCAAGAATTCCTGACAATATCTCAAATTACACAAAGATTAATTTTTTTATTCATAAAAAATGAGTGATCCATATTTACCCCAGAAACACTGTGATCGGGAATTGCCCCGGGTCACTCTATGTGCTTTCTCGTGCTTTTCCATCGAACCAGACTGAGCCACAGCAACGCAAGGCCCGTACGGCTAGTTAGCCCTCTCATTCCCAACTCCGCCTCAAGGCGGACGACGGTAACAAAACTTGGGCGTCAGACGCTTAAGTCAAATTTAAAGGAAATGTTTGGACAAAAATAACACTAAAAATTTCTACCAAGCTATTAACCAGAATGTACTCTGCCTCGAGGCGAACGACGATAACAAAACTTGGGCATCAGAAGGTTAATAATAAAGTTTACAGCTGACGAGAGCACCGAGTCGAGTAAACCAACTGGACTTAATTGTAAGTGCCTCTCCGTTTGCAGAAGGCGGAGAAGCGCAGCCAGCACGCGCTGAAGGAGACGGAGTTCCTGCGGCTGAAGCGCTCCCGCCTGGGAGTGGAGGACTTCGAGCCCCTGAAGGTGATCGGGAGGGGCGCCTTCGGGGAGGTGCGCCTGGTGCAGAAGAAGGACACGGGACACGTCTACGCCATGAAGATCCTGCGCAAGGCCGACATGCTGGAGAAGGAGCAGGTGCGTCCCCTTCCCTCCTCCTTTACGAGGTGCCGGTCGCTGTGTACCGGTAACTCTCGCCATCTCGTAAAAAAAGGCCACGGGGCCATTTCACAGTATTTTGTCCAAACATGACACTTTCTTTGTTATAGCTACTTCATTTACAGTTTAATGATTGCTTCATTTTATTTTCAAATAATGTGTTGGTAGGACAGTCACACTGGCAACAAAGAATGCATTTTCCTATCTTAATGTAATAAATTATTCAGGTTCAAACTTTGAAGTGTAGCAACATTCAAATGCTGTGAAATGGTCCCACAAACAATCAGAAATACCCTCTCGTGCATGAGTTTTCATTTGTAATGCAAAAATTATTTCAATGTGCCTCAAAACCTATTTGGTATCGGGATTGAGGTGTCTTCATTTCTTTTTGGAAATGTTCGTCCTGTACAGTCAAAACTGGATGTCCTGCTATGAGGACACCTATGCTTTTGTTTTATGTTTTATCAATATACAGTGAAACCTGTAAAGTTGACCCTTTGTAAGGGGACCACCTGTCTAAGTTGACCACCCTTTTGCAGGAACAGAATTAGCCTTCACCCTCTATAAGTTGACCACCTGTCTAAGTTGACTCATAAAGTGCTACACTGCAAGTGGGTCAACTTACACAGGGTTAACTGTAATAATAAAAAACATGGAACATTCAAACTTCATTCGTGAGGCATAAAATCACACCAGCCTGTACAGTCACATTATATACCCTCAAAATAAATATATAAAATTTGATTTGAAAATGAGATTTGCTCTTGAATTCTCCATGGAACTTCATATTCCCTCGATGATCACGAACGGCCTAGTGTGTGGTTTTTTCCAGCATTGTTTGGAATCGAGAAATGAGGACTTGGCGTGAATGCGGATTATAATGACATTCTGAAGCAAACATTTATGTGTCCTCATATGAGGCCGAGAGGGTTGAGTCTAACGGAGACGACCACCGATCCACCATCCGAGGGAGCGTTCATAAAAGATGTGGAAGTATGTATATTTGCAGTTCAGAATCAAAGCACTAGGTTATAGATCTCAATTTTATTTCTGAAATTAAACTTTGTTTTAATGATACTTGTGAGCATAAAAAAATAATTATTATTGCATATGTACTTCATTTGTACAAAATACGATTATGGTTTACAAGGAAAACATAATTAGTATATTATAGTAAGAAATATTAATGTAAAGGAGCAATTAGAGAAATAGCATTTTAGAACTAGATATGCTTTATACACCTTGTCCTTATTTTATGAACACAAAACACTCTTAAAAGATTGAATTTAAAAGGAAGTGCTATTTTGTCCTTAAAAATGTAAATGCCCAAGCAGGTTTCATCTAAAATTGAAACTTTTAACCAGAACATAATCTGAACTTCAATGAGCATCGATGTTTTCGATGCAAAATAAAAGCAATGAGAATATACGAAACAAAAAAAGGGGAAAGAAATAAAATAAAAGTATTTAATCGGCCGATCTCGAATGTTTCGATTTTGACCAAAATGTGTGTTGTCACACTTCTTCCTACCCCTCCCCTCTCCTTGTCACAATGTGTAGAACTCCCCTCCCTCTAAGCATGATGTGCTTTGGGAAGGACCCCCCCAAGACTTAGGAATGAGTGAAACCCCCTTCAGCACACGATGACTTCCCGGCACATTCCACTTTCTCGCTATAATTACATTCTCACGGGAAGCGTTTGCCTCCGTCGGCCGCTTCTCGTGCCGCCGACTCCACACTCCGAAGCGTGCCGTCATTTCGTATCCGCACCGGGTGTCGCCCATCTTTCGTTTTCCGGGTTCATCTAGGTCTTCCGTGTGCGGGCAACACTTCCGCCGTCCGGAAGTCTCGTGGCTGTTGGTCTTAAAAATTAATTTTACTTTTAAATTCAAAAATTCTAAGTTTAATTAATATCCAACATGAGCTTTTAGAGGTTGTGTCAGCAGGAGATATACAGGAAACATTTTTATGAAAAAATTGGATTTATTTACAAATTATTATTAAGTATTTTGAACAAAAACATACATTACCACATGGATTCCGATGGTGGTTTACAAACGGACAATGATTTGGTTTTAAAAAAAATATGTTGATCACAGCACATTACTTTCAGTCAGTCGTCCAACAATTTTTCTCAATATACATGAAGATAGATTTTTTTTTTTTTTAAGAGTCCAATGTCACACCTTCACATTTGAATCGGGATTAAATGAAGAAAATACTTGAATTCTTCCATGAAAACAAAGTGAAAACTCAGTGAATTCTTCCAAACAAACTCAGGTAGTTGATAGTCACTGAACAAATGACATCTTGGGTAGTTGAAGACAAACAATTTTTAAAAGTAGATGTAAGTGAGGTCAACAAATTTCAAAGACCAAATTACCTTTGAAAAAACAATTAAAAACTTTTCTAAAATAACTATTTACAAGCATCTATCGCCAACATTCTAATTTCTTAACATGCCAGTTGTAAGCTGAAATACACGACCTGCCAGGAATACGATCATTCAAAAATAATTCCAACATCAATGGGTCGGCCACATGGCAAAAAATAAGAATGCCTATCACTACAACATCGGGCTGTTCAAGCCGAACGGCGAGCTCTCAGCGAGCAAACGCCCAAGTAGTTGGCAGATGCTACACGTGTCGGATCGACCGAGCAGAGAAGAGACAGTGAGAGAGTTCGTGCATCGTGCTTTTATACCCGTCCGATCTTAGTGACGTCATAATCAAACACTTCAACTTTCACTTCATTTGCATAGTTGATGAAACTGGTCTTTCCTCCATGCGGTCGTGTATTCCTAGAAACTTTCTTCCGGTTTGGCAACACCGGATCGAACACATTGCAATTGTTGACATCGTTCTCGCTCGCCATTGCTATTATGGCGCGAGGATTTTGAAAAAAACCGTGTGCCTGAAGAATGGCCTGAGACTTTAAAGCCGTTCACACAAAGGAAACAGGTAAACCTCAATGAAAACATTACATTACTAGTTTAAAATACTTTCACATTACAAGTGTACTGAGAACTAATAAAAATATAATGGGTTTGTACCCAACACGTGGCCTCGTGCACGGTGTGTCCGATCACCGATCGAGGTGTGTGTGTGTGTTACTGGTAGTGCTGTGTCCGGTCACTGATCGAGGTGTGTGTCCTCTTCCTGTCATGCAACAAAGTTCTTCTTATACTTGATACATTTTAGCAGAGTCGGAAAATCTAGAAGGCAAGTTAAAATAAAGTAAAAGGCTTTATTTTAGCTCCCTTAGAACAGGGTTCGCACGGTCCTTACAAACCTTTATAAACTCCTTACATTCTGGTACTCCTTAATAAGGACCCTTACAGTCCTTATTTTTCATTTACAGTCCTTATTTTTCGTAAAAGTTCATCGTCATTGCAGCAAAAAATAGGTATTCCTAATTTCCACGTGCAAGCAAAGAAACGCATGCGTTCCTTTCTTTGCGTAATCGTTTTGCATCCTTTACAAGAATCATATTGTTATTCTTTCAATTAATTTTTTAGTTTAATTATGAAGTAAACAAATAAAATTTCATTTTATTTTTACGAAAATCTTACGGTATATACTTGCATATAATTCATTCGCATGTAAACCGAACCCCTAACTTTCAGACAAACATACGGAAACCCACGTGTAAGTCGACTTCCTACTTTCAAAGAAAAATCGGGAACGTTTTTGCCGTTGATTTTTAGAAGTATTATAAATGTCTTAAAAAGAAGGGAAATGAAATATAATTTCAATCGAAAACGTGTAGATTGATTTTTGCCATCGCGATTTTTGTAAAGGGCCCGTTTTTCAGATATGTTTTTTGTTAATAGTTGCTTTTATTCTGAATTAATAAAAATAAGTTTTTGCGCTTTAACTTTTTCAGACATGTGATTTTTCCGTATTTTGACTGAATTCCGTATTTTCGATAATTTTGGAGATTAACAATTTAGTTTCCGAGAAATATCCATAATTTTGGAAAACTGTCTTCCTCTTTCTGCTATGCAAATCTTTGAAAGTAACGCGCTAACGTACATACCTACTAACAACTTTTACAAATTAAAAGTAAAATTTACGCAATTTGTCAGTTTTTTGCACTTTGAAGTTTCAGTCGCGATTTATTATGCATTTCGAAATCCGATTGCATCGGCTTCGGTGAAACTTCCTAGTTCTCATTTATTGTCCGATTCTGCCTCGTGGATATCAATAACTTTAAGCTGACCATTATTTTTTTATCTTTATTAAGTTCTAGCTTCTGTAGTAAAGAGCTTGCACGGACGTAATTTTGCCCTGCCCACTTGAAAATTGCCCGAAAATATAAGAAATTTTTCGAAAGTTATTTTAAGTTTTAGTGATTATATCAGTTAACTGTAATTATCAACCTCATTAATAATCTAGTTAACAAAATATTTTTGCTTAAAATGTCCCTCCCCCCCTTTGTATGTAATTTTATACGTTTTTTTTTTTTTTTTTTTAATTTTTGGCGGTGTTTAGCATTAGGGGTTTTTCCTTATATTGTTGCAAAATTAATTAGCAATTCTTTCTGCTTTCATTCATAGTTAAAAAGCATGAAAAAAAATCAGCAATCTTCTGTTTGAAGATTTTTTCAGTCTTACAAAATAATTGCTAATTTTTTGTTTTGTTTGAGAAAAAATAAGTCTAAGGTTTTTGATAGTGCCTCTTCTTGATCTTAGAAGTTCATTAATCCAGTTACAATTTTCTGCACTTTTTGCATAGTTAAGTGATAATAGGTGAAGGACGGAAGACTACAAGCATCATTAAAACAAAAAAATATCCTGTTTATTGAAGTAACAAAAGCCATAACTGATGCAGGGAATAATGAGTACTTTTATCCATTTTTGTCTTATTCAAATAGTTTTCGTAAATTCCAACCTAATAAATCATATTTCAAAGTTGGAAGAAAATTGATCTCCTACATGAAGTGGTTATAACTGAGGAAAGGAGAAGGTCAGTGGCATCCTCCAGAATAAAATATGAGCAGCATCTAACAGAACAAAGACAGTAGTAACGTAATAGAAATATAATTTCACGTTAATTTAAAGCACAAATGAGCATTAAAACGCAGACATATGTTTCGGGATTGCTTGGAATCCCTTTATCAATGCGACAGGGAGCTTCTAGATGCAAAACATCCAAATGAAGCAGACAAAACAACCGAAACAAAGCTTATATAACCTAAGAATTAACTGTAAACCAATGAGAATAAAGGCAGTGTGAAGTGGACAATCCCGAAACATATGTCTGCGTTTTAATGCTCATTTGCGCTTTAAATTAACGTGAAATTATATTTCTATTACAGTTTACTTGCACAAAGTTAAATTATTATTAACAGTAGTAACGGTCTGCCTCTTCAAAAATGAAACCAAAAAATTAATTGACGACAGTCATTTTTATTTAAACCAAAAGAAAAGGTATATTCAAAAGGAGAAATCCAAGTTAGAAAATATGGTGGAGGATTTGGCCGAAAAAGCAGAAGCAGCAAAAGATGTTCAATTGCTTATAAAATCTAATACTAGTTAAAGAAAAGGTCAAAGGAAAAAAGCGACAAAATTTAATTTATGTAGGAAAATAGATGAAAAGAAGAAAAGATTGACTCTTAATTGAAAAGTTTTTTAATTTGTAAATGCCTTATAGTAAATGATATTTCATATGGGATAGAAATAATTAGTTATTGATTTCACTTCCTTTAACACTAGATTTACCGGGCCGTTTTCAACCATTTCTAAACTTTCATTTTACATCAAGTTGCTACTAATTATAATAGTAAAACTTTCAGTCACCTTAACTTGTCCTACATTAGGAAAGGCCAATTCAATTGAAAGTTGCACTATAATTTTTAACAAATTATGCTAAATGGAAGCTTCGAAACAGTCAAAATGATTGGTAAATCTAGTGTTAAAAAAATTATTTTGATATTATAGCAACTATGTCTTGTAATTAATGTTTATTTGAATATTTTCTTTTTATGATAAATATGACTAAAACATTTACATAAACTTTATTTTGCTAGTGCAAATTTACTTCTGCTAAAATTACACTAATAATAGCAATGGTATCAATATCTTTTCACAAATAACAAAGTTTTCTTTTCACTCGAGCTTAAACGTTTTCATAAATGAGAACCGAATATCTTTCTTCGTAATTTTGATTTGTTCATGATCATGAGAAAATCAACATCTTAACATACCACAAATTAAAAAATGTAATGGAAAATAATGTATTGTTTATAAGTATCATATTTAATTTTACAAAATTATAAATTACTCTTAATTCAATGCATTACTTGTCTGTCAGCTCCAAAGAAAGGGTCTCGCTATCATTTACAACACAATTAAAACCTACACACTTGTAGTTTTTAAATAGTTTTCAAGTAACATTAATGTAAGTATTTTTAATAATACTACTATAAATTTTAAGTGATGTTTCCATTTGTATGTAAAGAAGAAATATATGATTGTAAGGAAAAGGAAGATTTTCTCATTATTTTTGTTTTTAAATTCTTTTTTAGTCAGAATTCTTTTTCCCATTTGTTTAACTGATTTATACGAATTTTTTTGTAGAATAATCAGTTTTAAACTTTTAATATTTTGCATTTACCACAAGCTTTTTAGAAGTGAGTCAATAGAGTTTTAGAAGTGAGTCAATAGTTAATAAAAATTCTATGCAGAGTTGATAGATTGGTAAAAATACATTATGATAAGTTTATAAATGTCATGATATATGTCGCTAACATGCTTATTTTATACCTTGACAAAGTCCTTATAAAGTCCTTACTTTTTATTAAGCAAATCTTGTATGAACCCTGTAGAACATTACAAAAATACTTTCAAACAATTATTAAATATCAAACTCAGACCAACAGTTTTGTAAAATGACGAGTTAAATGGGGTTTAGTTAAAATAAGACCGGGATGGTTATCACCTGTATAACGAAAGACGCTCCGAGCTCGATGACTCGTCAAGAGCCAAAGTCTTTCTCACCACATAACCTCTTACGTGCAATGGTCTGCTTCTCGAATTGGCAGACAGACCGCTTAAGTATCCCTTCTCTGATTTAGGTATCACACGGATTCCGCCGGGGCGACACCCGGCGCGCGTGCAATCCGTGATCCGGTCGGGAGCCGGTGACGTCGTGCTCGAGTACGTCACTTCCCGGCACTGCCCGCCCGTCACGCGTCTAAAATGTCGGCACGTGTGTCGGGACGCTATGCTAGACTGCAACGTCTCTTGACAATGACGTCACGACGCTCGGTGGAAGAGATGAGTGGACAGCGAGGCTGTTGGGTCAGAGGAGGACAGTCGCAAAGACGCCGAGCTACCAACTTGGCAAATAATCCGATTAGGCACTCTATTTGACACATTGCATGTTTGAAAACTCATTTGCCTGTTTATCAGAAAAAGACAATGTAACAAATTTAAAAACTCATTTATTATTACCCAATCATGATTTATTTTATTGGATGAAATACATTTTCATCATAAGTTATTCCTTTCGACAAAAAAAAAAAAAAAAAGAGACATTATACTCTAAATACTTTTATGCAGATATTTTGCAATCATAAAAAACGTTTTTTTTTTTTATCACAGCTACATTTTGAAATGCACTATGGTTTTTCCCATACTTATAATAATAACAATATTAACGAATATAATAATACAGTGAAACCACGATTTTACGTTTCTCAAGGGACTGGGTTAAAAAAACGTAAAATACGGGAAAAACGTAAAATACGGGAAATACATAGAAGGCAAAAATCAAATAGAAGAAAACTAAGGGTAGTAAAGATGACTCTTTCAAAAGGTATAATATCTATATTTTACATACCATTTTAAGATAATTTTAACACAATTAGATGCGATTCCTGGCGTTCCGGATGAAAATGATCCGTAATAGTGGATTGTTTTTTAGTCATTGCGTTCAGAGTGAATGCAGCATCTTCTAGGATTGAAATACATTGCAAGTTGTTTCCCTGGTCTTTATAAGAAAGAAAATAGTCTTTCGCTGTTTGTAAGCTCTTCATTGCAATAGTGGAAGAAGGTGCTCCCGGTTCTTCTCGCTGATCTTCATCGGCGGACGAAAAGTCCATAAGGTCGTCTAGGGATCTGCATGGAATATGTCCTTCGGCTTGTATCCTTGGTCAAATTTGGTAGATTTTTCTTCCATTCTTCTATTGTAGCTTCATCTACACTTGTTAATTTTTTGAAAGCGATCTATACACAAGATTATGTCTTTTTTTCATTCTGTCAATCCATCCATTTTAAGCTGTAAAGTCTTTCAAACCGCCAACCCTGCCGGCGATTTCTAGAGCTTTTTCTCTCGGTATCGTGCCATTTATAGGTACATTTGCGCCACGAGCTTCTTTAAACCACCTTACCGAGATCCCTTCCAACTCGTCGTATGGCGATTTTTTTCAATGTTTTCCGTTTCTTGGAATTTTTTTCACCCACTTTCTCAATGTTTTTTTCAATGCATTCTTTTTACTGTAGTATGAATTGCAGGGTTCTCACGGGAATTCCTTGCGATTGGAGCGAACGCTACTTTGGTTCCTTGAAATTCATCAAATTGTTTAACAATTTCGGCTTTCTCCCCAACAGAAAAGTTTTTGCATTTTTTACTCATCCTTTGGTTTCCCTTTCAAAAAGGTTAGAAATGCGACCACCGCGTGCTAAACAGCAACTGAATGTTGTTCAGTGTTATACACTGGATTTCAGACATCTCTGAAAACGTGTAGAAGGGTAAGGACCCCCCTCAACGATGGAAGAAAAGGAGCCACCCCATTTGATTGGTAACTAACTCTCCTTGTCCGTCTCATTCCTACACCAATAAAGTGTGTTGTTTCTGTACTTTGTTTCTCCGCCAGCTGTGGTGTATTCAGGAAAGTAGAGAGTGGGTCGCGACAGTAGCTTTTAAACATGGGGGGGGGGGGGGGTGAAACCAAACCATGATTAATGAGAAGAAACCGGTTTCAGAAGACGGGAATCTGCGGAATGCGTTTCTGTTTTCATAGATTAACTTTCAACAACGTGGATTAGCTTTAAAAAAGCACAAACGGAAAAATATTGCTTATTTTAGAACATTTTTTTCTTTTTTTCATTTTCCAGGGAAAACGTAAAATGCGGGAAATTTCGTATATAATAAACTTACAATCCGGGTTAAATTAACATTATTAATATATGGAAAAACTGGGACCCGATGAAAAAAACTTAAAATGCGGGAAAAACGTATATTCGGGGGACAAAAAATCGGGGTTTCACTGTAATTAGAAGAACAATATTAACGACTATAATAATAAGAAGATCGATATTAACAATAGTAATAATAATAAAAAGAACGATATTAACAATAATAATAACAATAACGATATTAACGAATAGAATAACAAAAACCGTTTAGTTTTAAGCTGAGTCGTGAGTCGGACATAAATAAAAAGAATTCCAAATCTCGCCAAACCGCTTATCGGACGATCGCCAACTGCTCGTGAGCTCTTATTGGCTAGAGCGTTCGTTCTAAATGAAGGTATCAGCACGCGTTTCGTCTCTCGTAAAATTGAAAATATATAACATGAAAATTGTTGGGCTTTTTAAGAAAAAGTTAATTTAAATTTAGAATAAAGATTCTGAATTCAAATCCCAACATGAGCTGTCAGAGGTGGTGTCAGTTGGAGGTAAACATGAAACAATTTTAATAAAATTTGGATTTATTTTAACATTTAGTAATACAGTAAAATATACATTACCACAGGAACATCCGATGGATATCACAACACAATATCTAGTCAGACAAAAAAAAACATCTTGAAAAACTTCTCAAATTTTAGAATTTAAATATCACAGTCTTTTACTTGGTCATGAGTAGAATCACATCAAATTCACAACTGTTGAGAATTAGTTCATTAGGCGTGGTTACACTGGAACGAACACTAGTTCAGTTGAATCTACCAGTCTGCATGTAGACGGTCTAAGAACTTCGCTTACAGTTGTACGAATTTCAGATGAATTCACCGGTAACTCGAAGATAGTAAAACACAATTATGAAGATAAAATAATATTTTGATGGTTGACATTCTGACTAGAAACCCGTTTAAAATGAATATAAAAATAAACTTTCCACTCTTCTAAAAGCAAAACATCACTAGATTCTGAAACATTTTCACAATCACTGGAACGTGACAAGCGGGGAGAGAAGACACTTCAAAATTTCAAAACTTAACCACGGTCTAACATTTCGACCACGTTCAAAGTCTATTGTCAATCCAGTATCTTCATGGCAAGGAGAGTTAACTGCATGAGAGGGAGCAACGACCAACAGGTCGACCGAAAATAAAACCAGTCGGAGACTGAATCCAGTGAACCAAGTGGATCAAGTACGCACTCATCCTCCCTTTATACTTGCCAAAAACCTACGACGTGATGGTGACGTCATTTTAATAACTTCTACTTCAACCTCATTTACATATACGTTGAGGTTGACCTTCTCTCCACGCGAGTCACGCGTTCCAACAAAATTGCCACGGTTTGGCAACACCGGGCTAGCATCGTGGCAATGTTTACATCCATCACATCCGCCATTAAACTTGGCGCGTGTGGTTTGAATGCCTGAAGAGTACCCCAAGACCAGTCAGCTTACAAGCCGTCCACAGAAAAGAAAGTAGGTACTTAAAATACATTCAAACCTTACTAGTGGGCTGAGAATTAATAAAATTATGGGTTTCTACCCAACAAAAGTTATGACAAAAAAATGCTAAATATGTGTAGGTTAAAATATTTTATCGTATTTCTATAGCGAAGGGCTTAGTTCGGCTCGAAAATCGGTCACCGCAAGAACTACTTTCTTCGCTTGCTCTCGGCGTATTTCTCCACGGTCGAGAAACGTTGCAGTCTGGTACGGCGGAATGTGTGACCGAGAAGCGAGATGTTTCATTTATGGCTGTCGACATCCTTGTTGCAGGTGGCGCACGTGCGGGCGGAGCGGGACATCCTGGTGGAGGCGGACCACCAGTGGGTGGTGAAGATGTACTACAGCTTCCAGGACGCCATGAACCTCTACCTCATCATGGAGTTCCTCCCCGGAGGTAGGTACGGGCACCGTCGCCGGGTGCCCCCCCCACCCCCCAAAAGTGAGTGGGCGACACGCCGAGTGATGCGCTGTCGTTGTCGTTCCAGGGGACATGATGACCCTGCTGATGAAGAAGGACACCCTCTCGGAGGACTGCACCCAGTTCTACATCGCCGAGACGGCCCTGGCCATTGACTCCATACACAAGCTGGGCTTCATACACAGGGACATCAAGCCGGACAACCTGCTGCTCGACGCCAAGGCCAGTCTCTTTCCTCTCTCCTCTCCACTCCCTCCCCCTCTTCGAACGGGGGTGATGGTATTCCGGGCGTACCCCGGAAATCCGGGTTTTTCGTATACTCCTTCCGTGTTTTAAAAATCGTAGTTTGTAGTCTTCAAAATTGAAAATGTAGCGGATGGAGACAAAAAATGCGCCAAAAAGCGATAAACATTCCCTTTGTAGCAACCCTTTACGCAGCAAGGGTTGTGGCGGCGCCAACCGTCTCTGTTCCGAACACAAACGCGTCCCACGTGCTTTCGTTGTTATGGATGACTGGCCGTTGGCGCCATTTGGGAATTTTTTTACGACGGCAAACCACGGGGTTGGCGATGTTTACATTCCCGATGTAAACATTGCCAAAAGTGGTAATTTTTTTTCGGGGCTTTATTTTAGTTTTTTACCGAACGATAGAAAAAAAAATCTTGGAGTTTCTTTTTTTTTGGATTTAGTCGTTTTTCCGAAAAACATCGCAAGAAGTATAACTCATTTCCCGAACTTCTTATTTTTTTGCATAATAGCGCATTTTTACGTCCTTTTCCTGAAATCGGCTCTGGACTTTGAATTATTTTCTCAACTTTTATTTTAAAAGTTGATATTTGACAAATAAATAAAAAAATAATAACTCCAAATAGAAAAAGTATTGCACTGCAGAAATTTGGCAAAAAATATATAGTCGTGGGAAATTCCTATTCATTATGTTTCACTATAAATTACAATTTATTTACAAAAAGTAAATAAATTGAATTTTTCTTATTAATTAGAAGTAGGTAAGTAAAATATAAATTTTTAATTTCAAAAGGTATTTTAAACATGCCGTTGTAACTATATGTGTATAAAAGCTGTCGTATAATTTATGGTGCATAAAAGGTGATGCCGACTTTTTGCGTAAAATAATTTCAGGGTTTTTTACTTTGTGTCGCAATCACCCCTGTTCGCAGGGTGATGTTTCGGTTTGCAGTACTGCAGCATTCATCCTTTCGGTGACACACGACCTTAAAGTGACCTCAAGAGTCACTCATTCATAATTATTTGCCATTAATCATTCCATTGCATATTTATTTTGAATATTATATTTCTCAAAATTTTCCCTTTTAATAATTATTTTAAAGATTTATATAGTACACGAGAATGAACGGCATAGAAAATATTGCTGTTGTCCTTTATTTCATGATCATACATCTACCCTCTCATTATATTGAAGTATCCTGACCTTCAAGGGAATCTTGTAAAAAAAAAATGTAGGAGGAATCGCTTTTGGGAAAAAGAATTTTTCGCACTTGATTTGTGGTGGCATTGAACAGTGGAAACTTTTTCTTTTCTTATTTTCTTATGATCTGGTGATGAGAGGGTTAAGTATCTTTCTGTTTTTTCCCCTTCAATTTTCTCATTAAACTTTAGTTCAATTTATTCCCCAACTTTTATGAAAAATTTTGGAGAGAAGCAAGATTTCGGGCATCGATTGAAGTTGCCGGTATTTTATGTGGAGAAGCGTGGTGCTTGAATTCGAAGAAAATTCAACCATGAAATGATTTTGGTTAGTCGTTAAAATGTGTCCCATTAAATGTAGATGCATTGGAAGAAGTATTTAGAGAAAAAATATTCACTTTGGTGCAACGGATGTTCTGCCGTTTTTAATCATGTGAAAATACATTTAGTTATTAAGTCTGATTTAGATTCTGACAGTTAAGAGGAATGAAGTTTTTAAAACTTATGTTTAGCAGTTATTACTTGCATGCATTTATTAAGAAAGTCAGTTGACGGTGTCGTTATTATAATTTTCCGAAAAGCAAATGTTTAGCCCCTGGGCTCCCCCCATTTTGGTTACACTGAAGACCCTTGGGTCATTTGGGACCCAGAGTGTTCCTTCAATTACTTTATTAAGGTTGCATGCATGTTGCATGTATTTTTTAAATTTACACACCATTTACTGATAAATAGCAGAAGAAGAGAGGCAAAGTAAAATTTCGGTTGTGTGTTAAGAATATGTTAATTTAAAGGGAAAACATGAAATAACTGTAGATTTCCCTTACGGTTGACGTACCCTTGAAACAAATTCTTTTTGCCAGTGTCGTTGAAACGCTTGTAATAACATTTTCATTACATTTTGTATCCAGTTGTCTTGTGTGCAAAAAATGCAAATTCAAGAAAAAGTGAAATAAAAAGTAAATCATAGCATTCTTTTGTATAAAAAACCAAAAGAATAACATTTTCAAAAGGAAATTAAAAGCTAATGTTTAGTCAACAAGCTATATTAAACTGAAATGAGCCCTATATTACACGACATAGAGAAACCTTTGTAACTGGACCACTTCATTTGACCACCTATATATTGACCACTGATGTACATAAAAAGAAAAAAACCTTTGTAAGTTGACCGCCTAATTATTTGTTTATCTAATTTTGCAAAAATTTTACGGGATATTTCTTATGCTATAATGTTTGACCAATATTTGTCTTAAAGTGTGCCTAAACTTCCTTGTAAGTGAACCATATGGGAAAATGACCTATGAGCCCTCTTTCATTATTTAAATAGATTTCTTGTATTTGATGCAGCCATTTTGAAAAATTATGTATTTTAGGGAAATCTTTACTGTTATTTAAGCAACTTACATAATTAATAAGATATTTAACCAAGTACAGTAACTTTGCTTTTAAAGTTGTATAGGACACATTTGAAATTTATCTAATGATATTGAAATACCGGTAAGCTGAAGGGCAGAGGCGATTCATTCTCCATTTTGCTTGGCCACATCAAGAATTGTTGCAAGGTGAAGAAAAAAAAAAAGAACAGATTATCACCTGAAAACATAAGATATTCTTGGACTTTAAAAATATTTGCTCTCGGACCGTCCCTCGCAGGTTCGATCATTCATAAAAAGGAGGTCTTTTATTTTCAAATTTGTTTATTTTTATCGGTTTCTCATGTTTCATTAAACTTTTAGTTTATGAATTGAATCTGAATTCCTAACTTTATCAATAATTTGCTGTGACACGACATATAAAGAGAATGTTATGTAGGAATAATATTAATTTTCCCTTCCAATGGTAAAGAAATATTAAAATAAAAGGGGAAATGATGGAATTTTTTTTCTTTGTTTGTAAATCACAATTAAATAGATGAAAAATGGATTTTTATTCCAAAGAACTTGTGTGATCGATCACGTTCGAGCATGTGGGTTGGCCCAGGACGAATAAAACCAACCATGCCCGTCTTGTCGGATTTTTCCGGTGGACAAGTGCGAAGTCTATCATAAACTTTATGCATATTGCATTGAAAAACAATAAAATATGTATGCAGTAAAACCTGTGAAGTCGACCACCTTTGTAAGGTCTATATTGACCACTTATGGACGCCAAATTTGGGTAGGAGCATTGTGAAAAAACCTTTGTAAGAGGACCGCCTTATTATTACATATAAAGTTTGCCTAAACTTTTTTGTAAGTCAATCACATGAGAAGAGTATCATGATCACGCTTTTATTCTTTAAATAAGTTTCTTCTTTTTTCTTCTATCTGATGTAGCCATTTTGAAAAATGATATATTTTCAGGAAGTCTTTTACTGCCACATAATTAATAAGATATTTATTTTTATTTTAACTAAGTCCTTTACTTTTACAGTTGTGTATATTATATTGTAAGAAATTCAGGTTACATTTCTCTAATGATGTTTTAGATAATTGTTTAAGAGAAAAAAAAGCTACTTACTATTTTAAAGTAACGTTAATACATGAAGCTATATTTTAATGAGTTACAAATAAATGAATGCATAATGTAAGAAATGGCAAAAAAAAAAAAATCTTACGCGGGTTTCTCTGTGCGCAGTTATAAATATATTAAAGTGTTTCTTTGCCCGAAACTGTGTCATGATCTCACAATTGACTGTCCTCTCTCTCTCTCGACACAGGGCCACATCAAGCTGTCTGATTTCGGCCTGTGCACTGGGCTGAAAAAGTCCCACAGGACGGAGTTCTACAGAGACCTGTCGCAGGCCAAGCCCAGCGACTTCAGTACGTATTTTGAGAGAAATGGTAATTATTGCCCCTTTTTGGTTTATTTTCTATTATTTTATGATTTGCGCTCCTTCCGTTCCTTTATGTTTCCTTTCTCTCTCGTTCCTGATCACGAGACAACATCTGTATCTGCCGCTATGCCGACAGGTGTCGTTTACTATGGAACATGCAAAGCTTTTGTTAATTCACGCAAACATTTGATGCTGGTGTGTCGAGATTTAATCGAGACATGAATTACATTGCAGACAAAAACATGGTCCGGCAATTCAATGTGGACAAAATTCCAAAAATTTTTTTAAATGCATACCATCTGTATGATTGTTTCAAGAAAAATATGACGATAACGATAATGATAAACAACTTTTAAAGGAGTCGCGACAATAATAATGAATAACCACTACAGTGACATATTAAAAAAATCATTCGGTCTTACGCAGAGAATCTCCATTTTTATAAAGTTAATCCAGTAGAAATTGTAAAAAAAAAAAAAAAAATTGATGAAGGAGGAATTGTAAAAAATGGATGGTCAACAAATCGTTAAATCATTTTAAAGTTTATGGCATAATTTTAGATAATTCTTTTTGAAATTAAAGATCTAACTTTTCCGCATCTTCTGCGACGGTTTCACGCACTCCGTCACGTTTTCCTCATTTCCGCAGTTGAATGAACAACCAATAGTACGCCAGATATTCAGCTGGGAAGTCATACAGCCCAGACTTGGCACCAATAGACTACATCTTCCCTTTTTTGTTTGGAAAAGGATGGGATACTTATTCGGAGCGAGCTTCATTTCGAAGGGTCGAATACACCAATGGGCAGTGCTTTGTGAAAATGGCATCCTAAATAGGGTGGGCTAGGGTGGAATATGCCCTGACAAATATGACATTTTCTCATACCATGGATGATGCCCATATTCCTGTTTATTCGGTCTTCTTACCAAAGGACCGATTTTCCAAACAGTCGGTGAGATCTTGTTGGGGTTGTAGCTATTGTTGGGGGTAAAGAGAGTAAGGGGGGAAAACATATTTGCATGAAAAAAAAAAAAAAAAGAATCCCCCCTCCCTCTTTTACTTTTTTAGTACCAATGAGTTGAAGTGCAGAATCTTTTGCATCCTTAACAAGAGCTGACCTTTTTGTCTTCAGAGTTTAACAATCATCTGCAAAGAATAGATTGTTTTAATGCTATTTTTAGTTAAAAACTAAATTTTTTATGGTAGTGAAGCTGATGAACAAAAGGACCAGCTGTGGTTATGATATGAAATGTTTAATCTGTTTTGAATGTTTTTGCAGCGAATCGGATTTTAAAAAAATATGGCAATTGTTACTGAAGAACTTGAATTATATCCAAAATGCAAAAAAACTTCTTTTGTTAATAGCTTAAGAATTATACGGGATTGTTTTAGGAAGACGTTTTCGACGTTTCATTGAGATTCCATTTTCTCCCTTGAAAATAATCACTTCCATTTCGAAATGATGTACGATGACTATTATTTTAACCAGTTTTAAATGAAACTGCTTTTGCTCCGTGTATAAACGCCATTCAATTTTTCTTCCGTCTTCTGAGCTTCCGAATCCTCGTCTGAACGTGCTTCGTCGTTTCGTTTGCCGGTTTCCAGCGTCTATCGCTCACATCATCGCTGAAAAAGAAACTTCCGTCTGGAGTTCGGTTTTGAACTTCTGCCACCCAGAGAACGGAGAAGAATTCCCGGGACTCGATCGCGGAAACGAGCGGGAAGTTTCCTCTGCAATCTAACGATGAATATTATTTTTCAGAAGAAATCGACGCGACGCGAGAATCATCGGAATCCTTTCGCAGTTCTGCGTTTATTACTGTCGCATTAAATGTCCTTCCGCCGAGAGTAAGTGGACTTGACCCTGTCTCTGTGTGTGGATGGAATGCATTTTCTTTTCCTCTTTTATGCTTTGATGTATTGTGCATGTTTGTGCTGACCCCGATGCATGCATGGGACACTCGGTAATTTTAGTTCGGAATTTAAATTGGGGTGAATCATTTCATGAACACCATGCTAGTTAAATGCCGAGTTCATCTTCATTTTAGTGAGTCGGGTGTTTAATGAATATGTTGGCTGCGGGTATAAAACTACATCGGAATTTGTTGTTTATTTGTTTCTTTTTTCTTCGCTCGGTGCCTCTGGAGTCCCGTTTCAAATTGTAGATTTTGTTTGAGCATATCTAAAAATGGATGTTTTATGAATCTGTGTAGTCATTCCGGCACTCGTAAAATGTCATTTACAAGAGCCTGGGCTATATAATAGATTGCAATATGCAAAAAAATAATAAATGTGTAAAAAAAAATTATCTAAAATAAAAGATGTGCTATGCAAATTCTTTTTTGCTCCTTTTAGTCAAAAAATGGGCTTTGTTACATAGTTTTAGCAGAATCCTTTAATTCTTTTTATTTGTATGATTTTTCATAAAAATGGCTGTATATGCCTAAAGATGTTCACAAATCTATTACACTATATCAATGAGGCTCTAACCTTGTTTTCGGACAGTGGGAAGGGGGGGGGGGGAATGAATATAACCAGAATGTGAAGGGAGGGAATTGATTTTAATCAAAAAGGAAGTTTCTCGTAAATTTAAATCTGATGTCAAGGAAGTGGATAGAAATAACGAGAAAATGTTAACAAGTCCTGAAGTTAATTGCAATGCAATGCCTTTTGCTGGTAACTGAGGGCTAAGTCAAATAACAGAGTAGAATTTTGACTCAAAAAGGGAAATAAATCGGCACAACAGATAAAGTTTCATAAAACACTTGAAGCTTTTTGAAGTCAAGACATAATGTGTATTAATAGTGTAACTCATTTTTCTATGCCAGCTATCAGGTTAGTCAGGTGCAGATAATTTTGTTTTAAAAACAAAATCTTTCAACATTGTACACAGTAAAGAAGTAATTTGAAATTTTACGATGTATTTTAAAATCGGAAAATGTACAAAAAATTGTACTGATTGGAAATGTATTTCAATGATACCACCTGCTGACTGTATCTTCCTATTAAAAAATAAAAGAAGTCTGGGCCAGTAAAATTAAATGAGCAAATTCACAGTGAAGTGTAATTATTATTTTTATGCTTATTTGAAAACACTTAAAAAGAAAAAATAATAATAAATGAATAAAAAGAAAATGAGAAAGTAGAAATATCGAAGCATTTTATAATTTTCCTTCCTTGCTAGAGCTTTTGTTCCTCCCATAAATCTTGATGTGATGTAGTGTAGCTGCCTTTGTTTACCATGTAAATTAGAAATTTCTATGTTCTTTATCTATTAGATGCTGTTGTGATTCTAAAATGGCATAGAAAGTTAAAAAGTTGCTGCATTGTAAAGTATTTTATCTGACACGAAAGTGTGGCTGACAAAATTTTGATGAAAAAAAGAATGACCTATTTTAGACGTATTGCTGCACTTCTGTATTATGTACTTCTGTATTATGTTCTGTAAAAATTATAAATGTTGTTGTAGGGAAAAGGGAGGGGGGGGGGGGAAATGTTATGCCATGGAAAAAGTGTTTAGCAAAAACTGTGATTGTTGATTCGTACACTTAACAATGATCAAGGTGTCAACAGGTCCCAAAAGGTCGTGAATCTGTCACGAAAGTAACGAAAACTGCGAATGAGTTCATGAAAATAGTTCGTCCAATCCTCCTCAGACCTTTTAATCACAAATTGTCCCCCCACCCCCAAAGATTCCCTCAGGGGTGATTCTGATCCAAAATTCCCGAAAATTATTGAGAATCTGATCTTAAAATTGCAAATTAATTCTTTTTCCTCAAATTTTTTCAATTAGTTAATTTTAAGATTTGTTCTCGATACAGAGTTGCCAACAATCTCAACGAAGGACATTACCGCTTTTCAACCAAACTCTTGATCTTCCATTTCTTAGTTTAACTCTCTCAGTTTTTATAAATATTTCTTAAAAATTTCCCCAGTATCTTACAATTTATAAGCTTAACGTTTTGATTTATGAGCGAAATTCTTGGCCTCTCCTTGCCATTGTTCATTGCATTTTTTTACTGTGTGAGAACATATGATTTGTAGCTGCCCCCTTCCTCAACCATCGATCACTCATTAATCGAGATTCATTATTTTCGAAATTTCAACTGCACCATGAATTTGGTGACAAATTTGGATGAACTTTTGAAGATCTCTAATATTTTAATTGAGTTTTCTTTATTTTTTTAAGGCATAAGTAAAAACTTATGTTTTGGAAGCATGCCAACATCGCACACGTGCTTCTCTGAAAAAGAATGTGCCGTGCGTTACGATCCTTTTGAATCCCTTAAATATTTGAATTGTTTAAAAAGTTAGAGGTTATTTTAACATTTGCTAACTTAAATAGTCACCTAATTACATAATTTGTATTTCAAATTCGCAATGCTGGTCTTGATAGATTTACTGAATTTGTTTTGTTTTGTGCTTCCAGCCAGTAATCCCATGGATTCCAAGCGAAGGGCGGAGAGTTGGAAAAAGAACAGAAGGCAGCTGGTATGATTTTTTTTAAATCTCATGTATTCATGTCAATTTTTGAACAAATATGGTGTCTAGATTGTAGGGGATCTATGTTTTCATGGGGGGGGGGGGCAGAGAAGTTATCATCGGGGTTCGTACGCTCTTGAAAAACCATGAAAAGTGCTTGGGGGGGGATTCAAGTGCTTGAAAACCTTGGAAAAAAAATTTAAAAGCTGAAAGAATGCTTAAGATAAGTTATATATACTGCAGATAAGTTATCATCAGGGTTCGTACGCTCTTGAAAAACCTTGAAAAGTGCTTGGGGGGAGTTCATTTTCAAGTGCTTGAAAACCTTGAAAAATTTTTGAAAAGCTAAAACAATTCTTGCATTTATTATGAATTCTTGAATTGTGCTAAAAATGTGAAAAGTATTTATCAAAAACTTGAATATTATACTATATTACGATAGTTTTTCTACACTTCAGCACTAAAAATTCGTATCCAAAATCGTCTACGCCAGTGAGAGCGTCAGTGAGATGGTAGAATATGTTTGGTCACATATTCTACCATCATAGTGCTTTAGGTGAATGCCTTATTTTATTTTAGTTACTTTATGTTTCAATTTACAGTAATTTCTCAGTCAGCAGTTGGAGTGGGAAATAAGCCAAATTACCAATGCTACCAATATGTAATCCATTTTTCCGTTTGACCAAACATGGTGGCTTCGTGAACATAGTCTCTACATTAGACCGTTCCCAGAAATGAAAGTGACCAAGTTTCTGATGTCAGGATTGTTTGAATGTTTATTGCAATGTGACAAAAACATCTATTTTTCTGATTTTTTTTCTTTTTTCGAATTTATTAAATATTTTCTTGAGAAATAAATCGTGTATTTAACTCAAAAAATGTTAATTATTTGTTTTAAGGGATTTTTTTATTCTTTAAAATCTTTTTCATAAAAAAATTATTTGCTTTATTTTACATTATTTAATTATTTATTATTCGTTGTCTTAAATTTTTTGAATTCTAGTAAAGTTAAACTGCATTTTTTCTTGTCCTTTCTTTAATGTTTTCTTTTCGTTTTTCCAATTCAAATAATTGGTATTATGTAATTATTTTTGAAAAAATACAAAGCTCTTTAATTTCAATTTTTATAAAACAAGTAGTTATTAGCACTTTTTCTTTATAAGTGATTTTCCTAAATATTATTACTGTAACAATATCTGTAATAATACTAAACAAGCGGTTAAATGACATTGAAAATTGAAAATCATCCTGAAAACCAAAAAAAAAAAAAAAAAACTAATTTAGTGACAACAATCCAGTTGGATTCATATAACAAAAATTCATATGACAAACTCATCTACGGTGTGTTATACAATGTTACAATTTGACTGTAAATTAGCTTTCTTTTTGTATGAGAAACATATCGATGTAGAAAGTAGGTTCCATGTGTTTATGTTTGTCTGAAGTTAAAAAATTCAATTGAATAAGTTATTTTTTCAAGTATCAGGCTAGCTTATGAATGGTCTTCCACAATTTCTGAAACTTGAAATATAGCTTCATTCTTATGTATCAAAGCAACACTTTCATCTCTTCGCTGTGCATTTGTATCATCTGCAAAATTTAATTTCTTGTGAGCATGATAATATTTACTAGAATTTTGTATTTTCAACCGAAATAAAATCGGTCTTCAAAAAAAAAAAAAAAAAAAAAAAACATGCATTTTAAAAATAAAGGTTGATATGGGAATACCTCAGGTGCTAGGTTTGAATATTTTCATTCTTCTTTCAAGTCCACCCTTCCTTTGGATAGTCCATTTATCCTCAAAAAAATAACGAATTATCTGCTTAACCTTCTGGTCACCTTGACCCTCATACGAGGCTCCTACTTCAAATAGCTATCTTTCTGTTTCAAGGACTGGGAAATGTATTTTTATTTTGCTCATTGACACCTCCTATTCATGTGTCCCACATACGAGACCTTAAAAAGACGACAAGAATTGTTCATTTATAGTTATTTGTCATTCATCAATCCCTTGTGCAATTATTTTGAATTTTATAATTTATGGACATGCCCTGTATGCATTATTTAAAATATGTGATGAGTGTACGAGAATAAAACAAAATTTCTCAATAGAAAATACTGCTATTGCCTTCTATTTCATCCACGTAATGACCATGCATGCGTCTTTACATGATACATAAAGTACCATGGCCCTTATATGAGGCTCGTAAAAAAAAAAAGCTGAATTGTTACGTGTTCTTGTGAATAAAAAAAAAAAATTGCGAAAAATCAAATCATTTTGGGAAAATTCAAAGTTTAAAAACATACAGCAATAAAATTTAATATGTATATATATATATTTTTTTTTTTTTTTTGCAGCTTCTTTAATAAAGAATTCTAAATTATATGATTTGGTAGTTTGGAATTTTGTGAAGGGTCCGAAAAGCGAAAACGGCCCGAATTTCTTCATTTGTTATGCCGATCATACCGTTTCTTTTTCGTTTGAAATACTAAATATTAAAAAAACAAAATAAATGTTGGTGTGCTTATGCATTTTCATGCCAACTTTAAAAATCGTGGAAGAAGTTTTTTCTAAGAAACTAATATTTTGAGTTATTACGTAAAAACATGTCATGACATGTTTTATTTAAATATTACATAATGAGTCGCTAAATCAATAGTTTTGGAAAGAAATTTCTGATAAAAATGTCACATGGCCTGGTCAAAGACTCATGTCCAATAAAAAATTTTTACGTGCCCAGGGCATGTCCGGCAATTTGGTTTTTAAGCCCTGGTACATACATACAGGTATAAATACAATATATTTCCAAAGCAAGGCGGGGCAATCCCCCCCCCCCCCCACCTCCCTAAATGACAGCCCTGCTGAAATGCAGAAAAAGTTGTTTGGTGACGTGTGTCTCATTGGGATCCACCCAGAGCAAACTCATTTCTCTTTCGTTCCACAGCAGTTATCATTGTTGCAAATCCATATTAGGTTAGCTCTCGACTTCTCCAAAGCAATGTTCACAGCAGGGGTGATCCGAAATTCTCGGACATTTCCGAAAATTTTTGGAAAGACTTTTCTGAAAATGCAAAAAAAAAAAAAAAAAAAAATTTGCCGAAAAATTTTTCCATCATTAATCACGAGATTTCTTTGAAGAGTGATATCTACTTTTTTTCCTTCCTTCAGACAAGCAAAATATTTTGTACTACTTGAAAAAACTTTCAAGACGGTATTGTAATAACATTTCCAGAGAAAAAATAAAGACTTTTAAGCTTATATATAAATATATACTCGCGTATGTATGCATCGTGTCGGGTTTGCGACGTTTCGAAAATTCATTCTTGTCGGGAATGTTTCACAGTGTTCCGTTTGTTATTCCGCAGGCGTATTCCACAGTGGGCACCCCAGACTACATTGCCCCAGAGGTGTTCATGCAGACCGGATACAACAGTGCCTGCGACTGGTGGTCCCTGGGGGTCATCATGTACGAGATGCTCATGGGTCAGTACTCTGCTCTCTTGATTACGTACTCTGAGTTGCAATGTCTCGTGACCGTTCATGAATGACGTCACACTTTTTTTTCAATATATTAGAGCACCCTCCCCCGTTCTGTCACACTTCATCATGCCCTTCGTCACATGTCACACTATATTACGTGATCATATGTATTTGCAGTTGAGCACTGTGTTGTAGATCACGTTTCTGAATTTATTTTTTGGACTTTTAATGATATTTGTGACCATAATAATGATTACATTTGTACGTCATTTGTATAAAATGAGATTGAGGTTTGCAACACAGAAGATAAATAGTATAGAACAGTAAAATATATTCAAATTGTGAAATTTTTTCATAGTAAAAGTGTAAATGACGAAGAAAGTTTCCTTTTTAACTTTTAACAAGAAGTCGATTAAAACCTGCATCAGCGTCGGTGTTTACGATGCGAAAGGATCGATGAAACTTTCAAATTATTCTTATCAAATTATGAAAATCAAAAACACTATAGAAATTGATTCAATTATCTGATTTTTAATGTTTTTTTTTATAGAAGTCAAAATGCGTGATGTCGCCCTTCTTGCTGCCCCCTCCCCTTGTCCAAACTCGCAAATTCTCGAATCCCCTCGAAGCGTGATATCATTTATGAATCACTCCTTAAGGCGTCATCTCCTGGTCTCTTGAGCCCTGTAAATGCATGTTTTCTTTGTTGCCTTTTTCTTTTTTGAAGTTAGATGTGCCGTAACAATGTTTTTTCTTTTTTTTTTTAAAGTGATAATCCCAACTTCTTGAACCTATTGTTTAAGAATTGTACCTCCCTCCCCCCACTCTCTGGGTTTCTATTCAAAAGGGTTCTCTCAGACGAAGGTGGTCTTTATCCTTTTCTTGTCACAAATCCCCATTCATTTCGACAGAACTTTTTACCACATAATTATTTGTCTTGGGAGCAGTTGATTTTGAAATTCTTGAAATATCCGCTATTTCCTATGGAAATGATCTGGGGAACATCTGCAATCCAAGTTTTGTGCATCAATGATGCTTATGGTAGATAAATCATTTAGCAGATTTTTTGCTGATTTGGTGAAAAGGTTTTGTCTGTCCATTATGTTTGTTTTATAATTATTTCTCAAAAGGTCTTTAAAAGTGTTGTAAAGATAGATGATGAGCCAAGTTTTTTGAGCAATCCATGAAGAAACTTTTTCTATACGTGTGTGATTTTTTTCTCTAATAAGTTCAATTTTACCAATTGATTTTATTCTTCAAAGCCTGGAAACTCCGCTTTTATGATTGTTAGCTGTTAAAATAACAATGACACCGTTTGTTTTTTCAATCTTTTTCCATCCATTAAAGAAATGGAATTTTTTTTCAAGATTTAATGTTTATTAAGTTTTGTTTAAAGGTAAATGAATAAAATTATTTTTTATGTCTTCTTTTGAAGACGTAAACTATGGAGTTTAAACTCACTTGAAACCATGAAGGCATGGCATGCATGAAGCGATTAAATCATCTAAACAACCCTTTTTGGAGCAAGTGACAACAACTAATCATCAAAATGTTTTCTTTGAAACTTTTTTTTCTTCCTTTTTTTAAGTGTTAAAAAGTGACTTGATGCTTATTATTTACTCTTATGTTCTGTGAATTGTTTATGCATGAAAGAAAACCATTGACTTATGGATATGAACTAATTAAGGGGGGAGGTAGAAGCTTCCAAGCTTCGCTTTTTGCTCGACCCATCCCATGTATGAATGAGGAAATTACATTGCAAAAGTGAATTATTAGTTGTTTAATTAAATATCAAACAATAGGAATTCCATGAATTCGATTCTAACTTACAGAAGTTTGTTTTTATTGTTATTTTTTGTTGAAATAAGAAGTAACCATGTGTCCTATTTGTTTTACGTTCTTTCTGCATCTTTTGCAAGCATGATTTTTTTAATTTTTGAACTGTTTATTAAGCTTTTTCTTCATGCGACTGAATGCGTTGTAACGGTCAGGCTTTTCCCGATAAACTTATATTTAAGTGCTTATTTAATCATTTTTGTCCTACCGTCATCGCAGCGAAAATATCGAACCTTATATCTAGAACAACAGGAGGGGGCACTGCAGCCCCTGAAATGTTTTTCAATGAAATTGTCCTAATTCTTTGTTTCTTTTAATGGCTATAAGTGTCATTCAGTCTAGTTTAACCTTTTCCTTGTTGTAAAACATTGTGTTTAACATTCATTTTAATTGGGACATCCGAACACACAGACTACAAAATGAAGAGTAAGAGAAACGTGGTAAAGTTGACTTGAGTTGCATCTTGGAACTTCTTCAGTAAAAAATGTTTTGCAGCTCAAACCTAGGCTAAGCATAATCCACTCATTTTATACCAAAAGCTAAACTTAAATGCTAATTGCAGAAATAGAAAAATAGGATAAGAAAAGTGCAGCGTAATAACATATGGGAAAAATGGTAAATGAAAGAAATAATAAGAGATATAATGAAATTATCTCTACGGAATTTAAAGTACATCAAAAAAGGGAATCATTTTCAACTTTACACCGTCTGAACGCCATGATTTTTTAGAGTTTGGAAGAGAAATGTCTACCCACTACCCTATATTTCCGTGTATAAGCCGAGAATTTTTGGAACTTTATTGAAAGCTAAATCGGGGGTGTCCTGTAATCTTTAATACGGATACAGGTCTGATAACCTTTAAAAAAAAGTCTGCCTATATATCGCGAAATATCGGCTAATATAGAACTAATTATGTATATTTATGTCTCCTACATTAAGAAAAAAATTTGCTGAAAATAAATAGAGTTTTATTTAAAAGAATATTCATATATTTTACAGCTGGATTTTTTGAAATCATCGGCGAAACAAAATGGCGAAATTTGCTCCCGACCATAACAATTCACTAGCGACTATCTGTGTATGCCTTTCTATTCCCTTTCATCCTCCTAATGTAAAATAACTGAATAAAAACAATTAAAAAAGTAAAACAAACTAGCAAATGCTGGGGCAGAAAGCACAATGAATGAATAGGGGAAAATGCGCTCGCCAGGGTCAACGGATATCAGTCTGTCGCCGTTGGCGCCTAGCTTCTCACTTTCACAACGTCTTGATCCGTGTTACCTGGTTGGCGACATTTTCGCCCCCTTTGGCAATTTTCTTTGAACTGTAATTTTTTTTCTTCAAATTCTCATCTCTGCTTATATAAGAGTTTCGAAATTTCGGCATAGTTTCGAAGGAATTGATTTTTGACCGTCTTCTTCCCCGCAGGGTACCCCCCCTTCTGCTCGGAGACCCCCCAGGAGACGTACCGCAAGGTGATGAACTGGCGGGAGACGCTGGTCTTCCCCCCGGAGGTTCCCATCTCGGAGGAGGCCCGGGACCTGGTGCAGAGGTTCTGCTGCGAGGCGGAGCGCAGGATCGGAGCGGACTGCTCCGAGATCACCAGGCACCCCTTCTTCAAGGGGGTGGACTGGGAGCACATCAGGTGAGCCCCGAAGCACGAACAGACCTCTCGTTGAAATTTTACTTCAATAACTGGGAAGAAGTCTTAACAGGGTTCGTACTCCGCCTGGAAGTCATGGAAATTGTTATCCTTTGCAAAAGTCGGGGGAAAAGGTAAAGGTTTGACAAAACCTGGAAAAATCGGGGATTTTTTTCCCCTACCAAGGACCCCTCGGAGGGAACCTATGCTCGTCGCGATGTCGGATCCTCCATTAGCTCGCCTTCCTTTTCCTGTATAGGTTTTTCTTTACATAATGGTGTTTATTATATTGTCATGGCATAAAAGGGCCTACATCCGCATTTCTTTAAATATTTGTTTCCGTGCGTTATTATAGAGTTAAAAAGCTGGTTTGTCTCCACTGGGATCATCCTAATTTTTAGGTTTTTTTATTTATTCTTTATATTTTATGTTTTATAATTTTAAATTAGCTTTCTAAAATTTTTATATAAAAAAATATAAAAAGATAGAGCAAATTTAAAAGTTAATATCTTTTGGCAATGGTGTGTCATAAAGTTTTGCTTTTGAAATTCTATGGACTGGAAATTTTGTAGTATAAGTTTGTTATCTTAATAAGCATCTGTGGAACTTTTAAATATGAGGTTAATACAATTGGATGGTATGAAATGTTATGGCGGGAGTATTTGATGTACAAGTAGTTTATTTGCTGATAAATATTTTTACTTGGAACGTTAACCTGAAATTCTGCTCTGATCTACCTGGAAAAGTCATGGGAATTTTTTTGGCTATTTGAGTATGAACCCTGTCTTAAGTCAGACTCCTTTCTAATTATTGAAAGAAGTCGGAGTGTACTTAGCTGAGTCATTCCGTTTCAAAATAGGCAAGCAAGTCTAAAACCCGTCTCATGACCCTCTTAGATTTATTTTAAGAAATTACAGTAGTTACAGCTAAGGGACGTTGTAAATATCCCAAAAGGATTTTGCAAAAAAAAGATATTTCTCTAGTTACAGACTTTTAAAATTTATTACAAAATTGGCAGTTTTCAGAATAACAGCAAAACAGGCAGTTTTAAAATAGCCAGTTTCAAAAGTTTTTTAGCAATTTGAATGTTTTTTCCTATAAATAATAAATGGATGGTATTTTATTTAAAACCTATTTTAAAAATCTAGCTATCTTAATAAGCTGCTATCAATCATATTGTGTATTTTTGCCCCAGAGATTTTATGATTTTTCAAAAATGGCCTTTTGTTTGTTTCTCAAGAGAACCCTCCCAGAAATTTAAGCTTGTTCTTATTTAACCATTTTAATTTATGATTTAATCAATTTTTATTAAGAAATATAGTATATTGTTGCACAATTCCTGCAGCTAAATTGTACCTAAACTTCTTGGGATTGAAATGGTAAATTGCACAAAGCGTAGCCTCCGTAATTTAATGCATGTTATTCTGTTCATTCCAGTTCCTAGTTTCAAACTCGCACACTTTAAATCAAATATGTTGCATCACTGATGTAGCATACACAGTTTTTCAAACGTATGTAGATATGTACTTAAAGAAAAATAAGTAGAATCAAGTTCTTGAGTCATATTCTACTCCTTATTGTCAAAAAATTGCAGGGTATAGGTAGTGTATTTCTTTCAGCATTACTATATGGCAGTCCAGTTTCTTGCTTTTGATATCTTTGTGCAATTTAAAAGTCGATTATTAAAAGTAAGTTTAAATAAATAAATAAATATATATATATATATATATATCAGGGTTCGCGCTAGGCCGCGCGATCGCGCGATTCCCGCAATATTTTTTGAAATCTCACTTAAAATAATTTTTTTTGGGGCTTAAACTTTAAAAATCCCACTTAAAATTTTGGTCAAGGAGGAAAATCCCACCTTGCATTTTTCCCCAGTGTGAACCCTGTATATGCACACATATGCGTGATGTTTTTTTTAAATTTATTTATTTATTTATTTATTTATTTTGAAGCACTGTGTACTTATTGACACTAAGCATAAAACCTATGCATTCTTCACCATGTATTAGATTTAATTCGATAAATTTTATAATAAATGTTATTTGAGGATTTGAAATTATTTGAATCCTGAAGTTCTTTTATGCTGTGCAAAATTTTGCTATGTTCCGAATTTCATCGACTATGTTTACAAATTAAGTTAATCGATTTGTGACAGTACTGAAATCTATAAAATATAAGACTTTGGGCTTCAAGCTGTAAAAAAATTTTCTACTGCATTCCAACTTTTACTGGTAACAAATATAATTAAACTTTGGATTATTTCAACTTAACCATTTAAAATTTGGTAATTTTCCTGATCATTTTTGAAATAATAAGGTAGGTTTTTATTCACAACTAAAGCATAGTATATTATGTTAATATTTGATAATGTTTGCTGACATCGATTAACCTGGGATTTTTCCTAACATCTCCTGGAAAATTTGGGGAATTTTATTGTCTACCATGAGTGGCAACCCTGAAATGCTCCGATATTGAACCATGTTGTCCGATGTTTCAATATCATCAAAGAAATGCTCCGATATTGAACCATGTCGTCCGATGTTTCAATATCGAACCATGTCGTCCGATGTTTCAATATCATCAAAGAAATGCTCCGATATTGAACCATGTCGTCCGATGTTTCAGGGAGAGGCCCGCGGCCATCCAGGTGGACGTGAAGAGCATCGACGACACCTCCAACTTCGACGAGTTCCCGGACGTCGATCTCAAGATTCGTGAGTATCTCCGCATTTCGATATTCATCTGCCCCGTCTTGGATCGTCATGAATGGGTATACCTCCAGAAGTCTAATTACCCTAGCTATTTTTTTTTTTTTTTTTTTTTAGATTAAAATTCCCCTCTGCAGAATTATGGAAAATTTTGATTTCTGCACATTTTTTGGTAATTGTTGAAAAACTCGAATCTTCCCGGTTCGCTTATTACACGGTTTTATTTAACTCGATTCGTCACGGAAATTTGTCATGCGGTTTTCGACCACTATTACTGCATTTTAGCTTTTTTTTAAAAAAATAAAACTGTGTAACTTCAAATATTTTTTAGAGATTTAATATTTATTTTCATTCTGATCTTGGAATGAAATCGTTTTAATGAGCTGTATCAATGATGCGATCGTTTTCCGAGCGTTGCCACTGTGAAAAGTGAATTTTTCATTGAGCGGTTCAATCGGTCATGTCTCCATTGTAGTAAAAACTATCACATGTAGTTTATTGCAAAGTAAAAACTGCCACATGTATCTCCACCCCCCCCTCCCCCCACACACACACAAAGAAAGAACCATTGCCTTGTTATACTTTAAAAATTGGAAGGGCATTTTGGAGGAAATATGAATTTGTGTTGGTATAATTTTACTTCAGAATAGTCTTTATTGAATCTGAAGTCCCTAAAATGACTCAGACGTATGTGCTAATCGACAGTGGTTGAGCTAATGCTTAAAATTTTTTTTGGATGAATCATAATTAGAAATACATTCAATTTTGTTGGAGAATGGTGCAGTAGCCTTTCTGATTCTGTAAAATATAAATGTTCCTATTGAATGAACCCATATATATATATATATATATATATAAATGTGTTTGTATATCCCTCTCTACACACACATGTAGGTAGGTATAGAACTATGCTCTTATTTATTGCTTAAGTAAGACCTGTTTTTTTGCAAATTTTTTATATGATTGTAAAAACATAAGCCCATTTTTTTTACTATTTTCCCTTTTATTCTTTAGGAATATATTTTCCAAGATATAACTGAACATTTTATTTTTTAATGGAATGCAAATGGAGGGAAAGTGTACCTACTTCTCTTCAGAGCTATGGCACACGCCCTAAAAAAGGAGGCCCCCCAAAATCAATGCCACATTTTGTGCCGTGATCCCACCCCCTTGTGGGTGGGCACCCCTGTGAATGGACAAAATATGCTGTAATTTATAACTCAGATAAAGTAAAACAAGGCCGAAAATGAGGGAAATCAAAAAATGATAAAATTCAGTGTATAATAACAAATGCTACTCATATCATTAAACTCTTTCTTAATTTGCTTTCCAATTTCGTCTCAATGCAAGTAGAAAACTTTTTTTTCTGCTAAAAGTTAGGAGCATGAAGTTTCATTGAAGACGAGCATAATCTAGAATTATTTTGTGCCAAAAAAGTTTTTTTTTCTCTTGAAATGAAGGAATCGAGCCGTTCAGGAACTTTACTATTTTACTTATTTTTTATTGCCATGGTCGGGAGTGACCCTTTAAGAATATACCTTGTTTTCATGAGATGTAGGGAGGGGGGGGAAAGGCATCATTTCATTGGCCGAGTACCAAATACCGAGTAGTTGTGAATAAAAAAAGAATATTGATGTGCGCATGAAGAATTTTGTACGTATTGAAATGAAATCGTACATTTTAACTACATATATATAAACTAATGAAGGAAAATAAATGTAAGAATTCCAAAATAGAATTCTTTAAACATTATAACTCTTTTTAAAAATCAGCTTATCAAAAATGATTATTGGTTGTAGTAAAAATTCATGCAATAATGTAAAATGCCTCATAATCTCTCTTTCCCCCCCCCCCCCCCCCCAAGGAAAGAAGTCTATTGACACTGTATATATATTTTTTAAAGTTTTTTTTCTTTTCATTTTTTTATTTTGTAATTGATAATAAAGGGATATTTTTTATACATAATTCTATTTTTAAAATCTAAGATACAAAATGATCAATGTCAAATAATTTAAAGAAAATGCACATTTCTATGTACTATGACATACTTTACGATGCATTGATTTAAATATGAAACACATTACTCCTCAGATACAAAATCAATCAGTTCAAAATTTTCTGACATGTTTCAGCGATTTGTTATTCACAAACGTGTTGGACCCTACTCGTACAGCTTAAAAAAGTACCAAACAAAATATAGAAAATGGAAAAAATAGTCGAATTAGCATATGAAATTTACCAATACATTTTATATGCTGTCGGCCCCGCTTAAAGGAATACCTTCGGTTCCAGCATATTTTATTCGATTATGCGGAAATTTTCTTTACCTTACAGAACTGATAATATTGCCTTGAAACTTTATTACGTATCAAAAAATTTAAAGAAGTTGTTCATGTTAGTGTTTAAACGTTTTTTAAATGAAATATATAAAAACAAAATAATTAAATACATTATTATACATTTTTAAGTACAAATTAAAATGAGGTAAAGTAAAACTTACAACGTGAATTACAAAATCTTTGGGACAACTTTTCACTATATTACTTCTTTAAAAAGTCCATCATTGTTGAGTGCTTGCTCAAAGTGTTTTGGGAGCACTTTTGTATTTCCATCTCCAATCTATAAAGTCTTATTTACTTATTTATTTTTGAAATTTACTCCATTTTTTTATCAAGAATACTTCAAAAGCATACCAGTATCATCGGATTATCCGGGAAAATGATTTGATTAAATGGGGATCTTTAACATTGCCTCTATGGGGAAATATTCGTTTCCGGAAGGTTTTATTTTTATAAGGGGGGGGGGGGGGGTATTCCTTTATCCGTCACCCGATTAAGCGGGGCTGATAGTACTTCATTTTTTGTAAATTACTTCATATTGCATATTTATATTTGCATATTGTACTAATCAGTTATAATTTTATCTACTATTAGTAATCTTAAAAAAAAAATTTACAAAATTTTTACAACTACTCGGTAATGGCCGAGTGCTCGGCTAGAATTTTGCCGAGTACAGAGTACTCGGTACATCCTTATGCTATCTGCAAACAGAGCTTGTTTGATGATGTGGACATCTTCCGTCTCGTTGCAGCCTCCGCCCCGGCCCCCAAGGAGGGAGACCCCGGCTACAAGGACTGGGTGTTCATCAACTACACTTTCCGACGCTTCGAGAGCCTGCTCACGCAGATGGGCGTCAAGCAGTCCAAGAGGACCTGACACCTCTCCTCTCCCTCCCTCTCTTTTGCTTCTTTTTATGTTTTTTTTTTCTCTCTGTGGACCCTCCGGCTCACGAGGTCCTCCCTCCGACGGCTCCTCCATGTCGGTGACGGTCATCGGAGGCAGAACGGACGGATCCGGTCATAGTGATGGAAATGTCATTCGTGTACTTTCCCCGAACACTTCTGCGGACGGGAGCACTCCGTGAAGCGATGACCGGGACGCGGTCGTGGTGTGCGATCCCTTCTGTGCCACGAGGTCCTCCCTTTGACGGCTCCTCCACATCGGTGACGGTCATCGAAGGCAGAACGGACGGATCCGGTCATAGCGATGGAAATGTCATTCGTGTACTTTCCCCGAACACTTCTGCGGACGGGAGCACTCCGTGAAGCGATGACCGGGACGCGGTCGTGGTGTGCGATCCCTTCTGTGCCACGAGGTCCTCCCTTTGACGGCTCCTCCACATCGGTGACGGTCATCGAAGGCAGAACGGACGGATCCGGTCATAGCGATGGAAATGTCATTCGTGTACTTTCCCCGAACACCTCCGTGGGCGGGAGCACCGTGAAGCGATGACCGGGACGCGGTCGTGGTGTGCGGTCTCTCCTGTGCCGTGAGGTCCTCCTTTACATCCGTGACGGTCATCGAAGGAAAATGGAAGGACAGACATGCCCTGCGGTCGGGGATGGAGATGGGGTCGACCCAGTAATTGCAATAGAAATGTCATTCGGTTGGTTTCCCCGAGAACCTCCGTGGACGAGATCGCTCCATGAGGTGATGACCGGGATTCGATCCAAAAAGGGTGCGCGGCCGTGTGAGGGACACCGGCTGAACACCATTTTTGGTGTAAAGCTGAAAACAATTCATTCTTTGATACATTTTAAATTCTTTTAAGTGTCTTAAAAAATACAGACAGAGGTATGATTTTTAGCATATTTTATAGTCGTCAACTCATTTGCGTATCGAAAGTTCGTGACGATGTCTCATTTATCCTATTTTCGTAGACCTGGGCCCTCGTGGTGCCATTTCCATCAGTAATGGAGTTAAATTTCAAGTGCTGAGAAACATTGCACTGTTTATGCGTTTTGAGATTAAAAATTTTAGAATTCAGCAGAAATGAATCATTTTCAACTCTACACCAATGGAATATCAAACATTGTGTTCAGTAACACCAGAAGTGGTGTCAACCAAATGCAACATTTCCAGTGTAAAGATGTCAAAAATGCAAAAATTTTTTGCCTTCGAGCAGGGATGAAACATGCGGTAAATGGATACGTTATCTGTAGATTTGCTGTGAATTGATTCAGGTGGGAAAGGGTCGTCTCCTGGGCCTCGAAAAGGCCGAATCATTTCCTGTATGCTCATTGGATTAAAAGTGATCCCTTGCTGCCTCAAAAATATATCTCGAAAAACTGGGTTTTGTTTTCTCAAGGTCAATATGAAGACTGGAATGAGATGAGTATCTGATGGGTTGATCGTTACTGTAAAAAATATTCCTGCGAGTCTATGACCCGACCTACCGAAATACCGTTTTTCGTAGACTTCGTAGGCTAAAATGCAAACTACATTTTAACGTGGGCTGAAGCGCGCCACTATAATTTGCATTTAGTTGCCATCGTTTTTGGTGTTCCTGAACGCTATTTTTGGTGTTCAGGAGGTGCAAAGTTAAAAATGATTCATTTTTGAAAAACTTATAAATTTTTTTTTTACGTGTCCGTCTACGAAAATATAGACGGTGTCATGTTTCTTAACACCTGAAATGTGTTAACCCTGTGACATAGCAAAATGTCATTGCGATAGCTCATTTCTATCCTCCTGAGTCTTGAGCGAAATAAAATACACATATTCTCTCTCAACTATTAGTTTTACTGAACAATTGGGCATTAAAAGTGATGTTTTTCAAAAAAATAAACTTGAATTTTTAAATTTTTCTGAGGGGCACATCCATTTGAATGTATGTTAAGGTCATAACTACAGTGGAACTATGCGATACTTACACAAAAATAGATAAACAAATTTTATTCAATACTTATAACATAAGAAAAGAGATCAAACTTGTATAAAAATTCTAGAACAATATTTAAAAAAGAAAAAATAATATGAAAATTAAAACAACCGCGAGAGCGCCGAATTCCAACTTGACTCGTGTTCGTATTGTAAACAAATAAACGACCGTTTCCGAATTCTGAAAGTTAAAAAGTGATTTCCTATTCCTCCTTTATAATTCCAATTCAGGTCTTGCTTGATAAAATAAAATCGTGAAATCCTGGCGTCACAACAGGGAGAATAAACAAGACATCCATTTTATTGGATGCCAGGTCTCGGGAGGATATGAAACTGCGACAAATCGTCATGAACTTTTGATGCACGGATGAGTTAAAAAACATCATATGCTAGAAGAACATTCTGCTGCCTGAGTTTCTTTAGACAGGCACTTGAAAGAGTACATCAAAAAATGAGTCATTTTCAATTTTATACCACAATGAAGCACATATATGACCCCAAAGACTCTTCGGAAATAACCGAGCCGTATGTGCTGAGTGTGCAAAAAATGTTGAAGTTGGCGAAAAAGAATTGTTTGTGAAATGTGTCTCGTGAACGGAGCAAATTGCTGTAAAGTGTATCATATACATTCATGTACATATTGTAGCCTCGCCCAGGATATGATCGTCAACTTAGCAATTGGTCCTTTTTTCTTTCTTTTTTAAACTTTTTTTAGTGGATGCGTTTTGATACGACCGTAGTTGTCACGGAAAAGGATATATATATATATATACATAATATATTTTTTATTTTGGGTGTATGAGTTGGAAGAAAATGACCTGTATTTATGTATTAATTTATTGAATTATGAGTTATTTTTGTAGCTCTGAACTAATAAAATGATCTGTTGAAATTCTGTGTGTATTGTGTCCTTTGGAATGGCTATGTAGCTAGAAGGAAAGTCTGCATTTTGACGTATCCGACGCATTTGCGGGGCTGTCGAAGACCTTATGCATGAAAGTTTTCATCCTTTAAAAAAAATACAATATAAATACTGCCTTGTGAGATGGAGAATTATCCTGAGTCATATTTTCTTGCTGTTTATTTTAGTTGAATTGTGTCATTGCAGTGAAGGAGTTTTAATGTTCAACGAGTTGTTTTAAATCGCGTTTGGGAGGTAAAATGTCATTGTCGGGTAAAAATGATGCATAAGCGGGTCGAAAGTTATAACCAGAAAGCTGGATCGGCTACTTTTCTTGAGTTTCTTCTCTCCATGCTCCAAATAATTTCAGTAGATTGCATTCATTATCTTTTTTTATATGATAAAAGAAAATCGAGATGTAAAAACCGGCTCGGTGGAGCACCGCACATTTCTTTGCTCGAGCTCTGCTCCAATTTCAAGCCAACTCAGATAAAGCGTTGAATACATTACCGTCAACTGGCGTGACTTTGCCCAATTTCGAAAAAAAGTTGGCGCGACCATAGTAAATAGCTGATAGGTCGTCTGAATCGTTGCAGTCACTGATACATTCACCCTCAATGTCTGTGAGCTAGTCTGTGGTTTGCAAGTGGTTCCCGATAAGTGTTACCACCAATCTTCTGTTTCATTTGAAGTGTGTTTTCCATGAAAATTACACAGCTTCTACGAAAACAAGGTGAGTTTAATCAGTTATTATTGTTATTAGTAAATGTAATGAAGAATATAATCCCTCTTGAACTTCGTTCCTGCACCCAACCTGTTGATTGTCATTTGACTGGGCAATGTCGCCCCACGATTTGCAGGAAAATTGGGGTCCCTTTGCTCACCTGTTATTTGAATTGTTGCATCGTAATAGGAGTTTTTTTTTTTAGAAGAACCGATTACTTTCAGAATAAAATGAATTCCTAACGGTGAAAATCCTGGCAAAAAAGCTGCAAAGCATTTTATGGCAAAAATTACTAATGAATGTAGTGATGGAGATTTTGAAGTCTCATACGTGAGAACCAAGGATAAGGGAATTATTATATTTCCAACTATGACGATTAGGAAAGTCAAAATGGCAACGGCTAGAATCTGTTGACAATCGAGCGACTCTCTCATCAACTACGCGTCGTTCGTATGAACGTTCCCAAAGAAATGTTAGATTCATATTTAACATGTATATCAAAATCCATCTAAATCAAAATTATTAATTATATATATTGTGTGATAAGTGTGCAGTAATAAATGTGTTTGTGTTATAGTAACTGTTTCATCATATATATATAAATATGCCACTCAACCACCTAAAAGATACAACAAAGATTGGCGACGAAAGGTAAAGCATTTTATTATGTAGCACTTGGATTTTATTTCTACTTAGTTTCAATTTTGTGTATTAAATATATCAAATAATATGGATGCGGAGCAATTAAAACTGCTTATTGAAGCAATGAACAAAAATCAACAACTCTTGATCGAGCAACTGGTTTCAGTTTCGAAACCGCCATTAGCAGACAATGCAATGGCCGCTCCCGTCATAAACATTTCACATGTTCCTCCGTTTGAAAACTTTGATTCAAGGAAAGAAAATTTCAAATATTACAAACAACGTTTTGAAAATTATTTAACTTTGAAGAATTTAATTGATGATAAGCCAAAATGCGCTCAAATGTTATTAAATTCTATAGGAGCAGCTAGTTATAATATTCTTGTTTCCTTAACCGCGCCAAGAATGCCAAATGACCTTGAGTATGATGCGCTACTCACGGTCTTGGAAAGTCATTTATCACCCAAGAGAAGCTCATTAGTGTCACAGCATTACTTTTTATCCACTTATCAAAAGGAGGATAGCTCTATTTCTGATTATGTTGCGGATTTGCGTCGCGATATCGCTGAGTGCGAATTCAACGTGACTTGTGAATGCAGTAAAATAGTATCCGTCACAGATATTTTTCTTCGAGCACAATTTATTCGAGGTATTAAAGACAGTTGGATTAAAGAACAGATTCTCCAGTCTGAACTTACTAACTTCGATGATATCATTGCTAAAGCTATAGCGCTTGAAGCTTCAAAAATCCAAAGTCGTGAATTATCAAAGCCTGTGTCACGAAGTATCAACACATCTGAGTCTGAGGACATCAATAAAGTTTCTAAAATGCATCGACAATCAAAGAGCACTAATCCTTCATTTAAAAATCTCAACATTAATAGAAATAAATCGGATAAAAAGCACTATGAAAAAACAAATCCAAAACATATTGACTACGTGAAATTGGGAATCAACAATTTATGCCTCCGTTGCGGGCGTGATAACCATCTATGTAAAGACTGCCGAACCAACCCCGCTAGCTTAAAGTGCAACTCATGTAAATTAAAAGGACATGTTCAGAAAGTATGTATCAAAACCCTCCTCAATAACCAGTCATCAAACAAAACCCTTAAAGGATCGACACATCAAGTTAAAAGTTCTGACAATATGTTCGTCAATACGGTTGTTGACATTTATGACAATCAAATCTCAGATGTCGCAGAGGATGCAAAGAAATATTTTGCATCAATCAAAATAGAAAATCATTTCCAAAAATTTGAAGTCGATACAGGAGCAGGCTACACGCTCATACCTGAAACTGCATTCAAAAAACTAAATATAAAAAAGCGTCTTCAACAAACCGACATAAAATTCCGGTCTTACACCGAAAATGTATTTTCACCGTTAGGTAAAGTTCGGGTTAAAGTTCAATACCGGAACTGTAAATCGAATGAAGATTTATACGTTGTTCCCGATGGGTATGACGCACTTCTGGGAAGAGTTTGGGTTAGACATCTCAATTTAAATCTAAGTGAGGTAGATAAAGCTCAAGAAAGTAAAATTGAAAATAAAATATCAACTATCGAAAATATCACTGACATAGAGGCAATATTTCCAGAAATATTCGCGCAGAAGATCGGCTGCGTGCCAAATTTCGTCATCAGTTTAAAATTACGCGAAGGAGCAAAACCAGTCTACATTCCAGAACGAAACGTGCCTTACGCCTTGCGGGAAAAGGTTGAAAAAGAACTAAATGATCTTGAATCAGCCGGGATAATTACGAAATCAAGTGCCAGTGACTGGGGATCACCTTTAGTTGTAATTCCTAAAGGAGACGGCTCTGTTCGACTTTGTGTTGATTATAAGGTCGGGGTAAATGATCTACTTGTGAACACACATTACCCGATAAAGAAAATTGAGAAAGTTTTAGACAGCCTGAAAGATTCCAAATATTTCTGCAAGTTGGACCTTTTTAAAGCTTATCTACACTTAAAAACAGATGAAGAAAGCAGCATAGTGCAAACAATTTCAACTCACCGAGGAACTTATAGAATGAACAGATTAAGCTTCGGTATAAAAACGGCACCAGCAGAATTTAATCGAGTTATTGACCAAATTTTGAACGGTCTACCAAAGACAATAGCTTACTTCGACGACATTGTAGTCCATGGGATTACAAAAACAGAATGCACAGAAAATCTTTTTGCGTGCTTAGAAAGATTGCGAGAATATGACTTGCATTTAAACAGAAACAAATGTACCTTTTTCCAAACTCGCATTGAGTATTTAGGTCATGTGATTGAGAATAATAAAATATCAAAATCACCATCTAAAATCGAAGCTATACAACAAATACCAAGACCAAAGAATGTCCAAGAATTGCGCCGATTTTTGGGTATGGTCACTTATTATTCTCGATTCATACCAAACGTTTCTACTATTACTTATCCATTACGCAAACTACTTCGAAAACATCAGAAGTTTCTATGGACTGCAGAATGTCAGAAAGCGTTCATCCATCTCAAGAAAGAAATATCCAGTGACAGAGTGCTTGTGCCCTTTGATCCAGAATTACCTGTAGTACTTGCGACAGATGCAAGTCCAACTGGAATTGCTGCAGTATTGTCACATACTATAAACGATGTTGAGAAACCGATCGCTTTTGCTTCCCGTTCGTTAACGGATGCGGAGAAAAATTATTCTCAACTCGATCGTGAAGCCTTAGCAATCGTTTTTGGAGTCGATCACTTCTTTGAATACCTCTGTGGTCGACATTTCATATTAATAACAGACAACCAACCAGTATCAAGAATCTTTCATAGGAAAACGAGTTTACCCAAAATGACATCAGCTCGACTTTTGCGTTATGCCTCCTATTTATCAGGTTTTGACTATACAGTAAAATTTAGAAAAGGATTGGAAAACCAAAACGCAGATTGCTTATCTAGAGCACCTATCGAACAAAGTTATGTATCAACTGATATATGTTTTAACGAAGAAGTTCATCAAGTATGTGCTTCAGCTGTTTTTGAGATATCAAATGAAACCTTAACTGTTGATGCAATTATCAAAGAAACAGATAAAGATCCGGAATTGTCAAAAATTAAGCAGGAACTTCAAGAAAATTCTATTGAGAGTGATTACGTTTTAGATAATGGTATCTTGTTCAAAAGCAATCGAGTTGTAATTCCAAAAAGCCTTCAACCTGAGGTATTGAAAGAACTTCATTCCACACATGTTGGAATTACAAAAATGAAGCAGTTAGCCCGTCGATATTGTATATGGAAAAACATAGACAAAGACATAGAAACGCTGGTGAAATCGTGTCAAGAATGTTCAAAATTCAAGCATGGTCCTGCAAAGGCACCCGTTCATCATTGGGATGCACCTAGTGAAAATTGGGACCGCATTCATATCGACTATGCCGGACCATTCCAAGGTTTCCATTTTCTATTAGCAATAGATGCTAAATCACGCTGGGCAGAAATTAAAGTGATAAGAAATGCACCAAATACAGAAATCACCATGAAGTTACTCAACGAAATATTTTCAATTCACGGATATCCACTAGTTATGGTTTCTGATAATGCATCAATTTTTACAAATGATCTCTTCAAATCTTTCTGCCGCACAAATGGAATAAAGCAAAAATTTATTGCACCAGGACATCCAGCAACAAACGGGCTTGCTGAGCGTAACGTTCAGACATTAAAGGATCGTCTCAAAACTATGACATCTGAAAACCTTCCAATCAACTTAAAAATTCAGAAGATTCTTTTTCGCTACAGAGCAACTCCCTTGGCAAATGGATCATCACCTGCAGAGATGTACCTTCACCGAAAAATGCGCATAAAGCTTGACGCCCTGTTCCCTTATCAAGAAAATAAGTCATCACAAGAGATAAAACCTCACACTCGAAACATTCAAGTGGGGGAGAGAGTGCGATCTAGATTCTTCTTACAAAACAAAGTCACATGGAAATTAGGAACAATAACAAGGAAATTGGGTCATCTCCACTACATTGTACAGTTGGATGAAGGAAGGAAAATAAAAAGACATATAAATCAACTTCAAAAATCGGAAATTAAGAGGAAACAACTAACATCAGATCCATCAAGCTCAAACTCAAGCTCCAGAGCACATACGGAAGATTACGATTACTATCAAGTTTTTCCGAAATCTACTGTTCCCGACTCCGATGAACCAGAGGGACCGGAACAGCCGGAGACACCTATCGATTCCTCCCCAGCAGTACGACGATCAAACAGAGCTAGGCACATGCCTGGATATTTAAGAGATTATCAGCTATATTAATTCTCCATTTTTGTCATTCATCCTTTTTTCTTTTTTTTGCATATATGTTTTTATTAAGTGGGGGAGAACTATTATATTTCCAACTATGACGATTAGGAAAGTCAAAATGGCAACGGCTAGAATCTGTTGACAATCGAGCGACTCTCTCATCAACTACGCGTCGTTCGTATGAACGTTCCCAAAGAAATGTTAGATTCATATTTAACATGTATATCAAAATCCATCTAAATCAAAATTATTAATTATATATATTGTGTGATAAGTGTGCAGTAATAAATGTGTTTGTGTTATAGTAACTGTTTCATCATATATATATAAATATGCCACTCAACCACCTAAAAGATACAACAGGAATATCGTTCACTTTTCCTCAGGTGGCAGATGAAGCCAGCGTTTCACGAGACGAAATTGTTCTCAATCCTACTACGCCCACAGAAAAAGAGAAGTTTTCACTTTACAGACTATTTGGAGAAAAATTTTTTTCACGTAGTTCTTGAATAGATTCTTTTTGGCAGTTATTTCTTGGTGAACTGTTCTTTATTTTCATAATTCATCTTTTTTGCTGACATTTTGCAAAACTTTTCAGCATTATTTGTCCAAGATTTGCATTAATTTTTGTATTTTGGGGAAAAAAGAAACCATTTTTGAACAATTTTTGTGTTTACTGTGGTTTTTTAACACCCTGAAGAGGTGGCTTCGCCCATCTTTCATTTATAGCTTCGATATAAGAAGAAAACATCTGGTGGGCAAAGGGACCCCACGTCACTAGGGGACTTTGCCCACCCGTATTTCCCTTTTTTTTTTTTTTTTTTTTTTTTAACGAGGGGGAATGATATAAAAAGAAACTAACTACATAAATCACATCTACGAACCACCTTCCAAAGGTACAAATTTTATCTAAGATATCAGAAAATGGGCTATGGGAAAATTATGAACTTGAATTTTTAAATTGGGCAAAGTCAACCCAGTTAACGGTACTCAACTAAAGTCCTCTTTGTACCTTTAACGATAGTTTTGAATCAGTTGTAGATGCATGGCCCTTCCCACTGTTTTGTATTCATTTGAGCCTGGATTCTATGCAAACGCATATTTTGTTTTATTTGGTGCCTGTTTCGCTGAAGTTATTCAGGAAACTTTTTGACCCTATGTGTTTAATCGGAATAATGAGTGATTGCGCTGGGATTTTTCTTTTCTTTTTGCCAAACTGCCATTTGCCTTTCTCACTCCACCCTACTGCACATTCGAACTAGCAACTCTTAACCCTTACGTCAATTTTTGCTTTTAAAGGATTTTCACTGAATGTAATTTAATAACAAATTTTCCTTTTAATTTTTGTGCTCATCATAATAGCATAGAAATGCTATTTATAATTGTGTAAATATTTTTATTTCTGCTATAAAATGTTTTGAATATCCCTCTATATTCAATATTCTATAATCTTAAGAAATAGATTTAGCATAAATCAGTACTTTTCTTTAACAATTATCGTATTTTTTCCTCTGGCCCTGACATTGTCCCTTGAAAATCTTAGCGCTTCTGTTGCTGAAGGTGTCCCAGCCATTGTATTCTTTTTATTTTTATACTAGCGGTGCCCGCACGGCGTTGCCCGGGCGGAATTTTAAAAACGTCGCCTACGGCAGTCCTTGCTAAGAGTATAAAAAAATCGCCTGCAGTATAAAGCCTGCAGTGTTTGAAAAACATCGTGTGTCTGTTTGTCAAAAAAAAAAAAAAAAAAAAAAAAAACAGACATTGTCAACGTTTGAAAAAGCAATATACCATTCAGAAGGATCAACTAAGAAAACTTAAGAACAATTCAGTCAGTAGGGTCAGATTTGCCACCAGAAGGGCAAAAATTGTAAAACTGCCAAATTGTAGCACGGCATCATTTGTTGCGTTACTTTTCATCTGGAATGAGTCTTCGCGATAATCTTAGATTGATTGTTAAAATGAAATTGCAATATCATATTATTTTATTTTCCAGCCATGGTGAAGTGTTGTCTCGCTAACCGAAAGATAAGTTTCATAATGAAATGAAGCTTCGCTAGCGGTACCATAGAGATGAAATCGTAGGTGATAATATTTATAGTTAAATGATACTGTAAAAACCATACCTAAAAAACGTATGCACAATTTTGTTGGTATTCTTTATCGCCGGTTTATCACCAACGCCTAATTAAAAAAGTCAAATTGTAGCGTGTCGTCATTCGACACGTTATTTGAAGTCTAGAATAAACTACACGTCCGTAAACTTTTCGAGGCGATATTTATTTAAATGCTATTGCTAAATCAAGTAAACCGTAAAATCGGGGAGACGGAACTTTTATCGAGTAAAATCTCGAAGTTAAAAATTATTGCTAATTTGAGACAAACTTTAAATCGAAAATATGGTTTATTATTGTTTTATCTCTATTGAACTGAACTATTTTGAAAAATAAGTTTTATATTGAAATTAAGCTAACAATTCACCTGGAGTTGAGGAGACTGCTAATTATTATTTTTGTGTCTAGGTAAGCCTTAAGAAATCGAACTAAAAAGCTTATAACCGGCGTTCTTATTGACTTAGAAACTTCAAACAAATTTCATCTTGAACAAAAAAATCTGCGCTTTCGATCAATAGATTATATTAATATGAGCAATGTTTTTGCAATCCCCATATTGGGGAATTTATGGGGAAATTTACGTAAAATTGGAATAAAAAAAGAACTACCTGTCGGATTTTTTTCTAACGGGTCTATGATTCGTCCTCATGAATCACTCTGTCTATTGATGAAAACCGCATTCAAATCCGTTGCGTAGTTTAAAAGATCTCAGCGTACAGACACGGGAAGCGACATTGTTTTATACTCTTTTTTTTTTTTTTTTTTTTTAAAGATAACACTGTGCAACAAATTGAACTTTTTTTCGTCCTTTAGATGAAATTATGTGATTCTACGTAAGCAAAAGGTGCTGGATTCAAATATCCAAACCAAAATGGTCCATCGCGTACTGTTTTTGCTGTAGACCCACTTCTCAAACATGAGAAGTGGGTCTACAGCAAGTTACGTTCTTCTAATAGCATACAATTTGTTATTAGAAGAATGTAACTGCGGCTCACTTATTGAAAACACAAACACTAAAATGATTTTTTTGGCCGTTTCATCTTGTGGGCACCTGTTGGTATGCCCTGATAACAGATTAGCAATATTCAATTCGTATACTTCCATTCTATCGACCGCTGAAACGCTTTTCAAACACAGAGACGTCCTGGTGAAACCTTTCCACATTTTCGTCATTTATTGCGCCAAGGTTTTGAGAAAAGAAGTCCGTATGGGAGTCCAAAAAGTTACTTTTAATGAAATGTAGCAACCTATAATACAAAAGCATTTTATCATGTCACCAACAAGATTTTCGTAGTTTTCAGCTTTCTCATTTCCAAGGAAACGTAAGCATACTGTTTTAAAAGCCAGCCAGGCGGAAATTTCGGTTCCTGACTGTTTGTTTTCATATTCCTCATCATGAAATGACTTTCTTAAGTTGTGGACCAATAAAAATCCTTTCTTTTACTTTTGCCTCACTTAAAATTTTGAATTTGTTCCTGAGATGCAAGAAAGCCATTCCTTCTCTGTCCAGAGCTTTTAAAAATAATTTCGATAAACCCGTTTAATGTGCAATTGTGGAAAGGCACATTGTATATTTACAAGTGGCTCATTTGATATGTTTTTGCCACTCATAATTTTGAAAGTTCCTTTGTGTGTGCAGAATATGCTACAGGAATGAATAGGGAAAAAATACTTAGATGGAGGAGCACTGATAAACAAGCGCCACTCTGCTGAATTGTGCTCATGTCCTAATGCTTGAAATAGTACATTCACATCACAGCAGTATACTATTTTTTCTTTATCAGCAAAATAGTCTACAAAATGTCTTTGTCGTCTTGTAAAAGGTTCGAAACTTCGAGAAGTAGATAAAGCTTTTGTTGCCAAAACTGTCGCTGAAGCACCAAATTCATTAAAAAGATCTCTAGAATGGCAACGATCTCGCTGTTGGGAAAATGGTACGTGGTAGGCAAAAAATAATTGCAGATTCGTAATTTTCCGCCAAAATTGCTTAAGAAACAGACATTTTCATTCAAAGGACATTTTTCGTGTTGCACACTGTAATTAATCGTATCTTTTCCATTAAATAATCTTTCAACTTCGAAATTATATCGCTGCCTCCAAAGATCCTCTCTTTTGAGTCCAAAAAGAGCTCTTAGAACTCTCCTTTCCCAGGTGATTTAAATTAAATTTATTTTTCAAAAAAAAAAGCGACTATATCTGCGCAAATGATAAAGCTTTATTTTAAACTTATTTTAACTTAAAATATGATTTTAGCCCTGATAAGTGGAAATTATTCTAAGTATGGTAAGAAAATGAACGATATCCATTAATAATACCCTATTTTCCTTCTAAAATATTAGCGAGGATGACTATTTTTTGAAGGAAGCATGCTCTGTTTTGATAAGAATTTCTCTCTCTCACTTACCCGCGCCCGGGGGAGAGCAGCCCTAAGGCTACGTGCTAACAGGGTAGGGGGGTGAAGTAGAAAAGTACGAAGAAAGGCATTCATCGCCAAGCAGATTAAGACAGTTGGGAGCCCAAGGCACAGTATTATCTTGGGTACCCTATGGTACGAAAAGTAAAAATACCGAGTATAATGTATAAAGTTAAATAAGCTTGGAGATTATTCTATTAATACTGCGTTCATGGGACTGTGGATAGTTTACGCAAATAATTTTAGCTCGCCATTTAAATGCGTTAAGATCTTTTCATTTTGTAAAAAATTATCTTTTAACATATTTTCAGAAACCTTTCTTACAGTTTGGGGGCCCCTAAAATTTGGAGTCCCAAGGACGTGGCCTAGTTCTCCTGTGCGGTAATCAGGCCCTGTCGCCAAGGGCTAGAGTAGTTCTAATAGTTTAAAATAGTTTTTCTTAAAAATTTCAATAATTCGAGTTTTCAGTTTCCAATAGCTCGATCGGACGACCAAACGGAGAACGCTCTGCAGTACCAATAAATAACTGAAATGTTTCACAATTTTGTTCACGTTCATCAGATTGTAACTAGAATTTTGTACAACGTGAATAGTCTTCATTCTCAACGTGTGCGACTGGACGACTGTGATACGCTCGTTTTCACGTGGCATAAAGTAACCTCAAGCTAAAGTGATGCACCAAAATGTTTCGTACATTCAATGAATTCATCAGAAATGACAAAATTTTGAAATAATGAATATTGAATTAAACGTAAACAAAATTAAAAGAATTTTTGCGTCACCTTATACGCACACACACACACACACATATATATATGGGGTTGCGTTGTCTAATTGTTAAAAATGGGGTCGCTACGGGAAAAAGGTTGGGAACCACTGTTCTAAGCCATAAGCTCTAGCTTGCAGCTAGACGCAGCCGATGACTCGTTCATGCTCCTGAGAATTGCTGACGCAATTCCTTAAAGCATTGTTTCAATGCAAACAATAAGATGTGTGTTAAATAAATGAACCAAATTGCTGCCAAGATGCTTTTTTGGTCTAAAAATCTTAAACTTTTTTCTTAAATGAATTTATCAAAAATTTTGCTTCGAGGTGCACAGGCTGAACTACTCCGACTAAACCTAGGTGCTACAGCTGAAATTATATTGGAAAACCACCAATATTGTGAAGTGATCATTTTCCCAGGATCATCACATCCCAATTCCTCTATATCATTTAAAAAAATGGCATTTTTTTTTCTTCTTCCATTGCGAAAGAAGTGAACAAAACAATTTTTTTTTTTTGAAGTTTTTTAAGTTTCCTTCCTAAAAACCAGGTTTAATCCCGTATTTAAAACGGCGTTTTCACACCTTTTATATCTAATGACGGGACAAAACCGGGCAATCGATGCGATACTCTCAAATATTGTAGCGGAAAATGACATTAGCGGAGTCGGGGCCGACGCTAGCACAAATGGCGCCCTGAGGCAAAAAAAAATTCCCCCCCCCTACTATATATTATGAAGAAATAGAGATTTAAAATGATCCATAAAAAATTTAATTATACATATTTTAACTTTCAAAAAGCTAAAGGAAAACAATCGCTGATCAGAATGGACTGCATAAGGGAAAATAAAAAGCAGAAAAAGAGAAAAAGCAATAAATTGCGTTTTGCTCGTCATAAAATAGATAGGTCTGACTAACACTAACTTTGAACTCCTGCTGGGAGAGTTGGAGATTTAACCCAATTCTACTGTTCAATTACAGTGCAATTTAATTACTTAGAAAAATCATTGTTAGAACATTCGGAAGTTGTGGCATTCTTAATATAGAAAGCCCATCCACCACGACAAGGTGGTACAGGGTTGAGAAAAATCGGTTTTTAACTGTCCAGAAGCCAAAAACCGCATAAAAAGCAAACGTAATATCGGTTTTTATTTTTTTTTGAGATAAAAACTTGTTTTTTACTTATAAAGATGCAGTCAATATTTATGGCCGGTGCGCTCCTAAGAACGACGCGCCCTGAGGCGGGCGCCTCACCGCATCAGCCTAGAGCCACTACAGAAGTAGTTATAGGAGCCTTACATCAGCCTAGCGCCGGCCCTGAGCGGAGTCTTACGGCTATCGCGGTACATTTTAAAAACGAGACAAGTTTGTACGTAAAAAAGACCCACCAAACTGTTTTTCCTTAATTGCGCAAAAACTTAAATTTATCAGGGAACGAATTCAAGGTTTTAAAAAACTTTACTTTGGCTCGATCTGTGAAAGGAACCGAAGAAAATCGACTTGCCGGATGCCATATTGTTTATCCTTATGTGATTGTGTTTTAAAGTCGTTTACAAAGCTTTCTTCGTGTCTTGTCTTTCATGATATTACCAATCATGATTCTATTGACGTCATATGTTATGTTACAAGTATCGCTTCGTTTCAAAAACTTTTATTTTTTCTACTGACCTCATGTAAGTATTGAATTTTCGAAGCTATCGTTTTATCTACTTTGGCCTTATAAATGTTAAAATATATTGAGAAGGCTATTTTGCTTATTGAAGTGTAATTTATTTTTTACAATGAAGATAAGATGACGTTGTTTGTAAATGTAGGCGAATTCGTTAGACTTGTCCAGTCAATGATGTTATACCATAATCATAGATCCATATTGGTTGTATTATGTTTTGGAATAAAGCATGAGTCGTGTTCGATACTCCATTTAACGATTTTCTCAAACCCCGGATTAAATTTGACGAAAGTTTTATTTCCTTGATTTAACGAAATAATTTAATAGTCCATAGCCTTTCTTTAAAAATGGGTTATACAAGGGTTATTCGTTAAAAATGTTGAATTCTCTTCAAAATACCGTGTCAAATCGACTGTTTTGAGTAGGCTGGAACGTGGAATTTCAGTCATTTAATCACTCCAAAATCAAAGCAAATCATTATTATTAGAGTTTTTACTTCAGCATCAAATGCATGGGTTGTTTTAAACACCCTCAGAGTAAGAAATGACCTTTATTGAAACTTTTCTTGAAATGTGTTCTAAACTTTTGCTTGTTGCTGAAGCAGCTTATATAAATAGCAGGTATCTCAACATTAAATGGCTTTGCCCTAATCCGAATATACAAATTTGTATAGTTATGCAGCGAAGTTCCAGGCCCGCCATTTGAGGGATCGGAGGGGCAATGACTTTTAGAAACAAAATGTCTTTATACTCCTATGTATGTATTGTGTATATTATGTATTGTATTGTTTTTAGGCTACTTTCCCGTAAAAGTAAAAAAAATAATAATAAAGCATGAAAGAAGGCTTTATGTATCGTGAAAATATCGTTAAAAATCAAGAAAAGTCAAAAATAAGTGAAGTAATTAAATAAAGATTGAAAAATAAAAAATTTGAAAGTAGGGTATTGAGATGGGGAAGAAGTGTGTCTGTCGGTCTGTCTGTCTGTCTGTCTGTCTGTCGGTCTGTCCCCCCCCCCCCTAATAACTTTTGAACGAATTGTCCGATAGGAAAAATTCTTTTTGCATTCGAAAGACCTCGGCGAGGACATCTCATTTCTATATTTTACTTTTTGATTTGAACAATTTTTTGTTCAATTTTGAACAGTTCAAAAAATTTTAACATTAGCGCCTATGGACAAAACTGAAGCAAATTCTGTAAACTCTGGGCACAAGAGCCAAGTTCCTATTGCAAGCTTATTGAAAGGAGTTGTCGGCGTGAAATATTGATTTGAACAGTTTTTGTTCATTTTTGAACAGTTAAAAAAATTAACACAGAGCTTACGGGGAAATTTCAACCCTATATAAATCCTGATCTAACGGACCGATTTGCTTGGAACAAACTTTATCGGAAAGCTCTTATGACGTAGAACATGTAGAAATAGAAAGTTTATCCAGAACTTACGAGCCTATTTTGCTATGAAATTTTTTGATCGGGATTTTCAAGGATATTTCTCAGTGACTCAATGAGTGAAATAATGAATGCTGAATAAATGAAAGAGTGAAAGAATAAATCAATGAATAAATGAATGAGGAAAAGAATGAATGAATAAATTATTGAATAAATGAAAATATAAATAAATGAGTGAATAAATACATGAATGCGTAAATGAATGAATAAACACTTGAATGAGGTAACGAATGAATGAATAAATGCATGGCTGAATAAAAGAAAGAATGAATGAGTGAGTGAATGAATATGTATTATCCGTTGAAAAAGGTATATTTTCAATAATTAGAACTAAAGATAAATAAGAAAGAGAGAGAAAGAGATAGCTAGATTATAAATTTGAATTTGGTGTATACGGGAAAGTAGGCTCGTATAGTTCTAGACGGAACTTCTTGTTTACAAATGACATGCGTTGTACCTTTTGCCCATGGACAATTTTTGTAATGCCAAGCCTGCAAGATCATTAATTATACGTTGCAAGCCTTTGCGTAAACTTAAAAATATTCCTCTTGGTATATGAAATTTCTTTTGCAAAACGGTGGGATTCTTGCGCAAGCATATTGCATTCTGAGTAGATTGCTTTCCTGCCTATTAGGACTACAGATCTTCGCAATGTCTCTATTCAAAACAAATTGCAAAAACGCGTCCTGGACCCGGCTGTAAGAATCAGTAAGTAAAGGAACATAACGCGTTTGAGATTTCATTTTGTGTTGGTTTTGAACTGGTTGAAAAACGCTGGATCCGATCGCGCGTTCAATAAGCAGAAATGTGTTGATCTTTCTACGTTATAATCAATTCAAAACTATGAATGGATAAATAGTTCATGCACAATGTACTTCATTGTAAGAGTTGCATCGACGTTGCTTTGAGTCATCTCTCGGATTCGAAGCATACGTCATTTCCGTTTCATTTTTAAACGAACATTCGAAGGTTGCTGTGAGATAAGTCTCCCGGACCTTTTTTAAAAGAGGTTTTATCGGAAAATGTTTCAAAAACTCTTCGTTCTAGAGATGCGATATGAAAACAGTTGAGATTATTTCGCATTGAACAAAGCTGCATATCATTATGAACCGCAGTGATCAGCTGCTAACCTTTTCATGACCTTTTAAGACTTCATAAGTTCTTTTTAAAAAATCATCGCTGTTTCGGATTATCAAGCGTATTTTACTGATCGTTTCTATCTTAAATCTTTGGGCCTTAAGGGGGGAAATACGTGTAAAAACGGCGGATTAAGAGCGATTTCATGAATTTTTTTAACGTATAAAGAATCGATATATTTTATTGAGATTTAGAGGTTACTTTATAGATATATTGCCGAACATTAACTGAAATTTTCAAACATTTTTCTTGAAAATCCCGGAGATATCGGCTGCTGCACACTGTAAGTCGCCACCCGGGTCGGCAGTTTGCGTACATCCTGGAGGTCGCAATTTTTATTTGAAATCAATTGTTTTAAAAATCTACTTTTTTATAAGTGTCTCTTCTAGTTGAACTAAAATCATCACAAAAAATTGAAAATTTCTATTTTTGTTTAGAATGGGAAAATTAAATAATATTTTTAACCGGTTTTTTTTTGTGTTCTTTTTATACAATAAAAAAGGAAAAATAAAGTTATGTTTATGATTGTAGTTCAACTAAAGCGTGTATATATAAAGAAAAGGTGTGCTAAATTTGATAAGGATTGATCAAAAACTCAGCGAGCTGGATTGTACGCAAATTCGAAAAAGTTATTTCGAGAAAAACGCGTTTGAAAAAAAGAGTGGTATTGAAGGTAAATTTAAGTCAGTAATGAATCAATTTTTTTAATACTTATAGATACTAATACTTTTAGAAATTTCTATCCTAGGTCTCAATTGCTAAAAGAAATAAAAGTATATCTGCTAACGTACTCTAATACCCTTCAGGTCATTCATAAGGGACCATACCTGCTAAACTGCTCCAAAAGGAGCGCTTTTAAACGACTTGGAATTTTGCTTTGAAATTTTCAGGGTATATTACTGAATAATTGTAGAATCGCTTTATATGAAGGAATTTTTTTTTAAATTTTTTGAGACCTTTACACGTATTTCCCCCCTTAATTCATTATTCTCTATCCGAGTACAATTCCAAAAAACATTGCTTTATGTCGGGTACTACTGAAGTATTTTTTTTCTAATGGCTTCAAAATTGCATTGATTTGGAGGGCGGGGGCGGATTTTACCTGCGTTGTATGGAAGAGCATTATAAAGCCTTTTTAATAATTCGTTGCTTAAAAATAAATAAATAAAAATTAAACCGTTGATAAGTGACGTAGCAGGGGAGACATTTTCATGGTTAATGTTTTCTGTGGAAATGTTGTCTGAAGCAAAACGGTTAGTTGATCTTCCACAGATAGCGTGTAAAATAAATTTAAATCGCCTCATTCAACTTTATCACATGAGGGGTGGATAACAATAGGTGGATCGCGGAAAGTGGAAGTTATCGGACAGAATCAAAGATTTTGCTTTTGTGCTATTTAATAAATATAGAATAACTAGCCCATGTTTTTAAAAGATTTTATTCCTATCGGACTTTCCGATGGTAGATCGCGACGCATTAGGAAGTCGGCCTTCATAACGCACAGGTTGGCCACCCCTGATGAAATTGATTTCTTTCCACTGAATGTGTTGCAACGTATTTATATATTAAAAATTAATTGAGCGAACATTTCTTAAAATTGATATTGCTTAAAAAATAGAGCATTACATTGGGGTCGGAAGAAATTCGAAAATTCGACAGTCCGAACACAGACCACCAATAGAAATTGGTTACCGTCAATCTATGCTATGAGATATTTAACAACACACCTGCAAACGGTAATATAGTTTGAAATTAACATTTTTGTCAACCTATTTCAATACTTGGGAGGAGAGTTGCACCAAAGATCGTTGGTTGTACTTCGGGACGCTGGCAGTTTCCGAGGCAGCATTCATAGTGTTTGCGTTGACGGCTCAGGAAAGTTGAAGTCTACCGTAGCACATGAAATGAACAACGTCGTAGTATGTCAATCCGCTGTCGTAATTACGAGTGATTTTATTTGCAAAGGGGTTTAATCAACAGATTGCATCACTGTAAAAATCAGCTTCAAAAGTACTGAATGAATGTGAGCATGCATCATTCTTAAATTTTTTTGCTGCAATGGAACGTGTGATGTTAAATAATAGGAATTTCCTATATTTACTATATCCTTGTTTTTGTAATGCGTCTGCAGTAAATATTTTCCTAATTTAGAGACTGGCATAAAATTAATTCCAATGCCTGACTGTTGTCTGAAGCAAGAAATACGTTCCGAGGTACAGTAAGATGTTTGTACCTTGGGACGGTTGCTTAAAATGGTTGGTAAATTTTTAATATAAAAAAATATTTTGTGTTGATAAAAATATATTGACAGAGGAACATGGTTGGTTTTCTGAAATGTTGTTTCATTGTAAATCTGACTGCAACTGTCGAAATAAAAAATCAAGGTGCGAAAACGCCCCCCGACTGAATGCTTCATTTATATTCTGCATTCATTTCGCCGCTGTCTTTTCCGCAACCATCCATCTTGAGTCCGTCGTTTTCAGTCTTAATTTTCCACAAGTGGTTAGACATTTATGGTATCATACCTCTAACTAGATTTCATTTATTGCAATTTTTTTTTCATTAAATTCACCATTTCTTGCCAAACCGATGCTTAACCCAGCTGCATATGTTTACATTATAAATCACTAGCGGTGCCCGCACGGTGCTGCTCGTGCTGAATTTTAACCGTACCTAAAAAACGTTTTATCGCCAATGACTAATTAAAAAGTCAAATTGAGGCTTGTCATATTCGCCACGTTATTTGAAATCTAGTATAAACCATACGTATTCCTTTTCTGGCGATATTTATTCAAATACTATTGCAAAATCAAGGAAATCGTTAAATCTGGGAGACAATACTTTTATCAAGTTCAATCTCGAATTAAAAACCTTTTGCTCATTTGAGAAAAACGTTAAATCGAAGGTATGCTTTTTTATTGTTTTTCCGTTGATAACTAAACTGATGTCTCTCTATTTCGAAAAATAAGTTTTTTTTAAAATTAAGCTAACACTATTCACCCGGAGTTGAGGAAACTGCTAATTATTATTTTTGGATCAAAGTAAGCCTTAAGAAATCGCACTAAAAAGCTTATAACGGGCTTTCTTATTGACTTAGAAACTTAGAACAAATATCATCTTGTGCAGAAAAAGTAGCAGTTTCGATTGCTATATTACGTTAATATGTGCAAAGTTTTTTTCACCCTCATATTGGGGAATTTATGTGGACAACTGCGTAAAATGGGAATAAAAAAAGATCTACCTGTAGGATTTTTTTCCCAGAACCCTTCGCGGGAGTGTACTCAACAACTTCCCAAAGTTTCAAGGCGATCGGATGAATGGTGTAGTAATGCATAAAGGACAGACAGACATACATTCATTTTTATGTGTATAGATAAATGATCACTTTGATGAATGGCGATACAATTTTTGCCAAAAAAAAAAAAAGAATAAATCAGATCTTGGGACATTTGTATACTTGGCTCAGGACGTGGGACACATTTTTGTAGTCCCCCCCCCCCCCCCCGTCGGGTGATAACCTTAACACAACTGATTGCTTACATTTTTACCGTGGGCAACGCCTAAGCACAGGAATCTTTTCCGTGCTTGTTTCATAATAATCTATGTGGTGAATTTATGAAATGACTTTTCATTCTGCTGTTAATGTATGAAAATAATCCTGATAACAACTTGCTTATTTATGTATGTGTTCCAATACTGCTAAACGTTCTGCTGCATGTTGATGCATGAGCACTTTTCAGTACTTACGCAACTTTTAATAACGAACATCTTATGTTAAGGAGGGGGGGGGGGGGGGAATACGTGTAAAGGTCTCAAAAAATTTTTAAAACTCAAAAATAATTAATTAATTTCTTTCCTTTATAAATCGATTCTACAACTATTCAATAATATACCCTGAAAATATAAAAGCAAAATTCCAAGTCGTTTAAAAGTTATAAGCATTTGAGCGAGCGCCCCTCTTGGAGCAGTGGAGCAGGTAATCCCTCATGAATGACCTGAAGGGTATTAGAGAACACTAGCCCAGATGTCCTTTTATTTCTTTTAACAACTGAGACCTCGGATAGAAATTTCTATAAGTATTAGTATCTGTAAGTATAAAAGAAATTGATTCATTACCGCCTTAAATTTACCTTCAATACCACTCTTTTTTTTAAACGCGTATTCTCGAAACTACTTTTTTCGCATTTCCGTACACTCTAGCTCGTAGAGTTTTTGATCCATCCTCATCAAATGTATCACACTTTTTTTTTTATATATACACGCTTTAGTTGAACTAGAGTCATAAACATATCTTTATTTTTATTTTGTTCATTGTAAAAAAAAAAAAAAAAGAACAAAATAAACGGTTAAAAATCGTACTTAATTTTCCCATTCAAAAAAAAAAAAAAAAAAAAGCAAATTTTAATTTTTTGTGATGATTTTAGTTCAACTAGAAAAGACACTTATATAAAAAGAAAAAGTAGATTTAAAAAAAAGCTGCCGACCCGGGTGTCGACTTACAGTGTGAAATTGCCGATATCTCCAGGATTTTTCAAGAAAAATGTTTGAAAAGTTCAGTAAATATTCTTCAATATATTTATAAAATAACCTCAAATTCTCAAAAAAATGTATTTATTTCTTATACTTTTAAAAAATTCATGAAAATTGCTTTTAATACGCCGTTTTACACGTATTTCCCCCCTTAACACACCTGCTTACAAACCGCAGTCTAGTGTGGGATCAGTTAACTTTAGTAACTACGTTTTCGTTTTGCTGTTATTATTCCTTGTGAGGTATAAACAGCTTAGATAAATGCGCACAGCTGGAGATATCGCGTTACATTTCAAGGACTAGATGAATATTAAATAGTTTTAAGATAGGAAATTTGTGAAACAGAGTTTGTAAGAGTTTTCATCGGACCTAAAATGTGATACTTGAACCGTCAATGGGGGAAATTTTTTCCCCAATATTAGTTTTCTAACTGAAAATTTACACGTTAATACAAGTTATTACTACAAGTTACCTTTTGTTCCATTATTATATTGAGACAAGAAAAATCACGCAGAATGTTATCCCAACAAAACATAAATGCAGTTAACAAAACATAAATCCCACGGCTGCGCCAATTGCGCAAAACTGCGCCAAAACGATTTTTCTGCTACATTCTGCTACAAAATGCGTTTTTTTCGGCAAATTTGCGCCAAATCGCGATTTTCGGAGAAAAAAAATCGAAAAAATTTTAGATATTATTTTTTTTAACCTTAAAATCGACATCATTTGTTACATTTTTCCTTTAGTCGACTAATATTTTACCTTTGAAGCAGTTTATTAATGAATATTAGCTCTACTCTCTCTTAAGAACATCAAATATGGATGAGAAAATTGAGCAGAATGAGTGATGGTATCCCATGCTTGTAGAAGACACAGTGAAACGATTTCTAATATTTTGTTGTATTATAGAGAAAAATCATTCCTCTTATCACTATTTTTGTTGAACATTTTATTTAGTAAGTTTTTCTTGAAATAGATAAAAAAAGTTTACAATTTCATGAAACGTGGAAAAAAAAAAAAAAAACTTAACGATTTCCTCAGTGCTCTTTGCGTTTTCTAATGTTTAGGAAATACTAATCAATGTGAAAAATCAATAACAGAACAGATGTTAAAAAGATTGCTGCTCAATTATAATAATTCTTTAAAATTCCTTAAGCTTACTTTCCACGTGTAAGCAAAGGAGCGCATACGTTCTACAATCTTTTTGCATCCTCTACAAAAATCGGATTTTTTCCATTTTAACTGTTTATAATGATTCTTCTTAAAGTAAATAAATAAAATGTATTTTTATTTTAAATAAAAACATCGTTTGAAAATATATATTTGTTTCCGAAAGTGTTTAGAGGTAGACTTTCAAACGCTGTAAAATTAAACATTCATTGAATTGCAACTTTATTTCTTTTCTTATTACTCATTAAGCTCTGTAATCTATATCATATAACCTAAAAAACATAAATATAAAGAACAAAATAAGTAAAAAAATTACAGCTAAGTTAGAAAATCATTAAAAAAGCATGTACGTATATCTTAATGAACTGATGATCTTTGGCAAATATGTTAAGCAATATTATTAGAAGAAATAGAAATTTTGTTGTGTATGAACGACGGCATAAAAGTACTCTTAAAGTTTCAATTTTTAAACTAGATTTGAAAGTTATGAAATTACCATGCATTTCCTTTTTCTTTTAATTCAATTTAGTTTCTTTCGGCATCAAATTGCTACAAAACCCTAGGACTCTTAAAATTTAATTGTAATTTTTACACAATTTTTCAAAGATGTAAAGATTAATTGTTGGGGGAAAAATCATTAGATATTAAATTATCAACATATAATAAAAAATACATTTTGCCTTTCTATTATAGAACTGAAAAATATAATTTGGTTCTTGAATTTTCTTACTGCAAAATTATGAAACTCAGCAATTTACTTTTAGTTTTATTAATTACTTCCAGAGCATCTAAGTGAGTATTTAGGATTAAAATTTAAAGGAATATTTCTTAATCAGAAAAATAATGAATATTACTGCAGGTAGAAAATAGGATCGACTTCAACTATATTTTTTTGATAAAATATGAAATTATATTTAATTGATTCAAAATTTTACTGTTACTATAATCACAATGGTTATACCTAAATAAGTACCATTAAAAACAAATTTTATTTATTGATAAATAGTTTAAAATAGTGGAAACTTTCATATTAGTTAGTTTTAGCTTATTTTCTTGAAAGAATAGTGTTTTAGCTATTAAACAAAAAAGAGAGAATGCAATGATTTTTTAAAAGGAAATTTTAAGCTTTCTTCCAGCTGCCATATTAGAAGAAGGATAATAGAGCAGCTGGAAGAAAGCTTCAAGCTAATTCTATTAGAAGAAGAAAAAAACAACAAAACATTTTTTTAAATAATCGGTTTCTTGAGAAAAGTATTGAAAAACTTTTATAAGAGTTATAATTTCAATTAGTCTTACTTTTTGAATAGGTTTTGAAAATTTTCTTAAGAAATATAAAAATAATCCAGTTTTGGAAATAATCTAATCCAGTTTTTGAAATAATCTAATATAGTTTTTGAAGACTTGAAACTGCTCTTACCCTTGATGTATGAAAATAACATTGCTTTAAAACAGCCATTTAATATTTAAAACATAAAGAAAAGTCCTCCAAAAATGGTACAAAGTTGATATTTTCGGCTCCTAGACTGATACAAAAGTCGATTTCTTCTGCTCCAAACTATTACGAAAGTTAAATTCTTCTGCTCCAAACTGATACAAAAGTTAAAATTCTTCTGCTCCAAACTGATACAAAAGTTAAAATTCTTCTGCTCCAAACTGATACAAAAGTTAAAATTCTTCTGCTCCAAACTGATAAAAAGAAAGGAAAAAATTTTACCTGCTCCGAAAGCTGCTACAAATTGTGTTAAGGCAGTGGGAACCCTGTAAATGTGAAAAAAGGGCCCAGGTTCGATAGAACAAAAACGGCCTTCAGGGTAGTCGGTGTTAATTAAGGTAAATTACATTCAAAAAATTTAACTTATTCAATTAGCAATTTTTATTAGTTAGTAAAATCATGTGGCAAGCTATTATAGTTAATTTCTAATTGTCTTCTTATCGTCTTCTTGAACGTAACTTATCTTAATTAAAACTTGCCAAGTTTGGAATCCGATAAAAAAATGTTTTTAAATAAATTAAGGAACATTGTACGTTCTTACAGCCATGATCAACGGATCTGCTATGGGAATTGGCACCCGTTAGATATCAATTCTTTTATCGCTGACACCGACTACTCCGAAGGCCGTTTTTGTTCTATCGAACATGGCCCTTTTTTTCACATTTATGTTTTGTTGGGATATCATTAAGTTTTGAAAAGCTAAAATGTGTATTTTTATATTGACGATAAGTTATACTAAATTAAACCAAGCTGAATAGTCGCTATTAATTATTTAAGATTTTTTCGTATGTTTACATTTCTCCGTAATAAGTCGTAAACCTATCTTTACTTAATTAATTTTTTATTTAAAACGTTGAAAAGTTCTGTATAGCTACGACACTGGATTCTTTGTAGTCAGCTTGAGTTAAGCCTTAAGGTGAAAAAATATGGCTGCTGTTTGAAGTCGTTAGGTATGACGCTACTTATGAGTATGCTAGTAACTTCGAAGATAATGTAATTTTTTGAAGTTTCGGATTTTTTCCTTTATATATGCGAAATTATCTACCTTGATACCAAGTTTCAAGTTTCTAAGTCTTCTAGAAGTTTCGGGTAAATATACACATTGGTCGGTGTCGCCGTATCTTAATTTGGCTGACTTTCTGAACTTGGCGGACACACTGCCGTGTGTCTAGATACATTTGAGAAAGATTTGTGTTACATTGCCCTATAAAGTAAAAAAAAAAGAAATAAGTGATGTCAACTTGTTGCTACAAATGATGGTGCTTATGTGCACTATATTTCGTTGCTTTCTTGTGCATGTTGCAGCAAAATATAGTAAAATCAAGCACCATCATTTGTAGCCTGTAAATTGGCATATTTTTTTCTTTTTTTTTTGCAATGGGAGTGGGGTTTTTTTTTTGTTTTTTCAATATTCCCGGGAAATGAGGTATTTATGTGTGTATATTTTTATTTCTTTCAAGCTACCCCCCCCCCCCCATAATAACTTGAAAAATGTCCCCTCTTCATTGAAAATGAGAATGTTCAAAGTTATAAATATTGCGCACGGATTTGAATAGTAAATATTGTGGATGGATATGTTTTTTCGCACAAAGTGGAGACATTTGTTGTCTTACAGCAGTTGCTGGCAGTGTGAAACTATCTTGAATGGTGCGAGTGGTGATTTACTTTCCCGACAATTCAAGTGAAAGGTCTGGATTTGGCACTCAGTGACTACGAAATCCTTTTTCCTCGCAATGCAGAGAACACTAATGGGGTAAAAGGTGATGGGAAATCATCTGGGTGATTCCTGTCGAGCTAAGTAAATTTGGTGATTATGTGGGAAAGTGATCTCATTTTTTTTTTTTGGTATGTTAATTTTGTACTTTTTTTGTCTCTGGCAACCTCTTCGAGTCGCACTCAGTGTAAAAGAGAGATACTTGCCTCGGTGGTCGATTTTGGGTGGTTTCGTGTCTGTGTTAAGGAATCAAGAAGTGGTAGACTTGAAATAGAAGCTTTATTTTCGAACATGTACAAGTATGGGTGCTAGTTTCTAGGAGAAGATGTGGTGATCGCAAAACGTGGTGTCATTGGGCAGAGGATGGTAGATGAACTCACCTGTGGAAAGAAAAACGATTTCACTCTCTTTGTCATCCGTTTAATGGTGTCACATTTATCGGTATAGGGACCACGAAGCCAAGTTCGCCAACATGCATGCAAAAACGCCGAATCAACTGATCTATAAATCAACTGACCCGTATAAATCAACTGATGTAACAAATAGGTGATGCTTCTTTTTAATTATCAGCAATCTGTTGATTGCGGTTTGTTTGAATTTTGGGCCACTTATGGCCAAACATCGCACACTATCACTCATGTTCAAATTAGCTGCACTTCGGAAAAGCGGTCCCCAAAACAGGGTCCCTATTACCGATAAATGCCTATTTTCCTGTCCGTCGCCAACAGCATCGTTGGCGATTAAGGATCTGTTCACTGGAAAACATAGGAATAAAACTGTGAGTGATTATTTGATTGATATACTTGCCAACCTTTATTTATGTTAACAATAGCTTTATTTTATTAACCGACTTCACAAAGGAAGGAGGTTATACATTCGGATTGTATGTATGTCGTTTTTTTTTGTTTGTTTGTCCACTCATAACTTCGCACCGGATGAACCGATAGGTCCCGTACTTTCGTTTGACCATATTCGATAATTAGAACAAAAGTAATGGACAGAAATGTATTTTTTTTTGTCTTTTCATCCATAACTTTTGACTAAATGAACCGATTTTGATGATTTTTTCTTTAATCGATAGAGGGTCGGCTAACTCAAATATTGCAAATCAATTTGACTACATTTGTTTTTAGAAAAAACGTTTACGGGTGAAAAATAACAATTTTTTATTTTAATTGGAAAGGCTTGGCTTGATTTTTCTTTGTTGGGAAATCTATTAATAAATATAAAAGTCATTGTTAAAAACATATTTGTTGTCATATTAAAAGAAATTACAGCAAGAGTTTGACTGAAAGCTTCTCTGTGGCAAAAATTAATCCAATCAGTTTGTTTGCTAAAATAGACTTCAAAAGGGAATTTATCATGCAAATGATTAGTTTTCGTGCCATTAATTTAAAGAAGTTTTGCCGTTTGATATGTATTTTTAAAAAAATAGAGTATTTATATACAAAATGTATTTACACTAAAAAGAATAAAATAAAATAATTTTTATAAAAAAACAAAACCGACTTCAAATTAAAAATTGCGCTAAAAAGTAAAAAATAAATTCATTCTTTAAACAACATCGATGTGACTTTTAAACATAGTTTTAGAAGTCGGTGCAAAATGATGGGTCTAATTACCATTATACCATTTGCTACTTCATATTGGAACTGTTGCTAATTCTGCGGAAATATATATATTTGTAATTGATTCATGATTCCAAATTTTTTTCTCTGTCCTAATTTTGCACCGGCTTCTAAAACTATGTTTAAAAGTCACATCGATGTTGTTTAAAGAATGAATTTATTTTTTACTTTTTAGCGCAATTTTTAATTTGAAGTCGGTTCTGTTTTTTTATAAAAATTATTTTATTCTACCACAGTGTCACAAATATTTAAAAATTTAATGAGCGCCTCATCAAATATGAATGTCAATTAAATGTTATGCTTGTACCTCGGAGTCTTGCTTAACAAAGGAAGGAATAACAGTATTTTCCCGCCAGTCATTCGCGGATTAACCCTTTCCCTCTCGTTCCCGTGAACGTGACGGGCTGATATTTCGCCTTCTATTTCTCGCTCCCGTGACATGTTCGGGTTGGAGTGTTTAAAATTTCAGAATAAAAACAAGTCAAAAATTTGAAATGGATATTTTTATTATTCACACAAATATTTTTATATAATTTTCAGGGATAAAAAAAAGGCACTTTTATGGCCGTTTCCTTGAAAATGACCCGACCGTTAATTGCCTAAATTGTTCTTACAGTGCACAATAGAAAGACGATATATTTTAACAGGACAGTATGCTAAAAATGTCCTGTTGAGGGGGAGAAGAAAATGTTCCAAAAACTGTCCCACGCCATGGGTAGTTCTTGGAGTCTTATTCCAAGAACTACTTACTTGGGTCACTAAGTTGAGTTCGTTAAATTTTGAGAGAGTCATGCATTGTCATCGAAGATTACAAAAATTGGTAGTTGCTGTATATCCGATTTTGAAGAAATAATGCAATAAAAACTTCAAATATGGAAAATTGCAATACTTTTCTTTAATTTTTAAGAAAACGTTTTAAATTTATTACGTTGCGAAATGTTTTTCATTTTTCAATTTATAATGTCTTGGAACTACGTCAGTGGGTGCCATACCCAAAGCTGAATTCATAGTCATGCGATTACTCTCTCTTTCTCCCTCTGTGTTTATCACTAATGGTAGTCATGGCCGAAAACGTCAGTTCACATAAGTTAGAAAAATACGCCCATTATTTTTTAATCCTGCAATGCACGGATTTTTATTAGCTCATAAGAACAATTTATGTGTTTTTAATAACTACCTAACTTACAGGAAAAATAGTTTTCAAAATATCAGTTCAATTCTTGTCCATATTTTAAGAAACATTTAAAATGTGCCCAACGGCTAAGTTATGAACGAACGATATAAAAAGCAAAATTTGAGCTATTCCGAAGCAAATGGAATATGATCGCATGGGAAAACATTCTCATTGCTAGAAATAATACATAGAAATCCCTCGATGAGTGTGGCTTCAGTCTGTGCTAATCCCGCCATGTTCCGGTTTTGTCAATATTTAAAAATCGATCCTAACGTCGTTTAACGTCTTTTATCGGCATTTTATCTAACGTTGTGAGTAAAACTGAATTTTTTTTGCCGCGTACTGTGGTAGCTTACTTTTTTCAGTACAGACTATTAAAAGTGTGACTAAATGTAGTGTACATTCAATTCTGCACATGCTCTCCTGAAATGAAGCAAGTGCTCGGTTCTCTTAGTTGTCTGCATGACTGTTGTGGTTAAACAACCAGTAATATTGCATTTTGTATAAGCCGTAAAACTATGTTTGCCCAACAGTCGAAATTTGACCGCAACAATTTAATTTATCATTGAAAACATGATGATAGCTATATAATTATAATTCATCAAATTTGACGCTGATAACGTCGAGTTTATTTTGATCATCCTCACTTAAAGCGAACGTGTTGTAAATCATTTCTGCACTCTCAGCATGCATGCTCAAAACTCACGAAACTTTCGTCGTATTTGACGAAATGGCCTCGTGAAAAATGCTCCGAGCAAACCTTTCGTCAAATTGGCGAAATGTGTGTGGTCACTTTTTTAAGTGCGCGAGGAAAGAGTCGTTGCAAATGACGAAATTTTCTTGACGATTGAAGAATCGTCAAAAGTGAGAATTCTATTTCTGAGAGTGTGGTGCCCATCAATGCAGCCGCTTGTACATTTACCGATTTCGTACTACGTCGAGTGGCAGTTATAGAAAACTTAAATGTTTGCTCAATACTCACTCAAACTTTTATTATACTTACTTTTAATGTTACGACTTAATGGCAACAAACTCTTTTTAACAATGAGCTTTATAATTATTACCTTATCATGGACTCAACCAAGATATGTTGCCATTTTCCATCTATAGCAATATAGGCTTGCAATGATGAATGAGGTTTGCCTGACCAAAGAAAACGGGAAATATTGAACTAATCATAAACTGTTTCTAAAAACTTTAATCGATATCACTGACACTCGTCAACCAGCTACTAAACAGAGAAGAAAATGTTGTGTCTTAATTGTTGTGTCTTTGCCTATTTATACATAGATTAAGATAAGCGATTCCCTGCGAATGCAGTCTCGAAACACCGGACTCACTTGGAAAGGTCCTCTTCCCGGAAGAGCCTGTCCGGCCCCCTCCTGGCGTACTCGTTCCTGGCGGGTAACCGGATCCGGAAGAAGTCCAGGGGGAAATCGTCGTCCTCGGAGTCCGAGTTCCGCTTCCGCTTGCCCCTGCAACAACAACGAAGCACTCCTTTCAGTCCAAGTCGTGTATAACGATCCCGGAATGAACGAGAGCCCGGTATAAGCGGCTGTGGGAAATGGTTGTAGTCATCGACTCCTTTAAGTCTCTCTTTCATGATCGGTTCAAGTTTTTTTTTTTACTATTATTGTCTGTCCGGGAAAAAGATTTTTATGCAACACTAGCGGATCCTCTGCGAGCTATAAGTTCAACAATCAACCTTCGCTGAAAATTTCTGTGCGAACGGTTTTCAAGCTCTCTGTGTTTTGCCTGCATTAAAAGACTTTGCACGGGAGATGGGCAACAGGTGTAACTAAAAATAGGCTTCTGTAGATAAACGCAGTGCCTGATTACCGCACAGGCCAACTAGGCCGTGGCCCCCAAATTTTAGGGGCCCACAAATTGTAAGAAATATTTCTGAAAATATCTCTTAAAAGATAATTTTTTACAAAATGGAAAGATTTCTTAACTCATTTAAATGGCGAGCTAAAAGTATTTGCGCAAACAGGGAAAACTATGCACAATCAGATCAATATCTCCATCGACTATCATGCTAAATAGTGTCCTTTAATCGCTGAGGCATCTCGACGTTTTTTATTTATTTAATATTATAAACAGTAAAATTTGAAAATGCAATATGTGTATTCAAAATGTTTGCTTATTTAATGAATAACACAGAAATCATATTGAATAAAAATAAAATAGAAGAATAGTAGGATGTCGTGTCAGTAGGTGCTTCCCCCCCCTGCCAATTGGGTATGAACAAAGTATTAATAGAATAATCTCCGAGTTTATTTAACTTTATACCCAGTATTTTTACTTTTCGTACCATAGGGGGCCCCAAAATAATGTTGCGCCTTCTGCCCCCGACTGTCTCAATCGGGAACTGGATAAACGCAATTTTTTTCCGGACGTCTGTCCCTACGATTTGTTTATTTGTCATTCAAAAAGATGACCGAAGAGGGAACTGTTTCCGTTAAACCATTTTAAAATCGTATAAAACGCTTTACAATTCGAAAGGCTTTGGGATAGAAAACATCGCTGGATAATAAACATGAAAATGATCGCTTGATATAAGCAAACTAAGGTGTTGCCACTCCAAGGAATTGGAAATTAAAAATTGAGTGATGAATGGAAATACTTTTCACTTTTTAAGAAATTGAAATAAATGTGTTAAAGTCCCCGTGAGTTACGACAATCAATACAAATATTATGTTACTTTTCTATGCTAATCATTAAACAAATTTTTAAATATCATTTTACCGTAGTTTTTTTTTCTTGCATGTTGTCAGTATCGTATCGTACCGCAAAATATAATCATAACTGGTCTACGTTAAGTGAAATACATCTATGGATATATATATATATATATATATATTTATATATGTAACCTGAAAAATATTTCCTCTACCGAGAATTGGAAACAGAGAAATACAAATACACACAGTCTAAATATAGTAGATTAGACCAAAAAAAAAAAACAAAGAAAGTAAAAGGTTAAAACTTCGTTGTAAGAAAAATGTTATTGTATGGATAGATCAAGTAAACATTCATTTTTATATAGAGAGACAAATTTCTGTTATCATTGTTTCGACTTTTGAATTCATTGTTTTGAACTGATGCATTAAAGGGAAAGTGCTATTCTATTTGCAATTTTTATTTCCCTTTAAACTTAAACTTAATTCAATCGAATATAATTTTAAATTTTATTCATACGTCTATGGTTTTTATTCTGGCCTTTCTCTTGCTCAGACGCATTAGTGGGAAATTAGTGTGTTTACACGCACACAGACGTTGTATATTACTTGAGGGGAACTCATGCACTCTCAGAAACACATGCTCAAATCTAACGAAACTTTCGTCGTATTTGACGAAATGGCTTCGTGAAAAATGCTCCGAGTAAACCTTTCGTCAAGTTGCCGAAATTTCTATAGTAATTTTTTAAAGTCATGTGATCTCGCGAGGAAAGTTTCGTTAAAAATGACGAAATTTTCTTGACGATACCAAAGTCCTCAAAAGTGACGATTCTGTTTCTGAGAGTGTGTAGGTGAAAACTGGGATAGTTGGTTGGTAGGCAGTGGCCGATAGACTCAGTTTTGTTAGTGGTCACTTTTTAAAGTTAGTAGCCACTTTTCAAAGTTGCTAATAAGAATTGAAAACTAACTCGAAAATCGTTTAGAAAATAAATAAGTTATTGAAATTAGACAAGAAATAAGATAAATGATCCGGTAGTGGACACTTTTCTCCACCAGACCCCCTACCTGTTAGCCGAGGCCTTAGGATTGCTTACGCACGGGGAGAGGTAGTGGGGTCCACGGATTTTACATGCACATATCCCCAAGTATACATGGTGGTCTTCAGTGGGTATCGAACGCGCGACCTTCCAGGTGGAAGTCCGACGGGCCAACCACTAGGCTACCACGGCCCGGTAGTGGACACTGCCCTAGTAGTGGACACTTAGATCTTTAAGCTCCTGAAATAAGTGAATGTAACATTAAACTTGAATGAAATGTTCAGAACCTATAGCGAACGATTCCTAGTGCTGGTGAATAGAACCCAAGTTGGCGTGGAGCATCTGTGCAAGTACATGGATCATAATATTTAATAGCTGCTTCCACATTTGCTGCTCTTTACTAAAGCCGATCCAAAAGAAGGTGAGGGATTTGGGGAAAACAGATGGGAAAAGAGCTTGACATCATTTATGAAAGGTCCCTCAGTCATTTTGAAAATGATGTCTCCATGTTAACTGCATAAAATAGATGATATTCATTTCTGTCCACTACTCATGCAAATACGTGTCTTATAAATGTCCGCTATTGGTACAAATGAAGCGTTTAGTAAATGTGACGTAAAATCCTAATTTTTCATCAAATGACATTTTATAGGTAATTCATTTTTAGAGAAACGTAAAAGAGTACGAAAATTTTCTTAACCGAGTCCACTACCGGGTCATTTACCTTACGCAGGTTTGATTTAGCACATACTAAAGTATTTTAGAACTTAAAAAATGATTTAAATATAACAGGATGCTGAAGGATTGAAACATGGAATACGGCATAAAATTTTCGGCGAAGTACGTGTTCAATATTGGCATGTTTCCAAAGACATGCACGCACGCTGTATATTACGAGAGGGGAATACTCACAGCATGGCGGGGTCGATGATTCTCCCGTGCTTGGACAGTTCGAGCAGCGCTTCGATCTCGGCCAGTCTCTGGTCGGCGATCCCGCTGCGCCTCGACCTGTAGGGAGAGACGCAGTCAGTAGGTGGCGCTCACATCAATGCACTTTGCAAATGAAAACGGAGTTCTCGAGTAACACACGAAGTAGTTATTGACATAAAAACTTATTTTGTCAAAAATATTTTGCATACATTATACAAGTGTTTTCATAGTTTGAGGTACAATGCAATGTGAATCTGAAAAATATACACTTTGTTTTGAAGCTAGCAAGTTATCCCAAATATGTCGGGGACACACCAGGAAGGAAAATACCATTTTAAAATTAAAATTAAGTTTTAACATATAATTTGTCAGCACCACTCTAGAGCCATTTTAAAATGTTAATAATAATGCGATTAACAAAATTAATTTTCTTGTTTTAATTTCTAGAGCAGGATTAGAGTGACACTACTTAACTCATTGCGTGATAATCACCCAAATATGAGTATTCTATATATATATATATATATATATATATATATACTAGATGAAGTACCCGGTGTTGCCCCTTGAGGAAGATTCAGAAAATTAGGGGAAAAATATAAATTTTAGCACCACAACATATGTTTGAGTAGGGGGACCCATTAATGAATTTCAGTAATTTGAAAATTGTGTTAAGCAAAACTAAAAATAAATTTAAATGAGTAAAACTGAAAACATGTATATTTAACGTAAATCTAAATCATGAACTGGTTTTTCCTCCCAGGAGTAAATTGGTGGTAAATTGGCCGTCTGAAAACATGGTGTTTCTAAATCCAAGCCACGTATATTCATCGTTTGGCCGTGGGATTTATTTATGGTCATAGCAAAAGCCAACCGGATTGGAAACTGTAAGCGTCGAAATGGAATCGGTGAATCTGCAGGAATCATTGGTAATCTTGGCAACAAAACAGGTTCACCCTTGAATTTTCCATTTAAAATTGTTGCCTCTATTAAATAAGTCATTCATTTTCTGATGACTAATCTCGCTCCGTTACGTGGACGCGGCGCATTGAGATTTCGAAGTAAAATGATTGGTGAACCAATTTTTAATTTTAAATTATGTGGTGGTAAACTTTGTATGTCCAGAGAATTACGAAATTCTGTTGGAAAATGGACAGCTTCATTTTCATCCGCGACTGTGTCAAAGGAGTTTAGCAAAATTGCCTCGCCTTGCAACATCTCATGAATTTTAATGTTAATCGCTTCAACAACAACATTTTTTGCAGCCAGTACTGCACATTTACTTAGACATTGATGGTCAGAGATATTTTCACGAATATTTGGGAACACGTTGTTAATTTATAATTCTTTTGTATTCATAATGTTACTTAAACTTAGTTGGTCACCTTTTGTTACTTTCTACATATATATACAGTAACGGCTAACGGAAGATTCAAACATTTATAGTTCACTACTGGTAAATAAAAACTAAATACAGTCGCCTCTCGTTATAACGACCACACATTATAAAGACCATTCCATTATAACGACCCGTGGGGAAGGTCCCAACTTGATTCTTATGAATTCTACGTTTTCGTTCGGTATAACGATCAGCTCAAAAGTTCTGCTTCCAAAAATGTGTATGTTTTTTTCCTATATTTTCTATTTTAAAATCTGTTTAATATTTTGCCCTAATATTTCTTTTTAAAATTCCAATGATAAAAAGTAATTTGAACATTCAGAGGGAATCTTTGAAAAATTTCCAATATTAATGGAATTACTGAACATGCATGTATGTAATTTTTAGAAAATTCTACCTCTTATAGCGACCACTCATTATAAAGACTTTTCTGTGGGACGCAGGTGTTCGTTATATCGAGCGTCGACTGTAATTAACAAAATACTTTTAATCCGTAAACTAACAACAGAGCCCGTTCGGCTATTCAGAAATAAAACAGTAACTCTAGTTAAAATATTACATCATCCAACACTTACGCTGCTTACATTCACCAAAATCTATTTTGGCGTCATAAGTTTAAAATTCGCTTCCTTTTTATCATGTAAATTGGATGCTTGATTGAAATTTTCCTTTTGTCGAGGATCTTGGCGAAAACTTGACGGCTATTATTTCATTAATACTCTTTAATCAATTTCATAAAACGAGACACTTTAGTATTTGGTGGAACATCAACATCTAATTCTACGCCATAAGGTTAGTAAATCACATTTGCAAGTTTTCGTTAAGTAAAACATTATTCTTTTAATAAAATAAACTTCAGTTTTGTCAAGACGAAATAAAATCGCTAGTCACATATCATCTGCATTCGCTGTCAATCCAATGAGTGACTAGTTAAAATATTACACCAGCCAGCACTTATGCTGCTTTACATTCACCAAAATCTATAGAACAACCTATTAAATTATTTTAACATCGTATGATCATTTTTGAGCATGCCGGTGTGCACGTCCGCCTTTCATTCATATAACTAATATAAAAGTCACATAGATTTGGGCCAAAGTAATTCAAAATGGCAATAATCGAAAAAGAAACGAACAATGAAAATGGTTTGAAATATGAGGTTTTTTAATTATGTCTCCGTTATATTTCAACCAATTTACACAAATTATGTACCTAAACCTTCCTCATGAATCACTCTATCTGTTGGTGGGCAAACAGCTCTAAAAGCACTTTAGTGGGTCAGAAGCCTTTTTGCCCTTTAGAAATGTACAGATCGTATTATATATTATAAAGAGTATAATGTATGCATGTATATGTAACATCACGCAGCCGTTATTTTAGTGTAATGTCCGTTGGCAAATCAATCATGGCCGAAAATATTCAATCCTTAATTTATTAGTAAGTAGCTTCATATATTAAATACACATATTCCAAAATATAAGAGGACACAAAACATCACTCTTCTATCTACAATATTTACGTCGGGAATTCCCACGAAAAGCTTGCGAGATCGCCTTTTATAATCTATCGAGCTACATGTCACGTGATGAAGCAACGATTTTGCTATTCGTTTTTCTGCAAAATTATTTTTAGTTAACATTACATAATCTTTCCCGCGTTAGTTTCCCGGGATAAGGGACATCTAAAAAATATTTATGTTTTAAAAACGAAACAGAACTTAAAAAGGAGTTTAAAAAAAAAAATATTTAGGTTTTAATGTTATATATATGCTCGCATATATATTTGATAAGGCAGTCGGAGTCGACCATTTATCGAACCGGTTCTACACCCCTGTAAAAAAAAACAAACAAATACGCGTTTAAATATAATTTTAGAAAGTGTCCAAATCAGAGTATGCCGCATAAGCGTGGCTTTTTTCCACGAAAATCCAAGTTCCTACACATGTCGAATGTGAGCCACTCTTATTCCTACGTCATTTAAAAGACTCTTTTTCAAAAGTAGCACTGTGAAATAACAAGTGCGTGTGCTATCCTGACCATTCCATTGCTAGTTAAATCGTTATTTCTTTCGCATGACGTTCAAAATTACATTTCGGGAACCCTCCGTGGGGAAGCTGTCTTTTATGATGGCGGAAGGCGAAATTCCTCGAATGCACGGAGGAAAAAAGAACCATCCCGTTTCCCTGGGGCGGGCGTCTCCAATTTCCGGCGAAATGAAGGGCCCTCTGCAGGGAGACGGGAGTCTTTTCGAGAGCTCCTCTCTATGGATCCCATCTGCTGCCATTTCTGATATTGTTCGCTTCACATTGAGAAGGGGAAAAGTTACATCCATCGGGTGTTTTGTGAGTACATCCGCAACACACGCATTTAAACAACATTGCCCTAGTATGGTACAGCGTTTTCACTATTGCGCAACCCTGCTAAAATAAAGATGTCCTAGAAAGATTGTCCTCCTCAAAATATTTCTTTTCTTACATTAAATGATGATGGATACATTTTTTTTTTGTGTGTGTGTGAAAGAGTTTGAAGTCATAATGATGACAACATTGAGAAAAATTTAAAAGCTTTATGCTTGCCTCTACTAAATACATACTCTTATGGATGGGCATGGATACATATTAGCTTTCAAAATGTCTTAACATTTCATGTAATATCATAGGGCTGGGATTCCCCAAGTTTGCCAAGTCGTTCTATCCTTGGAAAAATTAGAATTTAGTCACGGCACTCTCCTCACATTATGTTATGATAATTTTATATTTGAAGGTTTGAGGGAGGGGGGATATTGTAGATTATAAAAATAATGATCATAACAGAGATTTTATTTAATTTCCGTGGAAGTGCCTTCAGTGCAACCATCACAATGTTTTGTTTGCTCAACAACAAAGAAAATTTAATATCCTCATGGCACTGCGCATTTTTTTTATTATCTACAGATGTACGAAAATGTATTAATTGTCGCAGCATAAACTGTGTTTAAAGTATTACCCATAGTGGCGTCTGTGGTACAATCTCCAGTTTTGTGCGTTTCACCGTCGCTATCCAGAAACATGCTCTGAATGCGCACTAAACTAATAAGGCGCTCAAGACACTCACAGTTCCAGTATTCCCGAGCAGAAGAAAAAAGCAACAAAAAAAAAAAAAAAAAAAAACCCCTTCCCTTTAATCACTGTCTACCGTGAGGGTGGTTTTTGGTGCCTGAATATAATTACAATCTCTTTCCCTTGGAGAAGAGAGGGCGGAACTGAGCTTTTGACACTGATACAAGGGGCAATGTCTTTGCCATAAAACTCGTTTATTGTTATATTGCGACTGTTGGGGGAACACGGATTGTATAAACTCGGAACATAAACTCGCTTAAATGAGAGTAGTTCGTGAACTGCCTCACGCCATGTCGCCCGGTCACATTTGAACAATAACAGTGCGTCAGGCCCTTTAAAAGTTTTAAAACTTCTGATAGGTTAGCGCGCAGATGCGTCAGCCATGTTTTTTTTTTTTCGCACAACTTGCCGTAACAAATTACGTTCATCAATCATTAGAGGTTCTAAAAAATATTACTTTATTAATGGTGACACTAAAATATATTTACAACTTTCTTTTATTTAATACCTGCTCTTATATTGATTGGCTGATTATTCAGAGCAAGATAAAAGGCTAAAAATATTTCAATGCATTTTTAGATGCAAACTTTTTAGATGAAGGATGTTTAAAAATTTTTTAAAAAGAAAGTTGTTAGAATCGTTTTGCTTTTCTGCGTGGAAAATGAAACTCATTCTTTGAATGTTTTCCAGCTTTTTTTTGTGCAACCAAGTTTTAAATTTAGAAATTTGTTTTTAAATCCATTAAAAGCTGATTTGAAGTCCTTTTTCTTTTTCATGTGTTCATTCAAAAATCAAAATTCGCTTTTATTTCTTTTGGAATGAATAACTTTCTAAGACCGGAAGGCCAATGCTCGATATTTTTATAGTTTGGCTAATGTAATGGAAAAACGCTTCGCAGTTTTAATAACATTGTAATAATATGTGTTTTCCGCAAGTTATGCCATATGTTCACTGTGCTACGTATATTACCTTTTGAGGTATTATTTCCATTTTATATTAAATTTCCATTAAATATGAAATGGAAATCTTTAGTCACAAATAATGACGCAAAGACGATTTAATATGGAGCATTAAATTAAAAATGACGTACAAATATTGTTGTAAAAGTTTTGTTACATTTATGTCAAAGAAATTTCTTATAAGGTTGCATATTTTTAAATGACGTCATAACGTTCCTTTTCCTCCTATGATATATATATATATACTTATTTATTATTTAATTATTTATTTTTGAAGAACATTTTCATTAAAATTTTTGTTTTTCAAAATTTTAGTAAAACTATATTAAAATGTATATTGAAAATTTTATGAAATTAATAGTCTTATTAACTACTTCGTTAATAAGACTATTAATTAATAGATTATTAGACAGAAGTAGTTAATAAGACTATGAAATTAATAGTCTTATTAACTACTTCTGTCATTTTGCATTCTTACGTTCAACTTATTTTTATAGTATCAACGGTTAGCAAATTTTTGGGAAATACTGATGTGACGGGATAACCTGAATTGAGAGCAGGAGCTTCTACTTGCAAACAGGGCCTGTTTCACACAGGGCACTCGGGGCACGTGCCTAGGGCCCCCCGATTTTTGGGGGCCCCCAAGTAATTTAAATTCACAAAGAAATTTTTTAAAAATTCAATAAAACGTTTATCATTATATTTTAAAATTTTTTTTACCCATTGCATCATACCCACTGCACCACAAAAGGCTGCATTTTAGTGACTACTCTTTTAAGTGCTATCAGTGTAGTAAAAAAATGTAATTTTTCATTTCGAGCAATTTAGGGGGCCCCATTTTTTTCTGTGCCCTGGGCCCCCAATTTTGTAAGTCGGGCCCTGCTTGCAAAATGTCACATTAACGATGCGCTTCCACTTGTCATTTCAAAATTAAAGGAAAATCCATCAAAAACAGCTCACTACCCAAAAAATAGTAAAATGAAAAAATGATTTCAGCTCATGATCATAGAAATGGCGGCCATTTTAAAAACAGCCTCGTTTTCGGAATGCTTGGCCAAAATGGGTTAAAAGACATGGAAATGGCAAAATTGTTGTCCATAACTTGTTTCGGGATGACGAGGAACTCCCTTTTTGAATAGTCTTGGAAGTGTCGTTCATACGACGCCGAAGGAAGTAATGAAAATCGTCGTATAGACCAGCGGTTCCTAAACTGTGGTGCGCGAAGACTCTCCAGGTGGTACAGGTGCATGCAAGAAAAAAAAAAAAAAGAAGACGCAGAATGTGCCTAATTTCTACTGTGTTTTGGAAGTACGTATTAAAACTATATTTTATATATTTCATATATTTTACGTATAGAGTTTTATTTTAATAAACGCTATTTCTGCATTAATAACAATAAAAAATGGTGAGATTTATACTACCTTAGTCGTCCTAGTATTTTTCTATAATCTATTATTATTATATTCTATGTAATAAATTTATATTCGTAGTGGTACGCAAATGGTTTACAAGAAAAATGTTGGTACGCGAAAAAAAAAAAAAAAAGATTGGGAATCGCTGGTATAGACGATAACGTCGTATAAATTTCAGTGCCGTATAAACGATACTCCATTGTACTTCAAAATATTTCGTTTTATTACATTCGTAGTGTTTAAGAGGAAAACTACGAATGTATGAAAACAAATTTTTTTCGATATTTTTGTGCATAATATTCGGAACTGCGATGTTTAAAATACTTCTTTTTTCTTTTCTATCTAAAGTTATTAACCCATTCCGCAACAAAAACACGTTTTATGTGGTTGACGATATTCAGTTCCATCATGAATTATAAAATTAAAATTCGAAAAAAAAAGGGGGGGGGGGACCAAAAAACAATTTTATAGTTTGTTGAAACACATGAGTCTGAATGTGTTTTTGTGCGGATATTCATCATTTCAATCCAAAATGTGTACTTTTTTTCTTTGCTTAAAAGTTCCATTATGCTGAAATGCCTTTAACCCTACACTGCGCAGTGTTGTTTTCAAACAACACCTTTATTTTCGTTCACTTTCGTTTTGTATAATTTTTAACATGTGGCGCTTTTTTCGTTTTACTTTGTATGTAAGATCATATTAGTTACTATAGTTTCCCCTAGATCTTGTAAACTGAGCTCAAGGTTCTACTTTTTTCACAAAATCGTAAGTTGATTTTATAAAAAACAGTAACTTCTTATTTGTTTGTTTGTTTACGACCATTTCAGGTCACATAAATATTCGAGTTTATTTGCTATTCTCAAGGATATGCCTCAAACTCTCGTCCAATATGACAGATAGAACAAGACAGCACAACAGATTTTAATATACAAAGAAAGAAATACACCCAGGGCAAGGTGGGAATCGAACCCACGCCTCTTTCTCTCCGCGCAGGGAGGCACCGGAGCCAGTCGATTTGACCGCTCAGCCACTGAGGCCCCAACTTCTTATTTTTTTTCTACAAATTTTAAGCAGTAATTTTATTTTAAAAAATAGTATTTAACTGCTTACATAGTTTTAAAATAAAATAAATATAAGTTGTAACAAAAATTTTGGGAAAAATATATATTAGGGCGCCTTTTTTACTTGTTGTTTTAAAACAACACGGCGCATGCGGGGGTAATTTTTATGCTCCTGCATTATTCGCTGTAGAAACAAGAACAGAGGTGTTATTGATTGTTCCTTTTCACTTTATTTAGTAGCTTTCAGAAGATTACTGTTATAAATATATAACAAATTAGCGTAGAGGGGTTGATTAAATTATTATTGAGGAATTTTATTTGAAATCAACTCACGCTCAACCAAAGAAGAAACGAACATGATCGCATAGACCCAGTACAGATGTTAGGTCTCTTGTTTAAAATCTTTTAATGAAATTATTAACCTTTATTAGTAGTTTTAAAGTAAAAATTTTATACATTTGTAAATAATAATAAAATCAATTATTTTAATAAATTTTACTATTTTAGTGCTATTTTATGATTATGCATTATAACCATAAAATAGCACTAAAATAGCATTTATTATTGATTATGTTTCACTTATTAAAATGATTATAAAAAAATTATTCTTGTTACCCCTAACTAAATAGGATTTTTTGAAGTACTTTGTCCACTTATAACTAGCACAAACTCACACACACACACAAAAAAAATATTTTACAAAAAAAAATAAAATAAAATTGCGAAGTGTAGGGTTGATGGTAGAGATAACAAAATTACAAGATGGGGAGCGGTAAATGAGAGAATACTTAGTTTAATTTGTAAACACGATGGCCAATTACATGATTGGCCGATCTTTTTTTTAAAGAAAAGAAAAGAAGTGAAGGAAAGAGGGAGAGCTATTAAAGGATCATCGGGAGATCCAATAAATGCGTCAACGTCTCGCGCGAAAACAATTATCTGTCAGTTCCCCGGAAAATGCAAATTGCTTCCCATCTCTTGTCAGCCCTCTTTTCTTTGTTTTCCAGCCCGGAATCTTGTCGGAAGGGATTTTCGCAGACATTGATCAGGAACTCCTTTACTCTTCATTTCCTACAATCACTTAGGTATTCACTCACTTTTTCTTTTCATCCTTTTAAAAAAACGGGGAAGAAAAACAAAATCATGTATATATATATATATATATATATATATATATAAAATGAATGTATGTCTGTTTGTCCTTTATGCATTACTACACCATTCATCCGATCGCCATGAAACTTTGGAAAGTTGTTGAGTACACTCCTGCGAAGGTTTCTGAAAAAAAATCCTACGGGTAGTTCTTTTTTTATTCCAATTTTACGCAATTGTCCACATAAATTCCCCCATATGGGGGTGAAAAGAAAAACCTTGCACATATTACTGTAATATATCGATCGAAAGCGCTCATTTTTCTGCACAAATGATATTTGTTCTAAGTTTCTAAGTCAATAAGAACGCCAGTTATAAGCTTTTCGGTGCGATTTCTTAAGGCTTACCTTGATCCAAAAATAATAATTAGCAGTTTCCTCAACTCCGGTTGAACAGTGTTAGCTTAATTTCAATATAAATTTTTTTTATTCAAAATAGAGAGACATCAGTTTAGTTATCAACTGAAAAACAATACTAAAGCATACCTTCGATTGAACGTTTTTCTCAAATGAGCAAAAGGTTTTAAATTCGAGATTGAACTTGATAAAAGTATTGTCTCCCCGATTTAACGATTTCCTTGATTTAGCAATAGCATTTAAATAAATATCGCCAGAAAAGAAATACGTACGGCTTATACTATATTTCAAATAACGTGGCGAATAGGACACGCTACAATTTGACTTTTTTAATGAGTCTTTGGCGATAAATCGGAACACACTAATGGAATTGTGCTTACAGTTTTTAGGTACGGTTAAAATACAGCACGAGCAGCGCCGTGCGGGTACCGCTAGTATATATATACACTCACATATATTTAATATATACACATATATATATATGTTAGTGATTTCTGACATGTGTCACTTTAATGGTGATGCATAATGGTACATTTTTTACCACCGCACTTCCCTCGTTTCTTATCCTTTTCAGAATTCCTATTTTTAAGAACCCATCCAATGCAAAATGCTGATGCACCTCAACATTTGAATGGAATTTAAATGTCATTTTGGAATATGTAAAACAAAGAAAAGTTGTTGTCCTTAATTCTAATGTCACTTGAGTTTCCAAGCTCACCTTCGCAGAGCGAATAGGAATGAAGGCAGTGAGGGAGCGTCTTCCGTTCATAGATGAGCACCGGAACAGCGGAAGTACGACTTGGCTGAATGCGTAATTGGATGACATCAAATAGCGCCAAAAATGTTTACTTTTGAAGTAGTTGGTAAATGACGTCATTTTCATGGGTGATTCTAAACCAAAATTCTCCAACATTTCCGAAAATCTGATCCAAAAGGTTCAAAAAGAAAAAAAATGCTTTACGAAATTTTTTCAATTTGTTGATTTGAGATTTCTTTGGCAAATAATGTTTTGCCACCTTCAAACAACCAAAATATTTTTTAATACTTCAAAAATTTTTTAATGCAATAACGTTTCCGGTTGGGAGGGGGGGGGGGCTTTGATATTATTATTAGACCTTTCATTTGATTTCTTAAAGGATTATTTTTTATCTTCTATATATATACATATGCAGGGTTCAAAAGTAATCTTGGTTCATATCAACCATGAAATCTGTTTGTTCCAATGGATTAAAATAATCGCATGTTTGGAGCAAAGATCTCTTTTTCTGCGACGCTCATTTTGCTTCCGAAAATTAGTAACTGAAGCTCTCATATCAGGCGAACCCATTTTCGAAAACGCGCCAGTGTGCGAACTTCAGACGACATTTTACAAGCAAACGTACTAGCTTCAGACGTACGTAGATGCTTCCGACGACCTTTAACAAGCAAACAAGAATGCGTTCACTTGGGAGGATCGCACGGAATTTTAATTCGGAGTGCGTCCTCACACTCTCTGCATTCGGAGCCGAGAGATGAGCGGCCAGGAAAAAAAAAAAAAAAATACGTCTTCCTCCGAAACCAGTTTATCAGAAGATTTTATCTTTTTTTGTGCAGTTTTAAAAAATTCATATTTCTGCAGTTTTAAATTTGTTTTTGTTCTTTTGTCACCCTCATTTTAGAATAAAACGCATGGATGGATTGATGATGGCATCAGAATATCTGAAGTTAAAGAATCTATAGAAGTACGGTTTGCTTTTTGTTTTGTTTCCCGAATTCTTTTTTTTTCCTTTGAGGCGGAAAAGGGATGCAAATGGAGCTGCGTAATGTAATTCATTTTTTAGAAATGAATTCCCAATTTTAGCTTGATTTAAGAAACCAGCTGTGTACTGTAATATCAGTTTGAAATTATTCGTTTCATTTTGATCTTCATCAATAAACGCTTGTGCACTGGCAAACATAAAAAGAGTTGAACCCAAATTTTTTTATGCGTTTTCACCAAATAGATGAAGTGGAGTTTTTGAAGATTTTTACAACTTAACCACTTATCGGATGACACCTTTGTTGGGATGGATCTGTCTTATGTTTATACAATTTTAGGTGAAAGAAGAAATACGATTGGGAATGTAGGAGCCAGGTACGCTAACCAACTAACTTTAATTCAGAGGGCTAAACACACTACAAAAAAAAAAAAAAAATCGGAAAACAACGGAAAAAGTTCCGCAGCAGAGTTGTACGGCAACAGTGTAATTTCTACGTGCCCTACGAAATCTTCTGGTCGAAAAACACTCTTGAAATTCAGGTTTTTTTTAAAAGTGTATGGTATAGCTTCAGTATACCGCGGTTATGTTATAACATGGGTGCCAAAGATGTCCCCCGACACAAGCGTTTTAACGGGATTTTACTGTACATAAAACATGAGTCATGTTTAACTTGCACCAAATACCGTGTTCAGTAACAGCAAAACTGCCGCAAAGTTTTTGCAGTGACCACGAAACCCGTTCCCCCATTCTTGCCGTTGTCCGACCGGCGCAGAGGTAATCAATCCACTTCGGTTTGGAAGATTTGTGAAAGATTAAATTCTGCCATCGAAAACGGAACGACGAGGGGACAAGCAGCGCAACTCGATCTGGAGAATTATTCCTTGTTTACGGTTCGAATGACACGGAATGGTAGAAGAATTGGTTCGATTAGGGGTGAAATGAGCTCGGCGGCCCCCGGGGTAATCTCTCGCGATTCAATTGCTCGCGCTCATCCCTTCGAGGATGGATCAATATCGGTGCGCACTCATTAAAAAATAAATAAATAGCAAATCTTATTACGGACGTGAGGCTCGGAAGCTTTTGTTTACTCCTCCAAGAGAAAGCTTTCACGGCACTGCTGTGACACGGTCGGATCGAATATATATATATATATATACATATATAGATAGATAGACACATAGATAGATAGATACGGTGGCGCATCAGGATTTTGTTTCGGGTCAGGATTATGGATTCTGATTCGAAATTTCCGAAAATCTTTAAGAACTTGATCTGAACTAATTCGGTTTTCCGAATTAATTTTTCAATCAATTAATCTTAAGATTTGTTTGATGATATAGAGTTTTCAACTATCCTAACTACTACAGAAAACGAACGCTTTTCATCTGGTCTCTCGATCTTCCGTTTTCTAGTTTATTTCTTCCGATTTTTAAAATTGTTCTTAATCATTTCCTAATGTTTAAAAATAGTTAAGCTTTAACAGTTTGATTTATGAGCAAAATTCTTCGCAACCAATATTATTGTGTTGCAACGGTCAATTGCATATATTAATGTGCGAGAAAAGGAGATTTTTAGCTGCTCCATCCCTCCTATATCGATCACGCATTACTCAAAATTCATTACTGAGAGATTGTATTTCAATTGCCCCACGAACTCTGCGGCAGATTTGCCTGAACTTTGAAAGATCTCTTACATTTTAAGTGCATTTTCTTAATTTCTGCAAGGTGTAAGTAAAAACCTATATTTTGGAAGCACGCCAACATCGAACACGAGCTTCACTGGAAATGAGCGTGCCTTGCGTTACAATCCTTTTGCATCCTACTACTGTTTGATTTGTTTCAAAAGTTAGAAGGTATTTTAACATTATGCTACTTTAAATAGTCACCTAATTAAGTAATTTTAATTTAAAAATCGTAATGCATACTTTTCCCGAAATTTCATGTTAAGTTCAGATTCTTTTTTTGCTCAGAATCACTCATGGCTACGACAGTGCCGATGGAGCCATTTGTAAAATCTTCCCTGATGGAGAATAGTACCGAGAAATGACAGACTCGTTATTTAAATCAGATATGCCAAATCAGGCAACGCCATTGGAGTCGGCAGATGACTACTGCGCCAACAGGAGGCAAAACGAAAGAATGGGTCCTTGAATGCGTGCATAAGAGTTAAGGATATTTAATTACTTTCGGAGAGCATTATTCTCACGCGCTTTTAAGGGGGGAAATACGTGTAAAACGGCGTATTAAGAGCAATTTTCACGAATTTTTTTAACGTATAAAGAATAAAAATATTTCTTTGAGATTTTGAGGTTATTTTACAGGTATATTGAAGAACATTTACTGAATTTTTCAAACATTTTTCTTGAAAAATCCCGGAGATATCGGCTGCTGCACACTGTAAGTCGCCACCAGGGTCGGCAGTTTGCGTACATTCTGGAGGTCACAATTTTTATTTGAAATCATTTTTTTTTAAATCTACTTTTTATATGAGTGTCTCTTCTAGTTGAACTAAAACCATCACAAAAAAATGAAAATTTTAATTTTTTTTTAGAATGGGAAAATTAAGTACGATTTTAAACCGTTTTTTTTTTGTTCTATTTTTTCAATAAGAAAAAGTAAAAATAAAGATATGTTTATGATTCTAGTTCAACTAAAGCGTGTATATATAAAGAAATGTGTGCTAAATTTGATAAGGATTGATCAAAACTCTGCGAGCTAGAGTGTACGCAAATTCGGAAAAAGTAGTTTCTAGAGAAACGAGTTTGAAAAAAAAAGAGTGGTATTGAAGGTAAATTTAAGGCAGTCATGAATCAATTTTATTTTATACTTTTAGATACTAATATTTATAGAAATTTCTATCCGATTTCTCAATTGTTAAAAGAACTAAAAGGACATCTGCTAACGATCTCGAATACCCTTCAGGTCATTCATGAATGACTACCTGCTCAACTGCTCCGAAAGGGGCGCTCGCTCAAATGCTTATAACATTCAAACAGCTTGAAATTTTGCTTTGAAATTTTCAGGGTATACTATTGAATAGTTGTGGAATTGATTTATGAAGAAATTTTTTTTGAGACCTTTACACGTATTTCCTCGCTCAATTCGTCTTGACTTGAGCAATGGAGAAATCGCGGTCGTTGAACGGCACTTCGAACCCTGTCTGCAGGGTTGCTTTCTCCGCAGAGACGCCACACCGGAACGGGAACAACATTTACAGAGTTCGTGCGTTGGTTTGTAATGTACACTGTAAAACTTTTGTGTTTAATTGCCACCATTTTTGGCGTTACTGAGCACGATTTTTGGTGTCCAATTGGTGTAAAGTTGAAAATTATTCCTTTTTGATAATGCTTTCTTTATCAGTGTCAACTACTAATCCAGTGTCAACTACTTACCTTAGCTAGTATTTTTTCCTTCTTTGCACTGCGACATATATATCTATTTGTAATTTTTTTAATCAACTTTAGAGGTAATGCGCCACCGAAACAGCTCGATCCATTGGAATTATTTTCCAAACCTTATTGTCTGTGGTTGTAATAATGTGCTGAATTTTGTGGTTCTAACAATTTGAAGAGTGACATTCGGAGAGAGGCCAATTTGAAAATATTAAAAAAGTTCCTAAGATTGCTTTTTTTTTAAACATCGGCAACCTTTAGAGCACATGCGCTACCGGAGGATATAAAACGTTTCTTTTCTTAACCCCCTTTAAGTCTCCTCAATTCACAACTTTTCTGCGTCATGACCCCTTCGTCCCGCCCTAATATACAAGCATCGCAAGTGGAGAAAGTGCTACCCGGACACGCAGCCGTCGGAGGGGATTTGGAGAGAAGGTCAAAATGGGAGTGAATTTGTTCGAGAGGATTTCTTCCCAGCAGCTCCGCGATCATCGGGGAATTGTAACTACAATATTTGGAATTCAAATCGCACCGAATATCTTTAGGAAAAAAAGGGACGCGTCTCGAATTTTCAAGTAGCTTTTTCTCTTTCTTTCGACCGCTTCTTTTCTTGGAATGAGATTCCATTTTACTTAATTTGTTGCCGTCGGGTTTTAAATGAGGACTTAAAAAGCCGCATTTCATTCCAGACAACGTAATTTTATTTATCTTTGGGCGCATCTTAGAATATATTCATACCCCCATTAGGAAATGGCTCTTTTGCTCGTGTTAAATGTTTCAACATTCAACCGATCTTCTTAAATCATTTGCAATTCCTCGCGCGTTTCTCTCTTTGCTCAGCTCTGTTCGCCCCTTATGCAATTATTTATTTTTACAACTTTACACCCTCTCGACATTTGAACGTTCTGTAAATGAACGCCTCTTGTGTGTTCACACACCCACCCTATATGTGTGGGCCAGTATGCATAATACTTCCTAACGCTGCCCAATTTTGAAATGTAGAATTAAAAATAGAGTTTTAACAAAGTTTTGGTATTACAGGGAAAACCGACCGGTGAATAAAGTTTGAACTTTTTTAAAACAATCTTTCAAAATATTTTTAAGGTGGATTGGCAACAGACACTTCCTTCCATGCTATTTGACACCTGACTGATGCTTGGAATATAATTCTTGCTGCATGTTGAGGGGGTGGAAAATTTTCGATTCAAACGCTGCGATTAAACCCCTTTTTATTTGCACACCCAAAAACACCTGAAACTTAAATTAATTTTATTAATAAATCCATTGAAGCTCCCTTAATCCAATAAAGCTCCATTTAATATCTTTTCAAAAGGCTAAATAATTATGTATACGTAATAAGGCAAAGATTAAAAAGTTAAGTAACATTTTCTCCTCCATTTGTCAACCGATTTTATTATTCTCTTTTAATGCAAAAAGCTATTGGTGGCTTTTAGTAAAAAAGGGGAATAGTTAACTATCTTTCGACTTAGCTTCGAAGCCTTTTTTAGAAGATTTTTACTCGTCACACTTTCATATACTCCATACATCTACAACCTACAATATACTCCATACATTTTTTACTATGTATAGTTCAAAGGAAACATGTCAAGAACACAATAAAAAAAGGCGTAATCTGTTAAATGAATGTCAATGCAAAATAATACAAATCTTAAGGTGCCAGTTAATTCATTTCTTATATAAATACTAGCAGTACCTGCTCGGTGTTGCCCGGGCTGAATATTAAAAACGTCGCCTACGGCGCTCTGTTCTTTCTAAGAGTATAAAAAAACGTCACCTGCCGCGATGTACTTGATAAGAACGCAAAAAACGTCGCATGCGGCGCTGCCCTTTGCTAAGAGTACAAAAAATATCACCTGCGGCATAAACCCGGTGTGTGAAAACGTCGTGTGTGTAATTAAACTACGACTAATTAAAAAAGTCAAATTTTAGCGTGTCGTCTTTCCCGCCACGTTATTTGAAATCTATAAAAAACTATACGTCCGAAAAACTTTTCCGGGCGAAAATTTATTTAAATGCTATTGCTAAATCAAAGAAATCGTTCAGTCGGGGAGACAGAACTTTTATCAATATCAATCTCGAATTTGAAACCTATTACTAATTTAAGAAAAACGTCAAAGCGAAAATGTACTTTATTAGTTTGATATGCTTTATTAGGAGTTCAGGAAACTGCTAATTATTATTGTTGGATCAAGGTAAGCCTTAAGAAATCGAACTAAAAAGCATATAACTGGCGTTCTTATTGACTTAGAAACTTCGAAGAAATTTCATCTTGTGCAGAAAAATCAGCGCTTTTGATCGATATATTACATTAATATATGCAAAGTTTTTTTCACCCCCATATTGGGGAATTTATGTGGAAATTTGCGTAAAATTGGAATAAAAAAAGAACTACATGTTCGATTTTTTCCTAACGGGGCTATGATTCGTCCTCTTGAATCACTCTGTCCATTGATGAAAACCGCATTAAAATCCGTTGCGTAGTTTAAAAGATCTCAGCGTACAGAGACGGGAAGCGACTTTGCTTTATACTCTTTTAAGATATATATATATTTATATATATACAGTGAAACCTTTCGTAAAGACCACCTCTATAAAGAGACCACCTCTCATTAAGACCAATTTTTTAAGGTCTAAAACTTCCACCTATTGGCTCAATTTTAAAGCTTTCCCTCCATTAAAAGACCATTTATTTTCTGCCTCTCTAGTAGTAAAACCACTTTTTCAGAAGAACAGGTAGAATTATCTACCTGCGGGATTTTTGAAATACCCTTATCTCTGAGAAAAACAGGACTCGGATAGTAGGCGGAGGAATCTATTGTCCCTGTTCCTGGAATTGGGTGAGTGGTAAAAAAGTGCGAGTTCTGCAAGCAGTGGAATTTCAGAGAGAAAATTGGCAGCACAGCTTCAGTGTAACAAAACTCGAAGTCTAGAGATAAAGATTGTTAATGAGAAAATTAATAAAATCAAAGCAAACTTTGAATAATTCTTTTTTGAAAGCTGTCCAAACGTAGAAACGAGTTTTAGAATAGTGTTTTGTTGCATTATTGCATGAAACTTTGTTTTAGCTATTACAGTAAAACCTGTTTTTGTGCGGTCTTTTTTTATGCGATTTTGTTTTTGTGCGATTGGTTTTGTGCGACTTTATTTTTGTGCGATTTATTTTTATGCGGTATATGAATCTTAGCTGCTTTAGCACCAGTTTAATGTTTCGTATCAATGTACATATACATATTTTAAAATTTTAGGAGAAGGCTTTGATAATTTCGGCGAAAATGACCTTGACGAGATGATTGAGGACCAAACTATCGATGATAGTGACACTATCAATAATTTGATAGATAATGAAAATGGACAAGAAGAACCGGAATCTATTACAGCAGATAAAATATATGCAGGGATCCAGATTTCTAAGAAATTGGAAACGCATTTTCTTAAAATAGATACCAATGCGGAAAGACGCTTAAAATTCCAAAACGAACTGAGATCATGCACGTCTCGCACTATCGTGACGTTTACAAGCAATTGACCAGTCGACCGTCGTCACAAAAACTGATCACTGACTTCATGGTACCAAAAAAGAAATCAATTGAAATGCTACCTTCAAGCGACGAAAGCGATTTTCAACCAATTCGTCACAAGAAGATGCGCGTTTTGGATTATGACGATTAGGAGCAAACTATTTAATGTATAATTTGAAAACTTCTTCATGTGTATGTACAATGAAGAATTAAATATTTTTACAATTTCTTTAGGTCTAATTTAATTATTTAATTTAATTGAAAGCATTATCTCATCTATTTCATAAATCATTGATGTATTTTTTAAGTCTGACTTTTTTTATGCGGTCCCTATCCACCGTATAAAAAATTTTTTAGGTAGAATATCGTACAAAGTTGTTTATGATATGTGAGAATTTATAAATTTGATGTTTTTTTACGATTTTTTTATGCGGTCCCTATCCATCGCACAAAAAATTTTTTACTTTATTTGAGAATCTTATAAAACCGGTTTTTGGTCGTCTCTTTTTGAGAGGTTTTCCCCATATACAAAAACAAAGTTTTATATATTTTAAATTGAGACCATTCTTAAAGGTGGGTTTTTCTATTTACAAGGTAAAGCAAAAATATAAATATATAATTTAATATAAAATAATATATGTATATAAATGTGCCCATATTCTTAGAAAACGTTTTGCTTTTTTTCGCAATGTTTTAACGCCAAAAATAAGCTGAAAGGGAGTGACTTGTAGTTTTAATTTTTTAATAAAAATTTTTGCGATGATAAGTTCTACCCCCTTTACAATAAGTGTTTGAAAGATAAAATTTTATTAGAATAGCGTTTTGAACGCTTCAAATTTAACTAAAGGGAATGTTTGTATTTCTAAAATTTAAACAAAACAAATTTTAACCCGAAAAATAATTCTAAAACTCCTTTAAAGTTTGGGTACAGAATTGAAAAATGTAAAGGAATTTTTTCGACCGCTGGACAAATCTAATGTATGGTAACCTTTCCCATTGGAGAGAGATGGCGCAATGTTTGAAAAAACAAATTTTCAAATTAGAAAAACAAATATCTAAAGAAAATTGGGGCAAATAAAAAAAAAAAAAAAAAAAAAAAAATCAAGTGGTACATGTTAAAAAGTTGTGATTTTTAAACATGAAAGTGTGCTTAAGCGTCCATTGACTGGTCCCACCACGCTGGTTTACATAAAGTGTATTCTTTAATTTTTCGATGGCACAACCAGTTAAGTAACGAACTGGTTAAATTCTATTCATTTCGACGCCGAACGCCTTATTCGGTTTGAGAAACTCGTATAACAATCCAGATACTTTCATAGCTCGGTCTAGCATGCATAGTTGAAGGCTCTCATAACACAGAAATGCTCTGCAAAGTAGTGATGAATAGAAATAAAAACGGGCGAGTGATGAAAGAGCTGATTGAAATTGCGACCCCCTGCTCGTGCGGTGGGCGGAATGTCGCCACCCGGGGGGGTTGATAGCTGTCGCCTCTAATTGTGAGTGATGAAGGGCGCTTTGTCAACCGATTGGATATGTTTCGGAAGAGGTTTTTATGTGTGCATGAGCACGTACATATACATGCATAAATGTCTGGGTAGATTCAGTCCATACTCGCCAATAAAAGTATTTATGTATAGCCTCGATCATTTGATTTGAGGTAGATGGGACTGCGCCGACTGTAGAAAACTCGAGCTATCGTAATCCTAACATGTGATTAAACATAGCAAACAAACTACTATATGTTCCATTCACATTTATCCTACTTCATCTTTATTTAATGTTTTATGTTTATGAATGATTGTCGGCACTTCCGTAATATTCCAAACGTACACTGTAAAAATGTTGCGTTGAGTTGCCACCATTTTTGGTGTCACTGAACACGAAGTTTAGTGTTCAATGGAGGCAATTCGTACAGCGTCATAGGTCACGTGATAGCGATGTAAACAAAGGAAGTTGTAGTATCGCTTTGCTTCGAGTTCGACCGATCTAATTAAAACTAGCGTGCCTCTAGTAATAAGAGTGACGACAACGGATTTTACTAGTTTTAACTTTTTTCCAACGCGCCTGCGCAGAACTACTTTTACAGCGCCTCTTGGCGATGCGCAGTAGCCGTTGTCATTACTCTTACTACTTGAGGAACGCTAATTAAAACTAGGCCTAAAGAAAATTCTACGTTATTAAAAACTAGGACTAAATAAGGTTCTACGTTATATAAAATGAACACTAAATAAAACACTATAACTATTGTAATAATTAATAAATTTATTTTATAATGATTAAATTAAAGGTAAATGACTTGGTTGATAATCAGAAAAAGCTATGAAAATAGTCTCATTTTAAGATAGCTCATTTTGCTTCGTGAACTCCGCGTAGAACTCAATTAAAAATTTTGTAAACAAATCAGCGATCACCGTTATCACGTGACGCGATGGTGTAAAGTTGAAAGTGATTCATTTTTGATGTATTTCAAAATTTTTTATGCGACTGTTTAAGGAAATACAGACCGTATGATGTTTCTAAGCACATGAAATGTATTAACTCCATTACGTATCGAAATTCATCACGATCGCTCATTTCTATGAAAGTAGGATAAATGAGCCACCGTAATGAAATTTTGATACGTAGATGAATGAACGAACATCATATGCTAAAAACATATCCTGCTATCTGTATTTTTTATACAGACACTTTACAAAATTTAAAATACATCGAAAAATGAATCATTTTCAATTTTTCACCGACTAAACACCAAAAATGGCGGCAAATAAACGCAAAATTTTTACAGTGTAAGCTTAATTAATTTAATTACCGGGATTTTTAATACTTATACTTTCACTCAGTCGTTTGTTGCTATACTTTTCCCCTCTCTTCCGACGTGCGAACGCAGTCCGCTGTATATAATGTTTATATTTCTATACCTGGGGGTCAGAGTGACATGATCGCTCCTTTTGAGAACTGAAAAGAATGATTTCGTTGCCTAGTAACAAAGCTGTTATGTGAATGAAGCTACAAAACGTGAGTGTTGACATGCATGAAATGTGTATGCTTTATCTCTCGTTGGTTCCTTTTCTTACAATGATGCAATATCCGAAAATCGCCTGAAAAACTTAACTGGGACGGCGTATTAAGAGTAATTTTCATGAATTTTTTTACCATGTAAAGAAAAAATCATATTTTATTGAGATTTTGAGGGTATTTTATATATATAGATTGAAGAACATTTACTGAAATGTGTAAAGTTTTTTTGAAAAATCCCGGAGCTGCTGCACATTGTAAGTAGCCACCCGGATCGGCAGTTTGCGTACATCCTGGATTAAAATTTTTAATTTGAAATCAATTTTCAAAAAAATGTACTTTTTTTTATAAGTGTCTCTTCTATTTGAACTACAATTGTCACAAACAAAATCAAAAATTTCTATTTTTTTAGAATAAAAATTAAGTACGTTTTATGACCGTTTTTTTTTTCTTTTGCAATAACAAAAGTAAAAATAAAGATATATTTTGTGATTCAAGTTCAAATAGAGCGTATTTATGTAAAGAAAATGTGTGCTAAATTTGCTAAGGATTGATAAAAAACTCTGCGAGTTAGAGTGTACACAAATTCGAAAAAAGTAGCTTCGAGGTCAACCCATGTGAAATCATCCAGGCCATATTACTCGATGATTTTGACTTTTTTAAAATTTGCCCAGTCAATTTATTGTTATTTTGATACCTCCAAAAAAAGTGAGTAAAAGCTTTTTAGTTCTTGAAATTTTTTATTACATCCGTTTTCAAGTCGCAGCATCTTTAGTGGTTTTTCATTAAAATACTGCTTTACATAAATCTTTGCAACTTTTTTCTTCTGGATATTTCAAAATGATTTAAAAACCATTATATTCCGTAAGAAATGAGAAAAATTTTGCTTTCGGTTTCTTTTTTGATATATTTTTTTAAAAATACGGAAATGGAGTTTGAAAGTACCATTTTGAAAACGAAAACTTGAGTTTTTCACGTTAAAATTTTTAAGGGAAAGTGCTAAGTCTCACCTGTACATTTTCCCTCCTGAATAGATACATTTTGGTAGCTTCATCAGAAGCAGTCTGGAACATTTAGAGGCTTTCTTTTATTTTGTATAATTAGCCAAACTTTTCATTTCGGTGTAGAAATGCTAACTTTGAAACTTAATATCTAAAAAAAGACAGTATGAAATTGCATGAAATTTTAAGGGAATCATCTTCTTATAGATATAAATATGTAGAAAAGTTTTTATAAGTGATATCGGAGGGTTTTTAGAAATACGGCACCTCGAAGTCAGGCGAAAAAATCACATGTCTTTCCGCCATTTTTTCACATCTAAATGTCATCATACTGCCTTATTTATTTTATTCAATGCTACAAAAGGTAATTTCCAAGGTTTATAAGTTTACTTAAATCGACACATAGCAAAAAAAAAAAAAAATCAACCATCAATGTTAAATTTCAAAAATGTTTCTTTTGCTGTAGTGAGCCAGCACATAAGCATATCATGTCTTAACTAGTATTCTTTTATTGCTAAACTTACTAAATGATTTGACGAAGAAAAATGAGTCATGTAGTCTAATGTTTATATTTTTCGAACATTCAAATTTTGCTTCTGGAACTGCAACTTTACTAATGCGGAGTTAACGAAAAAACTTCTTTTTTTTTCATTTTGTTTACTTCTTGCGAAGAAGAGAACTAATGTATTGTGTTTTAATTTTATTGCTACAACAACTAATGTATCTTTTTATTAAAAGCGCTAAGTCACTCTTAGTCAAACGAAGAAAAAATTCGAGTATTTTAAAGAGAATCCAATGGTAATTCATGTTACTATTGTTTCCTTTTTAAATTGTTTTGCTTGTGTTTGAACAAGTTAGCGTTGGAAAAATGTTTTCACGTTGAACTTTGCATTAGTTAAAATTGCAGTTTCTGACGCAAAATTTGAACATTCGAAAAATATAAACATTATACTACATGACTCATTGTTTTTCGTCAAATCATTTAGTAAGTTTAGCAATATAAATACTAGCTAAGACATGATATGCTTATGTGTTGACTCACAACAACAAAACTAACATTTTTGAAATGTAACCTTTATTGTTGATTTTTTTGCTATGTGTCGCTTTAAGTAAACTTATAGATCTTGAAAATTACCTTTTGAAGCAATGAATGAAATAAATAAGGCAGTATAATGACATTTCGATGTGAAAATAAGGCGGAAAGACATGTGATTTTTTGCCTGAGTTCGAGATTCAGGGGAAAAAATGTGCAGGTGAGTCATTAAGACTCAAATTATATCCCAAGGATTGCTGCAATACACTGACACGAAAGTTGTTTCGAAACAAAACTCTTTTTGAGATTTCCAATATGCGTTTTTAAGGAGTCTCAAAAGTGCCCTCTATGTCCGAAGACGGAATCATTTCCAAATCAAGTATCTTCTAAGGCTGATAGGTACTTAGAAGATATTTCATTTTTTGGGGATGATCCGTTTATTTCGTACTGAAGATACCCATCAAAAACTAATTTCTTGCCCAAATTGGACCCTCTTTTCACTGAAATTTTTTTTGTGCCGAAAAACATTTTTCTCCCATCAGCTTAAACCATACACTCTCAGAAATAGAGCTCTCATTTTCGACGATTCTTCAATCGCAAGAAAATGTCGCCATTTACAACGGTTCTTTCCTCGCTCAGTCACGTGACTCGAAAAAGTGACTACACACATTTCACCAATTTGACGAAAGGTTGACTCGGAGCCTTTCTCACGAAGCCATTTCGTCAAATGCGATGAGATTTGAGCATGCGTTTCGGAGAGTGTAGGTTCTCAACCTTTTTTTGCCCACCGCCCACTTTGAGAATTTTTTTTCTAAAACGCACCCTCCCATTTTTTACTTGCGAATCTGAAATAGCTACTCCCACGAATATATTTTTAAATGTGTAATATTATACATTTTATTCGTATGTAGGATATGACCCTATCTTATTTCCGTTTTTAAGTAAGACTATTTTAGCGAGAGCAATCAAAATGCACGCTTAATTATATTGAAAAGTATTTTTATTAAAATTTTCAGACATCGAATTCGTACCTTAACTAATGAGAAGGTTGAATTTGGTTACCAATGTTGCTATAGCACTATAGCCACGTTCAGCTAAATATGAGGATGGGAATGCTATCAGAAATCGTTGAACAATCGACCATAAACCTGATACTTTTGTTAGTACATAATCGGAGTGTTTAGTCTATTTTAGACAATATTTAATTAATCTGCCCACGCCCGTCCGTGTCATCTCAACATCCCCTAGTTTTCTCTAGGTCTTTTACTGCCCCCCTGAAAGTCTCAAACGCCCACAAAGGGGCTTTAACGCCCACGTTAAGAACCTTATGGCTTAAACGGTTTGCCAATGTACTAGAGACTATTTAGATTTGTTCTGCGGGCCTCTTTTGCTTCCCCACGACAGCATTTAGCACCCCGAGGAAAAAATATTCGAAAACTTCGCGAATAAAATACAGAATGAACAAGCTTTTCCAATGATCAAAATACAAGGAATAGCGTCGCTCTGTGATCCCGACCCATTCTTAATGAGTTTCGATTTTCAAAATAGATGGCTAGAAAGAAACACTTCCCGTTCTAGGAGATAAGGTTTCCTTTCCCCAATATTTTTAAATCATTTCATAAGTAAGCCGCAAAGAAAACACCAAATCCAACTTCGTTAATGAAGAGATTTTTTATTTTATTTTACACCTCCATCGATATTGATGCTTTAGTTATGGTAATGCGTTTGAGTCTCCCGATCTCGGTTTTTCATTCAATAAAGATCCTCAACGGTTATCTATTATGTATTTTACTATTTGCTTCAAGAAACTTTCTTAACGATAGTCTGAAGCAAAGGGATAAAGTAAGGAAAACAGCCTCACAGTGCATGACCGTGCAAATTAATCTTGAAAACTTTTAGTGAAATAAAAATGGAAAACGAAAGAAGGTTCTGTATGCTGTTAGAAGCAATATATTTAAAAATTCATTATTTATTTACTCTTTTATTTTATTTTTTTGAAAATGTAATTCGATTAATGGCACAACCTTTTGAGTTAGAAAGGAAGAAAAAAAAATCACGTATGAAAGTGAGTGTTTTGTCGAAAAAAGTGCTATCGAATGACATAAATTGGTCATACATGTGGTTGAACACGATGAGAGGTTAAAGAGAAAAGAAGAAAAACGTGGAAATCTGGAAGGAAAAAAGAGGCAGACTGAGAGCTCGATGAGCATTTGAAATTCATAAGAAGTGACGTATTTAGAACGGATTAACACGTTTAAAAAAGTATAACTTGTCTTGGAAAATATTTGTTTGCACGTGCCTGAACACTCCTCACTCAAAAGGTTGTAAACGACAATGGTACACACAAAGAACCAATTAACATTGATCCTTGTAAATTCTCAAACCCCCACTCTCTCTTTCTCTCTCTCTCTCTCTCTCTCTATTATATATATATATATATATATATATATATTCAGGCGGTACCCGCACGGCCTTTACCTGTGCTGAATTTTAAAAACGTGAGTTGTCAGTAAACCCGATTGGTATATTCACTTAAAAATTTGGTCAATATGCAACGCTTTTTGGGCAAATTTGTGGGGCTTACAAGCTATGGAATTTCAATACTAAATCTGAAAATAATGTTTTCAAGCTTATATTTTTAGAATTAGTACACCCTGACCTTTACGAAAGTAGTTTTGTTTTCTTTTTATTTTAAAAAATGAAGCGGATGCGAGAACAGATAGGTAAACGAAAATCGCAAAGATTTTTCCATATCTCTGCTTGCAAGGCGCAGACGGGAACCGTGAACTGAACACCATTTAATGAACTGGACACCATTTTTGGTGTTCATTTTATGTAAAGTTGAGAATGATTCATTTGTTGATGTATTTTAAGATTTTTAAGTGTCTGTCCAAACACATACAGGCATCAGAATGTCTTTTCAGCCTATGATGTTCGTTCACTCATCTACGCAACAAAATCTGAGTTACGATGGCTCACTGATCTTATTTTCATAGACATGAGCCATCCGAATGACATTCCGATACGTAGCGGAGTGAACACGTGCTAAGAAACGTTATACGTCGAACATCGTTAAAACGAACCCAAAGGGACTTTAAAAATAAATTCGTCTTAACCGTAGTTCGTCTTATCCGAAAAACAATGAAATCCTATTTTTTATAAAGCAAAAGTGAAATTTCACGCTATTTTCCAGTACACAATGCTCGAATTGAATCCCTAATGTATAGACAAATCAATGCTATAGATTACGAATGTGTGAATAATAAAAAAAATTCTGGTTCTCAAATAAAAAGCTTTAAAAGTAAAAATTCAATAACTTTAAACGTTGTTAACTTAAATTACATGTCAAGAGAAAAGCTTTCAAAATGATCGTAGATATACCATATTATGAGACATTGTTTCCTACTCTTTTCTGAACAATTGCTCCAGAAGTCTTCGCTGGCATCTTAAATTGTTCAGGCATTCTGTTGAATTATTCTTTTTTTTTCTTTCGCTGTTTGGTAAAAATGAAAAATGACATATGTTTGTATTGAATTGAAGTTCGAACGGTAGGGACCACAAATAAGAGTTCGACCTATCCGGTAGTTCGAATGAAGCGTGTTCGTCTTAAACGAAGAAATGAACGTTATTTGTTAATACATTAGGACGGGGATCGCAAATGTAGTTCGTCTCAGCAGTAATTCGTTTTAAGCGTGTTTGAATGAACGAGGTTTGACTGGCTGTCTATATTTTTTGAGACACACTTAAAAGAATTCAAAGTGCATCAAAAATTGAATGATTTCCAACTGTACACCGTAGATGATGTCCAGCAACGCCACTAAGCGCAAAATTTTTATAGTATGCATGCATGTATGCATGAGTGGAGATTGCGGCTCCATTTCCGAAGCCGTAAAATGTGCAATCACGGTAGCGCGGTCGTAACGGAGCCCATCATTCTCAATTAGGAGCGACAGCGAGCGGTCGATTGTTTGCCTTTTTCAATTTCCATAACGCACATTGAGTGCTTCATTACCACTTTCCCGCGGGGGAAATGGACTCCGCCCCCACCCCATCGCATTCCTACACACGTCAGACTGCGTGGGCTCCTGCAGTATCGAGGTGCTAGTCAATCAGAAATTATAAATTATCAAAACCGAAATATGGGGGACATTATGAACCCCTTCAAAAAGCGGTATAAACTCCCGCTCGTTGCTTTTTCGCACATGCCGTGAGTGACCACACCCTCCTATGGGCCCTGCTGCCAGATATTATAACGTGCCCCTCCCCCTCATCGTTCGTTTCCCTCTCTCTTAATTAGACTCTAAATAACTTCCTTCTGTTTAACTCTAAGTACCCTCTATGTTTACCTATAAAAAAATGATTGATTTTTATTAACCCTCCTTTAGGCGCGAATCTGTCAGATGCATAAATAAAATAGCGATGCAGGTAAATAGGTGCTAATTTTGGTATTACTTCAGTAACAATCCATTATTTTTAATGGGCAGGTATTTCAATAACAAATACCTTATGTCAATATATTAGGTATAAAAAGAGTAATGTCGTAGTAGAAGTATTTCACTTCTTACTCGACCTTAATTTACCAACATTTATTTTTACTTGAACCAATATAATCGCCTAAAAGAATATAATCTTTATGACAGCATTAGAGAAGCTGTGATAATAAAAGAAATGAGTTTAAACGTTTGCAATACATTTATTAAAACAATTGATTGAAACATTCTGAGAAAATATCGGATCAAGTTCAAGAGACTAACTTGGACAGTCAAATCAAACCTACATAACTTGTTATCGGGTAGACACCCATGTTTAGTATAGCTGGGCGTCATAAAGATGCCTCTCAGTCCCCTATTCCCATTCGAAAGAATACAATCTGATGCTATTTCGAAGTTGTTGAGTAGAAATGGCCATTTAAACCACAGCGCAGATGATGTTTCCAAAAGTCATTTTCCCAGGGCTGTTCGTCTTTTTTTCTTTTCTTCCCCCCGACCGGTCAAAGGTTTTACCGTTCGTTGTGAACAAGAAAAACGATCAGTGAAAATGATCTTTTCGATCTTTACGTAGGGGGGGGGGGGGGGTACCTAATAATTCCACCCACCACACGCAGCAAAGCGCTTGTCAAACCGTTTCTTTTTAAGTGTTCAAAAAAAAAAAAAAAAAATCTATCATTGCTATCTAGAAAGATATACAGTGGTAGTAAGACGAAAATGCATCACTCGCAATGATTAGTACTGATAGCTTCTGGGATTCAAATAACTACACCAATAGTGAGTGGATCAAATAATAAGCAGATTTTATTCATTCTGAGACACACTCTCGGAGCAATTAAAATAAATGCAATATTTAAATAAATGATAAGGTGATATATATATATACATATAACTTTATACATATATTGTATAACGTACAAGGTACAGTCTGTTAATAATATCGCGCTACTAAATGCCGTATATATATATTTAGTAGTGCGAATATAATAGAAAATATGGCAATAGTGAAATTTAAAAAATGTTCTTAAATGTCAGCAACGGAAATGTCACGATTTTATCCCATTTCTCTTATCCTCAGACTTGCAACACTATAGAACAAAAAGGCATCGCCATTCAAATTTTATAACGGAGCACTGTTTTGTTTCTCATCGAACATATGCGTTGAAACTTTTAATTTGAGTGCTCTAACTGTCTCTGTAACCGCGTTGTGGGACACAGATCGGCACATTGTGCTTTTCACTAACTTATGCACTGTAAAAATTAAACTCTTAGTTGCCACCCTTTTTGGTGTTCCCGGACACTATTTTTGGTGTTCAGTTGGTGTAAACATGAAAATGATTGATTTTTAGTATGCTTAAAAGTTTTTTTTTTTTGTGTCTGTCTAAAAAAAAAACAGATAGTACAGTAAATGGCCCGGTAGTGGACACAGTTAAGAGCATTTTCGTACTCTTTTACGTGGCAGCATTTTTTCAATGGACTTACATCAATATTTGCGTATTTAGCTTCATCACCAACTAATCTTAAAAATGACTAACCGCCATATTCACCGTCAACCTAACTCCACGCGTGAAACCACGAGATCCGTTAACTCGGAGTTGGGGCTCAGCGCTGCGAAGTTAAAAATCGGTATTCACGGAGGAAAATCAACTTGGGGTTTTCCAACCACGAAGTTAGTCAACTCGACGCCATGTGGGAACGTACGCAGGCCCGTTATTGGTCAAAACTATCACATGATTTTCTTCATGCTTTTTCGCCGCGCAGTGTACATTTCGTTTCCCGTTTTTTAAAATTCCCGTTCTCTGCGATATAGCGATGAATAAAACACGAGTGGTTTTTAGCCCGTTTGAGAAGGTATTACTTCTAGCACTAGTGTAAAAAATTTAAAAATATTGAAAAGTAAAGAATCCAATAAAATTTTTCTCGGAAAATGAAAATATATATATATATATATAACGAATAGGAAATTATAACCAATTTTATCATTGTAATATATCTCTTTCTGACATTAGAAATGTACCATTCACAAACGATATATATATAATATAGAAATGTACCATTATGAACCAAGCAGTAACGTATTATTGTATCTTTTAAATTTTTATTTGAATATTCTTTCATTAAATCAAGGCTGTAACTAGGGATGCCCACGAACCCCCCCCCCCCCCCCCGAAAATTTTCGCAATGTAGCATATATTCCTAACTGAAACTTTCCTCAACATAACTGTTTCAAAGCCTCCCGCCCCCCCCCCCAAAAAAAAAATCTGCTTATGGCCTTGCATTAAATTCATGAGAGTATTTAAAAAATGCATTTGATTTCAATTATAACTATTGTAAATACTTTATTCTTACAATCACTTCGCATTGGCAAAGTACAGTAAAAATTTGGTTTAAGTCTTACAACTGCATGAAACGGCAATTCAAAATTATGTGATTTGGGGTTAACAAGAACCCTTTTTCTAATGAAAATATGAATTCATTAATACAAATACATATGGCGAATATTTTGACTTTTTCAAAAACCTTGCAGTTTACCTTTAAACAGAAAACTGCCATTAGCATTATGGATTCATTTCATATGTCTTTTTTTTTTTTAAAGAAGCGTTTCACATATTCAAAACCTTTGTTAAATTAAAAAAAAGAAAAGAATATACAAGCAAATGTAAAATGGTCAATGACATAAAACACATGGTAAAGGTCAACAAGTTTATTTTATTCGACATACATAAATCAAAATATTCCACATGAACTTCGCAGGCCCAGAAGTAACCTTGGCAAAAAAAATCAGGACGCATGTTAAATGTTCAGTATATACATGTACACTTTAAAGTAGAATAAAATTATATCAAAAAGCAACAAGGAGAGAGAAAAATAAATAATTAAATAAAAATACTAAAGATATATTACCCCCCATTTTTTGGTATTTCTGTTCAATTAGGAATCATGATAAAGTTTCAAAATCTTTAATGAAGTAATAGCTCCCGAGAGAAAAACATTATCGGAAACACACAAAAGCGACAAAGAAAACATTGAACAATACTAGTTAATAAAATTAAAACAACTCTAAAGTTGTATTTTTTGTAAGGCCTCTTCAGAAATTCAAGATCGTGTAAAGCGAAGAAAGCTCTAAAATCTCAACATATTCCAATTTTCGCAACATCCAGTCCGCCATTGCTAATGTTTACATGTACTGCGCATGCGCTCAAACCTTAACTTTGCTCTGGAGCTTGGTTGAGTTACTCGGCCTGGCATGGTTTCGGGAACCTGTTTGCGCGTAGTCAAAGTTGATGGTGAATAGGAAATCCGCGGTAACTTCAGGTTGGAGACCGGTTTCGCGTCAAACCATGAGGTTAGAGTTGACGGTGAATACGGCGGTTAGGGACCCTTCATAAATGATGTCCCTCTTTTTTCCCATCTATTTCCCCCAAATCCCTCACCTTCTTATGGATCGGATTCAGTAAAGAACAGCCAATGTGACCATTGTGGGGCCAGCTATTAAATGTTATGATCCATGCACTTGCATAGATGCTCCACGCTAACTTCAGTTCTATGAACCTGCACTAGGAATCGTTCGCTATAGGTTCTGATCATTTTATTCAAGTTTAATGTTACATTCGCTTATTTCAGGAGCTTAAAGATCTAAGTGTCCACTACTAGCGCAGTGTCCACTACCAGGTCATTTACCTCATAACGTTTCTTAGCACATGAAATGTGTTAACTTCATCACGTATCGCAATTTCTTCACAATGGCTCATTTCTATGAGCGTCATGAAGTTTTGCTGTGTTCGTCATGAATGTTCGAGGCGTAGATGAGTGAACGAACATCATATGCTAAGATAGCATTCTGTTGTCCGTGTATTTTTCAACAGACCTTTAAAAGAATTTAAAATACATCCAAAAATGAATCACTTTCAACTTGACACCGATTGGACTTCAAAAACACCTAAAATGGTGGCAGCTAAACACACAATTTTTACAGTGTACAGAATAAATACATTGAACTGCTATGAAGAGTAATCGACCCATCGCAGTCCAATGCTTCCTCGAACGATTAAGGAGGAAGCGGGACACGGGTCTGCAGTAAAAACGGCATACACGTGTTTCAGAGTTACGAGAAACCATTTTCTCATTGCCAAAAAAGGGGAAGGGGGCTCCTGCAACCTATATATTTTGTTTGCCACTTAGTTGCTATTTCGTGCTTTAAACGATTTTTTTCTCTATGTTTTAAATTAAATATTGAGTTTTAATTGTAATTATTTGCATAGGTTCCAAAAAAAAAAAAACATGCAGCATATTTTCCCTTTTTATCCCTCTAGTTAGTTTTTACTTGTTGCCCTGCATTTAGGGAAATTCAATAAATTCATTATGTTTCCGTGGCTAGCAGGTGACTCGATTACATTATAGGCTGGCCGGCATGCCCGGCACTACGCGGGCCATCAGGAATGCGGCGGAGAGGTGACGTGAAGTCACGTGATAAGGGCCCCATTGCGAAAACAAGGGTAGATCCAGCAGCATTTTTAACAGGGTCCGTTTTTCGTGAATTTTGTGAAAAAGAGATTTTTGTGAAAAATTAAATAATTTTGTGAAAATTGAAAATTTAAACATATAGTGATGAAAAATGTTGTTATTATTTGCCGCTTTTATAATAAATACTGGTGTGAAAAGTGAGATTTGGAAGCTTGGAATTATGTGAAATGTCCGTTTTGATTGTTCGGAATTTTGTGAAGGGCCCGGAAACGAAGCCGCTTTTCTTCTAGAGCGACCCCTGGATAAGGTTCCTAAAATGCCAAATTAGAACGAGTACCTATAAATAATCATTGATTGCTGATATCCGTATGAAAGGGCGAGGGAGGGGAGGCGGAAAAAGCTTTCATCGATTCGCCGTGTTAATTGATATCGGCCCCGAGAATGAGGGGACGATTTCAATTAACTGTCTGATTGCGGAAGCCACATCAACTCCCCAGACGAACTTGGGATCGCACGAATAGTGATCAAGCGAAAACATCCTTGCTCTCCGGGATGAGTTTGTATATCTACATAAATAAAACTCACTTTAGTGTTCGAGTATGTTTGAAATAAGTAAACGAGCGAACTATAGAACGTACAAGAAAAAAGAAAATACTGTTAGATTCAGAATTTTACCAGAAGTAACTTTAGCTATTTTTATTAATTTTTAATGTTAAAAAATAATAATATTTAATTAATTTTCCAAATTTAGTTACGTTCCGTTCTGGGTACAATTCAACTTCTCTCTAAGGTTTGTAAACAGTGATGAAGGCTATTGTCTTTTAACCCCTCTATTGTCCACGCAATTTTTTGTATGCATTATTGTGTTATATATTTGCAAATCGTCTTCCTGGGGAAACTAGCAATATTTGAAATAGTCTGTGCAACGCCGGGCGACGCAACTAGTATATATATATAATATATATATATATATATATGTGTGTGTGTGTATACATTAGTGTGAAGCTAAAAGTGTACAGAGAAAAGAAAAATTTTGAACAATAGTGTTGGTGCGATATGAGAAAGTTGTGTTTTGGGAGTATTAATTTGCATAAGTTTTTAATAGGACATTATTGAAATTCATACATCCCTTCCGGTGTTCCAAGCGCCGAAAGAAGAGTTAAAAAGGAATAATTTTTGAACAGTTAGGAGAAATCCCCCCCCCCCCCCCCAAAATTATCTTTGGCGTATTGGCGGGAACGCTGTGGAACAGGAATAGTAATTTACGCAATTTTTAAATCAGTTTATTTTTTCCGGTGTTTCAAGATCCCCAGAACGCGTAAAAAAGTTTATATATTTGTGGAAGCATGTTGGGCTTAAACTCATTCAACATTTTCAAAGAAAATTTGAAGATTATTAAGACTTGCCCTACTTTTTTGGTAAAATCATTTCTCTGACCCATTTTTTTTTTACAACTCTCAATTCGAAACTTGCATAAATAACTATTTTTAGCGCATATTTAAATGCCTCGGGCCACCGAAAGAAATCGAAGGACTTCTGCACCCCGCCTCAATTCTTCTATCCACATTTCGATATTTTAAACCTTTGGCCCATAACCATGAGCCTGACTCGTGGTAAAGAATTTGTGCCATAAGAAGCCGCCTATTATTATTAGAACAAGCGATTGGATTTATTCCACATCGAATATTTTTCCTTTGATTGTTATGTCAACGAGATCTACGATAGTGGATCGTTCTATTTCCTTTGCAGGTGGGGGAAGGTATGATACCATACAGTTGAAGACTACTCATTTTCATTAAATTAACTAAGTTGTTATTGATTCATTATCTACTTTGAAATAATAAGTTATTTTTGTCATCTGATCAATTGATTATGATTACACACTAGACGTCTTAAAATTACTATTTGTGCCTAAACAATGTTTATTAGTTCATAATTCCTTTCTTTGCACTGAAATATAAGGTAAATGACCCGGTAGTGGACACCGTTAAAAAAAATTTCGTACTCTTTTACGTGGCAAAATTTTTTTCAAGGAACTAACATACATATTTGCATATTTAGCTTCATCGCCAACTATTTCTCTAAAAATGAATGACCCATAAAATGTCATTTGATGAAAAATAAGGATTTTTACGTCACATTTACTAAACGCTTCATTTATATCTATAGTGGACATTTATAAGACACGCATCTGCATGAGTAGTGGACAGAAATATATATCATTATTTCATGCTGTTCACTTGGAGAAATAATTTTAAAACTGACTAAGGGACCCTTCATAAATGGTGTCACGCGTTTTTCCCATATATTTTCTCCAAATCCCTCACCTTCTTATGTATCGGCTTTAGTAAAGAGCAGCAAATGTGACAGTTGTGGAGGCAGCTATTGAATATTATGATCCATGTACTTGCATAGATGCTCCACGCCAACTTTAGTTCTATTAACCAGCACTAGGAATCGTTCGCTGTAGGTTCTGACAATTTCGTTCAAGTTTAATGTTACATTCGCTTATTTTAGGAGCTTAAAGATCTAAGTGTCCACTACTAGAGCAGTGTCCACTACCTGGGCCGTGGTAGCCTAGTGGTTAGCACGTCGGACTTCCCCCTGGAAGGTCGCGCGTTCGATACCCACTGAAGACCCCCATGTATACTTGGGGATATGTGCATGTAAAACCCGTAGACCCCACTACCTCTCTCCGTGCGTAAGCAATCCTAAGGCCTCGGCTAACAGGTAGGGGTCTGGTGGATATGTTTAAGTGTCCACTACCGGGTCATTTACCTTATATGTCATGAAAAGTATACAGTTCGGGTATACGGCTGAACAGTTGAATGCACGGGGGGACCGACTGTCATGTTTACTATAGCTCGCGCAATTGTCCCGAAAAATAACTTGCCTACATCATTGTAAATTATTTTTCTTTACGATAGAAAAGAAAAACGTCAATCCGGCCGTAAAATGTACGGTAAACTTTTTCATACGATCCCATCTGCGATCTCGCTCTAGCTGACTTGGAGTGACGTGTGATGCGGAGGAAATGTGTCAAGTGGCGAGATAAAAAGGAATCGATATCGGGAGGAAGTCAGATGGCCGCTTATCACTCGCGCCCAACAAGTGCTACCAGTCCGGACGACATTTTCAGAATGGTGACTAGACACCAGCCGTGGATCTGGAAAATCGAGTGATTTCAGTAAAAAAAAAATTAATAAAAATTATTTTAATTCATTAATTAATTTTAATGGCCTATGTACATAAAGGAGTTACAATGCTGCGCTCATTGACAGAGGGGTGACACAAAGTTCAATCCTCCTTTGATAAATCTTACGCGCGTAGTCCCATTCGAAAATTCTAATAACTTAGGATTTTTAAGTGAATAAAGCGCTTTGTTTTCTCATTTCTTAATAAGTGACCCGGATGGTACAGTGATTAACGCTTACATACATCAGGTTCGTCCATCGTCGGTTCGAATGCCCAGCGCATTGAGCACGTTCGCTTTCAGTCCGAGTTTCTTCAGATACCTCTGATAAAATTAATTTCAATAGAAGTTATATTGCAATAATTACACTAGTCGACAAAAAAAAAACTTTTTTTCCCTAACACAAATACAATTAGCTATTTCTAACTAATTTTGTAGCGTAGAATTCGAATATAATTGCAAAAAAGCTGTCACACGTACAATTTTTTTGTTATGACTATCGTATAGTACGAAAAGAAACTCAAAAATGCATTTAAATCACTATTTTTATCATGATTAATCTCCTTAATTCATCATGGAATTCTATTTCGATTGAGAAAAGATACATATTTTAGACTAAATAAAACATAAAACTATCAAACTTTAATAAATGCGATGAAATGTTGTTATTTTTTTTCCTATGTGACGTTATTTTTATTTCTCTTTATAAACCTGCAGTAGTCACCCATCACTGCTGGTTGCCCATGACACTGCTATCGGGTATCCATAATCTTAATGTCCTTGTAAAATCTTTCCCCTTGTTCATCGCTATGTTCACCAAGATCTTTTTGGAAAAAAATTTAAATATGAATGTAGAAAGGGAATTTAAACTGGCATCTCACACCCCATGGCTTGGAAGAACTTAAGATCTTAAATTAGGATTTTCTAATTTTTATCTTTCTTTTTTGCTAAAAATCCTTTCACCACCTTCACAAACGATTTCCAAGCTGCTAACTCTGTTTGATTTGGCTTTCCTTCGAAATCAGGGTCGGAAATCACATGTCTAATTTGAGGTCCAATAAAAACATCTTCTTTACGTTTTGTTTCACTCAATTGTGGAAAACGTTCTTTTAAAATTTTTAATCCTTATCCTTCTTCTTTGTCCATGGCCTTCACAAGGTTTCTCATCCGTCCTAATTGAATGTGAAGTGGAGGGAGCAGGATTTTTTCCCTTTCAAAAAGAGTTGTATTTAACATTACTAGCTCCAAGGTGAAGTGATGTTCTGGGTAGTCATTCCTTTTTTACGAAATGCTGTGCTGTTGCTCGACTATCCCACAAATATAAAAAGCAACAATACTCAATAAATCTCTCCTGAAGATCCATTAATATAGCTACGACCTTTAAGCCTCCACAAATTCGCCAATTGAACTGTTTATACTTAAATGCAATTAGAATAGTCACCACGTTAGCGTACGTTTCTTTCATGGAAGCTAAGTGGGCTATTGGTTTGCGAAGCAGATCATTCCGTTCATTTTGACGAACAAAACGGAGTTCGCTGTTTGGGTTGCAAGAACCTTCAACAACATGTGTTTCAGTTGTGTCTTCAATGTCATTCACCTCTCTTGAATGTCAATATCTTTTCAATTCAATGGAACAGTTGGTACCATTAAATGCTTGCCGTGAGGAACTATCTGTGCAGATATTATATTCGGATACTCAATTTTATGTATTTCCTTTTTGGAATATCCTTCTCTGTTTGTAAGACAAAAGTAACAATCATCAAAAGCATTTGAAGGTCCTCGCCACACCATTGGGACAGCAAGTGGTAAAGCGCTTATTTTGCCTTTCATCCACTGACCAAGAACCACACTGCGATTCACGTAACACACGTGAGGAGCCCAGTTTTCATCTTGGTCACCAACTTGGCACCCGAAGTACAAGAAACAAGCCTTATTCACTTTTTTTATGTTGAGATTTAAAAATAAACCGTCCACAAATGTAATAAAACTTATCTGGCATAGTTTTGCGATGTCTGCGCTCAAAAATTGCCATTTTCAACATGAACTAAAATAAAAAAACCCACAACTATATTCAACAAGGAAGGTTTACATAATGGGATGCCAGAAATAACTAGATACGGCAAGATGTTGGGTACCAGAAGCGTTGGGTTGTGCCACATGCGACCAAAAAATCATGAAAAATAGCAGAAAGCACCAATTTTTGTTACACAAAAATGTGACATGGTGGAACTTTTTTACTTGTAGGTATTTGAATAACAATATGAATCTATAATAAAAATAGCAATTTGGTTGTTGTTAGCGAACCACTGTAGAGCAGTGTTATATTTTAATTCAGTAAAATAAATATTTTATTTTTGATAAGCTATTGTTATTATTTTATTTAACTCCTTATCTACTGACGGTGCTTAAAAGTACCACTCACTTTAAAATTCCCCCCTGGAACTGTTTTTACGAATATTTCGACGTTACTTTGCAGGAACACTCTTTTGATTCTACCTTTTCAGGAAACAATCCAGCTGGGGTTTTGTATAAAGAGTATTTTAGCGATGAACAAAACCAGCTTCCAAACCGATGCTGTATTTTCAGCTGCCATATTGCTCAGATTGCCAAACGTTTAAATTTTTGATCCATAAAACAGTAAAATTTAAAAGTATGGGCTTGGTTGTTTTTTATGTGTTAGTTTAAAACTCAGAAAATACTTTGACCAGCTATTTTGAGTGAACAGAGTGCGAATTGATTTCACAGTTAAATTACTCTGTCCTAGTTATTAGCTGCAAGGAATTAAATTTCCATAAGCGGAATATAATATAAGTGTAAATCCCTTAATTTTAAATGAAGTTATTTAAAAGAAAAAAAATAAAAACATGAAAAAATTGCTGGGCATAAATAATTTAGTTGATAAAAGGTTAATGAGTTCAATTAAAATATACAGTAAAACCTGCAAAGTTGAGCCCCTTTGTAAGCTGACCACCTGTCTAAACCACTTTTGTCACGAACGGAATCAGACCTGTATCATGTAATGTAGGGAAACCCTTGTAACTTGACCATCTGTCTGTATTTAAAAATTTTGTACGCCAAATTCGGGTGAGAGCATTATAAAGTTGACCGCCAAATTATTGCTATATTTATTTGTTTACCTATTTTTGCGGACATAAAAAAACACTAAAATAATTGCTCCAGGAAATTTTTTATGCCATAATGTGAGACGAGTATTTGTCTGGATGGATGAAACATCAATACAAAGTTTGCTTTTGCCCTCTTTGTCTCTCTCAAAGAGGGCTCTTGGCAAAGCCATCTTTGTTTTAAGTTAACTATATGGCAAAACTACTATGAACTCTCTTTTATTCTTTAAATACGTTTCTTTTTTTTTCTTCTATCTGATGCAGTCAATTTTGAAAAGTATGTTTTTAGGAAATCTTTTACCGTCATAAGTAACTTACATAACTAATAAGATATTTATCTTTATTTTAACCAAGTATTTTGCCTTTAAAGTTATATAGGACACATTGTAAGTCATTCAGGTAAAATTTCCGGAATGATATTTTAGATAATTGAAAAAAAGAAAATAGCCAATTTCCATTTTAAAGTAACGTTAATACATGAAGCTATATTCTAAATAGTTATAAATGCATAGTGAAAGAAATGACAAAAAAAAAAAAAAAATCTTTAGCCTCTATAAGTTGGCCACCTGTCTGATTACTAAAGTGCTGCAACGCAAGTGGTCAACTTACACTGTAGTGGTAAAGTAATATTTTACCGCGCAAGGCTACCTTTGCTAGGGAATTGATAAAAAGAAAAGCAAAAATTACAAAAAGAAAGAGAAAACTGGGTGCACTGGTGGGTAGTCTCTTTTCGTAATCATATGTTTTTAATCGTGTATCACACGCTATTAAATTATAATTTTAAAACATTTTAACTTAACAAAATTCATTTTTTCATAAATTTTTAAACATTTCTTACACCTGTAAAGTATGGTAAATTAGAGATAACACTCTCAGAAATAGAATTCTCGCTTTTGACGATTCTTCCCCAACCGTTAAAAAAATCTCGTCATTTACAACGATTCCTTCCTCGCGTGATCACGTGACTTAAAAAAGTGACGACACACATGTCGTCAATTTGACGAAAGGTTTGCTCGGAGCCTTTTTCACGAAGCCCTTTCGTCACACACGACGAAAGTTTCGCGAGATTTGAGCATGGCGTCTCTGAGAGTGACGGAAAGTGGTGCTTTCAAACTTTTTCGAACTTGAAATCTTACATTTCAATAACGATGTCCCTGAATGGAATACGCGAAAGGACGATACTTTCACGTGAGTTAGAGAACCACTTTAATGCCTTTGTCGTTGCTCCAAGTTGATGCGAATCGATGCAGGAGAGTGTTTTACAGAGCTTGACGATAGAATTCGCGGCAGTCGTTTAAGGAGACTTGGCACCTTTCAAATGTAGAAAATGGATGAAAATACCGAGTTTTCAATTTTTTTGCTTAAAATGTGGTTTGACTCTCCTAGTATATCTGAGCGAAGTTTTGAAGCGATACAACCAGTATAAATGCAGTTAAGAAGTAAGACAATTCAAATATATCTGATGTTTTAGTAGGAATTTGCATTTTTTAAACTGCGTTTTCTCGGTTTGTGTTTTTTGCAATATCGTAGTACTTAAAATGCTAAAACTTTTACATATATTCATGTAGCAACTTGAAATTTTTTGTGTGTGCTCAATATGATGTGCTTGATAAAATGAAGGATGGATTTTGCTCTATATTTGGCTGTATAAAAAATTTTAAAATGAAAATGTAACAAAAGTCGCTTTTTTTCCTGTGTTTTACCATCGATGTACCTTTAAAATATAATTAACTAATAGCAAAACCCATCCCTAAAATTATAAAATATACTATAATAAATACTTTAAAAAAATTTGGTTAAAGCAAAATCAAGAAATGAAGAAGAAGGAAATTTAAAATCGTTAAATTATTTTTAAAAAATTAAATTTTAAAATTTTCTGTTAGTTGAATTCGGATTTTTCACGTGAAAATCATTTTGTTGAACAATAGCATTTCATACTATACAAATGAAATAGGTAAAAGTCATTAAATAAAAAAAAATTGTCAAAAGGGGCCAGGTCCCCTTAACAATGGGTAGTTGGTTTAACAAAGCACTAAGTGACGGCCAATGAATGATGTCACTTCCGACCGCATTCTGTTTCATTACTTTGTTTTCTGTGGAACTGCTGCGAAGTCCCGTAGGGAAATGACTTTCAATTATGAAGCCAAACTCGAAGCTAAGTTATGAATTTCACGTATTTTTAAGAAAAAAAGGTGGCGCATGTGAAGAACATATGCTGTTCCGAAAGAGATTTTTTGTTTTTTAACTTAACTATATCAACTGGCATGCAGAATCTTCTGATGCATGCTTTGTATCTAAGATAAAATGCTGCATTTCATTTACAAAAAGGGGTATAATGTTATTAGGAGCGTCCACTTCAAGTGAGAGGGTCTCATTAGCGGTAAACATAAGAGTGCGGCCAAGAACTATGTTACGGCTTGCGGATCTGCGGAACGTCGTTTTTCGGGGATGCAAATGACATCTGCCTTCTGTCAGGCCAGAAATGAGCTCTAATGAATGACGTCATTAAAAGAGCTCCGCTGTGCATTCAAATCGCGCGCTCTCCCTGTCTCTCTCTTCATTGAATTAACTCAAGGAGCGGAATTGAATTTGAGCCCAATCGACGGGGGCAACTCGAAAAAGGTTATTCTATGTACAAGGAAGGAGAGACAGTGTCTGAGCTTCATTTAAACAATGCGACTGTCCTGATAAAAAAATGAAAGCGTTCTGATCATTTGAGAACATATAATACTCAAAGATTTCTGGCTTCACTTTTTTTCCTTTTCAGAGTTAGTTAACGGAAAGACATATTTAGCATTTGGAATTCTCCAACAGCTATATCGTCAATAACCCAATTTTTTAATTCATATGACTGAAAAACATTGAAATTGATTGAAAAAATGAATGTTTGGTTAAGTCTCCCAAATATTTTTTGCACAATATCAATTTTTCATATTAGTAATGGAAATAAGTAATATAAAGTAACAAATTCTAAGTACAAGTATATTCAAATTCAAAGATTACCCACAAATATATTTAAAAAATTCCTATATTGAAGAGCAAAATAGCCCAAAAAGTAAGACGACAATGTCGGGTGAAAAATATTCTACTTAAAACATTTATTTTGTTTCTGAAATCAATTCTGATGAAACGCAGTTCATTCAGGCCGTGTGTTTTTTCGAGTGGGCTTGCGTTAAAAAACCCGAGTGGGTTATTTTTTCAGGCTGGGCCCTGTTTGGCGAACCCCGATAGAAATGAATGTGAGGAGGAAATAACGTAAATATTTGATCCGTTAGCAAGAGGAATACCTGAGGATGATAAGCATTAAGGCTTCCGTTGATGCCGAAAAAGTCGTTCCCCCGAATCGGGCTAGATTATTGAACGGAGAAAATTCCATTCCTGAGATTTATCCTTACTTGGAGGCAGAGAGCACTTTAACGGATCGGTCGCTTTTCGAGGGATAACTGTCTCCCATTTCGAGATTATTTTCCCCTGTCTCAGAGCTATCGGAAACATCTTTGATGCTTCCCCCGCTTTCCGTCCGATACTTGCTATCCCCCCGTCTTTTTTGGTTATCTGTAGAGACAACGTTCTCTCTGCCGGTACAGCATAAGCAACCCGACCGATTGCAGACGATTCGATATTTCGGAAGTCCGGAAAATCGACATTTTCGGACCACCAAGAGCACTTCAATTGTGAGGGTGCGCACAAAATGTAAAGCTCTTGGGAAAAAATGAATACTTTTTCAGTAAACAAGATCACACCTGCGGATTAGAGGTCAGATTTTGTCATTTTAAAGCTGGTAATCCATGTTTTATGATAATTTCCTATTTCGCAATCCATTTTAGTGACAACTAGTGAATTTTGAAAACTAAATAGAGTTTCATTATAAATTTCAGAAATCCTTTGCCAATTTTTGCTTGTTTATATTTTTAGTGATGATTACTGGGTTGTTTAAATTTTAATAACTTAATTACTTAGAAGTTAGAAGTTCAGGCATCCCCCCCATTTGCATGTAATAAAAGGCGATGTTTTATGACTTTTTTTCTTTTTTTTGCTCAGAAAATAACTGACCATTTTCTGCTTCTGAATTCACGAGGAAAATCTTCTGAGCCATAATCTCAATAGGATGCAACACTCGAAGCACCTCTTCTTTGCTGGAACTGATGACGGGATTTTAGTAGAAGGAGACACTTTTTCGAATAAAAGAATAAGGGAAAAAAACTTGATGGATTCTCAAAAATGAATTTGAGTTAGCAGATAACCAAATGGCTCGATTCCCGGTGAAAAATTCGCTATAAAGTAAGTTTCATTCCACAGAGATGAGATATTTTGGCTGTTGTTTACATCCTTTTCAGTAGGTGCGATGCATTTAAAAGTATTTCGTCACGATTTTCAACTAAAAACGCAGTCATATGCATCGTACATTTGTTAAAATGCTACTCATTTTTGTTGTATGAATGCAATGTGTGAACTATCCGTACAAGTACGTAACGTTTATTTCAATCGGTTATTTTGCATTGTGAATAGCGGAATAGGATTGTTTTTGGGAGCAAACATGTTGCTCAGAAAGGAGCAGCTCTCTTCAAAGACGACAAAAACCGAAAAGATAATTCGTTCTAGGGAAACGACCACTTCGTTGTTTGTGGAATGGGATTTATCATTCCGATTGAACGCTTCGTAAAAGGAAGAAAATGAGCTGAAGAAACTCACTTATCACGAGTATACGTTTTTCGTGATTTTACTCCGTTCGTGTTCTGTCTTGGCACGACTTTCCATTTTTTTCTGTCTCCTTTGAAAGGTTGATTTACTATATATATATATATGTGTGTGTGTGTGTGTATGTGTGTGTGTGTGTGTGTGTGTGTGTGTGTGTGTGTGTGGGTGCTACGGTAAGTGTGAATGAAAGAAGAACAGCGGTTATTGTGAACAACTCCCGCTTATTTTATATCCCAATTTTCAAAAAGAAATTTCGAAAATTGCGAAATCAAGTAAATTGAATGGACAAAAAAAAAAAAAAAAAAAGAATTCAGGAAATCATCCGTAATATCATTTAATGATGCTAAAATTTCATGCCCCTTAAAAATGCCCGTGCGATAGTCAGGGCTTGCTTGGCCCCTCATTTTTTTGTTAGTAGAGAAAAACACGAATTCCTCTACCACTGAGCTGCAAGAGATACGGAAAACCACTGCTACCTTATTCTGATACCAAAACACCCACAATAGACAAAAATTTTTTTATTTCATAGAAAGTGAGCATAAAGATCTCTAAGCTCACCGATATCTATTGAGTTATTTTCATATTTACTATTCGAAACAAAGCATAAAATAGGGTACGTTTTGTCATGTGTTTTATATGCAATTAAAGTTGCTTAAAAAATTTAGATTACTACATACTTATAGAATTAGAAATTAGATTAGTATTTATTAGGTAATAGAAATTTATAGGGGAAATATATATCCAGACTCTAGTCCGATGTCATTAACCCTCTCTATCATAGTGTAGGATGTGAACAATATACCATTGGATCGCCGATTTTGTAATTTTTTTTTTTTTATAAATAGAAAGTTTTCAAGTCCTGAATAACGTGTATTATATTTTATTTTTTATTATCTTGAATCGAAATTATCAAATAAATCCGAGTGTCTGAGTGATGGAGGTTTTAAACCACGGTACCTTTTGAATCTACTGAAGAGATGCTTTCCTGAACAGGGTCCTACTTCTTTTAAATTTCCACATTACGTGTCTTCGAAAAGAAGAACTTGTTCTTTCCGAGATCGAAATTTAAAAGTTTCTATTTGCTCTTCCGCTCCCGAATCTACGTCGGCTGCCGAGATAAAGCAGATCATTTGCTATCGATCGGCACCAATAACATCGGAGCAGATAGTTTACGGCATGGTATAGATGGTGGGGAGTGTTTTTAACATTTGTTTCAATTGTGGCCTAATGACTCGGCTAAGAGATTAAAAAATCGGATCAAATTGAAAAATATGGCCAGCCCGTAATGCGGCTGTGTTGCTTTATCTCTCGGGGAACTTTTACACGCGCGGAAAATAATTGGCCGGCCTGTTAGGGATTCAGCGAATCACGTCATCTGTTTCCCGGGAAAAGGAAGGGCCGGAGATAAGGAGGCCGTTTTTTGTTTGAGAGATGTCGAAACGCAGAGAATCGTTAAACGAAATAATGGGAAGGGCTTGCATTTTCATTAACCCTTTATTACGATTTGGACTGCAATTCGAAGGGAGAAATGTTTTACTACCTCTCTTGCTTCGACTATATAATTATATAAATATATAAATATATTTATCTATCTATCTATATATATATGTTTAGCTACAGTGTAGCGAAAAAAAAATTGGGTTCCATTTTGTTTTAAAAGAATTCCAGTTTTTGTGCTCAATTTTTCGCTACAAATGTGTCTACACATTTTTGCGATTAAACCCGATTCACTGAAATCTGTAGATATGCTTTCTTTATAATACGACTACCTTGGTAGTGAAGAACTTGCTGGGGCCTCGTATCATACAACAACTGAAACTTAATTAACCCCTTAACGCATTTGCCCGTGTCTGACACGGGTGAATGTTAATTAACCCCTTAACACATTTGCCCGTGTCTGACAGGGGTGAAAGTTAATTAACCCCTTAACGCATTTGCCCGTGTCTGACACGGGTGAAAGTTAATTAACCCCTTAACGCATTGCCCGTGTCTGACAGAGGTGAAAGTTAATTAACCCCTTAACGCATGTGCCCGTGTCTGACACGGGTGAAAGTTAATTAACCCCTTAACGCATTGCCCGTGTCTGACAGGGGTGAAAGTTAATTAACCCCTTAACGCATTTGCCCGTGTCTGGCAGGGGTGAAAGTTAATTAACCCCTTAACGCATTTGCCCGTGTCTGACACGGGTGAAAGTTAATTAACCCCTTAACTCATTTGCCCGTGTCTGACACGGGTGAAAGTTACCGGGGAACATTTGGCCCCATGCAAGTGCGTTTTTTTATTTCTAATGCCCGTCTGAGATCCGTTTACACTTTGCTTGTATAATATTTTTTATCTATGTAGCTTTTATCCCCCCGTCCCACCCACTCTACCTGGTCACCCCCCACAACCTGAAATTGCAAAGAATAACTTACACTATACTTTGTTTTTCTGAAAAAAACTCCTGCTTTAAGGAATTAATAAATGAGAGTTGGGGGTTTCTTTCTATTTTTGATCACAGGGTTTTTTTTTTCAATGGAGGCGGGAGGGAGTGAGGTGGAGTAGCTCGCTGAATAATTTGAAAAAATAACGGTTGTTCAGTGTCCTCAAAAGTTTGGCGAACACTGCTTTAAAGAATGCATCAGCTGTAGGAAAAAGTATGCCAACCGCTTTCTCATTCACAGCATTTAAAAAGCACTTCTACTCGGAACGTCCGTTGATTGCGTCGCTGTGAACAGATAGCTGGAGATCTCCTCGGCTGCTGTTGTGATATTCACGGCAGCAATCTGTTGCCAACTTGATTTTGTTGTCTTTGCAACAGGTGTGAAATCATCATTAGCATCGTATTTCGTGCAAGGAGGGTTGTGTCCATACAAACGGCCAAGAAAACATTCCATGCGAGGGACACTTCACGACGGACTGCACGCATTTTCGAGGCCGACAGTAAGCTATTAGGAACAGACTAGAATTCACATGATATACTTACGTATTTTATATATATATAATTATATAAGTATATATATATACGTATATATAAATAATATAAGACACAATAAAATATAGGGAAATATATTTTTTTAAATAATACGACTGTAGGACAAACTAGTGTGTCCACGTTTTAATAAAAACATACTTTTAGAGCATACATACTAATATACTTGGGGGATTTTGGGGGGAAAGGAAGAGGACAATTATAGTTGTGCGGCCGATTTTTCACTTTTCCTCATTTCAAATTAGTAAGTGCAATTTGCTATATATATATATATATATATATATATATGTGCGTGTGCACAGTAAAACCTGTAAGTTGACCACTTTTGTCAGGAACGCAATGAGCCCTTCACCCTCTAATCCTAGACCACCTGTCTAAGTTGACCACTAAAGTGCTGCACCGCAAGTGGTCAACTTACACAGGTTTCACTGTATATATAAACTTTGGGTAAGTAAATGTATAAATGTGAAAAATGCATCAGATTATTTAATTTTTTTAAAGCTTTCTATAACGGGCCCTTGTCTTCAAATGAGTATTGTGAAAGTGAACTATTAAACACGGATCACGAACCTCGTCGTTTGATTCCCAAGGCACGCGCTGCCCTTTAACGAACAAGTTATTTAGCGGAGCGAGAAGTTGCCTCTCGGGGGGAGAAGTACCTATTCTTTTGCCCGCAGGAATTTTTTGCATTCTTCTTTTTCTATCGCTCTCTTTTAATAATTCTTCGTCACGTCATTCTATTGAATCAGGTGCTCTTTCGATATTCAATTCATCTCGGACCTCGAGGATATGGTTCCTCGGGAAAAGGTCCTCTGAAAATGTAACTCCACTGCTCGAAAGGAAAACGTCGATGAGAGTAATCCCCCAAAAGAGGAGCTTTTAGACATTGTATTTTGAATGTTGTGTGTGTGGTAAATGTCTTGGATTGTCGCCATTTGCTGCAAAGTTATTGATTACTGTTTGATTTTCTAAGTGTTCTTTTTTCGTCAGGGATGTGGGGCAGAAGATCGGGGCAGTGGAAAAGCGGGATTTTGATTGAAACGGAGCAAGAAAATGGGTTGTATTCCACTGCCCCGATTTTTTTTTTTTTTTTTTTGGAAGTACACTCAAAAAAATTGAAGATAAATGAATGAGTTTTCTTTCTCTCATTTTGGAACTCGGTGTGTTTAAAATATTATATTGACAAGTAAAGAGTCTATAATAATAAAGTTGTAATTTTTTTTATCACACATACTTACGCCTGTTATCAAATAAACTTAATTGAATAAAAGCGATAAATAACATCCTTTCTGGAAAAACTGATTGGAGTCGGAGCATGTGTTGAGACATCGCATTCAGCCCCCAGAGGAAGCTTTAACCGCAACAAACGAGCTATTGCAATGGAAGTCCATTTACAGTGATGCATACGAAATATTTACATACATTGGGAGTAAAGCGAATCAAAAATTTGGACACTCCGGTTAATAAGTAAAACAAATCCTTTAAATAAGCAGACTTACCGTTTATGACGATGAAAAAAAAAAGACACAGAATTGTTTACGAGACATTGAAAAATATTTTTTATATTTTTCAATAACTTTTCAGATCATTCTTAACAAGGAACACTGTCTTCCGTTTGAAATAAAGTGTTGCGTGGGAATGACGCACGATCACCCCCGGCTTAGTGACTCCTGGAACCCGAGACCCATCATTTGCTCTTCCACCCCAGACAGCTACCACAATTCTACTTTGATGTTTTTTTATTTCAAACAATACAAGTTTATTTATAAACAATATTTTAAAAAATCATTGTTTGCTTGTTTATGTTTCGTCTTTTTCATTTTTAACTTGCTGTCCAATTTGTTGTGATGCAGGAAATTTTATTGTTCTTTTAAAAAAGAAGTTCTTTAAATAGGACTAAAAGAAATCAACATTATATTTTAATTTAAGAGAATCCTGCTCTAAAAATAGTGGGAGAATTCTAAAAATAGTGAGTTAGTCTAAGCATTAAATGCTTTGAGTTATTGTGTAAAAACATTTCGTGAACAAGCATGGACACGTCTCTCGCAGCAGGCTTTTCCCATAATGCTGCAATGTTTTGTGCCTCAGATTGAAATTGTTCTGATATTTGTAAAGTAGGCGTGGAGATATGTAAATACGCGGAGATCTATAGAGTTCTATTTTAACATTTCCTAAACTGTAAAAATTTTGCGCATAGTGGCCACCCTTTTTGGTGTTGCCGAACACGACTTTTGGTGTTCAGTTGTTGTAAAAGTTGAAACTGATTCATTTGTTATATACAGTAAAACCCCGTAATACCGCGCCTCAGTATACCGCGGAATCGGGTATAACGCGGTTACTATCATGTCCCCCGATGTTTAAACCACCCTTTATCATTACAGACCACCCTTTGTATTCCAGATTCTTAGAAATTTTTGGAAAGTAAACATTTTCTATAATTTGTGAGCGTGTATAAAGGCTCAAAACATTTTTTCTTTGAAAAGAGCGTCCTCCCCTACCACAGAAATCTACTTTATTTTCTAAGAATCTCTCCCCCTTCATAATCTCCTATTGATAATTTGACAAGATTTTTAAGCCCGCACTTTCCCATAACACAATTGTTTTTGTTGCGGTTGATATGGTTTTACCTCAAAGAGGCCGAAAAAGTTAATCAGAATAACCTATCACTCGATAGAGCAACCGCTCAGTTGAGAAGCGTGCTTCTTGCACAGCAAGTACATTACAGCGAATAAAATGGCAGCTAAAAAGAAAAGAGACAATTATACAATAGAAGGAAAGTTAAGAGCAATTGATAAAGTTAAAAGTGGTGCAACAGGAGGGAGTACATTTCTTGAACATGGTTCCGCGTTTACAGTTTCATTTTGTTGCGGTTATGTTACAACGCGGGTGCCAATTATGTACCCCGACACCCGCGTTTCAACGGGGTTTTGCTGTATTTTAAATTATTTTCTTGCGTCTGTCTAATAAAGTACAGACAGCAGGAAGTTTTTTTAGCACATGAAATGTGTTAACTCTGTTGCAATCGCAATTTCATTACGATTGCTCATTTGGATAAATGAGCAATCGTAAGGAATTTTTGATACGTCGATGAGTGAAAGTTCATCATATGCTAAACAAACATTCCGCTGTCTGTATTTTTTTTAGACAAACACATAAAAAGATTTAAGGGGACTTGGCACCTTTCAAATATAGAAAATCGATGAAAATACTGATTTTTCAATTTTTTGCTTAGAATGTGATTTGACTATCCTAGTATATCTCAGCGAAGTTAAGAAGCCATACAACCAATATAAATGTAGTTAAGAAGCAAGAAAATTCAAATATTTCTGATGTTTTAGTAGGATTTTGCATTCTTTAAACTGCGTTTTCTCGGTTTGTGTTTTTTCGCAATATTGTAGTACTTAAAATGCTAAAGCTTCTACATATATGCATGTAGCAACTTGAAATTTTTTTGTGTGCTCAATATGATGTGCTTCATAAAATGAGGGATGAATTTTGTTATATATTGGCAAAAAAAATTTTTTTAATGAAAACGTAACAAAAGTTGCTTTTTTTCTGTGTTCTACCATCGATATGACTTTAAAAACTTTTTTCTCAAAATCTAATTAATTAATAGCAAAAACCATCAATAAAATTGTAAACCGTACTATGATAAGTATTTAAAAAAAATTTGGTAAAAAAAAGTCAAGAAATGAAGAAGGAGAAGGAAAGTTAAATTATTTTTAAAAAATTAAATTTTAAAATTTTCTGTTTGTTGAATTTTGATTTTTCGTGTAAAAATCATTTTGTTGAACAATTGCACTTCATAATATACAAATGAAATAGGTAAAAATTCTTAAATAAAAGAAATTGTCAAAAGGTGCCAAGTCTCCTTAAAATACATCAAAAAAGGAATCGTTTTCAACTTCACGCCAAAAATGATGTTCGGCACCACCAAAAAGGGTGGCCACTAAACGCAAAATTTTTAGTGTACCTGGAGCGAAGCAGAAGAGGTGTCTCGTGGACATGCAAAAGAGCGCACCTCCAGAAACGGGACTCTTCAGGGCACAAATAACTCTGTCCGCTCGCCTGGAAAGAGTTCGATCGATGGGCGCTTAACGCAAGTTCATTATGCGTTGATTGAAAATGGAATGTCCGTGCACTCCGGCGGAAAGGGGCTCGTCATCCGAGAGTGGTCATGCGACGACTTTTCAGCCATTCTCTGCCCTGCTTCCGAACCGCCGGAAAGGGAGCGATTGAAACGCAGAAAGTTTCAATAAAGAAGCTATGTCGAGTAGGTCAAGCAAAATAAATAAGTAAAATAATAACAAATAATATTATTAACAATAAGCAATCATAACAGTAGCGGAGAGAGACAATGCGTGAGCAAAAAAAAAATTCCATTAAGAATCATTTCCCTTCAAATCTTAGGCACTTCTGGACAGCAGATGTGAAACGGAGATGTTAGCTTTTCTCGACGGTGTTTTTTTTTTTTTTTTGATTCGCAGACTAATGCGATTTGGAATGGAAAATGCATTCACAGAACATGCTTTTCTGATATTTGCAGTACATAATAACCATTGTATTGCAGTCCGTTTGGAAACAGTATACATCAAAATGTGTAAAATAATTCTGTGTTCTTAGAGCGCAGCTGAAAACGCTCACTCGCAAATACGAATACGAATACAAAAGTGACGACTAGCAACAGGCTCAGGGCCCAGCTAGGCTGGTCTGAGTCAATTTAGTAGCACCCAATGAACATCAAGAGCTTTCCGAAAATTTTTTACCCCACTGCAATGAACAGTCGCTTCCGGTAAACTATTCCAACTGCCTACAACCCTATTGAAGAAGTATTTTTTCCTAATTTCAAGCAGTCCACCAACATTTCCCATTTTAATGAATTTAAACAATTGAATCATGTCCCCTCTCACTCTCCTTTGCTCAAGACTATACATATTGAGCCTTTTAAGCCTAACCTCTTAATCTATGTCTGAATACCAATCTTGTAGCCCTCGTTTGAACCCTTTCTAATAAGATAATATCCTTTTTTAGGTACGAAGACCAAAACTGAACAGCATACTCCAAATGAGGTCTTACTAAACTTCTGTATTCATGCTTAAAATAGCCTTACTGATAAACCCAAGCATCCTGTTAGCTTTGTTACTTACTATGCTACACTGCTGACTGGACTTGAAGTCGTGACTAATCAATACTCCTAGATAAACAACTGTTTCTGCTTCCCTAATGACGGAACCTTGTAAAAATAGGTTGCATGTTTGTTCCCATGACCAAAATGAAGCACTGGAGATTTACCAATAGTAAAAGACATGCCCCACTTAATTGCCTGCCTAGAAATTGGATTTAAATCCTCTTGAAACTGATTCACTTGTTCCTCCGTGTCCACAATTCCCATGATTTTGACATCATCAGCAAAAATATTGATGTTCCCAGAAATACTCTGAGTAATATCATTAAAAAATAATATATAATTAAACTTGAAATCTGTCCCCAGAATCTTTTCATGGAGCTAAATTATTCCCACTCAATGAACGAACTCATTCCGATCGGATTCAATTTACTTTTATTTATTTACATCATCAGGAAAATGGTTGACACTGTGCAAGGAGAAAGCATCATGCCACCGTTCTCTTGGACCCAGAATGCCGGTCTCTGTGCACCACTGAAAGAACATTATGCCTCAACCAAGTACTAAGATGTTGATATTGTTTCTAATGCCACTTAGGTATGCAGACTCTTCTTCGCGTCCCATGAGGGTCCTCAGCGGGTCGGGCATCGAACACCCGGTTGAAAGCCCGGCATCGCGCAACCAATATGCTACCACGGCCCAAGATGCGAAGTTTTACTCCGTGGTAGAAACATGAAGCGAGATTTTGGGCAGACATCAAGTTCAATAGCAACATTTGTACAGAAAAATTAAACAGAGTGAACGTTAAGGCACAAAATGGAGGCAATTCAACGCGTCACGTGATAACGGTAATCGCTGATTTGTTTACCAAATATTTAATTGAGCTCTACGTGGAGTTCACGAAGCAAAATTAGCTACCTTAAAATGAGACTATTTTCATAGCTTTTTCTGATTATCAACCAAGTAATTTACCTTTAATTTAATCATTATAAAATAAGTTTATTTATTATTACAATAATTATAGTGTTTTATTTACTGTTAATTTTATATAACGTAGAACTTTATTTAGTTCTAGCTCTTAACAAAGTAGAATTTTATTTAGGCATATTTTAATTAGATTGGTCGAACTCGAAGAAAGCAATATTACAGCTTCCTTTGTTTACATCGCTTACATCGCGACCTATGACGCTGTATGAATTGCTTCCATTGCGAAAATGTTGCATGTACGTTGCAGCTATTGCGCATCGAATTTTCAATTTTTATCAATCCAAGGGTTAACACTCATCTGTGAGGGCCGTGGTCATCCCCTTGGTTAGTATGCCGGGTCTCCAACCGGATATTATGGATATTCGATATCCAACGAACTACACTTGGGGAGACGTGCATGTAAAATCCGTGCACCCTGGAGCCCCGAGGCGTTACCGGAGTGCGGAGGATGTCCCTTCCCTCACCTTCACTCTCAGGTCAAAAACGGAAGGTGACGTATGTGTGGTGGCGCCATCGGGTGTCATCCAGATACAAATAATGAGCTAAGTCGTACTTCCAGCGAAGGGAAGCTGGGATAGCCAAGTGGCATTAGAAGTAGCAACAACAACAACAGACGGAGCTGTGTTACTAACTAGGGAATTTTTCTGGCCAACGAGATCTTTCGCCTGCATCAAAATCGGGCTGAAAAAACGTTATGTCGAAAAATATGAACACGATTAGATTTTTAGTTAAGTAATGTATGATTTTTCATGTACATTTTGTTCTTTTGGTTCGATTTGTTCGTTCGGTTTCACTGTTAGAAATTTCATCATAAAATTACCGTTAAATAACCGGCATCAGTCTGTCCATCTAATTCACTGTTAAATTTACGGTTTGGAACATTTTTCTATCTTTACGGGACCTAACCATTTCCAATCAGCTTGGTTAAAAAGCCGTAAATACAAAAGTTTACGGTTTTATAACCATTTAAAAATGGTTTAAAAACAAAATTTTTACCATTTTTGTACCATTTCGAGGCGTGAAAGCCGTAAACGAAGCTCTCTGGATTAGAACCCGGGTGCCTGGTATACTAACCTTGCGCTCTAGTCATTCGGCCATCAACACCACTTAAAGCGGCCGTTTATTTATCAATAAATCTTCTTTTCCAACAGGCAAGCTGCCTTAAAATTGAGCTCTCAGTTTTTGATTGAATCCAAAGTCATTTTTGGTCTAAATTTACTGTATATTGACGAAAAACACTTAATTTGGTGCAAAAGTTAAAATACAAACAAACTTTAGCAGCTCAAATGATGGATTCGCTCATTCGCAAACAGTTCGAGAATCCGATGTCTCCCATTTTGGATTTACGTGTGTGTGTGTGTTTCTATTTAGTAACCACTGCTTAAGCCACTTTTTTTTTTCTTCTTTTTTTATATACACATGCAGATTTGAACTGATAAATATTTATTCATCTTTTAACAACAACGTACGACCGGTAAGGTTTCGCAACCAAGATGGACTCCCGATTCTTATTGAGCGCTTGTAAATGACGGTTAGTTAAACGTTTTTTAGGATAAACAGAGAATAAACGATTTTTTTCACAATCAGCGGTTTGAGTACTATCTTTTTAATGGTTATTCAACTGTTGTAATTAAATATGGTAAAATATCAATTAAATTAATGGTTATTTTACTATTTTCTTACGGAAATTTTGAACAGTGTTCCATCGGAAACTCAGTCGATGGCGTTGAAAATGCGACAACCCACTGTTAATTTCAATGAAAGTTTCCAATGAATGCTTTCCCTCCCCCTCCCTCTTTCTTTAATATTTAGAGTGAACAAGTGCAATCTATAGTATTGATTTCTAAGGGATCTGGGGGTCAGTAAAATAGTAACGGCCCTCAAAACGAACGATAGTTTTGAGCATGTGTACCTTTCTTGAGAACATACCTACGATCATTCAGCTTTAGATTTAGCACCATATTCACCAGGCCAGTCATTTCGACTGTTACGAAGTTTCCACTTTGCACCATTTGTTCCTCATTCTAGCACTGTAAAAAAATCTCCTGAAAATAACGGAAAAGTACGGCAGCAGAGTTGCCGGAAACATTCCGTTTCGGATGATATTTTCCCGTGACTTGACAGAAGTTCCATTTCTTTTTTCTCCGTTGATCCTTTTAAATACAGCAACCGTAAAACGGGAAACTTTCGTTCTTTAAGGTACGAGATATTTCCGTGTTTGGAAGGAAAAATCATATTTTGAAGCACTACGGAAATTTTCCGTTTAAATCGGTCAAAAAACAATCTGAAAATGCAGGTCTTTTTTTAACAGTGAGTGCAACTTTCAATGGCGTTGGCTTTTCCTAATGCCCTGTAAGTATGACAAGTGAATGTGACTGAAAGTTTTATTACCTAAGTAGCAACTTGGTGCACGAATGAAAGTTAAAAAATGGTTTTAAACGGCCTGCTAAAAATCTAGTTTTGAGAAACTGAAACAGGATTTTCCTTTTTTTTCTCTCTCAGCTTGTCATAAAATTATTTTTGATCACAACTGTTGAACTCTATCCCCCCTTGTATTCCTTCCGGAAGCAGCGAAGAAAGACAAGAAACTGTCCAGTTTCCGCTTGTCATAGGTTGATCTTTTTTTTTTTCAAAATTACTATTTTTTTATAAACAGATCAAGCCGCCCCATAAATTGCTTTTTAAATGGGAAGCAACATAACGATAAACCTATCTACGGCGTTATTCTATTCAAATAATGAATGATTTCGGAATATCACTCGAGTCGGAAACGCGGGATGCAGTCGGGAACTTCTCGAGGGGGTCCACCCTCAGATGCAATTGCTGTCTTCTGTAAACGATGTTTTTTTATGCATGCAGTCAGTCGAAAACTTTTCTCGGAATTTCAAATGTCCCCGCAGATTTCTTTGGCGCTGAAACCTCATTTCCCGCCACTCAAAGGGTTCGAAGGGGGACATCTCGCACAGAGTTTAAGAGCGCTTCTCCTCTTTTTTTTTGCGGCTTATAACTTCAATCTGCTTGTTGTATTGATCAAACGAGCATGTAGGATTTTCTAAAATGTGCCCAGCATGTTTGACTTTTTCTTCTCTCTTTTAACTTGCTTCGAGTGAGTTACCGAACTTTCCGTTGACATGCGCTGAATCTGTATTCTCGTACTCGGGGGCAAAAGGGGGCGAACGGGTGGAATGTGTAATTCAGTTCAAAATGAGCTGACGCGTTACTTTTTGAACGTCCACTTTATTGATTCTCGAGTAGTATGCAAGTGTTGAAATCAAACGCAGTCACGTCATTTAAAGGTGGAACTGGGGCCGTGGTAGTCTAGTGGTTAGGATGTCGGGCTTCCACCTGGGGTTCGATGCCCGACCCCGCTGAAGAGCCACCATGAGAACTTGGGGATACGTGCGTGTAAAAGCCGTGGCCCCTCAAGTCCGAAGGTACCGGAGTGCGGAGAATGTCCCTTCCCTTTGTCAAAAAAGGAAAGTGGCTTATTTGGGGCGGCGCCATCGGGTGCCATCCTAATACATCATGAGAAAAGTCGCACGTCCACGTGCTATAAACGGAAGGCGCTCCCTTACCGCCAAAATTCCGTTCAGCGAAGCTTGGATATCCATAAAACCGTGTTTTCACGATGTCAGTTGAGGAGCCAATTGTCTGGAGACAGCCTATTGGCATAAAGTTATGCCGCATTTTCACGATGCCAGTTGAAGAGACAATTGTCTGGAGACAGCTTATCGGCTGCGTGTGAACAATTCAGGCCTATTGGTGAACCAACTACCTCGACAGTTTCCCTCAAATTCAGCTTGTCGAGGAGTATACAGAGGACAATGAACTGTCCAGAGGTAATTGGCCCCGACAATTGTCTCTTCAACTGGCATCGTGTAAACGCGGCTTTATTGGCTACGTGTGAACAATTCAGGCCAACTGGCTCGACAGTTGTCCTGAAATTCAGTTGGCTCGAGGAGTAGACAGAGGCCAGTGAACTGGCGCCAGTGACGCCCCCCCCCCACTCTGAATCACAGTTGTCAAGCCAGTTGGCGCCGTGTGAACGTTGAAGCTAGTTGATTTGCTTTGTGTTGTGTTAATTCACTCGTGTCAGTCAAGTCGGCTGTGTTTGTTCTGCCATTTTTCGTCATCAACTGCTGTGCCAATACTTTCACAATGTGAACAGGTTCTCTTCCAACTGGCCTGGCCATGGAATTCTTAACTTAAAGAATACTCTTAATTATCAAAACTGAACGATTTCGACTCTTATTTTTGTTGGATTTTCCCGTAATCAAAATGAACTCGTGCTTAAGCTCCCAAGGGAAGGACCTCAGAAACCTTTCAAAAATAACAAAACTAAATGAATAAAAAATTAATTAATTTTATATATTTTTTAAAATATAAATCAATTAAATAAACTCTGCTTAGCTGAAAAGTTACCATATTTATACTTAAACATTAAAAGCACTCTCATTTCGTTTTTATTTGCATGTGTGCAAGAGCGCAAATCAGAAAAATATTTTTGGGAAAGTACAAAAAGTTTTTCAGCCATCTCGACTCAAGGATGACAGGTATCGAAATTTTAAAAAAATATATTACATTTTAAAAAATGCTGACGTAAATCTTTTGTTTTAAAGTTGTAGTTTTTGAAAACCATTACGTATTTAGCAAGATATAATAATCCAAATGAAAATATTAACTAAAATAAGAATTTGTGAACATAAACCAACTTTCTTAGCAGCTTGAACTTTCATATTCTGACAAATTAAATACATTAAAAATCCAATTACCAGAGCACCAAGGCAGGCTGAAAGCTTGAGGTCTACTATTATTACAAACAGACCTGTTGCATAGAATTGACTATGAGGGAGTCTTCACAGGGAAACGAAGTAAAAGTGTGTTATTAACTCAAAAGTAAAATAAAATTAAATTAACTGAAAGGAATGTTCTTTTGCTCTAGGGTTTCGAACGTTCTCTTACAAGAAGTTTCAAATATTTCATTGTTTGTATTTTGAGCTATGTAAATGTATGGGCACTGTTAAGAATTTCCGTCGAAAAATAATATAGATTGTTATTTCACCATATTTAATTAAAACAGTTGAATAACTATTAAAAAGATGGTACTCAAACCACTGATTGTAAAAAAAAAAAAATCGTTTATTCTCTGTTTATCCTAAAGAACGTTTAACTAACCGTCATTTTCAAGCGCTTAATAAGAATCGGTCGTCCATCTTGGTTGCAAAACCTTACCGGTCGTAACCGTTGTTGTTAAAATATGGATAAAGATTTATCAATTCAAATATGCATGTGTATATACAAAAAGAAGAAAAAAAAAGTGGCTTAAGCAGTGGTTACTCAATAGAAACACATACACAGGTAAATCAAAAATTGGAGACATCGGATTCCCGAACTGTTTGCGAATGAGCGAACCTATCATTTGAGCTGCTTAAGCTTGTTGTGTTTTAATTTTTGCAGCAAATAAAATTATTTTCGTCAATATACAGTAAATTTAGACCAAGAATGACTTTAGATCCAATCAAAAACTGAAATCTCAATTTGAAGGCAGTTTGCCTGTTGGAAAAGAAGATTTATGGACAAATAAACGGCCGCTTTAAGTGGTGTCGATGGCCGAATGACTAGAGCACAAGGTTGATATACCATACAAACGGGTTTGATTCCCGCACGCTTCTTTTACGGTTTCAACGCCTCGAAGATTCTACGTCTCGAAATGATTCAAAAACGGTAAATATTTTGTTTTGAAACCATTTTTAAAGGTTGTAAAACCGTAAACTTTTGTATATACGGCTTTTTAACCAAGCTGATTGGAAATGGTTTAGGTCCCGTAAAGATAGAAAAATTTTCCAAACCGTAAATTTAACGGTGAATTAGATGGACAGACTGCTGCCGGTTATTTAATCGTAATGTTATGGTGAAATTTCTAACAGTGGGGGCACAAAAAGGTTTCAAAGTTTATACGTCATCTGAAAATCTTTTCCGGTCCTGTTTGTCATATAAAGCATCCCGTAACATGTTCATTCATGTCTTCTACACAGTGAAAATTTTGCGTCCAGTTGCCGCCCTTTTTGGTGTGACTGAACACCATTTTTGGTGTAAACTCTTTGGTGAATTTTAACTTCTTTTCCGCGTGTGTCTAAAAAAATACACACAGCGGGATTTTTCGTTAACCTGTGACGTTCGTTAATTCATTCACGTATCAAAAGTTCATTACGATAGCTCATTTCCCCTATTTTCATAGAAAAGAACAACCGCAAATGACATTTTTAGTGTTAAGAAAGCTTCCTAATTGTCTAACACTCTAATGAATCGGTTTTCAAAGACATTTCTGACGAATTATAAACAGATTCAAATATGAATCACACTATAATTAGAGACTCCTTGATAGATTGTTTTGAACTTAAGAGTAGAGCTTAGATGCTTTATAATGATATTTATATTATTCTATGGATTAACTTCAGTCAACATTTAAAAAAAAAAGTTCTTATTTAAAAGAATGAATTTGATTTTTGTGAGATAGTATGAAGTACAGTAAAACCTCGTTATACCGCGGAATCGGATATACCGCGGTGACTATCATGTCCCCCGACGTTTAAACCACCCTTTATCATTGCCATTTGAAAGTGATAGGTGCCGTCAATGGTCTTAGTGGACTGTATATTCCATTTAAATTCAAGCAAATCCGTATTATAAATTCAAACAGGTTTATTGAGCAGCAACACCATTCCATTCAAACAACATAGTACACCATATCAATTGCAATTACATACCAATTGCGTACCAATTTCCTATCAAAATGCCTCCAAACCCAAAGGGAACACACAGTTTTTATACCTCCAGCTGCACATGCTCAGCTCGAGTCTGCGCATACTGACGGAGATGAATGCACGGGACTTAACACCATTTAAAGGGATTCCTTATTTACCTTTGTAAATAAAGCGAGCCCGAGCGCAAAAACTATTCTAGCCGAAGAGCTCCCATCACCCCATACACACTTTAACATTTAAAGCTATATTGTAATAGGCCTGATGTACACCTTTTGGTTTATAACAACCTATCGCTCGATAGATTAATTGCTTCTTGCACTGCAATTACAGTTAATAAAATGGCAGCAAAGGAGAAAAGAAAAAAATATGCTATCGAAGAAAAATCACGAGTCATTGATTAAGTTAAAAATGATGCAACAAAAGCGAGTATTGTTTGGATAATGTGGTTCCTCGGGTGTAGTTGCACTATACCGCGGTTATGTTATAACGCTGGTGCCAAACATGTCCCCCGACTCCTGCGTTTTAACGGAGTTTCACTGTATTAAAAACAATCGATTCGGAAAAGACAAAATATTCGACACGTAAAACAACGTGCAAAAGATAGTAAAGAGCAACTTTTTGGAGAGATATATATTTAAAAACATTACAGAGCTTCATGGAAAAATTAGGAAGAAAATACGTTTTTGCAGTTTTTTTAAAATTTCCCATTATTTAAAGGATTTAGCGAAAAAGTTTTTTTCTTTTTCCTTCCTCTATAGGGAGAAGCACAAAAAATTTGCACGCAATATTTTTTTTTTTTTTAAATGCATTCGGTCTCGAAAATCAAATGCATATTCAACTAAGAGTGAAAGCATCTGTTGTGGACTCCGCACCACAGTGCGCCGCTTATTGAATAAGGGGTCGTTCATAAATGATGTCACGCTTCGAGAGGGGTTCAAGAAATTGTGACAGTTTGCGACAAGAGGAGGGTAGGGGTGACATTAAATGTTTAAAATCAGGAAATTAAATGTATTTCAAAAATTTCTTTGACTTTCATTGTTTGATTTGAAAGTTTCATTAGTCAGTTTGTGTCGTAAATACCGATGCTGATGAATGTTTAACTTTACTTCTTGTTCAAAGTTTAAAAAGATATATTCTTAGGCATTCATGCTTTTTTTTTGATAAAATTGCCGTGGGTCATTTTTTCAGATTCCAAAAAATTAATATATTTTACCGTTCTACACTCATTATCTTTTGTATAGTAAACACTAACCACATTTTATAGAAATTAAGTCCATGATTCGCAATTATTATTATTATTATGCTCACAAACGTCATTAAAAGTTCAAAGATAAAATTAGAAACATGTTCTATGACACCGTTTTTGAACTGCAAGTACATATGTTTATGTGATATGTTTATGTGTGACATTTTGCGACAAAGGGGAGGTCAAATGTATTGAAAAACACCATTTATAAATGGTCCCTAACGTATTTCTTTTACATGCCCGAAATCTTCCAGAAATTTCTTTTACTGCGTAATAGAAAAGTGCTAGGAGGTCTCTGTCACCAAACATTTACTTAACCGCTGAGGATGGGTGGAATGATTCCTCCGATGAAATGAAAAACGACTTAAAATGACACGAAAAAGAGCCATTTCGGAACATCCCATGGCAGCCAGAAAAGAAGGTGTATAGCAAACTACAGGAATTCAGAATAATTTTCTCAAAAATTCAAAATAATTCAGGGATAGAAACACGGCAGAACGGTTTCGGACCTCAACACACATTACTATTGGAATGATGTTATGCGGAGATGAAAGATGTTTGCAATTATTTAAAAGAATGCAATATACATTTTAGTAAACCCCAACAGTCGAAATTTGACCATAATAATTAAATCTAGCACTGTAAACATGATGCTATTTATACTAACACTGGTCAACAATGAAAATGTATCTTGAATGAAAGGGTGGAAATATTTATTAATTTAGCTTGCTAATCATGAATATGGAAATAAAAAAGATTTGGCTCTGGTTTTTTTGTTATGCTGAGATAATACTTGGTATGATCGGGGTAAAAGAATGCAATAATGATGCATTTTATAACTTGTTTCCAATTTAATTTATAAAGAAATAAAGGCAGCAACACGAAGTACTAGTACATACCAGTCTTGCCAATACCTACAGTACATAATAAATGTGTACATTAGGGTGGCCCTTAACCATATGTAATTTTTTGAAGGTTAAAATTTTGCTGCTCCCAACCCTTGATCCTGTTAAAATGATGGAAAAAAAGGGCTATGCAAAATTTCCGCTTAATGATTTAACGTTTAGCCGACCCTCAAAGAGCATGAAGTAATGCATATTGATTAATTCCATTACAAACATGTATATTCTTAACTATCTCCTAGCTTGTCCGTTACTTCTTTCAGAAATATATGTGGAATTGTCTGGTCTTCCCAGCAATTGTTTAAAAACATTTCAAATCAAATTTCTCTAAAGTAAATTATAAAAAAAATTTCAAAACAGCATGAAAAATTAAGACACATTTGATTTTTAAAAATAAATCACATAACTTCGATAAGAACAAAGCGCTTTTATTTACTATAATACTTTTGATAGAATTACAACATAATGTAAGCAAATTAACAATAAATATTATTTTTTCATAAGTGAGGATTTAGTAGCAGTTTTTTTTTTCTTTTACGCTCTCCGACAACAATTTGTAATATAAATTGTTTCTCAGCTTCATCTTTTGTAAGAATGTTATTATAATCTTGAATGAGTTTGATACCTCTTTCTGCAACGTCATTCACAACAATGATGGTCTGAAGTTTTTCAATTCCACTCTTATAACCAACATCACCTTTCCATGTTGAAGGGCCTTTGTACAGAAAATCGGAGCTAATAGAAAATCTCGTGAAGATTTTTTTTGTACTAGAAGTTACAAAAGACGGAAACTTGATTTTTTGAAAATGATGAAAAATCGTTTAGGTGAAGAATGTATCGCTTAAATTGATTTGTATCTTCTTCCTGTTCTTCACTTCCTTCAACCTCCAGCATAACTTGAGCCATACTTGTCTTAACATCTATTGGAACATTGCCATCAAAAAAGGAAAGAGCCACAGTTTCGGGAACTAAGTACTAGAGATGTTTTGAAATTATTTTTGCAGTAGGCTTACTGATATCTGGATCAATAGACTGATAATTTAGCAATTGATACATGAAAAGAAAATCATGATAGGGAGCTTTAATTGCATTTGGTGACAAGAACCATGCTCGAACATACACTCGAGCAAGAAAAATACATATTCTTCTTAAGGAATTCTTCTCCCTATGATATAATTTAAATTGATCTTGAAATAAGAATGTTTTAAATGCATAGATTGCCTCTGACATCCATCTAGCATGACTTACAGCTCCTGGTATATGAAAAGATATGCCATTCTTAGGAATGCCTCCAAGAAAGATCATTGCTTTAAATCCAACAATTCTTTGATAATCATCCCGCAGTTGTTTATGAGTAGCAAGCTGATGTTCAATAAAATGAATAATGGTAGAGCGTACATCATAAGGCACTTTATTTTTATCAGTTATGTAAACATTTTTGTCAATTTAACCCAAGTTTCTCTAAATTTTGTGAAAAGCGGCATGTCTGGACCAGTAGTCGCATCCGGGCCGTGGTAGCCTAGTGGTTAGCACGTCGGACTTCCACCTGGAAGGTCGCGCGTTCGATACCCACTGAAGATCACCATGTATACTTGGGGATATGTGCATGTAAAATCCGTAGACCCCACTACCTCTCCCCGTGCGTAAGCAATCGTAAGGCCTCGGCTAACAGGTAGGGGTCTGGTGGAGAAAAGTTGTCGCATCCATCAGCAAGTCGAAACAGCTTCTCAAAACTAGTTTAAAAATGTGATGACGACAAGGGAGGTACAAGAGGTCACGATTGAACAATTTCTAGATTTATGCGGCACCATTTATTCAGCCTGTGTTGCTTGCCGTAGTAACACGTTGCAGAACACGTAACAGAAGAAGTTGGTTGAACCACTGAAGTGAATACATTTTAATCAGTTGTTGTAATTACCGACTAAAGTATTTCGAATGTAAGAACGGATATTTCACTATAGAATATGAAATATTTTTACTCACTTACGGAATTGAAGCTTGAATTTGGCTTATAACACTTATTAGATTAAGTACACAGTACACAAAGAATAAACATTGGTTCCGTCATTGCATTTTTAATAGGATGAATATTATCTCAACTAAGTACCAGTTAGTGACAGAATCCACAGGCTACACTGAATTATTACACCAAACAATAACTTCTCAAAGAATCACAAAAATATATATTGAACAATGGCTGAAGCGCCTTTTTGTTTTACGTCTTTCCCGAATCACATCTCAAATCAGAATGAAAATAATAAACAAAGTTTTTTTTTTTTTTTTTTTGAGTTCATACAGTGCTGATGCTGTCATCTAGTGGGAACTTTATAAAGCATTTTGTTCCCTCTTCTCGAAAATTCTCAATTTATACAGTAAATATTACATAACAGTAATATCTTGAAAAATAACTTTACAGATAACAATTTCAAAAACTCATGGTCGATGAGGGCCGTCAGAATGAAGTCCGATTAAGCTAAAATTTTGCCCACATAAGTTTTTTGTTGATTGGAACAAGATAGGGGGTTGGGAGCTAAGCTTTTCGAAAGTTGAAAAATAAGGGCCACCCTAGTGTACATAACAAAAGTGACAACATAAAGCGGAGTCTTACGAAGTTTATTGACGAAATCGTTTCGTTTACCTGATTGCTTTGCTCTCTCCAAATCATGGGAGCAGCAAATGGCATACTTTTTTCTTATACCAGTCACCCACAGAGAAAATGTTGCTTCACAGGTGATACATCGCACGTGGGGTGCCCATTTTTTTTTATCTCACGCGCCTATTTTACAACCAAAATAGAGGGAATATACCTTCCTGATTGCGTCAGTAATGCGCTTTTTCTGTGATTCAAGCGATACGTTACCACAAAGGCGACAAACGCTATCGGGATCATTAATGCATTTTCGCGACATTGCTGCAAATGAAATTATAAAACGACTGCGCGTAAATACAAAAAGCTCAGTCTTCCACGAGGCCAGGTACCGCACTGACGAGAGAGCAAACACCTACTCTTTTTATCAAAAAGTACACCAGGCTGTTACTTAATGTCAGATGTTACTTAAACAGATAATAAAGAGTTGTGAAACAATTTCTGTGTGGTATCACACCGGCAAATGGACAAATGAAATATAGAGAAAAACTATCTTCCATTTTACCTATGACATTTGTTCATTTTTTGAAATTCTTTTGTTTTTTTCTCGAAATGTTTATTTTATTACACGTTTTATTGACTCGTATATTAACAGGGACATCTAAAAATGAAATATTACTTATTATAATGCACAATAAAGTTTTTTTCTTAAAATGTTTTGACAAAAGTGACAATAAAGCATTAAGTACATTATATCTTTGCACCCCTGCATCTCAGAAACAAGAGCCAAAACACAGTTTTTGTAGTGATATTCGTGATCAGCACGTTGAATTCATTAAGAATTCGGTGTTTTCAATTTGGATACACGAACTTTGTCGAAAACTGTTGCCCAGTGTAGTTATGTAGGTATCATTCGTCAATCTTGGCGATGATAGCGTCGAGTTTACTTTGATCATCCTCACTTAAAAAAACGTATTGTAAATCACTGTCACTGCAGGGCCAAAGACGCTCATAAATACGCTTGTACTTGCGCCGATTTCGTACTTTCAAACTTAAATGTTTGCTTCCATACACTACTCCTTTTTCATTCCATTGCTTCAGAGAAGCCTTCACTCAAACTCTTGCTATAATTGCTTTTAAATATGACGGCTTAGTGGCAACAGACTCTTTTTAACAAAGAGTTTTATATTTTTTACCTAATAATCGACTCAACCAAGGCATGTTGCCATCTGCTGTCAATAACAATGTAACCTTACAACTGCTCGGATAAATGAGGTTTGCATGACAAAGCAAAATGGGAAGTAATGAACTGTTTTGCTGGATGTCACTAAAAGTCAATAGTTATTATACGCAAAAAAAAAAGGTAGAAAATCGGTTGAAAACAGTAAAAAATGGTTTTTAACTGTTTTGTCTTTGATTTATATATAGATACGATATGGATTTACTATGGTGTTCGAATTAATTGGGACAAATGGAAAAAACGATTTTTTCTAAAACCTTAGGTTTTAATTATTACACGCATTAAGTAGACTGATAAATCTCTATATTAGTATGAAGTATGTCCTCCTTCAGCAGAAATGACCTCTTCAACTCGTCTTGGCCTTGACTCCACTAGCGTAGCTCACGTGTTCTTGACATCATCATCGTGGAATCACACTTGTATCGCACTTTTTACCATTTGTTCTGTTGTCGTGCAATTCATCTTAGCTAAGCGATTCTTGAGAATAGGCCATAAGTTCTTATGGGGATCTGGGTCTGGTGACCAGGCCAATTACCAGGCCAGGTGGTCAACTTAAAGAGCGTGAGGTTTAGGGTGAAGGGCTAATTCTGTTCTTGACAAAGGTGGTCAACTTTACAGGTTTTATTACTGTACTTACATAATTATAAAATATCATATTGTTTACAATGCTAAATTAAATGATTGCTATCGAATTTCGATTGTTGGGCAACTCTATCAATCATTAAAGCCTAAGTAATCCTGCATTTATTCCTGGATATCCATAGATAATTCAGTCATTCAAATCAGGGCGAATACTCGGCACATTTTTGGTCGGAGTCACCTAAAAATGTACCGACTATTGGTTACATCATATATATAGTTGTAAATGAGCCGGGAGTCGGAGTTCAAAAATTTCGGGAGTTGGAGTCCGTCTTTTTCCCGACCGATCCTTAGCTCTGATTGAAATCCGTTCATCAAAGGAAACTTGTTTAAAAATGTAGAGAAAACCATTTCAGTTTTTTGATAGAATTTCAATAAAAATCGTAAAAATTGGATTACGAGCATAAAATTGGTAAAAACTGGCCTAACTTCGTAAAAATGACAAAAAAAAAAATGGTAAAAGGTGATCAGTATGCATAACTGACGTTGTACTACTCCCACGTACGATCGTTCGACTTTCTCCTTTTTTGAGTTATGCGCGCAATGTCAAGAAAAAACTGAATGGAAATGACAGGTAAAAGAAAAAAAAAACCACCCTGTGCGACCATACTGATGCAATTAAAGGGAATGGTGGCTACCGCGGGAGGTGAACGAAGATAAAGAGAGGTGAAAAATAAATTTTGTTCCCAGTTGTAGAGGGAAACCACCTGTTGAAGCAGAGTGCATTTCAGTGTGTTTCGTGTTTTGAGCTGCGCTCTAATGTAAGGCTGCTAATTAGGGGACGTGGAAGGAAGCGGCAAAAACGAAGCAAAGTGGGATTTAATTATCTCTCGGATGAGAGCTGCTCATTAGACTACGTGATGGGACGAAAAAGAAAGCAACAAGTGACACCGGACGAGGGAAATGTTTTAAGAACTCGGAAGGAAGAAAAAGCAGATTTCTAGAATTCGGTGCGCGCACGCGAAAAGAAGAGCTTTTTATGGAATGGCGACCTTCTTTGCTTATTCACTTTTCCGGCCGCGCATCATTTTCCTTTTAGACTCCTCATTTCATTTAAAAGCGTTTGTCTTTCACCACAATGTTTTACAGTTGTGAACAAATTTTTTAAGTGGTACAAAATTTTTACAGTGCCACTCACCAGGGTTGCCAAACGTCGCGGATTTAACCGGATTTTTCCGTATTTTGGGAAATTTCCCCGAGTCCTAGGAAACTTCCTTTCGGGGCACCAAGTCCCGCATTCTGGCCAGGATATTAATTTTGCCGATTATCTAGTGAGCCTCGTGCGATTGGTCACCGAATACACTGCTCTGATGTTTGAAATCTGTCAATTCTACACATTTCTTAAGAAGTTTACCATTTACATATATTTTCAAAATATGCTAATTAATTGAATTTCAAAAATCAAAATTCCCTTGCCGGATAAACAGAGCTTACGTTTTATGCCCGGATCGGGCTCCAGAGAATAAAAACTCGAACAGATACCGGATATCCGTTTCTCCCGACGTTGCGCCTCTACTGTCCCGTTTCAATTTTCTTATAATGAATCAATATTTTATTAGAATATATATTTTCCATTAGGGGTGTAACGTAGCAGGCCTCCTCGTGGTGCACCCTGGGTAACGCTAAATCTGCTACACCTTTCCGCCGAACTCTCCAAGCTTTCTTTTGTTGTGCGATCGAATCTCCATAATGCAACGTTCTTTTAAAGACATCGACGAATGCCCTGCATTATCTATGTTTGATTGTATTATTGCGAAATGTTGGAGAGCACGTGGACTTATGACCTAGTGGTCAATAGGCCGGCATTTGATAAACAAATAAATATATTGCCCATTCTGGGCCAATACGTTTTGCCATCTCTCCGGCAATAGCATGATTCCAAGCTCATAAAAAAAAATTTCTTCGCTGAGCCTGATCCAGGTGATTTTTAACATAATCATTTGTTTTACGTCTAAAACATTTTGTCGAGACTGAAACAAATAACAATCTGAAGGTGCCAGATCTGGAGAACATGGTGGGTGCGGCAGTACATCCCATCCAAGCTGTACAAGCTTTTGGCGAGTTACCAAACTTGCATGAGGTCTCGCATTATGTTGGTGGAACAGTACAGCTTTCCTATTGATCCATTCTGGCATTTTCTGTTAAAGTGAATCATTGAATTTCTCCAGCTGATGACAGTACCCTTCAAAATTGATCGTTGTGTTGTTCGGATCGAAATTTTGCGAACCAGTTTCGGCACTGGCGTTCAATTTCTCCATACACATCACATCATTTTTTTCTTGCTCGACCAGCATTTTTACCTTTTCAGTGGTAAAGAAGTGAAATATGTTGAAAATGCTGCTTTTCACTGTCCATATTTGAAAGGGCATCAACCAAAAACTATTGCGAAGAATCAATCGGAACTTTTTCACAAGTAAGCCTTGCTATATCACCTGTCAGAGCATATATTGATTGCACGTTGGCTGTGAAATAATAAAACTAAATCCTGTGTTGGGAAAAAACGAAATTGCTTTCCGAACAACCCAAATATGAAGTATAAGCTATTAAACGAGGCTGTTCAATAACACGTTGACTGCCAACCTACGAGATAACTCCTAGCAGGTGAACTTGTTGAGCGACCAAATTGCAAGTTGTCTCGTTGTTGCGGACTTTTTTTCATTTTTCAACACATTTATAGAAAGTGAGTCTTTTTTACTTAATGGAATGTTTTGTACAATATGTTGTAATTAAATTAAACTACCGTCTGGAGATCCGTAAACTACAAAAAAAAAAAACGCTGGCAGTCAGCGTGTCGGCAGTCAACGTGTTAAAGAATGTGGAAAACGATAACAGTCTTCCATTTTGAAGTAATCGAGGGGGGTGGGGAATCATGGAGCGCCGTGAGGTTTTTTTGTTTTGTTTTGGTGGAAGGGGGCCAAAAGATTCTTTCTTTCTTTTTTTTTTGTGTTTCATCGTCGGCCATCTGGAATCTGATTCGGTCATTGTTGCATGAAATACCAAATTTAATTATGAGAAACTAAATAAGTAGCATGTTTAACAAATTTTTAGAATTGTCAGTTTTATTCTGATTCCTGATAGGTCGCCACCCTTCATGTGTCATGTGTGTGTGTAGGGTAAATGAGATGCACTGTCTCGATATTTCCCCCCCCAGGGGCCTGAACATCATATTTCAATGAGGTATTGCAAGGGCGTCTGATAGCTAAACGTAATTGTAATGATTTAAATAAATAACACTCATCCCTATTTTATGAGAACCGTTAACGTAAAAGTGAACATGGAAAGCGGGGTATTCAGTAATAAGAAACGATTTCCGTACATTTGGGTAAATGTACGGCTTGAATACTAAATTTATTTTAACTTTGATTACTTTTCTTCTGCTCTTAATTATAATTCATTAATTTGATTTTTTTTTCCTCCCAAAAGGAGAGACGCTCCCTACTATTCCTCCTGTGTTTAATATTCTCTTCTTTAGGTCTGTGTCGGGTAGAAATATTTAGTGTTATTATCGGAAAATGAAATTCCAATTTCGATTAAGATCTTTTTCGGATAACATTTCCTTAACTCGGCATTGACTTCATTAGATTTTTTTTTCTTTTTCATCTTTCGCAAAACTATAACGAGTTATTTGCTACATAATTAATCTCCTTCTAAGAAACGTGATATTTTTGAAAGTTGGAATAAGAACGGCGATCACTTGAATCGTCTATTGGTCATTTAAAAATGAGAATATAAGACGCGTGTTTCGAGGCTAAGATAAATTCCCTCACACTGCAAAAGAAGCGCACTTCTCTATTGTTCGATCGGCTCGAATGTACATATTTCCGCCCATAACGTGTCGTTTTGCATTGGGAAAGGAGCATTTGACGTTTCCACAATTCTTCTCGCTATTTTTAGATTTCTGACGCACTTTTTGAGATCTGGCCTGCTGCCCGAAGAGAGTCATTTTTTAAAATTGTTGTCAATATATTTAGGTTCTGTTATTATTCATGCACTGCGTGAGCATTAGAAGACTGGCCCCAACCTCTGCCTCGAGCACGTGACCAGCCGGAATGGATACCATTGGATAATATTGGCATCAAAAGTAAACGAGCGACTAGAAAGTAGCGAAACGTGTCCCACACACATTTCAACCAAAATCATTTGAAGGGACTAGCAGTACGTTTTTTTTTATTTTTACAGTTCTACCATGAGCCAAAGCCATCAGCTTGGCAGAGTGCTAAACAGAATCCATTCATGTTCAAGGGAAGAACTGAAGGTATAACAAACGCGCCGTGTTTGCTCTCGATGTTTGTTCTCGTTTGAGCTGATGCGATACCCTATGCCAAATCATAAATTTAGTTTCTTTCAGCAAACAGCGAAACAAAGACTTTGATTCGCGTATTAATACTAAACGCGCCTTCAAGACTAACGTCCCTAAAGGTCGAATGGATTCGTCTTTTTCTGCCATGCGCAAAAGCGTCCAAATGTCAGAACTTCGTGGTACAACTGCAGACCAGCTCAGCCGGCTGAATCAAGTAGTGCATTGCATCATCGAGCGCTCTTTTTCTCGAGTGTTTCAGCAGATAGCGCTGAATGAGAATCGCATTCTGGAGTCTGAGCACGTGACGGCGAGGGGGCGAAGAGAGATAAGAAGCCGATGTGATCGGGAAATAGAAACTCTTAGCGGATTGGGGGTCATTTATGTCAGTGGAACTCGATCAGTGTAAGAGGCTGCAGAACAAATTTCATTTATAATAAACGCTGAAAAAAAAAAAAAAAAAAAAAAAATGGCGGTATGCTGCATTAAGAAATATCTGGCTACAAAGGATAGCGATTAATGTGGTTGCTGTTGTCGTGTGTCTGTGGATAGTAGATTTGGAATGTCAAATAGGGCCATGTACGGTCCACACAGTCTCAGCTATCTTTTGTCTTTAAAGAAAATGTTTGAAGTTTTAATCCGAACTGGAAGTTAAACTTGCTGCTGATTGTAAGTGAGTAGGTATAAGAAAACCTCGAATGTTCATTTAATTTCTCCCCGAGATGGCGCAGCTGATGGGATTTTGTTTCGTCAATTTGGGGACATGTCCCCAATCAAAAGACAATTTGGGGATGCTAGAAAACAGTTTTGGGGACATAACAAATCAATACATATACACTTCTATTATGAAAAAATACTCTCATTAATATGTTTCAATGGGTGTCCAAACGTATTTTCTTAGTTTATTGCCTGTTAGAAATTGTAATACTAAGGCAAGAATTTGATAATTGCAAATATTATCTAACATTTTACAAAATACTATCTAAAAGCTCTTAATTGCAAATCTAGAAGCAATTTGGAGAGAAAGAAAAGATTTTTTTTTAAATTTTGGGACTTTCTTCGCCCCCAAGCAACTAAAGGGTTTTTGGGATTAAGCCTTAAAAATATAGAAATTCGAGGACGTATGGTCACCTTAGTTTACCCTCTCAGTAGTCCGTAACCAGCAGTCTTTGACAGTGGCAAATAATCTAATGGGTACAGGCCATAATAAATCTAGTTTGAAGTTTTAATTGGGTGGTAATATCGCTTATCTTGCTTTATGAGATTCTCTCACACTCTTCTTCCCCGCAGTGCATGTAAACCCGGTTTTTGCAGGAAATACACCGAATCCCGGTCAGAGGTGGGCCACGCAAAATGCATCTTCGACTTCCTCAGAAGCAAACTCATTTTGTATATCATGCACTTTATGTAAAGATTGTGAATCACCTGAACTATTCTTCTTGGGATATCTGTTTCAAAAGGGGCAACACTACTTTATTATTTTATTTATTTACTTATTTATTTACTTTTCATATTTTTTTGAATAAAATTAACATTTTGAAAAATGCACTCTTAACGTTCTCGCATTTATAGAATCACCCACATTCAGGGTGGTTACCCTGTTTAGAATTACGTTGGAGCCCGTGGTAGCTTAGTGGTTAGGATGTCGGCCTTCCAACCGGAAGAATGGATGTTCGATACCCGCTGAAGATCCAACATGGTAGCTTAGTGGAGTGGATAGCATGTCGGCCTTCCAACCGGAAGAATGGGTGTTCGATACCCGCTGAAGATCCAACATGGTAGCTTAGTGGAGTGGATAGCATGTCGGCCTTCCAACCGGAAGAATGGGTGTTCGATACCCGCTAAAGATCCAACATGGTAGCTTAGTGGTTAGGATGTCGGCCTTCCAACCGGAAGAATGGGTGTTCGATACCCGCTGAAGATCCAATATGGTAGCTTTGCCCTTTAAACTAAGTTGAAAGGGAGTGTTTGTATTTCTAATTTATTCAATAATAATTGGGCCATAAAATGTTTTACTTCTATTTCCTCTGCAGTAGAGGGTGTGCAAAAAGATAAATTGTATGTAGGATATGCGTTACAAATGCATTAAATTAAAGAACTTACTGAGTGGTCAGTCAGTCGCACAGAGGCGAGATTACCGCTAATCTCTCCTCATTTAAACAAAGCAAACTGTTGTCAAACCGAAAAACTAAAATGTCTGAAAGTTGTTTAAACGTTTGGGACTGAATTTGAAAAATTTCATGAATGACGGTCTGTTTTTGTCCGCTGGCGCGAACTCTAGTTACAGGCAAATATGACAAAGGAAATTTTCTCCTATTTAATGTGTATAAAATGCTAGTACAAATCCATTGACATTTTACGTCTTCAGAAGTTTTACTTCCTGCATTTTGCGAGCCTCATGGAATGGTAATGATACTTCGGGGCTAAGTGAAGATGGACATCCATTAAATAAAAGACAATCATAGTATTTTCTGTTTTGAAGCTTTGTTTAATTCTTGCATACTCACTATATTTTTTTAATAGTCATTAAAAGGGTATATGGGTAAGTTCCGTAAGTAACAAATTTCAAAATCGCTGTAAAAATTCATTGATTAATTGGAAATGATTACCAAGTAATGATCCTTGTGGTCATTTTAAAATGTCACATGAATACGAGGCGTCACTGAGCAAAATAAACATAATTGCTGCATTACTTTAAGCCTCTGTTTGATTAAGGAGTTTTGATTTAAGGATAGCCCGTCTGAGGGTTGACGAGAGAAACCCTTCGAGCTACTCTTGAACAAGCTATATTAACCTTTGAACATGTGGTTGAAGCAAATGGAATTTATATTGTTTTTGTTTCGACTTCTTTTGTCCTACTTTTTTCTTTCCTTTTTCCCGGCATTCGAGCTATTATTTTCCTTTTGCGGGTTTCTTTTCCCCAAAGTCCATAGGACGTGCATGCTAAGTTTTAATGACATACGTCTATTAGGACGATCGATACGTAGGTTTACAGAGGGTGACTTTAATTATAAACTACCTTGCAGAGGGAAAAAAACTTATTTATGACTAACGGAAAAATAATTTTAGGCAAAACTTGAGTGGCAAAGGGGATGTTCCTAAAGCGTGGAAACCGTGGACGATAATGAAAATTTCTCTCCACGGTTTCCACGGTCCACTTACAAAAAAAAAAAAAAAAAAAAACGCGAGTTCAGAAATAAAGAAAAAGAAAAGAAAAAGGTCGAAAATCGATGGAGTCTCCGAATATGGGATATTAAACGGATTTGTGCCCCGATTCTTTGATGTTTCCGAGGGAATAAAAAGTGGGAAAAAAAATCTTTCCTCCCTTTTGGTTATCTCAAAGAGAAATATTCCCCTACCAAGCACTCTCAGACCTCAAAGACATCTTCAAGGCTTCGAATACTTAGCTTTCGAACTATGCCTACCAGTTTAAAAGGATATATATATATACACACAGTGAAGTCTCCATGCAAGAAAGTCGCTTGGTTCCACTTGAAAAATTCGCAACAGAGAAAATTTCGTTATGCGGAGATGAGAGACATGCATTTATTTAAGTACACTAGAGTTCGTCCAACAGTCAAGATTTGACCGTAATAATTAAATTTAGCATTGAAAACATGACGCTATTTATATAAGTATTATTCATCAAATTTGGCAATTATAACATCAAGTTTATTTTATTCATCCTCACTTAGAGCAAACATACTGTAAATTTGTTTGTTTGTAAACGACCATTTCTGGTCACATTTATTTTCGAGTGTATTTGCTATTCTCAAAGATGTACTTCAAACTCTAGTTCGATATGACAAATAGAACAAGACAATACAACAGAATTACAATACAAAGAAGGACATACAAAGAAGACCATACAAAAAAGACTTCCCTCAAACTCTTATTTTAATTGTTTTTAATATTATTGCTTAGTGGCAACAAGCTGATAAAGAGTTTTATATTTGTTACCTAATCATTTACTCAACGAAGGCATGTTGCCACCTGCTATCTAAAGCATTATGAATTTACAATCACAAATGAGGTTTTCCTGATAAAAGAAAAAGGGGAAATAATAAACTAATTGTAAACTGTTTCCAAAATGTTTTAATGGATATCACTAAAACTCGTCAATAGCTACTAAACAAAATGAAAAGTAAGATGAAAATCTGTTGGCGGTCGTGCGAAATGATCGCTGTTCTAGTAATCAAAAATCGTCAAAACAATAGTTTTAATGAAACTCCCCCCCCCTGGAAAAAAAAAGCGTTGCCACTTTAATATATATAAAAAGCGCAGACGATAAATAAATTAAAACAAAGAAAGAAGGATTAAATTAAATTAACATTGTTCATTGAAAAATTAAAAAATCAATTAAAAAAAAAAACTAATTGAGTCACAACTTTCATTTTAGCGGCGATGAGTTTCTCGGGTCGTAAACATGAACCGTGCCGAATGTGGTCCCGATCGGTAAAACGGCCTGGAATTCTATAGCGAGCAGTAGTGTTCGGCAACTACTAGTCAAAAAGTAGTTAACTACCAACTACTAACTAGTCGAAGAAAAACTAGTTGCAACTACTAGTTAACTACTTGTTTTTGAGACTAGTTGTAACTAGTAGTTAACTGTTCTCCAAAAGTAGTTAACTACTAGTTAACTGCTTTTAAGTATACTTCCTTTGAATTTCCGTTCTTAAGCTTGTTTTTAAATATTTAATCCTAATAATTCAACTCAATATTCTTTGAGGTATGAATAAATAAATTTGTTAAGTTTCTTTTTATCTTTCTTTGTTTGTTTAGTTTGTTGCAAAATAAAGAAAGGGGTTTACCCGTAATATCAATTTAAAATTCTCCCTCTGCCCAACCCCCATTCATTAACAAACGCACATGCTTTAGATTATATTCTTTCAAATTGTGTTGAAGGCTTGTGTTTTATGGTATCCGAAACACATGCATGGTATTAGAGTAGAGGTAAAGCTTCCCCATAATGGAGATTTGGTTTTTAAATGAAACTTCATCATGCATGTGCTGGTGCAGACGCCATTTATTGACTATATTAGAAAGCTTTTCCTAATTTGCGTAAATACTGCAATAAATATTATGATTTTTGAATGAGTACTTTACATTATATAACATAATGTAAAAACTACATTTGTGTGAGTAATATTCAAAAGCTAAAAATTTAAATAATTTAATGTTTAAAAAATAGTTTTTTTTTTCTTCAAAAAATAGATTTAATTTTTTTTTCGAAAGTAGTTGGAATTTTGAAAGTAGTTGAAACTAGTAGTTGGGGAAAAAGTAGTTTAACTACTAGTTAACTAGTTCAAAACAAAAGTAGTTACAACTAGTAGTTAACTACTAGTTAACTAGTAGTTGCCACTAGTAGTTAACTACTTCTAGTTAACTACTGCCGAACACTAGCGAGCAGACAGACCGTAAGCCGCTTATATATAAGATGTTACAGTTTTTTAGTAGATGCGATAAATTCAAAAGTATTTATTATGGCTCTCAATGACAACAGTAAAATATGTTATAAATTTTGTTCAAAATATTCTAATTGCTACCGTATTCATAATATGCCCCAACAGGGAAGACGAGTATTCACCGATTCAGATGTATAGAACGTGCATATTTAAAAAATAGCCTAAAAATTAAATACGAAAGGTATAGTTAAAATAAAACTAAATAATTGTAAAACAATAAGTGACGTTTATTTTTTAAAAATGATGTCATCTAAATGATGACCCTCTCTACGACGGCGCTCCTCTAACCGCCGGACGGAAGTTATTGAAAACTTTCTTCAGTAATGCTGGTGCAATTGTTGCCATTCCACCACGGATATTCTTTTAACGGATTGTTGATGCCTTTTATTTTTCGTGGGGATACCTCAAACACAAAGTCTACAGTAATGATTCGAGAAACATTGATCAGCTCAAGGAGAATATCCGTGGTGAAATGGCAGCAATCGCACCAGCATTCCTGAAGAAAGTTTTAATCATTTCCGTCCTGCGGTTAGAGGAGCACCGTCGTAGAGTGGGGCATCATTTAGATGATGTCATTTTTAAAAAAATAAACTTTACTTGTGTTACTTTGAAATTCCTTAGCTTTATTTAAGTGAAACTTCTAATGCGACTTCCAACAAGGTTGCGTTAAACGTTTAACGCTACCATGGAGGGGGTATGAAAGCACTGTGCACACGCCAATGATTTGACGGATAGAGTTTTTGAAAAATCGAACATTTTAATGTTATCAGAAACGTTTATGGACGATAATGAACCTCCTCTTCTCATACCAAATTTTGATTTCATTGTAAGATTTCAACGTAACGAAATTCGGAATGCAGGGGTTGCTATCTATCAAAATCAGAAAAATAGATGTCATATTGTTACTCCACATTTAGATATAAAAGCTCCTTACTCAGGTAATCCTGATGTTTCAATTTCAACGTCAAAAATAATTGGAGACATATGTGCTGTAGCGCGCATAGTCAACCACAGCGAAAATAATCCGAAGAAATTGATTCTAATTGCCATTTATATTTCACCAAATGCAGCCATGAGGGATATTAAATTATTTATTGCGAAATCTTTATTGCCACTATCCACTGCAGGTTCATAAGCACTGGCAGACGTTACTGTTGAAGAAATTGATTATTGTGAGCGGCCTGTGATCCTTGCAGAAGATTTTAATGTGAATTTCTCGTTACCTGAAGCTGAAACATTATTAACCTTACTTAAAGACAAATTTGGATTGGAAATGATAAATGGTAGGAATGATCCAACAACCAAAGGGGGAACTACCATTGATGCAGTTTTTGCAAAAGAAATATTGAAAAAATAGAACTCAAACATTTGGTATCTTACTTTAGTTATCATAATCCCATTGTAAATGTTATAGATTTGGATATTTCTCCATTCGAAAATGATAATTAAAAGATGCGATCAATTGTGAATTGTAAGCAATGTTAATAAAGCTTGTCTTAAAGAAACAATATGATTTCACTAAAAATTAATTTCTACCCCTTCCTATTTTCATTTCCACCTTACGAAGTTTCACTTCTTCCGTGCGGAGGGACTCCACGCACTATTTTTATTTTAACTATACCTTTTGTATTTAATTTTTAGTCTATTTTTTAAATATGCACGTTCTGTTGCGCCACTCTATATGTAGGAACTTTTATTTTATTTGAAATATACCGTTCTCTCTTTTACATTGTTTAGTGAGCGAACGGGCTTGCCCAGAAATGGGTCAACTTTCTTTAAAGATGACAAAAGTGAAAAAGTTCAACGTTGTAGGGATGGACACTCTAAAAAATGTATGCTCTCACCCCAAGTGTTACATGGTGGGTCTTCAGCGGGTCGGGTATCGAACACTCGCTCTTCCGGACGTCACACATCGTAACCACAAGGCTACCACGGTCCTTAGATATTTTCGACATCTGGTTCGTGAGCCTGCGATATACAAGATGCCAATCCCGATTGGTTATATGCGCTTTCTCAGAAACATAATTTAAAAAACGAAAACAAAAAAAAAAACGTAGGTAGAAAAGAAAAACAATTTGCACGGTCCGTCAAAAAGAAAGAAAGGAAAAAAGAAACATTTATTTGTCTAAGCCCACTAAATGGGAACGTAGAAAATGACTGGGATTTCCACATCGACGTTTCTCAATGCCTGATCCTCTCGAAACTGCTTGTAGGATCTGCGGAAGAAAAGTTTGAAACAGATTTGAGATTCGTTTCTCAAATTTATGTTTGAGCGATTGTTGAAGTAAATCGATTGCTTTATTTTTTTGTTGTTCGGTTTTAATTTTAACTTGTTGAGCATGAGTCGTTTACGGTTTCTTTGATGCTTGGTGCATTTTCATCAATCGTTTAAGGTTTATTACAAAACGAGTAGATTTATTAGAAAATAATGATTTCACCGCAATCCCCCCCCCCCCCATGAAGTCTTGCAATTCCCGAAATCATGGTCAGCACTTTTGCTTTTCTTAAGCTGGCTCTCGATCTCGAAGAGACTCAAACGATCCACGAAGATCATCATCATTTTTTATTTTTTCAGTTTTACAATAAAATACGTTTCTTAAAAATATTTTTCATTAAAAAATTATTTATACCCATATGCGTAAATAAGGCATTGTTTCACAAAACTATGTGTTGATTCATTAACTGAATTTTAATGATGTTACAACTTTTATAACATTTTTTGATGGTTTATAAGTTTGGTACAATATTTTAAAAAAGCGTTATTTTCAACGATGACGTCACGAAACTTTTTAAAAAACACCCTGTAAAAGCAAATTCCAGAAAGAGTTTCAATGTAACTTCGTCGACGATTAAACAAAACGTCTTCTGTCTATCCAGGGGTCGCGAAAAATTTTACACAAAATAGGGGGTCGCAAATGAAAATAGTTTGCGCACCACTGCGTAGTTTGTCTATTAATTGGGCCAGGGACCGTATGTAACTATCTCACTTTCGCGAAAGATGTAAGGTATCACATTTTCCTGTCTGACTACAGGGATAGATATCATAAGTGCGTGTCAGCTTGCATTGGGGCGGGGCAAGGGTTAGAAGCCAGTTTGTGGTATCGAACTTATTTTTTTTTAAAGGGGTATTCTAGTGTAGAGTTTTGAATAAAATCGATTTTTTTTTCATATTTCCAAAGTTCAGACATTCAAGAATATACCATGAAAGGATATTTCAAAATTCCTATTATTTCATGAGTTATAGCCGTTTTAGTGACGTGGCATCGGTTCCTGTCCGAACGTCCTCCAAGTCAACAAAAGACGGTCCCTACGGTTGAATATCCCTTATAAAATCTTTATTGTATAGTATCCCTTTTAAATCTGTATTTCATTGAAAGACATAGGAACTGTTTTTGTTGGAATATTCTCCTTCTAGTAAGTTTTGAGTTTCAGCAAGTTCCTTAAGTTAGTTTCGAGCAAACTTTCGCAGTTAGTATTTTCAATAGGGATGTAATGAATATTCGGCCACTATTCGGTATTCGGCCTATTCGGCCCTTTGGCCGAGTATTCGGCCTGGCCGAATAGTCATTTCATCACCCAGCCGAATACTGGGTAAGGTCAAATTCGGCCTGGCCGAATATTGATGGACTATTCGGCCGAATAGTTCTGCTGCAGTAAAAAAGTAAAAACATAAAGAAATTAGTAAATTTTAAACATTTAAAATTGTATTATAATCCTTGCAAAAAAATACATCAGTCCACTATAGTTTTAAGAAATAAAAATAATTTAGAATAAACTACTTTTCTTTTTAATTCTTGTTTTAGGCTTGACTGAGCAAAAACACGTTTTAAAGTTGTAATATTGTATTTTATATTTAGCATTTGCTCCAAAAAGCTGCCAATTGTTAATTATAATAGATAATATGATAAATTCATTTTGTTATTATTAACAAAGTGGAAGCCAGACTTTGTTTGGGTAGACTGATTTATTGTGAATATTGGGTTAGAGAGAAATGTGAAAAGCAAAGCCCAGAATATATCATGAATATTTAGATAGCAGGTTATTGGGGTTTTTGAAAATAGAAACATATTCCAATTAAGTGCATTAAGTTTTAATAGATCTTTTAAAAATAGGTATGTAAAAATCCCCTAAAATGAAAATATTAAATTTTACAACTTTTAAATTGAGGTAAAAGTAAAAAGTTCACTAAGCTCTAGTATTTCTTTCATTGCAATTAAATAATTCGCAAAATAATGCTAATGCTTATTACTGTACAACCTGTCATTTCTATTTTGCTTGTGGGTGACATTCTTAGTTTTATTACATTCAAAACAATAGTGAGAATAGATTAATTTTAAATAGTTCCAAATCCTTAACAAACAGAATTAAATCATACATCATAGATTGTGTGTAATTGGTGTTTGACTTTGTGAATAATTTTAAATTTGACAAATACTTTCGATTACAACGGTTTTCTAGAAATTTTAATATTCGGCCGCCGAATATTCGGTATTCGGCCTAGCCGAATATTCGGCTTCGGCCTATTCGGCCTTGAAGAAAGGGCCGAATATTCGGCTTCGGCCTGGAAGAAGTGGCCGAATATTCGGTATTCGGCTATTCGGCCAAATCACTATTCGTTACATCCCTAATTTTCAATGAGGGTTTTATACCCATATTAAAAATCTTAGATGTTGTGGGAATCACGATTGGCCCAGAAGCTAATGCTTTTTCAGCGAGACGGGACGAAGCGCGCGTATCGAGCGTTCAGAACTCCGGACTTCAGAAGCGTCAAAGGAGGGTAGAACTGCTCGTTTTTACCAGAGAACATCGGAGAATTGAGCATTTTAAAGTAGAGGAAAGTTTCTTACATGCAGCAGGAATCACCGATTAAAAATATGTAAGTATTCTGTACCATTCTTTAAGTAAAATTGCCGAAAACTTGTCTCAAAACTTTGAACACGTTTTCCTCGAAACTACTTTTCTCGAGCTGGTGGTAAGGATATTTCGAGTTCTAATGGACCGATTTACTTCAAATTTGTAGAGGATGCTTTTTATACATCCCTTTATCGTGTGAACCTTGGCCAAAACTAAAAGTTTTCATTTAGTATTTTTAAAAATTCGGAATTGTTAAAAAAAATATGCAAAAAAGAAAAAAATTTTCAAACAACCACCATTTTGTAAAATTTTTTTTTAAAAACTTGTCCAAAGTTCATACGATAGCCGCATCCATAATAATTAAGAATCCGTCTGTTTTTTATTTTTCAGATAACCAGGAGGGTTGGAGTAATGCACGACATGACAGACACCCTCTTTTCTTTTTTTGGATCCCCCACTTTTGCTGCGCATAACTCTGTCAATTAAAATTTTTTTTTTTTTGGTTAATTTTTATATGTAATAATGAAACATCAATAAACAAATAATAATAAAACGGATACTGAAAATATTTTTTGTTTCCTTTGTACAGCGCTTCAAAAACCGGGCGACATTCAAGTCTCTACACTAGAATACCCCCTTAAGTTATCAAAAAAAAAAAACCTTCGAAGATGAGTAGGAGAGACTATTGTTCTGTATGGCTTTCAAGCTCGAAAAAAAAAATAGAAATGCCGTAGTAGCCTAGTGGTTAGGATGTCGGACTTCCAGCCGAAAGATTAGGTGTTTAATAACCGACGCACTGAAGACCCACTATGTACACTTGGGGATGCCTGCATGTAAAATCCGTGAACTCGGAAGTCACGAGGCAATTCCGACGGTACCAGAGGATGGAGAATGTGACTTCCCTTCATTCGCAGTCAAAAAAAAAAGAAGGTGGCGTATTTGTGGTGGCGCTAGTTTGCTTTCATCCAAGTATGTAATGAGCCTAGTCGTACTTCCACCGTTATGGTGCTCATATATAATCAGAAGGCGCTCCTTTACTGCCGTAATTCCTGGTCGCACTTCGAAAGATAGCTTGACATTAGACACAACAACAATAAAGGAAAAATTCATTTCATGCGTATTTGTCAGTAATAAAGTATCAAAGTATTCTGTCAGAAAAGGCCTAATTAACACTTAGTAGTTAGTGTGATGCACATATTAATGTTTCGTAACAGCTTATTTAAACGTATTTTTACAAATAGTCAGTCCGTTTCTGGTAGTAACCTATTTGTACACTGTTAGAAATTTCATCATGAAATTACGGTTAAATAACCGGCAGGAGTCTGTCCTTCTCATTCACCGTTAAATTTACGGTTTGGAACATTTTTCTATCTTTACGGGACCTAAACCACATCCAATCAGAAGCCGTAAATACAAAAGTTTACGGTTTTATAACCACTTGAAAATGGTCTCAAAACAAATTTTTTACCGTTTGTGAACCATTTCAAAGCGTAGAACCCGTAAACGAAGCTTGCGGGAATCGAACCCGGGTGTATGGTACACCAAACTTGCGCTCTAGTCATTCGGCCATCAAGACCACGTAAAGCGGCCGTTTATTTATCAATAAATCTTCTTTTCCAACAGGCAAAGTGCCTTAAAATTCAGAATTCAGTTTTTTGATTAGATCTAAAGTCATTTTTGGTCTAAATTTACTGTATTGTGACGAAAATCATTTAATTTGCTGCAAAAATTAAAATACAAACAAGCTTTAGCAGCTCAAATGATGGGTTCGCTCATTCGCAAACAATACGGGAATCCGATGTCTCCAATTTTTGATTTACGTGTGCATGTGTTTCTTTGACAGTCGGGATAACCGAGTCTTTCGTGCAGAAGTCGGAGCGGATTGCGGGTTAGGGTATGGTTATCCAGTGGAACCGATCCGGTTCGTCTCTTCTTCCCTGCAAAACCGGTACTATTGTTGCCATGGCAATAGGAACCGTGGGTCTGTATTTAATTTTAAAAAGGGGTTAGTACTTTTCAGTTAGTACAGTAAAACCCCCTTCTATCGCGCCTCAGTATACCGTGGAATCGGATATACCGCGGTGACTATCATGTCCCCCGACGTTTAAACCACCCTTTATCATTGCCATTTAAGGGTGATTCCTTATTTACCTTTGTAAATAAAGCCAGCCTTTGCACAAAAATATTATAGCCAAAAAGCACCCATCCCATCGCCAAACACACTAACAGATTATGCACCCTATTGTGATAGGCGTGATATACACCTTTTTCACGCTTTTCTGTCTTTCAACCTAGAACATATGGTTTGATTTCAAAATATAAAATTAGTATATAAATATACAGTTGGTTTATAACCTATCGCTCGATAGACTGATTGCGCAGTTGGGATGTGTGCTTTTTGCACAGCAATTACAATGAATAAAATAGCAGCAAAGAAGAAAAGAAAAAAATTATACTATAGAAGGAAATTACCAGTAAATACTAGTAAGCCCGGTGGTCATGCAAAATGACCGCTGTTCGAGATATTAAAATAAATTGTCATTAAAATGATTTGTACAAAGGTATCTTCTCATTCAACTAAATGATTCAGGTCAGGCGGCGAGGATGCCCCTTTCCTTACTGCCTCTCACTACTATATATTTATTTACCATACAATCAAATTGTTTGTGAAAAATATATATTTACCATACAAAGAACTTATTAAGAATTTAATTATGCTTTTCAAAATAAAAGTTTTAACGAAACTGGGCAAAAAGAGCGCTGCTACCCTAATGTGAAAAATAAAAAAAGCGCAGACGATCAATGAAAAAATTAAAAAGAAAGGAAGGATTGAATTAAATTCGCGTATACATTCAATTTTAACGGAGATTGCAAATGCAGCAAAGCCTCACTCAATAGGCTAGAGAAACGTTTCGATTATTATTAGTATATTTGTTACAATAACTGCATTGATTTGTTTGTTCACACGGCAACTGTCATTATACTGTTGGAAACGACGGCAACAGTACAAAATAAAATAAAGCGGGCCAAAAAAATCATTGAAAAATTTTAAAAAATTAATTAAAAAAACTAATTGATTCACAGTTTTCATTTTTGCAGCGATGAGTCTCTCGGGTCGTAAACATTAACCGTTTGATTGGCCTGGAATTCTATAGTGGAAAGACAGAATAAGCCGCTTATATACAAGATGTGTGTGCATTTAGTTTTGAATTTTAAGATAACGAATAAAAACCCCAGTAGTCTAAAAGCTGTTATCACTTCAGATAAAATAAAAGTGGGAAAATTTTTCAATGACCCGCAAGTAGTAAAGCCAAGTTAAAAAATAAATAAATGAGTACAAGGGACATGTATTAGAGTTCGTTTTGGCCCTTCACAGTCGGTGCGAAACGTCCTGTGCTAACTGAGATTGGGGATGAAAGACACACCGTTTTCTGATTTGTTTGAGGCATTAAATAGATGTTGGTGTGATGTTCTACTGCCTGTTTTCAAAGTAGTGCAAGAATTACAATCAGCCTTGTAAAAATTTCTGGTGTTACTGAACACACTTTTTGGTGGTAAACAACGACCGCTCTTTTCTGGCCCTGTCTACAGTGTTGGTTTCTCTGCAGAGACACTACTCCGGCACGGAAACAACATTTACAGAGTTTGTGTGTTTTTTTTTTTTTTTTTTTGGTATTGTACATTGTAAAAAAAACACTCTTTTTGGTGGTAAACAACGACCGCTCATTTCTGGCCCTGTCTACAGTGTTGCTTTCTCTGCAGAGACACTACTCCAGCACGGAAACAACATTTCCAGAGTTCGTGTGTCTTTTTGTAATGGACACTGTAAAAAAAAAAAACACATTATTTGGTGTCCAGTCGGTGTTAAAGTTGAAAATGATTCACATTTTGATATATTTTAAAAATTTTTACGTGTTTGTCTAACAAAATACGGACAGCATATTTTTTTTAGCATATGATATTCGTTAACTCATCTACGCAGCAAAAGCTCAATAGGATGGCTAATTTATACTATTTTCATAGAAATGAGCCATCGCAATGACATGTCGACCTCTGTTAGAAGTTTTAACATGAAGTTACGGTTCAATAGCCGGCAGCAGTCTGTCCATCTCATTCACCGTTAAATTTACGGTTTGGAACATTTTTACATCTTTACGAGACCTAAACCACATTCAATCAGCTTGGTTAAAAGGCAGTAAATACAAAAGTTTACGGTTTTATAGCCATTTAAAAATGGTTTCAAAACAAAATTTTTACAGTTTTTGAACCATTTCGAGACGTAGAATCTTTGAGGCGTAGAAATCGTAAACGAAACGAACGGGAATCGAATGGTACACCCACCTTGCGCTCTTTTCATTCGGCCATCTACACCACGTAAAGCGGTCGTTTATTTATCAATAAATCTTCTTTTCCAATAGCCAAACTGCCTTAAAATTGAAATTTCAGTTTTTGATTGGATACAAAGTCATTTTTGGTCTAAATTTTCTGTATATTGACGAAAATCATTTTATTTGCTGCAAAAATTAAAATACAAACAAGCTTCAGCAGTTCAAATGATGGGTTTGCTCATTCGCAAACAGTTCGGGAATCCGGTGTCTCCAATTTTTGATTTACGTGTGTATGTGTTTTTATTTAGTAACCACTACTTAAAAGCCACTTTTTTTTTATATACGCATGCAGATTTGAAGTGATAAATCTTTATTCATATTTTAACAACAACGTACGACCGGTAAAGTTTCGCAACCAAGATGGACGTCCGATTTTTATTGAGCTGAGCGCTTGTAAATGACGGTTAGTTAAACGTTCTTTAGGAGAAACAGGGAATAAACGATTTTTTTCACAATCAGCGGTTTGAGAACCATCTTTTTAATGGTTATTCAACTGTTGTAATTAAATATGGTAAAATACAATCAAATAAATGGTTATTTAGTTATTTTCTTACGGAAATTTTTAACAGTGATACGTAACGGAGTTCACACATTTCATGTTCTGAGAAACGTTAGAGTGTCTATATTTTTTTAGACAACTACATAAAATTTATTTAAAGTACATAAAAAATGAATCATACTGCACCAATTGAACATCAAAAATCGTGGTCAGTAATACCAAAAAGGTCGGGAACTAAACGCAACATTTTTACAGTGTAGGAAATAAAATGTAGAGTCATTATGTAAAAAACATGTCTCATGTCTATCATGGCATGTGACAGCTCAAAACCTTTTTTAATTCGGAACTGGAAGGCTTTTAAAATTAGGCATGCAACAACAAGTAATATAAAGAATGAGACAAAGCAAGTACTATAAAAAAGGAATTTAAAGTCGTTTCCTAACTTAGGTCAAATACGTGTCAGCTAAGTGAAAGGATTACAAAAGTCGCTTTTGTAATCCTTTCATTTCCCCTAAACAAATTGTGGCTCGGCAGGAGAAAAAACACGCCTCGGCACGCAAACAAAAACTCCACTCCAGATCGCAATCGAGAAAAGAGGGGAACAACTACACCTCGTACAGATTCAATTTCAAGACTATACAATTTCAGCGTGATTAAAATGGAAACTCGGTTGATATTCGTGTGGGAAATCTTTCGCGAATACAACACTCAGTTTACTTCGTACAAGACAGTAAAAAGTCTAAATGAGTGCATTGGATTGCCTTAGGAAAATACTCCACTTAGGTAGATACTCCACGAGTGACAAAGGTCATTGTATTGATACAGCTGTCAAGCTTTGGATTTGAGTCAGCGTTGAATCACTGTTTGTGTTAAGGAAAGTCTTAAAATCTAACAAAAAACTGTATAGCTCCTGTTCTAATTAACGTGCAAACTCCGAAAGAGTTCCATCGTGTGAAGAAAAATACAAGCTTTCGATTGATATATAATGTTAATATGTGCAAGGGGTTTTTCGACCCCATATTGGGAATGTGTGCGAAAATGTCGCTTAAAATTGAAATAAAAGAAGAACAAAATCGAATTTTTAAAAATGCAGACCGCCGGGTTGCATTTTCATCCGCACTAGATACGTGAATAAAAGTTCAAAGAATTTGGACATATGGAAGTGGCTGAAAATTGAATTTCAAGATTTGAATAAGATATAAGGAGAGTGTGAACTAATAGTACAGTCATAAAAATGTTACGTTTAGTTGCCATCATTTTTGGTGTTACTAAACGCGATTTTAGAGTTCCGTTAGTGGAAACTATTCCTTTTTGATACATTTTAGTTTTTTTTATGTGTCTGTCTACAAAAAATATAGACAGTATTATGTTTCTTAGCACATGAGATCCGTTGCGTATTGAAATGTCATTACAATGGCTCATTTCTATGAAAATAGAATAATGGAGCCATCGTAATGAGCTTTTAATGTGTAGATGAGTAAACGAACATCATAGGCCAAAAAAATTCTCCTGTCTGTAGTTTCATTGGACAGACGCTTAAAAGAATTTAAAATGCATAAAAAAATAAATCATTTTCAACTTTGCATCGACTGAACATCAAAAATACACTGTTAAAAAATACCTGAATTTTCAGTGTTTTTGGACTGATTTTAACAGAAGATTTCCGTAGTGATTCAATACATGGTTTTTCCTTCCAAAAACGGAAATATCACTTCCTGAAAATACGAGAACGGAATTTTTTCGTTTTACGCTTGCTGTATTTTCCCAACCTGATTCGGATTAACGGAGAAAAAAGAAATGGAACTTCTGTCAAATCTCGGAAAAATATTATCAGAAACGGAATATTTTCGGCAACTCTGCTGCCGTACTTTTTCCGTTATTTTCAGGAGATTTTTTTACAGTATAGTGTTCAGTTGATGTAAAGTTGAAAATGGTTTATTTTTTGTTGCATTTTAAATTCTTTTACGCCTCTGTCCAAACAAAATCTAGACAGGAGAATAGTTTTCTCCTATCCAACACGAAAAATGATGTTCAGTTGCACCAAGAGTGATGGGCAAAATTTTTACAGTGTAGAAATTGAAAAAAAAAAAAATACGAAAAGAAAAAGGACAAAAAAATAAAAGACATGAAAGAGGCACCTGAAGTGTCCGGCGGCGACTGTGAGAAGGAAGCAGAGGGCGGCGATTCTGCACATAGCGGACATGGTGACCGAAACTGAGGGCTCTCCGCCGAAGGAGTTCGCTTTCCTCGGCCGCTCGATGACGTCACCGCCAATGGTGGCACGGCGGACACGCCCCCAAGAAACGAGGGGCGGGGAGGGGGGATGCTTTCGCCTCAAAAAAAAAAATGTTTTGTGGAAGAGGTTTATAGTTGGAAATTCACACGAGAGGTTTTCCGACTAGAAAATGCGTGTTAGAGTAAGACGAACAGTGACATTTTTTTAATGAAAAGGTCTTAATTTTGGTAACTTTCAATTTTGTTAATGTTCATAAAATATTTCAATATTCAAGATTAAATGTTGTCTGTTATAAAATTAAACTAAGTTAACTCGTTTGTGTCTGCCGTCCGGGACAGTCTTTAAAATATCTACAATTTCTGTAATTTTGGCATGAATATTTGTTCGGAGGTGAGCGAACTCCAATGGATTTTCCTTTGCATTTGCAATGACATGTGAAAGTGCAATGAGTAAAAGTGGCACTGATATTGTATTACCAACATTCTGAGTTTTGTAAATTTTAGTTTAGTTTTATTAAGGCATTTACTTACATTTGCTACAACCAATCCCCTAATAGAATAAGGACATTAGTCCCAAAAAATTTCCATTATTATAAAGATGTCAGTGATTAAAAATACCTATTAGACTACAGACCTCTAAGAGCTGCTAAAATTACCAACTGTCCATCTTAAATTCCCCATCAACATAACGACACCAGTTCCTAAAACTCCCGCTAGCAAAATCGTCAAAACATTTCCTCAAACTTCAATTTAATTGCTCTTTTATAAATTTCGGACAAAAACGGAAGAAAGAAAAGCATTATTTCCAAAGGAAAATAAACTTAGAAAATGTTCTGAACCAATGTTGAAGTGTGAAATGTTAAGTTGATAGAAAGGAATAACTAAATTCTGTCCAGATGGCGCCAAATAGACAGTAAAAAATTAAATAAATTTAATAAACCACTAACATAGAACCAATCGAAACCGCTACGTTAAAGGGTTAAAATAAGGCAGAAGGTCGCCAAATTGCACTATAGTAATGGAAGCATAACGCCAATGAGCCATTATCCTATAGTGTAAATCATGTATTGAATTAAATGAGAAGAATATTACTAATAAGGATTATAAGCGAGGTATGGAAAAGTTACGAAAAATAATATATTGAGAACAGTTAACTGGATGAGAAAAAAAAGTTATCACCACTTCGCGAAATTTTAAATTTCATTAAAAATAAACGGTATCGAAGACCTTCCAACCAATGTCAGAATTTATTTTATATTGAAATGGAAAATGCACTTTTAACCGTATTTTACGAATTTTTAAAAATATTTTTTCAAAGTTAATATTTTGAGAATCGTCATAGCCTGATGGTATATTCGTTTAAAAATGTGGTCAATGTGCATCGATTTTAGCGCAGTTTTTGAGCAAATTTGTGGGTCTTACAAACTATGGAATTTTAATTACTAAATCTGAAAATAATGTTTTGAAGCTTATATTTTTAGAATTAGTATACACTGAGCTTTAAGAAAGTAGTTTCTTTTAAAAAATGAAGTGGATGCGAGAATAGATGTATAAACGAAAATCGCAAATATTTTCCCATATATTTGCTCGCAAGCCGCGGACAAGGCCCGTCCGCCAGTGCGTTGGGGGGAACTGTAACGTATGCGTAGCAAAAATCATTGAAAAATTTAAACAATAATTAAGAAAAAACTAATTGAGTCAACTTTCATTTTTGCAGCGATGAGTTTCTCGGGTCGTACGCATAAACCGTGCAGAATGTGAAACGGCCTAGGATCCTACAGCGAACAGACAGACATTCACTGCTCTTTTATATAAATACTAGCGGTACTCGCGCGGCGTTGCCCGTGCTGAACTATAAAAACATCGCCTACGTAGATGTCCTTGCTAAGAGTATAAACACCGTCGCCTGCCACGATGTCCTTGATAAGAATGTCAAAAAACGTCGCCTGACGCGCTGTCCTTGCTAGGAGTACAAAAAACCACCTGCGGCATAAAGCCTGTCGCGTTTGAAAGACTTCGTCTGTCTATTTGTAAAAAAAAAAAAAAAAAAAAACCTCAGACATTGTCAACGTTGAGAAGTAATATAACATGTAAAAGGGTCAGTTAGGAAAACTTGAGCACAATTCCGTGAGTAGGGTCAGATTTGTTACCAAAGGGTACTTAAAACTGACAAATTGTAGCACGGCGTCATTTGTTGCGTATTTTTCATCTGGAATGAGCCTTGGCAATGATATTGGATTGATTCCTCTGAAAACTAAACTGATGTCACTATTCTGAAAAATGAGCTTTAAATTGAATTTATGCTAGCACTATTCACACGGAGTTGAGGAAACTTCTAATTATTATTTTTGGGTCAAGGAAAGCCTTAAGAAATCAAACTAAAAAGCTTATAACTTTCATTCTTACTTAGAAACTTGGAAAAAATATCGTGTGCCGAAAAATATCGATCGATATATTATATTAAAATGTGCAAGGATTTTTTCACCCCAATATTGGGGAATTTATGTGGAAAATTGCGTAAAAATGGAATAAAAAAGCACTACCTGTAGGATTTTTTTTCTAATGGGTCTATAAACCTTGCTCTTGTACCACTCTGCATGTTGATGAAAACCGCATTAAAATCCATTGCGTAGTTTAAAAGATCTAAGCGTAGAAAAAGTCATCGAAAAATTAAAAAATTAAGTTAAAAAAAACTTATCAGTCACAACTGTAATTTTTGCAGCGATGAGTTTCTCGGGTCGTAAACATCAACCGTGGCGAATGTGGTCCAGATCGGTAAAACTGCCTGGGATTCTATAGCAAACAGACAGACAGACATAAGCCGCTTATAATCGAAAGATAAGAAAAATAAGTAGCTGTTGACGAAAACCCTATGTTAGAGGGCGCTACTAGTTCTCACGTATTAGAATAATCGGACCTTTAAAAAGCCGCTGACTGCTTGGTCAGTTATGTGTGTGTACAAATCTATTCGAGGCGTGGGTTCGATTCCCACCTTTGCCCTGGGTGTATTTCCTTCTTTGTATATTAAAATCTGTTGCGCTGTCTTGTTCTATCTGTCATATTAGACGAGAGTTTGAAGCATATCCTTGAGAACAGCAAATAAACTCGAATATTTATGTGACCTGAAATGGTCGTAAAACAAACAAAGAAACAAATCTATTCGTGTGTGTCGAAACCTCGAATGTGCACTTAAATACAATAAACGTCAAGTTAAAAAATCAGTTGTAGTCATTCGGCCTCTGAAATCTAAGCATTACACGCGCTTCCTTTCAACCTTCATTATTTTCAGGAAATTCGGAAGCACTTGCAGCAATTTAACCAGGTAATTCGTTCTTAATCAAATTCATTAATCGTGTAAACTTGAAATTCAAAATCTTATATCTTATTCTTAACATAAGAATTATGGTCCGTCGAGCCGGAGAGCTTTCGACAGGTTAAAATTAAAATAATAAAACTTGAACAAATCGCTAAAAGAAAGTTCGTTTCATTTGATTCATAAATACGCGATGAGCTTTCCCCCTGTCTGTTGGTATGTATATGCTGTGTAGTCGCTACTAAGTTTCTTATTCGGATAATTATTTTGTTTGCTTATGCATAAGCGTAAAAGTGTTAAAGAAATTCTTTTGCTTTAACTTTTCTGGATTTTGTGTTTATTGTTTTGTTTGCAACTGTAAGAAATAATTCTTTCTTATTCAAAATGGTTAAAACAAAGAAGCAAACGGAGGTGATAAATAAGTTCACTTTTCTATTAAAGGAATGCAAAAGATATTGTGAAAAAGTTGAAACATTAATTAAATGAGGTGGAAGTCTTGCACTTCTGACGGGAATAAAATCAAAATTGAATAGTTTATTTGAGGGTTTAAAATCGGCTTTTTTAGTGATAGCAGATAACGAGGAGTTTTATAATGACTATATTCAAATGTCGGATGGCATACTTGAAAAAAAAAAAAAAAAAAAAAAAAAAAAAAAAAAAAAAAAAAAAAAAAAAAAAAAAAAAAAAAAAAAAAAAAAAAAAAAAAAAAAAAAAAAAAAAAAAAAAAAAAAAAAAAAAAAAAAAAAAAAAAAAAAAAAAAAAAAAAAAAAAAAAAAAAAAAAAAAAAAAAAAAAAAAAAAAAAAAAAAAAAAAAAAAAAAAAAAAAAAAAAAAAAAAAAAAAAAAAAAAAAAAAAAAAAAAAAAAAAAAAAAAAAAAAAAAAAAAAAAAAAAAAAAAAAAAAAAAAAAAAAAAAAAAAAAAAAAAAAAAAAAAAAAAAAAAAAAAAAAAAAAAAAAAAAAAAAAAAAAAAAAAAAAAAAAAAAAAAAAAAAAAAAAAAAAAAAAAAAAAAAAAAAAAAAAAAAAAAAAATTCAACTACTTGAGAGAAAGCTGGATAAAAATCCAGCGCTAAAGAACGAATATGACGCATTTATGATAGACTACAGTGAAACCTCTCATAAAGACCACCTCTATAAAGAGACCACCTCTCGTAAAGACCATTTTTTTAAGGTCTAAAACTTCCAGCTATAGACTCAATATTAACTTTCCCTCCATTAAAAGACCACCTATTTTCGGCCTCCCTCCCAGTAAGACCACTTTTTCAGAAGAACAGGTAGGATTATTTAGCTTTGGGAAATTTGAAACAACCTTATCTCTGACAGGTACTTGCCTGTAACTACCCGGTCGTGACCGCTGAGCTTCCTGATCACATGAAGGCTTCCACACATACACTTTCCTTTAAAAATGATTCCAACCAGAAAATCTTGGGACTCGAATGGGACGTCGCTAGAGACACTTTTCAAGTTCGGACAGTCCTTATAGAAAATGTAATTACAAAAGGTCAACTTTTGTCCGTTGTTGCAAAAGTTTACGATCCGTTGGGTCTTATCGCCCCAGCTACAGTCAAACTAAAAATTATGATGCAAGAAATCTGGAAATCTAAGTTAGATTGGGACGATTCATTACCTGCTTTTCTGCTAGATGAATGGTACACCTTTCAAAGGCAAAGTCAAGCATTAAAGGATATCTTATTACCGAGATACTTCCAATATGCTAAAGTCGCAGACATTGAACTGCATGGTTTTTCAGACGCTTCAACGAAAGCTTATGCAGTAGTAGTATACATACGTGCAATCTCTGAGGGAATCCAAGTATCTTTCGTTGCAGCAAAAACTCGTGTTGCACCAGTACAGTCTTTGACATTACCCAGATTAGAACTGTGCGGTGCCTTACTACTCGCCGAACTAATTATTTTTATTCGGCAAACCATACCAATAGAAGAGGACAAACTCTATCTATATAGTGACTCTACAATTACTTTGAGTTGGATTACCAATCCACCTAAAAAGGGGAATCAATTTGTGTGCCACCGCGTAGCTAAGATTTTAGCTATCACAAACATAAAATCGTGGAAATTCATTCCCGGACGTGAGAATCCGGCCGGTTGCGCTAGTAGGGGACTCTATCCTAATCAGTTGAAAGAACACCAGAGTTGGCTTTCGGGTCCAAGTTGGCTACAAGATAATTCAACTTGGGAAAATCATTTCATGAGGCCAGATATTCCGCAGACCAACTCACCTGGCGAAACATTCTCCTAGCAACAACATTTTCTGCCGACCAAAGCGTTTTTAAAAATTATTCGACTTATAAAAAAACTGTCAGTCACTACATGGGTTTTACGTTATGTACATAATCTTAAACATAGTTTGAAACTCTCGGGAGAATTAACATTACTAGAACTTGACAAATCTTTGAAATTCATTTTGAAACACATTCAAAGTGAATCTTTCCGAGCTGAACTGACGTGTCTCCAGAAGAACCGGTCACTTCCCACAACCAGCCGACTCACCTCATTAAATGTTTTCCTAGATGCCGGGGATCTTATTCGAGTTGGAGGACGTCTGTCAAAACAGCAGACTCTAGCTTTTGATCATAAGTTTCTATTTGTACTTCCTAAACAGCATCACTTTACAAAATTAGTCGTAGAGCATTTTCATGAAACTAGTCTTCATGGGGGAACAGAAATGGTGTTATCTCTGATTCGACAAAAGCTTTGGATAACAGATGGAAGATCAACAGTTAAAAAATTCATCCGACAATGCATTAGGTGCTTCCGTTATTCAGCTAGGCTGCCAGCGCAACACATGGGAGACTTGCCCATGTCTCGCATTACTCCATCAAGGCCGTTCGAAAACACTGGCGTGGACTTTGCTGGACCAATCTTAACTAAGTGTCAACATGTTCGAAAATCCAATAATTTTAAATCGTATATCGCCCTGTTCGTGTGCTTCAGTACCAAAGCTGTTCATTTGGAGTTGGTGTCTAATTCATCAACGCATGCTTTCCTGGCCGCCGTTCGACGATTTGTAGCTCGCCGTGGTCTTGCCACTCATGTGTACTCGGACAATGGCACAAATTTCGTCGGAGCTGCGTCTTACCTCAGAGAATTCTTTAAAACTATAAAGGATCCAATTGTGCAAGAGTATTGCGCATCTCGCAACGTGAGGTGGCATTTCATCCCACCTTATGCTCCTCACTTTGGTGGCCTCTGGGAGGTCTCCATCAAACTGGCAAAACGTCATTTAATAAAAACATGCCAAGGAGCGCTTCTTAATTTTGAGGAGTTGAGTACGCTGCTTTGTCAAGTCGAGGCGTGCTTAAATTCGCGACCACTTACACCTCTCTCAACGGATAGCCATGACTTTCAAGCCCTCACACCAGGGCATTTCCTCATCGGGGCACCACTACTAGTTCTACCAGAATCTGACGCTTCTAATAATAATTCTCTTAGTTTTCATTCTAGATGGAGACTTTTGTTACAGCTTCGAGATCATTTCTGGCAGAGGTGGACGAAGGAGTATTTGCATTCTCTCCAAGTCCGCACCAAATGGAACCGTTCCCGAGTTCCCGTCCAGCCAGGACAGATGGTATTAGTCGACGACAAGATGTCTCCGCAAAGATGGATCCTAGGAAGAATCGTCAATGCTTTCCCGGGCAACGACAACATCACTCGGGTAGTCAGCATCCGCACAGCATCCGGAGAAATTCTTCGATCAGTGCACCGGATTCTGCCTTTTCCGTTGCCTGACTGTGCCCCCGGAAGATGTTGACGAAAGACCTATGTTAGAGGGCGCTACTAGTGCTCACGTATTAGAATAATCGGACCTTTAAAAAGCCGCTGACTGCTTGGTCAGTTATGTGTGTGTACAAATCTATTCGTTAATAATAAAATTACACGTTAATTTAAAGCACAAATGAGCAATAAAATGCAGACATATGTTTCGGGATTGCAACAGGGAGCTTCTAGATGCAAAACATCCGAATGAAGCAGACAGAACAACAAAAACAAAGCTTATATAGCCTAAGAATTATCAATGAGAATAAAGGCAGCGTGAAGTGGAAGTAGAAGTAGCAGGAAGACACCAATAAGAGAGCAACAAACGAATCCAGTTGAAAGTACAGGAAGTAAAAAGGAATATCAATAAAAATAAAGCAAAAAAGACGACAGCATGCATAAAAATTGCAAAAATAATAAAATAAAATACAAAGAATAAATTTGAAATAAAAATAAGTACAGAAACTACCAAAACAAAATGCAAAACAAAGTACACATGTAAAGGAGGGGGAGGGGAGGGAGGGGGGAAGGAGAAAAATAGACACAAAAAAGGAAAACAACAAGAAAACCTAGAAAGAACAACAAATTAAAGAAATTTATGCCAGACCTGTGAAAAATAAGGAGTTGAGGAAGAATCATTAACCAAATTAGAACTATTCCTGTTAATATGATAAGCTTCCCAAAAGTCAAGCTCTAAAGGGGAAGAACATTTTTGAATAATTTTACCAGAATTGAAATCAAAAGAGTGGTTGGAATTCCAACAATGTTGAGCAATGCTAGACTTATTTAACTCTTGCTTTCGTACATAACCTTTATGCTCATTTAAGCGAATTTTCAGAGCACGTTTTGTCTGCCCAATGTAAGAAAGGCCGCAACGGCAACTAATTTGGTAAATACCCCAAGTGTTAAGTTGATCGACAGGATCCTTAAGAGAAGAGAAGGAAAGTTTGTTACTAGGAGTAAAAACGACTTGAAATTGAAACCTTTTTAGGATTTTAGCAATACGGAAACTGACAGAATGAAAGAATGGTAACACAACTAAATTCTTTCTAGAAACCACATTATTGGGACCAGAAGTTTTCTTAGAAAGTTTGTTATGAATAGAATCAATTAAAGAGTGAGAAAATCCTCTATCAACAGCTACAGCTTTCAGATAGTTGAGTTCAATCTTGAGAAGCTCAGGAGAAGAGCAAATATTAATAGCACGATGGACCAGAGCATTAAAAGCCGAATATTTTTGGTTGGGAGGATGAGACGACAGTCTGTGAGGAGGTAAAGAAACAGCAAAAGGTTTACGATAGACAGAAGTAGTGAAACCAGACTCACTCTTAGAAATAAAGACATCAAGAAACGCGAGGCTACCATTAAGTTCTTTCTCACAAGAAAACTGGATATTAGGATCAATGGAGTTCATAATAGAAAGAGCATCATCAATACCTAACAAGTTACTGTCCGTTAGGACAAAACAATCATCCACATAACGAACATAAAATTGAAATTGCAATTTCTGGAACAGTTTTTCCTCAAAATAATGCATATAGAAATCACTTAAAATAGGACTAAGAGGACTTCCCATAGCCAGGCCATCTACCATAGCATAGAATTTACCATTAAATACAAAAGTGCTCTGTTGCAAGCACACACGAGTAAGGAAAACTAATTCCTCAATTTCCACAGAAGTAAAATGGAATTCAGAAAGCCTTTTCCTGAGGCAAGTCAAAGCGCCATCAACAGGAACATTAGTAAACAAAGAATTAACATCAAAAGAGGCCATAACTGAATTATTCGGAACGAAGTTATGAAGTTTCTTAACAAAATCGGTGGAATTTTTAACAGTGAAAACATTCTGACTTCTAAGTGGAGAAAACACAGAAACTAAATACTTGGAAAGTTTATATGAAGCAGTGCCAATATTGGAAACAATTGGTCTGAAAGGAATACCTGCCTTGTGTCTGCATTTTATTGCTCATTTGTGCTTTAAATTAACGTGTAATTTTATTATTATTGTTTACTTGCACAAAGTTAAATTATTTAAATCTATTCGTGTCTGTCGAAACCTCGAATGTGCACTTAAATACAATAAACGTCAAGTTAAAAAATCAGTTGTAGTCATTCGGCCTCTGAAATCTAAGCATTACACGCGCTTCCTTTCAACCTTCAGTATTTTGAGGAAATTCGGAAGCACTTGCAGCAATTTAACCAGGTAATTCGTTCTTAATCAAATTCATTAATCGTGTAAACTTGAAATTCAAAATCTTATATCTTATTCCTAACAGTAGCTAAGTTTTATGTTCTCCATCATAATTTACTATTGCCAGCTTTTGGGAGCAAATGCTAAGTATAAAATACAATATTATAGTTCCAAAAATCTGTTTTTGTTTACTCAAACCTAAAAACAATGTTTTAAAAAAGTAGGTTTTTTTTCTAAATTAGTGTATTTCATTAAAATATGTACTAATGTATTCTTTTGAAAATACTATAATACAACTAATAGATTTTAACTAAATGTTTAAAATCTAAAAATTTCTTTTTTTTCCTGCAAGACTCATCTGTTACCTATTTCAGTCCGCCATCCGCCCCAATCTCGCAGTCAAACTCCTCATCGTCAAGACAACCGAACCGAGCTCCAACAGTAACTCGTTCAGGAAGAGCGGCTCGTTTTAATCCTAAATTTCTCTGAAATCTCGCTGTCGCTGGTGCTCAATGAGTATTGAGCTACCTTCCAAGCCTTTGGCTGCGCGTTTGAGCTAAAAGCCTCTCGGCGGCGAGATTTTCTCTGCCGATGAGAGGAAAAGAAGAACGCAGTGGAGCTTGTTGGTTTGAGCGCGCGTTGCGCAGTTCTTAAGATTTTAAAGAATTATTTTCACATCTTGGCCGTTTTTGTCATGCAAAATCTTCTGTAAATATTTGTAAATAACAAGACAATTAAGCATAAAGGAAAAAGTTCGAAGCTTAAAAAAAATACATCATATTCGAAGTTATAGCATACACTCTAAAAACAGCGTATTTAAGAGTTACAAACACATTGTACCCTTTATTTTCATCATTTAAAAGGCACGCCGCTTGTGTACCTTTTAAAAATAACAGACACCCTTGAAATCAAAGGCACCAAAACGGTTTATCACATATTAAGAGGTACAAAATGAGTTTCCCGCGCTTTTGTGCCTCTGAAGAAGCGATGGATATTTTAAGTGGTACATTTGGGCGCAAGAAACTCGGCCCACGCATGCGCACAGAGATAGATGATAGTAGTACAGTGAAACAATAACATTCTATTGTTCGTGATTTCCGTTGTAAATTTTCTAACGCTGTGCGTTTGTCTTACCGTTTTTAAAGTTGCGTAATTCCTAAATTAAGATTGACTAAATATACATTTGAATGTTTCGAAAAATATATGTATTGCAAATTTTTGCCTGAGGCAGCAAAAGTTATGATAATGCTATTTATTCTATATTACAAATAGATTAAATTTGCATATAACATTTACTAAGCATATAGTTTGTATGTGTTGTGAATATCTCTCTTTATATTGTGTGAGATTCTCGTCTCTCACTCCTGAGATTAATACACCTCCTGAGATGATGGGACGCAATACAACTATCTACATAATATACATATACAACAAGTCTTTTTACAACATCTTGGATAAGAGCAAGGTTTTTCGCGTCCGCTCTCCGGACAATCTCGGTAGCAAGTCTCCCTTTTTGCTTCTTCTCTTCCCACGCCTCTCCCCGCCCCCTCCAAGACCCCTTCGGCCGAGGTCGGAGGTCAAGCGGGGGATATTTCAGATGCGTGGGACAGTTCCGGTTCACGACAGTATGTTTAATGAACTGTATATATTTACAGAATTAAGCAATATAGTAATAAATGAATTTGAGTAGTTATCTAGAATTGGTTTAAAATTAATAATAGACAGCATACTATTTCTCAAATTTTTAACTGAGCTCTTTTAGTCATAATTACTACTGAAACAAGCGCTGGCTGGTGATGGTTAAGTCTTTTTTTCGTAAAATCAATGACGCCAAATCAATAATCTGATTCTTATCTGTTAAAAAGTAGCCTCAAAGTTGAATAGATGGCGCAGAGTGCCGACCCCTATTTTTGTCCCTTCATTTATGGCGAAATGAAACAGCCTGAATAACAGTTAAAGTAAACTGGATCAAGTTCAGTCTTGTCTAGACAGACTGCAGTGCATCAGCTTAGCGCCAAGTTATCTAGACACACGGCACGGCCGTGTGTCTTTACAAGTCCTCAAAGTTTATATTGAACTTTCACCCTGATTTGGCTACTTTACCACCGATAAAAGAGTTGAAATCTAAGGGGGGCCAAGTTCCATAGCAGATATTTTAATCATATCTGTAGGAGTGTACCGTATAATGTTCTTTCAATTCATTTAAAAACAATTTGTTACTTTCTCTGGTATCGGATTTCTAACTTGGACAGTTTTAATTAAGCTAAGTTACTGTCAAAAAGACAATTAAAATAACTATTATAGCTGGCCACATGGTTTTACAAATAAATAACCAGCCAGAAATTTCTATTTGAAAGAGTTTTTTTAATGTAATTTATTGACAATCAAAACTTGCCAAGTTAGAAATCGGATACCAGAGAAAGTTGCAAATTGCTTTTAGATGAATCGAAGAACATTGTGCACACTCTTACAGCTATGATTAAAATATCTACTGTGGAACTCCTTTATCGGTGACACTGACTACTCCGAAGGTCGCTTGCGCTACCAAACTGGGTCCCTTTTTCACATTTGTGTTTCTGTTCAGATCCTTATTGCCTTGAAATGGACTTATATCAAAAACATTACCAGTAAGACAAAAATTGTAAATCTCATACGACTAGAGTCTATAGATGAAAGATTTGATCTGTGCAAGCCGCTTTTATTATTACTAAAAAGCCAAACCAAACCAACCAAAAAAAAATTTTATTTTTGAAAAGTTTTTACAAAAAAAGTTGGAGTGGACACGTTTTTAAGCGACACAGACTCCGCGGCCTTGGTTTTGTGGAGACGACTGCATGGTCATGGCATCCATGAAATAAAAGACAATAACTATACTTTCTATGTTGTATAGAAATTACTGTTTATTCTTGTATTCTATAATTATTAACCTCTTAACTGCCGCGGGCGTATATATACGCTTTCCCGAAGTGCGAATCTTTGCCCTGTGTTTCTATCAGTAAAATTACAGCCGAGTCTTTGGAATGGCATAAAGCGAGCCGGTAGTTTTGCGGAAGATATACTCATTTCTGGGGGGGGGGGGGCAGGGTTTGTGAAATGTGCCTCTTTCTCCTAAGAGGTGTCATTCATAAATGTCACGCTTCGAAGGGGGAGGGGGTTCAAGAAATAGCTACAGTTTGTGACAAGGAGAGGGGAGAGGATAACAGGAAGTGTGAGATCACATGTTTTGGTATAAAAACATTAAAAATAGCAAATTAAATTTGTTTGAAGGTTTTTTGATTTTCATAGTTTGATTTTAAAGTTTCATTGATCACTTTATATCGTGAGCACCGATGCTGATTATGGTTTAAATTTACTTCTTGTAAAAAGATTAAGAGGAAATTTTCTTAGGCCTTTTAAGACAAAATTGCGTGGGTCGTTTTTTTTCAAAATTCGAACAATTTATATGTTTCGTACTAATTATCCTTTAACCTCATTTTATACCAATTCAGTACACATGTTTATTTTTCTCACAAATGTGTCAGTTAAAAGTTGAAAAATAATTTTGAACGGTGATCTATAACGTACTGCCTTGTTTCCGAGCTGCAAGTACATGTGCTTATGTAATATAGCGTAACATGTGACAAAGGGAGGATCATGGAGTGTGACATTTTGTGACGCATGAGGGAGGGGGCGAAAAAAAGTGTGACATCATCTCTAATACACCGCATCTAATAGGTTATATTAGAGAGTCGGTGGCACGGGGAATCGAATCTTGTTAATTTTCCTCGACAGGTAATGGGTTAAAAAGGTATAGGGTCATCTGCGAATTACAAAGTTCAAAACAATTTTACAATGGAGGCAATGCATCGCGTCACGTGATAACGGTGATCGCTGATTTGTTTTCCAAATTTTTAATAGAGTTCTAATTGGAGTTCACGAAGCAAAATGAGCTACCTTAAAATGAGACTATTTTCATAGCTTTTTCTGATTACAAACCAAGTAATTTACCTTTAATTTAATCATTATAAAGAAATTTATTAATTGTTACAATAGTTATAGTGTTTTATTTAGTGTTCATTTTATATAACGTAGAACTTTATTTAGTCCTAGTTTTTAAAAACGTAGAATTTTATTTAGGCCTAGTTTTAATTAGATGGGTCGAACTCGAAGTAAAGCGATACTACAGCTTCCTTCGTTTACATCGCTTACATCGCTATCACGTGACCTATGACGCTGTATGAATAGCCTCCATTGATTCATTAATGTCGAAATATCCACATTAAAATCCACATTTTTCTTTTTTAAACCAAAATATCGTTGGGGCGAAAAGAAGCGAGGGTAAAATAAATGAATAAATAAATAAACGTCATTGGGAAAAGGTGGCGTTCTGATGGTCGACAAAGTTTGCCAAGAGATTAGGAAGGAATAAAACACGCATGGCGAGAGCACCTGAATGGGCGGCGAACGAAGTTTTGGTGCTCCCATTCATCGTGCAGCTCTTGCTTCCCGCGGGAATTTCTTTTGATTCGATCCGCTGGCTTCGAGAAATAAAAGTTTCCACTCCATGGGATGTTGTTGTTCAAAAGAGATGGGATTTAAATCATCCTCATTTTGCATGCGACACGAAACAAATGAACGGAAAGCGTCAACAGTGATCCTACCTTAAATTCATATCGTTTCAAATGCTTTTCGTCTTTTTGAAAACATACAATTATTTTAAAAAACATACAATTTGCTCTGACTTAAATTATCATTAACATTAATATTGGCATATTTGTTTTATAAACATGTTTCCTTGAAAAAGTTTCTAGAGGAACTGAACTCTTTTATTTTATATTTATTTTTTTAAAATCTTTACTCTATGTTTTTTCCTCCGTATATCATTTCATGTCTGATATTATATCGCAGAATTTATTCCTTGATTGGGAATACTCATCATATTTATTTTAGATAAATTCCGCTTTTTTAATTTTTTATTTCCAGTTTACTGAAAAAAAATGGACAAAATTATATTTTGCCCGGCCGGTTTTTCCCGGTGCGGAAAAACCCGGCCAACCCTGATGTTAGCTGGGGAAATATCTGTCGTCCAAAAATTTTCTATTCAGTAAAATATCATCACTATAAACTGCTCTTGTTTTTGATTTCATGTCACAAGTCCTAATGATAAAGTTAAAGAAATTGAAATATATTGAAGAAGTCGTCAACAATGTTCTGTACGGATCGTTGTCGGTATAGTCTTTGCAGGAACTTCATGTTGTGTTCGAAAGTTGTGTATAACATGCTATATTTTACTTAGTTTCTAGTCCTCCATTAGTTAATAAGGAGCAACCTGCAATTATGTTCTTTGTAGAAGTAAGGCTTAAGGCATTAAAGAGCTTAATAACACGTTAAAGAAGGAGAGTTTACGAATTGCTCCACACATACACTGGGCTGTTTAACATGGTGCAAAATGAGTGATTGCGCTTTCGAATGATACAGACGTGTAGTATTGTTAATTCGAGTTGCATCAACATGGAAAGACTTTGCATCAGAGTTGCATCATCTCTTTTTTCGAGTGGCATCATCCAAGGAATATCTGAGTTCTGAATACTTTTCGGAATAGAAGAAAATAGACGGTTCATTCCCATCAAACACTCTTATCAAAAAACTAAATCAATTGCTAGCCAAAGTACACTCGAAGGACCACATTTCTTAAAGGTACTGACGAAATTAGCAAAAATGGGACAAAAGTTTTTTCCTATAAAATCAAATCCTATTTCATATTTGTCAAATTTTGCAGAGACGTAGGACAAGTGCGATTATGAAAAAGTGGAGAAATACCTAGTGCCGAGTCTGGAAAGCTCATTCAACACGTGAAACATTTGATGATCTACGATTTAGTGAATACAAGAAGTCAGGGCCACTGAGTGAACTTTCACCGACATCACTTTCAGTTAAAAGGAATATCTCATGAGCTTTTTAGCACATAAGACTTAGTATTCGTTTTCTTGAAAATAAGCAATTAATAAATGATCTACATGATTTTACCGGGAAAATATTAACGGGGTGCTGAGACCCTAAATAATTTGAATTTCCTACCACTGGAACTCCTGTGTGTGAGCAAACGTTAGGTTTCTGTCTACAAAAGATATGCTTAGGGATCATTCATAAATGATGTCACGCTTCGTGAAATTGTGACAAAGTGTGACAAGGAGAGGGGTAACAAGAAGTGTGACATCATGCCTTATGCAGCATAGCGTGACGCATGACAAAGGGGGGGGGGGAGAGGGATCAAATATATGGGAAGAAAGCGTGACGTCATTTATGAACGTCCCCTTACAAAGCGGCTGTTGTAAAGTGCGTTTTTATTCATTCATTTTTTTATTGCTTAATTTTATATTTTGCTTCTATTATATAATTCTACTAATGAAAGGAACGTATAATTCTAATAAACACGAGTTGAAACTTAATATTATTGATAATTCTTTTATTCTAGTTTCAATTTTTGTAACCAGAATATTAAACAATAGTTATCGGATACATTTCCACGCAAACTACTGAAAAAGATAGCAAGATTTCTTTAATGACTTAAATAATAAGTTACTTGAATTCTCAGACCCCGAAAACCAAAGTTTAAAACCAGAATTAAATTTATATGTTGATTGGTTGCTGAATGCCAAATGAGGAAAGGAACCAAATTGGCCGCCATATTTGATGGCCTGTAAAATTATTTCGCCCAGGAATCAACATGTATACCCGAGACAGTTTCGTATTAGAGCCTCTACAGATCCCGATTCTAAAGAGAAAATCTCTGGACATAAACATTTTTACGGGACTTTCTGGTGGGGACTGGAATAATTTAGGGAAAATATAGGAAACATGGGGAGAAAGGGCATGAAACCTAGGAAAAATAGGAGGTTTTCAAAAATTATATGGATTATAGGAAATATAGGAGCGCCGCGACCCCTGTAGTACTGTACATAGACAATACTTGTTGTAGCCTGTCCTGACTGATGCTCGAAAGAGCTATTGATCGTGTCAGAATCAGAAAAGTGTCAACTGCGAGGCGTGACAGGAGCGCTCTTACGAAGATTACCGCAAGAGACAGGAAATCGATCGACATCCACTTTTATGCAGATTCCCTGCATTACAACCATTACAACCATAAAACAATATCGGTGTACAAAAAATATCTACCTATCAAGCTATCTGTATGAACATGCATAAATGAAATGATAATTTTAATTGCTTCCAATTGCTTACTTCAACTTCAAATATTCTTTGATTTATTTCAAGGATATATTTTTTGTTTCCCTTGGAATTCTTTTCAGAAATTAATAAGTCTCATCGCACGGGAAAACTCTAGAACTTCGGCAGCTATTTCGGAATTTTCCTTAAAACCTGAAAGGGGCCAATCCGGCACTGGCGATGCCCCTAGTGCTGCACCTCCCATCGCCCTATACCACCTTCGGGCGTTTCCCCCTTCGGGTATTCTGTACTTTCCCTCTACAATCGGAAGCACCCTTCAATTTCGTTAAAAAAGCTGGCAACTGTAGTTACATACACACCTCTCTCAATATAGACGTTGAATAATTTCAGGCATTTAATAACCCAATGCTGTATTCATACTCAAAATACATGTTTTACATCGGAATTTAAAAGTAAAATCAACCGACCCTAATACAAGAAATATCTACCATTATAATGCTTTGTATACTTATATTGTCCTTCGGAACATTTCATTTTAATGAGTGATTGTTCTTAAAGATCAGCGATTGTTTTTAAAGATCTTACAACACTTAAAAACTTATTTGTGAGATAATATGAGAAGTTGTAACTCAAGTGGTACAGGAGAAGTACTCAACAATGGGACTCTTTGACCACCTCCCAGAATCCCTCTACAAGGTTTTTGCTTCTGTTTTGAGCAGTTCAGAAAACGATTTTACTGTTCTTTAAAAAACGTTTTTATATTTTATTGGATTGCTGAACGACTGATGAAACTTCTGGCTATAACTATACAAACAGGACGTAGCGGATTTAGGTTAGAGGGCGCCCCCCTTATGATTTTTCAAATTCATTCTGCGACCTTTAAAACTGATCAATTATGCTGATCGTTGGAGGCTTCACATTACGTAAAACTATAAAATTACTACAAAAAGTTGAAAAATAAAAAAAATACTGTATGAGTCAACTGATACTTGTGTAATTTCTCATGGTGAATTAATGTTTTGTTTTATAATAAAGAGCAAACAAATGTTACAATTAAATTTTGAATGAACAATACGGAAAAAAAATCTAATTTCGCAAATGAATAATATGCTAGCATAAGAAGAAGTTTTTCAAATCTTTTTGTCAGATATTTCAGATTTTAGTACTAGAATGATAAATTATTTTAACAAAGAAATTCCACCCTCAAAATGGTAGTATTTTAGATAGTAAGAGCGCGCGCAAGAAAATAAACTTTAAAATTTAGTCTTACAGTTTACAGTAGACCCAATAGATTTTAAATTTTAGTCGTCTTAAAAATGTTGGCACCCCTCAAAATTTGCCGCCTTAGACACGGGCCTAAGCCTAAATCCGCTACTAAGGACATCCATCCATTCTTCCAATCAGATCAGTGACTGAAAACTAAAGTAATAGAAAATATGAATGGTTGTTTGAAATTAACTTTTCAGGTTTGACTTGTTGTTTCTAATGCCACTTGGACTCCCCTTCGCCCAGCGACTAGAATATAAGGCAGTAAGGAGCGCCTTCCGTTTAAAGATGAGCACCACAACGATCGAAGTACGACTTGGCTCATTATGTACTTGGATGACACCAAATGGCGACACCACACGTACGCTACCTTCCTTTTTTGACCTGAGAGTGAAAGGGAGGGACATTCTAAACCCTTCATACCCTCGGAACTTCAGGGTCCACGGATTTTACATGCACGTACAGGGTTTGGACAAAAATATGGAAACACCTCTTGAAATGCATGTTTGAAAAGAAAGATTGATTTTAATGAACTATGTAGATGACGCTGGCGTTTTCGCCTACTGACGCCACCTGTACAACTTCGTAAATGCGCTGAACCGTTCAGTCGTTGTCGGAGCAGTGTTATGTGAGGTTGTCATTGCATTATGTCAGAGTTAACAGACTTCGAACGTGGCCAAATTGTTGGCGCGCGTATGGTGGGTGCTTCCGTAAGCAAGGTAGCCAAGGTTTTTAGTGTTTCAAGCGGTACTGTATCGAAGATTTATTCCGCATATTTCAAATGCGGAAAAACATCATCCGCTAAATCACAGCGAGGATGAAAGTGTGTGCTGAGTGATCGTGACAGACGACCATTAAGGAGGATTATCTCGAAAAAAAAGAAGACCACAGCTGCAAAAGTTACTGCTGAAATTAATGTAGTGTTACCAAACCCTGTGAGTGCAAAAACAATTAGAAGGGAGCTTCATAAACAATTAGGAGGGAGCTTCATAAACAATTAGGAGGGAGCTTCATAAACAGGGAATTGCTGGTCGTGCTGCACTTGAAAAGCCACTCATCAGTGATGCTAATGCCTGTAACAGGAAAAAGTGGTGTTTAAGTCATAAAGCCTGGACTATAGAGCAGTGGAAGAGAGTAATATGGTCTGATGAGTCTTCTTTCACATTGTTTCCCACTTGTGGCCGAGTTTACGTCTGGAGAACGCCATCTCAAGCCTATAATACAGGCTGCTTGTTGCCAAGAGTGAAACATGGCGGGGGTTCGGTGATGGTTTGGGCAGCCATACGGTGGTTCTCTGCTGGCCCCATGATAACTCTGTCAGGGCATATTACTGCTAAGACTTATGTGAACATTTTGGCCGATCAAGTCCATCCCATGGTACAAACTTTGTTCCCCAATGGTGATGGTGTCTTCCAAGACGACAAAGCCCCTGTTCACACAGCCTACATTGTCCAGGACTGGTTTTCTGAGCACGAGGATGATTTGTCGCATCTCTCCTGGCCACCACAGTCACCAGACCTGAATATTATCGAACCTTTGGAGCGGAAACTGCGTTCTCGCTATCCACCGCCAACATCGTTATCTGAACTTGCCACCGTTTTGCAGGAAGAATGGTACAATATTCTCTTAGCAAACATACAGGAACTGTATTTATCCATTCCGAGAAGACTGCAAGCTGTTTTGAATGCCAACGGGTTTCCTACACCATATTAGGCAAGGAAACGTGTGTTTTTTTAAGGTGTTTCCATATTTTTGTCCAACCCCTGTATATCCAAATGTACATGGTGGGTCTTCAGCGGCTTAGGTATCGAACCCGAGATCTTGCGATCCGAAGCTGGACATCCAGCCACTAGGCTACCACGGCCAGGGCCTTATTTACCATTAGGCCTATGAGGTCCGGGCCTAGGGCCCCACTTTTAGGGGGCCCCTTAATTTTGGTTATCATTATTATTTTGTAATTTAAAATTTTTAAGAAAAATATTTAAAAATAGCATTTTAAAAAAACAAACTGTTAATGTTCTTGCATCACAGAAAATGTGTATTATTAAATAATTTTAAAACCACAAGAAATTTTTACTTTAGAGCCCCCCAAATTTTGGTCTGACAATTTGAAATTTGAAAAACACAATTGATTTTGCACTTTTGGGAGCCCCAGATTTTATTCAAACATTTTGTAATTTAAAAACAAATCTCATTTTGCACGTTGGGTGCTCCCAAATGATATTTGAAAAACAAATTAGTTTTTGCGTTTTGGGGGACCCCAAATTTTGGTGTGATTGGCAAATTTTACAAACACATACTGAATGTTGTTTTAAAAATTTTTGTTGCGTGAGGGGCCCCCCAAACATGAGTTGCGCCTATAGTGATTGAAAATGTAAATCGGGCCCTGACCACGCCGCGTGGATTTGACTTGTGGTTCCATCTATTGAGAGTACAAGAAAACAATTGCAAAACCAATAATCCGGAAATTTTTGAAATGTCCGACTTAGCCGATGTTTTACAAATTGTACTAAACATTTGAAATCAAAACGAGTCTAACGTAAAAGAAAGTAACGCTGCACTGGATATGAGTGGGTATTAAGTAATGCTTAAAACATTAGTAACGGGAATTTGATCATTATCGAATAGCGAAGAAAAAAATACTTGATGCAAATTATTGCAACACGAGCATTAAATTTTGCAAATTGCTTATATTACCATAAAGCTTGATTTTCAGAGTTAATCATTTTTGACTGGAATCAACTACATAATATGTAACACATGTTAAAATGTTATTAAATCGGGAGCCCTGCAAACAGAGTAAATATTTCACTGTTGCACTTTGTCCCCTACTGACTGTGACGTGACGTTAAGCTTAGTAATGGCGAAACACTGGTGCGCCTTGAAATGACCGAATGGTGTGTCTTCTCCATCTTCCAACACCAATGCGCCTGGGAGACTTTCAATGATGCATATTCTAATATACATTACACTACGTCAGCGATTCTCAACCTGTGGGGCGCGAGAGTATCCAAGAGAAAACATTACTTTAACCCATTAAACGCCGCTACATGTTCCAACAATTTTTTTTAATAAGTAATTCCTTTTTTTTGTAATGTACAAAGGGTATCTATAAATATTTCATTTGAATTTGTAAAAAAAAAAATAAATAACTAAAAGTTATAGCATGTTCTCAAAATGGGAACATTGGCGCCTAATGGGGGTATAAGATTCCAAATGCATTTTGTATTAGACATTTGAATTTCTGAAGTTTATTGCGTAATTGTAGCTGCTTTTACGATTTTAATTAATAAAATCTAACTTACCAGTTCGTAATGTATACGTTTTGTGCACCTTGTTTGTTTTTTAATAGTTACATCCTTTTTTTATAAACTATTATTTTGCGTGAAAGCGAGTTGTACAGTTCTTACGAAGCATTACGCTACATTTTATACCAAGAAAGTGAGTGTTTTTTAGACAAACTTTGCACCTTGCTCGTCTTCCTGCATTTTACAGGAAATGATTAACCCTGTCAAAGCATACATCTTGGGATACAGATCCAGAAGGACCGGGACGAAAATGATTATTATGTTTTGCTCATCACAAAGCCGTATCCAGAGGGGGGGGGGGGGCGACGCCCCCCCCCGAAATCCCAAACATTTTTGCAACGTAGCACATATTCTTCCCTGAAACTTTCCCCTACACTAGTGTTTCAAAGCCAGCCCCCCCCCCCCCCCGAAAAAAAATTCTGGCTACGGCCTGGGCTCATCAACTCTTTTCATCAATGTAGTCGTAACTTCTCGCAGAAATTCCAACTTAGAGACCTATCCCTCACATTCTCTATGCAGTCTCCAGGCAGCTACAATTGCCATGTTTCATATATTGGTAAAAAAAATGTTCACTACCATTTCTTACCCCTGATTTTCGAAAAATCGATCAAGCAGATCGAACCCTCCCATATATTTGTTGTAGGCAGCAATAACAGGAGGCTGCGCTATGTCAATTTTTTTGTTTCTGTTGTACTCCTCTTTTTTGTTGCACCTATCTGTTCAACTGGTTCAGTTTTGGAAGCTAAACAAACGACCTGGTTGTCTTTCCATTTCACAATGCTGATCGACTTTGTAGTAATCGAATCAAATGTCGGTCTTTTTTCTTGATGTCTTTATAATTTCCTACAGGGCAATTTTGTAGCCTATTTTCACGCATTGCTTCTGTGATGATACACATAACTAACCTTGAGACAGTTAGTCACCGGAAGTTGCACATGTTCTATTTTGCAGGTGTAGCTTTGAAAACTAACGAAGGCGCCAATGTTCCCAAAATGGGACAAAGCTATTCTTTCGTCAATTGCGAACCTTATTTCTTAAATTTTCACTTTGGATCAAAGATATTTTATAAAATATACAATTATAATCTAAATTAAGGTGCAAAATTAATTTTCATTGTTATATTATTAGGAAAAATATGCACGTGTATTGAATGTGTTCAAAAAGCCAAATTTCGAGTTTGTAACATTTTTATAAAAAATATTAATTACCAAGCGAGCTTTTTAAAAAAATTACAGAAGCTGTCTCAAACATAGAGGTTTGAAGAAAAATTAACAGCATAATGATATTTGGAATAAGTATTTTGAAAAAAAATCAGAAGTTAATGTTCCCAAAATGGGAACATTGGCGCTTAATGGGTTAAAACAATGAAAGGAAAGCACAGATACACATAGAAAACAAAATACATTTCGACATATTCAATAACTTATTAAAGTAAAACAAATTACTAAATTAAAACTTTCTCAATCAAAACATACTAAATTAAAAACAAATTTAATATTTATTTGTAACTTCTCAGGGCCTATCTTTCAAAGCAAAGTTTTTCGAAGGAAGGCTTCATATTAGAAATAGCCACTCTCAGTTCTGTTTCTTTGTTTAGCCGAGATCTATAGTTTGTCTTCAAAGAAGCCACATCAGAAAATCCAGTTTTACAAAAGTAGAATGTTGAAAATGGTAGTAGAATGCGAAATGCCCTTGTTTTTAGAGTGGAAAAATCATCCTCTACTCCTGCCCAACATTCAAATAGTGATCTAATACTAAATTAATTTTATTGCTAAAATTACTTGTTTTTCTCTTGTTTTGGCAGTTAGTTAAAAATAACTCAAAAGCAAATTCAGTATTCATATACGTTATTGTTGTATACATTTATGGTAAGGGATGAAAATGATGATAGGAAATTGGGCCGCGAAGGCTGAAAGGTTGAGAAACATATATATATTTTATCAGCTCATTGCTTGTAAGAGACAGTGGCAATAAAGGTACACGTCCACGGAAATCGAGAACATGCAGTTCGGTCACGAAGTCCTGACTCTCGGGCGCTTCTGCGCATGGCAGAAAGGACGAATCCCTTCGAGTTCGTTTTGCAGGTGCGTTATTATTATGCACTTGAATCAGAATGCTTGCTTCTATGTTTGTTGAAAGCAACCACATTTTAAGCTCCCAGTAGCATCAGTTCGGAATAAATCAAATGTGCCGAGCGAACGAGAACAGAATACGGCCCATTCCTTGTACCAGCAGTTTCTCCTGTGAACATGAATGGAATGAGCCCTGCCAGTCAGAGGTTTTTTTTTTTCTTTTGGAGGAAAAACTGTATAGATATACAGTTCAAGAAAGACGTTTCTGTCGACTGGGTGGCGTAGAGGTAAGTCGCAGGCCTCGTACGCCCGAGATCGCAGGGTCGAATCAGGCCCAACTCGGTGGATTTTCAAGATGCAGAAAATCGCTTTCGCCCATGTCGCATGATTATGCGGCATGTTAAAGATCCCTTGAGTATCCGTTTGGCTTGGATACTCACTTCTAAAGGAAATACCTAGTGCAAGTCGCATCGAATGAGAGCTCAGGTGCCGTGATCTAGGGGAAACTGAGCTTCCAAATGCTCAGTGGCAATGGCATCCACCGACAGTGGGGCTGCTTGAAAAAAATGGATGCCGATTTCCGGGGCACGCACTAGGTCTGCAAAGGTTAATGACCCTACGCAGCCCCATTAGAAAGAAAGACGTTTCTTATGTCTTCTGTATTGAATTAAATCTGACTTCAGAAACGATGATTATCCGAAATTTTTCTCTTTGAAATCGCGCACAGTTCGAGTTGTTCCATTCTTTCATGATCTTTGTTAAAAGTTTTTTTTAAACAGAAGTTGGCAACTAGGCAACTATTCATTTCGTTTCAATACGAACGGTTAAATATCGGTGGACGTTAGTTCACATCCCCTGCAAGTCCCCTCCAAGTGTAACGTCACACCAGGGGGCGTGGAGCTCTGACGTCACTCTGTTTAAGCCGCGTGCGCGTGGACTTGCCGTTTTCGCTTTCTGCGTTGAGTGTGTGAGAGTATAGTTTTTGATTCTGACAGATATAAGGAAATTAACGTTCCAGATAAGAGGAGTTTGCTCTCATTTATTATTGTTATTAAAGCAATATAATTTTTTTTCAATAAAAACTTTGTGTAATTTTTTTTTCGATAAAAATGTGCGTTTTTCAATAAAACACACAACAAACACACGGGGTTAATAAATTGTTAAAATTAAACATTGCTTTTTGCTATCTAACAAGAGCTTTCATTCAGAGCTCCCTAAGCAGTAAGAGCCTTTTAGATTCATTAACATCTGAAAGAGTAGCTAAAGCTTTGTGATTTTTCAGAATGATGATTTAAAAAATGAAATTCTTTTATGTACTATGTAATTGTCTATTCATTTATTTTTAAAGGCGTGAGTTTGTGAGGTTTTACTGGGATCTAATTGCATATTTTCCCTAGATATAAGTGTCAGTTTGTTACCATTGTAGGACAATTGTAGGACAATTAGAGGTTTACGTTGTGTTTCCTTATAATATAACTGGTACGCCCGGCAGACATACGAAATGACCGCTGCTCTAGATATTATAAATTGTAATTAAAATGATTTGTGCAAAGGTGTCTGCTAATTCAAACTGAATTATCCAGATCAGGCGGCGAGGACGCCCTTTCGCTTACAGCCCCACACTACTATACATTTATTCACTATATAATCAAATTGTTTGTGAAAAATTTATATTTATCATCGAAAGGACTTATTGAAAATTTTATTATGCTTTCCAAAACAAAAGTTTTAACGAAACTGGGTAAAAAGAACGCTGCCACTCTAATAAGAAAAATAAAAAAAAGCGCAGACGATAAAGAAATAAATTAAAAAGAAAGAAAGGATTAAATTAAATTCGCGTATGCATTCATTTTTAACGGAAATTGAAAATACAGCGAAGCCTCACTCAATATTCTAGATGAACGTTTTGATTATTATTAGTATATTTGTTACATTTGTTAAATGGCAACTGCATTGATTTGTTTGTTCACATGGTAACTGTAATTATATGGTTTTAAATGAGGGCAACAATGCAAAAATAAAATAAAACGGGTCAAAAAAAGCATTGAAAATTAAAAAAAAATTAATTTAAAAAAAACTAATGGAGCGACAACTTTCATTTTTGCGGCGATGCGTTTCTCGGGTCGTAAACCTTAACCGTGCCGAATGTGGTCCCGAACGGTAAAACGGCCTATGATCTCATCGCAGACAGACAGACAGACAGAATAAGCCGCTTATATATAAGATAATGTATCGGGGCATTATTATAATAAACATGTTCATAAACTTTACCTGTGCGAGACCTTAATTGAAAAGTTTGATGCACTAAGTGCAAAGTATAAAATTAAAATGCCTTCATATATAATTTCCTATTTATATTTTATAAGTTACCTTCCCAAAATTACTGCTATATTTTTGACATTGTTACTGTTTATGAACAGTAGCAGTGAATTTTTAAAAATTCTTTTCATCTTAAAGTGCTCTCTTTTTTATTTGCTCTTAATATATTTTATATTTCTTCTTACAGATAAAGGAATTGGATAATTCAGATAATTATCTGAAGTGCTAGTTGAATTCTAGCCCTGATGCAGTTATTATAGAAAACTGCATTAAGGTTTTAATTTTACTGGAGATGTTTTGAAGATGAAAAAAATAGTTCAGGAGTTATTCTTGATATTGTGCTGTTTTTGTGTGAAAAAAATTGCATTCAAAGTTTAAGTTTTATGTGGTATTCAATCTTTTTTTTTTTTTTGTAATTTTGCTTTCATTTAAATGCACATATAAATATATCAAAATCCCCATAGGACATACTTTTTTTCTCATTGATTAGAAGCGTAATACTACCTAATAAATTGATTAGATAGTAATTGTCGCGCTGTGAGGCAAGCGCCTTGCTGCCTCTGGTTCTCGCTGGCCCTGTGTTCTTGAAATTATGGATTTACGTTTACTTACCCTTCTATACTTCAGATGTGGTGACTTCTTTCATATTTCCCTCAAAAATGTAATAATAATAATAATAATAATAAATGTTCTTCAAGTGGTAAAGATTATGCTATCAGAGTAGCTGTTGACTTTTTCAATTTTATAACGTTTTGTGCAATCTTTTTTACAACAATATAATCTGAATGGACGCTTTATATTTTAGAGTGTGTCAAGAATTTAAAAAAATATTTGTCTTTTTTCCCCCTTAAATTATGATTACAACATTGGTTTTATCCAAAATATAATGAATTTTGATGTAATATCAAGCTTTTAATGGGTGTCGTTGAAAACACCATAAAAAATAGAGGTTTTTATTAGATTTAATGTCATCGTTTAACTAATTATATTTTTATTGCTTCATATTTTTCATCTTTGAGTATTCTGCTCGATTGTATTCAGTCGATATATATATTTTTTTTCTTTCTACAAAAATGTTTTTATATTGTTTATTGCTTTTGTAAATATGGTCTTGCCTAGTGTTCAAAAAAATGTGCACACAAATTTGCTTTGTATACTTTGTACATTGTATTTGTTTTTTTTACTATCAATTTAAAAAAAACTTGGATTTGTTTGTTAGAGATCCATTGATTTATTTTTCAAATGGTATGTGCGTTGCAATTTTTTCATTTGATCCTTAAAATTTCTAATCCTTCAAAAATTGTGTCCTTCATATTTTTTTCAGTAATCTTGAATTTTTTTGAAAGTCTCCTACAAATTTAAAATTCCTCCTTATTTTCCTACAAAGATTTTGCGGTAGATTCAAACTTGTTTGATGCTAATGCAATTTGTTTTTGCTTGTTTTGTTTTCTAATTCGTCGAATGTGATTGCAAATTTTAATTTGTCTCTTATTTATGAGAATTTTGCACCTAGGTTTTTTTTTTGCGTTCAAGTAATCCAATTTGTTTTATTTTTTTCAAATTTATCAAATGTGATTTCAAATTTTAATTTGTTTCTTATTTATGAGAATTTCGCACCTAGTTTTTTTTTTTTTTTGCGTTCAAGTAATCCAATTTGTTTTTGTTTTTTTCAAATTTGTCAAATGTGATTTCAAATTTTAATTTGTTTCGGATTTATGCAATAAAAAAGAAATAAAGAATTATGAATAAATGTATATGATTTTTTTTTAAAAATCAAATTCATACTTCAACTTAATGTTTGGTTGCATTTTGACAAAGTTTTAATGGACAATCTCATATTCTGCATCAAAAGTATTTTCAAATTATTTCTGTCATCAATTCCTTTAAAATATGCTACACACAATAATTTTTTAAAACTAGTTGGAAGTGATTTAAGTTTTCTCAGAAAAATGAACTGAAAAAAAAATCGTACATTTCCCAATATTCCTTATTTTTATTCAAAACAAAAATGTGTGTTTTCTTGAAAAACACACATTTTTATTGAAAAAAAAAATACGCAAAGTTTAAAAAATAATAACAACTGTAGTTAAAAAAAAAAAAAAAAAAAATACACAAAGTTTTTATTGAAAAAAAAATGATATTGCTTTAATAACAATAATAGATTAGAGCAAACTCCTCTTATCTGGAACGTTAATTTACTTAGATCTGTTAAAATCAAAAACTATACTCTCATACTCAACGCAGAAAACGAAAACGGCCAGTCCACGCGCATGCGGCTTAAACAGAGTGACGTCAGGGCTCCACGCCCATGGCCCAAGCCCATGCCCCAAGAGTGACGTCACACTTGGAGGGGACTTGCAGGGGATGTGAACTAACGTTCACCTTAAATATCAGGCAACCTCCTCTGCTATGACTGCCATCTAGTGGCTACCTGCACAAATAATCAAAGATTATAATATAACGCTTATGCAATACAAATTTCATCAATTCCTTTTCCTTTTCTTTTCTTTCCTTCCTTCTTGTATTTTTTTTTTGGGGGGGGGGAGGTGGGGATCAAAATTAGTTTTTCCAATATTTTCACAAAATATTTAAAATAAAAAGAACAGTAAAAAAAAAAAAGTCCTTGAGCTGGGTTGTTGTTCTTTTTGAATAATTATTAGAGCAGTAAACATATGTATTCCGAAAACTTTTTTTAAACTATTTTTCCGATAGGTTTCACTTTTCGGTTGAAATATACAAAATTCGGCAAAGTTTTGGAAATTTAAAGAAAAATTGAAATTTACATTACACAAAGTTGGAAGAAATGTGATAAATGGGAATCCAAATTTAAAATTAATAAACAAATATCTTCTTGTTCCATTTTAGGTTCTATATAATGAGAAATTATCCTAAAATAATGCAAAATTTTACATTTTATCTAGCAAATTTTCATATTTTCCACTCGTTCTTCGAGCTTTCGAGGAAAAAGTGGGAAACCATACGCGAAACATACGTTCCAAAATTTGAAATAAATCTTTTGGCCAATTTCTGATCCAAATTTTAGAAATCAGAGAAAAATAGAAATAAGTGCCTTTCAAATTTTGTATCTATGCTTCCTATACCAGTACAGTACTTTTCTGCATTATATGGAAAACACAATTTATTTCTAAAAATATCATTTCTGTCCTCCTTCTTAATACGTATGTAAATTTATTATTTCGTGTTTTCTCTTACGTTAACGATAAAAAATTCCGCCATTGCAATATTATTTTCGCAAACCCCCTTTCTGCTCCACGCGAACCCCTGGGGGTTCGCGAACCACCGGTTGGGAAACGCTGGCACAGACGGAGTCATCTGGCTTTTTCTTCGCTTTGCGAGTGACATAAGGGGGCTATTCTAGTGTAGAATTTTTGAAAAATCGAAATTTTTTTTTCATATTTCCAAAGTTGAGACATTTAAGAATATGCCATTAAAAGGATTTTTCAAAATTCCTATTGTTTCATGAGTTACAGCCGTTTTAGTGACGTGGCATCGGTTCCGGTCCGACCGCTACAAGTCAACAAAAGACGGTAGGCATTCTCGAGTCCCTACGGTTGAATATCCCTTATAAAATCTTTATTGTATAGTATCCCTTTCAAATCTATATTTAATTGAAGGACATAGACACTTGTTTTGTTGTAATATTCTCCTTTTAGTTTTATTTTAAGTTAGTTTTGAGACAACCTTCGTACCAACCTTCGCAGTTAGTATTTTTAACGAAGGTTTTATACCCATATTAAAATCTTAGATGTTATGGGAATCACGGTTTGCCCGGAAGCTAATGCTTTTGCAGCGAGACGGGACGAAGAGCGTATCGAGCTCTCGAAACTCCGGACTTCAGAGGCGTCAAAGGAGGGTGGAACACAAGAGAACATCGGCGAATGAGCATTTTGAAGTAGAGGAATGTTTCTTATAATGGTGCAGGAATCGCCGATGAAAAATATGAAAGTATTCTGTACCATTCTGTAAGTAAAACTGCCGAAAACTTGTCTCAAAACTTTGAACGCGTTTTTCTCGAAACTACTTTTTTCGAGCTGGCGGTAAGGATATCTCGATTTCTAATAGACCGATTTACTTCAAATGTTGGAAAGTATGTTCTTTATACACATCCCTTTATCGTGTGAACCTTGCCCCAAACTAACTTTTAATTTCGTATTTTTAAAAAATTCGTAACTGTTAAAAAAATATGCAAAAAAGAAATTTTCTTTTCAAACAACCGCCATTTTGTAATTTTTTTTTTTTTTAACTTGTCCAAGGTTCATACGATATCGGCATCTATAATAATTAAGAATCCATCTGTTTTTTGTTTTTCAGATCACCAGGAGGGTTGGAATAACGCACGCCAGGACACCCTCTTTTTTTTGAATCCCCCACTTTGACTGCTCATAACTTTGTCAATTTTAATTATTTTTTTTTGGTTAATATTTGTAAAAATAGAACATCCATAAACAAATGATAAAAAAAAACGGATAGTAAAAATATTTTTGTTTCCTTTACACGGCGCTTCAAAAATCGGGCGAAATTCATGTCTCTACACTAGAATACCCCCTGAAGGGCGAGTACGTCACGTGACGGAGACCACCAATTAGCGTCTCTTGTCTTATCTCGCTTCGCATTATCTACTTTTACCTTAATTTTCCCCACGCGGCGCGAAGATTTCAAGATGGGCTTATTGCTGCGCGTTAAATTGCACCGAACGAAGAAGGCTTGGAAGACCTTCCTTTCATAAGTATAAAACTAATTTCTCAATAAATTATCATGAATTCTATCTCACACCGTCTAATATTTTTTTACTTCTAATTCTGTGTAACGACTTAATCTTCAAAAATGGTTTTCTTTATTGTAAAAAATTTTTAGACAAAAGTCGCAAAGGAAGGGAAAAAAGGCAGGTTTATTCGTGGAATAAACTGGGTTTTCTGAGAGGAAAATTTTGTATATGATCTGAGGTTTTTTAAATACCGTACCCATGTACGAGTCTAAGTATTTTTTACAAAATTTGGAAGCGAAAAAACGGTGAACTTATACACAGGTTGGGGGGGAGGAGTTATTACTTGCAAAATCTTCGATGTTCAGAATCTTTAATGAAATTTAAAGGAAAATAATCATCTACAAGTTCAAAAAGTCTGAAAACTTCATTCTTATGTTTTTTTAAACTTCACCTAAACTTATGCTTGATTTAAAAACAAATGTATGAATTAAAAAATGCAATCTAAATAAAACATACGCATACATATATATGTACGCCTACCCAGAGGCGAAGTATTTTTGACAAAATTTGGAAGCGAAAAAAGGGTGAGCTAATACACAGGTTGGGGGGGGGGGGGGGATACTACTTACAAAATCTTCGGTGTTCAGAATCTTGAATTAAATTTACAGGCAAATAATTATCTACAAGTTCACAAAGTCTAACAACTTAATTCTTTTTTTTTATTATTATTAAAATTCAAAATTACCACTGGAACCTATCAAAATAAAGATTATTGCTTATTAGAATCCAAATATAAAGACGCGAATTAGGCATAAATTCACGAAATTAATTCTGTTTAAAAACGAATAAAATTATGTTTAACTGTCATTGTGCATAGTTGATATTACATGTAAATACTTCTAATGCATTAATAAGCTTAAACTGCCTGGCCCAAATAAACCATAATAATTAGGAAAAAGTTTTTTTTCAATATTTTACTTAAAGCAACGCTTAATTTAAGAACAAATGTAGGAATTTAAAAGTTCAATCTAAAGAAAATATATGCATGCATATATATGCGTGTATATATACATAATAATACATATATATACGTATATATATATATATACATATATATATATATATATTACGTTGGGAAATTTTAAAAAATGTCCAAAGAATACCGTATTTATGCAAATCTAAAGCGCATCGTTTTTGGCCAAATGTAGTATTCAAAATTGGGGTGCGCATTAGATTCGATGGCGCATTAGATTCGAGTGCAAAACTGGTCAGCAGTTCGTCGATGACGTCGACCAAATTTATTCGCCGACAAACAATTTTTTTATTATTTAAAGTTTTAAAATGGGGATGCGCATTAGATTCGATGGCGCATTAGATTCGCATAAATACGGTATAAATTAAAATTTAAATGCCTCTTAAGGTTTCCCGACTGTTATTTTATAACGAATATCTTCAATAATCTCCAGTTATTTGCGGCTTCATTTTGTTTTATATTTTTCTTTTCGAAATATATTTTATGAATTGCAGTGAATTACAAATCAATCCTCTACCGGTAAGACCAAACCACCTCTACCGGTAAGACCAAACCAAACCCGTCGGAGGACAAAGTGTATATTCTCTTTATTTGCTGTGCTGAGGAAACAAAACACATGTACATTCATAAAAATACATTATATCCTCAAAGCTGGGGGTGGCAACTGCCCCCAACTGACCGCTCTAAATGGTGTGCCTGGAATAAAGACATTAAAATATCGGGAGCAACAGAAAATTGACATTATGTATACATGTTTTTAAGCTTTTTTTAAAATAATAATTTATTTTTATTGAGCGAACTGTTAACCTTTGAATTCAACTTGAAATCCCGCTCTTTAATGAACATTTCATTAAAAAAAAATTTATAACATTTACACAATCAGTGATCAACTATTCCAATCCTATTTACGTGCTTGCGGCTGCTAAAACAATCACGTCAATAAACCAGAAAAACCCTTTTAATAAAATAACTCAATAAGCCCCTGTGCGGTTGTGCTCGTTACCGTAAATTTGTGAGAACCCTAATTCGAAAGGCTCGCTTAGCAGCTCTAGTAATTCCTTCTAAGCAGAGATTGGCTTTTCCTCTTGAACACGTGAGGAAGACGGATTCCCGCACTTGTGCCACTGGAACGCCCTCAAGCTGTATCTATGAGTTTATATGATCTATGACTGGGAGAAAACAAAGAGTAGTAATTAAGGGCAATTATTTTCTGTGGATTGATGTTTTGAGTGGTGTCCACAAGGTTCAGTTTTAGGGCCAATGTTATTTATTACTTTTATTAATGATATTAGAGTATTTCTGGGAACATCAATATTTTTTCTGATGATGTCAAATGGGAATTGATGACACGGAAGAACAATTCAATCAGCTTCAAAAGGATTTGTATAAAATTACTAAGTGGGCAATTAAGTGGGGTATGTCCTTCAATACTGGGAAACGTCAAGTGCTTCATTTTGGTCATGGGAATAAACATGCAAGCTATTATTTACAAGGTTCAGTCCTTAGTGAAGCAGAAACAGTTGTTGATCTAGGATTCTATTGATTAGTCCAGACTTCAAGTTCAGTCAACAGTGTAGCATAGTAAGTAACAAAGCTAACCGGTTGCTTGGGTTTATCAATAAGACTATTTCGAACAGGTCTAAGGAAGTTGTATTGCCATTATACAGAAGTTTGGTAAGACCTCTAGCCCCGTTCACATGGTACTTTTATAACCCGAAAATCCCCTCTCCAATTCCGAAAAAACCCGTTTGGAAAAAACCCCATCCACATGAGAAAAGAGGTTTTGTCTCGGAAAGCGGTTTTGTCTGCTTTTTTCCCCCCAAAATGTTTGAAGTCCCAAAGCCTCTCCTAAGGCCTCACAAAATGCACCAGTTTGCAAAAAATTTTCAAAATTTTCCGGACCCCCACAACTGCCAGAATTTCATATCTCCAGTTAAGAGGAGCCTTTCATATGGCTCTATCTCTCCTAATGTTGAGCTGAAACGGCCAGGCTGCGGGAATATTAACGGAAGTTTTATGGGTTTATCAGTGACCCCAAAAGGAAAGATATTCAAAAAAAAAAAAAAAAGGCCAGCTCATGAAAGTTGTATGTAATATCAACAATAATTGGTTGGAGGGGGGGGGGGGAGGGTTAAGTTTTGGCACGCCTCGGAAAACTCCAAGATCCTGCGGTACTGGTAGGGAGTTGGAATAGTTTACCGGAGGCAACTGTTAATTGGCAGTGGGGTAACAACTTTTAAGAAAGCTCTTGATGTTCATTGGGAACTGCTAAATTGACTAGGAGCAGCCTAGCTGGGCCCTGAGCCTGTTGCTGATCGTCACTTTTGTATTTGCATTTGTAAAGATAAGTAAACAATTTTCAACATTAAAAACTCATTGGAAAATTTAAGAAGAGATTAATTGGTTTGAAAAGAAAACACATATAATATAATAACATTCCCCCCTCCCCTATCAGTTTAGGCGCATTTTGGTGTTTTTCTCGCAGCTGTTTACTTCAAAAGCTGCTTTTATCAACGAATTAATTGATTTTATTTTAATATTTTATTTTAACACTACTTTGTATCCAGTTATTTTTTTCATCTTTCGTGCCATTCATTTAAGTTAAGTATTTACAGTATAAATAAAAAACTTCAAAGAAAAAAATTTCTCAAATATTTTTTTATTATTTATTCAATTTTTTTCGAAATTGGATAGAAAAAAGGGCATACATACATGATTTTCTTGAAGGTGTTAGAAAAATAGATTACTGTTTTTCCCCTCATCATATTAAATAATGATATTTGTTTAAACCCAGGGAGGTTAACTTTCCTTAATGAGGAACACTTGTACAGCTAGTCAATAGATGGCAGCAGCAATGCCGAATCTCGATTGTTTTACGCATGGATATGACGTCACAGGTTAGTTTCAACTTCAACCGCGGAGGCAAAACCGAAATGCTTCAACGTGAGTTATTTAAATGCATATATTTCAAAATATTTTTCTTTAAAATGAATTCTTTTACGCCATTTTTAAAAATTTAACTCATTGAAATGGTAACTATAACTGGCACACTATTTTAATTTGACTATTTGTTGTTGTAAAATACAAATGCTTAAAATCGTTCTTTCCGTGTCGGTCGTCCGGGCTCTTAATGTTCTGGAATCGCAGTTTGCAGGAAATTTTACTTTAGTCCTTTATAACCTCTTATAACCTATGAAATCTTGGGTATTCAGGTTTATCCCTGGCACATAGGCAGTTAGTTAATCGGTTATTTTTCCTCAGTGTACCTTCAAAAATTATTCGTCTTACCAGGGTTTGCAAATTTTGGCCATAGGCGAAAAAACCGTCCTTGCGAAAATAGGCTCCGAAAGTGGCTAAAATTGGATTCAAATAAACAGAAAACTAAAGGGACTGAAATAGGGACAAAAATAATTACATTGGTGTGCAAAACTTAAGCAGCAGGTTTTTTTTTTTGCCATAACTCCTCGAAAAATCATCTGAGAGACATGAAATTTAGAAATGAGAGAGAGAGCAGTTTTGTACTTAAAGGATGATGAAAGGATAACTGCGAAAAAATGAATACAATTCCTACAATGTGGAATAAAACAAAAATTGGCTTTATTGAACTCATAATATCGTCACTCGTGATTGTCTATCCAAGAGGAAGAATAGCACGCAGATGTTCTTTAGTATGGGATAGGTCATCCCCGTGCTGCAATGATTGCTTCGCATCATCTCCCCATACTCAGCATCCAGATTGTCCACCAGTTCTTGGGGTAAGAAAGCCCATGCCTCAATCAGTATCCGTAACCCTCCAATGGTATTCCTTTAGTATAAGGATATCAAAAGGAGGGCCAGGTCCACACATTAAGAGGTAGGGAAGCTGGGCTGGCGGGGTTGATGTACGCATATCAGTCCAGAAGAACTACCTCGGTGCAAATGGGGCCACCGTAGTCGACAGACGGCCATCGGCTCTCTACCTAAGGCTTCGGCTAAAAGGTGCAAGGGTGTCCGATGGAGAAAAGTATCCGTTTCACACCGACAGCCACCAGCTCCCAGCTTCGGCGCACCTACGGCCTCGACTAAAAGGTGTACGGGTGTCTGGTGGAGAGAAAAGTATCCGTTTCAGTTCTTCGGTTTTCCCAGGAGGATGTAATCGTGCCGCAATGCTTCTCCCTAAAGCATCTCACACATGTTCAATAAATCTTATATTAAATGAATGAAGTATGCAGGCCAATCCATTCGAGTGATATTTTTTCACTTTCCAATAGCTGCTGAACAGATTGTGGAAAGAGTACCTCCTGACAATAGCGATCTCTTATTACAGAACCTCTGTCAGAAATGTGGAGCTCAGTCCGCCCGCTCAACATAATGCCTCCCCAGACGAGAACTCCAGGAGCACCGTAACGGTCTCTTTCCACGATGATAGCGAGATGAAACCGTGTCCCGACTTCTCTCCAAATCAACTGGGGTCCAGAATCGCTTGTGGCACTGAAACGACTCTCATCCATAAAGAGGACATGACACCACTGATGAGGTCCAGTTTTTGTGCTCCTTGCACCACTGTAAACGGCCTGCTGTCAAAGGGATGCTGCATTCAGGACGACGAGCGAACAGGCTACCTTTGATGGCGTCTGGCCACAGTAAACCATGACACCTGCTGCCCCGTTGTTGTACACTGTTGCTGACTGGTTCCGGGCTCTTTTCACTTGCAGGACGATATATCGGTCATCCACTGCAATTGTTTTCCTGGGGCAGCCGCTGCCAACCTTTCTGACAGCTGTACCTGTGGTTCGGAAGGCTTTCCAAGAGCGAAACGACGCTTTAGTTGATTCAGAACTCTTCAGCTTCTCTGGTCCCACTGCGACCCTCCTCCAACTTTCCGATCATTCTTCCACGTGTGAGGTCGTCCAGATGATGTCTTCTAGCCATAGTTCACGAAAAAACTCACTTGCACCTACAGCGAATGTCTTTAATTGCATTTCCATTCTTCCTTTCATTGTACTCTTTCGGTGTGCGCGCCAACAGCATACCAAGGGATCATTCATAAATGATGTCACGCTTTGTGGGGGGAGGGGGGTTTGGTTTGTGAAATTGTGACAAAGTGTGACATCAGGCTTATACAACATAGTGTGGCATGCGACAAAGGGGAGAGGAAGGGCCAAATATATCGGTAAAAAGCGTGACATCACTTATGAACGGTCACTAATTTCAAATGTATTTTTGACAGCTGGTATAGTGCTACTCACTGTGAAAGAGTTAAATTTCTAATTGTAGTGGAAAAACCCGGCGGTCATACGAAATGACCGCTGTTCTAGATATTATAACTTGTAATTGAAGTGATTTGTGCAAATGTGTCTGCTGATTCAAGCTGAATTACCCAGGTCAGGCGGCGAGGACGCCCCTTTGCTTACTGCCCCACACTACTACATATTTATTTACTATATAATCAGATTGTTTGTGAAAAATATATATTTATCATCGAAAGAACTTATTGAAAGCTTTATTATGCTTTTCAAAACAGAAGTTTTAACGAAACTGGGAAAAAAGAGCGCAGCCACTCTAATAAGAAAAATGTAAAAAGCGCAGAAGATAAATAAATAAATTAAAAAGAAAGGAAGGATTAAATTAAATTCACGTATACATTAATTTTTAACGGAGATTGCAAATACAGCGAAGCCTCACTCAATATGCTAGAGAAACGTTTCGATTATTATTAGTATATTTGTTACAATAATGGCAACTGCATTGATTTGTCTGTTCACACACAGCAACGGTAATTATATGGTTGGAAACGACGGCAACAATGTAAAAATAAAATAAAACGGGTCAAAAAATCATTGAAAAATTAAAAACAAATAATTAAAAAAAAAAAAAAAACTAATTGAGTCACAACTTTCATTTTTGCAGCGATGAGTTTCTCGGATCGTAAACATTAACCGTGCCGAATGTGGTCTCGATCGATAAAACGGCCTGGGATTCTATAGCGGACAGACAGACAGAATAAGCCACTTATGTATAAGATATGTTTAGACATATATATCCAAACAAAGACCAGACAAATGAAAATGTGTTATGAGGGATTTTAAATGAATTGTTAGAAGCAGTCAACTACGTGGGGCTGGCGAACTTTGTCACTAGAACCTAGCTGCCTGCGAGGTTCTGAACAGAAAATCGAGCACAGCAGATAAGACCTCTTAAATTGCATTTGGTATAAGACAAATATGGATGAGTCTTCACGAAAAAAGTAACTGCAGAAAAATACCCGAGCAGAACATCATTCCACAAGAGCAAATTCTAAGCAAAGACAAATAAATAAAAAGGATGAGCGCTTCCCCCCGGTGACACGAGCTTCGGTACAGTATATATCCAGAGCCTCCCTTTCGACGTTCGAGCCATCGGATAAGCCGGCAGGATTGCCGACAGAGCGGGAACAGTTCTTCGCACATTCCCGACTCTGCAACAACCCAGCCGATTCCTTGAGCCCATTTAAATGAAATATTATATTGTGCTCTAGCGTTCAATCATCGGCCAAGCGACCCTATGAACGAACGTTTGAAGAGTAGCAACTCACACGATGCAAACAAAACATCGATTATACACGACGTAAGAATCTGCGTGGGTTTATTTTTGAACGAATTTTAGAAATGATTACAAAGTACAAACCGATTGATATGAATCTAAATATTATGAGCGTGTCGGGGCAATCGTTCACTGCTCTCTCGTTTTGGCAGGGAAATTGAGTTTCATCAAGCACATTGTGGAAATGCTGTCGAGAAATATCGCTACCTGACAATGATGAAACATATTTAGGCTGTCTAGACTTTCAACTTTTGGAAACGTTTTGCGAAACATCTGATATTGATTCTGCCAGATATTGGATATCCAGCTCTGATATTTAAAATTTGTTCATTCTTTACCTATTTTTAAACATCTCACAGCTTCCAAATATGCAGTACTTCATATATTTTAAGAACATTTCTGTTAATTAAATATTAAAAAGAAATGCCGGATAACCGGGTGTCTCTTGCAGATATTTTAAAACCTCTCGGATATCGGATGCTTTCTGGGGTGGTGGGAGACCGGTCTCGTTGGCCTTAGAATTTTCATGAATTTTTTGTAACTTTTGTGACCAATTTCCAAATTCGTGACTGTTCCCTGTCTACATGGCCAAAAACTTGACACTGTTAGGAACGACTCAGAATGAAATCCATTGCTTTTCATCACACAATGATCTTCCGCCAATACAAATATAACAAAAAACTTCCAATTTAAGCTAAGAACCAACAATACTTTAAGGAGGGGAACTCGTTAGAGGCAGCCAACTCCTCGGAAAGAAATATAAAGATTTCATGAAATTAATTCAGGGGAAAGTCATAAAACAAAAGAGCAAGGCAGGGTTTCATTCATGCACGGCAATTTCTGAAAAAACAAAAAAAAAAAAAAAAAAAACTGAAATAATTACGAAGTATCTGCTTTACCCCACTGCGATGACACTACTGAAATAGAATTTGAAAATGATTTTTGGAACAAGAACAAAGTCCAAATGAATGAACCATGGGTGATTCTCAGCGAAAAGCACAACACATACACACACACATATATATATATAATATATATATACAGTATTTGACCTCAAATCCGGAACGCTCGGGGCCACGATCTTTCCGGATTTCGGAATTTTCTGGGTTTTGGGTCCTCATTCAAAAATTTTTTTAAGTAGCATATACGCCCATATAATTTGCTCTGGAACTGTTTATTAGCATTTTTCTCATTTATAGCATTTTTAGTATCGTATATACTCGCCTATAAGTCACGAAATTTAGCATAAAAAACGAAGTTGGAGTAGGCTTACATTCGAGGCAAAGCATCGATCGATACATCTAGACTTTTCCCGATGTTATTTTAACCTCTTTAATTAAACAATAAAAGAAAAGAATTCTGTCAAATTTTGATATGATTTTATATTCTCTAGCCACTAAATTGTAGTTGTTTTCCCAGCTAAAAGGATCGACTTTTGTCAGGAACTTCAACTTCTTGAATCAAACATAACGTAGTTTTCAAAATAAGGTCTTTATTTTTTGCACGTCCGTGCGGCGAAAGTTGAAGCATACAATTGAATTGAATTGAATTGAAAATTGAACCGCACCTGGCGGCGAGCTATATACAACTGAAAAAAGGCACATCCGAAAATGAAGTTATGCAAAATGAAGTGTGATGGGCGAATCCAAACATACTCCTGCCCAAAATTAATTCTCAGTTTAATTAATTTTGAAACGCTCCGTTTGAGCAGTCCTTTTGCAGTTCGGATGGTGACCACTCGCTCTCCCTCGTCTTCGCCGGGATGAACTCTTTCAATTCGGCCCAACGGCCACGTGGAAGGTGGAAGGTTAGACTCTTTCAAGATGACTAGGTCCCCAACCTTCATATTTTGATGAGGTACTCTCCACTTAACTCTTTGTTGGAGAGAGTTCAGTTTTTCTCCATGCCATCGCTTCCAGAAGCTGTTTCGGATGTTTTGAACAAGCTGCCAGCGAGTTCTAGGAGGAACGTCGCTTGTTGAATCATCTGGAAGAAATGTCAATTTCTCTCCTACTAAGGGGGCAAATTTTTTTCCCTATAGCAATCACATAAAAAACAAAGCATGCATCTCATTCCAATTACAATTAGAATTAAAACTTGAAAGTAGAACTTCATTAAAATCAACCGTTAATTTAAAATTTAAAAAATTTAACGGTTTTTAAATTTTTAAAATTCCTTATAACTTTTTCAATTATAGTGTTTTTCCAAAAAAAATTTCTGATTTATACATGTCAAATAATGTACAATAAAAGTTAGCATGGAATTAACTGTCTGAAACTTATTTGATTTTTAATGTATTTTTTTTTGTTACAATGTCAGAAAAAATTTTGAAAAATTCAAAAATTCAACTTTGAAATTTAAAAATAAATAAACTACAAGCTTCAGAGTCAAACCCATGCTAATTTTTGTCAAACACACTCTGTGGAGTGTACACAAAAAGTTTCAAAGCTATATCTTTAAAAGGAAAAAAGCCTTAGGGATTTTACTACGTGTACATGGGCAAAAACACAAAGCTGAGAAAAACGCGTTTAAAGATTTTAAATGCACAAAACAACCAGTTAAACTATTTTTAATGGTTAGTTTCTTTAAAATTACTTTTCTACAAGTAAAATCGTGCACACACACAGCATAAGAGCTATATTTACCATCAAAAACATTTTTTGTTCACTAATTGAGGTCTATCACTTTAAAAATTAAAATTTTCACAACGGTGTTTTTAAGCAAAAAAACTTGGTTTACAGTCATTGGTTTGTAGATACTTACATTTTATTCACAACAAGAACACTAAAATAAAGGATTTAGAGTTTTGAGTGCTAAAAATATCCAGCTTTGTAGCTAACACCCTCTCTTTTCAATTCAGCCCTGCGCCGAATCATTTTGGCACGCTTAATTTTTTGTTGCGCAATTTTAAACTTAGTCGTCTTTACAAGTCTTCGAAAGTATGAACACCTATAGTCGGAGAATGCAGCCAGACGCCCTGTGTGAACACCCGAAGAAATGCTGCTCAATTGCTGAATTGACCGCAAGCTTTTAGCAGTTCCAAAGTTGAATTCGGAGATTGCGCTGGCAACTGCAATTACGCCACGATCTCTTGAAGCACAGTTTTCTTTCGAACACTTGTTCCATATCATGTTATGCAAGGCTTCGTTGCTATTTTGTGTCAAACACCTCACACATCTTTTTAACAGTTCTGTTGATGCCAGATAAATAGGCAGAATTTTAGGTGAGTGGGCTTCATTCAGAGGCGTTTTAACGTATTCCCTGCGCAAGCCCGGAGTTTCCCCTCCTGCAACTGCCGACTGGTAAAAACACCAAGAATCTTTCCCAGAAGGGCACTTCTTACGCTGAGGCCTTTGGTCAGTTGATATACTGTGAAAACAGCGTTGCATAAATGGCTGTTTTCATTGCCTCTATTTCTTCGAATTGCATTTGCATAGTAGCGAGTCAATTTCTTTATAGTATCAACGCTCAGGCTACCACGTTTTGTACCTCCCAGTGTTATACCTTTTGTTTGCCATTCCTTAACTGCTTGCCTCAAAGCAGTTCCCAATCTCTTGCTCACATGATTAATGCATTCTTCTTTATTTATTGCAATATTTTCCCCATAGATCTCTTTTTCTTTTACCTTTTGAAATGCTTTCGAGACTCCATCAGACAACATCGAAGTATAACGAAAACCAATGCTTTCAGACCTTTCCCACAATTTCACAGCAGCATGGACCTCCATAGAGCCAGATGATCCAGTATGAGTCATGCTGCACGTATTTTTATGACCCTCATACCAAATAGCATATTCAGCACTATCAGCGCCAAGCATATTCTTTGCTTGCTCGCATTCGCCGCATCGCTTAGACATTACCTCAAAGTCCAACACAAAACCAGTCTTGAGATCGATTACACAGCCAAACCCTATCTGCGAAGAATGCCCTCGAGTAAGCCAGCTTCCGTCATACGATACTCCTATATTTGCAATCTCACCGTTCTTTGTGACACCATAAGCATTTCTCACTTTTTCTCTAATATCCGACAGCAAAGAGTTGGCTGCGGAAAGATTATCATCGAGTACTTTCTTCTTATACAAATTAAAAGTTCTGCTCGACATTATGTGCATGTTCATGTGCATGCAAAACTTCTCAAGCGCTGAGTAACCTAGCCCAATGCTAAGTATGTTTTGTACAACTCCGAATGTTCACATCAAAAAATGAACTTGATGCTTCCTTTTCTTTTACTATTTGTTTAGAAGAGTTACTTTCACCTTTCATTTTAAAATATATCACACAAAATATTCAAGTCCTGAGCATATCCGTTTCTTTTCCCTAAGGAAAGTTTTAAGGATGCAGTATGACACGAGTTGAGCGCACAAGTCTGAAAATTTGCATGAAACATTAAAACAGTTTGAGCAATCGAAAAATGCAATAAAATTTTTTTTTGATATTTTGGTCGATTTTGAGGTATTGTGCCCCCTTAAAGTGTGCTGATTCTTCCTACAAAAGTGGACTTTTCGGTTAATTTTCGACTTTTGACATAGAGCTGCAAAAAAATCAGTTTTGAAAGTAATGATGATATTTATCGCATTCATTTAATATGGCTCATTTATAAGTTTTTCTTGAAAAATTAGAACAATAAAGCAGCATATTAAAATAAGTATATGTTAAGAAATGAAAAAATTATTGTGCCAAAATCTGAGAAAAATGAAAAAAAGACCCTCATCAGCATTACAAGTGCTGAACACACAAGAAAGTCACACGTGAACGCTACGTTACACAGAATGGCAACTATTTGCGCCAAAGGTTCGAACTGGAAAAAGATCAGTTTAAACCCCTGACAATGGCCGCAAACAAAAAATTATACATCAAAGAATAGGATAACATACGGGATAGAAGGCAAAACACAGCCCAATAAACAAAGCAGACAATCAGAAGCTAAGGAAAAAAAAAAAAAAAAAAAAAAAGAGAATGCAAATCAATAATTAAAAAAAAAGCCGCTTACAGATGTCGAGGAAAAAGAGTACAGGAAAAATTGTTTGCTAGGGAATGATAATTTTCCAAATATAATAAGCTTCTCAAAACTTCATCTCAGGGATTGAAGACCATTTAATAATAATTCAACCAGAACAAAATTAAAACAAAAAAAGTCCGGAATTCCAAGAGTTCTCAGTTTGCGAGTTCCACGCGTTTGATGTAATTTACAAGCATCTTAAGACGGTTCCTGAGGAATTCCTTAGTCCTATTCATGTAAGGAAGACAACATTTGCGAGACATTCTGTAAATACCCCTGTTAGTATAGCAAGTATTGGGAAGCTTCAAGTTAGTAAGCGTTCTCTTACTTATACACTGATACTGTTGCATAAAAACCAATCTATTTCAATAACTTAACAGCTTTCTAACTAATTTATGGATGGAAAGGCAAAGCAATACTATAAACTTACTTGGGAAGGTAATTATAACCTAAGCGAAAGGACTTTAATTACCGTATATAGATAGAAGAGAAGATGTTAGGAGAGTAGCCACGATCCAAAGCTACATCTCTTAGGCAGTTATATTTTGATAAGGGCAAATGTGCAAAGCACGGTACTAAAAAGGCAAAAGAAGCGAGCTTTTTATTTGTAGGAAGACATTTAACGTTTGGGAATATTATTGTAACCTCAAAAGGGGATTACGAAACACGGAAATCACAACTTCGTCATTATTTCTAGGGATCTAGATATCTTAAAAAGAAAGAATTATCGAATTCCATTTCTATTGCAAGCGGAATAAGAGGATCTACTGAATTAATAGTCATTAAATGGCCATCGTCTGCACGGGTTTGGTTAAGCAGTTCAAAAGAGTCATCAACGTGACGAACTTAAAAATGAGACTTATTTTAACAAGTAAAGCTTCAAAATAACGCACAGAAATATCACTTATAATAGGATTTAGAGAATTATTCATTGCTAAACCTTCAGTGATGCGAAAGAACTCAAAGGTACAAACGTACTTTGTTCCAAGACAAAGCTAGAGAAAAAGAACATTTTTCTTCAGGCTGAAAACTGGAAAAATGACGTTCATGAAAACTGAAATTGCATCTCGAGATTCCAATGCCGCATTAACTGCTACATTTTTGTGTACTCATGACTTTCTCCCTTTTAAATGTAAACTATGAGATTAAAACCACGTGATGTGAAGAGTATCAGCGCAGTTTTCAACAGTGATGAAACTGCTTCTTAAAAGACGAGAGAAGAGTGACCGAAAGTTAGCCTGTTTGCATAAAGCGTGCCTGCGTTGGAAATAATCAGGAAAGACGCATGTTCTTATAAACATTGGAAAAAGCGCCAAACTGATCCATTTGCAAACAAAGAAAAAAATGACCTGACCTATGGCTGATGATGGAAGAAGCAATATAATTCTATGACTGGCGAAGTATTACTGCCGTCTTTACACAGTATCACATAAGGACTTTAAGTCTTCTGATCAATCGCATCAAAATCAAAGAGCAGAATTTATAAATTATAATAATCGAAGCACAAAAATAATTTTGCGAGTTTTCTGAATCGGTACTTTCAAAAGGGGTAAACTAATCTTGAAATAACTATTTGCTTTAGTTTTTACTACTATATCTGTTCTATTTATGTTGCTATTATTAGATAAATTTCGCTGAAATATATATTGGCAAAATGTAAAAAAAAACATTTTTAATAAATCAAAATACTATACATGACTTCATAAACTCCCACACAGTGTTCAGGTTAGGTGATGTACAACTTTTAAAAGGAATGAATTTTGTTCGACATTACGCACATTCCAAGTACTTCTTGAACACCCAAACGGGAAATGTCAATACTCAGTACAATTAAATACATATTCCCAAATTTCTAAATGAAGATAATTTAACATATTGCATTCTAGCATTTTTTCATACATTTTTAATCTCTCAACAAGTGAATATTGATGCTACTGTATGTCAGACTTTAATTTTGTATTCTTCAACATTGAACTTCAAAAATGTCAAGTGGAAAGGGCGGGGAGGGGGGCGATATTTGTAAAAAATTCCAATCTAAAAGAAGTTAACTTCAAAAGATACATGTTAAACGTGTTTTTTAAAATCCTTAATAAAAAAAATACTTAGAGATGACGAGAAATCGATAAATGTTCCATTTTAAGTTTTCTTGATGCTCGTTTAGTAAATATTTTTTGCTTTCGGAGTAAAGGGCCTGTTCTTGGCATTTTTCACTGAATGTTATTATTCAAGCACCTGTGGTGAAGAACTCAATTGAAAATCTCTTTCAGGCATTAATTGAAAAATTTTGATTAGCAGAAATGGAAGTTCAGAAATCTTATATCTTTGAAATTGATTCTTTGAGATAGAAAATTAGAAATGAATACTAACACGATGTAAAAACTAAAAATAAACGTTCTTTGCAGCATAGTGCAGGACAATTTCTACAACTTGTAATAGGAAAATGTTTAAAAAAAGTAATTAAAAGTTACAAGGGCTTTAAATGCTAATATAAAAATCTATATGAATAAAAATGTAAGAGTTCGTTTGTGCAAGCCGCAAATCTCCGAAAGTACTTGACCGATTGGTTTGAAATTTTGCCAGTTAACAGAGTGATTCAAGCGGATGGTTTATAGACCCGTTAGAAAAAAAATTCGACAGGTAGTTCCTTTTTTATTCCATTTTAAGGCAAAATTTCAACATTAATTTCCCATAAGGGAGGTGAAGAAAACCTTGCACATATTAATATAATATATCGATCGAAAGCGCTGATTTTTCTACATAAAATGGAATTTGTTCGAAGTTTCTAAGTCAAAAAGAACGCCAGTTATAAGCTTTTTAGTTCGATTTCGTAAGGCTTACCTTGATCCAAAAATAATAATTAGCAGTTTCCTCAACACCGGGTAACATAAGCTATGTAAATAAAAATGTAAGTGTTTGTTTCTTCATACAAGGCTGAACGTGATCCAGTTTATGGTTACGATCAAGTTCAGCCTTGGTTCCTAACCTCAAATCTCCGTAAATACTTCGATTGCTTTGAAATTTTATCAGAACATGTGTTTTAATATATCGCTTTTAATTTATTTCAACTTTGATTTAAATATTTCTGTTTTTAATGTTTTATTAAGGAGAATGAGCCACTGCAATTATTGGCAGGGTACAGCTATTTTCATTTTGATTTAATAATTTTTTCTGTTTGTATTGAAGTATTTGTTAGTATTTTTGCACTCGAAGATTAAGGGGAACTTTAACACAAAGACTACTTATTTTGAATAGCAACAGTTGAATTCAGCTATTTTCATTTTGATTTAAAATTTTTTTAACCGACTTCACAAAGGAAGGAGGTTATACACTCATATTGTATGTATGTCGTTTTTTTTTTTTTTTTTGTTTGTCCACTCATGACTTCTTACCGGATGAACCAATTTTCATGAATTTTTTTAAAAATCGATCGAGGGTATTTTCCCATAGGTCCCATGCCTTGGTTTGACCATATTCGATAATTAGAAAAAAAATAAGGGACTGAAATGTGGTAATTTTATTTGCTTTTTCATCCATAACTTTTGACTAAATGAATCGATTTGATTATTTTTTCTTTGATCGATAGAGGGTCGTCTAACTCAAATATCGCGCATCAGTTTGACTACATCTGTTTTTTTTTAGAAAAAACGTTGTGGGTGAAAAATATGTATTTTTTTCATTTTAATTGGAAAGGCTAGGCTCGATTTGTCTTTGTTGGGAAAGTTTTTAATAAAAATGAAACTCATTGTTACATAAAATAATTTTTGAGAAAAAAATAGAACCGACTTCAAAGCAGAACAACTATAAATTGCGCTAAAAAGTAAAAAATAAATTAATTCTTTAAAAAACATCGATGTGACTTTTAAACATAGTTTTAGAAGTCGGTGCAAAATTAGGATAGATAAAATCTTTTGTAATGATTAATCAATTACAAATATAAATTAGCATCATTGAATTAGCAACAGTGCCAAGATGAAGTAACACATGGTGTATAGGTAATTAGACCCATAATTTTGCACCGACTTCTAAAACTATGTTTAAAAGTCACATCGATGTTTTTTAAAGAATTAATTTATTTTTTACTTTTTAGCGCAATTTATAGTTGTTCTGCTTTGAAGTCGGTTCTATTTTTTTCTCAAAAATTACTTTATTTTATTCTTTTTAGTGCAAATATTTTTTCAATAAATACTTTATTTTTGGAAAAATCCATATCAAAGGGCAAACTTTCTTTGAATGAATGGCTCTAAAATTTAATCATTTGTATGATAATTCCCGTTTAGAAGTCGATTTTAGCAGACTAACCGCCTTATTCACAATAGCGAGTAATTCTTTAATGTTGCTACTGTTGAAGATCATTCACGAATTCTAACGAAAACGGTATTCTCAATCACCAACGGAAGAAAATCCCGGAATTATATCAGCGGATTATAAAGTCGAAACTGAGCCACCGATTCGGAGGTTTAATTCCGCTATTAAAGCCTCTACCACCTATTTTCAAACAACCACAACAAACGTTAACAAAGATGGCGGCCAAGTCGGTTCGTGTACCGTATGTTGATTCGAGATATTTATGAAGAAAATAATTAGTTGGTAAGTTACTTTCAAATATTATTTACATCATTGTATTTAGATGAAATAAAAGCACATTATTCATGTATTAATCATGTTATTTAATGGTTATGATTTTAATTACTAGACGTTTAAAGTGTCGATAAAAATACGAGTTATAAAATTTTTTGAAGTGTTGATTGAAAAGTTATATTTTTAAATTGTTAACCTGTTGCTTTTCTTAATTACTGAATAACGATTTTGAACATAAATTTTTTTTATGTTGAATACTTAAAGGTGAAACAAATGCAATACAGATTAATTTAAAATAAACTGAGTAAAACAGTTCATAAATCAGTGTAAGTTTAATGAGTACAGAAAAATACTTTTTGTTTCATAAATGTACCGAAGTGCATAAATTATTTAATAACTTCTTTCCGAACATTGTTTTTATAATGAATAAGCAATTGTAATGAGTAAAAAGATTTTCTTTGGTTATGTTCAAATAAAATAAATACCTAAAAATAAAACAGGTCTATTATATTTGCACAAGCGAGTAAATTCCTGATTCCTCCACTTTTTTCTAAAATAAAAACTTTTGAAATTAAATGTTAAGATTTAAATTTAGTTCAATTTAATAATTTACTCAAAAACTCACTTCTCACATATACCAACATGCAAAGGCAAAACATAGTAATTCGTTGTTTGTACTGCTGTGAATGATTATTTTGATATAATTCATTACATATTTTATTATTTAAATGTAATTTATGGAAAAGCTTTCATTTTTTATGACGGGAAAGGGAGTTATATTTTTACATTGCATATTCATTGCATTTATTTATTTACATTTGATTTATACTATTATGTTAAGAAAAATGAGAATTTTTCCCGTTAGCAGGCAACCACTTTTTATTGCCAATGGTATCGAGTAATTCATAGCACAGACAATGCATTTTTTTTATTGAAATTCCTCAAAATGAATAATTAGGGCACTTCATTTACATTCATATCGGTGTTTACATATCTCATTTCCTTTCATATTAAGTAATAATCAGCTTAAAAATGTGATGTTAAGCACGTAAAATACATATTAATTGATTGTTAACTCATGGTAACCAAACAAGTGTTTCATGCAAAGCGATAGTTCATTTTAAGCAAACATTACATGTTAATAAGGTACGATTCTATTGAGCCAACTCTCCACTGCACCTTAGGAGGTGTTTACATTTTGGTATTTCTCATTAAATAATTTATGCTAACATTAAATATGAAATTTTTGAATATATTTGGCACAGAATTAAAAGTGAGCCCCTGCTAACAGAAAAATACTGGAAAATGTGTTTTATTCTGAAATTTTAATTATTCAATAATGATTTTATTATGCAGTAATTTTTAATTATGATTCATTATTTTCATGGAGGTACCTAATTTTGTGGTTGCTTTTTTTCTTATTTTTCAATTTACTGTACATTCTCATGTATAGGTTGACTGGTGTATGAGTCAATCCCTAAACTTCATGTTTTAAACGGAAAATTAGAGAAACTAAATTTTCGAATTTAAGGCAAATGCTATTATTCACAAAAAGGATTAGGCAGTACCATCAACAATTTGCCAAAGTACAGTAAAATTTTAATTTTATGATTTCCTTTTGATGATTAATTTTTGAATTTGAATTTATGAAATAGTAAGAAGCCCAAATATAACTTAATGACATGTTTCTTTGATTTAACAATATTCTTGATTCAAGTACAACATGTAACAGTCCATAGGCCAGTCAGTGGCTGAGCGGTAGCCTTCCGTGGTACCATGCCACAGGTCTGGGGTTCAATTCCCGGGCTGGGCAGGGTAGACACAGCCTTTCATCCCTTCTGCAGGATCGATAAATTAAGGACCAAGCATACTTAGGAACTAAACACTGGGTGGTAAGCGTCAAGCCGCCCACTTGTGCTACTGCACCCCAGGGCCAACAGTCTCAAAAACAGGGATGGGCACAGTAGGCTATGGCCCCATTGTGCTGTTGCGCCGCTGAGTTTAGTTTATGTAACAATTCATAGATAATTTTTAATCAAGGTTGTACTGCTTTTTCTTTCTTTTTTTAAAAAATTGAGTGTTGAATGAATTCCTTCTTGAAAATTCACTTTTATTTAACTTTATGCATTTTAAGAACATGTTTTCCTATTTCAGCAGAGTCTGATGTAAAGAAATTGTGTGTAATATAGAAATCATATTTTTATCTGTGCTCTTCACTGCAGCAAAGTTGTGATTTATTAAAAAATTATCCATTTTCGTGTTGTATGTTATGATGTCCTTTAAACCTTTTTGTAGCGCAAAAGTGATGAATAAAAAAAGTTACTACAATGGTGAACTTGTTCTTGTAATTGATATCATTTACTTGATACGTTAACATGTTGCGCGGAAGGAACAGAAGGGGCACAATTCAAAAATTTAAGTTTGCAAGTTACAGAACATAACAAAATAATGTTCTGTAACGGATGAGATAGAGGCAAAATATCAGGAACAATACTAATAAGTCGGTAACAATATACAATTTTACGATTTTTTAAAAATAAATTTGTAATTCTACAGATTATTTTGGTGATTTTTGAGTTGTGTCACTTCTGTTGTTGGGGTGCAATATGCTTTCGGTTTGTTTAACCCTTTCTAAGGCGGTGGGAGGTATGCTTCTCACCAAATTCATCAAATTTTAGATGTTTATAGTAAGCTATTTTACCCTTTCTGATTGTCAAAATCTTGCAAAGACTCTGGGAAATATATTTACCACCATATGCATCATGTTCAAATATTATAACTATCCCCCCCCCCTCAAGGGGGTGGAAAAGATCATGCTAATCTTATTTACTGTCCCATATGAATTTCTATTTTGAAACAAAACAAAATCTAAAAAATATTTTAACAGACCAATACTACAAAAAAAGAAAAGGCCTTTTAAAGGGTTAAAGCGGATATAGTGAGATTCAAAAATTTTATTTGCTTTAATGAATTTAAAATTAAAGATATGATGGACATTTTGCTTACTTATATATATTAATGAAGTTGTATGAATACCAGTTCAGAAATTCAATCTCGAAATGGTCAAGATTAAGAATAATATTCATTTATTAACTAGATTTTTTACATGCAATGTAATTTTACATTGTCTATAGCTCTACACTAAACTTTTTATTTAAGAAAAAAATTTTGAGGGTAGGTGTCCTTTTGTTAATTTCAAGTTCATTTTGCACGAAAAATTTTGCTGTAAGTTTCTCAATGACCACATTTGTTTTGAAAGAAAAGTTATACATTTTTCTGTCTATTACCGAGTTACACTACGTTTACGTATGTTCTCAAAAACATGTGTAAAAAGCCATATCCATTTTCGGAATTCTTATATTATACTTCTACGGAGGGAAAATTTCTCCTTTTATACAGAGTGGTTCAAAGGGTAAATGCCCCTGTTCATGATGTTCTGTTGGATTGTAAGAATGCATAAAAGAAAGTAGAGGAGGAGAGTGCTTCCTTCCGAATATTTTGATAAGCTGATAGTGAGAAACATGCATCTGCATATGCAGCGTGATTCAGAGAGGCACCCAAAATTTTTATCAGGCCTGTACATGACCACAACTGTAATCAGCTGACAATCACTAAAATTACAGTAGACACTAGTTTACGAGCTTCAATCAGTGGCAGACTCGGGGGGGGGGGGGACACAAACCCAAAGTAGCAAAATGTGGAATTAGCCAATTAAATTTGTACTTACTTTTAGATATTTTAAAGTATAGCTTAAGAAAAAATAATAATTAAAAAAATGCTTATGAGAATTTTATTATTAAAAGTTTTACGAGGGATAATCACTTGAAACTCCGCGGTACTCCTCCAAAGTAGTTAGGCTGGGCTGGCGGTGTTGTACACATAAAGCCCAGCAAACCTATCTTGGACCCAGAATGACCTTTCGCCGGGCTTAACTTATCCGTGCCCGGAGGAGGGCAGCCCTAAGGCCTTGAGCTAACAGGTGTGATGTGACGTAGAGAGAGGTACTCCTTCCAAAAGTTATTCCCTGGTTTCAATGATTTAATTTTAACACTTGTTATGGTATCTTTTGATAGGGAAACTAAATTTGAATCATTGCAGCAATTAGTAATTATTCTGTATAAGGTTCACTGCTAATTTCAGACATGTTACTGTGTTAGTGATTTGTATTTTAAGTTGCCTTTAATAAACAGGGACGTGAAAACTTGGTTGTGAGTGTGCATTTCAAATTTTATTACACATGCATATTTGAAATGTTATCTTAGTATTACACAGAAACCTGTAATTAACATAGCTAAGAACATTAGAAATAAATAAATAAATAGAATTATTTATTTATTTCTCTAATAATAATATGATAAAACAATATGATGATCTTACAAACGGTTAGTTTTTAGTGCCATTCCCTCAGATGTTTCCCCTTTGATATGTATGTCTTAAAAATACAGTATTTATATAAAAATGTATTTACACTAAAAATAATAAAATAAAATTATTTTTGGAAAAATTAGAACCGACATTTAACTATAAATTGCGCTGAAAAGTAAAAAATAACATTATTCTTTAAACAACTTCGATACGACTTTTAAATATAATTTTTGAAGTCGGTGCAAAATTATAATGGATTTTGATGCATGATTCCTTTTGTAACTATGAACCAATTACAAATATAAATAGCGTAGAGTTTGCAACAGTTTCAGTGTAAAATAACGCATGATGTAATTATAATTAGACTGTCATAATTTTGCACCGACTTCAAAAATTATATTTAAAAGTCGTATCGAAGTTGTTTAAAGAATTAGTTTATTTTTTACTTTTCAGTGCAATTTATAGTTTATAGTCGGTTCTATCTTCTCCAAAAATTATTTTATTGTTTTTTCCGTTTGTATTGTATGTATTTGTTAGTATTTTTGCACTCAAAGATTAAATGGAACTTTAAAACAAAGATTACTTATTTTGAATGTTAACAGTTTCATTTAGCTATTTTCATTCTGATGTTAAAATTTTGAAGTATTTTTTAATTATTTTTGAACTTGACGATTAAGGGAACTTTAAAACACAGAATATTTATTTTGAACGGCAATTTTTTAATTTAAAATTTTTGGTTTTTGTGTTTTTCTGATTGGATAAGGCTTATGTTGGAATTTTTCAATGTGCTGAGCCAGACAATATCAAAATCTTCACCGACAATGGAACAAAAAAAAAAAAAAAAAATTGCCCGCAAGCATTGTGAAAAAAATAAAGCTCAAGACCAATCAATCAAATTGGGCAGTTTAGATTTTCTCATGTGTAGTTATAAATTGCGTGTTCTAGAATGGGTAAACCAGACAATCTATATTTTCAGACAATGAAACAACAGGCATTGTCAAATGAAACATATATGTGCTTTTTCTTGCTTTTCCATCGAACCATACTGAGCCACAGCAACGCGTGGCCGGGTACAGCTAGTTTAAAATAAATTAAAAAAAGAACGAAGAGTGGTTTTAAAAAAAGTATTGAAAATATTTTCAAAGATATATGTAAAAAAGAAAGGAAAATATGTGTCTTAAATCCAAACAAGTTTGGAAGAAAAAAAAGAGATGAAACTTTTAACTTTTTGAGCAATTTACACAATAAGAGTTGTCTGTGGAAACTACAAAAAAAACTGAAAGGTTAAAAGCAGTTGAATTCTAACACTATAATTCGCAATAAAAAATTAATGAATAAATAAATATAACAATACGAACAAAGTGTATTTTCAATAAAATTATTGCAAAAAAATAAATCAAAGATATATATAGCGCCCACCCACCCAAAAATAAAGGATGTGGTCTCCAATCAAGATAAGTTTAGAAAAAAAAAAAAAACTTTTGAACTTTTGGGGGAATTTCTTCAATAGGCATTGTCATTGTTGATCGAAAATACTTAAAAAAAACTGAAAAGTTAAAACAGTTCTGTAATCTTGATCTGAATTTTAAAAATTGAGGTTATAAAACCATTCAAAAATGTACGATACAAATTTGGCAATGCATAAAATAATTCCTAAATAAACAAAATAATAACTAATAAAAGCGAAATTAATAAAGTTACAATTTTAAACAATGGCTACTTATGCACTCAATGAACAAGATTGGGGAGCGGGAAACTTTGCATTTTACCCCTGTTGGACTTCAAAAACAGTTCCCGAAAACTGTCAAACAGACAAGCAATTCCTAATTACGTAATTTCTAAAAGAATCCAGTCAAGATACAGAGTTAAGATAATAGCGTGGGGGAGAAGGTCCCCCCCTTTATCTGTAAAATTATAAATTTCGGCCACAAAATTAAAGCACACGACAGAATAATGTGCATAGATTTTACAAGTGTGCTGATTCTTCCTTCAAAAGTGGAGTTTTCGGTTAATTTTCAACTTTTGACACACAGCTGCAATAAATCAGTTTTGAAAGTAATGATACGTATCGCATTCATTTCCTATGGTTCATTTCTAATTATTTCTTTAAAAATTAGAAAAAATAAAGCAAAATATTAAAATAAGAATATGGAAAATAATTAAAATTCTTTGCGCCAAAGTCTGAGTAAAATGAAAAAATGACCCTCATCAGTGGTACAAGTGCTCAACATATAAGAAAGTCACACGTGACCGCTACATCAACCAGAAGGACAACTGTATTTGCACCAAAGGCTCCAAGTGGAAAAAATTCAATTTACACCGCAGACAATGGCCAAAAGCAACAAATTAGACATCAAAGAATAGGATAACAGACGGGTTAGAAGGCAAAACACAGCCCAAGAAACAAAGAAGACAGTCAGAAGCTAAAGAACAGAAAAAAGAGAATGAAAAACAATAATGTAGAATAAAACACAACGCTTTTACAGATATAGAGGATAAAATCGAGTACTGGAAAAATCTTTTTGCGACGGGATGAGAATTTCCCAAATACAGTGAGTTTATCAAAACTCCAGCTCAGGGATTGAAGACCATTTAAAAAGAATTCAGCCAGAACAAAATTATAAAAAAAAAGTTCGGAGGTCGAAGAATTCTGAGCGTGCGAGTTCTATGCGTTCAACGTAATATGCAAGCTCATTCAGACGGTTCTTGAGGAATTCCTTAGTCCTATCCAAGAAAGACGACATTTGCAGGACATTCTGTAAATACCCCAGTTAGTATATAGCAAGTAATTGGAAGCTTTAAGTTAGTAAGCGTTCTCTTACTTATACACTGTTGCTGTAGCATAAAAACCAAGCTATTTCAATAACTAAACAATTTTCTGATTGACTTCTGGCTTTAAAGGCGGCAAAGTATAAACGTACTTGGAAAGGTAAATATAAAATAAGCGAAATAACTTTAACTACCTTATATAGATGAAGGAGAAGATGTTAGGAGAATAGCCATGATTCCAAACTACAGCTCTTAGGTAAGAAAGACCAGCAGTTATATTTAGATAAAGAGCAAATGTGCACGGTACAAAAAAGGCAAAAATAGCGAGCTTTTCTTTTGTATGAAGGAATTTAACATTTGGAAATATTACTGTAACCGCAAAAGGCCTGCGGAAATCACATATTCGTGATTATTTCTAGGGATCTAGATACCTTAAAAAGAGAAAGGATTATCGAGTTCCAGTTCTATTGCGAGCGGAACAAAAGGATCAATTGAATTAAGAATAGTGTGTAAATGACAAACTGTCAGCACAGGTTTGGTCAATCAGTACAAAAGAATCATCAAAGTGACGAACTGATATGTGAGACGTATTTTAAAAAGTAAAGCCTCAAAATAGTGCACTCAAATATAACTTATAACAGGGTTTAGAGGATTATCGATTGCTGAACTTTCAGTGATGCGAAAGAACGCAACAAGTACAAAGATATTTTGTTCCAAGACAATACTAGAGAAAAAGAAAATTTTTCTTCAAGCTGAAAACTAGAAAAATGATGTTGCATCTCGAGATTCCAATGCCGCATTAACTGTTGCATTTTTGTGTACATCAAAAGGGAGGAAGTCATAAGTAAACTATGATATTAAAATCACGTGATGTGAACAGTATCAGCGCAGTTTTTAACAGTGACATAACTGCTTCTTAAAAGAGAAGAAAAGAGTGACCAAAAGTTCGCCTGTTTGCGTAATGCGTGCCTATGTTGGAAACAGTCAGGAAAGACGCCTTTTATTATAAACAGTGGAAAAAACGCCAAATTTAACCATTTGCAAACAAAGAAATAAATGACTTCACACAGGACATGATGGAAGAAGCAATTTTATTCTATCACTGGCAAAGTATTACTGCGTCTTTATACAGTGCTACAAAAATACAATCGCATCAAAGTCAAAGACCAGAGTTGTAAAGATATAATAATTAAAGCACAAAAGTAATACGAGCTTCCTGAATTGGTACTTTTAAAAGGGGCAATTTGGAAAGAAAAAGAATTTTACGTTAGAAAATAATTATTACTAAAAAAAATTACTAATAATACTTATCATGCTTTTACAAAAGATGGACGAATCACATAAAACCCTATAGTTGACTCTAATGATAAAAAACCCATAGTTTTCGGATGTGAGGGGAGAGAAACTAAGCAAAAATGAAAAGTGATCATATGTTGGTCAATACGTTAATTCAAAAATTCTGTTCCTTTCGCTATTAGGTAAATTTCGCTGAAATATGTATGGTTAAAATGGAAAAAATATGTTTATAAAGTCATGTATAGAATTTTAATTTATTAAACTCCCCCACAGTATTGAGGCTAGCTGATGTGGAACTTTTTTAAGAAATGCATTTTGTTCGACATTACGCACATTCCAAGGACTTCTTGAACACCCAAACGGGAAATGTCAATACCCAGTACTAATTAATACATATTCCCAAATTTGTAAATGAAGATAGTTTAACGTATATTGAATTCTAGCATTTTTTCATACATTTTTAATTTATCAACAAGTGAATATTTATGCTATTTTAGATCAGACTTCATTTTGTATTCTTCCACTGTTGAACTTCAAAGATGTCAAGTGGGGTGGGGCGATATTGGTAAAAAATGCTAATATGAAAGAAGTTAACTTTAAAAGATACATGTTAAACGTGTTTTTTAAAATCATTTAATTAAAATGTACTTAGAGAAGATGGCAAATCTATAAATATTCAATTTAGAGTTTTCTTGATGGTCCTTCGTAAATATTTTGCTTTCGGAGTAAAGGGCCTGTTCTTGGAGTTTAGCACTGAATATTACCATTGAAGCGCCTGTGGTAAATTATTCAAATGAAAATCTCTTTCAGGCATTAATTGGAAAATTTTGATTAGCAAAATATGGAAGTACAGAAACCCTATTTCTTCGTAATGTATTCTTTTAGACTAAAAATTAGAAATGGATACTCACATCATGTAAAAATTAACATAAACGCTTTTTGTAGCACAATGCAAGACAATTTCTACAATTGGCATTGTAGAGGGAAAATATTTAAAAATTTAATAAAAAGTTAAAGTTGTTAAATGCTAATCTTGAAATTTAAAAAAAAAAAAAAAAGAAAAAGAACGAAGACGAGCAACTGATTTCAACTTTACGAGCAACTGATTTCAATACATAAACAAAACAAAAGCAAAATATATGTACGGAGAAAAAGAAGCTTCAAAATTTCTGTTTTCCTCCCCCACCCCCAACTAAAACAATAGCTATTAAAGACGTTTCCTCCGAAAATATGAATTTACAGCCCATACACAGCGTCGATTTGAAAAGGACGTAATGTGTGGTTCTCTTTAATGATAGATCTGGACTTATGGTAAAAGTGCTTGAAATAATAACTAACGAAGGGTAGCTGTTATAGTTGCTTACAGCAATTTGTCGTTAAACGAAACTGGTAAAAATTAAACTGATTTGCGAGATTCGATAAGGGAAAGATAATGTATTTGCTAAGGTTAACAAAAACAGGTTTTAAGAAATGACTAGTTTTGCCCATATTGAAAACAATATGGAAGTAAAATGTCACTCGCTTCACTGCATAGTGCTGAAACCTTACAGAAGAAAAATTAATAGAAGGAGAAAGAATTGCATTTTTGAATAAAGGATGTTAGAAGACCTTTTGACTTTTAAGATCTCAGTAGACAATCATACTCTTAACTCGAAAAAAAAGTGAGTTTTTGGCTCTAATAAGGAAGGAGAAAATATAACTTTAAAGCGTTGTTAAAACTCAATTAAAAGATCAGAACAATCCAAATATCAACAATAAAGTGTTGGCTATTGGAACTCGGAAAATGTGCAACACTTATTTGACGATACAAAATAAGTACAAAAACTGAAAGCAACTGCTACTTACGTGCTACTATGAGCTGCTTCTCCGCGTTAAACGGACTGTGAGCAGAGCACCAGACACTTGTTGTCGAGTCTCATCTTGTTTTCTTCACTCGGAATGCCGCACTTTAATGCTTCTATGCTTGAGAAAAGATAGTCCCCAACGATGAGTCATGGCTGCTGTTACTGGATCTCGCCCTTCCTTTTGTTGCAGGATTTTTTAAACTTGGTCCATTAAGGCAATCCAGAGGGCTCAATTTCAAAAATTTCGAGCAAGTCTTCTTTTTACAATTTAATTACCTTCTTTTTTCGGTTTTGTAGGTGTGTGCGTTAACTATTCATTTTTAAATGTGTTTTTTTTTTTTTTTTGTATTAGTGGTTAGTGACTTCGTTTTTACGCTGCGCTAGGTTCTCTCTCTAGGTTCTTTAGCTCAGGATACCCATTAACTTGATAGTCTTTGTCTATGCAAGATATATTTTGTAAAGTTAGTTTTTTTGCGGAACGCTGAAATGGGTGCTGTTTCCGGAATCTGACTCTTTTCGCTTTTCTCCTCTTTAGGATGACTCTTTGCTCGATACTTCCCAAGTGGACCCCGCATATTACTATAATGAAAGTGCACCAGAAAAGAATTGAAGACAATAGCACAGGCTACTACTCTGAAATCGAGGCATTCAAAGAGAGTCACAATTACGCTCGTTTATTGTGACGGCCTTCAGCATTCATATGCTCATTCATAGCAAGTTGTTTGACTGAGGCTTACTTTTCCTCATGATAGATATACCACTCGATTGGTAACATCCTTCAATACGCTTCAGAACATTAAATCAAGCACATTTTGGCTGAGTCAAAGCACAGAGAGAATGACATTTCAGATTTACTTACCAAAGATCTATCTCTCTCTCAATAGAGGAAAAACACAAATCTTCAATTTAAAATAACAAAACTGATTGGCAGAAAAGAGGGTGTACTACCCTCAGCCATTGAGCTTTTGCGGTTTCTTATTTAGCACCTGTTAAGTGTACTTTACGTAAGGCAGCAGGTGCGGGAAAGCGCTATCTCCTATCTCATGAGACGTTCCCTCTGAAATTGCTCGATCAAGAATTAGGATGCATTCAAATCACCTCGATTTTGAAACCAATTCGTAGGCCAGGTTGCGTAGATATCACGATAAGGCAAAACACATATCTGTGATTTTACTTATTTCATGTGTGCAGGATTTTCGAAAAATTTATCATTAGGCATGATTCACATTTGTGAAGTTAATAATGTCAATCTAATCAGATGCGGAAAATAATGTTGCCCTATTTTTGTCAAAATCATACTGAACACCCTTAGGATCACCATCGCCCTTATAAGCTGCATTTATCATAACAGATTTCTTCAAGTCTGAACAAGTTTAAAGACATGCGAAATATATCCAAAATTCAGTTGTGAAGGTTTTCATTTAGACACGATTAGAACTAATTTTATCAGTTATTTCGCAATTATTTTCTTGTTTATGCGGTATAGTTAAGATTGAAACTGATAAGTAAATTACCTTTAAATTGCCATTTTCCTGAAGCTTACTTGACCTATTCGTTATTTATTTGATTCTGGCCATTTTGTGTATATTAACTGTTCAAAACGTGATTAAACTTGCAAATAAAAACCTTATTTCAAACAACACGAAAATACAATCAAATTCGACAAAGGACAAAAACCGGATGAAACCAAGAAACTGCTGATGAAGTTCAACAAATAATGATTTTCCCCCCAATTTTACAAGATGACAAAATAATGTTCATCATATACTTCTAAGGAATAACGTAAATACTAATGTAAACATCAAAGGATATTTGCAAATATTGAAATAAACTTAACAATGAAACTTCGGTGTTCCAAGAAGCCTGCAAAAATTTTGCAAGGCATTCAGTTAGAATTGGAATGATTTTTTTTTAATATAAACAATTGACACAATTTAATGTTACTGTAAGAGTCATGGGTCTGAGAAATTATTTTTAATATTTTGCCGAAACCCAAAAAAGACAAATCGTTACAGATCAAATCTATCATATGGTGGCTTATTGTGTCCTACTTAAATTAATTTATTTTTCTCTTACTCAATATTGAGCTTCAACAGAAAAACTGAAATAATGATTTCCACTTGAAATCTATTTAGGTTTCTCTTTCTCTTACTCAATATTGAGCTTTAACAGAAAAACTGAAACAATGATTTCCACTTCAAATCTATTTAGGTTTCTCAAGAAGAATATCCTTACGAGCGACTGATTTCAATACATAAACAAAACAAAAATAAAATATATGTAAGGAGAAAAAAGCTTCAGTGTTTCTGGCCCCTCCCTAAAATATAACTATTAACCCCTTAACGGTCGGGTAATTTTCAAGAAAACGGTCATAAAAGTGCCTATTTTCTTAACCCTGAAAATTATATAAAAATAGGTGTATGAACAGTATAGATATTCATTTTAAATTTTGACTTCTTTTTATTTTGAAATTTTAAACACTAGAGCCCGTCATTTTCACATGAGCGAGAGGGAAGGGGTTAAAGACATTTCCTCCGTGAGTATGAATTTACAGCCACTACAGCGTCGACTTGAAAAGGAAGTAATGTGGTTCGCTTTAATGGTAAATGTGGACTTATGGCAAAACTGCTTCAAATAATAAGTAACGAAATGTAGCTGCTATAGTTGCTTACAGCAATTTGTCGTTAAACAAAACTGTCAAAAATTGAACTGATGAGCGTGATTTGAAACGGGAAAGCTAGTGCATTTGCTAAGGTTATAAAAAGAAACAGGTTTTAAGAAATGGTTGATTTTTCCCGTATTGAGAAGGATATAGAAGTAAAATGCGACTCGCTGCCCTGCATTATGCTGAAAACTTACAGAAGAAAAATTAACAGAAGAAAGAGTTATATTTTTGGATAAAGGATGTCAAAAGACCTTTTGACTTTTAAGATCTCAGTAGACACACATACCCACAACTCGAAAAAAAGTAAGTTTTTGGCTTCATTAAGGAAGGAGAAAATATAACTTTAAAGCGTTGTTAAAACGCAATTAAAAGATCAGAACAATCCAAATATTAACAACAAAGTGTTGGCTATCGGAACTCTGAAGAGGTGCAACAGTTATTTGACGATACAAAATAAGTACAAAAACTGAAAACAACTGCTACTTACGTGCTTCTGGAAGATTTTCAAAAAGATTGACGGTTTGATGTCCGCAGTATAAAATCTGAATTTCATGTCGATAAAACTATTATTCTGCCATTATAAAAACTAGTAGGGAAGCATCATTTCATAGTTAATTAAATGCATTCATTACATTTATTCCAAGTTGTGAAATAGTAGGCTTTTTCTGTTACTTTAGTTGGAAAGAAATGAAAAATTGCTTGTCCGGAGCAAAAATTTCATTTCACAGAACCAGAGTCTTTTTTTTATCATTCCAAGTAATTTTTTTATTCAATATAATATAAAACATGAAGTACTACGTGTTTACTTAACAAAAATGCAAGTGATTTTAGTGAAATGTTTATTTAATATCTTAAAACTCAAAGAAAGTTTTTGTCCGGACATGCAGCTCATGAGTGTTACCTCGACAAAGTTCTTATCATTCATCTTTCAAAATATTTAAATATTGTAATTATTTTCAGTGGCGGAGAAGCTCAGTATGTTTCTTTTAACCTCGTACCATCTAGAATGGGTTAGTTTTATTCCTTTAATGTTTTACAGTGGAACACATAATTCAACATGAAGAGTATTTTTATTACTTCTCAGGAGTGTTACCCATTTATTTCCCAATATTTTTTACAGCATAAAAATAAGCAATTCAGCAATAATGTATTTCTTGTAAAGGAATCAATCGGTGCAATTAAATTTTTAGGAACACAGGCAGAATTTTTTTTTTTTTTTTTTGTGAAGAATTTCTTAATAAATCTCATGAGTGTTACCCACTCATGAGTGTTACTTGTTAAGAGAAGGAAGCAACAATCATGATTGAAAACAACCAAAAAATAAATAAATCTGCATATATAGATATTTGTTGTGCTTTAATTCAAACTATTTGTTTTTTATTCAAAATTATATTGTATTTCTATATATATATATATTTTAAAAGAGGCACCTTGACACAAAATTTTTACGTTGGCAGATATGAGTTTTGTGTGGTTTTTTTTTAAAGATATGTTTTATTCTTAAGGGGTAAACAAAGAAAAACTCTCGTACCTGTAACCCTCCTCCCCCCCCAAAAAAAGAAAGAAATGAGTAAAAAAAAATAAACATTTGTTCGGGTATGCTAGTTGTTACTTTATGTAAACAAGAAAGTGATGTGTTGCAAACTATTATCTTCACTTTACTTAAATTAAAGATATGGTTTGCAGAATTTGCATTATTTATTTCGATATTTTTACTGCCTACTTTAAAACTGAAATTAATTTTTTATTAGTTCTGTCTAAAAACATCTATTTCTGGATCAGAATCATGAGAGTAGTGATGTTTTATTACATTTTTAATACAACATAGCAATTAATGGGGTAAAATAATTTCAATTTCGGTTTCTCATTTTATAATTATTGTTATTTTTATTACTATTATTATTTTTGGTGCCTTATAGCAAGAGGATTGCTTGTTTGTCTCATGAGTGTTACCATCTGTCATGAGTGTTACTGTAGCTAAAAATTAGAATTTTATTAATGTATTTGTTAGTTAATAATTAAAAAATGGTTTTCTGGTTAAGTCTATCCAGTTATTTCTTATACCTGCAGTGAAAACATTTAATTTTTAATAAAATACATTTTTATTGAAAGTTATATGCTTCATTTAAGAAACAAAGTAACACTCATGAGATAAAGTGCAATTAAAGTAGTTTAAAAATTTTAATACTATTTTTACTTATTACAAAGTATTTAAGGGGACTCGGCACTAAAAATCGGTCAAAATATTGATTTTGGGATTTTTGCTCCAAAATATACTTTATATATTAGAGAACGTTTGTGCAAAATTTCAAAGTCCTACATACAGTCGAAGATGTGTTATTTTTGATTTTATATGAGCATTTTAACGCTTTTCTTACCTAACCAAGAACTTTAACTGGCTTTTTCTCAGCTTCGCTATTTTGTATACTATGTGATAGTTAAAATGCTAAGGCTTTTTCAAATATGTATCTATTCACTTGAAATTTTTATTACTTGTTCCAAATGTTCAACTAAATGTAACCTAGTATGGAATTTTTAATTAATTTATTAGAAATTATTTCAATGCAGTTTAACTTGGAAAAATCTTGCAATACCGAGATTTTTCTTAGATTTTCCAGTTTTAATTTTTTTTTCAAGAACTAATAAAGACATCAAACATTCCATTCTACAAAGTGAGGAGTAGAGTTTGTTCTTTCTTGTAAAAAAAATTCAGGCAAAAATCTCGCATTTTAAAAAAGGAGTAGCGTTTTAAAATTTTTAAAAATTTTGTAAATTTTTTTAAATTTTGAATTTTTTGGACTTTTATTAAATATTTTTTTTCTTTTACACATCAAGTTACATTCATAAACATATATAACCAGTCAATACAACTTGAAATATGTTCAATTTGAGAAGGTGGATTTTTAGGTGCCGAGTCCCAGTATTTAAGATTACTTAAACAAGATTTTTTTGATTAATTATTGATAAGGCTTATTTTACAGAAAGTTTAATAACGGTAACACTCATGAGAAAAACAATCACTTGTCAAGACACTTTTTGAAATATCTAAAATATAAATAAATTAACTCGAAAAAACTTATCTACTCAGAATGCAGTAAATTATAAGGTATTCATATGTAGGCAAGTTTTTATGTTTGATGCAACAAAAATGTTCAGATTGTGTCAAACCCAAACCGTCAACAAATTTGAAAATCACCCTACTATGAGCTGCTTCTCCGCGTTGAACGGACTGTGAGCAGAGCACCAGAGATTTGTTGTAGGGTCTTTCGTCTTATTTCCTTCGCTTAGAGTGTTGCACTTCACTGTCAATGCTCGAGAAAGGATAGGCCTCCCGATGATGACTCATGGCTACTGTTTCTAGATCTTGCGTTTCTTTGTTATATAGGATTTTTTAAACCTGCTTCATTGAGGCAGTCCACAGGGCATAATTCGAGGTTTTAATTTTAAAAATGTCGTGCAAGTCGTCTTTTTACAATTTATTTACCTTCTTTTTTCGGTTTTGTTAGGTGTGTGCGTTAGCTATTAATTTTCAAACGTGTTTTTTTTTTCGTGGTTAAAGAGCGTAGCGCAACGTAAAAACGAAGTCACTAGGTTCTTTTAGTTCAGGATACCCATTAACTTGATAGTCTCTGTCCATACGAGATATATATTTTTAAGTTACTTTTTTTGCGGAGTGCTGAAATGGGTGCTGTTTACGGAATCGGGCTCTTGTCACATTTCTCCTCTTTAGGGTGCCTCTTTTGCTCGATATTTGTCAATTGTTATTTGTAAATGTTATTTTTAAGACTTTAATATATATTTTTTTCAAACTGGGAGAACCTCAATTGTTATCTTTAGGACTTTAAATTTTTTCAAACTAGGAGAATCTCATCTTAGTTCGTCAGCAATGGGGGGTCGTCGTCTTTGCTCGCCAAATGCTGTGTGGACACGAATTCTATCCTCTTTTAAAAGAACAAATTATCAAAAGCACTGTTCGTTCTAGTAGAGAGGGAAGGTCTAGGAAGTCATGTATCATAGAAAGCAGCACCTTTTATTTTTTGTGTTTCTCTTGTGTCTAATGCACTAAGGAATCAAAATTTTGATAGCTCGGCTTGGCCAGTAGCGCCCCTATGAGATCGAGAATCTCAACAACAATTTTACTAATAGAGCTTTGATTACGGCTTCCTTTGTTTACATTGCTTTAATCGCTGCCACGTGACCAACGCCGTTGCTTGAATTGCCTCCATTGACTCACCCACTGAACCTGAGATTTAAGAAGGATTCCTTTCAGTCAGCAAAAGTTGTCAATACATAAAGGGAGCTCACATACCCTATTTTCATTCCTATGTGTTATTATTGTACTCCGAGGTGAGTCTATGATACGGAAGCCACAAATAAGGAGATAGTTTAGTCATCATGATAGAAATACCCATGAAGTAGACATGTTTATTCTCAAGGGTTTATTTTCTCTGCTAGTGTCTGCGCATGAGTGCAGCTCTGATGTCCAGGTGATTAATGGTTCAATTTAAATGCACATAAGTTGGTCATGGTGGAAAAACAAGCTAAACGCAAGATAAAAATGAAACTCTCCAACATACACTGAAACTGTGAGTAATGCAAAAACGAGACCGAAAAGGAAAAAAACTATCATACGATTTTCTTGCACTTGGATGGTGAAAATCCTAACGAATGAAACTTCAAACTAAATCCAAAACGGAACAATAAAGGCTCGTGAATTGAAATTAAAGACATTAAAAATATCAATAAATTAGACATTGTTTGGGTGGAACCAATACGATTAAAGACAAAATAAAATTAACTTACCGCAGCAGAACAAAACTCTCTAAGACGAAAATGAGGTATATACTAAGAGTAGCATGCTGATATCTGGGAGACCAGAAATGGAAATGTGTCCATTTTGACTTAAATTTAAGGGTAGGAATGGTTTCTATGCCGTTTATGAGCTTAAAAAACAACTTTGCATATATTAATGACTTTTTCCACTTTAAAAGAATCTTCTGTAAGTCAAAGTTAAGGTATAGAAATTATAACATTCAAAATGTGCAAAAGAGGGGGCACATGATTCTGAAATGCAAGATTTCACCACAAATGTAGTTGTTTTTTCCAAAACACTCACTAAAGATTTGCAAAGCAGAAGCCTCTCACTGCATAAATTGTAATTAAGATAGCAATGAAAATCGCCAATCTAAATTTAATTACATTCACATGTCTAGTGGCGATCCTGCGAGGATACTTAGATTCCTATTTTTGAGAAAAAGACAAACTGTCATGTTTACGTTTCTCATAAATGAAACTCAAACAAACCACCGAAGGAAGGTCCCTTGAAGGTCTCAGATGCTTTCTTCCATCCGCACCTTTTGCTTGTCTAAAAAAGTACGCGTAATTGTGATGCATGTGAAAAATGTGTATACCTTCTGAATAAAAAAAAAAGCATGCATCGAAACAAATATACTATCTAAAGAACATTTTTTACTTCACAAAATGAGTTTTTTTTTTTTTTTTTTATGTTTATTAAATTGTCAGACACGTTGCGAGTTGCCACGTTTATTGCCCCAGCAGCTGAATGTAAGTAGGTCATGCGAATTTCAAATTAACTAATTCCCATTAAAAGATAAAAATTCAGAATTTTTCTAGAAAACAGTCAAACAGACAAGCGATTCTTAATTACGTAATTTCTAAAGGAATCCAGTCGAAATACAAAGTTAAGATAATAGCCCGAAGGAGAGGGCCCCCACCTTTGTCTGTAAAATTGATAATTTTGGCCACAAAATTAAGGCACACGACAAAATGTTGTGTATAGGTTTGCACAAGTTAAAATGTGCTAATTCTTCCTACAAAAGTTGACTTTTCGGTTAATTTTCGTCTTTGAAATACAGCTGCAAAAAATCAGTTTTTAAAGTAATGATGATATTTATCGCACCTATTTCCTATGGCTCATTTCTAAGTTTCTCTTGAAAAATTAGAACAATAAAGCAATATATTTTGAAAAAGTATATGGGAAATAATTAAAATCTTTGTGCCAAAATATGAGTAAAATGAAAAAATGACCCTCATCAGTGGTCCAAGTGCTCAACACACAAGAAAGTCACACGTTGAACGCTACATCAACCAGAAGGGCAACTGTACTTGCGAAAAAGGCTCGAACTAGAAAAATAATCAGCTTAAACCGCAGGCAATGGCCAAAAAGTACAAACTAGACATCAAAGAATAGGATACCAGACGGGTTAGAAGGCAAAACACAGCCCAAGAAACAAAGCAGACACTCAGAAGCGAGGGAACAAAAAAAAAAGAGAATGAAAAACAATAACTTTAAAAAATCCGCTTAACGAGATATCTGGGGAAAAAGTACTGGAAAAATCTTTTTGCTAGGGAATGAGAATTTTCCAAAACATAATGAGCTTCTCAAAGCTCCAGCTCAGGGAGTGAAGACCATTTAATAATAATTCAACCAGAAACGAAAATATAAGATACGTTTGGAAGTCCAAGAATTCTGAGCGTGCGAGTTCTATGCGTTTAACGTAATTTCCAAGCTCTTTCAGACGGTTCTTGAGGAATTCCTTAGTCCTATTCATGTGAGAAAGAACATTTGGGAGACATTCTGTAAATACCCCAGCTAGTATAACAAATAATGGGAAGCTTCAAGTTTGTAAGCGTTTTCTTAATTATACACTGATACTGTAGCATAAAAAGCAAACTATTGCAATAACTTAACTTTCTGACTGACTTCTGGAGGGAAAGGCAAAGTATAAACTTACTTGCAAAGGTAAATATAAAATAAGCGAAAGGACTTTAATTGCCTTATTTGGATAGAAGAGAAGATGTTAGGAGAATAGCCACGATCCAAAACTACAGCTCTTAGGTAAGAAACCTCAGCACTTGTATATAGATAAAGAGCAAATGTGCACGGTACAAAAAGGACAAAAAAAGCAAGCTTTTGATTTGTAGTAAGACGTTTGGAAAAAAAAAAAAAAAAAAAAAAAAAAAAAAAAAAAAAAAAAAAAAAAAAAAAAAAAAAAAAAAAAAAAAAAAAAAAAAAAAAAAAAAAAAAAAAAAAAAAAAAAAAAAAAAAAAAAAAAAAAAAAAAAAAAAAAAAAAAAAAAAAAAAAAAAAAAAAAAAAAAAAAAAAAAAAAAAAAAAAAAAAAAAAAAAAAAAAAAAAAAAAAAAAAAAAAAAAAAAAAAAAAAAAAAAAAAAAAAAAAAAAAAAAAAAAAAAAAAAAAAAAAAAAAAAAAAAAAAAAAAAAAAAAAAAAAAAAAAAAAAAAAAAAAAAAAAAAAAAAAAAAAAAAAAAAAAAAAAAAAAAAAAAAAAAAAAAAAAAAAAAAAAAAAAAAAAAAAAAAAAAAAAAAAAAAAAAAAAAAAAAAAAAAAAAAAAAAAAAAAAAAAAAAAAAAAAAAAAAAAAAAAAAAAAAACCAAAATGTCGCCGAGGTACACTCCTCAACCGGTTTGGCACCTCAGCCTCCGCTAGGCCAACCCACCCAGGGGCAAAAATTTGCTGCCAAATACCTATAGTGGCCGTAATAGCGAAATTGTCAAAAAACGTCTCCTTTTTCGAAAATAAACACTTTGGAAGCACTTTTACGAATTTTACAGCAGGATCAAAAATGACGCCGGGGAAGACCCCACCGACCGGTTTGGCATCTGGGGGTAGCCAGGGCCAACCCACCCAGGCACCAAAATTTTCGGCCAAATGCCTATAACCTCGTTATAGCGAAAATAAAGTTGGAACCCTTTTGTAAAAGGTTCCAAATAAAATCACTCAAAAACGAGCCGCAGGAAAATGGCGTTTGTGGCTTCCGCACTGTTTCTCGGAGTTAAATCGAATGCATCTAGTCCCGAAGCTCTACGACGAAAAGAACGGCCAGAACAGCGTTTTGCCGATTTTGGGCACTTTACATGCATTTTTTCGTATTTTCGATGTGTGACCCAAAATGTCGCCGAGGTACACTCCTCAACCGGTTTGGCACCTCGGCCTCCGCTAGGCCAACACACCCAGGTGCAAAAATTTGCTGCCAAATACCTATAGTGGCCGTAATAGCGAAATTGTCAAAAATGTCTCCTTTTTCGAAAATAAACACTTTGGTAGCACTTTTACGAATTTTACCGCAGGATCAAAAATGACGCCGGGGAAGCCCCGCACCGACCGGTTTGGCATCTGGGGGTAGCCAGAACCAACCCACCCAGGCACCAAAATTTGGGCCCTAAATGCCTGTAACAGCCGTTATAGCGAAAATAAAGTTGGAACCCTTTTGTAAAAGGTTAAAAATAAAATCATTCAAAAACGACCCTGCAGGAAAATGGCGTTGGTGGCTTCCGCACTGTTTCTCGGAGTTAAATCGAATGCACCTGGTCCCGAAGCTCTACGACCAACAGAACGGCCGGAACAGCGTTTTGCCGATTTTGGGCACTTTACATGCATTTTTTCGTATTTTCGATGTGTGACCCAAAATGTCGCCGAGGTACACTCCTCAACCGGTTTGGCACCTCGGCCTCCGCTAGGCCAACCACCCAGGTGCAAAAATTTGCTGCCAAATACCTATAGTGGCCGTAATAGCGAAATTGTCAAAAAACGTCTCCTTTTTCGAAAATAAACACTTTGGTAGCACTTTTACGAATTTTACCGCAGGATCAAAAATGACGCCGGGGAAGACCCCACCGACCGGTTTGGCATCTGGGGGTAGCCAGAACCAACCCACCCAGGCACTAAAATTTTCGGCCAAATGCCTATAACAGCCGTTATAGCGAAAATAAAGTTGGAACCCTTTTGTAAAAGGTTAAAAATAAAATCATTCAAAAACGAGCTGCAGGAAAATGGCGTTGGTAGCTTCCGCACTGTTTCTCGGAGTTAAATCGAATGCACCTGGTCCCGAAGCTCTACGACCAACAGAACGGCCGGAACAGCGTTTTGCCGATTTTGGGCACTTTACATGCATTTTTTCGTATTTTCGATGTGTGACCCAAAATGTCGCCGAGGTACACTCCTCAACCGGTTTCGCACCTCGGCCTCCGCTAGGCCAACCCACCCAGGTGCAAAAATTTGCTGCCAAATACTTATAGTGGCCGTAATAGCGAAATTGTCAAAAAACCTCTCCTTTTTCGAAAATAAACACTTTTGTAGCCCTTTTACGAATTTTACCGCAGGATCAAAAATGACGCCGGGGAAGACCCCACCGATCGGTTTGGCATCTGGGGGTAGCCAGAACCAACCCACCCAGGCACTAAAATTTTCGGCCAAATGCCTATAACAGCCGTTATAGCGAAAATAAAGTTGGAACCCTTTTGTAAAAGGTTAAAAATAAAATCATTCAAAAACGAGCTGCAGGAAAATGGCGTTGGTAGCTTCCGCACTGTTTCTCGGAGTTAAATCGAATGCACCTGGTCCCGAAGCTCTACGACCAACAGAACGGCCGGAACAGCGTTTTGCCGATTTTGGGCACTTTACATGCATTTTTTCGTATTTTCCTTGTGTGACCCAAAATAACGCCGAGATACACTCCTCAACCGGTTTGGCACCACGGCCCCCGCTAGGCCAACTCACCCAGGTGCAAAAATTTGCGGCCAAATACCTATAGTGGCCGTAATAGCGAAATTGTCAAAAAACGTCTCCTTTTTCGAAAATAAACACTTTGCCTATAACCCGTTATAGCGAAAATAAAGTTGGAACCCTTTTGTAAAAGGTTCAAATAAAATCATTCAAAAACGAGCGCAGGAAAATGGCGTTTGTGGCTTCCGCACTGTTTCTCGGAGTTAAATCGAATGCACTGGTCCCGAAGCTCTACGACAAAGAACGGCCGGAACAGCGTTTTGCCGATTTTGGGCACTTTACATGCATTTTTTCGTATTTTCGATGTGTGACCCAAAATGTCGCCGAGGTACACTCCTCAACCGGTTTGGCACCTCGGCCTCCGCTAGGCCAACACACCCAGGTGCAAAAATTTGCTGCCAAATACCTATAGTGGCCGTAATAGCGAAATTGTCAAAAAACGTCTCCTTTTTCGAAAATAAACACTTTAGTAGCACTTTTACGAATTTTACCGCAGGATCAAAAATGACGCCGGGGAAGACCGCACCGACCGGTTTGGCATCTGGGGGTAGCCAGAACCAACCCACCCAGGCACCAAAATTTCGCAAATGCCTGTAACAGCCGTTATAGCGAAAATAAAGTTGGAACCCTTTTGTAAAAGGTTAAAAATAAAATCATTCAAAAACGAGCTGCAGGAAAATGGCGTTGGTAGCTTCCGCACTGTTTCTCGGAGTTAAATCGAATGCACCTGGTCCCGAAGCTCTACGACCAACAGAACGGCCGGAACAGCGTTTTGCCGATTTTGGGCACTTTACATGCATTTTTTCGTATTTTCGATGTGTGACCCAAAATACGCCGAGGTACACTCCTCAACCGGTTTGGCACCCGGCCCCGCTAGGCCAACCACCCAGGTGCAAAAATTTGCGCCAAATACCTATAGTGGCCGTAATAGCGAAATTGTCAAAAAACGTCTCCTTTTTCGAAAATAAACACTTTAGTAGCACTTTTACGAATTTTACCGCAGGATCAAAAATGACGCCGGGGAAGACCCCACCGACCGGTTTGGCATCTGGGGGTAGCCAGAACCAACCCACCCAGGCACCAAAATTTCGGCCAAATGCCTATAACAGCCGTTATAGCGAAAATAAATTGGAACCCTTTTGTAAAAGGTTAAAAATAAAATCATTCAAAAACGAGCTGCAGGAAAATGGCGTTGGTAGCTTCCGCACTGTTTCTCGGAGTTAAATCGAATGCACCTGGTCCCGAAGCTCTACGACCAACAGAACGGCCGGAACAGCGTTTTGCCGATTTTGGGCACTTTACATGCATTTTTCGTATTTTCGATGTGTGACCCAAAATGTCGCCGAGGTACACTCCTCAACCGGTTTGCACCTCGGCCTCCGCTAGGCCAACCCACCCAGGTGCAAAAATTTGCTGCCAAATACTTATAGTGCGTAATAGCGAAATTGTCAAAAACCTCTCCTTTTTCGAAAATAAACACTTTGGTAGCCCTTTTACGAATTTTACCGCAGGATCAAAAATGACGCCGGGGAAGACCCCACCGACGGTTTGGCATCTGGGGGTAGCCAGAACCAACCCACCCAGCACAAAATTTTCGGCCAAATGCCTATAACAGCCGTTATAGCGAAAATAAATTGGAACCCTTTTGTAAAAGGTTAAAATAAAATCATTCAAAACGAGCTGCAGGAAAATGGCGTTGGTAGCTTCCGCACTGTTTCTCGGAGTTAAATCGAATGCACCTGGTCCCGAAGCTCTACGACCAACAGAACGGCCGGAACAGCGTTTTGCCGATTTGGGCACTTTACATGCATTTTTTCGTATTTTCGATGTGTGACCCAAAATGTCGCCGAGGTACACTCCTCAACCGGTTTGCACCTCGGCCTCCGCTAGGCAACCCACCCAGGTGCAAAAATTTGCTGCCAAATACTTATAGTGGCCGTAATAGCGAAATTGTCAAAAAACCTCTCTTTTTCGAAAATAAACACTTTGGTAGCCCTTTTACGAATTTTACCGCAGGATCAAAAATGACGCCGGGGAAGACCCCACCGACGGTTTGGCATCTGGGGGTAGCCAGAACCAACCCACCCAGGCACAAAATTTTCGGCCAAATGCCTATAACAGCCGTTATAGCGAAAATAAAGTTGGAACCCTTTTGTAAAAGGTTAAAAATAAAATCATTCAAAAACGAGCTGCAGGAAAATGGCGTTGGTAGCTTCCGCACTGTTTCTCGGAGTTAAATCGAATGCACCTGGTCCCGAAGCTCTACGACCAACAGAACGGCCGGAACAGCGTTTTGCCGATTTTGGGCACTTTACATGCATTTTTTCGTATTTTGATGTGTGACCCAAAATACGCCGAGTACACTCCTCAACCGGTTTGGCACCCGGCCCCCGCTAGGCCAACCACCCAGGTGCAAAAATTTGCGGCCAAATACCTATAGTGGCCGTAATAGCGAAATTGTCAAAAAACGTCTCCTTTTTCGAAAATAAACACTTTGTAGCACTTTTACGAATTTTACCGCAGGATCAAAAATGACGCCGGGGAAGACCGCACCGACCGGTTTGGCATCTGGGGGTAGCCAGAACCAACCCACCCAGGCACCAAAATTTCGGCCAAATGCCTGTAACAGCCGTTATAGCGAAAATAAAGTTGGAACCCTTTTGTAAAAGGTTAAAAATAAAATCATTCAAAAGGGGGGGGGGTTAAATCGAATGCACCTGGTCCCGAAGCTCTACGACTAACAGAACGGCCGGAACAACGTTTTGCCGATTTTGGGCACTTTACATGCATTTTTTCGTATTTTCGATGTGTGACCCAAAATGTCGCCGAGGTACACTCCTCAACCGGTTTGGCACCTCGGCCTCCGCTAGGCCAACCCACCCAGATGCAAAAATTTGCTGCCAAATACTTATAGTGGCCGTAATAGCGAAATTGTCAAAAAACCTCTCCTTTTTCGAAAATAAACACTTTGGTAGCCCTTTTACGAATTTTACCGCAGGATCAAAAATGACGCCGGGGAAGACCGCACCGACCGGTTTGGCATCTGGGGGTAGCCAGAACCAACCCACCCAGGCACCAAAATTTCGGCCAAATGCCTGTAACAGCCGTTATAGCGAAAATAAAGTTGGAACCCTTTTGTAAAAGGTTAAAAATAAAATCATTCAAAACGAGCTGCAGGAAAATGGCGTTGGTAGCTTCCGCACTGTTTCTCGGAGTTAAATCGAATGCACCTGGTCCCGAAGCTCTACGACCAACAGAACGGCCGGAACAGCGTTTTGCCGATTTTGGGCACTTTACATGCATTTTTTCGTATTTTCGATGTGTGACCCAAAATGTCGCCGAGGTACACTCCTCAACCGGTTTGGCACGTCGGCCTCCGCTAGGCCAACCCACCCAGGTGCAAAAATTTGCTGCCAAATACTTATAGTGGCCGTAATAGCGAAATTGTCAAAAAACCTCTCCTTTTTCGAAAATAAACACTTTGGTAGCACTTTTACGAATTTTACCGCAGGATCAAAAATGACGCCGGGGAAGACCCCACCGACCGGTTTATCATCTGGGGGTAGCCAGAACCAACCCACCCAGGCACCAAAATTTTCGGCCAAATGCCTATAACAGCCGTTATAGCGAAAATAAAGTTGGAACCCTTTTGTAAAAGGTTAAAAATAAAATCATTCAAAAACGAGCTGCAGGAAAATGGCGTTTGTAGCTTTCGCACTGTTTCTCGGAGTTAAATCGAATGCACCTGGTCCCGAAGCTCTACGACCAACAGAACGGCCGGAACAGCGTTTTGCCGATTTTGGGCACTTTACATGCATTTTTTCGTATTTTCGATGTGTGACCCAAAATGTCGCCGAGATACACTCCTCAACCGGTTTGGCACCTCGGCCCCCGCTAGGCCAACTCACCCAGGTGTAAAAATTTGCGGCCAAATACCTATAGTGGCCGTAATAGCGAAATTGTCAAAAAACGTCTCCTTTTTCGAAAATAAACACTTTGGAAGCACTTTTACGAATTTTACAGCAGGATCAAAAATGACGCCGGGGAAGACCCCACCGACCGGTTTATCATCTGGGGGTAGCCAGAACCAACCCACCCAGGCACCAAAATTTTCGGCCAAATGCCTATAACAGCCGTTATAGCGAAAATAAAGTTGGAACCCTTTTGTAAAAGGTTAAAAATAAAATCATTCAAAAACGAGCTGCAGGAAAATGGCGTTTGTAGCTTCCGCACTGTTTCTCGGAGTTAAATCGAATGCACCTGGTCCCGAAGCTCTACGACCAACAGAACGGCCGGAACAGCGTTTTGCCGATTTTGGGCACTTTACATGCATTTTTTCGTATTTTCGATGTGTGACCCAAAATGTCGCCGAGATACACTCCTCAACCGGTTTGGCACCTCGGCCCCCGCTAGGCCAACTCACCCAGGTGCAAAAATTTGCGGCCAAATACCTATAGTGGCCGTAATAGCGAAATTGTCAAAAAACGTCTCCTTTTTCGAAAATAAACACTTTGGAAGCACTTTTACGAATTTTACAGCAGGATCAAAAATGACGCCGGGGAAGACCCCACCGACCGGTTTGGCATCTGGGGGTAGCCAGGGCCAACCCACCCAGGCACCAAAATTTTCGGCCAAATGCCTATAACCTCGTTATAGCGAAAATAAAGTTGGAACCCTTTTGTAAAAGGTTTCAAATAAAATCACTCAAAAACGAGCCGCAGGAAAATGGCATTTGTGGCTTCCGCACTGTTTCTCGGAGTTAAATCGAATGCATCTAGTCCCGAAGCTCTACGACCAAAAGAACGGCCAGAACAGCATTTTGCCAATTTTGGGCACTTTACATGCATTTTTTCGTATTTTCGATGTGTGACCCAAAATGTCGCCGAGGTACACTCCTCAACCGGTTTGGCACCTCGGCCTCCGCTAGGCCAACCCACCCAGGTGCAAAAATTTGCTGCCAAATACCTATAGTGGCCGTAATAGCGAAATTGTCAAAAAACGTCTCCTTTTTCGAAAATAAACACTTTAATAGCACTTTTACGAATTTTACCACAGGATCAAAAATGACGCCGGGGAAGACTCCACCGACCGGTTTGGCATCTGGGGGTAGCCAGAACGAACCCACTCAGGCACCAAAAGTTTCGGCCAAATGCCTATAACAGCCGTTATAGCGAAAATAAAGTCGGAACCCTTTTGTAAAAGGTTAAAACAAAATCACTCAAAAACGAGCCGCAGGAAAATGGCGTTGGTGGCTTCCGCACTGTGTTTCGGAGTTAAATCGAATGCACCTAGTCCCCATGCTCTACGACCAACAGAACGGCCGGAACAGCGTTTTGCCGATTTTGGGCACTTAACATGCATTTTTTCGTATTTTCGATGTGTGACCCAAAATGTCGCCGAGGTACACTCCTCAACCGGTTTGGCACCTCGGCCCCCGCTAGGCCAGCTCACCCAGGTGCAAAAATTTGCGGCCAAATACCTATAGTGGCCGTAATAGCGAAATTGTCAAAAAACGTCTCCTTTTTCGAAAACACTTTGGTAGCACTTTTACGAATTTTACCGCAGGATCAAAAATGACGCCGGGGAAGACCCCATCGACCGGTTTGGCATCTGGGGGTAGCCAGGGCCAACCCACCCAGGCACCAAAATTTTGGGCCAAATGCCTATAACAGCCGTTATAGCGAAAATAAAGTTGGAACCCTTGTGTAAAAGGTTCCAAATAAAATCATTCAAAAACGAGCAGCAGGAAAATGGCGTTGGTGGCTTCCGCACTGTTTTTCGGAGTTAAATGGGTTGCACGTATTCCCGAAGCTCTACGACCAACAGAACAGCCGGAACAGCGTTTTGCCGATTTTGGGCACTTTACATGCATTTTTTCGTATTTTCGATGTGTCACCCAAAATGTCACCGAGGTACACTCCTCAACCGGTTTGGCACCTCGGCCCCCGCAAGGCCAACCCACCCAGGTGCAAAAATTTGCTGCCAAATACCTATAGTGGCCGTAATAGCGAAATTGTCAAAAAACTTCTACTTTTTTGAAAATAAACACTTTGGTAGCAGTTTTACGAATTTTACAGCAGGATCAAAAATGACGATGGGGAAGACCCCACAGACCGGTTTGGCATCTGGGGGTAGCCAGGGCCAACCCACCCAGGCACCAAAATTTTCGGCCAAATGCCTATAACCTCGTTATAGCGAAAATAAATTGGAACCCTTTTGTAAAAGGTTCCAAATAAAATCACTCAAAAACGAGCCGCAGGAAAATGGCGTTGGTGGCTTCCGCACTGTTTTTCGGAGTTAAATCGAATGCACCTAGTCCCCATGCTCTACGACCAACAGAACGGCCGGAACAGCGTTTTGCCGATTTTGGGCACTTAACATGCATTTTTTCGTATTTTCGATGTGTGACCCAAAATGTCGCCGAGGTACACTCCTCAACCGGTTTGGCACCTCGGCCCCCGCTAGGCCAGCTCACCCAGGTGCAAAAATTTGCGGCCAAATACCTATAGTGGCCGTAATAGCGAAATTGTCAAAAAACGTCTCCTTTTTCGAAAACACTTTGGTAGCACTTTTACGAATTTTACCGCAGGATCAAAAATGACGCCGGGGAAGACCCCATCGACCGGTTTGGCATCTGGGGGTAGCCAGGGCCAACCCACCCAGGCACCAAAATTTTGGGCCAAATGCCTATAACAGCCGTTATAGCGAAAATAAAGTTGGAACCCTTTTGTAAGAGGTTCCAAATAAAATCATTCAAAAACGAGCCGCAGGAAAATGGCGTTGGTGGCTTCCGCACTGTTTTTCGGAGTTAAATCGGTTGCACGTAGTCCCGAAGCTCTACGACCAACAGAACGGCCGGAACAGCGTTTTGCCGATTTCGGGCACTTAACATGCATTTTTTCGTATTTTCGATGTGTGACCCAAAATGTCGCCGAGGTACACTCCTCAACCGGTTTGGCACCTCGGCCCCCGCTAGGCCAGCCCACCCAGGTGCAAAAATTTGCTGCCAAATACCTATAGTGGCCGTAATAGCGAAATTGTCAAAAAACGTCTCCTTTTTCGAAAATAAACACTTTGGTAGCACTTTTACGAATTTTACCGCAGGATCAAAAATGACGCCGGGGAAGACCCCACCGACCGGTTTGGCATCTGGGGGTAGCCAGAACCAACCCACCCATTCACCAAAATTTCGGCCAAATGCCTATAACAGCCGTTATAGCGAAAATAAAGTTGGAACCCTTGTGTAAAAGGTTCCAAATAAAATCATTCAAAAACGAGCAGCAGGAAAATGGCGTTGGTGGCTTCCGCACTGTTTTTCGGAGTTAAATGGGTTGCACGTATTCCCGAAGCTCTACGACCAACAGAACGGCCGGAACAGCGTTTTGCCGATTTTGGGCACTTAACATGCATTTTTTCGTATTTTCGATGTGTGACCCAAAATGTCGCCGAGGTACACTCCTCAACCGGTTTGGCACCTCGACCCCCGCTAGGCCGCAGGAAGGAAGCATTACACTTTGAGCAACTGAACGCTTTCACTGCAGAATGGGTTTTATTGTGTTGTATCAAGTTTGTATTTGTACTAAATGACTTCATACATGTAGCACAAACCTAGGAAAGAAATTGCAAAAAAAAAAAGAAAAAACTGGAAGAATAATTTTTAAAAAATTTAATCATTTTTTTTTTAAATATCACATCTATGAAGTTACAATTGCATAGCAATTTAAATATATTAAAATATTTACCTACAAAATGAAACACACACACACACACACACATATCTATGAAATATAAAAAAACATCTTGATAACGTTAAATAAAATTAAACATCAGTAAATTTTCTCATTAATATATCATTTTCCAAAGGACTTCAACCTCGTTACAAAATCATCAAAAGGAAATCCTTACAACATCCTTTTAAATCAGAACTTACATATGATGGGACACTGTCTTTCACTGCAGCATCACTGCTCATCATACTCGAATGCTCACTTCGATTTTTCATCAGAAATTCAAATGATGAACCCGAATTCACAACAATTCACTAAAATGCTGCACAGACTCAAAAATCCACTCGATGTGAACACAACAAAGTCAGAACCACAAATGACCCTTTAAGGTAATCATCGCAAATGTATATGCACAAAGACAGGATTAATCCATAGAAGAGCATCAGCCAATGAAAATGCAGAATTAGGTTTTGGGGCTTAATAATTTTTACTACTTAGGTGTTTCATCAGGAATACCAGTCCTGATGATCCAATATGTTTCTTAATTTTTAGTGCACTATTCTAAATGTAGGAAAAATCATTTCCAAAGGTTCTATTGATGCTTTTGCTGTAGTCAGCATGACCAAAAACCTAATGTTCTCTGATAAAATGTCATTCTTTGACCCTTTCACGAAACTATTCCACCTTTCCTTAGAGGACCATATGAATTAAGGCTACCATATAGTGAGTAAAAATTCTAATGAATTACTTGAACCCAGAATATATTAAAATTTAAAATAAAAAATATCTATATTTTGATAATTTAGAAGAAACTGAAATAAATAATTTTCTTTAAAAACCATAAAAATCAATATTTCGTCTAAAAAATAATCATAAAAATCAGTTTTTTCTAAAACAATCATAAAAATCGGTACTTTTTTAAAAGAAAATCATAAAAATCAGTATTTTTTTTCTAAAAAAATCCTAATAATCAGTCATTTTTCTTTCTTTTTGTGTTTTATGGTATCCAAAACGCATGCATGGTACTGGAGTAGAAGTAAAGCTTCCCCATAATGAAGATTTGATCTTTAAATGAACCTTCATTGTGCTTGTGCTCGTGCTATTTATAGATTATACGAGTATGAATTAGAAAAAGCTTTAACAGAAAGCTTGTTCTAATTTGCATAAATATTGCAAAAAATATCTTGATTTTTTATGAGTACCTTTTCATTATAACAAAATACAAAAAATACATGTGTGAGTAATATTCATAAGCTAAAAATTTAAACAATTTAATGTTTAATAAAATAGTTTTTTTTTTTTTTTTTCAAAAATTAGATTGAAAACAATTTTTTTTAAAGTAGTTGGAATTTTCAAAGTAGTTGTAACAGTAGTTTGGAAAAAGTAGTTTAACTGGTAGTTAGCTAGTTCAAAACAAAAGTAGTTACAACTAGTAGTTAACTACTGCCGAACACTAATCTATATAGTAAAATTAAATTTCGTGCATGAAATTATCTCTATTTTCATTTAATAACTACCTCAATTTCGAATTCAGATTGTACTACTTGTATTGACCACATATACTTTTCTCCACCAGACCCCTACCTGTTTGCCGAGGCCTTAGGATTGCTTGCGCACGGGGCGAGGTGGTGGGGTCAATTGATTTTACATGCACGTATGCCCAAGTGTAAATGGTGGCTCTTCAGTGGGTATCGAACGCGCGACCTTCCAGGTGGAAGTCCGACGCTGACCACATATACTGGTGAGGGGCGGGGGGGGGGGGGGATAGGCTGTTGTGTTTTCGAGTGATCACCCGCGTTCCACCACCCAGTAGCTGTAACCCCAGATCGACTTATGGATATTAATCCTTAACCTAATGCCCATTCCTCCATTTCTAGAACGCCACAATTTAATGCTGAAAGTTTAGAGCTTCAGCTATATATGAGTGTATATGAGAAACTGTGCGCGACATCTGGCGAATGAGTGAAGAAATAACAGAATCTGTGATCGCTCAAACTAAAATAAGGTCTTCAAATCAGCGATACAGAAGAGGACCCCGTACTACTACGGGAGCTTTAAAAAACCAGCGTCGCAATTAAAACTAGTGGCACCAACAAAACCAATAAACTAATAAATGAATACAAGGGTCGATCCAGCACTTATAACAAGGGGGTGAATTTACAAAAACATTTTTGTTAAAAATTAAATGTTTCTGTCAAATTTCAAAATTTAGACAGCGATATTTTTTTCCTTTTTGCCGCTTATTCAATAAATAATTCTGCAACTAATACGATTTAGTAGCTCGGGATTTTTGTGAAGAGTGCGTTTTGATTGATTTCAGTTTTGTGAAGGGTCTGTTTTTATTTTTTGCAAATTTGTGAAGGGTCCGTGTTGATGGATCGTAATTTTGTAAAGGATCTGTTTTTATTTATTGTAATTGAATGAAGGATCCGTTCCGGGAGGGGATTCTAACTCTATCAATATCAATTCCCCCGCAAGAACTGGGGAGATGTCAAATATTTGTCCCAAAACAAAATCAATTATGAATCATCTAGTTTAAATTTCGCAAACATAATATGCTCATTCGTAAAGAAAACAAGCAGTTGATGAAGAATATAGGGAAAAAAATTAACAATTATGCAATTTTTATAGCATCCAATAAGTGTCCAGGTCATCTCGTAAAAAAACTGCATACAGGTTTGTTACGGTAAAATGTAACATAACCAGTGATCTTATAGTATTAATAAAATGAGTTGTATCAATTAAAGCATTATTATCATAAAATGGCATTCACTTTCTGAAAATAGGTAAAATTTCTTGTAACAAAAATACTCCTAGCAGATTCTGTGAAAAATCAACAAAACAAGATTCTTTTTAAATGAAACTCATTGATTTGTGATTTACTCTGCTCATTCAAATTCTTTCTAGATTAAAAATGTAAATAAATAATAGTGCACCATTTAACTTAAATCATTAGGAAAAAAAAAAAAACATATTACATGAAACACATTAATTGAGCTCAATTACTATAGGAAAGAATAAGTGTGGTACCACTTATTCGGCCTCACCATATTTCATCTTCTTGGCTATTGCTTTTGTGGGAACGTTCTGACTATAATCAGCCGATATTCGAAATTCTGTAAAATTCGCTGAACAAGAACTTGTCTTTCATCACTCACAGTTGAAAGCTCTATGACATTCCGGATGGATGCTGAACCAAAGCGTCAGATTTAGAGTCCAATTTCTGATCCGAGGCAATTTGCCTTTCTTTGATGAAACTTTTCAAATGATGAGTCCAATCAATGTCAGGGGCTCTTCATGTTAACGGATACTAGATTTCATTCTTTAGATCGCTTATGTTAATTGTTCGAAGCGTCTATTTTATTTCGTAATCCGTTATTTTTCTAAAGTTTACTTAGACATGTTACTACACATAATTGACTCATAGAAGAATTTCGATGATAAATCACAATGTTGATACAATAATTGGACATCATATTCGCACACTTATAAAATAAATAAAAAAGATTATCGTGAGAGATCATAAAATTGAAGAGGTTTCCCCAGAGAAGGAAGGACAAAAGTCCCGCTTCCTGGGGAACCTAGCAGCACGTCTTTCAGCTTTAGTATCGAGTCACAGAATGCTTGAAAAAAATGCGCTTCGAAGGGCACTTCGAAATTTTCTGCATCAGTGCAACATATAGTGCGGTGCATAAAAATGCTCAAATTTAAATTTCCCTGACCAAAATATTTGTATTAAATTTGTAAATAATAATGTAGTTAAATAGGAAGTTATTCAATGTAAAAATTAATCCCCTAATATAATTTAGAATAAATTATATAAAACGATATTGGATAAAAATAAATGGCTCACGGCGTAGAGTTACACAAAAAGTGTGCAACAAGTTCCCCGCCGAGAATGAGCAGTTAAGCAGATTAACTGTTTATTTTTGGTCAAGGCTCGAATAGAGCAATTTGAAAATGACCGAAAAATGTGGTTTATTTAAATAAAAAAGAATGTAGCAAAAGTGAGAGAATCTCAAAAGCTTTTGTTACATTTCCCCCCAATAATTTTTCTTCATTTTACAAGTGTTTATAGCCTTAAACAAACATGAATGTCCTGCAAGTTAAATCATACAATTTATAGTTAGGATGGACAGCTTACGGCCTATGATGCCGTACTTGATGCTTACGGCCTATGATGACCTACCTATGATGTGCGGCAATTCGGAAAACTCCCGGTTTTTCAAAAAAAAAAACAAAAAAAAAACGGAAAATCGAAGAAAAAGAAAAAGAAAAAAAAAAGCATTTTATTAAATGTTAAAACGTAATTAGGGACCTGAAATCCAATACGCTCAGAGCGGCGATCTCTCTGGATTTTGGATCCTGATTCAAAAAATTTTGTAATATAGCATCAGAACTTATATAATTTGCCATTCATGCATGCATTCATAAATGTATTTTATTCATTAATAGCATTTTTTAACACTGTATATACACTCGCTAAAAGTGACTGCAGACTATCAAGTCAAGTAGACCATCTCAGGAAACTTCTTAAATTGCAGTAATTAAAAATATCACAGTCCTTTTACTCGACCACGAGTATGGGTACATCTTAATTCACGACCATTCAAAGTTCACTTCACCTGTACTGAAACAAGCGCTGGTTCTGTTGAAGCCACAAGTCAGCTAGTAGACAGTCCAGTAAACTTAAACCGTGGTCGTACGAATCACAGATGTTATCACCGGTAACTTCAAGTCCGTAAAATGCAATTATGAAGATAAAATACTAATATAACATTTTGATGGTCAACATCCTTGACTAGAAACCTTTTAAAAAAAACTGATGTAAATATAAAAACTCAACTCTCTTCTAAAAGCAAAACATCTCTATGTGTTGGAACAATTTCACAAAACACCGGAACGTGACAAACGGGGAGAAAAGACTCTTCCTAAAATTTAAAATTTAACTAAGGTCAAACATAGCGACCATGTTCGAAAAATTTACTGCCAAGCCATCAGCCTCATGGCAGGGAGACGAACTCCAAGAGAGTGAGTGAGTGCCGACCAAGAGGTCGAACGAAATGAATCCAGTGAACTCAACTGAAGTCCGTGCACTCACTCCCTCCCTTTATACGAGTCAAATCATGTGACGCGATGGTGACGTCATTTTTAATAACTTTCACTTCAACCTCATTTACATACACGTTGAGGTTGACCTTCTCTCCACGCAAGTCACGTATTCCAACCAAGTTGCCTCGGTTTGGCAACACCGGGCTAGCATCGTGGCGATGTACACCCATCACTTCCGCCATTAAACTTGGCGCATGTAGTTTGAATGCCTGAAGAGTATCCTAAGCATAGGCGTAACCAGGGGGGGGGGGTTTGGGGGTTCAAACCCCCCCCCCCTTTGGGTATTTATTTATTTAGGCACAACACAAAAAAATTTCTGGATACGGCCTTGCAAAGCACATATTTTTTTTCCCCTAAGAAAATTAAACACATATGCATATGATTTTATTTCCTCTTCTCTGAAGGGTTGTGATCATGACCAAAGTATGCAGCTCATAATAAAGAGGACTTTTCATCTGGTTATAATCAACTCCCTTATCCCCATGGGGGGGGGGGGCGTTACAGCGCGAAAGGTGGCTTCAATCACCGTACCACACACATACAGAGATCCTTTCAATCACTCCAGAGGGTTTTCTTTCCTTCTTGATGTCTTTTTTACCCAAAGGCAGCAATTTGGGAAGGAGCTGGGTAGAGACTGGGGTCTGAAAATGAAGGACCCCTAGCCAACAATTGTCCTAATGGGTTAAGCCCTCAAGCCAGGAAAAGATGCTCACCAAGTCAAAAAAGATTTTACCAAAATGGGTGTTTAGACAGGAAGTCATAAATAAACACAAGCTGCTCTTTAAGTTTCTTAAGAGCAGCTTGAATTTATTTATGACTTCCTGTCTAAACACCCATTTTGGTAAAATCTTTTTTGCAGATGAGCCGATTAGAAAACTGATGAACTGTATTTGCATTGCATTCTCATTTACAGATGTTCTCTCATCTCTTATATTTTAAATGTTTTTTTTTTCTTAGCATGGTCCATCACTGATTGCATTACTAACTCTGGAAATCATCCGTTCAACGTTTCCAATCTCACTGCTACGGTTTAATGCTGCATTTTAATTTACAATCAAGTATTATTTATATTTTAGCTAAATTTTTAATTATTTTCGATACATAATAATGTTTGCACTCCAGCGATGGACGCGTTCGTCATCCAAAAAGCAAAGAAAATTTGATTCAGACGCTTCCACTTCTGAGGTATGTTTTGTTACAAATTTAACAAAATTTTTAGAAATTTATTGTGGGGATGAGCACTTTTGTAGGGGAATTTGGATTTTTTTCCTCTGAAATTCCACTATTTCCCAGTTTTAATATTATGAACGCCCGGACATGGAAGGTTGCTTAGCGTTAAATATTGAATTTTATAGTAATGAATGTTTAATGTTTTTGTGAATCAAGGCCGTATCCAGAGGGGAAGGGGGATCTTTTCAAAGGAACATATATTCCTCCCTGAAACTTTGCTTAACATAAGTGTGTCGAAGTCTGGGCACTCCCCGCAAAAAAATTCTGGATACTGCCTTGGCTCCGGAGCAGGGAGAGCTTGTTAAGAATTAGGAAGGACAGTGTATGCTTCAAAACCATACCCATTATATATATATATATATGACTAGAAATGATGTTAATATGAATTTGTTTACATATATGATAGCTTTTTGATGTATATATAGGACATGTATTTTTAGATCTTTGGTGAAGTTAGAGGAGTGGGTAATTGGGGCTTCTGCAACTTAAATTTCTGTAACTGGTCTTACATCTATAATGCTTAGGCTATAACTCTGGAGGCAAGGGTTCGAGGGCTCTCCCTAGGAAACTTTTTGAAATCTTCCTAGCAATGCAATTTCGGGATACTTTGGTAATGTTAGAGGAAACAGAAAGGAGTTTGGTTACTCTCCACCCCCCCCCCCCCTCCGCAATTTTTTTTCAAAATAAAGTCTTATATCTTTTAAGTTACTTTTGGTGTTGCTCGTGATAGTGTTCAATGTCCTTTCCCTGAAAGTGTTTCTGAAAGTAAAGTGTCTTAAAAGCGTAACTTCACTTTTCTTTCTTTTTTTAAAGCTTGTGATCTGAATTTTTTGCCGGGGGGGGGAGTTAACTTGCTCCGAGGGGGTAGCTCCCCCCCCCCGGGAGATGCCTGAAATAAACATGGAGTATACCTTAAGAGACAAGTATTTATGATCATTAAATTTTCAACTCTTTTACACGTCTTATTGGTGTTTTGTCTGTACATTTTTAGGGTGACCCCCCTCTTTCACCAACCCTAGTTACGCCTATGATCCTAAGACCCGAAATCTTACAAGCCATCCACAGAAAAGAAAGTAGGTACTTAAAATACATTCAAACCATACTAGTGTGCTTGAGAATTAATAAAATTATGGGTTTCTACCCAACATATTCCCCCCTTCTCAGCACATAGTATAACTACATTGAAAACGACATTGAAAAATACATTTGAAAAACACAGTAAACAGTTTGAAAAAACACTTTTGAAAACTATTATATTAATTCACAATTTCATTTTACCCGTATTTGGTTTTGTAAATAAATCGGCAGGATTTTGCTCACTCCGTACATACTCCAATTTAAAAGATTTCTGCTCCCCTAGGTTTCTTAAAAAATAGTACCGGACATCTATATGTTTTGTCCTAGAATTTTCAATGGGTGAGTTATAAAATTTAATAGCCGATATATTATCGCAATTTAAAAAACTTTCCTCAAAATTAAATCCCGTTATCTTAAAATTTGCAATTTCCTCCAAAATTCTTTTTAGCCATACCACCTCCTTCGCAGCATCAGCTAATGAGATGTATTCGACCTCAATGGTGGAAAGAGCCACGCACTTCTGCTTGAAGGTACGCCGAATTACGGGAACTCTGTCTATGAAAATTATCAGACCACCCAGTGATATTCTGTCTTCCCTATTTGCTGCATAATCTGAATCAGCAAAACCATTAATAAAAACCTTTCCTATTGTACTAATATTTACTTTATAAAAACAGGTACACTTTAAGTATCCTAAAAGTCTGAGCAGACATATCCAATGTTTTTTCCCAGGGTTGGTTTGAAATTGCGACAGAAGGTTTACGGTATATGAAATATCAGGCCTCGTCTTTCCCGCTATATATGACAAGCATCCGAGCAAATTCCTATAGGGTAAACTGTTCATTTCTTTGATGTCGTCCTCACTTTTTGGACAATCATCTTTAGAAAAAATTATTCCTTTCGCTATAGGAAGAGTCGAATAGGGGTAAGCGTAACTCTCAAACATTTCACAAACTTTCTCTATGTAAGTACTTTGGTGAGTAAAAATATTCCCCCCTTCTTCTACAAATTCCACCCCTAACAGCTTTCGCGTCCTGCCTAATTCTTTCATGTCATAATGCTTTCCCAGATCATTTACAACGTCCCTAATCACCTTTTCATTTTTTCCAAAGATTTAATATCATCTACGTAAATCAATAAAAACACTTAATGCTTTCCCAGATCATTTACAACGTCCCTAATCACCTTTTCATTTTTTCAAAAGATTAAAATATCATCTACGTAAATCAATAAAAACACTTCACTGTTTCTTGTATAAACACAGTTACAACAGTTTAATTTTTAAAATCTCAAACTTTGGAGCACCCTGTCAATTTCAAGGTACCAATTTCTCCCCGACTGATGTAACATGTAAAGTGATTTTCTTAAGCGGCATACGTGATCTGATTTTTCTAGGTTTACAAAGCCTTGCGGCTGACGCATGTAAATTTCCTCATCCAAGTCGGCATATAAATAGGCATTTTTGATGTCCAATTGAAAATGATACCATTTTAAAAAAACTGACTAAAATCGCGAGGAAAGTGCGGATGAGCATAAAGTTGACTGCAGGGCTAAAAACTTCTGAATAAGATTCTCCCTCTACTTGTCTATTCCCCATCGCAACAAGTCTGGCTTTAAACCGTACAATTTGGTTTTGATTATTCCTTTTGAGATCATAAACCCATCGGTTGCTTAAAACAGGTTTCTTCTTGGGTGGCGGGACTAATTCCTACACTCCCCTTTCCTGGATTACACCGATTTCATCTGCCATTGCTTGTTGCCAGTTTTTCACTTCTGGGGTTCTTAGGCACTGTTTATATGACCGAGGAATTTCTATTTCTATCAAATTTGCCTCAGGTTCCGATTCTTCGGAAATTCCATCCTTTTCCTCGGAAAATTTTGATACTTCCCGCTTTTTCACATTTCTAGAGATAAAATCAAAAACTTTAGGGTCAAAAACAATATTATTGGAATCGCAATATTTTCGGGCATCCCAATTCGACCTGAGCTTTACTTTTTGGCCCTTAATAGAATAATAGATGTCTACTCGGTCTCCGGTTTTCCGTTTCACTGCATTCCGTATCCAATTGATTTGACTGCAAGGGGTTGACGAAATTACTTGCTCATCCTTCATTTCTTGCTCTACTTCACTTAAAGGTTTAATAAAAGTAAAATTTTCCCTTTTAGTATTAAAAGATATATTTTCTTCTGCCCATTTTAAATTTTCTTTAAAATCTACGTTAATCGTTTCTGTCACTTTTCTCTCATCTGGATCCCAGATTCTATACCCCTTCGTTTGGATTGCGTATCCCACCATTATGCCCTTTTTGGCCCGCATGTCCAATTTCCTCAGCTTTGGCTTGGGGACTTTCATGTAGGCTATACAGCCAAATTTCCTCAAGTGCTTTACAGAGGGTTTCTTTCCTCCAAATAATTCAAATGAGGTTTTTCCCTGTCTTTTAGGACCGTGCGGTTTCTCACATAGTTGAAACATAAGGCGGCTTCCGCCCAAAATTCCTCGGGTAAATTCGAATCTTTGAGCATGGCTCTTACGCCATTCAACAGGGTTAAATTGAACCTTTCTGCAACACCGTTCTGCTGCGGTGAATATGCATTGGTTCTTTCTATTTTTATTCCCTCTTTCGATAGATGAGTCTCAAATGTTGTATTCTTAAATTCCCCCCCGTTGTCGGATCTAACTGCTAGAATTTTCTTATTTAAAAACTTTTCAACCCTTCGTTGAAACCTAAAAAAAAAATTTTAAGGCCTTATCCTTGGACCTTAAGAAATATACTGTAGACTTTCTTGAAATATCGTCTATCAGCGTAAAAATATATTTCTTGCTGCCTAACGATTCATGAAGGAGTGGCCCTGTTAAATCCATGTGGATCAATTGTAATGGGGCTTTTGACCTCACACCTGGTATGAGCAGCTTCTCTTTTTAGCCATCCCCGTACACGGTTCACAATCAGGATTTTGCCTGTCCTTAATTTCGAGTCCATGTACACAATTCAATTTACTAGTTTCTAAAATAGAATCACAATTTAAATGGCAAAAACGCTCATGCCACAAACCTAGGTTTAAATTGTTAATTACATCCACAGAATTTACTGTTGTACTAGGCGTGCCGCCCGGCGTTGCACGGGCTAAAATAATAGATTGAGGGCGCTGGGCTACGCCCGGCGCTGCGCGAGCTAAAATACAACACGACATTGAAATTCTTTATTATCTATCCATACACAGACATACAGACCCGGACCGATATTACTAAGCAATGGCCTTCGCGCGAGCCTAAATAAGAGCAACAGTCCTTAAAAATAATAAATTAATTAAGTACATTGCTCCCGAAAAGTAGTTTTCTTTTGGCATTCGATTTTTGTTAACAAACCGTTGTACGCCCGGCGCTGCGCGAGCGAAAATACAACACAGCATTGAAATTCTTTATTATCTAATATCCATACACAAACGTACAGAAACGGACCGATATTAATGAACAATGCCTAAATAAGGAGCAACAGTCCCTAAAAACCATAGATTAATTAAGTACAATGCTCGTAAAAAGTAGGGGGTTTTTTTGGCGTTCTATTTTTGTTAAGAAACCGTTGTACGTCCGGCGCTGCGCGAGCTTAAATACAACACGGCATTGAAAAACTTCATTATCTATCGATGCACAAACATACAGACCCGGTGCGATATTAATAATAGAGAAATTCAAAAAAATCGCATCAGAATAAGGACAATTAATTATCCCTTTCAATCCTTTTTTGATTTTACGCCATTTTCGTTTTATGCATTCAGAATAATTAAAACAATCTTTAAAAGTCCCTGTTAAAATAGGAAAAATAGTTTTTATTAGATAGCAGACGATAAATAAATTAAAAAGAAAGAAGGATTAAACTTTTAACTGATGTTGCAAATATAACGAAGCCTGACTCAAAATGCTAGAGAAACATTGATTATTAGTATTGTTGATATTTGTTTTACAACAATGGCAACGGCATTGATTTTAATTCAAAGGGCGACTGTATATTATATATTGTTGGAACGATGCAACAATGAAAAAGTAAAATAAAACATGCAAAAAATTGCGTTTTTAATTAGTATCTCCGCTAATTAAAGCCGGACACGGATGAGACCGGGCGATATGGCTTCCCCGGAAAATTCCGAATCCGACGATACCCGTCCCGACGTCGGGCAACCTGCTGTTCTCGAGGAGATGAGGTGACAGACACACACACAGACAGACGCGAACAGGTTTTAATAGTATAGATAAACATGATTATTTTCAACATTTAAATACTTAAAAGGTTTCACATAATACAATTTGTCCGATAATTGAGCAGTAAACAATTTAACTTTTTCATTATTAAAAACACATATCCTTCTTGGATACCATTTTAAAATAAAACCATAACTGTCAATACAAGAACCGGACAATAGATTGCACCTCAGTGTTGGAGCGTAATATACGTTGTTTAAAGTTATAGTCGCAATTTGACCGTCTGACAAAATTTGAAAAACTATTTTTCCAATCCCCTCTACTTTACTAAGTACGTTTCCAATAGCAACTTCCATTCGCGTATTCAAATTCGCTGAATAGATCACGGTCTTTTGAAAAATGGACAGTTGCCCCCAAGTCTAAATCCCAGTCGGAATTCGCTTGGTTCAAATCCGTGCTGTTGGCTTGTACTTCCGGGATGTTTGATAACGTGCAAAACATACCCGCTTGAGGAGTTCTATTTGATTTTTCAAAACTTTGATTCTCCGTTTTATTTTTGCTCCAACACTGAGCGGCAATATGACCCTTTTTCCCGTAGGAAAAACAAACACGACTTTTACCCCTTTTCCCTTCTGTGGAAGGCTTATTTCTCGCGGTAAAAGCATTTAGCCTAGAGTTACTGGCTTCAAAATTTTCATCCCCCATATATTTTATTCTCCCCTCTTCAGCCAAAAGTTCAGTTAAGACATTTTTAAAAGTGAATTTTTCTTCCCCCCCCCCTCCCACCTATATATCCCCTGGACGATCCCCCTAAAATTTTGCGGTAAATTTCTAATTAATTGGAATGACTTTAATTTTCCGTCCATATTATACCCATTATCCTCTAACTGTCTGAGGACACTTTTCAGGAGGGCGGCATATATGCCAATGGTTTCACCATCGGAAATCCTGCACGAAAAAAACTCTTCCCACAACCCGGCAACTCTGGCCAAAGATGGTGGTTCGAAATTTAATTTCAATGCGCTCCATACTTCAAATGAGTCATCAATATCATCAATTATTTTTTTCAAATCTTCTTCTATGTTTAAATAAATTAGTGCTTCTGCTTGGCCTCTACGTTTTTTGACCTCGGGAGTCGCATCCTCACTTAACTTTGTTTGGGAAAGTTCCCATAGATCAGGCTCGATCAATACCATCTTCATGTTTTTGGACCACGTTGCCCAGTTGCAGGATTTAAGTTTGACTATGTTTCTATAGTCTCCATCCATATTTTTCAATTTGTTTACTTGCCTCCAAAAATACGGACACCAGAGCAAAACTCTCTCGACCGAGCTCTCTTACCGAGAGGGACGATTTGCAATCTCTCCAATACTTCAATTTTTTAGCGTTACACGGGAATATCACTAAATACCGCCAAACTGATATTGAATTCGGCATCTCATTTTGTCACGAACTTGAGACGTCATAAAAGTTTGCATTCCGTTTCATTAATTCGTTTTATGTTGAAATTGTGCTTTCATCGCGCCAAGAAATGTAATATAGCTTTTAATTTATATAACTTTAACTTGACAAGTACTACCTTAGTTAAGTTCAAAAACAAAATGATAAGAATGCATGCAAATCTACAGATATCAACTTGAAAATTATGTGTTTTAGAAATTGTAGAACATACAGAATTATATTTCGTAACTTTTGAAGATTCTGCCGTGGAATCGCTTTTTTCCATTGATCCAACAGTGTTTCCTCTGTGGGGAAACCGAAAGTCGAAACTTTTGGCCGATTTGCATAATTCCTTTTCAGGAAATCCCCATACATTTGTTAATCATGGTAGATGAAATTAAACTTTTAAAGTTACTTAAAAAATAATAAATAACATTTTGAAATGTATTCTATGAACATTTAAAATCACGAACAATTTCTGTAGCAACGTAATACAAGCCATCCGCGTTCTCTAATAGTGAATTCACACCGATAGAACTGCAATAAATTAGGCAATAGACTGTTGCTTTTCTTGTATCATTAATAGCCAGGAATTATCTGTTCTATAAAACGTCATAACGTGATCAACCAATCACCGTCAAGTAATTTTTATGAAGACGACTGTGATTCGTTGGATTCTGCGACGTCACTTAGAATATAAAATTACTGTCAAATGAGAGCATTCGATGTCGGTCTTTATATTCATAGCGTTTCATTCGCCGAACATTATTTACTGAAGAATGCGTAAATCCAATCGGCCTCCACGCCATGACGTCATCAGTTCCGAGTCACATGTTATTCAGGCTCTCTTAGATTGAGAAGGTGTTGGCGGAGCACCTGTTAGAGCTATCACTAACATTTGTTGTCACAATATTGAAGGGTGCTTTCCCTATCATTTGCACAAGTTATCTGCAAATTTTCAATTTTGTTACTTACACATCCCTTTGCTTCTCACTGCCTCACTTCTCAATTGTTGATGTAGTCAATTTTTGTAGTGCTGCCACCTGTACGGAAAACTCAAAACAGTTACTCTAAGTTTTATAGTGCTGCGATCTACTGGAAAAAAGAAATAATGTGGCTCACTTTGTTTTGTAGTGCTGCCACCTAGTGTAACAAAGATCTCCTTTAACCCCTTGAGGCACGAGTTTTCTCGGGAAAACTGGTAAAAAATTATGGAATTTTGCTTTGACAGAAAATGAATATATAGGTGTAGTATAAGGTTTTGTTTGGCTATTTCAGTTGTTGTTTGGCTATTTCAGTGACTAGAGAGTGGGGAAGGGAGGGGGTAAAGTTATATAACAATTATTGTACAAACAAAGTGTAAACGGGTATGAGACGGGTATTAGAGATATAACAACGCGAGATGCAAGATCGGGTATATGCAAATTTGCCGGTCCCTTTCGCCCTCGTGAGGCAAGGTCAAATGTGTTAAGGGGTTAAAAGACACCTCTAATTAGAGCTATTTTTTCTGGTTGGACCGCAATGTATTGGGTTGTAACATATGAAATGTCCGATTTTCGTGGTCTACTTAAAGAAAGAATATATTTTTACAGAGCAAACTTTCTTAATCAAAATAGGAACCATCAGCTTCAATACACTTTTGCCAACGAGAAACAAGTTTTTTATGCCGGCATCATAAAATCTAATCGTCCTGGGGGCAACAAATTGATTGAATGCCGTTTCAGTATCCTTTGGATTTCTGAAGCATTTATTCTGTAGGAAGTTATCGAGATGCTTGAAAAAGTGAAAATCGGTAGGGGAGAGGCCAGGAGAATATGGTGCATGGGTTAAAACTTCAGAGTATAACGTGTGCAGCTTCTGACGAGTGATCATTGAAACATGCGGTCTTGCGTTATCGTGGAGAAGAATAGGGCCCTTCCTATTGACCAATGCCGGCTGTTTCCGTGTAAGTTTCTGGTGCATTTCATTGATTTCTCTACAATATTTCACAGCTGTGACGGTTTCCACTGGTTTTAGAAAGCTATGGTGAATTAAGTCAGCTGAAGAGAACCAAACAGTCACCATAACCTTCTTTTGATGGAGTTCCGGCTTTGGGAAGTGTTGTAGAGCCTTGTCAGCAACCAGCCACTGCGCTGAACGTTTACGATTGTCGTAAAGAATCCCCTTTTCAGCACAAGTTACAGTTTGATTGAGATCATTTTGGTTGCCAAAAAGTGCAGACGAGATTTCAAAACGTTCGCGTTTATGATTCTCATTTAATTCCCGAGAAACCCATTTATCAATTTTATCAACTTTGCCAATCAATTTTAGATGACGTGAAACGGTTGTAGGAGATACACCTAGTTCTGCGCAGTCTCTAACAGTATCGCCTGGATTTCTTGAACTGTTGCTCGGAAAACTTCTTTGCATAGAACAGTCTCTGGTCTGCCCCGGTCTTAGTTTGTGATACTCATCCCCAGTTTCGAACTTTGCATAACAAAGTCGAATGGTACGTTCATCTACAGAACCTGTATTCGTTCTGCTGGATTCGTACTTTTGGTCTTTGAAAGTGACTTTCTTTACACCTGACCTCAAGAGATGACTTTTGTTCCATTACATTTAGTTTAGTGGGCTTAATTAGGTCATTTTTTGTAGTTTGTGTGGTTCTGTTGTTTGAAATGGTTTCTGAAGGTAGAATGACGGTATTAAGGATATGTTTTTTTACTTCTAGTTTTGTGTCGACAATGTGGCGTAGTGGTAAGGCGCATGCCTCGTACGCCCAAGATCGAAGGTTTGAGCCTGGCCCAGGTCGGTGCATTTTCGAGATGCAGAAAATCGCCTGCGCCCAAGTCGTATGTATGATTGTGCGGCTTGTTAAAGATCCCCTGAGTATCCGTTTGGCACGGATATTCTCGACTAAATGAAATTTCTGGTGCCGGTTGCATCAACGAGAGCTCAGATGTTGCCAGCTCGGGGGAAACTGAGCGTCAAAAATTTGCGGCAATGGTACCACACGTATTGTGGTGCCGCTGAAAGAGTTGGTACCAATCTCTGGGGACGCACTAGGTCTGCAATGGTTGAGGATCGATTCTGCAGCCCGTTACAAAGAAAAAACAACTTCTAGTTTTGTTGTTTTTGCTATATAGCTCTGTTTTCTCTGCAGTGTACAAAGTATTCTTTGTTTTTCAGAAACGTGTAATTTTTGCCTTTAAAATTGTTTTGAATGTTAAGTCAACTTAATTAATATTTCCTATACTTATTATTTATTTATCACTTACTTATTTCTTTCCAGTGTAAAAGTTAGAATAACGTGGTGGAAATATCATTTTAGAAGGGGCGGCAAAGAACAAAAATCAGTAAGTACCGCTTCTCTTAATATCTTTGGGAGCAACACGCTCCTCAGATAAATGCAAATTGTAATAAACTTACATGTAGATAGGTTGTGTTTGTTGCCGCCGGCTCATTTCTGAGCACATCCGCCTTTTTATTTCGCTTTTAACTAGTGGACCATCTAGATTTTTTTTCTAGACAGGAGGGATTGGAGTTATAATCGTCCCTAAACGTGATATATAAACTATTAAACACACTAAGACTGTCAGTGTAACTCGAAACCAAGAATTCTGATGGGTAAACCTCCGAAGTGTTTCTCGGATGCGGCCCAGTTGACAATACTGTCACGATCTCTGCAATAGATTTGTCGTTACCAATGTGCATCACAGGATAAAGTTTGAATAGTGCAATTATCGCGAGAATTTTTTTGAGAACCCGAAAGAAGGAAGGAAAACTAATCGGTCTTTCCGAATGAACATCAGTAAAAATATTTCTCTACGGAATCGATTTCACTGCAATCCACTTATTGCAAAAGCCCCCAAGCTCTTAGTCTCTCAGTTGAGGCTATGTAAATACGAAAAACAGACACCTAATTTCACCTAGAAAACAAGAACTCAAGAATTATACCAGCCTACTCTCCCGTATACTCCAACTTCAGATTTATAATTTAGCTATCTCTCTCTCTCTCTCTTTCTCATTTAGCTTTATTTCTAAATTACTTAAAATGCATCTTTTTCAACGGTTAATACATCCCTTATCGGTTAATCACTCATTCATTCACTCAATTATTTACTCATTCACTCATCTTTCACTCATTCTTTCACTCATTCATTCTTTCTTTCATACATTCATTGATAATTATCTTTTATAATCCCGATCAAGAAACTTCATAGGAAAATAGGCTCGTTTAATTGTTGTCGAACTTCGTATATGTACATGTTCTACATCGTAATATCTTTCCGGAAAAGTTTGTTTCAAGCAAATTCGTCAGATAGATCAGGATTTACAAGGGATTGAAGTTTTTCGTAGGCGCTATGTGTTTTTGAACTGTTCAAAAATGAACAAAAATTGTTCAAATCAATATTATTTCACGCCGAGAGCTTCTATTAATAAGCTTGCTCATAGGAACTTGGATCTTGTGCCCAGAGTTTATATAATTGGCTTAATTTTGACCCGTAGGCAGGCGCTAATATTAAAATTTTCGAACTGTTCAAAATTAAACGAAAAATTGTTCAAATCAAACAGCAAAATTGAGGTGTCCAAACCGAGAACTTTTGAATGCAAAAAAAAGATCCTTTGAATCGGACTCTTATTTTAGAGTCCGATTCAGCGGCACCACAATGAGTATGGTACTATTGCCTTAATATTTTTGACGCTCATTTTCCCCCGAGATGGCGGCACCTGAGCTCTCGCTGATGCAATCGGCATTAGGAATTTAATTTAGCCGATTCAAAAGTTATTAGCGGGGATAGATTGACCGACAGACACACATTTTCCTCATCTCAGAAATCTACATAACGTTTTATTTTTTAATTTTTATTTAATTACTTGAGTTATTATTGACTTTCTTTTATTTTTAACGATATTTTTACGATTCATTGAGCCTTCTTTAACTTCATTCATTAATTTTTTTACTTTTGCGGGAAAGTGGCCTAAAAAGTAAACCATAAATGATGAAAAAGAGAGGGCGCTGCGGTATTCCCCTCTGCATTGATAATCTTCCGAGTCCGTATTAGTTATCCTTTTAATAAGCTAAATTGTGGATTCTAAAGTGTTTTATTTTGCCTAAATGCAATTTTACTGTTTTCAAAGCATATATTTTTAAAATTTTCTCCTGAATTGAATAGAATTTTGCGAAAAACTTGTAGATATTGCATCTTTTAAAACCGCTGTTATCATTAATTATGCATTTGTAACAGTGCGAGAGTGGCCGTGAAGCGCCGGAAGTCGAACCGAGAGCGTTTTGGTGGTAGCCCCATTCTTTACCGCCCACCCAAAAGGCGCGCCCCCTGGGCAGGGACAAAGACGGCTATTTGAAGCAGTGACTTGCACCGCTACAAACTCCGCCCCCAGTGAGCGAGTAGGGGAAGTGAAGGCTGGGCGCGTTTGCTCGGATCCGTAGCCGGACGCGGGGGAACGAGCGCTTGCAGACTGCACGAATGCGTGCGAGCAAGTCCTCTGTGGAGTGTTCGGGTCTCCATTGCTGCGTGCGTAATTGCCGGGTCACCGGATGTAACGTTGCGATAGTTTCTGTGAAGCGCCGGGAGTCGAACCGAGATCGTTTTGGAGGTAGCCTCATTTTTTTCCGCTTTCCCAAAACGCGCGACCCCTGTGCAGGGGCAAAGATGGCTATTTGAAGCGTTGACTCGCACCGCTACAGCCTTTTACGTGTAAAAAATTGCTCTCAAAACTTTTCAAATTAAAGACCATGTACATACATTTGTATATACACAATACACGTGTACGCCAGGCTCACAAGTAAAGGAGGGAGTAGACACGTACACGCATGAACGCTGGGGTACACAAGAACACTGTTGTACACATCTTCACATATACAAATATTGTACGTATATATACGCATACAAGTGTGCTTATTTGCATACATATACACACGAATGTTTATGCATGCATAAGTACGCAATACACACGTGTGAAACTGTTCGTATTTACCCATAGTGTACACAAATATACAGAGTTAGTACACATATGCACATGTACTTATATTCACATATATACACAGGAGTACGCATATACAGTTCGTACTCATCTAGCTATTTTTTATATACATAATAAATAGCTCAAATTTGAAACATCATTTAGCTATAAAAAAAGATTGAAAACCAAAAATTATTTGATTTTTAGAAGAGAAAATGAACCAATTTTTAATCATTAACTATTTTAGGTGATTAACTATATTGAATTTTAAAAAGCGAATTCAATCGAAATGTTACCGGCAAAGTATGAAACACCGGCATTCTATACAATGCCTAGGCATTGTATATTATGCCAGACGTTTTTAGGCAAGGTATGAAATATGAGAAGCATTACATACTTTCCCTAGGCATTGTATATAATACCTAGGCATTCTATAGAATGACAAATGTTTTTTAGGCAAAGAATGAAAAAAACCGTCCCGATGAGGTTATTAAGTAAATGATGTACATTTCTCAAAAATTAAAATGTTATTCTGAAAAAAATAGTGAGTGCCAGAAAAAAAAAAAATATTTTTTCGTTTTCCCCAATTACATCGTAGCGATTCAGCAACCAATTGGGTTCCTTCTTAGTAGTCATTTTGGCTTTTTTTACATCATTTATTAACTTCTGGTGAGTAGTTTCAGTTGAGAAAACACCATTTCTTGCAGAGTTAACTCTCATTTTGCAATTACGAACGGAGATATACTTTATACTTTGACGGTTTCTCATTTATTATTCTATAGAATGCCTAGGAAATGTGGGAAATATAAATCGTTTCATAAATTTCCGGTTAGTTTTAGGCATTACATACAATGCCTAGGCGTTCTATAGAATGCCGGATTTCAAAATTTGCCGGGAACAGATGTATTAAGTACATATTACTTAAAACTTATGAATATTGCGAATGAAGCGTCATGTTTTACGAATTTTCATACTAACTATGCAGCAAAGACACATGAGCGCCTTTTTTTTTTTGTTCATCGTCTTTTTGCCTCGGTATCGGGGAGACAAAGGAATGATTGCCTATTCACATATTACACCAATTAAAAGAGCGAGCTTTTCTGCATAAATTTAAATTTGTTACAAGCTTTTAAGTGAACTATAACATTAGTTATAACTTTCATGTGTTTATTTTGGATGGTTTGTAACTAGCAGTTTGTCGTAGGCAATTTATAACGCCTCTATTGTTTTCCTTAAATTTTTATAGATGCCATTTTATCATGAGGCAGATAATGAAATTTTAATAATTGGTTTTAGCACATAGTTTAAAGCTTCTCCAGCAGCATACGATTTTCAATTCTTTCTCTTGCTCATTATTTTTCTTTTCTTTTTTGGATATTTAATTTGTATTGCTTTCATAAAAGCGCTACTTTATTTTAAGTTGGGGGAACTTTTAGTTAATATTTTAATGGGGGATTAAGGTGCTGGGATATTTATTCTGATGAGAAGTTCTAGAAAAAATATTTCAAATACAGATTTTAGGAACACTTAACGTTACTTATAAGCTATATTGGTTAATCTAATGGGGATTTTTAAGTACTGATATCATGGTTGCTAAGAAGATTTTCAGGGATTGTTTTCCCTATTTTTATGGGAATTTTCAAGTATGTCTTGCATTTGTTTGGGAATTTTTCGGAAATCCATCATGTTATTCAGGAACTTGTTGTCGTTAGTCTATGTTGGAGCTTTTAGTAAGTATTATCCTAATTCTTATGGAAATTTCTAGGTACTGTTCACTTTATAAGGACTTTCAGGAACTGTTGTACTTATTCCGATAGGAAATTGCAAGGACTGTTTAAGGTCCATAATCAAATCAGGATTCTTAACTAAATGTACTTATTTATGACTTTATAATTTTTTTTAGGATGGAATGTTGAACATACGTGGCGAGTCACGAGATCAAAGTACGTTTCGCAGCAAGGAATATGTAATATACGAGCTACAAATATTTCATTTCGATAAAAAATCTTTGTTTTACTCAAAACGAGAACAAAAAAATGAAGAAACCCTAAAAAGCAACGGGTTTCATTATTATAAGGATTCTAAGAAAGCAACAAGGCACTCAATATTTCTGATAACAGTCAAATCGTCTGCTAAAGACTCCATTAACAAAACTCCGTTCAATTAACTTCGTTATTCAATTTATTCAACAACTGACACCCAATAATTCTTATGACACTAGAATGTTATGTTGTGAACCCACCGAAAACTTTATTAAATTCAATTACGGAGTTAATAGTTTCAGCTGAACTTGGTCATTCATTCTTCCTCGAATCAAAAAATTAATGATGAAAAGGCTTTATTTTAAAATATATGTAAATGCTTTTAATAAGATCTATTTCAGAAAATTACAGCTTCATAACAAAAGAAAGATAATGATGGTTTCTAATGAGACTCAAGACTTTCGCTAAGACATTCTCGAACCCCCCCCCCCCCCCGCGCTCCCCCCCAAAAAAAAAAAAAAAAATTTAACAATCAAAAAAAGAAACGAAGAAGAAGAAAAAAACAGCGCTTTGTGTAAATTACCAAACTTACTTCTTCCCTGAGTTTACTACTTAGCTGCTTAATTTCAGTTAACCATAGTGAGTTTTCTTGAATTGAGTAAGAATAATAGATAAATTTATAAAAAAAGAAATCTTGAGTACTTAAATAGAACTATTTAGTTAAAAAAAAAAAAAAAACGAAAATCAAACATGTTCAGTATTTTTAGTGAGACGCAAGTTTTCTACTAAGACATTATATATAATCCTACACACACACACACACACATATATATATATATATATATAAGTGGTTTGTTGAAGAAGAAACTGTTCCATTAATCATTCCTCTCTCGTAAAGTTCAGTAAGTTCAAATAGTAATATGCTAACTTAGTTAATGTTTTCAATAAATGAATCCACACAATATTAAGAATTATTAACAAGTTTAACATTAAAGAAGCAATTCAAGGCTTCTAAACGGATATTTTCTAACTAAAACTCTTTTGTATGTGAAATTTTGAAATGCGATTTGTAATATATTTGACTGATTGTATTTATATCTTTTTGAAAAAAAGAATTCCTCTTTACGACAAATGGGGCCGTATGTTAGAAAAGCTAACCTGTCATATTTTTTTTCTGTCTTAAATAAATAACAAGACAGAAAGAATTATAATATATTCACAAATAGGCACACACGGTAAAACTCTGCAAAATATTCTTAACATAAATTAAATAGATTATATTATCTCCTTTTTAAAAGTTAATTTACTTTATTAGCTGATTAGCGGTATCCGCACGGCTATGCCCGTGTTAAAAAATGAAAAGACCAGTCGCTTCGCCATTGTGTACATAGCGGTAACTTTGTTATGTGTAAATTACGTTATTTTATTAAAATGTAACATAATTAAAAATTATCCGCCCACGGCAATCAACTAGCGATTCTGAACATTTAAGCATTTGTTTTTTACAAAACACACACAATAAAAGAGGACAAAAGAAAGAAAGAAACGAAACAAAACGAAAAAGAAAATATTTAAGAGAAAACGCATTTTGTTTGTTTAGTTAAAGTACCCGCACAAAAAGGACGATTATAATGTATTAGAATAGTTTTAATTAATACATTTGTAATATAATTAGTTTTTATATATTATTCATTGACAGTAAAATAGAAAGACGAAATTTTGTAGCTTGCAGAAACTAACAGCAGTAAGAAAAGCTTTGCAAGCGGAAAAACCTCTCATCTGAGCCCAAATAGGCAAATAACATGTTTGATAATTCACTGGAGAGTAAAAAATAAAAATATAAATTAATAATAGGTTGGAATAACAAAAATCGCTATAAAGGATAACATTTCTTTAAAAAAAACCCTTTGCAGTATTTTAATTTGTTAAAAAAAGAATAATCAAATCCAATAAATAAATAAATTAATTAATTAATTAAAAATCAGCTGCTCCTCAAAATGATAAAATCCGCAAGTAATAAATTTTAATTCATTAAAAAAGAAAAAGATCCTAAGCCAGTCGGCATGGTAACAATTCAAATAAAATTAAAGTTAATTATCGTGAAAAAATAATTTCGAACCACACAAAAAAAAACGCTTATTACTTCTTTTCTAGTTAATTTAGAGGCTTCAAATTTTAGCACGTAGAGCAAAACTCTTTCTGGGACAGTTTTTTACGCACTTTTCAATGATATCAAGCTCAAAAGAATGCGATAAATCTCTCCGATAGAAAACGACTATTTTATGAAATTCTCGGCTATCAATTGAAATAAAAAGAGAACAAATTCGAATATCAGAAAAAACTCCCCGAGGTGCAATGCACAACCCCATGTTCCAGATTAATTTCGTGCCAAATTTCATGAAAATCCGCCGAACGGTTTTGGCCCTACGCTGGACACAGACAGACAGAAAGACACATACACAGACATACTTGCTGCTTTATTATTAGTCAAGAACAAAGTTGAAAAACTAAAGAAGTTTTTTAAAAAATTCGAGCAATGGAGCACAATAAGCTTCTTTGCAGCTGCAGCTTCGAGCTAAGTCTCGTTGATCCACTGATTCGCTCCAGATCTATGCTCTTGAGTAACGAAAAACATTTTTGAAAAAATTTCAAATCATCATTGTGAGGGTGAGGGACACGGACGCCTCCTTCGGTGGATCCACTGATATTCCGGTAACTGGATAACTCACCCACAAATGGGCCAGTACAATTTCCGGATTTTCAGTCAGCACCACTACACACTCAAAAATAGAATCCTCATTTTCGACGATTCTTCAATCGTCAAGAAAATTTCGTCATTTACAACGATTCCTTCCACGCGCGATCACGTGACTCTAAAAAGTGAGTACACAAATTTTGGAAATTTGCCGAAAGGTTTACCCGGAGCATTTATCAAGAAGCCATTTCGTCAAATACGACGAAAGTTTCGTGAGATTTGATGTTCAAGTGGAAATTATTTATTAAGAAAATGCATCACGGCAGCATTGCTGAAAAGTTTAACATAATTTTCCAAGATCCGCATAGAAAGGGAAATAAAAATAAAATTTAAAAAAAAAAACCATCCGCACAAAACCCACACCCGTAACACTTGTCACAGTTTCCCTAACCTACCTCGAAGCGTGGCATCATTTGATGAATGATCGATCCCTAAGGCTGAATTAATACTGAAAGAAAAGAAAAAACACACACCTATCACCACTATTTTGATAAAATCAGAGCAGACCTGACGCATGCGCAAATTCTTTCATGGTTTGACTTTAGAATAACGAACAGTACTAACGTCGATTTGTATTTTTAACATTTTAGCAGTAAATTAAACCTTTTACGTTCTATAACACTGTGCAACAAATTTGAACTTTTTTTTTGTCCTCTAGATGAAACTATGTAATTCTATATAAACAAAAGGTGCTTGATTCAAATATTCAAACCAAAATGGTCCATCACGTACCATTTTTGCTGGAGACCCGCTTCTCATATTTATACAATTTCGCTATAGAAGAACGTAACTGAGGCTTACTTATTGAAAACACAAACACTAAAATGATTTTTTTTTGGACGTTTCATCTTGTGAGCATCTGTTGGTGTGCCCTGATAACAGATTAGCAATGTTCAATTTGTACCCTTTCATTCTATCGACCGCTGAAACGCTTTTCAAACAGAGAGATGTCCTGATGAAACCTTTCCCCATGGTCATCATTAATTGCGCCAAGGTTTTCAGATAAGGAGTCCATATGGGAGTCCAAACAGTGTAGTTTTAATGAAATATAACAACCTATAATACAAAAGCATTTTATAATGTCACCAACAAGATTTTCGTAGTTATCAGCTTTCTCATTTATAAGGAAACGTGAGCGCACTGATTTAAAGGCCAGCCAGGCTGATTTTTCGGCTTCTGACTGTTTCTTTTCATATTCTTCATCATGAAAGGACTTCCTCAAGTTGTGGGACAATAAGAATCCTTCCTTTTACTTTTGCCTCACTTAAATTTTTGAATTTGTTCCTGAGATGCAAGAAAGCCACTCCTTCTCTGTCCAGAGCTTTTACAAATATTTCGATAAACCAAGTTTAATGTGCAATTGTGGAAAAAAGGCACATTGTAGATTTATAAGTGGCTCATTTGATATGTTTTGCCACTCATAATTTTGAAATTTCTTTTGTGTTTGCAGAATATGCTACAGGAATAAAAAGGAAAAAAATACTTAGACGGAGGAGCACTGATAAACAAGCGCCACTCTGCTGAATTGTGCTCATGTACTAATGCTTGAAATAGTACATTCACATCACAGCAGCATACTATTTTTTCTTTCTCCGCAAAATAGTCTGCAAAATGCCTTTGTCGTTTTGTAAAAGACTCGAAACTTCGAGAAGTATATAGAGCTTTTGTGGCCAAAACTGCCGCTAAGTAATTCAAGTTCATTAAAAAGGTCTCTAGAATGGCATCGATATCACTGTCAATGAAAAAGATATAATTCATAATAAATTAAGTCGATAAATTACGAAAATATGTACATTTATCCAGAAAATACGTAAAAAGCTAAAATGTGGGGGAATGAAAATTAATAAATGAATTTTGGGAAAATGGTAGGGGATAGGCAAAAAATAATTGCTTTCAGCCAAAAATACATAATAAGAAACAGACATTTTCATCCAACGGACATTTTTCGTGTTGCACAGTGTAGTTAAAACTGTTGGCATAAAGGCATAAAATTTTTACCCTGGCCATTCCGATGCCCAGTAAAATAATTCTTAAAAAACTTACTTTATCCTGAAATTCCTGACATTCTTCCACGCAATATTAGTTTCCGCTGCACAGGTCCATCACAGATTCGCCTTCAATCTAATTGAAGTACATTTATTTTCCAGTTCGTGTGCTTAGTCTCGGGACTCGCTTGTGAACTGTCGTCCAATATGACAGATAGCACAAGACAACACACGAAAGATTTTATTACATCACACAGGAGAGGAAATAACAGAAATACACCCAGGGAAGGTGGGAATAGAACCCACGACCTCGTTACTGCGCGCAAGCAGCGGGCGGAAACTGGTACTAAGACCGCTCGGCCACCGAGGCCCCTTCGCCTTCAACGCAGACCGAACACCGAAAAATGTAAATATTCTAGCGTGGCTCCACGGGAATAGTTACAGTTAATTGGAACTCTAAACAAGTTTATCCGCCGTTCCGGTAAAATTAAAATGACCTCTGTTTACACTTCAACCACGAACTTGGACGCTTCTGATCATGGGAGAAAAGGAAAAATAGATTGGAGTTTTAGGGAAGTCGGTTTCGCAGGTGTGTTTATTAACACGCGAATCGGAATGTTTGCTTCTTAGTTTGTTGAAAGCAACCAGATTTTTGAACGGGCAGAAAACATCAGCTCGGAAGAAATCAAGTATGCTGCTAAACGGACTAAAACGAGAACCGAATACAGCGCACTCCTTTTACTAACAATTTTATCCTTGAACATGAATGGATTCTTTTTGGCGCTCTGCCAATCAGGTCTTTTTTAATTTTGCGTTACAACTGTAACTAAATTTGCGAGAAAGATAATTGTTGGAAAACAAATTGGCTGAAGGGCAATCCGATCAGCTCGGTAAATGGTAGCGTTATTATAGTCAGATGCTTTTTCCATGTGGAAAGCGTCAATGTAACCCTAATGCTCAGTCTAGTTTTAAATTTGGTCTATGATTTTGATTGCTTTTTGCTACGATGTTACGTAAAGTCATTAGGAGCTGCAATAAGGGTTTAGACGGAATGTGTCACGCGGCCAAACAGTTCTCCTGCCTATTCATATAGCTGGTTGTATCTTGGTCCAAATTTTGACGTAAGTGTAAATGCGAAGCATTTTTTTTTTTTTTGTTGTTGTTGAAACTTTTACGAGGAATGTGAAATTTAATGTATCTTTTTTCCAACTGTAATACTTAAAGTACTGGATGGGCTAAAAACAGACAACCATACAAATTGAAGGTTAGTCCGTGAACTAAGCCCAATATAGCATGCATTTTTGGCGATGGATTCTTCACTGACCGTTAGGGAGTAAAATTGAAGGTTTATTATCATAACCAGCGTCAGCACATGAGGAAAAAAGTCTTTAGAATGCGTTTTTCTTAGTAAAAGGGTTTTCCTCATAACTTTTATAATTAAAATATTACAAAACCTTTTATGGTATGAAAAAATAGGAAGAAGAAGACTTAACTAAGATGGAAATAGAAATTGAAGCAAAGAAGAAAAAACTTAAAGTTACTGACATTATACCAGATAAAGAACGATGGAGTAAGGAAAATTTATTGCTACGGTATGGTTGGAGGGGAAATTCACCAATGGAAGAAAATACAGACATAAACTATCAGCATGAATATGTCATCGTACATGAAAATAATCAGGTCAATCTAGCAGATGTGTAGGATTTATGGCATAGGACGCTTTTTGTCAAATTTATGAATTTAAACCTTTGTATTTCCAAAGTAAATGTAGATGTTTTGTGGACTTTTGTAGTTGAACAAAATTACATATTTCGAAAAAAAAATGACGAATTGTACTCCTAGTGAAAATGTATGAAGAATGCAAAATAACATTTTCGGTTTTATCTAAGTAACCCAGAAGAATTTTAAGTGACACATAAATATTGTGTTGTATGATGAAAGGTTTCTGAAGAAATGGAACCGCACATAAATGTTGTGTTGTATTGAAGGGGAAAACACAATTAATGAAGTGAACCGAAACGGCACATTCCTTACACATAAATGTTGTGTTGCATTGAAGGGCTAACACGTATATTTTACATGGTACCGTTGTTCGTTTAATATTTTGAGTGACTGTATGGTCGGCACCAGATATTGGTATTTCCTCTGTTTGACTTCCTTTTTAACAGAATCGAAGCCAGATCGTAACGCTCTACTCGTTGCCACTTTACCGTGATGCATTTCTTCAAGTTGCATTTAAGACACACTATATGAAATAAGAGATATTTCTCCCGTCGAGAATTCAAGCATGATTTTGATTATACCGCTAAATTTTAGTTTTCATTCTAGTTTGTAATACAAGCTAATATTATGGGAAGAACTATTTGCCAAGAACTGGCAAATGATATTTTTGGGGATTTTTGTCGGGGTAGCCAAATTTTGGCAAAAAGCACTTTAATATGGCAACCCGTTTTATGTTAGCCTCAAATCTCTGTTTTCATTCTTATTAGTCGGAAATTATCCAAATGAAATGCAATTTTTTAAAAACTATCGTTTTGGTTACATTACAAGTGGGAAAATGTATACATTTTTTCTTTGTTTTTTCTACTTGTAAAAAAAGAAGAGAATGCTATTTCATGTTTAGAAGTTTTCATAACAGACATTTTGGGGCTTTTTCGCAAATTATACATCAGATACTGATTCTGCTGGATATCGGATATCGGGAGTTTCCTACAGGACGCAAAAGTACCTGATATCAGTCTCTGATGTTGAAAGCTTGTTTCGTATTTTCAGATAATCTGCTCCAAAAGGTTAGGACTTACACGGGGAGTAGATTATTGACTCTGTGTATTGGTAAAAAAAAATTTAAAATGAAAAGCCCGGTTTTTGCCGTACTCCGTAGCTAGGGTGCTTTCACAACAAAAGCGAAAAAGACAAAAAAAAACTTGTTTTTTTTTGTCCCCTTTGGTGTGAATGCACCCTAAGAGTTGCTACCAATCTGAAATAAATTACCTAAAACTTCATTTGACTTTTATATATGTTTAATTAACTATTTATGCTCCACAGCGCTTATAATTTTCTGTTGTTTCTTTCAGTGCACGGAAAACCCGACAGAAACCGTGCAAACAGATGAGTTTTTAACTTCCTGGATTGAAAACAAACTGTATAATCTGAAGTTCAGAAAACTTGGTTTCTTGGAAGGTGCAACTGAGAAAACTTAGTCAAATTTCATGAAAAACAAAAAAGACCAAGTAGTTTTAGGTTATGTTTAATGTATCTTACTTGCCAAAATATTAACAAAGTTTAAAGTATTACATAACATAACAAAGCGACAATCACTTTTCAGGATACAATATTACAATTTTATGAAATAGAATGCTTTACATGGGCCGTTCACAATAGTATCTTCATAACTACATCGACTTCCAAGAATTGCACATATTTGCTATTTCTACGCAACATAAATTAAAGCTACTCGATGTACAACATAGAAGAAACATTCAAGTACATACTATACAGTAAACATATTTTGAAAATGTAGTATTCATGATTGTGTGATCCTCAACGCTTTCGTTTCTTCAGAAAAGATTCTGTAATTACAAGTGTAAATCGAATCCAATGCTTACACAGCACAGGGAGCTTATCTCGTATTCTTTTATAAAATATTTACTCTGATTTATCAAGGGCAAACTTGAAAATCTAATAGTCAGTCTGTTATCTAATCGACATATACAAAGATTTTATCAAACATTTCTAAAGTATGATGGAAACTGAATTTGAGTATTTATTAAAGGAATACATTTTTAATGTCGATTGATTGATTGAATGAATTGGATATTAATTTTTCAGTACGGCATTTCAACAAAAAAGCATCACGAATATAACCGTATGCAACACTGAACCAGTAAAATTTATTAAAAATTAAGCACATTCGATCGTTTATTTATAAAAATGAAAGTAAAATGAATAATTTATGAATAACAACTGAAAACACTAACATTCATATTAACTGATTAAAAATGATGTTCGGTACTTATAACAAGCTGAATATGACTTCTTCTTGGGAGGTAAAGTAAAAGAATTGTAGAAGAATAGTCAGTAAAAATATTTAAAGTAAAAGCTAAAGATTGCAAGGAACAGAAATCGATACATAAGAAAAAAAAATCTATGTATTTGAAATATTTATTTCCTTTATAAATTAATTGTACATAGCAGCGTCATGATGGGAAACAATTTTAAAGGAGTTGGTTAAAGAATTTATAGCACACTTATTATTATTAGCTTTTAATTGCAATTAAATACTGAAATTTCAGGTCAAAAATGATGCGTGAAACAAAAGCCTAGTTAAGGAATTGGATAAATCTAGTTAAGGTATCTGGACTATGTGGAATATGCCATAAATATTACGCTATTGTAGCATTAAGTTAGAAAAACACTCAGAAAATTTCTCTTAGATTCAATAGTTTGAACTTATAATTAAGTATCTTCGCATTTTACTCGCTTCTTTATAACATTTTAAAGAAAATGCATATTACCAGCATAGTAAGAATTTCATCATTTAAATGGAAACTCAGTAATTCATCATTATCTGTACTAAGAAATTCAAAAAAAAAAAAACTAATTATGGATGAAAGTGATTCGTATTTTGTTTAGTCATGCATATTATTTTGTGGAATTTGCAAATATTTTATGTATGTAATTTTTAAAGCTGATAGCTTTCCTTTAAGCAAAGATCATACAACTCTTCTATTTCAGGTTTCACTTTTCCTTTTTGATATTATGTAATATGAGATAATTATATTAGTATTTTTAAGGATTATTTTCAAATACAGTGCGGCTGAATTTGATTTCTTACTACTGGTTATACGAACAGAATCCATTTTGCCTATTAACCAATATTTTATAGACAACTCTTAAGGCTGTTAAGAGTTTTCTTAAGCTCCTACACTTGACGATAATTTTGAGAATTTTATAGAATAAATAAAGATTGCTATTTCATTTTAAAGAGAAATTTAAATAGTTCCGTTAAAGTCAACAAATAACGCTGCGTGAAGGAAGCATGCGGAGGTGCATCCAAATCTTTTACAAGGGATATAAAGTGCATGTCCGACAACTGGACAACGGAGCTTTTATTTATTCCACAGCCTAAAAAAATCTAAGCATATTTACCAGAATTATAACATGTTTTTAAAATAATAATCAATGCATCACTTAGCAGCATTATGTTTGTTTCAACAGCAGCTGCTTCCGTTTTTCACTTATTAGTTATTACAAAGAATATGATGTGCAATCTACCATGGAAGTGTAAGTGAAATATTGAATTATTACTGTTCAAAACAAACTCAAGATTTACATATTGTTTAAAGCTACAGTTATCATTTTTTGACAGTCCAATAAAAACCTTTGTCTCACACATTAGACTTGGACTGATAGATACCAAAGATACCATAACAAACGTACAAATTATGGCATGGATATATAAGACAACATATATTTTTTTGAAGAGGGAAAATATATATATATAAAGTATTTTGATTGCCACCATTACAGAAGTTCAAAACTACTTGCCAAATAACCAAATATTTATACAATCTCGAACTGAATGCAACTTATTTTATATCAGCAAAATCAATAACAGATTAAATTTGTTTTCACAGATTAATACAAATTCTTGCTATTTAAGCATTCACAATCGTACACCACAAATTATTTTTATTTCTCATCTAAAAAAAGTGAAAGAAGAAAAACACAACTAAAATTGAAAACAATGGAGTAAAATAATATTATCAAAAGTTGAGAAACATTGAAATGTAAAGGATTTAATAAAATCTAATAAGCATAACAGTAAGTGTTAAAAATAACTGGACTTAAAATTTAAAAAAAAAATACTTTAATTTGTACATGAAATTTTCAAATGTAAAAAGCAGAAAAATTTAATATGAACAACACAGCTCCTCGGTATTTATCAGCTACAATATTTTACACACAAAATAATCTTTTTTCTTTGATTGGTAAAACGATAAATAAAAAGTTGAATTTTGATTTTAAATGAACAGAAACGAAACACTGTATAAGCGAAGAAAATTACAATAGAAAAAAGTACAAATCACACAATTTAAATTCAATGGTTATTAGTGTTTCTTAAATACACTACACAACTTACGCTTTACAGACTCAATGAAATAAATTGAAAATGACTCTACTAAGTGAAATAAATCAGTGCAGTTATTTTTCTATTCGGGTCTCTGTTTGACAAAAAGTGAGAATAAATCATATAATAAAGCTATCAGTAACTCAGAACATTTTTTTTAAATGAATGTTTCGGTATCCTATAATTGCGTAACACGAGCGCCACAATGCGTTAGCACAATGTTAACCATTTGAAAATACCCATTGCTTCAACAAGTCAGTCATTTTCTGCAACAAAATCAAGTTGAGATAACTAAGAAAAATTTACTTCTGTTAAAAATTACCAACTTTTTACGAAATTGAAATTTATTTTCATAGAACTCAAGACGTTCAAAGGGCAATTTGTTTAAACGTTTTTTGATAAGAAGAAGATAGTATACATTTTTTTTTCTATTGAATAATAATAAAAAAGCAATGAAAAGCATAAAAAATATAATTAGCAAGAAAATGTAATCTCATTTTTAAATGAAAGCATAGTAAGACTTTCTAAACTAGAAAGTGAATTTAAAAAAAGGTGATTTTGCAAGGAAACTCAGTTTTAAATTTAATGCTGCTCATTCTTTCATTACGTCTGTACAAAAATAGCAGCATATGTGCAGAATGAAATAATATGCTAGATAAAATTAATTATTTATTACTAGCAGGAACATTAGTTGAAGTATGAAAATTTTTTTCAAGAAGGCAAAATCTTACAACAGCGTATTTTCCAAAAAAAAAAAAAGACTAACTACGCCATTTCTTTTCATGGGAAGCTAATCAGGGTTTAAATATAAAAAAATATTAGTCATTTCAACTTCTACTATTAAAATTTTGACCTGAAAAAATTCACATGTATACTAACGATATCCTGACTGATAGAAAAATATAGTAAATATGTTTTTGGCACATGTAAAAACAGAATTGGTGACTTCACTATATCACAATCCCTTTCATGTATGCTTGTCGTGATGATGTTAACAGATTTGTTCATAACACACAACAAAATATGTTTTCAATGTAATTTTGACAGTAACATTTATTCTTATCTTTCCGAATTGTAAATTTTAAATTTGAACCCTCAGAATGCTCAACAAATTATTTTCATTCCAAACATTCTTTTCAGCAATATGATTGATTGGAATATCGTCGGCATACAAATAAAACTGACACGAAAATATAGTTTTTAATTTTGACTTTCCCTTAAAGTCCTCAAAATAATGGTTTCCAAGTTATTTACACATTCTTGTTGACTGAAAGTCATAATCATAGACTTGCTCTGTTAACATCTTAAAATAATGTTTTTTTAGTTAATTACATTATTGCTGACTGAAAGCCGTCATCATATTCTTGTTCTGTTAATGTCATAAAATAATGTTACCCTAGTTAATTATTTTTCCTGACTGACTGCGCCATTTCTTCTGATGGGAAGCTAGCTTCAGGGTTTAAATATCAAAAAATATTAGTCAGTTCAACTTCTACTATTAAAATTTTGACCTGAAAAGTTTCACATGTATACCAACGATATCTTGACTGATAAAAAATATAGTAGATTGTTTTTGGTTCATATAAAATAATACAATTTTTAACTTTGTACTTTAACAGTACACAATTTCAATCGAATGTAAGCTTTAAGGAAATATTCAACAAATGAATATAAACAAATACATATCTTTACTAATTAAAATATAAGAAAATCGTAGTAAAAGGTGAAACAGATCAAAGATTTTTGTGATCATAAAATTACCTACAGAACATTTAAAATAAAACAAAGCATAAAAATAATACAGCATGTCTTAATATAAATATATTATTCATTTATATTATCAGCATTTTGCGCTAAAATAAACTCTGCATTATTTAACAAATTCTTCAATTTTCCAACATGCTCACTTTAGAAAATCTTCTAACCACTGATTCAATCATAACCCTAATTCCTACAGAACATTTCCTGATATTTTCACTATTTCCCATTCAAAGGAAATAAAAATATATATTAAGAACAAAAGGGGACAAATTTGAGTATCTTTCAAAATTGATTAAATCAAAATATCAATGCAATATTTAAGAGAATTTTCGCTTGAAATGAGTATAATCGGTCCAAAGATGAAGGTGTTTGTAATTCGAATCTTCTATGCGGAATAAGTTTAAGAAGATTTTTCAAAAATGCATTTTTAAGATGAAAAATGAAAAACCTCAAGAAAAGCTTTGGAGCTCGCAAATTCAGCAGAAAAAAGTGCAATATCCATGCCAGTTCCTGTACTTGAAGCTGGCAGGTATGCAACTGCAATTAGATTTTTTCGTTACCGTAGCAGAGCGGGAAGTCAGTCAGAGTCTAGACTACCACGTGGCTTGTTAGCATACATGAATTGTTTTAAGCTTTCAGCCCCAGCTCATGTGGGGTTGTTTGGGGATTCTTTTATGTCTGAAGTCGTAAACGTGGCGGCAGAAGAGCACAATGTCACATGATACGGCGTCCCTGGGGGGTCCTCGAGTATCCATCAGGCAAATCGGGAACCAACATGGATGCCTTGGATATGGTATCCTCTTCCACTGTTAGAATCGCCCTGTACCTGTGTAAAGAGAGTCAAAGGCTTCAGCACATTCTATGGAGTGCTTTTTTATTAGGGATGAATTGATTTACCCTTTCATGCATGCATTTAATTTATTCGAGTTATAAAAAATATTTCGATATGCTGCAAACCCGTTTAGTATCTCACGGTTGTGGTGTAATTTTTAAAAATTTGTGTCCCGTGTAGTCAAAATTGGTGTCCTAGTATGGGGACATTTGAGGCGGTGAAAAGCAAAGGGTCAAAATTGAAATTTTGGAGATAACTGGTACAAATGATGGGGAAAGCACCATTCTGTATTGTGACACGAAACGTTCGTGATAGCTCTTACAGGTGCTCCGTTTTAACGTGATTCAGAAAACAATTAACCAATAAAGGTCCCACAAGATCCAAACTGTGAACGCGTTTTCCTCAGAATCGGTCACTTACATCGCTTTGCTTCTCACTACCTCATTTTATGTTTTTTTGATATGTATGTGTAATATTTTGTATGATATTAAATCAACATAATAATAAACATGGCATAACTGCCTATTCAAACTATATTTATAAAGATAAAAAATATTTCGACATGCTGCAAACCTTTTAGTATCTCAGGATTGTAGCTCAATAATTTATTTTTGGAAATTTTTGTCCTTCACTGTAAAAAAAATCTCCTCAAAATAACGGAAAAAGTACGGCAGCTGAGTTGCCGGAAACATTCCGTTTCTGATACTATATTCCCAAGATTTGACAGAAGTTCCATTTCTTTTTTATCCGTTAATCCAAATCAGGTTGTGAAAATACAGCAACCGCAAATTTATGCCTTTTTTGGCATATTAAATCAATATAATAAAAAACATGGTATAACTGAATATTCAAGCTTCAAGCTTTATTTATAAGGATAAAAAATATTTCGATAGGCTACAAACCCGTTTAGTATCTCAGGATTGTGGTGTAAAAATTTATTTTTGAAAATTTTTGTCCTGTGTACCCACAAATGGGTGTCTTCGCATGAGGACATTTCATATTTCATGTTTTTTTGGGCATATTTAATCACTATAATAATACACACGGCGCTACTGAATATTCAAACTTCATTTATAAGGTATGAGAAGATAGAAAATAATACCAAAATTTCCAGTAATGTAGTACACCTTTCAAAATAAAAACACAAAACTTGGTTTAAAAATGAGATTTCACTTTGTTCTTGAATCTTCCTTGGAAAGGAAGAAAAAAAATTAGTATAAAATTAATACTCTTTTAACTATCTTAAATAACCTAGGAAACTTGCAGTTTCCAAGAACTGTTTGCTACCTCCTCATGAGGAAGATATGCAAATTGCACCACAAAAACGAGGCTCGTTAAAAAAAAAATCAAATTTTGCTAAACATTTTGTAGCAAAGATTTATGCGACCTCACATAAGGCTTACATGCTTAAGAGGGCTAATAGGTAATAAATCAGTCTCAATAATCTACCAATTGAACTGGTAGAATACTTGCCAATTTTTTAATAAGTAAAATTGTTATGTGAACCCACTACTTCATCGAAGTAATATTAATATTTGTGATTAAAACAATGTTAGTGTGTATACTAGAGTAACTAAACTACTCTTATTTGCCTATCCGGGGAAGACCCAGCAACAATTTTTGGAGGGGGCACCAAGAAGTAAAAAAGTGGTTGGCCCTTGTAAATATTTTCCTGGTATAGTTCACATCCGAGTTTTCATGCTCTTTAGGATCCATTGAAACGGATTAATCTGCGTCATAGTACAGAAAAATGAGAAAAAATATTCAATGGAATCATTACAAATTTTTGTTATTCGTTTTGGAGGGGCACGTGCCCGCTGTGCCCGCCCGCCCCCCAAAAAATCCGCCACAATTGGCTTTAGCATATAAATGTTTAAAAACTGTAAAAAAATAATGTAATTTCAAACATTAGCATTTGCACAAATGCTGGTATTTTAGTGTCAAATCGATACTTAATAAATATGGCAAAGTTGTACTGAATGGAAGAAGAATGAATCACTACTGGTCTTAATCGGTTTAAAACAAAAAAATTGTGTAACTATATGGGCCAACTAAACCAAGTAGATTGTCAAATTTTTTGTTTTGTAAAGTAGATCCACTTTCTTTGTAGTGAAAAAAAAAAACTTCATTCAGAAGTAAACTTCCACTCCCCTTAAACAACTATTTATAAATAACAATATTACTAAATTAAAATTATATTTGTTTATGTCTAGATTTCGTATGTACAATTTATTTTCTCATTTTCAAAAGAATATAATTTTTTTGGTTTCATAGTGAAACGAGATTACATTTTCGAGTCAGCGTGCTAAAATGGAAATGCGTGCAAGTCCTCAACTGTAAAACGAGCAAGGGCAATTATATCATTATAGTTGAAATTACATTTCAAAGTGTAAAAAATAGAGACTCAGATATAATAAATAGCTGAAATCCGTAACTTTTACGTATTATCAGTAGAAGGTGGCAATAAGAGAAAAAATATACTACCCAGGGGTGACTTGATTCTCAGTGATAAGGTATTTTCGGAACTTCATACAAAGTTTTCGGACAAAGTATGCAGCCATTAATATAAAATAAAAATGAGATACGTACTTGAATGAACCTGCCCCCTCCCAACCCAACACATGCATACGTGTATATATTTATATATAAGTTCAAAAAAAATGCTTTAAATAATAATTAAATGAAAGATCTAATATTAATACCAAAAGTCGTCTCTCTCGCCCCGGAAACGTTATTATATTGTCTTGAAAGTTTAAAAAAGTAGCACAAAATATTTTGCTTGTCTGAAGGAAGAAAGAAAAGTACATTTATTATTCATGAAAGAAATCTTAAGATTCATAAATTAAAAAAAATACCGTAAAACCGTTTCAATTCATTTTCGGAACAGGCCCTCGACAATTTTCGGAAATGTCGGAGAATTTCCATATGAGAATTTCGGATTAGAATCACCCCTGAACATAATGGAATCATGTTTTATCTTCTTCGGAATCTTTTGCTTTTAATAAAAAACTCTATAACTACGTTAGATCTTCTTCTTGTTTCCACGTGATAGGCCCGAGGATCAAATTTTGAATTTTTTTTTCGCCGAAAAATAGTGAGTTTATCCACGAGTGTACACGGTATTGCAAAGAGATCAAGCGGTGCCAAATTTTGAGCTTTTTATATTATAAGCTTTTTATATTATAAACTCGTAACATGGGGTATTTGCCGACAGAAATAACCTTAAAGAATCTTCATTGTGTAAATCTGTTATCCAAGAGCGATGGATATTGTTTGCTATTTTTTACGCAAGAAAACGCATATTCGTATAAGCAATAAGTACTAAGCTGAAAGATAATTGTTCGAGCAGATGGATTAGAAATCACTCTACGATCGACTGTCGACCAGCCCCGATAAAGACTAAAATTATAGATGCTAGCTGAACAAAAACTGGCTGGCCAAATAAAAGAGATGAATAAGCAATTTCGACGAAGTTACTGTTCCAATCTGTCGGAAAACAAATGAAACTACAATGTGTGTATCAGTTTTTATCGGATTGGGATGAAACCAAAACTTGGTCGAAAAGGAGGCAAAATGTGTTAGTATACGCACCAAAAATTAAGCATTGGTTACAATAATTGGTTTGAGTTTCATAAGCACAGTAAAATGACATATCTGCGTTTTAAGACACAAGCTTACTCTTTTTTGTGCTGGATGGGTGCTCTTCATCTGCCCATTGGAAGAAACCGCATCGTTTTTCATGGTTTCCTTTTGGGCATTTCAGGAAAGGCCTCCCTTTAAAAAATAAAAAAAGAAGGAAAAAGGATTTAAGCAGAATGTTATCGCAAGCTGTATTCAGTACAATAAACAATGACAAAGAGCAGAATTAAAAGAAGTTTATTGATATGGCAATTCCATTGAGTTGCATGCGATCCCAGATGATAAATGGATAGATTGGGTAGCAGCTGGCCATGAGGCACATGTTTACTCTATTAATAGAAGACTAATGGGATTTTACAACAACATTTTTTGCTCCCAACAAACGGGGATCTGAACATTTTCTAAAACTACACTTGAAGGGGTCGATCCAGCATTTTTTAACAGGGTCCGGTCATTGTGAACTTTAAAAAAGATTTTTGTGAAAAATCAAATGAGTTTGTGAAAATCCAAAATTTGAACATGCAGTGATAAAAAAATGATTGTTTTTTGCCTCTTATGTAATAAATAATTCTGTAAAAAGTATGATTTGGTATCTTGGAATTCTGTGAAGGGTCAGTTTTGATTCATTGGAATTTTGTGAATTGCCCGAAAACGGACCTGAATAGTAGAACCGTGGAATTCTTGCGGAAGACGTCAAACGGCATAGACGTTATGAGGGTTTTTTGGTAAAATTGTAGTATATAAGGGTGGAAAATGTATTTTTGCCACAGAAGAGCAGTTTCCATTTAATCTTTTCAAGCAAACTTATTTAAGTAACTAGACACCAAATGACACTATCCGAAGTGTTGAAAAATAAGAGCGTTCAAAATCAGAAAACAAAGAGTTTTATTTCAGAACGTGAGATTATTCTGAAAGAGCAACTGACTGAACGAAAACTTTTTTTTTTCTTTCTTTCTAATTGGGCTGCGTGTAGTCATTCACCTTTGCAGACCTAGTGCGTACCAGAGTTTTTGGCTGCCATTTTTACAAGTAGCACCACTGTCGGTAAATGCCATTGCCACTGAGAATTTGGACGCACAGTTTCCCCTAGAGGGCGGCACCTGAGCTCTCATTTCATGCAAATTGCACTAGGTATTTAATTTAGCCGAGAGTATCCAAGCCAAACGGATACTCAAGGGATCTTTACCGTGCCGCCCAATCATGCGACATGGGCGCAGACGATTTTCTGCATCTTGAAAATCCACCGACTTGCGCCAGGTTTGAGCCTGAGATCTTGGGCATATGAGACCTGCGCCTTACCACTACGCCACCCTGTCGGCATGAACGGAAACTTGTTCCGCAGTCATAAGCACGCACCAAGTATAGCACTGACAGTGATTTCAGAAGCCGGTGCAAATCTACAATAACAACAAGATTTGAAGGTTCAATCATTTTCCATGCTCCAATACTCGGTCGCACAATTTAAGAACAAGATCACATTTGCTTTTGCCAAAGAACCCTCATAACTTCTACACCCTTTGACGTCTGCTGTTAGAATTCCACAGTTGGGGGAGCAAACAGTCAAACCTTTCTTTCTCCTGAGGATCCTTTTTTTTTTATCTTTTTATTTATTAAGCATGAACGGAGATTACTTTTTGTTTTCTTTGCATTGTGACTCGATAATGTTCCTCTGGTTTTTCAGGATAAAGGGAGGGAAAATGCTGTAGAACCTCGATTCAACGACACCCGCATGTATCGTCTTCGTTGGAATCGTTCATTTTGAAAAGGGAACATCTCCGTTTTGAAATCGAAAGAGTTCTCAGCATCAACTTCATAATTATTATGGCATAATTAATCAAAAATCGTTCTAATTTACCAATATTGCATTGCTATTACCTGCTAAAATAAAATAATAAAAGATCAGATCAGTAAAGTTTCATAAGCCATTTTTGTGTATCCTGAAAAAAATTTTTGTTTTTAATAGTTGTTACCTTTTCAAAATAAATGATTCATTTAATGGCCCGTCATGCCGATTATGTGTTATGTTGACCCACAAGCAGCATTTTAGAGCTAAACAATACAAGAAAAAAACAAGTGTAAAATCTGTGGACCCGGTACTGAAACAAAGCAGAGAAACTCAAAAAGGTGACTTTTCCAGATCCTTGATTAATAATTAAAATAATAGTAATAATGTTTAAACAAGTATATACATATATATATATATATGGTATAATCCGTGTCGATTCAGGCAGGGGGGTACCTTCGTAGTCACAGAAGTTTTTGAATTTCCCATATGTTAAAATTTAGATCTTCGTGAGTTATAGGTATGTTTTTGTTTTGCTCAAAAAAATTCCTGGCCCGAGATACAGGCAGCCAAAGATGGCGCCTTCGGCGCAATTTCTCACTTGCGATTTTCGGCAAAAACTTTCAAGTGCTCTATTTCCTGAACGGTTCAAGATATTTTGATGCAGTTTTTTTTATTTGAAAGATAAATATATTTTGTTTAAGATAAAATGCTAAATTTTAAAATAGCTATTTAACTTTTTTTGCTGTAGTCTTTTGAAATTTTTTTTAAAAAATCTTTTTAATTTTTTTTCTCAAAAAAGCCAATCTCAAAAATTTTTACTTTTATACTGTTGGTGAATACCATTAAATACTACATTTCCTGAAAAGGAGAGCTTCCACTTTTGCGTTTAACGGTTTTTACAAACAATTTAAGATTTTGCCATATATTTCATCAGTTTTGTTAACAACATAGTCATATATTGGTCTCCTTAAGTCAAAATTATATTAATTTAATTTTCTTGACATGGCAATTAATTCTTAATAAATAATATTAGCTCGAAAAAATCATGACTTTTTTAAATTTAAAACCAGATTGCTTATCATAACCATAAAAATAACTTAAGATTGACATTCTGAGTAAAATGCAATGAATATAATATTTATTTAAGTGAAAATAAGAATTTTACATTGAAAAGTGTATATTTATGCTAAAAATTTAGAAAAATAAATGCAATACACTGTACTTTCAACCCAATATGCATGTGTAAGAAAAATTAATTACTGCACATTAGCCAAGTTGTTAGCAATTAACGTAAATATATGTATAACAACTTTTAAAATTATTTATGTATAGCATTTATTCCTAATCACAAATTGATTAATAATTAAATTTATTTTTATATAACACATACAGTTAGGTATTTTCTTGATTTTATTTGCCATCAAGTAATTTGAAAAGGAAAACAAGTTTGGCTGTCTTTTCTACCTCAAGGGTTATTTTTTGAGCTTGTGTTGAACAAATCCAAATGTAGAAAACTTTAGTTCAATTGCTGCTGAAATGAGCATCTGAATTGATTTTGGTTGTTTATTACCCATGATTACATTCTTTTGCAGCAGTTACAATTTCCCACACTCAAATGTTCACGTAGACTGCAATTTATTTTTCAAACTAAATTCCACAAAAAGGAAGTGCATAAATTATGAACTTCTAGCCAATTCTTCATAGTTCAGTGTTTTCTTTAACCAAATTTAATTGGCTCTTAAACCTCTTATTTAATATTTTGGGGTTAGAGATGGCTAAAAAAAAAAAAGAAAGAAAGGTGTCAATGCATGCGTTCATATTTTTTTTATAATAGGTATTGTATAGTTACTTTACCTTGCTAATTTAGGTTATTTTCTAGCTGTTCTACATACTTGTAACAGCTTCGGCTAATTTAGTTATCTTCTTCAAATTATTTAAAGCAGTTAATATTGGTTTTAACTGATTAGGCAGATCCTCAACATTCTGTCCCATTGCCCCATTGAAAATATTTTGATATTTATTTCTCTATTAAATTTCTACTTCCTTCTTTAAATACCTGCATACAAATTAGCCAATTGCTTATGTAACTTTTTATGGAACGATATATTAAATTCCATTGTACCTCTGAAGGTAAGATGAATGACATTTCGTTACTATCAGGACAACATAGTTAATGAAATTATTTTTCCTTGTTTTGAATTGAGAAGATGTTTATTGTCCCCATACCTCACAACTCATAATGCTAACTCAAATTAGTAATAAATTCTTCAACATTTTGTTTGATTTGATTTTTGTTAGAACTATTGAGTTGAATTAATGATTTTATTTTATTTTATTTATTTATTTACTTATTTTTTTTTTTTTTTGAAAAAAATCATCTGCTTTAAATTATGTACAGCCTGATAAATATTAGAAATATCTTTTCAAAAAAGAAAAGAAGGGAAAGAAAAAAAAAAGAAAAAACACTAATATATTACAACCGAAAACATATTAAAGCTTACAATATATGGACATGTTCCAAAACATACCACTTCCCAAAATTATGTCATAAGTTATAGACAAAGCAATTAGTGGTGCTTCATGCATGTACTTTGTTTTTGTTAACTTCCTTTGAAAGAAAAGGAAGAAAAATTCAAAGTCATTGTATCCTAAATTGATCTCTCCCCCCCCCCCCCCTAGTAGTGTTCTTCATTTTTTTTTCTTAACTTCAATAGCAAGATATGAAAATCAAATATAAAAAGCTATGTTTTACTGAATTGTACATGTATTAAAATTAACGACTAGTAAATTTGAACTCTAGCTATGAAAAAATGGCAAAATGATATTTAAAAAAAAAAAAAAAAGGAAATCAATAAATAATTTAATGTAGCAGGCAATAAGATTGGGCAATGTATGTCTGTCTGTTTGTCTACTGGTAAATTTCTTTTGTGGGAAGGGTGATATGTTTCTAATATTTATTTAAAAAATTAAATTATTATAATTTTGACTTAATGAGACCAATGTATGACTATGTTGTTAACTAAACTGATGAAATATATGGCAAAATGTTAAATTGTTTGTAAAAACCGTTAAACGCAAAAGTAGAAACTCTCCTTTTCAGGAAATGTAGTATTTAATGGTATTAACCAACAGTATAAAAATAAAAATTTTTGAGATTGGCTTTTTTGAGAAAAAAATAAAAATGATTTAAAAAAAAAAAATTCACAGCAAAAAAAAGTTAAATAGCTATTTTAAAATTTAGCATTTTATCTTAAACAAAATATAGTTATCTTTCAAATAAAAAAAACTGCATCAAAATATCTTGCACCGTTCAGGAAATAGAGCACTTGAAAGTTTTTGTCGAAAATCGCAAATGAGAAATTGCGCCGAAGGCGCCATCTTTGGCGGCCTGTATCTCATGCCAGGAACTTTTTTGAGCAAAACAAAAACATACCTATAACTCACGAAGTTCTAAATTTTAACATATGTGAAATTCAAAAACTTCTGAGACTATGAAGGTAAGATTTTATTTTTACCTGCCTGAATTGAAACGGACTATGCCATATATATATAGTCAAACCCCGCTAAAACGAATTGTCAACGGACCGACTTCGGAGATCGCTATAACCGAGGGTTCACTAGATCCGATTTTGAAAAAAATGTATTAACTGACTTAGATTTTTCTATGTAATAAACATATTTCTAACAATAATCAGGGTAGAGGAGTAAAATATTAACTTTAAATATGCTTTTTAATAATAAACAAACAAATATTAAAATTTACCTCATTATTTATCCGCAGTATGAAAAAAAGATATTGGCTGTAAACTTTTGGATTTTATGTACACCATTGTAAAAGATAGTGTTTGAATGGACTGAAACACAAATGGCAAGGAATGTAGCTGAGATATATCGAATAAAAGACTTAAAAGTTTGGATCGCTATAGCAGTTTTTTTAACTTTTGGTGGTCGTTATAAACGTTTGAAAGTGCATTAATGACAGAGAGTTTCAGTTGGGACCATATGGAAGGTTCCGTTACAACCGGGAGCTCGTTATCTCCTGGGTTCGCTATAGCAAGGTTCGACTGCAGTTAATTCCACGGAAATTTTTACCTATATTCCTTAAATCAATTAGTATAACATGCCATTCAATTGTAATGAAATGAACGTTCAGTACTAGTTTAATGTTTGTTACTAGAAAGAGTCAGTTTACTGTGATGATACGATGCAAAACGCGAAATATGCGCAGAAAAGCGGACCAGCTGATCACCGAGGTCTGTTTAATTATTAATGAAAATTATTATTCATACTTACCATGATTTTCATTTTCCTTGCGGACGTGCAACAAAATGCACTTCAGTCCACATTTGCATCGAATGGGATTATCTCTAGAACGAAACTTAATAAATTAATTAGAACAGCAATAATAATTGGACTACAATAATTAATTAAAAGAAGCCCTCTTTTCACAACAGACGTTGGTTTTAGTTTTTTGACTGTAAGCAGTCGTTAACTTTGGTGACGGTCGTTGAGCGTTGCAAAACATTTCCCGCATTGTACGGGGGAGCTCATATTACATGTGCGTAAATTTTTCTTAGTTGTAAAAATCAGTTTTTTTAATATTAAATTAATGTTAATTAACAACATTATGTAAAATGTATTAAAATACTTAAATTGCAAGCGAAACTGCTTCCAAATCTAAGCAGAACAGTGTTTCATGTTTACATACACTGTTAGAAAGCCTCAGAAAATAATACTTGTCCCTCGAGCAATTATAAATATACACGGGGGGGGGGGGGGGGGGGGTGTTGGAGATAATGTGACTGCTTCATTAAAGTTTCGCATAAAATAAATTTCTCAAATGTGCTCTTATTTTATGCATAAAACAGCTCGTTTATGTGTTCTTCAGAAAAACTCACACCAATGAAAGGATTGGACTGAAACATAACACAAAATTCCATCATTCCTTGAGAGAGGGTAGCGCGCACACACACACACAGATATCCCCCCCCCCCCCCGGTACGAATTAGAATTTTCTTTATTTCAATTTCAAGAGTTGTTTCTACTACAGTCAACTCTTGATAACTCGAATTTCGATAACTCGAATTTCTCGAAAATTCGATGTCTCGAAAAAAAAAATTTTCCCTTCACCTAAAGAATTTTATAATGCAATTTTATCTCTTTAACTCGAATTTAATATTCCTTTTTCTCGATAACTCGAATTTCTTAACATACACTCACATAATTTTGTTCTCTCAAAAACCTCTACCTATTGCTATTTTCATTTTCTTTTGTCATAGGAATTGAGATCGGAATTCCACCTATGACGCATTCTTTTGTTTGGAAGTTGCTAGTCCGCCTTACTGGCACCGGTGTTTTCTCTTTCGGAGTTGGAAGGGGGGAGGGAGGGGCATGAACAAAGGATCTGAAGCCTATTGGATATTATTGTGGGCGAGTATGCATTCTGAGAAAATTTCACTGTCTAGATTCCGTTGTTCAGTTAAATGCCATTTTGCCAGTCAACATCTGATCGTTTGCTAGAGCTCATTTTTCGCTGACGATGTCCACTAAACGAAAATGCAATACCCTTTCAATTGCAGAAAAAAAAAGGATTATTGATACCGTTGATAAAGGAGGAAAGAAAAAGATTGCAATTGCGAAGGACTTTGGAATTCCAGCAAGCACATTGTCAACAATTTTGCAAAACAAAGAGACTATTCTGAAAAACTTCTCTGAAAATCAAGAAAACAGAAGAAGGATGAAAAGTGCTGAATATCCTGAAGTAGAGAAGTGTCTGATGAAATGGATAACTGATTGCCGAGCCCACAACATTCCACTTAGTGGGAGTATTCTGAGAGAAAAAGCGGAAATTCTCGCAAAGCAACTAGGACTCACTGAATTTAAAGCAAGCAGCGGTTGGTTTGAAAACGTTAAAAAAAGAAATAACATCACATTTTACAAAGTGAGTGGCGAAAGTGGCAGTGTTAGTGAAGAAGTTTGCAAAGAATGGATGAAGTCATTGCCTCCAATTTTAGAGGAATATGATGCTAGAAATGTATTTAATGCTGACGAAACAGGGCTTTTCTTCAAGTGCCTTCCTGACAAAACAATGGCTGTGAAAGGCGAAACTTGTAGTGGCGGCAAACACAGCAAGGAAAGAGTTACTCTGTTATTATACGCAAACATGGATGGATCTGAAAAGCTCAAGCCAGTCATGATCGGTAAATCGAAAAAGCCAAGGTGTTTTTCAGGGGTTAAATCTTTCCCCATGGACTATAAAGCTAATAGGAAAGCTTGGATGACCGCCGAACTTTTCGGAAAATGGGTAAAGAACTTAGACCGCAAAATGATGCTCGAAAAACGGAAAATTGTTTTGTTTATTGACAACTGTACAGCCCATCCAAGCAGCGTCATACTCAATTTGAAATCTGTAAGAGTGGAGTTCCTGCCTGCCAACACAACATCAAAACTGCAACCGCTAGACCAAGGGATCATACAAAATTTTAAAATTAAATACCGACATCAAGTTGTAAAAAAATGCATAATAGAAATCGAAGAAGGAATCATCCCATCAGTAAATGTACTTCAGGCAATGAGAATGGCCGATAAAGCCTGGAATTGTGTTGAGAGCAAGACTATAGCAAATTGCTTCAAAAAAGCAGGTTTTGTGCAACCACCTGAAGATGAAGATGACCAGCCTGATGAAGAAGATCAGAACGGAAACAGCACCTCTGAATGCGAAGAATGGAACATCTTATCAAAAGCGTTAATGATAGACCAAAGAACAACTTTCCAAGATTTTTCGGAAAGCGACGACAACGTGGAAGTTTGTGGAAGGATGACAGAGGAAGAAATTGTTGAAGAATGCAGACCGCTTTCTGAAGAAGAAGACGAATTTGAAGAACTTGAGCAGCCAAAGAAGATCACGTGCAGAGAGGCAGAGAAGGCAATGGAACTGATGAGGGAATTCATCGAGTCCCGGCCTGATATGACATCAAGCACGTTTCAAGCGCTTTCCCTTTTAGAAAAGGTCATTGATGACGAGAAGAAAATTAATAAAAAACAAACTGTACTAGAAAAATATTTTAAATAAAGAAGAAACTGGGTTAAGCTTGGTATGTATGTGTTTTTTAATATTATGTGCTTTCAAATTTTAATTTTTAGAACGAAAGTATGAAATTTATTATATTTTTGATAACTCGAATTTTTGATAACTCGAAGTTTTTATTTCTTCCCTTCAATTTCGAGTTATCGAGAATTGACTGTATTTAAAAAACAAAAAAATATGATATTGTTTTTTTTTTTTTAAATTTTATATAATTCAGAAGTTGATTTAAAAAAAGCTGCGTCAGGGGTAATTTGGTTGAAAATTGTAAAATAATTAGAACCTGAATCAAATTTCTTCGATATAGAAAGACATAAGTACTATAATATGTAAGTCAACATCTATTTGCAAATACTATTTTCCCCTCTTAGGCACATAGGGGTTCAGCCCTGAAAAATAGCTCCCAGTCATTGACAACATTTTTAACCGACTTCACAAAGGAAGGAGGTTATACATTCATACTGTATGTATGCGGCCGTTCACAAATGACGTCACGTTTTTTTCACCATATATTTGACCCCCCTCCCCCCCCCCCCTTTGTCACGCGTCACGCTATGTTGCATAATGCATGATGTCACACTTCTTGTTACCCCCTCCCCTCCCCTTGTCACACTTTGTCACAATTTCATGAACCCCCTCCCCCCCTCGAAGCGTGACTTCATTTATGAATGATCTCAATGTCGGTTTTTTTTTTTTTTTTTTTGTTTTTGCACTCATAACTTCTCACCGGAAGAACCGATTTTCATGATTCTTTTTTTAATCGATCGAGGGTGGTTTCCCATAGGTACCTTCGTTTGACCATATTCGATATTTAGAAAAAAAGCTATGGGCAGAAATGTACTTTTTTTTTTTTTTTTTTTTTTTTTTTCATCCATAACGTTTGACTAAATGAGCCGATTTTGATGATTTTTTCTGTAATAGAGGGTCGTCTAACTCAAATATTGCAAATCAATTTGACTATATTCGTTTTTTTAGAAAAAACTTTAGGGGTGAAAAATAAGTATTTTTTATTTTAATTGGAAAGGCTTGGCTTGATTTTTCTTTGTTGGGAAATCTATTAATAAATATAAAAGTCATTGTTAAATACATGTTTGTTGTCATGGGCAATTACCTACATATTTCTAAAATCGGAGCAATTTACAATTAATATTAAAAGAAATTATAGCAAGAGTTTGACTGAAGGCTTCTCTGTGGCAAAAATTAATAAAATCAGTTTGTTTGCTAAAACCGACTTCAAAAGGGAATTTATCATACAAATGATAAGTTTTTAGTGCCATTCATTCAAAGAAGATTTACCCTTTGATATGGATTGTTTAAAACATAGGGTGTTTATATACAAAATGTATTTACACTAAAAAGAATAAAATAAAATTATTTTTATAAAAAAACAGAGCCGACTTCAAATTATAAATTGCGCTAAAAAGTGAAAAATAAATTCATTCTTTAAACAACATCGAAATGACTTTTAAACATAGTTTTAGAAGTCGGTGCAAAATTATGAGTCAACTTACCATTATACCATTTGCTACTTCATATTAAAACTGTTGCTAATTCTGCGAAAATATATATATTTGTAATTGATTCAAGATTATAAAAGATTTTATCTATCCTAATTTTGCACCGTCTTCTAAAACTGTGTTTAAAAGTCACATCGATGTTGTTTAAAGAATGAATTTATTTTTCACCTTTTAGCGCAATTTATAATTTGAAGTCGGTTCTGTTTTTTTATAAAAATGATTTTATTATACAAAGCATAAAAAGTGCGAGTTAATTGTATTTACATTGCACTGCTTATAAATTAGGTGCTATCAAACAAACCCATATAATGGATTACTTCAAATAAATTTCTGAAATGACAAAACTTAGCTAGTACTGAGAATTTTTTGTCCCTCTTTCCAGGGTGCTGCAGTATTGGTCCTCCACCATTGCAGAACTAGTGCGTCCCCAGAGATTGGTACTAACCCTTTCAGCGGCACCACAATGAGTATGGTACCATTTCCGCAAGATTTTTGACGCTCAGTTTCCCCCTAGAGGGCGGCACCTGAGCCCTCGTTGATGCAAACGGTACTAGGATTTTAATTTAGCCGAGAGTATCCATGCCAAACGAATACTCAAGGGATCTCTAACATGCCGTCATAATCATACGACATGGGCACAGACAATTTTCTGCATCTCGAAAATCCACCGACTTGAGTAAGGTTTGAATCTGTGATCTTGGGCGTACGAGGCCTGCGCCTTACCACTACGCCACCTTTTCGACCTACTACTGAGGAAAGTACTGATAACTGGTCCAGAGAAGATTAGGCAACAGAAGATATATTGTCACTTTTGTCTTTGCTAATTGGAGTATTACGATTCATAAACGTATTACGGATGACCCTCTTGCGGGCACGCCAGCCTCAGTGACATAGATTCTTGTCCAGGGACGGTTCATAAATCATGTCACACTTTTATTCCAATACCATTTACCCCCCCCCCCCCTTTGTCATAAAATGTCACACCCCTTCTCAACCCCCTCCCCCTCCCCGTATGGTGGCTGGGGAAGATAGAATAGCCCCGGCGTAGTTATGCGTGTCGTAAGAGGCGACTAAAATAGCACTATCCTTTCCGGGTGACGTAAGGCGTACTCTGTATTAGGACTGTGGCCCCGGGATGCTGAAGCAGGTCGGCAACGCTCTGCCAGCCCAGCCCCTATGGCCGGTGCTGGTTGTCAAGTGTCAGAGAGTTTGTGGGGTGAGCAGGAGGACAGCGCTGCGGTCGCACCCCCACGTGAGCATAATAATAATAATAATTTGTACACATGTATTTAATTTGCATAAAACGAGGTTAAGGTTTGCAACACCAAAGATAATTAGTATTGAACAGTAAAATATATGAATTGTTCGAATTATGAAAAAATGACCCACGCAATTTTATCTTAAAAGTGTGAATGCATAAGAAAATTTTCTTTTAAAATTTAACTAGAACCTTAAACCTTAATCAGCATCGTCGATTTCAATGCAAAATGAAATCAATTAAACTTTAAAATCAAATTGTGAAAGTAAAAAAATCCCTTTTTTTAAAATGAATTCAATGTGTGATTTAAATGTTTTTACAGAAACAGAAATGTGCATTGTCACACTTTTTGTTACGCTCTCCGCCTCCCCTTGTCAGAAGCTGTCACAATTTCCCGAACCTCCTCCCCTTCGAAGAGTGACATCATTTATGAATGACCCCTCCTCTTCCCCCCCCCCCCCCCCCCAGCTGCGAGGCCGGACGATGTCGCTTGCGCAAAACTAAGGACGTAGAAATCAGACTTCCAATTTAACCATTCCAAGGAAAAAAGAAATAGGAAAAAAAAAACGTTTCTGCAGAAAACCCTGCGCAATTTGATGTGATATTTTATTTTCATCGCTGAATAACTCTTTTCTTGTGCTACAGATTTTTTCATGCTTTTTACAGCACGATATTGCAATGAATTTGGCGCATTATGGCGCATAGTCACAAGTTTTTAATCCCTAAAAAATAGCAGGGGAAACTTTAAAAAAAAAAAAATTCACAATGACATTTTACTGTCAGAATTTTTTTTGATATGCGATTTTAATGTAGTTCATTTAATTGATACTAATCATCAGTAAGAGATTAACACTTTAACTAACAAGTTCAGCCTTTTTTATTATAATTTTATTACATGTTTTATCATCATTTCATCATCAGACAAACATAAAAAATGAGAAGTTAATAAATAATTGGCCGTGACACAAGCTATTCACCTCAAGTGCAAAAAGATGTTACGTACAAACTTCAAAATCTTTCTATTCCAACACTTTCATTCTTCCAGATGTAAATATGTATTTCCAACATTTAATGCATTGCACAATCTGAATTTCGGAAAACTGTGTCGGAAAAGGAGAGCATATCCTTTTCTTATCCCAGCTTATCAATTCTATGTATAAGAAACTCATTCCGTGAACATCTATCATGAGATGCAGCGAAGTATTGCTACGGAAGATTGGGCAATTACACTATTTTTCTCTCTTTGAAAAGCTGAACAAGAAGTTCCATCAAGAACTATACGAGCCTACTTTCCTGTATACACTAAGGCTCGACCGATTGCCTATGCATCGGTTAACTTTTGAAAAACATCTGCCCATCGGGCTTGAAAAACATCTAAAAGCCGATGCAAGGCCGATGTTTTTCGCAGGGACAACTTTCCGGAAAACATTTTGTCTTTAATTTTCTTTTTCCTCGATAGCTAGATTCCTATGTCCTGCTATTTCACCAAAAAACCAATAACAGGCAGCAGGGCAGTTAAAAAAAGCACAAAAATAAAAAATTCGGAAAAATAGTTTAAGTGATCGCTGCCCGAAAACCTTCAATATTAAAATTGTTTCTATTTGAACAGAATGTTCGCGAAATAGAATATGTTAAAGTAAAAGTAATAGAGGCGTCTTTTGAGTGCTATTTGTTTGTTGCAGTAGGTGAGTTGCCTCATTTTCCTCCGTTTTTCGTTTAGTAATGACTTAGTGCATTATATGTCATTATGCAATAATCTTATACCATCTGCTTTCAGTTTGTCATGTTTCTTATTATTCCGTACAATACAAAGTCAACTAAATCAAAGTACGATACGTACGATACAAAGTACGATACGTAAATAATACAAAGTCAACTAAATCAAAGTACGATAATAATGTTAATTTTTACCCGCGTAAACTTTTGCCTCTTAGCATTTTTTTTTTTTTTTTGCTTCGATGGTGTTTCCATTTTTCTGCAATTGTGCATCAATCTCGTTGCATCTGCTTTTAGTATGCGGTTATTCTCATTATTTTATTTTTAGTATACAACACAGAAAAGATTGATCAAAAATAAGAAATAATTTCCAGTATAAATGTTTAGTGAACGAAATGTTATGTGTCCAAGTTCGGCTTGCAATTTAATAACATCTTAATAAAAATGCTAAAGTTTCTTTATTTTCAAAGATTGATCAATGCATTTTTTTTCTCAAAATACATCTTAATTTTTTATACGATAATTCTTTAAAATTTTTCGCGTATAAACTTCGTTTTCGCAGCGTATTATATTTGGGTTTTTTCGATGCCACGTGTCAGACAGTTGACAGTTTTTCTGCTATTGTACAGCAATCTCGTTGCATCTGCTTTTAGTTTAGAATATTTCTTGTTATTTTAGTATTAGTTTAGAAAATAGAACATATTGATAAAAAATATCAAACCCACATTATTTGTTAGTCTGTATTATAATGTCTGCATTCCTCCCAATGAAAAAGAATAAGAAAATAAAGGCAGCTGCACTTGACATTTACAGTGTACGTGCTATAAAGAGAAAATGTTGAATGAAAGAGAAGGAGACCGGATCCGGGATTCAATAGTTGTTGAGTTTTTTGTAAAGATAAGAAAAAAAAATTAAAACTCCTCTGATATAGCTTTTTTTTTTTTTTTTTAAACCTCCAAATAGTTTTATTACTTTACTAGAATCGCGAATGGTTTTTTTTAGTTTTAATTATTAAGTAAACTTCCCCCAAACAGTTTTATGGTGCTTGAATAATGCATTTATGTTTTTATAAACATAAAAATAAATAAATGATTTAAATGGCATTTTTGACAAGCATTCTACACCTTTTAATGGTTAAATGCGATTTTTTTCCATCGGCCATCGGCATCGACCATCGGCCGATGAAAGAGGAAAATAATCGGCAATCGGCCAAAAAATGCCATCGGTTGAGCCCTAGTATACACCCAAATTCAAATTTATTATCTTGCTATCTCTTTCTCTCTCTGTTTCCTTAACTTTAGTTCTTAATTACTTCAAATATGCCTTTTCCAACGGATAATACGTATTCATTCACTCACTCATTCTTTCACTCATTTACTCATTTATGTATTTATTAACTCATTTATTTATTTTTTATTCATCACTCATTCATTCATTCTTCACTCATTTATTTATTCATTGAGAATTGGGAAATATTTTTTAAAATCCCGATCAAAAAATTCGTAGGAAAATAGGCTCGTTCAGTTCTTGTTGAACTTCGTTACTACTCGAACGCTAAGCCATTGTGAATGCTGGTGAACGATAGAACGAATTTTATAAAGCCGGTGGGGTCAGGGTGGTTCGAAAGTTTAAAATCTATTTACTGAAATTTTAAGGAGTCTGCCATGTCAACAAGTAGCCCGATCCGGCAACACTGTTAGGAGAGGAAAAGCGCTTGTCACCTGCTATTTCCAGGTACTGTACCACAACCAGAACGCATTTATCTGTGAATTTGGGATATTCATTCTTCCAGGGTATGTCTTTTGTTCGTTTAGGTAGGTGTGGATCAAGGTCACATGCGATTTCTAAAACTGGACAATCGACAGCGTAGAATCTGAGTTTATATTGGGCGTTTTCTCTTTATGACTTGGAAAAAAAAACGCGGAAATGAAAGTTGCATTTTCAGGTAAACGTATAAAGAAAATTATTTGTCATTAATTTGTATGGGATTTCGCCAGGGCCGATCAAAAAAACGTATAAATGATGAAAACGTATAAACGAGAAACGTGTTAACGTGCTCCCACTGTATTTGATTCTCCATTTCAACGCACTATGGTTACATTCTGCTACGCAACAAAGTTCGTGGCTCTAGTGTCTAGTATTCAAGCCACGCTAGTGTCTAGCACAGGGTTTCAAACATTTTCGACTTGTGGCCCTCTTAGAAGCCACAAATCCTTCCATGGCGCACTTGACATTTTTTCTCTTTTTTTTTGGGGGGGGGGGGGGAGGGGCAATATGAGGTATGCTTCATATATCCAATGTCCCATGTCTTGACGGATTCACATCAGATATGCGACTCTGATTTCTGAAACCCATAAATTCCATTCACATTTCTAAAAATCTTGATATTCCGAATACATTGTCAGTTTCCACTTTATATATATATTTTCAAAACGTGATGATTAATTAATTTAAAAAAAATAAATATGTCATGCCAGACAATCGAATCTGTCGTACCGTAGTTATATCGGATCCCAGACATCTGAAAAGCGATCGGACACAGGACATTCGATGCCCTCCCCTTCGATGCGCACCTGTACATTGTTATAATAATTTTATTTACTTGTGATTATGCATAAAATAGGACATAAAAGATACTAAGAATGAAAAAAAAAAGAATAAAATTAAAAAAGAGAGGTAACATTTGTTACTCTGAGAACAATAATCATCAATAGAAGATACACGACTACAAAGAAAAATTTAAACTTAAACAGATATTTTATAAATGTAATCACACCACCATAGGGAATAAAAAGTAGAGATTAATCTAAAAATTTATTCTCAATATAAAATTTCAAAACTGACTAGGTAAAATATGGAGCGTAAAGTAAATTGAAAATCAAAATTAAAAGATTTATGTTTGTATAATCATTTACCGTATCCATTTAACAAATTCATTAACAACTTTGTCTTTTCCAAAGCAAATAATGTTTAAATTTCTTGAATTCGTCAATTGAATCAGATAGTCCATTTATCGCATGTTAAGTATAAAAAGGGTTTTTTTTTTTTTACCAATAATTTCTCTGCATTTTTTTTTTTTTTTTCAATTTTTAACTCGAACATTTCATTTATATTGTTATCAGTTTTTAAAGTAAAAGTATAATACAAGGTGGGGCAAAAGGTATGAACCGGTTTTAAATGAATGTAAAACAAAAATCATTAAACTTACAGAAATAATGTTCATATTGTTTAATTCAGTACAGAATCCAGTTTTTTTACGTTAAGTTTTAAAGATGATATCACGTAGGTGGCGGCCTTCAGCCGCAATGCAATTTCGAAGGCGAATTCTGAAGTTTCAAACCGTTCTTCTGCACATTTCGATGGGTATTTCCGTAACTTCTCTCTAATCCTCTCTGATTACGTCCTTAAGTTCTTCCAGGGTATGTGGACGATTTAAAACCTTTTTCCTTTATGTACCCCCAAAGTAAAAATGTCACAAATGCTCAAATCTGGCGAGCGCGCAGGACACTCCTCCCAGAGAGGAGGCCCTGGGGGATTGCCTCAATCTCGCCATTGAAATCCTATCAGTGTGGGATGTCCTGTTGGAACCAGATGTCTCCCAGATTAGTTGCTGCTTCTTCCAACTCAGGTTCAAAAACAACTCTTCCAACAGGTTCGCCCATTATCCTCGAAAAAGTAACAGAACGGCCATTTTCAAAAAAAAGTCATAACAGCAAACCCTCGATGCTCTCCCTTCCAAACCATGGTTGCTACTGAAAACTAGACTCTCCCACTGCCACAATGAGACCCTTCCCCTCTCCCCACCAACACCACAGGCCGAGCGCCAGCCCATCAAAACCGGTTCATACCTTTTGCCCCACCCTGTATCTTTCGCAGGTGTTCATTTCGAACATCTGTTAATAGAAGTCATTTTTTTCATTTACAGGATATTAGGCTTTCATTCAGGTTCTTATTTATTTATATTTTTCTTGTAAAAATAACTTTTGTATTAAATAACGCTAATGGTGAAACACAAAAAATTTTACAATTTAAAAAATGTTTGCAGCAAAATGGAAGATACATTATTAGGGAAAACAAATCAAATAAAAATTTCATGCTACTCGCTGCTTCATTCGTTGAGTTTTTTTTTTTTTTTTTTAAGTTCAGATATGCAATTTTGCGTCTTTTATGCATCTTTGAAAGATTTGGCAAAATTTTATATGGAATATTTTACGTTATGGTTAAAGTTTTTATAAGTTTGAAATAAGTCAGCCATGGCCCCTTCACAGAGTTCTTGGCTCCCCTCATTTCACAATTTCTCCTGTGGCCCCCTAGATTTTTTGTAGCCCCTAGGGGGCCATATGGCTTCCGTTGAGAAACCCTAGTCTAGCACATTTTTTTATATGTCTGTTTCCTCTTATTTTATACAAGGTATTAATGAGTTAAAACTTTTGCATCTTAACAATACAAAGTATTTCGCAAAAAAAAAAAAAATTCTAAGTAGTAATGGTTAGTAGTAAGTAGTAGTGAATAAAAAGTAAAAACATTCACAGTAAAATTCACAATCAACTTATATGTACAAACAACCATAAGAATCGAAATTCTTATAGCTGTGTGTGCATATAACCTTATTTTTGATCTTTCATTACTTTTTATTCTAATGGTGCATAGTTCAAATTATTTCAATATGTTTAATAGTTGTTTTTCTACTTAATGGCGTTACAAAATAGATGCAGCTTCTACGAATGTAGATGATAACAGCTTAGAACTAAGAAAGACAACTAAAATCAACTAAGAAAGAAAATGAATACTTACATTTGCGGCACTGCCGGTCGCTTTAACACAACACCGGCAGGCTTTTTAACTGTCGACAGGGGTTGTTCACCCTGTCGATTAACTCTGAAACAAAACAACAAAACATACTTGAGCTCCATTTATTTTCCAGCGTGATATGCAATTACACACACACCACACACACACACACATATATATAGCAAGACAGAATTGGAAAAAAAAATAATAAAACGGGAAAAGAAGCACTTATCACCTAAACATGCGCAAAGCAGCAATAATTTAAGTAAAGCAATATATGCCAGAAATGTACTAAAACATTTTTGAAAAGTTAACAAACTAAACAAAATTTTAAAATTTGAGAATGAGAAACGGACCCTGTAGTGTCTGGCATACTCGACTCTACGTATCCATCCTGGTCTAGCGGGTTAGTTTGGCCGGGGGATCTCGCGCAGGGGGCGAAGAGGGATGCGAACAGTAAGAGAGGGAGAAGGACTCGAGGAGTCGTAGGGAGAGCAGTGTCCTTGGCTCTAGCGAAATATTTTCTTATAACTTTGCTTGATATAAGTATTCTTGTGGATATGTGCATAGCATTATTGTACAAAATGTAAAAAGTTAATGTTTAATGAACAAGAGATTTGTGGATAAGTTTAGTGTGCTCTGATGCTGGTTTGAAAATTTCTCGTTACCACGTAAAAGGGACCAACGGTTCCGTAGACGAAGTTCAGAGGTCCCGCGACACGCTACAGACTCCACAGTGTTGGTTTGTCTCGAACTATGAGTGATGCAGAGCACCTCAGAAAACCTAAGCAAAAACGCACTAAAGCCGACAGCATTATAGGCCAGAAAAATATCAAAACAAGCATACAAATAAAAAACGAAATACAAAATGTGGGGTTTCGTCCATGCCATACTCCAGAGACTAAAATAATTGACACACCAACAGACCCGCTATCAAAACAATTAAAATAACCCACTCTTACCGAAAAAATCCGAGTAAAAGTAGCAAATTCGTATCACACTGGTCGACCACTGGAACGAACTTTGACCAGTGGGGATACGGATTTGGTACTTTTACTCGGATTACAGCTTTTAGAAATGTTGCTGATAATAGCTTAAATCAACTAAGAAAGAAAATTGAATACTTACATACGCGGCACTGCCGGTCGCTTTGACACAACACTGGCAGGTTTTTTAAATATCGACAGGGGTTGTTCACCCTGTCGATTAACTCTGAAATAAAACAACAAAACATACTTCAATTTCATTTAATTTCCAGCGTGATATTCAATTACACACGCATATATATATATATATATATATATATATATATATATATATATATATAGCAAGACAGAATTAAAAAAAAAAATATTGTAAAAGAAACACTTATCACCTAAACATTGGCGCAAAGCAGCATTAGTTAGAGCAAAGCAATATATGCCAGAAATGTAGTAAAACATTTTTGAAAGGTTAGCAAACTAAACAAAATTTTAAAATCTGAGAATGAGACAAGGACTCCTCAGTGTTGGTTTGTCTAGAAGTATGAGCGATGCAGAGCACCTCACAAAACCCAAGCAAAAACACACTGGAGCCAATAGAACAGAAAAATATCAAAACAAGCATAAAAAATAGAAAATGAAATACAAAATGTGGGGTTTTGTGCATGCCACACTCCAGAGACTAAAAGAAGTGACGACAAATCCGCTATCAAAACAATTAAAATAACCCACTCTTAAGTAAAAAAATTCGAGTAAAAGTACCAAATCTGTATCCCACTGGTCGACCACTGGAACGTACTTTGACCAGTGGGATACGGATTTGGCACTTTTACTCGGATGAGACAGACCGACGGACATATTTTCCCCATCTCGAAACCCTACTTTCAAATTTTTATTTTTCAATGTCTTTTTTATTCGTTAACTCATTTTTGATTTTTTTTTATTTTTACGATACATTAAGCCTTCTTTTATTTTTCTTCTGTTTTTTATTTATTTTTACTTTTACGGAAAATATAAGGCTAAAAAATTGTAAAGTGTGTGTTTGGCGATGCTCTACGGGACAATCCATAGAATGTAGGATTTTGTGTGAACGTAAATTTGGTGTGGCATTTAATACGTAAGCACCCAGTTTTTCAACTCAGTTTGAGGGTAAAGCAGCATTAAAAAGTTGTTTAGTTAAAATCATTGTTGACATTGAATATTCGCTTTGATTGTTGATAATGAATATTGTTTTTGATTGTTGACATTGAATATTGATTTTACTTTGTTGACTTTCTGACAGTAACTTACTCCTTTTTTGACTTCACCTTTTTGAGTTTTGACGTCTAGTTTCTTCACTGGAATGGGAAGCACTCACGATGCGAAACTGCACTAGGACTCTAACGATGCGAAACTGCGCTAGAAATTAAATTACGCCAGAGTGTCCAAGCAAAACAGATGCTCTAGAGCTCTTTATGTGCAGACGATTTATCTGCATCTTGAGAATAATAGATCGATAGGGTCATGTTTGAACCCACGATCTCGAGCGTGCGAGGCCCACGCTGTACACGACGCCACAGTGCGTTTAACAAACAACAAACTGGTGTTTTGATGATGGCATTGGAAAAAAAAATGTATTTATAGTCAAATGCCACTTCTGCATATTAATGGTTCACAAAAACTTGAAGTTCGTGTGCACCAGTCATGTCTCATCTGTTTTCTGCTTATAATTTTTACACTTAAAAATAACATTTTCCTGCTGTACAGTGCTGCAGCTCAACGCCCAGCTTTGAAATCAATGCTTCAATGACCTTACTCGAGCAGGGCAGTAGTTCTGATTTTTTCCGTTTTCAATCCGATATAAACAATATAAAGAAAATCGGGACATTCTTAAACAATAATTTTATCAAAATTCGGGAAAATAAAACTCGCCATGCGGAAGGCTCCATTTGGACCAGAAATGGTATACAAAATAGGGTTTTTATCTGTAGAACACAACATTTTATTTTACTAAATTTAATTTATTAATTAGAATATTCAATGACGGACGTCAAGTGTATTGGAAACATTAATTTTAAATATTAAATTGTTAGTATAGAACAAACAAGATTCATGTATTTTTTACCTTCTTTAAGATTAATAATTTAAAATAAAGATTTTGATTATTTTGCGAACACTGCAGTTTTTAATGTGTCTGAAAATTATTTAAGTGATAGAGTCACTAGGATAACTTTCATTTAACAAGTTATTGAGCCTTAACTTTTGACATTCAATGTAATAACTTGAAGGGGTTGCAATCATAAGTACAAAAGAGCTCTCCATGCTGAATAGTGTAAATCACTAATAAGATCTTAGAGAGAATAACAGAATTTTAGAGTTCATCTTATTTGAAACAATCTGTTCGTTATATTGCAATATTTCAAGCAATGAATTTTTGTTTTAAGTTAAGAAAAAAAAATGAAAACCCGTCTCTAAGCAAGCAAGCTATATATTAATCCTTCTCCCATTTGCAGTAACATATCGAAGCAAAAATCAATCAATATTTTTTGGCCTGTGCATATTTAAACACAAATTCAGATCAATATTGGATGTTACTCCAGGTCTATGTATGTAACTATCTGAGATAAAACCTCCTACATTTACAGTCATTACTAAAAATACAGTGACAAATGCAATAATTTACAAAAAATTTGCAATTTTTTTTTTGTTTTCAATTTCAAAAGTTTCTTTCATTGACAGACTGATATCTTAAAAATAAGTTAGAAAGGTATTTCAGAAGGATAACCAATGGTCTCAATTCTTAAAACTTTGTTAGTTGACCTCGGAATCCAGGGGAATTAATTGGCATTTTTTCGGGGAGTGGAGGGGCAAGGGGGGCGCAAGATAAACATGAAGGTATCTTTCCAAATTGAATTTTGCAATACTAAGGCCTTCTATTCAAAATATGTAGTTTTAAGTTTTATTTCCCGAGAAAGCGAGGGGGGTGTAGTCCTTTAAATAGTTTTGCTCAAATCGCGATCTTTTCTTAAGCCTTTCGAACTGAAAGCGTTTTTTACGATTATAGAATAGTTAATTTCAAATTTTTTGGTGTGGCAACACCATAGTTTGTTTATATCGAGCGACCATTCTCATGTTTGATTGTTGAAAGTATAGCCCGCATATGTTCTGCAAGAGATCAGCTAGTAACTGATAACTTCACATTGCTGTTATTGCACACACGGTGTGCAGGCCGTCTTCTTATAGCCTCGGAAATCAATTGCACGCACGGTGTGCAATCGGTCTAGAATGGGTTAAAAGTTGTCGACTGCCTTTAAGTATCAATTAGTGTACTTAATACTTCACAGAAGCAAAATAAATTCAAAATTTAATGTTAAAGGTATAGGGATAATCAACTAGTTCAGGATATGAATACTTACGTTCGTTTAACCGCTCTCTGCTTTTGAGTTTCCTGTTGACTTTTCACCCTGAAATTGAAAATAACAATAAATAAAACAATTCTCGGTATAACATTTTATTTTTACTCTTCATCGATAAAAGATGAGCACTTTAGTTAGCTAGTTGACTGTTTTTCACACTATTCACGTTTATAATCAGTTTCAAGTACATCAGGAGACATAAGAAGTAAATAAATAAGTCTTGCTTTTATAAATATTTTGAGTTTCAACACTTTTGGGAATACTTTAATAACTGAGACTCTTGTGTGCATTAAACTTCAATTTTTCCCTATTCTTATATTCAATTTTTATTTATTTTTTCTCGCCATGGAAAAAGTTGCGTTTCTTTTAGCTTGAAAGCACCAGGTTTCAATAGTGAGAGCATTAGCAATTTATTAATACGATATATACTTAAAACTATCACTCAACATGAATCGTATTTTTGTCATAGCAGTATTCATTAATGACCAGCTGCTACCCCGCAAAAACGGCTATAAGTTCAGCAATCAAAGTCGAGAATGATCGCTAGATATAAACAAAATAGGGTTCCTCCATTCCAAAAAATCGGAAGTCAAAAATTGAGTTATGAATGGAAATACTTTTTAATAAATAGAAATAAATTTGTTAAAGATCGTAAGTTACGATAATAAATACACACATTTTTTTTTTCTTTTGCATGATAATCATTAAACAGTTTTTTTAAATATCATTGTGTTATAGTTTGTTTTTTGCATGACGGCAGTGTCCTATCGTACCGCAAAATTTAAACGTAACTGGTCCCCGTCAAGTAAAAGTTTATAATCGTAAAAATATCTTTAAAATTCACACGGCTTACGAAAAGATCGCCTGATATGAACAAACTAAGGTGTTGCCACTCCAAAGAATCGGAATTAAAAATTGAGTTGCGAATGCTCTTTTCAAGAAATAGAAATAAACGTGTTAAAGCCCGTAAGTTACAATAATAAATACAAATATTATGTTGCCACCCCATGCTCATCTTTAAACAAATTTTTAAATGTCGTTTTACCTTACTATCGTTTTGCACGGTGTCTGTATCGTATCGTACCGCCAAATTTAATCGTAACTGGGCCACGCTTAGTGAAATAGATACAGTGGAACCTCGCTATTCGTACACACTTCGTTTCAGGAGGCAGTTCGAAAGGCGATTTGTACACATGGCGAATTTTTTTTTTTTTTCACATAAGATACAATGTAGATTGGATTATTCCGGTCCAGACCCACAGTTGGTTGCTCATTTAAACATAGTGTTCGGCAACTACTCGTCGAAAAGTAGTTAACTACCAAAACTAGTCTAAACAAAACTAGTTGTAACTAGTAGTTAACTGCTTTTTTCTGAGACTAGTTGTAACTAGTAGTTAACTGTTCTCCGAAAGTAGTTAACTCCTTTCTTAAAATAAATATGTTACGTTTCTATTTTTTTTTCTTTGTTTGTTTAGTTTGTTGTAAAAAAAAGGAGTCTACCCTTAATATCAGTTTAAAATTCTCCCTCTGCCCAGCCCCCATTCAAACGAAATATCTTTCTAACGCGCGTGCTTTAGGTTATATTCTTTCAAGTTGTGTTGAAGGCTTGTGTTTTATGACATCCCAAATGCATGCATGGTATTAGAGTAGAAGCAAAGCTTTCCCATAATAAAGATTTGCTCTTTAAATGAAACTTCATCGTGCATGTGCTGATGCAGGCACCATTTATTGACTATATTTGAAAGCTTTTCCTAATTTGCGTAAATACTGCAATAAATATTATGATTTTTTAATCAGTTCTTTTACATTATATAACTTGATATAAAAAAACACATTTGTGTGAGTAATATTCATAAATTAAAATTTTAAATAATTTAATGTTTAAAAAAATCGTTTTTTTTTTTCAAAAAATAGATTAAAATTATCTTTTTTCGAAAGTAGTTGAAATTTTGAAAGTAGTTGTAACTCGTAGTTAGGCAAAAGTAGTTTAACTTATACTTAACTAGTTCAAAACAAAAGTAGTTATAACTAGTAGTTAACTGGTAGTTGCCACTAGTACTTAACTACTTGTAGTTAACTACTGCCGTACACTATTAAAACCTATGAAAAACAAATGTACAGTACTGTACATGAAATTATAGATAAAGAAAAATTTAACTGCACTTTGCCTGTATTGAGCTGATGGCACAGGTGGAATGTTGAGAGGAGGAAGAGAAATCGTTGGAAGAGGAGTCCCTTTCTATACAAACATGAGTTAACATCCCTTCAGGTGTTTTCTCCCTTTCTGCTGTTCTTTCCTTTTTCTGTCTTTTTGCACTAGAAGAATCTTGGGTTTCTTTCTCTAATAACCTGTCCAATGTTGTCTGTCTTTGAGGATGGTTCATAATTTTTCTAATATGGTCAATAACATCGTCGTTGAACGAGTTAATGGTATTGACCACAGCAATGTTGGGATGCCATTTTCCCACCACTTTCTGTGTTTTCTCGCAGGGGTAACACAGCTCTTTAATTTCTGCAACGCTAATGCATTCCTTACTACTTTCCTCCTCTGACGAAGAAAGTTCTTGAACCGCTTCCTTTTTCTTCCCCCTTAAAAAGTTAAAATTGTCAGTAAAATCTCAAAAAGTATTAAAATTAAAAAAATAAATTCAAAACGCCAAACAAAGTATTTCCAGACGAGTTCAAAATGAGCATAATTTCTCGATTTTTTTCTTAAAAAAAAGAGAACTGGCAACCCAGAGGGCCCCTGGCGCCGTACGATTCGCGGGACACGTACGAATGGCGAGTTGAATTTTACTTGAACAAGTTGGACAAAGAGCGAGTTGTACGAGGCGGACTAGCGGCGAGGTTCCACTATATATGGATTGTGACTACAATCGCACATTTTTATCGATGAATATAAAAACTTCTTTATAAAAACGTCAAAATATACAATGAAGAGTCAAGTACTTGAATTGGTCCCATCGTCAGCAAGGTTCATAAAAATAAATAAATAAATCGTTATGTTCCTTTTATACTGCTGTTAGAATTTAGATTAATTTCCCTCGGGATGCGAGTCACCTTACTCCAGGTTTCCTAATTTTATATACAATCTCAGTTGGGGGTTGGAGTAGTTATTCATACGTCCGAATAGGTACTCATAAGGAAGTTGGTGCTGTGTGTTTAATATAACTATTAAACTACATCTCTCTTCATAAAAGCAAAAGAGTTCACTGTGGCCCAGCGGGCATTGTGGAATGCAGGCTCTAAGAATGCAGTACTATCTGGTGAGCGAGCGCAACAAGCTCGGGTTGCAAAGAGCTCCGTTCTGCTTTCAGTTCCGGGTGTTGGCAAGCCACAACATGCAGGGGGCGGGTCCGTTAGTGCAATATATAAACTCCGGAATATCTTAACCACTTGCGCTATAAAGACGTGCCACGCACGTCGAGATGCTTTTGTACCAAAACCGCCAGCGACGTGTATAGGCATTTGCCGCAGAAACAAAAACGACGTGTCCACCACGTCGGTAGCGTTTTTTTTATATTGCAATGTGCGCTGTCGACAATCGTATTTGCATATGTTTGAACCTCCATTTCGTGGGTATTTTATTGTTTCTAACTATTTTACTTTCCTTTATTACATCTTATCCCGATTTCAAACTGTTGTTTTGGTGTTTCATTTTTCCCTGCTTTTGTTTCTTCTCTACATAAAGGGCCGTTCATAAATGATGTCACGCTTTTTTCCCATACATTCGATCCCCTCCCACTTTGTCACATGTCACGCTATGTTGTCACAATTTCACGAACGCCCCTCCCCCCCCCTCGAAGCGAGACATCATTTATGAATAATACCTGCGAATTTATTATTTTAAATTGCATTTTCAGTAGCGAAAATCCTCGATCCAATCTTGAAGAGCAATATATTACAAATGCGGGATACGCATAAAAACTTGTAGTGAAATTTAGATTAATGTCTATAGTTATCATTCTCTTTTATTTCAAGGTGGTTTATTTCATCCGGTCATTAAAATTTACATAAAAAGCTGAGAAATTTTTTTAAAAAGAATTTTAAGAGACGGGCACAGTTGCATTCTAATGAACCTAAGTGCTAAAAGAACGTTATTTTTTATAGGAGCGACATGAAATATAATAATGCATGGGAGGTGGGTGGGGATGTTTAAGTACATTTATTTTTTGTTCACATCCACCTCAATATATTTAATCCTTTAGGTTAAGTTACTTTTGTGGGTTATTCAGGTAATGTTTCCTTATTAACAGTTATTGTATTTGATAAAGCTTTGCGCTCGCAGACGCGGTGTGGCGTCTATGAAGCGCCTTACCGTACGTTATATCGTAGAGCGCGGCGCGGCTACCGAATGTTAAATCGTGACGCAAGTGGTTAAATACGCATTGGCATTCGCTTCGAAACAAAGTCCGTCAATTTATACCTGTATGAACGCTTCACTGCGACACTAGAGTCTCTGCAAAGAAAACCGTTCTACAGTATTTGATAAATCAGTTACAGTAAAGCAATTTTAAATGTTATAACGAACAACAAATGAATTTTAAATTCTAAATCAAGATACATTCAGGGCGTTTCTGAATTAATATCGGGGTTTTAAAGCTTTGTTGCACTTATTCCGTAAAACGTAAAATTGTAATTAACACATGAAATGAAAGAGCAACTCAAACAGTTTTACGTACAAGCTTACAAGTGTTTAATGTGAGCATTTTTCGTCACACGGCACACATCAAGTCGATAACCCATTCTTCCCAAGGGTTGTCTAGTGTCTGTGGTGTAATTGTTGCCTCAATCCTGTTTCTTAAGTCGGGTAGGTCAGCTGGTAGAGGAGGTACATACACACGATCCTTTATGAGCCCCCACAGGTAGAAATCACACGGCGTGAGATTGGGTGAGCGTGGAGACCATGCGAAACAAGCTGAGCCCTTTGCGGCCAATCCAGCGTTCGAGTACAGTGATGTTCAACCAATCGGTATTTGCAAACTGATGATACCATCTACATATTTTATTGTGGCTTGGAGGATCACATATGAGCTCAATCCGTGATGCACGTCCCACAGTAACTTCAGATTCGGTCTTTGCAAAATGCAGAACACAAAATGGTTTATGATGACTTTCTTCCATTTCTGCTTCTAGCGCATGCACAGAGGCTTTTTAGTGCATGCGCGTACCAACAAACAAAACTGTTTGAGTTGCTGTTTCATTTCATGCTGTAATTATGATTTTACGTTTTGCGTAATAAATACTACAAAGGGCTAAAACCCCGATATTCTTTTAGAAGCACCCTGTGTTATTTATGTGTATAACATATCATGTAGGGACAAGGTTTTCATATTCAATTTATGCACGAACTTTGTAAAAAAAAAATCGCCATACATATATAGTAGTATATAAAAGTGAAATATCACTCAAGGTTATTCACAAAATCACAGAATGCATGAATGCTACAAACTTGAAGTTTGGCAGGAAGATTTTTCATCCAATATTTACTCCAAATATCCGCTAAAAAAAGATGTTTGAAAATTCTAATAAGTTTTTTTGTCATTATTTTTAAGCATAATCCCTATAAATTGCCTAATTGAGAAGGCAGGGGATGAAAACAATCCTGCATACTTTAATATTACATATCATTCGAAAGAGTTTTTCTTTCTTCACAAGAGGATGGCTGTCTCAAGCTTCTATGTCAATTACAGCATGAATCAAAACCGTTTTGAAAAATTGTTCTTCACGATAATTAGCTTTACTTTCTTTCTGACAGACGAAATCTTATATATATATATGTAATATGGAAAAATCCTTTGTATCCTTTGTCATGCTGTGATATGGAGAAGTCCTTTGTCTCCTTTGTCTGGCTTTTTCCATATTAAACTTGACAACTCAGGGTTGTCTCACTCATAAATTTCTCTAACGCGTTACCATATATGGTCATGCCTAAGCTCAATTTGGTTTCCCTCATTAATTCCCTCCAGACTATTTTTTTCCCCGTAGACTTAGGTCAGCCCCTGTCTACGGCATTAAAGCCAATAATATATTTTATTTTCCGTAGGGCCCTCCTATTTAAACCACGTGCCATCACGTGGTGTAGGGAACATTGTCTGCAGTCTAAGAGATTTTCCCCATATAAATACGACTGCCCGAACGAAAATCGGGTTCTTGCTTCTTGATACTTGCTGATGACTTCGTGTCTTTCCTCCCAACTATAATATTGTTATGATAGTTGTGTGTTAAAGTGCACTAATAAAGAATTGCAACGAAGCCCTGTGCCTCTTCTTACATGGGTTTTAGCGGCCACTACTGTAGAAGATAGAACGGGACAGCCGTTCTTACAAGCCGGTAGGATTTATGTTCCTATCCGGGCTCCTGCAGGAAAAAAAAAAGAACCATCGAAGAAAAGCAATACTAAATCTGCAATGTGCCGCGCCGATGTAGCAGCGTGGATCATCTTTCCAGACGGTTCAATGAATCATTGTGCGCTTCTTTCACCGAGTGGGGAAAAGCTCGCCCCCGTTGTGGCTTTTAGAAGCGAAGAGTGTTTGCGTTCTGCGGAGTGATTAAACGAAAGGGTCGTTATGTGTGGTGCTTTCGAATGGAAATTATTTTCATGTGCTGGGAAGTGAATGTTGATAGAGTAATTTTTAATGTGTTATTCCAAAATGGTATTATTTCGAATTTTCTTCATAAATATCTCATTTATTATATGAATATCTTTTTTTTTTCCTTTTGGGTTTTTTTACATAATATTGCTTTAGAATTTATTATGATATAAATTGAATATGTGCTTTGGAAGAATAAGTTCTTTATTTGATGATATATTAATTATCGGTTTAAATTTTTAAAAGGGATCTTGTCAGCACGGTTTTTGTTTTTTTTTTTTTTTTTTTTTTTTTTTTTTTTTGACATTAAGATGTCTGAAATAGTAAATTTATCAATGTGCTAAGTAATTGAAATTATGGTATATTTTTTGCAGTATTATGAATAGTTCTGTATATATTTTAGATGTTATGCATTTGTTTACGCGGAATATTTTTGTTGTTTAAGTGGGAAGGTAAAAAAGGAAAAATGTCAAAAATTTGTGTGTTATTAGAATTATGTTATTACGTAGTGGTAAAATGAGCAAGACCATTGAAAATGAAAAAAAAATTCTGACTTAGAGTCTTCCCACAAAGAAAAGTCAAACATGGATGCTGATAACTTAAACCGTAAGGATGCGGAAACTCAAGCAGAGGCAACTGCCGATTTAAGCTTAATAAAAATGGATTCAGAATGTCAAACGATTAGTGATAAAATAAAAGAGATAAGTTTGGCAGATGGCTCTTCTACTTCAAAAATTGAAATAAAAGACAAAAATTCGGGTAGCTCACCTGAAATTTTATTATTTGAACCAGAGTTAGGGATAAATTTTTCAGCATGGTTAGCTCACTTTAACCAGCAAACGGCTCAGAACAACTTAAATGATAGTTGGAAATTAAAAAATTTTCAGAAATTTATTCGCGGTTCAGCCTTAAAGCTCTACATCAATCAATGCCTTTGCTGTAATTCCGTTCATGAAATCATTCAAATTTTTGAAGAACATTACTTTACTCCAGCAAGTAGTTTTCTTGATTTTCAAAATTTAAAATTTTCTGGAAATCCGAAAGAGTTGTACTCCTATTTTACGGAAAAAGTAGAAATGGGAAGAAAAATAAAACTTAATAATCAACATATCCTTGAGGGGCTTTCAGTTGGGCTACCTGCCCAAGTTAGGGCATTTTTGGTAATAAAAGAGCCAGAAACTCCCACCGAATGGCTTCAGGTAGTTTCAAAATTAATAAATGAAGTTCCACATGAAACACCCAACTCCGCTTATAAAGGGGAACAACAAAATATTTTTAGGGTGAAGCCTCCCTTTTATCAAAATTGGATGCCAAAAAATCAAGACCAAAGTAATTTTCGTCAACGATATAACTATCCTCGTCAAGATAGAAACAATGTGTACCAACCTAATTCTTACCAACAGAACAGACCTAGATTTGTAGGTCATAATGAAAGACAAAATGCTGTAAAAAGACAGACTGCACATTTTTCGCGGGAGTTACCCCCTAATCCTTGTAAATTTTGCGCACAACAAGGAATCTCCAACGCATATCATTGGGGACAAACTTGTGTGAATAAGCCAAATACATCGAATGCTGGATTTAAACACCGCCTCAGCAAAAAGATAATCAATTAAGAGAAGAAAATGAGAGAGTTAACGAAGTATTACAATTAATAATACCCGGGTATATTATTAAAAATGAGGCGAAATTTTAAAATGATTATCAACTATCTAATGACGCGTACACTCAAAATACAAATTCGAATTTAAAGACTATTTATTTAAATGTTGATACCGGTTCAACATTAAATATCATCCCGAGTGCAATTGCAAAAACCTTAAATGTTTCGATTAAAGAAAAAATCGCTGTAAAAATAAAACAAACGAAGGGAATGCTACAGCTTAACCAAACGTGTATTCTTTACCTTAAGGTCGGCAATATAGTTAAACCGGTGGAATTTTATGTTCTAGACACCGATTTACCTTATGCCATATTAGGTTTAAAGAGTTGCGGGGGATTTCGTTTGGTCATAGATTGTGCAGGACATGTCGTTATGCAGGATCAGAGAAGACTGATCAGCTTTTCTGATTCCAAACCGAATGACTTGTCTTTGCATATTTTACCTGAAATCCTAGTTAGGAACTGTGGAAATAAAGTAAAAGAAAATAAAAACGAAAATAATAGTACGGGAAAAATACGCAAGAAAATTGATAAGGAAATTAAAAGAGTGAAAGATCCGAAAGAAAGTGAAACTAAGGAAAGTGTGACGGAATTACATTATAACGAAAATGAAAAGAAAAAGAGTAGCACGGAAACGAAAACTTGTCTAGAGAAAGATGGAAATGAAAAAATTAGTTGCGAAAAAAATAATCATTTTCGTATTTCGTCCGATGTTTCTGGGACTGGTTGCGGCATTGGAGGCCTACAATGTCGCGAGCCTGTCGATGGACATTCGGAACTTGAGGAAAATTCAAAGTTAAAAGAAATATTGCGAAATTACGAAGATATATTTTCCAAAAATAAATATGATGTTGGAACAATTAGAATTGAACCTCAACGGGTAAGGTTAACATCCGACTTACCGGTGTCGTTAAGGGCATATAAAACTTCCCCAAAGCAACAAGAAGAAATTGAAAATCAAATTCATGAGTTATTAAAGGCTAATATAATAAAAGAAAGCTCATCGCCGTATTCTGCACCTGTTACTAGTTTTTAAAAGAGACGAAAATACAAAAAGTCGATTATGTATAGACTACAGAAAATTAAATCAAATTACTAAGTCCGACGCAGAACCATTACCCCTGATAGAAACACTTGTAGATAAATTAGGGAAAAGCAAATATTTTACCAAATTAGACATGGCTTCCGGATATTGGCATATACCAATTCATCCCGACGATACTGAAAAGCTCGCTTTTGTCACTAATAGTGGCTTATATGAGTGGAACAAATTACCCTTCGGGTGGAAAAATTCAGGAAGTATTTTTCAAAGAACTTTGCGTCGAATACTTACAAAACATAAAATAAAATTTGCAGCCAATTACTTTGATGACATAATATTTTTTTCTGAAACCCTTTCAGAACATTTAGATCATATTCAACAAATTTTTGAGATATGCAGACAGGAAGATTTAAAGTTAAAAGCATCAAAATGTTCTTTCGTACACTAAAATTGAATTTTTAGGGTATGAAATTTGTAATGGTATTGTAACGCCCGATAATAGTAATATTGAGGCTATTAAAAAATTACAACCGCCTAAAAATGTTAAATCTCTCCAAAGGTTTCTGGGGTCAATAAATGTGTACCATAAATTTATAGATAAATATGCAACTATTAGAAATCCATTAAACCACTTGCTGAAAAAAGATACAACTTGGCAATGGACTGACAAATGCCAAGAAGCATTTCAAGTTTTGAAAAACTCCTTAATTTGTAAACCATTTTTTAAAATATTTGATCCTAAAAAAGAATGTCATATTTGTGTTGATGCAAGTCAAACTGGTGTGGGAGCAATATTAAAACAGCCAGACAGTTTGGGTGCCTTACATCCCATAGCTTTCCATTCCCGCTCATTAAAAGATTACGAGAAGAATTATAGTATTACTGAGTTGGAATGTCTAGCTGTTGTGGATGCTTTAAATAAGTACCACCACTACCTCTTTGGCCATAAATTCGTCATACATAGCGATCACGCGGCGTTAGTTTGGCTCAAAAATGTAAAAAACTTAAAAGGTCGTCTGTTCCGCTGGTCCTTACAATTAAGTATGTATGACTATGATATTAAATATACGAAAGGCACCACAAACTTCGAGGCTGACATGCTCTCAAGAGATATACCTGTAAATAATGAATGTGTTGAAAAAAATATAGGAAACCACGTTTCGCATCTACTGCAATTGGATGAAATTCAAGAGGCTCAAAAAAAATGACAATTTAACTGGTAATTTTGTCGAAATTAATAACGTGTTATGCCTGCGTAAAAAGGGTTTTACTAAAATTGTTGTTCCCTTTTCTTTACGCCGTAAATTACTTGAGACTGTCCATGAAAAGTTTGGACACCCAGGAATTCAAAAAACAATTAATTTACTTACGCCTGTATATTATTGGCAAAATATAACATTATATATAATTGGATTTAACAAACATTGTCATATTTGTCAGGTAAACAAAAAGCCTCGACAAAAAAGATTTGGCCTTTTACAGTCTATGCCTCCAGTTGATAAACCATTTGATCTCGTTGCAGTAGATAGTGTGGGTGGTTTCAACAACTACAATTCCACGAAAAAATATTTAACATTGTTTATAGATCATCATACTAGATACATGTGGTCTTTTGCATCAAAATCAATCACTACCGAAACTTACGTCAACTTTCTTAAACAAATTTTCAGTGTTCAAATACCTAAAAGTGTATTAAGTGATAGAAATCCATCATTTACTTCATCTCATTTCAAGAAATTTCTAAAGCACCACAAAATTAAACAGCTTTTAACCACAGCTCATAGACCAGAGACAAATGGTAAGGTGGAACGTCTGAACCAAACAATAGTCACTCGCCTAAAGTGCAAAGTGAACGCAGCTTCTGGAAACGTGCCATGGCCTAAATTATTAGAGCAGGTGACTCAAGAATACAACCTAACTCCACACTCAGTTACGAAGTTCCCACCTGCGTATTTAATGTACGGTACAGTGCCTTTCCAAAATCCAGTAAATGAAGACATTTATCCTCCTGTTGAGGAAGCTAGAAAACTGGCAGTAGAAAGAACTAAAGAGTATCATGAAAAAAATAAAATATATTACGATGCCAGATTTGTGGACAAAACTTTTAATGCAGATGACTTTGTGATATATGAAGAATTCAAATACCCGAATTCACGAAAACTTTCGCAACCGTTCAGTGGACCATATAAAATTCTTCGAAAAGTTACGGACGTAACTTATGAAATCAATAAACCAAATGCACACAACAAAGAAAAATCAGACATAGTACATGTGTCAAGATTGAGGAAATATTACCCACCAACAAATTTCAAACTATCACATGAATAATGTGATATAAGTCATTCACTTTTGAACTGCAACAGAATAATCCAACTGTAATTAAACTGAACTGTATATACAATTTTGTAAATATCGTTTAGTAAGAGTATAATAATCTGTGATGAAAATGTTCAGTAATTTTTGTAACTGTATAGTAGTTCATTCAAAATGTGATATGTTTATATAAAATTTAATACATAAATTTATGTGGGGAAAAAGGCTGCAGATAATTCACTTCTTCAATATTTAAAGTAATAGAACTTTTGGGGAGGGGGGATGTAATATGGAAAAATCCTTTGTATCCTTTGTCAGGCTGTGATATGAAGAAGTCCTTTGTCTCCTTTGTCTGGCTTTTTCCATATTAAACTTGACAACTCAGGGTTGTCTCACTCATAAGTTTCTCTAACGCGTTACCATATATGGTCATGCCTAAGCTCAATTTGGTTTCCCTCATTAATTCTCTCCAGACTATTTTTTTCCCCGTAGAATTAAGGCAGCCCCTGTCTACGGCATTAAAGCCAATAATATATTTTATTTTCCATAGGGCCCTCCTATTTAAACCACGTGCCATCACGTGGTGTAGGGAACATTGTCTGCAGTCTAAGAGATTTTACCCCATATAAATACGACTGCCCGAACGAAAATCTGGTTCTTGCTTCTTGATACTTGCTGATGACTTCGTGCCTTTCCTCCCAACTATAATATTGTTATGATAGTTGTGTGTTAAAGTGCACTAATAAAGAATTGCAACGAAGCCCTGTGCCTCTTCTTACATGGGTTTTAGCGGCCACTACTGTAGAAGATAGAACGGGACAGCCGTTCTTACATATATATATATATATATATATATATATATATATATATAAACGCAAGAAATTGTTTTCCACGGGCTGGAGGGCAGTGCTCTTGTTGAACGTCGCTGCTCTTTAAACTCTTAGCACGGGCATTGCCGTGCGGATACTTTTCTCCACCAGACCCCTACCTGTTAGCCGAGGCCTTAGGATTGCTTTCGCCGGAGCTGGTGGTCTCCTTGCGGGTAAAAGCTAGTGCTCCCCGGAGATTCACAGGACGGTTCGCCAGCAAAACTTCTGACCATATGGGGTGGCTTAGCATTGAACAATAGTTCTGGGAGGAACGGATTAAGACAGGTAATGACTTTCGTAAATGAGCAAAACTATCTTTAATAGTTCATATGAATAGTACTATCGGGTATCGGGTACTAAAAATAATACATCACATTGCTGGGGCCAATTATAGTTGTCATAGCTTTATTTTTTACTTTAAAGATGACTACTACATCCAAAACCCTTCTTGGGTTCCAGGGGCGGAGAAAGGAACCACGTTTGGAAAACTCTGGATTGATACGTTGGAGCTCGAAGCTATAGTAATTGTCTTTATCAGTTTTTTAATTTAATTCAATCAATTATTATTATGTCTTAAAAAATATTAAAAATATATTTTCTGCATCGTTTCTTTTTTTAAGCTTTTTAAAAAAAACTTTCGATGCAGAGCATTTCTTTTAGTTGGATAGCATCCCGTCCCAATGACTCCAGCGAAAAGGGTTTCCGTTATTAATAGAAAAACAGTTAAATGGCATATTTACTTTCTCAAAAGGTCTTTTAAAAACTTATCTTCATTGAAATTCTTGCTCTTGGAATGAATGACGCTTGAAGAGCTGCAAAAGAAACAGTTCATTCATGTATGAATTAATTCATTGTTAGGTAGACAACGAAAATCATGGCTTCATCATCAAACCAATCTGCCTGGCAGAGTGCCAAGAAGAATCCATTCATGTTCAAGGGGGGTGGTGTATGGAATGTGCCGTTTTGGTTCTCGTTCTAGTTCTTTTGGCATACTTGATTTCTTCCGAACGGATGCTATGTGTCAGTATATAAATTAAGTTGCCTTCAGGGAACAGAGAAGCAAATATTCTGATTCGGGCACTGAACAAACGCGCTTGCAAAACGAACTTCCCCAAAACTCGAATGGATTCGTTCTTTTCTGCCACGCGCAGAAACGTCCTACCATCAAAATTCAGTGGTCGAATGGTGGTCCAGGATAAATACTATTTTTGCAATCATTCAACGCCATCCTTAGCTGCTAGGGCGGTAGAAGTCCTCGCTATTATACTGTTCCTCGTTACAACGTGTAGTTCTAAGTTTACTTGTGGCAGTTATCTAAACAGGGTCGATTTTTGTCTTGTAGTTTTTCCACTCGCCGATTTAATTAAACTTTTATATTATACAGGGATTAAAACAGCCGTGTTTCAATTATTCACCTTCAAATTATTTAACATAACAGCATTAGAATCTGAAAGGGAATTTAAGTTATAATTTAAAAAGTTTTTTGAGAAGTGTAACTTTTGTTCGAATTTCGCAGAATTCAGCAAATTTAAGCTAAAAGTTCAAAACAAACATTACCTTAAACAAAATTGTTTGTACTTTCTGTTGGAGTATCAATTTTTCCCCCAGGATCAAGTGCAGCTATTCTGCGGGTAATGAAGTGCAGTATCAAGCCACAAAGGGCAGAATATTAAATTACAATTTTTAAAATTCGTGTTTTTGAAATACAACGCATCACTTTTTAAATTACCTGTGTGCCGTCACGATTGTGATAGTGAAAAAAAAGGCAAACACATACACACAGAAACGACCTTTTATATAAGTACAGGTTACGATCAGAATTTATAACATAACACTGATATTTTATTAACTTGCTATAACTTAGATCAGTGGTTCCCAATCTTTTTTTTTCTTGCGAACCACTTCTAAAATCCGAAAGAAAATTTTCCCGATACTGCGAAAAAGTAGCAGCATAAAAAATATACGTATAAAATTTTGAGCCCATCAATAACTATTTTTCGGTTCTACTTTCGGATTGAAGTTACACGAAATTCGCAAAAGTAATAGAAATTTACAGAAATATTAAAGCTTCCATATTTCAAAATTTCTCATTGCGATGAGGCAGAAAAGATGAAATAAAGTACGATATAAATGTGAGTGAAAAATTCGAAATGAATCAATAAAATATCTTTCGGTTCTACTTATGGGTCTATATGTGAGAAATTAGCAGAAAATAATCCAAAATTTTATACTTTAGTAATTTTTCATATTTCTGACTATTTTTTCGCGCTAGCACAAAAAAAGTGGGAAGTTGTAGAAGAAACAAAAGTTAAAAAGTTAAAACGAATATGTTACGGTACCACTTTCAACCACATTTTCGAAATCCCGCAAAGGCATTTCAAAATTTTTGCGCATGCTTCTTATGCCAGTCCATTACTTTTCGGCAGATACATCGTATGCTAAGTTATTACAGCATTATTCCATTGACTTTAGCAATTAAAAGTTCCGCCTTTGCAATATTACTTTCACGAACCCGTGAGGGTTCGCGAACCAGCGGTTGAGAATATTAACTTTTAACAACTGTATTTTGCTTAATATATATGAGGCATCACACACAGACATATCAGTCAAAGCTTGTAACTTAAAACTGATCTTTTATAACTTAATCAATATATTTACTTCTGTTTTGCTCCATACAATAAAACCCCGCTATACCGCGCCTTAGTATACCACGGAATCGGACATACCGCTGTGACTATCATAACCCCCGACGTTTAAACCTCCCTTTATTATTTACCATTGTAAACAAAGTCAGCCCGATCACACAAATGGTCTAGCCAAAGAGCGCTAATCCCTCCACCAGACACACTAACAGATAAAGCCCTACTGTGATAGGCCTGATGTGCACCTTTTTCATGCTTTCTCTGTCTTTCAACCTAGAACATATAGCTTAATTTCAAAATCGGGTGCATTCGCTCTGACTTGTTTCTCTTGACATGGGCGGAGCTCGATCTGTCAGGGACTGTTCAGTTCAATGCTTTACTATTCCCTTTTTAGAGGTCTAGTTATGCGTGTGTAACGTCTTTTATAGAGCTATCAAGCTTTGTATTCCAGATTCTTTAGCATTCCTGAAAAGTAAACGTATTCCCCAGTAAGAAGTGCGTTCCTCCACTTCCAAATGTAATTTTTTCTCTCCCCCTTCACAATCCCATGTTGATAACATAAAGAGATTTTTAAGCACCTTTTTTCTCGGAACACAGTTGGTTTAAAAAAAACCTACCGCTGGATAGACTGATTGCGCAGCAGAGATGTGTGCCTCTTGCACAGCAGTGACAGGGAATTAAATGGTAGAAAAGAAAAAAAAATACTATAGGGGAAAGAAAAGTTACGAGTCATTGATAAAAGCGAGCATTATTTCGTTAATATGGTTCCGCGGTATAGTTTCACTATACCGCGGTGATATTATAACGGGGGCGCCAAACATGTCCCCCGACACCCGCGTTTTAACGGGGTTTTACTGTGTTTGTAAGCACAATTCTGAGTTCTTTGCTCAAAATGCTTCAAGCGCGATCGATCATCATTTATCAGCTTTGTTAGTGTAAAAATCTTAATGTGCAATTGAACTGTCTAATTAATATGCCAATTAAAGTAATTCTGATAGATACACAAAATCAAATATAGCTACCTTGTCTGGGTAACCATGTCGCGACTAGTCTTTTGCTGCACTTTCTTAAAAACTCCTGGAAAAAAAGAGAAAGCACATACTTTACGCCAACAGCATTCATTTCTGAAATTCAATAAAGTATTCAAGCAAATGTACAAATCATATTACATTGCATTAAAAATGTCAAAATGGTCCAAAAATACTTTTCAGCTCATTTTTAATCGTTCACAGCATCAGTGCATTAGTAGTCTATTCCGAATTTCTCGATGATTATTTGAAAGCGATCCAGCCATTCAGAGGTCTAGAAGACGGTGCAGCATAAGGGTCTCACGCAGTGTGCCCACGTTCGAAAGACCATGAAGATTAAGACCGTGCATCTCTGAAAATACTCAGCGATTGAGAGTTTGGAGGCACACACGAACATATAGTAGCAGAGAGCCAATACACTCGATAGTAGTCACCCAGCATTGGCGGATATATATATCCAACCGCAAACTTGTATTATTTAAAACTAAACATATTAAAATCGTCTTGGATTCATTTCTAAGTCAACGAAATGATCTAATTATGCAAGAGGAAGCATAATGGAACTGGATAAGATGAGATTGAGAATGAGAAAATCCATAATGGTATCATTCATAAATGATGTCAAGCTTCGAGAGGGAGAAGACGGTTCGCAAAATTGTGACAAGTGGAGGGGAGAAATTTGACGTTTTGTGGCAAGGGTCAAATATGTGGGGGAAAAGCGTGACGTCAATTGTGTACGGTCCCAATGATAGTCATTTTCTCTTTTAACCTTGACTTTGCCTGACTCATCAGACAAGTACCACGAAACTAATAGTATAAATCCATTTTTTCTCCATGTTCATTTTCTAACATTAATCCTGGCGCAAATCAACACCAATCGAAGGTTTTACTGTTATATAGTTCTATCATTTTGGTATGAATTAGATTTAGCATAACTAGTCGCCCTGTGCGGGATTCCGCAGTGCGCACCAGAGCGTTTTGTGTGGCATTTCATTCTTTAAAAATTTGGGGAAAAGGACATTATGAAGAAGAATAGAAAAACGTAAACGGGTGTTGGTACAAAAGAAGACATGTCATTGAACACATTAGACATTATGAAGAAGAATAGAAAAACGTAAACGGGTGTTGGTACAAAAGAAGACATGTCATTGAACACATTAGACATTATGAAGAAGAATAGAAAAACGTAAACGGGTGTTGATACAAAAGAAGACATGTCATTGAACACATTAGAACAAATAGCTGTTATAAATTTTTCCCCGCTATTATTTAGACATTCAAAATTTTAAAATAACCAAAATAATGATGATAATTATTTTTATTATTAGAATGCATAGCATTAAAATACAATAACGAAACAGTTCCACTACTTACAATATAGTTACTGTTGGTTGGTTAGGCTCTACACATTCAGGATATAAATGAATGTGTAGAGCCGAAGACTTGAATAAGTTTAACACACAGACGCAGATAGAACTGTCGAATTTGCTCCACAAAAAACACAAATAAGTTTCTTGTTTGTTTACTTGATAAAAGATGGCGCCAGCATACGCAGCACTCATTTGACATCCTTTAACCTCCCATGCCAGGACCTCTTCTTAGATGATTTTAAATCTCAAATTTAAGAGAAGCGGTACATTTTTAGACCGTGAGTCTATTTTTCCCCATTAACTGGCAAGATAAGCCAAAAAATGATGGGTTAATCATGGCATTTGATAAAGAAATGAGGTAGATCTCGCGGAGCGACAGAAAAAAAGGATAGAGAAATAATATACATAGATTGAAATTTTTTCATCATGATAAACAAATTCACATCGACTACATAACATATAACTGAAAAATAAAATGTACCGCAGACAACACAAAGGGGTAGTAAATTTATATGAACCTATTTTAATTATTTAAATTTTGTCTAAACTATTAAAAAAATTGTTATGTTAATATTATTTATAAATACAAGCAAATTTTTACTGACTAAGTTAGGTTTTATTAGTCATAAACTCGTTGAATAATATTCTGGTTCACAAGAAAACACACGTTTAAATATAAATAAGAGTTTTTCAGTAGTTTGCATGAAAGCATTCGCAATCTAGACGTAGGCTATGGTGGCGTAGTGGTAAGGCGCAGGCCTCGTACGCCCAAGATCACAGATTCAAACCTTGCTCAAGTCGGTGGATTTTCGAGATGCAGAAAATCGTCTGCTCCCATGTCGTATGATGATGCGGCATGTTAGAGATCCCTTGCGTATTCGTTTAGCTTGCATGCTCTCGGCTAAATAAAATTCCTAGTGCAATCTGGATCCATTGGAGCTCAGGTGCCCCCATCTAGCGAAAACTGAGTGTCGAAATTCTCATAGTGGTAATGACAGTGGTACTATTTGATTGAATTCATGCCGATTTACAGGGAATGCACTAGGTCTGCAAAAGACTAATAACCATATGCAACACCGTTCGAAAAAAAAATGGCAGCAGGGCGCTGCAAAAGGGTAAGAAAACTTCAAAAGAGCAATAGACCATTCGAAAAGGGAAGAGCACTGCCATCGAGGAAGCCCGGAAATAGGATGGTGAACTTTTTGTGTTGAAAATTCAAATAATGTAAATGAAGAAAGAAAAACATGTCATCTGGACTCTAGCACTCTGTCACATACAAAAATATACATTAACTTTTGATTTCTATTTTTTAATTTGCTTTTAAAGGAGAATAAATAGCAGTAAAAAAAAATCATGAACCCCTCAAAACCGTGACATGATTTATGAACGGCCCCTTTGTTCTATTTATTCGCCTTTTAGTTATTCACTTATTTATTTTTATTTTTTTTATTTTTTTTGGCTTCGATTTAACAGTAAAATAAGTTTGTTGGGGAAAAGCTTAAAGAAAAAGCGAGTTTGATGTCGCTTCCAGGAAATCGGCATCCATTCTCTCGTATCGGCGGTTGCCATTACCACTTTGAGGATTTTGACGCTCAGTTTCACCTAGATGGCTGCAACTGAGCTCTTATTTGATGCGAAACTGCAATAAGAATATACTGTACCGAGAGTACCCAAGACTGTAAAATGCATGAACATTTCGATTCTGCAGTCGAGGAATCTGCAAAAAAAGAATGAAATCACATTATTATTCTAGTTAAAATGCACATAATATGAAGTTTACATTCAGCTAAATGTCACACATCAAAACAGCAAATTTCAACCATTAGCTAAAATGCACAAAACATTCAAGATTTCATAGCTTATTATTTTGTTTAAATAAAAAATGTACTTTATTTCATAAAAAAAAAGAAAGAAGTAAAAATAATTTTTAAATCCATAAAAAAATTATTCTTAAATTGTTATTTTATACTATCTATTTTGATGAATTGACAAAAGTAAACAGGACATAAATAATGTTCAGCTAAATGACTTCAATTGAAATGTAATTTCGTATTTTTAAGAATATACTGAGATAAAAGTAAATTTTCAAAAGCAAATGGATGTGGCTGGTCACCCCACCCCTGCTATGAAGAACAGTCAATCAGAAAAATGTCAAACTTTTCAAAAAACAGAATATAATAGTGCAGTAACACTTCAATGAAAATAAGCAATAAATACATTTTTCAGAAATATTCATGTACTAATGTTTCATATGCAAATGAATTCGTTTGAAAATAATTTATAAAAGAAAGATAACGCTGAAGCGTTCGTACTGATAGTATTTTGCGAAAAGAGAGAGAGAAAACAATTATATTACACAACAGCAATACAAATACTAACACATTAAAAGCTAAAAACTTTTCAAAGAATCGTACGCAACGGTAAAGTTGCAGTGACAAACGATGCAGAGAAATCTGCAGCACATTTTTTTACATGTAAACGTCCTTCAGCTTCAGAAGGAGCCGAATTCCGTACTCGTCACGGATGCGCCGATGCTCTTATTCGGTAGGGCCCGTCTTCCGAATCTGGTTGTCTCGGAAATGACTTCGTGTTGAACCTAAAGAAAGAACGAAGAGGAAAAATAAGTATGAACCTTTTCAAGGGGTGCTTAGGGAAAGCAACATCAACGGGGCTCCTGAGCTCGAATTCCGGCAAGAGAGGGCTCAACCTGTAGTAAGAAAGAACAACTTCAATAATAGGTAGACAACAACGACTCCAGGCACTCAACACGAGCGTGCAGTCGAGTGTTTTACAGCAGAAGGCTCCCGCGCAGAGGGCACAGGCTCGAATGTCTGGAAGGGCACGGACGTTCGATACATACTGCCCTTCCGATTACAGTAGAACCTGTGAGTTTTACCACCTGTCCAAGTTGACAACTTTGTCAGGAGCGGAATTAGCCCTAATTATATAATGTAGGGAAACCTTTGTAACGACCACCTCATTTGACCATCTGTCTATACTGACCACTTATGTACTCCAAATTCGGGTCGAAGCATTATCAAAAAAAAAAACCTTTTTTAAGTCGACCGTCTAATTTATTTTTATATATTTATTTTTATATTTATTTGTTTATCTATTTTAAAAAAACCAAAATAGCTTCTCCATGATATTTTTTATGCTATAATGCTGCACCAGTATTTGCATGGATGGATGAAATATCAATATAAAACTTGCTTAAGCTTCTTTGCAAGCTAACCATGTGGAAAAACTACTTCGAGCAATTTATTCCGTTAATGCTTTCCCTTTTTCCTTCTATCTGATGTAGCCATTTTGAAAAATTATGTATTTTTAGGAAATTTTTACATACTTAATAAGATATTTATCTATATTTTAACTGAGTACTTTATTCTTAAAGTTGTATTTTAAGTAATTCAGGTTAAATTTCTATAATGATATTTTTGATAATTGAATAAAAATAGCATAGGGCCATCCATGAAAACAGGCAAATGGGTGGACAATTTTAAAATCATTTTTATGTAGATAATTTTGGTATGCATTAAAAGATAAAATGCCAAATTTTATGTTTTGAGTATGAAATCAAAGTTTATCATTTCTGGATTGGCAACATAGTATTCTAAAGATGGTTGCTAATCTAAAGATGGCAAGCGACTTCATTGATTTTTCGAACGAATAGCTATACTAGCACACACAAAAACCTCATTTTTCGTGTGACGAAAAATATGAATATTTTCAGTCAGGTCAAAAATGGAACATATTTCATTTGTCTAAATGACATTTCTAGAGCATATTAATGTAGTACACATATTCTATGCTAGTTCTAGCTTTTAAAATTATTTTTATTTGTAAAAAAATTCAAAAACAAAACTGTCCCGCACTGGACGCATTACATGTAAGTATCACAATTCCAATTTCTAAATGTTGATAAGAATATTTTTTGTTTTAAAATCATGTTACTGTAAAGAAATAAGTTATACATTTTTTATATTTATGGTAGCTTTTGCTAAATTAAGTATTTAATAGGGCATACATTTCTAAAATTTTACATTTTCTTTACATAATTCCCTATTACTTTAGTAATCATTTATGTTTCAGAAGATATTACTCAAATCACATGCAAAAGACAAATACGACTAAGCTAGCTTAAAATATTAATAATAAAGCAACTACGACATTTTTTATCGATGAGTAGTTAGGAACAGAATTATTTTTGATTTTTTTCAATATTTGCTATAACATTGTAACAACACAGCTTAAACATTATGGTTTATTTTAGAAACTCTATTTAGAATTAGAGCTGAATTTTATTTCACTTTCATGACTTTTTGCCCAATAACTTTCCATAATATTGTAACTTTTTAACATTAATAAAATTTGTTTTTTATTGAACAGAGATGGAAGGATCTAAATCAAGTGCCGGTGGAATGAAAAAAATGACGGAAATAAAAGGCCAAATTTCCAGAACGAAGAAAATAAAAGAATGAATGGAACTGAAAAGAAGGAGGAAAGGCTACATGACTAAAGTCGAAAAAGAGAAACAAAAGCTCTAATACTACAAGTGGCCAGCACTATCTGTTTAAAGATGTTTTAAGAAAGATATCAGCTCCCGCTTTAGCTAACAACGGAAATTGCTTAAAATTTCGGGAAAATATTAAAACTTTTTTTTTTTTTTTGCATTTACTCTAATTCAAATTAAAAATTTAAATATTTCTCTGAATAATCAATTCGTGCATACATCCTATTAAAATAAATGCTTTGTGTTATATAGTGTATAACAAATACATTGTTTGGTGTTTTCATTTAATTTCCAACATTCTAAAAACATGTATTACATGAGCATTTGCAAAATGTCCCGCACGTGACACGATACAATAATTTTTATCAACTATTAAAATTATTATTTCTCAAAACATTAGATATGCTTTATTTACATTGGACTCTTGGCTTTCAATTCCTATATTTTGTTTTGTCACTGCATGATTTATAGAGCAGAAATTTTAACCTATTCATGAAGAAAATGAAGAGAGGTTGACTTTAAGTGCCCCGCACGTGACACATGAAGATTAATTATATTTTAAACTATAAAAAATATTAACGAAAGATAAATATACGTCAAAAGCATCTTTGTATCATAAGTAAAGATTGAAAAATGCAATTGCTTCCACTTATTTAAGATTTTTTGCTCTATGACAAAATGTTGGTGAAACTATTGAGTCCATCTGTCCCGCACGTGAAGGCGGAATGGCCCACAGTACTATTTTAAAATAACGTCAAAACATGAAGCTATATTTCAATGAGTTACAAATGAATAAATGCATAGTGTAAGAAATGACAAAAGAAAACCTTACCGTTTATAAGCTGAACACTAAAGTATTACACCGCAAGTGGTCAACTTACACAACTTTCACTCTCTGTTCTAGGGTTCAGACCACTAAAAGCGCAGGTCCCCAAACACGCTATGCCAAAATGAGCTGTAAGGTGCATAAGAGGTCTTTCGTTTGAGTTTTAATGCTATATAAGAAGCCAGGGACGCACACCTCAGAAGGCATCGGATATCCGGCATCCGATCGATTTCTTTTTAATATCCGGAACCCGATCTGGTCACTGCATAAAAATCCGGTTATCCTGAGTGAGCCACTGTAAGGAGCCTAGAGAAAGGAAATCCAACACAAGGGACATCTGAAATAGAATGGTTTTATGCCGGCCAGGTGTGCGACATTCCGTATTGCGGTGCGTGCAGAGCCTTTGGCTCGATCACGTAAACACCAAAAGTTTTTCGCCAATACTTGGCAGCCTAGGCGGAAGACGGAAATAACGTGATATAAACAACATGGCTGCTCGTCTTCTTTTTTTTGATATTTATGATAGCCTTTTTCTAAACACAGTTGAGCTGAAAAGAGTCTTCTGGCAGAGTTTTAAATTTTCTTCTGTTTTTTTCTAACTTGCTTTATTTTCTGATTTTTTTAAAGTACATATATTTATTCCTTTGAACTTTAACAGACACAAGAAAGTTAAAATGAAAATGTATATATATATTTCTTACTTCAGAAAATATTTTGTCTTGAAAACAATTAAGAATTTATTTCATAGCTATTTATTTTCCCTAAAATAAATAGCTATGCTAACAATTTTATAACGTCTAAAATTAAATTTAAAAAATAAAATAATTACTAAAATCAGCTTATTTAAAGTAGCATATGTTAAAACTATTTTTAACTTTTAAAACGATTAAAATATTCACAGAATGCAAAAGGCTTGAATCAGCCACGCACGGCACACTCATTTTTAGCGAAACATGTGTTCGTATTAAAACTGGTATTTAACAATTCTTATTAAAACTGTCTCGATGGTCAACCACCTTGAGCTAACATGCTGCATAAAATAATTCAATTCTACGGTCAAAAGTTACTGTATACCACGAAAATCCTCTCTTCTGGCGCTACTTGTTTAAAAAAAAGGAAAAAAAGGTCTGTCGAAAACTCATTAATGTCAATGTCTATAATTCTAATCCCTTTGAAATGGCGTGTTTTGTGCACCTTGTGCAGGGAACATGTCCAAAAGTTCAGCTTCACCAATAGTCGTCGACTCGTCATTTATTTTTCTTATAACAAGTTTGTTGACATTCGGACCATTGAAGGATAACATTGATAACTTTTTTAAGGCAATTTATTATTCTCTAAAATTTCAAGCAATTGGTTGGAGATCATTCACGCTTCGAGGAGGAATGAAATTATGACAAGGGGAGGGGAGGGGGTAACAAGAAGTGTGACATCATGCTTATGCAATAGCATGATCCAAAAATGCACTAGTTAAATATGCACACTGAATTTTTTTTTTCCCTTGATGACCAAAAACGAATGAAAGCATCTATTCGTTTCATCCATGATGTATGAAATTTTTTTAGTAGTAAGTAAAATATTTTCTCCTCCAAACTTTCTGCAAATCTATATTTTTTTTACATCGTGCACAATAAAGTAGTAGAAAAATATATTATTAGCACATGTGTTGTATTGGAGTATTGGTATTCAACGTGCGTATGGAGCGCTTGCTTTCTGTGTTATATTTATATTGCACATTTCTAATTGAGCAGCAATTTAAATAGCGGGTACGGACTTTAGAGGACTTACCTCATAGTTGCCTCTGTCCCTGTTGTCTTCCATTTGAGTATCTATTCCGTTATTGAGTAAAATAATGCAACTTTTTTTATAGAGAGGAAGAAGAAAGTTAATAAAAATACTATGTGCATTGCGAGCTAAATTTTACACTACATTGTTAAACGGAAATGTATTAGCAACAGAGAGGTTTTTTTTAAACATATAATTATACACGCATTCGGCATTGAAATGGGTAGGGGTTTTCCCATCTTATTTAAGGCACTGTTTACAGCTTTATGTTTGACACGTGTGGTATCAAAGCAAAGTTTATCATTGTTCATGTCCTTGAACTTTATTTCTGATACCACTAACTCACTTATCGAGGCGAGGAAGAAATCTTTTCTTCCAACATGAAATGGAATAGTTAACCCTACACTGCACTGTGTTGTTTTTAAACAACATCTCTAATTTTCGCCCATTAAGATCTTGTTTTGAATTATTTTTAACAAGTGACGCATTCTTTCGTTTTATTTTACATGTAAGATCATATTAGTTAGTATAGTTTCCCCTAGATCTTGTAAACTGGGCTCAAGGTTCATCATTTTTCACAAAATCGTAACACATGTTAATTTTGCAAAATAACTACAAATTCTTAATTTTATTTTACAAATTTTAAGCAACAATTCTATTTTAAAAAATAGTCTTTAATTGTTTACATAATGTTAAAATAAAATAAATATAAGTTGTCCCAAAAATATATATTAAAGCGCATTTTTTCCTTGTTGTTTTAAAACAACACAGCGCATTCAGGGGTTCTTTTTATGCTCCTGCGTTATTTGCAATGTAAACAAGAACAGGTGTCACTGGTTGCTTTATTTCTCTTTATTTGGTATCCTTTGGAAGATTATTGTTATATTTATATAACAAATTAGTGTAAAGTGGTCGACTAAATTAGTTTTTAGGAATTTTGTTTAAAATCAATTGACGCTCAACCAAAGAAGAAACAAACATTATTGCATCAGACCCCCTACAGATGTTAGGTTTCTTGTTTAAAAACTTTTAGTGAAATTATTAAACTTTATTGGTAATTAAAGTAAAAATTTGCACATGTAACTAAAATAATTTATAGTTACATGTGCAAATTTTTACTTTCATATTTTTTTAAAATTTATAAATAATAATAAAATAAATTATTTTAATAAAATTTATTATTTTATTGCTATTTTATGGTTATAATGCATACCTATTTATTATTAATTTTGTTTCATTTCAAAATGATTTTATAAAAAACTATTAATGTTGCCTCTAAATGCGCAGTGTTGTTTTTAAACAACATGTCAAATTTTCTCGGATTCTATTCTTTCGAATTTAATTTTTAAAAAATTAGTATTTTTCTACTTAAAACTAGCACATACAAACACTTTTTTTTTTTTTAAAGAAACAAAAAATTGTTTCTTTAAAGGGTTAAGGAGCGTTTGTCAAATTTCAGTCGGCAGTTACTTTGTTATACCAGTTTATAAAATTAAAAAAAAGTGACCAGGAATTGCCCCCGTATGACTTCTGCTTATATTAACGCTTAAATCCCAAACGGGTCATAGCGGTTTCTGAAGAGATAAAAAGAAGAGTAATAGTTAGAATTAAATTTCAAGAGTCCTAGGGTTACAGCATCTGGATGCTGAAAGAAACTAAATTGAATTAAAAGAAAGAGGAAATGCATGATAATTTCATAACTTTCAAGTTAAAAAATTGAAGCTTTAAGCAAGTGTACTTTTATGAGGTCGTTCATCTTCAATAAAATTTCTATTTCTTTTAATAATATTGCTTAACATATTTGCTAAAGATCATCAATTCATTAAGATATACATACTTTTTTTATTGATTTTCTAACTTAACTAATTCTTTTACTTATTTTGTTCTTTATATTTATGTTTTATGTTTTTGAATTGCTTGTGGTTATATGATATAGATTGCAGAGCTTAAAGAGTAATGAGAAAAGAAAAAACGCTGAAATTCAATGTTTAATTTTACAGCGTTTGAAAGTCTACCTCTAAACACTTTCGGGAACAAATATATATTTTCAAACAATGTTTTTATTTAAAATAAATATAAATTTTATTTATTTACTTTGAGAAGAAGCATTATAAATAGTTGAAATGAAAAATATCCGATTTTTGTACGGGATGCTAAAAGATTGTAGAACATATGCGCTCCTTTGCGTGCACGTGGAAAATAGGCTTAAGGAATATGAAAAAATTGTTATAATGGAGCAGCAATCTTTTAAACATCTGTTCTGTTATTGATTTTTCACATTGATTAGCATTTCTTAAACATTAGAAAACAAAGTGCACTGAGGAAAAACACTAAGTTTTTTTTTTTTTTTCACGTTCCATGAAATTAAACTCTTTTATCTATTTCTAGAAAAACTTACTAAATAAGATATTCAACATAAATAGTGATAAGAGGAATGATTTTTCTCTCTATAATACCACAAAATATCAGAAATTGTATCACTGTTTCCTCTACAAGCTTGGAATACATCACTCATTCTGCTCAAGTTTCTCACCTATATTTGATGTTCTTAAGAGAGGGTAGAGCTAACAGTCATTAATAAACTGCTTCAAAGGTAAAAAATTAGTTGACTAAAGGAAAAATGTATCAAATGAAGTCGATTTTAAGGTTAAAAAAATATAATATCTAAAAAATTTTCGATTTTTTCCCAAAAATCGCTATTTGGCGCAAATTTTGCGAAAAAACGCATTTTGTAGCAGAAAAATCGTTTTGGCGCAGTTTTGAATGAATTTGACAAATTGTCCCTAATGACTTTATACTGTTCACTTGTTTTTGTAAGAATGATTAAATCATCCACGTAGACAACTATTATCGCTTCAAAAGGTAATTTTGAGTGATATACACATTTATCGGAATTGAGAGGTTTGAAACCCATGTGTTTTAATTTCTCATCTAATTTTATGTACCACTGCCTACCTGATTGCTTCAGACCATAAATAGATCGCTTTAACAAACAGACTTTGTCATCACTATGATTTTCTTTAAAACCTACTGGTATTTCCATGTATATCTCTTCATGTAAATCTCCATTTACATAAGCCATTATAAAATCCAGTTGGTATGCTGTAAAGCAATATTGAACGCCATACGCGCGTACAGTTCTAATCGAATTCAATCTGGCTACAGGAGAAAAATTTTCTTCGAAATCAATACCATATTTTTCTTCCTTTCCTTTCGCAACTAAACGCGCTTTTAGCTTTTCAATATTACCGTCTTGTTTATATTTTGTTTTCAGAACCCATTTACAACCAATTACTTTCTTATTTTTTGGTCTTTTCCATGCATTTTGGTTCACTAGGGCGTTATATTCCGTTTCCATAGCTGTTTTCCATTCATTTTTATAAACACCATTTAACGTTTCAAAAACAGTAGGTTTGATTCCAGATTTAGTACGGTGCAATTAGACCCAAACCCCAACATCCAAAGTAAAAGTTTCCTTCCAACTCCAAACTGTTCTACATGGTCCACATATTGTTTGGTAAAAAATCACACCTTTTTGAGCGTCGGGTTTGGGGGGGAGGAGGGGAGAAGTTGGTAAATTTGTAGTTTTTATCTGTTTTTTTTTTTTTTTTTCAAATATTTCGAAAACTATGCGCTTTAGCGCAAAAGTGTTATTTACAAAAATAATCTACATTAAATTGCGAACAAAAATGGTTATATACATATTATTGCTAAAGTGAACGGTTTCAGAGTTACGGAGGGTGTAAAAGTAGACATTTTTCGTATTTTTAGGGTTTTTTTTAAAAATGACATTATTACTAAGGAAATTAATTTTTTTATACAGGATTATGTTTTGTAAAAGCAAATTACGATTTTCGTGGCCGGTGGTATGTTAGTGAAAAGCCCTTGAAGGAATAACAACCTCATCAGTTTCTCAAGGGGCGCTACTTTTTAAAAGAGGGCTTCGGGGTCGTTCCTAAATGATGTCACACTTTTTTTCAATATATTTGACCCCCCTCCCCCCCTTTGTCACAAAGTGTCACACTTCAGCATACCCCCACCCCCCCTTTGTCACATGTCACGTTATATTAAGTAAGCATGTACCCTTGCAGTTTAGAAACAAAGCACTACGTTACAGATCACATTTACAATTTTATTTTTGAACTTTTATGACATTTATGAGCATAACAATAATAATTATTTGTCTATTTAATTTGTGTAAAATAAAATTAAGGTTTGCAATAAAAACAATTAGCATATAACATAATAGTAACACAATATTAATACAAAAGAACAGTTGAAAACAATGGAATTTTAGAGCTTGATCTAGTTTGGCTCTAAAAACGTTATCCTTATTTTATGTACACAAAGTACTCTTAAGGTATTAAATTTCAAAATACGAAAACCCGCCTCGAAATGACTTTTCATAACTAAACTACCTTCTCATTTCATTCTTCACATGAAATTAAAAAAAAATAATGTTATGTATTGTATATAACATAGGTACAAAGATTTAGACTAGCAATTAGCTCTCGAAAGAATAGTCTCTGCTTGTGCAAGCGCCAACTCACATACAGGCACGCCCCAGCATGTATTTCAAAAGCCATTAGACCAGTGCTTTCCAAACTAGGTGTCGCGACACCCCGGGGTGTCGCGTATTAGCATCAAGGGTGTCGCGAGGTTGCAAAACGAATGAAGAGCTTATGTAATAATATCAAATAATAATTAAAATAATATCAAACATCCTTTTCATGGTTCAGTGCAATCATAGATCACATAGTAACCCCGTGATCGATATGTGGATTTCTACAATTTGTCCATGTAACTTCTAGTTATGGCGCTATATGTCTTTGTACTGTGCTGCTGTACATTGGCGCTCTCTCTTTAAGCTTCTTGTTTTAAGTAGTTCTTCGAGCGGCGACATTGGGCACTGTACATTTCCTTCAGTCTGCTTCTTTCTTTCATTCGTGACACACGCCATTATCTACCACTATCTTGGGGGAATCAAATCCAACAATAAAAAATTTTACAAACTAAAAAAAAGCAAGCTTCTCGAAACCCACAGGAGCTCAAAAGTAGACAAATTCTCTAAAAATCTAGGCGACAGCAAAAGAGTAAGGAGCCAGCTCCCATGTGAGTATTGAGAGGGGGGAGGAGGGTTAGCGGAATATACCCCTCCCCCTTTGCACATTTTGATATCTAAATGAATCCATTTAGAAAACAGGCATCAGTAAACAGCTTCCAAGTGATGCCCCCAACTAACCAAGTAGATCATCCAAGCGATGACAGCTCATTTAAAAGAATTGCAGAATAATCCTTGTGTTAGGAGCCATCACTGTATATCTATAGTCGGGGCTCAGTATTTATCGAGCCCTGCTTTTTTTTAACTGTTACGCAACCTCGTCGAATGTGGTAGTTGTAATGCACAAGGGAAAAAAGCAAGGATGTCTACTACGCCATAAATAATTTTTTTTTATCTTAGAATTGAGGCAAAAGAAAAGTTTGAAATTGAATTCGACAGCTTGTGTTATATGAAAGCGACTTGGCTTAAAAAATGAATGAGATAATACTATTTACTTTAAAATGGTATTGAGTCAATTCGTGTAAAAATGTTCGTGCAAAAACAGAATTAGGTGTTATCGTACTGTCTCGATTACTTTTGCTCATACGTGTGGACTTTATCAAAATTTTTATGAAAGGAGACCAAAGTTGAGATAATGCTTATTTTGGGTTCAGCTGCTTTATTTTGATATTTTTTCTCTTAAGATTGTTCGAAGTCAGTAAAAATGAAACGCGCTACTTTGTCTTAAAAATCTAAACACCCAAGATTTCCTTTTAACCTCTATCTAGAAGATAATTTAAACCTTAATCAGCATCGATGTTATCGATATAAAATCAATAATACAAAACAACTTTTAAAACGAAAAAAAATAATTTGCTGATGTTAAATACTTTAACTTTAACCAAAATGGGTGATGTCACACTTCTTGATACCCCCTCCCTCCCCCTTGTCACAAACTGTCACAATTTCTAGAACCCCCTCCCCCTCGAAGCGTGACATCATTTATGAATGACCCCTTCCACTGGGCACATAAACCAGTGGTACGGAGAAACCCACTCTGAGCTTTCTCTAGATGAGCTTTCTTTCACATTATGAATGAACATCTTTCCAACATAAATGATTTTAAAATATAAAAATATTATCTGTATAATAATTATGGTACATAATTATATCATTTTAAATCATAATATTTTTTAAAACAGCAGCTTTTCGAGGTTTTTCTTTAGAAAATAGGCATATTTGGCTGCAGGGTTCGAAATCAGCGGTCGTTAGTCGTATTTTGCAGCTAAAAATTCCCGCTTGACGACCGCGATTCCACATCCAGTCGTCACTTTTGACGCCTAACCTTTCATAAACTTTTAGTTTGACAATCACAACTTTTCACCAAGTCGTCATTTTATATTTATTTATTAATTTTAATCCGATATAACTTTGTACAATTATATTTTTATGCACATATTTCATCTAATTTTCTGTATTTTGAGTTTTTACGACACCTATGAAGACTATAGTAACTTTTTAAGCTTCGAATTTTTGATTTATGAATTTTTACTTACAAATGAAGTTTTGTAACCCCTCGAGCGGATTCTTCTTCTCATTCAGCCACTGCTGCACCTTTAGCTACACTTGGTGGTAAGTCTTAAAAGAATGCTGTCTGAAAGCTGCTGAAGTGGGCCAAGGAAGTGCAGCCAACTTAAACAATGAATGTATAGGCTGCTTTGCAATAGCCTGCAACTAACACTGGTAGCGAAAATAATCTAGATCTTCAGTGCTCTTGGCTCCAAACATTGCAAGAAGGAAATACTTTCCAGAGTCAGCCACTGCACTATGGTCAGCTTTAGGGTCGTTGAAGACTAGAAGTTTCGTACGAAGAGCGTTGTTGGCTTGCACTTTCCTATACGGTGAAATTTTCCCCTTCTTGTAGATAGCTGATACAGTGTCGCATCCTGTGAAGGCGTATATTGCTAAGAGTACACCTTTCATGTCCCCAATCCCTCGCTGAATGTCAGAAATAGTGTACTCCTTTCCTGCTGATTGCCTTTCTTTGGTACCACCATTTTCAATTTGTTCTCTAGTGGTGCGTGAACAGTCAACACGGCTAGTAAGTCCGTGTCATCACCAATTACACAAGCTACAACTCCTTTCTTAGCTTTATCAATCGCTGTTAAAACTGTTTATTAATAAGTCAGAGTCACTCGATGCTTGTTGAATTGAGCAACCACCTCTTTGCAAGTGTACTGTAAGGAGAGTAATAAGACCCATTTTGTTCTTAGCGTTAGCTAGAAATTCACTTTGATTGATATTTACATGGATTGAGTCTTCTACTTTCACTTCAATGTTAATGGTGGAACGTGATCTACGTAAGTGTTCTTAATCTTTTGCGTTTCCTTGCTCATATCCGTCAAAAACAATAGTTGCTAGCCCATAATGAGTAAGTATGTAATCTGTGTATTGCTGGCAGATCTGTCTAAAGGTAGCTGGGCGTTGCCAGACAACACGATGAAGAAGGTGACCTCCATCAATGATGTAATACACTTTCTCTGAACCTGGGGTGATTGGTGATGATTCACTTGAACCTGGAACCAAAACAGTCACCATTGAAGATTTGTTACCCTTCCTTATCAAGTCAGATTCGTCGAACAAGAATGGAGGATAATCAATTCAAATTGAAATATGTTTTCAAGTCTCTCATCACTCCTTACTGTGCATACCATCCGATGTAAGAGAGTGTTAGGTTTCACACATACAGTGTTCTTGTTAAATGTCATAGACTTGGCTATAGAGGCTAGAGACTTAACAGCTAACTTTCTTTTCAAGCGTACCTCATTGAATGTTTTTTTTCTCAATCTCTTTCAAGGCCAGCGTTCTAACTTAAAGTGCTTTATCACAGTTCACGTTTTCATCTGCTACAAGCCCTGTTGATAAGGAAGAGAGTTCAGGTGTTTTAGAAAGGGGATTGTGTTCCTCAAGCCAATAAATAAAAGTTTGCAAGTCCTTGCAATTTCTTTTCTGTATTGCCTCTCGTATCTCCACGTGCTGCTCCGAAGAGACGCTGCGCACACCTGCATACAATATACTTGAAACGAGTCACTATGCAGTAACTTTTCTTTAACACCATCTTGCCGAATTTCACTGCACTGAATTATCTTGTCCACCGCCTTTCTAGTCAGAGTTAATAATTAGTTCACCACCCTTGTCCTTACAAGGTTTCAACACACACTCCGTCATAGTTCACACACTTTCAATTGATTATCACCGAATTCGCACAGTATTCTAAAGAGGAACAACAAAACAAAAAAAAAATGCCAGTCGAACTTTACAAGAAATAACACTCACAAACGCAATGAACGGATCTTCAAATACGACTGAGCGAAAGAGAATATATGAGAAAGTTTATGAGGGAGAGGGTAGAGCGGCAGGTGCGGGCTGTACGTGAGTGGTCGACCAACACTCTGGGGGCCGCGCATACCGATTCTCTTTCCCACTATTTTTTGGTTTCTAACCCTCTGTCGTGACTCTTAGCTTCTTTTGGACTACAATACGACTGTACAATAGTACTTTTTAATGAAATTATCTAGTTATTTTCCTTTACATAGTAGTTATAATTTCATTTTTTCAAAAAATCTAAAAAATAGGAAAAATGTCTACTTTTACAGCCTCCGTAACTCTGGAACCGTTCACTTCAGCAACAATATGTATATCACCATTTTTGTTCGCAATTTAATGTAGATTATTTTTGTAAATAACACTTTTGCGCTAAAGCGCATAGTTTTCGAAATATTTGAAAAAAACAGATAAAAACTACTAATTTACCAACATCTCCCCCCTTCCCCCCAAACCCGACGCTCAAAATGGTGTGACTTTTTACCAAACAATATGTGGACCGTATAGAACAGTTTGGAGTTGGGGGGAAACTTTTACTTTGGATGTTGGGTTAGGCCATTTTTTGGCCTAATTGCACCGTACTAATTAACATATGAAGCTTCATCGGCTTTTTGAATGCTCATTTTATTTTATTTTCTTGGTCTACCACGGCTGCCCGTTTTTATTTTTCTTGGCCTGCCAATCGCCTTTACTAACGTCGGGAGGGTATCCACTTCAGAATCTAAGCAATCGCTTCCCCCCTCATCGCATAAGACATCATCTGCTTGAGTATTTTGATCTTGATCTTGATCACGTGGATACGATACATCTTGTTTCTTCTGAATTTGTTGTTTCTAACTCTGTATGATCGGCGCTGGGATTTTCCAAAGTAATAAAGAAATGAGTTTTGTTGTCGGACGAAGTATCATTTTGAAATTCGTCAACAAATCGCACATCTCGGCTTATAATTATTTTCCTGGAAGTTTTATTCCACAGCCTACATGCTTTAGATTCAGTAGAGTAGCCTACAAAGATATGTTCTTGTGACCTTGGATCAAATTTTCCTTTTAATCGTTTATCGAGAACGAATGCTTTTTGGCCAAAAACTTTGAAGTATGACACACTTGCCTTTCTGCCAAAAAATAGTTCGTACGGGGTTTTGGTTTCCTGTAAGCTCTTCGTCGGACAACGGTTGCGAATGTAAACGGAACAATTTATTGATTCAGCCCAGAATTCTTGAGGAACCTGGGATTGCATAAGTAAACGTCTAGCCATTTCGACTAAAGTGCGGTTCATTCTCTCCGCCACGCCGTTCTGTTGAGGAGTTAAAACAGCTGAATATTCTCTACGAATACCACATTCAACTATATATTTATCGAATTCTTTTCCACAATATTCAAGACCATTATCTGTACTGAGGGTTTTTGTTTTCTTCTCTAAGCGATTTTCAACAGATGCTTTAAATTTAAGGAATGCATCTTTTGCTTCATCTTTGGTTTTTAAGAAATATACTTCTACATAACGTGACTTATCGTCTATAAACGTAAAAAAATATCGAGATCCTGAAAGTGAGGGAAATCTCATAGGTCCACAAACATCTGAATAAATTAAATGTAATAAATCTTGTCTTTCAAATTTGGATTCTTTAGGGAATGGTTTTACAGTTTGTTTACATTGTATACATAGTTGACAGTCTTTTAAGGAAAGAAAATCATTGAAATTTAAATTATGAACCATGTTATCAGATTTTAATTTCTTTAAATCTGTTTCATTTAAGTGACCAAATTTAAGATGCCAGTTTTCAAAACCACTCACCATGGAGACAGTTTCTATCCTTGGCTGGACGAAATATAAATCACCTTTACGTTCTGCTGTTAAGAGCAAAGTCCCATTCGCGTTAAAAATTTTTGCATTTCGCTCAGTGAAAATAACAGAGCGATTGTTTGCTGTTGTTTTCGATGTAGAGAGTAGATTGCATTTTAGTTCAGGAACACACAAAACATTTTCTAGGCGAATAGTCCTTTCACATCTGGCAATACAAGGCGAACTGTTCCGATTCCTACTACTTCTGCAGTTTTGTCTACTGCAAGTTTTATAAAGGTGTTTGCACATTTTCTGAAGTCACAAAATAAATTTTCATCGCGGCACATGTGAGAAGTTGCTCCAGAGTCCAGGCAGAAAACTGTAGGGTTGTGAGCGACATGTTCATCAGAAATTTTCGCCATTATAGTACCTTCTTTGGATTTTCTATCGGCTAATTTCTTTCCGCATTCGGAAGCTTTATGTCCAATTTTTGAACAATAATTACACTTAAAATTGCGAAATGTAGTATTATGATTCATATTAGTGGTATATTTATTTTGGTTTGGTTTCCACTTTTCAGCATTTATTTTTGCATTAGTCCTTTTATTAGAAGTAAAGTACGCTTTTTGAGAATCAAAATTACTTTTACCTTTTCTTGCTTCCCATTCTTCCAGCAATTTTATTTTCAATGCATTCGGTTTTGGCAGCTCATCACGTGATTCAATTGCACATCGGAAATTTTCAAAAGTATCAGGAATGCTATATAAAAGAAGTATCGATATAAGATCATCAGCGATTTCGATATCCATTTCGCGGAGTTTATCCACTATGTCGTAGAAATTGTTCAAGTATTCAGACATATTTTCAGTCTCACTCATTTTTCTAAACAGCAGTTGCTTTAGCAACGTTGCTTTTTTCGCTGGTCCTTTCGATTCATGTACATCTTTTAATTTTGTCCAAACTTCACTTTAAGTCGCGCAATGTTTCACATGACACAGTTCGTTGGGATTTATGGATAGTATAATATCAGCTCTGGCTTTTTGATCAGCTTTATCCCATTTGTTCAGCTTCTCTCTTTCTTCAGCCGCAGTTGCTTCAGCTGGCTTGATTTCTTTTCCTGTGACATAATCCCAGTGATCACTTTTAATTAAGATGGCTTCCATTTGAAGTTTCCAGATATCGTCATTATCTATGCCAAGTTTCTCTATGGATGCGAGGTGCGTCATCGTCAATTGCAGTGTTTTCCACTCACTTCGCCGCAAAACGTGTTAAAGGAAAATGCGGAAGTAACAGTTCAGCTTTCCGCTTTCGTTATGAGCTTAACGGATCTTGAGGCAGATCGCTGATAAATCACAACTGCAGTTTAAAAGCACCTTTGTTGGGTCATAACCTTTGTTGGCAGAGTGAAAGATAGTCCTTTATGCAAGGACGTTCATTAATGAACGTCCTTGCATTAACATGAAGCCCGCAAATCACGAAAACTAAAGAAAGTTGTATAACCAACTAATAGAAGGAGATATGTATAAATCAGAAGCATTTTAGACATATGTGGGTAATTCTTCATTACCGTTTGTCAGCTTTGGGGTCATTCCACGGCAACGGACGTTACATTTATACAACATTTTTCAACTTCAACGAGCTTTCTAATAAGCTTCTTGGGTATTTTTTAGGTTTTTTAATTTTGGCTAGTAAAAGTACATGTGTTCTAAGTATGCAGAAAATATTTTGAAGATATATAAGTATTTGCTGTCTGTTAAAAAAAATGCTAAAATTTCGTTACGTGTGTTACTCTTCGGGTAACACAGGTAACGAAATTTCAAAAAAAAATTTACCATACAGCAAATACATATATATCTTCAAAACATTTTCTGCATACTTAGAACACATGTACTTTTATTAGCCAAAATTAAAAAAACCTAAAAAATACCCAAGAGGTTTGTTAGAAAGCTCGTTGAAGTTGAAAAATGCTGTATAAATGTAACGTCCGTTGCCGTGGAATGACCCTTAGACTTTTTTATGAAATATTGATTTTCGTGATTTTTAAACATAGTTAACTCAAATAAAGCGCATAAAAGCAGTTCAAAAAATGGTTTACCCAAATATATTACCATGATTGCAAATATTTCACAAATTAAGAACATAAAATTCATAGTAAACAATATTATTTAATAATATTATAATATTATTGTTCTAAAAGACTGTTCATTTGATATTTTAACCATTTAGAAGCATTTCTCTTGTATTTTATACTTGTATTGCAAATGTTCAACTTTAAAGCCGATTTTCTCTGAGTATATATTTTGGACCTTGCTCGCTTCGCGTACCAAAATCTATTTCATGTATGTTTATAAAACTTTGCACCTTGCTTACAAATGATATCTTCTGTGATATGAACATAAATGTAAAGGCACTAAGCAATAGAATATATTAATGTAATGCTTTTATAGCAAACAAATTTTAATTTTTTGAAAAAAATTGAGTTAAATTTTAATTTTTTAAATTAAATTTTATTTTTTGTCTAACATTTTTTGTTTAATTCATAAAGGGCAATATTATGGTCAGTTTAACACCATAAATGTGTTAACATGATTGTATTTAGTTTCTACGCTCTGCGCACAAGATAATCCACTTTAAGCAAATAAAAATAATTGTTTCCTAATAAAAGTGTTCATATATTTTTTTTAACTTCATTTTTGTGTACATTGTGATATAATCTAATAATATAGTAGTATTAGAAACTGCATACAAAATTTAGATAGTTTCTGAAACTTCTGGGATACAATACAAGTCTTAGAGAAACTGCTATTTTGATAAATATTCGGGGTGTTTAAAGGTCCTGAGACCCCTTAATTACAAATAATTGTATTTTTTATTGAAACATTTGGGATTTTTTTCTTTAAAAATTCAGAAGGTGTAACACACGTAACGTTCTGGTAACACACGTAAAGCACCTATTTCTCCAATTTTAAAATATTTCTGAAAAAAATAAAATTTCTAAAAAATTACTAAAAACATATTTAATAAACTATCATTCCATTAAAAAAAAATTTAATCCTACTCACACATACATCACAGAAATAATTTGTATATTCAATGTTTTGAATATGTTGGATTATAAAGGGTAACACACGCAACGAAATTTCAGAATTGTTTTTAACAAACAGCAAAACAATATATATCTTCGAAATTTTTTTTGCATATTTATAACACATGTACTTTTATTCGCCAAAATTTAAAAAACCTAAAAAATACCCAACAAGTTTGTTAGAAAGCGCAAAATGCCACGCAAAGTTGAAAAATGCCGTGTAAATGTAACACACGTAACGAAAGAATCGCCCTGAAGTTAATTCCTGCGCGTAAACTTTTATCGAAAATATAACTAATAAAAATGATACATGAAGAAAGGAGGAAGTAAATTATAAAAACTTAGCTGTAAACTTCACAAGGACACAGGTTGTTTAAAAAATGTTGCGCTTCGATTCTTCACTTTTAGTCAACAGAAAAAAAAATCATGATCACGTGACACATGGCGCCGGATTAGTTTCGGAATATGACGAAGGTCTAGACGCTTGTATTTTTTAGGAAGCGCAAAAATAAAAAAAAATGCGCGAACAAGTAGGAAATTATACAAAAAAAAAATAAATAAATAAGGAAAGACTTGCATGAAAAAGTAGGCCATTATAAAAACTATTAGGAAAGTAAGAAGAAATATGAAAAAATAGGAAGGCTTTCGAACCCTGTAAGTGTCATTCAAAATGAACTTTGGAGTTTCCAAGCGTGACGCGAATGCCAGAACTGATCTATTTACTTCATTTTTACTTTAGTCATATACGGGGACTGGCATAATTCTTTATTACTCCCTCTCGTATTACTATTTGTTCCGTGCTCCCTCTGTCACTAGAATGAGCTAGTTTTAGACGAGAAAGCGAGCAATATTTAGGAATTCTTTTAATAGAATGCAGTAAAACACTAATCGTCATGATTTGCAAATAATTACTACACATGAAGTGTTCTTCAAAGGAGACATTAAGTACCTCCTAATCGGGGTTGCCAAAGGTCCCGGATTTTTCCGTATTTCGAGAAATTGTCCCGTTTCAAGCGGAACTTCAATACGGAATGGCATAAGTCTCGTATTCTTGTCAGGATCTTGATTTTGGTGGATTTTGGATATCCGGTGACCCTTGTGTGAGCAGGACAGTATTTTGTGAAATCGTCCCGCTGGTTTAGGGGAACTTCAATACGGGACAGCAAAAATCCCGTATACTTGCCAGGATAATGATTTTGTCGGATATCAGGTATCTGATGACCATTGTGTGACGGATATCGGGCTCTGACGTTCCAAACCTGTAAATATGCATTTTTTAACCACAACTACCAAATACGTTATAAGTTTTTCATTTACATATGTTTTCATAATATGCAAATTAATTACATTTTAAGACGCGAAAACGATATTCCGGAAAACCGCATCTTTTGTAATCCAATATCCGGACGATCCATATCCAATATCCGGACGACGACGACCCCCGTCGGTGCGCCCTGCTCTTTCGTGTTTGCAGTTTTTAAATTTAGCAATCCTAGTGACAAGTCCGTACTGGTTACCTTTCTCTGGTATTTGAAACCTGTAAATTCTATGCATTTTTTTAAAAATCGTCCAAAATAAATATTCCAAAATAAATTTTGAATTTACATATATTTTCAATGGGCAGACACCTGATATCCGATGTAGGCCCGGGAGATACAGAAAATTTTTAAATCGATTTATTATCCATCTGATATCGCGAAGTAGCGATAAATCGATTTAACTCCAATTTCATTTTTTTGGAATATATTGAGCAATTGTTGAAATTTTTAAAGCTATCTGCAGGAAACTGAAACATTAAAATTGACAAACACAACAAAAATTAAGAATTAAATTTCTTATGATCTGCAGTATGTACATGCATTTTTCACTTTTAATAAGGAAACATATGGGAGGGTGGTATAAAGAGTTAGAGCCTAGCCGCACACACACATGCTTCGCTATTTCAAAAAATAGCCTAAATAAATCAGTCAGTTAAATCAAATAATTATACATAAAAATTAAATAATTGAAAATTAAAGTATGAAAATGAGATGCAAAATCTTCTCACAAATTTAACAAAATGAAATACGTAACAATACTTTTTGTGCTTCGAAAAGAATGAAATAAAAAGCATGATGAACTTTAGCATAAATAAAAATGAAACACTCAATTAAAAAAAAAACCTTAGCAACACACGGGGAGTAAGGGTCACTCCCAGACTGCACAAAACATCCTTTGGATGTCCATTTTATGTCCAAGACGTCCAAATGTGGTCCGATGTCAAAACCGATAAAATTTGGACATCCTCAGATCGGTCAGACAGGACGTCCCTGTAACTACCACTTTGTTTTACCTACGGACGTCCAAAAGTGATCCGCATCCTTTCAGGTCGTACCACGGATTTTCTTTTCGGATGTCCTAGGGACTGCGCTCAAAGGATATCCCGCGTACGGGTCAGACAGGACGTCCCTGTAACTACCACTTTGTTTGATCTACGGACGTCCAAAAGTGATCCGCATCCTTTCAGGTCGTACCACGGACTTTCTTTTCGGATGTCCTAGGGGCTTCACTCAAAGGATACCCCAAGTTTGAACTAAATCATACGTTTTTAGGATATCTGTCTCAACCTAGAAGACAATTTTTATTTTGTAATTTTTTTCGTTTGTTTCTTTATTTTACGGTTTACCAGAAGAAAAACAGATTTAATATTTTAAAAATAAGTTGAAAGTTTTACCATTTCAGGAAAAAATAGATAAAACTGCTTGAAAAATAATGCTAATTTATGTTTTCTAAAGTTAACTGCTGACAAAAAATTGATTAATTTTGCTGCACATAATATATTTACGCCTGCTGTATTTAAGACATAAGAAATATTTTCTTCGAAATTGTAAAATTTCACAAAAACCATCCAATTTTTATCGTAAGTCTAAGGATGTCCACATTTTGACATCCATAAACGCGTCAAGCATGACGTCCTTGTAACTACACTCAGCCAAATAGGTTATAAATCAGTTTTCTACTCCTAATTTTTAAGTTCAGTCAAATATACTAAAAAATATGACGTGGTTCAATGTTATCCCCCATGGTTCAAAATTTCCCTGAATTACTGTATTTAATAATTATTCTTATATCAGTTTGTCCACACTGGCATTTATTTTCTTTATTTATATTTTTAAAAGTTGTTTGTCATTTGTTGTATTTAAATAGTTGAATTCTAGGATTTCTTTGAACAATATTTTATGAGTTGTAAGAAAATTTATTCTCATCATTAGGATGCCTATTAGTAATAAAAATTTAATTGAAAATATTATACATAAAATCAAACCACTTTATTTATCATTGTCATGAATATCATTTTCAGTAGTCATAGAAGTTGTATTACTTGTACTTTAAATCATGTAATGGTATTTAGAGTTTTGACATACAATATATTAAAATAAACTATTGCAAAACAAAAAGTAATTCTCATAAAACCGAAAAATACTTGGAGGGGGGGGGGGTGGGGGCACTCTTCATGCTGTTTTTACTTCAAAACATGTGCATAATTATTTGCTTTCATAATTTTTTTTTCTGTCCAGAAAAGGAGGAAGCGAAAGTGATGAAAAATTTTCCCATCTCCATGATTTTTATACCTATGTACTAATATGTTTCAATAAAAAAAAAGGTTTTCCCTTCTGAACTGTGTGCTTATTTTATTTTTTTAATTTTTATTCTATTATGATTTTTCAGATTCTGAAATTGAGAACTCTTTATCAACTAATTATTATATCATTTCTGATTTTAATTATAATACTATCATTTAATAAAAAAAAATCATAATTATATTTTTATATAGAATATATATATATAATTATATTTATATAGTGAGTTGTTTTCTAGTAAAATTTCCCGAGGCATTTTCAAAAAATAATATATATATATATGCACTTCATTGAAATTTTAAACTTTGGGTATTGTGACGTATTAAAAATGAGAATGAATATGAATCCAATAGTATAAAATGTTTAAAAAAAAGTATGAATAATTATTTTCTCTAAGCGGTGATTCTCATATCAGTTGTTATAAAATTCCAAGGTAACATGAAATTAGAAACAAAAGTTATCACAAGTTCTCTGAAAATATTTTCCTCGTGCCTTAAATTATTTACTTGAAATATTGGTATAACTTGTATTTCAAACGAGCAGAAGTTAAAAATATAAAGATGGGTTGCTTAAGGGAAATTTCAAATAAAGATTTTAAAGACAAATTTTTTATTAAAATATATTTAAATTGCTGATATATTTGCAGTAGTCCCTATTTAATTGTATGCAAAAATTGTTTCATAACAATTTTACTATTTTCATTAAAGTACTCTTATTATCATTTTCATAATGAACAAGTGATAAATTGCAAGTTTCAGTACGTGATTATATAGCTCAAAATGTTAACATTTAAAAACTTATTCACAACTGGTTTTATTCAGTCCTGTAGCTGCTATGTGGATACTTCTTTTTCAAAGTAGTATTTGGTTAAAACTTTAGTATTTCCTGCTGCAAGCTACAAATTTACATTTACATGATGTTTCATACCTTGCTTTAATGTGCTCTACGCATCCAAGTCAATTCAGTATGTTAATTGAATAAATTAAATGAACAGGCAGATATTATATCAAAACATAACTTTAATGAGTCAAAATACAAACTGGCTCTTTATGTCTCGTTCCTTCTATGTATATTCATGCACGAGACCATAAGTTGAGTTGCATACATAACACGCCTTTTTTTTTAATAAATGCATTATTAAATTTAGAGTCTCTAAATAAAAGTTAGTTTAAGAGTCAAGAATAATATTTTAAGCGTTGAGGAGTTTTTATATTCCTACCAAATCTTGAGGTTTTGACAGGCTTTTGTGGAGTTTTATTTTTAGGACTCTTTTGAGCAGTGTTACTGGGACTTTCCTGAATTTCAAGGTTTTTCTTAGGGCTGCTCAGAATTTCCTGATTTTCTTTGCTTTCTTCAGCTGCTAATGCAGTTGTTTGTTTCTCCTCTTCATTTAAAGTGTCCTCCAACTCTCTCTCTTTTAAATGTATTTTGTTTCTTCGACATTGTTTACCATCTGGTGTTTCCACAATATACGATCTTGGATTAGGATCTTTTGATATTACTTTTGCTGGTATCCAATTCCTGTGTCCTTCTTGTAACAATATGTTTTGACCAGGGAAAAGATCTTTTACATTTTTCTTACATTTTCCAGAATAAGCTTCTTGAGATTTTTCCAACTTTTCAATTACATTAGGAACTTTAAATGGTGGTTTTAATTCTTTCATAGTAAATGTTGATGGTGTTCTTAATTTTCTTCCCATTAAGAGACATGAAGGCGATGGTAAATTCTGTTTTGGAGAGTTGTTATGTTCTAAAACTGCTAAATTTGGATCTCTATGTGATTTTATAGCTTTTACAATTAATCCTTTAACAGTTTGTATGGAACGTTCAACTAATCCATTTGACTTTGGATAGTACGGACTTGATGTTACATGTTGGAATCTATAATCTTCGCTGGAATTCCATGAGTTCTAAAAATGCTTTTAAGAGCTAAAATAGTTGATGCTTCGGTCTTGTTTTGCAGTCTTCTAATTTCAACAAATTTTGAGTGATAATCAACTGCTATTATGTAATTTTGGTTCTACACATACATAAAATCTATTGCAATTTTTTGCCAAGGAAGTTGAGGAATTTCATGTGGTTTTATGGTTTCTGGAGAATTGCTTTTGGAGTATGCTTGACATTTTTTGCATTTAATTACTTCATTTTCTATTTGCTGCATAATTCCAGGCCAGTAAATCGTTGATCTAGCTCTATTTTTACAAGTTGTGATTCCTTGATGTGCAGCATGCATTAAATTAAGAAGTTCTTTCTTCATTGCTTGAGGAATAATGACTCTGTTTCCTCTGTAGATGATTCCATCTTTTAAGTGCAATTCTTCCTTACAATACCAGAACCCTTTAAGAGAATTCGGTAAATTTTTTATGTAGTCTGGCCATCCATATTTTATTAAATTTATTAATTCTTGCAAAACTACATCTTTTCTTATTTCCTCTTTCAACCTTTCTACATTTTCATCTCTTATGCATAGTAAAGTGTGAACCGTTTCTGTATGGCCCTCCAAATAGTCCGTTTTAAATTAATTTTCCAATGGATCTCTTGACAAATAATCAGCTATATACATTTGTTTTCCTGGTGTGTACTTTAACTTTATTTTATACTTTAAAAGTCTCATCACCATGCGTTGTAGTCTAGGAGATAAATCTTGCAATGGTTTCTCTATGATTTTTAACAAAGGTTTATGATCTGTTTCAGCTTGAAAATCAATACCCCACAAATTACAATTGAATTTCTCGCATCCAAACACTAATGCTAATAATTCCTTTTCAATTTGAGCATATTTCTGCTGAGTTGCATTTAAACTAGAGGAAGCATACGATATAACTTTTCCTTCTTGCATCAAAACTGCTCCCAATCCATGCTGACTTGCATCTGTGGATAAAATTACATCTTTATTTTTGTCAAAAAATGCTAAAACAGGTGCTTCTGATATTAACCTTTTCAAATCATCGAAACATTCTTGTTCTTGTTTGCCCCAAATCCATTTTGTCTTCGTACTTAAGAGTTTTCTCAATGTTGATGTACTTTCACAAAAATTAGGAATAAACTTTGCTAGATAGGTTACCATTCCAATAAAGCGTTGAAGCTCACTTCTATCTTTAGGAGCATTTAACTTAGTGATGGCATCTATCTTCTTATCTTCTATTTTAATTCCATCTTCAGTAAGTATATGACCTAGATATTTGGCTTTTTGAACTGCTAATTGCAATTTGCTTTTGCTAAGTTTTATTCCATAGCTTCTAAGTCTTTCTAGAACCTTTTGTAATCTTTCATTATGTTCTTCTAAATTCTTGCCAAATACTAATATGTCATCTAAATAATTTACTACACCTTCCAGTCCACATAATGCATCATAAATTGCTTTCCCAAATACTTCTGATGCACTATGCAATCCATAAGGTAGCCTTTTAAAACTGTAACGACCAAATGGTGTTGCTATAGTACAGAGTTTGGAACTTTTTTCATCCAGTGGTATTTGCCAAAACGCTGTCGATGCATCCATAACTAAAAAATTTGGCACCTTGAAGCTCAGAAAAAATAGTTTCTTGTGTTGGCATTTGGAAGTGTGGTCTTTGTATAACTTTATTTAGTTCTCTTGGATCCATGCATATTCTTACTGCTCCATTCGGTTTTTGTACAACAACAATTGGATGAACCCATTCCGTTGGTTCTTCAGTCTTCTCAACAATTCCTTTTGATTCCATCGAGTCCAATTCTTCTTTAACTTTATTTCTTAAAGAAAAAGGAATTTTCCTGCTTGAAAATACTCTAGGATTACTATTTTCTTTAAGAATAATTTTGTGAACCATTTTCAGTTTTCCTGTACCTTTAAATACATCTTCATAATTTTGGATTATAGCTTCTGCAGAGCATTTCATTTGCGATGAATTAATGCTAGAACAGTTTCTACTAATTAAAGATAATTTTTCTAGAGCAACTATTCCCAAAACAGGCTGTACAATTCTTACTGCTACAAAAAATTCTAGGTCTTCTTGAAGATTTCTAGCTTTACAGTGCAATTTACATATTCCTTTAATCTTCACTTCATGACCTGTATATGAACTTAATTTTCTACTTGTTGGAAAAATCTTAACATTTTTCATTTTCTTTATAAGGTTAAACGGAATTACGTTTACCTCTGCTCCAGAATCTAATTTGAATGAAATATTTACATCATTTATACTTAGACACTCTGTCCATTCAATAGAATTTAATTGTTTAGGAGATTTGTCTTCAGATATGGATAACAAAATTTCACTATCATTTTCATTTACGTTTACCGCTTTAACGTTTCGACTTTGGCATTGTGGCGCAAAATGATTTTCTTTTTCACATTTCTTGCATATTTTCCCCCAAGCCGGACATTGTTTAATTTTGTGATTTTTTCCACATCTCCTACAATTTTTTATTATTTTCTCATTTGGCGCTGAGAAACTCTTATTTTTTGTAAAATGTTCACCAATTTTTCTCTCCTTTTCTCCCTTTTTTAAAAAATGAACATTCATATTACTCTGATCTTGCATAGCTTTGAACTGCATTTTACTCAATTCATCTGCTTTACACATTTTTATCGCTTTATTTAAATCAAGATCTGATTCTTTTAATAAACATTGTTGTAGCGTTTTATTGTTTATACCCAATACGATTCTATCCCTAATTAAGCTGTCAGTTTGGTCGCCAAACTCACAAATGCTCGCCAATTTCTTCAATTCCGTGACAAAAGAATCAAATGTGTCAAAATCCTTTTGACTTGTGGCGAAAAATTTAAATCTTTCGAACACAACATTTCGTTTAGGTTCAAAATATTCGTCAAATAATTTTATTATATGGTCATAATCTGCCTTTTGTTCATTAGTTAGCTCAAATGTATTATATACTTCTAGAGCTTCTTCACCAATAAAATTAAGCAATATAGCAATTTTGAGCTTACCTTCTTTATTATTTTTCTCGGAAGCTTCCATATACAATTGAAAACGTTGTTTCCACCGTCGCCAATTTTCAGCCAAATTGCCTTGGAACGACAGTTGTCCGGGAGTTGTGAAATTATTCATTATTTTACTTTTTATTTATTACTTCCGGATTAATTCGCTTTTACCGACTGCCACCATGTTTCATACCTTGCTTTAATGTGCTCTACGCATCCAAGTCAATTCAGTATGTTAATTCAATAAATTAAATGAACAGGCAGATATTATATCAAAACATAACTTTAATGAGTCAAAATACAAACTGGCTCTTTATGTCTCGTTCTCTCTATGTATATTCATGCACGAGACCATAAGTTGAGTTGCATACATAACACATGATAACTGTTTTAGAACATTTAATCAGAAGAATTATATACATGTAAAAAATATGTCAAATTACTGTTGAACTGATGAATTAAAATTGCATCTTGTGGGTGTAAACACCGAATAATATCTAAAAGAAGTGATGGGAATATTCAGGAACAGTCACATATGTCCTAGGGATCTTACTGGAATGTCTTTAGGCCGTTTAGAAGTATTGTCCTTTTAGCGTACTGGGAACCGTACAGCGCGATTATACAAAATAAAGCCTAAATATTGTTAGTCGATAAAGAGTTATTGTTAGGTAAGAGCTGAATTTTCTTACCTTGTCTCTTTTATCTTACGGTAGGCAGTGGGTACTTTGTTCATGTAGCGCTGAGGGGTACGTCATGTTGTTTCACATTAAGTAAACCAAAACAATGATTGCGAGTATTCCTTTATACTAACTAACATTTATTGTTGAACACTTAACTATAAAAGATTAAATATTAGACACAGTTACATTTAAATATACATACAAATAATTTTGATTAAATTGTCATTATCGGAGGAAGACTTGCGAATCTGTCTTTCCTTCCGCTTGTTAAGAAAGTCAGTTAGTCTCTGATTAGGTGTTGTGTACAAAAGTTCGCAGACGTCTCTATGGTTGCCAGGATCTCGGCTGGCGACGAAGGGTGGCCATCATACACCATACTTCTAACATTCCGCCTTGTATGTTGGACACGGATATAGTCCCAGTTCCGCGCGGAATTTTTCGAATTGAGGTTTTGCTAGAGGCTTTGTAAATGCATCTGCGACCATTGTAAGTCTCTGAATAAATGATATTTGACATCTATAGCTTTTGTTCTGGAATTGTTTCTGTCAGTTTGTGATAGTTTAATGCATGATTTGTTGTCTTCAAATAATGTAATAGGTAGCTTCTGCGATAGTCCAAGATCTTCTGTTAGTCTAATACGCCATTGTAATTCCTGTGTTGCGTTCACTGCAGACACGTATTCTTCTTCTGTGGACGACATGGCTACGCAACTCTGTTTCTGGGAACTCCACGCGATACAATTTTTTCCAATTTTAAACACGTTTCCTCATGTTGATTTTCTAGTTGTAAAATCACTTGCCCAATCTGCATCTGCGTATGCAGTCAGAATTGGTTCATCTTTGCTGATAATTAATTTCAGATCTTTAGTTGTTTTTAAGTAACGAATAACTCGTTTCACAGCGTTCCTTCTCGTTGTCTTGGTTTTTCGTTCCTTCTACTAAGTAAATTTACAGCCAATGATGTGTCAGGTCTTGGCACACTTGCAACGTATAATAATGCTCCAATTGCTTGCCTGTACTTTGTGTTGTCTGGTAGTAAGTCATCTTATCCTTCTAGTTTGTAATATCCAGTTTCTATTGGTGGGTATGTTGGTTTTCCTTCATGCAAGTTAAATTTTTCTACTATTTCTTCTACTTTATTCTTCTGACTCAGACAATAACTTCCATCTTCCATTTTCTTAATATTGATTCCGAGATAGTAATTTACTTCTCCTAAGTCTTTAACTTCGAATTCTTTTCTTAGCATATTTATTATCCAATTTATGTTTTCTTCTCCTTTTCCTTTTCCAGCAATTAGAATGTCATCCACGTAAAGTATTATGTACAGCTGTTTGTTTTCATGAATAAATAAGCATGGATCAGATTTACTTTGTACAAAAGAATGTTTTGTTAATGTTTCTCCAATTTTTACGTTCCACGCCTTTGCAGCTTGTTTTAAGCCATAGATAGCTTTTTTCAGTTTGCATACCTTATCTTTCTGCTTAGGATCTACATAACCGTCTGGTTGCTTCATATAGATATTTTCCTTCAATTCTCAGTGTAAGAACGCGGTTTTAATGTCAATATGTTTGATCTTCAGATTTTTGTATGCTGCTAATGACAAGAAGGCTCTGATTGTAGTATATTTCACAACTGGTGCGAATGTTTCGTCATAATCCTCACCAAACTTCTGGTTGAAGCCTTTTGCAACTAACCTTGATTTAAAACGCTCAACTTTACCGTTAGAGTTTAGTTTCGTTTTAAATGTCCATTTACATCCAATTGCTTTCTTTCCAGGTGACAAATCTACCAGGTCCCAGGTGTCATTATCATGTAGAGATTTCATTTCTTCCTTTGTCGCTTGCATCCATTTTTCTCTTTGATGTTCTGGCATATCTTGAACTTCTTCCCAACTCTTCGGTTCATATTGATGATCGATGCCTGAAAAATAACAGAGCCTTTCAGGTGCTAACCCTTTTGTGCTTCTTTCAGATCTTCGTAGAGGCTTCATTAAAGGTTCTTCTTCAGCGTTTCCTTCCTTCAGATCATCTTCGTTTTCTTCATCATCTGTTTCTGGCATATACATCAAAGGTACTTTTCCAGTTTCATCTCTGCAATCTTCAATGAATTTTACAGTTCTGCTCACTTTAACATTGTTGTCTGAGATATAGATACGATAGCCTTTACTTCTATCGTCATAGCCAACGAAGATACCTTCAATAGCTTTGCTATCAAGTTTCTTCCGTTTCTGTTTTTCGACATAAGCGTAAGCTTTACATCCGAATGTTTTTATGTACTTGTAATTTGGCTTTCTGCCTATCCATAGTTCGCAAGGTGTTTTGTAATTATATTTCGTGGGTAGTTTGTTTTGAAGATGATTGGCAGTGAGTACAGCTTCTCCCCAAAATCTCTGAGGTAGCTTAGCTTGAAGCAATAGACATCTGGTCATTTCCACAAGAGAGCGATTTTTCCTCTCTGCTACACCATTTTGCGATGGGCAGTATGGAACCGTTACTTCATGTCGAATTCCCTGTTGTCTTAAATAGCTTTCAAAATCTTCACTGATATATTCCCCACCATTATCAGTTCTTAATGTTTTCACCTTTACTTTGAATTTGTTATTTGTTACGGCGACATATTGCTTGAATTTTTCTAAAGCTTGGTCTTTCCTCTCAATTAAGTAAATTATAGTAAATCTACTAAAATCATCAACAAATGTGATAAAATATCTTTTACCGGATATTGAGGGAATTTGGAGCTGACCACAAATATCACTGTGGACTAGAGTCATAACTTCCTTCGCTCTATACCTAGCTTCCTTTGGAAATGGGTTTTGCGAAAGTTTACCTTCGATACAAATTGTACACTGACCCTCATGTTTACAGTTACATATTTCTAACTCTTCAGCTAGATTTTCCCTTACTAATTGTTTAATAGCATCACAATTTCTATGCCCCAAACGTTTATGCCATAAAATAACACAATTTTGACTATTGCAATGATTTACAATATTTACAGATTCATATTCATTTTTCAAATTAACTTTGTACAAATTATCATTTGAATATCCCTCAAGAACAATTGTATCACCTTTCATAATATAACATTTGTTATTTTCAAATATAAGAGAAAAACCATTTTCAGTTATTTTTGTCACAGATAATAAATTATTTTCTAATTCAGGAACGAATAAAACTTCTTTAAGTTTTATATTGTTAATATCTCCATTCGATATTTTCGCTTCAAAATTTATTTCACCAATGCCCTTGGATTGTAACTGATTTCCATTTGCGAGTATAGCAGAACCGCATTCTTTAAAGTTTATATTTGAGAACAGATCCGAATAGCAGGCCATGTGCGATGATGATCCGGAGTCAATTATAAATGTATTTCTTTTATTTATGTTATGCGCATTAAAAGCGAAGTTCTTATTTGCGTTCTGTTCCGCCTCAACTAAATGGGTGTTTTGAAACTGATCTACAAGAATATATGCTTCATCAGACGGCTCATCGTTATTTATTTCTTTGCAAATCGCTGATGTGATTTTTCTATTTTGATTATTACTTCCTTGTTCTGTCGGTGACTCATAGCGTTTTCGTGAAACGGGATTTGGCGCCTGTCTTGGTTTAGATTTTAATCGCCAACATTCTGATGTATTGTGATTTCTCATCTTACAATATGTGCAATATTTGTTTTCCCTTTTGTAGTTTCCAGCGTAATTTTTGTTTGCATGGAATGCTCTATCCGAATTATTCGGGGTTTCTTCGTAATTTCTTCGACGGTTAAATTCGTCAATTAGTTTACTACTAATGAATTCTTGTGTTAGTTCATTTTCGGGTCGCGCTTCTAAAGCGGTAATTAAGGTTTCACAGCTGGGGGGTAGAGAACATAATAGAAGTGCAGATATGTGGGAGGTTTTGATTTCTTCCCCTCTAGCTTTAAGTTTGTCGACCAGCTCTAAAATTTTGGTTATATGTTCCTGCATGTTTCCCCTTTCTGCTAACTTTGTGCTGTATAACTTTCGTAGCAGATACAGCTTGCTTGACAAATTTGCTCTTTCGTGTATTGTTTTTAACGCGTCCCAAGTTTCACGTGCAGTGTTCAGATTTTTCACGTGAACTATTTGCGAATCCTCTATGCTTAAGTTTATTATAGCTCTCGCCTTTCTATCTTTCTACTGCCATGCTGCAGTAATAGGCTATGGCGGGTTTTCGCTGATTGTATCAAATAATTCCTCTTTTATCAGCATCATTTCAATTTTAAACTTCCAATTTGAATAGTTCCCCTCGTTCAATTTTTCTATCAGTGTATTTTCTGTTTTAAATGCCATTTCTTTTTATTTATTATTTAACGACACTCTTATACGAAATAGAAAATATATGACACACAAATTAATTCAATTTATGCATTATACATGCAATTTTGTTTTTCATTTATTCTATCTTCCGCCTTTGGTGTTACTACTTTGTGTCATAAATGCAATGAACAAGTATTTAAATTTCAGTCTCATAATCTTTGTTAGTCGATAAAGAGTTATTGTTATTAGGTAAGAGCAGAATTTTCTTACCTTGTCTCTTTTATCTTACGGTAGGCAGTGGGTACTTTGTTCATGTAGCGCTGAGGGGTACGTCATGTTGTTTCACATTAAGTAAACCAAAACAATGATTGCGAGGATTCCTTTACACTAACTAACATTTATTATTGAACACTTTAACTATAAAAGATTAAATATTAGACACAGTTACATTTAAATATATATAAAAATAATTTTGATTAAATTGTCATTATCGGAGGAAGACTTGCGAATCTGTCTTTCCTTCCGCTTGTTAAGAAAGTCAGTTAGTCTCTAATTAGGTGTTGTGTATAAAAGTTCGCAGGCGTCTCTATGGTTGCCAGGAGCTCAGTTGGCGACGAAGGGTGGCCATCATACACCATACTTCTAACAACGATATGGTTTGCAGTGCTCCCTCGCTTTTGTCGAACATATTCACCCCTCTTCAGTTCAGATAATTTTCTTTTCGCATTTAAAAATAAAATAAATTAGCACTAATTTGGCGCCCTTGACGCTGCGCCCGGGGACAGCTCTCCCTCCTTGCCCCCACCTAGCTACGCCTCTGCGCATAAGTAGTTTTGCATGTGTATGCAACACCAGCGCTGTTTTGACGCGATGGCAATATGCAATCAATTGTGTGCTTTTATAGCGTTGATTTCATGGGTTATGCTCTCCAAATTAAAATGAAAAGTCAGTAATGCTAGCTTCTTGGGAATTAAAGAAATGTAGAGCATGAAGTTAAGGTTGTTTGGCTACCAGTTTTTAAAATGTGGTCAGAAATTATAAAAACAAATGATGTTCTCGATTGGCTTGGGCTTCGATGAACGATGATATTTCATTGCCCTGGTCCGGTGAGAGAGAGGCAGATCCATTGTAATGTTCAGGTAATTTCCCGAAAATACATCCGCGGGTGTTTTTAAAATTAAAATTAAAATTTTTTGTTATAATTAACGGCAACAAACAGTTGACAACACTATACTACAGCCTTTAAACTGGATTCACAACTCCAAGGGCGGACGGAAAGAACTTGTTTTCACCCCGTTACTTATTTAGAAGCGTCGGCACAAGCAGGATGCCCGAAACTCGGGTGTTTTAAAGATCTTTTCGGGGTATTTTTGAGGTTATTTATACATTGAGGGTACTTTCTGGTAATTATGAGACATCATGCTTTTAAAATAATTTTTATATAGGAAGTTTGAGATTTATGATTCTGTCAAAACCTTTTCTTTAAAAAAAAATGCTACTATTTAATTAACTGTCTGATTAATGTCAACAATTATTGCTGTACGCCATTGCATCATGGAATATTAGGGTGCAAGCACTACGCACATGATTGAATGAACTTGTCCACATATCTACGGATCCCAACCTTTGTAGCAATTTGTCTGAGAAAAAGCGAATCACTCACGCGAGAAATAATACCAATGACAATTATTAGAATTATAAAACAAGGAAAAGTACCAAGAATTCCAAAAAAAACATTAGAAAAAAAATTCAAATATACGTGTTCATTTTTTTTTTTTTTTTGCTTGTTTTTATTTGTTATTTTCGTTCTTGCCTGTGTGGAATTAATTTGCCTACCAATGCTTTGCTAAAACAATTGGGTTCAAAGCTGGAAATAATAGAGAAAGGCATTTTCTAAAATCATATTCAATGACGATAATTGTTTTTTCGAGGCACAACGGGAAAAAATCAAATTGGGCATGCTAGAAGATCAAAAGAAGAAAGAAAAAGGAAATAAATAAATAAGTGAGTAATAAATTAACAAATAAAAAATGTTTTAAAGTCAAAGAATGAATAAGATAAAAAAAGAAAAAGTAAAAAAGTAAGAGGAAATTAAAAATAAAGAAATCCCCAAAATAAGAAAAATAAATAAACAAAGAGTAGAATAAACGAATCTTACGTAAATAAATAATTGAAGAACAAATGAAAAAACTTAATGTCATCGCTCGTCTAATTTCCGGTTGGCCGCGATTCAATGCTTTGTCAATCTTGTTACTGTTTTTTCTTTTTTTTAGAAAAGAAATATGTCCTCAATTTATTGCAAAAAGTTAAATGATAGCGATAAACAATTATATTGCCATAAATTATTATTCGGGGGCCATGACCTTCCCTGATCCTTTTGATGAAGACGTTAGAAAAGCAGTTCCGTTTGTAAAACGTTACCCACGATATCTATTATCGACATTCATTATGTGTATGTACTTACATGATGACAGTTTTGTGTCGACTTCAAAACACGCTGCAGCCCTGAAGTTCAATATAACCATTGCCATTCGAGTGAAAGTAAAAATATTGTGCAATGATCGTAAAAAGAATTTCGCATCGCAAAAGCCATTATTTGTTTTATGTTAGTTTCCATACATGTCAGTAATATTAATGAGTGGATGTATATGAAAAGCTTGAAAAGTAATTTTTAGTACACGAAATTGTTTTCAAGAGTGACATATTTTGTACTTTCATAGTGAAGAGTTTCGTGTACTTATGTATTTATTTATTCAGTTTTTCCGAAGCAAAACGAAGTGTTCGCTATTTCCTAATTTTCAAATAAAGTACACGCATAACACAAGTCCAGTTCAATATTGATTCAATTTTAAAAAAGATTATAATTCAGCTTTAAGGAATATTTAAGGTTAAATGTTTTGGAACTTTTCTTAAAAAAAAATAAAGAAGAAGAGAAAACAATTTTATATGCAATAGTATGTGTTTGAATCTTATTTTTAGAATTTACATTTACATCTAATTTTTATAATTTACATTTCGTTGTCTTACATTTCACAATGGAATTGCTTTTTTCTTAATATTATTTTCCGTATAGCGGAATTCTATTTTTTTCCTCCAATTTTTTAATATCAGAAAATTTAGTTTAGATAACTTTTGGGTTGCGAAGGTTTGCCAAATATTGGGTTTGAAAGTAAGATTTTTCCCCCTATCTAATATTGTTTTATCTGGTATTCAAATAAATCTATGAAACTGTTCTAAGTTAGAGACTATAAATCCGAAAGAAATTGTACAGACGCAGTTACATTTTATTAAATACAGATACACGATATGCGTTCATCATAATGTTAAATTATTAATCAGGCACAGGAGCGAAGCCAGGAGGGGGGAGGGAGATGGTCGAAAGCCACCCCAGAATTAGCCGTTTCAAGTATAATATAGCTGGTCCTACTATAGCAGTGTTTCCCAACCTTTCCCGCCTTGCGAACCCCTTCTAAGATTCGACAGAAAATAGCGAACCTCCTTCTGTAGTCGATAGTAACTAGAACCAAAACTATAAAATTCGCTGCACATTTATTTTTCATGTTGTACAATACTTCATTACAAGAAGAAAACATAACTATTGTAAAACGTCTATAAAACTAAAATACAGCCACAGATGCTTTTTTTTTTTTCTTGCTTTCCAATTATTTCTTCTTTCTGAATAATTATTAAGGCAGTAACTAGTGTTCGGCAGTAGTTAACTAAAAGTAGTTAACTACTTGTGGCAACTACTAGTTAACTAGTAGTTAAATACTAGTTGTAACTACTTTTGTTTTGAACTAGTTAACTACTAGTGAAACTACTTTTTCTCCAACTAATAATTACAACTACTTTCAAAATTCCAACTACTTTCGAAAAATATTTTTAAATCTACTTTTTCTAGCGAGGAAAAGTAGGAAATGGTAGGAGAAAAATACGTTCTAATATTTAAAATAAGTCAATAAATATCTTTCGTTATCTGTTTGTGATCCACACTTTAGAAATAAGGCAAAAGTAGAAACAAGAGCATTTGTATATATGTTTCCTATGTTAATCCACTACTTTTCTGCATTATCTGGAAGAGGCAATTTATTTTTAAAGAAGTCATTTTTGCACTCCTTTATAATTCTTATGAAAATTTACTATTTCGTGTTTTCTTTTATGTTAGCGATAAGAAAATGCCGCCATTGCAATATTATTTTCGCGAACCCCCAGGGGTTCTCGAACCACCGGTTGGAAAACGCTGTACTATAGTAATACCAAATAGGAAAATACTTTAAATGTTAGTATCTACCAGTAAGTAGAGAGAACTTGTTTTCCATGGTATATAAATAGTTTAATTGACCTCCAGGGTGGGAGTTGTGAACGGTAAGGTGCAAGTGTATTGCTCGACGTTGAGACGGCAATGTCTGTCCGACAGCCACTGTTGGCATTGATTTAGGAGGGGATAGGTGCCCAGTAGTCAGAAATTTGTAGGGCTCGACCGATGGCATTTTTTGGCCGATGGGCCGATGCCGACTGTTGGCCGATTGTTCCGAGACCGGCCGCTGGCCGATTGCCGATTATTCTCCTCTTCCATCGGCCGATGGTCGCTTAAGTCGCTTAAACCATTAAAACGTGTATAATGCTTGTCAAAATGTCATTTAAGTAATTTATTTTTATGTTTACAAAAACATAAATGCATTATTCAAGCACCGTAAAACTGTTTGGGGGAAATAATAATAATTTAACTTTGTGCAAGTAAACAGTAATAGAAATATAACTTCACGTTAAATTAAAGCACAAATGAGCATTAAAACGCAGACATATGTTCGGGATTGCTTGGAATCCCTTTTTCAATGCGACAGGGAGCTTCTAGATGCAAAACATCCAAATTTAACGTGAAATTATAATTCTATTACTGTTTGGGGGAAGTTTACATAGTAATTAAAACTAAAAGAATCATTCGCGATTGTAGTAAAGTAATTAAACTATTCGGTGGTTTAAAAACATTAAAAAATATTCTATCAGAGGATTTTTAATTCTTTTTCTTATCTTTGCAAAAAAACTGAACAACTATTGGATCGGATCGGGTCTAATTCCCTTTCCTTCAACATTTTCTCTTTATAACACCTGCACTGCAAATGTCAAATGCAGCTGCCTTTATTTTCTTATTTTTTTCATGGAGAGGAATGCAGATGTTATAATACAGACTAACAAATAGTGTGGGTTTGTATCTTTAACGAAATTGTCAACCCCACCTCCCCCTGTTTTTAAAAGAAAAGCGGAAACGATTATTTTTTATATTTCATTATAAAAGTTATTTTAACTAAAAATAGCTCTTTTTCTAAAATCAAAATAAAATATTAAAAAATTTCGCTCGCAGTAGCGCCAACTGATCACAACCAAGAAATATTGAATGTTGCTTTTAGACATGAGATTTTTTTGTCATTACAAATGAATGCTGGGTCTTAAGAACTAATTTTATTAGCTTTTTTTTTCCTGTGAGTTACAAATTACACTGAAATACTTGACATGTTCTTTATATTTTCATGAGCACAATGTAAGGTCACCGAAATGAACCAATATTTCAAGCACCAGCAGTTTTCTGTTGGCAAGTAATCTTCTGAAAAACACGTGATCCCATTTTGAAAAAAAAAAAAAAAATATATATATATATATATATATATATACAATGTGTTTCAAAAATGACCGGTATATTTGAAAAATCAATAAAAATTAAACGAGCAGTGATAGAAATACACCGTTTGTTGAAATATGCTTGGGACAACAGTAAATTTTGATTCAGACAAACTTGTGAAATTAGTTACAATGTTCTACAACAGAGGGCGCTGCAATCGATTTGAAAAATTTAGAAAAAAAACGCATTCTGTGATAATAATATTTAACTTTGTGCAAGTAAACAGTAATAGAAATATAATTTCACGTTAATTTAAAGCACAAATGAGCATTAAAACGCGGACATATGTTTCGGGATTGCTTGGAATCCCTTTTTCAATGCGACAGGGAGCTTCTAGATGTAAAGAGTCTGCCATTTTTGCTGTAAGCGTGTGCGATGAAAAAAATGGTTTATTCCTTAGAACAGAGGATTTTTCTGGTGTTGTAGACGGTGGAATTCCAACACTAGAAAAATCTAAATTTTTCAAATCGATTGCAGCGTCCTTTGTTGTGGAACATTGTAACTAATTTCATAAGTTTGTCTGAATCAAAATTTACTGTTGTCCCAAGCATATTTCAACAAACGGTGTATTTCTATCACTGCTCGTTTAATTTTTATTGATTTTTCAAATATACCGGTCATTTTTGAAACACCCTGTATATATATGTTGTCAATTTTTGAAATTAATGAAATTGTAGCATTTTTATTAAGGTATTATTCCACCGTGTCGCGCGAATTCGTTTTTTAGAAATTAAGAATTAAATTTTTGAAAATTGCAAGGCGAAATTGGACCTCATAAAATTTCGATCAATAAACACTTGTACCGAAAAATTGATTCATATTTTTTATCAATATGTTCTATGTTGTAAACTAACAATAAAATAACAAGAAATATTCTAAACTGAAAGCAGATGCAACGAGATTGTTGTACAATAGCAGAAAAACAGTCAACTGTCTAACACGTAGCACCAAAGAAGAGAAAAAAAATGCGCTAAAAAAACGAAGTATACACGGGGAAAAATTAAAATAATTATCGTATAAAAAAAGTTAAGATGTATTTTGAAAAAAAAATATGCATTGATCAATCTTTGGAAATAAAGAAATTTCAGCATTTTTATTCAGATATTAAATCCTGTCGCGCGAACTCGCATTTTGAGAATTCAATTTTTAAAAATTGCAAGTCGAACCTAAGTCGAAGTCACATAAAATTTCGATCAATAAACATTTACACTGGAAAATTGTTTTTTATTTTTGACCTATGTTGTAAACTAAAAATGAAATAATGAGAATAGCCGCACACTAAAAGCAGATGCAACGTGATTGCCGCACAATTGCAGCAAAACTGCAACACGTGGGATCGAAGCAAAAAAAAAAAGCCAAGAGAAAAAAAAAAGAGTTTACGCTATTAAAAATTTAAATTACTATCGTACTTTGATTGAGTGGAGTTTGTATCGTTTGCAATTTCGGAATAATAAGAAACATGACAAACTAAAAGCAGATGGTATAATATTATTGAGCAATGACATCTAATGCACTAAGTCATTATTAAACAAAAAACGGACAAAAATGAGGCAACTAACCTAGTGCGAAAAACAAATAGCACTTATAAGACGCCTCTATTACTATTACTTTAACATATTTTGCAAGCATTCTGTTCAAAGAGAAATAATTTTAATAATGCAGGTTTTCGGGCAGCGATCGCTTAAACTATTTTTCCGAGTTTTTTATCAAATACTCTGCAGAGTGACATTATTTTTCTGCTTTTTTTTTATCTGATGTGCTGCCTGTTATTGTATGGAAATAGAAATCTAGCTATGGAGAAAAAAGAAAGTTAAAGACAGAATGTTTCTGGAAAGTTGTCCCTGCGAAAAACATCGGCCTTGCATCGGCTTTAAGATGTTTTTCAAGGCCGATGGACCGATGTTGATGGCCGATGGCAACTTTGTTTAACAATCGGCGCCGATGCATCGGTCGAGCCTTAGAAATTTGAATAATATTCACAAAATTTGTCTAGAAAACAATGTAGCACTTATAGCTACTTCAAGCTTGGTGACCGAACCGTTCATTGCTTCTTTCATGGTGATCTCGCGGTTTAAGCTCAATAGCTAGACTTTGTCCTGCTAACTCTATTTCAGGGGGGAAAATGAGTAGAGTTTCAAAAGGAAAATGTTGCTGAAAAGCTTTTATTACGAGAACTCTTTTTTTTTTTTTCTTTTTGTACTTTCAAATAATTGGCCCAATGTAACGATCGATGTTTTCTGGTGTCATTAAATCAAGAGTATCCTAAAATCGGGGACTTAAAATGATCATTAAATGCGATCTGGACTCTTAGAATCTACTGCTGTTTTGAGAAAATCGGTACTGGTCAAAGCGTTGACGTGTCTTAGTTTCTCTGCGGATCAACAGATGGCGCCACTAAAATGGTTGTTTTAATCTTACTCGTTTCAACTTGATTTTCAAGCTTAGAGTTTTATTCCAAATTTAAATTCAATAAGCTTGCACTTAATTATATTTCGTTGCAGTGGCTTCAATATTAAGGAAAAATGAAGAAATATTGCGAAAATATATGACCAAAACTAAAAAGTAGAAGATAAACTAATCAATTTTTATAAGTAGAAGTATAACTAATAAATTTTTTCTTGAAATTAATTTTAAGGTTATGTACCGTATTTTTTTCTGCATGAGTTACACTCTAAAATTTTATAATTTTCAGTTCAATCATAATTTTAAAAAGAAAGGTATTTTCAAGCATTGATTTTGCTGTTATGTTTGTAATTTTGAGTTAAGAAAAACTCCTTGGCATATAAGGATTGATGGAAAGAATGTTTTTTTCCTTATGTCAAGGGGGCTTTTTCTCTCAAAATTACTGTAACTTCTAAAAAACAAATGGCAAAAAATAACAACAACTTTTGCAAGAGTTAATTTTAAAAAAAAAAAAAAAAAAAAAGAAAATTTATGCTTTAGAGTTTAGTTTTCTGAAAAAGAAAATTATCAAGTTTCAAGTAGCACTTTTGCACCAGAAAATACGGTAATTTACCGAGAAATTAATTTAATGGAAAAAACTTATTAGTTTTAAGTTATCTTTTATTTCACAGCAATCGTCAACTTTTCGCTTTTGATGTACATATTCCCTTCATATTACTGGTTCTAACCCCCCCCCCCCTCTTGTATTTGTGTTAATCCAACGAAATCAGCCAAAAAGTACACTTAGAGTACAGTTGGATATAATTCGAATACAACATTAATTTAGTTGCGCCGTCTATCGATGTGCAGAGAAACTAAGGTATCGCACTAGGGATCGATAATCCTTTCCAATCAATCAATCCATTAATACTTCGAAATACAAATCCTACAATCAGACTTGAAAATATAGCTTCAAGGCCATACCGGTTTGAAACAGAGAAGCAATAACAATATTTTTTGTTTAAAAAAGAAATGAATAAAACAACAAGTTTTAATTCTATTTTTTTATTTTTTAATAAATAAAGGAAGTATAGCAGTACGCATCTATTACTAATGTAAAAAAAAATGTACAAGTAGAGAAAATGAATGTTGTTTAAAAAAGTATGTTTAGGTCTAAATTTAAATTTTTTGTTGCTATCTCAGAATTAATTGCTGTTGAATCCTTCTAGAAGTTTAAAGCGATATCGTTTGGCAAGCAAAATTTGAAAGAAGGTGACAGTCAGCAATGAGACCGAGGCTGTGTGAGTATGTTTAACTATGTTTAAAAGCCACATCGATGTTGTTTAAAGAATTAATTTATTTTTCACTTTTCAACGCAATTTATAATCTGAAGTGGGTTCTATTTTTTTTTTTTTTCCAAAAATTATTTTATTATTTATATAGATGCCTTGCTGCAACAATTGGAATTAGATAAATGTTGATTAAAGTGCGTTTACGAAAATAAGACTCAGAGCAGAAGTTAAGATTTTCTCCTTTTTCCTTCACTTTTTTATTTCAAGATTGGTTTATTTATTTTTCTTATTTTGAGAATATTTGGGATCTTTAAACATTTTTTTTTTATTTGTATATACATCTGTTTTATTTTTCTTTCCTTGTTTGGTCTTCCAACATGATCAACTCGACTTTTCCCGTTATGCCTCGTAAAAAAAACTACCTTTCTTGAAAATGACTTTGGAAAATGCCTTTCTGTGGTATTACAATTTTTCCGTTCTGACATATATGCATTTCGTTTGATTTCTGCATGCATATCTATAACATTTGGGATCCGTAAAAATAAATCTCTAATAATCACTTGAGTGATGAATGATCAAATACTACAAGAAATGTAAAGTACACAATCATATTGCAATTGGAATCGTACTTCAAGCACTTGACCCCCCCAAAAAGGCGAAGTCGATAGCAAGCAAATAAGTCATTTCGGAAAGGCTAAACAGTCATTTTTAAAAAGAACTAGCTACGCGACCGATTAAACATCCGTCGGTGTTCTACCGTCGATCCTTAGCCGATTGAACAAAGGCAGCAGGTAAAGCCCCGGCAGCTCATTTCCTCTAGCCAATTAGTCGGAATTGTAAATTTCGGGAAGGAAATACAAAATGATTATGAGTCAAAAAATAAGTTTTGCTCGTGAGGATCATGTGAATTCTGTTATAGTTTCTGTACGATAAGCCACTTTGTTTCGCGTCATTCATTCGCTTCAATCTGGAATTTTCGCGGATCCCAACCGTTATAGCAAAGCATGGTAAATAATAAAGCGTCATTTACGATGTTTTACGTAATAATTAAATTTTTACTATTAATTCAATGCAGCTCACAATCATATGAAAAGTAGCTTCCTTTTTTCCAGTGAAATCCGTCTTGAAGCCGGTATTTTTTTAAATTTATTCTCGTACTATGATCTAGGAGAGTCTAAGAAATTCAGCGTTTCTCAACCTTTCAGTACTCGCGGCCTAGTTTTCAATCATAATTTTTATCGCCTCCCTCCAACCCTGTATACAACAATAATGTATATTGAGTACTTTGGATTTTGTTTTTGAATTATTTTTAACTAACTGCCAAAACAAGAGTAAAAGTGAGTAATTTAGTAATGCAATTAATTTAGCAATAAATCACTATTTGAATGTTGGGCAGGAGAAGAAAATGACTTTTCTGCACTAAAAACAAGGGCATTTCACATTCTATTACCATTTTCAACAACCTACTTTCGTGAAACTGGATTTTCTGCTGTGACTTCTTACGAGACAAACTGTAGATCACGGCTAAATATAGAAACAGAACTGAGAGTGGCTGTTTCTAATAGTAAACCTTTCTTCGAAAAACTTTGCTTTACAAGATAGGCCCAAGGAAATCACTAATAAATATTAAATTTGTTTTCAATTTACTATGTTTTGATTGAGAAAAGTTTTGGTTTAGTAATTTGTTTTACTTTAGTAAGTTGTTAAATATGTCGAAATGTATTTTGTTTTCTATGTGTATGTGTGCTTTCCTTTCATTCAGTTAATCAATTTTTTAAAGCAATATATTATTTAAAGCAATATGTTTCTCTTGGATATTCTTGCAAGCCCCTAGGGGGGCGTTCCCCACAGGTTGAGAATCGCTAAAGTAAGTCATTTAAGAATGTAAAATTTAGTTTTTAGCAAGAAGCTATTAAATTTGAGTAAGGGAAGGTCGTTTGTAAAATGAGGCCATAAAAGATTTGAACCGTTTGGATAAGAAGTCCTTTTGCTACTAGCGTCTAAAACGCAGGAATGCGCTGAATCTCACAAAGCAAAATGTAAACAAACCGCATTATCGGCGCATGCGCGACCTGTCTCCTTTCGCATATAGAAATTCATTCATACTATATTTTTTTTCTTTCGCACTCAAGACCATCTGCCTTTGAAGATAACGTTTTTCCCCTTTTTTCGAAGATTTTTTTTTTATTAATGATCTATTTATTTTAAACAGCCATCCAGTGATGCTTCAAAATATATATTTATAGAAACGCGCAGCATTTATTGTAAGTTTTAAATACATCAGATTAATGTTATTTGGGCTCAAAATAACTAATTAAAATCAAAATAATAAATTTTCTCTTGATCATTTATGCTTACACACTTTTTAATTATTAATCAAAAGTACAGTTTTGAATATTATTGTGTTCCATCCATTCATTTATAACTTATCCATTCATTTATAAATTTTAAACTACTTCAGAATTGAATTTTCAATCTCATATTGTAGTATAAAATATACTTAAAAAATAATTGATAATTAAAATTTTGTAGATCAATAATTTTCAAATATCAACTCTTTTATTTAAAAAAAATCAAGTACTGAAATTCACCCAATAATTAGTCAAATATCTTATTGCATAATCATGTGCTCTAGTGCCATTTAACAGAAAGTGGTCCTATTTGACTCAAAATTCAAAATTTTCTCAATATTAAAAATAACACATATTTGGAATCTAGAAATTGCATTTTCCAAAATAGTGATATTTTTTTCAATATTAAACAATATTTCTTAGAATTTTGACAATAAGTGCAACATACTGATATTTTTCATTTATTGCATCTTTTGCTAATGTGTATTTTCATGGGCACCTGAGAATGTAAAATATCATTAAAATAATGATTAATATGATATATCACTGTTTAGCCATTTTATCTTTCAAAAAATAAAAACCTAAAAACTACCAACAAGTTTGTTAAACCAAAAGCACATTAAAGTTGAAACATTTTGTGTAAATGTAACACACGTATTAAAATGATCGCCCCCTAGCATAATATTTATAAAATGCTATATATGGATTTAGTACTCTTATATTCACAATTCATATAAACCATATATTTTGCTCAACCCTTTATTAAAAAATGTTTTTGTTTCAGATTTTAAGTATACCCAAAGAAGAAAACCCACTGAATGCAACGCAATGAACAATACATAAAAACATTTCACGACCATCATACTAGTTATGGAAAATTTTTATTTTCTCTCATCGCTGTCTTTTATTTGATCTGTTATATCATGTCAAAAAAGAAATTTTTCCTTAGACTAATATGTCTTTCATTTTTAAAAATGCATGTTTTTTCCCTTTCACGTATGATTGATTTCAAAACAAAATGGTGTTTTAAAATTCATCTTTAAAATTTATATTATTAGCTTTTAGTATTTTGCAACGAAAAACACGCTCTTTCTAAAACTGTACAACTTTCGATTCTATTCATTTGTGCTGACGTCATAAGAATTGTGACGTAGTATAATTTAACAATTGAAACGGCAGATGAGTAAAAATGGGCGCCCTATGTTTAGCCTGTAACAGAACAAACTTTCGCGCATGCTCAAACACAGTAATCTCGTTACAGCGCGCGGAAGTGACGAAAAAGTGTTTACATTTCGGTTCGTGATATCCAACGCATTCCTGCACTCTAGACGCTAGTCTTTTGCTTAGTCTCTTCCCTGTGCGCTGCAGGAGGTGCGGTTATTTCTGATCGCACTGGAGGAAAAACTTCGATAGAGAGATTCTATGGATAAAGAAACTGTTGCCAATTCGGCCCATGAAGCCAAAAGTTTTTTGTCTACCTTGTCTAAACAAATGCGATTTGCTTAAATATTTATACTGTACTGGTTAGAGAAATATTACTGGTAGGTAAACGTTTTATTTCATTAACTTTTGAAGCAAATAAAATTAATAATGTCAGGTGGGGGGAAATGAGTCACTTTTTAGCTATTTTCATATTTAAAGCTTCATAGCAACAAAACCAGGAACATTTCCCATTTCTTTTCAATCGCATCTGTAATATTGCCTGTAATATCATACTAGGGTCGGGAATTACGATTATACTACCTCTCGCTACGCTTCTTCTGTCTAATTTTTCCAAATCACTGATTTACCCATACAAAACTAAAGCAGTAGTAAATCCTTTAAAAATACTTACACCAAAATTAACTAATATCAGGCATAATACTTAATGTTGAATCCCATAACACACACACAATTTTATTACACATATTTCGGCTAATGTTGTTCGTATTCGGAAAATAAGTTTTTGACCGCCATCCCAAAAATCGGGCTCCTGCCTATAAGCGCCCCGTTATGCCAGCTCCAGACTCGCGCGGAGTTGCCCCGTACCCGGGGAACAGTGATGGGGGAGGAAAATAACGAGGAATGAAGGCATCCACACTCTCGCCGAATGTATGGCCACAGGGCAGTAGTAGAAGCATCGGCGCACCGCCATTTTGGGTTAGTAGAAGCATCGGCGCACCGCCATTTTGGGTCATTCTGGACCGCTCAGATAAAAATGGATACATTTATATATTTTGGTTAAAAATTTAGTTTAGAAGCAAAGATGTCATTATTTTGGTTCAGTTTTCTTTTAATTTATAGAATTTATTTGATAAAAGTTCTCATTTTATTTTTAAAATACGAGTTTTGATTTCTATTATTTTGAATAGTGCTATTTGTTTTCTCATTCTCAACCTATGTCTTTTGTGTGCGTAATGTTCATGTTTCTGTTCAACTGGCTACTTTATGTCAGCTTAAAAAAAAAATGAAAGAGAGAATTGCAATTTTTTTACTACTTTTCGTAGAAAAATGAGAACAACCATGAAGGAAATTGCAGAAAACCAAAACGTCAGTTTGAAGTATTTGAGGAATATTTATAATGAATTCCTTATTAGAGTGAAACATAAAAGATTTCTATGTTAATTCCTTGCATATGCTTTTCTTTTATTGTTCATTATACATTCCTTTTACTTTTTTCGTCTTTTTTCTTTGTTAAATCAATCTAGAAACATTTAAAACAACACTTTTAATAATTCTGACGTTAAAATATGACTAGAGACTAGTTACGAACAGTTCGAGCACTGAAAACAAGCAGCTCAAACTTTGATTTCTTTCGAACACAGAAGGCTGAAAATCATTTATTATGAAAACCAGTTGTGATTCCTTAATAGGAGTTCTGTAAGAGCACAAAGGAATAATGCACTTTCAAAAATAATTGTTTATGTAGTTTATTACTTTATTTTTCAAGATTTCGCATATTTTCAACATTTTGACCTTTTGAAACTTCTGATCGTTCCCAAGGTAATTTATCTTTTTAGAGGGAAATATCTGTAGATATTCAAACTCAAGATTTTGCTGTTTACTAGTTGACCATTTTATGGAAGCGCATTAAATGAGTTGAATACTGTAAAGGGAAAAATAAATCGCATTATTTTAGTTTATTTCAACTAAAAATTGAGTATGCTTCAAACAAAAATCAAGTTTTCTCTTCCATCGTATGATCACCAACTGAAACGCTGAGCTTTGAACTTTTCTTTCAATGAATGGGGGTCAATTGAAATTGTTTTAAAGGGATAGCTAAAATATTAAGTTCGAAATTAAAAATAGCAATAAAAAACTGCGTACAAAGTTTTTTGGGGATTACAAGGAAATCCTTTTCAATGCAAAAGATGTAATCTTCTAGATAAAAACAGATCCTACGGAATGGCTTTCAAATTTTTTAGCATATCTTTATTTATTTACTTTTTCTTGCTCTAATATTTTAATAATGATAAATATCACTAAGTTCGACGAAAGTTACGCCAATTTTTGTTCAAGAACTCATTTCTTTTGCACTCAAAAAGTGTTCCCTGCAACCCCGAAACGCGTGTATGCAAATTTTTAAATTGTCATTTTGCTTTAAACGTAGAATTATTTTAATTATTATTTTACCAAAATAGAAACTTTTTACTACTTTGAAATAGATAATAGGTACTAAAGGTATTTTCAAAAATAAATTCAAATCATCTCTGCAATCTTTGATTCTTAGCATCCCTAAATAAGTCGAAAAGGGAATTTTACATCAAAGAAACTTCTTTTGTATATCTTGTTGCACAGTTATTCAAAAAATGTCTTAGGTTTCTTAAGCATATTTTTTTTTAATTAAAAAATTAGCAAGCTTAATAGCGTTGAGGAATTTATGTTTTTCTTCAGAGAGAAAAACAAACGAAAATTTTGGATTTTTTCTCCTGAGCTATTCTGATTTGATGTACTATGTTTATATATTTATTTATTTGTAAAGTATAATTTTTAAAAATAATAATAATCCCACAGATGAATGTAAATAGCATTGGGGTCTCTGTGGTTGTTTCGAAACGATTCAATGCCTGCCGATTTAATTTTTTCATTCTAGAAGTTAGCCTTATTACTAATAATCCTATTAAAATTTGATGCTCCATTTATTGGAATACTTGCTTTTTTTTTCAAATGCAGCTGGATTTTGATCATTTATTGATATGTTCGATATTTCTTTCTATCAGCATTTTTTTTTTTTTTTAATTTACCTTTTTTATACAGAATAATAATTTAAGTTTAATATTCATTTTGTGTTGTTTTTGTTGTACGCTTTTATTTTCCTAGAAGGATTTCTAGGAATCAGTGCTTTATTTCTTGGAATAAAAATATTCTTTTCTCCCTTTTGGCGTTTTTTTTTTCCTGTTAATTTGCTTTCTATTCGGAAAGTGCATAAAATCAGCTTACAACTTATTTGAAGGAAAGATCCTCAATTTTCAAAACAATCAAAAGCTGTATATTTGTAGCGTAACAATATTGTATGTGCACACTGATGATGCAGCGTTAAAATTTGCAGTTTAATCCTTATTTATAGCAATTATTTATCAATTTTGCTTTGATTCCTAAAAAGTGCATTATTACCACAATTTCATGTTAACTGCAGGGGTCAAGGATTTATTTATCTTTTTAAAAGCACTGTCGGTCACATGTAAACAGGTCCGGAGCAAGTATAAGCGTTGCCATGAAGCAGCAAAATATTCTGTGCCCCTGTTTTATGAATTTTGTTGAGAATAGCGATTAAAAATATTGTCATTAATATGCATTTCTGTATTTAAATATTAAATATTTACAGGAAGGACTTTTATTCAAACATAATATAAGTATGTTGTTTTTAAATAAATCATTTAAAAAATAGTTGAGGTATTTAGGCATTTCAATTATGTAAACTTCAAACGTTTGCTTAATATTTTATGATTACTTACATATTCATTATTAGTTCTAAATATTTCCACTTGATTAGAAACTGGAGAATTTTAAGAAACTGGGAAGCCTCCTTCGATACCATGAACAATGCCAAATATAGAGGGGCAAGCTTAAGTGTGAAGCCTAAGCATGAATCAAAACGGGGATCATGACCCTTCTTAATGTGACCAAAGGCAGCCTGAAATTAAATTTCTGGAACTTTCACGTCAAAAAGTTTTCTGGAAAGCTCACAACTCCTCCCTCTTCTCTTAATGTCCCCAAACATTGCTCAAAAATGTGTTTTAAGACTTGGATAAAAGATTCCAAATCCCTTTTCCTTCCCCTAATGTCACCAAAGGCAGTGTAAATCCAACTTTAGTAACAAAAATGATTTTAGAATAGAACCTGAACACCTCTTCTTTTTGCAAATTTCATAAAATGTTGTGCAGAGAGCCGCTGAATCTCCTAATGTTCTTAAGATGGCCTAAAGTTGTGTCTTGAAGACTTCGAATTTAAAAATTTCTTTCGGAAAAGACCAAACTGTCCTCTCTTCCGTCGCCAAAGTTAGAGTAAAACTTCTTCTTAAGAACCTCAATTCCAAAAAATTTTGGGTGGAGACTTTTGGTCATTCTCCTGCCTCCTGGAAATAGACTAAAAAATTGATCTTCAAATTTCAATGGCAAAAATTGTCTGGCAGCTTAAACCTTCCCCTTATGTCAGTAATATACCTAGCTTAAACAAGTATATGCTTTTAGTATTTCAATTTGTAAGAAATACAGGAAGAGAGCTAGGGCTGTCCACCTTCCGCTAAACGCCTCGAACGACAGCCTATGCAAGTAATTTTAGAACCTAGATTTCAACTAATTTCGAGGAAGAGCCCCATTTCCCCTCCCCTAATCTTACCAAACATAGTCAAAATTGAGTTTTTCGAATTTCAGTTTCGAAAAACTTCTATGCAAGAGCTGTTGCCGTCGTTCTTCCTATTACATAACTAAAGATAACCCAAAATTGTTTTCAGCTGCTACAATATTGAAAACCAGTTCATTTGGAGGTGGCAAGAGGCACGATTTTCAACCACCGCCCCCTTGACTGGACTGTAAATCTGCTCTGCCCTCATACAAATATCAATGGTTACAATCAGTATTATGCAGTTAAGTGTCGTATTTATTTGATTGTGGAGGGGAATTTAATACTTTTGTATATTGGTTAACATTTCTTCATTTTTTGAGATCTAATGAGAATTTTTAATGCGTTAACGTCCACTTGCTTGAAAAATAATGGAAGAAAGTAGGTTGTCAGCATAAAACAAGAGATAACTTGATGCCGCTGCTAAAGTACACATGTTGAGAAATTTGTTCATCTTCAAAAAGTCGTTTCAAGGTATCTTAGAAAAAGATCTTTTTTGCATTATATGGGGCAATTCTATTATCAAGCGGAGAGGAAAGTATGTCTGTAGGAAAATTTTCAGTTTTAATCTTATACACAGGATATTCCATTATCCGCTACCAAAGAAATGTCTATTTGACTTCAGGGGTGACATCCAGCCAGGACGGAGAAAAAAAATGGAAGCTTTAAAATCTCCATAAAATAAAACAAATACTTTAAATTTGATATTTTTTTCTCTTTTGAAGTAAGGAAAGCGTTTCCTTAAAAAAATATATTTGCAATGGTTTTTAACCGCTAATCTTAACCGTTGCCATCAACAAATACTTTAAATATTATAAGGCTCATGATACAAATGGTATTTTTATGTTTCAATCTGCTATTTTTAAAAAAATATTTATTATATTTCCTTAAAACTTATACTTTATGCTTACATGATTTTTTTTCTTGGAGGCGGTAATCTTTTCCACGGTGACAACTATCACTACCTGCCCCGGGTGTCACTCATGCTAGCTACAACACTGCATTTCATACAATTTTCACTATCAACATACTTCCCATCAAGCCTTCACTGTTTTTTTTTAATTTCATCAAACTGTCTACATATACAGTCCAGCATCTCTTCAGCGCAGCTTTTTTTTTTTTTCTTTAATAGGCTAAGGGTGATCAGAAACTGTTAGATTTTTCAGATCTTTACTAAATGGCTTTGTCTGATCAATTTATCAAGTCGCCATTTAGCCTACTTTAATTTGTAGCAGTTAAAATTTCATATTTAAAATTATATCAATTCATTTTTCTGATTTGATTTCAAAATGTATGTTTATGTATAAAACTACTAATATACTTATTTTTTAATTTTTGTATCACAATTTATTCTTTTTATTGGTTGAAATAAACATTTATGAAACAACATTTATATTTTTGAATTCAGACTCAGAAAGAATCTACTGCTTGCTATCTATCAGACTGAGAGTTAAAAAAAACCCTATGTAAAAGTTTTGATGATGTAATAAAGATAAATATGTCACATGATACAAACATAAATCAATAAATATAGGTTATTATTGAGTGATAGATTGAAATAATTTTATACCTAAGTCAAAGTAGATATACATTTGTGGAAAAAGGCTGGCTGAAATAAGTTTTTTATCGGCTCAGAAGTGACTTAGAAGTGTCGCCTTCGGTGTCTTGCTTGGGGGAAAAAACAAGTTGCGCCGCAGGTGCCAATATTTTAACTTTGCACGGGCAACGCCGTTGTGGGTACCGCTAGTAATTAATAAATAATAAATGGGGATAATTTCCTTCACTACAATTGGCTTTTATAACTTGAATGGTAAGTAAATAATAATACAGACCAATATTAGCAATTGAAATTACGGAACCTCGGTAACTTGACACCCGCTTATCTCGACATGTTTTCGTGTCCCCTTGGGGTGTCGAGTTATCGAGGTTTCACGTAATTAAGAAAAATTACATTAATAATAAATAATTAAATATTTAAAAAAAAAGCGGCTATATTCAAAAGTGATGCATAATTTTTACTTATTCAATGTGCATTTTATTAAATGTTCGAAACCCAGCGAAATTACATGTTTATAAATTCATGCCTTAATATACTGCCCTGAAACAGCGCTCAATTTATGAGTGTATATCTCTTTACATAGTACTGATAAACGAAAATACCGCAGAAAAAAAGCTGACACTTTTTGAAATACTTGCCAGTTATCTATTGCTATGAAAATTTGCAGAAAAATTAATTAAAGTGAATTTAAACAACCTTATACCTTGATCTTCTATATCATATCTACGAGGTAACGATTATTTTGTCAGCCGCCGAAGCCACGCCTCTTCCATGACGTCAGATACCGGAGCTTTAGCCGCTCGTATCGCGCAGGAATTCGTTTCTTATGTCTCGCTACGTCACTTATTTGTGTGCCATCAACTTTATTTACTTTGCGGTAAGTAGTTTTTTCAAGGCCATGGTAAGAAGCCCAGTTTCTCATCCTTGTACGTTAATGTCTAGGAGTGGCATACATTGTCGTACTAGGATTAGCAATCTAGCTTTAAACCAAATCTATGACGCCACAAATGGACAGCGGGGTAGTCCAGCACACAAGCAAGTGACGTGAGAAAGACTGGTGCGATTTTCTATCAAGAATCATTCTTTGTACGGAGACTGCTAACTATGAACTGTTCTCTGCAGAAGTTATCTGTTTTGTCCCATTGCAGACAGGACATAACTGACAGGTCCATTCAAGGATTTCGGTATTCAGAGTTCAAAGGAAATAATGCTTTAGATATTAAAGATATTTTCATGATTTAATTATTTAATTAAAGATATTTTCATGATTAATGCATGCAAAGGAGTTATGTGATGATCCAGAATCACAATTTTGTATCAAGTTATTTGTTGCACTTTCTTTTCCTCTTTCCTTCTCCTTAAGACATCACTTTATCATCCATTCCTAGCTTTCAATTACATGTTTCGCGAACTTGGTTGCGTACCAATCCGATTACCTTTTTATTAATTTTATTGTAAGCAGTTCAAAGTTTTGAAGTTGCAAAAGATCTCGGTGCATGACGCCCCATTATTTAATAATTTTTCGGCAACTATAATAATTTGTTATCAACTAAAACAATCAGAATGGAAATTTTTTGTGGTATACATCGGGTTGTGAAAATATTCAGTAGGGGCCTCAGTGGCTGAGCGGTCAAATCGACTGGCTCCGGTGCCTCCCTGCGCGGAGAGAAAGAGGCTTGAGTTCGATTCCCACCTTTGCCCTGGGTGTATTTCCTTCTTTGTATATTAAAATCTGTTGTGCTGTCTTGTTCTATCTGTCATATTGGACGAGAGTTTGAGGCATATCCTTGAGAATAGCAAATAAACTCGAATATTTATGTGACCTGAAATGATCGTAAACAAACAAACAAATATTCAGTAGTTGGGGTTGCGGAAGAAAATGAAACGCACGTATTTCTCAGAAAATTGAAGATTACACTGGGCAACAATCGTTGACAAAGTTCGTGTATCTAAGTTAAAAACACCAAATTCTTAATGAATTCAACGTGCTGAAAAATAATATCACCATGAAAACTGTGTTTTGGCTCTTGTTTCAGAGATTTGTTCCTAATGCTTTAATGTCACTTTTGTTAAAGCATTTTAAAGAATAAACTGATTTATTGTGCATTATAATAAGCAATAGTTCATTTTTAGATGTCCTTGTGAATATATGAATAAATAAAACGTGCAATAAAAGAAACATTTCGAGGAAAAAAACAAAAGAATTTCAAAAATTGTACAAATATTATAGGTAAAATTCAGGAATTTATTCTCTGTATTTCATTTGTCCATTTGCCATTGTAATACCACACAGAAGGTATTGCACAACATTTTATAATCTGCTTAAGTAACATCAGGCTTATTATATAGCAGCCCGGTGTGCTTTTGGATAAAGAGAGTGTAGGTGTTTGTCCTCTCGTCAGTTCGGTACTTGACTTCGCCGAAGACTAAGCTTTATAATTACGTATAGTCGTTTTATAATTTTATTTGCTTCATTTTGGAGCTGCTTTCAGCTATATGTCGCGAAAATGTATTAATGACCCCAATAACTTTTGTTACATTTGCGGTAACGTAACATTTGAATCACAGAAAAAACGCACTACTGACGCAATCGGAAAGGCGTATTTCCTCTATTCTGGTTGTAAAATACGTGACCAAGATAAAAAATGTGCACCCCACGAATGCTGTATCACCTGTGTAACAACACTTTCTCTGTGGGTGATTGGTAAAATAAAAACTATTCCATTTGCTGCTCCCATGATTTGGAGACAGCAAAGCAATCACAAGACTTAACTTTATGTTGTCACTTTCGTTATGTGCACGTTTATTATGTACTTGTACTGTAGGTATTGGTAACACTAGTATGTATCAGTACTTTATGTTGCTACCTTTATTTCTTTATGAATTGAATTGGAAATAAGACATGCAATGCATTATTATTGCATTCTTTTATCCCGATCAGACAAAGTAATATCTCAACATAAAAAACTAGAGCCAAATTTCCTTTTTTATTGCCATATTTATGATTAGCAAGTTAAATCAATAAATATTTCGGCACTTTCATTCAAGATACATTTTCATTGTTGTCCAGTGTTATTAGTAAAATGTTCTTTGTTTCTCACTTAACAATAAAATTTGAAATGTAAAACATGAATATGGGGAAGAAAAATAGTGACCACCAGATTTTTTTATAACAAAAGATGAATAAGTTTCAAAAGTTATTTTCCTTCTTCGTGCCTTAAACTAATGAGTTAGGAAAATAACGTGCCTTGGTAATGCTTGCAACCGCCAAGCTCTCTTGGTATTAAGTTTTGAAAGGGCACTGGTATTCCTCGTGTGGGCCGCCTACTTTTGCCGACTGCTGAGTTGATGTGGTCTGCCCTTTGTTAGAGGCAAAAGATTTTGTTTTGTAGCTGAACCAAGGTTGCCAGATTTTCCAGGTGACTTTTAGCCAGTTGGGAGAGAGAATTTAGCCAAAATTAGCCATTTAAATTAATTCGGTTGTTGTTGTTATTGCTCTCAATTGTAATTACAACCAAAGCTCCAATTCGGGTATCAGATATTCGATGTCTCTTTGCATGACGGATTTGTACCGGATATCGAATATCCGGTGTCTCTTGTCTGATGGGTTTGTACCGGATATCCGGTTCTGATGCTTGAAACCTGTAAATTCTATGCATAATTTTAATCTGGGTTGAAATAAAGAAAAAAACAAATAGTAAACTTTAATGCGGTAAACTAAATTTAAAATTAGCCAATATTAGCCAGAATTGTTTGTGGCTAGTGATTGAAAATACTTTTAGCCAGTAGCATCTTAAACTAGCCATAATGGCTAATTTTAGCCACATTGGCAACCCTGAGCTGAACGTTAAATTCGCCTATCAGTTACACAAGAATTTTGTTTCATTTCTGCGGTTAAGTGTGTGCTGAGTGGTTATCCCGCCCCCCTCCCCTTGCGTAGATCACGAATATGCTAATGAGGAAATCGAAATTGCTCGCTGTTGTATGGTTATTGTCAAGATGAACTTTAAAAGCATCAATTTTGAAAATTTTCATTTTTAACTTTACTGGACTGATTTTTTTGAAGAAAACATTCAAATAAAAGTTATATTTCGCTAAAAATAATCTGTATAAATGTTCCTATTATTTTTCAACCCTGAAATTAATAATAATAATTCTACAGAAGACAAAGCTTGTTAAATTGTCTGAATAAGAACAGTGTCTCGCACGATTTTTGTGCGAAGATTATCTAAATCTACATTTGTTGTGTGCCTGACATTGTAAGGTCTGAATCTGCAGTCTTTTTTTTTTTCAGTCTATAAATTAGTAATAAAGCTTGGAGAACTTTAATAAAAGGCAATTTTGCTTTTTGAAACCAGTGTTGAGAAGTTTTGATTTGCTTTGATAGCTCTAGGAAAAACATGCAGTTATTCTTTCTGAAACAGTGCAACAGTGTTTATGTTTTACTATGTAATCAACTTCTAAAATATGATAAATACACCGTACATGCAAAGTATTATCAGAGTGCTCGTAAAAGTCACTGAGACCACACAAATAAACTATTAAATATAATAATTAATAACATATATTTTTTAAAGGGCACATGCAGTGAATTCGATTTCCCAATTACTCATTACAGAACATAAACTAATTACACACTTACTAAGAGATTTAGGGATCTGTAAAAAATAATTTTTGCTATTTTTGACAGCGATTTGAAACTCTAACAATATCTAAAAACAGAGGTGATAAAATTCGCGAATTTTTAATGGAATGCCGACGATGAGTTCTTTAAAAACGAAAAAAGTTTGAAACTGTTATAAAATTATATTTTGGAGAGGAGTTTCAACCATTTTGCTGCGAAAGCTATTTTAGATGTTGCAAATTGAGAATTATCGAAGGAACTGCTCTATTCTGGACGGCCTTTTTTACATTTTAGACAATTATATCACATTTTGAATAGACTATTGTTTCAAATTATTTAGTCTTGCTCGCCGTTTCATTAGCCGTAAGTACTAATTATATCTCAAGGGGAAAAAATGCAACGCTCCACGATTTTGTGTATCATCCGTGCGCAGAAGCCATGCGAAACCTCTCAACTGTTAAAGTGCAACAGCTGTTATATAATAATTGCAAACTTGATTGGCTTAAAAACTGGTAGTTATACATGGTATTTAAAGATGTGCTGTGTTATTAAAGATTGAACTTTTCTTTAGTTTTTCGAAGTTGGCGTTCATTTTAAACGTGACTCTTATCGAAAAGAAATTTGAAACATTGACTTGAATTAAAGCTTTAATCCATGTGAATGACACTTCTCTATTATTTTTTTATTCCTAGAGCGTGTGGTGGCTGAGTCATTGAGTGTTTTCTTCTCCGCCCCCCCCCCCACTGTACCTATTGCTACCATGAGCACGGTTCAGTGACGTATATATATCAGTTTTACAAGCTGTACATATCGAAACTTTCAACGAAAAAAGAGGTCTTTACCGCAATCTCTAATACAACAAAAGCTTAAACTCACGTTTCACGTAAGCTCGGTCCCTGAGATTAAGCTTGAAGAATATAAAAACCTTATTCTTTCACAAGACAATTAGACCTTAATATAAACTTAGATAGAATTTCGCACTGGTAGATATTTAAACAATTTTTTTATATAACGTAATTAGCTGTTTCAAGCTTAATATTTGATATTATCGAATTTAAGTTATAATGTTCGATGAAAGGAGTGAAAACTTTCATTTATTGATAGATTGATTTCAGGTTTGTCTGGATTCATGAAATACTCCTGAAGATTTTGGCGTGAAAACAAATTCTGAGCAGTCAACACGAGGCTTGTCATTTAAAGGGATTATTTTAGGACAGGACCAAATATTTCTTCCTTCCGCTTGAGATATAGTATATTCATGTGTGTATGTGTGCATATTTTGTTGTATTTTGAATTCTATATACATTGCAGATGAGTTCTCTATGGCTTGCATACAGTGCATTCGGGATCAGTCGACTTGGAAATGATCATGAATGGTTTTGCAAAAATGGAAAATCCAAAAATTTGCATTAACTTCCGTTCCACCTGTCCACGACCGTACACTTTTTAAGATGCATTTCATGACGTAAGAGTATAAAAGTTCCATTATTTTTACGGAGCATTAAATGAATAAAAAAGAGAGGAAAAGAAATCACAGTAAGAGCAGACGAAGTTAAACCTACTGAAGCAAATTCGATTATGAAATGTAAAGGCACCATAAATGTTTAGTTTCAAAAATATTAGAAGAATGCGGTAGATTACTTAATATTAAAGAAAGGGTTTTGTGGTGTTCAAGTAGCATTCGGAACCCTTGGCTTTAAGCTATATGGCTGATCTTACTACAATAATATACTGATGCATATATACCCCAGGAGAAAACGATAATTCGCTTATAGAAATGAAGTGTCACATCAGCAAAAAATCGTTTTTTTTTTCACATCAAAATTTTCAGATTTTTGCGCTCTTTATAGTGGGAATACTACCGTAAGTAAATGTTCAAAAATTAAGGCTAGAGGCCAATTTTATTTTCTTCGTGCAATGCTGTAATAACTACTTTTTATAGTTATTTCTATTTTTTTTTTTTGACATCATTAACATCGATCGTGTGAGAGAAAACTAGAACAATAACTATTTTCTGAACAAAATCGATGACAAAAATCATTGAAACAAATAAGGTAATTAAATAATCCTCTCTTGAAAATTGTCCATTTTGCAGATGACACTGTTCATTTCTATAAGCGAATTGTGTCACAGTTTTTGTAAGAAACGAAATGAATTCTGATAGTAAGTTCTATTTAACAGCTGATACCAGTCTAGTATTATCTTTAGGGAGTTATATGGTTTATGGGGAGGGGGGAGACATCACGTGCTTAAATTAATAAAAGAGATCCCAGACCAACACGTGTGACCAGACATAGCCCCCTTAACTAGATGCCTAGCGATTTGCGGGGAAAGTTGGCCGCGGATTTTAGTTACCTTTTCTCCCACCAGGAACGCTACTTATCTGCTATAACAAACCGCGCTCTTTCCATTAGTTTGAAGGGTAGAAAATTGGTTTTCCATTGCTATTTCTTCTTTTTTTCCCTAATAATTTGATTCTTTGGGTTAAAAACGGTCGTTTTCAATACCAATGTAACTTAAAGAAAGATGGTTTACTGTGTTGTTCCATTTTGACATTTTGCACATCAAATTCAGTAAAAGAAAAAATAGTTTCAATCGGACAGTTTGCGTGAAAAATGGATCTCCGCTATATCAAGACAAGGGAATTATTATTATTATTATTATTATTATTATTATTATTATTATTATTATTACTATGTGTTTCATAACGTCTATTTGGCAAAAAATTAATTAATTAATAACGATATGGTGTAAAACTATTTTTATATAAATATACATTATTTATTATGTTGTCCAATCTTTACTGTAGCTTGTCCTTGGAATACGGTTGATTATATATTATGATGCATTTTATATTATGCAAATATTAATTAAATTGAACTTATTGATTTTTTATTAAAAAAATTTAACTAGTTATACGAAGACATGTATGAATCAATAAGAGATAATGAAAGTTAGTAAGGAAAGAAATACACATTATTATTCATGCATACAATCAAATTCTAATCATATTTCAAGATCATATTTAATTCTATGGATGAATTAATGAGAATGATTTGGAAGTAATATTTGCCCTATTCTTCATGCCTGAAATATCACTTCAGTATAATGCATAATAAATTGTAATTATTCGCATATTTAAACATTTTTATTTAATTTATGTATAATTTTTATATTTTTATTTTTAATATTATTTATTGAAACCAAAAGGACTGGTTTTTTCTTTCTAGGGGGGGGGGGGGAGGTATAGAGCAGATTCTATGATAAGATTAAATTTGATTCTATTATAAGAATAAAAACTTGACTTTTATGCAAAATTTTTATAACTTGCCTAAATGAAGAATTTGGTTCCAAGTTTCCTAATTTAACGTCCTCATCGTTCTGCTCGTTTTTTGAAGCAATGATTTCTTTTAAAATATTAGATTGCGAGAAAATATATCTGCTACTCTAAGTACACTTCAAAGCATTTCAAAACTTTGAACATCTTTTCAGAGCCTTTTCAAAAGTCTTGACTTTTAAAATTCAAGGAAAAAATTTTAATTTTCAAGATCACTATGAGTAAATAATAATAATAAAAAGACATTCTTCTTTTCTAAAACAGATGAGTCTATAAAACTATCTACTCAAATATATATCATATGTATATCTTTGCTGTTAATCGATCATGGAAATTATACATTGGATCTTCTCAAAAATGTTCAAAACGCTCCAAATAAATCTTTAATTATTTTATCCATAGCCTCGTTATCAAATAACTATTAAAATTAAAAGTTGTAGTCAAGAGCTCGATTTTTATTTGTTTAATTACAGCGGTAAAAATGCCAGTCGAAATTATATATTATTATATTCTTTACGTATGAATTGCATAAATAATTATTATTATTTTTTCGCTGCTTTATTTATTTATTTTTTCTAAACATTTTTTAATGTTTGAAATAGAACCTTCGATTGTAACAAAATTAATATTTTGTAAGTTCGATTTTGATTTAAAATATGAAAGTATTTGAAGTAGTATTTCGTACTCGAAATTTGACGTATTGTCTGTGTTACAGGTTGGTTGAGCACGCGAGTGTACTCGACTTTTGCAACTGGTCGTATAGAAAAAAATGCTAAAAATATTTTTTTTTAATGGAAATGCTTAAAATTTATTTTTTTAACACCCTTCTTTATATATATATATATTCTATTAAACTTGAAAATAATAATAAGAAGAAAGTTAAAACTAAGTGATGACATGCAATTATAATTTTAGGTGCATTTTTAGATTACAGAAATAATGTTTTTTTTTTTGGTAGTGGAATGAAAGTGGTACAGATTTTTATTACATAGCTATTAAAGGACGTTGCTGCACAACACGTTTGCAAATTTAAAAAAGAAAAAAAAAACAATTGTTTCTTAAACGAAGTTTCATTTTACAGACTAAAAGATTTAAATCTTTACTTTAAAGAAAATTCTGTTCATTTGTGTAAAAAACTTTTTCTTTTAAAATACCTACAATTAAGGGAAAACTACTTTAATAAAATAAAAGTTTCAAGTTGATGCTCTGTTAGAATGCTCCCAGACTAACGAGATATCAAAAATTAATAATATCACTTAATTTCCCAGTTTTACTGCACCATAACGGAAGAGCGAAAAAAATGTAATTATTGAGTCATATGATTAAATATGAAAAAAAAAATCAAATGATTTTTTTTTAAAGAACAATTTTTACCGCTTTTTATCTCAATTTACCAAGTACGAGCTTGAAAATCGGGTTGCAATTTGAAGCACCTTATCGCTCTTTTCGCTGTTGAATTAAGCCCAAACAAACCGTGTTTTACTGCTATTCCTATGAGAATCTTTTGCGCACTTATAACTGAATCTTTAATGTTTTTTGTAACAAAAAGACCTTTGTTGTTACTTTAAAGTGATTAACGATGTTGGTAGATTGATCGATTCTTCGCATAAGTTATTTTTTTCATATTATTTAATAATTAGACAAACAAGAAAAGCGGGACTTAGTGCGCTTCTATCAAGAATATTGCGCATTTAAGCCTGAATTTTTCGGTCTTTTTAACAACAAAAAGAAAAACTTGTTATTTTAAATGGATATACGATATTGGTAGGTTGATCTAGTCTTCGTTGAAGTGAATATTTTAATATTTATTTAAAAATTAGACAAGCGAGAATCTTCACATTATAAAATATCGAAATCGCTTGTCTCAAACACCAAAAATCTACTTTCTTGAACATAAAAGAAACATAATTTTATTTTGAATCATATTTGTTAAAATCAATAAAAAAATATTTAAAACAAATTAAAAAAATGTTATAAAAAGCCTCAAATATAATTTCCTCAAGATGCATTTTTAGAATAAGTTTGAAAAAGGTGTACAAAGATGTTAATTCTTAGGTTATAATTTATATATCTTTGTTTTGTTTTTTTTTTCAAAGTAAATGCAAATGAATTTAAATGCAATAGGAATGATTCAAAATTTATTAAATAGATCACTTTTCAAAACTCTGAGGTAAATACAGAAATATGGTAGACAAATGACATATGAAAGATACATAAATATGGCTGGAATATATGACATAAAAAATGCAAATCAATTTAAATGCGATATAGGAATGATTCAAAATTTATACTGTATACAATTCTGGCTGAATACAGAAACATGGATAGCAAATAATTACTCGCCTTTAAATAGAATGAGTTTTGTGAATACATAGCGTGTTTTTTGGTCCACCAAATTAATTGACAATTGCTTACACCAATGTTTTAATCTTAAATCAAGATATTTTTCAGCTATGGCTTTAATTAAATATACTGTATGAATTGAGAAAATCTCTTGATCAAACATATGGCCATTCAATGAAAGAAATATGGGCTGGCCTATACAAAACTCGAGAACATTTGATAACATATCACTAACAGTTGTATTCATTTTAGAATTATCAATGGTTTTTATGTAAAGAGTTCTTCTGAAAACTTTTTCACACTGAAAAGAAATCTTCACAACATCAGTTGAAGGATAAACTAGTCCACCTTTGGTTTTTTGAGCTATTAGGGAATAGTGTTTCGAAGAATTTTTTTGTGTTTCACGCAAAGCGCCGACACAAAACTCACACTTCAATTTCAGTTCTAACTTTTTAACAATAAATCCCGCTATGTATGTTACTGCTGATTCACAGATCAATGTCAGTCTGTCAGCAGCATAGACATAATCATGATCCAGGAAAAGGTTTCTAAATACCTCATCTTCATCATCTTCAAGATATTTGACATCACTTTCATCAGACAGTCTAAAACCAGGGCAAGTTAATTGATAAGATTTGCTGAGGTTTGTTGCACGACAGTTGTACTTTTGCTGCCTTGTAAAATAGGAATTGTTTCCAATTGCAAACAGTTACCCCGATAATCTTCAAACAGTTCACAATGAACTAACAACTTTTTGTATGCAGATTTGAATTGGCTGGCTGTGGGATTATTATTACAGCCACTTAAAGATCTAATCGAACCAAAAAACAACTCCAAATGATCTTGGCTGAACTTGTACATGGGCAAAAATAACTTCAATTTATCGATGAGACATCACACTAACAATAACAACAATGGAATATGCAAAAAAAAACGAAGTCTGAATACAATTTAAAACTTACCTATGAAGCGAAATATTGCTGTCTTTAAATTCTGATCTTGTGCTGCAGCCAAATACCGCACAAATAGTCATTTTAAAGCAATCAAAAATTTAAAAATCTAAAAATAAGTAAAGGCACACCACGTTGAAAAAGCATTCACAGCTCGATTTGTTTGGGCTTAATTCTGACGGAAGAAGGGTTGCCATAGTACTTCAGTCGAAAGGTAGAGCGGGCATGTCCGTCTTCTTCTTTCGTCCGAGGTAAAACACCGTTTTCCAATAGCAAATAGGTAGTGCCCTCTAGCGGTGTTTTTGTTGTCAGCGGGAGAAAATCGTTGCCGGTAGGGTAATGGGATTCGCTACATTTCGGAAGGCATCTAGTTAAGGGATATGGACCAGACGTGCATCTGCGACTAAATTTTGTTAATACAACTAGTACTGCAAAATCAGCTACCAGTTTATTTTATTACCTAGTATTTCAATCGTTATATATAATCTAGTTACGCGTGTATGATACCACGCAAAGGTTACGGCCGTCCATGTTCGAAAAATTAGGACTCTAATATTTTATAATTTGAATTACTAGAGAAATATTTTATATGAAAACTTAAGAATAACTCATTGTGCTGTCTTCAATAAGCTCTTTAAATGACAAGTCATAATTTGCGTTTTGAAAGATTTTGTTTGCTGATGCGTTAGTTTAAAATTAGATAGTTTATTCATGGCTGCCTGCGATCATATAGCGGCTGTCCAAACGAGCTAAAAAGTGCGTGCAAGCAGAACTTACATTTTCTGCCAATTCAGTCAATTGGCGCTGTTAGCATGCACTTAAAAGCGAGGATTTAAAGGTCTAACCATAGCAATATCACCGCGTTAAAGGCTGGAATTTCAAGACAGATAAACATTTAAGTGTTGAGGGCAAAAGTAACTGTCAAAATACGTTGCAGGATTATGTATCTGCCATTAAAACGTTTTTAATACAGAGAAAAAAAAAAAGATACTACCGTTTTTTTGGTAGTAACACATGCAGACTTTGAAGCTGCTCGTTAAGATACAACTTTTCTTACATACGTATACTTTTATATATAGTGAACACAGAGAAAATTTTCTTCCCAATTGGCTGATCATATTATGCTTTCAGATTTATTTTTATTTTAAACGACAATTATTGCGCATAATTTTATGAAATACATTTATAATCTCATATTGAGTAGCACAAATCAATTGGCTAGCAGGTTTTTGAAAGCCGTATTGAATAGTCGTTAAATGGTTAGTTACTTTCTTATTAAGCAAATTTTCAATACATTCATGTTAGTACTATTAAATAACAGCAGTTAAAAAAAAATGACATAGGTTATGATTAATAAAGTTATTTTAAATATATGTGTTAATTGAATTATTTCAATTCCATTTATTGTAAATTTAATTATTACAGGAAAGTGGAACAGTTGGGTTGTGAAGTGACTTAACAAATAAAGATTAGTTGAACAATTATGTAATTAAGTAAATGATTGATGCAACAATTTTTTATTGTTATTGACAGACTAATAGTATTACTAACAACTAATATTGCATTGTATAGTATAGCTGACTTCAGTTAACTTCAACAGATGGATTATCATATAAGAGTGGCGACTTTTTCTTTCTGGTTTCATCTAAAGCAATTACACTAGTTAAATATTTAGAATAAAATCTTAAAATATTAAGTAAGATAGGTCAAAGATTAGGCCTTTGTAAAAGAAAACGCTTCAATAAAATAAACAATCAAGGGGAAATTTTTTCAAATATTACAACTAAGTACGATAAATGAGAAATTAAAAATAATTATATGCTTCATTATATGCAGTTCAGAGTTATCAAGATTTTTAACTTGTAACTGACAATACATGGGTGCTAACCCCCTAAGCAAGATGGCGCATACTAATAGGTACGAAGTCCCTCAAAAAAGACAACCCCCCAAAAGGGCTAAAACTAAATGAAAGCATGCCCCCCCCGCCTGTCCAGGGGGTGTCAAAAATTTCATAAAAAATTTTAATATCGCAGTCTACGCCATGAACTTTCTTCATGGACACCCCTGGATAAGAGCAATTTTTCTTTAAATTTCCCCTTAAACGTTTTTATTTAGATGACATACTCCTTGACAGTAAAAAGCAATGAGTATTCTCAGTCGGGGGGGGGGGGGCGGTTACCAAAAAGAAATCTTCATGATACATGCTGCAAAACTGACAAAAGCAATGCTTTCGTAATGTATTTCCATACAAAACTAGTACATGCTTGCAGCGCACCAGTGGGGAAAAAAATAACTATCGTTTGAACGCTTATTCCTTTGTTCTGGCGCCGCGTCTGGACAGCCGCTATAGATCGCAGGGAGCCATGGTTTATGTAAATTAAACATTTAGTTCAGTAATCTTTGTCATATGACTCCACTTACAAAAGAAGTATTATGAGCTGGTCACCAGCGCCCTCTATCGGAAAGGTAAAAAACTGCAGCCAAAATGTGTACGGATTTAGAGCGCTATCAGAGGGCATCTAGTATAGGGTAGCGTGGTATAGTGGGCTCTGGCGGAGGTCCGTCAGAAGTGGGCGTTCTCTTCATATCATACCCTCTGGTACGAGTTTAACACAAACAGAACGCGTCCGCCTGGGACAAGTCTCATCTGGAGGAAAGAACGGAGGATTATTTACATTACCAATGTACTAGCCCTTCAATCGGAAACCGATCCCTAGGAGAGCGGATTGTTCCATTTTCGTTGCAGGTGGGGAAAGAGTTTGAAGTAACAACTACGGCGGCGAGGTCTAAGCCAATGAGAGTGCTTTTTACAAAGCTGGCGCGAAGAGCGGATTTAAGCCAATGAGAGTGCATTTTATAAATAACATCCTTTTAATCAACCAAAACAGCAATCGTTCTGCTAAACAATTAAAAATTTTGAATCAAGTGTTTACTTGCTCCGAGTGCTGCAAAGTCTATAAGCAATACAGATCTTTAAAAGATCATGTAAAGGAAATCCATCTTGACAAATTAGAAGAATTGTCTCCATCGCTTCAGGAAAAAAGAACTTTCAAATATTTTTGTATGAGTGGGCAAAAACTTTCACGACATGAAGAATTTGAACTTTCACAATCGTAGTGTGCACGGAGACAAACAAAATATGTCCTTCTTGCATTCTCCCATCTGCAAAGAAAGTGTGTTTAAGAGTGACATTAGTAGTCACTTTGAAATTAATCATGAACTGACATTTGACACTTTTCTGAAATGGAAAGATGAAGTAGAAAAAAAAATTTAGATGCAGTTTTGTGATGAAGAGAGGATATTATATAAAACTTCAGAAATTAACAAGCACTATTTTATAAGTCACCGTTCTGGTGAATATATTTCAAAAGGGTCTGGTATTAGACATTTAAAATTAAAAGGTTCCAAAAAAATTGGAGGGTTTTGTCCGGCAGAAATAAGAGTGACAGCTCTGGAAAAGAGAGCATTATTTTTGCTAAAAGACATGTCGGTCACCAGAAGGAACTCAAACATATCACTTTGACTACTGATGAACTAAATTTGCTAGCAACTGAAATTGCTTCAAAAGTACCCTTTGACACAATTCTGGATGAAATAAGAGACACTATTTCAGAAGATGGTCTTCAGCGCATTCATTTACTAACAAAAAAAAAAAAAAAAGACATTTTTCAACATTACAAGCAGTTTTAATTTGAATGCTGAAGCTATTCGTCATAAAAATGATGCAACTAGTGTTGAGGCTTGGGTGAATGAAATGAATTCTCATGATAATTCATATTATTTTACAAACCACAGCAGACTACTCTGACAGACTATGAACAAATAGAGAAAAGATGATTTTGTTTTAATTATCACGAATCTTGCTCAGAGTAAATTATTAAGAAAGTATGGACTTGACTGTATATTTGTTGATGGAACGCATGGAACTAATAGCTACGATTTCGAACTTGCAACTTTGCTCATTCTAGATGATGTTCGACATGGATCTTTAGTCCCACGTTGCGTGCAGTGCATTTAACATCTGAACATTCACCTTTCGACTCCTGCTGTTCCAACATGCTCAACATCTAACACTCCTCTAATAAAAATATTGAGCCCCAAGGAAGGTTATTTTCCACCAAAAAGAAACATAAACTTGTCGCAAGTCCTATTGTAAAACCAACACAACAAGAATCGTAGAATATTGCTCTGTCATTAATACTAAATAATAATATTGAATAACTGACTTTTTTTTGTTTTTGTTTTCATGTTTGCTGAAAGGTAACAAGTTAATTTTTTTAAAGATATTTACATCTTCAGTTTGAATTTTTATTATCAAATAATTGTTTATTAAAATTTATTATGATCATTTGAATTTGTATTAAATTAATTTGTTATTACAATTTATTATAATCATTTGAAATATTTTTGTGGTTTCGACTAAAATACAGCTCCACGTTTTGAATTTAATTTCGTGGTCTATCTCGTTTAAAAGATATTACACATTAGCAAATAGTTAATGTATTGTATACTAATGTAATGTATGCTATTACTAATTAAGTTACTTCGTGCATAAATAAGCTATAAAAGTTCAGGTTTTACCTGTGTAGAGCCATACGGGGCAATTCCTAGATACTTTTGTTTTACACACACAAAAATGTTTTACTTACTACCACAAAAACATCCTGAAAAATGATAGTCTCAAAAAATCATACTTTTTTTATAAGATATAGCTATATTTAAACCAAAAAAAAAATCTTCTTGATACTGTTGTAACTCTGTTGCATATATTTTGTTCATTTTGCAATACATTGGTTACATAAGATTCCCCAATGTGCCCGGGGTAATTCTTAGTCACTGGGGGAGGGGGAATTTAAAGATTCGGAAGTTTCTCATATACATTTCAGTTGTTATCATCTTAGTTGTTATGTCTGTACTAGTTGTTAATAATACAATTAATCTACTTTCTTTTCCAACAGATTTTTTTTTTTTTGAAGAATTACTCACTTCGTGTAAATGATGTTGCATATTCAATGTGATAAAAAGATATCACAAGTTAGCTGAGAAATAGAGGCATATAAATATCAGTTAAAGATTATTGTAGAAATTCTGCAATTTTAATTCACAAATGAATGGGCGACTTCAGCCAGATAAGGAATGTTGCAACACATATAACTGAATTAATGAATATCACAAATTGAGATTGCCCAAAATATCACATATTAATCACAGTATATCTCAGACATTTGTCATAACTACAGCTAAATTATTTAAAGACTTAAATGGATACACCCAAGCTAGCATTGCGTGTTGTCCATACAAAATACTAAGGACTGTTACAAGAACAGAGTTGCCAAAAGGGAATGTCGACAATTTAGAGGGATAGCATTGCAGTTAGAATCACAATAAATTAATAGATATATGCAATGTATTTAGTAATAACTTTGAGCAGGCAATAAGATAAATTTGATGGCCAAAATCAATTGTTCTGTGATATAAAAATGTATGAACAAAATTTTCTTTGACTAATTTGCCTTTTCTAATTGCACATGGATACGAAAATTCACAGAATGTTATTTGGCAATGCATGAAAGCATGTGTTTTGGACGGTTAGAGCACATTTTCGATTTTAGCATGTATAAATAAAACATTTAAATACATTTCAAATGCGTAAACATTGCACATGTAAGATGTGTGCATATGACACAGTCTTTGGCAAATTTAAAACGTGTGTTATTACACAATATGTATTTTACACCTTTGGTATTTGTAACACAAGTTGGGTTACCTAACGAAAAAGTATGACACACATATTCTTGAATATATATATCAGAAGCACAGTATACATTAAAATTCAATAAAAAGCTAATGCACAAGTTATTCCTAAAGTGAAAAAACTCTTTTTTTCTATCCTTTTCCTCACACAATCAGCAAAAACCGGGGCTTAATGTGCCGGTTCCATATGTTTGGCTTGGTACAAAAAAAGAAAAAAAATTACACGGCCGCGACGGGTCACCATTGCCTACTTAAGCAATGGCCACATTAGATGCATCGGTATTTAAATAAAATCTGGTATAGAAACAGAAGGATGACGAAAGAAAATATCTTGGAGCTCTTGGAAAAGTGACTCGTAATACTCATTCCAGTGGAATGGTTTTTTTGGATGTGTAAGGACTATTTAAAGCAAAAGTAAGCTTTGAAAAATTAGGTATGAGAGTGCGATAGTAAGCACAAATGCCCAAGAATTTTTTAAATTGCCTTTTGGTTTTCGGTACTGGAAATGAAGTGACCTTTTCAATGTTGGATGAGATAGGCATAATTCTGGGGTTGCTTATGTTGAAGCCAAGATAATTTATCAGTGACTTAAAGAAATGGCACTTGTCGTGTGAGAGAGTCAAATTAAATTTTTGAAGAGACGAAAATAATTTTTGTAGTTTGTCTACCATCTCTGGAAAAGAATTAGCACCCACAATAAAATCATCCTGGTAAGCAAATATCCCGGGGCAGTTGGTGTCTTCAACTACTTGATCCACGAGATGTTGAAAGATGTTTGACGCTCCTCTAATTCCAAAAGATACACGTTTAAATTTGAATGTTCCGAAGGAAGTAATGAATGCAAAACGTTCCTGCAAGTGTTCAGGCATATTAACTTGATGATAAGCCGCCTTAAGATCCAAAGTCGAAAAATATTTGTATTGTGACAAAGAATGGATTAATGTATGGATCTTCGGTAGTGGATACGGGTTAAGAGCAATAAGACTGTTTACCAGTCGGAGGTCAATAGCCATCCGATATTTTTGTTTCCCTGACGAGTCAGATTTTTTTTTGACTAATAAGACTGGGAAAGACCAATCTGATAAACAGCGTTCTACTAAACCAGCTTCTTTAAGGGAATTGATTTGCTCTCTTAATTCATTTTCTAATGCATGGGGCACAGGAAAAGGAAGTGTTTTAACTGGGAAATCATGCGTGAAAGTAAAATTCACTGGGACCCTATCTGTGTGGCCCAGACTTTGTAATGTTGAAGAAAAAGCTGCATAATTATTTTGCAGTAAATCACACAATTGTTGTGTTTGAGCATCTTCAAGGTGAGACAAATTAAAGTTTTTGACATTCAATTCTTGTTTTCGAAGTTCGAGAACTTCTTGGGAAGCTTGAATAAAATTGATTAATTGTGTGTCATTCTGTTCAGGAATTTCCTTAATATCCTCCAACATTGAAATTATCCCAATTTTCATATGCTTGTTTAAATGCATTGGTTCCGAAGTATTGTTTTCTACTAAAACATGAAAAAAATGGACGAAATATCAGAATTTGCCTTTGAAGAAATACTTTCGGGCACAGGTACTGTGACGATAGAATCTTCGGGATGTATGTTTGTGTTTGTAGGAGACGCTTGGAAAAGCATAGTAGGAGATAAATTGGATGTGTTTTTTGGTGGTGTTGGGCGAGATACAACTCTTTGCCTTCGTGAAAACAGGAAATGAAAAATCCAGAGAAGAATGTTGAACTGAGTTCGAAAGACAGTCTGCATTGGAATCAGGATTCAATGACACAATAGGAATTTCGTTCGATTCCGGATTTAAAGTTGAAGTAGAAATTTTGTCTACTTCAGGAGTTAAAGACACAGTTGGCATTTCTTCATTTGAAGAAGAATTAGAATTTTCCACAAAGTCTGTATCATTGCTCACATTTTGTGGTACTTCTTCAATGATCGGATCATTATGTGTTTTGTCTTCGACTGAGCCAATAAAAGGAAATTTGTGGTCTCTCCAACACAAACAAGCTTCAGTGGGATTGAGTGAAATGTTAAATGTTTTCAGGAAATCAAAGCCAAGAATGCCTTTAAAAGGGGACATTGCGCTTATTTCCACAAGAAAGAAATTATGGCGAAAATGTTCCTTTCCAAGTTGGAAATTGAATTCAATGCAGCCTGAGAAAGACACAGAGCTATTCACTGTGGAGATTGTAACAGAACGCGATAAGTTCTTGTAAGTGATAGTGATTTGATTTCGTGGAAAAGTTGAGCATCAAAAATTGAAATACTTGACCCAGTATCACGCAGGAATATAAATTTGTGTTGTTGTAAAAATATTTCCACCAATGGCAATTGCTGAGCAAAGTGGTGTGCATGTAAAATTTCATTTTCTTCATAAATATTATTGACTGGAATAAATTCCCTAGCGCTTATATTAAGCGGGAATTTTCTTTTCACTGGGGACGTTTGTGTTTCAGAATTCCTGCATAGTGGGATCTTTTTAGACACCGGTTTGTTATTGTCATTTTTTTTTGTGAAGGCGCTAGGTTGCCGCAATTTCGATTGAGGATAGAAGAGAGTTCTATTTCGTGTATTTTGAGAAGTAGGTTGTGAAACTTTAGTAGGTACACTTAGTGTATCAGCATGGTTAGGCAACGAATCACCAACAACAGACTTTTTCTGTGCATTTTCTGAAAATGCTTGCTGCATTAGTTTGGAGCAAGAGTACTCCTCGGAGAGTAGCTCGGATGGAAGCTCGGATGGACCAATAGCCTTAAATTGAAAAGAAGGTGGAATACTTGTATTCCACATAGTAGAAATTCTTGAATAAGAATTGGAATTCATGCTCGAAAAAGATGGCAAGTCAATAGAGTTAGGAAACGTACGTGGGAACCGATTAGAAGGAATTTTTGAAAGAAGATTAATAATGAGAAACAATTTAATTATTATGATTGTTGTTGTTTGACATTCTCGTTCTCGTATAATAACTTGATAATACTCGCTTCAATAACTTGGTATAACAATTGGATCTAAAATTTTTTTGACGTGCGTTTACGAAAATAACTTACAGTAAAATTTAAATTGGTTTCTTTTCTTCTTCATTTATTTTTTTTACACATGAATGGTTAATCTATTGCAGTTGGGATCCGTAAAAATGCATTTCTAATAGTCAACGGTGTGCTGATTGATTAAATGCTACAAACATACAGACGATATCATAAATGGCATCGAACTTTAAGCATTTGACACCGAAAATGAGTGGAGACGATGAAAAGCTAATAGGTCAAGTTTTTCGACTTGATCTATTAGTTAAACATTCGGTTTAAAAAAAAAAGATTTAGTAACGTGACCAGTTAGTTAAACATCTGGCGACTGCATCCTTATCCCACCCCTGCAAACTAGTCTGAAATGTGAAGTCCTTTTCACGTGATCTGCAAGCTTGGGAAACAAAAGGGAAGTCATTGACCCATTCAGCAGGTGAGACCGCAACATGTCCCAGAGTTTGGAACGACAAGTCAAAGGGTCTAGGAGTCAAAAAATACGTTAGCTCTTTTAGACAACTAGCTTGAGGGTAGTTGATTGCTCGTGATAATCATGTGAATTCTGTTACAGTTTGCTTTCAATAACGCACTTTGTTTTTGTCTCATTTTTTCATTTTCCGTTAACATTTTCGCGGATCCCAACCGTTATAGCAAAGAATCATGGCAATGAGGTGTCATTCATGTTCCTTAAAGAAGGAATTAAATATTTACTCCTAATTCAGCGAAGCTCGCAATTCTATAAAAAGCAGCTCGGTTTTCCCTTCTTAAATATGTTGAAAAAGCGGTTCTTTATTTATTTTTTTTATTTTTTGGAAAAGGTTTTTTTTTATTCTACTACTTCTGATCTATGTTAAGGAATATCCAGTCTTTGAATCTTTATCGTTCGATGCCGTTGGCTGTAGCATAGTGGCTGTAGTCAGGGGGTTTGGCTTTGTAAGTGACATAAATTTTGTCGGCTTTTCCTTTCTGCTTTGTTTGGTGCATGGGACGCATCAAGTGTCCACTGTCGCTACTTAGAACAAAAATATTTTTCTTACAACTTTTTTTGTTAAGCTTTTTACAATACCCTCCAAAACACCCAATTTTTTGGTAATCACCCGAACTGGCAAGACTGTTCGTTTCCCAACGGCAGCACTGCTCAAATCCCGTGGAAAGTGTTAAAACTATCAACAAACGACTTTTCTAGCGGATTGAAAGGTCGTACTCAAGAATGTACATCAGTTATAAGACGTCATCGAATGTATGAAACTTTGCCTTATTAATGTATCTTGCGGCGTTATTGGAACTGGTATAAAGTTTTCGTTTGCAAATAATTTGCAGAATTAATTTAATTTCTTCCTTCTTTACTTATTGTATCGCACTGTTCTACTACTTTTTTTAGATTCTTATGCAATGAAGTTAAGAGTATTATTTTTAAATTGTTTTTTTTTTTTAATTTTTTTTATAGCATGCGCAATTCAATGTTTCCTTAATGCCATTTCCTAAAACCGCTGGTATTTCTTCTCTTTTTCCCCATCTCAAAACCCTACTTTCAAATTTTTTATGTTTTAATCTTTATTTAATTATTTCACTTATTTTTTTACTGATCTTCATTTTTAACGATACTTTTACGATACATTAAGCCTTCTTCCATGATGTATTATTTTTACTTTTAAGGGAAAGTAGGCTAGAAAGCGTCCATCAACATGATTAAACCTTTCAATTCCTATAAAAACTTCGAAATAATAACGAAATAACCTTATACATTTGATGGTAGACAATAATGGTAACCAATTATTATTAGTTGTTTTTTTCCTAAAAACTTACTCCGGTCAGTGTAAGATTGTGCCCCCTAGTGGGGTGAGTTATCACAAGGCCACTTTTCTCCTCCAACCTCCTTCTTTATTAGCACTAGGCTTTGGGGATGCCCTCCCCCGGGCGCGAGGTAGGGGGTCCACTGACTTTACTTGCACTTATCCCCAAATGTACATGGCGGACCTTCAGTGGCCGGGTACCGAACAAGCAACCTTCTAGGGGGCGTCGACATCCTCACCACTAAGATACCATGACCGTCGCCGACCCAGCTCGGTGCTGCCATGGAAATTCCAACGGTTCAACCTTTTTAAGGGTGGAAACCCAACTTAATTATTAAGAGCAAATAAAATAAAAGGAGAAGAGTGCAAGCTTGTTGAAATGGAATAACGATGGAACCTACTGGATGAAAAAATTATACTTGAATGAGATTTTTTTTTCACGGATGCACACATTAGTACAAGATTAAGAGAAACTCCTTAAAGTTCTTTGTGTTTCAGAATATTACCAGTAGAATTAAAACGAAGATGCAAAGTTTCAAAGCCTCTGCATCAGGGCTAATATTCAACTAGAACTTTATATTTCTTAATTTGCAAAGAATCTAAAGCAAAAATATCAAATCCATCAAGAGGGAGTAAAATGTAAAATATTTGATAAATCAGTTGACAAATTTTGTGCTCTAAATTATGTCTTTTTAAAAATTCAGTACACATGTATATCTGTTACATAGGAATTGCACAATAAAGTATAAATTTAAAATGTTCTTCATTACGCATATGTTATATTGAGCTGTAATTAATATGATACATTTTAAAATTACCTTAGTTTTAAGGCATCGTAGCAAAAGATGCCTATCAAATTTTAAGTTCCAGTCCTTCTCACATTAAAATTTATTCCACGAGGGTGCAGAGTATACAAAGAACAGCTTTTTCAGCAGGAAATTTTAAATTACATTACACTAAATACACAAAGTAAGAAACTATTTATATTAAAGAGAACATCATATCAAGAACAGGATTTAGTAGTCAAGACACACATTTCTAAGATATTAACGAATTGAATGCAATTCCTGGCAATAAAATGGAAAAGAGGAGAATCATATTTAAAAACGGATCACCTCAAGGATTACATATACATTAATTTAAGAAAAGATTTCAACATTTCTTATTAGTTACACCGAAGAAAACGTGCCTTTTTCCACGATTGAAGAAAGAAAAAGCTTAACATAAGATAGAGGTAAGTTTGGCGAAAATTGATTTGGAGAGTTGTTCCAAGCGCATGCGCATAACATAGAGGAAATTTAATAATTCAGACGCTATTCATTGTTTTGACCAGTCGGCTTTGTGCCTAATGGGCCGGCTGTTGAGGTAGAATTCTCATTAGCTCCCTGTTTAAGGAACGTTGGTGTTCTTATTTACGCTTACTGAATCCGACTACTTGCGGTGCCTAGTTCCTAGAAGTCTGTGTTAACAAACAATGATTTAAGCACTTGTTTTCACTGTTCAGCCTTATAGCGAATCGTCAGACCGTTGATTACGAGAGAAGTACTTTTATGAATCCCAATGGCTAGAGGTAAGCATGCAGGAAACAAAGGAATTGCACATTCGCGAAAAGGCAAAATGCATTTTCGCGCACGCTAATAGTAGCTTAAGAATAATGGGAAAATATTCGAAATTACACCAGTGAATACATAAATAATAAAAAAAAAAAAAAAAAATGAATAAACAAATATTGCAAAAGTAAGAAAAATAAATAAAATAAATCTAACAAGAGAGGAAAATAAATAAGCGAATAAAATAAACAAATCCTGTAAATAAATAAGTGAAAAGCAAAATTACTCAAATTAACTTTTACTGTGACTCTTGGTGTTTTTTGCAGACTCGCGTTCGCAAATATACTTGCGGATTCCAATTGCTATAGGACAGTGTTTCCCAACCTTTTTCTCCTCGCGAATCCCTTTTAAAATCCGAAAGAAATTGGCGAACCCCTGGTATAGTGATAAGTAACAGGAAAGAAGTAGAATGCTTATTTTTCATTTTGAACAGCATTTGATAACATAAATGAAAACATATTTGGGAAACTTCTTAATTAGTATAGACATTAATTAAAACTGAAATAATACTTACAAAAAAAGGAAAATAAAATTCAACAAACCAACTACTTCTTAATTAAGCATACGTAAAATATGTAAAAACTCCTAATGAGATATTTGAAGCTGTCTGCTGGAGCAAAGAAATTCAAAGTTTGGTTCAATATTTGACAGTTTCAGCCTTAGGTCAGGCTCTGCATCTAATCTGGTTCTATGTTTATCTTTCAAGTAAGCGTAAGTTGAAAAACATTTCTCACGTAGATATGTTGTACAAAAGGGTAACAAAACTTGAATGGCATTTTTTTTTGACAAATCAGTATACTCATTTGTAATGCTGAGCCAAAAATCTACTAAAGTATCTAGTAAATCTACTATCTTTAAAAGTAGCTTTTAGAGAACTATCACAGGTTAAATCAATAATTATTTATTTTTCTCTTGAAGTTAAAGAGTTATCTAAACTTAGATCCACTTCAAAAGGATTACGTATCCAGTTGTTTGATTCGGACACCGTGCGTCTCTCAGAAAAATAGTCATCAAAAGTTGATTCAATATGTTTTAGATGTTCACATATATTAATTCTAATGCTTTCATCAAGGGTAATTGAATTTTCAGACAGAAAGCTACTGAAAGAAATAAAACATTTGTACTGATTCATTTGCAGACATTGGATCCAAAAGTTTAACTTCTTTTGCATGGCTTCAATTCTATCGTATACATTGAAAATGGTGACACCTACGCCTTGTAAAGATAAGTTTAATTCATTCAATTTTGAAAAAATGTCCGCTAAATATGCAAGCTTTTGTATCCAAAGAACATCAAACATACATGAGGACAAGGGAAATGGATGATCCATAAAAAATGCTTGAACTTCAGACTTCAATTCAAAAAGGCGTGTCAAAACTTTGCCACGGGAAAGCCATCTCACTTCTGTATGAAGTAGCAAAGAAACATGAAGACTTCCTAATTCCTGACAAAGTGCGTGGAATAGACGGCAGTTCGTAGTACGGGATTTTATAAAATTTACAATTTTTACAGCATCAATTAAAGTAGTAGATAGTTCAACAGGGATACGCTTACATACCAAAGCTTGCCTGTGAATGCAGCAATGAGTCCATATAATATTCTCGTTGATCTGCTTTACACTCGCCACAAGACCAGAAAATTTTCCTGTCATTGATTTTGCACCATCACAAAAAGACCAGTCTATTCCATTTTTTTTTTCAAAATAAGAATTGACCATATCAAAAATTGCTTTTCCAGTGGTAGTAGTTTTCAAAGGTTTTGCAAATAGTATATCTTCTTGAACTGAATCATTAAAAATGTATCTCACGTACACAAGCAGTACTGCAGCGTTTGCTACATCGGTTGATTCATCAAGCTGGATCGAAAAGTAATTTAATTTTATTCTTTTCAGTTGTGCAGTCTCCACATCATTTGCCAAATCATTAATTCTACGCGACACTGTATTGTTTGATAAAGGAATCAAGTCAATTTTCTTTGCTGCCTTTTCTCCAAGCATACACTTAACGATATCTTTTTGCGCAAGGTACAATTAAACTTTCTGCCATTGTGCGTGCCTGTCCAGTTCTTGCAATTCTGTAACTAACGCGAAATGATGCCTCAAGAGCCATTTTACTATCTTCGAAGGAAGATGACACGAAAGAAGAGACACTACACTTTTTATATTCTTCTAATTTTTTTTCTGAAATATTCCACGGGTTTATCCTTGTGCGTGGGGTCCTTTGTCTCAAGGTGTCTACGAAGAAGTGGTGGTTTTAAACTGCTGTTAGCAAGAACTTCGTTGCAGATTACGCAAAGAGGTTTAGGTTCTTTCTCTTCTCCAGTAACATAAAAACCCATTTGTAAATAGTCGCTGTCATATTTTCTCATTTTCCCTTTTTTCTCGCCACGTTCATTAATTTTTTCTTGGTTTCCAGTCAGATGAGATGGGAGCCCGCTACAGAGAGAGATTTCTTCATTCGGTGTTGATTCTCATTCAGGTGATGAAGTTGAAGAATGTACAATTGACTGTTTGTCCACATTTTTGATAGATTCGACTAAACGACCCGTTTTTAACCATCGATCCATGAATAAAACTACGTTATTACAAATACTAAAAGTTACTAACAAGATAAGGGCTTCACTTAGCATAAAATCACACAAGGTACGTGTATCTATTAATGCGACTCTACTTTGCCATCTGAGAATTTCGAATAAGAGATATTCCGTCAAAAAAGCTGCGAAAATATTCTTGTGGCGACAAAAAGCCCTCGAATATGCCTACAGAGGCATAACTAAAGGTCAAATAAATCTATGACGAATAAAAGACGGAACCACTAAGAACAGTTTGTTTATTTTGACGTTACAAGGACGAGTTATAAGACTAGTCATACTTTCTGAACGGCGCCACATAAAGGTGCGACATAGCGCTTTTCGTTTTGCTGCTTATCGAAGATATTTAAACTGCTGAAGAGTTTTTCGTGTCTACTTTCTTTCTTTCTTTTTTTTCTCGAAGAAGTTTTATGAACCGAGTATGAAAAAGTCCAGCTCTCGGATCCAACAAAGTGTATTATCCTTTTTCAACCTTTTTTATTTTTTTTTTAGTTTTTATTATTTTATTTTCGATCTTTAACAGTAGTAAATATATTCATGGAAATTTTCAATTTCATTATTTTTTTACGTTTTCGGGCAAAAATTCCGCCATTACGATAATTTTTTCGCGAACCCCCTTGGAAGGATAGGAACCCCGCTGGGGTATCGCGAGCCACCGGTTGGGAAACGCTGCTATAGGAATGCAATTTCAGAAAAAAATGGGCCAGAACGATACAACAGGGAACAATAATTTGCAAAAATAACTTTATACAGTCATTTATTTCGATTATTTTTTCCCATTTTATTTACTTATTATTATTATTACTTTAATTATTAATTTGATTTGAAAATCCCAATTCAGTATATTAGTCCGACAATATGAATAATCCGTAATATCAGTAACATTTTCATCTGAAATTTCTGCAATATGAAATGCAATTTTAAAAAAATGAAAAATGTTTTGCTAGTTAAAGTAATAATAATACTAATAACATGTTGCCTTTTTTAAATCTCAAAATGACGATCAATAATTACTATAAAATTAAGTCCCTTGCATGAAAATAAGGGAACCTTCTTAGCTCCTCGTAATGCATTGAACATATCGAGTAAGATTTTTTTGAAAGAGTTGAGCATTTTATGGAAACTGTCTGCCTGACTTTGTACCAAGTTCCTATTATGAAGGTTATTGGTGGAAGCTCTCGGCGTGAAATAGTTTTTGATTTGAACGATTTTTGTTCATTTTTGAACAGTTCAAGAAAAATTAACATTAGTGCCTACGGGGAAAAATCAATCCTATATAAATCCTGATCTAACCGACGGATTTGCTTGGAACAAATTTTATCGCAAAGATACTAGACCGTAGAACAAGTACAGATAGGAAGTTCAACCAGAACTAAACACGCCTATTTTCCTATGAAATTTTTTTATTGGGATATTTAGGGATATTTTGAATGAATGAGTAAGAAAAAAAAATGAATGAATGTAGAAGTGAAAGAATGAATGAGTAAATAATTGAATGACTGAAAGAAAGAATGAATAAAGGAGTGAATAAATGAAAAAACAATTAAATGAGTGTATGAATGAATATGTATTAACCTCTGAAAACTGTATATTTGAAGTAATTAAGAACTGAAGTTAAATGAGAAAGAGAGAGAGAGAGCTAGCAAGATTATAAATTTGAAGTTGGGGATTAAATATACGGGAAAGTAGTATCGTATAGTTCTGAACAGAACTTGTTGTTGCTTACTTTATTCGTCAGTAATGTGTCTGGCTTGTTTCTTTCGTATTGTTCCCACAAGCTCTGAATTTATTTAACATGGTGGTCATCTTCAACATCCTAGAAGGAAATTCTGCAATTTTTAATGCAAATTCATTTTGAAAATTCATTCATCCACTGGTTTCGAATTTTGCGGTTTCACAGAAAACGATGGAAAATTCCTGTTTTCTCTATTATCCATTCTTACAATCTTCTTAGCACATATTTTACAGCAGGCCATAAATTTGCAAGCGAATTGAGAAAAGTTACGGCCAGCTGAAATGCAAAAATGAAATTAAGGTCTGCTGAAAAGGCCTGCTATGATTTCAACTATCTGAGCAATAGCATTATAAAGAACAAGACTAAACGTTGACGCAAAAGCACTAATAAATACTTAGGGGAGGATGGGGTAAAATGGGTCATGGGGTAAAATGAGTAATAAGGTTAAATGGGTCACTTGATAAAAAACCCAAAATAATAAAACTTGAAATTTTTATGCCAATATTTTTAATATTATATTTCAATGTGTTTACAACATTTTTTATTCTCAAAGAAGTTAGGTTCTTAAATATGGAACCACAAGAAAATTTTTTTGTAAACTTTGGCTGACAGTGTGCTAAACACATGGTTTACCAACTTCAAAAAAGCTCTATATTTTATCAAATAACAGTCCAAATTTGAAAGATTTCCTCACTAAGAAACTTTGGAGAACAATTTCAGCAAAGCACGTAAAAAAAAAATAAATATTGTCTTTTTTAATCAGTTTTTCTTGGATGAGGAAAAACGGGTCATGGTTAGGCTTAACTAGTTTTTTTCTATTCTTTTTTAAAAATTTACTCTGTTGTACGTCACTGCAGAAAGTTCCTTAATTTAAACAATGTAGGTTGTTTATTTTATTGAAATTAAAATTTTAATTTTTTTTTTCGTGTTTTCCCTAAAAAATACTATGTTGATGTGGTAGAGAGAAGTAGTGTTATCTAAGGCTCGACCGATGCATCGGCCTCGCCGATGCATCGGCGCCGATTGTTCAACAAACTTGCCATCGGCCATCGGCATCGGCGGCCGATGTTAAATTCAGAAAAACATCGGCCCATCGGCCTTAAAAAACATCTAAAAGCCGATGCTAGGCCGATGTTTTCCAACTTTCCACAAAACTTGATACAACTTTGCACAAAACATTCTGTCTTTAACTGTCTTCCTCCTCCATAGCTAGTTTTCTATTTTCATACAATAAGAGGCAGCACAGCAGTTAAAAACAATTTTCGCCATCATGGGGGAGCCAGGGTTGCTAATTTGGCTATTTTTAAGATAAATACGAAACATTTGGCTTTTGGAGTAATTTGCTTGGCTTCCTGGCTTTCTTTTGGCTCCTTAATAGTTTTTGGGAGATTTTATAAATATTTTAGTTTTTTACGACAGAAGTTTTAAAGATTTTAAAAAAACAAATACTATTTTTAATTTTAGAACTACGCCAAATTTTGTTTTACACCGTTTTGATAACAAATGGGTGTCGCTTATGTTATATCAGCTCAGGCTCTTATTATCCGGTTGCCTATTTATGCCGAACATCCCCAATTTTCGTGCTGGAGTTAATAGACATTCGGAGGGAATACTCGGAAAAGCAGTCGGATATCTTGTTCTGTGACTTCATTCGACGATTCTGCAGAATTCGCACTTTTGTTCCGAGTCAGCGAGAATTATTCTAAGAATAATTCTCACACACATAGCAAAAGAAGAAGAACAGAAGAGGGAAAGAAATATTGATGTTTCTTCAGCAAGAAAAATATCTGCAGGAATGCTGCTACAAAATGTGTGTGTGTGTGTTTTTTTTTTGCTTAAAGTTGGATGCTTTTGTGATATTGTTGGTATGTTTGTAGCATTTAATCAATCAGCACACCGTTTACTATTAAAATGCATTTTTACGGATCCCAACCGCTATAGATTAACTATTCATGTGTAAATAAATAAGTGAAAAATAAAAGAAACCAACTTTAATTTTTGCTGTGAGTTATTTTCGTAAACGCACGACACAAAAATTGAGGATCCCAGTTCTTATAACAAGTTATTGAAAGAAAAAAAATAATTCCACATATGCGAGAACGAGAATGACAACAACAATCATAATAATTAAATTGTTACTCATTCTTAATCTTCTTTCGGCATGCTCGCTACTATTTACTGGTTTTTTTTATAATAATTACTAGTATTATCAAGATCCACTTACATATTGCATGCGTATTTCGTCTTTTTCTTGAACAAATTGCCATAACGGTTGGGATCCGTAGATTTGCAAACGAAGCACAATCGTTCATGTGTATAGTTCTTGTGTCCTAAAATTCCGTTATGCAATCACTGAGCTAAATGAGAGAAATCTGGAGTGAGGACTCCCCATGCTTCAACAGGGCAGCTTGCGAGCCGACGCGCATGAATACAGTGCTCGAGCGTTCAAGGCAAAATATTGCCGACTTCCCATTGTGGAAGCATTGGCTCGTATGGTGTATTGTTACAAATTTCGGTTTAATTTATCATAGTTTATCAAAAATTTTATTTTCGTCATTTAGCAATACCTTTGCATCCTGTTGTGCAAAGGGATGTAAAAATAAATTCGTGAAACTTAAAAGAAAACGGTGTTAAAGCTCATATTGATGCCGAATTTCCTATTTAAACTTTAAATGCCTTGTTCTCGTATTCTATCTTTGAATGGCTTTTTTTCACAGAAATTTAATTACTATGCCCATAATGTAAACAAAATTGTTTTTGGATGAATAAAGTTTACCTTAAATCATAATATTACAACTTAGTTACATTGCTGAAAATCTTTTTCTTTTAGCATTATAGCCTAAATATTTCTCCTGTTTTCTCGATAATCAAACCTTATTACGTAATATTTTATTATAAGTGAAAATATCAGTTACACAAATAGTTAAATCATGTACCTTTTTTGCTTTTATCTTAATTTGCTAGTTAATGGAAATTTCAATAATAATTTTGATGTTTTTGAATTAACTTTTCATTTGAGCAAAATTTTGATTTTTGCGTGTGTTAATTTTTATTTTGTCAAATTGTGGCTATTTTTAAAAAACATTTATTTTATTATTATTTATTATTTTATTACTAAATTAACATCTACACTCAAAGCTTTTTAATGAGTTCATAAAGCTTTGAATTGCAGCACTTTTCCCCTGTAAATATACTGATGAGCTGAAATTTTTATTTGTGCATGATTTAAAAAATCATGATAAATATTATTATGATCATGTTTTTTTTTGTTACTAAATTAACATCTGCACTCAAAGAGTTTTAATGTGCTTATAAAACTTTGAATTACAGCACACACTTTTTCCCAGCAGATGCACTGATCAGCTATATTTTTAATTAGTGCATGATTAAAAAAATAAGTAGTATTTCTTTATTATTCTTATTTACATTTAATATCCATAAAGGAAATGTTCCATTAGTGAGAAATATTTAACTTGGTCATAGGCAAGTAAACTTGTAAAATATAAAATTTGTAAATGCTTATACATTTCAGATTCATCTCAAAATGACATGCTCCATTCCAGTTATTTGCAAACTTTTTTAAATAAAAATGTTATCCTATAATATCTCCAAAAAATGACTTCTTTCTTCTTATTTTAAGTGCTTCTTCTTTTTTAGCCTACTTTCCCGTAAAAGTAAAAAAAAATAATAATAAAGCATGAAAGAAGGCTTAATGTATCGTGAAAATATCGTTAAAAATCAAGAAAAGTCAAAAATAAGTGAAGTAATTAAATAAAGATTGAAAAATAAAAAATTTGAAAGTAGGGTATTGAGATGGGGAAAAAGTGTGTCTGTCGGTCTGTCGGTCTGTCTGTCTGTCGGTCTGTCTGTCTGTCCCCCCCTAATAACTTTTTAACGAATTGTCCGATTGGAAAAATTCTTTTTGCATTCGAAAGATCTCGGCGAGGACATCTCATTTCTATATTTTACTTTTTGATTTGAACAATTTTTTGTTCAATTTTGAACAGTTCAAAAAATTTTAACATTAGCGCCTATGGTCAAAATTGAAGCAAATTCTGTAAACTCTGGGCACAAGAGCCAAGTTCCTATTGAAAGCTTATTGAAAGGAGTTATCGGCGTGAAATATTGATTTGTAAGGCTCGACCGATGCATCGGCCTCGCCGATGCATCGGCGCCGATTGTTCAACAAACTTACCATCGTTCATCGGCATCGGCGGCCGATGTTAAATTCAGAAAAACATCGGCCCATCGGCCTTAAAAAACATCTAAAAGCCGATGCTAGGCCGATGTTTTCCAACTTTCCACAAAACTTGATACAACTTTGCACAAAACATTCTGTCTTTAACTGTCTTCCTCCTCCATAGCTAGTTTTCTATTTTCATACAATAAGAGGCAGCACAGCAGTTAAAAACAATTTTCGCCATCATGGGGGAGCCAGGGTTGCTAATTTGGCTATTTTTAAGATAAATACGAAACATTTGGCTTTTGGAGTAATTTGCTTGGCTTCCTGGCTTTCTTTTGGCTCCTTAATAGTTTTTGGGAGATTTTATAAATATTTTAGTTTTTTACGACAGAAGTTTTAAAGATTTTAAAAAAACAAATACTATTTTTAATTTTAGAACTACGCCAAATTTTGTTTTACACCGTTTTGATAACAAATGGGTGTCGCTTATGTTATATCAGCTCAGGCTCTTATTATCCGGTTGCCTATTTATGCCCAACATCCCCAATTTTCGTGCTGGAGTTAATAGACATTCGGAGGGAATACTCGGAAAAGCAGTCGGATATCTTGTTCTGTGACTTCATTCGACGATTCTGCAGAATTCGCACTTTTGTTCCGAGTCAGCGAGAATTATTCTAAGAATAATTCTCACACACATAGCAAAAGAAGAAGAACAGAAGAGGGAAAGAAATATTGATGTTTCTTCAGCAAGAAAAATATCTGCAGGAATGCTGCTACAAAATGTGTGTGTGTTTTTTTTTTTTTTGCTTAAAGTTGGATGCTTTTGTGATATTGTTGGTATGTTTGTAGCATTTAATCAATCAGCACACCTTTTACTATTAAAATGCATTTTTACGGATCCCAACCGCTATAGATTAACTATTCATGTGTAAATAAATAAGTGAAAAATAAAAGAAACCAACTTTAATTTTTGCTGTGAGTTATTTTCGTAAACGCACGACACAAAAATTGAGGATCCCAGTTCTTATAACAAGTTATTGAAAGAAAAAAAATAATTCCACATATGCGAGAACGAGAATGACAACAACAATCATAATAATTAAATTGTTACTCATTCTTAATCTTCTTTCGGCATGCTCGCTACTATTTACTGGTTTTTTTTATAATAATTACTAGTATTATCAAGATCCACTTACATATTGCATGCGTATTTCGTCTTTTTCTTGAACAAATTGCCATAACGGTTGGGATCCGTAGATTTGCAAACGAAGCACAATCGTTCATGTGTATAGTTCTTGTGTCCTAAAATTCCGTTATGCAATCACTGAGCTAAATGAGAGAAATCTGGAGTGAGGACTCCCCATGCTTCAACAGGGCAGCTTGCGAGCCGACGCGCATGAATACAGTGCTCGAGCGTTCAAGGCAAAATATCGCCGACTTCCCATTGTGGAAGCATTGGCTCGTATGGTGTATTGTTACAAATTTCGGTTTAATTTATCATAGTTTATCAAAAATTTTATTTTCGTCATTTAGCAATACGTTTGCATCCTGTTGTGCAAAGGGATGTAAAAATAAATTCGTGAAACTTAAAAGAAAACGGTGTTAAAGCTCATTTTGATGCCGAATTGCCTATTTAAACTTTAAATGCCTTGTTCTCGTATTCTATCTTTGAATGGCTTTTTTTCACAGAAATTTAATTACTATGCCCATAATGTAAACAAAATTGTTTTTGGATGAATAAAGTTTACCTTAAATCATAATATTACAACTTAATTACATTGCTGAAAATCTTTTTCTTTTAGCATTATAGCCTAAATATTTCTCCTGTTTTCTCGATAATCAAACCTTATTACGTAATATTTTATAATAAGTGAAAATATCAGTTACACAAATAGTTAAATCATGTAACTTTTTTGCTTTTATCTTAATTTGCTAGTTAATGGAAATTTCAATAATAATTTTGATGTTTTTGAATTAACTTTTCATTTGAGCAAAATTTTGATTTTTGCGTGTGTTAATTTTTATTTTGTCAAATTGTGGCTATTTTTAAAAAACATTTATTTTATTATTATTTATTATTTTATTACTAAATTAACATCTACACTCAAAGATTTTTAATGAGTTCATAAAGCTTTGAATTGCAGCACTTTTCCCCTGTAAATATACTGATGAGCTGAAATTTTTATTTGTGCATGATTTAAAAAATCATGATAAATATTATTATGATCATGTTTTTTTTGTTACTAAATTAACATCTGCACTCAAAGAGTTTTAATGTGCTTATAAAACTTTGAATTACAGCACACACTTTTTCCCAGCAGATGCACTGATCAGCTATATTTTTAATTAGTGCATGATTAAAAAAATAAGTAGTATTTCTTTATTATTCTTATTTACATTTAATATCCATAAAGGAAATGTTCCATTAGTGAGAAATATTTAACTTGGTCATAGGCAAGTAAACTTGTAAAATATAAAATTTGTAAATGCTTATACATTTCAGATTCATCTCAAAATGACATGCTCCATTCCAGTTATTTGCAAACTTTTTTAAATAAAAATGTTATCCTATAATATCTCCAAAAAATGACTTCTTTCTTCTTATTTTAAGTGCTTCTTCTTTTTTAGCCTACTTTCCCGTAAAAGTAAAAAAAAATAATAATAAAGCATGAAAGAAGGCTTAATGTATCGTGAAAATATCGTTAAAAATCAAGAAAAGTCAAAAATAAGTGAAGTAATTAAATAAAGATTGAAAAATAAAAAATTTGAAAGTAGGGTATTGAGATGGGGAAAAAGTGTGTCTGTCGGTCTGTCGGTCTGTCGGTCTGTCTGTCTGTCGGTCTGTCTGTCTGTCCCCCCCTAATAACTTTTGAACGAATTGTCCGATTGGAAAAATTCTTTTTGCATTCGAACTTTTTGATTTGAACAATTTTTTGTTCAATTTTGAACAGTTCAAAAAATTTTAACATTAGCGCCTATAGTCAAAATTGAAGCAAATTCTGTAAACTCTGGGCACAAGAGCCAAGTTCCTATTGAAAGCTTATTGAAAGGAGTTCTCGGCGTGAAATATTGATTTGAACAGTTTTTGTTCATTTTTGAACAGTTCAAAAAATTAACACAGAGCTTACGGGGAAATTTTAACCCTATATAAATCCTGATCTAACGGACCGATTTGGTTGGAACAAACTTTATCGGAAAGCTCTTATAACCTAGAACATGTAGAAATAGAAAGTTTATCCAGAACTTACGAACCTATTTTGCTATGAAATTTTTTTATCGGGATTTTCAAGGATATTTCTCAGTGACTCAAAGAGTGAAATAATGAATGAATGAATAAATGAAAGAGTGAAAGAATAAATCAATGAATAAATGAATGAGGAAAAGTATGAATGAATAAATTATTGAATAAATGAAAAAATAAATAAATGAGTGAATAAATACATGAATGCGTAAATGAATGAATAAACACTTGAATGAGGTAACGAATGAATGAATAAATGCATGGCTGAATAAATGAAAGAATGAATGAGTGAGTGAATGAATATGTATTATCCGTTGAAAAAGGTATATTTTCAAAAATTAGAATTAAAGATAAATAAGAAAGAGAGAGAAAGAGATAGCTAGATTATAAATTTGAATTTGGTGTATACGGGAAAGTAGGCTCGTATAGTTCTAGACGGAACTTCTTGTTAATTGTATTATGTTTAAGTGCAATATCAAAGTGTAAGAACTCTAAAAACGCATTTATCGTTTGTGGGAATAAAAGTCGCTATATTGATGCTGTTCGAAGCTGCTCCCCACTGAAACTTCTTATGAGATTTATAATTTAACTGTAAAGTATTTATTCATCAGTAGTCAAGGAGAGTAAATCAATTAATCAGGGTGTCTTCCTGTCTAAATAAACATTTTTTAAACCTGCCATAGTCGCACACTCCCATATAGCATTCAAAGATAATAAAAAGTGTCGCAAAATGTTTTTTATCGTGAAAAAATGTATGAATAATTGTTCTAAAATGCTATGAGAAATTTTAAATTATTATATGTCTGGCATTAGAATAAATTTTTTTAGAAAAATCGGAAAAGAATTAAGAGCTCGAGAGCTTTTTAAATTTAGCCGTTTTATCATTGCGCGAATTGGTAGTTTGCGCGTTTTGCCTTGATGGCTGAAAAGGGTGTGAAACGGTTCGACCGCCCAGTCCTCGCTCCAGGTTTCTCTTATTTAGCTCAGTGGATGCAATGGCGTGCCGCAATAACTGCCGACATTAATTTGTGTAAAAAGAATTGCAGTTTAAACCCTTGAGACTCCAGAGCCCTCTCTTCCCAGAATAAACGTGATTTCGTCATCGTGAGAACTTTTTTAAAATTTGATAAAAAGAAAAGATTTCCAAAATATTGCAAAATTGAACTAATTTTGTGGTTAAAAATAACGTTAAAAAGGTAGACATATAATTTAAGCGAATTCGAGTCTCAGGAATTTTGAACAGTTACATTGTTTTCGCAGAAGGTAGCGCCACATATAAAAAATTGTCGGTTATGGGAGGGTATTTTGAATCGGGTTGGAGGGTTCAATTTGAAACGCAACACTGCTTTTTATACAAACTGCCGTTGTGAAATCGACCATTCTCAAATACGAGAACGAAAACTGCACGTTATTAATTTTAAATTCGTCCGTTTTGACCCCTAGTATTTTGTCTTGCCAAAAACTGGTAGCCAAGGCGCAAATTGAAAAAAAAAAAGATTATTTTTTTTCTTTACCAGTATCGAATCCCAACTTTAAACAAACTGGTAGCTAAAAACGCGTCGTGCATTTCTGGTCTAACCGTACGTAATAAAAATTATTTTTTTTCTTTTTTAATTCCTTATGTCCAACTCTCACACTATTTTAAAACAACGCGACATTTTGGGCGCTCAGGAATCTTTAATTCAAACAAAATACTGCACTGGTTTAAAAATGAATGAGTTTCATATAAAAATAATACTAAATGTTCTAGTTCCTCTGCATCAAAATCAAGGGATTCATGTAAAACTCTACCATGAACTAAAAAACGGAGTCAAAACGATGAATAATCGGAACCAATCTTTGCTTCGTGCACGTGCCTTACAAGGTCGCTTTAGCTGATGTTTGTTTTCTTCTGATTGTTTATTCTACATTTATTCAGTTTTGTATTTACTAGTATTACTATTAGTATATCTGAAAAGTAACGGATTAGGGGAATATAAGATCGAAAAATAATATCGCGATCGGGAAGTTGTCCTGTTTTTTTTCTAGATACAGGAAAGTGATTTTTGGTACTTTTCATTCTGAAGTAAAAATAAATTAAAGTCTGGAAGATATTTTTCCATACGGAAAACATAGGCATTGCATCGGCATTTAGATGTTATTCAAGGTCGATAGGCCAAAGTTTTTCCGAAGTTTCCGAAGAATGCCGGTGGCGATGGCTAGATTTTTTAACTATCGGCACTGGTGCATCGGTCGAGCCCTTATATTTATTTATTTATTGCTCAGTTAAAGATGTTTAACTGCATTTCACATGAAATGTTGCAATTTTAAGCAAGTCTCTTTAAAAAAAAAATTAATAAAACTGAAATCGGAAAAATGTCCGAACTTTCAAAGTTACTGTATCATGTAAACTTCCCCCAAAGTCTTTTATGGTGCTTGAATAAGGCATTTATGTTTTTATAAACATAAAAATAAATAAATGATTTAAATGACATTTTTGACAAGCATTCTACACGTGGTTTAAAGGGAAGTTTTTCCATCGGCCATCGGCCGACGGAAGAGCAAAATAATCGGCCATCGGCCATCGGCCGACCTTGGAACAATCGGCCAACAATCGGCATCGGCCCATCGGTCAAAAAATGCCATCGGTCGAGCCCTATTGATTTGAACAGTTTTTGTTCATTTTTGAACAGTTCAAAAAATTAACACAGAGCTTACGGGGAAATTTTAACCCTATATAAATCCTGATCTAACGGACCGATTTGGTTGGAACAAACTTTATCGGAAAGCTCTTATAACGTAGAACATGTAGAAATAGAAAGTTTATCCAGAACTTACGAACCTATTTTGCTATGAAATTTTTTTATCGGGATTTTCAAGGATATTTCTCAGTGACTCAAAGAGTGAAATAATGAATGAATGAATAAATGAAAGAGTGAAAGAATAAATCAATGAATAAATGAATGAGGAAAAGTATGAATGAATAAATTATTGAATAAATGAAAATATAAATAAATGAGTGAATAAATACATGAATGCGTAAATGAATGAATAAACACTTGAATGAGGTAACGAATGAATGAATAAATGCATGGCTGAATAAATGAAAGAATGAATGAGTGAGTGAATGAATATGTATTATCCGTTGAAAAAGGTATATTTTCAAAAATTAGAATTAAAGATAAATAAGAAAGAGAGAGAAAGAGATAGCTAGATTATAAATTTGAATTTGGTGTATACGGGAAAGTAGGCTCGTATAGTTCTAGACGGAACTTCTTGTTAATTGTATTATGTTTAAGTGCAATATCAAAGTGTAAGAACTCTAAAAACGCATTTATCGTTTGTGGGAATAAAAGTCGCTATATTGATGCTGTTCGAAGCTGCTCCCCACTGAAACTTCTTATGAGATTTATAATTTAACTGTAAAGTATTTATTCATCAGTAGTCAAGGAGAGTAAATCAATTAATCAGGGTGTCTTCCTGTCTAAATAAACATTTTTTAAACCTGCCATAGTCGCACACTCCCATATAGCATTCAAAGATAATAAAAAGTGTCGCAAAATGTTTTTTATCGTGAAAAAATGTATGAATAATTGTTCTAAAATGCTATGAGAAATTTTAAATTATTATATGTCTGGCATTAGAATAAATTTTTTTAGAAAAATCGGAAAAGAATTAAGAGCTCGAGAGCTTTTTAAATTTAGCCGTTTTATCATTGCGCGAATTGGTAGTTTGCGCGTTTTGCCTTGATGGCTGAAAAGGGTGTGAAACGGTTCGACCGCCCAGTCCTCGCTCCAGGTTTCTCTTATTTAGCTCAGTGGATGCAATGGCGTGCCGCAATAACTGCCGACATTAATTTGTGTAAAAAGAATTGCAGTTTAAACCCTTGAGACTCCAGAGCCCTCTCTTCCCAGAATAAACGTGATTTCGTCATCGTGAGAACTTTTTTAAAATTTGATAAAAAGAAAAGATTTCCAAAATATTGCAAAATTGAACTAATTTTGTGGTTAAAAATAACGTTAAAAAGGTAGACATATAATTTAAGCGAATTCGAGTCTCAGGAATTTTGAACAGTTACATTGTTTTCACAGAAGGTAGCGCCACATATAAAAAATTGTCGGTTATGGGAGGGTATTTTGAATCGGGTTGGAGGGTTCAATTTGAAACGCAACACTGCTTTTTATACAAACTGCCGTTGTGAAATCGACCATTCTCAAATACGAGAACGAAAACTGCACGTTATTAATTTTAAATTCGTCCGTTTTGACCCCTAGTATTTTGTCTTGCCAAAAACTGGTAGCCAAGGCGCAAATTGAAAAAAAAAAAGATTATTTTTTTTCTTTACCAGTATCGAATCCCAACTTTAAACAAACTGGTAGCTAAAAACGCGTCGTGCATTTCTGGTCTAACCGTACGTAATAAAAATTATTTTTTTTCTTTTTTAATTCCTTATGTCCAACTCTCACACTATTTTAAAACAACGCGACATTTTGGGCGCTCAGGAATCTTTAATTCAAACAAAATACTGCACTGGTTTAAAAATGAATGAGTTTCATATAAAAATAATACTAAATGTTCTAGTTCCTCTGCATCAAAATCAAGGGATTCATGTAAAACTCTACCATGAACTAAAAAACGGAGTCAAAACGATGAATAATCGGAACCAATCTTTGCTTCGTGCACGTGCCTTACAAGGTCGCTTTAGCTGATGTTTGTTTTCTTCTGATTGTTTATTCTACATTTATTCAGTTTTGTATTTACTAGTATTACTATTAGTATATCTGAAAAGTAACGGATTAGGGGAATATAAGATCGAAAAATAATATCGCGATCGGGAAGTTGTCCTGTTTTTTTTCTAGATACAGGAAAGTGATTTTTGGTACTTTTCATTCTGAAGTAAAAATAAATTAAAGTCTGGAAGATATTTTTCCATACGGAAAACATAGGCATTGCATCGGCATTTAGATGTTATTCAAGGTCGATAGGCCAAAGTTTTTCCGAAGTTTCCGAAGAATGCCGGTGGCGATGGCTAGATTTTTTAACTATCGGCACTGGTGCATCGGTCGAGCCCTTATATTTATTTATTTATTGCTCAGTTAAAGATGTTTAACTGCATTTCACATGAAATGTTGCAATTTTAAGCAAGTCTCTTTAAAAAAAAAATTAATAAAACTGAAATCGGAAAAATGTCCGAACTTTCAAAGTTACTGTATCATGTAAACTTCCCCCAAAGTCTTTTATGGTGCTTGAATAAGGCATTTATGTTTTTATAAACATAAAAATAAATAAATGATTTAAATGACATTTTTGACAAGCATTCTACACGTGGTTTAAAGGGAAGTTTTTCCATCGGCCATCGGCCGACGGAAGAGCAAAATAATCGGCCATCGGCCATCGGCCGACCTTGGAACAATCGGCCAACAATCGGCATCGGCCCATCGGTCAAAAAATGCCATCGGTCGAGCCCTATTGATTTGAACAGTTTTTGTTCATTTTTGAACAGTTCAAAAAATTAACACAGAGCTTACGGGGAAATTTTAACCCTATATAAATCCTGATCTAACGGACCGATTTGGTTGGAACAAACTTTATCGGAAAGCTCTTATAACGTAGAACATGTAGAAATAGAAAGTTTATCCAGAACTTACGAACCTATTTTGCTATGAAATTTTTTTATCGGGATTTTCAAGGATATTTCTCAGTGACTCAAAGAGTGAAATAATGAATGAATGAATAAATGAAAGAGTGAAAGAATAAATCAATGAATAAATGAATGAGGAAAAGTATGAATGAATAAATTATTGAATAAATGAAAATATAAATAAATGAGTGAATAAATACATGAATGCGTAAATGAATGAATAAACACTTGAATGAGGTAACGAATGAATGAATAAATGCATGGCTGAATAAATGAAAGAATGAATGAGTGAGTGAATGAATATGTATTATCCGTTGAAAAAGGTATATTTTCAATAATTAGAATTAAAGATAAATAAGAAAGAGAGAGAAAGAGATAGCTAGATTATAAATTTGAATTTGGTGTATACGGGAAAGTAGGCTCGTATAGTTCTAGACGGAACTTCTTGTTAATTGTATTATGTTTAAGTGCAATATCAAAGTGTAAGAACTCTAAAAACGCATTTATCGTTTTTGGGAATAAAAGTCGTTATATTGATGCTGTTCGAAGCTGCTCCCCACTGAAACTTCTTATGAGATTTATAATTTAACTGTGTAAAGTATTTATTCATCAGTAGTCAAGGAGAGTAAATCAATTAATCAGGGTGTCTTCCTGTCTAAATAAACATTTTTTAAACCTGCCATAGTCGCACACTCCCATATAGCATTCAAAGATAATAAAAAGTGTCGCAAAATGTTTTTTATCGTGAAAAAATGTATGAATAATTGTTCTAAAATGCTATGAGAAATTTTAAATTATTATATGTCTGGCATTAGAATAAATTTTTTTAGAAAAATCGGAAAAGAATTAAGAGCTCGAGAGCTTTTTAAATTTAGCCGTTTTATCATTGCGCGAATTGGTAGTTTGCGCGTTTTGCCTTGATGGCTGAAAAGGGTGTGAAGCGGTTCGACCGCCCAGTCCTCGCTCCAGGTTTCTCTTATTTAGCTCAGTGGATGCAATGGCGTGCCGCAATAACTGTCGACATTAATTTGTGTAAAAAGAATTGCAGTTTAAACCCTTGAGACTCCAGAGCCCTCTCTTCCCAGAATAAACGTGATTTCGTCACCGTGAGAACTTTTTTAAAATTTGATAAAAAGAAAAGATTTCCAAAATATTGCAAAATTGAACTAATTTTGTGTTTAAAAATAACGTTAAAAAGGTAGACATATAATTTAAGCGAATTCGAGTCTCAGGAATTTTGAACAGTTACATTGTTTTCGCAGAAGGTAGCGCCACATATAAAAAATTGTCGGTTATGGGAGGGTATTTTGAATCGGGTTGGAGGGTTCAATTTGAAACGCAACACTGCTTTTTATACAAACTGCCGTTGTGAAATCGACCATTCTCAAATACGAGGACGAAAACTGCACGTTATTAATTTTAAATTCGTCCGTTTTGACCCCTAGTATTTTGTCTTGCCAAAAACTGGTAGCCAAGGCACAAATTGAAAAAAAAAAAAGATTTTTTTTTTCTTTACCAGTATCGAATCCCAACTTTAAACAAACTGGTAGCTAAAAACGCGTCGTGCATTTCTGGTCTAACCGTACGTAATAAAAATTATTTTTTTTCTTTTTTAATTCCTTATGTCCAACTCTCACACTATTTTAAAACAACGCGACATTTTGGGCGCTCAGGAATCTTTAATTCAAACAAAATACTGCACTGGTTTAAAAATGAATGAGTTTCATATAAAAATAATACTAAATGTTCTAGTTCCTCTGCATCAAAATCAAGGGATTCATGTAAAACTCTACCATGAACTAAAAAACGGAGTCAAAACGATGAATAATCGGAACCAATCTTTGCTTCGTGCACGTGCCTTACAAGGTCGCTTTAGCTGATGTTTGTTTTCTTCTGATTGTTTATTCTACATTTATTCAGTTTTGTATTTACTAGTATTACTATTAGTATATCTGAAAAGTAACGGATTAGGGGAATATAAGATCGAAAAATAATATCGCGATCGGGAAATTGTCCTGTTTTTTTTCTAGATACAGGAAAGTGATTTTTGGTACTTTTCATTCTGAAGTAAAAATAAATTAAAGTCTGGAAGATATTTTTCCATACGGAAAACATAGGCATTGCATCGGCATTTAGATGTTATTCAAGGTCGATAGGCCAAAGTTTTTCCGAAGTTTCCGAAGAATGCCGGTGGCGATGGCTAGATTTTTTAACTATCGGCACTGGTGCATCGGTCGAGCCCTTATATTTATTTATTTATTGCTCAGTTAAAGATGTTTAACTGCATTTCACATGAAATGTTGCAATTTTAAGCAAGTCTCTTTAAAAAAATAATTAATAAAACTGAAATCGGAAAAATGTCCGAACTTTCAAAGTTACTGTATCATGTAAACTTCCCCCAAAGTCTTTTATGGTGCTTGAATAAGGCATTTATGTTTTTATAAACATAAAAATAAATAAATGATTTAAATGACATTTTTGACAAGCATTCTACACGTGGTTTAAAGGGAAGTTTTTCCATCGGTCATCGGCATCGGCCATCGGCCGACGGAAGAGCAAAATAATCGGCCATCGGCCATCGGCCGACCTTGGAACAATCGGCCAACAATCGGCATCGGCCCATCGGCCAAAAAATGCCATCGGTCGAGCCCTAGTGTTATCTGAACCAATATATAACAATCTAGAACAATATTATTTGAACATTTCAATGGAATTATAAATTTTTCAATTCAATTCTTTTTTTTTTTTTTTCAATTTCAAAGTAATGAATAGCTGTTTTCAACATTATTTTGCATTATGACATATTTTACCCCACGATGGAGTAAATCAGGTCACAACTTTATAACCTCAGTTAAACTATTTCATAATTAAAAAATAAATATTAAAATGACATAAAATTGATCTAAAGGAGTTCAATGTTAAGATGCGATTGAAAAGAAATGGGAAATTTTCCTGGTTTTGTTGCTATGAAGCATTAAATATGAAAATAGCTAAAAATTGACTCATTTTCCCCCACCTGACATTATTAATTTTTTTTTTGCGTCAAAAGTTAATGAAATAAAACTTTTATCTACCAGTAATAATTCGATCTAACGTGTAGTATAAACATTTAAGCAAATCGTATCGTTTTAAGGAGAGAGGCTAAAAACTCAGCCATTCATGTGTTGTCCTCTGTACGGGAGGATTAAGAATTATACAGTTTCTCTTTGAGCACGGCTGCTTGCGATCATATAGCGGCTGTCCAAACGGGCGAAAAAGTGCGTGCAAGCAGAACTTACATTTTCTGCCACTCTAGTCAATTGGCGCTGTTAGCATGTACTTAAAAGCGAGGATTTAAAGGTCTAACCATTGCAATATCATCGCGTTAAAGGCTTGAATTTCAAGAAAGATAAACATTTAAGTGTTGAGGGCAAAAGTAACTATCAAAATGCGTTGCAGGGTTATGTATTTGCTATTAAAACGTTTTTCATACAAAGGAAAAAATAAAAATATCGTTTTTTTGGTAGTAATACAAGCAGACTTTGAAGCTGCTCGTTAAGATACAACTTTTCATAGATACGTATATTTTTATATATAATGAACACAGAGAAAATTTTCTTCGCAATTGGCTGATCTTTCAGATCTATTTTTATTTTGAACGACAATACTTGCGCATAATTTTCAGAAATACAAATAAAGATTAGTTGAACAATTATGTAATTAAGTAAATGATTAATGCAACAATTTTTTATTGTTATTGACAGACTAAGAGCATAATACTGATAACTATATTGCATTGTTTAGTATAGCTGACTTCAGTTAACTTCAACACATGGATTATCATATAAGAGTAGCGACTTTTTTTTTTGCTGGTCTCATCTAAAGCAATTACACTAGTTAAATGTTTAGAATTAAATCCTAATATATTAAGTAAGAAAGGTCAAAGATTAGGCCTTTGTAAAAGATAACGATTCAAAAAAAAAAAAAAAAAAACAATCAAGGCGAAATATTTTCAAATATTACAATTAAGTACAATAAATGAGAAATTAAAATTAATTACTTAAAACGCTTCATTATATGCAGTTCAGAGTTATCTAGATTATTTTTAAAACTTGTAACTGACAATACATGGGTGCTAACCCCCTCAGCAAGATGGTGGTACGAAGATGGTGGTACTAATAGGTACGAAGTCCCCCCAAAATGGCAACCACCCAAAAGGGCTAAAACTCGATGAAAGCATGCCCCCCTGTCCAGGGGGTGTCAAAAATTTCATCAAAAAATTTAATGGCGCAGTCTACGCCATGAACTTCCTTCGTGGACACCCCTGGATAAGAGCAATTTTATTATTTTTAAGCAAATTATGCATTCTTCCTATTGATGACAATGTCAAAACTTAAGTGTTTGTTGATAATTATATTTGAAATGTATTCTATGTAAGTAAACGGGTATTTGTTATTATATAACTGGTATTATTTGCATTCATATGTTTGTGTTATTCAAATTATATATTTGTCAGTGTTACAATGCACCGTGTAATTTAACTGTTTAATCTGTTATAATTGGATAATGTATATATTAAAAAACAGTTTGAGAAATTTTCAATTTTCTTAATGTGTTGAAATGTTACCACATGTCAACGCGGGCCGGGATGTTGCGGCCGTGTATAGCAAAAGAGCCAACGTGCTGTGACAATCTCGCCAAGCCGCCAAATATGTGGCAAGCGAAGAAGTGTTTTGAAAAGAAGCGTCAGTTGGCAGTTGAACTGAAGGATAAGCACCGTAAGAGGTGAATTGTTATAGAGTGAGCATTTAGCTCCACTTTGTTTAAAAATACAATGTACCATAGGGTACCATTTGGAATTAATTGCACTATGCGTCCAATAGATATAATAAAATAGTTATTGTTTTCATAAATTGAATTACAGTCCACTTCTCTCCGAGCTCATATTGAACACAGTTTCCACCAGTAAATTTTGCTCCAACAAGCAAAAATTGGCATTACATTTCAATTACGCTTAGTACTTGGTCAAAATAGATAATTTCCTATTATTGCTACTAGAGTTACAATCATTTTTTGCTTTTGTATAATCATTAAGCAATACCATTTGATATTCTTGATAAACAATACTCAATATGACCTAAGACATAAATTCCACAATTACATTAATTTAAAAAATTCATCCCCATAATTTCCATTTTTTCTATTGTAAGCTATACTATAAAATTCCTAGGCTCAGGAAAATTTTAAAATAACTTCTCGTACTCTTTATTCATTAGTTTCCGAAAAATCTGTTAAGCATATCTGTACCTCAGAAGCAGAAGGTGGTAAGTCCAAATAGGTAATTTTTCAGGAGAGCTGAATAAAGTTTAAAATTCTCGAATCACACTTTCAATAGTCTCGCAAATTGTGAAATAGGCATCAATTTTAATAAAATTTGTACTGATAGAAACTTCAATTTTTTATTTATTTTAGACATTGATTTGAATTGTTAAAATAAATTGAATATCTCAAAATTGGTAATTTTGGACTACTACCTTCTGCTTCTGAGGTACAGATATACTGATACATTTATCAATAATTATTTGGGAAATTCAAGTCTGCCTCAATCAGTCAGTAACAAATGTTGATAAATATCCGAGCTCTACAATTACAATGTTTTGTCAGATAGAAATGCAATCTAAACAATGCACCTTATGGGATAATTTATAGGCTACATGACCTGCTACATGAAATTTAGGTGAATTTCCTCGATATTTGAAGTTGCGCCCTTCTAACACTCAGTTATCTAAGCAGACTGAACGTTATATATACTGCTTAAAATTACTGAAAGTAATAAACTGGTAGTTGTTGCTGTTGTCGCGTGGCGAGGAAGAATGCGTACACTGCTCCTTAGTCTAACGGGGCCCTTATGGCCAGGAGCCCGATTTTTGGGATGGCGGTCAAAAACTTATTTTCCAAACAGTATCACTGGAATGACTTCAACCCCACAAAGTATAAAGACTACATTTCGTATTTAGAACGTTGCACGCTAAACTTTGTTGTTCTGTGCATTCTATTGCCATCTGCTGTTAAATGGGACAAAGGACACACTGATTGTTTCGAAACGGAAAATTTTCCAACTGTTGAGAGTGTAGCGGATTATTCGTTCAGCTCGAAGTGCTCTCTCCCTGAGCGAGTTTCATAGTAGCCTTGTCATGATATGACTATGAATTTCTCTATTTTGAAACGACTCACAAATAAGAATAGGCAACACTCACCTGTTAACGATGCATAACTATACAAATTAACTATACAAAAAATTGAAGTTCAGGTATTCGTAAAGGATGTTGAATGTTGTTCAAAAATAGTACGCTAATACGAACAACATTAGCCGAAATATGTGTAATAAAATTTTGTGTGTGTTATGGGATTCATCATTAAGTATTATGCCTGATATTAGTTAATTTTGGTGTAAGTATTTTTAAAGGATTTACTGATGCTTTAGTTTTGTATGGGTAAATCAGTGATTTGGAAAAATTAGACAGCAGAAGCGTCGCGATAGGTAGTATAATCATAATTCCCGACCCTAGTATGATATTACAGGCAATATTACAGATGCGATTGAAAAGAAATGAGAAATGATCCTGGTTTAGTTGCTATGAAGCTTTAAATATGAAAATAGCTAAAAAGTTACTTATTTCCCCCCACCTGACATTATTAATTTTTTTTTTTGCGTCAAAAGTTTTTGAAATAAAACGTTTACCTACCAGTAATACAGTATAAATGTTTAAGCAAACAAGGTCGACAAAAAACTTCTGGCTTCATGTGCCGTCCTCGTACGGGAGGATTAAGAATTGGCGACATGTTCTCTATGGAATCGAAGCTTTTACTCCAGTGCGATCAGAAACAACCGCACTAGGGATGAAAGTTTTAGTTCACTTTAAGGAACTAGTTCCTTCGGAACTAAGAAAAAAACTTACCTCCATGTGTTAATTTTTTATTATTATTATTCTCTTTTTTTTTAAGGGAGGGGGTTGTAGAAACAAAAATGTTTCTCAGTATATATGTATATCAGTGTTGCCGTTCCAAAATCAACAATTTCAACCCAATTCAAAATAAACGACAAATTTCTGAATGTGGCGCCACCTTGTGCGACAAATAGTAACTGTTCAATACTCCTGAGGTTCAAATTTGCGTAAATTATATGACTGCCTTTTTCTACCGCTATTTTCAATCACAAAACTAGTTAAAATTTTTTCAATCGTTTGGAAATCTTTTCTCTTTTTTTTTTTTCAAATTTTGAAAGAGTTTTACGGTACAAGAACTATGCACAATGCACACGAACGATCGTGCTTCGTTTTCAAATCTACGGATCCCAACCGTCATAGCAATTTGTTCAAGAAAAAAACGAAATACTCACGCGTTATGTAAGTGGATCTTAATAATACTAGTAATTTTTATAATAAAAACCTGTAAATAGTAACGAGCGTGCCTAAAGAAGATTAAAAATGAGAAAAAATTTCATTATTATGATTGTTGTTATTTGTCATTTTCGTTCTCGCATATGTGGAATTATTTTTTTCTTTCAATAACTTGTTATAACAATTGGGATCCACAGTTTTTTTTATGTGCGTTTATGAAAATAACTCACATAAAAAGTTGATTTCTTTTTTTCTTCACTTATTTATTTACACATGAATGGTTAATCTATAGCGGTTGGGATCCGTGAAAATGCATTTCTTATAGTCAACGGTGTGATGATTGATTAAATGCTGCAAACTACCTACAATATCATAAATGGCATCGAACTTTAAGCATTTGACACCGCAAATGAGTGGAGACGATGAAAAGCTAATCGGTCAAGTTTTCCGATAGGACCTATTAGTTAAACATTCATTTTCTAAACAAAGATTTAGTGACGTGACCAGTTAGTTAAACATCTGGCGACTGCAGTCTCAGCATAATCCTTGTCAACTAGTCTGAAGTGTGAGGTCCTTTTTACGTGATCTGCAAACTTGGGAAACAAAAGGGAAGTCATTGACCCATTCGGCGGGTGAGACCGCAACTTGTGCCAGAGTTTGGGACCACAAGTCAAACGGTCTGGGATTAAAGAAATACGTTATAACTTTCAGACAACTAGCTGGAGGGTCGTTGATCGCTCGTGAGAAACATGTGAATTCTGTTGTAGTTTGCTTTCGATAACGCACTTTGTTTTTTCCTCATTTATTCATTTCCCGCTAACATTTTCGCGGATCCCAACCGTTATAGCAAAAAAGAATGGCAATGATGTGTCATTCATGTTGCTTAATGAAGGAATTAAATATATATTCTTAATTCAGCGCAGCTCGCAATTCTATAAAAAGCAGCTCAGTTTTCCCTTCTTAAATATATTGTAAAAGCGGTTCTTTTTTGTTTTTTTTTGGGAATGGTTTTTATTTATCCTGCTTCTGATCCAGATTATAGAATATCCAGTCTTTGGATCTTTATCGTTCGATGTCGTTTTCTGAAGCATAGTGGCTGTAGTCAGGGTGTCTGGCTCTGCGGGTGACACAAATGCTTGTCGGCTTTTCCTTTCTGCTTTTTTTAGTGCATCAAGTGTCCGTTGTCGTTAATTAGAACGAAAATCTTTTTCTCACAAACTTTCTTCGTTAGAATTTTTACGATACCCTCAATTTATAAATACCCTCCAAAATACCCATGACTGATATGTATGCATATGGATAGATATGCATTTACATATATGTGCGTGTGTGCTTGTGTTTATAATATACAGTTGAACTTGGTTATAGTTAGTAACATCGTTTATAGTGCCACCTCTGGTTATAGCGTCAAGAAAATGCAGTCCCTACATTCGCCTATGAATAGCAATGATGCTCGGTGCTCGTTTAACCCTCACTTGGGAAACAGAGTTTGACTGTATCCTATTAAAATTTAAGCGTTTATTTCATTGAGAATAAAGCGCTTTTTCGATTACGCAAAAATTACCTCTTTTATCCCTTTTTTCTGTAATTTAACAAAAAATTTTCTTTCTTTCTTTCTTTTTTTGAGTATACGTTAAGGAATTCATTTCAGAATTTGTGTTAGGATTCATAATGATGTTTAGAAATTTTATTTCGGTACTTAAAGTTGTAATTTTTTTTAAAGCTAAAAGATTCCTACCCACAATTCGTGATGATTGGCATCCAGCATCCAGTATCTCTGATTACTATATATTCCTTTCAAAATACAGTATAATTTCAAACTAGAAGGAATTTAATTTTTACTGATATAGATCTCATTCTAAGTCATTACATCCTTATAATGGTATTTTTTTCTTAGACTATGTCATGCTTTAAATCTAATGTATTTGACAATAACAACAAACAATGATTACAACAACAAATGTACATTTCTAGTAAACAGCTTTTATTTAGAAAAACTTTATCACAAAGAAAGCATTCCAAGTAAAATTTACAAATAAACGAAAGACGCATACAAAAGAAGTCACCATGTGTGTGTGGGGGGGGGGGGGGGGGAAGCTGGCTCAACTTAATGAAATCGCTACTCTACAAAGCGTAAGTAACGAAAAGTTCAATGATATACTAACAATAGAATTCTCATTCATGAATATGAAACATAAAAATTCATGATCTATCAAACATACGAAATAACTTGAACAGACATAATTGAGTAAAATAATATAAAGCAATCACGTTAATTACCGAATTATGTCAGAAATTTATTAAATCAATTCTTGAAAAATTTTACTTGAAATTAAAAACGAAAAGATCAGTGCGTTGAAGTTACGAATCAGAGTTGGTGCATGAATTTACACAAATTAAATACCCAAATTTTTATGGAAAAATTGCATATATTCGAGCACAATACTGTTTTCAGGAAGTATTTTGACTGCAACACAAATAATAAATGAGAAAACGCCATGCGAATCAGTTCAAAATGATTTCGAAGTACACATATATGTTTCACGACAGCATTCGCCATTAATCATTTGTTTTATACAAATGAAACATTCTGCTACCACCTCATCAAAAGGTTAAACAGCAAATTCAGAAGTATCAGTCAAATTAATTTCATGCTTTTAAAAACGTGTTCGCGCGCACACATTCAGTATTCTTCAATTTTAGAGTTTCTAATAGTTTATACAAATAAATAATTCTATTAATCGGTTTTAATCGGAGCGTCAAACTAGGGATTTAATCCTTTCTTTACAAAAGTTAAATTTTCTTCTCTAAAAAAGTTAAATTTTTCTCTTTGTTTCTTTTTCTTGGTGCACCACAGTTGAATTTGACACTTACATAGGGTTCTTTTGTACATTAAAAAAAAAAAAATCTGCAGAATTTTAAGATTAGTTTTAAAATTAAACATTTCTATTTCTGATTCCCCAAATTATTTTTTTAAAACATTTTGGTTATTTAAAGGGAAGTTATTGAATTTATATTTTGTTGCACAAAATATGGAAAACAAAAATGTTTAAATGATTGAAGGGGGAGAAAAATGTAAGAAAAGATTAACAAAGAAAAAATGAACAGAAATAATAAAAATTAATTCAGCATTTTTTTTTTTGTTATTATTATTATTGAGAGGAGAATTTTCTTTTTAACCATCGGAGGATTTTGGTGTGAGGGCAATAGTATCATCTGAAATTTCTGCAATGTCAAATGCAATTTAAAAATACTAAAATGGGTTTTGCCATTTATAGTACTAATATAATAATAATAATGATAATTAATTCGTATTTTAATAATAAAAGCAAAATTTGAATAATTTATATTTTATTGCAAAAAATATGGAAACTTTTTTTTTAGTGTATTTAAAAAAAGAAAGAAAAATCTATGTTGTAATTTTTTAATTATTAAAGAATGAAAAACACGTAACTCTTAAAAGAATTTCTTTTCTTTTACGGATAAGACATTATCAGATCTCCCCTCCCTCCCAAAAAAGGGGATCATAGTTTAATTTTGACTACCTATATAAAGAAATGCTACTTTCCTAAAACAAATAGCATGCTGTAACTTATTACAATAAGCAAGGATTTACTTTAAGCAGTTAAATAAATCCAACCCTTTCCATTTGATAGTTCATTTTCAAACAAATTAGCACTCTGAAGTTCATTGTAAAACTATATGACGAATATGTCTTCCTAGAAAATTGAACTAAATAAATCTGAGAAATAATATCCTCAAAAGAACTAAAGTAAAGTATCGCTTGGAACTAAAAAGGAAAGAGCACTAAAAACGCCGATTAGGACCGATGAGTCTGCTTTGAATCGGAATAAGAACATGGAAATAGTTCCGATTCCCAATCGACCGAACTGTCGTTCTGCTTCCGATCGGAATAAAAACATGGAAGCAGTTCCATCGGACCGATGGAACTGGGTCCACAGACGATCATCCGCAGGTAATGAAGGAATAGAAATCCGGACCTAGTTCCAGCGGACCAGTTTTCTTCCCCACCGGAAATAGTTCGGAATAACTTCCGGAACGATAACGTCAGGCATGGAACTAAACTCGGAACTAGTTCCATCGGACCAGGTTTCTTCCCCACCGGAAATAGTTCGGAATAACTTCCGGAACGATAACGTCAGCCATGGAACCAAACTCGGAACTAGTCCATTTGCGGATTGTGTCCTTCGGACCGGGTCCGATCGGAATAAGCCAAGCCTAGAACAGAGCTTGTCATATATAATATCTGTTGCGTCATGCAAAATTAGCAGGTGAAGAGGTTGAAACTAACAAGCAGTGTTGCTGTTTCGAATTCAAGCATTTACCCTCCAGCCCAATTCAAAATACGAACCAAAACCCTCGACAAATTTTTGTATATGCGCCACCCTGTGATAAAAAATGTAACTGTTCAAAATTCCTGAGGTTCAACTTTACTTCAATTATATGTCTATCTTTTAACGCTATTTTCAAACACAAAATTTGTTCTCTTTTGCAATATTTTATTTTTGAAATCTTTTCTTCGTCTTCAAATTTTAAAAAAGTTCTACGCGGTGACGAAACCAGGTTTATTCAGAGACGAAGGGGGCTCTTGAGTCTCAAGGGTTTAAACTGCAACTTTTTTACATAAATTAATCTTGACAGTTATTGCTGCACGCCATTGCATCGCAGAATTTTAGGGTACAAGAACTATACAAGTGAACGATCGTTCTTCGTTTGCAAATCTACGGATCCCAACCGTTATAGCAATTTGTTCAAGAAAAAAGCATGCGTTATGTAAGTGGGTCTTGTTAATGCTAGTAATTATTATAACAAAAACCAGAAATAATTACGAGCATGCCGAACGAAGATTAATAATGAAAAACAGTTTAATTATTATGGTTGTTGTTATATGTCATTCTCGTTCTCTGATATATGGAATTATTTTTTTCTTTCAGTAACTTCTTATAACAATTGGGATCTACAATTTTTTTGACGTGCGCTTACGAAAATAACTCACAGCAAAAGTTGTTGGTTTCTTTTCTTCTTCACTTATTTATTTGAACATGAATGGTTAATCTATAGCGGTTGGGATCCGTAAAAATGCATTTCAGATAGTCAACGGTGTGCTGATTGATTAAATTCAACAATCATACCGACGATATCATAAATGGCATCGAACTTTAAGCATTTGACACCGCAAAGGACTAGAATGATGACAAGCTAATAGGTCAAGTTTTCTGACTTAACCTATTAGTTAAATATTCATTTTTTAAACATAGATTTAGTGACTAGATCAGTTAGTTAAACATCTGGCGACTGCATCCTTAGCCCACCCTTTGCCAACTAGTCTGTTGTGCGATGTCCTTTTCACGTGATCTGCAAACTTGGGGGGGGGGGAAAGGGAAGTCATTGACCCATTCGGCAGCCGAGACCGCAACTTGTCCCAGAGTTTGGAACGACAAGTCAAAAGGGTCTAGGAGTCAAAAAATACGTTAGAACTTTTAGACAACTAGCTCGAGGGTCGTTGATCGCTCGTGAGAATCATGTGAATTCTGTTATAGTTTGCTTTCGATAACGCACTTTGCTTTCGCCTCATTTATTCACTTCCAGCAAACATTTCCTCGCATTCCAACCGTTATAGCAAAAGAGCATGGTAAGTAATACAGGGTCATTCCACAGTAACGGACGTTACATTTACACAGCATTTTTCAACTTCAACGAGCTTTCTAACAAACTTGTTGGGCATTTTTTAGGTTTTTGAATTTTGGCTAGTAAAAGTACATGTGTTCTAAGTATGCAAAAAAAAAAAAAAAAAAAATTGAAGATATATATGTATTTGCTGTCTGTTAAAATATTTTTTGAAATTTCGTTATGTGTATTACCCAAAGAGTAACACACGTAACGAAATTTCAAAATTTTTTTTAACAGACATTAAATACATATATACCTTCAAAAAAATTTTTGCATACTTAGAACACATGTACTTTTATTAGCCAAAATTAAAAAACCTAAAAAATACCCAAGAAGTTTGTTAGAAAGCTCATTTAAGTTGAAAAATGCTGTGTAAATGTAACGTCCGTTACCGTGGAATGACCCTACATAGCAATGAGGTGTCGTTCATGTTGCTTAACCTTTTCCCAACGGCGGTACAGCATATGTACCGCGAAAAAACGTTTTCTTGCTGCGGCTGTGGTACACCTGTTGTACCAAGCTTTTTCTTCCCCTCTCACTCGCTTCTCGAAGGCGATAATCCTTTAAAACACGCCCACGGTCAGAAGCGGTGAATGGACCTCAATGCTCTTCCTTTGGGGGGTCCGTCAATCAAAACTAGTTGGCACGTTTGTGTCCGCAGAAAAGAATAAGACGCCAAACTTCGGAAAATTTTCAAGGTTTTTACATTTATTTAGTTTGATTGTAATATAATCGCAGTTTTGAAAGTTACATAATACTTGTTAGTTTCACAAGTTTTAATGCCGTTTATTTTAATTTTGTGATTATTTTGAATAGCAATTTTAATCATCAAAAATATAAAAGAAAAGGGAGACACTTTGAAAAAAAAAGGGTTCATTGTAATTTGTATTTAAATAATTTTGAATGATAATTATTAAAAAGTTTTGAAGATTTTACTATAAAACTTGATACAAATTTACTTTATACGAATTTTAACTAGACCTCCTAAACCTGTTTTGTAATTATGCTCCTATTACGATTCAGAGTTTATGTTCGTTTCTAAAAAAATTGAATTGTAACGTACTTTAAAAAATCATTTTATAATAATTCATTTACAACAATATCAAATAATGTTATGAGCATACAAAACATTTTCCTTTGTAATGAAACGTGAATTAATTATTAGGGACCGTTCATAAAGGAGGTTACGCTTTTTTCCAACATATTTGACCCCCCTCCCCTTTGTCACAAAATATCACATTTCAGCGGACCCTCCTCTCCCCTTTGTCACGTGTAACGCTATGTTGCATAAGCAGGGATGTCACACTTGTTACCCCCTCCCCCCTTGTCACAATTTCACGAACCCCCCTCCCCCCTCGTAGCGTGACATCATTTATGAACGATCCCTTAGTGAATTTTTCTGACAAAAGTGTTTCGAGTTTTACATTAATAATTATCAAACATTTTTGTCACTAACAAATACAAGTTTCTTGATGAAAAATTTTGCAAATTTTCTATAACTCCGGACATAAGCTTTATTCAATTAGTGTTTCACTTAGGAAAAAGAAATATTTAAAGCAAAAATTCATTTAAAACAAGTCATTTTTCTTATTTTCTAAGGACTGTTTTCCGCAATCATACGTTTTATGAGCGAGTCCATGACGCAATCACTAAATTATTATGAATACCTAAAACAAAAACTTTGTACTCAACAATTGGCGTTAAATGGCACCTTTTCAGAATTATTGATATTTAGAACTTATTATTCTCTATGCATAGACATTTTTCTACTTATTATTAAAATCATGTTTATTTTTTTCTTATCAGTCATTGATTACGTAACCTAAAAAGTATAGAAATCTTATAGAAACAAAGTTTTTTTGTGTATGTTAAAAGGGACTCAAGTTGATTACCAGGTGTTTTTGTGCATGTAGAGGGTGTGGAACGGTAATCCTTTAACAATTACTTGTGTGCCAAAGAATGAATGAGACCGTCTCGAATGAGTAATCCACATAATACAAGTATTTCAATGCAGATTCTTTTACTACCAGTATGTATTTTTTACCTTTGGTATATATATTTGTAACGCATTGCTTAGCTTCGTGTTCTGTAAATATTTTGTTGGATAATTTAAAGAAGTGCTTGTGTTCCTAGTTACACACCAGCACACGTATTAAAAGTTTAGAAAGCGAAGCAAAAGTTGTCATAAAGTTAACAATACTATTCATGTAATCGTAAATACCAAGCATGTTTTTTTTTTCTAAATCGAAGAGTTGTGTGCAATACAAAACAAAATTTTTCAGAACACCAATTCTTTCTGTGGTAGTGAATGATTCAGCTAGATGAAATATTTTAGCTTCCAAAGAATAAATGAGACCCTCTCGAATGAGTAATGCGCGTAATTTTGTTATGTGAAATTCCTTCTGCATCCTGTACCGCACAGAATATATTGATTTTTTTGTATATAACAACTATTATGTAATATATAACGCACGAAATATCTTGTATGAAAATAAAAACAGTAAAGAAATTTAGCACCTCGAATAGCTTTTTTTACTCAATTTTGAATAAATGAAAAAATTTGGTAACTGAACGCGAAGAAAATTAAAATTTTTATAATTGTGAAAAATCAATATAATAAATAAAGTTACATTGTAATGCATAAAGACATTTGGTGCGTATTTACTATGCAGGAGGGAAAAAGATGGAAGAAACCAACAACCAACAGAAAACTAAACAGTCGTTTAAAGTTCAAATATAATTAAATTAGCACAAATAAAAAATTCTTAGAATAATCATCAAATATAAATAATCATTAAATATAAAATAGGTATAACTCTATTAATAATTAATGTTATTTTTGTTGAAATTAACTACTTTTAATCGCAAACTTTACGTTTGAAAGTTATTTACAGGTTTATAACAACTTTGGGAAGGTGCATTGTTACAATTTTACTGGGAAAATGTTTTTCTGTAAAGAAAAATACCAAATAATAATCTTAAAAATGCAGTATTGTGATAGTATACATATAAAATTACGATTATCATAGTAAATTTCATTGTTAACATATAAAAATACATATTCATTCCAGCATTTGTATCTTAATTCTAATTTTTGAATAGGTTACTTACTATCTTGTGTTCCTATTCCTATCACTATAATGGTGCATTTGTGGTATAGTTATTGCATAATTTGTAGCAAGTATATTTGTACAATTGCTTTTGTAATGCAGATTTTTAAGATTTCTCGAAATTAGAACTGAAAGTTCAAGTTTGATTGAGAAAAAAGTTGAAACTTTTTAAATATTTATAACCATTTTGTCTGAAATCTTTTATTTTTTTTAAATACTAGGGGGCTCTGGTATATGTTTTAGCTTTGTATCATTCATTAGCACTCATTCTTGTGTGTTTTTAGGCGCAGGTTCAGAAATTGCAAATCTGTAAAGAAAAAGAGATCTAATCTGTTTAAATCTGTGAAGAAAAAGAGAAAAAAAAATCTGTATGCTATGCATTTCTTTTGCTTGTTTCGTGAATTTTTAAGCGTTTTGTAAAAAAATCATAGTTTTTTATCAGACGATAATCAATCTAATTCAAGATAAAGGAGCTCATGTTGTGTAGAAGGACGCCATTTGCAGATCATTCGCTCATATTTTGCTTCGTACCTTTCTGTAAGGTGCAAATTATGTTCGAACCGCTTTGGTATTTATTTAAAATAAAGAAAAATCTCCCCATAGAGTATTAAAAACTACATATAAGTCAATTATCAAAACCTAACACACAGAACCATCGCAAACTTGTGTACTTATTCCATGCTTGTAATGGAAACGATATGCTTTCTACGCTATTTGATGCCTAAGTAGGACTTTTTATTTACAATGCTTTTTTTATTGTTAGTTACGGCTGATTAAATGGAGCTTATTTTAAAGAGGCCAAGGTTCTCTAGTAATGAGCTAATTGTATTTTAAGCACACTCACTTTTTTTTTAGTCTAAAAAAAATTGCCGCCCTGTGCTTGAACACAGAATGGCACTTCTTAAATACGACCCGCTGCGCTGCATCAGATCCTCTATATTTATTAGATACAGTTTTAGAATTACTTATAATAATTAATATAGTTTCATGCCTGAATAAATTGCCTTGACTTCATTCATTCTGGTAATCGAGATAGACTGTACGCTTTAGAATAACTGAACTATTTGGCGTGTCCCCCCCCCCTCCCATAATTTTTGTAGCTTAATTGTTTTGCATTTTCCATCCAAAATTTATAGTGTTGGCACGTGTACTAAATAAATGAATAAAACGTTTTTAATAATGAGAAGCAACATGTATTTTTGTGATACCGAGGAGACTTACAACGATTTTTAACAGGATATTAAGTTTGAAAAACATTACACTTGTGGTATTTCCAATAAGAGCCTCAGAAGAATGAATGAATGGTAGACCCAAGTTTGTATTTTCCTAAAAGTTCATGCTTTGATTTGAAGTAAATATCTGCTGAATATCCCATTCTTCAGCGACTGACAACAAAACGGTTTTTGAAACATTATATACAAAAAGGGAATGTTGCATTCTATAGAAGCAAGGTAATCCAGCAGAAGTTTTTTATGTGAATGGGCAAGGTGTTTGTGTTTGCTCCGTTTGCTTCTATTGAACTGCGCAGAGCAACCAATTGTTCTTTTAGCTCAGATTCTTTCTCTGACACTTCCATTATTTGACTACATTTTTGAGTGAAAATTCTCGATTTTTCCTCTCGAGTCTAGGGGATTAACCATTTGCATTTGTCACTGGCTTTAGTTGAATGTTGTTTATTATGCTTTTGTACCGTAGTGTAGTGTAAGTTTTTGTAAGAGGTCCCCCCCCCCCCCGTATGCATCGAATCTTCGGGACTATTTTACAAACCAAGCTTGCTTTACTTCTTTTTTTATTTATTTGTTTTTTCTCATTTTGAAAGGTCTAATGACAAATCGCGTTGTTCGTCCCATTGCCATATAAAAACTGGAAAATAAAGTCTGAGCTTATGCGCACGGAAAATCTAGTCCAGTTGATCTAGTTTGCTACTCAACATGTTTCGTCGCAGAGGACTCTCCGATGAAGAAATACGAAAGTTAATGCAAGAATTAGACGACGAAAATTATGCTGATAGCGAGTCAGAGTGTGAGGATGAGGATGCAGCTGGAACGCAATCGGAGTTAATCGAAGAAAATGAAGAAGTTCCGATCATCACGGCAGCAAATTCAGTTTTAAGGGGTCTCAGGACCTTTAAACACCCCGCACATTCATAAGAATAGCAGTTTCTCTATTTCTTGTATTATATCCCAGAAGCTTCAGAAACAATCCAAATTTTGTATGCAGTTTCTAATACTGCTATATTATTATATTATATCACAATATACACAAAAATCAAGTTTAAAAAAAATATATGAACATTTTTAGTAGGAAGCAATTTTTTTTATTTGCAGAAAGTGGATTATGCTGCGCGCAGAGCGTAGAAACTAAATATAATCATATTGACACATTTATGGTTTTAAACTAACCATAATATTGCCCTTTATGAATTAAACAAAAAAATTTATTAAAAAAAAAATTAATTTTAAAAATTAAAATTTAATTCAATTTTTTCAAAAAATTGAAATTTTTTTGCAATAAAAGCATTACATAAAATATCCTATTGCTTAGTGCCTTTAAATTTATGTTCATATCATAGAAGATATCATTTGTAAGCTAAGTGCAAAGTTTTATAATCATACATGAAATAGATTTTGGTACGCGAAGCGCGCAAGGTCCAAATTATATACTCTGAGAAAATGGACTTTAAAGTTGAACATTTGAAATACAAATATAAAATACAAGAGAAATGGTTCTAAATGATTAAAATATCAAATGAAGAGACTTTTAGAACAATAATATTATAAGATTATTAATTAATATTGTTTACTATGAATTTTATGTTCCTAATTTGTGAATAATACTTATTAACAACGTTTCTCGAAAAACCATAAATTCTCAGATACAAATCTAATACTTTACAGATTTTGATGACAGTTATGAAATATTTTACCTTGCATAGGGCACATTATATCCATATTTGCAATCATAAAAATGCATTTAGGAAAACCATTTTTTGAACTACTTTTATGAGCTTTATTTGAGTAAACTTTGTTCAAAAGTGACGGAAATCAATATTTCATAAAAAAAGTCAAAGCTGACAAACAGTAATGAAGAAATTGCCTATATATGTTTAAAATGCTCCTGATTTATACATATCTCCTTCTATTAGTTGATTATGTTCCTCTTCTACAACTTTCTTTAGTTTTCGTGATTTCCGGGCTTCATGTGATTCGTCTGTTTTCCTTTTTTCAGCAACTTTTATTCTCTTTTTGTCGTTGTTTGACAAGCTAGAAACGGTTTGTACTTCAAAACTTAGGTTTAGGGACTTTAATATTTGTAAAATAGCCCTATTGCCTTCATTGTAGATAAAGGCTGCCAAATAAGCTGCAATTTCTGCTACAGATTTTCCGGAACCAATTATCTTCGGACAAAATTTCCATACGAGCGAGTTCAAACTTTCATTTGTGTTTTGAGTCTTACCCCCCAAACACTTTTTCAATAGTGTAGGGTGAGACAAGTCTTTAAAAATTGGTTTGAGCACTTTTGCTACGGCTTCTGGTAAAGGGCTTTTATGTTTTACTGTACATCCTTCGCTCAAAGATTTATTATATCGACACCAAGTGTCTGGTCCCTTTGGGCAAAAAAAGTGCATTGGCTCTTTATCTGTGCTGCTGGTATGTGACCACACAGCCCATATAGCGGTTCTCATATTGGCCACACTAGTTGGGTTACCTCTGATGGCGTTTCCATAGTACGTGGTCAGCTTTTTGATTAATCCATCGGTTAATCTCCCTTTACCCCCAATTGTCTTTCCATCAGAGAGTTTTTTTTTCCCATAACAACTTTTAAGTTTGCGGAGTCTGCTTCCCATCCGCTTTTGCACGTGCCCAACACATTCGATTTTTCGAACGGGACATGTTTCTCCATATGGCGACAGTTCAGAAATGGCAGAAAAAGTTTTTGCATCACCGTCACCGATGTAGTTTATGTACTTTACATCTCGCTCATTTTCGGACCGCAAAAACATCCGCTTCATGCCATCAACTTCCATCTTCCCAGATGAGCCGGAATGATTTTTTTTGCAATGATTTTGATGGCGCAAAAGCCATCTTTTGTACTGTGGTCCAAATTTTGCCCCTTGGTACGTATCGCATCCTTTACAATAGGACGACATGACATCAATGTCAATAACTTTCCCTGATTCAGCTCCAATCAGCGAACAAATTCCTATAAGCGAGGTATGGCCTCTGGTCTTCCAACTGCCATCTCCACTTACGGTTATCCCTTCGAGATCATCAGATATTTCTTTTTCTTCAGCAGCAGCAACTTTCATTGACGACACAGCAAGAGTTTTCACGGAGTCCAGGATCTTGTTGTTGATTTTATCGAAGGCTTTTTGTGTCACTGGGGGCGGTAAACTCATAATAGAACAAAATTTATCGAGCCCAGTAGCACCTTGCCCAAGAAATCTCATGGCTAAGACTGCTCGTCTGTTGATTTCCGGAATATTTTTCCTTTCTCCAATCATTTCGCAGCTACGAAACGATATTGCATGCTTACATTCTGCGCACTGGACTTCAAACTTCGAGGATAGTCCATATCTAGATAATTCTTTTATTTTCAGTTTTCCATGACATCTGGAACAGCATGAAACCTCAGAAAAAGCAGCAAAAAGAAGGGAAATGTCCACAATTCTGAAGTCTTGAAAATTTTTATTAGCTTCGCTTTTCATTTTTTCATATTCACTGAATGAATGTTCTAACTTTTTGGCCATGGAACTTTTCTTCGGCTCTACTTCAGCAAAGCACGATACACCCTCAACAGAAATTTGTTTTCTAAATCTATTACCATAAAACTTCCTTTTCTTAGCTCGTTTTCCTGAAGGACGTTTACTACTATTAGTATTCATAATCAAAATCGCAAAGTAAAGAACAGATGTAAACACGCCAAAGAACAGATGTAAACACGCTGTGAATCGCAACGAGACGTAAACATTGAATTGAGATGTATCAGTTCTGCTTCTGATAAACAAAGAAAATAAAATCAAAGGCTCGTACGATAGAACAAAAAAGAAAAAGAAAGAGAGAATGAAAATAGCAGAAAGGAAACAAATAGTGACTGACAGTAACTAAATAAATAAGAAGCACTGCAGCAGACGACATTTGTCAAGGGGGCGTGGCGTTTGGCAGAATATGGCAGATGGTGTTTTGCTTTTGAGCCTTTATCTCGGTTACTATTTGGGTTATTATTAAAGGAAAGGTGTCAAAATGTTCAGAATAAGTTGGTGCATAATATTTAATACCTTTTAAAAAATCGATTTTTTTGACATTTTAAAGGTCCTGAGACCCCTTAATATATGAAGCGGAGAATTTAGAACAATGGGATGATCCAAAAGGCACCGATTCACCAAAGAAATTGCCCTTTACATCCCACGTGGGTTTAAAAGTGAGTGCAGAGACATTACGAGAAGAAAAAGATTATTTCAATCTTATATTTACGAATGAATTTATTGACTTTTTGTGTGAAGAGACTAACAGGTACGCTTCCCAGAACTTACAGCCAGCATATTTAGGCAAAAGAAAGCATGTTTTAGAGTGGAGGCCTTGCACTGTGGAAGAAGTGCGAAGATTTCTTGCATTGACATTATTAATGGGACATATTGACAAGGACGATATTTCCGAGTATTGGTCTAAAGATGAGCTAATAGAAACGCCTATTTTCGGCAAAAGCATGTCACGCGACAGATATTTACAAATATTAAAATTTTTACACTTTTCCAATAATGAGAAAACTCCAAATCGTGAAGATCCGAACTACGACAGACTCTGGAAAGTACGTGAAGTTTTCGAACACATAAATTTGTGCTTTAAGAGACTGTATGATCCCACCGAAGAACTGTCAATTGATGAAATAATTGTGAAATTTAAAGGGCGCGTCATTTTCAAACAATACATTCCAAAGAAACACAAAAGATGGGGAATCAAAATTTATAAAGTGTGCGATAAAACCGGCTACACCTACCATATGCAAGTCTACACAGGAAAAGAAAAATCAACAGGTAATCCTTCCCACTCATCAACACATACTGTAGTTACAAACATGTGCGATCATTTTAGGAATAAAGGGCACAAGCTCTTTATGGACAATTTCTTTTCTTCTCCAATGTTATTTTGCGATCTATTAATAAATTATCGCATTAATAGTTGTGGAACTATAAAACCAAATCGAAAATACTTCCCTAAAGATCTAACGAAACCGAAACTTAAACAAGGGGAAATTAAAATTAAATATAATGCATCAGGACTTACAGCTTTACGCTGGAAAGACAAAAGAGACGTTTACATGCTGAGTAATATGCATTATCCTAACGAGCAAACGAACGAAGATAACAGAAGACCTATTGTGGTTCATGAATATAACCAGCATATGGGATACGTGGATTTAAGTGACAGAATGGCAAATTCGTATACATTTGGACGAAGAACTTTGAAGTGGACGAAGAAAATTTTTTTCCATCTTCTGGACCTTACAGTGGTTAACTGCCATTACTTGTTTAAATTAAATTTTCCAAAAAGTACGCATAAAATGTTTCGAAAAAACCTTATACGACAGCTTCTGGAAATAACAACAAATAATACCGCATCAAGTCCTTCAAGCAGCAATATATTAAGTCCAACACCGCTTAGGAAGATTCTTTGCGTAAGAAATTCCAATTATGGACATTGGCCTCAAGCAATTAAAAATCGACGAAGATGTGTCGTGTGCGCGAAAAAAAATGTACAGAGGCGTTCAACTGTTATATGTAAGAAATGCAATGTTGCTCTCTGCGTAGACATTAATTGCTTCGAGATCCATCACGAAAATTCAATGGATTCCTAATATTATGATTAATACAATTCCTATTTTTATAATTAATACAATTAGATGTAAATGAATGTTCCCCATTTTAATACATAAAAATGTGTATATATATAATGTTTCTGAGCGAAGATAAAATTAGCATATTAAATTATGTTGTAAAAAAAAGTCTGCATTAAAATTATATTTAAATATTATGCATATTCTATATATATTTGTACTTAAATTTTATACAACAAAAATAAAAACCAAATATTTTGATAAGGAACTCAGAATATAGAACAAAAAAATCAATGTAATTTAATGCACAACTAAGAAATGAAATTGTGGGGACGCGCTTCGGGATTACCTGAAACGTTTTCATTAGTACATAAAATTGAAAGCTCTTCGAACTAATCTTACGAATCACCTTTACAGGATTACTTTCTTCTCTAAAGTTGAAATTTCATGAAGAAAGTCCATTTAATTCCGAAACGTGTGCCTGCATATTTTTTTGTTTTACAATACGTGAAATTACGCTGAATGTCCTTGTACTTAGGGATTGTTCATAAATGATTTCACACTTTTTTCAATGTATTTGAAACCCCCTTTGTCACTAAGTCACACTTCAACATACCCCCCTTTTGTCACATGTAACGCTATATTATTACATTAGCATAAAATAAGTTTAATTTTCTGATTTAAAATGTTTTTATAGAAATAAAAATGTACGGATGTCACACTTTTTGTTACCCCCTCCCCTTGTCACAAACTGTCATACTATCTTGAACCCCCCCCCCCCCGAAGCGTGACATCATTTTTATAAATGACCCCTTATTAGAGTATAACTTAACGTTTCAGAGAATATGCATAGGCTTTATTAAGCTATGATAGACTATGCCCCTAATATATTAAAGTTATAAAACGAACTAGTAAACTTTTTTTTAAATCTCATATAGCAAAACAGTTGTTAGTATTCATATGGAAAAAGGAAATTATATAGTATTACTTTATCAGTTAATTTAAGTACTATTTCTATAATTGTTTTTCCGCATATTATTATTACAAAAGCATTATCTAATAAAGTTAAAACATGAAAGCGATAATCCAACCGAATTTATTATTCTAGAAAACAGCGTAGTAAAAGTCGTACGATTCTAAAGTATCAGTAAAACCAAGTTTTAAATGACAGAAAATACAGAGTGTTTTCAAAGATAAACAAGATGATAGTAATAATTAAAATACATAGATTTCTAAAAGAGTAAATTATTCTTTATCGATACTTTAGATTAATTTATAAGAACAGTATCAAAAAGCTCTTGAAGGCCATGGATAGTCATATCAATACTAAAGCAATTTAAATAATGCGTTTTACCATTTTACTAGATAGCAGGATTATTATTTTGAATTACAGAATGTCTCAAATAGTAGGAGGATTAGATAGAACCGTATTTTACGACATAAGTTCACTTTTTGCCCAGAGAAATAGCCTCAAAACTAGAGGTGCGTCTGACATTTGAAACTGAGTGTAAAATGTCCAAGTGTTTGATTTAAAATTTCTTCCTGTGATAAAAATACCAGGGAGAAAATGAAACTCTAAATAAAGATTTTTATGACAGTAAACTGGTCAGTTCAGTATTATGAATTAATAATTGTTTTCCTTCTTTGTAATCTAATCAAATCATAAATATGTAAAGTGTTATTTTCCGGAAACTGCATAAAATTAAAGAGCTTATTACAATAAACACCTCAATTTTAAGCGATGTGTTTATTATAACAGCTACTAAAATACGGCAAAACGTTGATTAATATTGTCGAGGTTTTCCCACGCTAAAATGCATTAACTTTATTCTAAAGTTGTCATAACGACATTCATCTTGCTTTCAAAAGTAATTTTGTGCAATTCTTGCTATAGAACTTTGGTACGAATACAAATATTTCTAGATCATTGACAAAGCGATAAGTGGCCAAAGTATTGTCATTCTAATGCAACCCTTCACTGAGGAATTGACAGCGGTCAGATTTTCGCAGAGTGGAGTCATTGACTTCAATAGAGAACTCTGGACTGACGACTTCTCGCCACCGCTCGTAGAGGAGATGAAGGCCTGCAACCCTACAGGAAACGCCCCAACTACTCCCGAGCGGAGAATCGTTTATTGTTTTCTATGGGATTTTGCATGATTTTAAATGCGGAGTACTCGTTTATTTTAAACGTTTGGAAAGTTATGAAGACAGGAAATGGTTAAGCATTCTTTACTTTTTGGGCTGTTAGCATCAGATTTTGTTTATGGGCACCGGATTGTATTTAATACTTTCAAAAAACATAACTCATTCTCAAGGATTTTTCTCGCCAAGTTACTTTCGGTTTCCCGCGCGTTTGTTAAGAAGAGCGAAATTCAACTTTTTTACTTTCTGTTGAACACAAAAAAGCTTGAATAAAACGATCTTCTTTAACGATCCATGATAAGACTTATAAACTTCAGAATATTTTTGAATAAAATGTTCTTTTTTTTGTTTTTCTAATAGCAAGTAGTAAATAAAATGACAAACAAAGAAAAGTGAAATTTTCGGGCAAAATTAGTGTTCCTACACATAATAAATGATTTTTAAGGGCACTCATGATTTTTAATTAATAATAAATGATTTGTAATTGGTATTTTAACTAATATGTAAATTAAATTGATTATTAATTAACATTAAAACAATAAAATTATAATTTTTTATCATAATCATTTTAAAAAATTAAGGAATATTTACAAAATGAAATATGAAGTTTATTAATATGTAAAAAATTTTTTTTTCATTTCCTTAAAGAAATATATCATTATGTACATCTACCTAAGCTGGGTTTTTTTTAAATTTTATTTGCACATGAAGTTCTTTCTCGGTAAGCATAATTATAAGCTGGGGATCAACATTGTTATTATTATTATACATAGCGATACAATATGAATGATTTATTATCTGATTTAAAAAAAAGTAATAATAGATTATTTGTTTTATATTGATATTTTAACTAATATTTTAATAAAAGTTTGACCTTAAGCAATAAAATAACAATCATTTTTGATAATATCGATTCTGAAAAAATAAATTTTATAAGCTATTTTGATTGATAAAATTTAAAAAACAAAATTTCGTTTCCTTAAAGCAACACATCACTCAATATATATTTGTAAACTGAATAAATGTACCTTCGCATATGAACTTCTTTTACAAGCTAGCTCGTCATATCGAAAATTAACGGGGAGGGGGGGGGGGGCAAAGGGTACAAAATCATACTTTATAGCAGAAAAAACATTAAAAAGTATGCATGTGTATAAAATCATAGTGTTTCTAAATCAGGGGGGGGGGGGTACTTATGATTTGAAAAATAATAATGAAAGTACTTTTGATTTAAAAAAAATATAACAAACTATTTGTTTCATGTTGATATTTTAACTAATACTTAAAATTGTGACTTTAATTCATTATAAAGCAATAAAATAATAATCATTTTTACAAGCTGGCTCTTCATGGAAATTTTCCGGGGGGGTGGGAGGATACATATTTACCCATTATAGAAGAAAAACATCAAAATACGCATGTGTGTAAAGTCATAATGTTTCTAAGTCAAGAGGAGGGCTACTTATGACTTTAAAAAAATAATAATAAAGTACACCTTGATTAAAATAATAATCGACTATTTGTTTTATATTGATATTTTAACCAATATTTAAATAAAATTGTGATTTTAATTCATTGCAAAGCAATAAAATAATAATCATTTCTGATAATATCAATTTTTAAAACAGTCATGTATTTTATAAACTATTTTGATTGATAATATTTAAAAAACAAAATTTCACTTCCTTAAAGCAGCATATAATTTAATATATCTATGTAAACTGAATATATATACCTTGGCATATGAACTTCTTTTACAAGCTGGTTCGTCATATCGAAATTTCCCGGGGGGGGGGGGGGTACATATTTACATATTATAGAAAAAAAGAAGCATCAAAATATATGCATTGTGTCATAGTGTTTCTAAGTCGGGGAGGGGGGTACTTATGATTTTAAAAAGTAATGATGAAAGTACTTTAAGAAATAGTAATAATAAACTATTATTCGCGCTACAAGTCGGCATTGTATTAATTGTTACAAAATATCAGATCGGACTTTAATAAAGCGCACGCTCAACGAGATTTTTTAGCGCCAACCAGGCACCTACGCCAAATTTATGCCAAGTTAACGATAAAGTAGCCAAACAAGGAGCTGGAACTACACCCGAAAAGAGGCTTCACTCGGCCGGGGTGTAGTAGGAGATCCAGGTTAGTATAGAGATCAGTGAGTGGAGTTCGCGCCTTTTGTAAGTTTCCCGCTCGGGGGAGGGATGGAAACGGGAAATCTCAGCAGTAGGGAGACAAGAAAGTACTTCGCATCATAGCCGTTGTGTAAAGGTTAAAGAAGGAATTAAAAATTTACCCTTAATTTAGCGGAGCTAGCAATTCTGTAAAAAGCAGCTCGGTTTTCCCTTCTTAAATATTTTGTAAATGCGGAGATTTTTTTTTTTTTTGAAATGGTTTTTATTTATTCTACTACTTCTTATCTACGTTATGTGTTTGGCTCTGCGAGTGACACAAATTATTTTCGCTTTTCCATTCTGCTTTGTTAGGTGCATCGGACGCATCAAGTCTCCGTTGTCGTTAATTAGAACGAAAATCTTTATCTTGGAACCTTTTTTTTGTTAAGCTTTTTATAATGCCGTCGAATACCCTCAATTTTTAAATACCCCCGGGTGACTAAAATACCCGATTTTTGGGTAATTACCAACACATTGGCAAGACTGCTAACAAGCGAAAGTCTTATTCAGTCGAATATTTCCAACTCACCACTTTTATAGGCTTATTTTACAAACTGTCTTCCCGTATTTAGATTTAAAGCCCCTGTCCCATGAACGACATTTTCAATGAATCACTTAGACCCTATTAGATCTATAGTAGTCGAATAATTAAAATTAAAACAGAACCTCCTTCAGGACAGATTGTACTGGGAAAAATGGAGCTACTTTTCGCGTGATTGTGAGTTGCATCGAATTAACCGTAAAAAATTATATCATACTTCAAACGTCATCATTGACACCTGATTCATTACCATGCTATAACAGTTGGGATGAGCGAAAATGCTAGAGAGACGCAAATAAATGAGGCAAAGTAAAGTTTACCTTGTTGAAAGCAAACCATAACAGAATTCACATGACCGAGATTTCCCCCGGTGATACCTTCGAGCCAGCAACCTTTTGTCTTGTCTTTCGGAACTTTACAATATCGACTATAGAATATAAGAGATAAAAACTATTAGTGTAAAAGAGCGATTGAAAGCAACAGTATTTTAGAACTTCATATAAGTTAATTTACTTCATAACATTCATCTTTATTTTATGAACAGAAAACAATCTTAAAGAGTTTGAATTTGAAAAGAGTCGATATTTAGTCTTAAAATTGTATGCCCACGATCATTTCCTTTTAAAGTTAAATTTTTAACTGGAAAATAATTTAAACCGATATTTTCAATACAGAATGAAATTCATGAGGAGACAGAACAAAAATAAGTAAATAACTAAAAAATTGTAATATGCTGAGTTGAAATATTTTTAAAAAATAATAATTGAACTTTGTGCACATCGAAATGAAGCGATAGATGGTTTTGGCTTCATTTAGATATTTTTGCATCTAGAAGCTCCACTATTGCAATGAAAAAGGTATTCCAAGCAATCCCGAAAAATATGTCTGCTTTTTAATACTCATTTGTGCTTTCATTGCGTGCAAATTATTTTTTACAATTTAAATATTTTATTTCGATTAAAATGTGTGATGTCATACTGCTTGCTAACCCTCCCCTCCCATTGTCACAAACCGTCAATTTTTGGAGCTCCCCCCCTAAAACGTGCATCATTTGTGAATGACCCCCTTTCGAGCGTAAAAATTAAAATGCCGTTAGAGAATGATTCCATTAGCTGGATCCTGGAAATGATAGAAACAGTCTATTTTGAGTGAAAGTTTTTGCATATATTCCCCAATTCCTCTCACTTTTTGATCTCCTTCATGAAGTCATATATTTAAAAAATAAAAAAGTACAGGATAAAAAAAGAAAGACAGAAAATAAAGGTTCAGTGTTCTTAGGGGAAATATGCAGGCCAGGCTTTGGTTGAAGAGCTAACGAATGCTCTTCACCAAATCCCTTTGGTAAAACAAGCATCCCTTGGTAAAACAAGGGATGTTTTGAAGGAGAAAGCATTATCCCTAACTGTCATCCTAATTCTCGGTCCTGAATTAGTTTTAAATAAATCGTTAATTCAGCAAGGAATAATGAAAAGGTATAAAATGTCTTGAAATATCCATCGTAGAGTGTAGTACATTCTTGATTTCCCGTGAATAATTTCTAGAAAAAGAAACGTTTGCTATCTTCAAAGGTATTATTCATTCAAATAAAAATTTAATTAAAAATTGAGCAAGGGAAGAAATCCCATTCGTTCTAAAAACTGCAATAAAATAGTTTTTAAAAACTGAAAGAGAAAAAACGAAAAAAATAATCGAAAACTGAAGAACTTGGAAGTACAGTCGCTCCCGTTTATAGCGACATCTAAGGGACCCAATGAAAATTTCGTTATAAAAATTACTGAATACTGCGTGGTAAAACAAGGGGGAATTGAAATTGTTTCGTTATAACCGTAAATTCACTATAAACGAACGCGATTGTATGTAAATAATTTCTATACTGGGTTTGTAAAACTACCGAATTGTCCGAAGTAAAACAAGGGGGAATAGAAATTATTACGTTTTTCTTGATCACACATAGATAAAATACTGACAATGTCCAGGCGCACTGAAGGGGAGAGCGTCAGATATCCAGTGCCAAACCGAAATATCTGGAATCTGATCCTACGAAAGATTCGGTTATCCGGCATTCCGAATTTAGTTTTTAAAAAGTAATTGATCAGCATGTATTTGGGATTTTTGAGTATTTAAAAATGTTTATGGAATTTAGGTGTCTCAGAGCCAGATATTCGGTGCGGATCCGTCAGACATGGGAAATTGGAGGCATCTCTTATCCGGACCTTTCCCCTCCCCCTTTAAAAAAAATCCCAGGTGCATTACTGACTATGGTATCGAAGGGGAGCCACGGAAGAATTTGACCCTTATAAGGGGACCACAAGTCGGAAAAAGTTGAGGAATCCTGTTTTTCGCTAAAATAGGCTAAAAATAGGGAAAAACTCAAAAGAAAAAATATAGTAAAATTTAAATTCCCAATCCAAATTAAATTTCCTATAATGTTGTCATTAGTTTTTCAAGAATTCACAACTATGTCGCACTGTATGTGATGTGAACAACTTTAATTTTTATAAAACTTTCATAATTCTGCAATGTAAAATAATAATCCAAATTTGGTTGATGGTTTTAAAAACTTAGTTGCGAGATATAAACGGTTCAACGATAACTAATTCAAATACAAGGGGGGGGGGGGGGGTGAAGAAATTTTTGGAGGATATGTATGTTAAAAGCAAAAAGTTGGCAATTGCTATTAAAAAAAAGATAAATTGCTACTAATAAGTTATTTTTATGAAATTAATTTTTTGGTAAATTACCGTATTTTTGGTTGTAAAAGGGAATAGCGAGTAGTCTAAAAATCTGATAATTTTCTTTTCGAAAAAAAAACTAAAATTAAAAGAATATTTTAAAAAAAAGACATTTTTGCGAAAGTTGTTGTTATTTTTTTGCCACATATTTTTTTAGAAATTACAGTAATTTTCAGAGAAAAAAAACTCTTGGCTTAAAATTATCCTTTCCATCAATCCTTATACACCAAGGCGTTTTTTTTTCAACTCAAAATTACAAACATAACAGCAAAATCAATGCGTGAAAATACCTTTCCTTTTAAAATTATGATTGAACTGAAAAATTTTTAATTTGTGTAACTCATGCAGTAAAAAATACGGTAAATAACCTTAAAATTAATTTAAAGCATAAAATTTATTACGTAGTTATAAGTAATCTACTACTTTTTAGTTTTGGTGTACATATACCCTTAATCTTTAAGCCACTGCTACGAAATATAATTAAGTGCAAACTAAATGAACTTAAATTTGTAATAAAACTACAAGCTTGAAAATAAAATTGAAATTAAGTCGATTAAAACAACAATTTCAGTAGCGCCACCTTTTGATCTGCAGAGAAAGTAAGGTAGCTCACATGCTGGGCCAAACCGATTTTCTCAAAGCAGCAGTAGATTCTACAAGTCCGGATCGCATTTAATAATCATTATGTCTCCCCTATTTTCGGTTCTCTTGATCAATCGATAGCAGTTAACATCGATCGTTACACTGGGTCAATTACATGAAATTACAAAAAAAAAAAAAATCTCGTGAAAAAAGTTATCTCGTGATAAAAGTAAAACGTTCTCGTTGATAAAAGAAGTAATGAACAGTTCGGTCGCGAATATTTTCCTGTGTGATTCTGTAACTATACTCGAGGTTTTTTCCCTGAAAAGGAGATAACAGGACAAAATCTGGCTATTGAACCGCGAGAACGCCATTAAAGAAGTAATGAACGGTTCGGTCTCGAAGCTGGAAGTAGACATAACAAGTACTACATTGTATTTTTTTATTCTTCGAATGACAAATTTCGTGAATACATTCATGTAAGAAACTGGGTCACGATCCCCACCAAATCAATGGCCGACAGTGGCTTGAAGGACAGACAGACTGCCGCTTTTATAGTGGGTAATACGCTCGCAGCCTTACCGCTCAAAACTTACGCTTACGGTATCAACTAAATAGTTTATATATCATAGAAAGTGTACGCTTTCGATTGACTGATAGATTCTAACCTTTTGAAGTATTTTGCTAGGGGCGGTGGGTCTTTTGATGTTTACATGTTACTATACTATGACTAGCAATATTATTTGAAACTGAAGCAAAGCCGAGAGTTCTGGGGAGGGTTACCCAAGTCCCCCCCCCCCCTTGTTGCGATCCTGTGCCTGATGGTAATAAAAGTTTTTCAGTCATATTTTCCATGTTAATTCTACTCAAAAAGGGTTAACAGGATATAATCTGGCGATTGAACTTGAATCGCGAGAATACCATAAAAGAAGCAATGAACGGTTTGGTCACGAAGCTGGTAGTAGACATAACATGTGCTACATTGTTTTCCAGAAAAATTTGTGAATATTTATTTAAACAGCTACTGGGGACCCATCTCCTCCAAATCAATAGCCGATAGTAGCCTGTTGGACAGGCGTATTGCCGCTCTTATAGGCGGCCATACGCTTGCAACCATACCGCTCACAACTTACGCGATTTGTAGAAACTGAAAAGTTTATATACCACAAAAAAGGTGTTGTCTCTCTTGACTGGTAGATATTAACCATTTAAAGCAGCGGTTCCCAATCTCTTTTTTTGCGTACCACCATTTTTCTTTCGAAACATTTTGCGTACCACTGTTATATAACTCTATTATATAGAATGAAATATCAACAGTTTTTTTCCTGCACGCATACCGCCTAGAGAGGCCTCGCGTACCGCTAGTGGTACGTGAACAACAGTTTGGGAACGGCTGGTTTAAAGTATTCTGCTAGGGGCAGAGGGTCCTCTCATGTTTACACGTTACTTTTCTGGGACCGGCAATATTACTTGAAACCAAAGCAAAGCCGAGGGAGGTGGGGTTTGACCAACTCCCCACCCCCCTTGTAGCGCTCCTGTGCCTGATCGTAATAAACGTTTTCAGTAATATTTTCCTTCGTGATTTCAAAGAGGGATAACATTGTACAAAACCTAGCGATAGAACTTGAACCGCGAGAACACCATAAAAGAAGTAATGAACAGTTTGGTCGCGAAGCTGGAAGTAGACAAATCAAGTGCATCATTGTGTTTGAGACGAATTTTTGTGTAAATATTTATTTCTTATGAATCAACTGGGTATCATCCTCCAAGTCAGTGGCCGACAGTAACCTACCGGACAAACAGGTTGCCACTTTCATAGCGGACCATACGCTTGCAACCGTACCACTCAAAACCTCAACTTAACGTCACAACTTAACTATTTATATACCATAAAAGAAATACAGTTTCTCTTGACTGGTAGCTTCTAATTAAAGCAGTATTTCCTAAAGTATGGGTCACGACCTACTGGTGGGTCGCGAGCGAATATTAAGTGGTCCCCCCTCCCTCCACTGAACGCATGAATTTAAAAAAAATAGGAAGTCTGCTAATAAAAGTAACTAAAGTTCAAGTTGATGCTAAAACGTTAATGAAGAGAAATAAGAAATAAATACATCCTTCCCCCATGAAATAACTTTGTAAAAAAAACCTTGCAGGTGTAGGTATTTAAGTAATAAAAAATTATAGATTTAGGTTGTGTTTCTTATATCAACAGTCTTTCAATATATTGGTAACACTAAAAGGATTTTTTTTTTAAATTCAATTAGAACAAATAAGGCAGCATTACGTAGTTTCACAACTCGCCACTAGGGAATCTGAGCATTGCCAATATTTGTGCCCTCTTTTTCTCAGACAGCTAAGAGATGGGTCCCAAGATTGGAAATTTTTATTAGATGGATCGGATCCTAGCCAACTTTGGGAACCACTGTTTAAAGTATTCTTGCGAGAGGTGGAGGGTCCTTTAATTCAGTGATGCCACTAGACTTCGAAAACTACGGGTCCTTTTTTCCAAACACCGGGTCCCTATCCATAAAATAGCGTAGCAGTAAGGATTAGTATTTCATGAGCTTTCAAAAAAAAAAAAATCCTGAACCTTGATTCTTTTTAATAGGTACTAAGAAACTGTAAGGCTTTTGAGACAAAAGGTGATTTATTAGGTTGTACTTCATTAAAAAAAAAATTCTTGGATCAGACAGAAATGGATAAAACTACTTATTTTAATAGGGGTTGCGATGGAAAGGACAAACAGAGAAATGATTAAAAAACATCAGGTTGATTAAGGTAAATGACCCGGAAGTGGACACTGCTCCAATAGTGGACACTTAGAACTTTAAGCTCCTAAAATAGGCGAATGTAACAAACTTGAATGAAATTATCAGGACCTATAGTGAACGATTAATAGTGCTGGTTAATAGAACTAAAGTTGGCGTGGAGCATCTATGCAAGTACATGGATCATAATATTTAATAGCTGCCTCCACAACGGTTACATTTGCTGCACTTTACTAAAGCCGATCAATGCGAAAGTTAAGGATTTGGGGAAAATATACGGGAAAAAAGCGCGACATCATTTATGAATGGTCCCTTAGTCATTTTTAAACGTATTTCTCCAAGTTAACAGTATAAAATAGATGATATTCATTTCTGTCCACTACTAATGCAAATACGTGTCTTATAAATGTCCACTATAGATACAAATTAAGCGTTTAGTAAATTTGACGTACAAATCCTAATTTTTCATCAAATGACATTTTATAGGTAATTAATTTTTAGAAAAATAGTTAGCGATTAAGCTAAATATGCAAATGAAAATATTTTGCCACGTAAAAGAGTACCAAAATTTTCTTACCTGTGTTCACTACTGGGTCATTTACCTTATACCCTTCTTGACCTTTTTCTTATATGATTTACTTGCGTACATTGGATGTTGAGCCTTACTATAGGAGAGATCGACGCATTCGCCATTTTGAAGCAAAAGCAGTTTTCACACAACTGGGAGTGTTACCTTTCTTGGCAATTTATCACAAAGTAACGCGCTTTTTCTTCTGTTCCGAGCAAACTAACCCATGATCGCGATGGAAATGCTTTCTATGGTTGATAAATCACGTCGACAGATACTAATTTGGAATATCTTTATATAACTTAACCAATAAGTTTTCTTTAAAAAAATATAAACGACGAGCCAACTGGGGAAAAAATTTTGGAAATTATACAATCAGTTGGCGATCATTCCATCCAGCCATCCTCGTACTTAAATAATTTTATTCAATGCCGAGTATCAATATACGTCAAAGGGCTCACACAAATTATTCCTTACGTATATTTGCATTAATAAATGCCGCAGAAATGCAATATTAAGAAAAAAATATTCTAGTTTTATTAATGATTACAAATGGGATGTTCTATAGTAACCCTATAGGAACGATTCACTTCATATTTCCAAGAAATAGAAATAAAAAAGTCGTTCACAAGAACATTTAATGGGACATCACAAGAGCATTAATTAGGACTTAGTAAATATTTCAGGACAAATAACGTTAGAAAATGGTAAAATTATGAGAAATATAGCAATAATTACCTCACAAAAGCGAGCACTGTTTCCAGGTTCCTAGCCGCTTCTCCAGCAATTAATTAGTCATTTATTATTCTTTTCAGCATCTGCAAGAAATCCGAATAGCTGAAATCTTTTTTTTTCTTTGAGCTATTAGAACAATGAACCAGTAAACAGCATCCCAATCCTATTGAATTGGCTACTCAGTACTGCAGCGAGTTTGCTCCAAAATGGCGAGTGGCGCGTCGGCGGTCATTGGGGCCTTAATTGGATGGACTCTACCGAGAATCTAGTGCTGAATCGGGAAGCGCTCTTTCCCGGTGAGAATGGGGACGTGGCTTGGAGGCAAGTCGGGAGGCGAATTTAGAAACACTACCAGCTACGCAGAAAGTTCAGATGGCGCTACGATCGCCCGCCACTTGGCAAGATTTTACTCCTCGCCGAATGCGCCAAGCAAAGGCATGTTGCTTTTGAGCGATTTGCGCTCACCCCTGAACTAGAAAGCGCTCCTGTCTGAAACTATTCGCCGTAGGCCGATTTTCACTGCGCTCGTCAGTCGATAACGTTCGCAATTGGGACATTTTATTAGATTTCGCCAGGGAATCTTTTTCATAAAAACAAAAGGATGCCATCAGAGCTTTCAGAATGAAATTAAAACTCATTTATATACTTACTCAGTATGGGAAAAAAAAGATTGCTACAGTAAAATTGCAATTTTAAACGTTTTAGATGTGTTATTTTTGATACATAGATACGTATCAAGATATATTGAAGGATTATATTTTATTTAAGCTCAAAATTTTAACACTAGCATTTGTTCATTTCCATATAAGCAAAAAAAAAATCCATTTTCATATAGTTTTTAATAACATTCCTGAAATTTATGAAGTTATGTATGTCACACTTGTCTGATAAATGCAAATCGTGACTCAGATTATTTAGATACTAAGACTTTAAAAATCAAATTGAAATGAAATAATAAATTAATGCAAAAAATTTAAAAGCAACAAAGCAAAGAATAACGGAAAGCTTTCTGTAGATTTCAAATTGCTAATGTACAAATAATTTTCTTCAAAATAAATCCATGGTAGGCAAATAAAATGACTTTGGTTGTTTTTTAATAAATATAATTTCCTGAATGTAACATTCATTTCAATATTTTTCAGTAAGTGCAATTGCAGATAGTCAATTTTTATTTTTCAATTATTTTGTTGATAAACTTTTTTGCTTGAGTAATATGTTTTTAGAAAGAACAAAAGAAGTTCCTATACATTTCAGATGGATTAGCATGAAGATGGTCACTTCTGAACAATGCTATACGACCACTCAGACAAGCGCTTCCTTTCTCTCCGTAGGCCGAAATCTATTGCTTCTGCTGTGCTGGCGATCAACTCACATTATTAATCAGCTTGTTTTTGCAATCAAACCATCAAATAACGTCCACTGAAGAGTTTACTTATAGAGCACACATTGCAGAACAAATAAATCAAGTTCTATACTAAAAATTGGTAATAAAAAATTATTGCTTTCCTAAACTTAAAAAAACACTTTTATTAGGATAGGAAAATATTTTTGTGTTACTTATGAATATTTTTTTCTCTTTTGTGTTCTCATTGACTTCATTTTGTGGCGAAAGCGTCGATGCTGATTAAAGTTTAAATCAGCTTCTAGGTTCAAATTTGAAAGCAAATCTTAGGCCTTTGCATTTTAAGATAAAAAAACGCGTTAATTTCTGCAAAATTTGGAAGATTATTGATTTTAACAGTATATATTAATTATGTTTTGTTTTTGTAAACCTTAATTGCATTTTATACAAATTAAGCACACACAAAAGCATTATTATTGTTATGCTCAGAAATATCATTAAAAATTCAAGATAAAATTGGAGATGAGATCTATAACGTAGTGCTTTGCTTCTGAACTATACAACTAAATATGCTTACGTAATATAGCGTGACACGTGGCTGGGAGTACATTGAAGTGGGACATTTTGTGACAAGGGAAGTCAAATACAGTTAAAAATCGGGAAATCATTAATTTACAAATGATTCCAGTATCATGGCTTTTTCAATGTTTCTGACTTTTTATATTTCGGGGGAAATTTATGAATTCCGCCAACGTAGCACGTACAAAAATAAAAGAAACAAGGCATCAACTTTTCATTCAAAAACTTCCCAGTTTAAAGAGTTTGAAGATTATTTCTTTCAAGAAAATAAGACAAAGATCCCCTGACCCTCATAAAAGTAATGAAGAACAAAATAACCCCCCTGTCACACATATTATAAGTGCTACAGCTCAAGAAAAAGTCACTATTAGATGAATTAAAGCGACTTGTATCCTATGACAATATTGACAAAATAAAACTAAACAATTTCACAAATTATCTAAAGAATATTAAAACTGGTACTGAATTTAATCAAAAATTATATTTAATAAATAAAATTGTTCCACCTAAAAGACAGAAAGGCAGAAAAATTAAAGTTCAGCCGACATCCCTTTCTAGAAGAAGAATTGGAATGCCAAGAGGATCAAGCAGAATACCTGCAGGACGACCATTAAAGTGCAATGCACACCAAAAATGCAAACGACAAAGAAATTTGTCCCAAAATATTAACTTAAATCAAGCCAATGCCAAAAGAAACAACATTTTTTAGTGTTGATTCTGGAAATAAAAACCTACAGATATAAATACTTGTTTCCATTTCTGAGTAAAATTATATTCAAACCACTCAAAAGGTTTTTTTTTTTTTAATGCATTATAATTTTCCTTCATTTTCTCAACTTGTAGGTAAAAACCCCAAGCCATCAGTGCTTGAGGTTTCTGCTAAAAGTACCTATTTTTATTTTTTAATGTTGCTATATACTAGACACAGGATTATATAAAATTTAAATTGTGAAATAAGTCGTTAAAATGCTAGAAAGTAAGCTTAAATGGACTGAAATCTGTTACATGGATGCAGCAAACCACAGTATGAGTCATGACTTTTATTTAAAACTAAGAAAAGGGGGAAGTCAACTTATACAAGTGTTACTGAAGAAAAAAAAGCACTTAATAAATCGTCAGTAGTACTAATTGTCACAGGAGAAATGTGATTTGAAAATAATTTAATTTTTTTTCCACTTTAAAATTAGGGCATCAACTTAGATGCAAGTACATAGAGTAATAGTTTCAATATGACATATGAGGTGTAAGAAATTGGGGCTCCCCTCATTCTACTGGAGTTTTTGTTGATTCTGGAGTCGCAGTAACAAAGTGTTTATGTATAATTTATATACATTATGCATATATAAATTTGAATTAATGTTATTCTAATTGTACTTTGGTTTACAAAATTATACACCAATCCTTCAAAATAACTTCTATTAATGCAGGGATGGGATTACCTTTCACAATCTGAAACTAAGATATCAAAATTTAAATGCACAAAATGTATCACTGATATTCTCTAAATTGAATTCAAAAACATTAAGGGGCAAATGAAAAAAATACTTTTGTAAGTTGCTTCTTGAGAAAAAAATTGCAAAGTGAAACTACGCACTTTTTTTCACAGTAGCTTTGATTTATATAGCATAGTAGCAATGTGTTTAGATTGATTCAAATGATGTTTGTTCACACTTACACCCAGTTTGCGTACTTCGAATACTAATGAAATACGCCAACAAACTACGGTATCATTACTGTTGTCTTACAACGTAATTAGAAATACCCCTGTGGAATTTAAATACCATTTCTTTCCAACGACAGGTACACATGAAAAAAGAAAATTAAATTAACGAATGATTAGTTCACAAGCACAAACTGCTTGTAACTTTTTTTTATATAAAACACATTAATTACTTGTTTTAAAAAAGCGTTTTGAGCCCTCACCAACATAGTATCGTATCCAAATCTACTAGTTTACTCTATCTCTAGCATAGCAACAGTAAACAAAGAGGTGACGCATGCGCAAATCGCTCAAAAGCAACATGGCTTTGCTTGGCGTATTCGGCGAGGAGTAAAATCCTGCCAAGAGGAGCGCGATCGCAGCGCCATCTGAACTTTCTGCGTAGCTGGTAGTGTTTCTAAATTCGCAGTCGGGAGCGAAAGGGAGGTGTGACTGAAGGGTGTGGGCGGAGAAGGAAGAAGCAGAGGAGGAGAAACAGAAAATAACCGTCAACTCGACGGGGAGCAACAAGGCATGGTGAGGGAATATGATAATATGAGCGATAAATATAAGGTAGTATATACATAATTACAGATATTTACATTATGTACAGGACCGAGTATGCTAAGCAATTCCCTAGGAGATGGTATGGATGGCGTTATGAAACGTGGGGGCGAGTAACAAGGTCCGCCAATAGGCGGCCGACAAGCGAGGCGGGGCGGGGTCAGCGCTGGCTACCCTCCGGCGGCCGTGGCGCGTGATCCCCTCCGTCTTCTGGCAGAGCTGTCCCCCCCCCCCCCGCGACGGCGGAAGAGGTCTTGGTTCATATACATTGAGTCCGAAGTGCAATTCGTGCATCCATGTATCCATGTATGTACGCATATTCCAGCTGGCTTCTGACTAACTGGTTGGGGTGAGATTCAATTTTAGTGAAGAAGTTGGTGGCAATTGATTTGATGCGCGAAATAAGGTAATCCACTTTGAGATCCTTGTGGAGCGTGTCATTACTTACGAACCAAGGGGCTACAGTAATTCTTCTGAGGAATTTATTTTCTAAGATCTGTATCGGGGACGAGGTTAGTTTCAGCAGTTGGGCCCCAAATAGGGCATGCGTAGTCAAATGTTGGGCGTATGACTGTTTTGTATAGTCTGGTTTTGGATTTAAGGTCCAAGCCGCCATTTTTGTGGGTGAGACGGTTCAGAAGCCCAATTTTCTTTTTGGTTTTACAATGAATTTTGTTGGTATGCTTGACGTAACTTAGTTTGTTATCGAGAGCTACTCCAAGGTAGGTAACGTCGCTAGTGTATGGTATTACAGTCTTATTGACTGTGAAAGGTTTTAGCTTCTTCTTGCTGCATCCAATTGCAAATGCTACTAGTTGTGCTTTAAATTAACGTGTAATTTTATTATTATTGGCTACTAGTTTGGTTTTAGCAGGATTAATCTTGATGCGCCATTTGTTGAAGTAACCTTCAATTTCCTTGATATGTCGCTGCAGATAAAAATGGCCGAAGGGCCTACTGGGGGCGGTAGATAGGACGGCTGTATCGTCGGCAAATATGAAGTTGCTTTTAGCAGGGTTACTTGGAAAGTCATGGGTGTAGATTGTATATAATACAGGCGATATGGCACAACCTTACGCCACGCCAGCCTCTATGCTACGTTTGTCCGAGAGGCTATCCCCAACCCTGACTTGATAGGTTCTCCTTTGGAGAAAATGAAATATACATAAGATAAGATAGTTGGGGAAATTAAGCTGGATTAATTTGAAAAGAAGTCCCTTATGCCACACACGGTCAAACGCTTTTTCAATATCAAAGAAAATGCCGAGGCAGGAATGTTTCCGTTTTTTGGATAAGTTTATTTCGTTAGAGATACGTAGGAGTTGGTGTGTGGAGGCGTGGTGACCTCTAAAGCCGAATAGCCACTCTGTAAAGATATTGTTGGTATCGCAGTGCGCCTGTAAATGAAATTTTAGTACTTTCTCGATGATTTTGGCCATGACACTCAAGAGGCTGATTGGCCCGGTAATTTTGGGGGAAGGGTAGATCAGAATCTTTCTTTGGGATAGGGACAATAATGACGTTCCGCCAGCAATTAGGGTAGTAGCCGAGTCGAAGGATGGCATTAGTAATTTTGGTAAGGTTCACAACTGCATTCAAGGGAAAATGCTTGAGATGGGTTGGGGCTATTATATCCTCTTCGGGAGATTTGCGGTTTTCCAGCGCACCTATGAGAAGTAACATCTGATAAATAGTGATTGAAGAAGGGGTAGTGGGGGGAGGAGGGTTTCTAAAAAATCTACTTATAGCTTTGCTGACCTCCGCTATTGTGTCATCACAATATGCGTCGGCATTATGCTGGAATTGTTGTTCCAGTGAATCAGCAATTGCATTTCCTTTATCTGTCTCGGAGAACACCAAGTGCCCGGTGTAGCCGTGAATTGAGTTTTCCTATTGGCTAGTGCCCTAGTCATCTTATACATTTCTTTTGGGTTGTCGCTCAGTGTCTCAGACAATTCGGTAAGCTTTTACTCTTCAGATCACTGGTCAACTTCTTGATATTATGCTGTAACTCATTAACCAAGTTCTTGGTAGCAGGGTCCTTAGTTATGGACCCAATTTTCTTTAGCCTGTTTCTCCTTGTGATTAGGGCCCTGATCTAGGGCGGAAGTCTAGTGGGGGCGTTATGCACAATTTTAGTGAAACGTGAGGTTTCGGTTGCAGTTTTCACGTTATTGGTCAATTTCTCGGTTTCCAAAGCAATATCGTCAAAGGAGGAGATTGATTCAATGGTTACACTTAATGCACTGAGTTTGCTTATGAAGAGCTCCCAATGCGTAGTTGTCACTGAATGGCTGACTGGCCGAGGGGAGGTGGGTCCCGAAGCTCAATTCCAAGATGATGGGATTGTGATCCGAATTTTGTTCAGAGACTGAATTGATTTGGAAATGGTTGTTGACATTTTTGCTCAAAGCAATGTCGATGGTGGTATTGACATAGTTGGAGAAATGAGTGGGGGAGTCAGGGAAGTACAAGTTAAGATTCTTTTCAACAAAATAATCGTGCAAGATCTTAACATTGGCGTTGGAGCAGCCATTACTCCAAAGGCTATGCTTACAGTTGAAATGGCCAATAAGTATACATTTATCTTTGAATTTAACTAGTGAGTCAAGATCTTGGGAGGTGAGCCTGTTATTGGGTGGGATATAGATGGAGGAGATCAGATACTCGATATCGTGTGTGTTGATAACGGCTGAGCAGTTTTCAATTGCATGGGAATTGAGTTTCACTTCATAGCAGGTAAAACTCTTTTTGACGCAAAGGAGGGTACCCCCCCCCCCTCTCTCTGTTATTCCTGTCGCTCCTGAAGGTGATGTAGTTGGGGAGCCAGAATCTTTCTGTGCCTCCAAAATGGATCTCCTGGATGCAAATGATGTAAGGGTCGTGATCCGCAACAAAAGGGGTGACCTCGCCCATTTTATGGACGAGGCCGTTCGCATTCCAGGAAGCGAGAGAGAGCAAAAGCTGGCTATTCATGGCGGAAAATAGCACTGACGGATTTAAGTTCTTCAGCTAGCGACAGCATATTGCTGCAAGCTTTATTCAGTATGAAGGGAATTTTTTGAATTTCGCCTAGTATGTAGTTCACATCTTTGCGTTTTGCGGCGCTGACATAAGATTTGGAATTTTTTGGTGCCTCTGCGGTCTTCTTTTGATTGCTTTTGGGTGGGGGCCCGTTGGGTTTAGCATTCAATGCTCGCAATTGAGGGTTCTGCCCCTCTTGGTCCATGAAATTGATAACGCGATCGGGTGGTCTTCTTGGGCACCCCCTGTAATTAGCGGTGTCCGCCCCTTGGCACTTTGCGCACTTGGCTGGTGTTTGGGGAGGTTTTTTACACTCCTTGGTGGGATGTCCTTCTCCGCAGGTTAAACACCTGTACTCATTAGTACAGTGAGCTCTTGAATGGTACTAGTTTTGGCATCTGTAGCATTGTTGTGGTGAGGAATTGAGTTTTAATGCTTCGACAGAGATCTTAAAGTTGCCTAAAATTCTGAGTTTGTATAGATTGTCATTGTGGGCTGTTCTTTGTAGGTATACCAGGAAGAGGGAGAGGGCCCTTCTTTTTCCCCTTCATTTGAATTACTTTTAGTGGGGTCTTCGGTAATGTAACTAACATCGGTGTCAGCCGACAATCCCCTGATAACCAGCTTAAGATTATTTTCCTCATTTATAGGAAAGGTGTGGTGCGGGATGTTCTGCTCGTTGAAGTGTTTAATTAGAAGTCTGAACTGACATCCGCCGTGGACGAGTATCAGCGGAGGATCAATAAAGGATGGCTTCTACCCGTTTGCTGTGTCACGTTTTAAAGGGGGCAGGGGGCGGGTAATGCCATTTACAATATCATTGGTTGATTTACATTTGTTTTCATCCATCAGCCAACCATCAGGCCGTTGATTAATTAGGGTGCATTTTTACAGATCCTAACCGTTATTCATGCAAATGATAAATTAATTTCACATGCGCGAAAACGGAAAATCAGAAATAACAGCGAAAAGCGTCTTCAAGGACTGTAACAACTTTAGAAATGTACGACAAAAATCAAATTACTCATGCTGGAAGATAGGCAGAAAAAAAATTAAAAAGTCTCAAAAGTGAGCATTATGAAATGATTTTTTTAAATTGCCCATTTTAGTATTAGAAAATTTATTTGATTTAAAACAGAAAAATGTAGAAAATTAGTGACATGTATACAGTTAACGTTATCTGATATTGACAGAATCCGTGCAATGGCAATTCAATGAGTTGTAGTTTTCATTACTCCATATAAAACCACAAATTTACATTTATTATTTGTGTTCAGGTATGTCGTTTTAATGCAAAGGAAATGTAGCATTAACACTACTGCACATCTATAACGATTTTGAGGTTTTATTTCAAGGTATAGATCTACTGAGACCGATACAAAAGGCTATCCCGTTGATAATTTTTTCATCGTTAACCTTTAGCACAATTTTTTTTCGAAAAAACTGGTAAAAAGATGATCGAGTTCTCTTTGACTGAAAATGAATATATAGTAGAGTATATCATGTTTTTGGATGTTTCAATATAAGGAGTGACTAGAGAGCGGGAGGTGGGGTAAAAATTATATTAAAAAATTATTATGCAAACGAAGTGCAAGCGGATCTCAGACGGGCATTAGAAATTAAAAAAAAAGCGAGATACAGATCGCCCGTGTCAGACACGGGCAAATACGTTAAGGGGTTAACTGACTTACTTGAACTCTCCTAGATCATTAGTAGTAGAATCCAAAATTTATTTCCAAAAATAAACAAAATAGAACCGCCTTCTAGATGGATTTAGAGGGGGAAGCCGAGCTACTTCTTAAATAATTGTGGCTGCACTAAATGAATAGTAAAAATTTAATTCTTTCTTTAAGCAACATCAATAACACCTTATTACCATGCTTTTTGCTATAATGGTTGGGATCCGCGAAAATGTTAGCCGGAAACGATTAAATAAGACGAAACAAAGTGCTTTATCAAAAGTAAATTATAACAGAAAGTACATGATTCTCACGAGCGAAAAACTACCCTCGAACTAGTTGTCTAAAAGTGCTAACGGATTTTTTGACTCATAGAGATGTGGGTTTTCCGGAAAATTTTCCACTCAATAAATTGTAAATATTTTTCATCTTTAAATTCTTATGTACGATATCAGTGGTTCCCAACCTATGGGTCACGACCCCAAGGCTTTATTTCAATACAGTGGATCCCCGCCATTCGTCCGCCTCACTATTCGTGCAACTCGTTATTCGTCCAACTGCTCAAGTAAAATTCAACTCGCCATATGTACGCTAACCCCAGCGATTCAGACGGCTCCAGGGGATAGGGTTGCCAGTTTGGCTTTTAAAAAAAAATCGAGAAGTTACGCTCCTTTTGAACTCGCCTGGAAATAATTTGTTTGGCGTTTTGTATTCTTTAAAAAAATTTAATACTTTTTGAGATTTTACTGAAAATTTTAACTTTCTAAGGGGGGGGGGGGCAGCAAGAAGAAGTGGTTGAAGAACTTTCTTCTTCAGGGGAAGAAAGTAGTAATTAAAGCATTTCCTTTGCAGAAATGAAAGAGCCGGGTTACCACTGGGAGAAAGCACAGAGGGGTGAAAAATGGCCTCCTAACACTACTGCGGTCAACAGGAGCATTAACTTGTTCAATGACAATGTTATTGACCATTTTAGAAAAATTTTGAACAATCGTCAAAGGCAGTCAACATTGGACAGGTTTTTAGAGAAAGAAACCTAAGATTCATCTAGTGCAAAAAGAAAGAATAGCAGAAAGGGAGAAAACAATTGAAGGGATGTTACCTGATGTATTTATGGAAGGTGACTCTTCTTCCAAACAGTAACATCAACATTTCTCTTCATCCTCTCAACATTCCACTTGTGCCATCAGCTTACCTCAGTACAAGCAAAGTTCAGTTAAATTTTTATTTATGTATAATTTCATTTACATTATTTCTGTACATTTGTTTTTCATAGGTTTAAATTAGCAACCATCTGTGGGACTAGAACGGATTAATCCAGTTTATAATGTATCTTATGCGATAAAATAAATCGCCATTCGTACAAATCGCCAATTGAACTGCTTCCTGGAACGAATTGTGTACGAATAGCGAGGTTCTGCTGTATTAACATTCGCAATACTATTGCGTTTTAAAATTATTTCATAAACAAAATTTTTAGCACTGACCCTTAAACAGCAGGATCACTCAGGTTCCATAACATCCAAATTTTCTAGATCGCTCTCAGATACAGAGAACATGGACAGATCCAGGTCAGAATGGCAACTACTCAAAGAACCTGTTTCAATGTCAGTGTGTTGCTCTAGTACATTTTGCTCGTAGTTTGAACATACCACTGTATTGCTCGTCAAATGTAGATTTTGAGAAACAGATGCAAGTTTAGCTGTGCGTTCATTTGTTAATCTGTTCCTCTTTTTAGCCTACTTTCCCGTAAAATTAAAAAAAAATAATAATAATAAAGCATGAAAGAAGGCTTAACGTATCGTGAAAATATCGTTAGAAATTAAGAAAAGCCAAAAATAAGTTAAGTAATTAAATAAAGATTGAAAAATAAAAAATTTGAAAGTAGGGTTTTGAGATGGGGAAAATGTGTGTCTGTCAGTCCGTCCCCCCCTAATAACTTTTGAACGAATAGTCCGATTCGAAAAATTCTTTTTGCATTCGAAAGATCTCGGCAAGAACATCTCATTTCTATATATTACGTTTTGATTTGAACAATTTTTTGTTCAATTTTGAACAGTTCAAAAAATTTTAACATTAGCGCCTATGGGTGAAAATGAAGAAAATTATGTAAACTCTGGGTACAAGATTCAAGTTCCCATGAACAAGCTCACTGGAAGAAGTACTTGGCGTGAAATATTGATTTGAACAATTTTTTGTTCAATTTTGAACAGTTCAAAAAATTTTAACATTAGCGCCTATGGGTGAAAATGAAGAAAATTATGTAAACTCTGGGTACAAGATTCAAGTTCCCATGAACAAGCTCACTGGAAGAAGTACTTGGCGTGAAATATTGATTTGAACAATTTTTGTTCATTTTTGAACAGTTCAAAAAAAAATAACATACCGCCTACGGGAAAATTTCAATCCTATATAATTCCTGATCTAACGGAACGATTTTCTTGGAACAAACTTTATCGGAAAGCTCTTATGACGTAGAACATGTACAAATAGAAAGTTTATCCAGAACTAACGAGCCTATTTTCCTATGAAATTTTTTGATCGGGATTTTCAAGAATATTTTTGAATTAATGAATGATTAAATGAATAAGCAAAAGAATGATTGAATGAATATGTATTAACCGTTGAAAAAGGTACATTTGAAGCAATTAAGAACTAAATGAGAAAGACAGAGAGAGAGAGATAGCTAGATTATAAATTTGAATTCGGTGTATACGGGAAAGTAGGCTCGTATAGTTCTAGACGGAACTTCTTGTTTGTCTTTATGTTGCTGAATGCTTTCCAGTTGGTTGGCAGGAAGCACCTGTCGGGGAAATATTAAAAATTCTTGCAGAGCCCTAGATAATTCCCTTGTACTGCAATAGCTTTTCCACCAAGTTATTGGATTCCACCAAGATACATTGGTTGCAGCTTTCCATAGGATATCTTTGCTCCAAATCTATCGTGTGGCACTTTATTCTGCTATATCTGCCTTATTGTAGTCTCATTTGTACCAAGGGTGCTTTTAGAAACTTCAATTATGGTTTCCATTGCCAATATAAATTCATCTTCTGACTGACTTTTTTGTCCATAGTATTGTGGGTCAAGGAAATTTGCTGGTGAATGTATTAAGTGGAAACAAAAATTGTATCTGTTTGTTAAAAAGCCTTCAACAGATTATTTTCTTTTTTGGTATGCGGTGAAAAAGACATTAGCTCTTTTATTTTTTCATCATTTTTTAAAAATGTAGCTGTGACTTCTGAAACCTTTGGCGCATCTCCCTCTATCTGTTGTTTAGCTACAGAAATTCGTACCAGTAAGTTATATGCAGTCCGAATTTGAACCCAAAATATATCACTATCAAGTACTTGCTTTCTTACATTTGAAGGTATATGTGAGAGTTCGTCATCTATCACTGCACATTGTAAGTAGTTCTTTGTTCTCAACAAACTGTCAAAGCATTTTGTTACTGAACCCCATATTGTTTGGTGCACCAAGTTGGAATGAAATTCAGTATTGTTTGTTGAAATAAAGCTGAAATGTGTTAATAACATAAAACATGAATAGTTTTATTGAGCCACACACAAAATTTAGTGTAAAATATACTTTTTGAGATGGAAAATTTTCCGGAAAAACATAGCGGAAAATTTTCCGGTAAATTTTCCACCCCACATCTCTACTCATAGCCCTTCTGACTTTTCGTCCCGAAGTCAAGAAGAAGTTGTGGTCTCAGCTGTCAAATGGGTGCGGAGTTGTCTAACAATCAATTCACCTTTGTTTCAGAGGTAGGCAAATTACGTGAAAATAACCTCACACTTCCCACTCATTAGCTAGGGTTGGGCTACGGATGCTGTCGCCGGACGCCTAATTGAATTAAATAATCTGAAATAACCGGACGCTTAACAAAATCTTTGTTTAAAAAATGAACTTTTAGTCTTTCCGACTTGACCTATTTGCGTGTCATCGATTCCGCCCATTTGCGGTGTGAAGAGCAAAAAGTTCGATGCCATTTAAGATAACGTCACTATGTTTGTAGCATTTAATCAATCATGACACTGTTGATCATTAGAAACGCATTTTACGGATCCCAACCGTTATAGGGAAATGCACTCGGAGAGCAAATGAATTGCACAAGGCGAGAGAACGAAAAAGTAATTACTGCCAGCGAAAGGAATTTTAAAAATCGTTTTGAACGAAGACAGTTTAGTAATGCCGGACGGGGGAAAATTTGAATTACATTATGATAGAAGACCAGAAAAAGAAGTAAAATAAATAAGTAAGCAATAAATAAACAAATTAATGAATTATTAAAAAGTTTTTTAAAGAATGATTAGATAAAAAAAAGTCACAAAAGTAAGAAAAATAAATAAATCCCAATAGCAAAGGGGGGGGGGGGGTGGAAAAGAGTGAAATTAAACATTCATGGGTAAATAAATAAGTGAAGAACACAAGACACCAACTGAACTTTTGATGTGAGTTATTTTCGCAAACGCAAGTTCGTCAACACATTTGCTGATCCCAATTGTTATGCAAGAAAAAATGTTAATCGCATTTTGGAATACTCGTTACTTTTCCTTGTTTTAATTACAATAATAATTATTATTATTCCGTCCCACTTACATAGCGCACAATTATTTCTGCATGTGTATGCTGTACCAGCGCTGTCTTGATGGTGACGGCAATAATCAAGCACTTGTGTGCCTTTATAGCGTTGATTTCATGGGCTATACTCCCGAAATTAAAATGAAAACTTAGTAGGTCTGACTTCTTTGGAAGTTATGTGGAGCATGAAATTAAGAATGTTACATAATGATTGTTTGGCTTCCAGTTTAGAAAAAAGAGCAGAAATTATAAATGGAAAATAGTAATCGCGTTAGAACAGGCAATGAAGAAAATATTATCCACAGTTCCAGTAAAAAGCGTGCGTACCGCGCGCATGTAAATCCAGTCCCAGTGCCACTTTTAGAGAAGGTAGTTTTTATCAGTGTTGCCGTTCCGAAATCAACATTTCGTTTCAAAATTCCAGGCAAAGCTTTTGTATTAGGGCTCGACCGATGGCATTTTTTGGCCGATGTCGATTGTTCCGAGACCGGCCGATGGCCGATTGCCGATTATTCTCCTCTTCCATCGGCCGATGGCCGATTGGAAAAAAAAAGTCGCTTAAACCATTAAAACGTGTATAATGCTTGTCAAAATGTCATTTAAGTAATTTATTTTTATGTTTACAAAAGGGAAATAATAATAATTTAACTTTGTCCAAGTAAACAGTAATAGAAATATAACTTCACGTTAAATTAAAGCACAAATGAGCATTAAAACGCAGACATATGTTTCGGGATTGCTTGGAATCCCTTTTTCAATGCGACAGGGAGCTTCTAGATGCAAAACATCCAACTTTAACGTGAAATTATAATTCTATTACTGTTTGGGGGAAGTTTACATAGTAATTAAAACTAAAAGAATCATTCGCGATTGTAGTAAAGTAATTAAACTATTCTGTGGTTTAAAAACATTAAAAAATATTCTATCAGAGGATTTTTAATTCTTTTTCTTATCTTTGCAAAAAAACTGAACAACTATTGGATCGGATCGGGTCTAATTCCCTTTCCTTCAACATTTTCTCTTTATAACACCTGCACTGCAAATGTCAAATGCAGCTGCCTTTATTTTCTTATTTTTTTCATGGAGAGGAATGCAGATGTTATAATACAGACTAACAAATAGTGTGGGTTTGTATCTTTAACGAAATTGTCAACCCCACCTCCCCCTGTTTTTAAAAGAAAAGCGGAAACGATTATTTTTTATATTTCATTATAAAAGTTATTTTAACTAAAAATAGCTCTTTTTCTAAAATCAAAATAAAATATTAAAAAATTTCGCTCGCAGTAGCGCCAACTGATCACAACCAAGAAATATTGAATGTTGCTTTTAGACATGAGATTTTTTTGTCATTACAAATGAATGCTGGGTCTTAAGAACTAATTTTATTAGCTTTTTTTTTCCTGTGAGTTACAAATTACACTGAAATACTTGACATGTTCTTTATATTTTCATGAGCACAATGTAAGGTCACCGAAATGAACCAATATTTCAAGCACCAGCAGTTTTCTGTTGGCAAGTAATCTTCTGAAAAACACGTGATCCCAGTTTGAAAAAAAAAAAAAAAATATATATATATATATATATATATAAAATGTGTTTCAAAAATGACCGGTATATTTGAAAAATCAATAAAAATTAAACGAGCAGTGATAGAAATACACCGTTTGTTGAAATATGCTTGGGACCATAGTAAATTTTGATTCAGACAAAGTTGTGAAATTAGTTACAATGTTCTACAACAGAGGGCGCTGCAATCGATTTGAAAAATTTAGAAAAAAAACGCATTCTGTGATAATAATATTTAACTTTGTGCAAGTAAACAGTAATAGAAATATAATTTCACGTTAATTTAAAGCACAAATGAGCATTAAAACGCGGACATATGTTTCGGGATTGCTTGGAATCCCTTTTTCAATGCGACAGGGAGCTTCTAGATGTAAAGAGTTTGCCATTTTTGCTGTAAGCGTGTGCGATGAAAAAAATGGTTTATTCCTTAGAACAGAGGATTTTTTTCTGGTGTTCTAGACGGTGGAATTCCAACACTAGAAAAATCTAAATTTTTCGAATCGATTGCAGCGCCCTCTGTTGTAGAACATTGTAACTAATTTCACAACTTTGTCTGAATCAAAATTTACTGTTGTCCCAAGCATATTTCAACAAACGGTGTATTTCTATCACTGCTCGTTTAATTTTTATTGATTTTTCAAATATACCGGTCATTTTTGAAACACCCTGTATATATATGTTGTCAATTTTTGAAATTAATGAAATTGTAGCATTTTTATTAAGGTATTATTCCACCGTGTCGCGCGAATTCGTTTTTTAAGAATTAAATTTTTGAAAATTGCAAGGCGAAATTGGACCTCATAAAATTTCGATCAATAAACACTTGTACTGAAAAATTGATTCATATTTTTTATCAATATGTTCTATGTTGTAAACTAACAATAAAATAACAAGAAATATTCTAAACTGAAAGCAGATGCAACGAGATTGTTGTACAATAGCAGAAAAACAGTCAACTGTCTAACACGTAGCATCAAAGAAGCGAAAAAAAAAATGCGCTAATAAAACGAAGTGTACACGGGGAAAAATTAAAATAATTATCGTATAAAAAAAGTTAAGATGTATTTTGAAAAAAAAATATGCATTGATCAATCTTTGAAAATAAAGAAATTTCAGCATTTTTATTAAGATATTAAATCCTGTCGCGCGAACTCGCATTTTGAGAATTCAATTTTTAAAAATTGCAAGTCGAACCTAAGTCGAAGTCACATAAAATTTCGATCAATAAACATTTACACTGGAAAATTGTTTCTTATTTTTGACCTATGTTGTAAACTAAAAATGAAATAATGAGAATAGCCGCACACTAAAAGCAGATGCAACGTGATTGCCGCACAATTGCAGAAAAACTGCAACACGTGGGATCGAAGCAAAAAAAAAAGCCAAGAGAAAAAAAAAAAGTTTACGCTATTAAAAATTTAAATTATTATCGTACTTTGATTGAGTGGAGTTTGTATCGTTTGCAATTTCGGAATAATAAGAAACATGACAAACTAAAAGCAGATGGTATAATATTATTGAGCAATGACATCTAATGCACTAAGTTTTGTTTAAACAAAAAACGGACAAAAATGAGGCAACTAACCTAGTGCGAAAAACAAATAGCACTCATAAGACGCCTCTATTACTATTACTTTAACATATTTTGCGAGCATTCTGTTCAAAGAGAAATAATTTTAATAATGCAGGTTTTCGGGCAGCGATCGCTTAAACTATTTTTCCGAGTTTTTTATCAAATACTCTGCAGAGTGACATTATTTTTGTGCTTTTTTAAAATCTGATGTGCTGCCTGTTATTGTATGGAAATAGAAATCTAGCTATGGAGAAAAAAGAAAGTTGAAGACAAAATGTTTTCTGGAAAGTTGTCCCTGCGAAAAACATCGGCCTTGCATCGGCTTTAAGATGTTTTTCAAGTCCGATGGACCGATGTTTTTCTAAAGTTAACATCGGCCGCCGATGCCGATGGCCGATGGCAACTTTGTTTAACAATCGGCGAGGCCGATGCATCGGTCGAGCCTTACCTCTTGTGATCGGAAAAAGTGCTAAACCGAGATGTTTTAAAAATTTGAAGATTTCATCATTGCCTGTTAACTATAAATTTAATCGAAAAGCCTGGATGACATTTGCAATTTTCACGGAATGGTTGGAAGGTGTTAACGAGAGGATGAAGAGAGAAGGGAGAAAAATTCTTCTATTCGTGGATAATGCTGCATCACACAAAAATGTAACTCTGAGCAACGTGAGCCTGAAGTTCCTGAAACCAAACTGTACATCTAGAATACAACCATTGGATCAGGGAGTTATAAAAACTTTTAAAGCCCACTACAGAATTTTTTTTCTAAAGAAAATGTCTCTTGCAATGGAAGATGCAAATTCAGCAAGCGAACTGACTAAGAAGGTCAATGTCATGGATGCTGTCCACTGGATATCAATGGCCTGGAATGACGTAACCCCCCACACTATACAGAAATGCTTTTACCGAGCTGGATTTCCACGTGTAGACAAACAAACACGAATTGATGACCAAGAAACAACAGCTTTAAGTGACTTGCAGTCAATTCTTCAGGAGCTACATACGGAAATGGAGCCAAGTGCTTATCTAGAAGCCGATGGACACCTTCCAGTTTGTTGCAATATCACCGTTGAAGAGGACGAGGATAGTGAAGAAGAAGCGGACGAAGCTGAAGAAACAAGAAGTGCAATAACGTTCAAACAATATGGCCAAGGCATTCAAGACCTTCTGAATTATGCAGCTGAACATCATCAGGAAGCATTTCCACTTTTGAAACAACTTGATAATATGTACGCTGCACGTGCATACACAATGCAAAAACAAACTAAAATTACACATTTTTTTAGGTAAAAACTGTGATGTATTTTTATTATTTTTATTGCAATTCCCTTTTTTGTTTGTTTGTTTATCATTATGTAAAACTTTTTAAAGTAAAAAAAAAACAATGAGGTGTAAGAGTACAGGTCCGACTGAGTTTAGTTTGACATTGCAATAGCCGCCAAATCTAAATTCAGCACCTCCATCTCGGTAACTGGCATGGCTAACCAGGCTAAGTACTCAGTACAGTCGGTAAATTCAATAAACATGTGTTTTGCTGATTCTCCCTCTATAATGAACACCCCCGTAATCTGAACACTTTTGTTCGGCCCCATGAGTGTTCAGAATAGAGAGAGTTCACTGTATATACTAAAGCACTAAGAAAGTTTAAATAGAGGTAGAAATAAAAACCACTATTTACTAATTCAATCTTTATTACAGCCAATTGTTCTGTTTAATAAAAATTTGCAAATCTTCATTTTTTGCTTTAATTCTGGAACAGCGTTCAGATATCAATTGTCCAGTTTTGCATAAAATTCTTTCTGCTTTAACTGAAGAAGCCGGCGCACTTTAAACTTTTTTTGCGTGCCACTGAAGCAAACCGAATTCCGCACCATCCACTTAAAATACAAGTAACAATGATGCTTGTCAAATAATTCTCAAAAAGTCTTCCTGAACAAGACAACTGAACTCCGCTTAAACCGGCTTCATATTTCACTTTAAAAAAAAACTTACCTGCCAAAATAATATTGTGGATTTGTGTCAGAACGTTTGTGAAGAGTAATTAGTTTTTAATTACCTTTTAGGCTATATGTTTTTACTAACACGACAAACACAATTTGTCAATTTACACTAAGGCCAAAACAAGAAATAAGGAAAAACAATTAAACAACCATATAGAAGCTAATTTATAATATTTTATTTTTACTTTCACCAGGTTGTACGTGTTTTTATAAACAGATCCAGGCTGTTTTTATAAAATATTAAAATTTTTCTTCAAATTTTGTACTGCAAAAAAAAAAAAAAGACAAACTCCTAAGAGTTATTTTCTCAACGGAATCAATGGCCAAATATTGGGATTAGATTTGTAACACGTTAATACCTACTGCTTTATTTTTAAATTGAGTCTTTTAAATTCTTTCATTATCTATCAATAAAATAAATAAAAGTTTATTTACAACAGATATAGGAATTTCAGTAATATACAAACTAAGTTGATGCTTATTTGTGCTTTCTTAACATGAAACTATTTTTTATTACAAGTTGAACACTTTCGATTTCTCACCATATACATTCACGTGTTGTTGCCACTCACCTGCTCCGCAGAAACTAGGTAGAGCGTTTCCTATTAGTTAAATGGTGCAAGCGATAAAAAAAAAAAGTTTTGATTTCATAGAACAAACGGGCGAGGTTTTCAATAACAAACACTATCGATAGTTTTCCACCACTAGCCACAAGTTGCAGACGGTTAAGAAGCCCTACGTTAGGCAATGCTTTATGTATTGATCAAATCAAAGCATTAAAAATACTGGTATCAATTCAACAATACATTCATAGTTCTACATTATTTCTTTTGAAGTAATGATAAGTACATTTCTTACAATTAAACACGACAGATGGCGATGAGGACTTCCTAATAGTAATCCGTGAATTATTAACGGTTGTACAGACCGATCACGAAGTTCTGACACTTGGACGCATTTACGCAGAAAAGGACGAACCTATTCGAGTTCCGCCCCCACCATTAGGACATAGCGCTCTGTTTCAGCGTTTCCCGACCTTTTTCATGTCACGACCCCCTTTTTAACAACAAAACCACCCGTTCACCCATATATGCACTCTAAACATTTTGCGTTTAGTTGCCACCATTTTTGATGTTACTGAACACGATTTTTGGTCTTCAGTTGGTGTAAGGTTGAAAGTTATTCTTTGTTGAGATATTTCAATAAATTTTATGTATCTGTCTAAAACAGTATAGCCCGTGTTACGATTTTTACCACATGAAATTCGTTCACTCAGTTAGGTATCGAAATTTCATCACGATTGCCCATTTCTATGCAAATAGAAGAAATGAGTAATCGTAGTGAGCTTTTGATACGTAAATCGGTTAACGAACATCATATGCTAAAAAACCATTCCGCTGTCTGTGTTTTTTTAGAGAGACGCAAAAAAAGTTTAAATGCACCAAAAAATGAATCATTTTCAACTTTGCAACAGTTGAGCACCAAAAATGGCGGCAACTGAGAGCAAAATTTTTACAGTGCAGAATTATTTTGGGTCAACAAATAAAATTTCGAAGCATTACTCAAAAACATGCGATGACAGGCAGGTCCCATGTTCTCTCATGTATGTCACGGGATAGATTTTACACGATAATTCAAAATATTTATTTCTAATGAAGTTCGTCCACTATTTGTTAAAATAGGCATGAAGATGTGTATGGTAGGCATGAAGTGTGATTCATGAACACTCCCCTAGTTAGTTTTCAACATTCTGCAAAGAAGTAATGTATCATTATCAAAAGTTCTGAAGCAAGCGCCTCAAATAGCAATTGCGAGACACGCATTAGAATTTCACAAGTCATGAAAGAGCTACTTCATTTTGAAGATTGTTTATTTATATATACTTGTTTATAAAACTGACTGGTAGACAATAAAAAATAATAACATTTTGCGGAGTTTGACAAATTTATTACTGGGGCTTTTTGGAAACACCAACATCGATTGAATTATTCCAATATTTAGTATTATAGTTTGCTTTCGGTAAAACACTTCGTTTTGCCCCATTTATTCGCTTCCCGCTGAAATTTTTGCGGATCCTAACCATTTTAGCAAAAAGCATGGTAAATAATGCATGGTAATGACGTCATGGATGTTCTTTAAAGGAGGAAGTAAATTTTTACTATTAGGAATTCAGTGCAGCTCACAATTATGCCAAAAATTTATTTTTTTCTTTATTTCTAATGGCAAGGTTACAAAAGACCTGTACACCACGAGGCAAAAGGAACAAGAACAAATAAACATAATAATGTGGCGGGAAAAGTCTATGAACCTAAAAGCTCCCTAGCGCGCCAGTAGCGGTCACTCAGTGAGGAATCACCAAGTGCCGGGCAGCGGAGAATGTGGTCAGCATCCATGTCCTCCAGACGATCACAGAGTGTGCAAAAGGGGCCTGAACAACATGGATTCGATGTAGATGTTTTAGGAGGCAGTCATGTCCTGTGGCCAGACGAAAATCAGCAACTGCTTTACGTCTTAGCCACATGGGAAGATTCCCGAGTTTATTTCACCAGATCTTATTAGAATTTCTCTCAGCGTATTGATGTAGCGTGAGATCATTCATCTTTCTCTTGATGATACGTTTGGCACTGGTATAAGGGACAGCTTTCTCTGATGTTTATAAAATAGAAGCTCACTTTTTTGCTAGCTGGTCCGCTATTTCATTTCCAGTTATACCGCAGTGTCCAGGGATCCACTGTAAGACGACCTCCTTAGTTTACTTAGACATACTCTTCAGGAGTTTCTTACACTCAAGGGTGTTAGAGGAGGCAGGAGCAGAAAGAGAGTTTATTGCCAGAATTGCTGCTTTTGAATCACAGAATATAACAACTCTTACGAAACTATTTAGGTGGCAATGCAGTTGCGCAAGGGCTACTTGAATAGCAGCAACCTCACCATCAAAAGCAGCTGTGAATTTAACAGTTCTTAGATAAAAGGAGGAAAGGTGACAATACCCCCCGCTCCTGCTCTGTCAGTGTCCCTCAAGAGGCTTCCATCGGTATAGATATGCACCCAATCAGGTTCGGCATACAGGGTTTCAATCGTTTCCAAAGCTAACGACCTTAAAATTAGGGTGTTTTGTTCCTTTTTGGAAACCACCTGGGTAAGTTCAGTCCGAATTCGAAAACCTCTACCAATAATTGAATCTAAAGATGACACCAGAGGTTCGGGGATGAAGTCAATATCAAGCAATTGCTTTAATTCCAGAACACCGGGGTCGGTTTTGTTGGGTCTTCAAACGCCTTCCTGAATCCAAATGAAGATTGCACAAAAGGGAGACGCCGTCTGGTAGTCGTGTTAATTTTTCCCACAGCAACAGGGCTCTTTCTTGAAAGATATTCTTTAGAGGTTTATTTTTTGTTATCATAAGCATTGCATCAATCGGAGTTGTTTTAACAGCCCCTGTGATGAGCCGGAGGGCCTGGTTTTGGGTTCTATCAAGTAATTCAGACACAAAGCCAGATGCAGTAATCAGTGGCTCACAGCAGTAAGTCAAAGTAGGTAAAATAAATAACTTATAAGTCAAATTTAAGGCGTGACTAGAACAGCCCCACCTAGAACCAGCAAGTCTTTTCAAAAGCGTCATTCTATATGAGACGCGGTTTACAATATTTTCGGTATGGGCTCTCCAGGATAACTTACGATCAAATGTAACGCTCTAATAGCTAAAACTATCGGCCTCCTGGATGACATGTCCTCGGTATAACAGATCAATATGCAATGGTTGGTGTGTCAATGAGAAACTGACCGAGACTGTTTTATCAAGGTTAACCTTCATGTTATTTTCATCACACCATTGCCCCAAGATCTCAAGTGCCAAATTCAAGCCGTGACTATTTAATTGTGCGGCCCGATTCTTGGGAGAGTCAATTCAGATCACAAGGTCGTCAGCATAAATCAGGCATCTAATATCAGTAATCTTCCTGAGCTGGTGGACAAGATCATTTATGTAGATGTTAAAGAGTGTGAAACTGGATACTGAACCCTGAGGTAGTCCCGTTTTAAGAACACTGTATTTGGAATAGCTTTTTCCATATCTAAACTTACATAAACGTTGGCAGAGAAAACCACGAAACCAACTGAACATGTTATTCTCACTACCAAGAGAGGCGAGTTTCAGCAGGAGTTTGTCAATCCAAACAGTGTCATAGTCAGATTTAAGGTCAATGAATACTGCTGAAAGTATTCGGCTTTTATCCAAGGCTCATTGATAGACTGGCTGAGCAGTGCTACTGAGCAGTGTTGATTGGTAGATCTAAATTGCCTGAATCCAGCCTGTTCCTCGGCAAGGAGGCGGTTGTTCTCTAAGAACTAACTGAGTCTTTTAGTTATAATTCTCTCCATAGTTTTCCCCATTATACTGGTAAGTGATATTGGTCTATAACTTAGAAGATCCTTTGGATCTTTATCTTTTTTGTGGATTGGTAAAATTATGGCTCTAAGCCACTGAAAAGGAATAACTCCCGAATTCCAAATCAAATTGAAGAACTTTAAAAGAGTGCTCAAGGCACAAGTGCCCAGATGTTGTAGGAATCCAGAATGTATGCCATCTTCACCTGGGGATTTTCTACTTTTAAGGCTAGTTACAGCCTGAGTGAGCTCTTCCATGGATAGAGATGAATCAAAGATGGGATGAGAAGATGTCCGAGCGCCAAAACCCGTGACAAAACATTTAATTTCGCGTCTTAATACCTTTGAAGATGTCCTAGTGTGTTTATTATTTTGGTGACATTTGGAAAAGTGTTTAACAAATGCATTAGCAATTTCTGTATCAGAAGAGATCGTTTTATTATCGACTTGAAAAGGTTGTTTAGGGGTACGGGTGCCTTCATTTTTGACACGGGAGAGGAAATTATAAACTCTCCTTCCGTCTCTCTGATAATTGGCGCCAGATATGAAGTCATTAAAAGATTTCCGTTTTCGACAAGCAGTTTTTCTGAATAGGGCTGATTGCTTTCTCCACGCCTGAACATCCAAACATCTATGTGTTAGTTCGGCCTTTCTTCTACAAAAAGTAGCCCGGTCCCCCCTTAAATATCCGTCTTAAAGGCGGTTCTCTCATTTTTTTTTTCGGGAAAATATGCATTTATTCTACTACTAATAATCTAGGAGAGTCTAAGTAGTTCATTTAACGATGTAAAATTTAGTTCATAAGAAAGAAGCTTTAAAATTTGAATAAGGGAATTTCGTTTGTAAAATAAAACTGTATAAGTGAAGAGTTAAATTTTCGGCTGAATAAGCCCTTTACTTAGTTATATTCCTCTTTTATAGATGGCACTGCGAGACGTAACAAAATAAACTGCGTAAAAACTGCTTTTTACTATAACTGCGTAAAGCTAAAAAGTTGATTTCAAAAGGGCAGCTCTGGTTACTGTATGTAGTTTTCCAGGGGTCCTACACTCACTGTGGTGCCGGTGAAGGAGATGGTACCAATCTTTGGGAACGCACTATGTCTGCAATTAGCGGAAGTCGACTGCAGTCCATTAGAAATGAAAAAAAAAAATGTTGAGTGAAATGCCCGAATACCTGACAGTTAGAGTGTTAGATGACAGGAGTTCTAATTTTGTGATCCTTTATTTTAACGGTAGTGCACAAATAGCTTTCAACTTTTTCGATTCCGTCATTGCGTGGTTCATAAAAGTGCTGAATTTGGAATAAACGGCGGGGTTTGCGATTCCTGCCAGATAATTGAGCTACCTTAGAAAAAATTTGAAATCATTACCAGAAAGCTCGGTCCGTATGTCAGTGTCAGCAGGTTCAGCGCTGATTGGCAGGGCTCTGATAATGTATTTCCTAAGCCTTTCTGTGGGATTTTTTCAATGTAATACTCAATCGAATTATCTCTGAAATGATTAAGTATTTTAGCTCCATCTCTACTGTTATCCGCAAAGAGAAAGCATTCTTCGTAGCGCGTGTTTTTAACTTTATAGCCTTCGCGTTTAGATGTTCTGCAGTTATATAAATTCTAAATAGTTGGGGGGGGGGGGGAGAGGGGAGATAACTATAGGTTTAAGTTGACTAATATTTATTGCAGGAGTTTGAATAGAAGTAATTATTTCGATTATTTCTTCATTTTGTTGCTTGTGTCTAATGACACTTCCCATACAGCACCACATAGTATCATATACGTTGCAGATACGTATCACTAAAAATCTTTAAATGTTCAGATACGTTTCGGAATGTCAATGTAACGTATCAGTTACCTTTCGGTTACGGCAAAATGTCCGCGATCATAACATAACATTTGAAACGTGGATGCAACATATCAGCGAAAGCTTATTGTAACGTAACGTTTATTTGTAACGTAAATGTTACCTATTTGTTACATGAACATTGTAGAGTTACGTCCATGATATATAGCCGTTATGTTAATCATTATTCTGAAATATTGCTGAAACGATACAGTAACATTCCTAGTACATGTCCAAAATGCTTTAAAATCCCCCCCCCCATATTTCATTCCCTCACCACCAGTCAGTTTTTTTTTTTTAATTAATTGTGAGTAGATAGAAAAGGACAGTTCTGGGAGCAGGCGGATTGCGGATCAGTGCAAGTGCAAGGGGGCGTGGTCGATCCGCCTGCCGAGTAGGGTTGAGTAGTAGGGTTCCTGATACTATCCTCGTAGAAGATTACAAGGGTTTCTGAGTGGAGTTGAGTTGTTTTTTCTTACTTGTTACACTGCGTCCGAAGTTTAGTTTTTCGGAATGGCAACACCGATTTAGTTTTGGTTTTGATTAAATTTATATTTTAGGGAATGGCAATGGTTCTACCGTGTGTTGTGGTTTCCATGACAACGTATTTTTACGAAGAGCCTCCTGGTGACAGAAATATGAATAATTATTTTTCGGACTTAGTCGTTTTCCGAAGTTATTTTTAATTTCCAACTTGGGTTTTTCGCGAATGGTAACATTAATTTAGTTTTTTAATTTCAAGAGTTGAAACGCTCATGGCGTCACCTAGTGAGAGAAATTATTTTTTGAACTTTATCGTTTTCTGATGTTATTTTTAATTTCCAACTTTGGTTTTTCGCGAGTGGTAACATTAATTTTTGAATTGGTAACATGTTTTTAGTTTTAATTTCAAGAGTTGAAACGCTCATGCTGTCATCCAGTGAGATAAATTATTTTTGGACATAGAGTATTTTATCTAATTACATCTTCTTTCAGATATTCGGATTCATATACCCCAAACCTTAATGTTGTAAAACTCATTCGATCGGATCATGATTACTATGTTTTTTTTTCCCTTGCGTTAGTATCAGACTTAACTGACGTGTTCTAACGGGAATTAATTAATTATTTCCATCATAATTAAATTTCATAATTTTTTATCAACTCATAGCATTATTTTAATCTTAATGATGTATAAGTAGCAACTATCTCTTAATTTTGAACATATTTTTTCTCCCTAAAATATCAAACACAGGATTAATTGTAAACCAATCAAATAGCTTCTTGAGAAAGTTTAGACTTAATGTGAACCAAACAAATCAATCCTCGGAATTTACAAAATTTAAGTCAAAGTTAATTATAGAAATGTTTAAGACTTAGAAAAATTTTTAAAATCTTTTTTCCTAAAGTATGAAAGACAGAATTAAATGAGAACTTATCAAATAGTTTCTTGAAAAAGTGTGAACTTAATAAAAATCATTCCATTCGATCCACGCAATTTACTAAATTTAAGTCAATTAAAAGTTTTATTGAAATGTTTGAGACTTAGAAAATGACCATCAATACGTTTATACATGTCAATTTAACAATAATTTTACAAAAAGCGGTGATTTCTTCTATACTTAAACAGGGGTTTACATCCATTTTACTGTTTTCTATGAATACAAATCAATGAATTTATATCAACTAAGACTATATTTGTATTATAAGTAATCATCCTTTAATCAATATTATACCGCTAGATTTTTTTTCAAGTTTAAGAGTCTGCATGAAATAAGAGAAGTTAGAGTATGTTCAACAACTTGATTTTACATAGAATAATAAGCGAAGGTTTCATGTATTTAAATATTATTATTATTTTTTTTTGTTTGTTTTCAATTTAGATTTTTTCTTACATATTTTAACGTTTCAAACGAATACAATCTAAGAGATTATTGTAGTCATATACATCATGATTAAAGAAACTTTAAAAATAGGCAAGAGCATATTGCTAAATTTGTAACTGCGAAGCAACTCAACAACCCGATTGACGTACAATACAATACATTTAACGAACATTTCACCTATTCAAAAGAGTTTCAAAACTTTGTCTTTAACATTTAACGAATTTTGCATTTATTCAAAGAATTATTTATTTTTAGGATTTACGCAGAACTCATAATTTACAAAGATTTTATGATATACCTACAAACTTTGAAACTAATATCACATGAATACAACTTAATTTAAATACGGTAATGCTTAAAATCATTGCTACATAAACTACAGAAAATAAAAAAGAAAGTTAGAAATATTATACTCAAAGACATACAAAACACACACAAGATGTAACATCTGCTGAAACTTCTACCATTAAAAATAATTAATAACATCCATTATCAGAACTTGGAAGAATGAATGCTAAAAAAGCCTCATAGAAATAAAGGACAATTTTAGCACTTCCTCCACCGAGGTCCTACTAACCAAAGCAATCGTTGCGAATTTTCAGTTATCCTATACACGAACATAATCCAACATCTAACAGTACACTTAGTGAATGAACACAGAGAAAATGCACTTAAAATAATATCATTCACACGTGGAAAATCGAAGAATTTTTTCATGCAATATAGCTATATTTCACTTATTAAAAGTTACATGAAACTAATTTTAACAGACTGCAATCTTAAAAATAAAACTACTTTAAAGTCGATATACAAATTATATAAAACATCATATACTTACAAAGAAGGGAAAAGTATGCGTCTTCTTCGCCCAAACCGCTACGTAGAAATTACTCTTCAAGCTCTTATCAGCTGACGGAGATAAGGCAGCAATAGCTCATCGGCAAGTGATTCATGCCAGGTTTATCTTCCACAAGGACACAGCCAGTAGCTTTCGATGTGGATTTCTCAAACCTTTTAAAAATATTTCATGCACACAACTACATACACATGTATAAATTTAATTACTTTTACGGAGACCTATGTATTTAACTCACCAAACTCAGGCAGTTTTCATTAAACGCACATTTTTTCCTAGGTATAATCCTTCAATTCATTACTTCCGAGTGAAGAATTTCTTACCTTTAGTATTATAATCAAGCCATTCAATACATTAAACGAACATTTCATCAATTCAAAGACTTTCAAAACTTACTCTTTAACATTTAACGATCGTTTCATCTATTCAAGAAGTTATTTATTATTTTTAAAAACTCAATTTTTAAAATTTTTTTCTTTTTACGATTCACACAAAACTTATGATTTACAAAGATTTTACGATATACAACTGAGAAAAATATTTAGCAAATCTATTTCCAACACGAGTTTCATACATTGTAAAGGTTTATTACCAAAGTTCGAAGAAAACTTTAAAGATATTTACGCTGCAAATTTCATGCTTTGAAAAAGTCTATTACTAATATAGAAACTTGGAATCTTTACATTATTCACACCTTTAATATTATAATCAAGCACATTACACATTAAACGAACATTTCATCTATTCAAAGAGTTATTTATTTTCAAAACTCAATCTTTAACATATTTTTTACGACTCACACAGAACTTATAATTTACCAAGATTTTATAATATACAACCGAGAAAAATATTTAACAAAACTATTTCAAACACGAGTTTCATACATTGAAAAGGTTTATTAGCAAAGTTCGAAGAAAACTTTAAGACTATTTAGGATGCAAATTTTAGGTTTTGAGAAAATCTATTACTAACACACAAACTTGGAATCTTTACTTTGTTGACACCTTTAATATTATAATCAAGCATATAACACATTAAACGAACATTTCATCTATTCAAAGACTTTCAATTTTACTCTTTAACATTTAACGTACCTTTCATTTATTCAAAGAGGTTTTTTTTTATTATTTTCAAAACTTAGTCTTTAACATTTAACGAACGTTTCATCTATTCAAGAAGTTATTTATTTTCAAAAACGCAGTCTTTAAAACATAATTTTAATGATTTACGCAGAAAAATACAACCGAGAAAAATATTTAACAAAACTGTTTCCAACACGAGTTTCATACATTGAAAAGGTTTATTACCAAAGTTCGAAGAAAACTTTAAAGCTATTTACGGTGCAAATTTCATGTTTTGAAAAAGTCTATTACTAACATACAAACTTGGAATCTTTCATTTAAAATTAAGATCGCATGCAACTTATTACAGAGTCCAGCATAAATACAGAATCGCTTAAAATCATAGCAATATAAAGTATAGAATATAAAAAAGTTAGAAACGTTAAATACTCAAAGACTTATATTACTAACAGAAATAAAGAAACATGGCATTCAACTACAACTACCAAGGAAAAACTAACATTCTTTCAATAAAAATAGAAAAATGTTGATAAAAATAGAAAAGTGCTATACAGAAAGTGATAAAACTTAATCTAGTAAAACTTAGTGTAAAAAAGTGTAAAAGTACTTAAACTCACAAAAAATTAAATCTTTTATTTCAACACTAAGATCGGATGTATGCAACCCAACTTAAATATAGAAATGCCTAAAATTATGTCAACATAAAATACAGGATACGAGAAAGTTAGAAATGTTATAATCAAAGACTTACATTACCAACTGAAATAAAGAAACACAGCTTTCCTCTACTACTACCACAACAAAACTAAGATTCTTCTAATAAAAATAGAAAAGTGCTATATACAAAATGTACAAAGGATGAAATATTAAAACAACTCAAAAATGTCCACTAAAACTCTGATCGAAATCGTAAAATTACTAAGTACGAAATGTTAACACATTATAAAAATGCATAAATAACAAGTATGACTTTGACCACTAGGTGGTGTCGTGCAATTGCCATTTACCAATCGCATATCGTTTTAACGGACTTACTCCTACCACTATACTTGACCGTTTTTCTATTGCACGCTTATTTATTCCCAACGCTCTATAGTGACGTGATAAATATATATATATGTTATATTGAAGTGATCAGCAAAATCAAAGGGTTTATTTTAATTCTAATTCCAGTGAATTTCTAAAAAAAGTAAGTAATTACATCTCTTTTTCTAATACTTAGGTGTAATTATGGTATTTATTTTTCCACGTTATTTAAAATTAACCTCAGTTTTTGATTGTATTTTTCAATACACTAACACGTGGGTGTAATTATGGTATCAATTTTTTCTAATACTTGAATGTTGATTGTGGTATTTATTTTTCTAAAATATTCAAAGTCAACCTCAGTTTTTGCTTGCATTTTTCAAAACACCAACACGTGGGCGTTTGATTGATACAAATGGGTTGCCTTACCAAACAACATTTGTAATAAATATTTATTACATGATTACTACAAACATTGATGTATCTGACGGATTAGCAAATGGAGCTGTTGGGAAGTTAGTTCATGCAGAAACCGATATCGAAGGAGTTAGTTAAAATTGCATGGCTTGAGTTTCCAGAATTACCTCGAATTGGTGAAAAATTGAGACGTAAAGCAGCAGGTCACGCAGCAGAAAATAATATCAGTCGAATGGCTGTACCAATTGTACAAAGATCCTCTACAATTCCGCTCAATAATAACAAAACTATAGTTGTTAAACGTACTCATATTCCGTTAGTTTGTGCTTGTGCTACTACCATTCATAAATCACAAGGTAGCACATTTCCGGAAATTGTTTATGAATATGAGAAACATCACAGCCAATCCTTGTTATATATTGCTTTATCCCGGGTAACGAGTATTGAAGGATTGTATATAACTACTCTCAATAATGATAAAACATTTTATCATGGCTGAAAAACGTCAACGTCCACCATCGATTTACAAGCAGAATTTAAACGATTGTCTCTGAATAAAGTAGAGACTATAAATGAACAATTGTTTCTGTTTATAAATAACAGGAAAGGTTTGTCACTTTTTACTTTCAATTGTCAAAGTCTTAGAGCTCATGTAGCTGACCTGGATGATTCAATTGTGAAAAATTCGAATGTTTTAGTTCTGTCTGAAACATGGCTAAACAATGACAGTGAAATAAACATTACTGATTTCAAATGCATTGCACAATTTAAACGGCTGAACACAAGAGCAGGAGGTGTAGGAATATATCATAATTCTAAAGATGTTGCTAACATTGTAACTTCAGCGATAGATTTTTCAGTTCTTTCTCCTGACTTTCATGGGTCACTAACTTCAGCAGTTGGTGATTTATGTATGGCTCAATGCACAATGGTAAATGGGATAAAAATTTTGATTGTTGCAATATATATATCTCCTAATCAGAAGGTGGACGATATTATTGATTTTATTCACCATTCATTGTTATCATACACAAGTGGCGGTGCCTCTTTACTCGGCAACAATAATGATAAAATACCGATGATATTAAGTGGAGATTTTAATATCAATTTTGCATCAGAAAAATCTTTGAAACTAATTGAATTTTTGAAAGATAAACTTAATTTATCCATGAAAAACAATCCTCAAACGTCGACAACGAGATCCGGCACTACAATTGATGGAGTTTTCGCTCGGTTACTAAATTTTGTGGAATGTAAACAATATATTTCGTATTTCAGTTACCATAAGCCATTAATAACACAAATATATAATAACGACATCGATGATAGTAATAATTCTATTACAATTAATGAAATTCAATAATAATCTTTGTAGTAATAAGCTAAAATGAAATAATTGTAGAATTTGTATTTATGTCTATGATAATAAAAGCCTTTTATTAAACTTTATCTAATTTAACTTTATTTAACCAATTTCTGTAAAGTTGCATATAGTAAATTATTTTTTGAAAAATAACGTCATAAAGAAGTTTTACTTCTTACGAGTGTACGCTAGTACACGCACACATTTTTTTTTTGCAATTTCTTTCCTAGGTTTGTGCTACATGTATGAAATCATTTAGTACAAATACAAACTTGATACAACACAATAAAACCCATTCTGGAGTGAAAGCGTTCAGTTGCTCAAAGTGTAATGCTTCCTTTCTGCGGTACTCTACACTAAGAAGACATTTGAAGACGCATTCTTCATTTAAGTGTGAGAAGTGTGGTATATCATTAGATGGACGAAAGCAGTTGAATCGCCACCTCAAGAGTCACAAGTCTGCGTTTATTTGTAAAGAATGTGGGAAATCCTTCAAATGGAATTCTACCATGAATCGTCATCTGAAGATGCATAATTCCACAATGTACGAATGTTCTGAATGCCATAAAAAGTTTAAGAGGGAGGATATTATGAAGAGACACATGAATATTCATGGCAGAAGCTATTCATGCGGGGAGTGCGAAAACGTTTTTACACAGAAATCTAACCTACTGCAACACATTCGTGTCATTCATAGTTTCTCAAAAGCAAAGGCTGTTAATATGAAACCTGTTCCTAAAAGAGAGAGACCTAATCGTCGAACCGCATTAGGAGTTTTTGCTACGGAGTTCGTAACTCCAAACCCTGAAAACTCGAAGGACTTTAAAATGTGCTTTCAAGAATTAAGGCCGCAAATTCATCAATTGTTGGTTGATGAAATGGATGAGAAAAGAGCTATTAAGTGGCGTATAGTAATGAAAGCTGAGATGACGCGTCATGTAGGAAATTATGATGATGATGATGATGGTGGTGGTGGTGAAGGTATCACATCTTATTTCGGAAGTACAATGCAAATTGAACCTATTAAAGAAAGTATATCCGATCACTTGAATGATGGCATCTCTCAAGTTGAAAATGCCCTGGAAGAGTTTATACAACTTGGTTCTGGTTGGGTACTCGATCGTATTATTAGTGTAGAAGTTCTCACTGCAAAATATGCACCTTTAGCCACCGAATAAAAATTATCTAATATTAATAAATTAATAAATGTTATCATAGATAACAGAATGTTCATAAACATTAAATTGATATTTTCCTCATATTAAAAAAAAAGGTCTATATAGATTAAATTATTTAAAATTATGTAAATGTATACTAATATGCTTTTGAAAAATGATCAATGACTGTAGTTGATCTTTCTAGTTGTTTCTTTATTCGAAAATATCGAAAGTGTAAGCAATTTGAGATCATTATTACATTTTAAATAATTTCTTTCTCATTTAAATGTTTGTGGTTGATGATTTCGGAGTGGAGTTTGGGGAAGGGCCGGCACCTGGGTTATTAAAAAAAACCCCAAATGCTGAAGCTTTGAATGAGATCTCCAGGTGTCATAGAGATGTTTTCCTCTAGGTAAAAGCCCATATATTGTATGTGTGTATATGCATTTACATGTTTATGTGTTTTAAGTTATGTTTTTAACTATTAAAGTAGAGTCTCGCTTAAGTTTCTACAATAATAAGCATTTGTTTATGTATTTATTTATTTGAGTATCTGATGTAAGTCTTCCTGTTTCGAGGTTTTCATGTTTTAAAGCCAAGTTTCAAAGTTTGTAAATAAATATGAGTGTAAGTAAGAGAGAGACATTTCTAAAGTTGCAAGTTTATAAGCTTTTCTATTTCTAAATTTTTTCGATTTGGTTCCTCAAATTTCTCAATTTTTTAATGCTTATATGTTTTTTTCTCCCCTTTGATTTAATTTTACTAAAAGAATCTAAGTTTCTTAACGTGTTGAACTTACTACTTTTTACAATTTACCATTAACATTTGGACTACTTTCCACTTGTATGGTATTAGTTTTAAGTCTTACAGTTTTTTGTTTCCGTATTTCAGTGCATTTAATTTTAAACTTTTAAACTTTTTAGTTTGCAGTTTTACATTGTCATTCTAAGTTTTTACTCAGTATTTTTACATGCTTTGATGCGTTGTATTGTGCATTTTTTGATTTTCCACAGTTTTAGCATTTTTGAACTTTTATGTTTTTGCTGAAGATTTCAATGGTTAAATCTATGTTTTGATACTTTATACTTGTTATTTATGCATTTTTATAATGTGTTAACATTTCGTACTTAGTAATTTTACGATTTCGATCAGAGTTTTAGTGGACATTTTTGAGTTGTTTTAATATTTCATCCTTTGTACATTTTGTATATAGCACTTTTCTATTTTTATTAGAAGAATCTTAGTTTTGTTGTGGTAGTAGTAGAGGAAAGCTGTGTTTCTTTATTTCAGTTGGTAATGTAAGTCTTTGATTATAACATTTCTAACTTTCTCGTATCCTGTATTTTATGTTGACATAATTTTAGGCATTTCTATATTTAAGTTGGGTTGTATACATCCGATCTTAGTGTTGAAATAAAAGATTTAATTTTTTGTGAGTTTAAGTACTTTTACACTTTTTTACACTAAGTTTTACTAGATTAAGTTTTATCACTTTCTGTATAGCACTTTTCTATTTTTATCAACATTTTTCTATTTTTATTGAAAGAATGTTAGTTTTTCCTTGGTAGTTGTAGTTGAATGCCATGTTTCTTTATTTCTGTTAGTAATATAAGTCTTTGCGTATTTAACGTTTCTAACTTTTTTATATTCTATACTTTATATTGCTATGATTTTAAGCGATTCTGTATTTATGCTGGACTCTGTAATAAGTTGCATGCGATCTTAATTTTAAATGAAAGATTCCAAGTTTGTATGTTAGTAATAGACTTTTTCAAAACATGAAATTTGCACCGTAAATAGCTTTAAAGTTTTCTTAGAACTTTGGTAATAAACCTTTTCAATGTATGAAACTCGTGTTGGAAACAGTTTTGTTAAATATTTTTCTCGGTTGTATTTTTCTGCGTAAATCCTTAAAATTATGTTTTAAAGACTGCATTTTTGAAAATAAATAACTTCTTGAATAGATGAAACGTTCGTTAAATGTTAAAGACTAAGTTTTGAAAATAATAAAAAAAAACCTCTTTGAATAAATGAAAGGTACGTTAAATGTTAAAGAGTAAGTTTGAAAGTCTTTGAATAGATGAAATGTTCGTTTAATGTGTTATATGCTTGATTATAATATTAAAGGTGTCAACAAAGTAAAGATTCCAAGTTTGTGTGTTAGTAATAGATTTTCTCAAAACCTAAAATTTGCATCCTAAATAGTCTTAAAGTTTTCTTCGAACTTTGCTAATAAACCTTTTCAATGTATGTAACTCGTGTTTGAAATAGTTTTGTTAAATATTTTTCTCGGTTGTATATTATAAAATCTTGGTAAATTATAAGTTCTGTGTGAGTCGTAAAAAATATGTTAAAGATTGAGTTTTAAAAATAAATAACTCTTTGAATAGATGAAATGTTCGTTAAATGTTAAAGAGTAAGTTTTGAAAGTCTTTGAATAGATGAAATGTTCGTTTAATGTGTAATGTGCTTGATTATAATATTAAAGGTGTGAATAAAGTAAAGATTCCAAGTTTCTATATTAGTAATAGACTTTTTCAAAACATGAAATTTGCAGCGTAAATATCTTTAAAGTTTTCTTCGAACTTTGGTAATAAACCTTTACAATGTATGAAACTCGTGTTGGAAATAGATTTGCTAAATATTTTTCTCAGTTGTATATCGTAAAATCTTTGTAAATCATAAGTTTTGTGTGAATCGTAAAAAGAAAAAAATGTTAAAAATTGAGTTTTTAAAAATAATAAATAACTTCTTGAATAGGTGAAACGATCGTTAAATGTTAAAGAGTAAGTTTTGAAAGTCTTTGAATAGATGAAATGTTCGTTTAATGTATTGAATGGCTTGATTATAATACTAAAGGTAAGAAATTCTTCACTCGGAAGTAATGAATTGAAGGATTATACCTAGGAAAAAATGTGCGTTTAATGAAAACTGCCTGAGTTTGGTGAGTTAAATACATAGGTCTCCGTAAAAGTAACTAAATTTATACATGTGTATGTAGTTGTGTGCATGAAATATTTTTAAAAGGTTTGAGAAATCCACATCGAAAGCTACTGGCTGTGTCCTTGTGGAAGATAAACCTGGCATGAATCACTTGCCGATGAGCTATTGCTGCCTTATCTCCGTCAGCTGATAAGAGCTTGAAGAGTCATTTCTACGTAGCGGTTTGGGCGAAGAAGACGCATACTTTTCCCTTCTTTGTAAGTATATGATGTTTTATATAATTTGTATTTCGACTTTAAAGTAGTTTTATTTTTAAGATTGCAGTCTGTTAAAATTAGTTTCATGTAACTTTTAATAAGTGAAATATAGCTATATTGCATGAAAAAATTCTTCGATTTTCCACGTGTGAATGATATTATTTTAAGTGCATTTTCTCTGTGTTCATTCACTAAGTGTACTGTTAGATGTTGGATTATGTTCGTGTATAGGATAACTGAAAATTCGCAACGATTGCTTTGGTTAGTAGGACCTCGGTGGAGGAAGTGCTAAAATTGTCCTTTATTTCTAAGAGGCTTTTTTAGCATTCATTCTTCCAAGTTCTGATATTGGATGTTATTAATTATTTTTAATGGTAGAAGTTTCAGCAGATGTTACATCTTGTGTGTGTTTTTTATGTCTTTGAGTATAATATTTCTAACTTTCTTTTTTATTTTCTGTAGTTTATGTAGCAATGATTTTAAGCATTACCGTATTTAAATTAAGTTGTATTTATGTGATCTTAGTTTCAAAGACTAAGTTTGTATGTAAGTAATAGACTTTTTCAATGCGTGAAATTTGCGGTGTGAACAGTTTTAAAGTTTCTTCGTGTTTAAGTAATAAACTTTTCCAGTGTGTGAAAATCGTGTTGTAAATAGTTATGTTAAGTATTTTTCTCGGTTGTAGGTATATCATAAAATCTTTGTAAATTATGAGTTCTGCGTAAATCCTAAAAATAAATAATTCTTTGAATAAATGCAAAATTCGTTAAATGTTAAAGACAAAGTTTTGAAACTCTTTTGAATAGGTGAAATGTTCGTTAAATGTATTGTATTGTACGTCAATCGGGTTGTTGAGTTGCTTCGCAGTTACAAATTTAGCAATATGCTCTTGCCTATTTTTAAAGTTTCTTTAATCATGATGTATATGACTACAATAATCTCGTAGATTGTATTCGTTTGAAACGTTAAAATATGTAAGAAAAAATCTAAATTGAAAACAAACAAACAAAAAAATAATAATAATATTTAAATACATGAAACCTTCGCTTATTATTCTATGTAAAATCAAGTTGTTGAACATACTCTAACTTCTCTTATTTCATGCAGACTCTTAAACTTGAAAACAAATCTAGCGGTATAATATTGATTAAAGGATGATTACTTATAAAACAAATATAGTCTTAGTTGATATAAATTCATCGATTTGTATTCATAGAAAACCGTAAAATGGATGTAAACCCCTGTTTAAGTATAGAAGAAATCACCGCTTTTTGTAAAATTATTGTTAAATTGACATGTATAAACCTATTGATGGTCATTTTCTAAGTCTCAAACATTTCAATAAAACTTTTAATTGACTTAAATTTAGTAAATTGCGTGGATCGAATGGAATGATTTTTATTAAGTTCACACTTTTTCAAGAAACTATTTGATAAGTTCTCATTTAATTCTGTCTTTCATACTTTAGGAAAAAAGATTTTAAAAATTTTTCTAAGTCTTAAACATTTCTATAATTAACTTTGACTTAAATTTTGTAAATTCCGAGGATTGATTTGTTTGGTTCACATTAAGTCTAAACTTTCTCAAGAAGCTATTTGATTGGTTTTCAATTAATCCTGTGTTTGATATTTTAGGGAGAAAAAATATGTTCAAAATTAAGAGATAGTTGCTACTTATACATCATTAAGATTAAAATAATGCTATGAGTTGATAAAAAATTATGAAATTTAATTATGATGGAAATAATTAATTAATTCCCGTTAGAACACGTCAGTTAAGTCTGATACTAACGCAAGGGAAAAAAAAACATAGTAATCATGATCCGATCGAATGAGTTTTACAACATTAAGGTTTGGGGTATATGAATCCGAATATCTGAAAGAAGATGTAATTAGATAAAATACTCTATGTCCAAAAATAATTTATCTCACTGGATGACAGCATGAGCGTTTCAACTCTTGAAATTAAAACTAAAAACATGTTACCAATTCAAAAATTAATGTTACCACTCGCGAAAAACCAAAGTTGGAAATTAAAAATAACATCAGAAAACGATAAAGTTCAAAAAATAATTTCTCTCACTAGGTGACGCCATGAGCGTTTCAACTCTTGAAATTAAAAAACTAAATTAATGTTACCATTCGCGAAAAACCCAAGTTGGAAATTAAAAATAACTTCGGAAAACGACTAAGTCCGAAAAATAATTATTCATATTTCTGTCACCAGGAGGCTCTTCGTAAAAATACGTTGTCATGGAAACCACAACACACGGTAGAACCATTGCCATTCCCTAAAATATAAATTTAATCAAAACCAAAACTAAATCGGTGTTGCCATTCCGAAAAACTAAACTTCGGACGCAGTGTAACAAGTAAGAAAAAACAACTCAACTCCACTCAGAAACCCTTGTAATCTTCTACGAGGATAGTATCAGGAACCCTACTACTCAACCCTACTCGGCAGGCGGATCGACCACGCCCCCTTGCACTTGCACTGATCCGCAATCCGCCTGCTGTGCCAGAACTGTCCTTTTCTATCTACTATTGTGCATGATATGTTTTTGGTGTTAGGAATATATTTATAAGCTAATAAACTTATAAATATAGGTTACTAAAATTTCCTTAAAAGTATAATTTAAATAATGATTAATTGAAAAGAAAATTATCGTTTAATTAAAAAAATAATTAAAAATTTCTTTTTGTATTGATTAATTAAAATTATACTTTGAAAGTATAATTTTAATTAATCAATTAAAAAGCAAATTTAATTTTTTTTTTCATTAAATGTTAAGTTTCATTTAATGATTAATTAAACTTATACTTTTAGGAAAATTTCAGTAACCTATATTTATAAATTTATTAACTTATAAATATATTCCTAATACCCAACACACAAAAAGAGTAACGTTGAAGGACATAAAAATTATATTCAACGCAAAAAAATTGTGATTGAATGTAGATTTACGAAATACAGATTTTTCTCAAATTGATTGCTCCATCTGAAAACTGTTACAGTTAATAACTTATATTTTACATGCAAAAGAAATGTAATTATTTCTAAATGAATTCAATTCAATATAAATATATACAGCAGTAGAAAACTATTGCCAAAATATCCAATTCTTGAATTCCCAAAAGCTCTTACTTCAAAAATATTCCTTTCAAATGTACATCATTTATATATATCTCTGTAAAATAAATATTGTGTTTACACACAAAATAAGCTATTTTATTAAGAAACTTCTGTAAATTTCTCAGTTTGAAATTTGTAGAACACTATGTTTTGTCCCAAAATGAATTTTATCACCATGAAAAACTTACAAGTAATATTTTCTTTTGTTAATTATTCTTTAAAGTTTCAATTCTCTTTATCTTCATATTTTCACTCTTTTTATACAAGACCCTTACCTTATTCCTTGCAAGTATTTTTTCTTAAGAGGTATCTTTAACTTGGTATTAGCATCTTGGAGGAAGATTCTTGCATGTAGCTTTTTTCTTTCTATATCTTTTGAAGGATATTATGTTTTGATGAATGCTAACAAAATTGGAAGAAATTTCTTAAAGAAATACTTGTATTTTACTTTGATTTCTCATTACTGTTGCTTAGTTTTCAATTAATGTATTCAAACTGAAAAACAAACAAACAAACATGTGCATATAGAAAGAAAAAAAAAATCTTGAAAATATTTTTACGCATTTTTATGAATTTACAGAATTAGGGATGGATTTTGAACATGAACATATTTTTAAAAAACATGTTACACTATTAAAATGCACATAGCTTTGAGCATTCAGATGTTTTGGAAAAATGTTTTTTTATATATTAAAAAGGTTTTAAAAGAAAGGACGAGAGAAACATGATTGTAACTTACTGTTTTGAGGTTGTAGTATATAAAAAAAATAAGTAAATACATAACATAACTGAAAGCAAATAGCAGTTGGATATCCTAAATAACCAACAGATATCCGGCCGAACTATATATCCTGTTGAACTCTGATATCCGGACCATTAATTTCTGAAAAATTCAAATGTAGTTCAGAAAGTTTAGGCATTCGTATCTGAAAGGAAAAAAAGTACAGGATACCCCATATCCGGTATCCGGCAAAATCCCTATCCGGTTCAACCCTGCAAAAAACTTTTGAAAAAATGCCATCATCACCAAAAGGAACTTTCAACAATGAAATATCTGCTCTTTTTCTCTATTTATGCGAGATTGCGTGTTTCTTCTTCATTTTGGTCGTTTTCTTAAAACTCTTTGCATTAATTTCTGAAAAATTCAAATGTAGCTCAGAAAGTTTCACTAGCACCACTGCCTAAAAAATTATGTCCAAAACTTATTTATCTTTCTAAGAGCAATCCTCATTGTCTATCATAAAATACCTTAGGGGCCACAGTTGCCCCTCGTTACCTAAGGCTTCGGCTAAAAGGTGCAAGGGTGTCCGATGGAGAAAAGTTGCCCCTCGTGTCATTTTAGGAAAAAGGTTCAATATTTACGCTTATATGAGGATAAAACCAAAATGATTAAATTCTAGGGACGGTAACCAATTGCTATGGGGCAGAATACTGAATATTCGGACATTTCTTCCAGGCTGTGGCGGAATATTTGGTCATTTTTTCTAAGCCGAAGCCAAATATTAAAATATCTAGAAAATCATTGTTATCGAGATTTGTCAAATTAAAGAGTATAGTAGAACCCCGCTATTCGTACACACTTCATTCCAGGAGGAAATTCGAATGGCGAGCTGTACGAATGGAGAATTATTTTTTCACATAACATACAATGTAAATTGGATTAATCAGTTCCAGACCCACAGATGGTTGCTTATTTAAACCTATGAAAAACAAATGTACCGTTCTTTACTTGAAATTATAGATAAATAAAAATTTAACTGCACTTTGCTTGTACTGAGGTGAGCTGATGGCATAAGCGGAATGTTGGAGAGGAGGAAGAGGAGTCCCCTTCCATAAAAACATCAGGTAACATCCCTTCAGGTGTTCTCTCCCTTTCTGCTGTTCTTTCTATTTTCTATTGTGGTGTATTCCCACCACTATCTGTGTTTTCTCGCAGGGATAACAACAAAAAATATTAAAACTTAAATAGAATAAAATCCAAAACGTCAAACAAATTATTTCCAGACGAGTTCAAACCGAGTATAATTTCTCGACTTTTTTTCTTAAAAAGAGCCAAACTGGAAACCCAGCTGGCCCCTGGCGCTATACAAATTGAGGGACAAATACGAATGGCGAGTTGAATTTTACCTGAACAAGTTGGATGAATAGCAAGTTGTACAAATAGCAAGGGGGACAAATGGAGGGGTTCCACTATATTCACACAAACACCAGTTTCAAGCATTAATCTATGGTAGCTCGAAAATTAATGCATTTTCTGCATTGTTTTGAATACAATAAAGTGATAATATCAACCATAAGAGAGAGGAGAGAGAGAAAGAGGCGAAAAGAAGTGACACATTATAAGTAAATCCTAGCATTGTTTTACTGGGTGATTTTCAAAATGACTGACAGCTTGATCTTTGCATTATAAAAATTGCATTTCATGCTAATGAAATTATTATCCTGATATGGTAAAAGTCTGTGGGGGACATCCTTTCATATTTGATTCAATGCATTGATTACATTTTTTCCAAGTTGTGAAACACTAGTCTTGTTTTATTACTTTAATTAGTAAGTAATGGAAATTTGCTGTGTCCGGAACAAAAAATTCCTATTACCAGAGGCTTTTTTTTCATCATTCAAAATAACTTTTTAATTGATAAAAAATAATAATAAATATCAATACTACTATGAATAAATAAATATCAATACTACTTTAACTAAATACAAAGTATTTGCGATAACTAAATCAATATTTATTAGATTTATTTTTGATAGGGATTAATTTACAGAATGTTTAAAAGCGGCAGCACTCGTGAGGAATACTATCACTTGTCACCGCACTTTTTGAAATATCTAAAATATTAATAGATTAACTCGAAAATATTTACCTGCTCACAATGCAATAAATTATGAGGAATTCATATTTAGGAAAGTTTTCATGTTGCAACAAAATTTTTCAGAATGTGCCCTACCCAATGTCTATAAATTTGAAAATCTCCCTACTAGGTATTAAAATAAAAACTGAATACCAAGAATAACCCTACTGGCAAAAAAACTAAAATGCCATGTCTGATATTAATACAGATGCTTTATCACCAGCAAAATCCTATGTTTTGAAACATCTGAAGCAAAGCTAGAAATACCCGAGATTGAGAATAGCAACATTAAAAATATATTTGGAATTGAACAATTACAATACAGTTCAATATTAGAACGTGCAAAGAAAGTACTTGGATATTTATCATGCACTTCAAGAACAAGAATATTTTGTTGTCTGCTAGGAAAACCTATTGGGAAACTTAAAAAAGTTGTAATTGAGAAGAGTGTTGAAATGAAATTTCTCGAAAAGGTGCAGGAAATGTTCGATGGCCGAAGCGAGGCACGTTAAAAATTACGGATAAATATAGTGATCTTTTCTTCATTATTATTTTTAAAATAAGAATTACGAGGGGGACAAAACAATCATTGCAATATTTACAGTGAAAATGCACAAAATAAGGAAAAAATATAATAATTTACTTGACTTCATTACTATAAAAAGTAAGTAAGAGTGTGACCAATATTTATCACGAAGACTGGGGATGGTCTCCTAATGAATTAAATTAAACAAAGTCTTCACCAATTATTGGTTAAGTGAATATAACAACGGATCACATATCATGCGAGCTTGTTTCATGTCCTAAATTTAGTAATATTTTCTACTAAACTTCTGGAGATATTCAGATCTCTTTATTTTTGGACCAGAAATGACCCACACTAAACTATGGTGATATTAACCAACAAACAATTAAGTTGCCTGTTCACAAAAGTGCAGTGTGTTAGCAATGTATATCAGTTAAAATTCATGTATCACGCTTGATAATGGTATCAATAGTAGTAGTAAATAAACAAGTTTATGTATAGGTTTATCAAACAGGTATACAAAGGCAAAACAAATCTATTCCTTGTTAAAAAAACAATTAATGTCATTTAATTGTCAAACTTTCTATTATTTAATGAAGAATCAATTTACAAATAATGCGAAGAATTGTTAGTACAGCAGTAATTTTATTTTTCTGATAAAATGTTAAGTATATGCAGAATAGTTATGTTTGAAAGAAAAGCCTCCCCATCTATCTAATAATAATACTGATAATGATAACATAGCTATGCCATTAATGTTTTAAAAAGTGATAATTATGTTTAATTAACAAATCAAATTGCAAATTTTTGCGACGATAGAAATAAACACTACGGCTAACCTTTGTTGACATTACTTAAAATACGCAAAATTTCGGTGTACCTACAAGAACAAGCAAAACAGTAATGCAAATAAGTACTTACAAAACAGAAAGCAATCATTTAACAAAATAATAGTTCACATACAATATAATCTATAATTTATTTACTTACTTTAGAATTTTTAGTTGGCTTTCAGAACTTGTTCTTCTGGAACCTTTCGAATCATTCTCGCTTCGAGTCGTTGGACGGCGCATGCGCTGAACGTCGTTGCCAAACCACAGAAAACACATATCATTGAATAGTATTATTTACATTGCAGTTACATTACAAAGTAAGCATCGACCCATAGTTTCATTGAAACCAAACTGCAATGTTACTGCAACGTGCAAAAATATATGTTACAACCGGTTTGTTCCTGGAACGTATTTGAAAGTACCTGCGGGATATGTTATGTAAATGCAAGATTGTAACATTGATGATACGTATCTGAAACTTCTTGTGCTGTATGGGTTGGATATCCAAGTTCCCCAATTTGCGGAGCGACCAGGAATTAAGACAGTAAGGGAGCGCCTTCCGTTTTGTAGATGAGCACCACAACGCTGGAAGTACCACTTGGCTCGTGATGTATTAGGATGACAACCGATAGCGCCACTACAAATACGCCACCTTCCTTTTTTGACCTAAGAGTGAAGGGAAGGGACATTCTCCACCCTCCGGTACCCTCGGAACTGCCTCGGGACTTCAGGGTCCACGGATTTTTCTCATGCACGTTTCTCCAAGTGTACATAGGGTGTCTTAAGCGCGTCGGGTAGCAAACACGCAATGTTCCGGTTGGAAGTCCGACTTCCTAACTACTATGTTACTATGGCCCATTTCTTCATTTTTAATAAGAGGAGTAAATTGATTGTTAGTATTGACAGGTTCAGGATTTTGAGGGGGAGGGGATTTGCCAGTTTTGGTTGCAGGATAAGGGACGGTTCATAAATGATGTCCCGCTTTTAACCCATATTTGCCCCCTCCCTTTCCCCTTTGTCACAAAATGTCACACCTCAACGGACCCCTCCCCCGTTTGTCACAAAATGACACACTTCAACGGACCCCCTTTGTCACATGTCACGCTATGTTGCATAAGCAGGAATGTCACACGTTACCCCTCGCCTCCCCTTGTCACACTTTGTCACAATTTCACGACTCCCTCCCCCTCGAAGCGTGACATCATTTATGAAAGATTCCTAAGTCATCCAGGTCTTGCACCTGGCAACGAAGTGAGCAAGTTTTATCTATCTTGCTCAGGACCCTGACTTCGGCTTCAACTATGTCAGCGTTGTTTATTCCATCTCGGCCGATGGAGGACAACAGCTTCCATGAAACTTTTCATCGACTCGTCACTGCAAGTATCGATGAGTAGGTTTTGAGTGACGATTAAGTCGGAGATGCTTAGGATTCCTTGATATCGAATTCTGAGAAGGGTGAGGTCAATACCCATATCTCCATCATTGTTGTACAATTCCGAGTTCTCGTCATATCACGGGTTTTTTTCTCCATATATCTGACCCTCTCCCCCCTCCTTTGTCACTTAATGTCACACTTCAACTTCCTTTGTCACTTGTCATGCTATAATACATAAGCATATGTACTTGCAGCTCGGAAACAAAGCACTGCGTTATAGATCACGTTTCTAATTTTACTTTTGATCTATTAATGACGTTTGAGAGCATGACAATAATAATGATTATATGCTGTGTACTTCATTTGTATAAAATGAGATTATGTCCAACAAAAAAGGCAATTAGTGTATAATAGCAAAAAAATTAATTGTTCAAATTTTGAAAAAATCGTTCGGTTTTATATTAAAAGTGTAAATGCCTAAAATTTCACTTTAAGCTTTTATAACTAGATAGAAATTTAGACTTAACCACCATAGACTTTTATAATACAGCATGAAATCAGATACTTTAAATTCAAATTGTGAAAAAAAATTGAAAAATAAATTTAGTTGCTGATTTTAAATATTTTTTTAGAAACTGAAAATACATAATGTCTTGTTACAACCTTCTCTTCCCTTCCCTTGTTACAAACTGTCACAGTTTCTAGAAGCCCCTCCCCCCCCCCTCCCAGAAGCGTGACATCATTTTTTATGAATGTCCCCCTGGATGCTTTCGCAGAAGTCGGAGCAGGGGTTGCTGTTCGCTTGTAATGCACTGACCCGGAACGGGGTTTGGGGAGACAGGAGAACCGTCAGCCCCGAGAAGAGCTTTCACCACCGTTCGCCGGAGCATTCTTCTTCGATTGTTTAATTTTCATCGCTTTTCCCATGGTCGCGAAGCGACCGTCTCGTATGTGCTACCAAACGGGAATGACCACTAGTTAAAACGCATTGTGACACAGGGCCGTAATAATGCAAGTCGACTGTAATGCTCTTTTAACCCTTGAGCTGTCACCTATCAAGACATCACACAATCGTCATGTCGAGTCATATTGACCCGAATCAAAAATTTAGTGAATTGGGTATAAAAAAATGTAAAACATTGTGTTTTGATTTCAATATAATGTAAGAATATGTAACATGCAAAAAGCATGAAAAGGGGAGAAATTGTACGGATAACTGAACATTTTTATTCTGTAGAAAGACTAAACCGATTCATTAACGAATAAATTTAAAGTTTTGCAATTTCCTGAAGCACTCATTTAAAAAATTTATATATTAGACTCGGCGTATAAATCTAACTAGTAGTAAAAAATAAACAATGGTGACAATGGGAGCTATAAACGGTATTTTAATTAAAATTTGTACTGCGTATATTGCTGTGGTGCAGTTCAAGAGAAAAAGGTGCAAGGGCGTTAGCCTATAAGATGCGGAGAGATGCGAAAGTAAGAATTTTAAAAAGAAATAAAGTAAGAAAGGGGGTGGTTGAAATGGAAAAATAGTGAACGCCATCTCCCTGCTTTCGCGACTACATTACTGTCCTAAATTTCTACAAATGTTTCAATCATACATGCAATTTAAATACTTCAAAATCAATAAAGCCACAAGGAAGGAGTATAAAAAAAAGAAAAAGATCAAATTTTATTAGAACGGAAATTTTGAGGTTTTACCAACAATTATATATAAAATAAACGTCTACATGTCCATTTAAAAATTAGAAGAGAAAATAAGACAAGAGGAAATCTATTCGAAAAAAATGTTTCCTTAAGTTTTCAAATAACCTACGCATTTCTCTCAAAAACAGTTTAATAGAACAAAATGCACACTGATGAATAGAAAATTCGTACCTCTCAAACTCTTGATGTTAAACCAAAGTTGGAAATGCCTTCTGTGAGACTCCCCATTAAAGGTGAATCGAAATGCCAGATTATGTCTCCAGCAACAATTTTGAAATAAACTTCCAAGCTCTCTTTCGTCAAAAAGTAGCATTCGTGAAAAGGGATTCGACATTTTTAGGATCGTTCCAGTTCTAAGAATATAAATTCAGCCGATTTGTTTTTCTAAAAAAAGATAGCTCAGTTTAAAAAAAAATGACTTTCTTTAATTTTTGGACATTAGAACAGTTTTTATATCTTGTATTTGATTACAGTTGAACTCGCTTAATACGAAATGCCAGAAATTCGCTAATTTGTTCGGTTTAACCTATATTCGTAACAACCGCGAATAAATAATATTGTGTAAAAAAAAAGTATTAGGAATGCATGTTCATATTTTTAAAAAAATAATACTACTTATAAGAAAAAGTAAAATAAATAATGAAAACAAATGATTTATTTTGACTAAATTTCTTTTAAATCTTACTAGTACATTGAGGAAAAAAGTGAACTTACCTTTTAAAAATTTAACAATATTGGAAAAAATCCTTAATGGTTAGACGTTTTTAGATGGTTTACAATGACTCAAAATAGCCAACAATTTAAAAAAAATAATAATAATTATACGTAATCGGCTAAATTTTTCGGGAATAGGACTGAAATTTTGTTCGTCTTAGCCGAAATCTTTATTTTAGCCTTCGTAATATGCGTGAGATATTTAGTGTAATTAAATAATAAACCAAACTTAATGAACTTCGTTTAGCCATGATTTCGTATTAACCGTGTTCGCATTAAGAAAGTTCAACTGTATATTAAAACTTCCCATCATTCAAACTACGTACAAAGTTAATAAACTTCACTGAGAGCTATATTTTGTTGCTTTTTCTACATCACGTCGCCAAGAATAGCGGTTAGCTTTTAAGCGGTCTGGCAATGATTTTACGAATTAAATACTATGAAGAAGCAACTTTTAACAAAAGTGAAGAGTGATAGTTGTATTCATTGTAAGAAAAAATAAAATGGACAACACTGACAGGAAACTCTTTGTAAATGCTAGTGCGCTGGTTCGTGACTTCAATCTTACTACCAAGAGCAAATAGAAGTGCCATACCATGGAAAAAACAAACAATTTTTAACAAATATTTTAGTACAGATCAAGACTTTCAATATTACTGAATAGAAAAATAAGAAATTGATGTGTTTACATGCCTTTTCTACGAAGGAAAATCGTATTTTCTAAAAAACAGCTACAAGTTCCAAACTAAGTCTGTGGGCGAAAAACGCTTGTAGCCCGAAGGGGCCAAGTATTCCCTTCGACCAATGACAAGCTGTCACCCTGTTGTCATCTCTCTTCTATTCAGGTTGGCTAGTTATAACGTACTGCGTCGTAGAGACTCAGGGCCGTTATAATGCAAGCTCCCTCCATACCTACCACCCGAAACTAGTTCAAGAGCGGTTACCTTGAACGCTTAAATTTAATAAAATACAATTTATCCGAAGTGGCTCGATATATTTATTTAACAATGCGTATTTTAATGGCTGGTAGATAAAGGTATCTACTGTATGTTGCTCCTTAATCTGTTAGGGTTTTATATTTAGCTTGTAAATTTGAAAAAAGGGAAACAAATAATGAAGGGAGAAAAGATCTGTTACCACCTGCACCCTTTTTCCCTCTGGGTTCAGTTACACATGACAATTTTGCGAGCAGTAACATAAAACTTTTGAAAAACACTACGTAATAAACAACGTATTTCAGGCCCAATCTGATGTATAAAAACTTCGGAAGTGTTTCGTATAGGAGTTACGTGAGTATGGCTAGCTGAACATTTTAATTGTGTAGAAAGTCTAAAACGATCTAATCAGGGTGTAAAAGCCAATAATGCTACAGAAAAAAATACTGGTTCTTAAATTTTATATTTATTTGCTGCAAACAAAACGTTAAATGACAATAAAAGTCGAATCACACGACGCAAGCATATTAATTAAAAAAAAAAAGTCTTGGTTTGTTAAATACGTTCGAATATTCTTCATAAATTGCAATCTTTTTGAAGATCTTACAAAGGTTTATGAAGAACATTACAATCTTAACCCTCATTACTCAACAACTCGGTTTTATTTTATCAGAATAATATTTTTTTTTTTTTACTCGAGATAGTAACAATAAAAATACATCCATTTTAGAATTTTAAATTTTGCTTTTATTAATTTAAATCTTTTTAAAAAATACCTCTGGATTTATTTAAATGTTTGTATTCTAGATTAAAAAAAATACACGTAATTCAGGAAATTTTTACAACTACATAATTTGTAAACAAAATCGCAAAAACAGAGATCGAATGGCACGTTGCCCACATTCTACACTGTGATGCAAAGGGTTGAAAAAGTATAATTTGCATAATATTGCCATGTGCATACGATTTAATCCGGGTAATTCTGGTCCATAGTGGTCAAGAGATTCAATCGCAAAGCAACGGCGATATATCGCGTGTATTTGAACAGCAGTAAAAGACGAAGATAAGCAGGTAATGTGCAGGGTAAAAAAAACTTTTCCTGTACCATAATGCACTCTGGAAAAAAAAAGGTGCTAATCGACAGCTATTAAAGGCTAGTCATCTTTTAAATTATTAAAATAAAATTTCGATAAGGGGTCGTCTACAAATTGAAATGCGTAATAACTTAAAAAAACCTAAATGGAATACCCAATTTTGAACAATAAAATTAAATTCAGAGTGCCCAAATAAGCCTAATTAACAAATTTTGAGTAACATTTGAACTTTATAACTGGAAATATTGAACGAAGAGCCTCTATTTTAGAACATCTGCTTTGAAGGTCAATATCCAAGAAGCCGTGAAAGCACACATTTAGGTGTTTAACAAGAAGTTCCGTCTAGAACTATACGAGCCTACTTTCCCGTATACACCAAATTCAAATTTATAATCTATCTATCTCTTTCTCTCTCTTTCTCATTTAGCTTTAGTTCTTAATTTTTTCAAATATACCTTTTTCAACGGACAATACATATTCGTTCACGCATTAATTTTTTCTTTGATTTAGCCATTCATTTATGCATTCATTCGTTTACTGATTCAAATGTTTATTCATTCATTTATTCATTCATGTACTTATTCCCTCATTTATTCATTCTTTTCCTCATTCATTTATTCATTGATTCATTCTTTCACTCATTCATTTATTCACTGAGAAATATCCTTAAAAATTCCGATAAAAAAATTTCATAGGAAAATAGGCTCGTTAGTTCTAGAAGAACTTTCGATTTGTACATGTTCTACGTTATAAGAGCTTTCCGATAAAGTTTGTTCCAACCAAATTGGTCCGTTAGATCAGGATTTATATAGGATTGAAATTTCACCGTAAGCGATATGTTAATTTTTGAACTGTTCAAAAATGAACAAAAACTGTTCAAATTGATATTTCACGCCAAGCGCTTCTTCCAGTAAGCTTGTTCATTGGAATATGGATCTTGTACCCAGAGTTTACATAATTTGCTTCATTTTCGCCCATAGGCGCTAATGTTAAATTTTTTTGAACTGTTCAAAATTGAACGAAAAATTGTTCAAATCAGTAAAATATAGAAATGAGATGTCCTCGCCGAGATCTTTCGAATGCAAAAAGAATTTTTCAAATCGGACTATTCGTTCAAAAGTTATTAGGGGGGGGGGGGCAGACCGACAGACAGACCGACAGACACACATTTTCCCCATCTCAAAACCCTACTTTCAATTTTTTTATTTTTCAATCTTTATTTAATTGCTTCACTTTTTTTTGACTTTTCTTTATTTTTAACGATATTTTTACGATACATTAAGCCTTCCTTCATGCTTTATTATTATTATTTTTTTACTTTTACGTGAAAGTAGGCTAAAAAAGATAGGAACCTTTCATTGTAACACGTAAGTTTTAGGTAACTACTTACGGCATCCTGCGGTTTTGTTAAGATTTCTTGAATACTTGACTTGAAAGTGGTATAGCTCTGCCATCAAAAATAAATAAATAAATAAATAAATAAATAAATAAATAAAGAGTTCGGACTGGCAGAGTGTCAAGAAGAATCCATTGCAAGAAGAACTGCTGGTACAAGGAATGTGCCATTTCTTTTCTCGTTCTATTTCGTTTAGCATACTCCTTCCGATCTGATGCTGTATGACAGTTTATAAATTGAGTTGCGTTCAACAAACCGAGAAGCAAACATTCTGATTCGCATGCTAATAAACGCACCTGCAAAATGAACTTCCGTAAAACCCGAATAGACTCGGCCTTTTCTGACCATGCGCAGAAACGTCCAAGTGTCAAAACTTCGCCGTCGAATTGCATCAGAATTCGTCTCACTGAATACTACACCGTACACAAAGAGACTTGCTAATTAAAAAATATACAGTTGAACTCGCTTGATACGAAATGCCAAAAATTCGCGAATTTGTTCGTATCAGCAGTTATGCGTAACAAGTAACAACCGTGAAGGTTCCGCAGTGGACCAGTCGGCAGAAGCTCGGTTCCCGTAGCACACCGAAAGTGAAGCACATCGACTTAGGTCAGTGTTTGGGAGGGTGACAACCTCTCGCGGCTATTTCTTGTGAAGCCGTGTACGCTAAAGGGAGCTGGTGCACGTTAAATAGGTCGTGGCTCCAATGTCCTCCAAGTGAAACGATACCTCTGGGGGTGCCAACCCCAAGTGACGGTCTCTCATCTGCAAGCTGGTTCAAAAAATTAGGAGACCACATATAAAGGGGCGGAAGTCGGACTCCTGCCTATAAGAGCCCCGTTAGACTCATGAGCAGCGCACCCATTCTTCCTCGCTTCGCGCGAGGATACGACAGTAACAACAACAACCGTGAATAAGAAAAATTGTGTCAAAAAAATTATTAGAATTGCACGTTTATATTTAAAAAAAAATGCTACTATTTAAGAATGGTTTGTAGATTAGAGGGTTTAATACCTGAGCAGATCGGACCTGTCCGAACGCCAACACGTGTGTGAGCTTTATTCGCTGATCAGAACGATTCAACGTATGACTTGAAATACGTACTTGGTGGTTTACAAAGACTCAAAATAACCATTTATTTGTTAAAAAAAAAAAAAATACTAATAATATGCAATCGAGAAAATTTTTCGTGAATAGATCAGAAATTTTTCGTCTTAGCCTAAATTTGTACTTTTGTCTTCGGAATATGCGTGAGATATTTAGTGTAAATAAATAGTAAGCCAAAATTACGAACAAAATGTTCATTTTAGCCGTGATTTCGTATTAGCTGTGTTCGTATCAAGAAAGTTCAACTGTATCTGATGCATTCCTTCTACGCGCAAGAAATACTTCAAAGTATTTTAGTTGCTAAAATAAATGGGTTCCTGTACTCAATGTGCTAGTGTCAGAATTCAAACTTCATAAATTCATTTATGTATTTTTTTAAATTCAAGATATTTTCCCTATTTTAAAATAAATTTATTCGATTCTACGATGTTTTATACCTATTTTCTTTGACACGACACGACACAAACCTTTATTTCTAGTTTTCCTTTACATTACTCTAGATGAGCGTTTGGTGTAATAAATAAAAAATTGTTTTAAAACCAAAAAAAAAAAAGGTATGCATCACTGCAAGAAACATTATTACACAAATTTGGCCCAATTGCTGAAAAAAGTCAGCTTTCTGTGAGCTAAAAATAATCGACTCAAAGCAAATTTTAAGCATTGGATGCTTAAACTATCCATTCATTCGCAATATCTTTCGTGTACAACTTATTAATACATTTCAACAGAAACTGAAAAGAACGCAAAGTGATATTAGAATACCATCTTCAATGATACACACAACACTCAGTAAAACCTGATAAATTCCTTGACACACAATGCTACTGACCTACAACCGCTAGATCCACCACTCATAAAAATTTGAAGAGCGGTTACAAGAATTTGTAGAAGTCTCGGTCGTCACTCGTAAGAAATTCAGAGACAGTTAAAATAACTTATACAACATTTTCGCTACTATTAACTGGTTGATATAATAAATTATCTGTTTTTAAAAGTTAGTTTATAGTAGCGAGAGAAGATTTTTTTAAATGTTATGTGGAAAAAGAGGGTGGGTGGGGGTTAAGATTCCGTCGTAACGATCCTCAGAAATCGATGCATTATAACAGACGGGATCGATTCTAATTCAAGTGAAAATACGCGGACAAAATCTTACTTTTATTCATATATTGTTACGGGTTCCTCGTACTTTAAACAGATGACTCATTCCTTTAACATACAGAGCAATTTATTTACAAGTTAATAGCAGCTTTTAAGCACACAAAAATCACTTATCACCCAAAGTTCACTTATCACCGTAAAACCAACGGTCATCTCGTATTTACTTCCCAAATACGAATAGATACTTTACGAATAATACGAATAAGATAATACGAATAAATATACTGCAAGCACGAAGCTTGCAGCGATCAGCGAAGCAGCTATGAAACGTAGCGTGGCATTTGTGAAAGGGGGTCAAATATATGGGAAAAGCGTGATATCATTTACTTACGGTCACTAATCCCTTAATAAACGTAACGTTGTTTTTTGTAGTAACCCCCCCCCCCCCCATATTGAATCATTTTATTTTACGTTAAAAATCATTATTTTAAACTATTTTGCAGTGTACTTTTATCCACCAGACCCCTACCTGTTAGCTGAGGCCTTAGGATTGCTTACGCACGGGGAGAGGTAGTGGGGTCTACGGATTTTACATGCACATGTCCCCAAGTACACATGGTGGCCTTCAGTGGGTATCGAACGCGCGACCTTCCAGGTGGAAGTCCGACGTGCTAACCACTAGGCTACCACGGCCCACTTTGCAGTGCACTATAGGCAAGTTCACAGCTTTTAAGCAAATCTTTTTCTTTGTGTGTCGCCAAGTTTTGAAATCCTTATATTGTAAAATTCTGGGAGAAGTTTATATTGTAAAATGCGGCATGTCCTTTTCAAACCGGTCGTTCGCGAAAATTATACGTCGCAATGACGAAATTTTTTATTGCTACGGTAAATCAAATAATAAATTAGTAAAATAGCATACGTATTAGCACGAAGCATAAGAATGACTTTTTTTAAATATATAAATTGCTTTCCCGATATTGCCGAAAAATTGTGGACTGCAAAAGAAGCGTAAAAAATTTGAAAGCACTTATTTTAACTTTTACCTGATTTCGAAAATGCGGATTACAACGATATATTAATTTTAAATTTTGAAATTAAGTTTCTCATACCTCTTCGTTCTGCGCTAGCGCAAAGAATTTCTCATCCCCTCATATGTCTGTCAGAGTGCGTTTGCATGTGATATAAATCATTTGTTTTATCAAGTTGTTTGTTACTTGTTTGCATTACTAAATACAAAAGAAATATTTGTCGGGTTTAAAGAGGGTTGCAACACAAAAAAGAGAAACTAAATCACATCTAACTTCATGTCAAATTTTTCGTGATGTTGTAATCTTTCGCATGAACAAAGCAGTTCCGTGTAACTTCAATCTCAGAGAACGAAATTTTCATCACGCATTCCACTAAAAGGAGGCAATGGTTTGCATACACAGGGAGGGAAGCATTTCATACTATGTTGTTTTTATTTGTTTTCTCACTGTACAATAAACTGGATTAGGGTTATAAGCAACTGAATATTCAAATTACCGTCACTGATTCACGGTTGGACCGATTGCCACCGGGTGTGCGGCGGACGCAACACCTGTGACGCTCCCCATCGCCACCCGAACAGTGATCAACAGCATCAGTTATAAAGAAGTTATAAAAAACAGAAAAAAATTAAACTGGTGAACAGAAAACTAAATAGTGTGTAATAAATTAAAGCTTTATGTATTTCAACTTTTACTTATCTTGCTGCTATTTCTGTGAGAATGAAATAACGAGAGAACTCAACGATCTAACGCAGTGGTTCCCAAAGTGATCCATATGGACCCCCAGGGGTCAACTGTGACCTGCAAGCGGTCCACGTCAACGAAAGAAAAAATAGACAAGACAGAGGGTAACCCTTGGATTTACGCCACACTGCCAATCCTTGGGTGTTACTATCATTTGAACTATTACGAACACTACAAATTTTTGTTCGAATGAGAGAAAAGATGAATGCTTATAACATTAAAATTTTTAAATGAAGTATCATTCCGATTCATCCCCCCCCCGCTTTTCAAACATGCGATTAAATACTTTCTTGCTTTCTTTCGTTGTCTAAGGGCGCCTTAGGCAGAGGACGCAAGGGACTCATCTCATCCTCCCATCCCCCCAAGGAGGAACGGGCTGATCATAGTTCGAGCTATAGAAATCATTCATTAACCCTTATTCTCATAACCCTCAATTTTTTAATTTTTTTTTTCAATTTTTAATTTTTTTTTCTGTACTTTTACAGCTAAAATAAGGATTATTTAGTATCATAACCTTTCTAACCTAATTAGTTCAAAAATTAATTAGAGTTTTATAAAAGGTAGCATATATGCTACTGCGTGAGATTGGGGTCACTGGTACATGAGGCTTGTTGTATTTGTGTTACATGATAAAGGCAGTATAAGTCAAAAAAAATTATGCAACGTACAAATATTATTTTAATGAAAATATTTATAAAATATAAAAGTCAATGAAACAAAAAAAAAAAAAAAAACTATATCCATCTATATACAATACAATATTCTTATATTTAATGATGTGCTTGCTCAAAGCAATTCCGGTTCATCTTTATCTTCTACATTGATGTAAGCAACATGTTTGTCAAAAAAATTATTCACCTCTAAATTTACTTCTTTGTCGGGAATTTCTTCATCAACATTTTCCTCTGCTTCAGAAATTGCCTCAGAACGAGAGACAATAATAATTGTTCTCTAGAAGTGAAATCCTAAATCAAGTCAAAATCCACGTAAGAAATAAAAAAAAAATCTTATTGTAAATTATCAATTGGGTAAAATTTAAAATTTTTTCATTCAAGTGTAAGTAACAACTGATCATGTCAACAACTACCCTAATTTCATGAAGTAACATATATGCAACCTTCAGTTTTTAGCTTGTATTTTATCAAAGCAGTGGTAATCAAACAACTTAAACAATTTTTTTTAAACTAAAGAACATAAGAAAGGTGAAAAATATTTTTCAAAGTAAAAAAAATCAAAATTAATATGGAAAATAGTTGAATAAACTGACCTTGTACAGACCACGAGACAAGATGCACAAACACAAGAAACCAACAAGTTAACTTAAACTAAAACTTAAATAATTTTAACTTTGGAGAGACTTTTCACTCTGAACGAAGCTTCTATACTGCTCCTCTAGCAAATAACAATGCATTTTTGAGCAAAATTTTGGTATATTTATTTAATTATTTTTAATTATGAAAATATTAATGCAAGTTTTCAGTATTTTTTAGAACATTTTGTACAGCTAGAGCCACATTTTGAATACGCGCTGACGTCACTTAACAAATAGAAAGTAGGGGAAATCCCCAGGTGCATATATGCTACTTTATAAGAATAAGGGTTAACTAGGTTCGGTTACTCATATATCAGAACAATGTATAACAAACTAGAAGCTTTTATCAACTGTTGCACTATCACCATATTAATGTGGTAGGGTCGGTGCATCAGTGATTGCAATCAGAAAAAATTTCACACGTATATGAAACTAGACACGACAGTACTGATTAAAGCAAGCAATATCTCACAAATATAGGTTTAAAGGGTATACCATTGCATCATTCAGGGTCATTCGGTACAAAATTGTATTTCAGTAAAGCTCCTCCTAACGGGCACACCCTCAAATGCAGCACTCACCCCAAGAAGCACGGGCCTGATTATAGCTAGCGCTATAAAAATATTTTTAACTAGGCTCGGTTACTCATGTCGATTCGTGTTAAAACAATGTCTAACAAATTCACATCAGTATCAATGTATTAGGGTGAGTGCATCAGTGATTAACACCTTTCCCCAAAAAAATTCATTTATTAGATAAAAAAGAAATCACAAAATGAATAATGCCTAATTGTAGGATATCGGGAGCTAATCTTCTGATAACTGAAGAAAATATAGTTTTTAGGGTTTCTTTTTCATTTCCTTTCGTTTATTTTTCTGAAATGGAATCGCAAACCTAGCTTAGTGAAGATGAATTCTTAGAGATCCCCCAGGGACAACGTTCCTGTCACTGCAATACCGTCATTTCAGTTCAAAACATTAATAATTTAAAAATTGACTCCGTTTTTTTCACTCAATGGGGAAAAATTCTCACTTTTGTCTCTACCCATTCTCATCCCTCCCCCCTAAGCAAAAAGGTAGAAGTAGTAAAAAAATATTTCCTCATCATTTCGCTTACACGTAATTTTAGAGTTACAATGGGCCTGTTCCTCAGTGAATAAAGTTATGTGCGATTTCCCTCCTCCCTCGACAATCCTTGAACTCCAGAAAAACGATTACACAATTTTTATTAACCCTTGGGTTTTACTTACATTGGTTTCGTACTAAGAGAATAATTTTGTACGATATTTGAAATGAGTACTTTTTGTAAAATTGTATCACATGAGTAGGATGAGGAGTTCTTTTCGTTGAAAGATGTTTCAACACCCTAATAATAAAACACTTTCATGGATTGCCTGAAAGTAATTACATAGATTTTTTACGTTACAAATTTTGCGTAGAAAACTTGGCTAAGGATAGATAGGTTTTTTCAGATTAGAAGCTTTTAAAGCACTTTGAGGCGAGAAAGAACAACTACGGAATAAGTGTTCATTGATGCCATAATTTCCCTTAACTGTTTGAATAGGTATTTTTCCATTACACGAACATCAGTAGAAGGAAGGGTTACGTTTTGCTGCTTGGGATGCGCTAGTATGCTTCCTGTCGTATCAAAGATTTCTTATTAAATCACATTAATTTTTCATTTGCAGAACGAAAAATTAAAAGTCTGGCTTGCGTTTCACAGAAAAAGATTTAAAATTACAAAAAAATTACACTATAAAGTTCTACACTGTTAGAAATTTCATCATGAAATTACGGAAACTCTTTTATAAGTAATTTTTTCATGAATACTGAAATGTGCGTGTACTGTAAGAATCTATGTATTTATAGTACGAAGCACAGAAATATTTGTTAATCTTCACAAATCAAGAACTTAAAATAAAACAAAATTACTTTAAGCTGTATTTTGAAGTTTCCTAAATCTTCACCCACACCAATGGCGCAGTCTGTTCATCTACTTCACAGTTAAATTTACGGTTTGGAACATTTTCTATCTTTACGGCACCTAACCATTTCCAATCAATTTGGTTAAAAAGCCGTAAATACAAAAGTCTACGGTTTTATAACCATTTAAAAATGGTTTCAAAGCAAAATTTTTTCCGTTTTTGAACTATTTCGAGGCGTAGAATCTTCGAGGCGCAGAAACCGTAAACGAAGCTTGCAGGAATCGAACCCGCGTGTACGGTATACCATTACGGTTATTATATACCATTTAAACTGGTCGAAGTATCAATGGTATAATCAGGCGGCACGAAGCTCTTTTTCCTGGTTTGAAAGCGAACGTGGCGTTAAGTTAAATTAGCGAAGCACGGGCAGTGTTAGAGGTTAAGTAGGGGCTGGGGACAACAGAAAGTATAAGCAATCAAGAAAGTGGCAGACGGAAGGAAAATATATTTATATTTATAATAGAGAACGAGAAAATGAACGAAAAGCCTGCACTCTCTTTCCTATGGTATACTACTTCGAATATTGGGTTTGGGTTTGGAAGTGAACTTCCTTCGCCTGGTGTCAAATAAGAACATCATTTTAGCAATTAAAAGGGTTAAAGCTCTTTACAGTTAACCTTTTAAGTACTAAATTATTATTTGAAGATTTTTATACCCATGGGATTTAAATTGTCGCATTATGGATCCCCACTTTTATCCCCCAGTCTCCTCCCCTGTTAGCACTGGGCTTTGGGGATAGCCTCCCCCGAGTGCGAGGTAGTGGGGTCCACGGATTTTACATGCAGGTATCCCCAAGTGTACATGGTGGGTCTTCAGCGAGTCGGGTAGCGAACCCCCGACCTTTCGGTTGGAAGTCCGATATCCTGGTGGAGGTACCGCATGCCAAACATCAACTTTAGATGACGAGTCCGACTCGTATATCGTAACTTCGACCAAGTAAGCAGATGGCGAGTCTCACTCATGAAATGTACCAAAAAGGTTAAAAATAGAATCAATTTAACGAATAGTTCCGAAGGTTCGCAGCTGAGATCAAAATGAGGGGTCTCTTCGTAAATCTGGTGTGAGCAGACGAGCGCCGGCTCTAGCCATCCTCTGGCGGCACAGACGCGCAGTTCTGCGTTCGCGAATTATAACAGCCCCAATCTAGTGTACTATTTTTATTAAAATAAATTATGTCGTACTTGAAACAAGTGGTTAAAAGTAAATATACTGTTTTTGTATAATCCAATCTTTAAATACTCGACTTTCTCTTAATATTCGGGGAATTCTATTAGTATTTCCACTGTTGCTTCCGGGATCAAATGGGATCGCGAAAATTTCAAGATTGACAGGAACGTAACTGAAACTCTGTTCATTTTAATACCCGTTCAACTCTAAGCAGCACCAGAATATTCGATAAAATTTCTCAAAGAAAAAAAATTGGAAAAAAAGAAGTTCGTCTTACAGCTTGTATCATACAGTACTTCGATTATTTTTTGCTCAACAATACTTTTATCACATTCTTCTAAAAGCTAAAGTCTGATAGTGCATCAGAATCCAAGTGAAGCAGATATTTTCTTGCCGGAGGTCATGTTAGACAATTTACTTGCGTGCTGACAACAAAAGCGAAAAACGTTTACGAAATATCATTTTTTAGTGCATCAGAATAATTAAAGCAGTGAGGGATACAAGTGACTAAAAGAAGGATTCTGAGTAAAACGCGTTCAAGCTTCGGGTCGTATGAAAATCTTAATGTTATATTATTTTTAAATCATGTTAGGGAGCAGCACTTGTTAGAGTAGCCACTTACATCTCTTGCCACTGCATAGAATGGCGCTTTCCCAACCCCCAATTTGGCTCGAAATTTTCAATTTTGTCACTTACTCTCCTGTGCTTCTAGATAGCAAAATTTTATGCTTCGTGCTTGAAGTACCAAAGGAAAACATCGGAATTGCTTCCATGTTTTTTATACTACAGAATCGACTCTTGAACGCTAATTATGATCCTACCAGCAAACGAGGAATCTGCCTGCCAGAGTGTCAAGAAGAATCCACTCATTTCAAGTTAGAAACTGATGGTGTAGTGAATATCCCTTATTCTGTTCTCGTTTTAGTTCCTTAACATACTTTATTTCTTGCAAGTTAATATTACGTACCGCCTGCAGGGTGGCGTAGTGGTAAGGCGCAGGCCTGGTGCGCCCAAGCTCGCAGGATCAAACGTGGCCCAAGTCGATTTATTTTCCAGAAAATTGACAGCGCCCATGGCGTGTGATTGCGCGGCATGTTAAAGAATCTTTGAGCATAAGTCTGGCGTGGATGCTCTCGGCTAAATTAAATTCCTAGTGCCGTTTGCATCAGTCAGAGCTTAAGTGCCGCCATCTAGGGGTTAACTCAGCGTCAAAAAATTGCGGCAATGGTACCACATTCTTTGTGGTGCCGCTGAAAGAGTTGGTACCAATCACAGGGAACGCACTTTTCTCTGCCAGACCCCTACCTGTTAGCCGAGACTTTAGGATTGCTTGCGCACGGGGCGAAATAGTGGGGACCACGGATTTTACATGCACGTATCTCCAAGTGCACATGGTGGGTCTTCAGCGGGTATCGAACGCGCGACCTTCCAGGTGGAAGTCCGACGCTCTGACCACTAAGGAACGCACAAGGTCTGCAATGGTTGAGACAGCCCATTAGACTGAAATAAAAAATTATATTACTTACCAGTTTATAAATTTGGTTGTTTTTCACAAATAGAAGAGTAAACAGTATGATTCACGCGCTAATAAAAGCACATGCATAACGAACGTCCCTAATACTCGAATGGATTCGTTCTTTTCTACCATGCGCATGCGCAGAAGTTTCCAATTGTCAAAACTCCGTGGTCGAACTATGCGTTTTTATTTCTTATACTGTTTCGTTATAGTCTGATTGTATCTTGAGAAACACTTCCAGGTCATTGTTTTCATTTACGTTACAGTTTAGGGACAAAACACACTTGTTTGCTGGGAAGAAAAACATTACAAAAACTCCGAGCCGTTTCGGAAAACATTTTACAGTAAAATCCCGTTACAACAAAATCTAGGGAAGCGGAAAAAATATTTCGCTGCAACGGAATGTTCGCTATATGGAATATTACGTTGCCCAAATGGCGTTTAAAACCAGAACTGAACATTTATTTCGTTATAACGGATATTTCACTATTCGTAACCGCATTCACAAGACATCTCTTTCTCAAAATCATTGACAGGTCTATTGCTAATCTTGAAATAAAGAGGCAGGACACTACAACTCTTTATTCAGTTGTGCGATCTTCAGTTGGTTTAGAATAAAGTCTCGAGTAGAGAGTAGTACTATATAGGTTATAGATAATTATTCGTTCAAGTTGATTTTTCGTTCTAGTTTTCTATTAACTGTTCATTATAAAAACGCAATCTACGGGACGATATTTTAGTGTATTGTAAAAAAGAAAGATAACAAATTCCTCGTACTATGAACCTTGTGCTCAAAAATCTTGTACTCGGAAACACCAACAGTAAGTATTTTTTATCACAAACTTGTGTTTATCTTACATTGGTATTGTATGTAAAGAAAAATTTCTACATAGCAGTTGAAGTAAGTACGTTATAAAAACTTGCTTTATGTGAATATGAGAAAGAGTTATTTTTTCTGAAAAGATACTTTAATATATTGTGAATAAAATAAAGTAAAAATCTTTTTTCTCGGGAGTTGTTTTTCAATATTAATACATTAATACATAGTATTTTTACATTTTAATTTTATGCGTCGATTCTGAGTCAAGTCGGGATTTTTTAATTTCAAATATTTAGGGGGAAAAATAATTTCAGAATTAGTTTCTATGTACTATGCCTGTTACTTTGTTTTCCTAATCGTTAGTTTGAATAAACATTTCGGATAAGGAAACAAAAACCTTTCAGAAGGTATTAATACATTTTACCATAGTTCCAAAATTTCTTCCTCGTTTATATTTGTTTTAAGAACTAAAAATTTAAAGTTACATGTCTGCAGTAAAGCAAAACCAAATCCTTCTGTTGGTGGGGTGGGGTGAGGGGGGGGGAGTTTGGAGTAGAAGGGGTTAGGTTAGGCTAAAAACGTTGTCTAAAGCCAAGAGTTCTGAATGGGTTGTCCCCAACCGCTCTGGTTTCACTCCCATCTCTACCTAAATAAGTTCACAGACAAAGAGAGTTAAAATCTAAGAGACAGCGCCACATTTGAAGTTCTTAAACTTCGCGTGAAAAATTAATGTTTTCAACTCCATTATGAAAAGTTAATAAGAATAGCGAATGGAAAAGAAAGTACGTCAAAGTCTTTTAAAGAGGACTAACCGACAATACCTTGTTTAATTTCCAATGAGCACTCAGGCATTCCTAAAGGGAAGGCCTTTTAAGTATTGCCTTTCCGACGACCTAATAGACTTTATTTTTCACCGGAAGGATTTTCTAATTTAATACATACCGACTTATCTAAAACTGGTTGCTAAATTTGCAAGCGATGCTGTTTTTAGATAACTTATGTTCTAATGGTTATAGTTAAATTAATCTCATTTTTTCCATTTATAAACAATTTTGGAATCAGAACTGTTCGGTGGATATCACTCTCACGTAATAAGACACACTTAGGAATCACAAAACTTCTGAAAAAGGGGAGAGGGGATTGTTTTTAAAGATAATCTGTAGACAAAGACTTGAACTTCATAACGATGCTGCTATGTAAATGAACAGAAAAGATCTTAAACGTGATGGAAATATGGAGTACATTATAAATTGCATAATTTTCGAGTAATTATTTGCAAATAAAACATTTTAAGAAATTAGTAAACTATCATGAAATATATATTTGAAACGACGCCTTAAAATGTTCTTCCATCGCAAAATTTTATCTATTTTCTGATCAAAAGTGACTCACTCTGCAGACAATTTGTTCGTATAAAACTAATTTTTCAATTTCATCATCCGCATCTTTTCTAATCATTCATTAATTTCGAAAAGTCAGTATAAACAGAGAGAGAATCCAGCTATCTAATCAACATACTCGTAGATTATACACTACTGACCTCATCCAGGAATGGAAACCCTAGGTCAGTGGTTCCCAACAGTGGTTCCCCACAACGGAAGGGGCGAAGCCATTCGGTAGTCATTAGTAATGAGTTAGAAAACTAAAATTTGCTAGTACATTTATTTCCCAAGTTGCACAACAGTTCATAACAAGAAACGAAAACACAATTGTAAAACATCTGAATTCAAATAAAAACTGAAATAGTAGCTACAAGAAAATGAATAAATTTTTAAAATTAATTTTTTATAATTTGTTCTTTGTGAATTATCAATAAAACATCAAACATGTGCATTCGAAAAAACTATTTTTAATAATTATTTGCTCGATCGTGTGAAAAGGTGTCGATGGTTTGAGAAATGTAAGTACAAAATTTTGAATCTATCAATAAATATCGTTCGGATCCCTTTTTGGATTGAAATGTGCAAAAAATATGGAAATTTACAGAAATATTAAAGTTTACAAATAGTTTCAAATTTCTCATTGCAGAAAGTTGGGATAAATTATTATAAATGCGAGACCAAAATTTGAAATTAACTATCTTCCAGCTCGACTTTGGGTCCTCTATACATGAGAAATTAGCCGAAAATAATGCAAAAGTTCAGATTTGAATAGTAAATATTCATATTTTCGTGCTAACGCGGAAGAAAGAGAAAAATTGTATCAGAAACACATCTTCAAAATTTGAAATATATCAATGAATATCTTTAGATTAGTCGACGGGGTGGCGTAGATACAGAAAATCGTTAGCGCCCATGTCGCATGATTGTGCGGCATGTCAAAGATCCCTTGAGTATCCGTTTGGCTTGGTACTGTCGGCTAAATTAAATACCTAGTGCAAGTCGCATCAGATGAGAGCTCAGGGGCCGCCATCTAGCGGTAACTGAGCGTCCTAATTCTCAGTGGCAATGGCATCCACCGATAGTGGTGCTACTCGAAAAAATGGATGCCGATTACTGGGGAACGCACGCAAAGGTTACTGACCATACGCAGCCCCCATAAGAAAGAAAGAGAAATATCGTCAGATTAATGGAAATACTTCGTTATCGACATTTTCAAGATTATCAAAAGTAGAGGTGCATTTCAAATTTTATATGTATGTTTCCTATGTCAATTCAGAACTTTTCTTTATTATTTGGATAGCAATTTATTAAAAAAGTCATTTTTACGCCCTGTCCCAGTATGTATGAAAATTTAGATTTTGGTTTTTTTTCTTTTACGTAAGCCTTTAAAAATTACGCCATTGCTATGTTATTTACGCGAACCCCCCTTCTACATTACTACTATTCTACTACCCCTGGGGATTCGAGAACCACCGGTTGGGAAACGCTGCCCTGGTAATAGCGTACCCAAAGAAACTGCAAGGGGATATTTTTGCCTAAACCATAATCAAATCTGAAAAATCGCGTGGTGGGATATAGTGAACATCAGGCTGTAGTGTCTATTGGGTCCGCAGACGGTTCACTATAACGAGTCTCGACTGTAAATACACTATCCGAAATGTCAAAAATCTAGAATCTTTATGCTTAGAATCATATTTTTTTAAATTTTTTCCTTCTTCTTCTTATTCTTTTGTAAAATAACATCACCGAGAAAATATAAATTAAGAGTACTAATAAATAAAACGATAGATATTATTTTCGCAAATATAATTGCCCCTCCTCCCTCCATTTCTGTCACAGACATATTAATATGTCTCCGTAATAGACGGAGTAACGCCGACCTTTTCTTGGACACGAGTGACCGCGGGGCGAACAAGTCACCTGACGTTGACGATCTAGTTTCGACCAATTAGAGTCTCTTGTCTTATCTCGCTTTCCCTCCTTCACCTTATCTGCCTTTGCCTTAATTTTTTCACACGGCGCAAAGTTTTCAAGATGGGATTCTGATGCTCGTTCAACTGCACCGGAAGAGAGGAAGTCGGAACATTCGCTTATCAGCAGGAGCAACACCTTTTTTAAACCGAAATTCGCTTTTCTTCTTGAACACGTGAACCAGACCGACTCCCGCCCTTATGCCACTAGAACTCAACCAAACGGTGCCTTCGATTTTACCTGGTCTATGGTTCCTGTGTAATGTGCTGCTATCTTTGCCAGTAACAAAAAAGTTAGTTTTTCTCTTTATTTGATTTTGATCTTATAAATTTTTTTATTCACATGTATGATGCCCATAACGCAGTAATTGTCGCAGTCATCGATTCATGGTCCTTATCGTCGATGGCTCCGCTCCGAGGAGGCTCAAAACTTCTTCGACGCCTGTTTTTATTATTTGCCTTTCTCGCTCTTAGTTTTTTCTTGGGCTTCTTGATAAAATTTCTGACAAATCCCGAAATATAGCAGATGTTCAGGAGGGACTCTCCTAACCACACCCCTAAGTAACCACCGATGACGCTGAAGAGTTCTAAACTCTGAAAGCAATACATATTATTATGTAAATGAATTTTAAATTCGTAAGAGAATCGTTTAAGAAGAATATGAATTACTCATAACATTTTGTATTAGTGCGTTACAGCAATAATTGTCTTAAATCAAGTTCTTTACTCTGTAGACTTCTATTTATTCTTAGATCTATAGTTTATGCAGTCCCTTGCTGCGAGTGTGGCATTTTCTCGCTAATATTTGCCCTACAATTAATGAACTTTATCTATACAAAGTATCACGTTTCTAAGGGAAAAATAAGTTTTATACGTTTTATATAAAAAAGAATAATTTATGCGCGTTGCAGGCGTGACACTAATGTCACGCCCTGATTGAAAATTGGACACAGGCTCAAAAACGTAGGCACTGATTCAAGGTCCTTTCGAGCGAGGAAACTTGGTCGTTCAAAGTATGATTGGTTTTTAGCTGAGATGCAATTAAACTGGTAAATGGGACAAAGGATTAAGATTTGTGCTACGTTTTCAAAATAGGGCATTTAAAGAAGGAAGCATCAAGTGAACTCCTTATGAAGCAATTTTTTTTCGTGTCTATGACGTAGCTGAATAAGATGGATCTATGTGTCCTGATTATTGCTTCTGCAATTTGCTTAAAAGTATCGTCATACAGGTCTATCAATGACGGCAAGACTCCCATTCCTCGCAGATTAGCACTCATAGCCTGAAGCAATGCTTTGGACCCCAATAACAGTAGGTTTGACAAAGCCAACTTTCGAGAATAACTCTATCGAATATCTTGAAACCACAGAACAGCTTTAGACTTTGAAATCTGAAACATCAATAGCAAAATATAAGATGGTTCTGATGTGGGCAATAACTATAAACAGCCCATGACAATGATGAAGTTAAGACTGAGACTCGGAAAGAGATGATGAAATTGCGGTTCTTTTAAACCTAAATTTGTATGTCTAAATAAATTAATCCCTAATATATTTTACTTAGACATGCAAATCTTGTTTGAAGTCATACCAATAACCATTTTTCATGTTTTGTGTCTCAACGGAAAACTTTTTTTTTATTACACCGGATGGTGAAAAATTCAGATATTTTTCTGGAATTTTAATCTTTAGGAATTCACTTTAATTTTATTTCTTCATTAAAAGCCCTGATTCAGACAGAACACATTTACAGTATTATACAGGGTAGAGTGATATAAAATAATTATGCTAGATTATTTTATTGTTGAGTTTATCATGTTTAAAGCAAAGCGTCACATGTTTAAAACACGATTCTTCAGATGTCGACTTAAAAGTTTTGGAAGAGCTGGATTTTACACAGTAGTACCTCGAGAGAAGGTTTTGCAACTACAGAACTCTTCCAAATATTAACAAAATATTTGAAAGGTAAAAGACTGATCTTTGAAAGGAAAGTTTGAAGTACTAAGTCCTTTTTCCTTTGGTATTTTGGTCGATTTTAGAGATTTCGTGCACATACACAATAAGTGTCAATTGAGTGCTTAAAAAGGTTTAAAGAAACAATGTCAAGGAAAATGTTGAAACTTTCAATTTGAAAATAATCGACTTATTTTTAAAATATTTTCATTCTTTAAATGAACAAAATGTATCATTTATGAAAGCTAAATTACGTAAAGCTGATAGTGAGCACATGTATTAATATTTTATTTCATACTTTGCCTTGTATGTAAGATTCTTTATAACAAATCGGTCAAAGAAGACATCAATTTCGATGTAAGAGCATCTAAAAGGAAAAAAATATGCGCATTATAGTATAATGAATTTACATGGATACAGTGAATATGTAACGAACGATTACGTAACATAAAAGACGATAAATAAAATAAATAAATAAACTCCTTTTTCCGGTTTTCTTTATCGGGCTAAAAATATTTTCCTTTATTTGGTTAAATATTATGGATATTGATCTATTAAAAATTGTTAATAGTACAAAATTACCTGTTTGTACAATATTTTTAGAGCGTTGAAGCATTTTTAAAACTTGAAAAAACTACTCAATTTCACACTAGTATGCTGATGCAAATATGGACGTCAGATTCCAACTGTTCTGTAAAATTATTTATTTTGCAATTTCTATGGACACTAAAATAAATAACTTTGCTGAACTCAAACGGCACAGTAGAATAAGGAATATTACGGTAAGGTTACGCATCTATACTACAATCTTTATTCTACAGCAAATAAATAAATATCATTTTAATGACTTTTCCTTTTAAATGAAAAGAAAAACCACTAAATTTTAAATTATGTCGGTACCCCAGAAGAAATGCTTCGCAACCGGAAATGGGGTCGCGAATCATAGATTGGGAACCCCTGCCTTAAAGCGTTCGAATTGTCGAATGATACAAGGTACTTACTTTTGTCTCCAGAAGTTATTAACCGAACAGTCGTGCTGAAACGCGAAAGAAAGTATTAGACAATAAAATCGATGCACTACAAAAACGAACGAATAGCTTTGTGATATTACAGTTCTAAATTGTTTCGAAGAGAAAAAGAAAAATTGAAACTCAAAACAACTACAAAAAAATAAATACACAAATAAACTAAATATAAATAAATAAGCAAAATAATTTTTTAAAAGTGAATAAATAACTATTAGAAGAAAGAGAAGAAAGGACGGAAATCGAGAGTTTTTTTTTTTTTTTAAGTAGCGCGAAAAAGGCTGAAATTTCTCTGATACTATATATATATATATAAAGTTTCAGAGAACAGAGTTTCTCTCTCTCTCTCTCTCTCTATCTATCTATCTATCTATATATATATATATATATTTATTTATTTATTCATACCTAGAGAGTGAAACTGTTGATCTGGGACAAAAATGGTGTTTTCTTACCTTTTTCTATCAACAAATTAGTTCTCACAACTTTAACGGATGTTCTCAATTCTTCCCTGTCAAATTATACAAAATTTCAATGCAATATAGATGGATTTTAAGTTGGTGCGCTTGCAAAACTCATGTAAATTTGAACTTTTTTTCACAACTCAGTGATAAACAAAACATTGTGAAAAGCATATTTTTTAACTACCAGTTTTTTTATTCTTACGCTTTGTATTAATCACAAATACTGTGTTGTTCACGTGTAGTCGCTATCTGTAAAAAATCTCGGAACTTTTGTTTCTAGATGAAATCCATATTGTAATATGCGATTTCAAGTGATGGTTTCCTCCCTATAGCGTTTCGAAATCGGTCGTCCGCGAAAATCATATTTCTCAACGATGAAATTTTTTATTGCTAAGGTAAGTGGAATAATAAATTAGTAAATTAGCATACGTGTTAGCACGAAGCATAAGAATGATTTTTTTTTGTATATTGTTTCTCGATATTGCCGTAAAATTGTGGACTGCAAAAGAAACATACGTACATAATATGAAAGCACTTATTTTTACCTTTGCCTGATTTCGAAAATGCGGATTACATTGATATATTGATTTTAAATTTTGAACTTATATTTCTCCTACCTCTTCGTTCTGCGTTAGCGCGAAGAAAGAGTTTTCTCACCCATGTCTGCGAGAGTACGTTTGTATGTGATATAAATCATTTGTTTTATCAAGTTGTTTGTTACTTGTTCGCATTACTAACCACAAAAAAAAAAAAAAAAAAAAATCCTGGTATGTTTTGAAATTTAATAAGAATTTGTTTACTTACGTCAAGGTCTTCTACTGCTCTCTTCTAAAAGAAAAATATTTTATTTCAACATCATATCTAAACTTAGTTTAGAGATTGTGGTATAAAAATAGTACACTGTTAAATCATAATAATTCTTATTGCTGTTATAAAACCTCTTACGTACAAGCACAAAAGTTCTAGTAATAGCTCCAAAAATGACTCAGAATGAAATTTTGGCACGATCTCATTTTTGAGGCACCACCTATGCTCAAAAACGTATTCTCAAAAAAGAAAGAAAGAAAAAACAGATTTTTTTTTTTATTTTTGAGACAATACATTATCAGAAATGGCACAACATATGCGAAGTAAAAGTAATCGTCGTTAGGACTTTGATACAAATGCAATTTTTCTGAAGAAATAATTGTTAAGAAAAAGACCTATTAGTTACGAACATAAAGTTGCCCTATATATTTTAAATTTATTGCATTAAAAATAAAGTAAGCATCTATACTTAAACCTGAGAACAATGCTTACTCGTTTCAAAGTAAAACTAACTTCTAAAAAAATTTGCAGGTTCTCATTTGTCAGCACATTTTTGACAGTGTATACAGTCACAAACCTAAAAATAAAAATCCAACTTACCTCTTTCCTCCCAAATTCCAAATTCACGTGCAAGCACACGATGTGATGTTAACCATCTTTTAAATGAAAGAAATCGGGGGGGGGGGGAGAAGAGAAATAATGTGAAACTAATGAAATATTTTTGAGAAATAACTATTAAACTTTTAGTATTTTAACGATTAAAGCCAAAACAAATGGCGTTAGTTTAATAAATTCCAATTATAAGCTGCGACTTCCTTTACTGGAAATCAACTTATTTCTTTACTAGATCTATGTGATGAATTCTCCAAGTCATTCATTAATTCAATTTAAAGTATGATATTAAAATCCACGTTCTAAGTTTTACAATAACAAGTAGTGAATAAGTTGATGTGTATTCAATTCTCGCCATTTAGTAATTTAATGAGTTTTCAAATATCCGATTTTGGGGGAATTACTATCACATTGGGAAGTCTTCGCTGTTACGACTATGACCCCACCATTGACACCAGAATCGTTGGATGGTCTCGATTATGAATCCTGCAATCCCCTCTATGGAGTGGATCAAAAAGGATATTTATACTTAAATTTTAAAAAGTACTTACTCACAAGGCTGATTGTATTTTTCAGATAGCAACGTGCATTCGTCAGTTGATACAGTTCCCGAAACAATTTAAAAATAATGATAGCAATAAGAAGCTGTTGTTCTCATGCTTATGACTTGCATTGTATTAATTGAACATCTGATATTATTTTTGGCCAAAAATAGGTATAACCTCTCACTCTATAAAAAAAAAAAAAAGTCATGCAAACGTTGTTGTTTCTAATGCCACTTGGGTATACAAGCTCCCCTTCGCAGAGCGACCAGGAATTAAGGCAATAAGGAGTGCCTTCCGCTTATGGATGAGCACCACAACGATGGAAATACGACCTGGCTCATTATGTATTTGGATGACACCAGGTGGCACCACCACAAATACGCCACCTTCCTTTTTCGACCTAAGAGTATCGAGAAGGGCAGTTCTCCCCCTCCGGTACCCTCGGGAGTTCAAAGTCCACGGATTTTACATGCACATATCCCCAATCGTACATGGTGGGTGTTTAGCGAGTCCGGAATCTAACTCCTAGTCTTCCTGTTGGAAGTCCGACATCGTAACCACTAGTCTACTACGGCCTCATGGAAGCGTAATTGTAGCAAATTTAATTGGTTTTCATTTAAGCACAAAATAAAGTATGTCCGACTTTTATCCTACCTAACCTACTTTTATCCTGTCCCGACCCATCTATCCTTCTTTTAAAATAATAGTATTTGCCTAAAAAGTAGGATAGTTTAAAAGTTTTTGAAAAGTAGCAAGTGAAGAATGTCTCAAAAACTAGCAGTTACGTCTCGTTAGCTAGCAGTTTGTCCCATGTTACGCAGAGAGTACTGGTACCTAACTCAAACAACATGTTATCAGAATTATCAGAACATCACCGTTTTGCGGTTTTAATGTCTCGTCTGACTAGACTATATAACGCTACTTCGCATTGGACTCTGCGGGAATATCCCCAAATATTGTTTGTAACGACTCTCTCACGCTGGATGTTGTACCTTCATTTTGTCGCCGAATTTCACTACAACTTGGCAATTTTTGGCCAAGTTTGTTGCTGAATAATTGCCGATTTAGGAATGCATTTTGAAAAATCAGCAGAAATTTTGAACCGAAAGCATTACGTAATCTTCTTCATCACTTAAAAAAAAATAGACAAACTACTTACGAATCATAATTAAACTTGTGGCGGAATTGTGTTCAAAGGATATCCCTCAGAATGGAAACATAAGCTTAGAAAAACAAAAATGCTTGCAAACAAGCTGAAATGAGCGCAGTGACGAAAGCAGAATTTTCTCCTGTAGGGGGGAAGGGTATTCTACCATGTATTATACATATATATTACAATACTGAGGTCGAGATCGACAATCAAATGCCCACTGGACCCACAAAAAAGTAGCAGCTGATAATTCTGAAATTTAATTGAAAATCATTGAATACTAAGCATGTTTTTTTCTAAGTCAAAGAGTTGTGTGCGTTACAAAACAAAATCTTTGAGAATACCAATTCTTTCTGCGGTAGTGATACAGCTCGATTAAAATATATTAGCTGCCAAAGAATGAATGAGACCGTCTCGAATGAGTAATCCACATAATACAAGTATTTCAATGCAGATTCTTTTACTACCAGTATGTATTTTTTACTTTTGGTATATATATTTGTAACGCATTGCTCGGCTTCGAGTTTTGTAAATATTTTGTTGGGTAATTTAAAGAAGTGCTTGTGTTCCTAGTTACACACCAGCACACGTATTAAAAGTTTAGAAAGCGAAGCAAAAGTTGTCATAAAGTTAACAATACTATTCATGTAATCGTAAATACCAAGCATGTTTTTTTTTCTAAGTCGAAGAGTTGTGTGCAATACAAAACAAAATTTTTCAGAACACCAATTCTTTCTGTGGTAGTGAATGATTCAGCTAGATGAAATATTTTAGCTTCCAAAGAATAAATGAGACCCTCTCGAATGAGTAATGCGCGTAATTTTGTTATGTGAAATTCCTTCTGCATCCTGTACCGCACAGAACAGGACTTCAAAGCACCGCTAACTTGAAAAGTGCTTAAGAAATAAAAAAAAATGACGTGACATAAACACTCCAGCAATAACTGAAAGGTCAATAAACATTGGCCATCTATCAAAACTTCCTCTAAAAGCATATTTAAATGTTAGTTTTTGTTTAAGTTATGCTTACTAATTTCAAATACCTGACCAAAACAGATACTTGTCATCAATCATGGAAACGTTTCAAGCGTCGAATAATTTTGAAAATGTTTTATAATACAGATATCAATTCATGCTGGAATTCAGAGGAGTCAAAACAAGTAAGAAATTTCAAAAGGTGCATTACCAATTGATTTATAGGAGCTCTTCCTCTTCGCTGTTGCCACATTTTTAAGTAATCTGTGCAGTTCGTTTGGTAAGGAAGAGGTAGAAGATGCCTCTCCTCCTAATTAAAAAAAAACGTTTTTGCAATTTCAGAAGTTAGAGGAATTAAAGAACTTACAAGCTTTCGAATGAAATGCGCAGTTTATTGCTGCCTAAAGATGACACTTTTTATCGACTCAATTTTATATAACAGTTAAGCGGTGTACCATGATAGTGTCACATACATGAGGTTTAAATATGCACTTGAAAAGTGAGGAATACACACCAGTGGTCACTCGAATCTCATAGGTAGAACCACCGATGAAGTTCTTTCCCTCGAAGTCAGGGCTGGGGAGCAAGTAAGGGGAGTGGAGAACGATTTGAACGCTGGGTGAGCTTGGGATATTATGTGCCGGCTTCTGAACCGGGGTTTTAGCTTCTGCTCGGTTTGATATGTTTAGGAAGAAACTGAACTTCATGACTGAAACATATTTTTTAAGATTGTGGGGAAAAAGATCGCTAAGTCGAAGAAATTAATAATAATAGTAATAATAATAAAGGAAACAACTAAAACGGAAAAAATGTGCAGGGGTGTTATAATTAAACTACCCCTATTCAGGGTCATCCTACAGCTAAAACCGTTCAACAAATTGACACCAAAATTGGAAAGTGGACTGACTGACTATGCACGAGATGCGCTCAAGGAATCATCAAGGAATCCTTATTATTATTACTACAATAATAATAGTAATAATAATAAAGGAAACAACTAAAACGGAAAAAATGTGCAGGGGTGTTATAATTAAACTACCCCTATTCAGGGCCATCCTACAGCTAAAACCGCTCAACAAATTGACACCAAAATTGGAAAGTGGACCGTCTATGCACGAGATGCGCTCAAGGAATCATGAAAAAAAAAAAAAAAAACGAATAAACAAAGTTCTAAAAATCGCCGCTAGGGGCTTGCTTAGCCTTCTAACAAGGTTTTAACGTAGGAAAGTACGACATAAAGATAATAATATCAACATTTATGAGAGGAGAAAAATTAAATTCATGATAACTTAAACTTGTGTTTTTTTAGGCCTAACAGATGAACTGTTATAGCTTTCTTTACAATTACTTAATTTCAATGGCAAGATGATAGGTATGGACGGAATAGTGTACAGTAAAGGTTGATATTTTAATTTTTATTCCTTATTGGTCATTTCTTTCGTTAAAAGCCTGTTATAAAACTAAACAGCGCTCCTAGCGGATATTTTTAGAACTTTTGCTTTCCTACATGATTCCTTGAGCGCATCTCTTGTATAGTCCACATACCAATTTTGTTGTCTATCCATTGCACGGTTTTAGCTGTAGGATGGCCCTGAATAGGGGAAGTTTAATCATTACCGTCCTGTATATACATACAGTCGCAAAAATAACATGAAAATATTACTTGCGCCCTTTGGAATGTTCTCTCTTTTACCGTTAGGATTCCCCCATAGCGAATAGATCGTATAACAGTACTGTGAAAGTTCCTCCTTTCTGTAAAATGATCAAAGAATATTTTCCATACTGAAAAGAAAGAGCAACCAGTGAGCAACGTCTTGGAATAAAATGAATTCATTATTCAGTGTTGGTTTTGTCTGAAAATCCAACATTTCACTGGATTAGAATTCGAATCATCCAAATGACATGCAACTTCCAGCCTATTTTATCACATTCATCGCGTGCAATGGGCACGCCTTTTCTTCCTTCCGAAAGAAATTTTGTGAAAACACGTTAATAAGAACTGGACTGTGCTGAAAATTACTGGAGAATATATAACAGCACATAAAAATATTCTGCCTAATTGCGATGAAAAATGTCTAATTGTCATGAAATTGAAGATGTCTAATTCATATGAAAGTGCTAAGCAAGTTTAACATTAGATAAATAATTGAAGTTATTTCTGTCATTATAATACTACTATTTATGTCAGATGATGGAAGTAAAATGAAACACTTTGTCTGTGACGAAAGTAGCGTCAAATCCTCTGATCCATTCCTGCTTAACTAAACGTCAAATCTCGACTGTAAGGCCTAGTTTACAGTAGTTGTACAATGTACAATACAGTTTTAAATGGAGATATACATTTATTTATTTATATTTATCTAATACACTTTGCTGATTTGCCCTGAACATTTTTTTCATTTCTTTCGAAACCACAAACAAAGGGCTCCTGTAGGATTCTCCCTCTTTCAACACGCCCCATTTTGTGAGGACTTTAATTTTAACTCATAGGTGCTACGAATTATACAGATGAAAAGAGAAAAAAATTAAAAGTTCTCAGTTTTCATTTTGTAAGAACTCTTTTATTAGTAGTTTTACGAATCTATTCTACTCATAATAACTAGTTCTCATTTTTCATTTTGTACGAACTCTTTTATTAGTAGTTTTATGAAACTATTCCAGTCATAAGAGCAGCAGCAGCACGGCATTTGGATCGGGCGGTTTGAGTAAGTGAACCCATTTACCCGAAAGTCACTAAATGGCAGTACATCAATTAAATATCCTGTAACATAAGAGTACATCTAGTCTCCGCGGGCGAAGCAAAAAAAAAAAAAGGAGGGGGGGGGGGGGGTGCCAATCAGATATTGGCTGGATGGGGCGCGCTGAGGCGCGGGGTCATCTGCTTTTGGAAGAAGACTGATGGAAAGTATTCAGAGTGCCGATGGAAGTTAGACGGCATATTTTCCCGGCTCACAAGAGTAGGGTTTTTGAGCTTTTAATATTTTTTGGACAACCTTTTTTTTTTTAAATATTTTTTTTTAAATAAGTTAGGGAAACAACATAAGAAGACGAAGAAAGAGGAGAAAAGGACACATAAAACACAATGATCGAACGTAAGGCTAAGACAAGAGCATGAAGAAGCGCAGCGAGAACAGGAGACCGCCCTTAGAACAGGTCGAGCTGCGGGTTTGGGAGGGGGTTGTGAGCCGTGCTGAGTGAATCATAGCTGAGGTGCATAGCGTGGTCTGGGTAGGCATACCTATTAGTTTTATCGAAAAATAGGGATTGAACGTTTATTCTGGGGTTTTTATGCAGATGGATTTGGGAGTAGAATTTCTTGGCTGTTGTGATTATATGCCTGGACACCGAATTTATGTTGAGGCATCTGTGCAGATCTTTTCCACGATCGAACCTGCTAGCACTTGTTATTTGCCTAATTAATTTATTTTGAATGATCTGCAGTTTATTGATATTAGTTTTTGCAGCATGTCCCCAAATGGGGGAGCCGTAGAGTAGGGTTGGCAGAATAATGGTATTGTACATTAACTTCTTATTTTTGCGGGAGAGGATACTATGATACCCTATTGGAAAAAACTCAAAATACCGGTATCAAAATCCTACCAGAACCAGTAAAAATAATACCAGAACCAGTAACAACATACCGGAAATTTTGAAGCCGGTAGGAAATTATACTGGAAATTTTGAAGCCGGTAGGAAATTATACTGGAAATTTTGTAGCCGGTATAAAGCTAAACTGGAAATTTTGAAACCGGTAGGATACCATACTAGAAATCTTGAAATCAGTTTGAAGTCATTCTGGGAAATGTTAAGCCGGTATCAGGCCATTCTGGAAATTTGGAAGCTAGTATGAAAACATACTGGAAATTTTAAAGATGGTATCATACCATATTAGAAAATTTTAAACGGTATGTAACCATTCTCGAAATTTTAAAGCTGGTACGGAAGTTTTGAAACCATAGTGAGGCTGCAGCAGCCTACTGGTTAGGACATCGGACTTCTACCTGGAAGGTCGCATGCTCGATACCCGCTGAAGATGCTCAATGCACACTTGGGGATACGTGTATGTAAAATCCGTGGACCCCACTATCTCACCCTGTGCACAAGCAATCTTAAGGCCTCGGCTAACAGGTAGGCGTCTGGTGGAGAAAAGTGTGAAGCCATGCTGGAAATTTTGATGGCAGTTTCCAAACATGCAGTTTGCAAATGTACTGATAATTTTAAAACCATATATAAATATCTTGGTAATTTTAAAATCAGGATGAAAATATACCAGAACTACTCACATTGTATACTAGTGTAAGCTCTTGTAATAACTGCGTCAAGGAATGCACCAACAGGGGGGGGATTAGGACTAACAGGACTGTTCCTCCCCTCCAGAAGGTGTCAGATTTAGTTTTTAACCGATATTTTTTAAATATCCGGAACTCGAACCGGTCATTGCATGAAAAATCCAGATATCTGCGGCATATAAAATTTTACTTATGTATAGAATTTACGGGTATCAAACACCAGAGTCGGATATCTGGTATGGATAAGTCGCACGAGAGACACCGATTATGTGGTATCCGCAGTGGCGTAGCTAGCAAGGGTGACACCAGGGTAACCTAGCAATGGGCGGAGGGCATGGACCTTGTGCTTGGAATTTTTAACAATCAAGTCTATGTGCTTATTAAAGAACAATCCCTGGCCAAACGTAATACCCAAATATTTGACCACCCTATTGGAAAAAAAATCCCGGTAAAAAAAAAATGTACCGGTTTTTGGAACAACCGGTTCTGGTTTGATAGCGGATCCAGTATTATACCAGATCCAGTTCTTTTCCGGATCCAGTATTATACCGGATCCACTACCACTCCGGAACCGGTTGTTCCAAAAACCGGTGTCAGTTTCCATTGTACCGGAACCGGTACTTCATAATCTGGTATAAACTGGTTGCGCGTTCGATAAACGCTGAAGACCCACAATGCACACTTGGGGATACATGCATGTAAAATCGGTGAAAACCCCGCTACCTCGCCCTGTGTGCAAGCAATCCTAAGGCCCCGGCTAACAGGTAGGGTCTCTGGTGGAGAAAAGTGTATTTTACACTTACAAAAGAAATTTCCGGCATGATACCAGATAAATTAGTACATTATGGAACACTGATCTACTGTGATACTGGTTCCAATATCCAATATGAAGCTGAAATCAGTATCAAAGTATCAGATGTAATTCCACCAAAACCAGCAAGAAACCACAATATAGATTACAAAATTGTATTATTTAGGTACATTTAAAGAACACAGGATTTTCGACGGACTAGAGCCAGATTATATGCAATAAAAAAGGATTAATAAGAAAGAAATTTCTGGCTTGATACCAGATTAGTTAGTACAATATTGGTTCCATTATGGAACACTATAGTCTAGGGAGATACTGGTTCTAATACGAATCTGAAATCAATACCAAACAGTTATTATACTTGAACCAGCATGTTACCACAGAAAGCATAGGGGCTTTCGCCTCCTGCTCGCAGCCACTTTAAACATGGAGACTTAATAGAAAGATAAAAACAGAGATACTTACTTCCCCGATCTGAAAGCAAGAACATTCATAAATAGTCCTAAGGCTGGTCATACACATAGAGGTGTACCACAGGGGTTTACCTCTATTGTCCGCTTCGAGAGATAAACCTCGGCGTGTGTGCCCCTTCGTGTGATGAAACTCCAGAGGCAAACTGACCTCTAGAGTCGGAATCGAACCTCGCGGAATTGAAAAATTATATTTTCTACCGCAGAGGTGACCAGACCTCCGCGTGTGTGAGGTCTACCTCTGGTCACTTGTAGGCTGGCCATACACGTAGAGGTGTATCACAGAGGTAACTACTGTTAAGAACAGTGGCGCACCCGATGGGGGTTTGAGGGTTCACCCCTCCAAACCTGACTTTTCAGAAATAAATAATATTTTTATCTTTAAATCTCGGAAAATATTCTACAAAAACGATAATTCTATTGCATGCTTCCACAGACTTATAAATGGATTATTTTCTCTCTTCCCTACTCCCATTAAATTTCTTATCATAAATTATCTAAATATATAACATAATGCATTCATAAAATATGAAAAGATTCATTTTGGGGTGTGAAAGTTGGGTGGAATGGAGGGTTGTGGAAATGAAAATCGGCACAGATTGAGCACAATACAAAAATCCTTTATAAACCTAGTTCCACAAACTTATATTTTAACTTTGTTCATGCTTATTGGCATGATTGTTCGAAGTTTTGGGCGTTTTTCTAATATAATGTAAATGCGTTAGGCTCCTTTTAGAGAGTCCCCTCCCCACTTGGCACTCGCCTCATGTCAGATAACACGACAGATTGTGTAGAGTTGCTTGATTTAAAAAAGAAAAAAAAAACATAAAGATGGACCCCCCCCCCTCGCCCCAAAAAAAATATTATTTCTAGGTGCGCCTATGGTTAAGAATAAAAGGAAATGCCGTAAAACATGCGACTGGTTATTAAAAAGAAATCTGTACAGTCATGTCAATTTGTTGACATGTTGATTACATTAAAAACGAAACCGCTAAGCACAAAGAAACTTAAGTGAAATTAAACAAAACCACTTAAACAGAAATAAACTGAATGCAAATAAACACATTTGCCCAAATTAAAACAGAGAAAAAAACACACCCTATTTCTGCGCTTGTCTGAGTACAACTGACCGGAGGTAGACCTCACACACATGTCGAACCACACACACGCGGAGGTCTGGTCACCTCTGAGGTAGCAAATATAATTTTTCAATTCTGCGAGGTTTGACTCCAGAGGTCTGTTTGCCTCTGGAGTTTCAACACACGAAGGGTCACACACGCCGAGGTTTATCTCTCGAAGCGGACAATAGAGGTAAACCTCTGCGGTACACCTCTACGTGTATGACCAGCCGTACTCAGACAAGAGCAGAAATAGGGTGTCTTTTTGTTTTAATTTGCGCAAATGTTTTTATTTGCATTCAGTTTATTTTATAAGCAGTTTTGTTTAATTTCACTTAAGTTTCTTTGTGCTTAGCGATTTCGTTTTTAATGTATTCAACATGTCAACAAATTGACATGACTGTACAGATTTCTTTTTAACAACCACAGTCGCATGTTTTACGGCATTTCCTTTTATTCTTAACCACAGGCGCACCTAGATTTTTTTTTACGGGGGGGGGGGGGCTTCATCTATATAGTATTTTTTTTTCTTTTTTAAATCAAGCAACTCTACATGATCTATCGTGTTATCTGACATGAGGCAAGTGCCAAGTGGGGGGGGGGGAGGATTATTTTAAGGGTGCCAAATCGACTAAATGTGCGTCTTTACTTAAATACATATTACATTTTTACATTCATTAATACATTTTTTGTATATATAAGGGGGGAGGGGGCGCTAAATCCTGGTCTTGCCCCAGTTAGAAAATAACCTAGTTACGTCCATGACCAACCAGTAATTTCAAATGCTGCTTCATGTGTATACAGTAGCTCTTTTTTTAAAACATGATTGATACTTGGTAACTCGGTACTCGAATGAGCAGTCCATGGCCAAAGGCCAAGTACTCAGTACCTGGTCTAAGTGTGCGGAACTGCTTAAAAGGACAAGACAAGGGTAGAATTTCAAATATACAATTGTCGTGAAATTACACGAAGGCAAATTGGAAAAATTTGCCTTAGTTATGTATGCATCAAAAGAAACTTTTAAAGATATAAAAACTTTCTTTTGGATTGATCATTTTTGATATTTAAAAAAAAAATCTATTCAATGTTATTCATTCTCACATTTGGGACATTTATGTTTTTAAAATGCATATTTACCAGTTATTTGCTGCATTAATTTTGTGAAAAAAATCATTTGAAGATAATGATCACTTTAAAAAAACAGAGAGAATATTTAAACCGATTAAATAAAATTTCGACTTCGCTGCTTGTTTCTACAAAGCTTTAAGCGCAATTTTGCAACTTTCTTGATATTTTTTTCTTCATTTTTGATGCAAATTTTGAATATTTTTAAGGGATTTTTCAATTATGAATTTGGGGCATGCTTATAAGTATAAATGCAAATACGATGACATAAAGGCTATTTTGACAATTTTAATAATTTGAAGCTCAATTAAACAAAAATCGATATTTTTATACACATATATTAATATAGAACTCAATAAATGCGTTTTCACAAGTTGTTGGAAACTATGTGAAAGAAAGCATTCATTTTATACTCAATCAGTATTTTAAATACATGCAGTTCTTCGTTGCGTAAATTAAAAATTAAAAAATTTGAACCCTTAATGTGACAATAATCACAAAAATCAATTTAAAAATTATCAAATTAAGATTAATAAATAATAATACGTATCCCGTAATAACCCCACATGCTGAAAATTTTAACCAAAACAAACCGCGGAAATCACTGTTGCCAACACTATTTTTTAAAACATCCGACCCAAAAAGCTTACAATTTGCGCAACAATGTTTGAAAACGATGAAAATTACTTAAAAAGTTTAAAATTCATATGAACTTAGCGATAAAGAGTCTTAATTAGAAGAATATATACTATCCTAAATTGTGAGCAGTAAAATACTTCATGTACAGTTTTTTATAGCAGCTTCAGCTCTTAACTGTGATTGGTTAATAGCTTTGTTTGTTTACCTTCTTACAAGTTATATGTCTATTAATTTACAAGTCTCTTAGTTTACGGGGCATAAAATTGAGTGGTGTTTTTGGCTTTGTGAACTTAAAATTAAAACCCATAGTGGGGATCTTCTTTATTTTAACACAATATCCTTAAAGAAAGTATATGATTTAGGTTTGAATACAGAGAGTTACAGGCTAGGGGGGAGACAATATGTAGTATCAAGTGGTTTATCAATTAAATCAAGTGGGTTATCAATCAAAAGTTTTATAAGCCCTTTGTAAAACTTTTTGTAATCGAGTTCTCATTAAAAAAATTACGTTTTTTAATTGTCACTTAAAACTAGTTTATCTACTTTACATTACAGAAAAATAAGCAAACATCACCTTAATGAGCTAATTACATATTTTTTTTACTCCTTTGGGAGGGGAACGGGCCCCTTGTGCCCCCTCCTAAAATCCGAAACTGGTTACAGGTCCACAAACAAATTGTAAGTAAATTGTTCTATGATGTTTAGGATATTGATACAGCCACCACGAAAAAAAAAACCCTTAAAAGCTCCAATGAACAAAGCAAATACTTCAAATTAGATAATTTTTTCTGCCAATATCTTTCTATTTTCAACTTAGAAAAGTGTTTCCTTCCCAAAATAAATTCAAAGTGTTTTTTAACTGCTAAACACACCATAACTGTTAAGAAATACCTTAAATATTATGATGTGGATGATAAGAATGACATTCCCCCTCCCCCTTTTTTTCTGTTTCAAAGTTGTGACGATTTTTTTAAACGTATTGCATCACAATGCATAATTCACGCTTACATAACTTTTTTTATTTAATCTTTTCCATGGGGTGACACCATCAATAACCGCCCCTGGTGTCACCCTTGCTAGCTACGCCACTGCGGATACCACATAATCGGTGTCTCTCGTGCGACTTATCCATACCAGATATCCGACTCCGGTGTTTGATACCTGTAAATTCTATACATAAGTAAAATTTTATATGCCGCAGATATCTGGATTTTTCATGCAATGACCGGTTCGAGTTCCGGATATTTAAAAAATATCGGTTAAAAACTAAATCTGACACCTTCTGGAGGGGAGGAACAGTCCTGTTAGTCCTAATCCCCCCCCCCCTGTTGGTGCATTCCTTGACGCAGTTATTACAAGAGCTTACACTAGTATACAATGTGAGTAGTTCTGGAATATTTTCATCCTGATTTTAAAATTACCAAGATATTTATATATGGTTTTAAAATTATCAGTACATTTGCAAACTGCATGTTTGGAAACTGCCATCAAAATTTCCAGCATGGCTTCACACTTTTCTCCACCAGACGCTTACCTGTTAGCCGAGGCCTTAAGATTGCTTGTGCACAGGGTGAGATAGTGGGGTCCACGGATTTTACATACACGTATCCCCAAGTGTGCATTGAGCATCTTCAGCGGATATCGAGCATGCGACCTTCCAGGTAGAAGTCCGATGTCCTAACCAGTAGGCTGCTGCAGCCTCACTATGGTTTCAAAACTTCCGTACCAGCTTTAAAATTTCGAGAATGGTTACATACCGTTTAAAATTTTCTAATATGGTATGATACCATCTTTAAAATTTCCAGTATGTTTTCATACTAGCTTCCAAATTTCCAGAATGGCCTGATACCGGCTTAACATTTCCCAGAATGACTTCAAACTGGTTTCAAGATTTCTAGTATGGTATCCTACCGGTTTCAAAATTTCCAGTTTAGCTTTATACCGGCTACAAAATTTCCAGTATAATTTCCTACCGGCTTCAAAATTTCCAATATAATTTCCTACCGGCTTCAAAATTTCCGGTATGTTGTTACTGGTTCTGGTATTATTTTTACTGGTTCTGGTAGGATTTTGATACCGGTATTTTGAGTTTTTTCCAATAGGGCACCCTTGAGTAGCCAATGGGAACGTTATTAATTTTAATTTGCAATGGGTATTTCTTTTTGCTATTTTTTTTTTAATTTATAATTTTTGTTTTTGTGGGATTAATGGTAAGCCGCCAACGGTCATACCATTTAGTAAGTTCATCAATATATGATTGCAGCTTTTTGGCGGCTAAGCGCTTGTTGTAATTTTTGGAAATGACGGCAACGTCATCAGCGTACATCGCAAGTACGTCGGGGTTTTTGGGGATGTCAGCCAAGTAAATATTAAATAATAGGGGGGCTAAAAGCGACCCCTGGGGGACACCACTGCACATATTACGGGGGGAGGAGAGGGTGCCTTCAAATTTTATGCAAAAGGTGCGATCAGTCAAAAAATTTAGGACGATGCAAGTTAGGAAGTGCGGGGTGTTAATTTCGATTAATTTATAGATGAGGCCTTTGTGCCACACACGGTCAAAGGCTTTCGTAGTATCTAAAAAGACACCGATGGTGCATTTCCTTCTATTAAGTCCCTCGCATATGAAGTTCGTGACACGTAAAAGTTGGTGGAGGGTACTGTGCTCAGTGCGAAATCCGAACTGTTCATCGGGGATGATAAGATTTTCATTAACGTGGTCCTCGAGGAGATTTTTGATTATTTTTTCATAAACTTTGGAGATAGTACAGAGCAAGCTGATGGGTCTGTAAGAAGAGGGATCGGTTTTGGGGTTTCCCGGCTTGTGGATGGGCACAACTGTTGCTCCCCTCCATGCTTTGGGGAAATAGTGCAATTTCAAACAGGAGTTAAACATTTTGGTAATGTTTGTTAGCATATTATTTGGCATGAACTTAAGTGCGCGGTTAGTGATACCGTCGCTGCCGGGAGCTTTTTTATTTGGCAAGTTTTTAATTATTTCCGCAACTTCCTTAGGAGCGATAATAGGGGGGGAAGGGGGAGTCAGGAGGGTTTAAGATGAACTGCGAAATTTTATTATAGAGAAGGTCTTCAAAGGCTTGATCAGTGTGGGGAGGGGGAGCTTTAAAACTTTCGCTGAGATTTTCTGCAAAAGCCTCGGCGATTTCAGTTTTGCTAGTCAGAACTACGTCGTTTATGACAAGATTTGCAGCTGAGGATTTTTCAGACTTGAAAATGTTGATAGCCTTGTACAATGAGTTGTTGTTTGGCTTCAGTGAGGTTATGAAGCTTTCCCATTTCGAGTCCTTAAAGTAATTGATTAAAGTCTTTATTTCATTCTGAAGCCTATTGATTAAAGGTGTGAGGGAGTTATTGCGTTGAAATTTTCTTTCTTTACGAAGACGGTTTTTCCTAATGATGAGGTTTCTGATGAAAGGAGGGAGACGGAGTGGATCGTTCTTGATTTTTATTTGAGAGGTGGCTGCCATGATAGCTTGGGTGAAAGCCTGTGCGTTTTTAATGATCGCATTTTCAACATCATTGGGGGTATCAAGCCGTGGGTTTCCAGGAATGGATTGCCTTAAAATTTTGTTTACCTTAAACCAGTTTGTGGCAGGGATAGTAATACTTTTCCTGGGAAGTGCGTAAGCAAGGCCGATCATCAAAATGATTGGACAGTGGTCCGAAGAGAGCTCGTTAAGGCTTTCTATCTGGTAAGGCCAATTTTCAATACGGGCGAGGGCAAAGTCAATTGTTGATGAGTTACCAAAACTGTAATGTTGGAGAGTCGGGGGTTATTATATTGAAATCATTAGATAATGCATAATATAATTAAAAAATTACCCCTGGTATTATTGCACGTGCAATTCCAATTTTGATGGTGTGCATTAAAGTCTCCCATAAGAATGGTATTTTGGTTTAGTTGGGCAAGCATATTTAGATCACTAGGGAAAATATTATTAGAGGGATGGGCGTAGATCGATGCAATAGTTAAAAAGTCATTATCATTAATTTTAAGACTTATGCAAGAGTTCTCAAGAGACACGGTATTGAGAGTATGGATGTTGTACTCCAGGGATTTTCTAATGTACACGACCGTGCCACCTCCAGTGCCGACGCCTCGGTCCGTTCTAACACAATTAAAGTTGGGAAGGTTATACCGCACCCCTGTCTTGAATTTTGTCTCCTGAGCAAGGATAACATCAGGTGAGTAAGTGCTGGCCAAGTTATTAAGTTCATATAATTTGGCTTTGGACAAGCCGTTAGCATTCCATGAAATAACTTTAAGAAGACGTTGGGCCATGGTAAGAGAAGGTCAGAGAAATTATAAGTCTTCAATTTGGTCAGCAAGTTTTTGGAGGGCACCGATGATCACGGCGAAAGAGCTCTTTATATCTGATTTCTTATTTTTAGCGCCAGTGGCCTCAGCATAAGTGGGCGATTGGCTATTGTTGGGGGTATGGGTGGGGGCAGACAAATTTTGAAAAACCTTTGTCCTTTGGGTCCAGGCATCCTGGAGTGCATTTTCCTTCGATTTAATAATGGGCCTTTTGACACAGTCTAGGGAGCTGGCTAAATGTGCGTCGCCACAATTGCAACATTTCGGGGTACTGCTGGTGGGTTTTGTACACTCCCGGCTGAAATGGGCACCGGCGCACTTCAGGCACCTAGGATTCAATGTACATAGATGCTGGGAGTGACCCCACCGTTGGCAGCGGTAGCACTGCGATACTTTGCCTTTGCGGTGAAAAGCCTCAATTCGGACTTTAAAATATGAAATAACTTCTATGTTGTAGAATTGCTTATTTTGATCCGTTTTTTGCAGGCTGACGAAAAATAGGGGGAGGGGGATCTTATCTTTTCCTTTTGTCATGCGCATGAGTTTTTGGGGTTTGAAACCCAGCGTTTCAATTTCCTCCATAAGGTCTTTTTCTTCAAAGTCTATAGGCAGTCCTTTAATGACCGCACAGAGCAAACGGTCCTCTTCCAGTTGATTAGTAAATATTTGCAAATTCTTATCATTAGCAAGTTTACGAATCGATTTGTGCTGCTCCGCATTCTGCGGTTGCAGCGAAATTTCGTCTCTCACTACAGTGCACGTTATCTTTTCGTTCAAATTTTTCGAAATTTCTTCGAGAAGGGGTTTTGGGTTTTGGATGTTCACTAGGGTTATCTTGGGAGTTTTATTTCTACCTCTGTTGTTATTTTTCTTTTGGATTTGAAAATCATTATTAACGTTTATACTTTCTTCAGTACGTTGGAATGAGGGCAGGGGATTTCCTGTTCTAGCTATTTTTGGTCGAGATGTGCTGGGTAAATTCCAGTCAGCTGATTCTTCATCGGGAGTGGCTCTTTTTTTAGAATTTTGAAGTGTCAAGCGCGGAGAGGCGCTGGTCGTAGCTTACTTTTATTATGTCGAATTCCTTTTAAAGGGATTCGTATTTAGTTTTATAATTTTCCATTCTATCAGTTAAGCTCTGCTTATCCTTAGTTAGATCATTTATTTTCGTGGATTGTTTTTCAATTGATTGGAGCAATAAGTTACTTTTCATATCATGGGCAAGATTGAGGGTTTCCCTTAACTTGGCAATATATTTAAAATCACCACTAGAGCTAGGTAAAAACTTTATGTTATCCAAATAAACGAAAATTGAGTTAATCTGCTGAATTTTAGCCTCAATTTCTTTAAGATCTTTGGATCTTTTTAACGAGTTCTTTACTGATTGTAGTTTGAAGTTTCTGCCATTTATGATTCGGGTTAAATCTAAGGATTCACTTACCGCTAGAAAGTCCTCCGATGTCTTTATTTTTTTTTGTCCTTTGCTCAGTGTCATCGTCCGATTCAAAGTCTTCATCATTTTCTCTAGTTTCCATAGGGAGTCCTTCAAATTGGTTGCCGGTGTGAAGCTCGCCCATGTTCACGGAATCCATGCCTATAGTTTTCTCTTTATTCAAAATGGCGCTGTTTTCCGGAACCAGGCTTTCCTTGGTGAAAACAGTCTTCTTCTTCTTTTTCAATTTATGATCTTTCCCGAAGGCCGGTGAGGCGGGGATTTCCGAATCCGTGTCATCAAACGAGCTATTTGGATCTTTGTAGTCTTTTGCATGGCCTCTTTCCGAAGCCATCGGCCCCGACGCGGCAATACGACCCTCAAAGAGGCACCTTATCAATCGCAATGCAACTGAAGTATCTACTAACTTTTAATGCAAATTTTAAGTCCAACGGACCTTACTAATATCGAAGTCGGCTCACAAGAACTCTCTCTCTGTCTGGAATTCTTTGGGGCTGTCCCAGTCATAAGAAACCGTGAAATTCATTAAGAATTAAACATACTTTCTAGTATACTGGTAGTGAACCTACAAAATAGGGTGTGGGTTAAGACAGAGCGAGAGAGCCCTGTTAATCAAGAGTTTTGCATACTTGCATCTTGTAGTGGTTCCGTTAAATTCTACGGTGCAGTTTAGGTAATCCTCAAGCCTCATTGAAAGCCTCGAGTGATCCTGTGTGCTGATGTTGGCGTCTTTCATGAATTTGCCATACTGTATCGTCTGAAATCATAAAAGGGATTGTGCTATACATGATACATTTGCAATTTAATCGAGCGCTACTATCGTGGGGAGCAGATGTGGTGCATCTCGGGTCTTGATGAAAGTTTTTCAATAAAGTTCTTTTCCCGCACTTTAAAGTTACAGAGAACGATTTATTGTCACATATAACTGAACATCTGAGATCTGTAACTACCAGTTGCAGATCTATAAATAATGAAAAGAATTGAAAAAAACAAACAAAATAAATGTTTGAGGTCTGCGTTGTACTGTTAGAAAATCACTTACTAGTAATTATATTAATCGGAGCCGCTCGAAGGCTCATAAAAGATATTTACATAAGGAAAATGGCCAAAAGCTGACACCCTTCAATAAAAAAACTCCTGAAAGTATAACCAATGAAAGAGATTTAAGTAGTGTTACCATTCAAAAGTAAAGAAAAAAAACATTTCAACTTAATTTAGGAAATTAGTTTGCGCAATTTTTTGCCTCACATTTTAAACTATATTTATTCTGTATGTGCGTTCATTATACTTCCGCTTAAAAAGTTAGCTATGCATTCATTTTTGTTATTTCATTATTTGTTCAGAATAAAACGCATTTTCTTTCTTTTTTTTTCGATGGAGGCAGCATGCTTGAAGTCGGGGTTTTCATAGTTCATTCGTGATTTGTTTTTTGTTTTTTTATGTCCTGGAGCTTTTTGTAGGGAACTTTTCTTTCGCCTGCAGCAGGAAAAGGATGTAAAATGTCCAACGTAACGCAATTCATTTAAAAATAAAAACCTAAGCTTGATCTAAATTCTGAACTACCAGCGGCTTTGTAACATATTAGTTTCAAATGATTTATTTGATTGTAATCATTTTCAAAAGATGTTTGATCGTTGGCAAATATAGAAATCGGTAAACTCTTTTTTTGTTTTTCTTTTTTTCTTTTGCTTTTACGTATTCTTACCAAGTAAAAAAAAGAAATTTTTAAGAGTTTTTTCTCACTGTTAAAAACTGCACGAACTTACATATATATATAAAGCATTTTATTTTTTCAGGGGGTGGGGACGCCACAAATTGACGCATCATATGACATCCATGTTAGGAATGCCACTGACTTATGAATTAGGCATTCGTGGATAGATATATATGTATTCTTATAGAATGGCAATGACATTTGTATGACGTTTGCAGCTAAGAAGATATAGAGCTCATTTATATGCCCTGATCACCCAAGAAATATTCAGAATCATCACTAAAAAAAAGTAACTTTCGTTTTAGGTCATGTAATTTCACCAAAATGACAAAAATCTTTCCATGATTGCCATGGGCATTTTTGTTTTGTAATTTCCACATTTAGCAATGCTACTGAATAAATATTGTTTCTGAAATAACAAAAAAAAACATCATAAAAGTTATAGTTCATCAATAAAGTTATCACTATCAAGAGATGAAATTGCTTAATATTGTTTCTGAAATAACAGGAAAAAATCATAAAAATGTTTTGGTTTATTAATAAGCTTATTAATAAAGTCACGTAATTTTACAAAATTGACAAAAATCATTCCATAATTAGCAAAACCATTTTTGTTTTGTTATTTCTACATTTAGCACTATCAAGAGTTTTATTGAATGAAAAGTTTCTGAAATACCGGAAAAAAATATCATAAAAAATTTTAGTTTATGAATAAAGTCATTAATAAGGTCACGGAATTTCACAAATATCTTTCCCTTATTGGCATAGCCATTTTTGTTTTATTATTTCTACATTTACTCCTATCGAAAAATTTTAATGAACAGACATTGTTTCTAAAATAGCAGGAAAAATATCATATAAATTCTTAGTTTAAACTTCGGCCAAGAATACCGATTACATACTCACTAAAAGTTTGATAAACTGTGTTTTCATAAGCATTTTAAAATACATAAGTTTATAAAATCTTAGTTGTTTTTGGTGAATCTATGTAATATAGCTACTTCTGTTTCGTCGAACTGACAACCTTCTTTTCTGCTGATGTATTATTACTGTGTGATGACGCATACAAGCCAAGATCTAAAAATGTATTTATCAAGAAGTGGTACTTACAAAAAATTTTTTTCGGTACTTTTCCATTTAGACACGTCTCTGGAAACCTTTCGCAGATTAACTTACGGGTATACTTGGATAATTCTGCTGGCATGCAAGCAGCTACACCGAAACCTGTGCATATAGAAGTGAAATTGTACCTGAAAATGCAGCGAAAAATTAAAAAATGCTAATGGCATACAAGCAGCTGCACAGAAACCTGTACATGTTGAAGTGAAATTGTATATGAAAATGCAGAGAAAAATAAGAAAATGCTAATGGCATGCAAGCAGTGGCATCGAAAACTGCATATAGAAGTGAAATTGTACCTAAAAATGCAGAGGTAAAATAAGAAATTTCGTAATTGATCAAATATCATTTGCGAAAATTCCCGAAAATACTTTTTTTTACTGATTGCTGTAAATATTTTCTCAAACAAAAATTAGTTGTATACTATTAACAATAGATTTACCAGACCGATCACTATGACTGTTTCGAAGCTTCCATTTTGCATGATTTGTTACTAATCACAGTGTAACTTTCAATTGCATCGGCTTTTCCGAATACACGGTGCGAAGGATAAGTGAACGTTACTGAAAGTTTTATTATAACTAGTAGCAACTTCATGTAAAATGAAAGTTCAGAAGTGGTTGAAAACGGCCTGGTAAATCTAGTGTTAATGTTCAGTTCATTTATTGCAAGATTAGCGAAACGTAATTTTTGAATCCTAAAATAATTCTTGAATAAACTTTCAGAGGTAATAGGATTTAAAATGCAACCATGAATATGGTAAAAACCGTTTTCCTCTGTGCAAAAACAGCAATATGATCACTTAGCACCTTACTTAAAACTCGAAGTCAGCTGACACGTGCTCTTTTCTACAAAAAACTAATTTCCTGATACAACGTAAAGACTAAACTTGATCAAAACGAAATTCCGTTACTACGTTAAGTATTATTTGAGAAATTGGTTGCCGGGATCACGTTTGAGTATTTCAGCACAAAAGAATAGGTTTTGCATTTATCTGCAGCTATTATTGTTATTATTATTATTACTATTATTAATAATATAATAACTATTATTATTATAATAATATGCAAAAACATCCAAGTTGGCTTTATCTGGATGTTACTGCATCTAGAAGCTCCCTGACGCATTGAAAAGGCAATCCAAGCGATCCCGAAACATACGTCTGCATTTTAATGCTAATTTGTGCTTTCTTAACGTGAAGTATTTTTTTTTTATTATAGTTTACTTAGCACAAAGTTAATTTATTATTTTATTTAAAATACCACACAGATTTTTTTAAAATGAAAATATTTGAGCATGAGTGCTTGAAAAAAATTCCTAAAGAAATAATGCAAGCTGTTTTACTAAGAAATTATTAGCGGGTTACTATTAAAAAGGGAAGGGTGAAAAGATAAACCGATTGAAACCTTTTTTCCACATTGAAAAGCGACATGTAGTTCAACTTTTTATTTTTATTTTAAATTTATCTTCTATTATTTTTTTCCTCGTTTATTTCCGTACTTGAGAATTCTTCTTTTCTTTAATAGAAATTTTCCAATTAACTTCAAAACGGAATTGATCATACAAATGATTTAATTCAGTCATTTAAAGTGGGAGTGCCCCTTCATGTGTTGTTGTTTTAATAGAGTATTTATATGAAAAATGTATTTAAACTAAAAGGAGTAAAATAAAATAATTTTTGAGGGAAAAAATTGAGCTGAATTCAAATTAAAAATTGGGCCAAAATATCAAGAATAATTTCATTCGTCAAACTACATCGAGACGAGTTTTGAACATAGATTAAAAGTCGGTTCAAAATTATGATTAATAAAATCTTTTGTAATCATGAATCAATGGCAACAGTTCTAATGTGAAGTAATACATGATGTAATTGTAATTAGACTCATAATTTCGCTCCGATTTCTAAATCTATGTTTAAAAGTCGTACCGATGTTGTTTAACGAATGAAAATATTTTTTACCTCTTTACCACTATTTTCAATTTTGACCCTCCCCCCCCCCCCCCAAAATTTTTTTATTTTAAATATATTTCGACAGGTTGATTCTTGAAGCACAAATGCACTTACCCGATTGGATTGCAAAAAGTAAATGATGGTAACTCTATGTAGGAAAGTGACAGTTCTTGAATATCCACAACAGTTGGATAAGTCCAGTATAGAAGCATAAACTCCAAGGTCTGATAAAAGAAGCCGCCCATACATGTTAGAATCACAGCAGTCCGTAGAACCCTCAGCCCGAATTGTTTCTTACACACTTTTGCCATATGAACCCTTCCGTTTCTTAACTCAAATTGAGAAGCAGAAACTAAAGAAGAAGAAACAGGAGAGGTGAGGAGAGGAAACAAGGGACCGTTCATAAATGATGTGGCACTTTTTTCAATGCATTTGACCCCCGCGCCCCCTTTTGTCACAAAATCTCACACTTCATCATACCCTTTCTCCCCTTTTGTCACATGTCACGCTATATTACATAAGCGTATATACTTGCAGTTCAGAAAGAAAGCGCTACGTGATAGATCATGTTTCTAATTTTATTTTTGAACTTTTAATGACATTTGTGAGCATGGTTAAGGTTTACAACACAATTAGTATAGAGCAGTAAAATATATTATCGAATTCTGAAAATATGAAGCTCGAAATTTTATCTTAAAAGTGTAAATGCCTCACAAAATTTCCTTTTAAATTTTTAACAAGAAGTAAATTTAAACCTTGATCAGCGTCGCTGTTTACGATACAGAATGATCAATGAAACTTTAAAATCAAATTATGAAAAAAGAATAAAGCATTAAAAACAAATTTATTTTGCTGATTTTAAATGTTTTTATAGAAATCAAAATGCGTCATGTCACACTTCTTGTAACTCGCTCCCCTGCCCTTATCACCATACGATATTTTTACCTATATACAAAGTTTTATTTAATATAAAACGGGAATTTTCTATTTATCGAAATATTTGACAGATTAGGCGTGTAAGTACATGCAATTACACCAATGCAGAGTTTTATGTTATTAATGGCGAATTTTGTACTACGTTTTAAATACTGTGTATTCAAAAAAAAAAAAAAAAAAAAAAAAAAAAAAAAACAACCTTGCTTAAATTATTTCAGCAAGATAAAAAAGATATTTTTATTTTCAGTTGCTTACTTTTCAGCAATTTATTTATTTATTTTTTTCTTGTTCTATAAATTAATTTTTTGTATTTTATTTATTTACTTTGATGTTATAATTGTTTGGCTTTGGAGAAATCAAAAACCGTTATGAAAAATAAATGAAATCACAAGAGCGCAGTTTACCTGTCAAATTTAAAGAAGTGGAAATAAATTGAACATTTCCTATAAGAATACTACGTTAATTTCCTTGGACAAAAGCCATATTTTGTTCGTTCTGTTAGTCCAGTGTTTATCAAACTTTTGAGGACATAGAGCCACCGCACCAATTTCAAATTCTGCCACGAGCTGCCCCCCCCTCCCCCTTGCCCACATCGAAAAAACATGAAATCTTTGCACGAAAATAGTATGAAACTCAATTCTAAGTTATTAATCAACCCTCAATTGTAATATGATAAGAGGTAGCAGTAATTTCTTCACTGCTAAGGAAGTCGTACTGGAAAGAAAACATATGTACAGAGCTTAGTTGATTGTTTATAATCGCAAAAACGCGGTGATACAATTGTAGGGGCTGTTCATAAATGATGTCACGCTTTTTCCCATCTATTTGACCCCCCTCCTCCCTTTGTCACGCATCACGCTATACTACATAAGGCATGATGTCACACTTCCTTGGTACCCCCTCCCCTCCCCTTGTCACACTTTGTCACAATTTCACGAACCCCCCTCCCCCCTCGAAGCGTGACATCATTTATGAATGATCCCGTAGCCAAAAAAGAAAGCATTATGCACCACGAAGTCTTTTTAAAATTCTTTGTACCTAGATAATGAATTTCAAGGAAATTTATTAAAGCACTTTTGGAAAGCTAAAATAAATTAGTTTTTTCGTTTGGATTAAAAAAAAAAATCTATATTTCTGAAATCTAGACATTCCTTATAAAGTTAAGGTTTTTAATAAGTAATATGTCTGCATTTAAAAATGAAAGAATAAAAATAAACTATGGCATAAAACATATTTTTTACTGATTTTTTAGCCTACTTTCCTGTAAAAGTAAAAAAAATAATAATAAAGCATGAAAGAAGGCTTAATGAATCGTGAAAATATCGTTAGAAATGAAGAAAAGTCAAAAATAAGTTAAGTAATTAAATAAAGATTGAAAAATAAAAAATTTGAAAGTAGGGTTTTGAGATGGGGAAAAAGTGTGTCTGTCGGTCTGTCTGTCTGTCGGTCTGTCTGTCTGTCTGTCTGTCGGTCTGTCCCCCCCCCCCCTCCCTAATAACTTTTGAAGGAATTGTCCGATTGGAAAAATTCTTTTTGCATTTGAAAGATCTCGGCGAGGACATCTCATTTCCATATTTTACTTTTTGATTTGAACAATTTTTTGTTCAATTTTGAACAGTTCAAAAAATTTTAACATTAGCGTCTATGGGTGAAAATGAAGCAAATTATGTAAACTCTGAGTAGAAGATATAAGTTCCCATGAACAAGCTCACTGGAAGAAGTTCTTGGCGTGAAATATTGATGTGAACAATTTTTGTTCATTTTTGAACAGTTAAAAAAAAAATAACATACCGCCTACGGGGAAATTTCAATCCTATATAATTTTTGATCTAACGGACCGATTTGCTTGGAACAAACTTTATCGGAAAGCTCTTATGACGTAGAACATGTACAAATAGAAAGTTCATAAAGAACTAGCGCGCCTATTTTCCTATGAAATTTTTTGATCGGGATTTTCAAGAATATTTTTTAATTATTGAATGATTAAATGAATAAGCAAAAGAATGAATGAATAAATGAGTTAATAAATACATGAATGACTTAATAAATAATGATTGAATGAATATGTATTAACCGTTGAAAAAGGTATATTTGAAGCAATTAAGAACTAAAGCTAAACGAGAAAGACAGAAGGAGAGAGAGATAGCTAGATTATAAATTTGAATTCGGTGTATACGGGAAAGTAGGCTCGTATAGTTCTAGACGGAACTTCTTGTTATTTATTGAAATTTTTTAAAAATAGAAAAATCACAAATAACGCATTAGTACCAATAACTTAAAATGCTTCATTGGCACATCCTTCTGAAGCAAGCCCGTGTTTCACTGCTGAGATTATCGTATTGTAAAGAGAACATATACTGTACATAATTTACATTGGTTGTATTTATTTAAAATCTTTACATTGAAATAATGGCTTTCTTTAAATTTTAATGACTGTTTCTGAGCCACGCGCTGTTCATTGGCGAATATTGGCGAAGTGTTAAAAATCAACTAGCAATCGTTGTGTAATAATGTGCGGACTAACGGGGCCGCGAGCTGCCAAAAATTACGCCGCGAGCTACTAGTAGCTCGCGATCGACAGTTACAACAGACCCAAAAAGACGAGAGAAAAACCAAAAAAAAAAAAAAAGAGAGAGACATAAAACAGTGGAATAACTATAAAAGAAATCAATTAACTAGAAGTTTTTGTACTTTTGAAGAGATATCCCACAACTAACATATTATTAACAAATTACCAAAAATACTCTTTATAATGTTTTATTACTAAAATATAATAATTTCGTTTTTTGGACCAATGGCTAGTTTTATTTATATGGTTAGTTTATATCATAATAACTTACATAGCCAGTTATAAATAGTTAAACTTACACACCAACTGGCAGTGGCGCAATTAGAGTTTACTGCAGCGGATATTTTTGCGTTATTTCCATCTGATAGCGCGCTGAAGACAGTAACAAACTTTTTACAGGTACCAAGAAAAAAAAGGAAACACACACACACGCGTATATATATATATATATATATATATATATATAGAGAGAGAGAGAGAGGGGGGGGGGAGATCTTTTATAAAACTTGTACATGCTTTAGTCATACTTGCGGTGTTGTTAGAAATATTTCCGCCTATAAAATGACGAAAAGAGAATCTTCCGTCAAGAGAACCCTTTTAAAGTTATCACTGCGGCTTTATACGAAGGAAATCCCAATAGCAATTCTTCAATTACTCCCGACTTATACGTCTCAGTGTCTGTAAACTGAACAAGTATTGAAATTTGGAGCGTAACTAACGCATTCAATCTGAGAGTACAGTGGTTTTTACTCAGCAATTAGCTATATCGGTTTTTCAACTTGAAATTATTGTAGAAGAAGTGTTGAAATAATTTGACTTCCCACTTAGAGATTTGAATGAAGTGTCCCGTGAGTCGAAATTTATGTACGTTTCTATTGAAACTAAATGGAAAATGTATGTCTCTTTTGGATGTGAAAATATATCCATTAAAAGCAACAACAGGCAAAGTTGAATAGTTTCGTCTGAAATCAAAGTAAAGTGCAAATATATTTTACACGTTATTTTTCACACAAATAAATGTTTTGAAGGAATCGAATATTACACTTCCTTTGAGTCATTTATTGATTGAATAATAATATTAATTTAGGCCTTGAAACGGTGGAAATTCGTCACAAAATGAACGCACAAAATGTCAAATTTTTAATTGCAAAAAACAACAAAAATTTAGGTCAAATCTTTGTTCTATGAATTTAATGGGCTAATTTCTCAAACAAACTTGATGTTTATAAGAAAAATGATAAAAAATGCTTTGTGCTTAAATATGAGTACAAGGAAAAAGCAGCGTAAATACACCACATATTGTCAAATCAATGAAGCAAATTGCTATTTCGAGGCTGCAATGGCGCCTCTTCATCAGTTCAGGGAAAGAAAAGTCCTCAACACAACAACATATCTTGTTGTGTTACAACTTTTTATTTGTTGTGTGTAAGGCCATGGTAGCCGAGTGGTTATGATGTCGGTATTCCAGCCGGAAAATTGGCTGTTTGATATCCGACCCGATGAAGCTCAACGATGTACACTTGGGGATACGTGCATGTAAAATCCGTGGACTCTGAAGTCCGGTAGCAGTTCCAAGGGTACCGGAGGGTGCAGAACTTCGCTTCCCTACACTCTTAGGTCGAAAAAGGAAGGTGGCGTATTTGTGGTGCCGCCATCTGATGTCATTTAAATACATGTAGAGACAAGTCGTGCTTCCACCGTTGTGGTGCTCATCTATAAAATAAAGGTGCGCCTTTTTGCCTTAATTCCTGGTCGCTCTAAAGCGAAGGGGAGCTTGGATACCCAAGTGGCAGTAGAAACAACAACAACAACTAATTGTATGTTGAACGCTTTTCTACCCCTGCACTGATGAAAAAACTTTATTGTAACCTCGAAATAGCAAAAATGCGTTATTGATTTGACAATTTGTGCTTTTTTTACGTTGTTTTTGCTTTACGCTCATAATTTAACACAGCGGTGGGCAACCTAACTTGACTGAAGATCTACTTTCCAAGTTCGGCGAATATCAAGATCGACTCGAAAGACCAGAGGCGGGGGGGGGGGGGGGGTTATACACTATTAATAGGGCATGTTGAGATGCCGCCTGTCTTCAAATTGTAGGGTAATTCTTGTGAGAACAAGTTTTGGTGCTTATAAAATACCTACTTTAAAATTTCGGAACTAATGCTATGTTAACACTGTTAACTTGCATCAAAACAATACTAATGTATTTTTTCTTTTAAGTTTGGTTTTAAAAAAAAATTGTTAGTTTTTGTTTTGTTTTGTTTTTTAACTAAAACACATATGTGACGTGCTGCTCTCTTCAATTATCTCTCACCGACAGCATAGTTAATGTGAGGACTAACTTCCCATATTATTGGCAAGTTTCTTAAGGTCTGGTGAATGGTCTGACAAACTAATAAACATTTTCTGAAAGGGTAAAAAAATAATAAATTCGCCTTCTACTTCAAAAGTAATTTATTTTTTAAAAAACTATAAACTGTCCAATATGCTATCGCGATCGACTGAAAATGGGCTCACGATCGACCGGTCGATCGCGATCGACGGGTTACCGATTATTCGCATTTAGCTATTTTCGCATTATTGATTTGACAATTTGATTTCTTTACACTGTTTTTGCCGTGTACTAAAATTTGATGCTTATTTCACGATTAGCCTCAAAAAAGTCAAAACCACCTAAAAAAGAAAATCCGGAAATTATGCTCCTTAATTTGACTATAGGTGTCCTGTTTAAGAGGAATGTCCTTTTGAAATATCTCCTATCCTATAGCCCTTCGTCCCCGAGTCAACACTAGTCACATGCAGGTCATTTTTCAAGGTTATGAACCCTAGTAAAAAAGTTTTTCCGTGATGTAGAGTCCACTAATTTATATCCACTTGTAAATTAAATGGTGCCTTAGTGGTTAGGCTGCCGGACTTCCAACCGGAAGGTCCGGTGTATCTAATAAAAGATTTAATAATTAATTAAAATTTAGCCTACTAAATAAAATGAAATTATCGAAAAACATCAACCTCAAAATTCTCTTGAAAAGTATTCTTACTATTACCTTGTAATTAATCGCTTAATAAACGTACTGTTGATAGTATATATCACATTATAATAAAAGGGCAGTTGTAGCCTAGTGATCAGGATGTCGAGCTTCGAAACGGTGGATCTCGGGTTCGATACCCGAGCCGCTGAAGACCCACCATGTACACTTGGGTATACGTGCATGTAAAATCCGTGGACTCTGAAGTCCCGAGGGCACCGGTGGGTGGAGATATTAACTTCCCTTCACTCATAGGTCTGAAAAGGAAGGTGGCGTATTTGGGGTGGCGCCATCTGGTGTCACTCAAGTATATTTGCGAGCAAAGTCTTATTTCCACCATTCCCTACTGCCTTTATTCCTTGTCGATTCGACGAATGGGAGCTTGGATTTCCAAGTGACATAAGCAACAACAACATTATATTATATTACATTCAAATTTATCATCATAAAAATTTTTACACAATGTATTATGGGTAAGTAAAACACTTTTAAGCTTATCTTTTTATTTGTGTGCCGCCAAATTTTGAAATTGTAAAAAATGTGCCGCGACAAAGAGGTTAAGAATCACTAATTTAATGGCAACGGACTTTATACTAACATTAAAAGTGTAAAGATTTTACTAGTTACAAGCACAAAGAAAATGGGCACTTACTTGAACAATTCATGAAAGATATTTTACGAATACATAATTACTAAATTTATATGCATCTAAATAAGTACGTGACATTGATAGAATTTCTATTTAGTGTATATTTGATAGTAGCTTGCATAAATGAGAGCCAGTCCTCATAGACCCGTATCTTTTCTTTCGTTGGGGACCGGAATCTTTGTAGGCCACTGTAGACACTTAGGGGTCCTAAGGGAAGCACTCTGGGAACTAGAGATGGGCGATCCGATCATGGTCTAGTTAAAAGAACTATGTCTTTCCAGTGAGTGAAAGATTAGTAGCTCTCGAAAAAATCATCATCATCATCATCACCTAGATTTGCAGATGGGCGATCAGGCCCTAAAGGGGCCTTTTACCCGGATATCCTTTGGGAGGAGTCAATGGTATGGTCATCAAGTGCCCGAAGGCATACATCTTGGTCCCCGAAGGGCAGAGAAGGGAAAGGTAGGAGAAAAAAGATGAGCCGGGGCTCGGTGAAACAAAGATCGTCAATTCCTCTCGTTTTCGTACTCTTGAAGGGCTTTCTTCAGGAGAGTCAGTAAGTCATTTGGTCGTTTGTGGTTGGGGGCTTGCATCTGAGTGGGGCATTTTCTGGCTGGCGCCGTTTTCTTGGCAGCTCGCTTCTGGGGGTTGTCTTGGGCAGTCTAAACTCGTCGCCGGGTGCGTTGCGTGGCAATTTGCGCACTGCGATGGGCCTTCTTTTTATTGACAGTCCTTGGATCGGTGGCTGCCTGCGCAGTATTTGCATCGCTCTCTGATGTTGCATGCGTAGGAGTTGTGACCCCACCGCTGACACCTGAAGCATTGGGTGGGGCCATTTCTGCGTCTCATTTTTTCCGTCTTGACGACGAAACCGTCTATAGTGAGGGGTTCTCTGAATATTTTCAAGTTTTCTTCAGTGTGCGGCAATTGCACGCAGAATATGGGCAAAGGTCCATTTTTCCCGCGGAATTGCTTCATCTGGAGAGGCTTCCTGTCTTGTGCTGCTAATTCTTTTTCCAGGGTTTTGGGATCAAAGTTGGTTGGGAGTCCCTTTAGAATAACTTTGATGGGTGGGCATTGATCGAACCTTGGGGCGTAGTACTCCTTATTGCACTCTTCGGCATAGCGGATGACCGCTAGGTGTCCGTCTTCAGCAGAGGGGTACACTTTTACTTCGTCTTTAACAAGCTTAATTTCATAGTTTTCATTGTGTTTTTCCTTTATCTTAGTTAATGCGAGAGCTGGATTACCTTCGTTTATGATGACTACTGGTCTTCTCTTCAAATTTTTTGTGGGAGGCTTCTTATCCTTTTCGTTGAGTGCTTCAGTGAGTCTGCGTACCTCGGAACGTAGCTTAACGCATTCCTTTTCATTCTTTTCAAGTTGGTCTTTAAGGTGGGAGATTTGATCCTTATAATCGTCTTCCGCTTCATAGGTAGCAAGCTTGGTGCTGACTTTGAGCAGGGCGTCAGCGAGGCTGCAGTAGATTTGGAAATCGTACAGGTTGGTTTCATTCCCTTCATGTGCGTAATCTCGGAACCAAGCTAACTTGACTGTGATTACCGCTTTGAGCATCAATAAGGCTGTATCACTACTCTCTTTTTCGATTAGACCAGGGGTCTCCAAACTTTCCAGCCTTAGGGCCATATTGATTACCCTACAACATAATTATTCAACATAAAAATAGATTACTTCAGTAAACTTAATTTAATTTGCTATAAAAAATAAATATGTTCTCTAGAAGGAGTTTTCTTTCAAGTATGCTAGCTCTCCGCGGGCCGGACAAAATCTGTCCGCGGGCCGGATGTGGCCCTCGGGCCGTAGTTTGGAGACCCCTGGATTAGACTTTGCAGACAAGGCCAATCATGTAACTTGGTATCAACCAGTTTTCTTCCAAATGCACAGGTGGCGTAGGAGTCGTTCTCCTCGCCCGGTGCTGAGGCAATGCCACCTAAATAGGGGAGAAAGCCATCTGACGGGTCGAAGGAAAAAGCTGTGACGTCACTACCACTAGGCAATGCTCCGCGTGCCTACTGCAAAGTGCGAAGAGCTGCATTCCTTCTTTCTCAATGCGATGAAATGGCGAAGCACGCTGGTTCACAACTGTATTAGTATTCGGAAGTTTTCTGAAAATTCATACATATTATCATCATGCCCTATAAGTGTTGTGTGCCAAAGTGCCGCAGAAATTATGATTCAGAAAGTAAAGTTCATGTTTTTAGTTTCCCCATTGACGAAACAAGTCGTAAGAAATGGACAAGGGCAATTCACCGAGATGATTTTGTTCCTTCTAAGAATTCAAAGGTAAGCAAATTTTCTTTCCTTAAATGTGATTGCTAAATAAAAATATCTTAAACCCGTTAATGCATATTGTAAACTTAAAATAATTTTCAGTAGAATTAGTTATTGCTTCTTCCGAAAAACATATCTAAATTCTTAGAAGTAAATAAGCTATTTTTGTAATGTTAATGATAAATAAGTTTGCATGATTTTTTAATTTTATTTTTAAAAAGTTATACTGTAAAATTATATTACATTAGAAAAGTTTTGCTGTATTTGACAAATATATGTAAGATTATAAAACGTTTGCTTATGATTCCAAAATAACTTTTTGTTTCATTAATACTATTGTAAACTCTCCTTCACTCACAATTTTCTGATTTGCGTAATTTTCTTCTGTCTGCTTATTATTTCCAAGTATTCAAAAGTTTTCAAATGTTTTATTTTTATAGATTTTGGTGTATTTACTTTTGTTAACATATTTTTAATTGGATTCTCCATTGCTTCAATTTCTGATATCTCAAAGTATTATCTTTTCCTCATGATTTTGAGGTGACAAGGTTGACTTCATACATATAGTTTAATCCATGCAGTGGAATATCTTTCTTATTTGAACAATATGTTGAAACGCTCTATATTTATTTAGCTGGAGCCGACTGTTATGCATGTATATATATATAAACAATGTGTAGATAATGTGTATTTTGCAATTTTAATAATTCATAGCTATTATTGACCATCAAGTGTATCCCATTTTGGATAATTAATTATGTGTATATTTAAACTTAATTACAAAATTTTTCATTATAGGTCTGTGAAAGACACTTCACGTCAATGGATATTGAATGGGTGTCAACTGCTTTTGACGAGAAATCTGGACGCATAATTACAGCTCCATTGCAAAGGCCACGATTGAAGCCAGATGCTGTACCTAGCATTTTTCCAGGGTGCCCTTCCTACTTCACTTCTCCGTCTACAAGTTCCAGAATCAGTCCTGCAAGGAAACGGCAGATTCTTGAGGAACAGCATTTAAATGTAGCAATTAGTCAGAGTAAGTGTGCATATGATGACTACATCTCCAGTCGAAGTTTTTCCACGTTTGAAGAACTTTGTCAGAATTTAAACAATTTCAAAACTTCCAACTCATGGAAATGCATTGTTAATAATGATAATGTTGTTTTTCTTAATTTAATTACAAATGATAACAATGTAGAACTGCAATATTCTGTTTTTATTAATTATTCGTTAGAATTATTTGTTTCTTATAGAGGCCAAAAACTGTCAAAATTTCCAAAACTGGTCCTGCCTACACAAATTAAAAATCTGAATGAAATTTCAGAAATATTGGAATGCATTGAAAATTCTTGCACTTTTCCAAAAAAATCAACAGACCATATAATTTGTATTTTAAAATGCTTACTTTTATCACTTAAGGGTAATTTAATTGAAGATCACCATACAAAAGTTGATTTCATTGTTGATCAAATTTCTTTTTTAAATGTTAATTCCCCAGAATGTTACAGATATTCTACAGAGATGTTGATTTTTTCTGCAATGTTTTTTTTAATTTCTCCTCAAGCCTATAAATTTGTTCTGAAAGTAGGTAAAGTTGTATTACCACACCCATCGACAATTCAGAAAATAAGTTCAAAAATGAATATTAATCCACATCATGAAATAAATGATTCCCACTTTTTAGATTATGCAAAACAAAAAGTTAAAGAGTTAAAAGATTATGAGAAGTATGTATCCTTAATGATGGATGAAATCCATATAAAACAATTTTTAGATTTTAAGGGGGGTAACATTGTAGGTACTGCTTATAACAACAGTAATTTAGCTAATTCTGCTTATGTATTTATGGTGCAAAGCTTACTGTCCAAATACCAGGATGTTGTAAATATATTGCCAACAAATAAAATGTCTTCAGAATTGTTGCATAAAATGCTTAAAAAACTCATTGTTGGGTTAGAAAAAATTGGGTTCAAGGTAGTAGTTGTGGTGTCAGACAACAATAGCATAAATAGAAAATGTATGAAATTTTTTAATAACCCTCTTAGTGAGTATGTGTATCCACATCCATGTGATGCTCAAAGGCCATTATTTTATTGTGTTGACACTGTGCATCTTATTAAATGCATTAGAAATAACTGGATTAATCAAAAAAATCCAGAACAAGCTATGTATTATCCAGCTTTTGATATAGATAGTACTGAAGTACATACAGCTTCCTTCTTATCTGTAAAGAAATTATATGAGGTAGAATGTGGGGAATTATTGAAATATGGGTACACACTATCACGAAAAGCTTTGTGGCCTACCAACCTTGAAAGGCAAAATGTTAAACTTGCTCTTCAAGTTTTTAACAGGGAAGTTTCAAGCAGTCTTAAAGAGATTGGTGAGCGCCACCAAATATTAAACAGTACGCATACTTCAAATTACATAGAAATATTTGATACTTGGTTTAAAATCGTAAATGTCAAAACACCCCACAAGGGCATTCATGCAAGGGATGACATGTGTAAACCTTTATGTAATGATGAATCTGATAAACAAATGATATTTTTGAATAATTTTCTCATGTGGTTAAAAAGATGGCGTCAGATGAAGAGTGACACAGGTAGATTAACAAATGAAACCTTGTCTGCTTTAATCATTTCCACTCAATGTATCATACAACTCACTAACTATTGTGTGTTGGAGTTGAACATGCGTTACCTGCTTCCAGGTAAAATCCTAACTGATGAATTAGAGCATAGGTTTGGATTGTACCGCAGGATGGCTGGAACAAATTATCATGTATCAATGAGGCAAGTCTTTGAAGTGGAAAACAAAATGAGAGCTTACTCCTTGTTAAAACTAACATTTGAATGTAAAAGTAGGGGTATTGTTGTGATTGATGAAATTGTCGATACAGATATTACTACTGAAGAATCTTCTGTCGAAGAATCTGTAGATGAGGCTCTGCTTCAAATAAAAGTAACAGATAGTGATATTGATAAAGTATCTGATAAAATGGGGATAATTACATATTTAGCTGGGTATTGTATTCATTCTGTTTTAAAAATTGTTAAATGCATTATATGTAAAGAATATTTAGTTCGTGATGTGGAATTACCAGATCATATTTATTACAAACATATTCATAGTTGTGACAGAGGGGGACTACTTTATCCTTCGATTGATGTTATTAATATAATTGCTCATAATTATATAGTAATGCAGAAATTAGTAGCTAGTGATTTAGAATCAAAGTTTTTATTAGTCAATAATCAACGTAAACTAGTATCTGATATAACTATAAACATTTTGTCTGAAAAAGGTATGGAAGTAATAACATGTTCTGATCATTCTTCTAACCATATTTTAAAGTTCCTTGTAAGAGCTTGTACAAATACCATAATAAAAAATTATTGCAAGTCAAAAAATGATGCTTTGTCAAAACAGAAAAACAATGATGCTCTGTCCAAAGAAAAAAACAAACGCAAACTAAGTACATTGGATAAAAAAAAATCTTAGTTGTTTTATCAGTTGTAATACAGCTTTAATTAATATCAATGAAATGCTTTAATTTATTTCAAGAAAGCGGTTAGTCGGAAAATCTGCATTCTTGTGAAGAGTTTTATTAATCTATATGTAAATGTACCAGTAAAAATGTAATGAGAAATTATGATTTATCTTCAGTTAGTCATTTTTAATATTTAAATGGCACCAGGAATTTTTAATCATACCATATCGGAAAATTTGTTTTGCCTGTTTGCTTTATGATTTTTATAAGAGTTATACTATAATACATTGTTACTTATGTTTCTGTTACATATCTGAACAGCTTTTATAAGCTTTCAGATCAATTTCATTATATATATGCATTTTCTGTGACTGAGAAATAATACTCTGTGTTTTGAATTTAAAATAAATTTGTTTCCTTTTCAAATGTGTCTTTTACTTATTGCTTAGCAAAATTTGAAAAGTTTTATTTTTTGGACAAAAAAAATGTTATATAGCTAAAAAATATTTATAAAAAAAGAATATAAAAATAGGATATGTATTTATAGACATATTAACGTCTTAATACACTTTAACGAACGGACCTTCAACATTTAATGGAAATTATTCATGTTCCCACACTCTTAACATTTCTCCCTTCTTCTCGAATCGCCTTTCTGTCCGCCTAGTGAGCGTGACGTCACGAACTAGCGAGATGGCTTTCTCCCCTATTTAGGTGGCATTGAGTAGGCACGCGGAGCATTGCCTAGTGGTAGTGACGTCACAGCTTTTTCCTTCGACCCGTCAGATGGCTTTCTCCCCTATTTAGGTGGCATTGGCTAGAGGCGCTTCTCACAAATATCTCGAATAATTTTGGTTTCGGTTTTTCGACGCCTCTGTGGGGCTAGCATGAACAATGAAATAAGACGCTTCATATAAGTACCATTCAGTATTTTTATAAGATATATGTATAATTAATAATTTAAATACAACTGGTAGATAAGAGTAACTATTGACTGTTGCTAAATTAATATTAGTTTATTCATTTAAAAATCTTTGGCTTTCTAATATTTAGTAAGTTTATCTTTTCATAGAGTAAAGTGAATATTTGAAAATCATAAGCGAACCATTGCTGCTATATTAAAAATTGTTTCTTTAAGAACAGTATCACTGTAGATGATCTATATATCTTGTTAACGAGTTATTTTAATGATAGAGAAACATTTCTAAATAACGATTTCTGTTTCGTCAGCTCTGAAGTAACTAAAAAACTATCGATAGACTTAGACTTTATATGTTCTTCAATACATGATCCATTGTAGTGGAAACGATGTCAAGCCATTCTATTAATCTTTAATCTTTCGCAAATCAATCAATGTATCAATGTCTTTTTCCCATTAAGTCAACTGCATGGGACATTTATAATTCGTGTCACCCTCAACGCGTCATCTAGGGTTTACATAGTGTTCACACCCAAAGCAAAGTTAATCCTTTTTTTATTAAAATCATTCACTATTGTTAACGTTTAACGCAAATGTAGTAACAACTACGCCTATTGAGAATTTAGCAATGAGGGACGTAGATCAAAAAGTAGAAAGAAGCTTTATTTCTAATATTGCTTTGAATAAAACGATTATCATTCTTGTTCATATTAAGTTAGATGCTTTGAACGAATTTCATCTCTTTTTAATAAAAATCAGGTTTTTGAACAGTAAATAATAGATAAATAAATAAATATGCAAGAATTTTATTTTCTCTGCATTTCAGAAATTCTGTGAAAAAATGGCTTAAAACTAGTTGTGATTTAAGGAATAATTAATTTACATCCATCGTAAATTAGTGCAAAGCTACAAACAATAATTCGATAATGTGTAAAAAATAATAAACGCAGCGAATATTCAATTGAAAGTAATTGCACAAAGTCTATAGTGTGACTTCTTATATCATTCAGTCTGTATATTGTAATCAATACATCAATAGTGGCTCTTGCGCAGCTAGCAAATTGACCCTACCAAGAGATGTGAAGTCATTTATTTTGTTGTTGTTGTTGTTGATTCCACATATCAAAATTTAGTTTTAATTTTTTTTATATATATAGTATTATACATAGTAATATTTAAAAAGTCAAAAATGTTACTGTAAGCTAAAAGAAAAATATTAATGATGAACTAAACTTACTTTAATGCACATTATAGTTCTTCTGCTTCCTATGGTGAGGCAGTGACTTTCCTAGTACCTTGGGTGGTAATTTGTGATGTCCCCTCCAAAAAAAGCCGTTGTGGTGTTGTATACAGTTGTAATTTTGTTGTTAATATTGTTTTCAGTAGCTCAGTGCGATGCAACTAAAAAAAACATTAATTTAATTCAAACATTAAAATTAAAAAAAAACATTAATTAAGAAGTGTAATTCTATTTATTTGGTCTAACTCTCAGTAAACTACATTTATTTTCAGTTATAAGTTGAGTCATCAGTAAAATTGTACATAACAAATATTCTGCAAAAGTTCTTTTTCTCACTTTGAGTATCACCCGGGACGGACCGGTTCCCTCGCACCCACTTGTTGTGACGCTACCCCGTTAGGTTTTATTTTTTCGGAGAAAAACAAGACCTTAACTGTAACTTTACCCGAAAAACACACTACTAGTGACTCCACTTGTTTTTCTAATCGTCGAGCGTTAAATTACATATAATTTTGTAAGCCGTGGTAGCCTAGTGGTTAGGAGGTCGAGCTTCCGATCTCAGGTTCGATACCTGAGGCGCTGAAGACCCCCCATGTACACTTGGGAAAACATGCATGTAAAATCCGTGGACCCTGAAGTGCCGAGGGTACCGGAGGGGAGAGAGCCTTCCCTTCCTTCTTAGGTCAAAAAAGAAAGGTGGCGCATTTGTGTTGGAGCCATCTGGTGTCATCCTAGTACATTATGAGCCAAGTCATACTTCCACCGTTGTGGTGCTCATCTATAAACGGAAGGCGCTCCTTACTGCCCTAATTCCTGGTCGCGATGCGAGGGGAGCTTGGATATCCAAATGGCATTTGCAACAACAGCAACAATTTTGTAAGAAACAATTGATTAAATATCGGAATAAGAAAAGACAAACCGAATTTTAAAAACTGGGGTGGAAGGCCCCTTCCTGTACAATTAAGATGTAGTTACGACAAATTTCGTGGTTCTACGTTTTTCGGTCTGTTTTTTAGTAGTGGACAGACAAATTAGATACCGCAAAGTTGGATAACCTGATTTCTAAGGGTTACTAGGAATAACGACAATGACTATAATTGAAATTGTAATGAAATAATCATAAATCTCGATTTATAACGTTGTTGCAAGCGATATATACAATGTCATGCACTGGATTCTTTTTCCATGGGTGGATTTTTTTTTTTTTTGTATTAAACATCAGCTTTTGCGCGAAATTTGAATTCGGCGTTTCTAGAATTTTCCTGATAGAGCTTTCGCTGTAATTGACATTGAATGAAATTGTTCAGATATACTCTAAAGATTTACTGAGAACTAGCCAGTGTCGCACACATAACGGAATATCACTAAAAATATGCTTTTAGCATTATCGTATATAAGCAAATTAAGCAAAAAAAAAACCACCATAGTCAAAAGTTAACCTTCACACTTCAATATTCCTCTTCTGGAGCATGAAAATATGTTTGTCATTTGAAATTAGAATAAAATTATTTAATCAAGAATATGAGCAATGGCAAGAATACTTAACCGATTTTTTCCATATTTTTATCAGTTTTTGACATGGTGGGCGTGAATCGTCTTCAACGTCTTCTCTGCCATCTTGGAAACGCTTGAACAAAGCAAAAACGCGTGTACGAAACGAATTCATCACCATACAGTTCTTTTTATAAATTAAAAGTTTCAGTTGCAGTTTTTTCAAGTTTTACGTGAAATTTCACCACAATTCGTTGCTTTACTGCTACTTTTTTTTTTGTTCTCGTCTAGTTATGAAAACTTGAATTAAACTTCAAATTTTACAAGAAATTTTAAATTTCGATGATGAAAAGTATGAGATAGTAATAAATTGCACAACCATTATCTCAAAAAAAAATAAGCATTAGTTCCAATGCACATAGTGATTTTTGCACAACAATGTCGGCAAAATTGTATTTTTCATAAATTTTGATGTTGATGTCCCATTAATAGAACATTAGCACGTAAAAAGCTTAAAAGCAGCGAAATACGTGCACATATACAAAGATATTTTATGTTTCTTTAAATGAGGAGAGAAGAAAACATTTCCCTCCTTGATTCCCCGAATAACGAATCTGAAATGAATGAGTTTTAATTCCTGGAAATATCACATAACGGAAGCTTAGAGCTTACTACCACTTAAGAAGCACTGTAAGATGTTATAAGTATCTGTTACTTTTATCGCTTTTATTCATGCAAACTTCTTTTACCCGTCTGTTGAACTAGGCATACCCACCTCATTCGATCTATTCAAAAAATTAGCCTCCGACTTTACAATAGAATCCCTACAATTGGCAACCCCCTACTTCAACTTATTGAAGAATATGATCACACTGATCCGACCAACAGGCGAAGACCGAGGGCATGCCTCGCTCTTCAACCCGACTTTTAAATATTTTCTTTTTTGCCTTTTAAATATTTTATTCTCTTTTAATTATCTTAAATATTTTAAATCTTTTAATTATGTTAAATATTTTAAATCCTTTTCTCCCCGTAATCTCTTTTATTTTTATACCCCCATAAATTTGTCATAGTAAATTACTAAAAGTGCTCACGCGATGGGATGCCATCCCCCGGGCATGCCTGCTCGGAAGCTCCCGGTAGCAGATGCGGGGAAAGACTGCGTACGGTTAACCGGCACAGTTAAGCACCCCCACTGCAACCGTAACTCCTAATAACCGCCACACAGGAGGGACCAATTGAAGCTTGCATCTGATTGGCCCAGCCGAGCGCTACCATCCGCCTCAACCTATCAGCATTAATCGTTTACAACCTTATACGAACTAAATCATATACATGAGATTAAAGGGCATCTGGCCCTAGGTGCTCAAATGAACAACTTAAATTCCTGAAGAGCAAGCTGTTCAAAATTCCAACGCTATAGTAGCGCTTGTGCCCTCATTAGAGGGCGCAAGCGCAGCAATGGCATGCAATAACCGTAAATTCCTTTACGCACGTATATCGCTAACCCACCACGTCTAGAGTTACCACCCCCCCCCCCCCTTCTACGTTTTCACAAAAGAACTCTACAGTCTACACGGCTTGCCTTTTCAGTGTGTTCGTTTGGAAATAAAGGTTTTACCCACCAACTTGAACGCTTATTCCTTTGTTCTGGCGCCGCTATGATCGCAGGCAGCCATGGTTTAGAGAGTTCCCCAGCTGACTTCTACAGGGAGAGGCGGGTGAGAGAATACAAATTTAATTTCCACGGGAGCAGCTGTAACTGTAATTCAAACTTGAGCGACTCAAACTACAAGTCGCCTCTCTTGAAACCAGTATATTGTACATATTGATTTGAAGTGTTGTTGGCAGCTGCACTTTATATAGTATGTAAGTATAAACAAACTGGTAGTTTTGCAATATTATTTTTAAACTACAGTCTTTAAAATTCTATTCAGTTCCCTGTACAAATATGTTGACAGTTGCAGGAACACGTTTAATTCTATTTTTTAAGGATATATTTCTGCAAGGGTTCTGTTAAGAGTATTTTATCCGGCCGGGAACGTGAACCGATGCTGTGTTTTGAACTGCCATTTTTGCTCCGGAGAGGTGGTAAAATTCTAGAAATAGCTTTCTCTCTATCTCTCTCGCTCTCTTTTAATGTGTTAGTAAAGAATTTAGAAACGATTTTCCAGATATTTTCAATGCACAATGCATCTAATTGATTTCACAAGTGATTTACTACGTGGTTCCTATTAGCTGTAATGAATTAAATTTCTATAGACTGAGTATTTTATTTATGGAAATCCCTTTAATTTCAGTGTATTTCCCCCAAAAATTACTGTTGCGTAAAAAAAATGGCTGCAGATCATAATGCAGTAGACAAAGGGAAGGTTTTACTTTTTAAAGAAAGCACGGAGACGATCAGAAAATTAGCTTGGTGTCATATATTTATCATTCTATATTCACTTCAAAAATAATTCGTCAAAGGAGTTAATTTGCCTAAAACTAATATTCATTTTCGCTCAGTTTTTCTTCCTTTTTCGTTTTCTTTCTTTAGCTTTAATGCCAATCTCATCATTTTAGAAAAAGGTAACTGATTAAAATAATAATAATTATAATATCTGTGATTTTATTTTACATTCACCAAATGTGAAAAGCGAAACCGATCATAAAGGAATGCAGTTATTTCAAAACAGCTACTAATTTTACATTACTTTTTCTTCTTTTTTCACTTATGCTTCTGATTTTTAAAAAACAACCTGGTACAACTTGATATTTGCAATTAATGTTGGAAGCAGTAATGACAATTATCTGCCATATCAGCATAGCGAAACAAAGGTTTTCCTTTACCAATTTTCACAACTGTCGTAGAAATACGTTTTGTAACTAGTTCGAGGGTAGTTGATTGTTCATAAGGATCACGTGAATTCTGTTATAGCTTGCTCTCGATAAGACACTTTGTTTAGCCTCATGTATTCATTTCCATCTAGCATTTTCGCGGATGCTAACTGTTATAGCAAAGCATGACGATAATGAAGTCATTGAGGAGGAATAAATTAAAGTTTTACTATTCATTCAATGCAGCTCACAATAATGTGAAAATTGCGTCGGTTTTATCCCCCGCAAATCCGTCTTAAAGACGGTTTTTCCGAAGAAATTTTATAAAAAATATTTTATTTTTTCAATAGAGTCTAATTAATTCATTTAACGACTTGAAAAAGCAATCTTTCTTGAAAATGCCTTTCTCTGGTGTTTCATTCTTTCCGTTCGCACATATATGCATTTCGTATGTTTTCTGCATCCATATCTATAACAGTTAGGATCCGGGAAAATAAATCTATAATAATCATTTGATTGATGAGTGATCAAATGCTACATGAAATGTAAATTACACGATGATATCGTAAATGGAATCGTACTTCAAGCACTTGGCCTCTCAAATAGACGAAGTCGATAGCAAGTAAATAAATCATATCGGAAAGAGTGCATTCTTTTTTTCTTTTTTAAATCTAGAGACGCGACCGATTCAACATCCGTCGGGCACTATATCCTTCGCCGATTGGTCGAAAGCAGCAGGTGATGCTCCGGCAGCTCATTTCATCCTAGCCAATTAGTCGGAATTGTAAGTTTGGGGAAGAGAAGACAAAATGTTTAGGAGTCAAAAAATAAATTTTGCTCGTAAAGATCATGTAAATTCTGTTATAGTTTGTTTTTGATAAGGCACTTTGTTTTGCCTAATTTGTGTGTCCTTCTAGCATTTTCGCGGATACCAACCGCGATACCAAAGCGTAGTAAAAAATACATGGTAAACAACAAAGTGCCATTTATGTTGTTTGAGATAGGAATTGAATTTTTATTTCAAATTGAACGTAGCTCACAATCATATGAGAAGTAGCTCAGCTTTTCCCCGCTTGAAGGATTGTTTTTTTTTTTTTTTTTTTGAATTTTTTAAATTTATTTTACTATTAATGCTCTAGGAGAGTCTCTTAAAGATGTAAAGTTTAGTCCATGAGAAAGAAGCTTTCAAATTTTACTACGGTAAGGTTGTTTGTAACATAAGACTATAATAAAAAATGAGGAGTAAGAAATCATCGATGGAATAAGACTTTTGCTTCGTTCCATTTCTCTTGACTTCTTGGCGCTGCAAGCGGAAAAAATAGACTGCAAGTATTTGAGGGTATTTTTGCTTGTGTTAGAGGGCAAAATATTTTTTTCCAGACGGCAGCCCTGAGCACTGGAGAGGAAATCCGATTGTTCACTTAGCTTTACACTCGGATGGAAACTGTATATTGTACCATCGTGGATGGGTGCTCTACGAAGTTCGAGAAGCGAACTCATGTCCAGTCTTGCCAATGTGCGGGTAATTACCCGAAAATCGTGTATTTTATTCATCTGCGGGTATTTTGTAGGGTATTTATAACTTGAGGGTATTCGAGGGCATTTTTAGAATTTTAATAAACAAAACTTTCTTCTAATTCCAACAAACACTTGATGCACCCAACACACCAAAGCCATCAAAGCACAAGGGGAAAGCCGAAAAGCATTCGTATCACCCGCAGAGCCAGACACAATTACTAAAGCCATTATGCTACAGCTAACGGCATAGAACGATAAAGATTTAAAAGGCTTGATATCCTTTAATCTAGATCAGAAGAAGTAGAATAAATAAAAACCATTTCCAAAAAGAAGAACCGCTCTTACCATCATATTTAAGAAGGGAAAACCGAGCTGATTTTTTTAGAATTGCGAGCTGCTCTGACTTAAGAGTAAATATTTAATTCCTTCTTTAAGCACACGAATGACACCTCATTGAAATATGTTACTTACCATGCTTTTTGCTATAAAGGTTAGGATCCGCAAAAAAGTTAGAAGAAATGAATAAATGAGGCAAAAACAAAGTGCGTTATCGAGAGCAAATCATAACAGAATTCACATGATTCTCACGAGCGATCAACTACCCTCCAGCTAGTTGTCTGAAAGTTATAACGTATTTCTTTAATCCCAGACCGTTTGACTTGTGGTCCCAAACTCTGGCACAAGTTGCGGTCTCACCCGCCGAATGGGTCAATGACTTCCCTTTTGTTTCCCAAGTTTGCAGATCACGTAAAAAGGACCTCACACTTCAGACTAGTTGACAAGGATTATGCTGAGACTGCAGTCGCCAGATGTTTAACTAACTGGTCACGTCACTAAATCTTTGTTTAGAAAATGAATGTTTAACTAATAGGTCCTATCGGAAAACTTGACCGATTAGCTTTTCATCGTCTCCACTCATTTGCGGTGTCAAATGCTTAAAGTTCGATGCCATTTATGATATTGTAGGTAGTTTGCAGCATTTAATCAATCATCACACCGTTGACTATAAGAAATGCATTTTCACGGATCCCAACCGCTATAGATTAACCATTCATGTGTAAATAAAAAGTGAAGAAAAAAAGAACCCAACTTAACTTTCGCTGCGAGTTATTTTCGTAAACGCACGTAAAAAAATGTAGATACCAATTGTTATAACAAGGTATTGAAAGAAAAAAATAATTCTACATGTGCGAGAATGAGAACAACAATCATAATAATTAATTTGTATCTCATTATTAATCTTCTTTCGCATGCTCGTTGCTATTCCTGGTTTTTATTGTAATAATTACTAGTATTATCCAGGCCCACTTACATAACGCATGCGTATTTCGGTTTTCATGAACAAATTGCTATAACGGTTAGGATCCGCGATCCTTCATGTCTATAGTTTTTGTACCCTAAAATTCCGTGATGCAATGGCGTACGGCAATAACTGTCGACATTAATTTCTGTTAAAAAAATGCTGTTTAAACCCTTGATACTCCAGAGCCCACTTCTTTCGTAAAACGTTTTTAAAATTTGAAGAAAAAGAAAATATTTCTATAATATTGGAAAATTGAAATAACTTTGTGTTTGAAAATAGCATTTTAAAGGTAGACATATAATTTAAGCAAAAACGAGCCTCAGCAATTTTATACTGTTACATTTTTCTCACAAGGTGGGGCCACATTCAAAAACTTTGCCTGGTATCATAGGGTATTTTGAATCGGGCTGGAGGGTAAAATGTTGAATTTAGACGGCAACACTGCTCATGTCGCCCAGATCAGCAACATTTGCATACAATACAGCGGAATATGTCATGTACCATTACATAATTACGTTTCGTTTCTCTACTTGTATTTATTATTCTGCCAATAAAAACTGGTAGCTATAGGTTCAGTTCTAAAATGTGCATTATAGCTGACATATTTTCATTCCCTTTCTGCTCTGAAACACTTATTACGGCGCATGCACGCGTCGAATATATTTAAAGTTTCTCTCATACCGAATTACTAACCTGCTCCATATTATTCTGACCAGTGCTATATCACGCGATTAGGAAGCGCTTGAAAAAGCACATTTGTTGCAGTTAGAAATCATAGATGGCGGCACATGTTTCATCTTGGTTGCGATCAAGTATCGACATTGCAGCTCATCTTACGAGAAAAGGAAATGAAAATAAAAGTGTAAGTTTTTGTTTTGTTTGGTGTTCATTCAAGCACAAAACCATGACTGCAAATCAGGTTTGGGTTACCTCGTACATATCACGCCCAAACAAGTTCAGATACTCCAATTAAATAAAAAAAAATCTGCCTTTTTATCGATTTGCAAAAACAAAAATATATATATATATATAGATAGCATCACGATATATTTTCTTGCAAAACTCATAGCTCAAACAAAAAATTTTCAGCAAAAACACACATCCATTCAAACCCATGTTCATAGTTATCTTGTGGAAAATTAGCATTTTTAAAAAAGTCACCAAAGGCAGGCTGCACACTAAGGCGATGCCAACGTAATAAACATCCACATTCGCTTATTTTTACTTCTCTTAACTTGTCGAAAATGTATGCAGACTGCAGCAACAGAACGCGATACTCGTGCATGCGCAAAAGCAGCGCGAAGTAACGAAACACCATGGCGTTTCCACCGATAATGAAATAATGCATTTTGCTTTACCAAGATACAAGAAAAATAAGAAACATAAAAACCTTATTAGGTTCATCACAAGGGATCACAAAAGATCTCACGAAATTCCAGTCCTACTACTGCATTAAGATGAAAGGTTTTTAAATATTTGTAGAAGGGGAACGTGTTGTGACGTCCCGCGACGTACTATACGTTCTATAAAACATACATTTACACAAAATGGTTTGAATTTATTGGGTAAAATGGAGAGAATAAAAAATAAAAAACAGAGTTGTCTTTAAAATTGATTTAAGGAAAAGAATCAAACTCAGTTTCCTATTTGTTAATTGCGATAAAGAGTTAACATCAGAAGTTCCTAACATCAGAAATTAAAGTAACAGTTTACACAAGATTAGCTTTAAGAAAAATATCTCGCTCTGATACTAGCAAGGAATGAATAAAATGAATGAATATTTTAGTGAAATTGTATTACAGTTGAGTTGCATAACCCGAATAAATAAAAAAAAAAAAAACTACACAAGCCAAATGTTTGGTGGCGACTTATCACACTGAGTGTTTATTTGGGTCGAGAACCTTAATATTCGTCAACCAAATGGTGCTATTAAAAAATAAATATTACATTAAATTTAACTATTAAAGTTTAGTAGATATATCTTTTCTTGATTTTTTTTTTTTTTTTTTGCAAAAGAATTAACAGAAGAAAATAATTTAATTTATTGACAAATAATGATGTCAAAAGAAAAAAATATATATATATCGAACAATCGTAAACTTTAATTTTCAATTTTCTGTTAAGATAGTACCATACAATATGTTTTAGAGTATTTGATTATTCTGTATAGCAACTTGAATTTTATCCACTTTCTACGAACCAAATTTCCCAGTTTTCACCTATACTAGAAACCAATTTATCACCATTCGCAGAGAGAATTGGTGGAACAAGTTGGATTTTAAAGCAAGATAATGGCCCCATTCACGTTGCAAACTCTTCCTGGGAATAGTATCTAGATAATGGGGTGCATGTCTTGGAACGGCCCACCTTTTCCCCTGATCTCAATCCCCAAGAAAATGTCTGGGGTATGCTAAGTAGCGCTGGATATGCCAATGGCAGACAGTTTCGGTCTAGAGCAGAATTGAATGCGATCATCATTGAAAGCCTGGGATAATATTGATGTGAGTGTCATCCAGGGTTTGGTAGAAGGTATGCCACGTCGTGTATTCCAAGCCATTTGTAAGCATGCCGGATATATATTGCCTGTGGAAGTGGCTTTATTTCGGCTTTTTCCTTCTTCTTTAAACGTTTATTATTATTTTCCTGTCCTGGTAAGGCAGGGGGGGGGGGGGGTACTCCGTGTAAATATGCAAACCTTCTTAATATATTTATTTCGCTCTTATTAGCTTGTTTCACGTCCAGTTACGACACACAATCACGGTGGCTTCATTTCGGTCGGACACAGCGTATCTACATTAACAGTAAGGTTGATGTATAAAAGATGTTACACACGATATTACACAGTTGTATTATACAGGATGCACTCCTTTTCTGTATAATTCCCCTCCTCTGCCATATCGATCCATGAACAACGAAAGCGACGAAAAAAAATACAGTTTAATTAATCCCCCTCTTCCTGTCTTGATTTCCGGTAATACAAAAGACAAAAAAAAAATAGAACTACACTACACAACACTACGCTAAACACATGAATGTGCTGTTAGCAATCGCCGAACCAAAAGTGACGTCATAGCTCATAGACGATATGACCTAACGTGACCAAAGATAGCATTTTTAAGACTTGAATTTCGAGTCTTTCGACGCTGAACTGTTGAATAGACATTTTTCGCACCTTTACACTTACGACCAGGATTGCGCTGCACCTATTCTTTTTTTTCGGGGGAGGGATCCAAATTTTTTATAGCTAATAAATTTTTGAGGGTTGTTTTTACGGAGTTTTGGCCGGTTATTGGGATTAACATCGTTTTTTTTCGGGGCGGGGGAGGGGGGGTTCTGCGAAACTTTATATTGGTGGGATAATTAATTAATTTTTGGGGATGCTTTCAGGGGGGTTAGCCGATTTTTGTGATTGTCATCGTTCTTTAGGTGGCATAATGTATAAATGGATTTAGTCTTTTTATTTTGGTCGATTTTTGTCAGTGTCATAATTTTTTTGGAGGGTGGTATTCAAAAAAAATTGGTAGGGGTACCATCGATTATTGGGAGGTGAGTAATCAAAAATGGGGTATTTTTAGGGAGTTTGGCTGATTTTTGATAGTGTCATCTTTTTTTGGGGGGGGCTTTGTAACTTTTTTACGGGAGCACTCCGATTTTAGCAACTTGTTTTGCAAAGAAAAAAAAAAGAAGCAAACAGTATATGCAAAAATGTTCTTATTCCAGAAAAAAAAAATTGAAGTTTGCAGGAGGTTTTTCCACTGGGAGGGGGGGGGGGTTGGAGTCCCCATTTGTTTTAGGGGAATGCGCACTCTTAATTAAGAACCTTATTCTTCCTAAAATATCCTAAAACTCGTGCAACACCCAGGCTGGAATCCACTTTTTTAGGGTGCGAAACGCTAACCACAGCCGTACCGTCTATAGCATCTGGGCCTTCACGGATTACCCCCCAGTATGAGGGGGCACGACTGCGGCGCTGTCCTCCTTGTCTTCCCACAAACTCTCTGACAAACTGACAACAAGCACCAGCCATAAGGGCTGGGCTACATCGGCGCTATTCTATGAACGCCACCGCAGGGCGACTTTTTTAGGGTATAAAAATATCTGCTCTCGGATGGGGTGACGTCACTATCCCCACAAGCTTCCTTGTTGGTCAGTCATGGCACCCTACACCCTAGTCATATAATACCTATCCGTGGTATGAACCCTAATTTATAACATTAAGTGCACTTAAAAATCTAATACTGCAAATTGATGAAAAGTAGCATTATCGCATTTAGGCCTTAGGAACACTAAATGGACAATGATACAATTTTGTATGATTAATGATTCAAATCCTTCGACACAAACTTAGTTTAGCATCAAAAGAATAAGTGCATTCAATGCTATTTTTTTTTTTACATGCCAAAAGCTTCCCAAATGCGACAAAATGGGGGAAGGGAACGAATCACATTTAAGTCATTGGCCTGTTCTATTTTTAGTGGAAGAGAAATATATAAAATGAAAGGCACTAAAATAAAACAGACACTATATTTCCAGAGTATTTTATTATGTACATCTAATACAAATAATTCACAACATCAGCATTCCTAAAGCAAATAGATTACTTTTATATAAAGTTCATAAAATCTTTAAAACACATCCACTTCTAGTTCCGACCACTATTGTTATTCTCTCATATATTATAATCGGGAGAGGAAAGAAAAAAAGAAGAAACGAGACAAATGAAGGCGTTTTCAGCGTTGATAGATAATGATAAAGCTAAAACTTTGTACCATTTGTTTCCAACGGGTTGTTACGGGTTTCATGTTTTACTTTACTTCAATGACTGTCTTTCTTGAAATCAATTACTGAGTCCTTGTACAAAAACACACGGCAATTTATTTTACAAACTATTTACACTATAAACAGATTAAAGCACAGAAAAACTTCTCTTGGAATTCACACATTACCATACAACCAACGGTAATCCCGTATTTCTTAACCAAATACGAAAAGAACAAGCACGAAGCTTATGGCTCAGACTATCAGGCACTCGGCAAAGTTTAACACGTAACTGAACTCTCTGAACTCTTCCCAAACTTCTCGGAGTTCACACATCACCGTACAAACCAACGGTAATCACGTATTTTCTTTACACAATACGAAAGGAACAAGCACGAAGATTACAGCGCAATGGTTCAGGCACTCGTCCAAAGTCTAACACTTAAAATGAACTCTTCGAAATCTTCACCGGAGCTATTTATAAAGCATCGTGGATCACGTGACAGGAATATTCCAGAACCTTCCATCAAAGACTAAAATTATCTATCACGTGATAAATATGTCGCCAAGCTTGGCGAGAAACATTGGTACCCCAAAATTCGTAACTATTATAATTCATTTTTTTTTTTCATAGATAAAGCAGAACGACATCGTTTCCAGGCGGTTACTCAGTTATCGATGAAGCTCGATCGTTAGCGATGGCTTTTCTTTCTGATTCCGTTTTGATTTGAATGCCAAGCTTAGTTCCCGTTCCAACAGGCTGCTTTCCTTTGTTCAGAGCTACACTTTTTAATTCAGGCACTCTCTCTTTGACAGTCGAAGTGCGTTTGAATTTCGTCTTAAAATACTTGCTTCCGCTTAGATTGCCAAACTTCATTTTTGAGGAAGCAGACAAGTACAACAATTCATTTTTGTGAGAGTATGCCTTTTTACCTTTAAACTGACTTTGCAAGGCAAAACAACTTTTCCGAGCTTTTTTCATTAAAATATTATTTGGAGTTGTTTTCATTCGTTTGTGCCGTGCTTGACCTGATGGGGCCAACTGAATCTGTGGGATATCAGGCTTATCTTTTGCAAAAAGATAACTCAGTGCATCTCTTCTAATAGGCTCTTTTAACAGGAAATCTAGAAATAAGCTTGAACTAGAAGGGATATCTGTTTTCCTCAGATGAGAAATTCTTCTTTTTGCATTGCGGTTTTGCATCTGTATGATATTCGACCTGAAACATGAGGTAGAAATCAATTCTATACATATTAAGCATTGAAGGATTCATTATTTAAAATCATTAGGTTATCAAAATTCGGCGCAGAATGCGCATTATGGCGCCCCATGGGGCCTTTTGCGCCATGTCCCCCCCCCCCCGGTGGACACCCCTGCAATACTTGAGCTCTAGAACTTAAGGGAAAAGGAAAGAATGAAAGAGAGACATTGCTTTATAAGTTCCAGTTTTGCTGTAACATATCTATATATGACACTCAAACATTTGATGTACGAAAACCGTAAAAAAATTATCTGAAATTTTGAGAATTAGTTTTACAATTTTGGCTGTAATGTGCAGTGAATCATCTCTAATTCTTTCTGTCCCAGTGACGCCTTTTGGCATCAACAGATTTTTGTTTTAATCTACTTATTTGTTTTGTTCGGTTCTTGAAGGTGAATCTGAATGAACATCAATTAAATTTAATAAAATCATCTTGTTCATTTCTTTCCTTGTTTTTCTTTTTCTGCCTCTAAAACCTAGTTTAATACCTAATAAACATCAGTAAATTTTAGATGTTTATTAGGAAAACTGATTTTTATGTTTATTAGGTGTTACACACTTACTTATAGAATGGCTTGAGACTGAAGGGTTTAAAACAATCCTTTTCCCCTTCAATTTATTAATTATCGATACGACATTTAGGCAGGGATTCAACTGAAACGCTTTTCGATTGTTTTGCCATTTTCTATCGAACGCTTCGATCGAAATTATGCAATTCGCATTCAACTGAAACGCGTCGATCATTTTTTACCAAGTGACCAACTCGATTGCTATCATTCGGTCGTTTTGAAGATTCGACTGATTTTCATACAGTAATGGCGGACATTTTCGCGATCAGAGGTAGCAGAATGCAAAGAGTTCCATGATATATCGAATCTGAAGCAAAACATTAAATTTGAGCGAGCGAGAATTTATTCAAAGATATCGCTTAGATAGACATTTCTATTTTTGTGCGATAAGCTGGAAGTACGTCGCCGTACGTCGTTAGGAGATAGATCAATGCGCCCTAAGGCTTACATCACGTCCCCGAAGGGCAGGCCACATCGCAGCAACAGCGTCAGCTTATAAAGCGTGAAAAGCTGAAGTAATTCTGTGATTGGGGGAGTAGATGTGTGCGCGCGCAGAGATAAACACGAAGTAATTCAATGATTAACGTTCCTCTACCAATAACAAAAATGAGGTCAACTGCTTGAGCAGCAGTTGACCTCGAAAGTGTTGTCGTCGTAACTAACCGTTTGCGTGATCATCTGGCAATCTGCCTCTGGCAGCACCCTTTGATCTGGTCCAGGGGCATCTTGAAGTCAGCCGTTTCTCCCTTTCTACCGGACCTGCTTCTAGATTTGATTGCGCAATCCCTCATTCTGCAGCACTTCATCGTTTCAGATCGAATTTTTTTCTTTCATAGCGATCAAAAGTTCTCAAGCTTTCGCTGCCTATACTTAATTTAGTCACATTTACAACAGAAATTTAAACACATATATTTTGTTTTTTAAAACAAAAATATACTACTTAATTGTTTTAATCTTATTAGATTGCTGATGGGACATTAGTTAACAATTACAGTACTTTGTAGCTTTTATTTTCGGAAGAACACTAATTATTCAGTAAAGCAGAAATACTCTAAAAGTTAAAATGCAATACTTTTAAGTGAAGTCATCTTTTTAAAAATGATAACAATAAATAAATAGCTATGGATATAATTACCAAATTTCATTTAAATTTTCAGGATTTGTAATTAATTAAAAATTTCATTGTAAGTATTATTTAAACTACAAATAAGTATGTTAAAAGATCTAAACTTATAATAATAAAATTACACGTTAATTTAAAGCACAAATGAGCAATAAAATGCAGACATATGTTTCGGGATTGCTTGGAATCCCTTTTTCAATGCGACATTGTCGCATTGAAAAAGGGATTCCAAGCAATCCCGAAACATATGTCTGCATTTTATTGCTCATTTGTGCTTTAAATTAACGTGTAATTTTATTATTATTGTTTACTTGCACAAAGTTAAATTATTTTTATCTAAACTTATATTAAATAAATTTAGTCTCAAGTACTCTCATTACCGTGGGGTAATAGGGGTGTAAGGGTCACATGGATACCGCATTTTAAATTGTATTTGGCACTTTCCCACAGGCAAGAAATACACTCGAACGATTCTACATAAGTAGCGACCCTTTAATACCTTATATATACTGCTCAAACTGTTGCAAATCAAAAACTGGTAGCTACTCATCTTGTTAGAATTAATGTCGTATCACTATCTAATATGTTCAGAGGTATTTCTATGACATTTTATTTTTATTGAGTATTTGTTGCATAATCAGTTTATGCTAACAGACATTTTCTGAACAGACTTTTTGTTTTGAAATTCAAACTTTACTTTTTGTTTTGAAACTTGATCTCTTTAGTTTAAATTCAGAAAAGACAATCTGCACAGCTTGACCAAAAGAATTAGATAGAGAATAATAAAACGAATTTTATGTTGTATAATGCGGGCAGTAGGGTCCCCCGCTACCGCAGCTCGAATTTTCCCCTGGAGAGCTGGGGAGGATTGAATCATAAAAGTTCTTAAGTGTATTACAATACTAGGATTGGCAACATGATTTATAACGAAACGGGGGTGGAGGGATAAATATTCTTTTGCTCTACTAACACATATCAATAAACAGTTTCAACAGATATGTGTTAGTTATTAACATCATTAACAATTCTTAAAAAAATAATGGTATGAATGCGAAATAGAGAATAATGCATAATATTAGATCTAGCAAAATACAAAAGCATTTTATGATTTTGTACTTCATACATCTTTACATGAAAGATATTAAATCAAATAAATAACATGTCAAAATATGTGCTTGTCATTCTCTCGCGTAGAAAACACAAGTAATTTTACTAAGAATAAAGTAAATAATAGGATCATTTGTGACAAATGACAGTATAGAAGCTAAATTACGTCAAATCTCCGAATGTAAACTCATTCACAATGGCTAGATGCAAATTGTGATGGGCGCGATTCAAGGTGTAGTACTAAAACAATCGAAAATTTTACGCACTTGTATTATTCTAAACAGGCTAAGCGTAAAGACCAGCCATGAATTGCCTGGGGGATTTAGAGCTTTGAGCGGACTCCTATTCACTAGAGCATAATTGGAGAAAATGTTAGGCCGATCAATAACATCCATACCGGGATTCAAACCGGAGCACTTGGGCTTTATTAAGTATTCGGCTGCACCACTGAGAAGTTAAAACACTTTGAAATCAACGTAGATTAAATTCCCATTCGTTACATTTAGTCTTTTTAAAGTCAGTAAATCAATCAGCTTATTTTTGAGTTCTGGCTAAATCAATCTGATGGTTTTCTGACGATCTCTAGATTTTATCGTGGAAATTAAACTAAACTATATTGCGTCTGTCTAGTTCAGACAACTAATTTGTCGATTGAAAATTTGTAGATTTGTTGACCAACATTGGTGGTAGGGCAAATTGGAATAAAATATTTCACTTTGCCCGCGCGTACACGTGACAAATTGTACTAAACATTTAAAATCAAAATTCGCCAGCAAGAAATAAGTTAACACTAGTGCAGCATATAAAGAAATATTTTACCATTTCGTTTTACTTCACTACTTAACTGTGCTGCTCCAGCAGGGGTAGGGTAACCCCCTTTCTGAACGATGGTGCACTCTTAAAAAGTCCCTCTCCCGGCTTCAAAATTTTCTTTTTTCTCCTACCAGTAGTAAAAATAACGTAAAATTCATTTGTAGTAAACCTCAGTTCATAAAAAATGTCATTCTGTCGTTTACTTCAGTAGTTGTGTGTAAAATGGGCTTTTCCTCTTGAGTAGAACGGCCGGATCAACATGAATTGTGTGCAGTCTTGCCAATGTGCGCGTTATTACCCGAAAATCGGGTATTTTATTAATCCGCGGGTATTATGGAGGGTATTTATTAGCTGAGGGTATTCCAGGGCATTTTTATAATTTTATAAGCAAAATGTTGTTCTAATTGCAACAAACTCTTGATGCACCCAACGCACCAAAGCCATCAAAGCACAAAGGGAAAGCCCAAAAGCATTCGTATCACCCGCAGAGCCACACACCCTAACCACAACCTACAGCTGGATTCACCCCGTCACAGACGGACGAAAACCGACGGAAAAAAAGTGAGGTCATCCCGTTGCCCTAGTTACGGAACAGGAAAGTCTGTTGAGCGTCGATATTAAATGTACGTATTTGATTTTGTCCGACAGAGCCGTTTTCTTTAAAGAAACAATGCAACAATTTTTTTAACTGCCTGATTAATGTCAACTGTTATTGCTGTAAGCCGCTGCATCATGAAGTAGGGTCAGTTGGGGTAATTGTAAACGCTTTTTCAATGTTTTAACTTTTGACCCTTCCCTACCTCTTGAATGAATTCAGAGATAAAATTGTGAGCACTGTAGCCACTACTGTACTTCTTGTGAGTAAATGTGTGCAAAAAGTTTGACTTCATGACTATTTGTTAGCGAATGAGCTCGTGTTTACAATTACCCCAGTGGGTTTACAATTGCCCCAGAGATCTGGGGTAATTGTAAACAGTGATTTATTTTCGAATAAGGTTGATGCAAATGGAAAATTGTTTCATACACAGTCTGCTTAAAGGCTTAAGAAGTTCCGGAGCAGTGGCTCTCCATTTGTGGCCAATAGGCCGCATGTGGTCCGCTCAGTTATGTTATGAGTCGGATCAGATCATTTAACGAGAAATATCTTGCGAAAAATCAAGTAATCCGACAAATTTATGTAAAATTTGTCCCACAGTATATCAGTCGGTTAAGCTTGGATCCCACAGAACACCGAAAGGGAACCACAACTGGCCGTGGTCAACGCTTGGGAGGGTGACCACCTCTCGCGACTGATTCCTCTGAGACCAAGTGCGCTTAAGGCTGCTCTTCAGTCAGAAAAAATTTCGTGGTTAGGCTTAAGATGGCCTTCGAAGGGCATGAGGGGAGTGTGTCAACCTCAAGTGATTGACATTTCAACGACCAATGAAATGTACGATAGCTCTTGGAAGAAGGGTCTACTGTCCCCCATAATTGACCTGCCACTTCAGGCCGAGACCCCCTGCAGTCAGTGTATTAGCTAGAGACGCTAGTATTTCGCTAGCGGCATGCACGTGTTTTCTACTACTTACACAACGTTGCTCTTTTTCCGGTTCCAAAATAATTCTCTGTGGCTGAGAGTTGAAACGAAAAGAAAAAATATTGTTACCCTTTTTTCGTTCTCCCGAATTGTTTGTAAATTGCATATTTAGTGCTGTAAAAATGAAAATGTAAACGATACTTTTAAAATGAAGGTTTGTCTTTCTGAGAACTTGCTTCTAGACCTAATTTAGTACAAATTGATCAATCAAAATTTGCGATAAATTGCTTGATATTCAAAAAAAAAAAAAAAAAAATAAATAAATAAATTAAAAAAAAAATTATTTAGCGAAAACTTGCTGAATGCTGTTCTCAGTTATTGTTACATAAAGAGCGCTAATTCGTCTCTTGTATAAAGCTTAATTTAAGAGCAGAAATTTTTGCGTTAGTATGATTAAAATTAAATGAATAAATAAGAAAAGAGGTAACCTAAGCAACGAGTTTTGCTCGAAACAGGAGTAGCAAATGAAGATTTGTTAAGCTCCACTACTCTATTTTTCTTTTCTGAAACTAAATGTGAATGTTTGCGTTTCTTTCTTTATTTTATATAATTTATTTAGTTATTTTGCATTTTATTTTATTTATTTATATACACTTCTTTAATTATGTTTTGCTAATTATTGCATATTGAATACTTGATCAATATGATGAGACCATCACATTCATTTTATTTCTTTCCTTTATATTTCTGTCATTTAAAATAAAATTCCCGAATCATTTTTCGAATAAAACATCCTGGTTTTCTTTTTCTCTGACAAAAGAACGTTTTCAATGGTTCTTTACTTTCTGTGTAGTTCCGCTTCATTGGCACTTCAATATGTAGTCAAGTAATATGTGTTTATATAAGCGTGCGCAGAGCTTTAGCAAGGGGGGGGGGGGGACTCTACTGTGCTAAAGAGGGTACCAAAATACACCCATAAGCAGGGCCGGCTCGACGGTATTCGGCGCCCTTGGACTTTATAAAAATAGTCGCCCCTAGCCCTCTTTCATCATACAAACTAAAATAATATAAATTCAAATTGTGTATAATTTTATTGCGTTCTCAATTACTTTAAAAACTTTAATAATTACATACATGAAACAAATAATGTTTTTTTTTTATTTCTAATGGGCTGCTGTTGGCTTCTCGTAATTGAAGACCTAGTGTGGTTCACAGGGATTGGTACCATCTAATCATCTCTATCAAGCACCACAGTAGGTATAGTACCATCGCTACAAGTGAATTTTGACGCTAAGTTCTTTCACTTGAAAGATGGAGTATCTGATAGGAGTCACTGTCATTGGGTCTGCTAACGTGAAGACAACTAGAATTTTGTTGAACTAATTTTATGAAACACGGATTATTGTTTTTTTTTTTTTTTTTTTTTGCTCTTACGCTGAGGCGCCCCCAAGATGATGGCGCCTTTGTACTTTGCACACTGATAAGGCCGGCCCTGCCCATAAGATTTGGGTCCCAGATGCATCTCCAGGGAAACTTGTGACAAATTAAACGCAAAGAAGCATATCTATTGAATACAAACGCGAAAGAGGTTGCCAGTTTTGTAATTAGCTTTCATGTTTATTTGCTAATAGGGGTACAATGGTATCTCTAAGCCCCGCACGCACACCTATGAGTATCTACGTATGTATGTTGTAAAATATATATTACTCAGCAAAATTAAATCACGAACTTGAAACTGGGGATGTGCATAACATACTTTCGCTGTTGCAAAAGTATGCGGCAATTACAAATTCGCTAAAAAAAAAAAAAAAAAAAAAAAAAAAGAAGAAAAAGAAGGCAGGGAAGAAAGGAAAAAAAGAACTTTAAAAAAAAAGAAAGAAAATAAGCAAATGGTTGGCAATGGCTGTTTTGAAACAGTGGCCTTTTTTCCGAGTGCATTTATTTATTACTTTTTTCCTTCATTATGTGCGAAATATTTATTGAAATATTAGGGTTTAAACGACTTTTAAATTTTTTCCGTAATACACTGAATAAACGAAAGCGATAAATATTGTATTTGCCATTAAAAGCTATTCAGAGCAGTGAATGGAGCTGGAGTGGACTTGAAACTATAACATAAGATTCGGAGGGGAGCTGTAGCATAGCAACTCAAAAAAATAAATTAACATAAATAATAATAATAATAATGATAATAATATTAATAACTCTGCTCCAGTTCCCTGCGCAAAAGGTATTCAAGCTTTCAAAATGGCAGCCTGACTACTGGGGCGGCGATATTAATCGGAACCAGAAGTCCCAATTTCTTATCCTGGCAACAAACGTTGCTTCGATAAGCGAGCTGAGGTGGTTGCTGTGATAATTTCTATTTAATACTTATCGAGAAGTAAGTTGAGAGTTTTCCTGGTTTTCTCTTATGATTGAATGCACAAAAACACCATTAGAAGACCTCGCAGGGTGACAGCTTTTTACCAAGACTTGTTGAATCGAGATAAAGTTTGTATGGTTGCAGGTTGAGGTGAGGGCTGCCAATTTTACAACTGCAAATACGGAACAGACGGGGCACATCGACAAGGGGGGGGGGGGGAGGGGCTTGAGACGCGCATTTGCATCATTTCTTCTGTGCCGATTCTTCATGTGCGAGCTTGCCTGTATTTATTATCCAGTAAATAAAAACGGAGGAGCGTGGAAGATCGCACTTCAAACTTAAGCAGCATAGAACAAAAATGAATATAGCCAATAAAGATTCAATATGCGATGCGACTCAAAATGACAACGGTTTTCCCGAAGGATATAATTTACGCAAAAGGAGATAAGTACATCTGGTTAAAATAATAAGGAGTAAATAAAGGAGGTCCATCTACAGAGCATTTAAAAACAGTTTCCGGAGTATATACTTCAAAAAATGTTTCAATATACCTTTTGAAACTTGAAGACGGAAGTACATGATTAACAGTGAATAATCTGAAAATAATGTACATGCACAAAAACATGACAAGAAGATTTAGTGACAAATTCAGTTATTCAAATGCAAAACCTGTAATGTATGGAATTATCTTCTGAAATGAATTCTACATAGTTCTTTTCCTTGTCATGTTTGTTTGTTTTGTGTTTTCTGGGATGTGCGAAATAAAAAGATTCGTTGAGATAAATTTCATTACAAAATACAAATTTGCAGGAATGTAACATACAGTTAAAAAATGAGACAATAACTTTTAAATTCTGAAATTTTTCATGCATCACGAACGGATTTCTCTCATTTTCGTAAAAAAAAATATTAACAACAACAAAAATAATAATAATGAAAAAATAAATGTCATATGATGACTCAAAGTCTAAAATCAATGTTCAATTTAATGCATATTGAGATCCTGTCATATTAACCTTCAAAATTCAAGAAAAAATTTACCATTTGAAAGAAAAGGCATCCATATTGTAGTGATTAGTAATCTGACAGAGAAAATGAACAATTCGGGTTCACATGCCTAACAGAAAATGTAATTATTATTATTATTTTGGAGAGTTTTTTTCTCCGGTGAAAAGAGCAAAAAATGACAGATGAAATCAAAACAATTTTCAAATTAATTAATTCCCATGCTAACTAGGGAATTTTTAAGCTCAAACTCAGTTATTGGAAATGGTTGATATTTTTTTTTTTTCAGGGGAAAAATTTCAAATCGCGAATATAATATTGCAATAGCTGGATTTTTAATTGCTAACGCAAAGCAAAAAACAAAGTTTAAAATGTTCATACATATTAGAACGGAGATTAAAAATGATTTTTTTCTGGTTTTTTTTTTTTTTGTTTTGTATAAAATTGTTTTCTGTGTGGCATAGGAACTATACGCATAAAATTTGAAATGCACTTATTTCTGCATTGCGTAAATTTGAAAATTTGGATCGTGAAGTGGTTTATTGATCAAAAGGTATCTACATTAATTTTAGAGTTATGTTTCTACTACCATTTCTCACTTTTTCCACGCTAGTGCGAAGGAAGATATTTTAATTTCAAATTTTGTACTCACATTTTAATAATACGTTATTCCAATTTTACTGCTCTATCTCAATGAGAATTTGAAAACATGTAAATTTCCCAATATTTCTGTAAATTTCCATAACTGTTGCGAATTTTGTATATTTCAACGTGGGAATGGAACCCTAAGATATTTATTGATTGATTCTAATTTTTTTTACTTATATTTCTATTGTCATTCCGCTATTCCACAACTTTTTCACAGTATCGAGGAAATAATTACTAAAAACAGAGCTTTTGCAAATTCGTATGTTTACTGCTACTATTAATTATACAAAAAGAAAAAATAATAAAAATAAGTAATTAATTTTTAAAATGCTTGTATTACTAATATTATTATTGTTATTGTAGCTGTTATGTTAGTTTTTATTTCCATTTAGATATTTTAAGAATTGTGTTTCATTGCTTGTTATGAACTGTTGTGAAGCTTGAAAAATGAATGTGCAAGCAAATTTTATTGTTTTCCTACCCGTTTACTAAGGACTACCAAAGGGATTCGGAAATTTCTTTCCGAGTTTTAGAAGGGCTTCGCTAGGAAAAAAAAAGTTGGGAACCCCTGACTTAAATCGTATGCAGAAATTTTGCATAAGAGACATAGTTCTTTTTCTTTAATGACGCGAGTTCGCATGCATAAATTTAATGTAGAGAAATAATTAGTCCTCATTTGAGCTGCGAAACTAAAGAATAAAACGTCAACATAATCAAAAATTGCGGACACGTGTTTCAGAGTTACAAGGAGCCCGTGTTGCAATGCAAAGAAGTAAGCTTATGGATGAGAAACAACCAAACCGTTTTTATTCTTTAGCTAATAAGATATTATTTCGTAGTGCCACACAGCAAACATTGCATAACCAGAAATGGGCAGCCTTTGGAAAGCTGCGGGCTAAACTCAAAAGGTTAAAAAAGTCGCGGGCCGTAGAGATAAGCAGGTGTCAAGTTACCGAGATTCCGTAACTTCAATCGCTGATATTGGTCTGTATTGTTATTTACTTGCCATTCAAGTTATAAGAGTGAATTCCAGTGTACGAAATTATTCTCGTTTATTATTTATCTATTATTATTTTGAAAAGTTAATACATTACAAATAAATATATAAACATTAAATCAAAATACCTCATGAGAAAAAAATCCATAATTTTTGTTTGCTTTTCCCTCTGAAGAGAAAACAAATTCCCCAACACTATTAGGCTTGCTAATTTGCAATTAACTTTTTTCTCGTGTTTGTAGAAAGGTACAAGGGGAATAAGGAAATTTTCTAGGAACACTTTCAAGAAAAGAATTCATTTATTGATGAAAAAACACCGCTGTAAAATTCCCAGAATTGTGCACCGTGGAAAAATACCGGAGGAAAAAGTTAATAAGAATACAAAATGGAGGTCGACTTACAGGGGTTTCTGAAAATTGTGTGTCAAGTTAGAGGGGGGGATATACCATTAGGGGAGGGATATGTCGACTTACCAAGGGTTAGTCGACTTATCTGCGCGTCGAGCTACCGAGGTTCCACTGTATTTAGTTTAGTCATGTGAACTGTGAAGAAAATAATTTTTGCGATTCAGGAAAAGAAACATGTGGTTTGTTTTCTAAACAATGTCCCATGCTTTTCGCCATTCCCCGAGGAAGTGTACTGTACAGTGGAACCTCGCTATTCGCACACAGTTCATTACAGGAGGCAGCTCGAATGGCAAGTTGTACGAATAGCGAATTATTTTTTCACATAAAATACAGTGTAAATTGGATTAATCCGGTCCAGACACACAGATGGCTGCTTAGTTAAACCTATGAAAAACAAATGTACAGTACTGTACATGAAATTATAGATAAATTAAAATTTAACTGCACTTTGCTTGTACTGAGGTGAGCTGATGGCATATGTGGAATGTTGAGATGAGGAAATGAAAGGGCTGGAAGAGGAAGAGGAGGCCCCTTCTATAAAAACATCAGATAATATCCCTTCAAGTGTTTTCTCCCTTTCTGTTGTCCTTTCTTTTTGCACTAGAAGAATCTTGGGCTTCTTTCCCTAAATACCTGTCCAATGTTGTCTGGCTTTGACGATTGTTCAGAATTTTTCTAAAATGGCCAATAACATTGTCGTTGAACAAAGCATCCCAACATTGCTGTTGACCACAGCAGTGTTGGGATGCTGTTTTCCCATCACTCTCTGCGTTTTCTTGCAGGAATAACACAGCTCTTTAATTTCTGCAAAGTAAATGCTTTTCTTACTACTTTCCTCCTCTGAAGAAGAAAGTTCTTCAACCACTTCCTCTAGATGCCCCCTTAGAAAGCTAAAATTGTCAGTAAAATCTCAAAAAGTATTAAAATTTTTAAAAAATCCAAAACGCGAAACAAATTACTTCTAGACGAGTTCAAAACGAGCAAAATTTCTCGATTTGTTTCTTAAAAAAAGCTAAACTGGCGATCCAGCTGACCCCTGGCGCCGTACGAATTGAGGGACAAGTACGAATGGCGGATTTCCACTGTATATGTTCTACGTCATAACATCTTACCGATAAAGTTTATTTTAAGTTAATCGGTTGGTTAGCTCAGGATTTGTATACGACTGAAATTTTCCCGTAGGCGCTGTCGGTTTTTTTTTCCTGAACTATGAAATTCGGAGTGGATAAAAAAATATTTCACGCCGAGAGCTCCTTCCAATACGCTTGTCAAAAGGAACTTGGATCTTCTGCCCAGAATTTGCATACTTTGCTTCGGGAAAAAGTCGCTAATGTTCAGAATTTTTGAACTGTTCAAAATTGAACGAAAAATTGTTCAAATCAAAAAGTAAAATATGAAAATGAGATGTCCTCGCCAAGATCTTTCGAATGCAGGGGAAAAAATCTCTCGAATCGGACAATTACTTCAAAAGTTATTGGGGGGGGGGGGGGAGACATGCGCACCCAGAACTCCCCCGCACCTGCCATTGTCTGGCGCATCGGATTTTTAGATGCCCCCGAGGGCTTGCCCTCGGGGACAAGTGGGGCCCTACAGGGGGGGGGGGGGAGAGACAGACCGACAGACACAATTACGCCATCTCAAACCCCTACTTTCAATTTTTTTTTAATTTTTCAATGTGTATTTATTTACTTCACTTGTTTATGACTTTTTCCTATTTTTAACGATGTTCTTGTGGTCTGATACATTAGCCTTCTTTACATTAGCCTTCGTTGTTTTTTCTTTTTTTTTTTTTTTTACTTTTACGGAAAAGTAGGATAAGAAGAAGTAAAAGATATCGAAAGATGGAAAAATCTTATGAAAGGAAAGGCTAAGAAATGTTACGAATGGCATAAAAAAAATCATTAAAAAAAAAGGAAATAAAAGAAAGAAAGGAGGTTGTTAGTATCCCCCCCCCCCCCCCAGCTGTCGACCTTTATATGTAATTTTGTTTTTCAAAATTCCAGCTCCACCGGAAGATGTTGGTTTATTTAATTAAAAATATTTTTTTAAATTTTTTTTCGGTTTCTAAAACACAAATTATTGAAACATTGCATTCAGAAAGAGGCCAATATAAAATTTTGAAATTACATTCATTTTCTCAAAAATATCTTTTTAATTTACGAAAACATTTAAAGTTTATCATTCCTTTATCCCTTCAGTAAAAACCAAAAAAACTCTATCTCGCTCAATTTAGTTATATCTGTGTCATACACAGTTGTCTTTAAGAGGGCGGGGGGGGGGGGGGGGGGGTAAAGGCAACGCTTTTCTCTTCAGAAAGTTTTTGAAGAAAAGAAGAATGGATTGTGTAGAAGAAAATTAAATCAATAACCTACAAATGAATAATTACTTACATTAAATAATTTCTCATTTGATTTACTAATTAAAGAGCAGTAATTTTTTCAAGCTTACATTTTTAAAAAAATATTTTTTTTCCCCAATTGTACAAACATTTAATTCGTGAAAAATATTTTTATAGTACCGTGGGAACAGGAATTTGCCCATATAAAGGATTACATATAAGTCATAGCTTCTCCAAATTTCTTCCAAAAAGCTCTCAATTTTCTTCCCTTTCGAAAAAACATGTGGTCTGTCTTCTGTGTCTGGCCGGTTTGAGGGTCTGAAGAGGGGACTACACTTTCCCCATTGTCCGAATCCGAAGCAGCAATGCTTCCCGGAGTGAGAGTCATTAGGCTAATCGACCTCGTAAATCATGCCCCCTTGCATGGGAAGCGGTGGGAGGCGTGGCTTATAGGAATTTCGAGCTTTTTTTGGAAATATTTTCAAACTTTGGACGGATTTTTTTGTCTTTAAAAATGTTTGCATTATTTCAAACAAAAGTTCAAAAGAAAGCTGGAAATGTTTTGCTGGTCTTGTTGTTTTTAAAATTTCGGTAACATGCTTTGAAAATATTTTATTGAGCGAAACGTCTAACAGTACCACGTTTTTTCCAAAATTCATTTTTTAACGATTTTTTAAAAATACGGTAAGTGATATTTTAAAAAAGTAAAAACTAAAAGACCGAGATATAGTCTTGAAAAATACTCAAAAAAATTCCGGACTCGAAAACTTCAAAGGAACTTTCTAAAACTTAGTCCAACTTTTCCCGTAGGTTAACATTGATTTCGAAGATTTGAAACTCTGACTGAAGAGCAGCCTTAAGGGAGCTGTGCACGTAAAATACGTCGTCGCTTCAAATGTCCACCAAGTTAGAAATAATTTCCGCTGAGGGACCAACCTAGGTGACGATCTCTCATCCGGGAGTTGGTTCAAAATCATTAAGCCCCTCTGAGCCAAGTGTACTTCATTCTAGCGGAGCAGCTCATTAATAATAAGTAGGAGTATCCTTAATTCATGGTCGCCCTGCAAGGGGGGCTTTCATTTCCAAGTGGCATTAGCAAAAACAACAACAGTTATGCAAAATAGTCACAAAAATGTAATTTACATCAAAATATAATACTTATTGTCCCCTCAAAATATTGGAAATAGGATACATTTAAGTGTTTACAATTACCCCAAAGTACGAAATATATGGGGTAATTGTAAACACTTAACTTGCACATGAAAAATAACAGGGGAGATTAAATTCATAACTAAATGCCTTTAGCAGCATTCCATGTGACAAATAAAAGTGGTTGAAACCGCTTACATCGCTTTTGTAGATGAGCTGGAGAAGAAAATGTAAGATCACTAAATTTTGTCAAACAACTTTTTTCACTGTGCCATTTTCAAACAATAGTGACGCCTGCACAGTGGTTTCGAAACTTATGAAACTGTTTCACTGTCTTCCCTATGCTGCCAGGTTATCACTCACAAGCAGATAAGTTTTCAAAACCACCACAAGTGTAGTTATGAAGCTTGTTTACAATTTCCCCAACTGACCCTATTAGAGTACAAGCACTACGCACATGATGCAATGGACTTGTCCGCATATCTACGGATCCCAAGCGTTATAGCAATTTGTTTAAGAAAAAGTGAATTACTTACTTGAGAAAGAATACTAATAGTATTTATTATTATCACAAAAACAAGGTAAAGTACCAAGAATTAAAAAATGAGATTAGTAAAAAAATGAATTTAAATATACTAAATATATTCTGTTTATTAATTCATTTTATTATACTTGTTTCTCTTTGTTCTGTTCGTTCTCTCCTGTGTGGAGTTTATTTTTTCACCAATGCCTTGCTACACCAATATGAATCAGAAAAAATGTTGATTAGCGTACGTTAACGAAAATAAGACTCACAGGAAAAGTTAAGATTTTCCCCTTCACCCTTCACTTATTTATTTACACAAGATTGGTTTATTTCACTCTCTGTTTATTTACTTTTCTTATTTTGAGAATATTTGGGATCTTTAAACATTTTTTAAAATTTGTTTATATCTATTTTATTTTTCTTTCCCCTTTTGGTCTTCTAGCATGAGGAACTCGACTTTTTCCCCATTATGCCTCGGACAAGAAATTATCTTTCTTGAAAATGACTTTGAAAATTGCCTTTCTGTGGTATTTCAATTGTTCCGTTCTCACATATATGCGTTTATTTTCTGCATGCATGTCTATAACAGTTGGGATCCGTGAAAATAAATCTGTAATAATCACTTGAGTGATGAATGATCAAGGGCTACAAGAAATGTAAATTACACGATAATATTGTAAATGGAATCGTACTTCAAGCACTTTCCCCCGCAAACAGGAAGTCGATAGCAAGCAAATAAGTCATTTCGGAGAGGCTGAACATTCATTTTTAAAAAGAACTAGCGACGCGACCGATTAGACATACGTCGGCGATCTTTATCACTACCGCCTATCCTTAACCGATTGGTCGAAAGCAGCAGTTAAAGCTCCGGCAGTTCTTCTCCCCCCAGAGAATTATTCGGAATTGTAAATTTCGGGAGGAGAATAAAAATGTTTATGAGTCAAAGCTAATGAGGATCATGTGCATTCTGTTATAGTTTCCGTACGATAAGCCACTTTGTTTCGCGGCACTTTTCCGTATCCCTCTGGAAGTTTAGCGGATCCCAACCTTTCTAGCAAAGCATGGTACATAATAAAGTGTCATTGACGTTGTTTTACGTAATCATTAAATTTTTACTATTAATTCAAAGCAGCTCACAATCATATGAAAAGTAGTTTGCTTTTTTCCCGTAAAATTAAGAGTATAAAAGTGATGACTTGGAAATATTCCAGTAAATACTCCTTTAGCTTAGTTACTTGATTGTTCACCAGATGGCGCTGCGAAACGACGCAGTAGGCTGCGAGTATTGGAGGGTATTTTTGCTTTAACTGCAATGTAAAACCTTCATTCCCAAACGGCAGCACTGATTGTGTGATGCTTTTGCTCGTATTTGTTTACGAGCTTGTAGTAGAGGTGGAAGACTATCGATAGTCAGCGCCATCGGTAGTAATCGATATCTTAACTTTTCGACCTTTAAGGACACGGGACCTTTAAAATGAAATTTTATTTTTTAAAATTTTATACTTTACTTAGATTTTTTTTTACAATTACTTTTGTGTATTTATGCTAAATTTTAAATTTTAAGCTCATTAGAAATAATTTTGGCTAAAAAAACTGCAAAATTATAGCGAAATATGAAAAATATGAAAAACATAAAAATTGAGCCTCGCGTCTGGAATTTCAACCAAACAGCACAAAAATTTGCATGGGGACACATAATGACAATGTAAACCCTTATTGGCAAACTGTAACAGTTTAATTTTAATAGTTTCTGGGATTTTTTTTTTTTTAATTTCGACCATATTTTTTCAAAATTCTTTGGTTCTCGCTACAATGAAACCAGTATTAAAAAAATCCTAATACATGTTTCATAAAAAGCAATGCGAAAAAATAATTCTAATAGTCATATAAAACTATGCAAAAAGTTTTAGGTTGATTACTCAAAAATTCAGACGGAAGTTGGAAAATAACAAAAAAAAAAAAAATTACGGAGAAAAGGCATTTTTTTGTATAAATGTACTAAATATGGCTCGAAGAGTAAAAATATCCTTAGAACGCATAATAATATTATTTACATGCTTCTTATAGTCAATACTATTATATTATTATCAGAACAGGTGCATAGTTCTTTATTTTTACTATGAAAAAGCAATTCTCAAACATTTCGGCAAATTTGATTACGTGTCTAGGATATTAGCTTCTAACAATTGTTTTTAACGATAGCTTCACAAAAAGTAGTGATAAAATTTATTTAAAATTCTTATATGAAACAGCGAAAAAAATATTAGATAAATTATTAAGAAATGCAGGTGCAGGTTTTAAAGTAGCGAAAAAAAGGGTACAAAGTTTTAGCGAGAAAAAAAATTTCATTTTGTGCAAATGGCCCTAAATATTACTTAGAGTTTGATAGCATCCTTAAAAAGCACATAACAACATTATTTATACATTTTTTGTATGTAACTATTGTATTATTATCAGTAAAAAGAAATTACAGAATTCTTATTGAACATTTAGCGAAGGAATTCCATTGTGTGTTTCAATAAAGTTGTAAGCTCGTAAAAAGTTCTGAATAACACTCTTTTTGTCATTACACTGCTTACAAACAAGCAACATATTTTCCAGAAATGCTCAAAGATATAAATGTTCCATGCATTAGAATGCCCCAGCACTATACGTTTCCCCTTCAGTTTTTTTAATTTTTTTATCAGCAGTTTTTTTACTGTATTTCTTTTCTTTGGCAGCCTTCTTATACACACAAGACTTTCGTCTGACACTCTGATTGATGCGACGAATATCAATTTTCTCTGCAACTTTCAAATAGGCTGCATCATTTTTTAAGCACGCGGCTGCAACACTTCCCATGTTGTATTGGCTTATGGCATTTGTCGCTGATATATCTAATCGTCGTTTTGACACAAACACATCTTTCGAGCACAGCTGCCAGATAACACTATGCAAACTTTCATTTGTATTTTGGGTTTGCCCAGAGGTACAGCGCTTCAACAAATCATCACAAGCTAATCTCTGATAAACAGGCAAGATTTTGGAGACTATTTCATCGTTGAGAGGAGCTTTCATTTTGGAATGACTCGGAGCTTTTTGACCAAGAGCTTTAGCTCGGTTGTAAAAGCACCAAGAACTTTCACCTTGTGGACATTTGAAATGCTTGGGCTTGGTATCTGTTGATGAGCAATTTTAAAGTGAAGCAAAAATGGAGGTTTTCATTGCATCGATATCAGGAGCATTAGAAGTTATCGCTTTTCGATAATAATTTGTGAGCCTTGATATCAATGCATCAGTGAGATATCTTTTACGCTTGCCTCCCAATGTTTCTCCTCTAACTTTGCGTTCTTTCACTTTATTTCGAAGCGCTGTACCAAGTCTCTTTGCAACGTGGTTTACACTCTTCTTTTTCAATTTCATAACCTTCATATACATTCAATTGCTTCAAATGCGAAAAGGTTTTTGAATCGCCATCAGAAAGCAGAACCGTATAACGCATATTGCATACTTTAATGGATCGACGCCACAAAATTTCTGCTGCATACATTTCCATCGCGTTCGATGAGCCATCATAATTTTTCTCACATAAACCAGATGTCTTGTGTGCTTCATGCCATATTTGATATTCTGGCGAACTCTCATCAAGTTCCTTTTTTGTTACTTCACATAGGTGTCAGTATTTTGAAACAATTTCAAAGTCCAGCACAATGCCAGTCATAATGTCAATGACACAGCCAATGCCATACAAGGAGCTATGGCCACGCTTCTGCCAAGTTCCATCGGACGACAGCCCAATGTTAATAACTTCTTCAGGATTTTCCTCGCTTTCACTAATTTTTTTATGTTCCTCCCTCCCCTTTTCCCGGCATTTTTGCAAAACATCAGCCTTAAAAGCTACATTTTCCTCCGCCAAATGCGAGACATATGAATCGAATGTCTTTCGGTCCATTGCGTTGAGGCCCATATGTCCCGAAAATTTCTCCAGTGCGGCATGTCCTTTTTCAAAGCTGAGAAAAGCAGAAACAGCTTCTTTATTTACTGCAAATTTTTTACTGTTTTCTTCACGTGGACTGGAGAATACACTACTATACTCTTTTTTGCAGGAGTCGCAGAAAATGTTTAGTTTTGCAGCAAAACCATATTTTTGTGTTTGTTTTCTTTACATTCAAACTATGAGATTCACAGGAAGAACATTTGAGTTCTTTTAGCAGAGGGGACCACATTTCATCATAAAATAAAGTTGCGGTAGATGAAGGCACATCACAAGTGTTTGAGATATCAGAGAAAAGTTTTAATTTTTTCACAGTCCTGGAATCATTCAGGTCAGATATCCCAGTATCATCAGCTGAAACTGTAGAAGCAACAGCTGTTTTATTCCATCGTGTTTTTTGCATTTGCTATGGCACTTTTTCGTCTCTTAGTTGAGTGTGGCATCGGCTTGTGCCATCGTGAATTGATGGAATCCATAGTTTGAGTTTCCAAAATAAGCTTTTAAAAACAACAGTAAAAACAAAAGGAAAACGAAAATACGATAAGATAACAGCAAAAAACAATGATGTAACAATAAAAAATGATAGCAAACTAGGCAAAAAATAAACATAAACAAATGCGAAAATGTTCAAAGAAACGGACAAAGTTAACTCACGGTCAAGGACACTCACGGTCAAAGTTAACGCAGTGTTGCCAAACTGTTCAAATATAATAATTAAAATATTTTTAATATTAAATTCGAAAATCTGAGGGGAAAATTCAGAAAAATACGAGAGAATCAGAAGGTAAACAAACTTGACAGCTGTGAAAGTGTCAAAACTCTCACTCCCAAGCCCCGTCCACTTTTTCGAAAAAACGTCATAAAATCGTTAAAAATCATCGTATCGAAAAATTTTTTACACCACAAGATAGACAATTATTTTCTTCATACTTTCAATGAAAAAAAAAAAAAATTCGAAAATTTGATGATTTCAAGGTCCCGTGTCCCCTTAAGGGGGAAGGAATTAGAAATTAGAAAACTAGAATTAGAGCAAGAAAATAATGGTCATTTTAGACAGAGAGAAAGAGAAAATTCAATTATGGATAATGTGGAAAGATTCCATAAGGTTTTAAAATCTTTAATCCCACCTGTACCTTCGGACGTTGGAGATTTTCCCTTCTTTTTTGCAACAGTGGAAGGGGTTTTTGCTTCGCAAAAGGTTCCAGAGGAAGTACAGGGGAGGTTGATTGTACCATTGCTAGGTCACTTAGTGAGGCCGTTATTTGTGAACTTGAAAGCTGAGGAATTAAATCAGTATGTGAGAATTAAAGAGGAAATTCTAAAGCACAATAGGTTAACTCCTGACGAGTATAAAAAGAGGTTTGATCAGGCTAAAAAGAGACCGAATGAGTCATGGACGCAATTCGCGGATAGGATTAATTCCTTATGGACATTTTACATTAAAAGTAAAAATGCGGAAACGGCAGAAGAAATTAATAACGTAATAGTGGTAGATAGGCTAAAAGCAGAGATGCCACTAGAAACTAAACGCTATGTAGGACTTCAGGAGAAGGAGCAGGTTTTTAAACTTAGTGAAGCGGCCTACTTAGCAGAAATACATGAAAAGACTATGGAAAATTCCTATTCAGTTCAAAATAGATACAATCCGGAATCAAAGGAGAGAAATAAATTTAAAATTGAAAGGTACGATGCGATAGAGAAAGTAATTTGTTATAAATGCAAAGTGGAAGGTCATATCGCGAAGAACTGAAAAGAAAATAGGGATAAAATAAGGGTACAAAGAGTGAAAATAATGAATAAAAATCCAGAAATAGGGAAACTAAGGCAGAACCAAGACAAGGTAATAGCCAAAGTAAATCGAGGATTTTTGGGGGATAGTTTAAGGGGAAAAGAGAGGATTGTGGCGGATCGTATGAAAGTAAAGGTTAACTATAGAAATAAAGGAATATAAGGGATCATTGATAGTGGAGCCCAAATTTCTGTAATAATTGAGAGCTTTTTGCAAGAAAGGGATATAAAACCAAGGGGTAGAATATTATTAGAGCCGGCATTTGGCGAGCATATAGAAGCTGATATTATAAATATTCCTTTGAGTTTAGAAAATGAACAGTGCAAACGAGTAAAGTCAGAAATTTATGTGAAGGTAGCGAGCACACCAAAATTAAATGGAACTTTGTTGCTAACCCCGAGAGACCACAAAGTACTTAAAGCGCAAGCAGATAATAGACTTTGCCCGGTAAACGAAGAAAGCGCAGAGGGGGATAATGAAAAAGGGGAACGCGGAGTGTTCGCCGTGGGTTGTGACGCGTCACCAGAGGAACCCTTGCTGAGGGCAGAGACCGAATTAGGAGCACAGTCCGAAAGAGAAAAGTTAAAATCTCAGCAGCGAAGTTGTGAGACGTTAAAATTCAACTGTAATAATGTCCTGTTAGGAAAAGGGTCATCGGGATTGTTAGGTGAAAAACTCAGAACAGTGACTGTAGGGGGAAGCAAAGAAAGGTTAAAAATGAGAAAGTAAACAAAATCGAATATGTCTGTCATTCCTGAGATTAGTGGGGTGAGGGCAAAGGAAAATTCGAGGGTGCGAAAGGAGAAATATACTATGGGTTTAAAGGGTCATATGGAAAATATGAGGGATAATTACAGAAGGGAAAATCTGGATTATGATGAAATAGATTTAAGTGAAACATGCTTGCCGATATTTGGATCAGATTTAACTCATGAAGGTAGGAGTAAAGCCGAAGGAAATATGTCACTGGGGGGTCGAATTATCAACCGGACAAAATATCAGGGCAAAATGCAAATGACAGACCGAGGAAATTGCCAGGGGAAAGCACCGCTGGTGGGTCCGGTTAAGGATAAGGAATACGAAGATAAGGAGTCGTCAAAAGCTCATAAGATAGTCCAACGAAATTTCCAGGATATAGAAAACTACAGGGGCAAAACTCTTAAGGCTCGGAGTCGAACGGGATCCGTAAAATTTTCGGGAAAAGTTATGAAATCTGATTTAGTATTAGGTAGATGTTTTCAAAGAAGATCACGGAAGGTGTTAGGTAGAGCCAAAATCCGATGGGAGGCAAGGAATTTAAGGAATTGCGAAAATTAATTGGACCGGATAAATGCTTGGGAGCTATGGAAAAATTAAGTAATCCTGAGGTAAACTTACAAGTAGATCCTAGATTTTTGAGACTGGAAGAAAAGAAAGTGGGAAATTATTTTTTGAAAGTAGACTTTCATTTGGAGTTAAAATTTTGTTATAATGAGATAACGGGAGTGGTGTGTTTCTTTCCAAAGGAATTGGAAAAAGAAAATCCGCTCACAGCTGTCCGAAAAGGGGGCAATGAAAGGGGTCCATTTCCTCCGAAAGGAAAGGAAGAATCGCAGGATGATAAAAATCCTTGGCATTGCAGGGTCAGAAAACTCCGAAAGAAGAATAAGATGAGAAAAAGGGGGAGGAAGAATCGGAGGGTCACTTCGACGGTGGCTCACTGTGATGATAGTCAACTGGTGGACAATGGAAGGGCGATAGAAAGCAGCGTTCTTGCAGTCACTCGGATACAGCTGGGCAAAAAGGGAACTGTTATAGCCGCGTTGACATGGCATTCTTATAACCCGCTTGTACCCTGCTTATCACCGCATTCCGGTTTTTTACCGGGTAAATGGTGGGTCTAGTTGCCTCCTGCCCAAGAGCAGGATTTTTGCGGGGTTTCTACCCAGCATGCCATTCGCGCAGCACTCTCGATTCCCCATGAGTTAACTTTTGATTGACAATTCGCGCGTTTCGTATGGTGTGCGCAACTTGAGGATTTTAAATGAAATAGGCTAAAAGTACAGCAATAAAAATTATTTCTTACTTGCAATTTTTTCTATGTTTATTTTTCAATTTTGTGTATATCTTTTGTCATCTCTAGATGTAATAAATTTAAGAAAAATTAAGATGAAAAATCCTATGATCTTGTACGTTTCCATACATGTTAGTACTAAGGTAGAAGAGTATTGTTACTTTTATTTTTTCATTCATTACTGAAAAAGTAATTTCTTATCTTGAAACGCAGAAATAATTTGTCGTACTCATCATAGTGACATCGGTTTGTTCATTTTTATTAGTTCATGTCCTTAAATGTCTTTAAAACTAAGGAGTAAGAAATACATAAAGGTTTAAACTTTTAAAAACGTATCTTTTATTTTTGGAAACGACACATGCATGCGATTAATATGTAGGCATAATTTTGTTGGCTGTGCCATATCAGGTTTTTCTTACACAATCCTGTGGTGTTTATAAATAAAACTAACCGGGTTAGAAATTACTGTTCAGAATTTTTTTAAAAAGTAATTGAGATTTTCAAAATTACTTATACATAAATAATGTACATCAAAATAAAATAATTTTTGGAAAAAATAGAACCGACTTTAAATTATAAATTGCACTAAAAAGTGAAAAATAAATTAATTCTTTAACAACACCGATACGATTTTTAAATATAACTTTTGAAGCCTGCGCACAATTACCTAATTACCATTACGTCATGTGTTACTTTACATTGAAACTGTTATAAGCTCTGGGCCATTTATATTTGTAATTTATTCATGATTACAAAAGTAATCATGAATCAAAACCTATCATGATTTTGCACCGACTTCAAAAGCTATGTTTAAAAATCGTATCGATGTTGTTTAAAGAATTAAATTAGTTTTCACTTTTTAACGCAATTTATAATTTGAAGTCGGTTCTATTTTTTTCCGAAAGGGACTTTATTTTATTATTTTTGGTGTAAACCCATTTTTTACATAAATATTCTATTTTTAAAAAATCCATATCAAAAGGCAAACCTTCTTTGAGGGAATGGCACTGAAAACTAGTCATTTGAATGATAAATTCCGTTTGAGCAACCACCCTCGATGGATTAAAAAAAATCAAAATCTTGAAAATCGGCTCATCCTGTGAGATATTATGGGTGGACAAACAAAAAACCGATATCCATACGGTATGAATATATAACCTCCTCCTTTGTGAAGTCGGTTAAAAAAATAGAATATAATAATTATCTGAATATTCGGCAATTTCTCCTAGGCCGAAGCCGAATATTAAAATTTCTAGAAAATCGTGGTAATAGAAAGTATTTTCTAAATTTTAAAAGTACTCACCAAGTAAAACACCAATTTCACACAATAATCTATGATGTATGATGTAATTCTGTTTAAGAATCCAGAACTACCTAAAATTAATGTATTTTCTGTATTGTTTTGAATTCTATATTTGGAATTAATATTCAATTGTCTCATAAACGATGCATAACCACCACCTGTACATAAAATAAAATGTCTTGATATTGATTGCTAGATGTAGCATATGTATGCAATTGGCAATATTCTGGTTAATCAGTTTGCCCTTAGCAACCTTGTTTGCTTTTAAGATATTATGAGCAAAATGTTTGTAAATATTCCTGAATCGTAAGAAAAAAGCAACGATCTTTCATGCTCTTAATTTACTTAGAACACCTCTTTCCTTTTTCTTTAAGAAAGATGCATTTTTTATAATGCAAAATCTTAATTTTCAAAAGATACATCATTTCGTATACTAGATTGCAGCTCTTACAAAAAAGCATTAACAAAACAATGTAAAGATGTTAAACAAAAGCAATTGTATGTAATTTTTAAATCGTGAATGCAATTATTTTTTTCAAAAAATCAGGTCTAAAACATCCTCAGCCGAGTCTTTCCCTAGAATTTGTTTTAAACTGTAACATTCAGAAAAGCGAAAGCAAGAAAACGCAATAGCATGCGTAAAAATTGTAAACAGTGCGCAAAGGATAATGGGTAAAACCGCTTTCCGAGACAAAACCTCTTTTCTCATGTGAACGGGGTTTTTTCCAAACGGGTTTTTTCGGAATTGGAGAGGGGATTTGCCGGTTACAAAAGTGCCATGTGAACGTGGCTAATGAGGTGCTGAAGTGTTTAGGATACGGGGTTGTGACAGGGCCTACAGGGGCGAAAGAAGGCGAAATAAATGAGAGTTCTGATGAACGGAAAACAGCGGTCGTTCGGAAGAGCAGCAAGGAAGACTTTCTTCCTTGCGTGGTTCAAAATTCGAGGGCGGAAAGGGAAGCCTATGCCGTGATAGTGGCATTAAAGAAAATTAAGATCTGGACCTTTGGGGCTGTTGTAGAACTAATTACTGATCTTAATCCCCTAACTTTTATTGCACAGAATGTATCTCAAAGTCCAAAGCTACAGAGATGGGTCCTCGCGTTACAAAAGTACAAGTTAAAATTTGCTAATCGTAAAGGGGCAGCGCATCAGGATGCCGATGCGCTTTATAGGGTAATTTTAAATGATGAAGAGAGGGATGGTGACATCCAAGGTATGCTCTCCGGAGGGAGATGGTTTAGGGGACTCCCAGTGTACATCTGCTGGACTGTCTACAGAGCTGTTAGCCCAGTAGTCAGTTTTGGGCGGGGGGTGTCAGGTTAGGCCTAGGCCGGCAAACCTACGGGACCTACGTGACAGGACGAAGGGGCCCACACGACAGGAAATGGTGCACGTGTGTCCTCTTGCCCTCAATGTCGGCCTAAGGTCAGGCACCCCCTATATAAGCTGCCCTCAAAAGCGGGGGCGAGAAGATCGCCTTTCGCTTGCCTACGAGGTTGCGGTCGGATGAGCAGGGGATCTTCGAATGCTGGACAGGGAGGAGTGGCGCCCATCCAGACGTAACGGGAGAGCTTGTGCCCGTAAAGAAATACCAAAGAACTTTAGACGTAACATTGCGCGGGAGAGCTTGCGCCCGTAACTTTGAAACATCTAAGAACTCAATGAGGTGGAGTCTGAGCCACTGTAAATAATATGTAGATAATATTGTAAATAGGCAGCGAACTGAATAAATGTAAATAAAGAAAATATAGCGAAGAATCGTAACTACACCGGAAAACTAAAAGATCTATTACTGCTATGCGAGTACTGCAGTGCGTATCGAAATGATAGGTCCATCAGTAAAAACGAAATTCATGTTAGGAAAAAAAAATTTATTATGCATTAAGTACTATTTTATAATATACTCTAGTTCAGGGGTCTCCAAACTTTCCAGCCTTAGGGCCATATTGATTACTCCAGTAAATTCCAAGGGCCAAAACCATATTATCATTAATTGTTGCCGGTGGTAAAAAGTTGAATCAGTCCACTAGTGGTGTAAAATATGATTACTTTTTTGCCAGATGCCATTAGCTAGCTCTCCGCGGGCCGGACAAAATCTGTCCGCGGGCCGGATGTGGCCCTCGGGCCGTAGTTTGGAGACCCCTGCTCTAGTTCAACCAATGAAAAAATAATGCTTAAATGATATACAAATCATAGGAATGATAAACGAAACAAAAAATTTGTGAAATTAATGTTTCAAAAAGATAGATCCACTGAACCAAACATTAAATTAATAATCAATTAATAAGAAATTTTTCCACCTTTTTTCAAAATGAGCTCATAAATCCTATTCGGCATGGTTTCTACAAGTTTTTGCAAACAGCTGGTCTCGATTTTTGCCCATTCGGAGGAAATAGATCTTTTTAATTCTGTAGTACAGTTGTACTACTTTCCACCTGCACATACTGCTCTTGCGAGTATGCCCACATGTTTTCTACCGGATTCAGGTCCGGGTTGCAAGGTGGCCAATCGATAATATGCACACCATTATCCAAGAACCACTCAAAAGTGGACTTTGCAGTATGCACAGGAGCATTGTCCTGTTGGAACATGTAGAACGGCCCTCCAATGTGCTCTGCTTGTGAAAGAAAATTTTGTTCTAGCAGCTGTTGATAGCCTGCAGCATTCAAGCGATTGTATACAAATGTTATATCAGTTTTTCCTGCGCGTCCGAAGCCGGCCCACACCCTAACGGAACCACCACCAGCTTGCCTCTTCGAGAATATCTCTCTATCGTTACGCAGATCATGCCAGTAATATTGCCAGCCATCTGGACCTTCCAGATTGAATTTTTTTTCATCACTGAATATCACTCGATGCCAGTTTTCTTTCCAGCACATCACTTCCTGTGCGAATTTCAATCGCTTTTCTTTGTGATTTTTAGACAATTTCGGAGCCGCTTTCCTCTTCCTGTAAACTAAACTGCCGAACTTCTTTATCATTCTATGGACCGTTGATTTTGATTTTGAGAAATTTGTTTTCTGGCCAAAGTGGATAAGCTCGTATTTCCTGATTTTAACTCCTTTACAATAGTCTTTCTTTGTCGGTGTGTCACTTTTGACAGCAAGCCAGATGATTTTTTCTTACCATAAGCACTTCTAAGTCTCAAAAAATTGTTTACGACATTATGAGATCTGTTTAAAAGTTTAGCTATTTCTCTATTCGATTTTCCACACTTCTTAAATGCGGCATTTTTCCCCTGTTCAACCAGCGAAAGACTGCAACGACGACCCATTTCGTTTGATTGCAATGTGGTGTTCAACTCCATTTAAATACTTCCACGGCGGCCCGCGTAGTCACGCAGTAAGACTTAACTATGATGATTATGCAAATTTAATGGAAAAAAAACGTTTTGGTACAAGGATTTATAAAGGCGGACCTACCTTTTTGAAACGGCTTCAAAATAAAAATTTTCATAAAATAAAAAAGAATTATTTATTTTTAACAAAATGCTTTCTAGATAATTATAACGAATATTGCTAAATTATCTGTACCCAAAAAAAAAGGAATTATTATCAATTAACAGTCGAAACATTGAAAAATGCGGGTGGACCTATCATTTCGATACGCACTGTATTTCAGCATTAATTCCTTAAATGCCACTAAAAAAGCGTGAAAAAGGACTTTGTAATCTGGTTTGCTAACAAGACCTTTCTGAAAGTTACAAATAGATAATTTATTAAATCTACCAGAAATGAGACTTAATATGTTATACCTTTTGAACGATATTAATTTATTAATATTAAAAAATAAGTTGAATTACTTAAAGAAATGTTTTAATAAGGAATTTTTAAAAAGTAAAAATACTAATTCACTCTTTTTCTGAATTGTGCAGTATATATCAGATTACAAGTACCTATTAAAGTAGTCTGGTCATGTTCTTTAAATATATTTCTCTCCATGCCACGCATCTCTTAATTGCGTAAGTTTAAAAAAAACGAGGCTATTTTAGTTGTAGTGGGAATTCTCGCTTCATCGGCATTTTGCACATCTGGATATTGCAGCTGTTCCTCGTTGCTGTACTGTAAAAGAGCGGAGCGCAGTATTGTCAATGTCTGCACAGATTTTTCGATCAGAAGGTTAGCTGCGTAAAAATTTGTTTACCACCAAGTAATCTGTTACAAGAAAATGTTCATAGTTAGCTAAATATCCTCCTGTTCCGTAAGCTTACATTTAAGAGCTTTTTTAACGTATGCGGGATAATAATTAATAATCCACATTTTAAGCATAACTTGTAAAACCTAATCACCTATAAAAGAATACTGAAGTATCAGTTTTTGAAATGGATAACTTTATCTTATGTTCTGTAAAAGCTTTGAAAAGGACTCCTTTTTCCAAATTAAAAAATAGTCTTTTTTCCAAATGAAAACATTTTTAAAACATTTAAGTACTAAATAATGATACATTTAAAAACATTAAATGATATAATTAAACTATAATGAATGTACTAATTGATGATTTAACTGATATTTTAATTCTAAAAATAACGATCAATTTTAGACAATAGTGTGATTAGTATGCCATAACATGTCATTAGAACGAAAAGAAAAATATTGCATTATCCAATTAATAACAAAAACAAAAATTTAATGAGCCAGACACATTATCTGTATTAGTTAATTCATCGGGACAGTAAAAATTTGAAAATGTTCATTCTTTTTCTTTAAACAGAAAAAACTTAAAAGATTGAAAAAAAAAAAAAAACTCTATTGAAAAACTAAAGGAGCCCCGGTGTCGGGGAATTTTTTAGCCTCCTGCTCCAGAGAAGACATAGCTCCGGAGCTTTCTGGCTCCAGCTCCGGGTCACTGTATTTGACATATTTCAAAATTTTAAAACCAGAAAATACTTTGAAGTCAAGTCGTAACACATTTCTCATGTTGATGTTCGGCTAGTCTTAACTTCCTGTTATTTTCTTTTTCACAATTTTAAACCTTTCAATTTGGTTATAAAACTAGTATTTTTAAATGGCTAGTTATAAAAGCAGATTTACGACAACAAAGTGTACGTATTTGGAGGCCAAATATTGCATGACAAAATTTGCTTAAAAAAGATCAACAAAAGCTAAAGGGTTATAAGAGCTCTTTAACCCCTTCCCTCTCGCTCCCGTGAAAATGACGGGCTGGAGTGTTTGAAATTTCAAAATAAAAACAAATCAAAAATTAATAAAATAATTTTTATAAAAAAAACAGAACCGACTTCAAATTATAAATTGCGCTAAAAAGTGAAAAAAAAAAAAAAAAAAATCATTCTTTAAACAACATCGATGTGACTTTTAAACATAGTTTTAGAAGTCGGAACAAAATTAGGATAGATAAAATCTTTTGTAATCATGAATCATACATGTAATCAATTACAAATATATATATATATATATTCGCAGAAATAGCAACAGTTCCAATATGAAGTAGCAAATGGTATAATGGTAATTAGACTCATAATTTTGCACTGACTTCTAAAACTATGTTTAAAAGTCATATCGATGTTGTTTAAAGAATAAATTTATTTTTCACTTTTTAGCACAATTTATAATTTGAAGTCTGTTCTGTTTTTTTAATAAAAAATATTTTATTTTATCCTTTTTAGTGTAAATACATTTTTTATATAAATACTCTATTTTTAAAAAAAAATCCATATTAAAGTGCAAAACTTCTTTGAATTAATGGCACTAAAATCTATTGCATGATAAATTCCCTTTTGAAGTTGATTTTAGCAAACAAATTGATTGGGTTAATTTTTGCCACAGAGAAGCCTTCAGTGAAACTCTTGCTGTAATTTCTTTTAATATTATAGCCCATGACAACAAATATGTTTTTAACAATGACTTTTATATTTATTAATAGATTTACCAACAAAGAAAAATAAAGCCAAGCCTTTCCAATTAAAATAAAAAATACTTATTTTTCACCCGTAAAGGTTTCTTCTAAAAAACAAATGTAGTCAAATTGTTTTGCAATATTTGAGTTAGACGACCCTCTATCGATTAAAGAAAAAAACATCAAAATCGGTTCATTTAGTCAAAATTTATGGATGAAAAACAAAAAAAATACTACCTTTCTGCCCATAACTTTTTTTTTCTAATTATCGAATATAGTCAAACGAAAGTACGGGACCTATGGGAAACTACCCTCGATCGAATAAAAAAAGAATCATGAAAATCGGTTCATCCGGTGAGAAGTTATGAGTGGACAAACAAACAAAAAGAAACGACATACATACAATATGAATGTATAACCTCCTGCCTTTGTGAAGTCGGTTAAAAATGAATATATATGTTGTTCACACATATTTTTATATAATTTTCAGGGATAAAAATAATAGGCACTTATATGACTGTTTTCTTGAAAATTACCCGACCGTTAAGGAGTTAAAGATCTGTGGAACACATTTTAAGCGTATGTGATTTATGAGAAGAGCCTGTAAGACAAAATTGAAGTTAAAGTTCTTATTTTTAAAAAGTTAATTTTAGGCTATGTAAAAGGGTGTTAAAAATGACTTTTTCTAAATTAAAAAAAGAAAAAATGTGCATATTAGGGGTAAACAACGATATCCTGCTAAGCTGCAAACTACTCCATTAAGTCTTATTCAAGATTTCGTTACCTAATCCATATATGAAAAAGTATTTTAATAGCGGATTGTACGTTAAAATAAGTTTGCTATTAGAAGGTGCTGTGTTGATTGATATGGTTATGCCTTCAGCAGTAAACTAATAATAAATCCTTCATATGAATTTCTTGTAACCCGACCTCCCCCCCCCCCCCTCCCAGTTCAGAATTTTGTAAAAAGTGGACGTTCGAAGAACAAACAACTTTGCAGTTGTGGGTAAATCACTGTATTTGAAACTATCAACAGCGTCCTGAGACATTCACAGAAAAGTATGACCCAATTCAATCTTCAAACCAATTGTGAGGAGTTGGGATTACAACTCGCATTTTCGTGCGTGGTTTTGCACTTTTAATACGAAATCAGTTTATTCATGTAAACTGAGCACAATAGTTTCAATATTAAGAATATCTATTGCAGAAATCCACAAAGCTTTTAGGGCTACAGCAGTTTTTCTCCTAACTGTTTACCATGTTTCGGTCATTCACTGTTTAAAGTTTAAATTTTTTTCTGAAATTATTCTACAGAATTTCTCGAAGTAACAAGAAACACAACGTTGGATTTTTAAAAGTTTGGGCACTTCGGAATTTTTAAAATGCTCAACCACATCAAGAAGAAAAAAATCTCATAAGTAAACTACGGGTGCATACATAATCCTAAGCTTGTAATTTATGTAATTTATTGTAACTATCAGCGCAACAAAAATAAGTCGCTCTATTTTTCTGTTACTTGACAAAGGATCTATTTTTTGGGTTGAATAAATTAAAGCTCCAGAAGGGAACTGGAAGCAGTTGCGGTTATTTTATTCAGACATGAAAACATTAAGTAGGTCAACTCAAACTGCTGAGTATTTTTCGGCAGCATAACTCGATAACAGTTAAGATGCGATGTTCATAAAAAGTTTCAACCTAATTTCTCTGAGCTCTGAATTATCTTAAGAAAACTTGTATAAAGTGCTAAATATTTTCTTTATCAATGCTAACTTGATTTTAGTTTCTAATAGTAATGAGAGTTGCAGAGATTTTCTTTTCGTTGAAAAAGGAAATACCTCCAATCTTTAAATGTGGGGCTTCAGCGTGATAAGATAACCAGTGCAGTAATGCTTCTTTAAGGAATAAAAATACTAGCAATTCAGAAATTAGCAGTCTGTCCGATATTTCGTTGGGTACAGTTTTTGTGCAGTTTCACTATTTTGCTTTCGAGATGAAATTTTGTTTTTCTTTTCAATGTTAAAGTTTTGAGAGAGAGGGGAAAAATATAAACTCAAAATAATGGGTTGTTAGTATGCAATAAAATAAACAAAAAGCAGTCATTTCGGCATTTTAGGACGTCCTTTTTCTGCTAATGAATCTCAATAACTCTGTGAGGGGTTAATTTTCGCGACCTTGACTGTTGCAAAGAGCCCACTTCGGAATCAAAGAAGTTGCCCCATGAATCAAACTAAACTTCTCGTTGTTGTAATCGTTGGGTTTTATAAACTATGCATTGACTGTTATGGTCCCCAAAGATGTTAATTTATAAACCTGAAATGTAAAGTTCAGTCTTTTATTTCTATGCAGCACCTATCTGAAATCATTATTTCGGAAAATTTTAGTCTTTTCAGTTGCCTTTAAAATGTTTAAGTTTTCATAGCATGTGTTAATAAGAACGCTGTACTGTCGTGAAGGCCGACATAGTTTTTGCACTGCTAAATGTTCCATACTCCCTTGCACTCCTGTAGGTCACGTGACTCACAGTGAAGAAGAGCAACAGTAACTCGAACTTTCCAATTGTACGATATGGCAACTCGGGCGCAGCCGCTGAGTGGCTGGTGCGGACTTCGGCGGAAAACGTGGGAAAAGCGTTTGAGGAAATCTTCAGTGAGCGGCTGTCCCCCCCACGAACGGTTGCAAGGTTTTTGTCAGTACCGGACGATCGGTACGCCCTGGATCCGCGATGAACGAAAACGACTATATATTTCTTCAAGTAGCGATGTTCGCCCGATTCATCTAAAAAAACAACTCCTGCCTGCGATCCAGTCAGTTTGATGCTTCACGAATGGAGCTGATGTGACCAGTAATGTCGTGACCCAGGAGAGTCTGCCACTTTTGTGAACACGCCACGATCCGGAGCATGGACGCCAGGAATGCAAACAAAAAGGGCACGAGGTACATAGAATAGCAGCCTCACCTCACCCCTAACGTCCGATTCCCCTTTTTAGGCTTTAGAAATAAATCCCATGTATGAAGCCTAATTCCAGGTACTCTTTTCTTGTTTCTATTATACACATGATCGACCACGTGTTATCCCACCAAAGATCTGTTACGATCCTAACTTTATTGCACAGGAGCTTAGATGCTGGAAATGGATCTGAACTAGGGTTATTCTAAAACATTTAACGCAACACTAAGTTTGCTTACGATCATTTTCGGCCTTCCACTTGAGATCACAAAAACTTAACCTAATTATCTCTCACCCCTCACCACATGTACTAAATTATCTTACTGCCAGATCTGGTAAATGTTTCATATTTTTTTGAACTGCAAAAGATTTTGCATTGTTCAGTAATGTTTGACTGTTCTTAAATCACGCCTACAATGAGCGATTCTTGCAGCAGCCACATAACACACATATACATGACCTTCTGAGATTTAATGTAAACGAAGAAAGAATTGTAAATTAAAATGGGGAAACGTGTTTATTATGCGTATTTGCGAGATTTCGGTAGTAAAGCTATAAGGGAAAAGCTTTTGCGGAAATGTCTGATTTAATTAAAATTAATCTTTCTGTCTGTTTCTATAGAGCTTATTAGATGTCCATTCATGTCATTATTAAATCCTCATTTCGAGCATGAAATTGACTTAGAATGTGTTGGCCTTTTTTAGCGCAACATCGCTCATTGCCCGACTTTTATAACGTTTCCCGTGTCAGAAATGTATCGACAACCTTCTACTTAAATTTGAATCTATTTTCGATTTTACGATGCTACTTGTAATCTCACCAACATAGTAAGTAGGGATGCAACCTCTTAGGTATAATGTATTTCTGTTAGGGTATATGTAAATTAAGCTGACGGCAAAATATTTAACTTATATTATAGCACATTACGTCAGAGTCGGTAAACATCGACACTTGTACTTAAGCTTGGGAACATTCTTAGAGGTTTTTAATTGTTCGCTTGTGTGTGTGGGTGATTTTGGACGAAATTATTAGCTTTAAAAATTCAATTTCTTGAATTATAAATAACTCTAATTTATAAATAAAATTGACTAAAATATTATTACGTAAAATATAATTACATTAATAAAAAAAAAGAAACAAACTTTTAAACATCCATTGTAGCATTCTTCCAACTGAGTAAGGTTGTAGTTGAAACTTTAATGTAATTTATACGCATTACTCAAAAGTTCTAGATTTCCCCCCTCCCCACCCGAAGTTAATTTATAAATTAAAAAAAAATCTTTTTTTCAGTTCGTAACAATTGTCATTGCTTTGATTATAAAACAGTTTTAATGTATGAAAATGCATAGTTTAACTTTGTTTCTCAAGTATCTTTGTTCATTAAGAAGGGATTTCATGCATTGTTAAAATTTTAAAATTCGCAGCTGGAAAATGTCAATTGAACACTCACGCCAAACGGACCGAAAACTACCCTTGCAACTAACTTTTCCAAAATTTTTCTGTTACGTTTTAGAAAACAGTTATAAATTACTTCGATGATTTCAAAGCGTCATGAAGTTTCATTAAAACTGATGTTACTCGTCAAAAAAGTCAATTATTGGAGAAAATTAAGAGTCAATAATAGAAAAGTTATGACATTGTTTTTTAATGGTGAAAAATGATTTGATTTACCGTAGCAATAAAAAATTTCGTCATTGCGACGTATAATTTTCGCGAACGACCGGTTTGAGAAGGACATGCCGCATTTTACAATATAAACTTCTCCCAGAATTTTACAATATAAGGATTTCAAAACTTGGCGACACACAAAGAAAAAGATTTGCTTAAAAGCTGTGAACTTGCCTATAGTGCACTGCAAAGTGGGCCGTGGTAGCCTAGTGGTTAGCACGTCGGACTTCCACCTGGAAGGTCGCGCGTTCGATACCCACTGAAGACCACCATGTATACTTGGGGATATGTGCATGTAAAATCCGTAGACCCCACCACCTCTCCCCCTGCGTAAGCAATCCTAAGGCCTCGGCTAACAGGTAGGGGTCTGGTGGAGAAAAGTAAAGTTTTGTTAGACATTCCAAATGTGAAAGATTTGAAACTTCGCAAAATTAAACCGTAATTAGCCTCTTTATTGAAATGACGACCCCCTTGGATCTTGTCATTTCACTTCGTCACCACAATCAAAATATTTAAGCACACTTCTGTGCATCAGTTTCATTTCTACGTGAGCAATTTTTAACAAGTTTATTAGTTTAATTTTCATTCTTTTTTTGTTTTGTTTATTTTGTGATTAAAAGAACTTCTTCCCCTCTAATTATTTTTGTTAGTCTGATTCAGATCATTAGAAAACATTTGAAGGTCATATACTGACACAAAATGATTCACGGAGTATATCGTTTGCGGCTTTAACTAAACAAATGTATTTTTAATGGTCATGTTTTAAATATAAAAATGTTCTTATTAAATATGAAATATAGCTCATCATATTGTTTGAATATAGTAGTAAAAGTATTTTCCTGCAAGTTCAATATTCTTGTATGATTACGAAACCCTTTGCAATAAGTATCGTATTATTGATAATTATGTATAACAGAATTAGGCCGCTGAAAGTGGCAGCGCATAGTTACACTTATTTTTCCTAATGTAGCTGGACATCTTGTATAATTTCTGTTGCCATTATTGGAACAAATGTGATGTGTAACTTAATCAAAACGCTGTTGAGCTCAAACGCTGTTTGATTGGCCATGTCATTTATAGTGCAAAGTACGGTCGGTCGAAAAAAAAACTATAAATTTCTTTTTAAATTTTAAAACAAGAAAAGCATTGTTATTTCTCTGAAGAGCAATCACAAACATGAGATCAAAATTCAAAATTGAAACCTGGTACTTTCTTAAACCGTTGTGCTTTAAGTGTTAAGAAATGAAACAATGACCTTTCTTCTCTTAACATAAAAGTTTTACTTTTCTCTTTTTTATTACATTTTATTTTATCGGTTTTTTTTAAGAAATAAGTTTAAAATATACTAATTTGCTTGAAGGAGAAATTATTAGTTTGATGAATTTATCTTTTCTAAAAAAAAATCTTTTAATTTCTTTCCTAAGAATAATTTCAGATAAGTTTCTTAAATCTAAAGTAAATGTAAAAGAATTATTAAGAATTCGGTTAGACTGTACATGTAAATGAGGATGACTAAACTAATTTGAAAAATTCTAAGAGCTCTTACAAAAAAAAAAAAAACACCAAAAAGAAGAAAAACTAAACTGTTGCATTGGCATGTCTATAACGGGACATTTTATATAATTTTGTTGGTGAAATTATGAAACTGGTGGTTCTTTGTAGCTAAACCTTAAAAAAAAAAAAAAAAAAAAAAACTCAGTGCTAAGCGCGAAGAACTTCCTTATTGGCTAAGTTGTTTATTGAGCACAGTGCGGCCTGTCGGAAAAAAAAAATTGTAAAAGAAAAGTACTGGATTTTTTTCTCTGGAGAAGCAAGTTTAATAAATCAGTTCAAAATTCAAATTTGAAATCTGGTACTTTGTTAAACCAGTTCATATTTAGTGTGTTAAGAAAAGAAATAATTAACTTCCTTTGTCTTAACATAAGTTTTTTACTTCCCCCTTTTTCATTACTATTTTTTTTAAATATTTTTTAAAGGAATTGTATTGAAAGTAAAGTATTGAAGCTTGCTTGAAGGAGGAACTATTAATTTTATGAAGCTAACCTTTTTATTTCCTTTTCCTTCTACTTACAAGCAAAAAATATTTTTAGAGAAGTTTTGAAAGCAAACGTTGAAAGAACTATTAGATAATTAAGTCGATCAGACTCTATTGTTAAATCCCTGAAATTCGAATAATGAGCTCTTAAAACAAAAAATTGTTACTAATTGCCATATTGTTCATATATAGAAATGGACATATTTATGCAATTGTGGTGTTTATCATTCAGGAAGTAATTCACCAGCTTTGGAGAAAGCAAACCGAAAATGTGTAATTTATATTACTAACAACTATTGTTATGTACTTGTCCAAGAGCCACGAAAAAAAGCAAAAAACTATTAAATACATAATAGACCAAAATTAAGTAAATGTTAAAATAAAACGAAGCAGCTAAAAAAAAAAAAAAAAAAAAAAGCTAAGAAAAAATGAAACTCGTTGAAAGCTGCAACAAAAGAAAGTTGTAAAAGACTGCAAGTCTGACTTTTTACTAAAGCTTAACATGTTCATACCTTACTTATTTCGTGACTAAAATTTCAAGTTTAAGAAATTCATTAGTGGGAAGTTAGAAATGGCTTCCCACTGGTCATATGTACACATAAGAGTCCTGTATCAGAAATATATCATTGAAAGTAGCAACTTATCGCTTCGCTTTTTTGTCCTCGCGTAATGTAAATGATATTACTAACTTGTTGTGGTGTTGTCAAGAGCCAAAAAGCAAAAAAAAAAAAAAAAAAAAAAAAAACCTGCAAAAAAAAAAAAAAAAATGCAGCAGAAAAGAAAGAAAGAAAACTTGGGAGAAAAATAACATCCAGAAAAAAAGAAAAAAGAACTACCAGCAGGTCAATTCTGAAAAGTATCGAACTTTTCCCGCCTTGATGAACTCGAATAACTCTTCTTAAAAATTCACGAAAACAAAAACAATGATCGATTGTAATTTATTTTGTGAGGGAGTAATATTAAGTACAAAATGATATCTGGGTACAATTTCATATTCTTATAGTTCAAACAAATGTACAGTACTTACGTAACTTGCATTATACGTAGTTGCATTTTGACACTATGTAATCTCTTTTCCTATTTTTCCCTATGATTGTATGCATAATGTAATATTAATTAACAGTTACTGTGTACACTGAACTGATGGTTTACTTTTAGCTCCCTTTTGAGGTCTTTCCCTTTGCGCGCTTTTCATTTATGCGCGTTTTTCACTTATTATGCGCTTTTTTGGGCGCTCTCTTGCGCCCGCGCATAAGTATGAGTGATCCCTATACTATAATATGCATGTACACAGGAAAGAGGAAGTGAGAGGGGATTAAATGTGCATTATGTGGCCGTAATAGCAAAGAATTTTACTCAGAAAGCTTAGGAGTGACATTGCATTAGTAGAAAAGAAATACTAAAAAAATATGTATAAAAACATTTTGGCATATATATTGTATCTCGTGAAGTTTTTTTTTTTCTTCTGGAGCTAGCGCCCTACAACCTCGTGAGCCCCCCCCCCCCCCCACGCCGCGGGGGCAGCGGGAGCGTTATGTACGCAACTGCTTGATTGATCTCTTAACTAACGAGGAATGCAAAAAATTTGCGCTTAGCACTGAAAGTAATGCTACCGCGTTAAATAAATTCAGCTTCATTATTAATTAGTAGCTTCAATATTGAACGAGAAAATTTGCTGGGGAAAGAGTGACGCTGAGAATATGAATGGGATGAGCGCGTAAAAAATCTCATTTCATTGGTTTCTGCCCGATGAGCGCTCTTTCTCTCTAGTGGGTGAAAATTATCACGTGTTTGATGAACGGACGCTGTATGTGAATGTCCCTATATCTGCGTCGGGTGCCCGTCCGTGCGGAAAGAGTGACGAACGGGACGGACGGACGATATGGGAATCGACCCATGGGGCCTATCGACCTATATGGGACGATATGGAAATGCAGCTTTAAGGCTCGACCGATGCATCGGCGCCGATTGTTCAACAAAGTTGCCATCGGCATCGGCGGCAGTTAACTTTAGAAAAACATCGGCCCATCGGCCTTAAAAAACATCTAAAAGCCGATGCAAGGCCGATGTTTTTCGCAGGGACAACTTTCCAGAAAACATTCTGTCTTTCACTTTATTTTTTTCTCCATAGCTTAATTTCTATTTCCATACAATAACAGGCAGCACATAAGTTAAAAAGAAAAAAACACAGAAATAATGTTATTCTACAAAGTATTTGATAAAAAAATCGGAAAACTAGTTTAAGCGATCGCTGCCCGAAAACCTTCATTATTAAAATAGTTCTCTTTGAGCAGAATGCTCGCGAAATAGAATATGTTAAAGTAAAAGTCATAGAAGCGTCTTATGAGTGTTATTTGTTTTTCGCACTATGTCTTAGTGCATTAGATGTCATTGTGCAATAATATTATGCCATCTGCTTTTAGTTTGTCATGTTTCTTATTATTCCAAAATTGTAAACAATAAAAAACCAACTCAATCAAAGTACGATAATAATTTTTATTTTTACCAGCGTAAACTTTTTTCTCTTTGCGCTTTTTTTTTTTTTTTGCTTCTTCGATCCCACGTGTTACAGTTTTTCTACAATTGTGGATCAATCTCGTTGCATCTGCTTTTGGTGTGCGGTTGTTCTCATTATTTCATTTTTAGTTTCTATTATAGAAAAGATTGGTCAAAAATAAGAAAAAAAATTAAAGTATAAATATTTATTGATCGAAATTTCATGTGTCCAAGTCCGAGTTGAATTTTCAAAATGCGAGTTCGCGTGACAACCTTAATAACATTAATAACATCTTAATAAAAATGCTAAAATTACTTTATTTTTAAAGATTGATCAAAGCATTTTTTTTTTCAAAATACATCTTAACATTTTTTATGCGATAATAATTTTAATTTTTCCCCGTTTATACTTCGTTTTTTTAGCTTCTTTGATGCCACGTGTTAGACAATTGACAGTTTTTCTGCTATTGTACAACAATCTCGTTCCATCTGCTTTCAGTTTAGAATATTTCTTGTACAACATAGAACATATTGATAAAAATATGAATCAATTTTTCAGTATAAATGTTTATTGATCGAAATTTTATGTGTCCAAGTTTGACTTGCAATTTCAAAATTTTAACTCTTTAAAAACGAGTTTGGGATACAGGATGGAACAATACCTTAATAAAAATGCTACCATTTCATTAATTTCCAAAATTGTCAACGTATATAAAAAATTATATATATATATTTTTTTTCAAAATACATATTAATTTTTATAAACGATCACGTGTTTTCAGAAGATTATTTTTCAACAGAAAACTGCTGGTGCTCAAAATATTGGTTTATTTCGGTGACCTTATATATTGTGCTCATGAAAATATGAAGAACATGTCAAGTATTTCAGAGTAATTTTCAACTCGCAAGAAAAAAAAAATCTAATAAGATTAGTTCTTAAGACAAAGCATTCATTTGAAATAACAAAAAACTCTCAAGTCTATGTTTTTAAAGCAATATTCAGCATTTCTTGGTTATAAACAAGGGATAATACTGCGAGCGAAATTTTTTAATATTTTATTTTTATTTCAGAAAAAGAGCTCAAAATAACTTTTTTAATGAAAAATAAACATGTAATCGTTCCCGCTTTTCTTTTAAAAACGGGGGGGGGGGGGGGAGTATCATGGAAAAAAATCTGAGAGGAGGGGGTTGACAGTTTCGTTGAAAATACAAACCCACATTATTTGTTAGTCTGTGTCATAACATCAGCATTCCTCTCCATGAAAAAAAATAAGAAAATAAAGGCAGCTGCACTTGGCATTTGCAGTGCAGGTGTGCTAAAGAGAAAATGTTGAAGGAAAGGGAATTAGACCCGAGCCGATCCAATAGATGTTGAGTATTTTTCTTTTGCAAAGATAAGAAAAAAGAATTAAAAATCCTCTGATTTTTAATTTTTTTTAACCTCCAAATAGTTGTATTACTTTACTAGAATCGCGAGTGATTCTTTCAGTTTTAATTACTACGTAAACTTCCCCCAAACAGTTTTACGGTGCTTGAATAATGCATTTATGTTTTTATAAACATTAAAATAAATAATAAATGATTTAAATGACATTTTTGACAAGCATTCTACACGTTTTAATGCTTTAAGGCGACTTTTTTTTCCATCGGCCATCGGCATCGGCCATCGGCCGATGGAAGAGGAGAATAATCGGCAATCGGCCATCGGCCGACCTCGGAACAATCGGCCAACAATCGGCATCGGCCCATCGGCCAAAAAATACCATCGGTCGAGCCCTAGTTATCACCCTTCAATCGGAAATATCGAATTCACTCTGTTGAAAAAAAAAAAAATGCTTCTGCAGTTGGATTCAAATGGTTTTAGTTTAATGAACGGCAGTTTTTTGTTTTTTTTCATATTTGGATGTCAGTTCTACGTAATTTATTTTATAGATGTGCAACCGGATAAATAGCATCTGCTTTTAATTATCGTCTGCAATTTATTTAGTTATATTTTATTAACCGACTTCACAAAGAAAGGAAGTTATACATTCAGATTGTATGTATGTCGTTTTTTTCTTGTTTGTTTGTCCACTCATAACTTCTTACCGGATGAACCGATTTTCATGATTTTTTTTAATCGATCGAGGGTGGTTTCCCATAGGTCCCATACCTTGGTTGACCATATTCGATAATTAGAAAAAAAATTATGGGCTGAAATGTGGTCATTTTTTTTTTTTTTTTGCTTTTTCATCCATAACTTTTGACTAAATGAACCGATTTTGATTATTTTTTCTTTGATCGATAGAGGGTCGTCTAACTCAAATATCGCGCATCAGTTTGACTGAATTTGTTTTTTAGAAAAAACGTTATGGATGAAAAATGAGTATTGTTTCATTTTAATTGGAAAGGCTAGGCTCGATTTTTCTTTGTTGGAAAAGTTGTTAATAAAAATGAAACTCATTGTTAAAAAAGAGTTTGTTGCCATTAAGATGTCATATTAAAAGCAATTATAACAAGAAATAGACTAAAGGCTTCTCTGAAGAAGAAATTAAATCCAATCAGTTTGCTTGCTCTAGTGACTCTTTAAAATCGATTTTAAAACGAAATTTATCTTTCAAACGGTTAGTTTTTAGTGTCATTCCCTCAAAGGCTTCCCCTTTGATATGTATGTTTTAAAAATAGAGTATTTATATAAAAATGTATTTGCACTAAAAAGAATGAAATAAAATAATTTTTGGAAAAAAAATAGAATCGACTTCAAACTATAAATTGCGCTAAAAAGTAAAAAATAATATTATTCTTTAAACAACTTCGATGCTACTTTTAAACATAATTTTTGAAGTCGGTGCAAAATTATGATGGATTTTGATGCATGATTCGTTTTGTAACTATGAACCAATTACAAATATAAATAGCGTAGAGTTTGCAACAGTTTCAGTGTAACATAACACATGGTGTAATTATAATTAGACTGGTCATAATTTTGCACCGACTTCAAAAATTATGTTTAAAAGTCGTATCGAAGTTGTTTAAAGAATAATATTATTTTTTACTTTTTAGCGCAATTTATAGTTTGAAGTCGGTTCTATTTTTTTCCAAAATTTTTTTTCCCCCTTCAAATTGTAAATATATTGAGCACCAGCGCTCTTTTTTAATTCAACGTTTGCTGATTGAAAAATGACGACCATAAAGAACAGCATAATTAACTGTCAATAAATCAGCTGAATTGGTAATTAAACTTTCTTGGAAATGTTGAACTAAAGAAGATTGCTTCTAATGATATTTTTGTGATTTGATTTGTCAAAATTAAATTGTTTAATTTAGGCTATAAATTCCATAAAATAAAAAAGTCTTTGGGAAAAAAATGCTTCTTCAGTCGGATAACATCAGAGGGTTTAAGTTTAAAAATGGCAGTTTTTTTCATAGTTTGGGGGGATGTGTCCTATATAATTTAGTTATCAGCGAGCCAGCCTATAAATAACACCTGCTTTTAACTACCGTCTGCAACACTTATTTATTTTGTTATATATTTTATTTCAATTGAAAGTGTTGTTAATATATTGAACACCAACACTTATTTTTTATGTAAGTACAAAGACATTTTTTATGTAAGTCTTTGTACTTACATTTTTGCACAAAGTATTTTGATCATTTGTCTTATACTTATTTTTTAATTTAACGTTTGTTAAATTAAGAAATAAGTTAACGTTTGTAACGAAAGTTAACGGTATAACATAATTAACTGCCAATTAAGCAGCTCAATTGATACGCGACTTTTCTTAGATTAAAATGCTTAGCACAATTAAAATGCTTTGGGACTAAAAACAGAACCGACTTCAAAGCAACGCAACTATAAATTCGCTAGAAGGTAAAAAAATAAATTCGACTTTAAACATCGAGTTACTACAATTTAGTCAAAAGTTAAAAACAAAAAGGCTTTTTCAACCTTAAAATCAAAGTGGGGGGAAAATGCTAAATTTCGACCCATAACTTTTTCTAATTATCGAATAGGGTCAAACAAAAGCACAGGAACTTTGGAAGACCACCCTGGATCGATTAAAAAAGAATCATCAAAATGGGTTCATCCAGTTAGAAGTTATCGATGAACAAACATACAAAACAAAGCAAAACAAAACAAAAAAAGTGAATTGATAATCGTCCTCCTGTTGGAAGTCTGCTAAAAATTGTCTAAGCCTGATTATATTTTTCTGCTGTAGGTGGCAACTTGATGTCATCCACTCAAATGAGAGGCTCGCTTAGTTATTGAACTGGATTTTAGGTTTCATCCCTCACTTCGGCTCTGACAAAATAACCTATTGCGAGTCAAAGTGTGATATTATTAGGAGCACTTATTTTCCCGCATTTTCATAGCGGCAGGCACAAAACGTGCCAAAAGCAATTTTTAGAGCAGCACGAAAATATAAAAAATACGAATACTGTACATTCTTTGTTTTTGGATTTTTTTGTTTCAAACGCATACAAAAGGTCAAAGATAAAAATAAAAATATCATTCTAAGTAAGAATAACATTGTCGAAAGTATGGATTTAATGGTATATTTCATAGATTTAATGTCGCTTTAATCATCACACGAAATAGTCGCAAATGATTGAAATTTTTGTTACTAAGAATTAAATTAAAAGTATTACGTCTCAATAATCATAATTACGATTCACACATTTATCGAATCTCAGTGCTATTAAGCGGGAAGGTTAGGCTCGACCAGTTTTCGATGAACTTCTTATCATAAAAGAGTTTGAAATAATAACCTCAAAATAGACAACAGGTTAGGTGCTGCTAAGCCAAACATAAAAATATTTCTGTCCAATCAGAGATGATAAACTGAAATCCCGTTTCCGCCCGAGTCGACAGTTAAACTGAAAGTCGTCTTCGTTGCACCATCACTATCGTAATAAGAAAACGACATTTACAAAGGGTTTTATTAATGTAACATAAAAATGACATTCTTTTCTTATAAATGAAGTAAACACTGAGGAAAAAAATCGAAAGGGACCGTTCAATAAAGGATGTCACGCTTTTTCCCCATATATTTGACCCCCTATCCCCTTTGTCACATGTCACGCTATGATGCATAAGCATGTCACACTTAGTCACAATTTCACCAACCCCCTCTCCCCTCGAAGCACGACATAATTTATGAATTATACCCGAGGGGATAGTATTAGAGCTTAAAAAATATTTGATGTATTGTTTAAAGTTTTGATTGTGCCTATTTTCCTAAGCTAAGTTGCATGGGAGTTTCGACAAATGGACACTGGATTTGGCTTCTCATTTTTGGCATCAAGCACAGAAGAAAGAAGCTTGTAGATGAAAAACATATTCAACGGAGGAAAAGACACCAACGGAAAACAGAGTAAATAGCAATATAAGTACAGTAAAACCTCTCAATAAGGGACACTAAGAGGACTCAAAATTTTGTCCCTTAAAGAGAGGTGTCTCTTCCTCGGAGGCTCATATATTGATGCACACACATCTGAATTAACTAAGTAAAATAATAACACTTAATTATTATTAGGTTAAGTTTAAATACAAAAAATGTTTCATGCATACCAAAATATTAGTATTTAAAAATTTTTCATTGAAGACTAAAATTTTAGCAAAAATGTATTGGCAAAATTTTGTAACTTACAGAAATTTATTTGAAGTAATCTATTAGATGGGTTTGGTTTAGAGTATGTAAGTTGCAATACAGTATAAATTACGTTTAGTGTACGTTTTCTAATAATTTGCATAAAAAACTTATTGGTAACTGGGTACTGACTGTCAATGTTGAGCCCATCTTTATTCCATTGTAAGAAAAAGCCTTTACTAGTAAGTTTTGGCAAGCCCTTTAAGATACACTTGTTTCTTTGTTCATGCTTCTAGGACTCATACCGACTTTCAGAAGTTAATTTTAAGAAGAAAAAAACTTCAGCTTCCAGTTAAACTTTCTTTTCTATATAGCTTAAATTTTGGTAATTTTTCTCTGTGCATGTCCCTTATTCAGAGGTAAATACATTGCGGTTCCTATTCAAAGGGACTGGGACCAGAAAAAGTGTCCCTTAATTAGAGGTGTCCCTGTTTCGGAGCTGTCCCTTAAAGGCGGTATTACTGTATATTAACTTGTGACCAATGATAATAAAGGAAGTTTAAGAAAAGAGTGAATAAGAAAACGGAAAAGAAAAACGAACCAACTAAATTGGACAAGGAACTAAGAAAGGAAATGAGAGTTCAAACAAAAGGAAATAGAACGAATAAAAAGGACCGCAGGAAACAGAAACGCATGACAGTACAAAAAATAAAGACAAAGTTCTAATAAAGGGTGGGGCCGAAGTAATGACCCGGTTTTGAGAGGGTATTAAAAAAACTTAAACAATTAGAGACTTAAAACTTTTCTTATTTTGATCTGTATATAATCCCATTTTTAGCCTACCTTCCCGTAAAAGTAAAAATATATTAGAGCATGAAAGGCTCAATGTACCGAAAAAATATCATTAAAAATAAAGAGAATTCAAAAGTAAATGAAGTAATTAAATAAAGATTGAAAAATAAAAAATTTGAAAGTATGGTTTTGAAATGGGTAAAATGTGCGTCTAAAGGTCTGTTTGTCTGTCTGTCTGTCCCGTCCCCCTCATAATAACTTTTCCCCATAATAACTTTTGAACGAATAGTCCGATTCGAAAAACTCTTTTTACATTCGAAAGATCTCGAAGAGGACATCTTATTTCCATATTTTACTTCTCGATTTGAACAGTTCAAAAAAATTTAACATTAGCTCATATGGGCAACAGTGAAGCAAATTATGTATACTCAGGGCCTATGAGTCGAGTTCTTATGAACAAGATTGTTAAAGAAGTTCTCGAAGGGAAATATTTTTTGAGTTGAAGAGTTTTTGTTCATTTTTGAACAGTTCAAAAAAATTAACGGTATTTTTTCCTTCATCCCGGCGCAGGCGATAAAGTCGCCAATAATGATGCGACCAAGGCCAAACGGAATACTTCCGCTGGTAAACTTTTGCGTGTTTTGTTGCCTTGGCGAGATTTGCGCCGGGATGAAGGAATTCATTTTGAAACAGTTCAAAGAAGAAAAAAAAAGATTAACATTAACGCCTACGGGGAAATTCCAATTCTTTATAAATCATGATCCAACAGACCGATTTGCTTGGTGCAAAATTTATCGGAAAGATGTTTGGCCGTATGTACATATGCGAAGTTCAACTAGAACGGAACGTGCCTATTTTCTTATGAAATTTTTTGATCAGGATTTTTAACGATATTTTAGAATGAATGTTTGATTAAATGAATGAGTTAAGGAATAAACGAATAAATCAGTGAATAAATAATAAAATAAATAAACGAATGTATGAAGTGAAAAATAAATAAATGAGAAAAAAAATGAATAAACAAACGAATGACTGAATACGTGAAAGAATGAGTGAGGGAGTGAGTGAATGAATATGCATTGAAAATGGTATATTTGAAGTGATTAAGAACTAAAGTTAAATGAGAAAGAGAGAGAAAAATATAGCTAGATTATAAATTTGAATTTGGTGTATACGGGAAAGTAGGCTCGTATAGTTCTAGACGGAACTTCTTGTTTAACATAAAGTTTTGATTATTACTTTAGCAAGATGGTGGCCTTTATCAGCAATACACTGATGCAGTTTAATTCTTTCACGCAGAAAGGTCTTCGTGTGCATTTCAAAATTTTATGTTACGGTCCCTAGCGGAACCCTTTTTCTGTGTGGTTATTTGGTGGCCTAAGTTTGGAAATATCGCCCACATACTTTAGAAGAGCTGAAAGATCGAGGAGATATCCTCCATATTCGTTGAAATATGCAGAAAAGTTTCCCAAAACTTCAAAAATAGACTGAATCAGTGTATTGCTACTACAGGCAGCCCCCTTGCTGAACTGGTAATGAAACTTAATGTAAAAAATTTGTATTTTATATAGATCAAAATATAAAAAAGTTAAGTCCAATTGTATTAGTTTTTTTTTTATATCCTCTCAAAACCTGGTCATTACTTCCACCCCACCCTGTATAGGGCAGGAATAAGCCTAATTCTAAAAACATTTTTTTTGCCTATGTCTAGCAATTTTAAAAAACTACTTCTATTCTTTAAAATAAATAAGCTCCTAAATTGGAGAATATTTTCTGAAAAAGTCACAAGACTTCTCGCCATAGCTCCTTATATAGGATCGCGGATCAGGTGACAGGAATATTCCAGAAATTTCTAGGAAACACTAAAGTTATCTAACGTGATTGAAAAGCCGCCAAGCCTTGGCGAGAAAAAACATCGGTACCCCTAATTTGGAAACAATACAAACTCAAACACTGTGGCATTGGAAAAATTTACGAGTGAACTCCTGTTTAATAGTAATTCATTTAAAATTATATAAATTGATGACATATTAGCAACGTAAGATTAAGGATAGAGTGATCTTTTAAAAAAAAAAACTACCAAATGTCAGCCAAGAAATTTATTAAAAAGCAGGGACCTGGATCGCCGCATGGAGCAGAACCGCGGACGAGAGGAGCAAATGAGATTTTGCTCAAAACTGGAGCGAAACCGGAGAGAAAACGGTTCCGCTCTATTGCTCCAGTTTTTAAAAACTTTTTTTAACTACGGAAAATAATTAAATAATAATTATTAAAAAATAATTGTAATCCATTAAAATTACTCGGGTAACGGATCAGAGATGGAGTGGAGACGGAGCAAGAGTTTAGAAGTCTGAGCGGAACAACTCAAGTGGCTGCTAAAGATCTGTTAAAAAAGGTATTTTTCACAAAATCATGAAGTAATACAGCACATTTGATGCATTGCACTGTAAGACTAACGCAAGCAAAGTGGCTGCAAAAAACTAGTACTGATTACAAAAACGTGCGCCACCCACACCTTACAAAAAAAAACTACTAATGTCGCCACTTTCTAAGAATCAAACTTCGCCCAGTCAGCAGGCGAGAAGAAAAATAACTTGTTCCAGATGAAAGAATCGATAACTTCTGGGAAAAGGATGTGTGGGCGAATTACTAAAGGCTTCTCACTACTCCTAACTTAAGAATAAATACAAAAGGGGAAGTAGGAAGTCCACAGCCACCCCTCTTATCCACATGATCAGACCCTATCCCTTCCAGTTGCGCTCTTAGATGACGTAGACTAATTACAATGCCATGATGCAATGGACACCTTGACAAAAGAAAATCACCTAAATAATATCCCAACAAAACATAAATGTGAAAAAAGGGCCAAGTTCGACAGAACAAAAACGGCCTGCGGAGTTGTCGGTGTCAGCGATAAAAGAATTGATATCTAACGGGTGCCATGTTCCATAGCAGATCCTTTGATCATGGCTGTAAGAGTGTACAATGTTCCTTAATTTATTTAAAAACTTTTTTTTTATCGGATTCCTAACTTGGCAAGTGTTAATTAAGGTAAATTACATTCAAAAAATATAACTCATTCAATTAGCAATTTTTAATAGTTAGTAAAATCATGTGGAAAGCTATTATACGTAGTTAATTTCTAATTGTCTTATTATAGTCTTCTTGAACGTAAGTTATCTTAATTAAAATTTGCCAAGTTAGGAATCCGATAAAAAAAAAAGTTTTTAAATAAATTAAGGAACATTGTACACTCTTACAGCCATGATCAAAGGATCTGCTATGGAACTTGGCACCCGTTAGATATCAATTCTTTTATCGCTAACCCTGACTACTCCGAAGGCCGTTTTTGTTCTATCGAACTTGGCCCTTTTTTCACATTTATGTTTTGTTGGGATATCATTAATTTTTGAAAAGTTAAAATGTGTGTTTTCATATTGACGATAAGTTATACTAAATTAAACCAAGCTGAATAGTCGCTATGAATTTTTTTCTTTTGTTTACATCTCTCCGTAATAAGTCTGTAAATCCATCTTTGCTTAATTAATATTTTATTTAAAACGTTGAAAAGTTCTGTATAACTATGACACTGGATTCTTTGTTCTCAGCTTGAGTTTAGCCTGAAGGCGAAAAATTAAAGCGGAAAGTGAATTTCAATGCATCAATTATTTTCTTTCAAGCGCGAGAGAGTATTGTTTATGTTAACGGCAGACAAATATGGCTGCCGTTTGAAGTCGTTAGGTATGATGCTACTTATGCGTATGCTAGTAGCCAACGGCGGATCTAAGGGGGGGGGGCGATGGGGCGATCGCCCCCACCTTGGGTTGATTCAAGTGGATACTACAACGACACTCCTAAGTGAGTTTTTACTCTTTGTGCCCCGGGACCAGCCATTTTTTTATGTTCTTGGAATCCCAGCCTAATAGCCCTTCAAGTTCTATGCTTTCCCCCTGTCCCTTTGTCCTTTAGTATTGCTCAGTTGCTAATCCCTAATGGGAAAGAGATTCCCTGCTCTTTTCTTCTACCCATCAAACTGGTGACAGCTAGCCAACCGTTAGCACGTGGTGTAAATTCCTGCAGCATTTACGCTAAAACCTGGAGCCTGAAACATTTCAATGAACATTCATAATTACAGATGTTTATATAAATTGCACATACTCGTTGATGGTTTTTTAGTACATATTTAGTATTGCATTTTGAAAATTTTAGAAAATATATTACTAATAATTGCTATTATTTTGTAATTCATATCACTTCAAATTTAGAAAATGTATTTACAAGCCTACATTTTTCTTGAGAAAGCTTGTAGGAAATCCTAACTCGGTTAAAACTTGACTAAGAAGCAGAATGAGTGATGGTAGACTCACTGAATTAGCGTTATTGCATATCCATAAAGATATTACATTGGATGTTGAAAAAATTATAGACAGATTTGCGAAAGCAAAAAAAAACGTCAGCTTGTGTTCCTTTTATAAGGGCTTTGAATAAACGTGTATGCATTGAAAAAATGTGCTAGTAAAATTTTAAATATTACTACACTAGCATTTTTTTTTTTGTTGTTGTTCCTGCTGTTTGAAAAAAAGGGGGGGGGGGCGGAGGGACTGTTGAAAATCAATGAAGAATCTCCTCCATCCATCCTTACATTGAACCCCGAGATTTCCAAAATCGCCCCCCCCCCCCCCTTGAAGATTTTCTAGATCCGCCCTTGCTAGTAGCTTCGAAGATAATGTAATTTTTTGAAGTTTCGGATTTTTTCCTTTATATATGCCAAATTGTCTACCTTGATACCAAGTTTCAAGTTTCTAAGTCCCCTAGAAGTAGGTTAGGTTTTTGATGAGTGAGTGAGTGAATGAGTGATAAAAATGACACTTTTCAGACCTTAATAATTCCATAACCATAAGAGGTACATCAATGAAATTTGATATTCTCGGGGTTAAAGGGATCGCTATTAGACGTACAAAATTTCAAGTATGTAGGTCTAATAGTTTTTGGGTAATGATGGGGTCAAAAGCAGCTCGAAATGGTTCGGGTAAATATACACATTGGCCGGTGTCGCCGTTTCTTAATTTGACTGGCTTTCTGAACTTGGCGGACACAATGCCGTGTGTCTAGATCATAGCTCCCTTAACTAGATGCCTTCCGAAATGGAGCGAACCCCATTACCGTACCAGCAACGATTTTCTCCCGCTGACAAAGAAATCACCGCTAGAGGGCACTACCTATTTGCTATTGGAAAACGGTGTTTTACTTGTAAACGCTTGGTAAATTGCGAAAAAAAGCGGTAAAAATTGTTCTTTTAAAAAAATCATTTGATATTTTTTTCATATTTAATCATATGACTCAATTAATTACATTTTTTTCGCACTTACTTTATGATGCTGTAAAACAGTAGGAAATTAAGTGATATTATTAATTTTTGATATCTCGTTAGTCTAGGAGCATTTTAACGGAACATCAACTTAAAACTTTTATTTCATTAAAGAGGTTTTCTCCTAATTGTAGGTATTTTGAAAGAAAAATGTTGTTACACAAATTAACAGAATTTTCTTTAAAGTAATGATTTAAATGAATAATTATTTATGCAATCATACGTGAATATAATACACATAATTTCAACTGGCATTTTTACCGATGTAAGGAAACAAATAAAAATCCAGCTCTTGACTAAAACTTTTAATTTTAATATTTGTTTCAGAACGATGCTATGGTTAAAATAATTAAAGATTTATTTGGAGCATTTTGAAAATTTTTGAGAAGATGTAATGTATCGCTTCCATGATTGGTTAACAACAAAGCTATACATGTGATATATATTTGAGTAGATAGTTATATGGATTCATTTGTTTTAGAAAAGAAGAATTTGTTCTTATTATTATTTACTTCTAGTGATCTTGAAAATTAAAATTTTTTCCCTGAATTTTAAAAGTCAAGAGCTTTGCAAAGGCTCTGAAAAGATATTCAAAGTTTTGAAATGCTTTTAAGTGTACTTAGAGTATGAGATATATTTTCTCGCAATCTAATATTTTCCAAGAAATCATTGCTTCAAAAAACGAGCAGAACGATGAGGACGTTAAATTGGGAAACTTGGAACCAAATTCTTTATTTAGGCAAGTTATACAAATTTTGCATAAAAGTCAAGTTTTTATTCTTATAATAGAATCAAATTTAATCTTATCATAGAATCTGCTCTATCTCCCCCCCCCCCCGAAAAAAAAGTCCTTTTGGTTTCAATAAATAAAATTATAAATAAATAAATAAAAATTATGTATAAATAAAATAAAAATGGTTAAATATGTGAATAATTACAATTTATTATGCATTGTACTGAAGTGATATTTTAGGCATGAAGAATAGGACAAATATTACTTCCAAATTATTCTCATTAATTCATCTATAGAATTAAATATGTTCTTGAAATATGATTAGAATTCGATCTATGCATGAATAATAATTTGTATTTCCTTCCTTTCTAACTTTCATTATTTCTTATTGATTCATACATGTCTTCGTGTAACTAGTTACATTTTTTAATAAAAAATTAATAAGTTCAATTTAATTAATATTTACATAACATAAAATGCATCATAATATATAATCAACCGTATTCCAAGGACAAGCTACAGTAAAGATTGGACAACATAATAAATAATGTATATTTATATAAAAATAGTTTTGCACTATATTGTTATTAACTAATTGATGTTTTAAATTTTTTTTTGCCAAATAGACGTTATGAAAGACACACACATAATAATAATAAGAAGAATAATTCCCTTGTCTTGATATAGCGGAGATCCATTTTTCACGCAAACTAATGTCCGATTGAAACTATTTTTTTCTTTTACTGAATTTGATGTGCAAAATGGAACAACACAGTAAACCATCTTTCTTTAAGTTACATTGGTCCTGAAAAGGACCGTTTTTACTCCAAAGAATCAAATTATTAGGGAAAAAAAGAAGAAATAGCAATGTGAAACCAATTTTCTACCCTTCAAACTAATGCAAAGAGCGCGGTTTGCAATAGCAGATAAGTAGCGTTCCTGGTGGGAGAAAAGGTAACTAAAATCCGCGGCCAACTTTCCCCGCAAATCGCTAGGCATCTAGTTAAGGGGCTATGGTCTAGATATATAATAATATCATAGCATTCCTCCAGTTCAGCGGTTCCCAATCTTTTTTTTCGCGTACTAGCATTTTTCTAGTAAGCTATCTGCGTACCGCAACGAATATAATTTTATCATATAGAATATAATAATGATAGATTATAGAAAAATACTATATTAGGACGACTAAGTAATATAAATCACACCATTTTTTATTGTTATTAAGGCTGAAAAGCGTTTATTAAAATAAAGATCTATATGTAAAATATATGAAATATATTTGTAATACGGTCTTCCAAAACACATTAGTAATTAGTATATAGCCCCAATAAATTAGTATATATCCCCAGTCTGTCTACTTTTTTTTGCCTGCATGCGTACCACTAGTGGCATGCGTACCACAGTTTGTTAATCGCTGCTCCAGATGATTTATTGACAACTGAATAAAACTCAAAACTGCAACATTATAGAATAAATAATTTTAAGTTTAATCCTTCACGTAAAACCTACACTGTAAAAAGAAAACAGGAACGTTACTTGGAAAGTGCTAGGCACCTCATGTGCCTAATTTTTACCAGTAACATTCCTGGAATTAAACGGGAACCTTTCTAAATAATTGGGAAAACTTCCCACAGAAAGCCAGTAACTTTCCCGGAATTAACCAGGAACCTTTCTGAATAACTTGGATAACTTCCCACAGAAAGCCAGTAACTCTCCTGGATTTAACCTGGAACCTATCTGAATTCTAAAATTTCCCACTAGAACCCAGTACCATTCCCAGAATCATTTTTGATGATATAACTAACAATTTTAATATCTTAATAGTTTTGCTAAGTAATTTTTGTACATTTCATGAATTTCAAAAGTTAACTCATTGTTAACTTTTGAAATTCATGAAATTTACAATTACTTGGCAAAAGTTTTAAGATAATTTAATTTTCAGCTATATCATCAAAAATAATATTGATACCTGAGAAGCATCCCTCAAGTATATAAGTAGTTTCCAGATATAAGTATTGGATTTCTAGAAACTTTTCTGAATTCTTCAAAATATATTTGTGGTTTAAAGAGTCCAAGATACTTACCTTGCAATGACATATCTGAACTTTTTGAAGCCTATTTATTACCTGTTTTAAGAACTTATTATTTACCTGTAAACATACTTAATTTTAACATCAAACTTGTCCATAATTTCTTTGTAAATATAGTAGGACTTAATTTTATTCTAATTGTTTGCAATATGAATAATTACCAATCATGTTAAAACATAAAATTTTATGACGTTTAGGAAAAAAAATAAAATAAAAAAAGCTTGCAGCAAATAAAAAGCGATTTATTAACAATTGTTTTTCACTTCTCTGCCATTTCCATGGTTATTAGTGTAAGTCGAGACAAAATTGAAATAATGAAAACATTGGTTTTGTAAATTGGTAGCTGCAAATAGCACATATCAAGTTTAGAATTTAAAATATTTTTTTAAAAATTATAACCACTTTAAGTTTAGTTATATCCAATAGTATTTTGTTAAAAATAAAATTTTTAAGCTTTCAGGAAATTACCAATTAAATCAACTGAAGTGAGATTTAATTGTTGCCACATTTTGTACAACCATAGCTCAAGTCATAAAAGTTATAAATAAAATTACCCTTATATCCATAGTTTAATATAATGCACAAAAATTAAAAAATGAAGTTATCAAAATTATTATTTGTTAAGGTCAAGAATAATATCTTAGTATAAAGTGTTCTGCAAAAAAAAAAAAAAGGATAAACTACAAATTTAGACAAAAAATAAACAGCAAATACAAACATTTTTAAATGGCATTTTTTAATCTCTAAGTTCACACAACACCTACATATAAGTAAACATAAAAATGGGATTTTTATATGAAACTACTTTACAAAATAATCATAAAAAAAGAGGCATATGTATAAAATGTGACAGGCCATCTTACAGCTTTTCAGCTTGCATGGATTATTCTCTTTACAAAAACCATTTTTTAAACTTAACACAAAATTTTCGGAAAAGGTATGCCTCTCCCCCCCTAATAAAAAATATAAATTATATAATTAGATGAACAACCACCCTTATGTAACAATATATAAGCTTGAAATAAATAAATAAAATTAATGAAAGCATTGTAATATTAATTCTGAACTCATTTCCCCCCTGAAACAGTACTGCTTGTTAAAGTTTTAAATACTTTGCTCATCCCAATGTAGAAAGAAAAGCACAGATATTATTCGCCATGACAGTTGAACATTGAAGCCAGCACTCGTTGTACAGCAGATCGCAGACCATAAGCTTGTCCCCAAGGAAAAATAATTTTGAAAAGGGACTTTTATATCAAATTTTAAAACTGAAAATTATTAACAATATGACTGACAGGCATTGTTAACTGGTATTGGTAAAAGGATGGAGTCAAACCTCCCCAAGAATAATCTCATTCAAAAAATAATTTAAAAAATGAAAAATGCAGAAAAACATCCGTCTTCAAGGGATGCTCAAAATACTAAATATGAGAACAAAATGCAATAAAAGAATTTGAAAATATTGCTACTGCTTTACATTTTAATATGTTTGAAAGTACATGTGTAGAGATTCATAGATTATTGTGAGTAATGAAACTATTTTAACTGCTTCAAACAAAAATCATGTACCAGATTTGTACCCTTAAACTAAAATTACAAAATAATAATGAAAAATATTACAGTTACATGAGCAATAAGTATATACTATGCAATTTTTAAAAAACATCAAGCAATTTTTAATAATTGTGTATCAAATGAGATTTAGTGTGCCATACTTCTAGTTAATCACAGTTAAATAATGTATATAGTTAGACTAAGATTGCTTTAGGTTTTTTTTTTGAGAAGTTTAAATGTTTGGAAGTTTTTTGCTATGTATAATTTCTTTTTACAGATTCATTTTAATCAAATAATTATTTCGAGGGAAGATGCCAATATTAGTAAAGCATTTTAAAAATAGGTTTCACAAATATTTTACATTACAGCAGTAATTTTAGCTAAACATAAACATAATGGATACAACACTGGATTTTAGACCTAATGGAAATTGGAGAATTTGCAACAGCATCCCTCTCGCTATCCCCTTCTGGTGTAAGAAAATCTGGCACGGTTGGATTCACAGCTATAATTTCAGATTGTAACCCTGGTCAGTTTTAATTGCTATTAAAAGGGCTGCATTTTAACTTCAGTCCTCAAAGAGCAAGTGGCAAATGATTTTAACCAACAGGAAACATGATATACACACATGAGGCACTTTTCAAGAACAAAACATACTAAAATTCTATTGCTGCCAAAGTTATAATAATATATTTTGACAAAAGCTTCAGCTTTCAAATCAAAATGTCTTTAAGAAGTTTCATCAAAAGAACCAGCTTAGTGTGATCAGAGCATTTTGGAAAGCTTTATACATCATAGTTAAAGGGAAAATATACTAATAAACACAATAAAATCCTCAAAAATATATTTAGCATATCACTTTCAGCGAGGAGATAAGGCTGGTAAAGAAAAGAAGATCTTCGTCATCCACTTCTGTTCCGTCTTCCATGTAAACGGTTACAGATGATGCCATCACAGCTTTTAGTAAGCTCCATACCTGGAATAATCTTGCCATTTCTAAAAAAAAAAAATTGTAACTTTTTAAATAATATCAAGGCATGAGCTTCACATCACAAACAAAATTGGTTGATGCATTGGTACAGCTGGTGACTATTCGCCAGTGTAAATGGTGGATTTCTGAATTGTTTACAGTATCTAGCAACTTATATCTAGAAATGGTGTTTTCCCTCAAATCTGAAACACCAATACCTAATAGGATTTTTCTATTGTTGATTCAATGAGTTAGTTTTTTGCCCCAATCGAATAAAGTCAGAGAATTCTTTACAGCTTTTGCTTGCCGGACGATTGTTTTTAGGGATGTACTAAGTACTCGGCCATTACTGGGTAGTTGTAAAAATTTCATAACTTTTTTAAATATAACTAATAGTAGATAAATTTATAACCGATTTGTACAATAATATGCAATTTTTGTATGTAATATGCAATAACTAAAAAAACTGAAGTATATAAATTATTTTAACGTTACGCAGCTTATATATTAGTAAACTTCATATGCTAATTCGACTATTTATTCCATTTTCTATGTTTTGTTTGGTACTATCTTAAGCTGTACGAGTAGCGCCCAACATGTTTGATTTAACCAATTGCTGAAATATCACTTTATAATTAATTACAAAAAATTTTAAAAAGAAAATAAATAAAAACATAAGTGCGAATATAGACTTTTTTCTTTGGGGGGGGGTGTGATTATGAGGCATTTTACATTATTGAATGAATTTTTACTACAGCCTATAATCATTTTTAATAAGCTGATTTTTAGAAAGAGTTATAATGTTTAAAGAATTCTATTTTGGAACTCTTACATTTATTTTCTGTCAATAGTTTATTTATTAGTTTATGTAGTTAAAATGTATGTTTTCATTTCAATATATTCAAAATTCTTCATGGGCACATCAATATTCCTTTTTATTCACAACTACTCGGGGTTCGGTACTGGGTAGAGTACTCGATACTACTCGAGACATCCCTAAGTGTTTTTAATGAAGAAGGTGACTTTGAATGCTTTAATGATTTACAGCTAGACAAACAGATTGTATTTACTAACTACAGCTGAATATTTATTACTGTCCCAAAATTGTATGTAAAAGAAATAATAATTCGGAATTCTTATTCGCAGACCACACATTATTGTGTTGATCTAAATAGAAGTCTCGAAAATGTTTAACCTATTAGAAAAATAATTAAGTCACAGTTCAATGCATTGCAAATTTTTCGAAAAGTATGCTTAATATGCAACATTTGTTTCATAAAATAGCATACAACACAAAAATGTGCATCATAAGATTTTTTTTGGTTATAATTAATCATCACAATCACAAAACAATCTTTCGCTAGTTTCTGAAACTTTTTTGTTTACATCACTATTCAGTGATACTTCGCTGATGAAAATCAGATGAAGCTGTTCTTCGTTATAAGCTAGCTAGCTGCAAATAAACTTCTCTAATTATTTAAAAAGCTCATTTATTACCTGAAATAAAAATACTACTTCAGCATATGAGTTATATCTTTGCTTTCAGGCAAGATTATAAAAAATGTAAAATTTCAGAAATTTATCTCAGCACAACAAACAAATTCAGAGTCTGCTCGCTTTGTAAAAAAGGTGATAATGTTTTATTTCTAAAAACAAGAAGCAGCATACATTTTTAACAAAAGCTCCCCCCCCCCCCGTCATTGTACAATATTTTAATCTTAAAATGACTAGGTTTAAGACAAAACAAAAGTGATTTATTCAACCATATAATAGTAATAATGAATGCTACTTAACCAAGGTTTTTGTGTAAAATCAACTATGGCAACATTATATAAAATAAACAAGTATGCCCGATGATACTAATAAAACTTGGAAAACATAATTTAAACTATATTAACAAGATATAACTAGATTAATATTTAACTTTCAAACCAACTGACAAGTATATTTACCTACATAAGAACAACATTTTAATATCTTATTTTAAATTTGCCATTGTAGAAAGAAACATAATATGCTTAAATATACAGCGGTTCCGTAAACTACCTTCTAATGTAATACTACTTATAAGAAAGATGAGTGAAACTTGTTTTGGATTTTCGTTATATAACGAGACATTACATACAAAAACAAATAATACAGAAATAGGGTCTCCAATATTTTGAAAAATTACATTCTGACACAAGCCTTTTAAAATTCACAATAAATTAAAAATGCCCCGGTAAATAGCTCCAAATTACAATAATAGCTTTAAAAATATCTTTCCACTGTTCCAAGCAAAACTATCTTCGTTAAAAATTACTTATACGTCTTGTCGGAACAACAATAGCAAATGTTAAAATATTGCAGAACAGTTATGCAACTGTTTCAGACAGTTCATTAGATAAAACTCAAAATGAAAGATTACTACAAGAATGAAAATTAAGCTACTTACCGACCCAGTATTTAATTAACAAGCAGCATAGTATGCGGTCCGCAGTACGACGAGCTTGGCTTCAACTTTCATGGCGCCGTTCCAAAACAAACCCAAATCGAAGAGCAGATGTGTTGCCATACTGAATTCAGGAAACTTTTCGCAAAGAAACCTGTTTTAAACAGTAAACTCAAGTACGCCTGTAAAAACCCGGAACGTTGCTGGTTTTAATGCGAAACGTTGCGGAATTTTCTTACAGTGTATTTCATAGGCAAATTGGGCCTAATGCAGTCAGAGTCCTGAACAACTCAGTTAAATAATAAATGAATATAATAAAACAAAAGGGAAGAATGAACAGGTAGCATTGCACGGCTTTATTGTTTTAGACTTTTCGTGAGATTTTTCGGAAAAAGAGGAAATATGTATGAATAAGTGGTCGAAATAGTGTTCAATGATATATTCATTTAAATCATGTTTTGTTTTGAAGCTTGTATTGCAAGCTCTTCAACCCCATAACGGTCGGGTAATTTTCAAGAAAACGGTCATAAGAGTGCCTATTTTTTTTATCCCTGAAAAATATATAAAAATACGTGAATGAAATAAATATATATTTATTTTTAATTTTTGATTTGTTTTTATTTTGAAATTTTAAACACTCCAGCCCGGAAATATCACGCGAGGGCAGGGGTTAAAAATTTAGCATGTTTTGAAAATCATCAAAAGTAAATATGCCTTATTAATCATATTACAATAAACAATTTGTGTTCGTTGGTGACAAAAGAAAGCAAAAAGGTTGAAAAAAAAAAAAGCAAAAAGGGGAAAAAAAAAAAAAAAAGAAATCGAAATTTTCTTTATGAACAGCCAAATACTGTAGTCTCAATTTGTATAACTTTTTAATTTGTTTAACGTATGGGGCACCTTACAAGAGCATATTGCTAAATTTTACCATAGTTCTGCAGGTAAATAATACCAGGACTAACGTAAAGAAAATAAATGTTATATTATTTCTACTGAGTAAAATATTTTTTTTCGGTTAAACGTGATAATGCGTATATTTGCTTGAACGACTGAAAATTAATGAATTTTAGTTTAAGATCAATAAAATTGCGCCTCTTCGACTGCTCAGGAACGAAGGAGAAAGTTGAGAAAACAAAAAGAGTTGAGGAAAAAGAAAAATTTCTCACCGCCAAATAAGATATTGCTTCATACTGACTTTGCCCAAAAGTTATGTAATCAAGCATCAAAATGAAGTCATTGCAGCTCATTTAAGGACTAATAAAGATCCAACAAATCACAAATTTACCACCCGAAGAGAAGAAAATCATAATTTAATATTTCAAACTTATGGAGTTATTCCAGACACAAAAATACATAGTACTTCATTCGAACTGAAAGTATTTAACGATTGCCTAATAGAAGATTTAAAGGAACAATTGCATTTAAAGTTAAAAATGCAGTTATTTGGAGTGATGAAGCTGCCTCTCACTTTAAAAACCATTTTTCAGTAGCTGAAATGTTAGAGATTTTTTCCTCAATGGAATATTCAGTCTTGTAACGTCAAAGCTCCACACGATGGTGTAGCTGCGATGTTAAAACTAAATGCATAAAAAAAAGGGTACTGTAATAGGAAGTGTTTGTTAATGATGTATCTGATCTTTTTTCAATCCAGTAAACTCTGCTAATTGAAATGTTAGTGCAGTTATGTGTGTCAAAAGAACTTTTTGGAACAAAAATTTTCGAATTGGAAAGAAAAAAAAGATGGACTGTAGCCGCTGAACGGAATTAAATTATCCCACCGCATTATTAAAGTAAGTGTGCATGCTAAGTCGATGCACTTCCATTCGCTGAAACTTTAATGTGTTAATCAAAGACAAAGCAATTACAAATTACAACAAGAAGTTCCGTCCAGAACTACACGAGCCTACTTTTCCGTATACACACAACTTCAAGTTTATAATCTAGTTATCTCTCTCTCTCTCTTTCTCGTTTAGCTTTAGTTCTTAATTGTTTCAAATATACCTTTTTCAACGATTAATACATATTCATTCACTCATTTGTTCATTGATTCATTCTTTCACTCGTATTTATTCACTCATTTTTTTTATTATCATTTACTCACTCATTTGTTCATACATTCTTTCACTTATTCATTTAATCATTCATTTATTCAAGAATATTCTTTAAAATCCCGATCAAAAAATTTCATAGGAAAATAGGCTCGTTCAGTTCTTGTTGAACTTCGTATCTGCACATGTGTTACATCGTAACATCGTACCGATAAAGTTTATTGCAAGCAAATCCGTCTGCTACATCAAGATTTATATAGGATTGAAATTTCCCCGTAGGCGCTACGTTAATTTTTTTGAGCTTTCAAAAATGAACAAAAATTGTTCAAATCAATATTTCACTCCGAAAACTTCTTCCAATAAGCTTGCTTATAGGAACTTGGATCTTGTGCCCAGATTTCCAGATTTTATACAACTTACTTCAATTTTGTTCATAGGCGATAATGTTAAAATTTTTGAACCGTCCAAAATTGAACAAACAATTGTTCAAATCCAAAAGTAAAATATGGACATGAGATGTCCTCGGCAAGATCGTTCGAATGCAGAAAGAATTTTCCTAGTCAGACAATTAGTTCAAGAGTTTTTAAAGGGGGGGGGGGGGGGGTAGACAGACCGACCGACACTTTTTCCCCCCATCTCAAAACCCTACTTTCAAATTTTTTATTCTTTATTTAATAATTAACTTTTTTTTTTGCCTTTTCTTGATTTCTAACGATATTTTCAAGATATATTGAGCCTTCTTCTATGCTTTATTTCTTATTATCATTTTTTTACTTTTACGGGAAAGTAGGCTAAAAGGGTAAAAGACGTTAGTTTCAATAAATTATTTAATGTTAAAAGTGAAATTTTTTGTTTGTATACTTTCTGTTACGATGGTCGCACAGGGTTTACTACGTTTCTGGTGTGTCTTATTACTCAAAAAGAAATTACATTCAACCTTCATCTTCACATTCCGAAGTTTAAAAAAACACAATTTTAATATTCTCGGGCTATTAGTTTCTGAGGAATTCTTCTGAAAATTAAGGTAACATTTCAGAGGTTGCATGTTAAGCTGGTTACAAACCCTTAAATTTCCCAAAATTAAATAGTAAATCATTTAGGTTATTTTTCATGTTTTTTGGACCTATAACAATGCTACAGAAGTGACAAGAACTTTAAAATAGATCGCTTACCATCACAATTAATAAAACATTTGACTTTTTTTACTGCAAATGTTATGTTGTGACAATGAAATGGCGAGTTTATCATTTGTAAAATGACAGAAATTTTCAAAATTAAACAAACATCCAGAGATCAAAATTATTGGTTTAACCATGAACCAATGTGTCCCAATAATGTGTGTTTCTGATCAGCTGTTACACTTTAAGCGTGTAAACTGCTTTAGTTCATTTTTAAAGAAATTGGAAAATTAGTCACACGTACTTCATACATCAAATTCTTCATACATCAAATGCTTTTTGTACAAAAATATCCTCGTCCGATATTTCGCCTTATTGTTTTTTCATTTATGTCATTTTTATATCAAAAATAGAAAATTAATAATACCTTCGTAGATGTCGTTTCCTTATTACGTTCGTGAGGGTGCAAAGAAGACAACTTTCAGTTGTAGTGTCGGCTCGGACGAAAAAGGAATTTTAATTAATTACGTAGGATTATAATGGACATAAATCTTCACATGCTAGGTAATGCAGTTTCCAACTTGTTCTCTATTTTGCGGTTATTTTCAACGGACATGTACAAAACATGTGGGGTTTTCACATGTCTATTAAAATTAAATATGCGAATGAATTCTTTATTTCGAAAAGGTAACAACTCTTAAAAACAAAATGTTTTCAGGAGAGAGAAAAAAAATGGCTTATGGAAAGGTGGAAAACTTTACGGATCTGATCTTTTACTATTTTATTTTAGCATGTAATAGCAATGCAATATTGGTAAATCAAAACGATTTTTGATTCACTATGCTATTAAAATTAATAAATTAATACTGAGAGTAATTTTTCAAAACGGATATGTTACCTTCGCGAAATAAACGATTCAATTGCTTTACTGTAAACTTTCTTAATGCTTGGGAACATCGTGGTTAGAATTTATATTTTAAGTAGTGCAACTGATTATTTGTGGCTAGTGGTTCTAGCTTGAAGTGAGGCGTTCTGTTACCAATCCTCTATGATATAAATAAAATTTTCATTAAATAATTTCATCAGTTTGATTTTTAACAGACTTCATACTAAAGAGGGCTATCAGTTCGAACCGTATGTATGATTTGTGTTTCCTTGTTTGTTTGTTCATCGATAACTTCCCACTGGATGAACCGATTTTGATGATTTTTTAATCGGTCGAGGGTGGTCTCCCATAGGTCCCAAACCTTTGCTTGACCACATTCAATAATTAGAAAAGACGTTGTGGGCAGAAATGCATGGCTTTGTTGTTCTTTTTAATCTGTAACTTTCGACAACATTAACTGCTTTTGATGATTTTTTTTTCGATAGAGGGTTGTTTAACTCAAATATCCCATATCGATTTGACTACATTTGTTCTTTAGAAATAACATTACGGGTGGAAAAGGGGTATTTTTCTTTTAATTGGAAAGGCTTGTCTTGATATTTATTTGCTAAGAATATTATTAATATACATAATACAAAACTCATTGTTAAAACAACTTTGTTGCCATTAAACAGTCATAAAAAAGCAATTATGATAAGCATTTAAGCAGTGGCTTCGCTGAAACAAAAATAAAATTATTTCAGATAATATGTTAGGCTTTCTAAAATAAACTTCAAAACGGATTTTATTATACAAAATTATTAGGTTTTAGTGCCAGGCATTTCAAGTGGTTGTTCTTTTTCATGTTTTTTTTAAAATAAAAAAGAGTATTAATATGAAAATTGTGCACTGAAAAGTGTACAATAAAGAAAAAAATGGTAAAAAAGAGAACCGACTTCAAATTAAAAATTGTGTTGAAAAGTAAATAATAAATTTATTCTTTAAACAACATCGATATAACTTTTAAACAGTTTTAGAAGTCGTTGCAAAATTATGATGGATAAAATCTTTTAACACGGTTTTATTTTACTTGATTTGCCACGGAAGTTTGTTACGCAGTTTTCGACCACTATTGATGCATAACTTATCTTCTAACTTTGCACACAAGCTTATATCCCCTCCCCCGATGACAATGCTAAATTCCATCCATTTTACAACTTATTATAACGTTAATTAGGGAAATAATTAATAGTTTGGGTTCTGAGGAAATGACCAAAATTATCATTTGTCGAATGGCAACGATAACTTTGTATGGATAATGCAAGGATGTTATTTAACTTGCTTTGTAGCCGAGTCTGTGGCTCAGTGGTTATAGCGTTGTATTGTGACACCGGAGGTCCTCAGTTCTAGACCAGTTCCCGGTCTCATCCATTCCATTCCATTCAACTTGATTTTTTACGGAAGTTACGCTGGTTTCGGCTACTATTACTACATTTTAGTTTTTTAAAATAAAACCCGGTAACTTAAAACATGTTTTTGGAGATTAAATATATTATCTAATCATGAATTAATTACAGATACAAGTGGCCCAGAACGTGCAACAGTTCCAATGTGAAGTAACACATGGTTTAATAGTAATTTGACCGTCGTAATTTTACCCCGACTCCTAAAACTGTGTATAAAAGTAGTAGTATCGATGTTGTTTAAAGAATGAATTTATTTTTTAATTTTTAGCTCAATTTTTAATTTGAAGTCCGTTTGCTTTTTTTTTTTACCATAAAATTATTTTATTAACTTTGACTTGATGCTCTTCTAAATTGCAAATCTCCTTTAATTATTTCCTTCCTTCCGAAAGAAAATACGGCAATAAGGATTTTCAAAAGAGCAAAATTGCAGAGTTTGAACCATCGAACAAGTGCGTTGCTGCTAAGGAAAATTCATGTGTCGGGGTAAAATACGAGCGAGACATATGTATCAACATTGATTGAATAATAACTGGATGAGAAGTTAGCCACTGAAGTAAAATGTAATCTCTTGCCGACAGATCTACTGCGGGTCGAAAATGAGGAAGACAGAAGTCTGGATTCCTTCAATAACATGGTTGAAAGAGAGAAGTAGGGATTCTTCAATAACAGGGTTGAAAATGAGGAGGACAAAAGTCTGGATTCCCTCAATAATAGAGTGGAAAATGAGAAAGACGGAAGTATGGGTTCCTACATTAACAGGGTTGAAAATGAGGAAGACAGAAGTATGGATTATCCTTAAATAACTGGGTTCAAAATGAGAAAGACAGAAGTATGGATTATTCTTCAATAACCGGGTTGAAAATGAGAAAGACAGAAGTATGGATTATCCTTAAATAACTGGGTTCAAAATGAGAAAGACAAAAGTATGGATTATTCTTCAATAACAAGGTTGAAAATGAGAAAGACAGAAGTATGGTTTATTCTTCAATAACAGGGTTAAAAATGAGGAAGACAAAAGTCTGGATTCCCTCAATAATAGAATGGAAAATGAGAAAGACGGAAGTATGAATTCCTTCATTAACAGGGTTCAAAATGAGAAAGACAGAAGTATGGATTCCTTCATTAACAGGGTTGAAAATGAGTAAAACAGAAGTATGGATTATCCTTAAATAACTGGGTTAAAAATGAGAAAGACAGAAGTAAGGATTATTCTTCAATAACAGGGTTGAAAATGAGAAAAAAAAAAGATCCCCGATTCCTTCAATAACAGGGTGAAAAATGAGAAAGACATAAAGATAGTTTATTCTTCAATAACGGGGATGAAAATGAGGAAGACAGAAATATGGTTTATTCTTCAATAACGGGGTTGAAAATGAGGAAGACATAAATATGGATTCCTTCAATAACAGGGTTAAAAATGAGAAAGAAATAATTATGGATTATACTTAAATAACGGGGTTGAAAATGAGAAAGACAGAAGTATGGACTCATTCAATAACAAACTCGTTAGATATTTCGCCAGATCCGACTCTTTTTTTATTTGGGTTTGAATTACAATTCCTGTACAAGATCAAGACAATTTTTTTTACTTAGATTTAATGTGGAAGGCAAATAGTTTATTTTGTATGGTGCATATTATGCCTTTTCTACTTTTGAACAATGAATTAATTTGGGGAACTAAAGAAATCGCATAGAAGGAATTTCCATTCCTTGATTGCAAATCCCAGCATGCTTGAGAAGAAATTAAAACAGTACCCATGCCACAAAATTATAGAATACACATTAATAATTAACTGAACTTATTTTTACATTAATGCTGGAATTGTATTAAATGCTTGATGTTTCAAGAAAAGTTTTTTAATTAAATTTAAGTAGAATTCCATAAAAGCCATCGTAATTAATAAAGATGTGTTTTAGCATAATTTATCAGATTCCAAACAAGAGAAAACGCGCATAATTAAAGTTAAACTGAAATACAGAAAATCTTCAATATTATGCTTCCATTTGACAATCATTAAATAAAATCAGATTTCTCCTTCCTCATAAACTGTCAAACAAATGGTAATAGAAATAAAGTTTCACGTTCATTTAAAGCCCAAATGAGCATTAAAACGCAGACATATGTTTCGGGATTGCTTGGAATCCCTTTTTCAATGCAACAGGGAGCTTCTAGATGCAAAACATCCAAATGAAGCAGACAAAACAACAAAAACGAAGCTTATATAGCCAAAGAATTAACTGTAAACCAATGAGAATAAAGGCAGTGAGAAGTGGAAGTAGAAGTAGCAGGGAAGGTACCAATAAGAGAGCAACACACGAATCCATTGAAAGTACAGGAAGTAAAAAGGAATATCAATAAAAACAAAGCAAAAAAAACGACAGCGTGCATAAAAATGTGAAAATACATGAAAATTGCAAAAATAATAAAATAAAACACAAAGAATAAATTGGAAATAAAATAAGTACATAAAATACCAAAACAAAAAGCAGAACATATTACACATGTAAAGGAGGGGGAGGGGGGGAGAAAAAAATAGACACAAAAAAGGAAAACTAACAAGAAAACCAAGAGAGAACAACAAATTAAAGGAACTTATGCCAGACCTGTGAAAAATAAGGAGTTGAGGAAGAATCATTAACCAAATTAGAACTATTCCTGTTAATATGATAAGCTTCCCAAAAGTGAAGCTCTAAAGGGGAAGAACATTTTTGAATAATTTTCCCAGAATTGAAATCAAAAGAGTGGTTGGAATTCTAACAATGTTGAGCAATGCTAGACTTATTTAACTCTTGCTTTCGTACATAACCTTTATGCTCATTTAACCGAATTTTCAGAGCACGTTTTGTCTGTCCAATGTAAGAAAGGCCGCAACGGCAACTAATTTGGTAAATTCCCAATGTGTCAAGTTGATCGACAGGATCTTTAAGAGAAGAGAAGGAAAGTTTGTTGCAAGGAGCAAAAACGACTTGAAATTGAAACCTTTTTAGGATTTTAGCAATAGGAAAACTGACAGAATGAAAGAATGGTAAAACAACCAAATCTTTCTAAAAACCACATGATTGGCACCAGAAGTTTTTTTAGAAAATTTTTTATGAATAGGATCAATTAAACAGTGAAAAAATCATCTATCAACAGCTACAGCTTTCAGATAGTTGAGTTCAATCTTGAGAAGCTCAGGAGAAGAGCAAATATTAATCGCACGATGGACAAGAGCATTAAAAGCCGAATATTTTTGGTTGTGAGGATGAGACGATAGTCTGTGAGGAGGTAAAGAAACAGCGAAAGGTTTACGATAGACAGAAGTAGTGAAACCTGACTCACTCCTAGAAATCCAAACATCAAGAAACGCGAGGCTTCCAATAAGTTCTTTCTCAAAAGAAAACTGGATATTAGGATAAATGGAGTTCATAATAGAAAGAGCACCATCAATACCTAACAAGTTACTGTCCGTTAGGACAAAACAATCATCCACATAACGAACATGAAATTGAAATTGCAATTTCTGGAATAGTATTTCCTCAAAATAATGCATATAGAAATCACTTAAAATAGGACTGAGAGGACTCCCCATAGCCAGGCCATCTACCATAGCATAGAATTTACCATTAAATACAAAAGTGCTCTGTTGCAAGCACACACGAGGAAGAAATATTTCCTTTTTTTGTTTTCTGACATCTGTTCTGCATATTGTTACGTCGTGTATAATTTGCATTTGTTTTTGAAATTTGTTCTTTCTGTTTATTTTTGTTTATTGAACGGTTTAGCTATTGTTTTTTCCCTTATGTTTTGTTTGTTTTGATTCTGGTTATTTCTCAAGTTAGCAGATTTTGTAATCTACGAATTAAAAAGGTTCGGTTTTTGAACCATTTAAAATTTCTCCAGGCTTTCAGGCGCAAGAAAGTCATTCCTAAGTTTATCACTTTAAAGTGTAATTTACCGCGTTCTGTTAAGGTTGATAAGGTAATTTTTCGTTCTAAATTAGCTTCACTTATAGCTTCTATCCAGGAAACTAGGAAAAAAATTTCGTTCATGGAACGTGAACTTTATGATTTACATATTTCTGTATCTAATTCTAATTTCGATTTTGATTCTATTGGAAGAATGTCATGGGCAAGAGCTCTTCATTCATCTGACTGTCACAAAATTACTTTAAATAAGAAATTTACCAAGTTGTGTAACGTTTCAAATGTTCCTGTTCCGGCTGATTTGCCTCTTGTTAATAGGAATGCGGTTGTAAATCTTTCGAAATTTCCTTTGAATAGTAATAAAATTAATGCTTTGAAATGTAATAACAATTTTGCTTTGGCTAAAAAAGAACTGACTCAAAAAGAGTCAGTTCGGCATCTTATTGCTTCCAATGTTTATTTCAATTCAAAAGTTCCTAATATTGGTTTTACCCATTCTGTGAAACGCTGTGTCAATAATTTAGTCTCAAATTCTGATTTGGTCATTACCAAAGCTGACAAGGGTGGTCAGAGTGTTGTTCTTAATAAATCATCTTATGTTGAAAAAACTGATGACTTAATTTCTTCTGGTCCATATTCTGAAATTTATAAAGATCCTAGCGACAAGGAGTTAAAAGCTGTTTCTTCTGCTGTTAAGTCTGTTCATTCTATTCCTTTGATTGCTAAACGTTCTGTGATTCCTTCTGTTGCTAATTGTGCGCGTTTAGAAGTTAGCGTGCTTTACCGAAGGTACACAAGGCAATTATTCCTTTTAGACCAATTGTTTCCAATATTGGCACTGCTTCATATAAACTTTCCAAGTATTTAGTTTCTGTGTTTTCTCCACTTAGGAGCCGGAATGTTTTCACTGTTAAAAATTCCATCGATTTTGTTGAGAAACTTCATAACTTCGTTCCGAATAATTCGGTTATGGGTTCTTTTGATGTTAATTCTTTGTTTACTAATGCTCCTGTTGATGGCGCTTTGACTTGCCTCAGGAATAGGCTTTCTGAATTCCATTTTACTTCTCTGTGGAAATTGAGGAATTAGTTCTTCTTACTCGTGCTTGGGCTATGGGGAGTCCTCTCAGTCCTATTTTAAGTGATTTCTATATGCATTATTTTGAGGAAAAACTATTCCAGAAATTGCAATTTCTGGAATAGTTTTTTTCTGTTCGTTATGTGGATGATTGTTTTTTCCTAACGGACAGTAACTTGTTAGGTATTGATGGTGCTCTTTCTATTATGAACTCCATTTATCCTAATATCCAGTTTTCTTGTGAGAAAGAACTTAATAGTAGCCTCGCGTTTCTTGATGTTTTGATTTCTAGGAGTGAGTGTGGTTTCACTACTTCTGTCTATCGTAAACCTTTCGCTGTTTCTTTACCTCCTCACAGACTATCGTCTCATCCTCCCAACCAAAAATATTCGGCTTTTAATGCTCTTGTCCATCGTGCGATTAATATTTGCTCTTCTCCTGAGCTTCTCAAGATTGAACTCAACTATCTGAAAGCTGTAGCTGTTGATAGAGGATTTTCTCACTCTTTAATTGATTCTATTCATAACAAACTTTCTAAAAAAACTTCTGGTCCCAATCATGTGGTTTTTAGAAAGAATTTGGTTGTGTTACCATTCTTTCATTCTGTCAGTTTTCGTATCGCTAAAATCCTAAAAAGGTTTCAATTTCAAGTCGTTTTTGCTCCTAGCAACAAACTTTCCTTCTCTTCTCTTAAAGATCCTGTCGATCAACTTAACACTTGGGGTATTTACCAAACTAGTTGCCGTTGTGGCCTTTCTTACATTGGACAGACAAAACGTGCTTTGAAAATTCGGTTAAATGAGCATAAAGGTTATGTACGAAAGCAAGAGTTAAATAAGTCTAGTATTGCTCAACATAGTTGGAATTCCAACCACTCTTTTGATTTCAATTCTGGGAAAATTATTCAAAAATGTTCTTCCCCTTTAGAGCTTGAATTTTGGGAAGCTTATCATATTAACAGGAATAGTTCTAATTTGGTTAATGATTCTTCCTCAACTCCTTATTTTTCACAGGTCTGGAATAAGTTCCTTTAATTTGTTGTTCTTTCTTGGTTTTCTTGTTAGTTTTCCTTTTTTGTGTCTATTTTTTTCTCCGCCCCTCCCCTTCCTTTACATGTGTAATTTGTTTTGCTTTTTGTTTTGGTATTTTCTGTACTTATTTTATTTCCATTTTATTCTTGTATTTTATTTTATTATTTTTGCAATTTTCATGTATTTTCACATTTTTATGCACGCTGTCGTTTTTTTTGCTTTGTTTTTATTGATATTCCTTTTTACTTCCTGTACTTTCAATGGAGTCGTTTGTTGCTCTCTTATTGGTACCTTCCCTTCTACTTCTACTTGCACTTCACACTGCCTTTATTCTCATTGGTTTACAGTTAATTCCTTGGCTATATAAGCTTTGGTTTTGTTATTTTGTCTGCTTCATTTGAATGTTCTGCATCTAGAAGCTCCCTGTCGCATTGAAAAAGGGATTCCAAGCAATCCCGAAACATATGTCTGCGTTTTAATGCTCATTTGTGCTTTAAATTAACGTGACATTTTATTTCTATTACTGTTTACTTGCACAAAGTTAAATTATTATTATCTGTCAAACAAATATATATAAATAAGATAATAGCACAAGTAAGAAATATCGCATGTATTTATTTTGAGTTGAGTTTTTTTCTTTATTTCAAGGGTTCAAAGTCAATTTTCTAAAGTAATAATAATTGATGAAGCTGATAGCCAGAATAACTAACCATTACATTACGTTTTTCAACTACCCTCCCCAAAAATTCTGGTCTGCGGACTTTGTTCATTCAAGCTTTTTTGATTGTCATGTTTTAATTCTTTCATGCTGGAATAACTTTACCAAAACGAATCATTAAAAGGCAAGTAATTAAAAACAAAGTATTCTTACTTACCTCTTACTTCCAGCACCAAAATCTTCGTCACCAACAAATGCTTTTCATTGCCGCACGGGAATTTTAAACATATTCAATCAGACCAATACAACACCAAGTTGTCTGAGTAATTAGCAGCACCTAAACAAGAGAAAACACCAAATATGTTCATCAAATCATGGAACATTTCAACGATATACAATCATATGGCGAATATAACCATAAGAGTTCTATACAGCAATTAAATTTAAGTAGAATTCCATAAAAGCCATCGTACTTCATAAAGATGTGTTTTAGCATAATACATCAGATTCCAAACAAGAGAAAACGTGAATAATTAAAGTTAAACTAGAGGAGCGAATTCAGTTACAATATTTAATCAGATTGAACAGTTCAAAAAATATTAACATAGCCCCTACCGTTAAATTTCAATCTTAGTAAATCGTGATCTAACGGACGGATTTGCTTGAAACAAAATTTATCGGAAAGATGCTATGACGTAGAACATATACAGATACGAAGTTTATCCAGAACTAAACGAGCCTATTTTCCTATCAAATATTTTAATCTTCATTTTTAAGGATATTTATGAGTGAATGAATAAATGATTGAGTGAAAGAATGAATAAATGAGTGAATAAATAAAAAAATAAACAAATGAGGGAATACATTTAAAATGAATAAATTCATGAATGAGTAAATCAATAAATGAGTGAGTGAATGAATATGTATTAACCGTTGAAAAAGCTATATTTAAAGAAATTAAGAACTAAAGATTCGCAGCTGAAAAATTTGCTGGTTAATGAGTAAAACCTATTGAAGGAAGCATTTAGTCAACCTAGCTCTCAGTATGTGCAACTAAAGGTTGTAGATCAATCGCATGAAAAAGACAGACTTTTTCGCATTGGAATACAGCGATCTTCTAAAGAAGTTCGCTCTAGAACATTTGGAATACGAACTACATGTCCTAACTAAAAATGCTTAAAAATGGTATTGAAATTTCACTTAAATGCACTTCAGATTTTATGAATAAGCTCGTAAAGCCCAAAATTACGGAGAGAGTGAGGTATTTAGCAGTAACGAAACTCCAAAACTCAATAAAAAAAGAGGAAACTTTACCCACTAAATCCCTTGAAGAATCCAAATGAAGCCTAAAAATGAAAAAAAAAAAAAAAAAAAAAAAAAGGAAAATGTGTTTAAGGAGGAATAGAGTGCGGCATTTACAGGAAGGGCATGTATAAAGTTAATCAGTCAGTGGAGGTCCAGTCCGTATTGAAAATATTCGCGGTTACTTTAAAAAATACATTATGCTTAGGTTTTAAATTACTGATACAGGGGTACCAACGGAAGGGAGGGGGTTCTAGCACTGATTGAGCTACTGAACGTTTTAGGGTCAAGACTAGAAGAACACCAACACCTTTTTCCACAAAGAAAAGGAAAGCTTCCAGATGAAAAGGCAAAGAGACCAGCAATAACAAAGCAGCTTAAATAGCAATAGAAGTGCTGTGACCAATGAGAGTAAGTTTAAGAAAAGAGTGAATAAGTAAACGGAAAAGAAAAACGAACCAACTTAATTGGATAAGGAACTAAGAAAGGAAATGCGAGCTCCTACAAAAGGAAACTGGACAAAAAATAAGAAGGACTGCAGGAAACAGAGAAACATTAAAGTAATACAAGACATAAAGGCAAAGTTATAATATGAGGCAAGCGTAATCCAAATTTCAAAAACATTTTTTGCCAATGTCTAGCTATTTTAAAAAATATTTACTTCAGTTGGTACGTATACTTACTCTTATAAATTAAAAATGAAAAAGTTTTTAAATTGGAGCAAATTTTCTGAGAAAGGCGCAAAAAAAGTTTAGTATCGGCAAAATATTTCAAAGAGGGTAAAATAGTGGAGTATGTTTAAAAGGGGAATTTCATAAATTAATGTGTGATCTATTTACCCCCTATTCTAGAAATTCAATACAAAACCAATTGTTTAATAATGAATAGTTTAATATAAAGGTTATGTTTTATTGAATTCCTCTCCTAATTCTTCTGAAATTTTCTTCTTGAAAAACATGTTAGAACTTCCTGGAACTAAAATTTTCGAATTGAAAAAAAAAAGATAGAAACCGCTGAACGGAATAAAATTGGCCCACCATATGGCTAAAGTAAGTGTGTAGGATAATGCAGGATATGAACTCTCATTTGCTGAAACTTTTAATGTGTCAATCAAAGAAAAATCAAATACGTATTACAAAAAGTGCAAAACCGTTAAATTCAATAAATTATTTCATTTTAAGTGCATTTTTTGATTTGCATAGCTTCTGTTACGTTGGTTCCACGGGTTTTATAAGTTTTTGTTTAGTGTTATTGCTGAAGAAGAAATTATACTCAACCTTAATCTTAACATTCTGAAGTTTAAAAATGCACGCTTTTAATGTTTTCGATCTACTAGTTTCAGAGGAATTCTTCTGAGAATTAAAGTAACGTTTCATGAGGTTGCATCTTACGTTGGTTACAAGCCTTAATTTTAGCAAAATCAAATAATAAACCATTCAGATATTAGCTTTAAAGATATTTCTCATGTTTTTTGGACCTATAACAATGCCATAGAAGCGACAAGAACCTTAAAATAGATTGCTTACCATAACAATCAATGAAGCAATTGCCTTTTTCTACTAAAAATTTTACGTTGGTGAGGATGGAATGACCGTTTTATCATCTGCAAATTGATAGAAAGTGATCAAAATTAAATGAACATTTTGCAGCGGAAATTAACCGAATCATATATCAAAATTTTTATTGCACTGGTTCAGCATTGAATCAATGTTTTGCCAATAATGTGTGTTTCTGTTAAAACATTACACACAGCATGCATAATACTTTAGTTGAGTAGTAAATTGGCAAAGGTTTTTAAAAGTTTTCAACCCTTCGGTTTATGTAGGTCTAAAACTGTCATTTCTGCTTGTTTTTGCGAATGTTTGAGTGGCTGTAAACTGTAAAGGGTTACAAACCACAGAATTACATTTACTGTTTCTCCTTGGTGATTCATTTTGATTCCTGTGATTAATTTTTGTGGCATTTAATTATGTGGTTTTATCCCCCAAGATATCAGCCTTTAACCCTTTCGGCCCTGGCGATTGCCACCGCAACATTTACGTGTCTCTACTTACTATGACAATCCGTATTTTTGCTGTTTATCAATGGATGTCACTTCAACAAAGCCTCCTAAACAAAATACTTGCGCAGTTTGCGTCATTACTTGACTTGTGTTGCGTGTAAATAAGTGTTTCATAAAGTCGTGCGAAATGGATGCCGATAACCTCAACAATCTATTTCGGACGTAGAAGTTGAAGTGGAAAATATAAACGAAATGGTTATGGCAGAAGAATTGGATAAAGAGTCAGATGAATATAATATTTTCTCTATTTTCCCAAAATTCGAAATTAAAAAGGAAAAAGAAAACGACAAAAAAATTTATTGGAAGCGAGATGCCACCACAAATTAATTCCTATACTAATTAAGCAAGTGAGTTCAAATTTGGTACTTATTGTCTTAAGAAGCTCCTCATCAATAATAATTAACACAAATTAATTTCTATTTTTCAAATTTAAAAATCCAGGGCTGAAAGGGTTAAAATTAACGAAAATTTGGTATTTGACTCTGAACTTTGACCTGTTGTCATTATTTTATTAACTTACAGCAGTCTAACGCGGCCATGCACATGCAGCACTATTACCCAATGTACTTTAACACAAATTTTCAAAATTAGCAGGCATAAATGCAATTCATATATATTTGGGAAACAATGCAGAGCTCTAATAATCGAATTTGAAACCACGAGAGCAAATTTTGATGATGTCTATAAAATCCAAAGTCATTAGTAGAGGAGAAAATTGTTTTGAACATCTTTAATATGTAGCTATAAAGGATCTGACTATCAAGATAAACGAAAATGGCCTAACCTTAACCGAACTTTTAAAAAAAATCCTAACTATATGGAACTGACCCAACATTCATTTCAGGAATGGGGGTGGGGAGGGGGAAATTACAAATGGATGTGGACAATGATACAGATCGTTTTCCGAATGCAGTACATTTGAAAATTAAGTTGTTGATTTTGCTAAAATTATTAAAGAAAAGCCGGTTTAACTGGTATGCTTGCTAGACATCTAGAGTTTTTTTTTTCCTTTTTGGCCTGGTTATGCCGATTACACGTAAGCAATGATATTTCCCGTTAAGGGGTGTTGGAAACCAAAAATCTTCAAAAAAATTGAATTTTAGATTATTGCATTTTACCTTGTTTAGCTCATTACCTCTCCAAAAATACCTTACTTTAACCTGTATCTCAGTTAGACGTGCCAAAATGTTGCTTTAAAGCCTACGCGCACCAACGATTTTAAGGAACATAAGAAATGTAAATATTGCGATTCCCCTTTGGCATGTCAAAAGTTGACGTCATTTCTAAACTTTCTTTTCATTTTGCTAACTGATAGGCCCAACTGTTTTTCTTCTAATAGTATTAATTTACATACAGCTAACTGCCACTGCGACTGTGCTTTGTTTATGTTCTTTCGAATATAAATATACCTCGTGACTGGTTCAACGCGATCAAGTGTGTTCTGTTTAATTATATCTGTTGACACTGTTATACAATTATTAGTGTGATTAATTACAGTTAGCTTATTAGTATTTAGAAAATGCCTAGGTCTATTGGTAAGGTATTCAAAATGCGTAAAGAGTATGTTATGCTGATAATTTAAAATATGGGGCAGAAATGTTTTGATATGGTGAGTTTTTTTTTACTAAAACGCGTTTTTCTCAAAAGTCGATTTTTGGAAGTTTGATATACCTTTTCTCAGAAAGTATTACTCACATGCCCATAAAATTTATATGGCACATTTGTTACGTACCCTAGTATTTACTGAAATGAGCTTTTAGCAAAATCATGCCATATATTTTTTTACAATTTTTTTCTGTTAAAAAGTTACGTTTTCTGAGTATGCGACAAAAAACTTTTTTTTAAACTTTAAACCAAAATTTTACAAAATGCTCATTTCAGTGTAACACTAAAGGTACGGTTAACCTGCAGAAAAAATTTTGAGAGTGTACTTCTAACAGATTTTCAGAGAAGTTACCTTGAAAAACGCCTATTTAACATTATCCGTATGGGGCATTCCGACACCCTTCAAGTTGTAACGTAAGCTCCAAGAACAAACCAAATATTCAAATGCATCTTGCATGTAGTGCTGGAGTGCAGCTACCATTCTTTTTTAATCTAAAGATAAGATTCTAAGATATATATATCGGTTTTGGATCAAGCAAACTTTTGGATTGCCAGAATTTCGGATTGTCGGGATTCCGTTGTAACGAATGATTATAGAGGTAACAAGAAGTTCCGTCTAGAACTATACGAGCCTACTTTCCCGTATACACCAAATTCAAATTTATAATCTAGCTATCTCTTTCTCTCTCTTTCTTATTTATCTTTAGTTCTAATTATTGAAAATATACCTTTTTCAACGGATAATACATATTCATTCACTCACTCACTCATTCTTTCATTTATTCAGCCATGCATTTATTCATTCATTCGTTACCTCATTCAAGTGTTTATTCATTCATTTACGCATTCATGTATTTATTCACTCATTTATTTATATTTTCATTTATTCAATAATTTATTCATTCATTCTTTTCCTCATTCATTTATTCATTGATTTATTCTTTCACTCTTTCATTTATTCATTCATTCATTATTTCACTCATTAAATCACTGAGAAATATCCTTGAAAATTCCGATCAAAAAATTTCATAGCAAAATAGGCTCGTAAGTTCTGGATAAACTTTCTATTTCTACATGTTCTACGTTATAAGGGCTTTCCGATAAAGTTTGTTCCAAGCAAATCGGTCCGTTAGATCAGGATTTATATAGGGTTGAAATTTCCCCGTAAGCGCTATGTTAATTTGAACTGTTCAAAAATGAACAAAAACTGTTCAAATCAATATTTCACGACGAGAACTCCTTTCAATAGGAACTTGGCTCTTGTGCCCAGAGTTTACAGAATTTGCTTCAATTTTGTCCATAGGCGCTTATGTTAAAATTTTTTGAACTGTTCAAAATTGAACAAAAAATTGTTCAAATCAAAAAGTAAAATATAGAAATGAGATGTCCTCGCCGAGATCTTTCGAATGCAAAAAGAATTTTTCCAATCGGACAATTCGTTCAAAAGTTATTAGGGGGGGACAGACCGACAGACCGACAGACAGACCGACAGACCGACAGACAGACAGACAGACAGACACACTTTTTCCCCATCTCAATACCCTACTTTCAAAGTTTTTATTTTTCAATCTTTATTTAATTACTTCACTTATTTTTGACTTTTCTTGATTTTTAACGATATTTTCACGATACATTAAGCCTTCTTTCATGCTTTATTATTATTTTTTTTTACTTTTACGGGAAAGTAGGCTAAAAATGGCATAAGTTAAAATAACTGGTAGCAAAGCACGAATTGCGATGAAGTGGAATTTTTAGAAATTACTGATTTTCAACTGCATCATTCTTTTCTGCGTTCATTTTTATTTTGCCACTAAAAGCAAACGTAATCGCTGATAATATCAGCGAAAATAGGACTGTTTCCTTTGCTTTTAAGTGATTAAAATGAAACAATTTCATCAAGCTATCTAAAATATATAAATAGGCTAGTATTCAATGACCTAATTAGCTAGCAACATCTCTCTGAGAACCGGGTAACTAATACTGCAAAATTTTATTGAGCGAAAGCGCGTTAATATGAAAGACAAATAGTTTTTTTTTATTTTTCAAAAAATGCACTAAACGGTTTTTTAAAAATAAATGATTGAATTGAAATCGACACTCTTAGTGTCGAAGAGTTGAAATGTGGTATTAAAAATTTTAATACCATATTTTATTAGGAGCTAAGCCATTTTAGCAATTATTTTTGCGCAAATAACAAGTTCTCTTTTAAAGGATTCAATCTAGTAGTAAAAACTGCACCTTTAATATTTTGAGTGATTATTGTTTGTGAGCCCCAGTTGCTGAGTAGTAGCCTTCCGTGCTTCCATGCCACAGGTCCGTGCGTCCGGGGCTCTATTCCCGGGCTCTGCCGGGTCTACTCATCCTTTCATCCCGTTAGTGGGGTCGATAAAATGAGGACCAAGCGCGATTGAGAACTAACACTGGGAATTCCTCGTCAGGCCAATCACTTGACCGGAATATCTGCTTCTGCACCATAGGGCCTTCGGTCTCTAAAGCTGGGACGTAAGCTATCGCGCCACACTTTTTTTAGTTGTTATCATTCAGTATAAATATAGACTCTAAAAAAAACCTTTAAAACCTGATTAGTACAAGAAAATTAAAGCTCTCTAGAAGTTGGACATTGTGAAATGGGTTTCGTAAAAGTTTGGGTTTTAAGCTCCTACCACTCTCCACCGCAGTCTTAGGCTGATTCTCCACGAGCGGGCAAAACGCCGCTGTTCACCCGCTACCAACCTACTTGCAGAACAGAACTATGAAGTATTCACATACGTGTCTACACAGGCGGTTTGCACGCCTCGGGTGGAGGCGTTCGTGAGAGGGCCGGCGGGTCTAACGCCAGCAGAGGCGTTGTGCCCGGTAGCGGTAGAACAGCGAGACTTGGCGCCAATGATCAGTTCACCCGCCTCTGTCGTATGATAAATTTCGTCTTTTCTGTGTATTTGTTATTAATTCTGTTTAGTTGTATACTGTTTATTATATCACCGTATAACTATGTTCGACACAGAAAAGTTTATTTGTGAAATTGAGGCTAGACCTCCATTGTACGATATAAAGTGTAAAGAATACTCAAATAGAGAAAATAAATCTAAATGCTGGTTCGACGCAGGAAGGAGCTTTTCCTCATCACTGTGTCTTGTTTAGTAATATGTACCCTAATCAATCCTAACAGTGAAGCAACGGACATAGAACAACAGCATCGAAAGAAGCAAAGGACATTCTGTAATATTGGAAAAACATTTTCGGATAGCTCCGGTGTTCGCAAAACGTTAAATGAAATTGCCCAGTGGTGAGCCGATTCCATAACGTAGGGTGAGTCCACCAACGCCTTTTGTTGACAGATTTCTTTTGAAATATTTCTAATAACTGTAGTTGAACAACTCCGACAACACAACCTATCTGTACGACATCCATTGTAAATATGGCAGGTTTATCGCTAGTGGAGAATGGCTGCTCGATTCGCCGACGTTTTTGGCGCTGTTAATAAGCGTCAATTCAACCGCTTGTGTAGAATAGGACATTTTTATGAGCGGTCAGGCGGGTGAACAGCGGCGTTTTGCCCGTTCGTGGAGAATCAGCTTTATTAGACACACACACACGCACAGTGAAACATTCGCTACTCTCAGAAATGGAGATCTCACTTTGGACGATTCTTCAACCGTCAAGATTTGTTTTTTCCATTTATAACGATTCTTTCCTCGCGCGACCACGTGACGTAAAAAAATTAAAATTTCGCCAATTTGACGAAAGGTTTACTCGGAGCATTTTTCACGAAGCTATTTCCTCAAATGCGACGAAAGTGTCGTGAGATTTGAGCATTCGTTTCTGAGAGTTTGGTTATTTTATTATTTGTTTGTTTATTTATTTTAAATTTTGAGTTTAGTTGCCACCCTTTCTAACCGACTCCACAAAGCAAGGAACTTATACATTCATATTGCATGTATGTCGTTTTTTTTTTTTTTTGTTTTTTTGTTTGTCCACTCATAACTTCGCACCGAATGAACCGATTTTCGTGATTTTTTTCCAATCGATCAAGGGTGGTTTCCCATAGGTCCCGTACCTTCGTTTGACCCTATTCGATAAATAGAAAAAAAGTAATGGGCAGAAATGTAGTATATTTTTTGCTTTTTCATCCATAACTTTTGACTAAATAAACCGATTTTGACGATTTTTTCTTTAATCGATAGAGGGTCGTCTAGCTCAAATATCGTACGTCAATCTGGCTACGTTAGTTCTTTAGAATAAACGTTGCAGGGGAAAAATCAGCATTTTTTATTTTAATTGGAAAGGCTTTGCTTGATTATTCTTTGTTGGGAAAAGTATTAATAAATATAAAAGTCATTGTTTAAAAAATGTTTGTTGCCATTGTGCTATAATATTAAAAGCAATTACAGCAACAGTTTGACTGAAGGCTTCTCTGAGGCAAAAATTAAATCCAATCAGTTTGTTTGCTAAAATCGACTTCAAAACGGAGGTTTTCATACAAATGATTAGTTTTCATTGCCATTCATTCAAAGACGGTTTGCCCTTTGATCTGGATTTTTTAAAAAATAGAGTATTTACATAGAAAATGTATTTACACTAAAAAGAATAAAATAATTTTTATAAAAAATAGAACCGACTTCAAATTATAGATTGCGCTAAAAAGTTAAAAATAAATTAATTCTTTAAACAACATCAATGTGACTTTTAAACATAGTTTAGAAGTCGGTGCAAAATTATGAGTCTAATTAAGTGGACAGTGAACGTTCAAAATTTTTTTTTTTAAATATTATCCAATTGTTTTCATATTTTGCACAGATATTTGTGCTATTATTATAAAACTTTCTCTAAAGTTTGAAGAAAAAATATTAAAATTAACAGTACTTATTACTTAATTTGTAATTAAATTTGACGAATAAACAACAACAGAAAAAAAGTTCCCTGCGCATAAATTTTTAACATATACTTATATTCTTGGTACACATCATTCTTTACATATACATGAATAAAATTAAATGCTAATTGGAATTTTAAAACAAATTTAGGCAGTCAAAAAAAATATTACTTTGGAACAGTAAATTTTAATGCAAAAGTTCCAAGCATAAACCTTTGAAAAATTAAGTTATAAAATATATTACACGTAAAAACACTTATTTTGCTTTTCACTGAGTTAAGAAGACTTTGAAGTACTACTGCAAAAATTTTTTAATAAATGCGACAAATTTTTATGCGCAAGGAGCATTTTGAACTTAATAAAACACAAAAAAATCACAATCTGAGAAAAACGAGTTTTTCTTGTTAAATCATGGTAGAACAGTACAACTATGAGAAATCTCGTCTTTATAACATTGCTATATAATTAGTGAACACTGTTATTATTTTTGCAATGAGTTATAGGTAAACTAAGTGATTTTTAATGTATTGTTACCGTTATTCAATAAAGCCCATAGAAGCCGAAAAGCAACCACAAATCAACTTCTCCAAAAACTTTCATTCAAAAAAATATTCCCTCTAAATTTGTTATATATTTCAATCCTTTTTATTGCACTGTTATATAAAAATTGAATTTTACTTACAGATAAGTAATACATATATTCATCCACATGTTCTCGAGTATCAGGTAGCATTAAAAAAATGCCCCTCTTATCAATTTGACTACTTGTTTATTACTCCCGCGGTGGACTAGTCTGTAGAAGCTCTGTTCCCGCAAAACACTGAATGTGAAGCAACATTGACTGCAGTCAGTGTTTGGGAGGGTGATAACCTCTTGCAGCTGGTTGCAGCGGTCCGTGTATGATAAAGGGAGCTGGTGCACGTTGAGTAGGTCGTGGCTCCAATGTCCTCCGAGTGAAACGATACCTCTGGGGGTGATCGGACTCTTGCCTACAAGGGCCCCATTAGACTCGGGAGCAGCATATCCATTCTTCCTTGCCATGCACGAGGACACGAGAACTTGTTCGTTATAACTAAAATACAAATATCTTACCGATGTAACTTAAAAGGCACCAGCGCCATAAAATTCATCAGTGACGTGGCTTCTTTTAGCTTTTTTCCTATTTTTTATTTGTTTATAATGTGCAGACGACCTACGTTTAAACTGTGTAAGTCGCCTGTGGTCTCTTTTTGCAGCAAGTAGCAATGTTTCTTTTTTCGGCGTGGCAAGTTTGTTTCCTCGGTAAAGTTGTAACGTGTTGACACAGCCGAAGTTAAACTCACTTATTGCAAATGTTACACACAATTCAAGCCGTTTTCTGGAAACAAATACCTCTTTTGGGCATTTGTTCCAGATTAAACTATGCAAACTTTCATTGGCATTTTGCGTTTTGCTGGAAATGCAACGCCTGAGTAAGTCATCAGCAGCAAGACGCTGATATATTGGCAGTATCTTTTCTACTACACTTTCAGACAACTGTGTCTTCATATGTAAGTGGCTCTTCGGGATTTCATTACAGGCCAGTGCTCGTTAGTAAAAGCACCATGATGTTGCACCTGTGGGACACTTTCTATGCTGTGGTTTTGCATCGGTGGACATGCAATGAAAAAGGGTTGCTAGAACGGCAGTTTTCATTTTTTGTATGTCCGGGGCATTATCAGTTATAGCTTTCCTATAAAAGTTTTGAAGTTTTTGTATAACGGGTTTGCTTAAGTTGCCTTTTTTCTTCCCTCCAAGAGTAACCTTTTTAATTCGCCATTCTTTTACCTTGTTGTCCAATGCTGTGCCCAACCTTTTAGCAACATGGTTTATGCATTCTTCTTTGGTAATTTTAACATTATCACCATAAATGTTCGCATCGCATAAACTTTGAAATGTTTTAGAGTCTCCATCACTAATCATCTTTGAATAACGCATTTTATTTGTTTGAACGGACCGTTGCCAAAGTTTCAGCGCTGCATGTACCTCCATGCTCCCTGAAGAACCGCTAAAATTAATTTGACATACAGGTTCATGTTGTTCTTTCCAAATTGAGAACTCTGCGGAATCCTTTCCCAAATCTCGAGCAGTGTTGACGCATTCCGTGCAGTGCTTTGACATCAGCTCGAAATCTACAACTAAATTAGTTAACGAGTCGATTACAATCCCAATGCCATAAAGAGAAGTATGGCCTCGTTTCATCCATGTCCCGTCGTACGAAACAGTAATGTTGAGAATTTCTTCATTTTTTAGACTAGGATTGCGTTCTATGTATGCACTTCGAATTTTATTTTGCGACACCTGAAGCACATTTTCCTTAAAAGTAGCGTTCTGACTACACAGTTTCTCTAAACACTTCAAAAATGTTTTTCGATCCATAGTTGGCATCTCCATAGCAATTGAAAATTTCTCCATTGCAGCGTGTCCTTTGCCTGTGTTTAAAAAAGCACCAACGAGTTTTTCATTCACGTCAAATCTTCTTGTGTAAGGTTCTCGGTGACTGGAAAACGTGGCTCCAAAATCTTTTCCGCAAGATCCACAAAACAGAAGTAATTTCATTGAATAGCCATATGTTTCACCAAAACTAACATTCAGGGAGTGCATTCCACACTCATCACATGGCACATTTCTTAGTAGAGGGGAAAAACATTTTTCACTCATAAGAACGTATCCAGAAGCTTGATTATCTTCAGTATGTAAATTATGATTTCTGAAATTATACTTTCCTGAATTAGAGGTTGCAGCAGATGTTGATGCAACGCTTTCTTTCAGAACGGTATCAGGGATCGAATTTCTAAGAGAAGCATTTTTGCTTTTAGCAGCAGCTATCGCTTTGCTGCGTTTAGTCGGTCGCCCCTTCTGCTTCCTGTAGCGAGAACTAATCGAATGCATAGTTCCAACAAATAATTAATATACTTTATTGGAGATATATATAAAGTTAAATGAAAATAAAAAGTAACTAGTAAATTAGTTCTGAAAAGAACTGTTTTTGTGGTTATGCAGGTAACGAAAAAAGTAAATAGCAATTCAAGCAAGCGAGAATCGAGAATGTAACACAATGTAAACAAACCACGGATGGGAGCGAAACACAGTTACAGTTAATCTGGTGTTGCCAAGATAAAAAATACAAATACCATTTTCCAAATTCAAAATTAATGACACCAAATGACAAATACACCGGACCGTTGCTGCGATTTTGACAGCTGTCAAAGTGGGCGTGTTCGTTTGTTTACAAAAGGTTACAAGCAAATAACTCGGGAAATATTCATTGAAATCAAAATTTTTTTTTTTCTACTTATGACACATAGTTCCTATTAATTTTCAGCAAAAACCTGAAATTTCGAAAATTTTGATAATTTTTGACGGTTTGAAGGTCTACTGTCCCCTTAATTACCATTACCATTTGCTACTTCATATTGGAGCTGTTGCTAATTCTGGGAAAATATATATATTTGTAATTTATTCATGATTACAAAAGATTGTATCTATCCTAATTTTGCACCGACTTCTAAAACTATGTTTAAAAGTCACATCGATGTTGTTTAAAAAATTAATTTATTTTTCACTTTTTAGCGCAATCTATAATTTGAAGTCGGTTCTATTTTTTTATAAAAATTATTTTATTTTGGTGTTTCTGAGCACTTATTTTTAGCGTTCAGTTGGTGTTAAGTTGAAAATTATTCATTTTTAATATACTTTATATTTTTTCATGCGTCTGCCTAAAAATTATAGACATAACGTTTTTGAGCGCATGAAATGTGTTATCTCCACTACGTCTCGAAATTTCATTGCTACTGCTTCTTTCTATAAAAATCGGATAAATTAGCCATTGCAATGAATTTTTGATGCGTAGATGAGTAAACGAGCATCATATGCTTAAAAAACATTCTGCTGTCTGTATTTTTTTTTTTAGACAGACACTCAAAAAAATTTGTTGTTTATAATTTAGCTGCATATGGAACTATCCATTTTGCAGACCTAGTGCATTCCCCGGTAATCGGCATCCATTCTTTGAAGTAGCACCACTGTTGGCGGATGCCATTACTACTGAGAATTCGGACGCTCAGTTTCCCCTAGATGGCGGCACCTGAGGTACACCCTACTTAAGGGATCTTTTACATGTTGCATCATCATGCGACATGGGCGCAGACGATCTTCTGCATCTTGAAAATCCCCACCGACTTCGGCCAGGTTTGAACTTGCGATCTTGGGCGTACGAGGCCTGCGCCCTACCACTACGCCACCCTGCTGGCCTTAAAAAATACACACAACATATTGAAAAAATTTTAAATACATCAAAAAATGAATTATTTTCAACTTTACAACACCAACTGATCACTAAAAACGGGGTTCAGTACCACTAAAATTTTTTGCAGTACAGTGCAGTGCACTTGCTTGTAACAATGTATACAGCATGCGCATGTGACGTCCGTGCAGCCTCTGCCGTTGATATCAAGTGTGGCGGTCGCTTGAAAACCACAAGCTGCATTATTGTCTACACTATGAGTATGATGTTCCGAAAATATTTTATAATGTATGTTTTGAGCATTATAATAAATGAATGTTAAGTTAAAATTATGTAGGTCATTTATAAGAAGTTCATGTATATAATTCGTCAAATATGCATACAAACAAAAAAATATTTTTTGCAAAATATTTAAAAAGTTCAATTCGACTCATTTTTGAGTTAACAAAATAACAAAATGAAATCGAATAAGATTTTAACGCGAATAAAATAGTTTTTCACGAAAATACACAGAAACTGAAATACACCAATGTACTTTATCATTACCCGTAACGTTCCTTTTGTTGATCTTTGTTCAGCAGTTATCCAAAATATGAGAACTTTTATTAGAAGCACATAGAAAACAACTTACGTGCTGTTGTAACAACATCACCTGAAAGATTAAGATATTGTAAATTATGTGCATTATTATAATGCAATACACAAAACGAATTCAAATATGATACCTAGGAAAATGTTTTTCAAACATAATTTAGAAGTTTTTAAACAGTAATGAATCAGATAAAAAGAACAGTATTGCTGCGCAATTTTGATCTTAAAATGTTTGACGGACTTGTATTCAAATTTCATGCTGAAAAAAACATATTTTTTCAACTCTTCAATGTTGCATACAGTAAAGCCTGTATAGTTGACCACCTTTGTAAGTTGACCACCTGTCTAAATTGACCACTTTCGTCAAGAACGGAACGAGCCCTATGTTTTATAATGTAGGGAAAGCTTTGTAAGTTGCCCAGCTAATTTTACCACCTGTCTATAATGACCACTTAAGTACGCCAAATTTGGGTGGGAGTATTATAAAAAACTCTTTCCAAGTGTACTATATAATTAGTACTATATTTGTTTATCTGTTTTTGCAAGGATAACAGAAACTATAATAACTTCTCTGGGACATTTTTAACACAATAATGGTTGACCAGTATTTGTCTGGATAGGCCGTGGTAGCCTAGTGGTTAGAGCGTCGGACTTCAATCTGGAAGGTAGTGCGTTCGATCCTCGCCATGTACACTTGGGGATACGTGCATGTAAAATCCGTGGACCCCACTACCTCGCCCTGTGCGTAAGCAATCCTCGGCTAACAGGAGGGGTCTGGTGGAGAACAGTATTTGTCTGGATGGATGAAACATCAATATGAACTTCGCATGAACTTCTTTGCAAGTTAACCACATGGGAAACTACTATGTCCCCTCTTTCTTTCTTTAAATAAGTGTCCTCTACCTGATGCAGCCGTTTTGAAAAACTATGTATTTTTAGGCAACCTCACTCTCAGAAGCGCACGCTCAAATCTCACGAAACTTTCGCCGTATTTGACGAAACTGCTCCGAGTAAACCTTTCGTCAAATTGCCGAAATTTCTATGGTAATTTTTTTTAAGTCACGTGATCGCGCGAGGAAAGTATCGTTGTAAATGACGAAATTTGTTTGACGATTGAAAAGTCCTCGAAAGGGACGATTCTATTTACTGTCAGTAAGTAACTTACATAAATAAGATATTCATCTTTATTTTAACTAAGTAGTGTAAAGTCGCATATGATGCATTGCAAGTCATTCAGATTAAATTTCCAATATTTTATATAACTGAAAAAAAAAACGATAATATTTTAAAGGGACGTTGATGAAGCTTTATTTTAATTAGTTACAAATGAATGCATAGTATAATAAATGACAGAAAGATCTCCACCCTATATAAGTTGACCACTAAAGTGTTGCAGCGCAAGTGGTCACCTGACAAGTTTCACTGCATTTAACAAAATATGAATATGAAAATAACTACAGTTCTTAGTTTATTTCCTTTTCTTTGAAAAATTAAAATGTTCTCCCGACATTGGTGCTCTTTTATCAAGTTCACATATAACAAAAACTTTCTCAAGTTTTACCTCCATTACAAATAATATTAAATAAATAAGTAAAATAGTGTTCTTCTTTATTTGCATTTTCACAATGATTCTATATTTATAAATAACCATGAAAAAGGAATTTTTAAACAACTGGTATCTACCACACTAACTTTTTTTTTAATATTACATATAATAGTTTATTCAATGATTTTAATCTGATTATTATTTAAAATTCATACAAAATTTTTAATTTTTACTTAATAGTAAGACATTCCATCGCTTTAAACGCATTTTTCTATTCAAAAAATATTTTCCCTATTTTTTATATTTCTGAAAAAGCGCATATTTCTAGTTTTTCATACTAGAATATTTTATCCTGACTTGAGTATAGAAACCCAGCAAATACATTAAAAATGTAAATAAGTTATCAAATGATTAGTTTAAAACAAATATATATTTTGGGATCGTGATTAGACTGAAAAGTATGCGTAAAAAGTGCGTGATAATTCGTATTGCGGGTATAGTAAAACCCTGTTTAAGTTTACCACTTGCGGTGGAAGTTAACCTTAATTCAAAAATTTAGTTAAAAAAAACAAACTGAAATTTGATTTTATGTGAACGGTATTGATATGTATCGGCTTTCAAATGAAATTCGTAATTCCATTGCACGGATGAAGAAAAAATTTTCCACTTTTATCAATTAACTAGCGGTACCTGCACGGCTATGCCCGTGTTAAAAAATAAAAAGACCAGTCGATTCGCCAACGTGTATATAGTGATAACTTTTTAATGTGTAAATTATGTTATTTTATTAAAATGTATAGCGTTCCACATAATTAAAAATTAACTGCCCAAGGCAATCAACCAGCGATCTTACACATTTAAGCATTTTTTTTTACAAAACACACAAAATAAAAAAGGAAAAATGAAAGAAAGAAACGAAACGGGAAAAAGAAAATAAAAAAATAAATAAAAAAAAAACAACATTTTGTTTGTTTGGTTCAAGTACCCACACAAAAAGGAGGATTATAATAAATTAGAATAGTTTTAATTTATAAATTTTTAGTATAAATTTTTATCTATTATTTATTGACATTAAAACAGAAAGACGAAATTTTGTAGCTTGCAGAAACAAACAGCAGCAAGCAAAGGTTTGAAAGCGGAACAAACCTTTCATCTGAGCTCAAATAGGAAAATAACATATGTGCTAGTTCACTGGCGAAACAAAAAATAAAATAATGAAAGTATAAATAGTAATAATAAGTTGGAACAACAAAAATCGCTATAAAGGATAACATTTGTTTTAAAAACCCCTGTGCAGTATGGGAAATGGTACCGTAAAATACATGTCAACATAAGGAAATCAAAATAAAGCTATCAATCGCCTGTGAGCCGCAGGAAATAAATTTTAACCCGTTTATAAAAAATAATCAAATTCCAAAAAAATAAATAAATAAATTTAAAATCGGCTGCTCCTCAAAATGCTACAAGCCGCAAGCACTAAATTTTAATTCGTTAAAAGAAAAAAGGATCAATAGTCAGTCGGCATGGTAACAATTAAAATTAAAGTTAATTACCGTGAAAAAATAATTTCGAGCTGCAGAAAAAAAATGCTTATAACTTCTTTTCTAGTTAATGTAGAGACTTCGAATTTTCGCACACAGAGCGAAACTCTGCCAGGGGTCATTTTTTACGGGCTTTTCAATGGTATCAAGCTCGAAAGGATGCGATAGTTCCTTCTTATAGAAAACGACTATTTTATGAAACTTTCGGCTGTAAATTGAAATAAAAAAAAGAACAAATTAGAATTTCAGAAAAAACTCTCCAAGGTGCAAACTCCCATGTTCCAGACTCATTTTGTGCCAAATTTCATGAAAATCCGCCGAACGGCCTTGGCCCTACGCCGGACACAGACACACACACATACTTGCTGCTTTATTATTAATAGAGAAGATTAACCGTATCACCAGCGATCTGACTTTAAAGCTTCTGCGCTGCAAAAAAATTTGCGTTTAGTTGATAGCATTTTAGGTGTTACTGAACACCGCTTTTGGTGCTCAGTTGAAATGATTCATTTTCTGATATATTTTAAATTGTTTCAAAAAAAAAAAAAAAAAAAAAAAAAAAAAAAAAAAAAAAAAAAAAAAAAAAAAAAAAAAAAAAAAAAAAAAAAAAAAAAAAAAAAAAAAAAAAAAAAAAAAAAAAAAAAAAAAAAAAAAAAAAAAAAAAAAAAAAAAAAAAAAAAAAAAAAAAAAAAAAAAAAAAAAAAAAAAAAAAAAAAAAAAAAAAAAAAAAAAAAAAAAAAAAAAAAAAAAAAAAAAAAAAAAAAAAAAAAAAAAAAAAAAAAAAAAAAAAAAAAAAAAAAAAAAAAAAAAAAAAAAAAAAAAAAAAAAAAAAAAAAAAAAAAAAAAAAAAAAAAAAAAAAAAAAAAAAAAAAAAAAAAAAAAAAAAAAAAAAAAAAAAAAAAAAAAAAAAAAAAAAAAAAAAAAAAAAAAAAAAAAAAAAAAAAAAAAAAAAAAAAAAAAAAAAAAAAAAAAAAAAAAAAAAAAATTATTTGGGTGGAATTTCGACTGTTGGCCGAGCGGTAGTTTACATAAAGGAATAAATTTTTAGAGGCGCAGGCATTTTGATGTTATCATTAATAATATTGCGGTATTCTAGCAGTAGTCTAACTTCATTCATTGTCACAAAACACACATACAAACATAACGTGACATGAATCTTATTTCTCTTTTGTGACGATGCTACAACTCTCCAACAGAGCGAATGCGAATCTGATTTTTTCACATTTAAGCCACCTGTTAGGTGGAATTTAGTTTATCTTCTGTGGAAATGTGAATAATTCTGCGAAATTATGCGAACTTGTGCGAAAAGTGAATTAAACGTCATTTTTATATTTTATCCAATAAATCAGTACTTTGGTTTCAAATTATTTTAGCATTAATATCATTTTTCAAATGTCAGTAGTTGTTCTTCCAAAAACTGTGCTGGCGAATGGAGGAAACTAGACTATTACGCGAAATATTGAATGAATCTGCGCGTTTTAAATACGGTAAACGACACGCGAGTTTAAAGATTACAATTATTTCACCATAAATTTAACGTTACTATAGATTTTTTTTTGAGTCACTCATTGTAAAGTAAATTCATTATTGTATTCAATTTCAATCAATGTTGGAACAAGATATCATAGTGTACAAATTTCAAAGTCAAAGGTGACACTTTCGCAATGACAGTACGGTTTTAAGGAATTACGAAAGTAGGAATTTGTTTGTGCTAAACATGTAGTACTGTATCCATCTGTATTCCTAATTCCACAGCATTTCAAGAAATTTTAAACTGTCCCGTGGCCGCACAATTGTTTTTTTTTTTGTTTTTGTTTCTCGTAATTTACGTACTTACATATATGCTATAAAACCCGAATCTTGTTTTCTTGAATTTTTTTAAAATAGCGTCGAAAACTTTAAGGGAAAGGACCAAAGACGTTACTATTCATTTTTTTTTTCTTTTTTCTCTTTTTAATACACACTTCAAATCGCACCCGCATATTACGTTTTCCCGTATGTAGCATTTTGCTTTAAAGGTCCCTTTGCGAATGCTATATAAAGAATGTTAACTAAACCAAGTTAGATCATTTCTGAATCTAGCAGATTCCCGTATCTATCCTCGAAGCATTTTAATCCAATTGAATGAAAAATTGTAAAGTAACCTTTTGCTCTTATTGTTACACATCACTGGATCAAGAAGTTACGATATGTATCTTAATTATCAAGTGCAAGAAATGATCACATAAGTGAAAAAATGTTTGATGATGCTGATGACCACATTTGCTGAATAACTAGATAGAGTCACAGATGTTTTAAAATGTATCGTTTGGTATAAGAGTAAAAAAAGTGTCTAAGCGAACATTTTTCGATATTTTAAGTAAAAAAAATAAGATTTATTCATGCATTTCACAAAGTTTTTGCAGTAAGTATGCATTCTCATCCCCTTTGAGTTTTACTGTACTTCAACAGTGTATCCTCTTCAGATCCCAGAACTAAGCACAAACAGTTTTGACGCAATTTTTTGGTTCTCTGGTTTAAAAAATGGTTACAAAACAAAATCATAAAAAAATATATATTTTTTAATTTTAATTAACGATTAGTTTAAATAATAATTAATGCCCAATTTCCATGTTTTTCAGATACTACAAAATATAAAATGAGTTCAGTATATCCTTCAAATAATAAGATGAATTCTTTTGAACCTACATATGATGACATGACTCCTGTTGAACCTGAAAGAAATCCTGTCGCAGTCTCTTCAACCCGTACAAGTGAAGCCATTCCGAGCGAAAAGCTGAAGATTGCAACAATATCACCGGAAAATACGCTCTCTGCAGCTTCAGATTCAAGCTCAAACGTCGTTAGAATTGAAGAATGGAAGAAAAGGATTAATCGTGGAACGCAAACTAATTTGAAATATGAAATTGACGACTTCTTCCATTTTCGCAAGATCTTGAGAGAATCCAGAAACATTGTCAATAACGTCAAAGCCAAGATACTCACGCGACAGAACAGATGGTGCGATTTCAAATTCACGCATGGATGATCTTAAATCAGCTACCAAGATTGCGCTGTTTGAGTTTTCGCTCCAGTTTTTGCATCATTTAATACAATAAACCAACAAAGCATGTTCTAAAATCAGAAGGACAGTTCTAAATAGTCAAACTTATTCTCCAGGATTCCTTTACTTCAGATATTTAAACCTTTAAAAGCACACCAAACCTTTCTTCAGAATAACTCAAAAACTTCGTAAAGCAGTCTAAAACATCATAAATGAGATATAACATCTCGACTCGGGTGTCGCAATAGGGATAACATCGGAGGGAGGGGCGACAACCCACGGGGAGTGACAGAGGCCTACCTCCACGTTGGTACTCCCTAGAAACACTGCTGGGGCTGGCACACACCAACGCCAGCAGTGGCTAAGAGGCTTCTAACAGAAATTCCAATGAATAAAATCAGATGATTCGGATCGACAGACCAAAGATATAATACTAAGTCGAGCATTATGGTTACTTTTAGGATATGAACCTAAAATCAGTTCTGATTGCAATCAGGCGACGATATAACGAACTGAACGATTTATCTTATAGCCAAAAAGTGGTCACGTTCTTTCCAGAGAATAGGGCAGTAATACTCCCACTAAGTGCTTCAGAACAATTCGGTGCCGCAAAAAATTGGCAGAACTCATATCGATTGGGTGGGTTTTATCCTTACAATGGATACCTAGTCGCGTCGCAATTTATGGTAATAAAAGAGTTGCCTTTAAGGCCAAGGAAAGAGCAGATCTCCATCGCCGTTTCGAGTTTTTACCTTAAAAGCACAGTCTGTGCCTTAAAGGACTATGTCAACGGAGGATTAGGGCTCCTGGCGACACCTCCTTAAAAAAAAGCGCATCTCAACTCTTACCCCTAGGGTGATGTGGAAAAAGAGTTCATAGAACTTTAATACACCATAAACCTTTAAGATACAGACGGTGCTACCCAAATCAGAGAAGAGTGCAAGGGGAACGCCTAGGGTATAAAGGTACCCCATCAGAAAAAAAATTCTATAATCAAAGAAATTAAGTAAAACTGTTTTTTAGTGTAATACTATAACTTTAAAAAGCACCTTAAACGAAAAATAAAATCGAAATGAGAATTTTATTAATTTTTTATATCGCCTTTGAAACTAGAAATTCAACGCAGATCGCTACATTTTATCACTCAGGTATATATATATATATATATATATATATATATATTATATATATATACACTGATGGAAAAAAAAATCCCAACACCAAGAAATAATTATTGTAGAGTAATGAAATTTCAGCAATACTTTTATATAGGTTAACGTACGTAATTGATTACAATTTCAAAATCACAGGTTAATTTAAGCCCGAGAAGAGCCATTGCAGAAGTGAAAAACAGGTACATTAATAACCGGTGTAACCGCCAGAATTTTGAATGCAAGCATACAAACGTGCATGCATTGAATCATACAAGTGCTGGATGTCCGTCTGTGGGATGGAGTTCCATGCCTGTTGCACTTGGTCGATCAATACAGGGACGGTTAATGCTGGTTGTGGATGACGCTGGGGTTGTCGTTCAATGATGTCCCATACGTTCTCAATTAGTGACAGATCTGGTGATCTGGCAGGCCAAGGCAACATGTCGACATCCTGTAGAGCACGTTGGATTACAACAGCAGTATGAGGTCGAGCGTTATCCTGTTGGAAAACACCTCCTGGAATGCTACTCATGAAAGGCAGAACAACAGGTTGAATCACCAGACTGACGTACACATTTGCTGTCAGGGTGCGTGGGATAACCACGAGAGTGCTTCTGCTGCCATAAGAATTTGCTCAACAGACCATAACTCCAGGTGTAGGTCCAGTGTGTAGACCGCAGACAGGATGGCTGCAGCCGATCACCTGGCCTCCTCCTAACCAACACACGGCCATCAGTGGCACCAAGGCAGAACCGGCTTTCATCAGAAAACACAACAGATCTCCACTCCGTCCTCCAATTAGCTCTAGCCTGACACCACTGACGTCGCAAACGGCAGTGGTTTGGCGTTAGTGGAATGCACGCTACAGGACGTCTGGCTCGGAGCTGTCCTTGAAGTAACCGATTGGTAACAGTTCGTTGTGTCACTGTGGTGCCAACTGCTGCTCAAATTTCTGCTGCAGACGCAGTACGACTCGCTACGGCCATACGCCGAACACGGCGGTCTTCCCTCTCAGTAGTGCCACGTGGCCGCCCGGAATCCGGTCTTCTTGAGGCAGTGCCTTCCCTTGACCACTGCTGCCAACATTCATGCACAGTGGATGCATTCCTGCCAAGCCTTTCTGCAATCTCGCGGAAAGAAAACCCACCTTCTCGTAGGCCTATTACACGACCTCGTGCAAACTCAGTGAGCTGTTGATAATGGCTTCGTCGTCTTCTTACCGCCGTATTCACCGTCAACTCTAACCTCATGGTTTGACGCGAAACGAGTCTCCAACCTGGAGTTACCGCGGATTTCCTATTCACCATCAACTTTGACTACGCGCAAACAGGTTCCCGAAACCATGCCAGGTCGAGTAACTCAGCCAAGCTCCAGAGCAAAGTTAAGGTTTGAGCGCATACGCCGTACATGTAAACATTAGCAATGGCGGACTGGATGTTGCGAAAATTGGAATATGTTGAGTTTTTAGAGCTTTCTTCGCCTTACACGATCTTGAATTTCTGAAGCGGCCTTACAAAAAATACAACTTTAGAGTTGTTTTAATTTTATTAACTAGTATTGTTCAATGATTTCTTTGTCACTTTTGTGTGTTTCCGATAATGTTTTTCTCTCGGGAGCTATTACTTCATTAAAGATTTTGAAACTTTATCATGATTCCTAATTGAACAGAAATACCAAACAATGGGGGGTAATATATCTTTAGTATTTTTATTTAATTATTTATTTTTCTCTCTCCTTGTTGCTTTTTGATATAATTTTATTCTACTTTAAAGTGTACATGTATATACTGAACATTTAACATGCGTCCTGATTTTTTTTGCCAAGGTTACTTCTGGGCCTGCGAAGTTCATGTGGAATATTTTGATTTATGTATGTCGAATAAAATAAACTTGTTGACCTTTACCATGTGTTTTATGTCATTGTCCAATTTACATTTGCTTGTGTATTCTTTACTTTTTTTTAAATTTAACAAAGGTTTTGAATATGTGAAACGCTGCTTTTAAAAAAAAAAAGACATATGAAATGAATCCATAATGCTAATGGCAGTTTTGTGTTTAAAGGTAAACTGCAAGGTTTTTGAAAAAGTCAAAATATTCGCCATATGTATTTGTATTAATGAATTAATATTTGCATTAGAAAAAGGGTTCTTGTTAACCCCAAATCACATAATTTTGAATTGCCGTTTCATGCAGTTGTAAGACTTAAACCAAATTTTTACTGTACTTTGCCAATGCGAAGTGATTGTAATAATAAAATATTTACAATAGTTATAATTGAAATCAAATGCATTTTTTAAATACTCTCATGAATTTAATGCAAGGCCATAGCCAGATTTTTTTTTTTGGGGGGGGGGGGGGCTTTGAAACATTTATGTTGAGGAAAGTTTCAGGGAGGAATATATGCTACATTGCGAAAATGTTCGGGGGGGGGGGTCCGTGGGCATCCCTGGTTACAGCCTTGATTTAACGAAAGAATATTCAAATAAAAATTTAAATGATACAATAATACACTACTGCTTAATTCATAATGATACATTTCTATATTATATATATATCGTTCGTGAATGGCACATTTCTAATGTCAGAAAGAGATATATTACAATGATAAAATTAGTTGTAATTTCCTATTCGTTAAATATATATATTTTTTCATTTTCCGAGAAAAATTTTATTGGACTCTTTACTTTTCCATATTTTTAAATTTTTTCCACGAGTGCTAGAAGTAATACCTTTTCAAACGGGCTAAAAACCACTCGTGTTTTATTCATCGCTATATCGCAGAGAACGGGAATTTTAAAAAACGGGAAACGAAATGTACACTGCGCGGCGAAAAAGCATGAAGAAATCATGTGATAGTTTTGACCAATAACGGGCCTGCGTACGTTCTCACACGGCGTCGAGTTGACTAACTTCGTGGTTGGAAAACCCCAGGTTGATTTTCCTCCGTGAATACCGATTTTTAACTTTGCAGCGCTGAGCCCCAACTCCGAGTTAACGGATCTCGTGGTTTCACGCGTGGAGTTAGGTTAACGGTGAATATGGCGGTTAAAGGCATTGTGGACTAACATCAACTCACTACATCAAATCTCGAAGCTAAACAACGCTCAGGAACGTTACAGCGCGTATTTAAAGCAAACCTGATTTGCATCTTCCGTGTGTCGCTACTAGCGTCACACTGATGCGTCGAGCGCAAAATTTGAATCGACGTCATCTTTCAGATGTATAAACACGCCTACCAAATTTCGTTTCGCTAGCACAACTCCTTCTTGGTGTTGGGATTTTTTTTTCCATCAGTGTATATATATATAAATAATGTATTTAATATATAAAACTACAAAATGCCACTGAGATTGCAAGTTGCATCTGTGCATGAAGGACATTAGATTTCACGGGAAAAAAAAAAGCAATGGCAGCTATGTTCAACAACTGAGCCATGATCAACGAACATGCTCCTTTTATGCGTCAGTTCATTTTAATCGTCATCCTGCATTAAAAGTAGCTCACCTCACGCCTCACTTTTACTGCCTTACTTCCAATAGCGACCTCGCTCTGAACGACATGTTCCCGTCATTTGATTGGCGGAGCGTTTCGCTCCCAGATGTACTAGTAAAAGTTGTACTTACTGAATTTTCCTTTCTTGCCACTCCTCCAAAATTGGATCAACCACTTCCAAATCTGCGATTTCCCACCGAACAATTGATCCTAATGCTTACACTGAAATAATAAATAAATATCTTGATTAATCAATTATATAAAAAAATAACGTTGATAAGAGACTTTTATTTGCATACAAAGCCATGGGAAAAGGCAAAAATTACGATAAGTATTGTATAAACATGTTTTCGAAATACAATGAGTTTCTTCTTCAGTGCGGGGAAAACACAGTTATATGACGAAAAATAACAAAATTAGAGATTAAAAAAAGAGCGATAATAAATCTTGATTCAATCATTAATAAAACTTTCAAGTAGAAGTTTACAGTGTAAAAAATATACAAAAGTGACTTGCTTAAGCACAAAAAATTAAACTTTAAAGAGTAAAAATAACTTATGTATTGGGGTGTAAAAAACTCGATGGCAGGAAACAAAAGTTTAGATAGTTATAACTGTGAAAATGCACACAAAATTAAAAAAGCCTTAGTGGGGTCGATAAAATGAGGACCAAGAATGCTCGGGAACTGAAGCCGATCAATTCTGGACCGGAACATCCGCTTCTGCATCCCAGGGCACACAGTCTCGAAAATTGGGATGGGAACTGGTTCAAAAATTAAGAGACCTTTCAAAGGGGCGGAAATCGGACTCCTGCGTACAAAGGACACGTTTAGACTCAGGAGCAGTGTAACCATTTCTTTCTCGCCACCCGCGAGAACACGACAACAACATTTTTTTTATTAATTGTTTTTTTTTTTTTTTTTTTGTCGTGTCTATGACATAGACGATTTAAATGGATCCATGTGTCCGGATTACTGCATCTGCTATTTGCTTGATAGTATCGTCATACAGGTCTATCAATGACGGCAAGACTCCAATTTCTCGCATATTAGCACTTATTGCTGGACACTGAAAGATGTGACGTGGTGTTAGTTGCGTGTCTGGGCAGTGGTCGCAGTTCCTGTAGACTCTCCTGCCATCTTTCTGTCGATCTTCATGCCTCTGTGATGGTTGGTTCATAGCCTGGCTATAGTTTTCTGCGCAGGATCCAATATTCGTCTCATCATAGAAAAAGATTTGCCAGAGCCTGGGATGGTTGGACTTCTTCGCCTGCAGTCGTTAGCTGGGCATAACGGCCTTCACGCCTTGGGTTACCCTGCCAGGAGAAAAACTTCCGACGTACTTCGCCCGTTCCGCCCATTTACACACCCACGCCACGTTGAGGCCGACTGCTGGGACTTGAGTGGGTCCCAGCTGTTTTTTTTAGAATAATTTTTAGCAGCAATTGTTTTTTAGAAAAATTAATAGTGCAGTAAACACATGTATTTGCAAAAAAAATAATTCATAATTTTATCGATAGGGCTAAAAATTTGTGGAATAACATGAAAGATATACATACAAATTTTTGAATCAATCTATGAATGTCTTTCGGATCCACTTTGAAATGTTCTTAAAATTCGCAAAAGTAATAGACATTTACAGAAAGACTAAAATTTACATATTTTCATATCTCCCTGCCAGTGCATGGCAGGGCTCAGGGGTGGCAGCACTACAAAGTCAGGAGAAACGATTTCGTGTTTTCGTAGTAGCACTACAAAGTTTAAATAATTGGATTTTTGCATCTAGAAGCTCCCTGTCGCATTGAAAAAGGGATTCCAAGCAATCCCGAAACATATGTCTGCATTGTTTTGCTCATTTGTGCTTTAAATTAACGTGTAATTTTATTATTATTGTAACTGTCTCGTGTTTTTTTAGGAGATGGAAGCACTACAAAAATTGCGCATCATTTCTTACTCCGTGAGTACATCAGCAGAGAATTATTTAAATCTCTTGCATCCAGACCAAGAGTGATTCTCATTAAAAAAAATCTGAATTTCACACAAAATTTTTGAAAAGCACCAAACCACGACATAAAAAGAAAACGTTTTGATCATTAAAAATTAAAATTAAAAACGATTTAAAATAAAATACATAAATACTTTTCCAAAAAAAAAGTTGCTTTGAAACTGCAAACAGAGGAATGATTTTTCCAAGCGTTTCGTTCATTCCACTTTTGTTCAGGCCCGCGCCGTCCATATGTGAAAGATCGAGCGATGCACGACGACACCGTCTCAAAAAGGGGTCCTTAAAAAAACCAATAAACCGATAAGTTTGGTTTTACGGGAAAAACCCCGGGTTTTTTTTCAACCCTAAAAAAGGAGTTTAGAAGGATTTCGCAAGACGGCGGCCTAGTAGGCTGGGCGCGCCTGTTCTTACGCTTTGAGAATTTTGGCCTGTTAGAGTGAATTCAAGCTGTTTATGCGTGGAATTAAATTTTGGCGACTTCTTGCGACGTTTCTCACTTTTTTCCTTAGAAATTAAGACCCGAGGCAGATGTTAGGTTAATTAAATATTCATTCCACTAACGACGTATTTTTTAAAAAAGTGAAAAGGATTAAAGACAACTGAACTGAAATGTAATACAGACTTAATTACTATAAGACATTCTATGCACAATATTATGTATCGAGAAATTCTTAAAAATGCCTTTTCTGGAACAGAACTTTCAAGTTATTCCAGTAGAGTCATTCATTCTTAAACATAGTTATAATAAGTATTATTAAACTGAATATTTAGAACCCCCCCCTTCCCCCCCAGCTGTGCTTCGAACAAGAAAAACACATGAAACGGAGAGCATTACAAAATATTAAGGTGAAATATGTATCTAGCTCCCAATTTGATTTTTCAATAAATTATAATTATCTCACAACTCTTTTTTTAATAACATTTTTCAAATATATAATTCAAGTAATTTACCTATTCATTAGTTTTTGTCCTGCAGTGGACCAGTCGGTAGAAGCTCGGTTCCCGCAGAACACCGAAAGTGAAGCAACATCGACTTAGGTCAGTGTTTGGGAGGGTGCCAACCTCTCGCTGCTGATTCCTGTAGGGCCGTGTACGCTAAAGGGAGCTGGTGCACGTTAAATAGGTCGTGGCTCCGATGTTTTCCAAGTGAAACAATACCTCTGGGGGTGCCAATCCCAGGTGGCGGCCTCTCCTCGGGGATCTGGTTCAGAAATGAAGAGACCTTTCAAAGGGGCGGAAGTCGGACTCCTGCCTATAAGGGCCCCGTTAGACTCAGGAGCAGCGCACGCATTCTTCCTCGCTTCGTGCGTGGACAGAACACCAACCAACCATTAGATTTTTTTTCATTTTGCTCCAAAAAATTTTGAATGTCATAGTTATCTCTAATTATTTAGTTAAAGGTCAGGCCGAAAGACTTATTGTTCGTTGCAATGTACGGTTCTTCGTCGTTAACACCTAAATAACGAATCAGAAACGATGTAAATGGACTGTATTAAGGTTTATTCAACACGACACGTAAATTTGAGACATAACACTGAAATGCGCGAAGATGAAGGTGGCGACAAGGCAGAGAAAAACACAGGCGCCGACTAAGGCTGCAGGAAGATAATCACATAACTGACTTAATTTATACCTTTTCTTTTTATAAAGCTTTCATTAATGTTCATGACGCCCTCTGGCTTATTAAAACTTATATTTAAGGGGAGAAATAGGTGTAAAACAGCGTATTAAAAGCAATTTTCATGATTTTTATTAGCATATAAAGAATAAATATATTTTATTGAGATTTTGAGGTTAATTTATGGATATATGGAAGAACATTTACTAAAGCTTTCAAATATTTTTCTTGAAAATTCCCGGAGATATCAGCTGCTGGCACACTGTAAGTCGCCGCCCGGATCGACAGTTTGCGTACATCCTGAATGACACAATTTTTATCCGAAATCATTTTTTTTAATTTTACTTTTTTGATAAGTGTCTCTTCTAGTTGAACGGAAACCGTCACAAAAAATTGAAAATGTCTATTTTTTTTTTTTTGGATGGGAAAATTAAGTACGATTTTTAACCGTATTTTTTTTTTTTTTGTTCTTTTTTTACAATAAAAGTAAAAATAAAGATAAGTTTATGATTCTAGTTGAACTAGAGCGTATATATATAAAGAAATGTGTGTTAAATTTGATAAGGATTGGTCAAAAACTCTGCGAGCTAGAGAGTACGCAAATTCGAAAAGAGTAGTTTCGAGAAAAACGCGTTTGAAAAAAAGTGTGGTAGTGAAGGTAAATTTAAGGTAGTAATGAATCAATTTTTTTCTTATACTTATCGATACTAATACTTATAGAAATTTCTATCCGAGCTAATTGATTTTTTACTTAATTAATACCACATAGGCTACTTTTTATCCCAGAAAAAATGTGCCTCTCCCGTGGGATAAATTTGTTGTTGTTTTTTTTTTTTTTTTTCCACAGAGCAAGGAATCGACATGATTTTTTTTTCATGTAGTTTAGGTGTCAGAGATATAGTCTACTTTTATCCTGGAAAAATGCACGGTGCCTATGGGAGAGCATAGCAATTGTATCCCATATTGTAAAAGTTTTGGGTGTTCAGTTGGTGCAAAGTTGAAAATGATTCATTTTTTGATGTAATTTAAATTCTATCAAGTGTCTGTCTAAAGAAATACACACAGCAGAATGTTGCTTGAGCATAGGATGTTCGTTAACTCATCTACGCATCAAGAATTCATTAATTACGATGGCTCATTTGTCCAATTTTCATCGAAATGAGCAAATCGCAATGACATTTCGATACGAAGCGGAGTTAGCACATTACATGTGCTAAGAAACGTTATACTGTAATAAAAAATAATTTCACGTTAAGAAAGCACAAATAAGCATTAAAATACAGACATATGTTTCGGGATTGCTTAGAATCCCTTTCTCAATGCGACAGGGAGCTTCTAGATGCAAAACATCCAAATGAATGCGGGGATTTTAAAAGCAAGACGATATTGGTAAGCCGTTAAAACAAGACGATGCACACGAGAAAGCGATAGATGCGGGAACAACTCATCGAGGTTATCTTAAATATATGATTGTTTTTCATCTAGAAACTCCCTGTCGCACTGAAAAAGGGATTCCAAGCAATCCCGAAACATATGTCTGCATTTTAATGCTTATTTGTGCTTTCTTAACGTTAAATTATTTTTTATTAGTTTACTTGCACGAAGTTAAATTATTATTATAGACGTTATACTGTCTATATTTTTTAGGCAGACATATAAAAATGTTTTAGGAATATTAAAAATGAGTAGTTTTTAACTTGACACCAACTGAACACCAAAAATCGAGTAACCCCAAAAATGGTGGCCACTAAACGCAAAATTGTTAGTGTACAGAACCGTGTATTTAAAAGAAGTTTTGTTAAAGTTCGTTTAATAGAGTATTAGCATTAATTGAGTAAAAAAGGCATTCATGCATCCCAAAAAGAAGGAGTCATAAAACTTCCTTCTTAAATTTTTCCTAATCAACATTTATGGGAATGCGTACTTTAACAACGTAATATAAAATATAAAACAAAAATTATCAACTGTTTAAATAAATTCTTACTTATTTGCTACCAACTTTGAAAAAGTTGGATTTTATGACCACTTGACCCTACTATTTACACTACAGACACATGAAACATGTTTGTTAATTTACCAGGAATAATGTTCAGGGGAAGAAAACAAAACTCTCCTTTGCCTTTGGACATTACACTAGAGAATTAGGTCATTTTATCAGGAATAATTTACTATAAAATTCTGTTGTCAAAACTTTATTAAAGTGTCGTCTTCACATTAAAATCAACTTTAAAAATTTGAATGACGACGCCCCCTCTTACGACATATTTGTATTCAGCATCAAAATTTAACCTTGTATACCCCTTTTCTGGTCATTCCGTTAACCCGTTACTTTAGAATTAAATTGAGAAAACTACTTCGCGTAATGTTAAAACGTTTCCTGATATTTTTGCATATAATATCTGAACTATCACGGGTACGGCAATGATTGTTTTTTTTAATATAAAAGATGAGCTAACCCAACGATAAAAACGTTGTTTGCACAGTCAAAAACATTAAATCAATATTTATTAGGGCTCGACCGATGGCATTTTTTGGCCGATGGGCCGATGCCGATTGTTGGCCGATTGTTCCAAGATCAGCCAATTGCCGATTAGTCTTCTCTTCCATCGGCCGATGGCCGATGGAAAATAAAGCCGCTTTAAACCATTAAAACGTGTAGAGTTCTTGCCAAAAATGTCACTTTAATCATTTATTTATTTTTATCTTTATAAAAACATAAAGTAATTTCTCAAGCACCGTAAAACTGTTTGGGGGAAGTTAACATAATAATTAAAACTAAAAGAATCACTCGCGATTCTCGTAAAGTAATTAAACGATTTCGAGGTTAAAAAAAATTAAAAAATGCTAAATCAGATGATTTTTAACTCTTTTTTTTTTCTTCTCTTTGCAAAAAAAATTAACAGCTATTGGATCGGATCGGATCTAATTCCCTTTCCTTATCTTTTGCATGGAGAGGAATGCATATGTTATAATATAGACTAACAAATACTGTGGGTTTGTATCTTTAACGAAATTGTCAACCCCCTCCTCCCAGTTTTTTTCATAATTCCCCCACCCCTCGTTTTTAAAAGAAAAGAGCGAACGATTATTTTTTATTTTTCATTATAAAAAGTTATTTTAACTAAAAATAGCTTTTTTTCTAAAATAAGAATAAAATATTTAAAAAATTCACTCGCAGTAACACCCCCCTGATCACAACCAAGAAATATTGAATATTGCTTTTAAAAACATAGACATGAGATTTTTTTGTCATTACAAATGAATGCTGGGTCTTAAGAACTAATCTTATTAGCTTTTTTTTTCCTTGTGAGTTAAAAATTACACTAAAATACTTGTTCTTTAGATTTTCATGAGCACAATGTAAGGTCACCGAAATGAACCAATATTTTAAGCACTAGCAGTTTTCTGTTGACAAGTAATCTTCTGAAAAACACGTGATCGTATTTTGAAAAAATATATATATATATATACGTTGTCAATTTTTGAAATCAATGAAATTCTAGCATTTTTATTAGGGTATTATTCCACCGTGTCGCGTGAACTCGTTTTTTAAGAATTAAATTTTTAAAAATTGCAAGTCGAACTTGGGCCCCATAAAAAGTTCACCCCGACACTGGAATTTCAAGCAAAGCCATGTCCATTTCGATCAATAAACATTTATACTGAAAAATTGATTCATATTTTTTATCAATATGTTCTATGTTGTAAACTAGCAATAAAATAACAAGAAATATTCTAAACTGAAAGCAGTGGTGTAGTCCTGGAAAAAGAGGTGGGGGGACGCTTTCAAATGCGAACATATATCTTTGTCACCCGAAGTAATTTGCTTTCAAAATGTTTCCAGAGATGGGGGGGGGGGGGCGACGAGCCCAAACCCGCGGGCCCAGCCCCCCCCCCCCCGAAATCCCGAAAATTTTCGCAATGTATCATATATTTATCCCTGAAACTTTCCTCAACGCCAGTGTTTCAAAGTCAGCCCCCCCCCCCAAAAAAAAAAAAAATATGTCTGCGGCCTTGGGGGTAAGCTACATAGTTTTTTTATTTTTCAAAATAGAGAGGCATCAGTTTAGTTTTCAACGGAAAAACAATAATAAAGCATACCTTCGATTTAACGTTTTTCTCAAATTAGCAATAGGTTTTAAATTCGAGATTGAACTTGATAAAAGTACTGTTTCCCCGATTTAACGATTTCCTTGATTTAACAATAGCATTTAAATATCGCCAGAATAGGAATACGTTTGGTTTATACTAGATTTCAAATAACGTGGCGAATATGACACGCTACAATTTGACTTTTTAATTAGTCATTGGCGATAAATCGGAATACTAATGAAATTGTGCTTACATTTTTTAGGTACGGTTAAAATTCAGCACGAGCAGCCCAGTGCGGGTACCGCTAGGTTTCAATATGAAACTTATTTTTCAGAATAGTTCAGCTTAATAAATATAAAACAATTATCAAGTTCAATCTCGAATTTAAAAATTATTGCTAATTTGAGAAAAACTTTAATAAAGCATATTTTCGATTTAAAGTTCCGTCTCCCCGATTTTACGATTTCCTTGATTTAGCAATAGCATTTAAACAAATATCGCCTCGAAAATTTTACGGACGTATAGTTTGTTCTAGACTTCAAATAACGTGGCGAATGACGACAAGCTTTAATTCGATTTTTTTAATTAGGCGTTGGTGATAAACCGGCGACAAAGAATACTAACAAAATTGTGCATACGTTTTTTAGGTATGGTTTACAGCAGGCTTGGAGTAATCGCGACTACGTAATCGTAATCGGCTGTAATCGATTACATTTTGACAAAATCGTAATCGTAATCTGACGATGGCATATTCTCATAATCATAATCGAAATTGTGTAATCCCGTAATCCTTTTTTTCCCGTAATTTTAATCGTAATCTTAAGGAAAAAATCCGTAATCTGCTGGTCCTGCAAACGTGTAATCTTGACCTGCTGAAAGCTGAAATTTTTAGCTCTACATTGAATCCTTTCTTATCTCTTCTACCCAAACTGTGTACTGAAGTCCTATCTTAACTGTAAATAACCTATGGGCGATCATAATATAAAAGGTTCTGTGTGGCGGTCCCAGAGCCTTGATGGCAGGACCATATAATAGTCTGCTAGAGACGCTTGTTGTCCTACTTGTTGCGGTCTCTCAGAATTCTTAATTGCGGCTCCACTCTCCACGGGGAATGGCTGGAGATCCCGAGAAGAAAGAGAGTGTCTGGATATGTCACTCGCATCGCCTTGGGGCTCTCAGGGGCGGGGGGGGGGGGGTCTCCGGTCTCCTCGCGTTGTCCAGTTTCGGTAAAAGAGCGGTAATCTGTCCGCAAGTCAAAGATTTCGGGGTAGATAAGAAAGGGGAAGGTGTCTGACCAAATGCATCGGTCATTTTGCTTCCTTAATTACCCCTTCAAAACATATTCAAACGGTTGGGCAATAGGCGAGAGTCTGGCGACGTCATAATAAGAATGGACCATTTTCCCTTTCAATAATCGAAGCAGGCTGCCCCCCGAAAATCTAGTGGAAATACTATCACCTACACACATAAAGAGACTCACGCACACACAAAGAAAGAAGAAAAAAAAAACGCCAAAAGGCATTTCTTTTCTTTTCTTTTTTTTTAACGGCAGAAGTGAAGAATTTTTCTAAAAAATAGCACATTTACACTTCAGCAATTTAGGAGCAGGCGTTACATGATGCTCTATGCTTAAGATATATGAAATCTTAACCCTGGTACGTGTGATTAAGATTTAAATGTATGTATTTTTTTAAATATTCGAAGAACATATTGAAAAGAAGTAATAATAAATATATTTATATTTTAATGCTAATATTCTTTTTAATTAATATGCATGTAAAAGAAAAAGTGATTTATGTTCAGACATTCTACCAATTGTTTTTTACATGCATGAATTAATATTTAGGAATTATTTTTAAAAATTAATTATCTTTTTCTTCTTAGAATTACCTCAACAGAATTTTGTATTTCAGTTGCATCTTCTACGTTAAATTTGTGTTGTAAAATTACTTACACTTTATTTTTTTATTAAAACAGTTAGTACATGGAAAAAAATTATATGCTCGTGCATGTTAAAAAAAAAAAAAAAACACAAAAATCATATTAAAATATTATAGTCATTCGTATTATAATTATTCTTCATATTACTTTTTAACGATTACTAATTTTGCTAAGAGTTATTTGAATGTTCATGTTCAAATTTTTTGAAATTATTCTAAAATGCAGCATTTATTTTGAAAAGATTATTTATCTCTTACACTGTCTGAATATTTTGTTATCCCGTGCAATTCATGCACATATGGTAATTGGTGTTATGTAAATATTTGCACAATTTAAACTAGAAAATAAATACAATGGAGAAATATAGTACATTTTCAGAAATTGCAGCCAACTAAATTTTGATTGTATGCACACAAAATAACAATGAACCAGGTAAATCACTTATGCATTATATATACATTTAGTGCATAGTCTTTGCTTATATACAAAATACGATCACTGTAGTTATCCCTCACATGAGTTTCAAATATTCGAAAAATACTGAATGTGCCTTTCCTGATTATATATATATATATATTTGCAACTGTTTAAGTGTGCTGCCTCGTGCGCCTTTTCACAGTTTGATTCACTTTATTAACTTTTGATTACATATATATATATATATATATATATTACAAATTTTTCATTTCTGCAACGACGTCATAATTCCAGAACTGTGATGTTGAAATTATTTCATTATAATTGCATTCATCATCATTTCAGTTATCTCTTATTAAATCAAAAGTTTAATTACAAATCATAACTTTTTGATTTATGACACTATTGTGAAAATGAGAGTTGTATGCATATTATCGGATAATTTTATGCTAATCTAATCGTAATCGGATGTCATAATCGTAATCGATTACATTTTTCAAAGACTAATCGCTGCCGTAATCGTAATTACTTTTTGGCAAAGGATTACAATCGTAATCGTAATCATAATCTCTCAATTTCTCCCTTTGTAATCGTAATCGATTACGTTTCTTTGTAATCGACTCCAAGCCTGGTTTACAGTATCATTTAACTATAAATATTATCACCTACTATTTCATCTCTATGGCATCGCTAGCAAAGCCTCTTTTCATTATAAAACTTATCTTTCGGTTAGCGAGAGAACAGTTGGCTGGTAAATAAAATAAACGTGATATTGCAATTTCATTCTTGCAATCAAAGATCATCGCCTAGACTAAGACTTATCCCAGATGAAAAGTAACGCAACAAATGTCGCCGTGCTACAATTTGGCAGTTTTAATTACCTCTGGTGACAAATCTGACCCTACTGATGGAATTGTTCAAAAGTTTTCTTAATTGATCCTTCTACAAAAAAAAAAAAAAAAAAAAAAAAAAAAAAAAAAAAAAAAAAAAAAAAAAAAAAAAAAAAAAAAAAAAAAAAAAAAAAAAAAAAAAAAAAAAAAAAAAAAAAAAAAAAAAAAAAAAAAAAAAAAAAAAAAAAAAAAAAAAAAAAAAAAAAAAAAAAAAAAAAAAAAAAAAAAAAAAAAAAAAAAAAAAAAAAAAAAAAAAAAAAAAAAAAAAAAAAAAAAAAAAAAAAAAAAAAAAAAAAAAAAAAAAAAAAAAAAAAAAAAAAAAAAAAAAAAAAAAAAAAAAAAAAAAAAAAAAAAAAAAAAAAAAAAAAAAAAAAAAAAAAAAAAAAAAAAAAAAAAAAAAAAAAAAAAAAAAAAAAAAAAAAAAAAAAAAAAAAAAAAAAAAAAAAAAAAAAAAAAAAAAAAAAAAAAAAAAAAAAAAAAAAAAAAAAAAAAAAAAAAAAAAAAAAACTGTCAACAATGAATTTAGATTAAGGCTTAGTGTATCTTCGATATTATTCCAGTTCAATCCTAACACTTTTAGATGTGTATCAGAGGTTTCATTTGTTTCAATTAAAGAATTTGAATTTTTCCATAAATGTTTTAATTCCTCTGAATTAGTGTCGAATTTTCTCATAGTCATTTTCGCATCCTTTAAAATCGAAACAGCATCGACTGACAGGTTATATGCTTCATCTACCGTTGAACTTCCATAGAAAAGGTCGTCCACATATAACGAATTATTTAACATTTCATACGCCAGAGGGTGTGATTTCTCGTATGATTTAAGATGCGTTTTAATCGTGGCTGCTAAAACATAAGGGGAACATGTAACGCCAAAACAATGTCTATTAAAATGATACATAACTACTGGTTGAGATTTATCACAATTTTTATAATACAAGAAACATAAATAATTTCTGTCACATTCTGCGACTTCTACTTGAAGAAATGCCCGAGCTATGTCTCCAGAAAAGGCTACTTGATACTCTCTAAATTTTAAAATTATATCAACAAGATTCGGATTTAAATTTTCCCCAGAAAACAGAGAATCGTTTAAGCTATAATTACTTCGTTGTTTACAGCTCGCATCATATACAATCCTAGTTTTTGTGCTAGTAGAATTTGTGCTAGTAGAACTCCCTAAAAACATCTCTGTGAGGCATTGCATAACCTACAAAACATTCAGTGCTACACATTTCTATTACTCCTTCTCTTAACTGTTCCTTCATAACCTGATTATATCTCTCGAATAAATTTTCATTACTATTAAATTTCCTTTCTAAGACACTAAATCTTTTCCTTGCATTTTCAAGATTATTAGATAGACCCTTTCTCATTTGTTCTGATTTCCATAAAAGGGGTGACACATATCTATTATTAACAAACTAAATTATTTTCGAAAGAGCTCAATCTATTTGAAGTTATATTTATTTCTTGGTTAGTCAGAAATGATTCCATACTCCATAAACTTGTTAGATCTTTTTCCGCTGACACGTAATAAACATTCAAACAAGCTGCGGAATTTTTTCGTAAACCATTTGTCACCCTGCCAACTATAGTATCACCGAAAATTGTAGGTTGAATGAACAATTTCTTGTTTATTTTTTTAAGTTCCCCATTTAGTGTCTGATATAACACATCAGCTCCTAGTAATATTTGGATTGGAAGATTATTATCAAGTGAATCAGCTAACTCATAATTTTCCCGTACAATGTTCTGAATTAAATGATCATCAACATTCGAATATAATTGGGTTCCACATATTTAATTCGTGATTAATGCTTCAATCTCAATAAATTTATTGGGAGAGTGCAGACTCTTCAAGGTTAACCTTACGCAATCCATGGTTGACTCAGTGGGATTTCGGTTCGAAAAAGTGTAAATGGGTGAATATTAGGAAAAGTGCCAAATTGAGTATGAAATATTTCAGTTTTTAAAGATTTTTTAAAATTGATATTTATAGTGCATTTTAATTATAAATTGGCTATAGTTTTTAAAAAAAATTAGGGGCAAGATCAAGTGGAAGAATTACCCCCCTTTTTGAAAGGTTCAATTTCTGTACTGTTACAGATCTGATGCCAATGATACAGAACTGACAATTGTTACAGTTTCTGCCCTTAAGTTGTACAAAATATACTTACCATATTATTTATATAAAATAATATAATATAGAACAAATAAATATGTATAATAATCATTTGTAAATGGTAATGTTGTTGAAATTTTTGCAAAAAATTAGGTATTTTATAAAAATGTTACATTGAAAATTTCGATTCAAAAAGATTTTCAGAAAGTGAAATTATTCTTCTTTATAATAGATCAAGTGTGTGGGTGGGTGAAGGGATAGTTCTTGAATGAAAACACTAAACGAATAAGGCACTCGTATCTTTAGGGAATATTGTTTATGTTACTTATGTACATAGATTAAACCGGCGTTGGCTTGCCCGCTGCTCTGCTGTACTTCAATTTGCTTGAAGTGTTATCTTGAAATTTCTTAAGGTAAATAGCACGATCAAACAGTTATAATTACATTATGTCACACTTATGTTACAAAACAAAGTAAAAAATGTTTTACGTATTCTTTCCTTTGTAAAAGTATAAAAAGGACCTGAACATAGATTTTGAGCAATTTGAAACAAGGTGAACAGAAAGATTCACAATATCCAGAAATAATGTGCAACTGAATGGTACCAAGAAAAAGAACTTAAGTACAATCTAAATGTTTGACCCATTCCAAATTTAAAGCTAACTAAGTACTACTGTAAAGCATTTTGAATCAATATTTCTATTTAAAGAAAGAAAAAAAAAGGATACTGTGCATAAGAACATAGCTTTTCTTAGCCATGAAATGTAAACATACATCTCTCTGAAGGCAGCTGAAGCAGGAGAGGTCTTGAGTGGCTATTTGTTTCTTTTTTGAAGCATGCCAGATAATTTGATGTTTTTTCATTATACTTGCAATCTGAGGGACATTTTTTCCCCCCTTCAAATTTGCAATGTTTCCTATTTTGTACAGCTTCACTTTTGTTTCATTTTTCTGGATATTTTGTATGAAAGAGAATCAATCATATCTATGCCTCTGGCAACCAAAGTATCCGCCAGTCGCTTAAGGGTTCCAACAACACCATCCATTGCCCCTTTTCCATGGCCTGCTGCAGAAAAGTTCCAGGTACATTTTTCAATTCCAGGACATAAATGTGGTAGAAGTTCAGTCATGTAAAAAAAATTAAAACGGTTTTTGTATTGAGAAGTAGGCCCATCAGACCAAAAGTGTACAGTGTCCACTTTTGATGGAACATTGTTTGGAACCAACTCTTCTAATATTGGTTTCAGATGTGCCCAAACTGCATGAGCTCCATGGTCCAAATTTTCAGACACAGTACAGAAAGATAGATTTTTTACACCATAGTCAGCTTCTGTATTCTTATCAAGATTTTTATTACTATTTTTAAAATATAATATCTCTGTATGTAGGGATAGTTGCTTTTTTGAAGCACCAAAGTGAGCAGCCTGAATTTCACTATAATACTTTAAAGCATAGTTCTCAGAAAAATCAATGTGTAAAACTATTTCATTCGGAGACAAATTCTTTATAAGATGCTTTCTTTGATTATTTTGGTGTTCTATTACAAAAATATGTTTTAGATACACTGGGAGTACGTTGTTTAGTTCCTTTAACAAGGTTTCAGCTCTATTTTGGATAACAATCTTAGATGTAATCATAACTTCCTTCTCTTTCTCTTTCACCTGAGCTATTTTTTTTGTTTTTGTCCATTTTGAATATTTTACTTCACAATTTTTAAATGCATTTGTTTGGTTGACCATTTCTATTTTTTTCTCCTGGCAGTGTCTGCATCTTCGAAACATACAAGCATATGACCTTTTGCAGCATATTGCGTTGCAAATATCTTCGGTGGTGCTTTCTTTAATTATTCCGTGCAAATGTAGCTTTTTTAAAAGTTCTTTTGTATTACAGTGCAGTACACATAAGCATGTTTCTCTGTCTTTCAAAGTAGGCTGAACCACCCAAAACGGACGCAAAAGACAAAATTGTGTATAAGACATAAATATACCAATATTATTTATGTATTTTTTGTGCAAATGTTTCAAGCTATCCAGCAATACCCTTTTTTGCATTTTCTTTCCGCCTCTTGTGATGGTGTCTTTTTTGCCCGGACACATGCGACTGTGCAAATCATCTTCAAGAAACTTCTGAACTGATTTTCTTACTTTAATCAAATTCTTTTGACCTTTGTATGACCTTTTGAGATGCATTTTATTCATTTCTAATACTTTTTTGTAATTTTTGTAGGAAACTAGATTTTTAAGTTGGCCTATCATTCGATATTTTTTTATAATTTTATTTGAAACCAGTACAGCAAATAACTTCCTTTCTCTTTCTGTTTTGCTCTTTTTTTTATTTTCTTCTAGACCTGACATGAATGCAAACTTAAAAAGTAAATTTTTTCTTATTTCTGGTGATACCATTTTTTTCCCAATTAGTTTACGTACTTTAGTAGCAGGGGATAATGAACTTTTCGATTTATTCTTGACTTTTAAACGATATATTTCTTTCCTTAACTTTTCAATTTTCATCTCTTGTTTACGAGATTTAGCAATCGTGGTTTTCAGCTCATACCTCATGGAGCTATAAGTACGTTTTGCTTTTTTTCTGCCAGACTTAATCCGTGGAGATTTTCTACTCTCAATAATAGGTGTTTCTTCCTTTACAGGTGTTTCTTCAGCTTGTTTCAAAGACTTTCGCTTTCTGTAATTGCGGGAATCTTTCTTCCACTGCTTTCTTTTTAGAAGCTGTTCTCTTTTGGAAAGGTTGCATACACTTTTAATTACACCCCTCTCCCTCATTTTCCTTTTACGTTCTCTGTCTTTTTCTCTATCCAGAGCTTTCTTCTCCTCTGACATGTTTTTCCTACATTTCCTGACACGATCACGACAATTTTGTCGCCTTTCCTCTATTTCTTTGGATGTTAGTTTTTTTTTTTTAGCTTTTTCTGAGTTTTTCTTTAATTTATTCATGTTTTTGCAAATGCATAATAAACTAAAAGCAAAAAAGGATAATTATTTATTTACACCAGTTTTTATGTTTTAAAGGAAACAATTATTATTTAGAATAGATAATTTTTTGCACAGCCTAGTATTAAAACATAAAGAACAAAATTAGTAACTTGTGCCTACAGATAAAATAAGTATATTTCAAAAACATTACAGGTGAATAGTTTTTAAGACATAATAAAATAAAATCATTCTCAAAAGAGTTTTAAAGAATGGAACTGATTTAGGATACCGTATTTTCGAGAGAAGTGCCACGGCAAATATGGGGGAAAAGTTTAAAAAATTGTTAATGCGGAGCTTCTACCGGGCAAAACAGCAATAAAAACGCGTTTTAATAGCGGAAACACATCCTTTTCTTTAAATATCAAAAGGAATATCTTTACATTTTGTTGCTGCGGTAAGTGAAATAATAATAAAAGGGTATAATAAATTTTAATATTTAAAAAAACCGTTAAAACAAGTTATTTTATTTAATTTAATGTTTCTTTGGCAATTAATATTTAAATTTTTAAATATTGGGTGCGGTGCGCACAACAAAAAAAGCTTTTCTTTAATACAAATTGCGAATGCGGCGCTTACTACTGAAAATACGGTAATCACTTTTTTTAGGTGGGAGGGGGAGAAAGCACAAATGGTTCACATATTTTTGAACGCAATGTTGTGTTTTCAGAAGCCTTGAAAATCAAAGTTCCGAAAATTTATAGAAAAAAGGTCTTATTTCTTCAGAAACTTATATTTTCGGAATTATTCAAATTTAAAAAGTAATTGAAAGTTTGGCTACGATAGTGATGCATTTAAGCTCATCTTATTCTGCAAAAAGCAACTCCTAAACATATAAAAAGAAAAACTAAGAATGAAAAGAAATAGGAAACGCAAGCATAAGTTCGGCAACAAAGAGCTGCTTCATTGTTACAGATCTGATTGTTACAGAACTGACAAATTTCCCTCATTATATTCGCTAAACATCCTTACTTAATAGATTGAAGCCAAAAAGTGCAGCATTCTGTTCAAAACATTCAATTCCTTTTCTCATAGACAAACACAAATTAAAAAATCAATTAATTTGGGTTTTTACTTTCGTTACGGAACTGATCTTTCATTTGGTAGACACAGTAAAATAAAGATTGAAAAAATCTTACCTGTTATTCTGAAGTTCAAACTTCCAACTGCTACTTGCACGTGGCAAGAATTGGCTCTAGCATACGTAGTTAGTTGGCGCCAAAAAAGTTTTCTTGACCGGAAATAATACATCAGAAGTCCGTGTTACGGATCTGATACGAAAACTTGGGACAAGGATAGATTTTGTTTTTTTTCGATGTACATTTACGTTTTCTAAAACATGAAAGTCAATTATTAAAAATGAACATAAAATACATTGTTTCCGCTGATAGTTGTTTTTCTCGCGATGTTATATAATGCACAGTTTATTTTTAAAGATCGCGATTCGTAACTGGGACACGTTACAGATCTGATTTTGGACATATAAAAAGCTTCTTTTGCCATAAAGTAAAGTAACAACTTGGAAATTTTGCCATGAATTGAATGTAAAACGAAGTTAACACTAGTAAAAAAAATATTTCTTTGGTATTTAATAGAAACTTTTTCAGAAATTTCTCTGGGACTCAAATTGGCACTTTTCCTAATATTCACCCAAATGCACAATTTTTCTTTTCTCGTGGGTTTTAGATTTAATCTTTTCGCTAAGTCTTGGCGAATGAATGTTTTTGTGCTGGCAGAATCATACAATATGCGGGCAATAAATTTTTTAGATTTGTTTTCAACCTGAACACATGCTGTCTGAAGTAATGTGACACAATTATTTAGTGAATCTCCCGATTTGAGAACATGACAGCGTCGTTTTCGGGAGTATGATTAAATTTCTGTTCTTCTGGGATTGGGGGAATTTGATTTGAAATAACATTTTTAACTTTTGTTTTGGGGCAAAATAAAAAATTATGTTGTGAACTATCACATATTTCACAAGGCTGAATTTTCACTTTACAAGCAGATTGTAAATGCTTGTTGAAACAGCGATAACAGCTTCCTTCTTTTTTTAATTTATATCTTTTTTGTTCATGTGTAAGCCTTTTACATTCTAAACTAGTATGGTAATTTGCGTTACAGAAAACACAAGCTTTTCTAGCAATTGTATTTAATGCGGCTGCTGCCGGAATATCGGTTCTAGATTTATTTTTGAAATGTTCCACTTTAGGACGATACGTTTCTTGAGTTTTTAGAGATACCCCATAAATAGCATTTGCAGCCTCCCTGGATTCTATTTCATACTTTATGAATTTCATTAATTCAGCTACGTCACTTTTAGACGAATCCCTTTTCCTTTGATATTCAAGCACAAAATCCGCAGGCAATAATTTAAGTAAGATCGGGATTAAAAGATGACCATAGGAACCCGAAGTTACTCCTAACGAATTTAAATTTCTAATACTAATTTCACATGAATCATACAATTTTCTCAACCCCTTCAAGTTCGATGAATATTTTACAGCTTCTATATTTAATAGTTTATTCATATGACATGTAATAACCTTTTTTTAATTTCCATAACGATCCTTCAATAGATCTAAACATTCCTCATAATTCTCCTCCGTTAAAGAATATCCGGAAACTATGTTAAAAGCTTGATCTGATAGTAAAGATTTCAAGTATACAAATTTGTCTATCTGGCTCGACTCCAGAATAGGGGGCCCCCGCCAAATTGGCGATAAATAGTTCAATCTTGCACCCGACCTGCTTTTCCCTGATATAGCTCTCCTTTTCTAAGCTGGTAACCCTGTATTTACGTATTTTTGCGCCTCATTCTGATTGGCTGTTTTTTGACTTGCTCCTAATTCTGATTGGCTGTATTGACCATCGGAGCGAAATTTGAGTAGCGGTCTTTTCAAATCGGAATTAAACCGGTTAAACTGGTTTTTCACTTTCCGTTGGATGCTCTCATTAGGTGGTCGGCTTTGTTTTAGGTCCCATAGTTAAAAATGGCTCCTGTAGGTAAGATAAATATGAAATTTTTTCATAATTTGGAACTGTCGGGAAAGAAAGCTATTGTTGATTGGTGTATGAATGAGGGATTGATTGCTTCTAAGTATGAATGTCCGATTTGTAAGCAAGATATGCATTTGACCGAGCGTAATGATCGATCAGATGGGTATGAGTGGATTTGTCGAGTGAAAGGAGATAATCCCCACCGTGTAAAAAGGTCTGTAAGAAAGGGTTCCTGGTTTGAAGAGAGTAAGTTGAGCTTAATTGATATTTTAATTTTTACGTACTTGTGGGTGTATGAGGCTGGCACAAATCTAATTATGAATGAGGTGAATGTTAGTAGTGACACAACAATGGCTGATTGGAGGAATTTTTGTAGAGAAGTGTGTGTGGATGCTTGTTTTAAAGAGAGTGAAAAGATTGGTGGACCTGGTGTGATTGTTGAAATTGATGAAAGCAAGTTTAGCAAAAGGAAGTATAACAGAGGTAAAAGAGTGAATGGAAAATGGGTATTTGGAGGAGTTGAAAGAGGTAGTAATAAATGTTTTTTTGAGGTGGTGGAAAATCGCACGAAAGAGACATTGTTGAATGCAATACAGAAAAATATCTTACCAGGATCCCCGATCATGTCCGACTGTTGGAAGTCGTATGATTGCCTCTCAGATAACGGCTTCGTTCATCTGAAGGTTAATCATTCAGTGACATTTAAAGATCCTGTAACAGGAGCCCATACGAACACCATTGAAGGTCTATGGGGCCTAGTCAAGCGAGAGTTTAGAAAACAGGGCCATCGTCAAACCGAAAATCTATTTGACTCGTACTTTGCAGAGTTCATGTGGCGCCGCAGATACAAAAATGCACCCGAGTGCCTTTTCCTTTCCTTTTTGTCCTGCGTAAAGGCGCTCTATACCCCGCAAACTGCCGATGAAGCAAATTCGACGGAAGAATGAAGTAAGTTATTTTATATATGTTTTTTATTTAAAAAATGCTATATCACGCACATATCAATGCTTAAAATTGTCAATGTTTGTTTTTCTATTTAAAATGATGAGCTTTTTTTCTTTTTTGAATAAAAATGATGAACTGTGACGATTTTTTGTTGACGTGATCTACTTCAACAGCAACGCGAGACCTAGCTGAAAAATGGTGCTTGTTTACTTGTGTTAAAAGCCGTTACGGCGATTTCGATATACGAAATACATTATTTTTATTTGAATTTTCATTAGTTTCAATATTTAGAAAATGATGTATTTAGTATCCAAATCGCAATAACAGTTTTAACAGAAGTAAACAAGCGCCATTTTTAAGGTAGGTCGCGCATTGCAGTTGGCGTAGATCACGCCAGCAAAAAGTCGCCAAGGTGCACCCGTTTCTGGAGTAGTCCCGTCTATCTTTGATAAAGATTCATTTTCATGTATTGCACTGTTAAAACTGTTAAAAAACTCATAAAACAGGCTAGGATCCCCATAGAATGGCTTAATCGAAAGTTTAGGCAGTTTTAAGCTAAACGATTTTGTCGGTTTTCTTTCTTGATTTGTAACATGCTGAGAACGTTGAGAATTTCCAGAAACAGTGGAAGAACCATCATCTACGTCTAATTTTCTAAGACGATTTTTTATTTTGAATTTAATGCTACTTATACTATCAGAATATCCCTCGCTTGCGTTTACTTAATTTTCATACTCTTTAGGATCTGTTATGGTAAATTCGATTTCAGAATTCAAGACGTTTAGTTCCGATTCTTTTATATTTATTTGCTCTAATACTTCCTGTAGCGCTTCAACATCAGTATCTTCAACATTTGATACCAAAAGCGATTCTGTCTTTTTAATTAGTTTAGTTACGCTACCTAGTAAACCTGCTCTTTTTACTTTAGCCTTTTCAATTTGATCCATCGTGATTTCAAAGCAACAATATTTTCAAATTATAAATCAAATTTTCAAAGTATTATTTCTGTTCTAGAATTTCTTAGTAATATATATATTTCAAATACTTTTGTAATCATAATGCAAATATTTCAAAATTATAAATAATCACAGTACCTTCTATTCCAAGCTCGCCGACGAATCCACGATAAGGTAGCTTAATATTTATCCAAGATTCAAGTTAAGCACCAAATTCAGCACCACAACGTAGTATCCCGGGTTTCGGCACCATTTGAAAAAAGGGTATTCATTTCAATTCTTGACTCGAGAACAAATAGTATCGGTGTAGTGATGCCAAGTCAAAGGTGAAAGTACCAAATTCAGTCCTTATTTGCCTTTTAATTAATTTTATTTAACAATTAAACACAGAACAACAACTAAATAAAAAATTAGACTGAAAATATTATTTCGGGCATTTTTGAAGGAGCGTGTCTGGAAAAGGCTCCAACCTCGTTGCATGAGATCCAAGTTTCAAGTGAATCTTCTTCTGATTGTCAGACCAAGGTTGACTTGTTGCATTGGACACGATTTATGGCACGACTCATATAAATCCCGTGAACAGATTCTCAACAAATGACGCTGCTTGAATTGCCTCCATTATGAAAGAACTAAATAATTTTTAAGTAATTACTACAATACGCACCTATTTGATGATGCATCAGTGATATTTATTAGTTATTTTGCTCTTTGATTTAAAAATAGACATTTAAAAATAGAAAAACTTCCAAAGATAAACGAAAAATGAAGATTTAAAATTTTATTTCCAGCGGAAAAATCATTCACAATTTTTACGCGAAATTACGTTACGCTTTTTGGGAAAAAACGAACGGTTTCGCTTGGCTTGTTCGATAATTTTACAACAGAATATTCTTTGCATTAGGAACCGTTTAGTTTTATTTAAACCTTTAACTCTAACTTTAGACTTTTCATGAGTATTGAGTTCGAATTGAACTGTACAAAAATGGTCATTTTAGGTGATTTTGTAATCAAGTTTTCCAATCTCAGTAAGCTGGCTTCATTTCACTAAGTTATCGTAAATCTCTAAAACCAAGTTTCCTTTAAGTTTTAATCTAAAGTTGCTGACGCTCAAAGTTTTGCTGCATAGAATTTTATAAAATAAAATCATAAGCTGCAGATCATCTCCATAGTAAAATAACACAGCAATGTTGTTGGGAAATTTTTATTACAACCTTTCAAATTGCGATTCATTACAACAGAAATCGGTTTTGGTATAAGCAATGGTGTGCAAGATAAACGAAAAAGAAAAAAAAAAGTTCAAAACCAAAAAGATCTTTGAATTACGATTGGCAAAGTGAATCAGCTCTGTAATTCTGATGTCTTTTTTTTTTTTTTTTAACATGTCCTCATTTATTTCCTTTCATTTTATTTGTAAGCAGAACGGGGTGCAGTTAAAATTTTAATAGAACAGTTCAAATAGCTTACACAAAGCAGACGGAAGTTTGAACTGTGTTGAATCTGTTTGAAATCTACGCTCGCTCGAGAACTCGGGTAAGATTTTCATATTACTTTTCAAATAGGTAATTGTTGTTCAGATAATTTTAGAATGTTGAGAACTTTGCAATGATATTATTGTAATTATCATTACGTAATGTCATTATCGTAATTTCTTCCCATTTAACATCTTGGTAAATTTTGTCTTAACCTCTTCAGACTCCAGAACTAACCACAAACCATTTTATACGCTATTTTTGGGTTCTTTAATTTAAAAAATGATTACAAAACGAAATAACTAATTTTTTTTTTTAAATTTAACAAATAATTAGGTTTAATGATAATTAATGCCCAGTTTCCATGTTTAAAACGAAGTAAGCTATCTGTTGATTAATTTAAAAAACAATTGGGTGTTTAAGCTTTCAAATTGCACAAACAGTAGTGAATAAACAGTATTTTAAAATGTACCCAATTGGGTACACTTGAAATGAAGAGGTTAAAGTACCTGTATTGTATTGAAATTGTACTTTTCGAACTTTGAAAATTATCCAGTATGTTGGTTTTAAGCACAGAATATTTTCCAGATTTGCAGAGAATATTCGTTTTTTATTTTCTTATTGTAGTAAATGCCGATTACCTCTAGGACATTTGCATAGGCAGTCTTGAAAAATGTCCTCTTTCTCAGAATTCACGGCGAAAGGTCGCTTCTTATAGAATTCTTCTACATACTGAATTTCGTAGCATTTTGAGATTCCTGCAATCCCTTTAAAGGACCCAACTGAGCTTGAATGTCGCGTAATGTAAATACTTAATGTAATCAATTTGCTAAATATTTCGTTATGCATGACTCCAAGCCTAAACTTACCTTTATTGCGTTGCACTACACGCAGACTGTCCTTCCCTACGCGATTTAAACTTCAATTACAAGAGTTTCTACAACGCAACTAATATTAAGATTGTAAAGCTTTTTTATTTAGGGTCACTTTGAACCACGTCAGAAAGGTATTTTTAAAAAGAATTATTTTAATAAAAGTGTTATGGTTGTGCAAATTTGAACCAGAAAAATAAAGTTTCCAAATATTTAGAATTCTTTACTTCCCAGCATCATATGATTTCTATTAGTTTTATAGAACGTCAAGGGTACCAACAACTTTAAACCAGTTCTAATAAATTGCTTTAGAACAATGATTTTAGAATGGATGATACAATTACTCATGTACAGTGTTGCAAAATTATTTCGTAAAATTAAAACTTTAAAATTGATTATATAATTTAATACCTGCACGCAGAAAGGATCTTCTAGAAATTTTCTATTTTTTCAAAGTCAAATATACTAAAAAATACGACTGTTTCAAAGTTAACCCCATTAGTTCAAAGTTACCCTTCATGACTGTATACAACTTCGATAACTGATTTCGCACTCCTACTCATTGCGACAACGACAAAATGTATCTGTCATAGATTGTTGTAATGCTCATTGAACCAACAAAGAGGATTTATCGGTTCCGATGGCATGAAAGCCAAATCACCATATTGCATACATAACAAATGTGATACGGACCTCTGTGGGAAGCACGTTTTTAATGATGTAATGTAATATATATATAATAATGACCAATGAGTGTGAACTCGAAGGCGTGTTGATTAAATTATGAAGTCAGATTTAGCTCCACAAGTCATGCTATCTCGTTGTCGCAATGGGCGTAAATTAACTATGAAGTTTTTGTTTTAATGAGTGAATCTCTCAATCTGATTGGCCAACTTTCATCAATATAATTCTGGAATTTTAACCAAGTTTGACTCTGAACTTTAGTCTCTAGCAACCACTACTCGGCCTTTAGAAGAAAAAGCTGTATTACAAGTCTGTGCTGAAGAACCTATGAAGAGGCAGATAAAGTTCATTCATTTGGAACATGAGGTATGCCGTAGATGAAAAAGGTGATACATAACCAGATTTTCAAACTCATGATTTTTTTTTTCACTGGTTCAAAAATATTTTTACATTTTTTGGTTAATTACAGATGTAACAGGCATTTCAGATAACACCTTTTTCTTTTGTTGTTTTTTCGTTTCAGATAGTAGATATTAGTAACTAAATAAATTGTTGTGTTCTTTCACATCTTCATGTCTACTTTAAAAATAGTAGTACATTTTCAGTCTTCGAAATAATTATTTTGAGTAATTAATGTAAAATCATGCCGGTACAGATATGGTTATGAATCTTGATGTGTTTACGCATCTTCATGCCCACTTTTGAAAAAGTGGTAGATTTCTTGTTTGAGAAAAGATTTTTGTATCATTATGTAAAAGCATGTCTTTTCCCCCATTTCTGTCATGTCATGTCTTTACATAACTAGAATTCGACCGTCATTAATTAAACTTTCAAGTTCAGCCTCGAACGCTTAAGGGGCCGTTCATAAATGACGTCACGCTTTTTCCCCATATATTTGACCCCCTCCCCCCTTGTCACAATATGTCACACTTCAACGGACCCCCCTTCCCCCCTTTGTCACGCATCACGCTATGTTGCACAATGCATTGATGTCACACTTCTTGTTACCCCTAACCTTGTCACACTTTGTCACAATTTTCCGAACCCCCCCCCCCCCGAAGCGTGACATCATTTATAAATGATCCCTAAGCAACTTTTAGACATTTTTGTTTTTCTGTTTGACAATTTGTTTTGCTGAACCCTTTAAGAAGGGACAGCACTAAAAATCGGTCAAAATCTCGATTTCTGGATTTTTGCTCCAAATTATACTTTATATATTAGAGAACGTTTGTGCAAAGTTTGAAAGTCCTACGTACAAGCTAAGACATCTTATTTTTGATTTTATATGAGCATTTTAATACTTTTTTTACCTAACCAAAAACTTTAAATGGCTTGTTCTCAGCTTCGCTTCTTTGCATACTATGTGATAGGTAAGATGTTAAGACTTTTTCAAATATGTATACATTTCTTTGAAATTTTTATTGCTTGTTCCAAATGTTCAATTAAATGTAACCTAGTATGGAATTTTTGATAAATTTATTAGAAACTTCTTAAATCTTGCAATGCCGAGATTTTTCAGTTTTAATTTTTTTTTCAAGAACTAATGAATAAATCAAGAATTCCATACTGCAAAGTGAAGAGTATAGTTTGTTCTTCCTTGTAAAAACATCCAGGAAAAAATCATCCATTTTTTAAAAAGGATGGCGTTTTTTAAAAGAATTAATTTTGTTAATTTTTTTCAATTTTGCATTTTTTTGGACTTTTTTTTTTTTAATGTTTTTCTCCTATAACACATCAAGTTATATTGATAAACATACTTGAATTATGTTCAATTTGCAAAGGGGGATTTTTAGGTTCCGAGTCCCCTTAAATAGCTCAATGAGTGCGAACTTCTCCTCAGTGTGATTGATCGCTACCTCCGTAATACTAAATGCCTAACGTATTATTGTTTTTAATAATGAGAGAAGGGAAGTTAAAAAACCCCAGATTCTGCTGCTATATAAAATGCAGATTAAAAGCTCAACAATGAAATGACGTGAATTTTATTGTTCTGTTTGACATCAGTTTTTGTTTAAACGAGGGGTCTTCATCCTTTTACGTCCGAGGGCCACATCAATAAGTTCAAAAAGATCGGGTGGTCGCAGTAGGGAGAAAATTTAATTGTAGAGAGGGAGATAATGAAAATGATAATGAGGGGCAATGAAACATTTTTAGTTATTGGCCTAAATGCAGGATTTTTCAACTTTTTAAAAATCTTAATGAATAGCTCATTGGAGGATTTGAAAATAGCACGGTTGCTTCTCGGTGTCTTCAAAAATTTGGCCAACGCTAGCCAAACTGGAACGATTTCTATTATTTTGACATCTCCTACTTCAATATGTCTTCATTTTCAGTAGTTATTTCAACTGTAAACAGAACCAGGAACGGTGAAAATTTGGAAGAGCAATTCAAATGGCTCATACAAAGCTGACGGAAGTTTGAAACGTGTTGAATTGTTTTGAAATCTCAAACTCACTCGAGAGTTTAGGTAAAATTTTGATATTATTTTACTTTGAGTTTATTGTTGTTCAGATAATTTTCCAACTTTGAAAAGTTGCAATCATAGTTAATTCTTTATCGTGCGTTTCTCCCCATTTATAATCTTGATAAATTTGGTCTCGAAGTAAAATCGTTTTATATTGAAATTGTACTTTTCAAAATCTAAAAATTAGCCAATGTTAGTTTTCAGTATAGAATCTAGACCCTGTCGTAACCTGCACTCGATTTTTTTAAGGATAAGTATTTCATCCATTAACATTTATGTGTACGTTGAGCTCTCATAATTTTGTTTTACCATTTTACAAACATTATTTAATTTCAAAATAAATTCGATTATCAAATAACTTTCATGTTTCTTTTTGATATATCAGCAACTGCTGCGATGCGGGTTATGATAGCTTTCAGATAAGTATGAAAAGTTCAAAGAATTTTTTTAGAGAATAAAAGAGTTCCGGTTTTGAATTTCTGGACATAAATTTAAACGCAAAATAAATTAGATTATCAAATAACTTTTTTTTTTATTATCTGCAACAGCTGCGTTGCAGGTTATGACAGCTTTCTACTAAGTCTGAAAAGTTCAAAAATTTTTTTTAGAGAATAAACTAGAGTTCCGGTTTTGAATTTCCGGACATAAATTTAATCGCAAAATAAATTCGATTATCAAATAACGCGTAGCCGGCCACTCTTAGTCCTTGACAGGGCCCCCCTCGTGGCCGGCCAATCTTAGCTGGTTGACAGGGCCCCCCTCGGGCCCTAAAGGAGTAATATCAGATATTAAATGTAATTGAAATAAATCTTCAAGCAATTAGAAATTGCGAACTGAATTTGGTAGTGGAAAAATAAAAACTCTTCTAATAGAATTTTCAAAATCCACGACGTTGACAAACAAATAGTCTACACTCTCACTCCACTCCTATAACATGAGGGATATCTAAAACTGGTCTCGTAAGACTTTCTTAGATTTCAACAGTAAAAATAACAGCCAAAAATGCCAGGTCCCAGTTTTGCCCGCCCTACCCGGTTTTGTTCAACTTTCCCCTGCAGCTTTTCTCTCAAGGCACTTTTTCAGTGAGCATCAAATGGACTTCCTTCTTGCCATTTTCCAACTGACCAGACCTCCTCCCCCCATTTTTTTTATTCCGATGGCCAAGGGCGTAATCAGGGGGGGTTTTGGGGGTTCAAACCCCCCCCCCCATTGGGTATTTAGTTATTTATTCATTTTTCCCCTCAACTTGGTGGAAATCATGTCAAGTCAATCGGGTTGTGGGCTTGGAAAAACCTTTTTTCTTTTACTTCGTGTGAACAACATAGGCGACAAGATGTGGAATTCCCCTCATCCCTTTCCTCGGGCAAAATCGTGGAGATGGACGTTGAAGGACAAGACCCTCGGGGCCCGGAGCACGGTACACCGCTAGTTCATATTCGTTGAGAAACTGAAACTAAAACGGAGAGTCACGTGATAAGGGGGGATGCATCTGTCAATCGTCATTTAGGGGTGTTAATCGTCTGCACTTGTTGTAGCCAACGGAATTGGTGGAGGGGTGGCTATTGCTTTCGGTAACTAAGCTTCCGAGAAAACCGGGGGATGTGAAAAAAAAAAAAAAAAAAAAAAAAAAAAAAAAAAAAAAAAAAAAAAAAAAAAAAAAAAAAAAAAAAAAAAAAAAAAAAAAAAAAAAAAAAAAAAAAAAAAAAAAAAAAAAAAAAAAAAAAAAAAAAAAAAAAAAAAAAAAAAAAAAAAAAAAAAAAAAAAAAAAAAAAAAAAAAAAAAAAAAAAAAAAAAAAAAAAAAAAAAAAAAAAAAAAAAAAAAAAAAAAAAAAAAAAAAAAAAAAAAAAAAAAAAAAAAAAAAAAAAAAAAAAAAAAAAAAAAAAAAAAAAAAAAAAAAAAAAAAAAAAAAAAAAAAAAAAAAAAAAAAAAAAAAAAAAAAAAAAAAAAAAAAAAAAAAAAAAAAAAAAAAAAAAAAAAAAAAAAAAAAAAAAAAAAAAAAAAAAAAAAAAAAAAAAAAAAAAAAAAAAAAAAAAAAAAAAAAAAAAAAAAAAAAACATTTTTTTGAAAAATAGTCTTTAATTGCTTACGTAGTGTTAAAATAAAATAAATATAAGCTGGCCGAAAATGTTCGGGAAAAATACATGTTAAGGCGCCTTTTTTACTTGTTATTTTAAAACAACACCGCGCATTCGGGGGTACTTTTTATGCTCCTGCATTATTTGCAGTGTAAACAAGAACAGGTGTCTCTGGTTGTTCTATTTCACTTTATTTGGTATCTTTTGGAAGATTATTCTTGTAATTATATAACAAATTAGTGTAAAGTGGTTGACTAAATTATTTTTTAGGAATTTTGTTTTAAAATCAATTGACTCTCAACCAAAGAAGAAACAAACATTATTGCATCAAACCCCCCAACAGATGTTAGGTTTCTTGTTTAAAACCTTTTAGTGAAATTATTAAACTTTATTGGTAATTAAAGTAAAAAATTTGCACATGTAACTAATAATTAATAGTTACATGGGCAAATTTTTACTTTGATATATTTTTTCAATTTATAAATAATAATAAAATAAATTATTAATAAATTTTACTATTTTATTGCTATTTTATGATTATATAAAAAATTATTAATGTTACCCCTAAATGCTCGGTGTTGTTTTTAAAAAACATGTCAAATTTCCTCGGATTCTATTCTTCCGAATTTAATAAAAAAATGTTACTATTTTTTCTACTTATAACTGGCACATACAAACACAATTTTTATTTCTTTTTTCTTTACAAAGAAACGAAAAATTGCACGGTGTAGGGTTAAGGAGCGTTTGTCATATTTCAGTTAACAGTTACTTTGTTATACCAGTTTATAAAACTAAAAAAGGCGTGACCAGGAATTACCCCGTATGACTACTGCTTATATTAACTCTTAAAACCCAAAATTTTTATAAACGGGTTATAGCGGTTTCTGAAGAGATAAAAAGTGAAAAAGCCGATTTGTGCCCTGAGATTGTGTCCCCCTTTAATGCATATCAAGGCCGTATCCAGAGGGGAGGGGGGGGGGGCCACGGGCCGGGATTGTGTTGTCCGGATTTCGGGCCTCCCCCCGAAATCCGGAAATTTTTCGCAATGTAGCATAATAGCTCCCTGAAACTTTCCTCAACATAAGTGTTTCAAAATCAGCCCCCCCCCCCCCCAAAAAAAAAAAAAAAATTCTGGCTACGTCCTTGATGCATATTTGTCTGGAATGATATAGAATATCCCCAGATTTTTTTAAAAGGAAGAATATTTTCAGTGACGTAGTAATTGTTAAAAAAATCGATTGACATTTTTTATGAAGGGGATTTTATTATTTTTCCCCTACAGAATTAAAAGTTTAAATAAAAATTATTTAAATAAATCATTGAAGTTGCATGAACAACTCAAAAATTGCTGTCAATGAACTAACATACCCCCTTACATTAAAACTGCAAGTGACAATTTTTTAAAAGCGTTAACATAAAAAAAAAAAAAAAAACAAAAACAAAAGAATCTGACAGTGAACGCGCTACTAAAACGTAAACAGCGGGCCGATCCTGTTGCTCTGATTGGTCAATTTCTCTTTTAGTGACGTCACAGTGTTATCTTTTTCGGATATCCATGCGCTAACGTGAAAATGAAATAGTTCCTCATAACTTTGGTTACTGTGAATTAATGGACAATCATATTTTGGAGAACTTTATGAATTTACATTTACGAGCCAATATTATGCTTTATTTTGGCAGAATAAAATTGGCCCTCAAGAGTCGGAACGAAAATTAATGTTAAGCTCTTTTTGAGACTTCGGCCCACGGACTAAATCGTCTTGCACGCAAATGCTCCTTTATTCCCCCAGTTGTAATAAGAAATATGCTTCTGTTCGGAAAATCAAGGGAACTAATCTCTCCCTCAACACATTTCCAACGCAGTGAAACCTGTGCAAGTTGACCGCTTGCGGGGCAGCACTTTAGTGGTCAACTTAGACAGGTGGTCCACTTATAGAGGGTGGAGGGTTTTTTTTTCATTTCTTGCACTACACATTTCTTTATTTGCATCTAATTACAGTGTAGCTTCATCTATTAATTTGCTTTAAAATAGTAATCAGCATTTTTTTTTTACAACAATCGAAAGTATTATTTAAAAAAAATTTAACTTGAAGGACTTACAATGTATCCTATGCAATTTTAAAATTAAAGTTATAAGTTAAGATAGAGTCAAATATCTAATTAATTATGCAAGCTACTTATTTAATGGTGACAATTTCCTAAAAATGAATAATTTCTCAAAATAGCTATATCACAGATAGAAGTGAAAATAATAGAAGAAACTTATTTAAAGAATAAAACAGTGCTCACTGTAGTTTTTCCATATTTGTTAACTTACAAAGAGGTTTAGGCAAATTTTATATTGATGTTTCGTCCATCCAGCCAAACACTGGTCTAACATTGTAGCATAAAAATAAATATCTTGGTGAAGTTATTTTAGTTGTTTTAATCTTTTCAAAAATAGACAAACAAATTAATTATAGTATTATTTAGGTGGTATTTTACAAAGGGTTTTTTATAATACTCCCACCCAAATTCGGTGTACATAAGTGGTCACCTTAGACAGGTGGTCAACTTAAGTGGTCAAGTTACAAAAGTTTCCCTACATTATATAATATGGCTCTAACTCCGTTAAGAACAAAAGTGGTCAACTTAGACAGGGGGTCAGCTTACAAAGGTAATCAGCTTTCCAGGTTTTACTGTAAAAATAAATAAATTTTTTTTTTTCTTACCTTTCTTGGTCGCTTCATAATCCAACTTCAGGGTTTCGTGACTTTTCTTTAACTCGAGAAATTCTTCGTAAAATTTATCTGCATCCATAGTTTAATCTGAAAAAAAAATTACATATAAAATATAAATACAGTGAAACCTGTGTAGGTTGACCACTTGCTATGCAGCACTTTAGTGGTCAACTTAGAGAGGGTGGAGATGTTTCTTTCTCTTTGTGTGTGTGTGTTAAAAAAAAAAAAAAATTCTTACACAATGCATTTATTCATTTGTAAGTAATTAAAATATAGATTCCTGTACTGGAGTTACTTTAAAATTGTAATTAACTGGGTTTTTTCACAATTAACTAAAATATCATTAGAGACATTTAACCCGAATGACACAATGTTCCTATACAACTTTAAAATTAAAGTACTTAGTTAAAATAACGATAAATATCTTAACTATGTAAGTTACTTAATTGAAAGTAAAGATTTTCAAAAAATACATAGTTTTTCAAAATGGCTACATCAAATAGAAGAAAACTAAATTTTTTTTTTAAAGAATAAAAGAGTGATCATAGTAGTTTTCCAACATGGTTCACTTACAAAGAGGTGTAGGCAAATTTAATATTGATATTTCATTGACCCATACTAGTCTAACATTATACCATAAAAAATATTCTGGAGAAATTATTTTAGTTTTTTTTAAAATCTTTTCAAAAATGGAGAAACAAAAAAATGTAGTGATCGATATCTCTAGAAGTATTGATCAAACAATTTCACATTTATGCTCGTTGTCAAGTTCGCATTTTTGTCTAAAAAAAACCTTTTGCCGTTTTTTTGCTCGAGTCCCACTGTTTTTTGTTCGACGACCAGCAACAGGCAAAGGGCCCAGCTCTTTTGAAAGCAATCAAGATGGGGGGGATTGAGTACACCGTCAGATGCACATTTTCCCCACCTCAAAAGTACTTTAAAATTTTTCATTTTCAATAATTAAGTATTTAATTACTTAACTTATTTTTGACTTTTTAACGATATTTTGACGATATATAAAGCCTTTCGTTCTTATTTTTTAAATTTTACGGGAAAGTAGGCTAAAAAGCATAAACGATATCTTTATATTTTTTTAACTTGTGTAGGGGCCAGTGGCTTATCTGGACCCGGATTTATTTTTTTTGGGTGGGGTTCATTGTTTTACAGGAAACATCGGCCAAATTTCAGACAATCTTCCCCATTTCAGGGAAGTTTCTTCGGTAGAAGTGAGTAGCTTCATTGTTTAACAGAAAAAATTGGTCGAATTCTGGACCATCTCCACTGTTTCAGGGGGGCTGGTTATCCTCGAATCCCCCTTATCTACGCCAGTGATAGAGGCACTTTATACACTTAAAGCAATGTGCATTACTTATGTACCGAAAAATACACCGAGTCCCACAGCTGTGCGTTATAGGGTTTTAAAAATGAAAGTTAACAAAGAGAAAATTCTCTCATTTTACAATTTTTCTTGGATAAAGGTGAAAATGCAAACCAGGTGGCTCAAATTGCGATTGGTGTTTACGGTCCCGATAATGTAACAGCTAATTAAGAGCAATTTTGGTTTCGTCGATTCCGTTCTGGTATTTTTGATGTTAAAAATGCACCTCGCACAGGTGGGCTAGTCACTGAAAATGTCGTTAAAATCACAGAAATAATCGAAGTTAACAGGCACGTTAGTAGTCGCAGGATCGCCCAGTAGCAAAAGATCGACATACAACAGTTTTAAACCATTTGCACAAAGCTGCATCCAAAAAGAGGCTTGAGCCAAAAAGCATGATGGATCGAATTTGCATCTGCGAAGCCTTGGCCAAACGGAATGAAATCGACCCACTTTTTAAACGGGAGGTGACTGGAGATGAGAAATGGGTCACATACGACAACATAGTACGAAAACGATTGTGGTCAAAGCGTGGTGAAGTAACTCAAACGTTGGCCAAACCAGGATTGACCCCTTAACGGTCGGGTAATTTTCAAGAAAACGGTCAGAAAATCAATTATATATGATCCCTAAACCTCGTTTTCCGTAATTGGCATAATCAGAAACGACTAGATGGCGCATTCACCCTTGCTGCACACGCCATTTATCGCAGTTTTGCAGTCTCTCGCCAACTTATGCGCCCAAGTTCCACATGCGAAAGCTTCAGGAAGAAAAGGCGAATGAACCATCTTGCTGTATCTCTTGCCTCTTCTATAACAAGGCTATCTATTGAAAAAATGAAGGGACTGGCGGATTCTCCCCTGTCACACGGAGCGCCTCATATTTGAAGTGAAACTCGTTTAAAATCAGGGTTCGTAAATATGATATTTTCGAAAATATCAAAAATATCCGATATTTTGATATATATCCGTTATTTTTTATATATATCCGATATTTTCAAAACTGTGAATTTATTGCTAATGATAATTATTTTCAGATTTATTTAATACTAGTGGTACCCGCACGGCTATGCCCGTGTTAAAAAATGAAAAGACCAGTCGGTTTGCCATTGTGTATATAGTGATAACTTTTTTAGGTGTAAATTATGTTATTTTATTAAAATGTATAGCATTCCTCATGATTAAAATTAGCTGCCCACGGCGATCAATCAGGGATCCTACACATTTAAGCATTTTTTTTTTTACAAAACACACATAGTGAAAAATGAAAAAGGAAAGGAAGAAACGAAACAAAAGAAAATATTTGAAAGAAAACGCATTTTGTTTGCTTAATTCAAGTACCCACACAAAAAGGACGATTATAATAAATTAGTTTTAATCAATAAATTTTTAGCATAATTAATTTTTATCTATTATTTCTTGACATTAAAGCCGGGTCCAGACGCTACGTTTTGTACAACCTTTTGTCTGCGCAGTCTTAAGACTGAATGAAAACGCTGCAGTTTTTATGCTTCTACAATGTGCAGAGATATCTGTATATTTCACTTAGTTTTGTGCGATATCGTCATGAAGGAGGTACTACTCTGGTCAATTTTGGCATGGTGTCATGTTAAAAAAAAAAGACGCTTTCTGAGTTCCTTGCCTGTTGCGCAATTTAGACTGCACCATCCCAAAACCTAGAGAAAATTCTTTCTAACAGCTCTGCAGTTGGTGAAGCAGTAAACAGTAATTAACGAAATAAAACAATGTTCTTTTATTGGCTGTTCAATTTTAATATTGCACTACCAAATCAATGGCTCTACAGCTAAGACCTCACCTTCAAATCTAAACAAGGTAAAGGGAGATTTTTTACTATAAAAGTCGGTAGTAAAAGCAAAAGTTTCCATTTTATTTAGAAACTATAGTTTAATTTTCAATAGCGATTGAAAATTTAAAGTTCTAATTTTTAGACAAAAAATCTGATGCATAATAATGTTTTGAGAATGCTTCATATAAATAAAAGTATCAAAAATCCCGATATTTTAAAAATAAATGTCGGATATATATCGTGATATATATCGATTGATATATATCTGCGAATCCTGTTTAAAATGCATAACACCGATGGACGTTTAACCCCTTGACCAGGATTGACGAGTAGCACTCGTCCTGCTCATAACTGGCCAAAATGAACAATGACGAGTAACACTCGTCCTGCTTCAAACCAGCCAAAACGGACAATGACTAGTAACACTCGTCTTGCTTAAAACCAGCCAAAACGGACAATGACGAGTAGCACTCGTCCTGTTTAAAACCGGCCAAAACGGACAATGACGAGTAACACTCGGCATGACATTGGCAAGGCAATACGGCTTTTTAAACAAATCGGAATTCGCACATAATGAAGAATCGTTGTTTCAAGTTTGAGATATATGCAATTATATTAGCAGCTAATTTTTTTTTTTCAGAAATGATATAGTCTTTTTTAACCACCACACGCTTCAGATTAATACCAAGGTTAAGAGATTAACCAATTCGGATGGAGTTTTGCAAGTTAAAATGCGCGCTTATGTTTTTTCCTTTAACGTACAGCAACATAACATATCCAATATCAATAAAACCCCCATTTCAAACTTTTCCAATCAGGAATTCATAAAAAGTAATGGCTTGTCCGGATACGATGAAAGACAATTAAATTTTAAATGACAAGCAATATGTTGAAAATAAGACTAGTTTGTATTAAATCGTTATTTTACTCTACCTATTATCTACACTAATCTATCCTAAAAAAAATCTACACTACTCAGGCCCATCCCAGCTTTCAAGACCGAGGGCCCTGGGATGCAGACGCAGGTGTTCCGGTCAAGTGGTCGGCCTGACGTGGAAACCCCAGCGTTAAGTTCCCAAGCATGCTTGGTCCTCATTTTATCGACCCCATTAAAAGGCTGAGTCGACCTTGCCCAGCCCGGGAGTCGAACCCCGGACCTGTGGTATAGAAGAACGGAAGGCTATCTAAAAATCTGCACGCATATACATAAATTTCTAAAGAGTTAACTAAAATGAATTTGGTGACCGAAGCTTGAATGTTATAGATTTGGCGCCTATTTAAAATCAATCTTTACACGAGTCTACTACATTAAATAGCGATATTTTGGTTTAAAGAACTGCAAAAGTTGTGCTCTTTTTAGCTTAGTGAGTGACATCTTTCATTCAAACCTCAAAATGACTACAAAAATCATTCATTTATAATTATTTGCCATTGATTAGTGAATTGTGCATTTATTGAGTTTTGCGGTTTTCAGAATTAACCCTATACCCTTGCATTAATTGTTTTAAAAAATATAAGGAATTTACAAGCATAAAACAAAATGTATGAATAGAAAATACTGTTATTTTTTGTTTCATTTCATTGATGTAACGGCCGTGCATCCGTCTTCACGTAACGCTAATGTAACTAAATACAGTGAAACCTGTTTAAGTTGACCACTTGCGGTGCAGCACTTTAGTGGTCAACTTTGACAGGTGGTCAACTTATAGAGGGAGAATTTTTTTTTTCTTTTTGCCATTTCTTACACTATCCATTTATTCATTTATAACTAATTAAAATATAGCTTCATATGATGACGTTACTTTAAAATATTGACTAGCTTTTTTTTTCTCACAATTATCTATTATATCATTAACGAAATTTAACCCGAATGAGTTACAATGTATCCTACACAACTTCAAAAGTAAAGTGCTTAGTTAAAATTAAGATAAAGATCATATTAATTATGTCAGTTACTTATATGAGGCTAAAGATTTCCTACAAATACAACTTTTCTAAATGGCTATATCGCTTTTCTATTTGGTTAAGGTATACATACACACTTGAAATCGCGAAAATCGACCAAAATATCGCTATTTTTTTTAATGCTTCAAAAGATTCTCCATATTTTCAGCTTTCCAATAATACTAAGATATTGTCAATATTCGGAATATTTCCGGAGTTACAAAGATTTTTCTTGAGATACTGCCGCAGAAAATTCATGTTTCGATATCTAAGCCTAATGCAAACAAACTAAACTTTCTAGATTTTTATTTTAAAATTATAATTTTGGCAAAGAAGTAATTATTTTAAAATATTTTTTTTAATTTGGGCTGTTTGGCAACGGTATGTAACTGTTAAAATAACTGATTTGAGCTTCGTTTGTTTACTTTTTAACCGGCGTGTTCTATTTTCTGTTCTTCCCATCTGTGTATCTTCGCTTTGCATTTATAAATTATTTTGATTGAAAATGGGTTCTTCGAGTCGCTCTAGTCGATCAAAAAAAAAGAAGTTCCTTGGCAATCAGCATAAAAAGGTAAAACCTGAATGTATTACTGAAAGTAATGATGAACAATCGTCTGCATCGAAGACAAAATTGGGCAATGTTAACGATTCTGAAACGGACAATGACGTGTTAGGAGAGCGTTTTTTTATTGAACTGGATTGTCTCAATGAATTGTTCAGTGTAATAAACTGCCCAAATTGCTCAGCAAATAATCTGTATGTACAAAGCAATGTCAACATAAATATGGGATGCTGTATTAAGTTGAACCTGGCATGCCACAACTGTGACTATCTTAGTGCTCCTTGTGAAAGCTCTAAAAAAATTGGTCAGTTCTACGAAGTGAATAGACGGCTAGTTTACGCCATGAGGCAGTTAGGATGTGGCCACAGAGAAGCGACTCAGTTCATGAGTGTTATGAACATGCCTCCGCCACCAAATCCGACTCCATACAATCAACACATGAAAGCGCTACTTCGTGTCGTGAAGCCACTTGCTGAAGAAACCATGCGTATGGCTGCACATCGAGTTGCTGAAATTAAAGGATCTGCTGAATGTGGAGTTTCTATGGACGGAAGCTGGCATAAGCGAGGCTACTCATCATTAAAAGGAGTAGTTACAGCGCTTTCTGTCGACACAGGGGAAGTCCTCGACGTAGAAGTGCTCTCAAAGGACTGCATTGGGTGCCGCAAATGGAGTGGAGAAGACAAGTCCTCTTCAAAATATGAAAGCTGGAAGGCAAATCACGTTTGCGCCATAAATTACCATGGCTCTTCTGCGAACATGGAGGCTATCGGTGCTGGGAGAATTTTTCAGCGTTCCGTTGATACAAGAGGCCTGGAGTATGTTGACTTTTATGGCGATGGTGATAGCAAGAGCTATTCTGCTGTCTGTGAACTAGACCCATATGACGGGAAGGAGATTAAAAAAAAAGAGTGTATTGGGCATTACCAAAAAAGGCTTGGGACTGCGTTGAGAAAATTGAAGAAAACAGTGAAAGGAATTGGCGGCAAAGGAAAGTTATCTGACGCCAAAATAAACAAAATGCAAAACTATTTTGGCCTTGCATTAAGAAACAACACTGGGTCAGTTTCAGAAATGTCCAAAGCAATTTGGAGTACATTTTACCATTTGAGTGCGAAGGATGATCATCCTCTCCACACCAAATGCCCAAAGGGAAATGACAGTTGGTGTTCGTATCAACGTGCCGCAGCTCGGGGAAAGCAGATAACTTACAAGCATAAAGGAGGACTTCCATTACCTCTGTTAAAACATATTAAACCAATTTATGAAAGGTTGACCAACCCCGAAATGCTGAAAAAATGCCTCCACGGAAAAACTCAGAATGTTAATGAGTGCCTCCACTCCCTAATTTGGAAACGATGCCCGAAAATCAAGTTTGCCGGAATTGAAACAGTAAAACTATCAGTGTTTGATGCTGTTCTCCACTTTAACAGTGGATTCAAACCTGAACTTGAAGTTATGAGAAGAATGAATATCAGTCCTGGACATTACATGGTACTCGGAGTGGAAAATAGGAACAAACTTAGACTCGACGAAAGTTTGCGACAAGCAACCCCTATTCAAAAACAGAGGAGGAAGCAGTTACGAGGAATCAAAAAGAAAAAAGAAGATAAAAAAATTGAAAAAGAAGGACCTACTTATGTTCCAGGAGGGTTTTAGTGTTGTAAGTACTACCCATTTTATCACTTTTGTTCACATGAAGTTATGAAAACATGTTTCCAAACTTTAAACTCAATTTCTGAAGAATCCTGTTTTTGCGATATATTGCATTGTTCCAAACATGATAACTCAGCAATGAATTAACCTATCATAATTATTTTAGTATCATTATGTGCTGTATAGTACAGCAGATGTTGTCTGCCTCAATCTAGGTTATTATTCTAAAAATAAATTTTTAGTGAATTTTTAAACGGCAAAATTTCATGAAAAATTTTGATTTTTCGTCTATCCGTAGTGAAAAAAATTATTAAAAAAAAACTATAATCTCTAATATCTTTATTGAGGCACAAAACATGAAGAATAGTTTTAGGAATAATTTTCAATTGAAATTGTGTGTCTAGACAAATTAGATTTTGAGATATCGCGTTTTAAAAAACATGCTAATTAGCTCACATTACCCTAATTAATTAATTACCAATTATCTCATTAGAGTTTTTTTATGGTGAAATGGTTTTACACATACACCAGTTACTTACTGTTAAATTATAGGATATTTAAAGTGAAAATTAAAAAAAAAAAGTCCTAGTGTGTACGTACGCCTTAACTTACAAAGAGGTTTAGGCGAACTTTATATTGATGTTTCATCCATCCAGGCAAATACTGGTTTAACCATTATAGCATAAAAATATCCTTGAGAAGCTATTTTAGTCTTTTTTTATCTTTCCAAAAATAGATAAACAAATATAAATAGTAATAATTAGGCGGTTAACTTACAAAGTTTTTTTATAATACTCCCCCCCCCCCCCAAATTTGGTAACATAGACAGGTGGTCAACTTTGCAGATTTTACTGTATTCCTATTACAATAAAGACAACATTGGACAAAGAAACAGGTTGGCGAAAAAGAAAAAAGAAAATTCCATCAGAATGGGGAAACGATCTAATAATCTACATAAGAAAACGTTTGCAAAAAAAGAGGGAGGAGAGAGAATCACAGCCTGAATAAAAATGCGCCCTAATGGTTAGACAAATGTTGGAATTGAACACCTAAATTAACCAAGCCGACGTGCGTCAACATTGTATAAAAACATCTGTTGATTAAAATAGGTAGAAATCTTTGTAAAGCGTTAGCGAAATACTAGGCAAAAAAAAAAAAAAAGCATCGAGAAAAGGAAATGAATAAAGCCCTTACAAATCTTTCCGCATTCTAACAAATTCTTTTAAAAATTCCATCTGATGAAGAGGGAAATCAGTTTTTAAAGCGGCATAAAAATGATCAAAAAAATACAAAGTCTCCTAATAGTTACTTTACATTCAATGTTTAAAATAAAAAAAGGACAAAATTGCATAGTTAAAGAAATCGCTTCAAAGTACCCAGCCACATAGCTAAAAAATTTTGTGCCGAATTTGGTGACTAACTGGGAAATTGGGTTATTCGGACATCGGAAATACACTGATGGAAAAAAAAATCCCAACACCAAGAAGGAGTTGTGCTAGCGAAACGAAATTTGGCAGGCGTGTTTATACATCTGAAAGATGACGTCGATTCAAATTTTGCACTCGGCGCATCAGTATGACGCTAGTAGCGACACACGGAAGATGCAAATCAGGTTTGCTTTAAATACGCGCTGTAACCTTCCTGAGCGTTGTTTAGCGTCGAGATTTGATGTAGTGAGTTGATGTTAGTCCACAATGCCTTTAAGAAGACAACGAAGCCATTATCAACAGCTCACTGAGTTTTAACGAGGTCGTGTAATCGGCCTACGAGAAGGCGGGTTTTCTTTCCGCGAGATTGCAGAAAGGCTTGGCAGGAATGCATCCACTGTGCATGAATGTTGGCAGCAGTGGTCAAGGGAAGGCACTGCCTCAAGAAGACCGGGTTCCGGGCGGCCACGTGGCACTACTAAGAGGGAAGACCGCCGTGCTCGGCGTATGGCCGTAGCGAGTCGTACTGCGTCTGCAACAGAAATTCGAGCAGCAATTGGCACCACAGTGACACAACGAACTGTTACCAATCGGTTACTTCAAGGACAACTCCGAGCCAGACGTCCTGTAGCGTGCATTCCACTAACGCCAAACCACTGCCGTTTGCGACGTCAGTGGTGTGAGGCTAGAGCTCATTGGAGGACGGAGCGGAGATCTGTTGTGTATTCTGATGAAAGAAGGGTCTGCCTTGGTGCCAGGGATGGCCGTGTGTTGATTAGGAGGAGGCCAGGTTAGCGGCTGCAGCCATCCTGTCTGCGGCCTAGACACACTGGACCTACACCTGGAGTTATGGTCTGGGGAGCAATTTCTTATGGCAGCAGAAGCACTCTCGTGGTTATAACACGCACCCTGACAGCAAATGTGTACGTCAGTCTGGTGATTCAACCTGTTGTTCTTCCTTTCATGAGTAGCATTCCAGGAGGTGTTTCCCAACAGGATAACGCTCGACCTCATACTGCTGTTGTAACCCAACGTGCTCTACATGGTGTCGACATGTTGCCTTGGCCTGCCAGATCACTAGATCTGTCTCCAATTGAGCACGTATGAGACATCATTGGCCGACAAATCCAGCGTCATCCACAACCAGCATTATCCGTCCCTGTATTGATCGATCAAGTGCAACAGGCATGGAACTCCATCCCACAAACGGACATCCAGCACCTGTATGATTCAATGAATGCACGTTTGTATGCTTGCATTCAAAATTCTGGCGGTTACACCGGTTATTAATGTACCTGTATTTCACTTCTGCAATGGCTCTTCTCCGGCTTAAATTAACCTGTGATCTTGAAATTGTAATCAATTACGTTCGTTACCTATATAAATGTATTTCTGAAATTTCATTACTCTACAATAATTATTTCTTGGTGTTGGGATTTTTTTTTCCATCAGTGTAGATAGAATAACGAACTGACATATAACTTCATTTATAAAATCATTTGGGCTTCAAATGTTGTGACAAAAACCTTCATGAAAAAATTCTAAAAACTATTATATATTTCTTTTTTTTTTAATCTAAATATACTCCACATAAATTTTGTTTACTTTAAATATTCTGCTGATTTAATTCGTTCAATCTCTCTTGTTGTTGAATTCAAAACGGGCAGTATAACTTCAGGACTTTTTCAAGAACTAACTTCGAGATCACCTCCCGAACAGCAAAGAAATAAAAAAGGCTTTGTATCGGGAGGGACAATTATTTCATTTAGTTACCAAATAACGCTAAAATATTAATTCTGCTAGAAATATTAATTCTGTTTGAGGGACTTACAGAATGCTAAAAGGAGTTGGGACAAGAATTTAAAGCGTTGCATGGTTGAATGTTGCTCTCCTACCTTAAGTGGATGTCGTGGAGTAGAAGTTAAGTAAATAAGGATTTTATCTTAGCCCTTTCCCAACCCCTCCCCTTTACCCCATGAGAAACAGTATTTTCATGTAATTTTAGCAATTTATAAAATCATAATAAAAATACAGTTGAACTTTCTTCATACGAACACGGTTAATAGGAAATCACGCCTAAAACGAACATTTTGTTCGTTAATTTTGGTTTGCTATTTAATTTTACTAAATATTTCACGCATATTACGAAGGATAAAATACAAATGTCGGCTAAGACAAAAAAAAATTCTGACCTATTCACGAAAAATTTTCTCGACTGCATATAATTTTTTTTTAGAAATAGTTGGCTATTTTGAGTCATTGTAAACTGCCAAGTACGTATTTCGAATCATATATTGAATCTTTCTGGGTAGGGAATAAAGCTCATGCACGTGTTGGCTTTCGGACAGGTCAGTCTGCTCAGGGATCAAGCCCTCTATCTTCGAATCATTGCTCTTCAGCAGGTGTCATTGAAACAGGGTTGCACAATGAAAATGACCACCGCCGTTTTAGGTACGTTTTCTAAAACATTATTTGTAGCTAGAGTCCCTTTATAGAAGGAACGAAGTTCTATAAAAGGACTATTCGTTTAACGTTATTTCACTTTGTAAGTTAATTTCAGTTGCCTTATCTTCACGCCAAGAAAAAATTCTCTATTATCTTTGGTGGCAATCACACGTTTCTTACAAGTCTAATGTCATTCGTTTTCACTATTTATTTTACTTTTTATTATAATTAGTAGTAGTTACCTTTAAAGTCGAACTTCGTTAATTCAAATACGCTTAAAACTAATTACTGCTAAGGCGAACTATGTTTGCAATCCCATCCTAATGTATCAACAAATAACGTTATTTTCTTAGTTTAAGACGAACATTCTTAATTCGAACTATCGGATAAATCGAACTCTTATTTGTGGTTCCTACCGTTCGAACTTCAATTCAATACGAAACAATAAAAAGTAATTTTTCACTTTTACCAGCGAAAAAGAAAAGAGGAATATTCATCAGAACTCCTAATTAATTTAGATGCCATTGAAGACTCCTGAAGCAATTATTCAGAGAAGAGTAAGAAACAATGTGTTATAACTGAGTAATTAAAAAAAACAATATGGTTTATAGCTACGATAATTTTGAAAGATTTTCTCTTCATATGTAATTTTAGTTAATAAGCGTTAAAATTAACTGAATTTTTTCTTTAAAAACTTATTTGAGAACCAGAAATTGTTTTTTTTTTCCTTATGACAAATTTGAGATCTATAGCATTGACTTACATATGTATTAGGGCCTTAAATCAAGCATTGTATACTGGAAAAATAGTATGAATTCCTCCTTTGCTTTCCAAAGAGCAGAATTTTTTTATTTTTCGGATAAGACGAACTACGGTTAAGACGAACTTATTACAAAAGTCCCTTTGGGTTCGTTTCAATGAGGTTTCATTAAACAAGTATTTCTAATACTTTTTTAAAATACAATTTTACTTATTCACGGTTGTTACGAACAACGGCTAATGCAATCAAATTAGCGAATTTTCGGCATTTCGTATGAAGCGAGTTCAATTGTATTCCCTTAAGATTCTTCTTTGTCGAATAGACACCATAATAGTCTATCCTATCATTTATTTTAGTTATTAATTATTTCCCATGTGATCTTAAACTTAACAAAAAATCGTTTTCAAAATTACTCTTCTTTTTTTTAAAATTTGCTTGCGCAAAAAGAATTCATTCTGAAAAAGTGAAAGTACCATGATGAGTGCAATAAATCCCTTAAATTGAAGCAAGATTTAAGACTCAATTTGCACAAGTGCAGGTCTACCGTCGTCATTCTTTTGAGACCTTAGTAACGAGACTAAAATGTTAGCATAAAACAGCTTTTTCGAGAATTTTGCTTGCTAAAACCCTCGAACGACTTTTCTTTTTGGAAGTTCATATTAAAAAAAACTTTTGCATTATTAAAAAAACTCTGACAAAGATGGCTTAAAATTGCGCTTTTGAGGGCTAAAATTTCTGGGAGGGCATTGGAACACTTTCAGTAGGCGCGGAAGGTCCCCCACCATTTTCAATACTTTGATTTGTGTGTTCATATTTGAGAATAATAATAATCGCAGTTTGAGAGGACATAGAAGAAAATTCAACAATACTATGTCTGTAACCGAAAGTATGGCACACGGCGTTCAGTAGTAACAAAATGTGGTACAGTTAACAAAAGGGGCTGAAATGTTTTTTAGAAATCCTCATTATTCTGAAAAGTCGCTAAAAACACCCACCGAAGTCTGAAATTTGTAGGAAAAACAGAAAAAGCAAAAAATGACTTCGAAGCGTAAAACAATGTTTCGTAAAAATTACGAAACGGTCCGAAGTGTTTGCAGTTACGGCTGTAAGCTCAAGCAGTGGCGTCTAACTATAGGGTGGCAGAGCTGGCAAAGTGCCACGGGCCCCCAGCGCGGGGGCTGCATTCTTTTCTTTTATTGTTTAATTAAAGAGGCTGAAATAACATCGAGAAAAGTCTAGATGTTTCGATGCTTTGCCTCCGGATGTAAGCCTACTCTAACTTCATCTTTTGTGCTAAATTTCGCGACTTATAGGCGAGTATATACGATTTTAAAAAGTGCTACAAATGAGCAAAATGCGGATAAAAAGATCCAGAGAACGTTTTTTGGGCTCTGATGCTACTTACAAAATGTTTTGAATGAGGACACGAAATCCGGAAAGATCGCGGCCCCGAGCGTTCCGGATTTGAGGTCACATACTGTATAACAGGAAAAAATGCTGTAAAAAAACTTTTAAAATGCTCAGAAACAAGAAATACGTCAGAAAAATGCATTGTCATCAAATTCCGGGGCCTGGTTATTATAGTTCTTAGGGATTAATCGTTTGGATCTTGCATTAAGATGAACATTTTTCGGGTCAAACGTCTTTTCAGTCATGAAGTAGGTCATCCCTTCATCTGCTGTATAACGATCTGCAACAATATTTTTTTGCGTGCGGGAACTTACGACACTGAAAATTGTGGGAATTACATTCACAAAACACTAAACCAATAGAAATGTAATTCTAAACTAAACTCAGTGGCGCGCCAGCCCTTTTGGGGGCCATGGTCTACTGTGCTCATCCCAGTTTTCGTGACCGAGGGCCCTGGGGTGCAGAAGCAGAAGTTCCGGTCAAGCGGTCGGCATGACGCGGAACCCCCAGTGTTTAGGTCCCAAACATGCTTGGTCGTCATTTTATCAACCCCATTACGGGGATGAAAGGCTGAGTAGACCCTGCCTAGCCCGGGAATCGAACCCGGGCCTGTGGCATGGTTAATGTAATTCACTACTGCTAATAAGTACAACAGATTTCAACTGCGTACTGATCTCTCTGTATAGCCTTAAACTACCATCCATTCAACTGCAAAACCTATTACATACACTGTCCACTTGAACGAACTGGTCACATCGTTTTCAAGCTGTGTAGAATTACATTTTTTTAAACAAAGCACGTTATTAATTCTTCAATTTCACCACGTCTCCAGACAAAAAATCAGAAGAGTAGCAATCTGTACAAAATGGCAGTTAAAGACACAGCATCGGTTTCAAAGCTATCCCCTTTCCTGGCTAAAATATTCTTTATAGAATCCTTGATGAAATGTTTCCTCAAAAAGTGGCATTAAAAGAGTTTATGCAAAAGTACCATCCCAATATTCGTAAAAACAGTTAAAGGGAGTGGCACTAAGAAGCAGGGCCTTATTTAGCACTAGGCCCGTGAGGCCCAGGCCTAGGGCCCCCACTTTGAGGGGGTCCCCTAATTTTGGTTATTATTATTATTTTTTTGTAACTTAAAATTTTTTAGAAAAATATTTGAAAGTAGCATCTTTCAAAAACAAATTGTTAGTGTTTTATTGCTTCACAGACAATTTGTATTATTAAATTATTTTAAAAACACAAGAAATTTTCACTTTGGAGGGGCCCCAAATTTTGGTCTGACAATTTGAAAAACAAAATATATTTTGCACTTCGGGGGCTCCCAGATGTTATTCAAACATTTTGTAATTTAAAAACAAAAACATTTTGCACGTTGGGGACTCCCAAATGTGAGTGACTCTCTGACATTTGAAAAACAAATAAGTTTGAGCTTTGGGGGCCCCTAATTTTGGTGTGACTGACAAGCTTTGCAAACACATACTGAATGTTATGTTTAAAAAATTTTTGTTGCGTGAGGGGCCCCCAAAACATGAGTTGCGCCTATAGTGATTCAAAACGTAAATCGGGCCCTGCTTATCGACTGACGGCCACCAGCTCCCAGCTTCGGCACGCCTAAGGCTTCAGCTAAAAGGTGTTTGGGTGTCTGGTGGAGAAAAGTACCTCTGTAGATGAAGTCTTATGCAGACGCACTTGAATGATTAATGAAGAATTGTGGAGCCCTGAAATTCTGTCGCCTAAAAGAAATGAATGTTTGGTAAAGAGTTTGGAAAAGAGAAGCGCGAAAAAACTGTCATATCGAAATACCGATACCTTAACCACATAAGAATGTTGAGGAAAAGGTTGGGGGTAGGGAAAGATGTCTTCTTGAATGAATTTCGGAATAAAACTCCGAGACTTTAATAAAGCACAAATAGAAATTTGGGGACTTGGCCAATCTTTGTCAAATATATTTGACTATCTTTTATTTGTTTCATGACAAAGTTTTCTTCGATAAGGGGGGATGGAGGGGGGGATTAACAGTTCGAGTGCGGGAAACCTTGAATGACATGAATTGCATTGTAGTTTAACTCATCAGTATTCAAAAGTCAGCAAAGTTTTACATTTTCTAATTTTAAGCGAAAGTAATTCTAACTGGAATCCGTCAGTTATTTTATATTGTGAAATTTTGTGCCGCTTGTTAAAACTTACAGAATATTTTGTTTTCCAAAAGAAAATAGATTATCTCCGCTTTTTATGTTCCTTGATTCACTTCAACTGTAACGTTAAAAAGCGAAGTAACCAAATAGTGTCAGGAAGGTCCATGAAAGAGTGGAGCAATTTAAAAATAGTTAATTAGTTAAATCTTTACTACTTGAGTCGGACAAACATTTCGATTTCTCGTTTAAAATGTAGAACGTTTAATTATTTGTTAATCCACTCGAGACCGATTGCACACCGTGTGTGCAAATTGATTTCCGAAGCTATAAGACGGCTTGCACACCCTGTGTGTAATAACAGTAATGTCGTCGAAACAAGATTTTTCTTAAACTAATGAAATCTGATTAAGTACAGGAAAACGGTACGGTATGCAATGATCTTACTTAGGGATATAAATGATGTCACGCTTCGAGGGGGGAGGGGGTTCGTGAAATTGTGACAAAGTGTGACAAGGGTAGGGGCAACAAGAAGTGTGACATCATGCATGATGCAACATAGCGTGACGCGTAACAAAGGGGGGAGGGGGGTTCGCCGAAGTGTGACATATTGTGACAAAGGGGGGAGGGGGTCAAATATATGGGAAAAAGCGTGACGTCATTTATGAACGGCCCCTTGTGTGAATTCAATTATGAATTAGGTGATTTCCATAGTAAAAGAGTTTTTTTTGGTTAAAAATTTTTCGCTCCTGGGGACAGTGTTCGAAAAAAATAGTCATCTCGAAAGGGTTAACCCCTTAATCTACAACCACGGGCATGGCCCGTGCACGATGATCGAGCCAGCACACTCCCGAATGGCTCGAAGGCTGCGAGAACTTGTTTACGTTTCCGGCCCAAAATTCTCCAACGTAAATCGTAGGTTAAGGGGTTAAACAGGGGGGAAAAGCAACTTTCGAATCCAACGGCTTAACTTAGATCCTCCATGCAAAAGTTTACATAAAAACTAGTAAGCCCGGAGGTCATACAAAATGACCGCTGTTCTAGATATTATAAGTATACAACTCTCCCAGTAACCGGAAATGCACATCAAATCAAAGAGATATTTAGCAGGTAGAACAGTAAAGTTCAATGAATAAATAATTAACATATAATCATTTCGGACAAAAAAAATTCTTACCGAAAAAACATCTAAGTTATAATAATATGTAAAATAAAAATATTATTTACTATATAATCAAATTGTTTGTGAAAAAATATTTATATCCAACATAATGATCGTCAAACAATAGTTTTAACGAAACTGGAAAAAAGAACGCTGCCACTTTAATACATATAAGAAGCGCAGACCATATATAAATTTAAACAAAGAAAGAAGGATTCAATTAAATTCGTGTTTACATTAATTTTTAACGGAGATTGCAAATCTAACGATGCCAAAATGCTAGAGAAATGTTTTGATTTTTAGTCGCTTGCATTATAGAAACAATTGTACAGATGGCAGCAAGATGCAGTTTTCTCGGAGTAAGAAATTCGGAATAATCTGTCGGCGACAAACAGACACTTAAGCGGCCTATATACAATATGTAAAAATTCTTTTTTTCCTCGTAAAAACAAAGAATACAACACTCTACAGAGCTCTTAAGAAAACATTTTTTAAATTGTTTAAATTGTAAGTAGCGGAAGAAAAAAAATGAACGCATTTTATTATTTTTGAATTCAAAACAGAATTAGAACGTTTAAAGTTCAAGATAAATCATTCCAACAAATCAAGTTAAAAACCTAATATACACACGAAACTAAATTCCAATTAGCACTTACAGCTTAAAATTTACGTCATCAGTTTACACATTTGTAACCATGAAAGCAAAACAAACGTAGTTGTTAGCTGCTTTAATTCAGTCTCTCAGAAAAAAAAATAAGGATAAAATTGACGTTATTAAAGTACGAAAACCGCAAAAATCCTACATAAAACTGTAGAAAATAGTTTTAATTTACTGAATTCATTTGCCGATCGAAAGCGATGCAATAACAAAAACAAAGTTAAAATAATTCATTATTTGTTTATCATTACAATGTTTTAAGTAATCATTCAAAATTAAAGATTCTTTTAAGTAATGATGAAAAGACAAAAACACTATTTAATCTCATTCAAATGTTGAGCAGCTAAAGCAGAAACATCAACATTTTGTATAAACTCATTTTTTAAGCGTAAAAGCCTTGAGGATAAGAAAAAAATAGGACAGTGTTCAAAACATGTATTGGGTAACGAGGAGGCAATTCTATCCCATCACGGAAGTCGTCCCCCCCCCCCCCCGCGTTTAAAACTTTTACAATAAATCAGCATGAAATCCATTTTCACGTTCATTTTAATCCCATATTTTAACAGAAATTTCATTACATGTGTAAATGCACTTAAAACTGGTCTAACTCATTAAAGCAAAAAATAATTGATTAGAACGTTACCAAATGCGTACACAAAGTATGTCATTTCAAATCAAAATGTGTACGTAGTGATACAAATTATGCATAAAAAGACATTGTAATCATCTTTTAAATACTAAAAAAAAAGAAATTATCTCTCAATTACGACCCAAATTCTATTTAAAAGCATTTGATGTGCGGTTCAATAACATTAAACCCCTGCTATTCAACATTTTCATTTTATATTTCACTAAATCAATGACTAGAAACATCAAAACAATTACAAAACGCATAAATGACGCGACTGAATCAACAAAATAAATGCAGATCTAACTGATACAGTAGACTCCCGAAGACTTGGCACACGATAACCCGGCATCCGGGTAATGGTAATCATGTTTAAATAGTTTCAAACCAGCAACTTTTACAAAATTGAAAAAATTAATAATAGATTAAATAAATGCGCACAAAGAACAGAGATGAAAATAATAATAGTACTTAAATCGTCATAATTTTGCACAGACTTCTAAAATTATGTTTAAAAGTCGTATTGATGTTTAAAGAATGAATTTAATACCCCCCCCCTAAAGTTAGATTAGGATTATAGTCCCAAAAATCGATTATCCGGCAGTCCGAGTAACTGGGCCACACCCCACCAGAGCGATGCAGTAGTAATGCAAGGTCGACTTTTTATTATGGAAGGTTTTAACCCCTTCCCTCTCGCTCCCGTGAAAATGACGGGCTGAGGTTTCACCTCCTATTTCTCGCTCCCGTGAAAATGACGGGCTGGAGTGTTTAAAGTTTTAAAATAAAACCAAATCAAAAATTTAACATGAATATATATTGTTCATACACATATTTTTATATAATTTTCAGGATTAAAAAACTAGGCACTTTTACGACCGTTTTCTTGAAAATTTCCCGACCGTTAAATGGTTAACACTTTGTTCTACATTAGACCGAGAATTTACTGTATCAGTGTATGAGAAACTGAACTTCAATAGTTTCAAATCAGAAACTTTTACTAATTGCATAATAAATGATCAATTCAATAAATGCACGCAAAGAACAAAAGTCAATCTATAAATAAATACAGTCGAACTCTGTTACAACGAAAGTGAAGGGACTGAGACAATTTGTTCGTTAAAGCCGAAGGCTCATAATAACCGGGTTTATTATCGATTCGCTTTTTATCCCAAGGAACTAAACTTTAAAAAAAATGGTAGAGAAAAATAAGTAAGCAAAAAACTTATTTTTTAAATTTTTCATTAAAACATTGTACTAGAAAATAAAAAGAAAAAGAAATTGGTTAGTGTAGTTTGAAAAAAAATTGGTTTACAGACAGTTCATGGCATTGAAACTGCTGATGAAAATAAGAAAACTACTTCCTGAAAATTTTAATATTTTATCTCTAGCCGACTCTTAAAACTTTTTTCATCAAATTTTAATGGAGTTTCGCAATACTTCTATCGAACCGAAGAGATACGCTTACCGAAGAGGAAATTTTGAAGTTTGTAGTTAGTCAAGTACGTAGTAACCGATTTTTAACATTCATTTTAATTCTTATCATAATCATTAAACCCGGACTCGCGATCACAGAATTGAACTGTATAATATACATTAATTTAATATTTAGTGCAATAAATATTTATGAAATAAAACAGAGAATGGTTACTTACAAGTATCCTAAGACTGCAATTGCTCAACTCATTGGAGAGGTCCTAGACGGACGTATATCCAAGATGGGGCCTAAGCTCGAAATTTCCTGGAGAATTTTCCGAAAGCGCAACTAAAAGATGATCTTCACTTCACTTCACTGGACATTAATGGCAGCACTTGTTTGTTTGTTTGTTTTACGACCATTTCAGGTCACATAAATATTCGAGTTTATTTGCTATTCTCAAGGATATGCTTCAAACTCTCGTCTAATATGACAGATAGAACAAGACAGCACAACAGATTTTAATATACAAAGAAGGAAATACACCCAGGGCAAAGGTGGGAATCGAACCCACGCCTTTTTCTCTCCGCGCAGGGAGGCACCGGAGCCAGTCAATTTGACCGCTCAGCCACTGAGGCCCCAATGGCAGCACTTCATCATAATACGGTTGGTTGGGGCCTCAGTGGCTGAGCGGTCAAATCGACTGGCTCCGGTGTCTCCCTGCGCGGAGAGAAAGAGGCGTGGGTTCGATTCCCACCTTTGCCCTGGGTGTATTTCCTTCTTTGTATATTAAAATCTGTTGTGCTGTCTTGTTCTATCTGTCATATTGAACGAGAGTTTGAGGCATATCCTTGAGAATAGCAAATAAACTCGAATATTTATGTGACCTGACATGGTCGTAAACAAACAAACAAACAATACGGTTGGTTTAAAACTAGTCCCATTCTGAGCAGAATGATTTGACTTTAAGATAGCAATTACAGTAGAGTCTCGATAATTCGAGCTGGACGGGACCGGAGCTACATCGAACTATCGAAAACTCGAATTATAGAAATCATAACACTTTATAAATAAGTAAAGAAAAAAAAAGTACAGAAAAAATGTACTTACATACAGTTACATGATTGAAAGTTAAGTATATTTTAAAATTTGCAATCATTTCAAATAGCTCTAAATGTAGCCTGCCTACTTATTAATGAAATTTTTGGTCACCAGTGACGGATAAAAGTACCCCAATTCGATATTTTCACGCATCACCCGTCGAATAACAATAAAAACTAGGTTTGGTGTTTCTTTCACGAGTTTCACTGTTGTTGGTCATTACTTGGGAGCTAAGCCAATATTTTTTCGCTAGCTCGGATTTATGGGAAACTCGAACTATCCAGACTCGAATTATAGAGACTTGAATGTAATGGCTAATACGGTGGACATCATGTTTTTATCTTTGAAGCGAAGAACCGAGATGATGCAGTAACGAGGTCGTGGGTTCGATTCCCACTTTGCCCTGGGTGTATTTCTGTTATTTCCCCTCTTTGTGATGTAATAAAATCTTTCATGTATTGTCTTGTGCTCTCTGTCATATTGGACGACAGCTCATAAGCGAGTCCCGAGACTAAGCACACGAACTGGAAAATAAATGTACTTCAATTCAACCGAGATGATTTCTAATTTGTTTTGAAAGTAAATGAATGGGTAATTAAAAAGTTTTTATCCTCTCGAATCCTTTCTATGTAATATTTTGACGAAAAGACGTTGAAACTTGTTGAATGTTTTTTCAGGTGTACATACACACATGAAATAGCTAAAATCGGCCAAAATATAGAAATAAATTTATTGCTTGAAATTGTTATACAATCTTTTACCTTTGAATCGATACCAAGATGTTGCTAATAATCAGAATAGTTCTCTGATAACTGGATTTTTCTCTCTCTCTCAAGGTACTAAAAATTAACTGCTTGCATAACTTTTAATTCAATTCCTGGAGAATTATGTTTCAGTCATGTGACAGTTTGCTTGAAACAAGATAACTCAACATTGAATAATCGTAGCGTAATTATCTTTATACCTCTAAAGTATATTATATGCAGTGTGTTCTGCCTCAATCAGAGTGTTTAACGAAGAAAAAAAAAATTTAAACTATAATAAACCTCTTGCCTCCATCAGCATGAAAGTGATATTTGGTATGATTTCCAACTAGAATTGTATACGTATACAAATTTCATTTTAATATAATATCATATTAATGCTAATTAGGTCATGAAATATTATTTGAAAATTAATGTTTAGTTTAATATGACGTATTATCGTTGAAGTATCAGTAAACAGACACCATTGATCCACTATAGTGGATTTTTAAAAAAAATTCTTTTCATTTTTTTTTCAAGTGGATACGTATACCATGATTATTAACTCGTTCATGGCTGCCTGCGATCATATAGCGGCTGTCCAGACGTGGAGCCAGAACAAAGGAATAAGCGTTCAAACGATAGTTATTTTTTTCCTCACTGGTGCGCTGCAAGCATGTACTAATTTTGTATGGAAATACATTACGAAAGCATTGTTTTTGCCGGGTTTGCAGCATTAATCATGAAGATTTCTTTCCGGTAAATTTTTAGTTCATGCATTACTGATCAGAAATATGTCTCCCGATGTTTAATTGTGTCTAGCCTGTATATATTTATTTTAAAGAAATTTTTCATCGTAAATGAAATAAAACGACAGAAAGCAGTGGAGTGTTTTTTCTAAGCATTAAATTAGTGAATGCATACATTTTATAATTTTAGGGATTTACTAAATTCCCGTTTGGCTTATATGAATTCTATTGATTTATTCTGCAAATATAAATCGTGAGTTTGATGCTTTAAATGATATTTTTAACCAGTGAGGGCTGACATTCGCATTTTCCTCTTATGTCTCGAACTTTACTGGTTTTATTTATTTATGCATTGGTTTTATTTATTTGTACTTCAGGTTATGAATAAAAAAACAAAAGTCATTATAGCCCAAATTTCAGAAAACATATTTCGGGACAAGAGGAATCCTTTTACCAATGAATAGAGTTGTACACATCTGGATGCAAGTAATTCGAGTGATTTACACTCAATTGGATTACTTACATTTTTTAGGTCAAATTTTTAGGCATTGATAAAGGGGTTCCTTTATTCAAAACATGTGTATGGAGTAATTTTTGCAAATGCGCTATAAGAACGTTGATCCGCTCATTCACTTTTTACTACTCAAAATAAGTAAACTTTTAACTTCATATTATGTCTAGATTATGCTTTTAAATATTTTTTTTTTTTTTTGTTCTGAGACGTTTAAATTTTTTATGCTTGTATAGAATGATAAAGTTAAAAGTTGATTGAGTGAGAGAGAATTTATATTATAAATCTAGTATTGTACCTTTTTAAAATTAAACTCGCGCCACATAAACAAGGGTTTTCAATTGAAATACCTAAAAGGAAGCGAGACTTCTCTCTAAGATTTGTTGTTGATTCTCCACGCTTTCATGAGTACACCCATTTTGTTCACCATAGAGTTTTAAAACACAGAAAAGTAAATAAACTATCTAAGGGACCGTTCATAAATGATGTCAAGCTCTTTTCCGATATATTTGACCCCCCTCTCCATTTGTCACAAAATGTCACAATTCAAAGGACACCCTTCCCCCCTTTGTCACATGTCACACTATGTTGTATAAGCCTGATGTCACACTTTTTGTTACCCCCTCCCCTCCCCTTATCACACTTTGTCACAATTTCACGAACCCCCTCTCCGCCCTTGAAGCGTGACATCATTTATGAATGCCCCCTAAAGCGTATTTCTGATTTCTAATTTAAAAGTGGGGAAACATTAATTTAAGAAAGGATTTAAGGAAAATGAGGTTACTGAAAATCAGAGAATCCGAAAGCTTTTGGTAGATTTCATCGAAGAAATGCCGGTTGCAAAGTCTTGGTATTAAGAATTGAGGATATTCAGTGTAGTTCAGAAAAAAGAGGTGAGAGTGGGGAGGCTTACAGATAAGAGCATAACTTATTGTAATGAAATAGTGGTGGGGGAGGGGGCTTTTGAAAAGGGGAGGGACGATCGTGTAAAATAAAAAAGTTTTCTGTCGGTCCTGTCCCCCCCCCCCCCCGACTGAGAATACTCATTGCTTTTTGCTGTCAAGGAGTATGTCATCTAAATAAAAATGTTTAAAGGGATATTTAAAGAAAAATTGCTGTTATCCAGGGGTGTCCACGAAGGAAGTTTATGGCGTAGACTGCGCCATTAAATTTTTTAATGAAATTTTTGACTCCTCCTGGACAGGTGGGCATGCTTTCAACGAGTTTCAGCCCTTTTGGGTGGTTGTCTTTTTGGGGGGACTTCGTACCTATTAGTATACACCAGCTTACTTAAAGGGTTGGCACCCATGTATTGTCAGTTACAAGTTTTAAAAATAATCTTGATAACTCAGAACTGCATATAATGAAGCGTTTTAAGTAATTATTTTTAATTTCTCATTTATTGTACTTAATTGTAATATTTGAAAATATTTCCGCTTTATTGTTTATTTTATAGAATCGTTTTCTTTTGCAAAGGCCTAATCTTTGACCTTTCTTACATAATATTTTAGGATTTTATTCTAAATCTTTAACTGGTGTAATTGCTTTAGATGAGACCAGCAAAAAAGAAAGTCGCTACTCTTATATGATAATCCATCTGTTGAAGTTAACTGAAGTCAGCTATACTATAAAATGCAATATTAGTTATTAGTATTATGCTATTAGTCTGTCAATAACAATAAAAAATTGTTGCATTAATCATTTACTGAATTACATAATTGTTCAACTAATCTTTATTTGTTAAGTCACTTCACAACCTAACTGTTCCCCTTTCCTGTAATAATTAAATTTACAATAAATGGAATTGAATTAATTCAATTAACATAAATATTGAAAATAACTTTATTAATCACAATCCATGTCATTTTTCTTTTAACTGCTGTTATTTAATAGTATTAACATGAATGTATTGAAAATTGCTTATAATAAAGTAACTAACAACCATTTAAAGACTATTCAATACGGTTTTCAAAAACCTGTAGGCCAATTTATTTGTGCTACACAATGTGAAAGGATAAATGTATTTCAGAAAATTATGCGCATTTATTGTCGTTCAAAAAAATAAATCTGAAAGCATAATATTATCAACCAATTGCGAAAAAATTTTTCTCTGTGTTCATTATATATAAAAGTATACGTATATATGAAAAGTTGTATCTTAACGAGCAGCTTCAAAGTCTGCATGTGCTACTACGAAAAAAAACTATCTTTTTATTTTTTCCTTTGTATTAAAAACATTTTAATGGCAAATACATAACCCTGCAACGTATTTTGATAGTTACTTTTGCCCTCAACACTTAAATGCTTATCTTTCTTGAAATTCAAGCCTTTAACGCGATGATATTGCAATGGTTAGACCTTTAAATCCTCGTTTTTAAGTACATGCTAACAGCGCCAATTGACTGGTGGCAGAAAATGTAAGTTCTGCTTGCACGCACTTTTTCGCCCGTTTGGACAGCCGCTATATGATCGCAGGCAGCCATGACTCGTTGAATAGTTTATTTTTGTTTTTCAGCTGATAAAAACTGATCGGTATATATATATATATTTTTTTTTCAAGGCCTCAGTAAATGCCTAAGTTTTACGTTGCAGTAAATAGGAATTTCTTTTGGCAATGGAGTCTTTCTTAAAAAAAGTAGCAAGCTTTTTTATGCGGAATTGTATGTATACATAAATCACATTTTAAGATATCATATTTATGCTAATTAGTCCATTAAATATTAAGTAGCAATTAATATTTAGTTTAATATGGTTTATTCACACTTAGCTTTCGGTAAACACACACCACTGATCTACCGATAGTGGATTTTTATTTATTATTATTATTTTTTACAAATGTGTACCTATACCGTCGTAATAGACTCGCTGTTGCTTATAGGAATGATTCATTTTCCAACTTCTAAAAGCTGATCGGTAAAACATTTTTATAGAGCATCAGTAAATGTCTCAGGTTTACGTTGCAGTAAATAGGAATTTCTGTTGGCAATGGAGTCTTTCTCAAAAAAAGTAGCAAGCTTTTTTATGCAGAATTGTATGTCTACATAAATCACATTTTAAGATATCATATTTATGCTAATTAGTCTATTAAATATTAAGTAGCAATTAACATTTAGTTTAATATATTTTATTCAGACTAAACTATCGGTAAACACACGCCACTGATCTACCGATAGTGTTGTTGTTGTCGAGTCCTCGCGTGTGGCGAGGAAGAATGGGTACGCTGCTCCTGAGTCTAACCGGGCCCTAATAGGCAGGAGTCTGATTTCCGCCCCTTTGAAAGGTCTCTGAATTTTTGAACCAGCTCCCAGATGAAAGACCGTCACCTGGGATTGGCGCCCCCAGAGGTATCGTTTCACTTGGAGGACTTTGGAGCCACGACCTATTTAACGTGCACCAGCTCCCTTTAGCATACACGGACACCACAGCAAAAACCGCGAGAGGTTGTCTCCCTCCCAAACACTGACCTCAGTCGATGTTGCTTCACTTTCGGTTTTCTGCGGGAACCGAGCTTCTACCGACTGGTCCACTGCGGGACGCCACTGATCTACCGATAGTGGATTTTTATTTATTATTTTTTTTACAAATGTGCACCTTTACCGACGTAATTGACTCGCTGTTGCATATAGGAATGATTCATTTTCCAACTTATAAAAGCTGATCGGTAAAACATTTTTATAGAGCATCAGTAAATGTCTCAGGTTTACGTTGCAGTAAATAGGGATTTGTCTTGGCAATGGAGTCTTTCTCAAAAACAGTAGCAAGCTTTTTTATGCAGAATTGTATGTCTACATAAATGACATTTTAAGATAGCATATTTATGCTAATTAGTCCATTAAATAGTAAGTAGCAATTAATATTTAGTTTAAAAAAAAAAAAAAAAAAAAAAAAAAAAAAAAAAAAAAAAAAAAAAAAAAAAAAAAAAAAAAAAAAAAAAAAAAAAAAAAAAAAAAAAAAAAAAAAAAAAAAAAAAAAAAAAAAAAAAAAAAAAAAAAAAAAAAAAAAAAAAAAAAAAAAAAAAAAAAAAAAAAAAAAAAAAAAAAAAAAAAAAAAAAAAAAAAAAAAAAAAAAAAAAAAAAAAAAAAAAAAAAAAAAAAAAAAAAAAAAAAAAAAAAAAAAAAAAAAAAAAAAAAAAAAAAAAAAAAAAAAAAAAAAAAAAAAAAAAAAAAAAAAAAAAAAAAAAAAAAAAAAAAAAAAAAAAAAAAAAAAAAAAAAAAAAAAAAAAAAAAAAAAAAAAAAAAAAAAAAAAAAAAAAAAAAAAAAAAAAAAAAAAAAAAAAAAAAAAAAAAAAAAAAAAAAAAAAAAAAAAAAAAAAAAAATTGTAAGTTAATTTCAGTTGTCTTATCGTCACGCCAAGAAAAAATTCGCTATTATCTTTGGTGGCAATCACACGTTTCTTACAAGTCTAATGTCATTCGTTTTCACTATTTATTTTACTTTTTATTATAATTAGTAGTAGTTACCTTTAAAGTCGAACTTCGTTAATTCAAATACGCTTAAAACTAATTACTGCCAAGGCGAACTATGTTTGCAATCCCATCCTAAGTTATCAACAAATAACGTTATTTTCTTAGTTTAAGACGAACATTCTTAATTCGAACTATCGGATAAATCGAACTCTTATTTGTGGTTCCTACCGTTCGAACTTCAATTCAATACGAAACAATAAAAAGTAATTTTTCACTTTTACCAGCGAAAAAGAAAAGAGGAATATTCATCAGAACTCCTAATTAATTTAGATGCCATTGAAGACTCCTGAAGCAATTATTCAGAGAAGAGTAAGAAACAATGTGTTATAACTGAGTAATTAAAAAAAACAATATGGTTTATAGCTACGATAATTTTGAAAGATTTTCTCTTCATATGTAATTTTAGTTAATAAGCGTTAAAATTAACTGAATTTTTTCTTTAAAAACTTATTTGAGAACCAGAAATTGTTTTTTTTTTCCTTATGACAAATTTGAGATCTATAGCATTGACTTACATATGTATTAGGGCCTTAAATCAAGCATTGTATACTGGAAAAATAGTATGAATTCCTCCTTTGCTTTCCAAAGAGCAGAATTTTTTTATTTTTCGGATAAGACGAACTACGGTTAAGACGAACTTATTACAAAAGTCCCTTTGGGTTCGTTTCAATGAGGTTTCATTAAACAAGTATTTCTAATACTTTTTTAAAATACAATTTTACTTATTCACGGTTGTTACGAACAACGGCTAATGCAATCAAATTAGCGAATTTTCGGCATTTCGTATGAAGCGAGTTCAATTGTATTCCCTTAAGATTCTTCTTTGTCGAATAGACACCATAATAGTCTATCCTATCATTTATTTTAGTTATTAATTATTTCCCATGTGATCTTAAACTTAACAAAAAATCGTTTTCAAAATTACTCTTCTTTTTTTTAAAATTTGCTTGCGCAAAAAGAATTCATTCTGAAAAAGTGAAAGTACCATGATGAGTGCAATAAATCCCTTAAATTGAAGCAAGATTTAAGACTCAATTTGCACAAGTGCAGGTCTACCGTCGTCATTCTTTTGAGACCTTAGTAACGAGACTAAAATGTTAGCATAAAACAGCTTTTTCGAGAATTTTGCTTGCTAAAACCCTCGAACGACTTTTCTTTTTGGAAGTTCATATTAAAAAAAACTTTTGCATTATTAAAAAAACTCTGACAAAGATGGCTTAAAATTGCGCTTTTGAGGGCTAAAATTTCTGGGAGGGCATTGGAACACTTTCAGTAGGCGCGGAAGGTCCCCCACCATTTTCAATACTTTGATTTGTGTGTTCATATTTGAGAATAATAATAATCGCAGTTTGAGAGGACATAGAAGAAAATTCAACAATACTATGTCTGTAACCGAAAGTATGGCACACGGCGTTCAGTAGTAACAAAATGTGGTACAGTTAACAAAAGGGGCTGAAATGTTTTTTAGAAATCCTCATTATTCTGAAAAGTCGCTAAAAACACCCACCGAAGTCTGAAATTTGTAGGAAAAACAGAAAAAGCAAAAAATGACTTCGAAGCGTAAAACAATGTTTCGTAAAAATTACGAAACGGTCCGAAGTGTTTGCAGTTACGGCTGTAAGCTCAAGCAGTGGCGTCTAACTATAGGGTGGCAGAGCTGGCAAAGTGCCACGGGCCCCCAGCGCGGGGGCTGCATTCTTTTCTTTTATTGTTTAATTAAAGAGGCTGAAATAACATCGAGAAAAGTCTAGATGTTTCGATGCTTTGCCTCCGGATGTAAGCCTACTCTAACTTCATCTTTTGTGCTAAAGTTCGCGACTTATAGGCGAGTATATACGATTTAAAAAAGTGCTACAAATGAGCAAAATGCGGATAAAAAGATCCAGAGAACGTTTTTTGGGCTATGATGCTACTTACAAAATGTTTTGAATGAGGACACGAAATCCGGAAAGATCGCGGCCCCGAGCGTTCCGGATTTGAGGTCACATACTGTATAACAGGAAAAAATGCTGTAAAAAAACTTTTAAAATGCTCAGAAACAAGAAATACGTCAGAAAAATTGTCATCAAATTCCGGGGCCTGGTTATTATAGTTCTTAGGGATTAATCGTTTGGATCTTGCATTAAGATGAACATTTTTCGGGTCAAACATCTTTTCAGTCATGAAGTAGGTCACCCCTTCATCTGCTGTATAACGATCTGCAACAATATTTTTTTGCGTGCGGGAACTTACGACACTGAAAATTGTGGGAATTACATTCACAAAACACTAAACCAATAGAAATGTAATTCTAAACTAAACTCAGTGGCGCGCCAGCCCTTTTGGGGGCCATGGTCTACTGTGCTCATCCCAGTTTTCGTGACCGAGGGCCCTGGGGTGCAGAAGCAGAAGTTCCGGTCAAGCGGTCGGCATGACGCGGAACCCCCAGTGTTTAGGTCCCAAACATGCTTGGTCGTCATTTTATCAACCCCATTACGGGGATGAAAGGCTGAGTAGACCCTGCCTAGCCCGGGAATCGAACCCGGGCCTGTGGCATGGTTAATGTAATTCACTACTGCTAATAAGTACAACAGATTTCAACTGCGTACTGATCTCTCTGTATAGACTTAAACTACCATCCATTCAACTGCAAAACCTATTACATACACCGTCCACTTGAATTAACTGGTCACATCGTTTTCATGCTCTGTAGAATTACATTCAAAAAAAAAAAGCACGTTATTAATTCTTCAATTTCACCACTTCTCCAGAGAAAAAAATCAGAAGAGTGTAGCAATCTGTACAAAATGGCAGTTAAAGACACAGCATCGGTTTCAAAGCTATCCCCTTTCCTGGCTAAAATATTCTTTATAGAATCCTTGATGAAATGTTTCCTCAAAAAGTGGCATTAAAAGAGTTTATGCAAAAGTACCATCCCAATATTCGTAAAAACAGTTAAAGGGAGTGGCACTAAGAAGCAGGCCTTATTTAGCACTAGGCCCGTGAGGCCCAGGCCTAGGGCCCCCACTTTGAGGGGGCCCCCTAATTTTGGTTATTATTATTTTTTTTTGGAATTTAAAATTTTTTAGAAACATATTTGAAAGTAGTAACTTTCAAAAACAAACTGTTAGTGTTTTATTGCTTCACAGTCAATTTGTATTATTAAATTATTTTAAAAACACAAGAAATTTTCACTTTGGAGGGGCCCCAAATTTTGGTTTGACAATTTGAAAAACAAAATCTATTTGGCACTTCGGGGGCTCCCAGATGTTATTCAAACATTTTGTAATTTAAAAACAAAAACATTTTGCACGTTGGGGACTCCCAAATGTGAGTCTGACTCTTTGACATTTGAAAACAAATAAGTTTTTGAGCTTTGGGGGCCCCTAATTTTGGTGTGATTGACAAGTTTTGCAAACACATACTGAATGTTATGTTTAAAAACTTTTTGTTGCGTGAGGGGTCCCCAAAACATGAGTTGCGCCTATAGTGATTCAAAATGTAAATCGGGCCCTGCTTATCGACTGACGGCCACCAGCTCCCAGCTTCGGCACGTCTAAGGCTTCAGCTAAAAGGTGTTTGGGTGTCTGGTGCAGAAAAGTACCTCTGTAGATGAAGTCTTATGCAGACGCACTTGAATGATTAATGAAGAATTGTGGAGCCCTGAAATTCTGTCGCCTAAAAGAAATGAATGTTTGGTAAAGAGTTTGGAAAAGAGAATCGCGAAAAACCAGTCATATCAAAATACCGATACCTTAACCACATAAGAATGTTGAGGAAAAGGTTGGGGGTAGGGAAAGATGTCTTCTTGAAGGAATTTCGGAATAAAACTCCGAGACTTTAATAAAGCACAAATAGAAATTTGGGGACTAGGCCAATCTTTGCCAAATATATTTGACTATCTTTTATTTGTTTCATGACAAAGTTTTCTTCGATAAGGGGGGATGGAGGGGGTGATTAACAGTTCGAGTGCGGGAAACCTTGAATGACATGAATTGCATTGTAGTATAACTCATCAGTATTTAAAAGTCAGCAAAGTTTTACATTTTCTAATTTTAAGCGAAAGTAATTCTAACTGGAATCCGTCAGTTATTTTATATTGTGAAATTTTGTGCCGCTTGTTAAAACTTACAGAATATTTTGTTTTCCAAAAGAAAATAGATTATCTCCGCTTTTTATGTTCCTTGATTCACTTCAACTGTAACGTTAAAAAGCGAAGTAACCAAATAGTGTCAGGAAGGTCCATGAAAGAGTGGAGCAATTTAAAAATAGTTAATTAAATCTTTATTACTTGAGTCGGACAAACATTTCGATTTCTCGTTTAAAATGTAGAACGTTTAATTATTTGTTAATCCACTCGAGACCGATTGCACACCGTGTGTTCAAATTGATTTCCGAAGCTATAAGACGGCTTGCACACACTGTGTGTAATAACAGTAATGTCGTCGAAACAAGATTTTTCTTAAACTAATGAAATCTGATAAGTACAGGAAAACGGTACGGTATGCAATGATCTTACTTAGGGATATAAATGATGTCTCGCTTCGAGGGGAGAGGGGGTTCGTGAAATTGTGACAAAGTGTGACAAGGGTAGGGGGTAACAAGAAGTGTGACATCATGCATTATGCAACATAGCGTGACGCGTAACAAAGGGGGGAGGGGGGTTTGCCGAAGTGTGACATATTGTGACAAAAGGGGGAGGGGGGTCAAATATATGGGAAAGAGCGTGACGTCATTTATGAACGGCCCCTTATGTGAATTCAATTATAAATTAGGTGATTTTCCATAGTAAAAAAGTTTTTTTTGTTAAAAATTTTTCGCTCCTGGGGACAGTGTTCGAAAAAAATAGTCATCTCGAAAGGGTTAACCCCTTAATCTACAACCACGGGAATGGCCCGTGTACGATGATCGGGCCAGCACACTCCCGAATGGCTCGAAGGCTGCGAGAACTTGTTTACGTTTCCGGCCCAAAATTCTCCAACGTAAATCGTAGGTTAAGGGGTTAAACAGGGGGGAAAAGCAACTTTCGAATCCAACGGCTTAACTTAGATCCTCCATGCAAAAGTTTAAATAAAAACTAGTAAGCCCGGAGGTCATACAAAATGACCGCTGTTCTAGATATTATAAGTATACAATTCTCCCAGTAACCGGAAATGCACATCAAATCAAAGAGATATTTAGCAGGTAAGAACAGTAAAGTTCAATGAATAAATAATGAACATATAATCATTTCGGACCAAAAAAATTCTTACCGAAAAAACATCTAACTTATAATAATATGTAAAATAAAAATATTATTTACTATATAATCAAATTGTTTGTGAAAAAATATTTATATCCAACATAATGATCGTCAAACAATAGTTTTAACGAAACTGGAAAAAAGAACGCTGCCACTTTAATATATATAAGAAGCGCAGACCATATATAAATTTAAACAAAGAAAGAAGGATTCAATTAAATTCGTGTTTTCATTAATTTTTAACGGAGATTGAAAATCTAACGATGCCAAAATGTTAGAGAAATGTTTTGATTTTTAATCGTTTGCATTATAGAAACAATTGTACAGATGGCAGCAAGATGCAGTTTTCTCGGAGTAAGAAATTCGGAATAATCTGTCGGCGACAAACGGACACTTAAGCGGCCTATATACAATATGTAAAAATTCTTTTTTTCATCGTAAAAACAAAGAGTACAACACTCTACAGAGCTCTTAAGAAAACATTTTTTAAATTGTGAGTAGCGGAAGAAAAAAAATGAACGCATTTTATTATTTTTGAATTCAAAAAAGAATTAGAACCTTTAAAGTTCAAGATAAATCATTCCAACAAATCAAGTTAAAAACCTAATATACACACGAAACTAAATTCCAATTAGCAATTACAGCGTAAAATTTACATCATCAGTTTACACATTTGTAACCATGAAAGCAAAACAAACGTAGTTGTTAGCTGCTTTAATTCAGTCTCTCAGAAAAAAATGTAAGGATAAAATTGACGTTATTAAAGTACGAAAACCGCAAAAATCCTGCATAGAACTGTAGAAAATAGTTTTAATTTACTGAATTCATTTGCCGATCGAAAGCGATGCAATAACAAAAACAAAGTTAAAATAATTCATTATTTGTTTATCATTACAATTTTTTAAGTAATCATTCAAAATTAAAGATTCTTTTAAGTAATGATGAAAAGACAAAAACAGACTATTTAATCTCATTCAAATGTTGAGCAGCAAAAGCAGAAACATCAACATTTTGTATAAAATCATTTTTTAAGCGTAAAAGCCTTGAGGATAAGAAAAAAAAAGGACAGTGTTCAAAACATGTATTGCGTAACGAGGAGGCAATTCTACCCCATCACGGAAGTCGGCCCCCGTTTAAAACTTTTACAATAAATCAGCATGAAATCCATTTTCACGTTCATTTTAATCCCATATTTTAACAGAAATTTCATTACATGTGTAAACGCACTTAAAACTGGTCTAACTCTTTAAAGCAAAAAATAATTGATTAGAACGTTACCAAATGCGTACACAAAGTATGTCATTTCAAATAAAAATGTGTACGTAGTGATGCAAATTATGCATGAAAGGACATTGTAATCATCTTTTAAATACTAAAAAAGAGAAATTCTCTCAATTACGACCCAAATTCTATTTAAAAGCATTTGATGTGCGGTTCAATAGCATTAAACCCCTGCTATTCAACATTTTCATTTTATATTTCACTTAATCAATGACTAGAAACATCAAAATAATTCCAAAACGCATAAATAACAGTCGCATAAATGACGCGACTGAATCAACAAAATAAATGCAGATCTAACTGATACAGTAGACTCCCGAAGACTTGGCACTCGATAACCCGGCATCCGGGTGATTGTAATCATGTTTAAATAGTTTCAAACCAGCAACTTTTACAAAATTGAAAAAATAAATAATAGATTAAATAAATGCGCACAAAGAACCGAGATGAAAAGAACAATAGTACTTAAATCGTCATAATTTTGCACAGACTTCTAAAATTATGTTTAAAAGTCTTATCGATCTTTAAAGAATGAATTTAATACCCCCCTCCCTAGAGTTAAATTAGGATTATAGTCCCAAAAATCGATAATCCGGCAGTCCGAGTAAATGGGCCACACCCCACCAGAGCGATGCAGTAGTAATGCAAGGTCGACTTTTTATTATGGAAGGCGAGAGGAACCCCTTCCCTCTCGCTCACGTGAAAATGACGGGCTGGAGTGTTAAAATTCCAAAATAAAACCAAATCAGAAATTTAACATGAATATATATTGTTCATACACATATTTTTATATTATTCTCAGGGATAAAAAATAGGCACTTTTATGACCTTTTTCTTGAAAATTTCCCGACCGTTAAATGGCTAACACTTTGTTCTACATTAAACCGAGAATTTACTGTATCAGTGTATTAGAAACTGAACTTCAATAGTTTCAAATCAGAAACTTTTACTAATTGCATAATAAATGATCAATTCAATAAATGCACTCAAAGAACAAAAGTCAATCTATAAATAAATACAGTCGAACTCTGTTACAACGAAAGTGAAGGGACTGAGACAATTTGTTCGTTAAAGCCGAAGGCTCATAATAACCGGGTTTATTATCGATTCGCTTTTTATCCCAAGGAACTAAACTTTAAAAAAAAATGGTAGTGAAAAATAAGTAAACAAAAAACTTATTTTTTAAATTTTTCATTAAAACATTGTACTAGAAAATAAAAAGAAATTGGTCAGTGTAGTTTGAAAAAAAAATTGGTTTGCAGTCAGTTCATGGCATTGAAACTGCAGATGAAAATAAGAAAACTACTTCCTGAAAATTTTAATATTTTATCTCTAGCCGACTCTTTCACAACTTTTTTTCATCAAATTTTAATGGAGTTTTGCAATACTTCTATCGAACCGAAGAGATACGCTTACCGAAGAGGAAATTTTAAAGTTTGTAGTTAGTCAAGTACGTAGTAACCGAATTTTAACATTCATTTTAATTATCATAATCATTAAACCCGGACTCGCGATAACAGAATTGAACTGTATAATATACATTAATTTAATATTTTGTGCAATAAATATTTATGAAATAAAACAGAGAATGGTTACTTACAAGTATCCTAAGACTGCAATTGCTCAACTCACGTGTAGACGGACGTATATCCAAGATGGGGCCTGAGCTCGAAATTTCCTGGAAAATTTTCCGAAAGCGCAACTAAAAGATGATCTTCACTTCACTTCACTGGACATTAATGGCAGCACTTCATCATAATACGGTTGGTTGGGGCCTCAGTGGCTGAGCGGTCAAATCGACTGGCTCCGGTGCCTCCCTGCGCGGAGAGAAAGAGGCGTGGGTTCGATTCCCACTTTGCCCTGGGTGTATTTCCTTCTTTGTATATTAAAATCTGTTGTGCTGTCTTGTTCTATCTGTCATATTGGACGAGAGTTTGAGGCATATCCTTGAGAATAGCAAATAAACTCGAATATTTATGTGACCTGACATGGTCGTAAACAAACAAACAAACAATACGGTTGGTTTAAAACTAGTCCCATTCTGAGCAGAATGATTTGGCTTTAAGATAGCAATTACAGTAGAGTCTCAATAATTCGAGGTGGACGGGACCGGAGCTACCTCGAACTATCGAAAACTCGAATTATAGAAATCATAACACTTTATAAATAAGTAAAGGAAAAAAAATACAGAAAAAATGTACTTACATATAGTTACATGATTGAAAGTTAAGTATATTTTTTAATTTGCAATCATTTCAAATAGCTCTAAATGTAGCCTGCCTACTTATTAATGAAATTTTTGGTCACCAGTGACGGATAAAAGTACCCCAATTCGATATTTTCACGCATCACCCGTCGAATAACAATAAAAACTAGATGTGGTGTTTCTTTCACGAGTTTCACTGTTGTTGGTCATTACTTGGGACCTAAGCCAATATTTTATCGCTAACTCGGATTCATGGGAAACTCGAACTATCCAGACTCGAATTATAGAGACTTGAATGTAATGGCTAATACGGTGGACATCATGTTTTTATCTTTGAAGCGAAGAACCGAGATGATGCAGTAACGAGGTCGTGGTTTCGATTCCCACTTTGCCCTGGGTGTATTTCTGTTATTTCCCCTCTTTGTGATGTAATAAAATCTTTCATGTATTGTCTTGTGCTTAGTCCCGAGACTAAGTACACGAACTGGAAAATAAATGTACTTCAATTCAACCGAGATGATTTCTAATTTGTTTTTAAAGTAAATGAATGGGTAATTAAAAAGTTTTTATCCTCTCGAATCCTTTCTATGTAATATTTCGACGAAAAGACGTTGAAACTTGTTGAATGTTATTTCAGGTATAGGGTCAGTTGGGGTAATTGTAAACACTTTTTCAATGTTTTAAATTTTCATCCTTCCCTACCTCTTGAATAAATTCAGAGATAAAATTATGAGCATTGTAGCCACTACTGCACTTCTTGTGAGTAAATGTGTACAAAAATTTTGACTTTATTACTATTTGTCAGCGAATGAGCTCGTGTTTACAATTACCCCAGTGTGTTTACAATTACCCCAGAGATCTGGGGTAATTGTAAACAGTGATTTATTTTCGTATAAGATTGATGCAAATTGGTAAATTGTTTCATACACAGTCTGCTTGAAGGCTTAAGAAGTTCCGGAGCAATGGCTCTCAATCTGCGGCCAACAGGCCGCCTGTGGTCCGCTGAGATATGTTATGAGTCGGCTGAGATCATTTCACGAGAAATATCTTGCGAAAAATCAAGTAATGCGACAAATTTTTGTAAAATGTGTCCCGCAGTGGATCGGTCAGTTAAGCGCAGATAACACCGAAAGTGAAGCACAACTGGCCGTGATCAGCGCTTGGGAGGGTGACCACCAACCGCGGCTGATTATTTTGAGACCGAGTGCGCTAAAGGTAGCTGTGCACGTAAAATACATCGTCGCTTTAAATGTCCACCAAGTTAGAAATAATTTCCGCTGAGGGACCATCCTAGGTGACGATCTCTCATCTGGGAGCTGGTTCAAAATCATCAAGCCCCTCTGAGCCAAGTGTACTTTATTCTAGCGGAGCTCATTAATAATCAGTAGGAGCTTCCTAAATTCATGGTTGCCCTGCAAGGGGGACTTGGATTTTCAAGTGGCATTATTAACAACAGCAGAAGTTATGTAAAATAGACATAAAAGTGTAATTTAAATCAAAATATAATACTTATTGTCCCCCCGGAATAATGGAAATAGGATAAATTTAAGTGTTTACAATTACCCCAGAGTACGAAATATATGGGGTAATTGTAAACACCTGACATGCACATGAAAAATAACAGGGAGGCTGAAATTCATAACTAAATGCTTTTAGCAACATTCCATATGACAAATAAAAATGGTTCAAACCACTTACATCGCTTTTGCAGATGAGCTGGAGACGAAAATGTAAGATCACAAAATTTTGTTAAACAACTTTTTTCACTGTGTCATTTTCAAACAATGGGACGCCTCCACAAATGTTTCGAAACTTACAAAACTCTTTCAGTGTCTTCCCTATGGTTCCAATTCATTACACACCAGCAGTTAAGTTTTAAAAACCACCACAAGTGTAGTTATGAAGCTTGTTTACAATTACCCCAACTGACCCTACATACACACATGAAATAGCTAAAATCGGCCAAAATATAGAAATAAATTTATTGCTTGAAATTGTTATACAATCTTTTACCTTTGAATCGATACCAAGATGTTGCTGATAATCAGAATAGTTCTCTGCTAACTGGATTTTTCTCTCTCTCTCTCAAGGTACTAAAAATTAACTGCTTCCATAACTTTTAATTCAATTTCTGGAGAATCATGTTTCAGTCATGTGACAGTTTGCTTGAAACAAGATAACTCAACAATAAATAATCGTAGCGTAAGTATCTTTATACCTCTAAAGTCTATTCTAGCCAGTGTGTTCTGCCTCAATCAGAGTGTTTAACGAAGGAAAAAAAATTAATTTTTAAACTTTAATAAACCTCTCGCCTCCATCAGCATGAAAGTGATATTTGGTATGATTTCCAACTAGAATTGTATATGTATACAAATTTTAATTAGGTCATAAAATATTATTTGAAAATTAATGTTTAGTTTAATATGACGTATTCTCGTTGAAGTATCGGTAAACAGACACCATTGATCCACTATAGTGGATTTTTAAAAAATTTTCTTTTCTATTTTTTTTCAAGTGTATACGTATACCATGATTATTAACTCGTTGAATAATTTATTTTTGTTTTTCAGCTGATAAAAACTGATCGGTATATATATTTTTTTTTTTGCAAGGCATCAGTAAATGTCTCAGGTTTACGTTGCAGTAAATAGGGATTTGTCTTGGCAATGGAGTCTTTCTCAAAAACAGTAGCAAGCTTTTTTATGCAGAATTGTATGTCTACATAAATGACATTTTAAGATAGCATATTTATGCTAATTAGTCCATTAAATAGTAAGTAGCAATTAATATTTAGTTTAATATGGTTTATTCACACTAAACTATCGGTAAACACACGCCACGGATCTACCGATAGTGAATTATTATTTATTATTATATTTTTTTTTGCAAATGTGTACCTATACCGTCGTAATTGACTCGCTGTTGCATATAGGAATGATTCATTTTCCAACTGATGAAAGCTGATCGGTAACAAATTTTGCAAGGCATCAGTAAATATCTCAGTTTTACTTGGCAGCGAATTTCTCCCTGCAACGAATTTCAACCTACAGCAAAGTCCATCTACAATGAATTTATCCTTACAACGAAGTCACCCTGCAGGGAATTTCTCTTGGCAATGGAGTCTCTCAGAAAACGTAGCCAGCAACTGTATGCAGAAATGTATGCTTAAATAAATCACATTTGAAGATATCATATTTATGCTAATTAATCCATTAAATATTAAGGAAGCAATTAATATTTAGTTTAATATGATTTATTCCCGCTAAACTATCGATAAACACACACCAACGATCTGCTATAGCGGGTTTTTAAAACTTTTTTTCCCAAGTGTGTACGTATACCGTATATTAATGGTTCATCTTCGTTTTTCATCTGATAAAAGCTCACCGGTAAGATTTCTTTGCAAGGCATCAGTAAATGTCTTATTTTTACGTGAATAGGAATTTCTCTTGGCAATAAAATCTTTCTCAAGAAATGTAGCAAGCAATTGTTTGCCTAAACACATCACATTTTAAGATTCCATATTAATGCTGATTAGACCATTAAATATTAATTAGGCCACTAATATTTCGTTTAATATGATATATTAAATTTTAAACAATATCGGTAAACACACCATTGATCTACTATAGTTGACTTTAAAAAAAATTAAAGGTTTGCAAGCATCCCTATGATAATTGGCTCGTTATTGCATATAGGAATAGTTCATTTTCCCAGCTGATAATGGCTGATCGGTAGGGTTTCTTCACAAGGCGTCAGTAAATATCTCATTTTTACGTTGCCATGAGTAAGAATTTTTCTTGGCAATGACGTTTTTTTAAAAAACGTAATAAGCAATCAAAAGTACGCAAAGCGTCCATTTTCGATAAATTTATTTATATTTTAAAAATAGTTTTCAGTTTACGTTAACAATGACTTCAAAATCCCGAAAAGTACAGAAACATAATTTTCCTCGGTTTAAAATACAGAGGAGCACCGTTTATACGTTTCTCGTTTATACATTTTTATCATTTATACGTTTTTTGGAAAGGCCCCGGCGAAATCTCAAACAAATTAATGTTAAATAATTTCATTTATACGTTTTTTTTTTTCTCCCCAAGTGTTAAAAATTAATTAAATGTTAAAAATAGTTTTGTTGAAATGTTAAAAACAAATTAAATGTTAAAAATATAATTGGTTGTGTGCCTTTGAAAATGTGTTAAAAATATTTATGTTAAAATAATTAAAATGAGATAACGAAATGGCCCCTTTAAAATGGAAAATACACCAATTAATTTAAAATGTTAAAATAACTAAAATGGTGTCCATGAAATGGTTATATATAAACATGCATTGGACATACAATAAAAAAATACATAAATTTTCATGACTTACCGAATAGATTTATTTCCATAAATATAACATAATCAATTCACCTGGCCAAGCTTATCATATTAAATATAAATACTGTGCACAGCATGTTAATACATGGATATATTAAAATAGATACTTGATTACATTTCAGCACTATCATCTTTGATCGTAAATCGTGGAGTTTTACACTACGTGAAGATTATTTTGAAAGTCGTAGAATCGCAATTCTTTCACTCATATTTTTAAAATCGCGAGCACATGACACATTTCGCTAGCGAGTCTTCCATTAAATTTTAGAGGATTAATGATGATTAAAATGCGAAAATTATGTAGTGGCCTATTGGCCTGCTGCACGTAGGACGTTTATATTTCTTCAAAATACATCTTTTTCCATCGAATATGTTTCCAATCTTCGAGGTGACACAATGTTGATTTATTGTAGATTCAAACAGGATGTTTCACATTTCATACATATTTCAGTCGTTGAGACATTTTTTTATGAAAAATTATCTTCTAAAAACATTTCTTCCTGCGTCTCTTCCACGCAAAATTAGGAGAAGATGCCATTTTCACCCCTTCACACCACACAACAAATCGGGGAGAGTCAAAAAGGATTTCGAAGTTTCACGCTATGACGTGTTAGTCACGTGCTGTCACGTAGTGCATTCAGGAAGTAGACAAATTGTCAATCGTACTGCCCTCTTGCGGGAGAAAATGTGAAGCATGTAAAACATGATTTACACCAAGTCATAAAGAAAAAACGCACATTTTAACGTGGAACGCTAGCGACTGTCCAGTTTAGAAATCGCATTTGACCTTGACCCACACCTGCTGTGACCACTTACGGAGACCTCGTACCTGCTTAAATCAACAAAAGACATACCCCGGAAGAATGCGAATATCCCAAATTTACAGATAAGAGCATTCTGATTGCGGTGCAATACCTAGAAATAGCAGGTGACAAGCGCTTTTACTCTCCTACCAGTGTTGCCACGGCAGGCGCCCTTAAATGTCAGTAAATAGCCTGGGGACTTAATGGCGTCCCTGCAGCCCTGCTACTAATAACTTTATAAAATTCTGGGATCTATCGTTCACTAGCATTCACGATGGCTTCGAGCTCGCGTAGTGGAAATCTCTGTCTCTGAAAGAAAAAAAGTGCATTTTAAAACAAGCGGATGAAAACCCACATTTTAAAAGAGTTGACCTAGCCAAAAAATTAGGTTTACCAGTTTCAACTTTAAGCACCATAATTTATAAGCGTAAGATCATCGAGGAAACCCATAATTAAAGTGGTGCTAGTGCTTCAAAAAAACTTAGAGTTCAAAACGGAAAATTTTCGGATGTAGAGAAAGTGCTTTTACAGTGTTTTAATCACTGTCGTAGTGCAAAAATTCTCATCAGTGCTCCTTTGCTTATGGAGAAAGCAAAAGAAATTTCGAAGAAGTTAAATGTAGAATGCGATGCATCATTTTCCTCGGGATGGCTTCATAAGTTTAAGTTAATACACGGCATAACAGGCAAAACTGTTAGTGGAGAGCCAGGAGATGTTGTTTGTGAAACAGTGGCTGATTGGATTCAAAACCAATGCTTAATTTACAATCTTCTGCCAGTTAAAACTCTGCTCAAAATAATTCCAGCTGCTCAAAATAACAAAATATATTGTACGTACTGAATGAACATGAAACGTAGTGATTGCAATTCAATTTAGGAATACTGCACATCATTTCATTTTGTTATGTATATATTATATTCTTAGTAGGTATTATTAAGAGTACTCATTATTTACTTTTCATAATATTTCAAGTTACTGTTTTGTTTTTTATTACGAAAATATTCGTTTTATGTTGTGATTTTCGTTTATACGTTTTTTCATTTTCACGTTATTTTCGCTCGGTATCTTGAAAAACGTATAAACGGTGCTTTACTGTAATTGGTAAGTAATTTTCTGTATTCCACTGATGTTAAATTTAACCCTTTATGTACTGACGGTACTTTTAAGTATCATTCTCTATAAATTCCATCCAGAAACCATTTTTATCAATTTTTCTAATGGTGCTTTGCAGGAACACTCTTTGAAGTCTACTTTTTTAGAATACGTAACAGCAAGTGTTCTATAAAGAGTATTTTAGAGAGGAAATTAACATAGTTTTGAAACCGATGCTGTGTTTTGTTCAGCTTGCTCCTCTTTTTAGAGTTTCGCTCCAGAAAAGTGGTAAAATTCAAGAATTAAGTCCTGATTTTTTTAATGTGTTAGTTAAGAACTTAGAAAACGAATTGACGAAATATTTTGATTAAAAATTGTATGTAATTAATTTCACAGTTAAAATACTTTTTGGCACTTATTAGCTGTAGAGAAATAAATGCTTATAGTCTGAGCATTTTACTTATGTTAATCCCTTAGTTTTCAGTATAAATACCCGGACAAACTATCTATGTAAAAAAAATACTGCAGATCATAATCCAGTAGATAAAGGGTTAAATAAAGGTAAAAAGGATCGGTGCATTTTTTATGCTTCAGAAACTGAGCATCAAACCTATAGCCCTCGATCATTTTTTATAGCTACAAAAAACCCCCGACAACAGTACCCGACACGATTCAAACCAGTGTTTAATAATATCAGCCTTTTATTAAAATCAAATTGTAAGGAACGAATTCAAATCAAAGTAAAACCATCATAAAATAACCACTTAACACGTTGACTGCCGACACGCTGAGAGCCACCGCTGTTTGTAGTTCATGGATCCCCAGACGATAGTTTAATATAATTACAAGACATTGTACAAAACATTTCATTAAGTAAAAAATGACTAACTTTCTATAAATGTATTGAAAAACAAAAAAAAGTCGGCAACAACGAGACAACTTGTAATTTGATCTCTCAACAAGTTCACCTACCACGAGTTATCTCGTAGGTTGGCAAACAAAGTGTTAATAAAATCAGTAACGCCGATCTTAGAGATCAAAGTTAATACACTTGAATCTAATTACCACGTAAGAGAAATGATGGTCATAACTGTTTTTTCCGAAGCATGTATGAGTTGCAGGCTTAACTTTTCCTTTTTTAGAACAATATTTTTTTCGAACAACCGTTTATTCAGCAACATTTAATGGATCACAAACTGTCAGCAGGGTCAAAGTTTCAACTGAGATGTGGCTGTAATGACGAGCCCATCTTATTCACACTGTCTTCCAACGTTAGTGGATTGTTCCATTTCCTTTGTAGGACACTGTGAACAAGATGGGCTAGTTGCATTATCTTGCATTTCGTTTTTCACTTCAAGTTCGAATCGTCTGAGAGTTGTGGATTGTGTTCCCTGCTTGCTTTCAATCGCTCTCAAAAAGCATCAAGACAGATCTATTCCTGTGAAACCCAAGCCATTTCTTAATAATCTCACAGAAAAACGGATCATCGTTCGATTGAAGTGACTTACAGAGTATATCTGATAGCAGTGGACGAGTACGTGAATCTGCAGTTGGCCAATTGCGAGGAAATCGCCGATGAGCAGACGACAGCTAATCTGGGGGAAGTCATGATTCGATACAGCAACAGTTGAGCTCGCTTAATACGAAATGCCAAAAATTCGCGAAATTGTTCGTATTAGCCGTTATTCGTAACCGTGAATAAGTAAAACTGTGTAAAAAAATAAGAAATGCATGCTTATATTTTAGAAATAATTAATACTATTTATAATGAAAAGTAAAATAAATAGTGAAAACAAATGATTTATTTTTACTAATATAGGGTAAGTTGGGGTAATTGTAAACACGGGGTAATTGTAAACAAGCTTCATAACTACACTTGTGGTGGTTTTGGAAACTTAACTGCTTGTGAGTTTTAAACTGGCAGCATAGGGAAGACATTGAAACAGTTTCGTAAGTTTTGAAACAACTGTGGAGGCGTCACTATTGTTTGAAAATGGCACAGTTAAAAAAGTTGTTTAACAAAATTTAAAGGTCTTGCATTTTTCTTTCCAGCTTATCTACAAAAGCGATGTAAGCGGCTTCAACCATTTTTATTTGTCATATGGAATGCTGCGAAAAACATTTCGTTATGATTTTAATTCTCCCTGTTATTTTTCATGTGCAAAGTTAGGTGTTTACAATTACCCCATATATTTAGTACTCTGGGGTAATTGTAAACACTTAAATTTATCCTATTTCCAGTATTTTGGGGGGACAATAAGTATTATATTTGGATGTAAATTACACTTTTATGTCTATTTTACATAACTTCTGCTGTTGTTAATAATGTCACTTGAAAATCCAAGTCCCCCTTGCAGGGCAACCATGAATTTAGGAAGCTCCTACTGATTATTAATGAGCTCCGCTAGAATAAAGTACACTTGGCTCAGAGGGGCTTGATGATTTTGAACCAGCTCCCAGATGAGAGATCGTCACCTAGGATGGTCCCTCAGCGGAAATTATTTCTAACTTGGTGGACATTTAAAGCGACAATGTATTTTACGTGCACAGCTACCTTTAGCGCACTCGGTCTCAGAGTAATCAGTCGCGGGAGGTGGTCACCCTCCAAAGCGTTGACCACGGCCAGTTGTGCTTCACTTTCGGTGTTATTTGGGATCCAAGCTTAACCGATCGACCCACTGCGGGACAAATTTTACATAAATTTGTCGCATTACTTGATTTTTTGCAAGATATTTCTTGTTAAGTGATCTCAGCCGGCTCATGACATAACTCAGAGGATCATATGCGGCCTGTTGGCCGCAGATTGAGAACAGTTGCTCCGGAACTTCTTAAGCCTTCAAGCAGACTGTGTATGAAACAATTTTTCATTTGCATCAACCTTATTCGAAAATAAATCACTGTTTACAATTACCCCAGATCTCTGGGGTAATTGTAAACACGCTGGGGTAATTGTAAACGCGAGCTCATTCGCTAACAAATAATCATAAAGTCAAAATTTTTGTACACATTTACTCACAAGAAGTACAGTAGTGGCTACAATGCCCACAATTTTATCTCTGAATTCATTCAAGAGGAAGGGAAGGATCAAAAGTTAAAACATTGAAAAAGCGTTTACAATTACCCCAACTGACCCTACTTTTAAAATCTTATTAAAACATTGACAAAAAGTGAACTTACCTTTTAAAGTTTAACAATTATGAAAACAATCCTTAATGGTTAGTTGTTTTTTAGGTACATTAAATTTTATCATACGCATATCTCGGCGCAAAATGCCTAGTGTCATTTGTGTATTGTCTTTTTCTGGACGCATCTCATAATAGTTCATTTAAGTACCTAAAGCTTCTTCAGCTTTCCTATAAGCTAATTCTACCCAGAAAGACTCAACGTATGATTCAAAATACGTACTTAGAGGTTTACAATGACGAAAAATAACCAAAAATTTGTTTGTTTTTTATACAATTATTTGCGATCTAGAAAATGTTTTTTGAATAGGTCATCAATTTTGTTCGTCTTAGCCGAAATTTGTATTTTAGCCTTCGTAATATGCGTGAGATATTTCGTGTAGTTAAATAGTAAACCAAACTTAATGAGCAAAATGTTCGTTTCAGACGTGATTTCGTATTAAGAAAGTTTAATTGTATATCCTTTTTCTTGGTGGCGTGGAATCGGAATTCGTCAAAGAACCGGATGGTTACGATGAATGAATCCATCAATACGTTTTTTTTTAATATTGGCTTTGAACAAAAGAAATCCAGTTGTGGCTTCAAAAAAAAAAGTGTGAAAAAGAATTGTTCACTATGCTTGTGTGTCTGTTGTTAATTATACGTGTTACAAATCTGTTGAGGTACTGTTATATTTCTTCTTTATGGTATTTTTTGTTTAAAAAACGTTACTATTTCTAACTAATTAAAAATAAGAAAAAAAAAAAAAAAAAAAAAAAAAAAAAAAAAAAAAAAAAAAAAAAAAAAAAAAAAAAAAAAAAAAAAAAAAAAAAAAAAAAAAAAAAAAAAAAAAAAAAAAAAAAAAAAAAAAAAAAAAAAAAAAAAAAAAAAAAAAAAAAAAAAAAAAAAAAAAAAAAAAAAAAAAAAAAAAAAAAAAAAAAAAAAAAAAAAAAAAAAAAAAAAAAAAAAAAAAAAAAAAAAAAAAAAAAAAAAAAAAAAAAAAAAAAAAAAAAAAAAAAAAAAAAAAAAAAAAAAAAAAAAAAAAAAAAAAAAAAAAAAAAAAAAAAAAAAAAAAAAAAAAAAAAAAAAAAAAAAAAAAAAAAAAAAAAAAAAAAAAAAAAAAAAAAAAAAAAAAAAAAAAAAAAAAAAAAAAAAAAAAAAAAAAAAAAAAAAAAAAAAAAAAAAAAAAAAAAAAAAAAAAAAAAAAAATTGCCAAGAGAAATTCCTATTCACGTAAAAATAAGACATTTACTGATGCCTTGCAAAGAAATCTTACCGATGAGCTTTTATCAGATGAAAAACGAAGATGAACCATTAATATACGGTATACGTACCCCACTTGGGAAAACAAGTTTTAAAAACCCGCTATAGCAGATCGTTGGTGTGTGTTTATCGATAGTTTAGCGGGAATAAATCATATTAAACTAAATATTAATTGCTTACTTAATATTTAATGGATTAATTAGCATAAATATGATATCTTCAAATGTGATTTATTTAAGCATACATTTCTGCATACAGTTGCTGGCTACCCTTTTCTGAGAGACTCCATTGCCAAGAGAAATTCCCTGCAGGGTGACTTCGTTGTAAGGATAAATTCATTGTAGATGGACTTTGCTGTAGGTTGAAATTCGTTGCAGGGAGAAATTCGCTGCCAAGTAAAACTGAGATATTTACTGATGCCTTGCAAAATTTGTTACCGATCAGCTTTCATCAGTTGGAAAATGAATCATTCCTATATGCAACAGCGAGTCAATTACGACGGTATAGGTACACATTTGTAAAAAAAAAATAATAAATAAAAATCCACCATCGGTAGATCAGTGGCGTGCGTTTACCGATAGTTTAGTGCGAATAAACCATATTAAACTAAATATTAATTGTTACTAAATATTTAATGGACTAATTAGCACAAATATGATATCTTAAAATGTGATTTATGTAGACATACAATTCTGCATAAAAAACTTGCTACTTTTTTTTGAGAAAGACTCCATTTCCAAGAGAAATTCCTATTTACTGCAACGTAAAACTGAGACATTTACTGATCTCTGCAAAAATGTTTTACCGATCAGCTTTTATAAGTTGGAAAATGAATCATTCCTATATGCAACAGTGAGTCAATTACGTCGGTAAAGGTACACATTTGTAAAAAAAATAATAAATAAAAATCCACTATCGGTAGATCAGTGGCGTCCGCAGTGGACCAGTCGGTAGAAGCTCGGTTCCCGCAGAACTCCGAAAGTGAAGCAACATCGGCTGAGGTCAGTGTTTGGGAGGGGGACAACCTCTCGCGGTTTTTGCTGTGGTGTCCGTGTACGCTAAAGGGAGCTGGTGCACGTTAAATAGGTCGTGGCTCCAAAGTAATCCAAGTGAAGCAATACCTCTGGGGGTGCCAATCCCAGGTGACGGTCTTTCATCTGGGAGCTGGTTCAAAAATTCAGAGACCTTTCAAAGGGGCGGAAATCGGACTCCTGCCTATTAGGGCCCGGTTAGACTCAGGAGCAGCGTACCCATTCTTCCTCGCCACGCGCGAGGACTCGACAACAACAACACTATCGGTAGATCAGTGGCGTGTGTTTACCGATAGTTTAGTCTGAATAAAATATATTAAACTAAATATTAATTGCTACTTAATATTTAATAGACTAATTAGCATAAATATGATATCTTAAAATGTGATTTATGTAGACATACAATTTTGCATAAAAAAGCTTGCTACTTTTTTTGAGAAAGACTCCATTGCCAACAGAAATTCCTATTTACTGCAACGTAAAACAGACATTTACTGATGCCCTGCAAAAATGTTTTACCGATCAGCTTTTATAAGTTGGAAAATGAATCATTCCTATGTGCAACAGCGCGCCAATTACGACGGTATAGGTACACATTTGCAAAAAAAAATATAATAATAAATAAAAATTCACTATCGGTAGATCAGTGGCGTGTGTTTACCGATAGTTTAGTGTGAATAAACCATATTAAACTAAATATTAATTGCTACTTACTATTTAATGGACTAATTAGCATAAATATGCTATCTTAAAATGTCATTTATGTAGACATACAATTCTGCATAAAAAAGCTTGCTACTGTTTTTGAGAAAGACTCCATTGCCAAGACAAATTCCTATTTACTGCAACGTAAACCTGAGACATTTACTGAAGCTCTATAAAAATGTTTTACCGATCAGCTTTTATAAGTTGGAAAATGAATCATTCCTATAAGCAACAGCGAGTCTATTACGACGGTATAGGTACACATTTGTAAAAAATAATAATAATAAATAAAAATCCACTATCGGTAGATCAGTGGCGTGTGTTTACCGATAGTTAAGTGTGAATAAACCATATTAAACTAAATTTTAATTGCTGCTTAATATTTAATGGACTAATTAGCATAAATATGATATCTTAAAATGCGATTTATGTATACATACAATTCCGCATAAAAAAGCTTGCTACTTTTTTTAAGAAAGACTCCATTGCCAAAAGAAATTCCTATTTAATAACGTAAAACTGAGACATTTACTGAGGCTTTGCAAAAAAAAAAATATATATATACTGATCAGTTTTTATCAGCTGTAAAACAAAAATAAACTATTCAACGAGTCATGGCTGCCTGCGATCATATAGCGGCTGTCCAAACGGGCGAAAAAGTGCGTGCAAGCAGAACTTACATTTTCTCCACTTCAGTCAATTGGCGCTGTTAGCATGTACTTAAAAGCGAGGATTTAAAGGTCTAACCATTGCAATATCATCGCGTTAAAGGCTTGAATTTCAAGAAAGATAAGCATTTAAGTGTTGAGGGCAAAAGTAACTATCAAAATACGTTGCAGGGTTATGTATTTGCCATTAAAATGTTTTTAATACAAAGGAAAAAATAAAAAGATCGTTTTTTTTTGGTAGTAGCACATGCAGACTTTGAAGCTGCTCGTTAAGATACAACTTTTCATACATACGTATACTTTTACATATAATGAACACAGAGAAAATTTTTTTCGCAATTGGCTGATCATATTATGCTTTCAGATTTATTTTTTTGAACGACAATAAATGCGCATAATTTTCTGAAATACATTTATCCTTTCACATTGTGTAGCACAAATAAATTGGCCTACAGGTTTTAGAAAGCCGTATTGAATAGTCTTTAAATGGTTGTTAGTTACTTTATTATAAGCAATTTTCAATACATTCATGTTAATACTATTAAATAACAGCAGTTAAAAGAAAAATGACATGGATTGTGATTAATAAAGTTATTTTCAATATTTATGTTAATTGAATTAATTCAATTACCCTTTATTGTAAATTTAATTATTACAGGAAAGGGGAACAGTTAGGTTGTGAAGTGACTTAACAAATAAAGATTAGTTGAACAATTATGTAATTCAGTAAATGATTAATGCAACAATTTTTTATTGTTATTGACAGACTAATAGCATAATACTAATAACTAATATTGCATTGTATAGTATAGCTGACTTCAGTTAACTTCAACAGATGGATTATCATATAAGAATAGCGACTTTCTTTTTTGCTGGTCTCATCTAAAGCAATTACACCAGTTAAATATTTAGAATAAAATCCTAAAATATTATGTAAGAAAGGTCAAAGATTAGGCCTTTGTAAAAGAAAACGATTCTATAAAATAAACAATAAAGCGGAAATATTTTCAAATATTACAATTAAGTACAATAAATGAGAAATTAAAAATAATTACTTAAAACGCTTCATTATATGCAGTTCTGAGTTATCAAGATTATTTTTAAAACTTGTAACTGACAATACATGGGTGCCAACCCTTTAAGCAAGCTGGTGCATACTAATAGGTACGAAGTCCCCCCAAAAAGACAACCACCCAAAAGGGCTGAAACTCGTTGAAAGCATGCCCACCTGTCCAGGAGGTGTCAAAAATTTCATTAAAAAATTTAATGGCGCAGTCTACGCCATAAACTTTCCTCGTGGACACCCCTGGATAACAGCAATTTTTCTTTAAATATCCCTTTAAACATTTTTATTTAGATGACATACTCCTTGACAGCAAAAAGCAATGAGTATTCTCAGTCGGGGGGGGGGGGGCAGGACCGACCGAAAACTTTTTTATTTTACACGATCGCCCTCCCCTTTTCAAAAGCCCCCTCCCCCACCACTATTTCATTACAATAAGTTATGCTCTTATCTGTAAGCCTCCCCACTCTCACCTCTTTTTTCTGAACTACACTGAATATCCTCAATTCTTAATACCAAGACCCTTTTCAACCGGCATTTCTTCGATGAAATCTACCAAAAACTTTCGGATTCTCTGATTTTCAGTAACCTGATTTTCCTTAAATCCTTTCTTAAATTAATGTTTCCCCACTTTTAAACTTTGAAATCAGAAATACGCTTTAGGGGGCATTCATAAATGATGTCACGCTTCAAGGGGGGAGAGGGGGTTCGTGAAATTGTGACAAAGTGTGATAAGGGGAGGGGAGGGGGTAACAAAAAGTGTGACATCAGGCTTATACAACATAGCGTGACATGTGACAAAGGGGGGAAGGGTGTCCGTTGAATTGTGACATTTTGTGACAAATGGAGAGGGGGGGCAAATATATCGGGAAAAAAGCTTGACCTCATTTATGAACGGTCCCTTAGATAGTTTATTTACTTTTCTGTGTTTTAAAACTCTATGGTGAACAAAATGGGTGTACTCATGAAAGCGTGGAGAATCAACAACAAAACTTAGAGAGAAGTCTCCCTTCCTTTTAGGTATTTCAATTGAAAACCCTTGTTTATGTGGCGCGAGTTTAATTTTAAAAAGGTACAATACTAGATTTATAATATAGATTCTCTCTCACTCAATCCACTTTTAACTTTATCATTCTATACAAGCATAAAAAATTTAAACGTCTCAGAACAAAAAAAATATATATTTAAAAGCATAATCTAGACATAATATGAAGTTAAAAGTTTACTTATTTTGAGTAGTAAAAAGTGAATGAGCGGATCAACGTTCTTATAGCGCATTTGCAAAAATTACTCCATACACATGTTTTGAATAAAGGAACAGTTTATAGCACCGTAATATAGGGAACCCTAATTTAGCATATTAAGGTTTTTGCGGAAATGTTCGCTACATTATCAAAACTTCTACATAAATCTTAATGATCTAAACTAGTAGAGACACAGTAACGAGGTGATAGCACAGTCAGCAAGGCGCTAGAACCGTGTGGCCTATGGTGCGAGTTCGAACCCGGGTCAATGCAATAGTACCTTTTTCTTATAAAATATTATAATAGCCTGGGAAAGTATTGTAAAATCAGAAATTGGAGCATAATTTACTTTTATTAGTTTAATGTAGCAGTCTTGGAAGTTAAACAGTTTAATCAGAAAGCCAGCACCGCAATGCCAGGGATTCGAACCGGCACCATACGCTTCACTACGCCAGCCGCTCTGCCAACTAAGCTATCAACCCGATTCTGGGGTGAGCCTATCGTAATACTATGAATACTAATGACAATAAGTTTATAACACCAAAATATAGGGAAGCCTAATTTAGCATATTGAGGTTATTGCGGAAATGTTCGCTACATTATCAAACCTTCTACATAAATCGTAATGAATTAAACTAGTAGAGACACTGTAACGATGTGATGGCAAAGTCGGCAAGGCGCTGGAACCGTGTGGCATATGGTGCGAGTTCGAACCCGGGTCAATGCAATAGTACCTTTTTTTTATAAAATATTATAAAAGCTGGGGAAAGTCTTGTAAAATGAGAAATTGGAGCCTAATTAACTTTTATTAGTTTAATGTAGCAGTCTTGGTAGTTAAACAGTTTAATCAGAAAGCCAGCACCGCAATGCCAGGGATTCGAACCCGCACCATACGCTTCACTACGCCAGCCGCTCTGCCAACTAAGATATCAACCCGATACTGGGGTTAGCCTATCGTACTATTATGAATACTAATGACAATAAGTTTATAGCACCGTAATATAGGGAACCCTAATTTAGCATATTAAGGTTATTGCGGAAATGTTCGCTACATTATCAAACCTTCTACATAAATCGTAATGAATTCAACTAGTAGAGACGGAATGTATTGCGGAAATGTTCGCTACATTATCAAAACTTCTACATAAATCTTAATGATCTAAACTAGTAGAGACACAGTAACGAGGTGATAGCAATGTCAGTAAGGCGCTGGAACCGTGTGGCCTATGGTTCGAGTTCGAACCCGGGTCAATGCAATAGTACCTTTTTTTCATAAAATATTATAAAAGCGGGGGAAAGTCTTGTAAAATGAGAAATCGGAGCATTATTTACTTTTCTTACTTTAATGTAGCAGTCTCTTAATCTTGTTAGTTAAAGAGTTTTATCAGAAAGCCAGCACCGCAACGCCAGAATTTCGAACCCGCATCATACGTTTCGCTACGCCAGCGCTCTGCCAACTAAGCTACAAACCCGATACTAATGTCAGCCTATCGTACTATTATGAATATTAATGACAAGAAGTTTATAACACCGTAAGATAGGGAAGCCTAAATTGGCATATTAAGGTTATTGCAGAAATGTTCGCTACATAACCAAACCTTCTACATAAATCGTAATGAATTAAACTAGTAGAGACACAGTAACGATGTGATGGCAAAGTCGGCAAGGCGCTGGAACCGTGTGGAATATGGTGCGAGTTCGAACCCGGGTCTATGCAATAGTACCTTTTTTTTCCATGAAATATTATGAAAAGCGGGGGAAAGTCTTGTAAAATGAGAAATTGGAGCATTACTTACTTTTCTTACTTTAATGTAGCAGTCTCTGTATCTTGTTAGTTATAGAGTTTTATCAGTAAGCCAGCACCGCAACGCCAGGGGTTCGAACCCGCTTCATACGTTTCGCTACGCCAGCGCTCTGCCAACTAAGCTATAAACCAGATACTGGGGTGAGCCTATCGTTCCATTATGAATATTAATGACAAGAAGTTTATTACACCGTAATATAGCTGAGCCTAATTTAGCATATTAAGGTTATTGCGGGAATGTTCTCTTTATTATCAAACCTTCTACATAAATCTTAATAAATTAAACTAGTAGAGACACGTCAACGATGTGATAGCAAAGTCGTCAAGGCGCTGGAACCGTGTGGCCTATGGTGCGAGTTCGAACCCGGGACAATGCAATAGTACCTTTTTTTTTATAAAATATTATGAAAAGCGGAGGAAAGTCTTGTGAAATGAGAAATTGGAGCATAATTTACTTTTATTAGTTTAATGTAGCAGTCTTGGTAGTTAAACAGTTTAATGAAAAGGCCAGCACCGGAATGCCAGCGTTTCGAACCCGCACCATACCCCAGCGCTCTGCCAACAAAGCTATAAACCCGATACTGGGGTGAGCCTATCGCACCATTATGAATATTAATGACAACAAGTTTATTACACCGTAATATAGGGGAGCCAAATTTAGCATATTAAGGTTATTGCGGGAATGTTCTCTACATTATCAAACCTTCTACATAAATCTTAACGAATTAAACTAGTAGAGACACAGTAACGATGTGATGGTAAAGTCGGCAAGGCGCTGGAACTGTGTGGCGTATGGTGCGAGTTCGAACCCGGGTCAGTGCTTTAGTACCTTTTTTTCATAAAATATTATAAAAAACAGGGAAAAGTCTTGTAAAATGAGGAATTGGAGCCTAATGTACTTTTATTAGTTTAATGTAGCAGTCTTGGTAGTTTAATCAAAAAGCCAGCACCACAATGACAGGGGTTTGAACCCGCACCATACGCTTCACTACGCCAGCGCTCTGCCAACTAAGCTATAAGCCCGATACTGGGTGATCCTATCGTACCATTATGAATATTAATGACAAGAAGTTTATTACACCGTAATATAGGGGAACCTGAATTAGGATATTAAGGTTACTGCGGGAATATTCTCTACATTATCAAACTTTCTACATAAATCTTAACGAATTAAACTAGTAGAGACACAGTAACGATGTGACGGCAAAGTCGGCAAGGCGCTGGAACCGTGTGGCGTATGGTGCGAGTTCGAACCCGGGTCAATGCTTTAGTACCTTTTTTTCACAAAATATTATAAAAAACAGGGAAAAGCCTTGTAAAATGAGAAATTGGAGCCTAATGTACTTTTATTAGTTTAATGTAGCAGTCTTGGTAGTTAAACCGTTTAATCAAAAATCCAGCACCGCAAAGCCAGGGGTTCGAACCTGCACCATACGCTTCACTACGCCAGCGCTCTGCGAACTAAGCTATAAGCCCGATACTGGGTGATCCTATCGTACCATTATGAATATTAATGACAAGAAGTTTATTACACCGTAATATAGGGGAGCCTAATTTAGCATATTAAGGTTATTGCAGGAATGTTCTCTACATTATAAAACCTTCTACATAAATCTTAACGAATTAAACTAGTAGAGACACAGTAACGATGTGATGGCAAAGTCGGCAAGGCGCTGAAACCGTGTGGCGTATGGTGCGAGTTTGAACAAGGGGCAATGCTTTAGTACCTTTTTTTCATAAAATATTATAAAAAACGGGGAAAAGTCTTGTAAAATGAGGAATTGGAGATTAATGTACTTTTATTAGTTTAACGTAGCAGTCTTGGTAGTTAAACAGTTTAATTAAAAATCCATCACCGCAATGCCAGGGGTTCGAACCCGCACCATACGCTTCACTACGCCAGCGCTCTGCCAACTAAGCTATAAACCCGACACTGGGTGATCTTATCGTACCATTATGAATAATAATGACAAGAAGTTTATTACACCGTAATATAGGGGAACCTGAATTAGGATATTAAGGTTACTGCGGGAATATTCTCTACATTATAAAACCTTCTACATAAATCTTAACGAATTAAACTAGAAGAGACACAGTAACGATGTGATGGCAAAGTCGGCAAGGCGCTGGAAACGTGTGGCGTATGGTGCGAGTTCGAACCCGGGTCAATGCTTTAGTACCTTTTTTTCATAAAATATTATAAAAAACAGGGAAAAACCTTGTAAAATGAGAAATTGGAGCCTAATGTACTTTTATTAGTTTAATGTAGCAGTCTTGGTAGTTTAATCAAAAAGCCAGCACCGCAATGCCAGGGGTTTGAACCCGCACCATACGCTTCACTACGCCAGCGCTCTGCCAACTAAGCTATAAACCCGCTACTGGGTGATCCTATCGTAACATTATGAATATTAATGACAAGAAGTTTATTACACCGTAATATAGGGGAGCCTGAATTAGCATATTAAGGTTATTGCGGGAATATTCTCTACATTATAAAACCTTCTACATAAATCTTAACGAATTAAACTAGTAGAGACACAGTAACGATGTGATGGCAAAGTCGGCAAGGCGCTGGAACCGTGTGGCGTATGGTGCGAGTTTGAACCCGGGTCAATGCTTTAGTACCTTTTTTTCATAAAATATTATAAAAAACAGGGAAAAGTCTTGTAAAATGAGGAATTGGAGATTAATGTACTTTTATTAGTTTAACGTAGCCGTCTTGGTAGTTAAACAGTTTAGTCAAAAATCCAGCACCGCGATGCCAGGGGTTCGAACCCGCACCATACGCTTCACTACGCCAGCGCTCTGACAACTAAGCTATAAACCCGATACTGGGTGATCCTATCGTACCATTATGAATATTAATGACAAGAAGTTTATTACACCGTAATATAGGGGAGCCTAATTTAGCATATTAAGGTTATTGCGGGAATATTCTCTACATTATAAAACCTTCTACATAAATCTTAACGAATTAAACTAGTAGAGACACAGTAACGATGTGATGGCAAAGTCGGCAAGGCGCTGGAACCGTGTCTCGTATGTTGCGAGTTCGAACCCGGGTCAATGCTTTAGTACCTTTTTTTCATAAAATATTATAAAAAACAGGGAAAAGTCTTGTAAAATGAGGAATTGGAGCCAAATGTACTTTTATTAGTTTAATGTTGCAGTCTTGGTAGTTAAACAGTTTAATCAAAAAGCCAGCATCGCAATGCATGGGGTTCGAACCCGCACCATACGCTTCACTACGCCAGCGCTCTGCCAACTAAGCTATAAGCCCGATACTGGGTGATCCTATCGTACCATTATGAATATTAATGACAAGAAGTTTATTACACCGTAATGTAGGGGAACCTGAATTAGCATATTAAGGTTATTGCGGGAATATTCTCTACATTATAAAACCTTCTACATAAATCTTAACGAATTAAACTAGTAGAGACACAGTAACGATGTGATGGTAAAGTCGGCAAGGCGCTGAAACCGTGTGGCGTATGGTGCGAGTTCGAACCCTGGTCAATGCTTTAGTACCTTTTTTTCATAAAATATTATAAAAAACAGGGAAAAGTCTTGTAAAATGAGGAATTGGAGCCTAATGTACTTTTATTAGTTTAACGTAGCAGTCTTGGTAGTTAAACAGTTTAATCAAAAATCCAGCACCGCAATGCCAGGGGTTCGAGCCCGCACCATACGCTAGCGCTCTGCCAACTAAGCTATAAGCCCGATACTGGGTGATCCTATCGTACCATTATGAATATTAATGACAAGAAGTTTATTACACCGTAATATAGGGGAGCCTAATTTAGCATATTAAGGTTATTGCAGGAATGTTCTCTACATTATCAAACCTTCTACATAAATCTTAACGAATTAAACTAGTAGAGACACAGTAACGATGTGATGGCAAAGTCGGCAAGGCGCTGGAACCGTGTCTCGTATGTTGCGAGGTCGAACCCGGGTCAATGCTTTAGTACCTTTTTTTCATAAAATATTATAAAAAACAGGGAAAAGTCTTGTAAAATGTGAAATTGGAGCCTAATGTAGCAGTCTTGGTAGTTAAACAGTTTAATCAAAAATCCAGCACCGCAATGCCAGGGGTTCGAACCCGCACCATACGCTTCACTACGCCAGCGCTCTGACAACTAAGCTATAAACCCGAAACTGGGTGATCCTATCGTACCATTATGAATAATAATGACAAGAAGTTTATTACAACGTAATATAGGGGAACCTGAATTAGCATATTAAGGTTATTGCGGGAATATTCTCTACATTATAAAACCTTCTACATAAATCTTAACGAATTAAACTAGTAGAGACACAGTAACGATGTGATGGCAAAGTCGGCAAGGCGCTGGAACCGTGTGGCGTATGGTGCGAGTTTGAACCCGGGTCAATGCTTTAGTACCTTTTTTTCACAAAATATAAAAAACAGGGAAAAGTCTTGTAAAATCAGAAATTGGAGCCTAATGTACTTTTATTAGTTTAATGTAGCAGTCTTGGTAGTTAAACAGTTTAATCAAAAATCCAGCACCGCAATGCCAGGGGTTTGAACCCGCACCATACGCTTCACTACGCCAACGCTCTGCCAACTAAGCTATAAGCCCGATACTGGGTGATCCTATCGTACCATTATGAATATTAATGACAAGAAGTTTATTACACCGTAATATAGGGGAACCTGAATTAGCATATTAAGGTTATTGCGGGAATATTCTCTACATTATAAAACCTTCTACATAAATCTTAACGAATTAAACTAGAAGAGACGCAGTAACGATGTGATGGCAAAGTCGGCAAGGCGCTGGAAACGTGTGGCGTATGGTGCGAGTTCGAACCCGGGTCAATGCTTTAGTACCTTTTTTTCATAAAATATTATAAAAAACAGGGAAAAACCTTGTAAAATGAGAAATTGGAGCCTAATGTACTTTTATTAGTTTAATGTAGCAGTCTTGGTAGTTTAATCAAAAAGCCAGCACCGCAATGCCAGGGGTTTGAACCCGCACCATACGCTTCACTACGCCAGCGCTCTGCCAACTAAGCTATAAACCCGCTACTGGGTGATCCTATCGTAACATTATGAATATTAATGACAAGAAGTTTATTACACCGTAATATAGGGGAACCTAATTTAGCATATTAAGGTTATTGCAGGAATGTTCTGCCACATTATAAAACCTTCTACATAAATCTTAACGAATTAAACTAGTAGAGACACAGTAACGATGTGATGGCAAAGTCGGCAAGGCGCTGGAACCGTGTTCGTATGGTGCGAGTTCGCATCCGGGTCAATGCTTTAGTACCTTTTTTTCATAAAATACTATAAAAAACAGGGAAAAGTCTTGTAAAATGAGAAAATTTGGGGCCTAATGTACTTTTATTAGTTTAATGTAGCAGTCTTGGGTTAAAATTTAATCAAAAAGCCAGCACCGCAATGCCAGGGGTTCGAACCCGCACCATACGCTTCACAACGCCAGCGCTCTGCCAACTAAGCTATAAACCCGATACTGGGTGATCCTATCGTACCATTATGAATATTAATGACAAGAAGTTTATTACACCGTAATGTAGGGGAACCTAATTAGCATATTAAGGTTATTGCGGGAATTTCTCTACATTATAAAACCTTCTACATAAATCTTAACGAATTAAACTAGTAGAGACACAGTAACGATGTGATGGCAAAGTCGGCAAGGCGCTGGAACCGTGTCTCGTATGTTGCGAGTTCGAACCCGGGTCAATGCTTTAGTACCTTTTTTTCATAAAATATTATAAAAAACAGGGAAAAGTCTTGTAAAATGGGAATTGGAAGCTTAATTGTAGCAGTCTTGGTAGTTAAACAGTTTAATCAAAAACCAGCACCGCAATGCCAGGGGTTCGAACCCGCACCATACGCTTCACTACGCCAGCGCTCTGCAACTAAGCTATAAACCCGAACTGGGTGATCCTATCGTACCATTATGAATAATAATGACAAGAAGTTTATTACACCGTAATTAGGGGAACCTGAATTAGCATATTAAGGTTATTGCGGGAATATTCTCTACATTATAAAACCTTCTACATAAATCTTAACGAATTAAACTAGTAGAGACACAGTAACGATGTGATGGCAAAGTCGGCAAGGCGCTGGAACCGTGTGCGTATGGTGCGAGTTGAACCCGGGTCAATGCTTTAGTACCTTTTTTTCATAAAATATTATAAAAAACAGGGAAAAGTCTTGTAAAATGAGAAATTGGAGCCTAATGTTTTTGGCAGTCTTGGTAGTTAAACAGTTTAATCAAAAATCCAGCACCGCAATGCCAGGGGTTCGAACCCGCACCATACGCTTCACTACGCCAGCGCTCTGCAACTAAGCTATAAACCCGATACTGGGTGATCCTATCGTACCATTATGAATATTAATGACAAGAAGTTTATTACACCGTAATATAGGGGACCTAATTAGCATATTAAGGTTATTGCGGGAATATTCTCTACATTATAAAACCTTCTACATAAATCTTAACGAATTAAACTAGTAGAGACACAGTAACGATGTGATGGCAAAGTCGGCAAGGCGCTGGAACCGTGTGCGTATGTGCGAGTTCGAACCCGGGTCAATGCTTTAGTACCTTTTTTTCAAAAAATATAAAAAACAGGGAAAAGTCTTGTAAAATAGAAATTGGAGCCTAATGTACTTTTATTAGTTTAATGTAGCAGTCTTGGTAGTTAAACAGTTTAATCAAAAACCAGCACCGCAATGCCAGGGGTTTGAACCCGCACCATACGCTTCACACGCCACGCTCTGCCAACTAAGCTATAACCCGATACTGGGTGATCCTATCGTACCATTATGAATATTAATGACAAGAAGTTTATTACACCGTAATTAGGGGAACCTGAATTAGCATATTAAGGTTATTGCGGGAATATTCTCTACATTATAAAACCTTCTACATAAATCTTAACGAATTAAACTAGAAGAGACCAGTAACGATGTGATGGCAAAGTCGGCAAGGCGCTGGAAACGTGTGGCGTATGGTGCGAGTTCGAACCCGGGTCAATGCTTTAGTACCTTTTTTTCATAAAATATTATAAAAAACAGGGAAAAACCTTGTAAAATGAGAAATTGGAGCCTAATGTACTTTTATTAGTTTAAGTAGCAGTCTTGGTAAATTTAATCAAAAACCAGCACCGCAATGCCAGGGGTTGAACCCGCACCATACGCTTCACTACGCCAGCGCTCTGCCAACTAAGCTATAAACCCGTACTGGGTGATCCTATCGTAACATTATGAATATTAATGACAAGAAGTTTATTACACCGTAATATAGGGGAACCTAATTAGCATATTAAGGTTATTGCGGAATTTCTCTACATTATAAAACCTTCTACATAAATCTTAACGAATTAAACTAGTAGAGACACAGTAACGATGTGATGGCAAAGTCGGCAAGGCGCTGGAACCGTGTGGCGTATGGTGCGAGTTTGAACCCGGGTCAATGCTTTAGTACCTTTTTTTCACAAAATATTATAAAAAACAGGGAAAAGTCTTGTAAAATCAGAAATTGGAGCCTAATGTACTTTTATTAGTTTAATGTAGCAGTCTTGGTAGTTAAACAGTTTAATCAAAAAGCCAGCACCGCAATGCCAGGGGTTTGAACCCGCACCATACGCTTCACTACGCCAGCGCTCTGCCAACTAAGCTATAAACCCGATACTGGGTGATCCTATCGTACCATTATGAATATTAATGACAAGAAGTTTATTACACCGTAATATAGGGGAACCTGAATTAGCATATTAAGGTTATTGCGGGAATATTCTCTACATTATAAAACCTTCTACATAAATCTTAACGAATTAAACTAGTAGAGACACAGTAACGATGTGATGGCAAAGTCGGCAAGGCGCTGGAACCGTGTGGCGTATGGTGCGAGTTCGCATCCGGGTCAATGCTTTAGTACCTTTTTTTCATAAAATACTATAAAAAATAGGGAAAAGTCTTGTAAAATGAGAAATTGGAGCCTAATGTACTTTTATTAGTTTAATGTAGCAGTCTTGGTAGTTTAATCAAAAAGCCAGCACCGCAATGCCAGGGGTTTGAACCCGCACCATACGCTTCACAACGCCAGCGCTCTGCCAACTAAGCTATAAGCCCGATACTGGGTGATCCTATCGTACCATTATGAATATTAATGACAAGAAGTTTATTACACCGTAATATAGGGGAGCCTAATTTAGCATATTAAGGTTATTGCGGGAATATTCTCTACATTATAAAACCTTCTACATAAATCTTAACGAATTAAACTAGTAGAGACACAGTAACGATGTGATGGCAAAGTCGGCAAGGCGCTGGAACCGTGTCTCGTATGTTGCGAGGTTTGAACCCGGGTCAATGCTTTAGTACCTTTTTTTCATAAAATATTATAAAAAACAGGGAAAAGTCTTGTAAAATGAGAAATTGGAGCCTTTTTTTAAAGTAGCAGTCTTGGTAGTTAAACAGTTTAATCAAAAAGCCAGCACCGCAATGCCAGGGGTTCGAACCCGCACCATACGCTTCACTACGCCAGCGCTCTGACCCAAATAAGCTATAAACCCGAAACTGGGTGATCCTATCGTACCATTATGAATAATTTAAAGACAAGAAGTTTATTACAACCCTAATATAGGGGAACCTGAATTAGCATATTAAGGTTATTGCGGGAATATTCTCTACATTATAAAACCTTCTACATAAATCTTAACGAATTAAACTAGTAGAGACACAGTAACGATGTGATGGCAAAGTCGGCAAGGCGCTGGAACCGTGTGGCGTATGGTGCGAGTTCGAACCATCCGGGTCAATGCTTTAGTACCTTTTTTTCATAAAATACTATAAAAAATAGGGAAAAGTCTTGTAAAATGAGAAATTGGAGCCTAATGTACTTTTATTAGTTTAATGTAGCAGTCTTGGTAGTTTAATCAAAAAGCCAGCACCGCAATGCCAGGGGTTTGAACCCGCACCATACGCTTCACTACGCCACGCTCTGCCAACTAAGCTATAAGCCCGATACTGGGTGATCCTATCGTACCATTATGAATATTAATGACAAGAAGTTTATTACACCGTAATATAGGGGAACCTGAATTAGCATATTAAGGTTATTGCGGGAATATTCTCTACATTATAAAACCTTCTACATAAATCTTAACGAATTAAACTAGTAGAGACACAGTAACGATGTGATGGCAAAGTCGGCAAGGCGCTGGAACCGTGTGGCGTATGGTGCGAGTTCGAACCCGGGTCAATGCTTTAGTACCTTTTTTTCATAAAATATTATAAAAAACAGGGAAAAGTCTTGTAAAATGAGGAATTGGAGCTAATGTACTTTTATTAGTTTAACGTAGCAGTCTTGGTAGTTAAACAGTTTAATCAAAAATCCAGCACCGCAATGCCAGGGGTTCGAACCCGCACCATACGCTTCACTACGCCAGCGCTCTGCCAACTAAGCTATAAACCCGATACTGGGTGATCCTATCGTACCATTATGAATAATAATGACAAGAAGTTTATTACACCGTAATATAGGGGAACCTGAATTAGCATATTAAGGTTATTGCGGGAATATTCTCTACATTATAAAACCTTCTACATAAATCTTAACGAATTAAACTAGTAGAGACACAGTAACGATGTGATGGCAAAGTCGGCAAGGCGCTGGAACCGTGTGGCGTATGGTGCGAGTTCGAACCCGGGTCAATGCTTTAGTACCTTTTTTTCATAAAATATTATAAAAAACAGGGAAAAGTCTTGTAAAATGAGGAATTGGAGCCTAATGTACTTTTATTAGTTTAATGTAGCAGTCTTGGTAGTTAAACAGTTTCAAAAACCATCACCGCAAACCAGGGGTTTGAACCCGCACCATACGCTTCACTACGCCAGCGCTCTGCCAACTAAGCTATAAACCCGATACTGGGTGATCCTATCGTACCATTATGAATAATTTAAAGACAAGAAGTTTATTACACCGTAATATAGGGGAACCTAATTTTGCATATTAAGGTTATTGCAGGGGAAAATTCTCTACATTATAAAACCTTCTACATAAATCTTAACGAATTAAACTAGTAGAGACACAGTAACGATGTGATGGCAAAGTCGGCAAGGCGCTGGAACCGTGTGGCGTATGGTGCGAGTTTGAACCCGGGTCAATGCTTTAGTACCTTTTTTTCATAAAATATTATAAAAAACAGGGAAAAGTCTTGTAAAATGAGAAATTGGAGCCTAATGTACTTTTATTAGTTTAATGTAGCAGTCTTGGTAGTTAAACAGTTTAATCAAAAATCCAGCACCGCAATGCCAGGGGTTTGAACCCGCACCATACGCTTCACTACGCCAACGCTCTGCCAACTAAGCTATAAGCCCGCTACTGGGTGATCCTATCGTACCATTATGAATATTAATGACAAGAAGTTTATTACACCGTAATATAGGGGAACCTGAATTAGCATATTAAGGTTATTGCGGGAAAATTCTCTACATTATAAAACCTTCTACATAAATCTTAACGAATTAAACTAGTAGAGACACAGTAACGATGTGATGGCAAAGTCGGCAAGGCGCTGGAACCGTGTGGCGTATGGTGCGAGTTTGAACCCGGGTCAATGCTTTAGTACCTTTTTTTCATAAAATATTATAAAAAACAGGGAAAAGTCTTGTAAAATGAGGAATTGGAGATTAATGTACTTTTATTAGTTTAACGTAGCAGTCTTGGTAGTTAAACAGTTTAATCAAAAATCCAGCACCGCAATGCCAGGGGTTCGAACCCGCACCATACGCTTCACTACGCCAGCGCTCTGACAACTAAGCTATAAACCCGATACTGGTGATCCTATCGTACCATTATGAATAATAATGACAAGAAGTTTATTACACCGTAATATAGGGGAACCTGAATTAGCATATTAAGGTTATTGCGGGAATATTCTCTACATTATAAAACTTCTACATAAATCTTAACGAATTAAACTAGTAGAGACACAGTAACGATGTGATGGCAAAGTCGGCAAGGCGCTGGAACCGTGTGGCGTATGGTGCGAGTTTGAACCCGGGTCAATGCTTTAGTACCTTTTTTTCATAAAATATTATAAAAAACAGGGAAAAGTCTTGTAAAATGAGAAATTGGAGCCTAATGTACTTTTATTAGTTTAATGTAGCAGTCTTGGTAGTTAAACAGTTTAATCAAAAATCCAGCACCGCAAGCCAGGGGTTTGAACCCGCACCATACGCTTCACTACGCCACGCTCTGCCAACTAAGCTATAAGCCCGATACTGGGTGATCCTATCGTACCATTATGAATATTAATGACAAGAAGTTTATTACACCGTAATATAGGGGAACCTGAATTAGCATATTAAGGTTATTGCGGGAATATTCTCTACATTATAAAACCTTCTACATAAATCTTAACGAATTAAACTAGTAGAGACACAGTAACGATGTGATGGCAAAGTCGGCAAGGCGCTGGAACCGTGTGGCGTATGGTGCGAGTTCGAACCCGGGTCAGTGCTTTAGTACCTTTTTTTCACAAAATATTATAAAAAACAGGGAAAAGTCTTGTAAAATCAGAAATTGGAGCCAAATGTACTTTTATTAGTTTAATGTAGCAGTCTTGGTAGTTTAATCAAAAAGCCAGCACCACAATGACAGGAGTTTGAACCCACACCATACGCTTCACTACGCCAGCGCTCTGCCAACTAAGCTATAAACCCGTACTGGGTGATCCTATCGTACCATTATGAATATTAATGACAAGAAGTTTATTACACCGTAATATAGGGGAGCCTAATTAGCATATTAAGGTTATTGCAGGAATGTTCTTACATTATCAAACCTTCTACATAAATCTTAACGAATTAAACTAGTAGAGACACAGTAACGATGTGATGGCAAAGTCGGCAAGGCGCTGGAACCGTGTGGCGTATGGTGCGAGTTCGAACCCGGGTCAATGCTTTAGTACCTTTTTTTCATAAAATATTATAAAAAACAGGGAAAAGTCTTGTAAAATGAGGAATTGGAGCCTAATGTACTTTTATTAGTTTAATGTAGCAGTCTTGGTAGTTAAACAGTTTAATCAAAAATCCAGCACCGCAATGCCAGGGGTTTGAACCCGCACCATACGCTTCACTACGCCAACGCTCTGCCAACTAAGCTATAAGCCCGATACAGGGTGATCCTATCGTACCATTATGAATATTAATGACAAGAAGTTTATTACACCGTAATATAGGGGAACCTGAATTAGCATATTAAGGTTATTGCGGGAAAATTCTCTACATTATAAAACCTTCTACATAAATCTTAACGAATTAAACTAGTAGAGACACAGTAACGATGTGATGGCAAAGTCGGCAAGGCGCTGGAACCGTGTGGCGTATGGTGCGAGTTTGAACCCGGGTCAATGCTTTAGTACCTTTTTTTCATAAAATATTATAAAAAACAGGGAAAAGTCTTGTAAAATGAGGAATTGGAGATTAATGTACTTTTATTAGTTTAACGTAGCAGTCTTGGTAGTTAAACAGTTTAATCAAAAATCCAGCACCGCAATGCCAGGGGTTCGAACCCGCACCATACGCTTCACTACGCCAGCGCTCTGCCAACTAAGCTATAAACCCGATACTGGGTGATCCTATCGTACCATTATGAATAATAATGACAAGAAGTTTATTACACCGTAATATAGGGGAACCTGAATTAGCATATTAAGGTTATTGCGGGAATATTCTCTACATTATAAAACCTTCTACATAAATCTTAACGAATTAAACTAGTAGAGACACAGTAACGATGTGATGGAAAGTCGGCAAGGCGCTGGAACCGTGTGGCGTATGGTGCGAGTTGAACCCGGGTCAGTGCTTTAGTACCTTTTTTTCATAAAATATTATAAAAAACGGGAAAAGTCTTGTAAAATGAGGAATTGGAGCTAATGTACTTTTATTAGTTTAAGTAGCAGTCTTGGTAGTTAAACAGTTTAATAAAAATCCAGCACCGCAATGCCAGAGGTTTGAACCCGCACCATACGCTTCACTACGCCAACGCTCTGCCAACTAAGCTATAAGCCCGAACAGGGTGTCTATGTACCATTATGAATTTAATGACAAGAAGTTTATTACACCGTAATATAGGGGAACCTGAATTAGCATATTAAGGTTATTGCGGGAAAATTCTCTACATTATAAAACCTTCTACATAAATCTTAACGAATTAAACTAGAGAGACACAGTAACGATGTGATGGCAAAGTCGGCAAGGCGCTGGAACCGTGTGGCGTTGGTGCGAGTTTGAACCCGGGTCAATCTTTAGTACCTTTTTTTCATAAAATATTATAAAAAACGGGAAAAGTCTTGTAAAAAGATGGAGCTAATGTACTTTTATTAGTTTAAGTAGCAGTCTGTAGTTTAATCAAAAACCAGCACCCAATGCAGGGTTGAACCCCACCTACGCTTCACTACGCCACGCTCTGCCAACTAAGCTATAACCCGATACTGGGTGATCCTATCGTACCATTATGAATATTAATGACAAGAAGTTTATTACACCGTAATATAGGGGACCTAATAGCATATTAAGGTTATTGCGAATTTCTCTACATTATAAACCTTCTACATAAATCTTAACGAATTAAACTAGTAGAGACAAGTAACGATGTGATGGAAAGTCGGCAAGGCGCTGGAACCGTGTGGCGTATGGTGCGAGTTGAACCCGGGTCATGCTTTAGTACCTTTTTTTCAAAAAAAAAAACGGGAAAAGTCTTGTAAAAGAGGAATTGGAGCTAATGTACTTTTATTAGTTTAAGTAGCAGTCTTGGTAGTTTAATAAAAATCCACACCGCAAGCCAGGGGTTGAACCGCACCATACGCTTCACTACGCCAGCGCTCTGCCAACTAAGCTATACCCAACTGGGTGATCTATCGTACCATTATGAATATAATGACAAGAAGTTTATTACACCGTAATATAGGGGAACCTAATTAGCATATTAAGTTTTGCGGAAATTCTCTACATTATAAAACCTTCTACATAAATCTTAACGAATTAAACTAGAGAGACACAGTAACGATGTGATGGAAAGTCGGCAAGGCGCTGGAACCGTGTGGCGTATGGTGCGAGTTGAACCCGGGTCATGCTTTAGTACCTTTTTTTCATAAAATATTATAAAAAACAGGGAAAAGTCTTGTAAAATGAGGAATTGGAGCTAATGTACTTTTATTAGTTTAAGTAGCAGTCTTGGTAAAATTTAATCAAAAATCCACACCGCAAGCCAGGGGTTGAACCCGCACCATACGCTTCACTACGCCACGCTCTGCCAACTAAGCTATAAACCCATACTGGGTGATCCTATCGTACCATTATGAATAATAATGACAAGAAGTTTATTACACCGTAATATAGGGGAACCTGAATTAGCATATTAAGGTTATTGCGGGAATTCTTACATTATAAAACCTTCTACATAAATCTTAACGAATTAAACTAGTAGAGACACAGTAACGATGTGATGGCAAAGTCGGCAAGGCGCTGGAACCGTGTGGCGTATGGTGCGAGTTTGAACCGGGTCAATGCTTTAGTACCTTTTTTTCATAAAATATTATAAAAAACAGGGAAAAGTCTTGTAAAATGAGGAATTGGAGCCTAATGTACTTTTATTAGTTTAATGTAGCAGTCTTGGTAGTTAAACAGTTTAATCAAAAATCCAGCACCGCAATGCCAGGGGTTTGAACCCGCACCATACGCTTCACTACGCCAGCGCTCTGCCAACTAAGCTATAAACCCGATACTGGGTGATCCTATCGTACCATTATGAATATAATGACAAGAAGTTTATTACACCGTAATATAGGGGAACCTGAATTAGCATATTAAGGTTATTGCGGGAATATTCTCTACATTATAAAACCTTCTACATAAATCTTAACGAATTAAACTAGTAGAGACACAGTAACGATGTGATGGCAAAGTCGGCAAGGCGCTGGAACCGTGTGGCGTATGGTGCGAGTTTGAACCGGGTCAATGCTTTAGTACCTTTTTTTCATAAAATATTATAAAAAACAGGGAAAAGTCTTGTAAAAGAGGAATTGGAGCCTAATGTACTTTTATTAGTTTAATGTAGCAGTCTTGGTAGTTAAACAGTTTAATCAAAAATCCAGCACCGCAATGCCAGGGGTTTTGAACCCGCACCATACGCTTCACTACGCCACGCTCTGCCAACTAAGCTATAAGCCCGATACTGGGTGATCCTATCGTACCATTATGAATATTAATGACAAGAAGTTTATTACACCGTAATATAGGGGAACCTGAATTAGCATATTAAGGTTATTGCGGGAATATTCTCTACATTATAAAACCTTCTACATAAATCTTAACGAATTAAACTAGTAGAGACACAGTAACGATGTGATGGCAAAGTCGGCAAGGCGCTGAAACCGTGTGGCGTATGGTGCGAGTTTGAACCCGGGTCAATGCTTTAGTACCTTTTTTTCATAAAATATTATAAAAAACGGGGAAAAGTCTTGTAAAATGAGGAATTGGAGATTAATGTACTTTTATTAGTTTAACGTAGCAGTCTTGGTAGTTAAACAGTTTAATTAAAAATCCATCACCGCAATGCCAGGGGTTCGAACCCGCACCATACGCTTCACTACGCCAGCGCTCTGCCAACTAAGCTATAAACCCGACACTGGGTGATCTATCGTACCATTATGAATAATAATGACAAGAAGTTTATTACACTGTAATATAGGGGAACCTGAATTAGCATATTAAGGTTATTGCGGGAATATTCTCTACATTATAAAACCTTCTACATAAATCTTAACGAATTAAACTAGAAGAGACACAGTAACGATGTGATGGCAAAGTCGGCAAGGCGCTGGAAACGTGTGGCGTATGGTGCGAGTTCGAACCCGGGTCAATGCTTTAGTACCTTTTTTTCATAAAATACTTTTAAAAAACAGGGAAAAGTCTTGTAAAATGAGAAATTGGAGCCTAATGTACTTTTATTAGTTTAATGTAGCAGTCTTGGTAGTTTAATCAAAAATCCATCACCGCAATGCCAGGGGTTTGAACCCGCACCATACGCTTCACTACGCCAGCGCTCTGCCAACTAAGCTATAAACCCGCTACTGGGTGATCCTATCGTAACATTATGAATATTAATGACAAGAAGTTTATTACACCGTAATATAGGGGAGCCTAATTTAGCATATTAAGGTTATTGCAGGAATGTTCTGTACATTATCAAACCTTCTACATAAATCTTAACGAATTAAACTAGTAGAGACACAGTAACGATGTGATGGCAAAGTCGGCAAGGCGCTGGAACCGTGTGGCGTATGGTGCGAGTTCGCATCCGGGTCAATGCTTTAGTACCTTTTTTTCATAAAATACTATAAAAAATAGGGAAAAGTCTTGTAAAATGAGAAATTGGAGCCTAATGTACTTTTATTAGTTTAATGTAGCAGTCTTGGTAGTTAAACAATTTAATCAAAAATCCAGCACGCAATGCCAGGGGTTCGAACCCGCACCATACGCTTCACTAGGCCAGCGCTCTGCCAACTAAGCTATAAGCCCGGTACTGGGTGATCCTATCGTACCATTATGAATATTAATGACAAGAAGTTTATTACACCGTAATATAGGGGAACCTGAATTAGCATATTAAGGTTATTGCGGGAATATTCTCTACATTATAAAACCTTCTACATAAATCTTAACGAATTAAACTAGTAGAGACACAGTAACGATGTGATGGCAAAGTCGGCAAGGCGCTGAAACCGTGTGGCGTATGGTGCGAGTTTGAACCCGGGTCAATGCTTTAGTACCTTTTTTTCATAAAATATTATAAAAAACGGGGAAAAGTCTTGTAAAATGAGGAATTGGAGATTAATGTACTTTTATTAGTTTAACGTAGCAGTCTTGGTAGTTAAACAGTTTAATTAAAAATCCATCACCGCAATGCCAGGGGTTCGAACCCGCACCATACGCTTCACTACGCCAGCGCTCTGCCAACTAAGCTATAAACCCGACACTGGGTGATCTTATCGTACCATTATGAATAATAATGACAAGAAGTTTATTACACTGTAATATAGGGGAACCTGAATTAGCATATTAAGGTTATTGCGGGAATATTCTCTACATTATAAAACCTTCTACATAAATCTTAACGAATTAAACTAGAAGAGACACAGTAACGATGTGATGGCAAAGTCGGCAAGGCGCTGGAAACGTGTGGCGTAGGGTGCGAGTTCGAACCCGGGTCAATGCTTTAGTACCTTTTTTTCATAAAATATTATAAAAAACAGGGAAAAAATTGAAAAATGAGAAATTGGAGCCTAATGTACTTTTATTAGTTTAATGTAGCAGTCTTGGTAGTTTAATCAAAAAGCCATCACCGCAATGCCAGGGGTTTGAACCCGCACCATACGCTTCACTACGCCAGCGCTCTGCCAACTAAGCTATAAACCCGCTACTGTGTGATCCTATCGTAACATTATGAATATTAATGACAAGAAGTTTATTACACCGTAATATAGGGGAACCTAATTTAGCATATTAAGGTTATTGCAGGAATGTTCTCTACATTATCAAACTTTCTACATAAATCTTAACGAATTAAACTAGTAGAGACACAGTAACGATGTGACGGCAAAGTCGGCAAGGCGCTGGAACCGTGTGGCGTATGGTGCGAGTTCGAACCCGGGTCAATGCTTTAGTACCTTTTTTTCACAAAATATTATAAAAAACAGGGAAAAGCCTTGTAAAATGAGAAATTGGAGCCTAATGTACTTTTATTAGTTTAATGTAGCAGTCTTGGTAGTTAAACAGTTTAATCAAAAATCCAGCACCGCAAAGCCAGGGGTTCGAACCTGCACCATACGCTTCACTACGCCAGCGCTCGGCCAACTAAGCTATAAGCCCGATACTGGGTGATCCTATCGTACCATTATGAATATTAATGACAAGAAGTTTATTACACCGTAATATAGGGGAGCCTAATTTAGCATATTAAGGTTATTGCAGGAATGTTCTCTACATTATAAAACCTTCTACATAAATCTTAACGAATTAAACTAGTAGAGACATAGTAACGATGTGATGGCAAAGTCGGCAAGGCGCTGAAACCGTGTGGCGTATGGTGCGAGTTTGAACCCGGGTCAATGCTTTAGTACATTTTTTTCATAAAATATTATAAAAAACGGGGAAAAGTCTTGTAAAATGAGGAATTGGAGATTAATGTACTTTTATTAGTTTAACGTAGCAGTCTTGGTAGTTAAACAGTTTAATTAAATATCCATCACCGCAATGCCAGGGGTTCGAACCCGCACCATACGCTTCACTACGCCAGCGCTCTGCCAACTAAGCTATAAACCCGACACTGGGTGATCTTATCGTACCATTATGAATAATAATGACAAGAAGTTTATTACACTGTAATATAGGGGAACCTGAATTAGCATATTAAGGTTGTTGCGGGAATATTCTCTACATTATAAAACCTTCTACATAAATCTTAACGAATTAAACTAGAAGAGACACAGTAACGATGTGATGGCAAAGTCGGCAAGGCGCTGGAAACGTGTGGCGTATGGTGCGAGTTCGAACCCGGGTCAATGCTTTAGTACCTTTTTTTCATAAAATACTATAAAAAATAGGGAAAAGTCTTGTAAAATGAGAAATTGGAGCCTAATGTACTTTTATTAGTTTAATGTAGCAGTCTTGGTAGTTTAATCAAAAATCCATCACCGCAATGCCAGGGGTTTGAACCCGCACCATACGCTTCACTACGCCAGCGCTCTGCCAACTAAGCTATAAACCCGTACTGGGTGATCCTATCTTAACATTATGAATATTAATGACAAGAAGTTTATTACACCGTAATATAGGGGAGCCTAATTTAGCATATTAAGGTTATTGCAGGAATGTTCTCTACATTATCAAACCTTCTACATAAATCTTAACGAAATTTAAAATAGTAGAGACACAGTAACGATGTGAAGCAAAGTCGGCAAGGCGCTGGAACCGTGTGGCGTATGGTCGAGTTGACCCCCGGGGCATTTCTTTAGTACCTTTTTTTCAAAAATATTATAAAAAACAGGGAAAAGTCTTGTAAAATAGAAAATTTGGGGCCTAAGTACTTTTATTAGTTTAAGTAGCAGTCTTGGGTTAAAAATTTATCAAAAACCAGCACCCAATGCCCGGGGTTGAACCCGCACCATACGCTTCACTACGCCAGCGCTCTGCAACTAAGCTATAAACCCGATACTGGTGATCCTATCGTACCATTATGAATATTTAAAGACAAGAAGTTTATTACACCGTAATATAGGGGACCTAATTTAGCATATTAAGGTTATTGCGGGGAAAATTTTTCTACATTATAAAAACCCTTTTACATAAATCTTAACAATTAAACTAGTAGAGACACAGTAACGATGTGAGGGAAAGTCGGCAAGGCGCTGGAACCGTGTTCCCTATGTTCGAGTTCGAACCCGGGTCAATGCTTTAGTACCTTTTTTTCAAAAATATTATAAAAAACAGGGAAAAGTCTTGTAAAATAGGAATTGGAGCCAAAAGTACTTTTATTAGTTTAAGTAGCAGTCTTGGTAGTTAAACAGTTTAATCAAAAATCCAGCACCGCAAAGCCAGGGGTTCGAACCGCACCATACCTTCACTACGCCAGCGCTCTGCCCAAATAAGCTATAACCCGATACTGGGTGATCCTATCGTACCATTATGAATATTAATGACAAGAAGTTTATTACACCGTAATATAGGGGAGCCTAATTTAGCATATTAAGGTTATTGCGGGAATATTCTCTACATTATAAAACCTTCTACATAAATCTTAACGAATTAAACTAGAAAAGACACAGTAACGATGTGATGGCAAAGTCGGCAAGGCGCTGGAAACGTGTCGTATGGTGCGAGTTCGAACCCGGGTCAATGCTTTAGTACCTTTTTTTCATAAAATATTATAAAAAACAGGAAAAAAATTGAAAAAAGAGAAAAATTTGGGGCCAATGTACTTTTATTTGTTTAATGTAGCAGTCTTGGTAGTTTAATCAAAAACCACACCGCAAGCCAGGGGTTTGAACCCGCACCATACCTTCACTACGCCAGCGCTCTGCCAACTAAGCTATAAAAACCCCCTACTGGGTGATCCTATCGTAACATTATGAATATTAATGACAAGAAGTTTATTACACCGTAATATAGGGGAACCTAATTAGCATATTAAGGTTATTGCGAAAAAAAAAAAAAAAAAAAAAAAAAAAAAAAAAAAAAAAAAAAAAAAAAAAAAAAAAAAAAAAAAAAAAAAAAAAAAAAAAAAAAAAAAAAAAAAAAAAAAAAAAAAAAAAAAAAAAAAAAAAAAAAAAAAAAAAAAAAAAAAAAAAAAAAAAAAAAAAAAAAAAAAAAAAAAAAAAAAAAAAAAAAAAAAAAAAAAAAAAAAAAAAAAAAAAAAAAAAAAAAAAAAAAAAAAAAAAAAAAAAAAAAAAAAAAAAAAAAAAAAAAAAAAAAAAAAAAAAAAAAAAAAAAAAAAAAAAAAAAAAAAAAAAAAAAAAAAAAAAAAAAAAAAAAAAAAAAAAAAAAAAAAAAAAAAAAAAAAAAAAAAAAAAAAAAAAAAAAAAAAAAAAAAAAAAAAAAAAAAAATGTATATTATAGGTATAAAAACAACAAAATACATAAGCACATGTATAAAAAAAATGCATTTCTAAAGGTCCGGGCAACTGACCCCACCCCTGATTGCCGAAATGACGGGCCTGTAAAACAGAGTTTGAATGTATATGCAAAGAGCTCAATGAATGAGAAGTTGCAGCCTTTTCCATTAGAACAACATTTCTTAATTTCTTTCAAGTGCAGAATCCTTTTTAAGGTCAAGTTCTATGCAGGAACCTCTGTTTTCTTCAATTGCATATTAGTTAATTATTCTTGGCCATAAATAATTTGAAATAAAAATAGCAATTTAATCAATTAATATTTAATAGTATCAAAAAATCATTTTAAAAAATGAGACAAAAAATTACTTCAATCACTTGAAATATCATATTTAAACAAGGTTTTAAACTGCTCAGTCAGCACACTTTTAAATTTCATGAATACATAATTTTCCCCTATTTCATGATCTGATTTCCTGCCATTATCAAGAAACTCACGATACATACCAGTTGCACATGCATTAGCTATTAAGTTATTAAATGGAAGCAAAAGTCAGCTATTGTACTACTTTTTTAATTTGGAGGCGGCATAACATTTATTCGAAATTTTTAATGACCTTTTTGAATTTATGAAGGGAAAGCCTGCAAGTTTCATGGAACCCTCGAGTAATCTCTGCATCAGAAGGTGATATTGCGGAGCATGTGTTGACAAAGATATTCTTAAAAATGTTTAGCATGTCATCATGTACAGAATGATGCTCATTCTTTGTTGTTGTTTTTTTTGGTTAGGAAAACAATTTTATAGATAATAATTGTCCAATAACTAATGCATTGCGAAGGGAAAGCATTCAGTGATGGACCAGTCGTCCGAATCCACCTGTTGCCAAATCCTGCCCTACAATAAGAGATCTTCAATAACAACGTATATCTTTTTTATTAGTTTGAATTTTCTTTAGTCACACATTACTATGTTGCTTGAGTTGTATTTAATTAGTTGCATGAAAAATTTTTGATTGGTGCAAAAATTTGTTTTTGTTTAAAATGAAAAAAAATTTGGTATCATTCCTTGAATTTTGTAGCATGAGTTTTGATTAGTACACAGGGTTTATCCATAACCAGTATCAACATTCATCATTTTTAGAATTCAAATTTTAAAAATTACATCCATAAAAAGTAAACAAAAATAAAATATTAAATTTGATGTCAGAATAAACACACCATAATAGGTTCCCATTAAAAAGAAAAGACACCCTGACACAGAAAATCAAAGTATCAAACTCCATATGAAAGTTTTATACATGCCTTATGACAATCTTCTTAAAATTTAACATCAATATGCATATGAGGAAAAAGATGAAAATAAGAAGGTCTCAAAAGCTCCTAAAGAAGCTTTGTTTTAGTAATACAAATATAGAAAAAGTGAAAACGTTCACACTAGAGATTGATCCAGATTAAGACAGAAAGAAGCATAAATGTTGAGGGCTAGATAAAAAATTTCCACAATTTTAAAAGGAAGTTACTCTAGCCAATTAAAATTAGAACACAAAAGAAAAAGTTTAAATCGTTCCTTTTCGACTACTTATGTGATTTAAAAAGTGAAGAATTATGCATAACAGTATATCTACATGTATTTTATGAATAGTGGCATAAAAACATTTTTCAGGATTCATTGTAATTTAATTATTACATAATAATATGCAACATAAATCATTAAATCAATTTCTATTGCTGATCATCTTTCATTAGTAATGTGTTGCATTATGTAGAATATATCTCCAGGACTCGGGGTTGCTATTTTGCCCACTATTTTTGAAAAAAGCCAGAGACGCCAGAAGAAACTGGACAAAATGAAAATGCATTAATTTTCCACATTTGTTTGATGTATAAAATTATTGCAACGATGTTATAGAATTCTACTTCTGTATTATTTATTGATAATAAATCATTTAATTATAATTTACTGACAGTTAATCATAATTTGATGAACCCAAAAAAATAATTTATTACGTTTTAGTAGAAGTTTTGAACAACATTTTGCCGAAACAAATTTATGAAAATATGTCAGTTGTTGAACATAATTGCATTATAATTTTGCATATGAATTGAAAAAGTGTTCTCCATTTACACCCATATATTTTTCTGATACAATCATCATAATCCATCACATATGGAATAGTTGGGAATCACTGAAAAGATATTGACCTTTTGCAAATCATCTTTATTATTTTGCAGTCTTATCATCAAGCCTTTTTTTTTTTCAATTTCAAAACATAATTCAAAACTAAGTTAGGGATAAGCTTAGACTAAAAACAGTTTCAACAGACAGACTGACTACACACAATTTCCCCACCTCAAAACCAGGGCTCCTGATTTTTTTAAAACATTTTTAAAAAAATCGGATTTTTTTTATTTAAATCGGATTTTTTTTATTCAAATCAGATTTTTTTTATTTTTTTAAAAAAGACCTTAAATATTTTGGATATTTATTATGTTACATTCATAGAAACAATATGGCATGTTAATCAATATGCAAAAACACACTTTAAGCTATTTTCACAACAATAAATTTTTTTAATAATAATAATGATAAACAAATTTCAATACGAATGCATGACTCAAATGAAACTTAACCCTACCAGGAATAATAGTACAATCATAAGTACGGAGAAAATGAACATATTTAATCTGAATTATTTTGCTGTTGAAAGCTGTAAAAAGTAGCAATAGTGTGTACTTAATTTTTACATTTAATGTACTTTAATCATTTTTCTATGTTATAAAGGAAAAAGCCTGGAATTATTTTACCCATTTAATACAATCATATGCTCACACAATTACTAAAAACTGAAACGTTTTGATTTAATCAAATAGCTTTATTGAAAACTTCTATGATAAAAAAATATTTTCGAAGGAAAAAACCTTAAGCTATTAGGGGACATGGATGAAACTTTAAGGATACATATTCTAAATTCTAACAATTGTTGTTTTAAACACTATCATTATAAATTATTTATTGTCCGGCATTAATTAAATTAGTCTAAAATACTATTTTTAAGATAAAAAAACGCAGAATGATTCATGATTATTATGAATTCTAATTTAAATGATTGAATGAATGATGCTTTGCTGTTAAGATGCTTGAAGAAAAAGAGTAATATTGTAAAATTAAAAGAATAGTTATTAGTTATAAACTTTTGAAATATGTTATGCACTCAGACAGATGGACCTAGGAAGTTTTGTTTGAAACAGTCGCTGTAATCTCAACATATTTCATTTTTCAACATTGTAAAACCAATGATTTTCTTGAAAAAAAAAAAAAAGCACTTGATTTAATCAAGCTGATTTAAATCAACAAACCCTGCTCAAACCCCTACTTTCAATTTTTTTTTTTTTTCAATCTTTATTTACAAACTCAAGTTATTTTTGCCTTTTTAAAATTTTTAACGATATTTTCACGATACATTAAGCCTTTTTTCATACATTTGTTTTCTTTTACTGGAAAGTAGGCTAAAAATGAATAAGAAAAAAGCAACAATGAAAAGGAAAATTACATTTCCAGTGCAAGCGCCAATAGTGGAAAATGATTGCAAATTCAGAATTAAATAAATTTTACTCAGTCTTTTGTGTAGGAATGGCCACAAATGGTGTATAAATGAGAATACAAATGGCATTTGAATGAAACTTTTATAATCGCTGGAGATCATTCATATCACAGTTGGAAAAATATTGTGAGATAATTGCAAAATTATTCCACAAAAGTGTAAATACAATTAGAAACAATAATGTCTACTCAAATCATTAACTCCCAACTTTTTGCTCACTAAAATCTGTCATAAACTGTTGTTTGAAATTGATAAATGAAAGAAGAAAATTAAAAAAAAAGAAAATTAAGCACAATATTTTTAAAAAAAACTAAACATTCCAAAAATAGGACAGCAGCATGAGAAGGTATTAAATAATTGAAAAGAAAATAAGCAAACCATTGAATCCTTTTTAGGAGATGAACTTGTTTTCAAGCGCTTTTCCACAGCATCCAAAATTTTCTTGACAGCAGTCTGAATTTCATCAGCGTTCCACCAAGATGTCGGATGCCCCAGCTCTCCCGGAATGAGAGGGGGCTCCACGTGAATGTGTTCCACCACATATGTGAGAGAAGATGTGGACCACCTAGATGAGGACAGTAAACACGTTTCAAAACGAAGCTCTCACGACAATGTTTAAAACACAGATATAACATTAGGTCATATCAAACTATTTCACTGTCCAAAATTTTGCCAATAGGTATTTTTGTAAGTACTTATTTTGCAATTCTTTCATTTTTTTAAACCAAACATTTCCATTTTGGGCTTTTATTTAGCTAATTACAATGTCAGTAATTGCATCCTAACTCGGGTAAATGATCATTTTATGAGGGGACATTTATCAGATTAAATTAATCATTTTATTAAGGCTTGTAGCAGAAAAGGTGATATGATTTCTAATATAGTATTATAGAGAGAAAAATCATTTCTTCTAACATTGTTATTTTGCAAATATTTTATTTAGTAAATTTTTCTGGAGAAAGATAAAAAAGTTTACCATTTCGTAGAATGTAAAAAAAAAAAAAAACCCTAACCGTTTCTTCTCAGTATAATTGTATTTTCTAATGTTTAGGAACTAATAATCAATACGAAAAACTTTTGACAGGAGTTAAAAAGATTGTTACTCCATTCCAACTATTCTTTAAAATTCCTTAATCCTACTTTCCAAGTGCAAGAGAATTAAAGCATAAGTTCTGCAACCTTTTTTCATCCCTCACAACAATAAGTTTTTTTCATTTCAACTATTTATTATGTTTTTTTCAAAGTAAATAAATAAAATTTATTTTTATTTTAATTAAAAACTAAGTTTGAAAATGTATATTTCTTCTTTCCTTACCCTTTTAATTTCTATAATCCATAATACATAGACACAAACATTAAACTTAAATATAAAGAACAAAATACGTAAAAAAGTAAAATTAGAAAAGTCATTAAAAAGCGAAAGTTTCTAAATTTGCACCAGAGTTTGCTCTATGACGACAGTAATCATTTTGAAAGAAGAAAAAAAAAAAAAAAAACATGCATATATTAATGCATTGAAGATCCTCAGTAAACATGTTAAGCAGCATTATTTCAAGAAAAAGAAGTTTTGGTGTAGATGAAGAACTTCATATCAGTATGCCTGGTTCTTAAAGTTTCAATTTTCAAAAAATCGATTTTAAAGTTATGGAGTTATCCTGCATTTCACGTTTTCTTTTAATTCAACTTACTTTCTTCTGGTAACCAATTCCTGTAATTCTAGAGCTCCTAAAATGTAATTATAAGTATTACAGAATTTTTGAAAGATGTAAAAATAGGAAAAAATTAGTAAATAAATTAATTAGACATTAAATTATTGATATATGATAAATACAAATACAAATACAAAAGTGACGACCAGCAACAGGCTCAGGGCCCATTTAGGCTGGTCCTAGTTAGTTTAGCAGTCCCCAATGAACATCAAGAGCTTTCTTAAAAGTTTTTACCCCACTGTAATTAACAGTCGCTTCCGGTAAACTATTCCAACTGCCTACAACCCTATTGAAGTAGTAGTTTTTCCTAATTTCAAGATTAGCCTGAGATTTGAAAAGCTTAAAACAATGACCTCTGGTTCTACTTTCAGCACATAGCTGTAGTCCATCAACATTTCCCATTTTAATGAATTTAAACAAATGAATCATGTCCCCTCTGACTCTCCTTTGCTCAAGACTATACATATTGAGACTTTTAAGCCTAACCTCATAATCTAAGTCTGAAAGACCTCTTCCCAATCTTGTAGCCTTCCTTTGAATCCTTTCCAATAAGGTAATATCCTTTTTTAGGTACGGAGACCAAAACTGAACAGCATACTCCAAATGAGGTCTTACCAAACTTCTGTATAATGGCAATACAACTTCCCTAGACCTGTTCGAAATAGTCTAATTGATAAACCCAAGCATCCTGTTAGCTGTGTTACTTACTATGCTACACTGCTGACTGGACTTGAAGTCGTGACTAATCAATACTCCTAGATCAACAACTGCTTCTGCTTCCCTAATGACAGAACCTTGTAAACAATAGGTTGCATGTTTATTCCCATGACCAAAATGAAGCACTTGACATTTCCCAATATTAAAAGGCATACCCCACTTAATTGCCCACATAGAAATTTGATTTAAATCCTCTTGAAACTGATTGACTTGTTCCTCCGTGTCCACAATTCTCATGATTTTGACATCATCAGCAAAAATATTGATGTTCCCAGAAATACTCTGAGTAATATCATTAATAAAAATAACAAATAATATTGGCCCTAAAACTGAACCTTGTGGAACGCCACTCAAAACATCAATCCACTGAGAATAATTGCCCTTCACTACTACTCTCTGTTTCCTCCCAGTCAGCCAATTTTTAACCCGAAATAAAGTTTTTCCACCAATACCAATATAAGCAAGTTTGCAAAGAAGAGCTTCATGCGGTACTTTATCAAACGCTTTCTGAAAGTCAATGTAAACAACATCTACGCACTTTTTACTATCTAAGGCCATGGTAACCTTGTCATAGAAATGCAACAAATTAGTTGTACAGGACCTACCCTTCCTAAAACCATACTGAAAATCAGTCAACACTCCATTTGCCTCCAGGAAATTCACTATTTTGATTTTTATCAGAGTTTCAAAAATTTTACAAAGAACGGAAGTAAGACTCACAGGCCTATAATTTCCTGCCTTAGTTTTAGACCCTTTCTTGAAGAGCGGCGTTATGTTTGCCACCTTCCAATCCACTGGCACAGTCCCTGAGTTATATGAAGATATGAAAATAGTCAAGACAACATCCACTAATTCCTCTGCACATTCTACTAAAATTTTTGGATAAACATTATCAGGTCCTGGAGCCTTATTTGCTAAATTTTTTTCAAATGAAACAACACATCATCCCTAGAAAATACAAAATCCTCAAGTTGTGTATTAGCTTGCGTCTCGCTTATGCCAACTGTTGAGATACAGTTTCTGTTAAATACACTGGAAAAAAAATTATTTAGAATATCAGCAATATCTCCCTTATTTTGAATCAAGTTCCCGTTCTCATCCACTAGTGGGCCTACCTGAGTATTACGAGCTTTCCCTGAATTAGCATAAGCAAAAAAATTCTTAGGATTCCTTTCGATGTTATATGCAAGCTTTTGCTCCAATTCCTTTTTCTTACTCCGTACCAAATACTTGAAAGTACGTCTAGCTTCACAATACAAAATCCAGTCAGCATGGCACCCAGTCTCTTTTAGTCGCCGAAAAGTGGCTTGCTTATAATTCAGAGCTTCTTTCACCTCCCTAGAGAACCACATGGGCCAAGTTTTCGTGAAATCCCCTTTCTTTCTAAAAGGAACATAATCCATCACTGTTTTTTCCAATTTCCCCTTAAACTCTTCCCACTGAAGATCAGCTTCACTATTCTCCAACCCAGAAGAAAAAACCTCTTTCAAACCCTGCCTAAGTGCAACATAATCAACATCCCTGAAGTTAGGTACAAATCTGAAATGCTCACCTTTGTGAGCATCGAAGCTCGTCCAAAACCTAATAGTATTGTGATCACTATCTCCAATATGTTCCCCTATACTCAACCCCTGAACAGAACTTCCGACATCACAAAATACTAGATCCAAAACAGCACCATGCCTAGTCCCCTGGGTAACAACTTAATCCAAAAAACAGTCCCCAATCACTTTCAGAAAATCTTCTTCCCTAGCATTGCTAGTGTAAAAACTATTCCAGTCTATGCCCGGGAAATTGAAATCCCCCATCATGATGACTGAGCCCTTACCAGACATGTCCCTAATAACACTATACATCTCCTCGTCTTGATCCTGACTAACATTAGGCAGCCTGTAAACATTCCCCAAATGTAACTTCTTCCCCTTATTGCTCAGCAACTCCACCCAGACCATATCAATATCCTTAGGCTCATTATTAATGACCAATTCATTGCAAGTAAAAGTGTCCTTAATATAGAATAAAACCGCTGCACCTTTCTTACCCAACCTGTCTTGCCTAAACAAATTGTATCCAGCAATGCTCACTAAATCCTTATCATTATCAGTAACCCATGTTTCCGTAATTCCAATAATATCCAACTCCTCACCTGCGATAACACTATTTAACTCATCCATCTTATTCCTGATACTGCGAGCATTAGTTATATAGAAACCTGAGCATGCCCATTTTGCTTGTCTTAAACATTTTATGATGCCTCAAATCACTACTATTAATGTTACTATAGCTTAATATTTTACCCTCATTTTTAAAACCTCCAGAACCAGAATGTCAACACCATGACATTCTCCAATTCCCCCATCCAAAATTAGTTTTTTGATTCTAAAGCTTCTAAAATCATATCGCTAACCTTAACTACACCCCTAGAACTAAGATGCAGACCATCCCTCGCAACCCAATCACGCCGACAAGAACTCCAAACATCAATGAACCTGATTGAATGCTTTATGCAAAGTTTCTTAAGAATCAGGTCATGCTCCTAGCCCGCTGATTTAACCAGCCCCTATGCACCCCATACCTGGGAAGCAAACCAACTACCTGGACATCTGTCGAAAAGTCAGTTGCTTTATCCAACAGGTTCTCCCAATCCTTGACAAACTCCTCGTTTGTGCTGTTACCGACGTCGTTAGTCCCCACCCACAGAGTAATTGAATCTCCCTTCTTAAACATTCCCTTTTTCTCCACAACCTTATTAACATCCTTCACCCGAGCCCCTGGTAAACAGCACCTAGCCACCTTGCGCCTTGTTCTCCCGACCACATTACCTATCCCGCGTACCATAGAATCCCCTATAATGACACCCTCTGTTTTTAGGTCTACAGTTCTACCTTTCCCCATACTAGATCCTTCTCCTGCAACCTCACTCTCCCCAACAAGCCCATCACAAGAAGTTCCCACCTCTTTTATAGAATTTTCACCCAAGTTATTTCTAACTAATTGGGCTTCCAATGCTACCACCTTGACACGTAACTCTAATAATTCAGCACATTTTGTGCAAATATATTCCTGCTCTGTAGCTGTATTAGTGTTTCCCTCCAACTTACTAAATATCTCACACCTATCACAGCAAATCCACCAACTCCCATTACCATTTTTAATTTCCTTCATTAAACATATAACTCCCATAGCTAAATAAATCTAATGCAAACAATCAAAAAAGCAAAATAATACACAAATCAGCAAATTTAAGCCACTACTCTGATTAAAAACACAAATTACATAGAAAAATGCAAATAACTTGAACTTAAACACAAATTACTACAGTAAACAACAAAACCAGGCTGTTCGCCAAGACTTACAAAATGTACACAATCACCACATGGTTAGGCTTAATTGATAAAATTGAATTACACCCCAAAAAAGCAAATAGAATGAGTTTCAGTCTCACAAAAATTAAAACATACTAATTGCATAATAAATTGCAACAAATATACAAGTAATTGAACAGAAAATATCCAAAAATACATAAAAGATACTTAATTTCAGTAGGAGCAGAAACACTGGCATGCAACACTTGGCCCCCTGGCGGCCAAATAAAAAATACATCTTGCCAACTTCTACTCACCTCTGCTACATGTTTCCTAGAAATCACTGAGGATTTTTCAATTGCCAACGCTTTCAACGGGACGTCTACAGAAGGATCGATTTGCCAAAACTACATTCAGGAACTCCAAAAGACCCGCAAGCAATACTTTCTCCGGCCTCTTGGTCACCAGGAATTGGTTTCCTCTGTTGAGAGCCAAGACCAACCACCCTTTCTTTTTCGGTACCTTGACAGGGAAGACGAGGACCCAGGGCTGAAAAAAAGCCGACTTTTTTTTAAAAAAGACAAGACCGGTCTTTATTGGCCATTTTCACTTCACAATACTATTTACAATTTGCACCTATATTATGTCAATTTATGTTTCTATTGTTAATTTGTGTGAAATGAAGCTCAAATCTATCTTTTAATGGAGAGTTTATTTAAAATTGGATTCAGAATTATTTTGTTACACAACTTGCATGTATTTTACAATGCGTAATACCATTTTCGGGTTTGTGTTTCATTTTGTGAGACTCTCATTAAACCCTTGCCTAATATTATAGCTAGTACACAATCTATTTTTTTTAAAACACAGGAGGAGATTAAATACAGGTTGGGAGAGAGGAATCGAACTCGGCTTCTTCTATAGTCGAGCACAATACCTTATCTTAATACATATGAGAAGCTATTCTATTACAGATTCAAGTACATACTTCTCACTTAAAATTGATTTTACCATAAAGAATTTAATTACTTGAAAATAATTCAGAATACTGAAACTTGCAATAAAGAACTATGTTCATTCTTTTTTTTTTCTAACATACATTTGACACTACAAACAAAAAAATCTCTTGCTCAAGGCAAGGAGAGCAAGAAAAACAGTGATTTGAAGTATTTTCTTTTTCATTAAAAAAGGTACTTAACATAATCCTAATTAACTAAACTAGCATTTACTACAGCACTACTATGGCAAAAATTTACAAGAAGCCACCTGTGGTGAGTAGTTGGCTCACTTTTATATAAGGGACTTTTTTTTTACGCATGACATTCAAACTTTTTAAGATCAATATCATTCTAGTACACTTTAACGTTGACCTGCAGATCTGCTTCAAGATGGGCATCTTTATTTTATGCAATTTATTTGACTAATAGCTTTTATTTTTATTTGGATCAGAGAACTACTTAAGGTTCTGAAAAGGCATATAAAATTAAAGGTACTTTAAAATATGCAAAAGATTATTAGTTAAAGACTAAGGCAAATGATTGGTAATATTTAGTACATATAGCAATGTCACGTGAACTTCTGAATTCTTGGTGAAAATCTTTGAAAATAAATTGTTTAAATTGTATTGAATCAAAATAAATTTCTAATAAGGAGCACTTCCTTTTTGCTATATCTATGATGTATCATTCTATTAAGTAATTTTCATTCTTATTTCAAGTATTTTGCTATTGCAGTAATGACTTAATTGTATAAACTATATAAATATAATTTTTTATTTGATATTCTTTGGAAAAAATTTTTTTTAAACTTTTTTTAAATAAAAGCCGGGTTTTATTTTAAAAAGCTTGCTTTTTAAAGCGGTTTAAACCAAAAAAAGCCTGCTGGGTCATCCCATGTCAAGTGATCCAAAATTTTAGAAAAAATTTACCTCACCCTTTTTGATTTCTTTCAAATTTTTCTCATCAACTGTACCCCTCAAGGTAATTAAAAATCCAAATTTTTAGATTTTTACCTTGTTTAGTTTTTTAGTTATCAGGCTTTGATTTTGTAAAAAACTCACATTTTTACATGTATGCCTCAACCTAAAACAGGCCATAACTCATCAACAAATAGAGATAAAAAGTTCTAGTAAAAAGCATATTGAAGTATATTAAATGCCGTTTCCTATGATATGCATCATGACAAATTTTATAAAAATTTTAAATTTCAAAATATGACTTTAAAATTTAAATTTTAAATTTTTCGAAAAACGTAGTTTTAATTTTTTTAAAAAAATTCTCAAATATTTCTGTGCATTTTATCTTTGTCTATGCAAAATTTCAACTTGGGCACTCAATGGGATCATATTTTCCCGAATTTTCAAAAATATTCTATTTAGGAAAAAATGCATTTTTTTCAGATTCAAGCAATTTTAAGGTAGTTTTAAGTAAGTGTAATTTCAACAATCAAAAAATTTCTTAGTAAGAATGTACTCCAGAACTTTAGTAATGTGTCCCATCTAAGAGTAGGGATTAAAAACCTTCTTAGGAAAAAAAAATGTAATTTTTACTTCACAATACAAAGTAATAAAACATGCAGCCTGTTTATAATTTCACTTCTTTTACTGTATCTTTTAGAAAATATTTTGTCAAATCAACTGTAATATTTAGTAACGACACTACATATATATAATTATTTACTATTGCTGTAAAAAAATAATGATGAATTTCCTGAAGGTAAGAAATTGAGAGTCACTAATTTGTTGCACATCTGTTGAAATTACTTCAGCCAGCCACCACTTTTTATCATATTAGCATGTAATATACCCTTTTAGGTTTGTCAAACATTTGAACTTTCTTCAAAGACTTTGTGTTTTTTAAAGTTATTGCTATGTGAATACACTTTTGCAGTAATTTCTTTTTCACTGAATGGAACAAAACTGTGCAACCTCTGTGTTCCTTTGACAGGTAGTGCTCTTAGAAGTCTATCTTTTAATAGTTCTCTTTCCTCTGAATATTCTTCAATAGTTGCATAAAAAACTGAATAGAAGGAATGTTTATAACACTCCAGTTGAAAAGTTAAACTGGTGTGAGGATTTGATCTGTATGCAGTTTTTGAATGCTGGCTTTGGCAGCAAGACGTTTCACTGTCCCACCCAAGCCGTCACACACTCCTTTTCCATGAGCTGTGGCATAGAAATGCCATTCTGCTTGTATGTTGAAATCTTTTTGGTGAAGGCAAATATTACCGAAGTTCTTTCGATTTTTATACTGGGATGCTGAGCCGTCAGAGAAATAGAAATTTTTTTCCAAAGATGGCAGTATATTCTCTTTGAAAAATTTAATAAGTTTCTTTTGAAAGAGATGGACAGCTATAGTATCATGCTTTAGGCAATTGGAAATGAACACAAAACTTTTATATTTTACTCCACTTAGATCTCTGTAATAGACAGCAAATGGATGTACTGTAGCCTGGTCATTCGTCCAATGAAAAGATTGTGCTTCATCCTGGACCACAAATGAGTAATTTTCTGAAAAACCTAAGGTGATGACAGCCTCATTTAATTTCATGTTTTCCTTTAAGTAGGAAAAATATGCAGATTGTTCTTTGGCTATGAAAGAATGAGTCTTCAAAGCTAAAAGCTTCTCACAGAGTGTGTCAACAAAATCTTCAGATGTTTTTATAATGGTCTCGAAATTGCATCTATCTACTGACACCCACTGCTTATATATAATAGTTTCTATCATTTGTTTGCTTAGAGCATTTAATAGATGATCTTTTAGGTATTTTGTTCCTGGACAATTTTCTCAATCATTTAAGTAACATTTCGGACTTAGTGATAAACACATTATTTTCTTAAGACAACATTTGTAGTCACCGAAGCACAATCCATCATTCATAACAAGTTCTTTAAATATCTTTCCACTTAGCATCAATTTAACATTTTGGCGAATTGTGCACACACATACAGAATGTGTGCCGCTTCCTCCTGCTAAAACACAATTTTTAGGACGAAGCTCGGCAAACTTCGAAAACCCAATTTTATCTTCATGATGCTCATTCTTGAATAAACGATAAATTTCTTTTAGGTTTCCTAAAATTAGCCTCTTTTGCACATGTTCAGGTTTATTATTAACATCTGTTTTCATCGACACACAATCTTTCTTCCCTGGCATTATCCGGCTTACTTCGTCACTGTTGTAAAATTCAAGGACTTTTTGTATTACTAACTCCGGTAAAATTTTCCTGCTTTTGGGTCTGGAGATGAAAGTATCCCTTTCTCTTTCATGAGTGCTTTAGATTTTCTTGCCATTCGATTACTGACTTGAAATTCTGTTTCAATTTTTTTAATTGTCCAACTTTTGGGGAGAACAGTCAAAATAAGAAATTTCTCGCTGATACTTTCTGTTTCCCTAAACTTTTCTTTTAGCTGAGCAATAATTTCGGAATCTGTATCATCTTTGTCACTGTCATTCTGTGCCGTCTGTTTGCCTATTAGTTTCTCGGTTAGATTTTTCGTCAATTTTTCTAATTTTCTGTGGCAATACGCTGGATCACTTTTCATACGCCTTTTCATAATAGGCGATTCTTCTGCAAATTCAAGAGATTTGTTCAAGTAGTCTACAGAAGTGCTTGGATCAGAAAATGAAACGTCCAATGGATCATTTATTTCCAAGTGCAAGAGAATTAAAGCATAAGTTCTGCAACCTTTTTTCATCCCTCACAACAATAAGTTTTTTTCATTTCAACTATTTATTATGTTTTTTTCAAAGTAAATAAATAAAATTTATTTTTATTTTAATTAAAAACTAAGTTTGAAAATGTATATTTCTTCTTTCCTTACCCTTTTAATTTCTATAATCCATAATACATAGACACAAACATTAAACATAAATATAAAGAACAAAATACGTAAAAAAGTAAAATTAGAAAAGTCATTAAAAAGCGAAAGTTTCTAAATTTGCACCAGAGTTTGCTCTATGACGACAGTAATCATTTTGAAAGAAGAAAAAAAAAAAAGAAACATGCATATATTAATGCATTGAAGATCCTCAGTAAACATGTTAAGCAGCATTATTTCAAGAAAAAGAAGTTTTGGTGTAGATGAAGAACTTCATATCAGTATGCCTGGTTCTTAAAGTTTCAATTTTCAAAAAATCAGATTTTAAAGTTATGGAGTTATCCTGCATTTCACGTTTTCTTTTAATTCAACTTACTTTCTTCTGGTAACCAATTCCTGTAATTCTAGAGCTCCTAAAATGTAATTATAAGTATTACAGAATTTTTGAAAGATGTAAAAATAGGAAAAAATTAGTAAATAAATTAATTAGACATTAAATTATTGATATATGATAAATACAAATACAAATACAAAAGTGACGACCAGCAACAGGCTCAGGGCCCATTTAGGCTGGTCCTAGTTAGTTTAGCAGTCCCCAATGAACATCAAGAGCTTTCTTAAAAGTTTTTACCCCACTGTAATTAACAGTCGCTTCCGGTAAACTATTCCAACTGCCTACAACCCTATTGAAGTAGTAGTTTTTCCTAATTTCAAGATTAGCCTGAGATTTGAAAAGCTTAAAACAATGACCTCTGGTTCTACTTTCAGCACATAGCTGTAGTCCATCAACATTTCCCATTTTAATGAATTTAAACAAATGAATCATGTCCCCTCTGACTCTCCTTTGCTCAAGACTATACATATTGAGACTTTTAAGCCTAACCTCATAATCTAAGTCTGAAAGACCTCTTCCCAATCTTGTAGCCCTCCTTTGAATCCTTTCCAATAAGGTAATATCCTTTTTTAGGTACGGAGACCAAAACTGAACAGCATACTCCAAATGAGGTCTTACCAAACTTCTGTATAATGGCAATACAACTTCCCTAGACCTGTTCGAAATAGTCTAATTGATAAACCCAAGCATCCTGTTAGCTTTGTTACTTACTATGCTACACTGCTGACTGGACTTGAAGTCGTGACTAATCAATACTCCTAGATCAACAACTGCTTCTGCTTCCCTAATGACAGAACCTTGTAAACAATAGGTTGCATGTTTATTCCCATGACCAAAATGAAGCACTTGACATTTCCCAATATTAAAAGGCATACCCCACTTAATTGCCCACATAGAAATTTGATTTAAATCCTCTTGAAACTGATTGACTTGTTCCTCCGTGTCCACAATTCTCATGATTTTGACATCATCAGCAAAAATATTGATGTTCCCAGAAATACTCTGAGTAATATCATTAATAAAAATAACAAATAATATTGGCCCTAAAACTGAACCTTGTGGAACGCCACTCAAAACATCAATCCACTGAGAATAATTGCCCTTCACTACTACTCTCTGTTTCCTCCCAGTCAGCCAATTTTTAACCCGAATTAAAGTTTTTCCACCAATACCAATATAAGCAAGTTTGCTAAGAAGAGCTTCATGCGGTACTTTATCAAACGCTTTCTGAAAGTCAATGTAAACAACATCTACGCACTTTTTACTATCTAAGGCCATGGTAACCTTGTCATAGAAATGCAACAAATTAGTTGTACAGGACCTACCCTTCCTAAAACCATACTGAAAATCAGTCAACACTCCATTTGCCTCCAGGAAATTCACTATTTTGATTTTTATCAGAGTTTCAAAAATTTTACAAAGAACGGAAGTAAGACTCACAGGCCTATAATTTCCTGCCTTAGTTTTAGACCCTTTCTTGAAGAGCGGCGTTATGTTTGCCACCTTCCAATCCACTGGCACAGTCCCTGAGTTATATGAAGATATGAAAATAGTCAAGACAACATCCACTAATTCCTCTGCACATTCTACTAAAATTTTTGGATAAACATTATCAGGTCCTGGAGCCTTATTTGCTAAATTTTTTTCAAATGAAACAACACATCATCCCTAGAAAATACAAAATCCTCAAGTTGTGTATTAGCTTGCGTCTCGCTTATGCCAACTGTTGAGATACAGTTTCTGTTAAATACACTGGAAAAAAAATTATTTAGAATATCAGCAATATCTCCCTTATTTTGAATCAAGTTCCCGTTCTCATCCACTAGTGGGCCTACCTGAGTATTACGAGCTTTCCCTGAATTAGCATAAGCAAAAAAATTCTTAGGATTCCTTTCGATGTTATATGCAAGCTTTTGCTCCAATTCCTTTTTCTTACTCCGTACCAAATACTTGAAAGTACGTCTAGCTTCACAATACAAAATCCAGTCAGCATGGCACCCAGTCTCTTTTAGTCGCCGAAAAGTGGCTTGCTTATAATTCAGAGCTTCTTTCACCTCCCTAGAGAACCACATGGGCCAAGTTTTCGTGAAATCCCCTTTCTTTCTAAAAGGAACATAATCCATCACTGTTTTTTCCAATTTCCCCTTAAACTCTTCCCACTGAAGATCAGCTTCACTATTCTCCAACCCAGAAGAAAAAACCTCTTTCAAACCCTGCCTAAGTGCAACATAATCAACATCCCTGAAGTTAGGTACAAATCTGAAATGCTCACCTTTGTGAGCATCGAAGCTCGTCCAAAACCTAATAGTATTGTGATCACTATCTCCAATATGTTCCCCTATACTCAACCCCTGAACAGAACTTCCGACATCACAAAATACTAGATCCAAAACAGCACCATGCCTAGTCCCCTGGGTAACAACTTAATCCAAAAAACAGTCCCCAATCACTTTCAGAAAATCTTCTTCCCTAGCATTGCTAGTGTAAAAACTATTCCAGTCTATGCCCGGGAAATTGAAATCCCCCATCATGATGACTGAGCCCTTACCAGACATGTCCCTAATAACACTATACATCTCCTCGTCTTGATCCTGACTAACATTAGGCAGCCTGTAAACATTCCCCAAATGTAACTTCTTCCCCTTATTGCTCAGCAACTCCACCCAGACCATATCAATATCCTTAGGCTCATTATTAATGACCAATTCATTGCAAGTAAAAGTGTCCTTAATATAGAATAAAACCGCTGCACCTTTCTTACCCAACCTGTCTTGCCTAAACAAATTGTATCCAGCAATGCTCACTAAATCCTTATCATTATCAGTAACCCATGTTTCCGTAATTCCAATAATATCCAACTCCTCACCTGCGATAACACTATTTAACTCATCCATCTTATTCCTGATACTGCGAGCATTAGTTATATAGAAACCTGAGCATGCCCATTTTGCTTGTCTTAAACATTTTATGATGCCTCAAATCACTACTATTAATGTTACTATAGCTTAATATTTTACCCTCATTTTTAAAACCTCCAGAACCAGAATGTCAACACCATGACATTCTCCAATTCCCCCATCCAAAATTAGTTTTTTGATTCTAAAGCTTCTAAAATCATATCGCTAACCTTAACTACACCCCTAGAACTAAGATGCAGACCATCCCTCGCAACCCAATCACGCCGACAAGAACTCCAAACATCAATGAACCTGATTGAATGCTTTATGCAAAGTTTCTTAAGAATCAGGTCATGCTCCTAGCCCGCTGATTTAACCAGCCCCTATGCACCCCATACCTGGGAAGCAAACCAACTACCTGGACATCTGTCGAAAAGTCAGTTGCTTTATCCAACAGGTTCTCCCAATCCTTGACAAACTCCTCGTTTGTGCTGTTACCGACGTCGTTAGTCCCCACCCACAGAGTAATTGAATCTCCCTTCTTAAACATTCCCTTTTTCTCCACAACCTTATTAACATCCTTCACCCGAGCCCCTGGTAAACAGCACCTAGCCACCTTGCGCCTTGTTCTCCCGACCACATTACCTATCCCGCGTACCATAGAATCCCCTATAATGACACCCTCTGTTTTTAGGTCTACAGTTCTACCTTTCCCCATACTAGATCCTTCTCCTGCAACCTCACTCTCCCCAACAAGCCCATCACAAGAAGTTCCCACCTCTTTTATAGAATTTTCACCCAAGTTATTTCTAACTAATTGGGCTTCCAATGCTACCACCTTGACACGTAACTCTAATAATTCAGCACATTTTGTGCAAATATATTCCTGCTCTGTAGCTGTATTAGTGTTTCCCTCCAACTTACTAAATATCTCACACCTATCACAGCAAATCCACCAACTCCCATTACCATTTTTAATTTCCTTCATTAAACATATAACTCCCATAGCTAAATAAATCTAATGCAAACAATCAAAAAAGCAAAATAATACACAAATCAGCAAATTTAAGCCACTACTCTGATTAAAAACACAAATTACATAGAAAAATGCAAATAACTTGAACTTAAACACAAATTACTACAGTAAACAACAAAACCAGGCTGTTCGCCAAGACTTACAAAATGTACACAATCACCACATGGTTAGGCTTAATTGATAAAATTGAATTACACCCCAAAAAAGCAAATAGAATGAGTTTCAGTCTCACAAAAATTAAAACATACTAATTGCATAATAAATTGCAACAAATATACAAGTAATTGAACAGAAAATATCCAAAAATACATAAAAGATACTTAATTTCAGTAGGAGCAGAAACACTGGCATGCAACACTTGGCCCCCTGGCGGCCAAATAAAAAATACATCTTGCCAACTTCTACTCACCTCTGCTACATGTTTCCTAGAAATCACTGAGGATTTTTCAATTGCCAACGCTTTCAACGGGACGTCTACAGAAGGATCGATTTGCCAAAACTACATTCAGGAACTCCAAAAGACCCGCAAGCAATACTTTCTCCGGCCTCTTGGTCACCAGGAATTGGTTTCCTCTGTTGAGAGCCAAGACCAACCACCCTTTCTTTTTCGGTACCTTGACAGGGAAGACGAGGACCCAGGGCTGAAAAAAAGCCGACTTTTTTTTAAAAAAGACAAGACCGGTCTTTATTGGCCATTTTCACTTCACAATACTATTTACAATTTGCACCTATATTATGTCAATTTATGTTTCTATTGTTAATTTGTGTGAAATGAAGCTCAAATCTATCTTTTAATGGAGAGTTTATTTAAAATTGGATTCAGAATTATTTTGTTACACAACTTGCATGTATTTTACAATGCGTAATACCATTTTCGGGTTTGTGTTTCATTTTGTGAGACTCTCATTAAACCCTTGCCTAATATTATAGCTAGTACACAATCTATTTTTTTTAAAACACAGGAGGAGATTAAATACAGGTTGGGAGAGAGGAATCGAACTCGGCTTCTTCTATAGTCGAGCACAATACCTTATCTTAATACATATGAGAAGCTATTCTATTACAGATTCAAGTACATACTTCTCACTTAAAATTGATTTTACCATAAAGAATTTAATTACTTGAAAATAATTCAGAATACTGAAACTTGCAATAAAGAACTATGTTCATTCTTTTTTTTTTCTAACATACATTTGACACTACAAACAAAAAAATCTCTTGCTCAAGGCAAGGAGAGCAAGAAAAACAGTGATTTGAAGTATTTTCTTTTTCATTAAAAAAGGTACTTAACATAATCCTAATTAACTAAACTAGCATTTACTACAGCACTACTATGGCAAAAATTTACAAGAAGCCACCTGTGGTGAGTAGTTGGCTCACTTTTATATAAGGGACTTTTTTTTTACGCATGACATTCAAACTTTTTAAGATCAATATCATTCTAGTACACTTTAACGTTGACCTGCAGATCTGCTTCAAGATGGGCATCTTTATTTTATGCAATTTATTTGACTAATAGCTTTTATTTTTATTTGGATCAGAGAACTACTTAAGGTTCTGAAAAGGCATATAAAATTAAAGGTACTTTAAAATATGAAAAAAGATTATTAGTTAAAGACTAAGGCAAATGATTGGTAATATTTAGTACATATAGCAATGTCACGTGAACTTCTGAATTCTTGGTGAAAATCTTTGAAAATAAATTGTTTAAATTGTATTGAATCAAAATAAATTTCTAATAAGGAGCACTTCCTTTTTGCTATATCTATGATGTATCATTCTATTAAGTAATTTTCATTCTTATTTCAAGTATTTTGCTATTGCAGTAATGACTTAATTGTATAAACTATATAAATATAATTTTTTATTTGATATTCTTTGGAAAAAATTTTTTTAAAACTTTTTTTAAATAAAAGCCGGGTTTTATTTTAAAAAGCTTGCTTTTTAAAGCGGTTTAAACCAAAAAAAGCCTGCTGGGTCATCCCATGTCAAGTGATCCAAAATTTTAGAAAAAATTTACCTCACCCTTTTTGATTTCTTTCAAATTTTTCTCATCAACTGTACCCCTCAAGGTAATTAAAAATCCAAATTTTTAGATTTTTACCTTGTTTAGTTTTTTAGTTATCAGGCTTTGATTTTGTAAAAAACTCACATTTTTACATGTATGCCTCAACCTAAAACAGGCCATAACTCATCAACAAATAGAGATAAAAAGTTCTAGTAAAAAGCATATTGAAGTATATTAAATGCCGTTTCCTATGATATGCATCATGACAAATTTTATAAAAATTTTAAATTTCAAAATATGACTTTAAAATTTAAATTTTAAATTTTTCGAAAAACGTAGTTTTAATTTTTTTAAAAAAAAAAAAAAAAAAAAAAAAAAAAAAAAAAAAAAAAAAAAAAAAAAAAAAAAAAAAAAAAAAAAAAAAAAAAAAAAAAAAAAAAAAAAAAAAAAAAAAAAAAAAAAAAAAAAAAAAAAAAAAAAAAAAAAAAAAAAAAAAAAAAAAAAAAAAAAAAAAAAAAAAAAAAAAAAAAAAAAAAAAAAAAAAAAAAAAAAAAAAAAAAAAAAAAAAAAAAAAAAAAAAAAAAAAAAAAAAAAAAAAAAAAAAAAAAAAAAAAAAAAAAAAAAAAAAAAAAAAAAAAAAAAAAAAAAAAAAAAAAAAAAAAAAAAAAAAAAAAAAAAAAAAAAAAAAAAAAAAAAAAAAAAAAAAAAAAAAAAAAAAAAAAAAAAAAAAAAAAAAAAAAAAAAAAAAAAAAAAAAAAAAAAAAAAAAAAAAAAAAAAAAAAAAAAAAAAAAAAAAAAAAAAAAAAAAATTGAAAAAACGCAATAGTCTCTTCTTTATTTGCATAATATATAACAACTGTGAAAGGTTGCAGCATAAAGCAAGAACTATTTAATTTTTGCACTTTTTTATACCCTCCAAACCATGCTCATTTCCCACAGCTTGTTTTTCTGTATCACGAAATGTGTTGTTTATTTCCACTTTCCAACTCAAACATTTAACAATTTTATCGATGAACTTAGTGAAACACATTATTTCCATCTCAGTCTGACGTAATAGTGGTCAATAATTAGTCTGATACGGTTGAAGCGTGTTTGACTCTTTTTTAAGGGTGGGTGGGATACGACTTTTCGGGTATGTATTCAAAACGCCAATCAGTTTCCAGAAACGCCAACACAGAAAACTTCAAATTCAATTCAGGAGCTGTACCCTGGTCCTCAGCTTATTTTTCATTTATATTGTAAAAGAAAAAAATATTTCCTTCTTAAGATGGATTGCTTATCAGAACTGTAGCTGCACAAACTCAAATAACGGCTAAAAATAATTTTTTTTTCATATTTTCGATCTACAATACTTGTTGTAGAAATTCCCCAAAAAGTTCACAAGTTTTTTTTTTAAACTTATCTCGATTAGAGACACATATTGTCCTTTATATTTTATATATACAGTAAAACCCGCTTAAGAAGTTTTCCAAGGGACCAAGAGAAAAAAACTTCTTATGCGGGAAAACTTCTTAAACGGGTAGGCTCTATTTTTGAAAATGAATTTACTTAATGATATTTAGGGATGATATCATTTGTCAATATTTAAATTAGACATGGAATACATTTCCATAATTTTAAGTTTTGCTTTAAAATTCATGCATTTATTAATTAATTTTACATAGTTAAAACAACATCAATAAGGAAAAAATTCTTTACCGAAACATCAGCCATTTGAAGATATTACATTTACTCACTGCTTTTCTGAAAAAAATCCAGCATAGCTTTTTGTTTTCTCTTTCGCTCAGAAATCTGTAACTGGAAACAGTCCAATTGCCGCAAGCTTTTAAAGACCTCTTCAGGCACATTTTCAATTGTTTCGACAAACCGGCGAAATGTTTCCAGTCCTTTTATGGCTTCTGTAAAGCTGGGAATTTCCATGCCATCTTCTTCATCTTCACTTATTTCTTCACTGCCTTCTGTTGCCTCACAAATATCATTCACGGTAAGCACTTCACATGGTAGTACTTCGTCATCGATCGCAACATACTCCTCAAAGGATGTACTTAATTTCATTTTTCGTTGCAACGTCATCCAATCATCATCATCATCACTGTTGTCAATGTCAAAATCGTACTCTTCTGTTGATTCTCCATCCAGGAATCCAGCTTTTTGGAAACAATTTGAAATTACAGATGGTGTAACTAAGTCCCAAGAAGATACGAGAAAATGGATTGCTTCCAAGATGTTCACTTTTTTAAATTCATCACTGCTCTCAAGCTTTTCCAGTATCCATTTCACGAGCCTTTTTCTATAGTGTTGCTTAAACACTTTGATGACCCCTTGATCCATCGGCTGCAAAACGGAGGTAGAGTTCGGGGGTAGAAAATGCACTTTTATGTTTGAATATTGAGCGTTTTTCGAGTGTGCGGCGCAATTGTCCACAAAGATGAGAATGTTTCTGTTGGCTTTCCTCATTTTGTTGTTTAAGTTCTTTAAATATGATTCATAGATTGGAATCGTCATCCACGCCGATTTATTGCTTTCATACTCACAAGGAAGTGACTTAACGTTTTGGAAACATCTTGGTTTTTTAGATTTGCCAACTACCAAAATTGGTAATTTTTCGGTTCCGTCCATATTAGCACCTACTAATACTGTTAAACTTTCTTTGCTTCTTTTCCCTCCATGACAGTTTTCACCTTTAAAGGCATAAGTTTTGTCCGGAAAAAGGTTATAAAAAAGTCCACACTCGTCCATATTAAATATGTCTTTTGGTTGATAGCCAGATATCAATTCAGGTAAGGTGCTCTTCCATGCATCCGTTTCATGAAGGTCGACGCTCTTGCTCTCGCCTTTTACCGATTTGTACACTAACCCAGCTCTTCTTTTCATGCGGTCAATCCATCCATTTGAAGAAACAAAATCAACGTCCATCTTTTTAGCAATTTCTTCGGTTTTTTCTTTTAAAATAGTTCCGCTTACGGGAATGTTCGCCGATCTTGCTTGCTTGAACCAAATTAACAACTTCTCTTCTATGTGTTCATACTTTCCCCTCTTAACTTTCTTTATTTTCCGAGATTGGTTACAAGAATTCAAAATGACCTCTCGTTTGGCAACAATTCCATTCAATGTCGTCACTGGAAGATTTAATTTTTTAGAAATTTCAACCCTAGATAAATGTGAGTTGTTATCCACATCTTTCAGTATTTTGACCTTTTCCTCAATCGACAATGCTTTTCTTTTAATTCCTTTTCCAGACATTTTGAAAAAGAAGCGGAGTTTGTTCACAAATTTTTTCACTGACGTAGGAAGCTAAGAATCACGTAGAAAAATAATTTCAGTGGAAAGAGCTGAGCACCAACCACAACTGTAGTCTGTGGTTCATTCCATTTTAAAACAAGGTGAGAGAATGCATTGCGAGTTAACAGCAACTCATGGTTCAGTTAACTTATTGATACAATACCTACTCACCCCTGCTCCCTACTTTATTACTGTTGAAGAGCAACACCCATATAGGAGAAGCTACAAACATTTCTTTCTCCCCTTATCAGTCATTATTGTTCTCCTGACAACTGACCTCTCTGCCACCTGTTTTCCTGGAACTTTGGTGTTGAGAAAAGGGTGCCCTTGAGAAAAAGCTGACCAAAGCAGCTTTTCTGAACCTACTTCTGTCTTTTTTCCATTCGAAAGAAAAAGAACTACGTAGTTTGAAAAAAACTTTAAAAAAAAAGAAACTTTAGAAGACTAAAGTGTCACTTGAAAGAAAAAAAAGACCGATATGAAAACTTATTAAGCGGAAAAAAATAAAATCAAAACTTTTTAAAAGGGTTATTTTAACATTGGGGAGATGGGAATGAAACTGGTATTGAAATTAAAAACTTCTTAAACGGGAAAACTTCTTAAGCGGGAACTTCTTAAACGGGTTTTACTGTATCTTCAAAAAATTTTCAATAATTTTATTGAAACCACTCTTCGTTCGTATTCTTTTATTTATTTAGTCATTTATTATTTTTTATTAGACCAATTATAGTGTTAGCATTCAACTGCTTTTAACCTTTCAGTTTTTTGAAAAAAAATTTTCTACAATACCTGTTGTAGAAATTCCCGAAAAAGTTCAAAAGGTTTTCCCTAAACTTATTTCTACTTGAGACATATATTATCCTTTATTTTTGGGCAGGTGGGCGGGACATTTATACAAATACAAAATACAAAAATATTTTCAATAACTTTATTGAAACCACTCTTCGTTTCTATTCTTTTTTATTTATTTATTTAGTCATTTCGTTTTCGTTGAAACCAATTATAGTGTAGGAATTCAGCAGATTTTACCCTTTCAGTTTTTTAAATAGGTTTCTTTCTACAATATTGTAGAAATTCCTCAAAAAGTTCAAAAATTTAATCTTTTATTTTTTCCAAACTTGTCTGGATTTCAGACACATATTTTCCTTTATTTTTGGTTGGGTGGGCGGAACATATATCTTCGAAAATATTTTTAATAACTTTATTGATACCACTATTCGCTTTTATTCTTTTTTATTTATTTAGTCATTTATTGTTTATTCGAACCAATTTTAGTGTTAGGATTAAACTGCTTTTAAACTTTCAGTTTTTTTAAATATTTTTCTTCTACAATTCCTATTGTAGAAATTCCTCCAAAAGTTCAAAAGTTTAATCTTTTTTTTTCTTCCAAACGTGTCTGGATTTGAGACATTTTTTCCTTTATTTTTGGGTGGGTGGGCGTTATATATATCTTCAAAATGTTTTCAATTGTTTTATTGAAACCACTCTTCGTTCGTATCCTTTTATTTATTTATTTATTCATTTATTTTTTATTGCAACCAATTATAGTGTCAGCATTCAAATGCTTTTAACCTTTCAGTTTTTTCAAAATATTTTCTTTCTACAATACCTATTGTAGAAATTCAACCAAAAAATTCAATCTTTATTTTCCCAAACTTGTCTGAATTTGAGACATATTTTCCTTTATTTTTGGGAGGGTTGGTCGATCTTCGAAAATACTTTCAATAATTTTATTGAAACCACTCTTCGTTTCTATTCTTTTTTATTTATTTATCTAGTCATTGACTTTTTCATTCAAACCAATTACAGTGTCATTATTGAACAGCTTTTAAACCTTCAGTTTTTTAATAGTTTCCTTCTGCAATACCTATTGTAGAAATTCTCGAAAAAGTTCAAAAGTGTTTCTTCAAACTTATCTCGAGTTGAGACACATATTGTCCTTTATTTTTGGGTGGGTGATAGGGATATGTATCTTTGAAAATATTTTCAACAATTTTATTGAAACCACTTTTCGTTCCTACTCTTTCACTTATTTATTTCGTCCTTTAACTTTTTATGAGACAAATTGTAGTGTAAGGATTCAACTGATGTTAACCTTTCAGTTTTTTGATTAGTTTCCTTCTACAATATATATTGTAGAAATTCCCCATAAAGTTCAAAAGCTAAATCTTTTTCTTTCTTTTCCAAACTTGTCTGGATTTGAGACACTTTTTTATTTTTCTTTTTGGGTGGGTGGGAGGGACATATATCTTTGAAATTATTTTCAATAATTTTATTAAAACTTCTTTTGGTTCGTGTTCTTTTTTATTTATTTACACACTCATTTATTTTTCATTTAAACCCATAATAGCCTTAAACAGCTTTTAAGCTTTCAGTTCTTTCAAGAAATATTTTGATTGTACAATACCTATTGTAGAAATTGCTCAAAAAGTTCGAAAGTTTCCTCTTTTTTTTTTTCCCAAACGTGTCAGGATATGAAACACATATTTTCCCTCATTTTCGGGTGGGTGGGTGGGTGGGACATATATCTTTGAAAATATTTTCCATGGCTTTAAGAAACCACTCTTCGTTCTTTTTTTTTTAATTTTTAATTTTAATATTAGCATTTAACAACTTTGTAACTTTTAATTTTTTTTTTAACATTTCCCTATTGCAATGCCAATTGTAGAAATTATACTGCTATATGCTCCACAGAACGTTCACTTTTAGTTTTTACATGGTCTATTTCTAATTTTCTGTCTAAAAGAATCAATTTCGAAGAAATAGGATTTCCGAACTTCCATTTTTGCTAATCAAAATTTTTTAACTAATGCTTAAAAGAGATTTTCAATTGAATCCAAACAATTGAATCACAGGTACTTCAATGATAATATTCAGTGCTAAACACCAAAAGCAGGCACTATTTTGAGGCTTTACTTTTTAAAATACACTGAAGAGCCAAAAAAACTGGTACACCTGCCTAATATCGTGTAGGGCCCCCTCGAGCACGCAAAAGTGCCGCAACACGACGTGGCATGGACTCGACTAATGTCTGAAGTAATGCTGGAGGTAATTGACACCATGAATCCTGCAGGAATGTCCATAAATCCATAGGAGTGCGGGGTGGTGGAGATCTCTGCTGAACAGAACGTTGCAAGATATCCCAGATATGCTCAATAATGTTCATGTCGAGGGATTTTGGTGGCCAGCGGAAGTGTCGAAAGTCAGAAGAGTGTTCCTGGAGCTATTCTGTAGCTATTCTGGACGTGTGGGGTGTCGCATTGTCCTGCTGAAATTCCCCAAGTCCGTCGGAGTGCACAATGGGCATGAATGGGTGCAGGTGATCAGACAGGATGCTGACATACCTGTCACCTGTCAGAGTCGTATCTAGACGTACCAGGGGTCCCATGTCACGCCAACTGCACACGCCCCATACCATCACAGAACCTCCACCAGCTTGAACAGTCCCCTGTTGGCATGCTGGGTACATGGATTCATGCGGTTGTCTCCATACCCGTACACGTCCATCAGCTCGATACAACTGGAAACGAGACTCATCAGACGAGGCAACGTGTTTCCAGTCCGAAACAGTCCAATGTCGGTGTTGACGGGCCCAGGCGACACGTAAAGCTTTGTGTCGTGCAGTCATCAAGGGTACACGAGTGGGCCTTCGGCTCCGAAAGCCCATATCGATGATGTTTCGTTGAATGGTTCGTACGCTGACACTTGTTGATGGCCCAGCGTTGAAATCTGCAGCAATTTGCGGCAGAGTTGCACGTCTGTCTCGTTTAACGATTCTCGTCAGTCGTCGTTGGTCCCGTTCTTGCATTATCTTTTTCCGGCCGCAGCGATGTCGTAGACTCGATGTTTTGCTGGATTCCCGATATTCACGGTACACTCTTGAAATTGTCGTACGTGAAAATCCAAATTTCATCGCTACTTCGGAGATGCTATGCCCCATCTCTCGTGCGCCGACTATAACACCACGTTCAAACTCACTTAAATCTTGATAACCTGCCATTGTAGCAGCGGCAATCGATCTAACAACTGTGCCAGATACTAGTGGTCTTATATACGCGTTACCGACCGCAGCGCTGTACTCTGATTGGTTCCAGATCTCTTTATTTGCATATGCATGCTTGTACCAGTTTTTTTGGCTCTTCAGTGTACGTCTCATTTTTAAGTTCATCACGTTGATGATTCTTTTGCACTACTTGACCAAACCCGTGCAGACGTTGGTCATTTAATGACTACTCTTAATTCAATTGATCCTTTTATTCCGTTTGTAATAAAAATAGAACTCTATAATTCCCTCTCGTTAAGATTTCTAAATCAATAGAAATTATGACGAAGTTGTTCTTTCCGTGTTCCGTAAGATTTTTGCGGTTACAGTAATATTCCCAAATGTTAAATGTCTTCCTACAAATGAAAAGCTCGCTTTTTTTTTTTGCCTTTTTTGTACCGTGCACATTTGCTATTTATCTAAATACAAGGGCTGAGGTTTCTTACCTAAGAGCTGTAGTTTTGGATCGTGGCTATTCTCCTAACATCTTCTCTTCTATCCAAATAAGGCAATTAAAGTCCTTTCTCTTATTTTATGTTTATCTTTCCAAGTAAGTTCATACTTTGCCTTTCCATCCAGAAGTCAGTCAGAAAGTTAAGTTACTGAAATTGTTTAGTTTGTATGATACAGTACCAGTGTATAAGTATTAACGCTTACTAACTTGAAGCTTCCTATTACTTGCTATACTGACTGTGGTATTTACAAAATGTCTCACAAATGTTGTCTTTCTTACATGGATAGGACTAAGGAATTCCTCAAGAACCGCCTGAAGGAGCTTGCAAATTACATTAAACGCGTGGAACTCGCAAACTGAGAATTCTTTGGATTTCCGAACTTTTTTTGTTTCAATTTTTGTTCTGGTTGAATTATTATTAAATGGTCTTCAATCCCTGAGATGAAGTTTTGAGAAGCTTATAATATTTGGAAAATTATCATTACCTAGCAAACAAATTTTTGTAAGTGGCTTTTTTTAATCAGTTTTGCTTTTTTTTTTTTTTTGTTCTTTAACTTCTGATTGTCTGATTCGTTTCTTGGACTGTGTTTTGCCTTCTATCCCTTACGTTATCCTATTCTTTGATGCATAATTTGTTGTTTTGATCCATTGTCAGGGGTTTAAACTGAACTTTTTCCAGTTCGAGCCTTTGGCGCACATGCAGTTGCCCTTCTGGTTGATGTGGCGTTCACGTGTGACTTTCTTGTGCGTTGAGCATTTGTACCACTGATGAGGGTCATTTTTTCCTTTTACTCAGATTTTTGCACAAATATTTTTCATTGTTTCCCATATACTTATTTTAATATATTGCTTTATTATTCTAACTTCTCAAGAAAACTTTGAAATGAGCCATAGGAAATGAATGCACTAAATATCATTATTACTTTCAAAACTGATTTTTTGCAACTGTATGTTAACTCACCGGCGGTCTAGGCCGTGATATCACGCCATGAGAAATCTTTCTTGAGATGGTCAAAGCCGTGATATTACGATGCACTTTTTCCACGTCAAAATGGTCAGTAGCATATATTTGCGAGATTCTTTCCCCTCTTTCCAAGTAGGCTCCCTGTTGCGCCGGAGGCGTTGCATTTCCGCCCCTTGTCTCACATACGCACACAATGAACATTCATTCCCTTTGTGCTTTCAAGTTTCAGCATTCAGCCACTACCCCCTGAGTGGGCATTGAAATCAGCTTGCAAGTACAAGAAATCCTTCTTGATTACAACGTTTAAAAATGCCTAAATAGCAAGTGAAATTTTATTCTTAGAACTGAAAATATATATATATATATCCTCTGTCGTATCTTGTCAGTTTCTATTTGTTTGTCTAGTCAACGAATGCAATTTACTGAAATTATTTATAGGTCATCGCATTTAATGAAATTACGAAGTTTGAAAAATTAAATTTTATTCGGGTGAGAATAAATTGATCCTGCTTACAGAAATTAAAATCAGTAACTTATAGTGGCGAGATGAGAAGATTAAGTTATAGTGAAGAGGTTTTACATTGGGTTTTTATTACAATCCCAGTCAAATTTGCTGTGCATTCCTGGCCGATGTCAAGACGGAGCAGTTTTCCGAAAAAAAAGCGATAGCCAATTCCAATTTAGAAATGTAAAAGAGAAAGAGAGGGGGGTAGGGGGAGAAGGAAAGCATTCTAAGTCTTCAAAAAATAATCAAAATTGAAAAAATATTGCAATATAAAGCAAGATTTTTTTTTTTTTTTAAGTTCAAAAAGATCATTCGTTTTAAAAATATTATAGCAATACCGGCCAATCTGCATTATCAAGATTACCTTTAAATTAACTGAATTAACAATCCAAACATTTTTTTAAGACAAAACATTTTAAAAACCCAAGCAAGCGTTAGTTTTTCTAAGTGGATAAATAAACGTGATAGCTTCATGAGTTCACACATGGGGCGAAACATTTTTAAAAAATGGCGAAGAATTTGCCACAATCTTCATATTTAAAAGAAATAAAAGGAGGCATAGGGACATAACCAAGGGGGGGGGGGGTGGCACGACGTCGATTTCTTCCACTAACGTCATAAAGCTGGCCAAGAATTGCGTGTTTAGGACTTGACTTCAATTTCACAATTTTGCCCGCAGGGAACACCCGATACCCCTGTCTTTTAGCGTTACTAAAAATATACTAATATTTGTTTTTAATACAAAAAACTCACGTGTAAACCCCGAACCCTCTTTCCTTATCTTGATCACCTAAAATCACATTTTTAGAACCTCAATTTCGAACACCCTGGGACAGAACTTCCCAAAACCCCTCTAACGTATCCAAGATCGATTAAAATTACGTTATTAGGTATATATATATATAAACACACGTTTCAAAATGGAGGGACCGCCAAACACATAACTCCCCTCCCTACTCGATATTTTTGTACTCGCAACGACCCTGTCTGGTCATTATCAAGATAGAGAGCCGTTTTCAAAAGTTTTTGTACTTTTTATAACATACGATTATTTCCATGCCTGATAAGAGCTTCGCTGTTATATACATGTATATTATTGCGGAGCGAACAAAAACTTCATTTTCCTTTCAATATACCCTAGCGTTGAAAGGTTGTGTCTTGATAAGAAATCCATGTGTAGAAAAAATGGAATGAAATTAAAATTAGGGTTCCTTATGGGACATAAAAGATAAAATTTTTGAAACACTGGGGTTTTTTTTTTTTCAATAGTCCCTAGTGTTCAATACTTGTGTGATGGCAGGAATCTATAATATTTTTTTTGTAGTTATTATTATTGTTATTATCTATATATAAATAGGCAAACCCAGAATAGTTATTCACCATTTTCTCTTTTGCTTTTCAACCTATTTTCTTACTTTTTTTTTGTTTTGTAGCAGAGTTTTTTGTTGACATGTTTCAGAGATGTTATTTAACAAACTTTGGGAACAGTTTATTATTAGTTAATTATTTCCCCTTTTCGTTTGTCAGGCAAGGCTCATTTATAATTGCAATGTTATATTGTTAAAGATAGCAGATGAGATAACATGTCTTGATTGAGTAAATTATTAATTGGGTAATAAATATAAACTGATTGTTAAAAAGAGCTTGATGTCCTTAAGCAGTAATAATAAAGGTAAAGAGTTTGAGTAAAAGCTTCTTTTAAGCAATGAAATTAAAAATGAGAGTAGTGTATGGAAGCAAACATTGAAGTTTTGTTCAACTGCCACTTAGCTTAGTACGAAATTGGCAGATAAAAATTCTTTTGCATGCTATATATGCGTACTTTTAAAGTCTACACCACTGAAATTTTATCATGTTATTAATGCATGGTGGTTATTAATGATGGTGGCAAACATTGAAGTTTTGTTCAACTGCCACTCAGCTTAGTACGAAATGGGCAGAAATACCAGCTGCTACATTTATGAGCGCAATTGACCCTGCGCCAACAATGATTTAGAATACGATTTCTTTGAGTGAGGATGATCAAAATAAACTTACGGTTATCATCGCCAAATTTGGTGAAAAATACTTATATAATTATGGGTGGGGGGGGGGGGGGGTAGAAAAATGTTTTCTATGCTAAATTTAATTAGGGTCGAATTTCGACTGCTGGGCAAACTCTAGTTATTATTATTTTACTAACTGCCCTATCATCGAAGATTATATATTGCTACCTAGGATACAACAAAAAGGAAACGAAAAAATATAGTAACATTCAATATTTGCCTAAAATGATAATTTTTGGGACCCATGAGGAACCGGTAGAATTAAATTCTCTCAATTTTTTGTACGTGGATTTCTCTCGTCAATACACAGCTTTTTCGCGTTAAAACATATTGAAATTTAAAAACATCAAAGCTATGTTTTAGCTCCGCTATGCACAAGGGCGCACATTTAAAAAAAAAAACTTGAAATTAGAGACTTTTTTACTCAGTAGCCTCATTTTGAGGCCTACTTTTCGAATATTTTAGGGAAAAGGAAGGCTGCACTCCTCTTGTTTTAAAAACATGTGTGTGGGTGTATATGTGTGTATATTTACAATGTCTGTGTGTAAAATGTCTCATTCTTGCTTTATACTTCTAAGACGGACATAAAAGGAAGTAGATGCTTTGTTCTGAATCTCCTTGTACTTCAGTTCTATTAACTCTTTGATTGTCAAATAACAAAAGTAAGATTATCTAGCATACAAAGTGAGCGTACCACCTACGTTTCCTACTGACACTTACGGGCACCCCTTTAGTTCTTGCGAAGTAGAGAAAAAGTATTTTATTCTAATAAAACTATCAGGTTCAGTAATAATCTCAATTTCAAAGGCTATTGACACGTATGTGCTCTCCTATTTATTTGATTTGGATGCTTACCGTTTCAAGAATTTCTAAAACTCAGCAGAATGCAGCAGATAACAATTGTCAGTCATAGTTAATGGTGCATAGTTAACTGTGTATGTTAGTAAAGTCATATAGCTTAGGGACCGTTCATAAATGATGTCACACGTCTTTCCAATATATTTGACCCCCCTCCTCCCTTTGTCACATGTCGCGCTATATTACATTAGCATAAAATAGGTTTAATTTGTTGATTTTAAAAGTTTTCATAGAAATCAAAATATTCGATGTCACACTTCTTGCTACATCTCCCCTCCTCTTGTCACAAACTGGCACACTTTTTTGAACCTTCTCCCCCCTTGAAGCGTGACATCATTTATGGATGACCCCTTAGATGCCTTTTGGTGTAGTAATTGAAAATACTTAGAAGCAATGCCAAATTCTACTTTATAGCAATGGCACATATATTTATGCTTAAACGTTTTTTTAACTTCTTTGTTCAAAGTAAAGGAGCAGTAAATTCCTAATCAAAATCTTTCTCCTCAAGCTTCAAAGCCAGAGTTCGTGTTGGTGAAAAACAAGAAAATAGTTCCCAAATTCTTTTTATGTAAATATATTATTTTGTGTAATAAATTTATAGTATTAAAACAGTAACGCTTACGTTTGTATTCACCAGTGGCTTAGCCCGACACTAGTTTCGGGGTAATGCGATTGCTCGCAGCTAATTTTATTGTTTTGCGAAGGTCTCTCAAAGTATCTACTCACAAATTCGGTGGGGGAGGGGGGGGGGGGCATCGCCTTTTTTTGTGCCAGTGGTATTCACAGTAAACAAGAAAACTAAGCAAGACATTGAGCACTTTTCCAATTCATGTCGAAAAATACTCAAACTTTTAGCTTAAAATAATTTACCCTTTAATGATTTTAATGTTACCCTGTCATCTTGAACCTATTGATATATGTACAGTTTCATTAAAACAACAATAATAAAGCAGATTGCATTTTATTAGCTACGCAAATACTTCTGTATACTTTATCTTTTTCTCTTGATCAATATTACACAGGTTATTTGTTAGAATAAAGAGAATGTGACAAATGCAATTTTGCCCTTTAGTTTTGTTTCACAACAAACACTTTTTCCAGGTTCTGTAATTGTCATACAGGCTTTGTACAAACTTCATCTGGCACTGTCTTTTACGAGCTGAAAGTGGCATAAACTCGAATTGATATGTACAAATTCTATGCATGGAAAAGATAATTTTTTGCAAATTTATAGTTGACTGTTTTAAATTTCGGAATTTGAGTTACATTGATTTCCAGTAATTCAATCTCAAATTTTGCGAACATTCACAGTGAAGTGAATTTGTATAAAGAACATACACACAAATTCAGAAATCAACAACTCCACAAACATAAATATATCGATTAAAATGGACATATAATTTAAAAAAGTCCTGTTTATATCTTTCTCAGTCAATTATGATTACTTATAGGGCATGCAAATATTTACAATTATTTTTAAATGCATTTGGAAATTTCAAACTTTAAGATATTTGTTCCAAAATGATAAGTAGGGAAACTTGATTCTAATAAATGCACGAATTCTGTTTTATTTTGAAATATAGGTTTTAATCGAGAAATCAAGTCATGTAGATATTTAAAAAAAAAGAAAAGAAATAAAAAATTAGTGATAAATTGCTTTGGGTATGTAAGTTCGTTTTAGAAGCAAAGATTCCACACCATTACTTTCTAAACCCTATACCTGCAAGCGTGGCTTGGACAAAGGGAAACATGTTTCCTAAAGAAACACGTTTAGCGGGGAGGGGATTCTAAACAGCTGTCCCTTTCGTCAATTACAATTATTTCCACTTGACCACCACACACGCCTACTTGGAGGGGAAAGAATTTTCCTTGAAAAGCCTTCAACCGTTTTGGAAGAGTCTCGTCCATTATTGAAGGAACCATTTGAAGGTGACAAATTGACCCCTGCCTGACCGTGGGTTAGTTAAAAGTCGAAAATTAACCGAAAAGTCCACATTTGTAAGAAGAATCATCACATTAACTTCTACAAACCTATGCACAATATAGTGTCATGTGCCTTAAGTTTTTAATGTTTCAGATAAAGGGGGGAACCCTCTCCTTTACGCTATTATCTTAACTCTATAGTTCGGCTAGGTTCCTTCAGAAATTACGTAATTAGAAATTGCTTGCCTGTTTGACTGTTTTTGAGGAAAATTCTGAATTTTAGCTTTTAATGAGAATCAGTTTATTTGTGAAATTGACGGAACCTACCTACATTAAGCTACCGTGACGTTAAACGTGACAATTGGCAACGTGTCTGATTAAAATTACCTCACACTGACAATTAACATTTTTAAACTCATTTTGTGATGAAAAAAAAAAACAGCTCTTCGGATAGTACATTTGTTTCGCTGTGTGCTCTTTTTGACGTGCATCACAATTACACGTACTTGTTTAGACAAGCAAAAGGTGCGGATAAGTTCGGGAGTAAAAAATCATCTGAGACCTTCAAGGAACCTTCCTTCAGTGGATCGTTTGAGTTTCATTTATGAAAAACATAAACATGACAGTTTGTCCTTTTCGCAAAAACAGGAATCTAAGTACCCTCGCAGGTTCGTCACTGGACATGTGAATGTTATTAAATTTAGATTGGTGATTTTCATCGCTATCTTACCTACAATTTATGCAGTGAGAGATATCTGCTTTGCAAATCTTTAGTGAGCGTTACAGAAAAATTATCTACATTGCGGTGCAAACTTGCATTTCAGATTCATGTGCCCCTCTTTTGCACGTTTTGAACGTTAAAAATTCTACACCTTAACTTTGACTTACAGAAGCTTCTTTAAAAGTGGAAAAACTCATTCATTTATGTAAAGTTAATTATTAAGTTCATAAACGGCATGGAAACCATTCTTACCCTTAAATTTGGGTCAAAATGTACACGTTCCTTTGTCATTTCTGGTTTCCGCTATCTTTTTTCTCCCAGATATCAGACTCCTATGGATAGTATATATACGTTATCTTCGTCTTTAACAGTTTTGTTTTGCCGCGGTAAGTTAATTTTATTTAGTCGTTAAGGGGACAGTGGACGTTCAAAATTTTTTTTTTTTTAAATATTATCCAATAGTTTTCATATTTTGCACAGATATTTGTGCTATTATTATAAAACTTTCTCTAAAGTTTGAAGAAAAAATATTAAAATTAACAGTATTTATTAATTAATTTGTAATTAAATTTGACGAATAATCAACAACAGAAAAAAAGTTCCCTGCGCATAAATTTTTAACATATACTTATATTCTTGGTACACATCATTGTTTACATATACATGAATAAAATTAAATGCTAATTGGAATTTTAAAATAAATTTAGGCAGTCAAAAAAAGAAATATTACTTTGGAACAGTAAATTTTAACGGAAAAGTTCCAAGCATAAATCTTTGAAAAATGAAGTTATAAAATATATTACACGTAAAAACACTTATTTTGCTTTTCACTGAGTTAAGAAGACTTTGAAGTACTACTGCAAAAAATTTTTAATAAATGCGACAAATTTTTATGCGCAGGGAGCATTTTGAACTTCATAAAACACAAAAAAATCACAATCTGAGAAAAACGAGTTTTCCTTGTTAAATCATGGTAGAACAGTACAACTATGAGAAATCTTGTCTTTATAACATTGCTATATAATTAGTGAACACTGTTATTATTTTTGCAATGAGTTATAGGTAAACTAAGTGATTTTTAATGTATTGTTACCGTTATTCAATAAAGCCCATAGAAGCCGAAAAGCAACCACAAATCAACTTCTCCAAAAACTTTCATTCAAAAAAATATTCCCACTAAATTTGTTATATATTTCAATCCTTTTTATTGCACTGTTATATAAAAATTGAATTTTACTTACAGATAAGTAATACATATATTCATCCACATGTTCTCGAGTATCAGGTAGCATTAAAAAAATGCCCCTCTTATCAATTTGACTACTTGTTCATTACTCCCGCAGTGGACTAGTCTGTAGAAGCTCTGTTCCCGCAAAACACTGAATGTGAAGCAACATTGACTGCAGTCAGTGTTTGGGAGGGTGACAACCTCTTGCAGCTGGTTTCAGCGGTCTGTGTATGATAAAGGGAGCTGGTGCACGTTGAGTAGGTCGTGGCTCCAATGTCCTCCGAGTGAAACGATACCTCTGGGGGTGATCGGACTCTTGCCTACAAGGGCCCCATTAGACTCGGGAGCAGCATATCCATTCTTCCTTGCCATGCACGAGGACACGAGAACTTGTTCGTTATAACTAAAATACAAATATCTTACCGATGTAACTTAAAAGGCACCAGCGCCATAAAATCCATCAGTGACTTGGCTTCTTTTAGCTTTTTTCCTATTTTTTATTTGTTTATAATGTGCAGACGACCTACGTTTAAACTGTGTAAGTCGCCTGTGGTCTCTTTTTGCAGCAAGTAGCAATGTTTCTTTTTTCGGCGTGGCAAGTTTATTTCCTCGGTAAAGTTGTAACGTGTTGACACAGCCGAAGTTAAACTCACTTATTGCAAATGTTACACATAATTCAAGCCGTTTTCTGGAAACAAATACCTCTTTTGGGCATTTGTTCCAGATTAAACTATGCAAACTTTCATTTGCATTTTGCGTTTTGCCGGAAATGCAACGCCTGAGTAAGTCATCAGCAGCAAGACGCTGATATATTGGCAGTATCTTTTCTACTACACTTTCAGACAACTGTGTCTTCATATGTAAGTGGCTCTTCGGGATTTCATTACAGGCCAGTGCTCGTTGGTAAAAGCACCATGATGTTGCACCCGTGGGACACTTTCTATGCTATGGTTTTGCATCGGTGGACATGCAATGAAAAAGGGTTGCTAGAACGGCAGTTTTCATTTTTTGTATGTCCGGGGCATTATCAGTTATAGCTTTCCTATAAAAGTTTTGAAGTTTTTGTATAACGGGTTTGCTTAAGTTGCCTTTTTTCTTCCCTCCAAGAGTAACCCTTTTAATTCGCCATTCCTTTACCTTGTTGTCCAATGCTGTGCCCAACCTTTTAGCAACATGGTTTATGCATTCTTCTTTGGTAATTTTAACATTATCACCATAAATGTTCGCATCGCATAAACTTTGAAATGTTTTAGAGTCTCCATCACTAATCATCTTTGAATAACGCATTTTATTTGTTTGAACGGACCGTTGCCAAAGTTTCAGCGCTGCATGTACCTCCATGCTCCCTGAAGAACCGCTAAAATTCCTTTGACATACAGGTTCATGTTGTTCTTTCCAAATTGAGAACTCTGCGGAATCCTTCCCCAAATCTCGAGCAGTGTTGACGCATTCCTTGCAGTGCTTTGACATCAGCTCGAAATCTACAACTAAATTAGTTAACGAGTCGATTACAATCCCAATGCCATAAAGAGAAGTATGGCCTCGTTTCATCCATGTCCCGTCGTACGAAACAGTAATGTTGAGAATTTCTTCATTTTTTAGACTAGGATTGCGTTCTATGTATGCACTTCGAATTTTATTTTGCGACACCTGAAGCACATTTTCCTTAAAAGTAGCGTTCTGACTACACAGTTTCTCTAAACACTTCGAAAATGTTTTTCGATTCATAGTTGGCATCTCCATAGCAATTGAAAATTTCTCCATTGCAGCGTGTCCTTTGCCTGTGTTTAAAAAAGCACCAACGAGTTTTTCATTCACGTCAAATCTTCTTGTGTAAGGTTCTCGGTGACTGGAAAACGTGGCTCCAAAATCTTTTCCGCAAGATCCACAAAACAGAAGTAATTTCATTGAATAGCCATATGTTTCACCAAAACTAACATTCAGGGAGTGCATTCCACACTCATCACATGGCACATTTCTTAGTAGAGGGGAAAAACATTTTTCACTCATAAGAACGTATCCAGAAGCTTGATTATCTTCAGTATGTAAATTATGATTTATGAAATTATACTTTCCTGAATTAGAGGTTGCAGCAGATGTTGATGCAACGCTTTCTTCCAGAACGGTATCAGGGATAGAATTTCTAAGAGAAGCATTTTTGCTTTTAGCAGCAGCTATCGCTTTGCTGCGTTTAGTCGGTCGCCCCTTCTGCTTCCTGTAGCGAGAACTAATCGAATGCATAGTTCCAACAAATAATTAATATACTTTATTGGAGATATATATAAAGTAATATGAAAATAAAAAGTAACTAGTAAATTAGTTCTGAAAAGAACTGTTTTTGTGGTTATGCAGGTAACGAAAAAAGTAAATAGCAATTCAAGCAAGCGAGAATCGAGAATGTAACACAATGTAAACAAACCATGTATGGGAGCGAAACACAGTTACAGTTAATCTGGTGTTGCCAAGATAAAAAATACAAATACCATTTTCCAAATTCAAAATTAATGACACCAAATTACAAATACACCGGACCGTTGCTGCGATTTTGACAGCTGTCAAAGTGGGCGTGTTCGTTTGTTTACAAAAGGTTACAAGCAAATAACTCGAGAAATATTCATTGAAATCAAAAACAATTTTTTTCTACTTATGACACATAGTTCCTATTAATTTTCAGCAAAAACCTGAAATTTCGAAAATTTTGATAATTTTTGACGGTTTGAAGGTCCACTATCCCCTTAACCGTATTGATTCCACCCAAACAATGTTTAATTTCTTGATATTTTCAATGTACTTAATTTCAATTCACGAACATTTATTGTTTAGTTTTGGATTAAGTTTGAAGTTTAATGCGTTAGGATTTTCACCAACCAAATGCAAGAAAATCGTATGATAATCTTTTCCTTTTCGGCCTCGTTTTTGCATTACTGACAGTTTCAGCGTATGTTGGTGACTTTCATTTTTATCTTTCCTTAACTTGTTTTTCCACCATGACCTACTTATGCGCATTTACTTGAATCATTAATCACTTGGACATAAGAGCTGCACGCATGCGTAGACACTAGCAGAGGGAATAAACTCTTGAGAATAAAAACGCTTGCCTCATAGGTGTTTCTATCATAATGTCTAAACTCTCTTCTTATTTCCGTATCATAGACTCATCTCGGAGTACAATAATAACATAGAAGAATGAAAATGGGGTCCACGAGCTCCCTTTATGTATTGGCAGCTTCTGCTGACCCAAGAGAATCCCTCTCAATCAAAGCTCCAGAAGTAAAACTCTTGTTGAGATTCTCGATCGCATAGGGGTGCTACTGACCAAGTCGAGCTAGCAAAGTTTTAATTCTTTTAGTGCATTAGCCACAAGGGAAACACAAACAATAAGAGGTAATGCTTTTCATGGTACACTACTTCCCAGACCTTCTCTCTGTACTAGACCGAACTGTGATTTTGTAACTTGTTCTTTTAAAAGAGGATAGAATTCGTGTCCACTCAGCACTTGGCGAGCAAAGACGACGACCCACGAGGGCTGACGAACTAAGACGAGATTCTAGTAAATTGTAAATATTTTATTAAAATCTTAAAGATAACATTTGAAAATAACAATTGAGATTCTCCTAGTTTGAAAAAAAAAAATGTTAGTCTCAAAGATAACGTTTGCAAATAACAATTGAGATTCTCCTAATTTGAAAAAAAACTATTAATGTCTGAAAAAAACATTTGCAAATAACAATTGGGAAGTATTGAGCAAACGAGGCACGCTAGAGAGGAGAAAGAGCGAAAAGAGTCAGATTCCGTAAACAGCACTAATCTCAGCATTAAAAAAAAACATTTAAAATTAATAGCTAACACACACACACACCTAACAAAACCGAAAAGGGAAGGTAAATGAATTGTAAAAAGAAGACTTGCACGAAATCTTTTAAATTAAATCCCCGAATTGAGCCCTGCGTATTGCCTCAATGGACTAAGTTAAAAAAAAATCCTATTAAAAAAAAAAAAAAAAAGAAGGGCAAGATCTAGTTACGGCAACCATATGACTCATCATTGGGCCTTTTCTTTTCTCAAGCGTCGACAGTGAAGTGAAGCACTCTAAGTGAGGAAAAGTCGAAAATTAACCGAAAAGTCCACATTTGTAAGAAGAATCATCACATTAACTTGTACAAACCTATGCACAATATTCTGTCATGTGCCTTAAGTTTTTAATGTTTCAGATAAAGGGGGGAACCCTCTCCTTTACGCTATTATCTTAGCTCTATAGTTCGGCTAGGTTCCTTCAGAAATTACGTAATTAGAAATTGCTTGCCTGTTTGACTGTTTTTGAGAAAAATTCTGAATTTTAGCTTTTAATGAGAATCAGTTTATTTGTGAAATTGACGGAACCTACCTACATAAGCTACCGTGACGTTAAACGTGACAATTGGCAACGTGTCTGATTAAAATTACCTCACACTGACAATTAACATTTTTAACTCATTTTGTGATGAAAAAAAAAAAACAGCTCTTCGGATAGTACATTTGTTTCGCTGTGTGCTCTTTTTGACGTGCATCACAATTACACGTACTTGTTTAGACAAGCAAAAGGTGCGGATAAGTTCGGGAGTAAAAAATCATCTGAGACCTTCAAGGAACCTTCCTTCAGTGGATCGTTTGAGTTTCATTTATGAAAAACATAAAACATGGACAGTTTGTCCTTTTCGCAAAAACAGGAATCTAAGTACCCTCGCAGGTTCGTCACTGGACATGTGAATGTTATTAAATTTAGATTGGTGATTTTCATCGCTATCTTAGCTACAACTTATGCAGTGAGAGATTTCTGCTTTGCAAATCTTTAGTGAGCGTTACAGAAAAATTAACTACATTGCGGTGCAAACTTGCATTTCAGATTCATGTGCCCCTCTTTTGCACGTTTTGAATGTTAAAAATTCTACACCGTAACTTTGACTTACAGAAGCTTCTTTAAAAGTGAAAAAACTCATTCATTTATGTAAAGTTAATTATTAAGCTCATAAACGGCATGGAAACCATTCTTACCCTTAAATTTGGGTCAAAATGTACACGTTCCTTTGTCATTTCTGGTTTCCGCTAGCTTTTTTCTCCCAGATATCAGACTCCTATGGATAGTATATATACGTTATCTTCGTCTTTAACAGTTTTGTTTTGCCGCGGTAAGTTAATTTTATTTAGTCGTTAAGGGGACAGTGGACGTTCAAAATTTTTTTTTTTTAAATATTATCCAATAGTTTTCATATTTTGCACAGATATTTGTGCTATTATTATAAACTTTCTCTAAAGTTTGAAGAAAAAATATTAAAATTAACAGTATTTATTAATTAATTTGTAATTAAATTTGACGAATAATCAACAACAGAAAAAAAGTTCCCTGCGCATAAATTTTTAACATATACTTATATTCTTGGTACACATCATTGTTTACATATACATGAATAAAATTAAATGCTAATTGGAATTTTAAAATAAATTTAGGCAGTCAAAAAAAGAAATATTACTTTGGAACAGTAAATTTTAACGAAAAGTTCCAAGCATAAATCTTTGAAAAATGAAGTTATAAAATATATTACACGTAAAAACACTTATTTTGCTTTTCACTGAGTTAAGAAGACTTTGAAGTACTACTGCAAAAAATTTTTAATAAATGCGACAAATTTTTATGCGCAGGGAGCATTTTGAACTTCATAAAACACAAAAAATCACAATCTGAGAAAAACGAGTTTTCCTTGTTAAATCATGGTAGACCAGTACAACTATGAGAAATCTTGTCTTTATAACATTGCTATATAATTAGTGAACACTGTTATTATTTTTGCAATGAGTTATAGGTAAACTAATGATTTTTAATGTATTGTTACCGTTATTCAATAAAGCCTATAGAAGCCGAAAAGCAACACAAATCAACTTCTCCAAAAACTTTCATTCAAAAAAATATTCCCACTAAATTTGTTATATATTTCAATCCTTTTTATTGCACTGTTATATAAAAATTGAATTTTACTTACAGATAAGTAATACATATATTCATCCACATGTTCTCGAGTATCAGGTAGCATTAAAAAAATGCCCCTCTTATCAATTTGACTACTTGTTCATTACTCCCGCAGTGGACTAGTCTGTAGAAGCTCTGTTCCCGCAAAACACTGAATGTGAAGCAACATTGACTGCAGTCAGTGTTTGGGAGGGTGACAACCTCTTGCAGCTGGTTTCAGCGGTCTGTGTATGATAAAGGGAGCTGGTGCACGTTGAGTAGGTCGTGGCTCCAATGTCCTCCGAGTGAAACGATACCTCTGGGGGTGATCGGACTCTTGCCTACAAGGGCATCATTAGACTCGGGAGCAGCATATCCATTCTTCCTTGCCATGCACGAGGACACGAGAACTTGTTCGTTATAACTAAAATACAAATATCTTACCGATGTAACTTAAAAGGCACCAGCGCCATAAAATCCATCAGTGACTTGGCTTCTTTTAGCTTTTTTCCTATTTTTTATTTGTTTATAATGTGCAGACGACCTACGTTTAAACTGTGTAAGTCGCCTGTGGTCTCTTTTTGCAGCAAGTAGCAATGTTTCTTTTTTCGGCGTGGCAAGTTTATTTCCTCGGTAAAGTTGTAACGTGTTGACACAGCCGAAGTTAAACTCACTTATTGCAAATGTTACACATAATTCAAGCCGTTTTCTGGAAACAAATACCTCTTTTGGGCATTTGTTCCAGATTAAACTATGCAAACTTTCATTTGCAATTTGCGTTTTGCCGGAAATGCAACGCCTGAGTAAGTCATCAGCAGCAAGACGCTGATATATTGGCAGTATCTTTTCTACTACAACTTTCAGACAACTGTGTCTTCATATGTAAGTGGCTCTTCGGGATTTCATTACAGGCCAGTGCTCGTTGGTAAAAGCACCATGATGTTGCACCCGTGGGACACTTTCTATGCTATGGTTTTGCATCGGTGGACATGAAATGAAAAAGGGTTGCTAGAACGGCAGTTTTCATTTTTTGTATGTCCGGGGCATTATCAGTTATAGCTTTCCTATAAAAGTTTTGAAGTTTTTGTATAACGGGTTTGCTTAAGTTGCCTTTTTTCTTCCCTCCAAGAGTAACCCTTTTAATTCGCCATTCCTTTACCTTGTTGTCCAATGCTGTGCCCAACCTTTTAGCAACATGGTTTATGCATTCTTCTTTGGTAATTTTAACATTATCACCATAAATGTTCGCATCGCATAAACTTTGAAATGTTTTAGAGTCTCCATCACTAATCATCTTTGAATAACGCATTTTATTTGTTTGAACGGACCGTTGCCAAAGTTTCAGCGCTGCATGTACCTCCATGCTCCCTGAAGAACCGCTAAAATTCCTTTGACATACAGGTTCATGTTGTTCTTTCCAAATTGAGAACTCTGCGGAATCCTTCCCCCAAATCTCGAGCAGTGTTGACGCATTCCTTGCAGTGCTTTGACATCAGCTCGAAATCTACAACTAAATTAGTTAACGAGTCGATTACAATCCCAATGCCATAAAGAGAAGTATGGCCTCGTTTCATCCATGTCCCGTCGTACGAAACAGTAATGTTGAGAATTTCTTCATTTTTTAGACTAGGATTGCGTTCTATGTATGCACTTCGAATTTTATTTTGCGACACCTGAAGCACATTTTCCTTAAAAGTAGCGTTCTGACTACACAGTTTCTCTAAAACACTTCGAAAATGTTTTTCGATTCATAGTTGGCATCTCCATAGCAATTGAAAATTTCTCCATTGCAGCGTGTCCTTTGCCTGTGTTTAAAAAAGCACAACGAGTTTTTCATTCACGTCAAATCTTCTTGTGTAAGGTTCTCGGTGACTGGAAAACGTGGCTCCAAAATCTTTTCCGCAAGATCCACAAAACAGAAGTAATTTCATTGAATAGCCATATGTTTCACCAAAACTAACATTCAGGGAGTGCATTCCACACTCATCACATGGCACATTTCTTAGTAGAGGGGAAAAACATTTTCACTCATAAGAACGTATCCAGAAGCTTGATTATCTTCAGTATGTAAATTATGATTTATGAAATTATACTTTCCTGAATTAGAGGTTGCAGCAGATGTTGATGCAACGCTTTCTTCCAGAACGGTATCAGGGATAGAATTTCTAAGAGAAGCATTTTTGCTTTTAGCAGCAGCTATCGCTTTGCTGCGTTTAGTCGGTCGCCCCTTCTGCTTCCTGTAGCGAGAACTAATCGAATGCATAGTTCCAACAAATAATTAATATACTTTATTGGAGATATATATAAAGTAATATGAAAATAAAAAGTAACTAGTAAATCTAGTTCTGAAAAGAACTGTTTTTGTGGTTATGCAGGTAACGAAAAAAGTAAATAGCAATTCAAGCAAGCGAGAATCGAGAATGTAACACAATGTAAACAAACCATGTATGGGAGCGAAACACAGTTACAGTTAATCTGGTGTTGCCAAGATAAAAAATACAAATACCATTTTCCAAATTCAAATTAATGACACCAAATTACAAATACACCGGACCGTTGCTGCGATTTTGACAGCTGTCAAAGTGGGCGTGTTCGTTTGTTTACAAAAGGTTACAAGCAAATAACTCGAGAACTATTCATTGAAAATCAAAAACAATTTTTTTCTACTTATGACACATAGTTCCTATTAATTTTCAGCAAAAACCTGAAATTTCGAAAATTTTGATAATTTTTGACGGTTTGAAGGTCCACTATCCCCTTAACCGTATTGATTCCACCCAAACAATGTTTAATTTCTTGATATTTTCAATGTACTTAATTTCAATTCACGAACATTTATTGTTTAGTTTTGGATTAAGTTTGAAGTTTAATGCGTTAGGATTTTCACCAACCAAATGCAAGAAAATCGTATGATAATCTTTTCCTTTTCGGCCTCGTTTTTGCATTACTGACAGTTTCAGCGTATGTTGGTGACTTTCCATTTTTATCTTTCCTTAACTTGTTTTTCCACCATGACCTACTTATGCGCATTTACTTGAATCATTAATCACTTGGACATAAGAGCTGCACGCATGCGTAGACACTAGCAGAGGGAATAAACTCTTGAGAATAAAAACGCTTGCCTCATAGGTGTTTTCTATCATAATGTCTAAACTCTCTTCTTATTTCCGTATCATAGACTCATCTCGGAGTACAATAATAACATAGAAGAATGAAAATGGGGTCCACGAGCTCCCTTTATGTATTGGCAGCTTCTGCTGACCCAAGAGAATCCCTCTCAATCAAAGCTCCAGAAGTAAAAACTCTTGTTGAGATTCTCGATCGCATAGGGGTGCTACTGACCAAGTCGAGCTAGCAAAGTTTTAATTCTTTTAGTGCATTAGCCACAAGGGAAACACAAACAATAAGAGGTAATGCTTTTCATGGTACACTACTTCCCAGACCTTCTCTCTGTACTAGACCGAACTGTGATTTTGTAACTTGTTCTTTTAAAAGAGGATAGAATTCGTGTCCACTCAGCACTTGGCGAGCAAAGACGACGACCCACGAGGGCTGACGAACTAAGACGAGATTCTAGTAAATTGTAAATATTTTATTAAAATCTTAAAGATAACATTTGAAAATAACAATTGAGATTCTCCTAGTTTGAAAAAAAAAAAATGTTAGTCTCAAAGATAACGTTTGCAAATAACAATTGAGATTCTCCTAATTTGAAAAAAAACTATTAATGTCTGAAAAAAAACATTTGCAAATAACAATTGGGAAGTATTGAGCAAACGAGGCACGCTAGAGAGGAGAAAGAGCGAAAAGAGTCAGATTCCGTAAACAGCACTAATCTCAGCATTAAAAAAAAACATTTAAAATTAATAGCTAACACACACACACACCTAACAAAACCGAAAAGGGAAGGTAAATGAATTGTAAAAAGAAGACTTGCACGAAATCTTTTAAATTAAATCCCTGAATTGAGCCCTGCGTATTGCCTCAATGGACTAAGTTAAAAAAAATCCTATTAAAAAAAAAAAAAAAAAAAGAAGGGCAAGATCTAGTTACGGCAACCATATGACTCATCATTGGGCCTTTTCTTTTCTCAAGCGTCGACAGTGAAGTGAAGCACTCTAAGTGAGGAAAAGAGGATGAAAGATCCTACAACAACTCCCTGGTGCTCTGCTCACAGTAAATTCAACGCGGAGAATCAGCTCATAGTAGCACCCGTAAGTAGCAGTTGTTTGCAGTTTTGTATTTATTTTGTATCGTCAAAGAAGTCACTTAGCTTAGTACGAAATTGGCAGATAAAAATTCTTTTGCATGCTATATATGCGTACTTTTAAAGTCTACACCACTGAAATTTTATCATGTTATTAATGCATGGTGGTTATTAATGATGGTGGCAAACATTGAAGTTTTGTTCAACTGCCACTCAGCTTAGTACGAAATGGGCAGAAATACCAGCTGCTACATTTATGAGCGCAATTGACCCTGCGCCAACAATGATTTAGAATACGATTTCTTTGAGTGAGGATGATCAAAATAAACTTACGGTTATCATCGCCAAATTTGGTGAAAAATACTTATATAATTATGGGGGGGGGGGGGGGGGGGTAGAAAAATGTTTTCTATGCTAAATTTAATTAGGGTCGAATTTCGACTGCTGGGCAAACTCTAGTTATTATTATTTTACTAACTGCCCTATCATCGAAGATTATATATTGCTACCTAGGATACAACAAAAAGGAAACGAAAAAATATAGTAACATTCAATTTTTGCCTAAAATGATAATTTTTGGGACCCATGAGGAACCGGTAGAATTAAATTCTCTCAATTTTTTGTACGTGGATTTCTCTCGTCAATACACAGCTTTTTCGCGTTAAAACATATTGAAATTTAAAAACATCAAAGCTATGTTTTAGCTCCGCTATGCACAAGGGCGCACATTTAAAAAAAAAAACTTGAAATTAGAGACTTTTTTACTCAGTAGCCTCATTTTGAGGCCTACTTTTCGAATATTTTAGGGAAAAGGAAGGCTGCACTCCTCTTGTTTTAAAAACATGTGTGTGGGTGTATATGTGTGTATATTTACAATGTCTGTGTGTAAAATGTCTCATTCTTGCTTTATACTTCTAAGACGGACATAAAAGGAAGTAGATGCTTTGTTCTGAATCTCCTTGTACTTCAGTTCTATTAACTCTTTGATTGTCAAATAACAAAAGTAAGATTATCTAGCATACAAAGTGAGCGTACCACCTACGTTTCCTACTGACACTTACGGGCACCCCTTTAGTTCTTGCGAAGTAGAGAAAAAGTATATTATTCTAATAAAACTATCAGGTTCAGTAATAATCTCAATTTCAAAGGCTATTGACACGTATGTGCTCTCCTATTTATTTGATTTGGATGCTTACCGTTTCAAGAATTTCTAAAACTCAGCAGAATGCAGCAGATAACAATTGTCAGTCATAGTTAATGGTGCATAGTTAACTGTGTATGTTAGTAAAGTCATATAGCTTAGGGACCGTTCATAAATGATGTCACACGTCTTTCCAATATATTTGACCCCCCTCCTCCCTTTGTCACATGTCGCGCTATATTACATTAGCATAAAATGGGTTTAATTTGTTGATTTTAAAAGTTTTCATAGAAATCAAAATATTCGATGTCACACTTCTTGCTACATCTCCCCTCCTCTTGTCACAAACTGGCACATTTTTTTGAACCTTCTCCCCCCTTGAAGCGTGACATCATTTATGGATGACCCCTTAGATGCCTTTTGGTGTAGTAATTGAAAATACTTAGAAGCAATGCCAAATTCTACTTTATAGCAATGGCACATATATTTATGTTTAAAAACGTTTTTTTAACTTCTTTGTTCAAAGTAAAGGAGCAGTAAATTCCTAATCAAAATCTTTCTCCTCAAGCTTCAAAGCCAGAGTTCGTGTTGGTGAAAAACAAGAAAATAGTTCCCAAATTCTTTTTATGTAAATATATTATTTTGTGTAATAAATTTATAGTATTAAAACAGTAACGCTTACGTTTGTATTCACCAGTGGCTTAGCCCGACACTAGTTTCGGGGTAATGCGATTGCTCGCAGCTAATTTTATTGTTTTGCGAAGGTCTCTCAAAGTATCTACTCACAAATTGGGGTGGGGGAGGGGGGGGGGGGCATCGCCTTTTTTTGTGCCAGTGGTATTCACAGTAAACAAGAAAACTAAGCAAGACATTGAGCACTTTTCCAATTCATGTCGAAAAATACTCAAACTTTTAGCTTAAAATAATTTACCCTTTAATGATTTTAATGTTACCCTGTCATCTTGAACCTATTGATATATGTACAGTTTCATTAAAACAACAATAATAAAGCAGATTGCATTTTATTAGCTACGCAAATACTTCTGTATACTTTATCTTTTTCTCTTGATCAATATTACACAGGTTATTTGTTAGAATAAAGAGAATGTGACAAATGCAATTTTGCCCTTTAGTTTTGTTTCACAACAAACACTTTTTCCAGGTTCTGTAATTGTCATACAGGCTTTGTACAAACTTCATCTGGCACTGTCTTTTACGAGCTGAAAGTGGCATAAACTCGAATTGATATGTACAAATTCTATGCATGGAAAAGATAATTTTTTGCAAATTTATAGTTGACTGTTTTAAATTTCGGAATTTGAGTTACATTGATTTCCAGTAATTCAATCTCAAATTTTGCGAACATTCACAGTGAAGTGAATTTGTATAAAGAACATACACACAAATTCAGAAATCAACAACTCCACAAACATAAATATATCGATTAAAATGGACATATAATTTAAAAAAGTCCTGTTTATATCTTTCTCAGTCAATTATGATTACTTATAGGGCATGCAAATATTTTCAATTATTTTTAAATGCATTTGGAAATTTCAAACTTTAAGATATTTGTTCCAAAATGATAAGTAGGGAAACTTGATTCTAATAAATGCACGAATTCTGTTTTATTTTGAAATATAGGTTTTAATCGAGAAATCAAGTCATGTAGATATTTAAAAAAAAAGAAAAGAAATAAAAAATTAGTGATAAATTGCTTTGGGTATGTAAGTTCGTTTTAGAAGCAAAGATTCCACACCATTACTTTCTAAACCCTATACCTGCAAGCGTGGCTTGGACAAAGGGAAACATGTTTCCTAAAGAAACACGTTTAGCGGGGAGGGGATTCTAAACAGCTGTCCCTTTCGTCAATTACAATTATTTCCACTTGACCACCACACACGCCTACTTGGAGGGGAAAGAATTTTCCTTGAAAAGCCTTCAACCGTTTTGGAAGAGTCTCGTCCATTATTGAAGGAACCATTTGAAGGTGACAAATTGACCCCTGCCTGACCGTGGGTTAGTTAAAAGTCAAAAATTAACCGAAAAGTCCACATTTGTAAGAAGAATCATCACATTAACTTCTACAAACCTATGCACAATATAGTGTCATGTGCCTTAAGTTTTTAATGTTTCAGATAAAGGGGGGAACCCTCTCCTTTACGCTATTATCTTAACTCTATAGTTCGGCTAGGTTCCTTCAGAAATTACGTAATTAGAAATTGCTTGCCTGTTTGACTGTTTTTGAGGAAAATTCTGAATTTTAGCTTTTAATGAGAATCAGTTTATTTGTGAAATTGACGGAACCTACCTACATTAAGCTACCGTGACGTTAAACGTGACAATTGGCAACGTGTCTGATTAAAATTACCTCACACTGACAATTAAAAATTTTAAAAAAACTCATTTTGTGATAAAAAAAAAAAACGTTTTTTGGATAGTAATTTGTTTCGCTGTGTGCTCTTTTTGACGTGCATCACAATTACACGTACTTGTTTAGACAAGCAAAAGGTGGGGAAAAAATTCGGGGGGAAAAAACCCTCTGAGACCTTCAAGGAACCTTCCTTCATTTGGATCGTTTGAGTTTCATTTAGAAAAACATAAACATGAAGTTTGTCCTTTTCGCAAAAACAGGAATCTAAGTACCCTCGCAGGTTCGTCACTGGACTGTGAATTTTAATTAAATTTAGATTGGTAATTTTCATCGCTATCTTACCTACAATTTATGCAGTGAGAGATTTCTGCTTTGCAAATCTTTAGTGAGCGTTACAGAAAAAAAACTACATTGCGGTGCAAACTTGCATTTCAGATTCATGTGCCCCTCTTTTGCACGTTTTGAAGTTAAAAATTCTAATTTTTAATTTTGATTTACAGAAGCTTCTTTAAAAGTGGAAAAACTCATTCATTTATGTAAAGTTAATTATTAAGTTCATAAACGGCTTTGGAAACCATTCTTACCCTTAAATTTGGGTCAAAATGTACACGTTCCTTTGTCATTTCTGGTTTCCGCTATCTTTTTTCTCCCAGATATCAGACTCCTATGGATAGTATATATACGTTATCTTCGTCTTTAACAGTTTTGTTTTGCCGCGGTAAGTTAATTTTATTTAGTCTTTAAAGGGGGGACAGTGGACGTTAAAAATTTTTTTTTTTTTTAAATATTATCCAATAGTTTTCATATTTTGCACAGATATTTGTGCTATTATTATAAAACTTTCTCTAAATTTTTGAAGAAAAAATATTAAAATTAACAGTATTTATTAATTAATTTGTAATTAAATTTGACGAATAATCAACAACAGAAAAAAATTTCCCCCTGCGCATAAATTTTTAACATATACTTATATTCTTGGTACACATCATTGTTTACATATACATGAATAAAATTAAATGCTAATTGGAATTTTAAAATAAATTTAGGCAGTCAAAAAAAGAAATATTACTTTGGAACAGTAAATTTTAACGGAAAAGTTCCAAGCATAAATCTTTGAAAAATGAAGTTATAAAATATATTACACGTAAAAACACTTATTTTGCTTTTCACTGAGTTAAGAAGACTTTGAAGTACTACTGCAAAAAATTTTTAATAAATGCGACAAATTTTTATGCGCAGGGAGCATTTTGAACTTCATAAAACACAAAAAAAAACACAATCTGAGAAAAACGAGTTTTCCTTGTTAAATCATGGTAGAACAGTACAACTATGAGAAATCTTGTCTTTATAACATTGCTATATAATTAGTGAACACTGTTATTATTTTTGCAATGAGTTATAGGTAAACTAAGTGATTTTTAATGTATTGTTACCGTTATTCAATAAAGCCCATAGAAGCCGAAAAGCAACCACAAATCAACTTCTCCAAAAACTTTCATTCAAAAAAATATTCCCACTAAATTTGTTATATATTTCAATCCTTTTTATTGCACTGTTATATAAAAATTGAATTTTACTTACAGATAAGTAATACATATATTCATCCACATGTTCTCGAGTATCAGGTAGCATTAAAAAAATGCCCCTCTTATCAATTTGACTACTTGTTCATTACTCCCCCAGTGGACTAGTCTGTAGAAGCTCTGTTCCCGCAAAACACTGAATGTGAAGCAACATTGACTGCAGTCAGTGTTTGGGAGGGTGACAACCTCTTGCAGCTGGTTTCAGCGGTCTGTGTATGATAAAGGGAGCTGGTGCACGTTGAGTAGGTCGTGGCTCCAATGTCCTCCGAGTGAAACGATACCTCTGGGGGTGATCGGACTCTTGCCTACAAGGGCCCCATTAGACTCGGGAGCAGCATATCCATTCTTCCTTGCCATGCACGAGGACACGAGAACTTGTTTGTTATAACTAAAATACAAATATCTTACCGATGTAACTTAAAAGGCACCAGCGCCATAAAATCCATCAGTGACTTGGCTTCTTTTAGCTTTTTTCCTATTTTTTATTTGTTTATAATGTGCAGACGACCTACGTTTAAACTGTGTAAGTCGCCTGTGGTCTCTTTTTGCAGCAAGTAGCAATGTTTTTTTTTTCCCGGCGTGGCAAGTTTATTTCCTCGGTAAAGTTGTAACGTGTTGACACAGCCGAAGTTAAACTCACTTATTGCAAATGTTACACATAATTCAAGCCGTTTTCTGGAAACAAATACCTCTTTTGGGCATTTGTTCCAGATTAAACTATGCAAACTTTCATTTGCATTTTGCGTTTTGCCGGAAATGCAACGCCTGAGTAAGTCATCAGCAGCAAGACGCTGATATATTGGCAGTATCTTTTCTACTACACTTTCAGACAACTGTGTCTTCATATGTAAGTGGCTCTTCGGGATTTCATTACAGGCCAGTGCTCGTTGGTAAAAGCACCATGATGTTGCACCCGTGGGACACTTTCTATGCTATGGTTTTGCATCGGTGGACATGAAATTTGAAAAAGGGTTGCTAGAACGGCAGTTTTCATTTTTTGTATGTCCGGGGCATTATCAGTTATAGCTTTCCTATAAAAGTTTTGAAGTTTTTGTATAACGGGTTTGCTTAAGTTGCCTTTTTTCTTCCCTCCAAGAGTAACCCTTTTAATTCGCCATTCCTTTCCCCTTGTTGTCCAATGCTGTGCCCAACCTTTTAGCAACATGGTTTATGCATTCTTCTTTGGAAATTTTTTAACATTATCACCATAAATGTTCGCATCGCATAAACTTTGAAATGTTTTAGAGTCTCCATCACTAATCATCTTTGAATAACGCATTTTATTTGTTTGAACGGACCGTTGCCAAAGTTTCAGCGCTGCATGTACCTCCATGCTCCCTGAAGAACCGCTAAAATTCCTTTGACATACAGGTTCATGTTGTTCTTTCCAAATTGAGAACTCTGCGGAATCCTTCCCCAAATCTCGAGCAGTGTTGACGCATTCCTTGCAGTGCTTTGACATCAGCTCGAAATCTACAACTAAATTAGTTAACGAGTCGATTACAATCCCAATGCCATAAAGAGAAGTATGGCCTCGTTTCATCCATGTCCCGTCGTACGAAACAGTAATGTTGAGAATTTCTTCATTTTTTAGACTAGGTTTGCGTTCTATGTATGCACTTCAAATTTTTATTTTGCGACACCTGAAGCACATTTTCCTTAAAAGTAGCGTTCTGACTACACAGTTTCTCTAAACACTTCGAAAATGTTTTTCGATTCATAGTTGGCATCTCCATAGCAATTGAAAATTTCTCCATTGCAGCGTGTCCTTTGCCTGTTTTTAAAAAAAGCACCAACGAGTTTTTCATTCACGTCAAATCTTCTTGTGTAAGGTTCTCGGTGACTGGAAAACGTGGCTCCAAAATCTTTTCCGCAAGATCCACAAAACAGAAGTAATTTCATTGAATAGCCATATGTTTCACCAAAACTAACATTCAGGGAGTGCATTCCACACTCATCACATGGCACATTTCTTAGTAGGGGGGGAAAAACATTTTTCACTCATAAGAACGTATCCAGAAGCTTGATTATCTTCAGTATGTAAATTATGATTTATAAAATTTATACTTTCCTGAATTAGAGGTTGCAGCAGATGTTGATGCAACGCTTTCTTCCAGAACGGTATCAGGGATAGAATTTCTAAGAGAAGCATTTTTGCTTTTAGCAGCAGCTATCGCTTTGCTGCGTTTAGTCGGTCGCCCCTTCTGCTTCCTGTAGCGAGAACTAATCGAATGCATAGTTCCAACAAATAATTAATATACTTTATTGGAGATATATATAAAGTAATATGAAAATAAAAAGTAACTAGTAAATTAGTTCTGAAAAGAACTGTTTTTGTGGTTATGCAGGTAACGAAAAAAGTAAATAGCAATTCAAGCAAGCGAGAATCGAGAATGTAACACAATGTAAACAAACCATGTATGGGAGCGAAACACAGTTACAGTTAATCTGGTGTTGCCAAGATAAAAAAATACAAATTTCCATTTTCCAAATTCAAAATTAATGACACCAAATTACAAATACACCGGACCGTTGCTGCGATTTTGACAGCTGTCAAAGTGGGCGTGTTCGTTTGTTTACAAAAGGTTACAAGCAAATAACTCGAGAAATATTCATTGAAATCAAAAACAATTTTTTTCTACTTATGACACATAGTTCCTATTAATTTTCAGCAAAAACCTGAAATTTCGAAAATTTTGATAATTTTTGACGGTTTGAAGGTCCACTATCCCCTTAACCGTATTGATTCCACCCAAACAATGTTTAATTTCTTGATATTTTCAATGTACTTAATTTCAATTCACGAACATTTTTGTTTAGTTTTTGGGTTAAGTTTGAAGTTTAATGCGTTAGGATTTTCACCAACCAAATGCAAGAAAATCGTATGATAATCTTTTCCTTTTCGGCCTCGTTTTTGCATTACTGACAGTTTCAGCGTATGTTGGTGACTTTCATTTTTTTTCTTTCCTTAACTTGTTTTTCCACCATGACCTACTTATGCGCATTTACTTGAATCATTAATCACTTGGACATAAGAGCTGCACGCATGCGTAGACACTAGCAGAGGGAATAAACTCTTGAGAATAAAAACGCTTGCCTCATAGGTGTTTCTATCATAAAAGTCTAAACTCTCTTCTTATTTCCGTATCATAGACTCATCTCGGAGTACAATAATAACATAGAAGAATGAAAATGGGGTCCACGAGCTCCCTTTATGTATTGGCAGCTTCTGCTGACCCAAGAGAATCCCTCTCAATCAAAGCTCCAGAAGTAAAACTCTTGTTGAGATTCTCGATCGCATAGGGGTGCTACTGACCAAGTCGAGCTAGCAAAGTTTTAATTCTTTTAGTGCATTAGCCACAAGGGAAACACAAACAATAAGAGGTAATGCTTTTCATGGTACACTACTTCCCAGACCTTCTCTCTGTACTAGACCGAACTGTGATTTTGTAACTTGTTCTTTTAAAAGAGGATAGAATTCGTGTCCACTCAGCACTTGGCGAGCAAAGACGACGACCCACGAGGGCTGACGAACTAAGACGAGATTCTAGTAAATTGTAAATATTTTATTAAAATCTTAAAGATAACATTTGAAAATAACAATTGAGATTCTCCTAGTTTGAAAAAAAAAAATGTTAGTCTCAAAGATAACGTTTGCAAATAACAATTGAGATTCTCCTAATTTGAAAAAAAACTATTAATGTCTGAAAAAAACATTTGCAAATAACAATTGGGAAGTATTGAGCAAACGAGGCACGCTAGAGAGGAGAAAGAGCGAAAAGAGTCAGATTCCGTAAACAGCACTAATCTCAGCATTAAAAAAAAACATTTAAAATTAATAGCTAACACACACACACACCTAACAAAACCGAAAAGGGAAGGTAAATGAATTGTAAAAAGAAGACTTGCACGAAATCTTTTAAAATTTAAAACCCCGAATTGAGCCCTGCGTATTGCCTCAATGGACTAAGTTAAAAAAAAATCCTATTTTAAAAAAAAAAAAAAAAAAAAGGGCAAGATCTAGTTACGGCAACCATATGACTCATCATTGGGCCTTTTCTTTTCTCAAGCGTCGACAGTGAAGTGAAGCACTCTAAGTGAGGAAAAGAGGATGAAAGATCCTACAACAACTCCCTGGTGCTCTGCTCACAGTAAATTCAACGCGGAGAATCAGCTCATAGTAGCACCCGTAAGTAGCAGTTGTTTGCAGTTTTTGTATTTATTTTGTATCGTCAAAGAAGTCACTTAGCTTAGTACGAAATTGGCAGATAAAAATTCTTTTGCATGCTATATATGCGTACTTTTAAAGTCTACACCACTGAAATTTTATCATGTTATTAATGCATGGTGGTTATTAATGATGGTGGCAAACATTGAAGTTTTGTTCAACTGCCACTCAGCTTAGTACGAAATGGGCAGAAATACCAGCTGCTACATTTATGAGCGCAATTGACCCTGCGCCAACAATGATTTAGAATACGATTTCTTTGAGTGAGGATGATCAAAATAAACTTACGGTTATCATCGCCAAATTTGGTGAAAAATACTTATATAATTATGGGTGGGGGGGGGGGGGGGTAGAAAAATGTTTTCTATGCTAAATTTAATTAGGGTCGAATTTCGACTGCTGGGCAAACTCTAGTTATTATTATTTTACTAACTGCCCTATCATCGAAGATTATATATTGCTACCTAGGATACAACAAAAAGGAAACGAAAAAATATAGTAACATTCAATATTTGCCTAAAATGATAATTTTTGGGACCCATGAGGAACCGGTAGAATTAAATTCTCTCAATTTTTTGTACGTGGATTTCTCTCGTCAATACACAGCTTTTTCGCGTTAAAACATATTGAAATTTAAAAACATCAAAGCTATGTTTTAGCTCCGCTATGCACAAGGGCGCACATTTAAAAAAAAAAACTTGAAATTAGAGACTTTTTTACTCAGTAGCCTCATTTTGAGGCCTACTTTTCGAATATTTTAGGGAAAAGGAAGGCTGCACTCCTCTTGTTTTAAAAACATGTGTGTGGGTGTATATGTGTGTATATTTACAATGTCTGTGTGTAAAATGTCTCATTCTTGCTTTATACTTCTAAGACGGACATAAAAGGAAGTAGATGCTTTGTTCTGAATCTCCTTGTACTTCAGTTCTATTAACTCTTTGATTGTCAAATAACAAAAGTAAGATTATCTAGCATACAAAGTGAGCGTACCACCTACGTTTCCTACTGACACTTACGGGCACCCCTTTAGTTCTTGCGAAGTAGAGAAAAAGTATTTTATTCTAATAAAACTATCAGGTTCAGTAATAATCTCAATTTCAAAGGCTATTGACACGTATGTGCTCTCCTATTTATTTGATTTGGATGCTTACCGTTTCAAGAATTTCTAAAACTCAGCAGAATGCAGCAGATAACAATTGTCAGTCATAGTTAATGGTGCATAGTTAACTGTGTATGTTAGTAAAGTCATATAGCTTAGGGACCGTTCATAAATGATGTCACACGTCTTTCCAATATATTTGACCCCCCTCCTCCCTTTGTCACATGTCGCGCTATATTACATTAGCATAAAATAGGTTTAATTTGTTGATTTTAAAAGTTTTCATAGAAATCAAAATATTCGATGTCACACTTCTTGCTACATCTCCCCTCCTCTTGTCACAAACTGGCACACTTTTTTGAACCTTCTCCCCCCTTGAAGCGTGACATCATTTATGGATGACCCCTTAGATGCCTTTTGGTGTAGTAATTGAAAATACTTAGAAGCAATGCCAAATTCTACTTTATAGCAATGGCACATATATTTATGCTTAAACGTTTTTTTAACTTCTTTGTTCAAAGTAAAGGAGCAGTAAATTCCTAATCAAAATCTTTCTCCTCAAGCTTCAAAGCCAGAGTTCGTGTTGGTGAAAAACAAGAAAATAGTTCCCAAATTCTTTTTATGTAAATATATTATTTTGTGTAATAAATTTATAGTATTAAAACAGTAACGCTTACGTTTGTATTCACCAGTGGCTTAGCCCGACACTAGTTTCGGGGTAATGCGATTGCTCGCAGCTAATTTTATTGTTTTGCGAAGGTCTCTCAAAGTATCTACTCACAAATTCGGTGGGGGAGGGGGGGGGGGGGGATCGCCTTTTTTTGTGCCAGTGGTATTCACAGTAAACAAGAAAACTAAGCAAGACATTGAGCACTTTTCCAATTCATGTCGAAAAATACTCAAACTTTTAGCTTAAAATAATTTACCCTTTAATGATTTTAATGTTACCCTGTCATCTTGAACCTATTGATATATGTACAGTTTCATTAAAACAACAATAATAAAGCAGATTGCATTTTATTAGCTACGCAAATACTTCTGTATACTTTATCTTTTTCTCTTGATCAATATTACACAGGTTATTTGTTAGAATAAAGAGAATGTGACAAATGCAATTTTGCCCTTTAGTTTTGTTTCACAACAAACACTTTTTCCAGGTTCTGTAATTGTCATACAGGCTTTGTACAAACTTCATCTGGCACTGTCTTTTACGAGCTGAAAGTGGCATAAACTCGAATTGATATGTACAAATTCTATGCATGGAAAAGATAATTTTTTGCAAATTTATAGTTGACTGTTTTAAATTTCGGAATTTGAGTTACATTGATTTCCAGTAATTCAATCTCAAATTTTGCGAACATTCACAGTGAAGTGAATTTGTATAAAGAACATACACACAAATTCAGAAATCAACAACTCCACAAACATAAATATATCGATTAAAATGGACATATAATTTAAAAAAGTCCTGTTTATATCTTTCTCAGTCAATTATGATTACTTATAGGGCATGCAAATATTTACAATTATTTTTAAATGCATTTGGAAATTTCAAACTTTAAGATATTTGTTCCAAAATGATAAGTAGGGAAACTTGATTCTAATAAATGCACGAATTCTGTTTTATTTTGAAATATAGGTTTTAATCGAGAAATCAAGTCATGTAGATATTTAAAAAAAAAGAAAAGAAATAAAAAATTAGTGATAAATTGCTTTGGGTATGTAAGTTCGTTTTAGAAGCAAAGATTCCACACCATTACTTTCTAAACCCTATACCTGCAAGCGTGGCTTGGACAAAGGGAAACATGTTTCCTAAAGAAACACGTTTAGCGGGGAGGGGATTCTAAACAGCTGTCCCTTTCGTCAATTACAATTATTTCCACTTGACCACCACACACGCCTACTTGGAGGGGAAAGAATTTTCCTTGAAAAGCCTTCAACCGTTTTGGAAGAGTCTCGTCCATTATTGAAGGAACCATTTGAAGGTGACAAATTGACCCCTGCCTGACCGTGGGTTAGTTAAAAGTCGAAAATTAACCGAAAAGTCCACATTTGTAAGAAGAATCATCACATTAACTTCTACAAACCTATGCACAATATAGTGTCATGTGCCTTAAGTTTTTAATGTTTCAGATAAAGGGGGGAACCCTCTCCTTTACGCTATTATCTTAACTCTATAGTTCGGCTAGGTTCCTTCAGAAATTACGTAATTAGAAATTGCTTGCCTGTTTGACTGTTTTTGAGGAAAATTCTGAATTTTAGCTTTTAATGAGAATCAGTTTATTTGTGAAATTGACGGAACCTACCTACATTAAGCTACCGTGACGTTAAACGTGACAATTGGCAACGTGTCTGATTAAAATTACCTCACACTGACAATTAACATTTTTAAACTCATTTTGTGATGAAAAAAAAAAAACAGCTCTTCGGATAGTACATTTGTTTCGCTGTGTGCTCTTTTTGACGTGCATCACAATTACACGTACTTGTTTAGACAAGCAAAAGGTGCGGATAAGTTCGGGAGTAAAAAATCATCTGAGACCTTCAAGGAACCTTCCTTCAGTGGATCGTTTGAGTTTCATTTATGAAAAACATAAACATGACAGTTTGTCCTTTTCGCAAAAACAGGAATCTAAGTACCCTCGCAGGTTCGTCACTGGACATGTGAATGTTATTAAATTTAGATTGGTGATTTTCATCGCTATCTTACCTACAATTTATGCAGTGAGAGATATCTGCTTTGCAAATCTTTAGTGAGCGTTACAGAAAAATTATCTACATTGCGGTGCAAACTTGCATTTCAGATTCATGTGCCCCTCTTTTGCACGTTTTGAACGTTAAAAATTCTACACCTTAACTTTGACTTACAGAAGCTTCTTTAAAAGTGGAAAAACTCATTCATTTATGTAAAGTTAATTATTAAGTTCATAAACGGCATGGAAACCATTCTTACCCTTAAATTTGGGTCAAAATGTACACGTTCCTTTGTCATTTCTGGTTTCCGCTATCTTTTTTCTCCCAGATATCAGACTCCTATGGATAGTATATATACGTTATCTTCGTCTTTAACAGTTTTGTTTTGCCGCGGTAAGTTAATTTTATTTAGTCGTTAAGGGGACAGTGGACGTTCAAAATTTTTTTTTTTTTAAATATTATCCAATAGTTTTCATATTTTGCACAGATATTTGTGCTATTATTATAAAACTTTCTCTAAAGTTTGAAGAAAAAATATTAAAATTAACAGTATTTATTAATTAATTTGTAATTAAATTTGACGAATAATCAACAACAGAAAAAAAGTTCCCTGCGCATAAATTTTTAACATATACTTATATTCTTGGTACACATCATTGTTTACATATACATGAATAAAATTAAATGCTAATTGGAATTTTAAAATAAATTTAGGCAGTCAAAAAAAGAAATATTACTTTGGAACAGTAAATTTTAACGGAAAAGTTCCAAGCATAAATCTTTGAAAAATGAAGTTATAAAATATATTACACGTAAAAACACTTATTTTGCTTTTCACTGAGTTAAGAAGACTTTGAAGTACTACTGCAAAAAATTTTTAATAAATGCGACAAATTTTTATGCGCAGGGAGCATTTTGAACTTCATAAAACACAAAAAAATCACAATCTGAGAAAAACGAGTTTTCCTTGTTAAATCATGGTAGAACAGTACAACTATGAGAAATCTTGTCTTTATAACATTGCTATATAATTAGTGAACACTGTTATTATTTTTGCAATGAGTTATAGGTAAACTAAGTGATTTTTAATGTATTGTTACCGTTATTCAATAAAGCCCATAGAAGCCGAAAAGCAACCACAAATCAACTTCTCCAAAAACTTTCATTCAAAAAAATATTCCCACTAAATTTGTTATATATTTCAATCCTTTTTATTGCACTGTTATATAAAAATTGAATTTTACTTACAGATAAGTAATACATATATTCATCCACATGTTCTCGAGTATCAGGTAGCATTAAAAAAATGCCCCTCTTATCAATTTGACTACTTGTTCATTACTCCCGCAGTGGACTAGTCTGTAGAAGCTCTGTTCCCGCAAAACACTGAATGTGAAGCAACATTGACTGCAGTCAGTGTTTGGGAGGGTGACAACCTCTTGCAGCTGGTTTCAGCGGTCTGTGTATGATAAAGGGAGCTGGTGCACGTTGAGTAGGTCGTGGCTCCAATGTCCTCCGAGTGAAACGATACCTCTGGGGGTGATCGGACTCTTGCCTACAAGGGCCCCATTAGACTCGGGAGCAGCATATCCATTCTTCCTTGCCATGCACGAGGACACGAGAACTTGTTCGTTATAACTAAAATACAAATATCTTACCGATGTAACTTAAAAGGCACCAGCGCCATAAAATCCATCAGTGACTTGGCTTCTTTTAGCTTTTTTCCTATTTTTTATTTGTTTATAATGTGCAGACGACCTACGTTTAAACTGTGTAAGTCGCCTGTGGTCTCTTTTTGCAGCAAGTAGCAATGTTTCTTTTTTCGGCGTGGCAAGTTTATTTCCTCGGTAAAGTTGTAACGTGTTGACACAGCCGAAGTTAAACTCACTTATTGCAAATGTTACACATAATTCAAGCCGTTTTCTGGAAACAAATACCTCTTTTGGGCATTTGTTCCAGATTAAACTATGCAAACTTTCATTTGCATTTTGCGTTTTGCCGGAAATGCAACGCCTGAGTAAGTCATCAGCAGCAAGACGCTGATATATTGGCAGTATCTTTTCTACTACACTTTCAGACAACTGTGTCTTCATATGTAAGTGGCTCTTCGGGATTTCATTACAGGCCAGTGCTCGTTGGTAAAAGCACCATGATGTTGCACCCGTGGGACACTTTCTATGCTATGGTTTTGCATCGGTGGACATGCAATGAAAAAGGGTTGCTAGAACGGCAGTTTTCATTTTTTGTATGTCCGGGGCATTATCAGTTATAGCTTTCCTATAAAAGTTTTGAAGTTTTTGTATAACGGGTTTGCTTAAGTTGCCTTTTTTCTTCCCTCCAAGAGTAACCCTTTTAATTCGCCATTCCTTTACCTTGTTGTCCAATGCTGTGCCCAACCTTTTAGCAACATGGTTTATGCATTCTTCTTTGGTAATTTTAACATTATCACCATAAATGTTCGCATCGCATAAACTTTGAAATGTTTTAGAGTCTCCATCACTAATCATCTTTGAATAACGCATTTTATTTGTTTGAACGGACCGTTGCCAAAGTTTCAGCGCTGCATGTACCTCCATGCTCCCTGAAGAACCGCTAAAATTCCTTTGACATACAGGTTCATGTTGTTCTTTCCAAATTGAGAACTCTGCGGAATCCTTCCCCAAATCTCGAGCAGTGTTGACGCATTCCTTGCAGTGCTTTGACATCAGCTCGAAATCTACAACTAAATTAGTTAACGAGTCGATTACAATCCCAATGCCATAAAGAGAAGTATGGCCTCGTTTCATCCATGTCCCGTCGTACGAAACAGTAATGTTGAGAATTTCTTCATTTTTTAGACTAGGATTGCGTTCTATGTATGCACTTCGAATTTTATTTTGCGACACCTGAAGCACATTTTCCTTAAAAGTAGCGTTCTGACTACACAGTTTCTCTAAACACTTCGAAAATGTTTTTCGATTCATAGTTGGCATCTCCATAGCAATTGAAAATTTCTCCATTGCAGCGTGTCCTTTGCCTGTGTTTAAAAAAGCACCAACGAGTTTTTCATTCACGTCAAATCTTCTTGTGTAAGGTTCTCGGTGACTGGAAAACGTGGCTCCAAAATCTTTTCCGCAAGATCCACAAAACAGAAGTAATTTCATTGAATAGCCATATGTTTCACCAAAACTAACATTCAGGGAGTGCATTCCACACTCATCACATGGCACATTTCTTAGTAGAGGGGAAAAACATTTTTCACTCATAAGAACGTATCCAGAAGCTTGATTATCTTCAGTATGTAAATTATGATTTATGAAATTATACTTTCCTGAATTAGAGGTTGCAGCAGATGTTGATGCAACGCTTTCTTCCAGAACGGTATCAGGGATAGAATTTCTAAGAGAAGCATTTTTGCTTTTAGCAGCAGCTATCGCTTTGCTGCGTTTAGTCGGTCGCCCCTTCTGCTTCCTGTAGCGAGAACTAATCGAATGCATAGTTCCAACAAATAATTAATATACTTTATTGGAGATATATATAAAGTAATATGAAAATAAAAAGTAACTAGTAAATTAGTTCTGAAAAGAACTGTTTTTGTGGTTATGCAGGTAACGAAAAAAGTAAATAGCAATTCAAGCAAGCGAGAATCGAGAATGTAACACAATGTAAACAAACCATGTATGGGAGCGAAACACAGTTACAGTTAATCTGGTGTTGCCAAGATAAAAAATACAAATACCATTTTCCAAATTCAAAATTAATGACACCAAATTACAAATACACCGGACCGTTGCTGCGATTTTGACAGCTGTCAAAGTGGGCGTGTTCGTTTGTTTACAAAAGGTTACAAGCAAATAACTCGAGAAATATTCATTGAAATCAAAAACAATTTTTTTCTACTTATGACACATAGTTCCTATTAATTTTCAGCAAAAACCTGAAATTTCGAAAATTTTGATAATTTTTGACGGTTTGAAGGTCCACTATCCCCTTAACCGTATTGATTCCACCCAAACAATGTTTAATTTCTTGATATTTTCAATGTACTTAATTTCAATTCACGAACATTTATTGTTTAGTTTTGGATTAAGTTTGAAGTTTAATGCGTTAGGATTTTCACCAACCAAATGCAAGAAAATCGTATGATAATCTTTTCCTTTTCGGCCTCGTTTTTGCATTACTGACAGTTTCAGCGTATGTTGGTGACTTTCATTTTTATCTTTCCTTAACTTGTTTTTCCACCATGACCTACTTATGCGCATTTACTTGAATCATTAATCACTTGGACATAAGAGCTGCACGCATGCGTAGACACTAGCAGAGGGAATAAACTCTTGAGAATAAAAACGCTTGCCTCATAGGTGTTTCTATCATAATGTCTAAACTCTCTTCTTATTTCCGTATCATAGACTCATCTCGGAGTACAATAATAACATAGAAGAATGAAAATGGGGTCCACGAGCTCCCTTTATGTATTGGCAGCTTCTGCTGACCCAAGAGAATCCCTCTCAATCAAAGCTCCAGAAGTAAAACTCTTGTTGAGATTCTCGATCGCATAGGGGTGCTACTGACCAAGTCGAGCTAGCAAAGTTTTAATTCTTTTAGTGCATTAGCCACAAGGGAAACACAAACAATAAGAGGTAATGCTTTTCATGGTACACTACTTCCCAGACCTTCTCTCTGTACTAGACCGAACTGTGATTTTGTAACTTGTTCTTTTAAAAGAGGATAGAATTCGTGTCCACTCAGCACTTGGCGAGCAAAGACGACGACCCACGAGGGCTGACGAACTAAGACGAGATTCTAGTAAATTGTAAATATTTTATTAAAATCTTAAAGATAACATTTGAAAATAACAATTGAGATTCTCCTAGTTTGAAAAAAAAAAATGTTAGTCTCAAAGATAACGTTTGCAAATAACAATTGAGATTCTCCTAATTTGAAAAAAAACTATTAATGTCTGAAAAAAACATTTGCAAATAACAATTGGGAAGTATTGAGCAAACGAGGCACGCTAGAGAGGAGAAAGAGCGAAAAGAGTCAGATTCCGTAAACAGCACTAATCTCAGCATTAAAAAAAAACATTTAAAATTAATAGCTAACACACACACACACCTAACAAAACCGAAAAGGGAAGGTAAATGAATTGTAAAAAGAAGACTTGCACGAAATCTTTTAAATTAAATCCCCGAATTGAGCCCTGCGTATTGCCTCAATGGACTAAGTTAAAAAAAAATCCTATTAAAAAAAAAAAAAAAAGAAGGGCAAGATCTAGTTACGGCAACCATATGACTCATCATTGGGCCTTTTCTTTTCTCAAGCGTCGACAGTGAAGTGAAGCACTCTAAGTGAGGAAAAGAGGATGAAAGATCCTACAACAACTCCCTGGTGCTCTGCTCACAGTAAATTCAACGCGGAGAATCAGCTCATAGTAGCACCCGTAAGTAGCAGTTGTTTGCAGTTTTTGTATTTATTTTGTATCGTCAAAGAAGTGTTGCACATTTTCCGAGTTCCGATATCCAATATTCTATTACTGGCACAGTAGAGTGCCGATTATCTGACTGATTGGGCTCGAAGTAAATCCGGTTAAAGAAAAATCCGGATAGTTGGACTGACAACTTGAAAGCACAAATAGGGATAATTTTATCAGGAAGTTTCCCTTCACACGTTTTCCAGGCTTAGGACTGCCATTTGCAGTAGTGCATATTGTGTTTCTGGAAATTTTTTTAAGCAGTGAGAGTTTAACTTGACCCTTCGACCGTGAATGCATTATTTCCCCTATTTTCCCTTCTGTTAGTTTCAATACTTTATTTCCGCTCCAATTCTTCTGAAAAAAAATCTTAATCCTTTTATTCAGTTCCTTCTACTTCCCATGTTAAATGTAACTGAATGAAACATACCTGAGTGGAAGCGGGGGTATCCCTGTTTTTTGGAACTTCAAAAGGCAAAGAAAGCAGGTTTTTACTCCTGTTAGAGAGTCTGAAGGTCTGGGGGAAAAACATGGTCCCTGACCAATCCGGCTGATTTTACATCCGGTTCAGCGGCGTCCGGACAACCGGCGCTCTACTGTATTTGGATTGTTCTGATTTTTAATTTATTTTTAGCAAAGCTTTAAAGTTCTATTTTCTCCTTCCTTATTAGAGCCAAAAATTCGCTTTTTTTCGAGTTATGGGTATGTTTGTCGAATGAGATCTTAAACATATTTTGACATTCTTTATTCAAAAATACAATTATTTCTGCTTCCATTAATTTTTCTTCTATAAGTTTTCAGCATAATGCAGTGAACCGAGTGACATTTAACTTTCTTATCGTTTTCAATACAATCATTTCTTAAAACCTGTTTGTTTTTATAGCCTTAACAAATACATTATCTTTCCCTTTTCAAATCACGCTCATCAGTTTAATTTTTGCCAGTTTTGTTTACGACAAATTGCTGTAAGCAACTAGAACAGCTACCATTCGTTACTTATTATTTCAAGCAGTTTTATTCCTTGACAGGGTCTCTATTGGGGACCGGCACTCTTCCGTCTTGTCCCTCCTGGGGGCCGTTCACTCTCAGATTTTGACAAGGTTTTCTCACTTGGCCGACCACTTTTATTTCTTCACAGGGCTTCTCTCGGGGCCCGGCAATTCTAGTCCTTGACAGGGCTCCTCACGGGGCCGGCTACTTTTATTTCTTGACAGGGCCCTCTCGGGCCCTTCCACATTTATTTCTTGACAGGGTCTCCATTGGGGACCAGCACTCTTCCATCTTGACAGGTCCCTCCTGGGGGCCGTTCACTCTCAGATTTCGAAAAGGTTTTTTCACTTGGCTGGTGTTATGGTGTGTGTTAGTCTGTTGCAATGGTGGGATTTAATTATTAAATTAAATTTGGGCACCAAAGCAACAAACCAACACAGTGTGATCGTATAGTGGAATTGTGAAGCATATTGCGTTGTTTATATTATTAAAATGAATATAAACAATTATAAATAGATTAAATCAAATGAAACATTACTAAATCATTTGAACAATTAAATTGTAAATGTCTTAATCACTAGAATGTAAAAATACTGCATTTTAAAAAATTAAGAATTTATTTAAATTTTTCATATATGGAATATTATATTAAACTATCAAGTGCACATGATATCAAATTTAAAATTCAAATATATCTCATTTTACTACTGTATAAAAAACAAAAATTAGAAAGCACTGACTGAAGCAGTGAGCAGCGGTTATCGGTGATTATCAAAAATTCATACCAGTATCGCAGATGATTGTTCGTTATAAAAGGCTCGTCTTAATTGTTTCCTTTGCACAAGCAAATTTATTATTCTACTTATAATATCGTCTCATGGGTTCCCGAATCGACGGCGGTTCACCCAGAGCGAATTTCCTTTGAGCCACGTGTAGCTGGATTCGACGATTTCGAAAACTTGCCGCGAAAAGTTTATTTTTTGTTCAGGAATTGAAGATTTTCGGCATTCTTTATTATCACCGGTCTGCTCTCCTGGAAGATATATTCATTCGGTTGGATGATTTTCTTTTCAATCAAGGCTTGTCGCTCTTGATAGGTGTTACAATAACCGTTGAATCTCCTTCATCTTCGATCCGAGTGCATCTTCTTGGTAATTTTAAGGTAAAAAAAAAATCTTTACGATTAAATATTGATAACAATTCTCTATAATGTGAATTCCATAATTTCCGTTTCATTCAAATCTTTTGCAGAAAACCTTTTTCTTTCTCCTTTTCGGACCTCTTGTCCTCGCAACCAAGAAGAGATCACCTTCCATCCTTACCAGCGTCTCGAAGAGAGAGATTTTTTTAAAAAATGTAACACAATCTCTTTCATTGTGTGACTTTGCTGGCGTGCTATCCCCTCATTTGTCAGTGCTTTTAAAATTTGAAATGGACAGAGGGGGAAAGATTTCGTTGGCATGTGCTGCCATCTATCAGTGAATTTGCAAGTGATTGTGAAAATTAAAACTAATGTAACTAACTTTCGTTACAGCTGGACACTTTTAATTCTTGACAGGGCTTCTCACGGGGCCGGCTACTTTTAGATCTTGACAGGGCCCTCTCGGGTCCTTCCACATTTATTTCTTGAATGGGTCTCCATTGGGGACCGGCACTCTTCCATCTTGATAGGTCCCTCCTCGGGGCCGTCACTTTCACATTTTGACAAGGTTTTGTCACTTGGCTGGCCACTTTTATTTCTTGACAGGGCCTCTCTCGGGTCCCGGCACTTTGCATTCTTGACAGGCCTTCTCACGGGGCCGGCTACTTTTAGGTCTTGACAGGGCCCTCTCGGTCCTACCACATTTATTTCTTGACAGGGCCTCTCTCGGGGCGCGGCACATTTATTTAATGACAGGGCTTCTCTCGGGGCCCGGCAGTTCTAGTTCTTGACAGGACTCCTTACGGGGCCGGTTACTTTTATTTCTTGACAGGTCCCTTCTCGTGATCATTCACTCTCAGATTTTGACAAGGTTTTTTCACTTGGCCAGCCACTTTTATTTCTTGACAGGGCCTCTCTTGGTGCCCGGCACTCTTATTTCTTCACAGGACTATTCACGGGGCCTGGCAGTTTTAATTCTTGACAGGGCTTCTCACGGAGCCGGCTACTTTTAGATCTTGACAGGGCCTCTCTCGGTGCCCGACACTCTTATTTCTTCACAAGACTATTCACGGGGCAAGGCTTTTTTAATTTTTGACATGGCTTCTCACAGGGCCGGCTACTTTTAGATCTTGACAGGGCCCTCTCGGGTACTACCACATTTATTTCTTGACAGGGTCGACATTGGGGACCAGCACTCTTCCATCTTGACAGGTCCCTCCTCGGGGCCGTTCACTGTCAGAGTTTGACAAGGTTATCTCAATTGTCCGGCCACTTTTATTTCCTGACAGGGCCTCTCTAGGGGCCCGGCACTTTTAGTTCTTGACAGGGCTCCTCAAGGGGTCTGCTACATTTAGATCTAGACAGGGCCCTCTCGGGTCCTTCTACATTTATTTCTTGACAGGGTCTCTATTCTTGACCACTACTCTTCCATCTTGACAGGTCCCTCCTCGGGGACGTCACTCTTCGATTTTGACAAGGTTTTCTCACTTGGCCGGCCACTTTTATTTCTTGACAGGGCTCGTCACGGGGCCGGCTACTTTTAGATCTTGACAATGTCCTCTCGGGTCCTTCCACATTTATTTCTTGACATTGCCTCCCTCGGGGCCCGGCTCTTTTAGTTCTTGACAGGGCTCCTCACGTAGCCGTCTACTTTTAGATCTTGACAGGGCCTCTAACAAAGCCGCCCGCTTTCATCAAGAAGAAGAAAGGGATACCAGAGGGCGCCTTCTCATGAAGTAAGTGTTCACAATAATATCTTACCGGTTCACGATTTTTTTCCAAACAAGAAAAAAGTTTTGGAATTAAAATTAAGCGAATGAATAAACTCTACAGTTAATGAAGAAAGGATGAAACGATGTAAAATAAACTAAAACTAATGCCAATAGTTGATTCCCCGCAGAATATTTGCGGGCTATAAGTTTTACAATCAAACTTCGCTAAAATTTTCTGTGAAAACAGTTTTCCAGCTCTGTATTGTCTGCTACTACATTGAGTGCATTAAAAGACTTTGCACAACAGAGTGATCATTAACTGTATATTTTAAAATAATAAAAAATGCTTTAATCTTCGAAAGACTTAAGAAAAGATTGATAGATTTAAACGTGAAAATTATCGCTCAATATAAACAAACTGTCACTCTAATGAATCGGAAATTGAAAATTGAGAAAAAGAAATACATTTGTTAATGTTACGATGATAAATACAATTTTTATGTTGCTTTCCTATGCTAGTCACGAAACAAGTTTTTGAATATCGTACTAACGTAGTTTGGTTTCTGCATTATGTAATATCGTATCGTACCGCAAAATGTAATCGCAACTGGTCCAAGTTAAATGATATATCTATATTGACGGAGGCATGGAATTTAAAAATTAACTACAAGCCAGTAAAATATGAACTAAATTTATTTATTATAGGATGACCAAAAAAAGAAATCGTTTTATCTTTTGCATTGTCCAGCTAAGTAAAAGAAGTAAATATGGAATTGCTACAACGCGTACTGAGTGGTATTTATTTGTTATTTTGCTCTGTGCTTGCATTAAGTATGACATGTGTTTAAGGTAGAAAATATCCCTAAGTTAAAGAAAAGAAACGAAGCTCTTTAAAATTCAGTTTTTTCCGGTAAGAGCATTCACAATATGTACGCGAAATTACGTTAGAGCACGTTCGCTTTGCGTCGATTTCATTTAGTTATGTTTGGACCGTTCGGTAATTTTACAAATGGATATTCTTTGTTTTGTGAACTGGGTAAACCTGTAAAATCTAGTTTAAAACTTTCCACGAGAAAATAATTTGTATTTGATTTTACAAAAATGCAGATTTAAGCTCGTTCATTTTGTTCGTTTAATCTTATAAACTGGGACCACCTCACTGATAGTTAACTTGGAAATCAAAGTTTTCTTCTAATTTAAGGCTTCAAGTTCTCCGGTTCCTGAAGTTCATAAAATAAAACATCATCGGCTATCACAAAATAAAACATTATCACCTGTCATAAGAGAACATTTTCAACACGAAAAAAAGTAACAGAGCAGCGTTGGCGGAAAATTTTAATTACTATCCTTCAGATTGCAATCCATTTCGACGAAAACTAATTTTGGAGATGAGAAACTTTGTACAAGATGCACGAATTTGTTTTTTCAAAGCAAGGAAAGATCTTTGAATTACGATAGGCAAGGACTGTCGCCAAACTGTTGATAGCGAGCTACTAGTATCTCGAGGGATAAGTTTGGTAACTCGAGGCAGTGTTCAAGTGGTTAGTCTGCCCATTATTTCCCAACGATTCTTAGTTGATTTTCAAATTTTCGCCAGTGTTCGCTTCTAATAGCGAGTGGCTTAAAAACACATTCAATTTAAAAGGAAAGTCATTATTTCAGTATAAAGATTTTTAATAAATAGCAACCCATATAAGTTTGAAATGTGTGGAATATCTTTGAAATCTCAAACTCACTCGAGAGTTCAGGTAAAATTTTGATATTATTTTACTAATAGTTATTTGTCGTTCAGATAATTTTCTTACTTTGAGAACGTTGCAATGATATTTAATTCTTTTCGTGCTTTTCTCCCCATTTATAATCTTGATAAATTTGGTCTCGAAGTAAAATCGTTTTATATTGAAATTGTACTTTTCAAAATCTAAGAATTATCCGCTGTTAGTTTTCAGTACAAAATCTTCTCAGTTTACAGTAGTTAGTTTTAAGTTACTTAGTGTGGTAAATGCCGAATTCGGGCTGAACGTTTTTATAGGTAGAATCTCAAGTTTTCATATTTTTGAGAGTTCACGGCTTTTTACTCTTGTCATTTTCTAACTGACCAGACCTTCGTCTCTTTTTTGTATTCCCCGGGCTACACGATGTGTTTAAAGACCCTATCGTTACCTGCACTCGAGTTTTACAAGGATAAGTACTGCACATATGTACATTTGTGTACGTTGAGCTCTCAGAATTTCGTATTACGATTTTACAAACGTAAATTTAATCGCAAAATAAATTCCATTATCAAATAACTTTCATGTTTTTTTTATATATCTGCAACAGCTGCGATGCAGATTATGACAGCTTTCTACTAAGTCTGAAAGATTCAAAGAATTTTTTATTGAGAATAAACCAGAATTCCGGTTTTGAATTTCCGGACATAAATTTAGTCACAAAATAAATTCGATTATCAAATATCTCGTGGCCGGCCACTCTTAGCTGGTTGACAGGGCTGCCCTCGAGCCGTTAGGGAGTAATATCAGATATTAAATTTAATTGAAATAAATCTTCAAGCAATTAGAAATTGCAAACTGAATTTGGTGGAGTAAAATTAACAACTCTTCTAATCAAATTTTCAAATCCGTGGCGTGGACACATAAGTTGTCTACACCCTCACTCCATTCCAATAACAAGTCGAGACTGTCTGAAACTGGTCTCATAAGATTTTGTTAGATTACAACAGCAAAAATAACAGCAAAAAATGGTAGGTCCCGGTTTTACCCACCTACCCGGTTTTGTCCAACTTTCCCCTGCAGCTTTTCTCTCGAGGTACCTTTTCAATGAGCATCAAATGGAATTTATAGTCTTGCGATTTTTCACATGACGAGACCTCCACCCCCCTCCCCCCTTCTTTTATTCTGAGGAATACACGTATGTCTTTCGAAACCCTGTTGTAACTTATATTCCAATTTTACAAGGATAAATATTTAACCCATGAACATTTATGTGCTCATTGAGTTCTCATTATTTCATTTCACGATTTCACGAACTTAAATTTAATCTCAAAGTAAATTCGATTTTCAAATAACTTCCATGTTTTTTATATCTGCAACAGCTGTGATGCAGGTTATGACGGCTTTGCTTTCAGCTAATGCTGAAAAGTTTTTTTTTTTTTTTTTTGGGGGGGGGGGAATAAACAAGTTCCGGTTTTGAATTTATTTAAAATTTTTATCTCTCTGGGTTTATATTCTATTTAACTGACTTTAAAGCAATATTTTATCATAAATATTTCAAAGTACAGGGCAACGAATTACACCGGAAAATCAATGTACACTTGTAAACTCTTTTCATGTTGATTTAAAAAAAAAATTATTAAACGCACTTTTGCAGTAAAGCTTTAGTTTTCTGCTTTCTTCTGATTTCTGAATTTTAAAACACCTACAATCCCTTAAAATACGCTAATTTGGATTAAATATTGAAACGTAAATGTTTAATGTAATCAATTTGCTAAACATTTTTTCATGTATGCCCAAAAATATTCTAAAGTTATAATTAATTGTGTTGAATTACACGCAAACCTTTTTTTTTTGTTCCATGTGGTTTGAAATGTAATTAAAACAGTTCCGATAAATAAACTAATTCTGAGATTATGAAACCTTATGTGTTTGAAATAGGGGTTTTAATAATTACAGTCAATCGGAGTAGCTTTGATCCACAATTTCTGTTTTTATTTACCCCACTCATATTTTAATAGCATTTTTAATATTATTGTACTTACTGGCATAAAACTGTAGAAGAATTCCTAAAGTATTGAATAGTCGTCAAAAAATAAGAAATAATATTTACTAAAACTTTCGTTGAGTGATGTCTTCCAAGTTCACTGCCGCAAAATTGTCTGCAAATATTTGTAAATATTTATTTATATATATATATTTTTTTTCTTTTCTTTGGGTTGGAGGGTGGGTTCAGATGTCAAAATTGATATAAAAACATTCTAAACTGAGATAAAAAAGAATCGTTAATGTGTTGAGAGCTAGATGAATCAATATAAATATGGTTAATCGAGTGGTCCAAGCTACACACCTGAATTTCGAATGCTTAATGAACTAATCGCAACCTGAACACACTTTACCAACTTTATTTTAAGTTTGTGCGTTGCATTATGAATAATTACTGCACATTTAGCAGTAGGTCCCAGAAGAAAACTAAAATTATTGAAAAACACTTACGATCATAGAAGAGTTTTATTAAAGATTATTTCCTTTGTATTGCGTGAGTTAAGTTTAACAGAAAGATCTCTTAATGAATAGCTTCCTTTAAAATAATTTCTGAAGGAAAACGTTGCGCGCTTGAAAATTTCTAAAATAACCTCTGAAAAAGAATGTTGCGTTCTTACAAATGATTAATCCTGTTTTTTACCTACGTAATGATGTAACTACTTTTTTAAGTTTGTCCTAAACAAGTTCTTGATATGATGTGAGCAAGTTGCTAAACTATGAAAATCGTTTATCAGAAATGAGTCCATTTGTTCAGTACATGGTATTTATATGGAAACAATAAAACTTAAATTAAAGCAATAAAATTTTTAAAGAATCATTATATATATATATATATATATATCAGTTTTGCTGCTGACCTTACTGAAGCACACATCATTTCCTTCTCAGTTTGACGTAATAAAGGTCAATAATTATAGTCTGATATAGTTGAAGCGTGTTTGACTTTTTTCAAGGAGGGGTGGGATACGACTTTTCGGAAATATATTCAAATCGACAAAACGTCAATCGGTTTTAAGAAACGCCAACACAGAAAACTTCAATTCAAGATCTGTGCCCCGGTCCTCCGTTTATTTTTCATTTATATCGCAAAAGAAAAAAGATTTCCTTAAGATGGATCGCTTATAAGATGAAGATTATTTAACGTCTGTCCCCCTCCCCTCTTCGACTTCGTAAAAGTACAACACTTTAAACTTCATTTTATAAATCTCGGAATTCAAGTAAGAAAAAAAATTTCCTAAGTGAACCAATGCATTTTATTTTAACTTTGACTCAGGTTGTTTGATATATTTGAGTGTAAAGAGTATTACTGGGGGGTATACAGTCGAAAATGAGCAAGGCGTTCATAGGAACTAGAAGAAAAGTACAGTCCAGTACAGTTTCTACTAATATAAACATTTTACTGTTGAATTTAAAATTTGGACTGACTTCATTACTATTACCTACAGGAAGAATAATAATCCTATTACTGAAAATGTTCATTTTTGGAATTAGTTCTTGAATGCTCTAAAAAGTTTCAGACTAATTTTGTTTATTTTAAAACAATTTTAAAAACCGGAGAAAATGATGAGCTAATTGTATTTAAAGCAGCCTTGGTAATGATTAAAAAAGAAACGGCCAATCTTTTTTGATCATTACCACATGTAGATTGGAAAATAAATTGGCCAATGCTTTTTCTTTCTACGTTAGGACTTGCTTTATGCTCATTCTTCAAAGACCAATTTGAATGTCTGCTGAGTCCTATGCATGCATTAACGAATATCTATAAGTTATCTTTTGTTAAGAATTTTATTTATTTTTTGAAAACATATATCAAATACGATTACAGTTGAATATCTGAAATTATAAATTGTCTTTTGATTTTAAAAATCAACCATGTTTACATCGAAAATTGCTTTTTTTTAAATGTAGTTGAATTAATTGCCATGGTGTGTGAACAAAACATGAAATCTTTCCTTTACTTAAGTATTCCTTTTTCTTACTCATCCTTAAGTTCAACAGTAAGCGAAAATGGCTTTTCACACAAGCATTTATACGTTTTCTTAGGAGCAGAATACTGAAATAGCAGACCATTTCTCATAATAAGTAGAAAACACTAGCTCATTTTTGCTTCAGATTCAAAATTAAAAAGCTGACACGTTGTTTTCTAGACTGGTTTAATTTCTCAAATTTTATCTGAAATATTGACTAATCAAACTTGCTCATATTATATCAGGAACAATTGTGGACGATTTAGTTTTCTGTTTCATAGCAAAAAAAAAACAAAAAAAAAAGAAACTAAGGAATCTTAAAACAATATATGCATTCGGAAAACAAAATGTGTGGGTATCTTTCCAAAGAACTTCATTCATAGTCGACTTTAATGAATGGAACGGGCATGTGATTCACGCTGATGCAAATTTTAAAAGATGAATTTGCCCTCAATTTTACAAATATGTTCCAATTCCTGACAAAACGTTTTGAAAATGGGCTACAGAAAACGTTTTCGCAATCCTTGAAGTTGAGGTGAGAACCTCAACTCATAAGAATGAAAAGGCCTTACATTTTAATCAAAGCCAAATATATGAAGAAAGACCTAGCAAGAGGAGCAAAGCTTTCCCCCTTCCGTTCCTCATTGAGAAAAAAATCGTTCTTTATACCATGTCTCTTCGCTAGTTAGCACTGCAAGCGGAGGGCAATATTGACAAATAATATTTACGACTTCCTTATGGTCACTTATTGGTCATCGCTTAAGCCTTCATCAGCTGGGAAGCAAGAGGAGGAAATGCATTTTCCTAAGTGAAGGGAAGAAGGAAGAAGTCCTCAATTCAAAGTATTGTGAAAAATGGCCTAAGTACAGTATTTAATTGAAGCTCAAATTCAAATGTAAAATTAGCAAATTGCATTTTCGAAGCTATCCGCCTTCTTCCATCATTGAGAATAGAAGAAACGTTAACTTACTGTACAATCATGCTCGTTCCAGTAGTGAACAAGGCAATATTGACCAGAATAATATTTAATTACTCAAATGTGTCGGATTATTGAACAATGCTTAAGTCCTTCATGAGCTGGGCCAAGCCAAGAAAAGGCTAATTTGCGAATTATGCAATTTTCCTAAGTGAAGAAAGAAGGAAGAAGTCAATAGATTCCAGTATCTCGCTGAAGGACCGGACGATTCATGGCATTCGTAAGTAGTAGTAGTTTTGATATTTGTAAGTTGTGCTTCTATCAGTTATTGCTAAATATATATTGAAGCATTTGTTTTCATTTTCAACAGCCTTAATGTAATTATTGAGAGAATTGTACTAACTGTTTAACTTAGCTTTAAAAACTTTCATGCTCTGTTTCGAGAGAGCCATAACACCAAAATATTTTTCGTCCGATTTTTTTTTTTAAATTAAGGCGAAAACTGTTGATGGTTTTAACAATGCTTTAAGTTTTACTTTCTTCTCCCTTAGGGCCATGCCAAAAATTCAAACTAAATTTCCTTCCTGCAATTATAGGCAATTTTGCCTACTGAAATCTTAAGGGGGGTGTGGCTTTTGAAAAAACGCAATAGTCTCTTCTTTATTTGCATAATATATAACAACTGTGAAAAGTTGCAGTATAAAGCAAGAACTATTTAATTTTTGCACTTTTTTATACCCTCCAAACCACGCTCATTTCCCACAGCTTGTTTTTCTGCATCACAAACTGTGTTGTTTATTTCCACTTTCCAAATCAAGCATTTATCAATTTTATCAAAGAACTTAGTGAAACACATTATTTCCTTCTCAGTCTAACGAAATAGTGATCAATAATTAGTCTGATATGGTTGAAGCGTGTTTGACTCTTTTTTAAGGGTGGGTGGGTGGGATACGACTTTTCGGGTATGTATTCAAAACGCCAATCAGTTTTAAGAAACGCCAACACAGAACACTTCAAATTCAATTCAAGAGCTGTACCCTGGTCCTCAGCTTATTTTTCATTTATATTGTAAAAGAAAAAATATTTCTTTCTAAAGATGGATCGCTTATCAGAACTGTAGCTCCACAAACTCAAATAACGGCTTACAGTATCTTGGAAAATATCTGCATTAATTTGGGAGGTGAATCTCACCGTAATGTTTCAAAAAGTGACGAATTAGAATATTCACCCTTTAATGTAGAAGCTGACCTAGAAATTATACATAAGAGAATTGGAACTGAAAAAAATTGATTTCCGGACATTAAATTGCATTTGTATCATGGAAAATCAGTGTGTTGTATAATAATTTAAATTCTCAGTACTCGGTGAATTTTGATAGCGTATTTTACCCTTTGTAACTGTAACTTCGCGTTAACTTCTAGATGACTGTTTTTTATTCTCTCAACACATTTTCGAATATATAATGATCAAAATTATTGTAGGAATTTGGTTGCTTTCAGGTAGCATTGCTGACGCATTCACAAAAATCATTGATCAATTATTCTTGTTTCCGGAAGATAAAACAAAATTCATTGATAACAAAGTTTAACTAACAAAACGAACCAGAACGTCACAGACATTTTTGAAAATTGCTTGAGCTTGTTTCTTGTAAATATAAAATTAGAAACAAAGTCATGAGCTTCTCCCCCTTAATTTTAGCTGTAACAACGCCAACCGTTTTGTTTGAAATAAGGTTTCTATTTGAAATTTTAATCACATTTTAAAAAGTTAATGTACACAACAAAATGGCCAGCATCAAATAAATAACGACTATACCATGTAAGCTTCAGAAAAAGGGAAAATTAAATGTAATTTACTTATTAGTTGTAATCTTAACTATACCGCATGAACATGAAAATAAATGTGAAATAACTGATAAAAATAATTCAAATCCTGTCTAAATGAAAACCTTCACAACTGTATATTGGATATATTTTGCATGTCTTTAAACTTGTTCAGACTTGAAGAACTGTTATGATAAACGCAGCTTATAAGGGCGATGGTGATCCTAAGGGTGCTCAGTATGATTTTAACGAAAATAGGGCAACATTATTACTGCATCTCATTAGATTGACATTATTAACTTCAGAAACGTGAATAACATGCCTAATGATAAATTTGTCGAAAATCCTACACACATGAAATAAGTAAATTCAGAGATTTGTGTTTTGCCGTATCGTGATATCAACGCAACCTGGCCTTCTACGAAGTTGTTTCAAAATCGAGGTCATTTGAATGCATCCGAATTCTTGATTGCGCAATTTCAGAGGGAACGTCTGATGAGATAGGAGGTAGCGCTTTCCCGTACCTGTTGCCTTAGGTAAACAAGGTGCTAAATAAGAAACCGCAAAAACTTAATGCTGAGGGTAGTACACCATCTTTTCTGCCAATCAGTTATATTATTTTAAAATGAAGATTTGTTTTTCTGTACTGAGAGAAATAGATCTTTGGCAAGTAGATCTGAAATTTCATTTATCTGTGCTTTGACCCTGTGAAAATGTGTTTGACTTAATGTTCTGAAGCATATTGAAGGAGGCTACCTATAGAGTGGTATAGCTGTCATGAGGAAAAACAAGCCTCATGAAAACAACTTGCTATGAATGAGCATGTGAATGCTGAACGCCGTCACAATAAATGTGCACATTTGTTACTCTTTGAATGCCTCGATTTCAGCTTTGTAGCTTGTGTTATTGTCTTCAATTCTTTTCTAGTGCACTTTCACAATAGTGATCGACTGCGAAGAGGCGTTAGTAGTTATTATCTGCTGAAGACTCATCAAGTTAGGAACGTTTTTCTGTGACGATCGGTCACCATGACCATCGCTTCAGGCTCCATTAGATAGGAGTTAAGAGAAAGAAGATGCACATCTTTAGCAGGAGGACCAAATTGATGTCCATCAGTGAAGAAAAGAAGGGAAAAATAGCGAGCTTTCCGCTCCCCAATTATATTCTTTGGAGTCCGTAAGTAGCCATTGTTTTAAAGTGTAGTATTTATTAATTTCTTTTTCATAAGTTATTATTTTGTTTGTTTAGTAATTACTTTATGCATTGCCAAATGTGTATCACACATTTTTTAATGACTCAATTTTTAATATTCAGATCAGTATTACTGAACTGTTTTAACATTTCAGTTTTTTTTTTCATCATATTTTCGATCTACAATACCTGTTGCAGAAATTCGCCCAAAAAGTTAAAAAGTTTTTTTTTTCAAACTTATTTCGATTAGAGACACATATTGTCCTTTATATTTTATATATACCTTTAAAAAATTGTCAATAATTTTATTGTAACCACTTTTCGTTCGTATTCTTTTATTTATTTAGTCATTTATTACGTTTTATGAGACCAATTATAGTGTTAGCATTCAACTGCTTTTAACCTTTCAGTTTTGTGAAAGATTTTTTTTCTAGAATACCTGTTGCGAAATTTCTCGAAAAATTTCAAAGGTTTTTTCCTAAACTTATTTCTATTTGAGACATATATTGTCCTTTATTTTTGGGTGCGGGACATATATCTTAAAAAATATTTTCAATAATTTTATTGAAACCACTCTTCGTTTCTATTCTTTTTTATTTATTTATTTAGTCATTTCTTTTTCGTTGAAACCAATTATAGTGTAGGCATTCAACAGCTTTTACCCTTTCAGTTTTTTTAATAGTTTCTTTCTACAATATTGTTGTTGTTACAATAAACTGTTGTTGAGATTCTCGATCGCATAGGGGCGCTACGGGCTAGCAAAATTTTAATTCTCTACTGCATTACCCACAAGTGAAACACAAACAATAAGAGGTGCTGCTCTCCCTGGTATACGACTTCCTAGATCTTCTCTCTGTACTAGACCGAACTTTTGATATATTGTTCTTTTAAAAGAGCATTGAATTCGTGTCCGCTCAGCTCTTGGCGATCAAAGACGACGACCCACCAGGGCTGACGAACAAAGACGAGATTCTCCTAGTTTGTAAAAATTTTCTTAAAGTCTTAAACATAACATTTGCAAATACCAATTTTGAAGTATCGAGCAAAGAGTCATCCTAAAGAGGAGAAAAACGAAAAGAGTGAGATTCCGGAAATAGCACCCATTTCAGCATTCCGCAAAAAAACTAACTTTAAAAAATATATCTTGTATAGACAAAGACTATCAAGTTAATGGGAATCCTGAGCTAAAAGAACCTAGAGAGAGAGCCTAGCGCAGCGTAAAAATGAAGTCACTAACCACTAATACATGAAAGAACACATTTAAAAATTAATAGTTAACGCACACACCTACAAAACCGAAAAAAGAAGGTAAATAAATTGTAAAAAGAAGATTTGCTCGAAATTTTTGAAATTGAGCCCTCTGGACGGCCTTAATGGACCAAGTTTAAAAAATCCAGCAACAAAAGGTAGGGCGAGATCTAGTAACAGCAGCCATGATTCATCGTTTCGGCCTATTTTTCTCATGCACCGACAGTGAAGTGCGGCATTCTGAGTGAAGAAAATAAGATGAAAGACTCGACAACAAGTCTCTGCTGCTCTGCTCACAGTCCGTTCAACGCGGAGAAGCAGCTCATAGTAGCACGTAAGTAGAAGTTGATTTTCAGTTTTTGTATTTATTTTAAATGGTCAAATAAGTGTTGCACATTTTCCGAGTTATGATAGCCAACACTTTATTGTTGATATTTGGATTGTTCTGATCTTCTAATTGAGTTTTAACAACGCTTTAAAGTTCTATTTTCTCCTTCCCTGTTAGAGCCAAAAACTCGCTTTTTTTTCGAGTTATGGGTATGTTTGTCTGAGACCTTAACAGTCAAAAATGTCTTTTGACATCCTTTATTCAAAAATGCAATTATTCCTGCTTCTATTAATTTTTCTTCTCTAAGTTTTCAGCATAATGCAGTGAAGAGAGTGACGTTTTACTTCCATGCCGTTTTTAATACGGGCAAAACGAATCATTTCTTAAAACCTTTTTTTATAACCTTAGAAAAATACATTATCTTTCCATTTTCAAATCACGCTCATCAGTTTAATTTCTGCCAGTTTTGTTCAACGTCAACGTAAGCAACTATAACAGCTACCCATCGTTACTTATTATTTCAAGTACTTTTAGCATGTCCAGATCTATCCTGAAATCGAACCACACATTACTTCCTGTTCAAATCAACGCTGTAGTGGCTGTAAATTCAGACTCACGGAGGAAATGTCTTTAACCCCTTCCCTCTCGCTCCCGTGATATTTCCGGGCTGGAGTATTTAAAATTTCAGAATAAAAATAAGTCAAAAAATAAAAATGAATATCTATATTGTTCATACATTTATTTTTGCATAATTTTCAGGGGGGAAAAATTGGCACTTTTATGACCGTTTCCTTAAAAGTGACCCGACCGTTAAGGGGTAAATAGTTATTCTTTTGGGGGGGGGGGTGCAGAAACATTGCAGCTTTTGTTTCTCCTTGCATATATTTGGTTTCTGTTTTGTTTATGTATTGAAATCAGTTGCTCGTAAGGCTATTCTTCTCGAGTAACCTAAATAGATTTCAAGTGAAAATCATTATTTCAGTTTTCCTGTTTAAACTCAATATTGAGCAAGAGAAAAATAAATTCATTAAAGTAAGACACAATAAGCTACCATATGATAGATTCGATATGTAACGATTTCAAGTTTTTTCAGTCAGGTCACTTTTTCTTTGTTTGCAAATGGTTCAGTTTGGCGCTTTTTCCAATGTTTATAAAAACTGGCGTATTTCTGACTGTTTCCAGCACAGGTACGCTTTATGCAAACATTCTAACTTTTGGTCACTATTCTCTCGTCTTTTAAGAAGCGGTTCTATCACTGTTGAAAACTGCGCCGATACTGTGCACATCACGTGATTTTAATCTCATAGTTTACTTATGACTTCCGCCCTTTTAATGTACACAAAAATGTAACAGTTAATGCGGCATTGGAATCTCAAGATGCAATATCAGTTTTCATGAACGTCATTTTTCTAGTTTTCAGCATGAAGAAAAATTTTCTTTTTCTCTAGCTTTGTCTTGGAATAAAATACGTGTGTACTTGTTGTGTTCTTTCGCATTACTATAAGTTCAGCAATGGATAATCCTCTAAACCCTATTATAAGTGATATTTGAGTGCACTATTTTGAAGCTTTATTTTTTAAAATACGTCTCATTTTTAAGTTCGTCACGTTGATGATTCTTTTGTACTGCTTGACCAAACATGTGCAGACGTTGTGGGGAAGTAGTCATTAAATGACTACTTTTTATTCAATTGATCCTTTTATTCCGCTTGCAATAGAAATTGAACTCGATAATTCTTTCTCGTTCAGATATCTAGATCACAAGAAGTAATCACGAAGTTGTGATTTCCGTGTTCCGTAAGCCTGTTGCGGTTACAGTAATATTCCGAAACGTTAAATGTCTTCCTACAAATGAAAAGCTCGCTTTTTTTTTTCCTTTTTTGTACTGTGCACATTTGCTCTTTATCTAAATACAAGTGCTGAGGTTTCTTACCTAAGAGTTGTAGTTTTGGATCGTGGCTACTCTCCTAACATCTGCTCTTCTATCTATAAAAGGTAATTAATATCTTTTCTCTTAGGTTATAGTTACCTTTCCAAGTAAGTTTATACTTTGCCTTTCCATCCAGAAGTCAGTCAAAAAGTTAAGTTATTGCAATAGTTTGGTTTTTATGCTACGGTATCAGTGTATAATTAAGAAAACGCTTACTAACTTGAAGCTTCCCATTACTTGTTATACTAACAGGGCTATTTACAGAATGTCTCGCAAAGTTGTCTTTCTTACTTGGATAGGACTAAGGAATTCCTCAAGAACCGTCTGAAAGAGCTTTCAAAATACGTTGAACGCATAGAACTCGCACAATCAGATTTCTTGGACTTTCGAACTTTTTTTTTTGTTCTGGTTGAATTCTTATTAAATGGTCTACAATCCCTGAGCTGGAGTTTTGAGAAGCTCATTATATTTGGAAAATTATCATTCCCTGGCAAACGATTTTTACAGTACTCGATTTTTCCCCGATATCTGTAAGTGGCTTTTTTTTAATTATTGTTTTCATTCTCTTTTTTTATGTTTCTTAGCTTCTGATTGTCTGCTTTGTTTCTTGAGCTATGTTTTGCCTTCTAACCCGTCTGTCATCATAATCTTTGATGTCTAATTTGTTGTTTTTGGCCACTGTCTGCAGTAAACTGAACTTTTTCCACTTTGAACTTTTGGCGCAAATACAGCCCTTCTAGTTGATGTAGCGTTGTGACTTTCTTGTGCGTTGAGCCCTTGTACCACGGATAAGGGTATTTTTTTTCATTTTACTCAGATTTTGGCACAAAGATTTTTAATTATTTCCTATATACATATTTTAATATGTTGCCTTATTTTTCCAATTTTTCAAGAAAAAACTTTGAGCCATAGGAGACAAAAGCGATGCATATTACTTTCAAAACTGATTTTTTGAAGCTGTACGTCAAAAGTCGAATAAATTACCGAAAGTCAACTTTTGTAGGTAGAATCAGCCCACTTTATTTTGTACAAACCTATACACAACATTTTGTCGTGTGCCTTAATTTTGTGGCTAAATTGTTTAATTTTACAGATAAAGATGGGAAACCCTCTCCTTCACGCTATTTTCTGAACTCTGTATTTCGACTGGCTTCCTTTAGAAATCACGTAATTAGGAATTGCTTTTCTGTTTGACTGTTTCCGAGAAAAAATCTGAATTTTGAGCTTTTAATGAGAATCAGTTTAATTCGTGGGACCGACTGCCGTGTCATTAAACGTGGCAATTGGAAACGTGTTTGATGAAATTTACCTAACACTGACAATTTACCAGCATAGAAAACTCATTTAGTGAAGTGAAAAACAGTTCTTTAGATAGTATATTTGTTTCGCTGCGTGCTCTTTTATTCTGATTCAGAAGACTTTCACGAAATCTTTAATATTAAAACCTCGAATTGAGCCCTGTGTACTGCCTCAGTAGACCAAGTTTAAAAAATCCTATATAAAAAAAGAAGGGCAAGATCTAGTGACAGCAGCCATGTCTCATCATCGGGGCCTATCTTTTCTCAAGCATCGGCAGCGAAGTGCAGCACTCTAAGTGAAGAAGATCCTGCAACAAGTCTCTTGCTCTGCTTGCAGTCCGTTCAACGCGGAGAAGTGGCTCATAGTAGCACGTAAGTAGCAGTTGTTTTCAGTGTTTGTATTTATTTTGTATCGTCAAATAAGTGTTTTTTCGAGTTTCGATAGCCAACGTTTTATTATTGATATTTAGATTATTCTGATCTTTTAATTCAGTTTTAACAACGCTTTAAAGTTCTATTTTCTCCTTCCTTATTATAGCCAAAACCTCGCTTTTTTTTTTCGAGTTATGGGTATGTTTGTCGACTGCGATCTTAAAAGTATTTTGACATTCTTATTTCTTTCATTCTTTTATTCAAAAATACAATTCTTTCTGCTTCTATTAATTTTTCTTCTGTAAGTTTCCAGCATAATGCAGTGAAACGAGTGACATTTTACTTCCATATCGTTCTTAATACGGGAAAAACTAATCATTTCTTAAAACCTGTTTTTTTATAATCTTAGCAAATACATTCTTTCCCTTTTCAAATCCCGCTCATCAGTTTAATTTTTGCCACTTTTGTTTAACGACAAATCGCTCAAAGCAACTATAACAGCTACCCTTCGTTACTTATTACTTCAAGCAGTTTTACCTTAAGTCCAGATCTATCCTGAAATCGAACCACACATTACTTCCTTTTTAAATCGACGCTGTCGTGGCTGTAAATTCATACTCACAGAGGAAATGTCTTTAATAGTTATTCTTTTAAGACGGGGGTGGGGGAGAAAAACAGAAACATATTGAAGTTTTTCCTCCTTACACAGCTTTTGAACAACAACAAAAAAAAAATGAAACAGACTGGACATTATTAACTGAGGAGATTTGTGATTAAACTTAAGTTAATTTATTGTTAAAGCATCAGGTTCATCCCTCCCACTAAAAGCATTGATTTATTACTTAGTTATTTTATATAACAGGTACTAAATTTTAATTTGATTCGATTTAATATGAATTTAATTAATAAATATAAAATAAACAGTTTTTTTTCTTAAGTTTTTCCTACTACACTTCACTAGAGTTAGAAATTTCAATCTTTCACTCTTCACAGTAGCACTATACCAGCTGTAAAAAATACATTTGAAGCTGATGAATTTAGAAAAAATCTATATCAGGTAAGCCTCAGTTTTGGGGTCTACCCAAAACCGAAAAACATGACAAATGGCCCACGAGACAAAAGGTTTGGGAACTACTGCTTTAGAATAACTGGATGGTGCAATTGCCTGTGTACAGTGTTGACAACTTATTTCTTGAAATTAAGAGTAGAAAATTGATTACATAAATTAGCCACTGAAACTTCTATTTTTTTTTTTTGAGGTCATGCATACTGAAAAAGTATGACTAGTACATAGTTCACCCCATTGGTTCAATGTTAAGGTGTTTTCAGAAAAACCAAAGGCGACAAAGTCATTATTTCATTCCGAAGCATGCAGATGCTCTGCACTTTGGCAGATGAGAAAAGTTGAGTTTTTCTGTCTTTGTCCAGTCTGTTGTAAAAGCACCTTTACCCAACATGACTGTATATAACTTTAATGAATGACTGCACATTCCCACTCATTGAGACAACGACAAAATGTTTCAGTCGTAATCGATTGTTGTGCTCATCAAACGAACAGAGAGGATTTATCTATCGCGATGACGTCAAAGCGAAATCACCATCTTACGTAAGAAAGGTAATCACGGACCACGGTGAAAAACACATTTTCAAGCTCTTCAGACCCCAGCACTAAGCACAAACAATTTTGACACACTTTTTTGGTCCTCTGATTTTAAAAATGATTACAAAACAAAATAACCCAAATTTTTTTTTTTTAAATTTTAATTAATAATTAGTTTAAATAATAATGAATGCCCATTTTCTATGTTAAAGCAAAGTTAACTATTTAATTAATTTCAAAAACAATTGGGTGTTTAAACTTTCATTTTGCACAAACAGTAGTTAATTAACATTATTTTAAAATGTACCCAATTGGAATGAAGGGGTTAATGACGTAATAAAAATGACCAACGAGTGTTCACTCGAAGAAGTGTTCATTAAATGATGCAAAAGCGATGACGCGTCAGATGGAACTCCGCGAGAACAGTTTTCTCGTTGTCGCAATGGGTGTAAATTAATTAACTGTGAAGTTCTTTTTAATGAGTGGCTCCCAACATCTGATTGGCCACCTTTCATCAATATAATGCTGGAATTGAAACAAAGTTTGACACTGAACTTAAGTCTCTAGCGCTCATTACTTGGCATTTAGAAGATAAAAGCAGTGGTGCGTGTCCTTACTGAAGAAACTATGAAGAGGCAGATCAAGTTCATTCGCTTGGGATATTAGGTATGCCTTAGATAAGAAAGGTGGTACTTTACCGGATTTTATACTCTTGATTGTTCCTTGCTTCTAAAAATATATTTTAAAGCATTTTGGTTAATTCCCCATGTAACAGGTACTATAGAACATGCCTTTTAATTGTTGTTTCATTTCAAGGGTAAGACATGCTAAAATAACAAAATACATGTTTGTGTGATATCACATCTTCATGCGTACTTTAAAAATAGTGGTAAATTTTTTTTGTCAAAGAAATAAAATTTTGGAATATTATATAAGATCATCTTTCCCCCCATTTCTGTCATGTTAGACACGGAATGGTTTTACATAACTATAGTTCACCCAGCGGTCAAAATTCGACCGTAATTCATTAAACTTTAAGTTCAGCCCCGGACGTTTAGCCCATTCGAGATGACTATTTTTTCGAACACGGCCCAAAGGAGCGAATCATTTTTAATTAAAAAAAAAAACATGTTTACTATGGAAATCACCCAACTCAAGAGTGAATTTACATAAATAAGATCATTGCACATCGTGCAATTTTCCTGTACTTTACAGTTTTCATAAGTTCAAGAAAAATCTCCGACCGTATTGCACACACGGTGCAATAAATATAAGTATTAAAAATAGAGATGAATTTTAGTTTCTCTGCTTGGCATATATTTGTTTTGTTTGAATATTTCAATGAGCGATAATCTCTCCTCTTTGCGACTGATTCCCCGCTGAGTTAGTTATTTTTATTTAATGCATTTGATACACACATTATTCATAAACTTTATCTTTCCGGCGCCATCTCCAGTAGAAAAAACTAAATATTTTCATGTCTCCCTATTATTATTGAATAAATTAGAAATACAAACACTCAATTTCGATTTAATAGAGTTCAAAACGCTAATGCAAATCAACAAACTTACAAAACGTTGATTCGAAGCAAAATAAAGCGTCACCGCACTTATCTCACTTTATACTTTAGACACTGTTAGCTTCTAATTGTATTTTATTTCGCAAACAATCTGGAAATGGATTAACTAACATCATAAGATTCATATTATTTTGCTTTGACATTTATTTCAATAGATTAGATTTTCTTTTTATTTTGTGTTTTACATTTCGCCTTCTTTGAACTAGTAAACGATATATTGAGTATTCTGCAACTATTGTAGATTGTAGATGTAAGGATTAGTATGAAAATATCACGAATTAAGAGCTCTAAAAAAGGCTTCGAATCTGTGTCGAAAGTAGAAGGGGAAAACACCAAAATAAATTTATTGATAACACTAAAACTCATCAATAGTTACTAAATTTTTCAAAAGTAAGAAAATCGGTTGACAAACACAGGAGAAAATGGCTTTTTTTGTCTGTGCCTATTTATATATAGATAATTAAAAATATTTATTTCATTGACTAAAAATATTTTATTGTTTCTAAAGTACACATAAAGATGCAGTGCCTGGGTGATTGAGCTTTGCTTGGCGGTATATTTTTTTCTCGATGAAGATACTTATTTAGATAAAGTTGAAAAGTTAAAGTGTTTTCTAAATATAATATTTCATGCCGAGTTTTAGAGCTGTTGACCTTGAGATGCGTGTAATGTCATGGCAAAAAAAAACGTCTTTAGTATAGGGACCGGTTGGCAATTTATTTTGGATTTAGCGAAAAGAGTGATGCGCCCAGAATTTACCAAATATATAACAAACTAAAGTTCCAGACATTAAACTGAAAACAACTAATTGCAATTGTAACCAACAATTTCCTCTCCTACCAAAACTGTCGCTAACGGGCTCCTACACTAAAGTTGTACCCAAGAAGTGAATACCGGTACATGCAATATATACTTCCTTGGTAAATTGTTCACCATAACGATTCTTGCCTTCATCATGTTTTTACTTAAGCTTCTCACAATAAGTCTGACACCAATTCATAGACCTTAGGATTACTAAAGCTTTTATTTTGCAATGGGTTCCCTAGGCATTTTAAATTTCACAACTAGTAAATCAATCATCAAAAGGTAAATTAAAAATAAGTGTTGCCGCACTATCATCACTATTGCTATCTCAATTGAAAAGAAAAATCGATTGCGGATGATGTTTGCTCATTTTTACAAGTACCTCAATGGCGTTATTAAAAAAAAATGTTTTTTTTTTTTTTTTTTGTAAAATCGCGTATGTTTCGGGGAAGACACCTACATAGGTAAACTTAAAAACAAAACCGGATTTGAAGACAAAATTTGGGTCAAATCATTAGAGCCCTTTTTAAGAACTCAAAATATATAAGTATATATATAATAAGTGCTCGTTTAAATGTATAAGAGAGATGTCCAGCAGCGATAAGCAGACCGACATTTATTTAGTAAGTTTATTATTTAGTACTTGAAATGAAACAAAATGCTTGTGGTGTTCATGATAAGATTTATGCGGAATTAACTTTCTATTAGTGAAACTGAAATTGGAAATGTTTCTCATTAACGCATAAAATTCTTAAATGACATGAAGAAGGAAAAAAAAATAATAAAGCGAAATGATTACGTTCAAAACTTTAATAGTGATACTCTGACAACAAAAACAAATGAATGGTTTAAGATAAATGGGAATAAGTTTGAACACGCTCATTTTACAAAAGTCAAGATATCTTTTGCAGCGCATATATGTTTCTTTTAAAAGGAATCTCTATGAAGTTTTTTTTCTTTAAGTTGAAACTTTAAACTAAATAGCATCATAAGAATAGTCCTTTTAAGCCAGAGCAGTTGTTCATTAAGAGTTGTGCTTCTGACAAGTAATAAAAGACATGCTGTATTCATTTTCATAAATAAATAGTCGAACATTTTTGCATTGCACAAAATGAATAATGCTTAAATCGTGTGTGGATTTGTTCAGTGCGCCATTAATCCTGCTCTATTTGACACTTGATTGTAATATGAAGACAAATAGATAAAATCGAGGTCGGACCAGCCTGTGAGGATGATATAAGGGAGAAGCAAACAGTCAAACCGTGTTTTCTCAAAAAAAAAAAATAATAATAAATAAATTAAAGTTAATGATATTTCTTTGAACTCCTCATTAATTAGTACAAATATATGTTCTTATTTAAAACCAATACAAGTTTTATACTCTTCTAAATCTACTTAGAAAATTGAGGTTTCAATCAAAAAGTGCTTTCTCCAGAGCCTGTTTTCAAGCAAACACTGATTCCTCCAGTCAGCCGCCAATCAGAGCAGTTCTTACTCGTCACGTGTACCAGCAGAAATATTTTTTCATTAGTGCCACGGTTTGATGACTTTAGAGCAGTGAGCAGTGTGGTTTCATCTAAGTTTTTAATTTTAATTTGAGAATGGAAGAAGTAACAGATGGTGTTCTAGTAAGACAGAACTGGCGGGAAAAAGGCAGAAGCGCAAAAAAAAAAAATGATATACAGAAAGTTGGAAACGTTTCATCCTCGGCGTTCGGTCGAAACGTGATTTCTCCAAATTTCAAATGCAAACCTAATAATTAATTTTGAGTTCTTTAGGTAAATTCTGCTTACACATTTCTCTAGGGACCAGTAATATAACTGAGCAAACTTTAATTAGAGTCTGAAATAAGTTATTTTTTAAGTTATCAGTTTTTTGTGTTTCCTGAAAATTTGTGTCCGAAGGAGAAAGCATGGTTTGACTGTTTGCTCCTCAAGTTACAAATGAAAAGAGGTAGAATTTATTTTTAAATTAATCTAAAAATGTAAAAATGGATAGCTTAGCGTTGTTGCTGATATGATCTATGATCTCGAGTTGTTTGCAAAAATTGAAATTCGCTTTTTTAAAAAGTTTCTACTACAAATTACTTTTAATTAGGTTTCCATACGTCCAGTTTGACAAATAATTTGAGAATGTTGCTTGGTTTTTAAATGAACTGATTGCGTTTTTCCGTTTTATTTGTTCTTTTCAAAAATTTAAGTGCATTTGCAATCATGTTAAGGAAATCAAGTGAAGTTGTTCACCCAGATAGACATTTTGCCTTTTAACCCCTTTTTAAAACCCCCCTTGCTTTTAACCCCGATTCCCCCTTTTTAAAGGGCCATTTTTTTGTAGTATCGGTATGTTAAAATATTTTTCAGATTTTGGTTTGTTTAAAAAAAATAAATCCATATAGGACAGTAAACAAGATTTGCATAATTTTTTCCACCCCCCCCCCCTTTAGGGGGATAGTTATAATCTTTGAATATTGATGCATGTGGTGGTAAATATACTTCCCAGTCTCTTTGGCAAGATTCTGCAAGTCAGAAAGGGTAAAACAGACATCTATAATTTGATGAATTTGGAGGGAAGCATACTTCCCACCGCCTAAGAAAGGGTTAACTTTTGACTATTTATTAAGAAAATTAGTTGCATATTTTCCATATTACGCTAGAGTTTTGAACTTTTATCCTTTTCTTTCCTTCTAGGTTGCATTCTCAGGATTTCAGTTCACTGGAGTTTGCTGAGGTGTGCAAAATCTTCCTACTTTGGGAATCGAGCCCGGGTCTCCTGAGTAGAACGCAGCTATCTCAACCCCATGGGGACTTCAGAGGTAGGGCTGAACTAGATTCCGGGCTCTCTTCAGCTACTGTAAGTATCTTTCTTCACCCGTTTTCTATACTTTCATCATAAATAAGCTCACTTTTCGACATGATTGTATAGAACAAAATTTAGAAGGCATAGAAAAGACGTTCACTCTAAAACTGTACGACTCTACTTTCTCGTATAGCACAAACTGCAAATTCATAATCAAGAAATCCCGAATTTAGCTTTAATTCTTAATTAATTCAAATATATATTTTTCAGCTATTAGTAAATAATCATTCATTGATTCACTCACTCATTTACTCATTTATTATTTTACTTATTCATTCATTTAGAAATGTTCTTAAAAATCAAGATTAAAAAAAAATTCATAGTAAAACAGGCTCGTTTAGGTTTTGGTTTTACTTCGTATGTTCAACGTCAATACATCCTTCCGATGAAGTTTGTTTCCAGAAAATCGGTCGTAACAGGATTTAGGTAGGATTGCAATTTCCCCGTAGATGCTCATGCTAATTTTTAGTTTTTTTAACTGTTCAAAATTGAGCAGAAATTGTTCAAATCAAAAAATATTTCACTTCGAGAGGTCCTTCCAATAACTCAAAGGAACTTAAATCTCGTGTTCAGGGTTTATAAAATTTCCTTCACATTTCCCAACAGGCGCTAATGTTAGTATTTTTTTAACTGTTCAAAATTGAAGAAAAATTGTTCGATTTTTTTTTTATTTGTCTTGGCAAGAGCTTGAAAGCTGTTCCTAAATGATGTCACATTCAATACTTTTGACGTAATAAAACTTCATATGCCTTGCTGTAAATAATCTGAAACAGATTAAATTTTCTCTTTTAACTAGGACCTACGTTAAACTTGAATCAGCATGTCACACTTTATCATACCCCCTACCCCCCTTTGTCACATGTCACACTAAATTAAATAAGCATATGTACTTGCCAGAAGCGGATTTAGGTTTGAGGGTGCCCTAAGCCCGAGATGATATGGCACCCCCCTTATGATTTTTCAAATTCCTCCTACGACCTTTTAAATCTGATCAATCATGGTGATCGTTGGGGGCTTCACATTAGGTAAGCTATAAAATTTCTACAATAAATTGTAAAGTAAAGAAATTATTGTATGAGTCCACTGACACGTATAATTTATCATGGTGAATTAATGTTTTGTTTTTTAATAAAGAGCAAACAAATGTTACAATTAAATTTTGAATGAAAAATATGAAAAATAATCTAATTTGGTAAATAATGCGCTAGCATTAAAAAAAAAGTTTTTAAAAATCTTTTTGTTAGATATTTCAGATTTTAGTACTAGCCTGATTAATTATTTAAACAAAGAAATTAAAAATGGTACTGTGTTTAGATAGTAAGAGCGCGCGCGCGGAATAAAATAAACTTTAAAATTTGGTCTTACAGTTTACAGAAAACCTAATCGATTTTTAATTTTAGTCGTCTTAAAAATTTTGGCGGCCCACAAAATTTGCCGCCCTAGGCCCGGGGCTCCCAAGACTAAGCCTAAATCCGCTACTGGTACTTGCAGTTCAGGCACAAAGCACTGGCTTATAGATCACGTTTCCAATTTTATTTTTGACCTTTTAATGACATTTGTGAGCATGCTAATAATAATGATTACATGTGCATTTCACTTTAATAAAGTGCAATTAAGGTTTACAACTCAAAAGATCATTAGTATAGAGCAGTAAAATGTATCAATTGCTCGAATTATGAAAAGATGACCCACGTGATTTTACCTCAAAAGTGTAAATTCGTAAGAAAATTTCCTTTTAAACTTTTAACAAGATGTAAATTTAAACCTTAATCAGGATCGATGTTTACGATACAAATGTATCAATCAAACTTTAAAATCAAATGATGAAAATTTAAGGAACCTTATAAATTTACTTTGCTAAATAAATTTAATTTGCTGGTTTTAAATGTTTTTAAAGAAAACAAATTGGTGTAATGTCACATTTCTTGTTACCCCTCCTCTTGACGCAAACTGTCATAATTTCTCGAACCACCTCCCCCTCCCCCTTGGAGCGTGACATCAATTACAAATGACCCCTTTATTACTGGAACATTCCGACAAAGAGTGGAAATGAAAGTAAAATTATCCCAGTCATTCTAAGACATTCGGGAAAGAGCTAAATGTTTGGAAATGTCACGTGATAATTGCAAAATTTAAATAAACTTTTTTCCGGGTCGAGTGAACATTAACTTTAAATACTTAAACACTCCGTGGGGTCGCCTCCCTGAGTCTACTGCCTTTTTACTGACATAAAAGTTCAAGTTTTTACTTACAAGCACAAAAAATGTTTACATGCTGACATAGTTTATGAAACCTGTTTAAATAATGCATAATTAGTTAATTTAAATGCTAATTATTATAAATAAATATGTAAGTACATTGGAAATTTTTGTGTTAGATGCATTATGGCTACAATTTGGTGATAACCTGCTTAAATAAGATTCAATATCTTAGCAAATGTTTGGCGTGATTACACATTAATAGTAAAACGAGTACTCACTTAAAAAACCCAAATGAAATGACCTACTTTTGGGAACAGAATTGGAATCATCGTCCCCAAATTAGCCTGAGTAAATTGAGACTATTAGAACCAGATGTGCTGAAATAAGGGACCATCACTATTTTCAACGTGCTAACTCAAAGCGCGTTTAAAGAAGTATATTTTAAGGATTGAAGAAGACGTTTCCCTTCACATGCTTCCTGTACCGAGTAGAGACAGATCTTAATCCGCCGATATACCTTTCCTCTTAAAGGCAAAATGGTTTTTAAAAGAATAGATTCATTTTCCTATGACTGGATTCTGCTATCTAATTTGAGCATTGTTCCGGCCCTGCTACACGTGGATAAATTAAGTAATCATAATTGGCACTGATAGGGTCAAGTGGTGTAAAGTGGTCATAAAATGCGCGTTTTTCTACTTTCGTCGCCTATAAATATAAGAATTTTTTCAAAATTCTCATATTTTTTGCTTGGAATTTTATATTACATTATTAGGGAACAGATTGCATTAAATTTTGAGCAGAAAAAACTTGGGTAAAATAATGATGTGACTTCTGCTTTCTGGAATGCATTTGAGACTACTTTACCCATGGGGTGGCGTAAAGTGGTCATAATTGAAAAAAAGGAACATATAAAATTATTAATAACCATAACATTAAAAAAAAAAACAACAAAGGGCCATTTTAGAAAGGAAACAACTTTATTTCACACAACTGAATTTATTAATGCCCTTTATTACGGTCAAAAGTTGGCCTCATCTTTGTAACGTCTCATAAGTTACTTCGGTACTCTTCAACTGCTGCATAGATGGTCTTAAAACAAAGTTATGTACCAAAATATTTTTGGATACATAATAGCAGGTATTCTTAGGTCTTTAACACACCAGGGCCGCTTTCAGCCATTTCTAAACTTTCATTTCACACAAAGTTACTACTCATTATAATACATCTTTCAGTCACATTCACTTGTCCTACTTACTGTGTAATAGGAAAAGTCGATGCAATTGGAGGTTGCACTATAATTAGGGAGAAATGATGCAAAATGGACGCTTTGAAACAGTAAAAATGACGATTCTGTTAAATCCAGTGTTAATTGATAACGATTAGATTGTTATGTCCTTTAATTTAATGCATATAATAAAACATAAATATGAAATTTTCAAAATATGAAAAATTATTTTAAACGACTGACTAAATTACTTAAATTACATATTAATAAAACGTTGCTCATAAGAGAGTTCTTAGATAATTATAGCTTATGGAAAATGAACATGGAAGGAAAATACGTATTTTAACCTACCTAATTTTAATTCTCCCTCTCTTTTATGTGTAGTTCTCGTTCGAAGTACTGCTAGTTCTAAACATTTACAACATACTGCTTATAATAGGTCTGTTTACAAGTTTTCAATAATTCATTTCTAATTTATTTTGTTAAAACTGCTTCTGAAAATTTTTCAATACTAAACACACCATTATAAGAAGACCGTCTTATAGTAATTTCATTCTCTATTGCATTTCAGCTCAGTTGTATTTAATAATGTTCTCTAAAATGTGAATTTATAAGTAATTAAAAAAATAATACAGATTTAGTGAAGTTAATGTTTAACAGACATCTGCCTCGCGCTATAGTTCTATCAAAAGGTATTATAATTGTTTCCAATATTGCTGCTTAACGATAACAACCTCTTTTTAAGAATGAGTTTTATATTTATTACCAAATAATTGACTCAACGAAGACATGTTTGTCATCTGCTATCTATAAAAATGTAACGTAACAATTATAAATGAGGCTTGCCTGACAAAAGAAAAGGGAAAATAATTAACTAATAATAAACTGTTTCCAAAATTTTCGAATTGAGATCACTAAAACTCTTCAATAGCTACTAAACAAAAAAAAGTAAGAGAATCGGTTGAAAATCATTTTGATGAAAATTATTTTTGTAGTCTTCAAAAATAATTTTCATACGTAAATGGCCTGAATTAACTCTAATAGTTAATAATTCGCGTAAAATTTAGAATGAATATGAGCTCTCACGAGTTCCTATGCAAGTTAAATCCTGGTCTACCTCATCAATTAACCTGAAGTAATTTCAGATTATCGGTGCATGTTAATCTAATACTATAACCACTTTACCCCATCTTACTTAAACTATTGTAAAATAATATATGAATTAAATCTAGTTTCACAGTTAGCGAGGAAGTACTTTTGAGATCTGTGTAAAGCTTCCTGGCACCGTCTTATGTCATGAAATAAAGGCGATCTTCACTTCTAATTTCCGTACAGTATGGCTGCGCTTACCTTGCGCTAGATATTGCTGTAAGTGTACGCATTACTTTCAAGACTAAATTCTACAAAAATGCTGAAAGTAACTTTAAAAATGAAACGCAACAAAATGGGTACCAACTTTTTGCATAATGTGCGTTTTGCGGCATCAGCATTATTATTTGGGTTTATACTTTAAACAAGAAGTTTCGTCTAGAACTGTACGAGCCTACTTTCCCGTATGCACTAATATCAAATCGATAATCTAGCTCTTTCTCAGTTAGCTTTAGTTTTTAATTACTTCAAATATACTTTTTTCAACGGTTTATACATATTCAATTTTTTAATCATTTATTCATTCGAAAAAGTTTGAAAGTTTTGTGGGAAAATAGGCCCACTTTGTTCTGAATGAAATTGCATCTGTACATGTTCTACAAAATAACATCTTTACGATAAAGTTTGTTCCATGCAAATCCGTCTGTTAGAACAGGATTTATATAGGATTGAAATTTCTTCTCAGGTGCTAATGTTAAATATTTTTGAACTGTTCAAAATTGAACAAAAGCTGTTCAGATTAAAAAAAATGTTTTCCGTTGAGAGCTTCTTCCAATAAACTTATTCATGGTAATTTAGACCTTATTCTTATGACCAGAGTTTACATAAGTTGCTTCAGTTTTGTCCATAGGCTCCAATTTTCAGATTTTTTTTAACTGTTCAAAGTTGATAGGAAAATTGTTGAAATAAAAAAGTACGACATGGAAATGAGATGTCCTCGGATATAAAAAAAAAAAAAAAAAAAAAAAAAAAAAAAAAAAAAAAAAAAAAAAAAAAAAAAAAAAAAAAAAAAAAAAAAAAAAAAAAAAAAAAAAAAAAAAAAAAAAAAAAAAAAAAAAAAAAAAAAAAAAAAAAAAAAAAAAAAAAAAAAAAAAAAAAAAAAAAAAAAAAAAAAAAAAAAAAAAAAAAAAAAAAAAAAAAAAAAAAAAAAAAAAAAAAAAAAAAAAAAAAAAAAAAAAAAAAAAAAAAAAAAAAAAAAAAAAAAAAAAAAAAAAAAAAAAAAAAAAAAAAAAAAAAAAAAAAAAAAAAAAAAAAAAAAAAAAAAAAAAAAAAAAAAAAAAAAAAAAAAAAAAAAAAAAAAAAAAAAAAAAAAAAAAAAAAAAAAAAAAAAAAAAAAAAAAAAAAAAAAAAAAAAAAAAAAAAAAAAAAAAACCAATCTCGGCATTAAAAAGAACCATTTAAAAATTAATAGCTTACACACACACCTAACAAAACCGAAAAAGGAAGGTTAAATTGTAAAAAGAAGACTTGCACGAAATCTTTTAAATTAAAGCCCCGAATTGAGCCCTGCGTATTGCCTCAATGGACCAAGTCAAAAAAAATCCTATAAAAAAAAAAAAAAAAAAAAAAAGAAGGGCAGGATCTAGTAACGGCAACCATATGACTCATCATTGGGGCTTTTCTTTTCTCAAGCGTCGACAGTGAAGTGAAGCACTCTAAGTGAGAAAAAGAGGATGAAAGATCCTGCAACAACTCACTGGTGCTCTGCTCACAGTAAATTCAACGCGGAGAATCAGCTCAGAGTAGCACCCGTAAGTAGCAGTTGTTTGCAGTTTTTGTATTTATTTTGTATCGTCAAAGAAGTGTTGCACATTTTCCGAGTTCCGATATCCAATATTCTATTATTGGCACATTAGAGTGCCGATTATCCAGACTGATCGGGCTCGAAGTAGATCCGGTCAAAGAAAAATCTGGATAGTTGGATTGACAACTTGAAAGCACAGATAGGGATAATTTTATCAGGCAGTTTCCCTTCACACTTAGTAGGTAACAATTGGGGGTTCAACCCCAGCAGGCGGATCTGCGGATCAGCCACGCCCCCCTGCTCCGCCTGCCACCTCCGCCTGATCCGCCTGCCGAGTAGGGTTGAGTAGTAGGGTTCCTGTCGCCGTAACCTTCTACGGGGGTTTCTGAGTGGAGTTGAGTTGTTACTCTGCGTCCGAAGTTTTGTTTTTAGGAATGGCAAAACCGATTAATTTTGACTTTGATTAAATTTATATTTTAGGGTATGGCAATGGTTCTACCGTATGTTGTGGTTTCCATGACAACGTATTTTTACGAAGAGCCTCCTAGTGACGAAAAACAATAATTATTATTTTTTGGACTTAGTCGTTTCCCGATGTTATTTTTAATTTCCAACTTGGATTTTTCACGAGTGGTAACATTAATTTATTTTTTTTTAATTTCAAGAGTTGAAACGCTCATGCTATCATCCAGCGAGAGAAATTATTTTTAGACATAGACTATTTTATTTAATTACATTTTCTTTCAGATATTCGAATTCATATACCACAAACCTTAATGTTGTAAAACTCATTCGATCAAATCATGATTACTATGTTTTTTTTTTTTTTTTGCCAAGCATATATAGTATGGGGAGCCAGTGCTTGGTTAGGGCTCCCTTCATCGCCGGTTAGTTGCCACTTCTTTGTTCGCGAGAAGAATATCTCCAGTTGTAACTTTAAGATTAAAGCAGTTTTAATTTTGAACTTTTTTCTTTTACATGCTTTGTTGTGTTGCACTACATATATTTAGTTTTTCACAGTTTTAGCATTTTTGTTCGCAGAACTTTAACATTTTTTATCAAGATTTCAGTTGATGAATCTATGGTTTTGATACTTTATACTTGTTATTTGTTCATTTTTATGATGCTTTAACATTTCGTGCTCAATAATTTTATGTGTTCAGTCTAAGTTTTAGTCGACAGATCTAAATTTTTTTTTTTTACGTTTTGTATTTAATATTTTGATATTTTTGTGTTGCTTTAATATATTATACTTAGTATTTTTACATCATCATTGCTGATTTTAGTAGATAAAGTTAAGTTTTAACATTTTGAAAAGTGCATAACACTTTTACTTTGCAAATTTCCGTACTATTATTTTTTTCGTTCTAAGTTTCTCTGAATGCATTTAAGTTTTGTCATTTAAGCCAATTTTTCATTTAAGTTTGAAGTTAGCACTCTTTCATGCATTATTGCTTTGTATTGTGTATTTTTTAATATTTCACAGTATTAGCATTTTGTTCTTCGAACTTTTACATTTTTCTGATTAAGATTGCTCTAAACACATCTACGTTTTGATGGTGAATCTATGTTTTCAAGTTTTATTTGATAACTCCAAATTTTTTATGTTTAGTAATTTGTACTTTTACAATTTGTGTTGCTTCAGTATATTATACTTAGTATTTTTATATCTCCATAGTACTTTAACATTTTCGTTATGTTTTTACTAAATAAATGTATATTTGACGTTCTGTGCTTAGTACTTTTACATTTTCTATACTAAGTTTTACTAGATGAATCTAAGTTTTGATGTTTTGTATATAGTACTTTTACATTTTAGTGTTGCTTTAATATATTATACTTAATATTTTTACATATTCATTCCATGTTTTAGTTAAAGTTTTAACATTCGTACACAGTACTTTTTACATTTCGCAAGTGCATTTCAATGTACAAATCTATGTTTTGATACTTTATACTTGTTATTTAGACATTTTTATGATGTTTTAACATTTCGTACTTAGTAATTTCACTCGACTTCAGTCTAAGTTTTACAAGTTAACTCTAACTGTTTTTTTTTACGTTTTGTATTTTGTACTCTTAAATTTTTTGCATTTATAGAATGTTTGAACATTTTGTACTCATACTTTTTACGATTTTAGTTTGAATTTTTGTAGATCCATCTAAATATTTTAAGTTTCGTACTTAAACTTTTACATTTTCGTACAAAGTTTCACTTGATGAATACGTTATATACTTAGAATTTTTACATTTTGTACGTAGTAATTTTTACATTTTTGCATTAAGTTTTAACATTTTGCAAGTGTATACCACTTTTCTTTTGAAAAGTTCCTTACTTTTACATCTTTGTTTTGAGTTTTTCTGGGTGAATTTGAGTTTTGTAGCTTTATACTTAGCATTTTTACATGTTTTGTTGTTTTGTACTGCGTGTTTTTAATTTTTCAGAGTTTTAGGATTTTGTTGTTAGAATTTTTACATTTTTGATTAATATTTCAGGAGTCAAATCTATGTTTTGTTGCTTTATACTTGTCATTTGGACATTTTTATGATGTTTTAACAGTTTATACTTAGTAAATTTACCACTTCATTCTAAGGTTTTGTAGAGAAATCATTTTTTACGTTTTGAAGTTTTAATAACTTGCGAATGCTTAACACTTTTGTTTTGTAAACTTCAGTAATTTTACATTTCCGCTCTAAGTTTTTCTAGACGAATTAGAAATTATATGGTTTATCAAAAATTTTAGTTCTAAGTTTTGACCGTTTGTATGTAGTATTTTTTCTTTTTGTTTTTTCAAAATTTTTATGATACATTATTTTAATATCTTAATCTATGTTTGATGTTTTGTCTTTTGCACTTTAACATTTTCATTTTGCTTTTATCAAATTAGTGTATATTTGAGGTTCTATCCTTAGTACTTTTACATTTTTATACTAAGTTTTACTAGATGAATCTAAGTTTTGATGTTTTGTACGTTGTACTTTTACATTTTAGTGTTGCTTCAAGATATTATACTTAATATTTTTACATCATCGTTTCATGTTTTAGTTAAAGTTTTAACATTAGTACACAGTACTTTTTACATTTTGCAAGTGCACAACACTTTTATTTTTGAAAATTTTCGTAGTTTTACATTATTTGTTCTAAGTTTTACTAGATAACTCTAAGATTTGATGTTTTGCGCGCAGTACTTTGACTTTTCTTATGGAGTTTTTAGCAGGTTAATATAAGTTTTGCATTGGTAGTAGTAGTTGGAAGCTATCTTTCTTTATTTCAGTTAGTAATGCAAGTCTTTGAGTATAACATTTCTAACTTTTTTTTACATTCTGTACTTTATGTTGCTACGATTTTAACCAATTCTATATTTAACTTGAACTCTGTATAAAGTTGTTTGCAATCTTAGTTTCAAAGTAAAGATTTCAATTTTGTATGTAAGTAATAGACTTTTTCAAAACACGGAATTTGTATTGTAAATAGCTTGAAAGTTTTCTTTGTACTTTAGTAATAAACCTTTTCAATGTGGGAAAGACGCGTTGCAAATAGTTTTGATAAATATTTTTCTCGGTTGTATATCATAAACCCTATGTAAATTATAAAAATTGTGTTAAAGATTGAGTTTTGAAAATAAATAACTTCTTGAATAAATGAGATGTTCGTTAAATGTTAAAGAGTAAGTTTTGAAAGTCTTTGAATAGATGAAATGTTCGTTTAATGTGTTATGCGGTTGATTATAATATTAAAGGTGTGAATAAAGTAAAGATTCCAAGTTTGTATGTTAGTAATAGACTTTTTCAAAACATGAAATTTGCAGTGAACATAGCTTGAAAGTTTTCTTTGAACTTTGCTAATAAACCTTTTCAATGTATGAAACTTGTATTGGAAATAGTTTTGTTAAATATTTTTATCGGTTATATTACTCTGTGAAAATCTTAAAAATTGTGTTAAACACTGAGTTTTGAAAATAAATAACTCATTGAATAGATGAAACGTTCGTTAAATGTTTAAGAGTAAGTTTTGAAAGTCTTTGAATAGATGAAATGTCCGCTTAATGTGTTATATGCTTGATTCTAATATTAAAGGTGTGAATAACGTAAAGATTCCAAGTTTGTATATTAGTAATAGACTTTTTCAAAGCATGAAATTTGCATCGTAAATAGCATTTAAGTTTTCTTCGAACTTTGGTAATAAACCTTTACAATGTATGAAACTCGTGTTGGAAATAGATTTGTTAAATATTTTTCTCGGATGTATATCATAAAATCTTTGTAAATCATAAGTTCTGTGTGAATCGTAAAAAAAAAAAAAAAAATGTTAAAGATTGAGTTTTTGAAAATAAATAACTTCTTGAATAGATGAAACGTTCGTTAAATGTTTCACTCTTTAATCTCAGTGAGTAACTGATATTACCCTGAATCATAGATAATGTTAACCTTGGAGAAGCTCTGACTTCCTTTCGAGGTCACAGCACCCCTTCTACGGTTCGGGGCAGTGATAAGACGTTTCCCCACGATCGAGTCATTTCAACTTGCTACTTCATCGAATGCGGTTAGAGTGTATCGCTTTACAGTGCATTTTTTCTCCGTTTCATTGGGACTTCGTTTCATAACTCCGTTCTTGCGTTAATTTAATTTATTAGTTCCAAGATGTTTTCTCCCGTTAGTTTGAATGAGCATGGATTAAACGTGACAGTTTGCGACGAATTCAGACTTTAATTATGATTTGAGTCACTTCTTTCTGAGACTTGAATGAAGACGGAGGCTATTTTTTTCTCTCGAGCTCTCTGCTTTTATTTTCAAAATATTTTCAAAGTTTCTTCTAATTTTTTTTTTTTTTTTGAAATGAAATATCCTTCAGAGTTTAATCACTTCTACAGCAAGTTTTATCGCGATTAGACCTCCTCCGATCTTACTTTCACATACGTTTGTATATCTCAGTTAGCTTTACTTTTGATATGTATTGGTGAATTTTTCTTTTGTCTTCATTTTCTCTACGTTTTTTCTTATATCTTCTACATTTATGAAGTTTCTCAGTTTTAGCGGTTTGTGCTAAGTACTTCTACATTTTTCGTGTTAATTTTAAACATTTTGCTATAGAAAACTTTTGTTTTAGTAAATTTAAGTATTTTTATACTTTTTATGACAAGTTTTACTAGACGAATCCAAGTTTCATCGTCTTGTATAGATGGTACTTTTCAATTTTTATTAGAAGAATCTTAGTTTTGCAGAGCTAGTTGAAAGTTGAGTTTCTTTATTTCAGTTAGTAATGTAAGTCTTCGATCTTAACATTTCTAACTTTTTCATATTCTGTACCTTACGTTTGGTACGATTTAGACATTTCTGTATTTAAGTTAGGGTCTATATCCATACGAGCTTAGTCTTAAAGTAGAGATTCCATGTTTGTATGTAGGTAAGTAGTAATAGACTTTTTCAAAACATGAAATTTAAAACGTAAAGTTTCTTCGTACTTTAGTAATAAACATTTCCAATATATGAAAGTCGTGTTGCAAATAGTTTCTTAAATGTTTTTTCTCGGTTGTATTATTCTGTGTAAATTATAAAAACTGTGTTAAAGACAGAGTTTTGAAAATAAATAACTCTTTGAATAAATGTGAAATTCGTTAAATGTTAAAGACAAAGTTTTGAATAGTTGAAATGTTCGTTAAATGTATTATACGTCAATCAGGTTGTTGAATTGCTTCGCAGTTACAAATTTAGCAATATGCTCTTGACTATTTTTAAAGTTTCTTTAATCATGATGTATATGCCCACAATAATTTCTGAGATTGTATTCGTTTGAAACGTTAAAATGTGTAAAAAAAAAATAATTAAAAACAAAATAAATAAATATTGAAATGCACGAAAAATTCGCTTATCATTCTACGTGAAATAAAGTTGCTGAACATACTCTAACTTCCACTATTTCATGCAAACTCTTAAACTTTGAGAAAAAATCTAGTGGTATAATATTGATTAAAGGATGATTATCTAATGTAAATATAGTCTTAGTTGATATAAATTCGTTGATTTGTATTGATAGAAAACAGTAAAATGGATGTAAACCTGTTTAAGTATAGATGAAATCGCCACTTTTTGTAAAAGTATTGTTAAATTAGTATGTATAAACCTATTGATGGTCATTTTCTAAGTTCCAAATATTTCAACAAAACTTTTAATTGACTAAAATTTAGTAAATTGTGTGGATTGATTTGATTTGTGCATATTAAGTCCACACTTTTTCAAGAAACTGTTTGATAAGTTCACATTTAATTCTGTCTTTCATACTTTAGGAAAAAAGATTTTAAAATTTTTTCTAAGTCTTAAACATTTCTATAATTAACTTTGACTTAAATTTTGTAAATTTCGACGATTGATTTGTTTGGTTCACATTAAATATAAACTTTCTCAAGAAGCTATTTGATTGGATTGCGATTCATCCTGGGTTTAATATTTTGGGGGAAAAAATTACAAGTGTAAAAATAAAATATGTTCAAAATTAGGCGATAGTTACTACTTATACATTATTAAGATTAAAATAGTGCTATGAGTTGATTAAAAATTGTGAAAATTAATTCTGATAGAAATAATTAATTAATTCTCACTGGAACACTTCGGTTATGCCTGATACAAACGCAAGGAAAAAAAAAAAAAACATAGTAATCATGATTTGATCGAATGAGTTTTACAACATTAAGGTTTGAAGGTTTGTGGTATATGAATTCGAATATCTGAAAGAAAATGTAATTAAATAAAATATTCTATGTCTAAAAATAATTTCTCTCGCTGGATGATAGCATGAGCGTTTCAACTCTTGAAATTAAAAAAAAAAAATAAATTAATGTTACCACTCGTGAAAATTCCAAGTTGGAAATTAAAAATAACATCGGGAAACGACTAAGTCCAAAAAATAATAATTATTGTTTTTCGCCACTAGGAGGCTCTTCGTAAAAATACGTTGTCATGGAAACCACAACATACGGTAGAACCATTGCCATACCCTAAAATATAAATTTAATCAAAGTCAAAATTAATCGGTGTTGCCATTCCTAAAAACAAAACTTCGGACGCAGAGTAACAACTCAACTCCACTCAGAAACCCCCGTAGAAGGTTACGGCGACAGGAACCCTACTACTCAACCCTACTCGGCAGGCGGATCAGGCGGAGGTGGCAGGTGGAGCAGGGGGCGTGGCTGATCCGCAGATCCGCCTGCTGGGGTTGAACCCCCAATTGTTACATACTCACGTTTTCGAGGCTTAGGACTGCCATTTGTAGTAGTGCATATTGTGTTCCTGGAAATTTTGTTCAGCAGTGAGAGCTTAACTTGACCCCTCGACCGTGAATGCAGTATTTCCCCTATTTTCCTTCTGTTAGTTTCAATACTTTATTTCCGCTCCAATTCTTCTGAAATAATCTTAATCCTTTTATTCAGTTCCTTCTACTTCCCATGCTAAATGTAACTGAATGAAACATACCTGAGCGGAAGCGGGGTTCCCTGTTTTTTGGAACTTCAAAAGGCAAAGAAAGCAGGTTTTTACCGCTGTTAGAGAGTCTGAAGGTCTGGGTTTTCGTGTTTTTTTTTTTTTTGCAGAGGGCAGGGAAAACGGCGCAAATCGGTTCCGCCGAAATTTTAATCGCCCCTTCCCCTCCATTATCGTTTCCGCCGTGAAGCTTAACCCCCCTTTCCCCAAACCTAGAGCCACTACAGAATATAGGCCGACCCATCGCCACCATTTTCTTTTCCAAGTCAAAATGTAAAAAAGAGCGTGCTGCTAGATTGGCGCCTTTATCGCTGTCAGTGGCGCTTTTAACAGATACGCCAAAAAGAAGGAAATAAATGGGATTCCTTAGCTACATACAATACCGAAAAACGCTCTCTGAATTCAAAATGCATTATATATTAATACAGACTGGAAAAATAAAAAAGTATATTAGAGATGTGCTATTTACCTTAACTCTAGCCAAAAGCTTAAGCCTTTTGCTCTACATATTTATGAAAATTTTAAACTATTATAATTTCATTAAGTCATTTTCCTACAACATTAAATAGTTTCAAAAGTTATGAAAGTCATGCAAAATTAATATAGATTTCTATTTCCCTTTTATAACCTTTTCTTTTAACTTGGTATACAAACACAATTGTTTTTAATTTGATTTGATTACTTATTATACTCTTTATTTATTTGTAATTATTATTTATTCATTCTAAGGTTTTGTAGAGAAATCATTTTTTACGTTTTGAAGTTTTAATAACTTGCGAATGCTTAACACTTTTGTTTTGTAAACTTCAGTAATTTTACATTTCCGCTCTAAGTTTTTCTAGACGAATTAGAAATTATATGGTTTATCAAAAATTTTAGTTCTAAGTTTTGACCGTTTGTATGTAGTATTTTTTCTTTTTGTTTTTTCAAAATTTTTATGATACATTATTTTAATATCTTAATCTATGTTTGATGTTTTGTCTTTTGCACTTTAACATTTTCATTTTGCTTTTATCAAATTAGTGTATATTTGAGGTTCTATCCTTAGTACTTTTACATTTTTATACTAAGTTTTACTAGATGAATCTAAGTTTTGATGTTTTGTACGTTGTACTTTTACATTTTAGTGTTGCTTCAAGATATTATACTTAATATTTTTACATCATCGTTTCATGTTTTAGTTAAAGTTTTAACATTAGTACACAGTACTTTTTACATTTTGCAAGTGCACAACACTTTTATTTTTGAAAATTTTCGTAGTTTTACATTATTTGTTCTAAGTTTTACTAGATAACTCTAAGATTTGATGTTTTGCGCGCAGTACTTTGACTTTTCTTATGGAGTTTTTAGCAGGTTAATATAAGTTTTGCATTGGTAGTAGTAGTTGGAAGCTATCTTTCTTTATTTCAGTTAGTAATGCAAGTCTTTGAGTATAACATTTCTAACTTTTTTTTACATTCTGTACTTTATGTTGCTACGATTTTAACCAATTCTATATTTAACTTGAACTCTGTATAAAGTTGTTTGCAATCTTAGTTTCAAAGTAAAGATTTCAATTTTGTATGTAAGTAATAGACTTTTTCAAAACACGGAATTTGTATTGTAAATAGCTTGAAAGTTTTCTTTGTACTTTAGTAATAAACCTTTTCAATGTGGGAAAGACGCGTTGCAAATAGTTTTGATAAATATTTTTCTCGGTTGTATATCATAAACCCTATGTAAATTATAAAAATTGTGTTAAAGATTGAGTTTTGAAAATAAATAACTTCTTGAATAAATGAGATGTTCGTTAAATGTTAAAGAGTAAGTTTTGAAAGTCTTTGAATAGATGAAATGTTCGTTTAATGTGTTATGCGGTTGATTATAATATTAAAGGTGTGAATAAAGTAAAGATTCCAAGTTTGTATGTTAGTAATAGACTTTTTCAAAACATGAAATTTGCAGTGAACATAGCTTGAAAGTTTTCTTTGAACTTTGCTAATAAACCTTTTCAATGTATGAAACTTGTATTGGAAATAGTTTTGTTAAATATTTTTATCGGTTATATTACTCTGTGAAAATCTTAAAAATTGTGTTAAACACTGAGTTTTGAAAATAAATAACTCATTGAATAGATGAAACGTTCGTTAAATGTTTAAGAGTAAGTTTTGAAAGTCTTTGAATAGATGAAATGTCCGCTTAATGTGTTATATGCTTGATTCTAATATTAAAGGTGTGAATAACGTAAAGATTCCAAGTTTGTATATTAGTAATAGACTTTTTCAAAGCATGAAATTTGCATCGTAAATAGCATTTAAGTTTTCTTCGAACTTTGGTAATAAACCTTTACAATGTATGAAACTCGTGTTGGAAATAGATTTGTTAAATATTTTTCTCGGATGTATATCATAAAATCTTTGTAAATCATAAGTTCTGTGTGAATCGTAAAAAAAAAAAAAAAAAATGTTAAAGATTGAGTTTTTGAAAATAAATAACTTCTTGAATAGATGAAACGTTCGTTAAATGTTTCACTCTTTAATCTCAGTGAGTAACTGATATTACCCTGAATCATAGATAATGTTAACCTTGGAGAAGCTCTGACTTCCTTTCGAGGTCACAGCACCCCTTCTACGGTTCGGGGCAGTGATAAGACGTTTCCCCACGATCGAGTCATTTCAACTTGCTACTTCATCGAATGCGGTTAGAGTGTATCGCTTTACAGTGCATTTTTTCTCCGTTTCATTGGGACTTCGTTTCATAACTCCGTTCTTGCGTTAATTTAATTTATTAGTTCCAAGATGTTTTCTCCCGTTAGTTTGAATGAGCATGGATTAAACGTGACAGTTTGCGACGAATTCAGACTTTAATTATGATTTGAGTCACTTCTTTCTGAGACTTGAATGAAGACGGAGGCTATTTTTTTCTCTCGAGCTCTCTGCTTTTATTTTCAAAATATTTTCAAAGTTTCTTCTAATTTTTTTTTTTTTTTTCGAAATGAAATATCCTTCAGAGTTTAATCACTTCTACAGCAAGTTTTATCGCGATTAGACCTCCTCCGATCTTACTTTCACATACGTTTGTATATCTCAGTTAGCTTTACTTTTGATATGTATTGGTGAATTTTTCTTTTGTCTTCATTTTCTCTACGTTTTTTTCTTATATCTTCTACATTTATGAAGTTTCTCAGTTTTAGCGGTTTGTGCTAAGTACTTCCTACATTTTTCGTGTTAATTTTAAACATTTTGCTATAGAAAACTTTTGTTTTAGTAAATTTAAGTATTTTTATACTTTTTATGACAAGTTTTACTAGACGAATCCAAGTTTCATCGTCTTGTATAGATGGTACTTTTCAATTTTTTATTAGAAGAATCTTAGTTTTGCAGAGCTAGTTGAAAGTTGAGTTTCTTTATTTCAGTTAGTAATGTAAGTCTTCGATCTTAACATTTCTAACTTTTTCATATTCTGTACCTTACGTTTGGTACGATTTAGACATTTCTGTATTTAAGTTAGGGTCTATATCCATACGAGCTTAGTCTTAAAGTAGAGATTCCATGTTTGTATGTAGGTAAGTAGTAATAGACTTTTTCAAAACATGAAATTTAAAACGTAAAGTTTCTTCGTACTTTAGTAATAAACATTTCCAATATATGAAAGTCGTGTTGCAAATAGTTTCTTAAATGTTTTTTCTCGGTTGTATTATTCTGTGTGAATTATAAAAACTGTGTTAGAGACAGAGTTTTGAAAATAAATAACTCTTTGAATAAATGTGAAATTCGTTAAATGTTAAAGACAAAGTTTTGAATAGTTGAAATGTTCGTTAAATGTATTATACGTCAATCAGGTTGTTGAATTGCTTCGCAGTTACAAATTTAGCAATATGCTCTTGACTATTTTTAAAGTTTCTTTAATCATGATGTATATGCCCACAATAATTTCTGAGATTGTATTCGTTTGAAACGTTAAAATGTGTAAAAAAAAAAATAATTAAAAACAAAATAAATAAATATTGAAATGCACGAAAAATTCGCTTATCATTCTACGTGAAATAAAGTTGCTGAACATACTCTAACTTCCACTATTTCATGCAAACTCTTAAACTTTGAGAAAAAATCTAGTGGTATAATATTGATTAAAGGATGATTATCTAATGTAAATATAGTCTTAGTTGATATAAATTCGTTGATTTGTATTGATAGAAAACAGTAAAATGGATGTAAACCTGTTTAAGTATAGATGAAATCGCCACTTTTTGTAAAAGTATTGTTAAATTAGTATGTATAAACCTATTGATGGTCATTTTCTAAGTTCCAAATATTTCAACAAAACTTTTAATTGACTAAAATTTAGTAAATTGTGTGGATTGATTTGATTTGTGCATATTAAGTCCACACTTTTTCAAGAAACTGTTTGATAAGTTCACATTTAATTCTGTCTTTCATACTTTAGGAAAAAAGATTTTAAAATTTTTTCTAAGTCTTAAACATTTCTATAATTAACTTTGACTTAAATTTTGTAAATTTCGACGATTGATTTGTTTGGTTCACATTAAATATAAACTTTCTCAAGAAGCTATTTGATTGGATTGCGATTCATCCTGGGTTTAATATTTTGGGGGAAAAAATTACAAGTGTAAAAATAAAATATGTTCAAAATTAGGAGATAGTTACTACTTATACATTATTAAGATTAAAATAGTGCTATGAGTTAATTAAAAATTGTGAAAATTAATTCTGATAGAAATAATTAATTAATTCTCACTGGAACACTTCGGTTATGCCTGATACAAACGCAAGGAAAAAAAAAAAAAACATAGTAATCATGATTTGATCGAATGAGTTTTACAACATTAAGGTTTGAAGGTTTGTGGTATATGAATTCGAATATCTGAAAGAAAATGTAATTAAATAAAATATTCTATGTCTAAAAATAATTTCTCTCGCTGGATGATAGCATGAGCGTTTCAACTCTTGAAATTAAAAAAAAAAAATAAATTAATGTTACCACTCGTGAAAATTCCAAGTTGGAAATTAAAAATAACATCGGGAAACGACTAAGTCCAAAAAATAATAATTATTGTTTTTCGCCACTAGGAGGCTCTTCGTAAAAATACGTTGTCATGGAAACCACAACATACGGTAGAACCATTGCCATACCCTAAAATATAAATTTAATCAAAGTCAAAATTAATCGGTGTTGCCATTCCTAAAAACAAAACTTCGGACGCAGAGTAACAACTCAACTCCACTCAGAAACCCCCGTAGAAGGTTACGGCGACAGGAACCCTACTACTCAACCCTACTCGGCAGGCGGATCAGGTGGAGGTGGCAGGTGGAGCAGGGGGCGTGGCTGATCCGCAGATCCGCCTGCTGGGGTTGAACCCCCAATTGTTACATACTCACGTTTTCGAGGCTTAGGACTGCCATTTGTAGTAGTGCATATTGTGTTCCTGGAAATTTTGTTCAGCAGTGAGAGCTTAACTTGACCCCTCGACCGTGAATGCAGTATTTCCCCTATTTTCCTTCTGTTAGTTTCAATACTTTATTTCCGCTCCAATTCTTCTGAAATAATCTTAATCCTTTTATTCAGTTCCTTCTACTTCCCATGCTAAATGTAACTGAATGAAACATACCTGAGCGGAAGCGGGGTATCCCTGTTTTTTGGAACTTCAAAAGGCAAAGAAAGCAGGTTTTTACCGCTGTTAGAGAGTCTGAAGGTCTGGGTTTTCGTGTTTTTTTTTTTTTTTTGCAGAGGGCAGGGAAAACGGCGCAAATCGGTTCCGCCGAAATTTTAATCGCCCCTTCCCCTCCATTATCGTTTCCGCCGTGAAGCTTAACCCCCCTTTCCCCAAACCTAGAGCCACTACAGAATATAGGCCGACCCATCGCCACCATTTTCTTTTCCAAGTCAAAATGTAAAAAAGAGCGTGCTGCTAGATTGGCGCCTTTATCGCTGTCAGTGGCGCTTTTAACAGATACGCCAAAAAGAAGGAAATAAATGGGATTCCTTAGCTACATACAATACCGAAAAACGCTCTCTGAATTCAAAATGCATTATATATTAATACAGACTGGAAAAATAAAAAAGTATATTAGAGATGTGCTATTTACCTTAACTCTAGCCAAATGCTTAAGCCTTTTGCTCTACATATTTATGAAAAATTTTAAACTATTATAATTTCATTAAGTCATTTTCCTACAACATTAAATAGTTTCAAAAGTTATGAAAGTCATGCAAAATTAATATAGATTTCTATTTCCCTTTTATAACCTTTTCTTTTAACTTGGTATACAAACACAATTGTTTTTAATTTGATTTGATTACTTATTATACTCTTTATTTATTTGTAATTATTATTTATTCATTTTTCTTCATTGGGAAAAAGTTCTTAATTTTGTTGAAGCATTGCTGTTGCTGTTTGCTTATGAACACCAAATTTAGAAGCATAATCTTACTCATCAAAAATTTAATTACCAAGACGAACGCAAAAATTTATATGTTATTGTAAAAAATTAAATATCAATTTTTGTGCACATGCTTGTGTGGTTCTTAGGCATCAATTTGTAACAGGCTTCTTTCACCGGAATATTCTGCATTATGTCTATGTATTGTACTATTCATGCAGCAGCTATTGAATGAAGTTTTATGTAGATATTACATAATCTTTTTTATTGCAAAACCATCATCATATTGAAAACAAAAAATTTAAAAGATTCATATGGTTCATAAAATAAATAAAAGCTTGAACATTACTTCAAAGAAGTTTACATTAAAATATATTTATATTAGATCAAGTCTATAATTTACCATATTTACCATTTGTATCTGTAAACAAAGTCCAATTAATAAAATTTAATTATCAACCAAGTCAAATAACAGAAATGACAATTTAAATATCAAATCATTACTATACCCAAATCATTTGCTATAAAAATTTGAAAACTAAAATATATTGTTTATAGACTCAAGCACTAAAGGTTTTTATAGTTTATGCGTATTCTACTTTGGAATTTTAACAATTAAGTAAATAGCAAAGAAGAAATTTAATTTTAATAATTATTCTTTTTATATAATTTCACTTCACGCCAGTTACTGTATCATTTTATTAACGGATAATAAAAATAAACGATTTTCTGCATTCAAATTCCGCGATAAATTTCTGTATTGTGTAGGTGTATTAAAAAGTGTATTTGGACATTTTTATGATGTTTTAACAGTTTATACTTAGTAAATTTACCACTTCATTCTAAGGTTTTGTAGAGAAATCATTTTTTACGTTTTGAAGTTTTAATAACTTGCGAATGCTTAACACTTTTGTTTTGTAAACTTCAGTAATTTTACATTTCCGCTCTAAGTTTTTCTAGACGAATTAGAAATTATATGGTTTATCAAAAATTTTAGTTCTAAGTTTTGACCGTTTGTATGTAGTATTTTTTCTTTTTGTTTTTTCAAAATTTTTATGATACATTATTTTAATATCTTAATCTATGTTTGATGTTTTGTCTTTTGCACTTTAACATTTTCATTTTGCTTTTATCAAATTAGTGTATATTTGAGGTTCTATCCTTAGTACTTTTACATTTTTATACTAAGTTTTACTAGATGAATCTAAGTTTTGATGTTTTGTACGTTGTACTTTTACATTTTAGTGTTGCTTCAAGATATTATACTTAATATTTTTACATCATCGTTTCATGTTTTAGTTAAAGTTTTAACATTAGTACACAGTACTTTTTACATTTTGCAAGTGCACAACACTTTTATTTTTGAAAATTTTCGTAGTTTTACATTATTTGTTCTAAGTTTTACTAGATAACTCTAAGATTTGATGTTTTGCGCGCAGTACTTTGACTTTTCTTATGGAGTTTTTAGCAGGTTAATATAAGTTTTGCATTGGTAGTAGTAGTTGGAAGCTATCTTTCTTTATTTCAGTTAGTAATGCAAGTCTTTGAGTATAACATTTCTAACTTTTTTTTACATTCTGTACTTTATGTTGCTACGATTTTAACCAATTCTATATTTAACTTGAACTCTGTATAAAGTTGTTTGCAATCTTAGTTTCAAAGTAAAGATTTCAATTTTGTATGTAAGTAATAGACTTTTTCAAAACACGGAATTTGTATTGTAAATAGCTTGAAAGTTTTCTTTGTACTTTAGTAATAAACCTTTTCAATGTGGGAAAGACGCGTTGCAAATAGTTTTGATAAATATTTTTCTCGGTTGTATATCATAAACCCTATGTAAATTATAAAAATTGTGTTAAAGATTGAGTTTTGAAAATAAATAACTTCTTGAATAAATGAGATGTTCGTTAAATGTTAAAGAGTAAGTTTTGAAAGTCTTTGAATAGATGAAATGTTCGTTTAATGTGTTATGCGGTTGATTATAATATTAAAGGTGTGAATAAAGTAAAGATTCCAAGTTTGTATGTTAGTAATAGACTTTTTCAAAACATGAAATTTGCAGTGAACATAGCTTGAAAGTTTTCTTTGAACTTTGCTAATAAACCTTTTCAATGTATGAAACTTGTATTGGAAATAGTTTTGTTAAATATTTTTATCGGTTATATTACTCTGTGAAAATCTTAAAAATTGTGTTAAACACTGAGTTTTGAAAATAAATAACTCATTGAATAGATGAAACGTTCGTTAAATGTTTAAGAGTAAGTTTTGAAAGTCTTTGAATAGATGAAATGTCCGCTTAATGTGTTATATGCTTGATTCTAATATTAAAGGTGTGAATAACGTAAAGATTCCAAGTTTGTATATTAGTAATAGACTTTTTCAAAGCATGAAATTTGCATCGTAAATAGCATTTAAGTTTTCTTCGAACTTTGGTAATAAACCTTTACAATGTATGAAACTCGTGTTGGAAATAGATTTGTTAAATATTTTTCTCGGATGTATATCATAAAATCTTTGTAAATCATAAGTTCTGTGTGAATCGTAAAAAAAAAAAAAAAAATGTTAAAGATTGAGTTTTTGAAAATAAATAACTTCTTGAATAGATGAAACGTTCGTTAAATGTTTCACTCTTTAATCTCAGTGAGTAACTGATATTACCCTGAATCATAGATAATGTTAACCTTGGAGAAGCTCTGACTTCCTTTCGAGGTCACAGCACCCCTTCTACGGTTCGGGGCAGTGATAAGACGTTTCCCCACGATCGAGTCATTTCAACTTGCTACTTCATCGAATGCGGTTAGAGTGTATCGCTTTACAGTGCATTTTTTCTCCGTTTCATTGGGACTTCGTTTCATAACTCCGTTCTTGCGTTAATTTAATTTATTAGTTCCAAGATGTTTTCTCCCGTTAGTTTGAATGAGCATGGATTAAACGTGACAGTTTGCGACGAATTCAGACTTTAATTATGATTTGAGTCACTTCTTTCTGAGACTTGAATGAAGACGGAGGCTATTTTTTTCTCTCGAGCTCTCTGCTTTTATTTTCAAAATATTTTCAAAGTTTCTTCTAATTTTTTTTTTTTTTTCGAAATGAAATATCCTTCAGAGTTTAATCACTTCTACAGCAAGTTTTATCGCGATTAGACCTCCTCCGATCTTACTTTCACATACGTTTGTATATCTCAGTTAGCTTTACTTTTGATATGTATTGGTGAATTTTTCTTTTGTCTTCATTTTCTCTACGTTTTTTCTTATATCTTCTACATTTATGAAGTTTCTCAGTTTTAGCGGTTTGTGCTAAGTACTTCTACATTTTTCGTGTTAATTTTAAACATTTTGCTATAGAAAACTTTTGTTTTAGTAAATTTAAGTATTTTTATACTTTTTATGACAAGTTTTACTAGACGAATCCAAGTTTCATCGTCTTGTATAGATGGTACTTTTCAATTTTTATTAGAAGAATCTTAGTTTTGCAGAGCTAGTTGAAAGTTGAGTTTCTTTATTTCAGTTAGTAATGTAAGTCTTCGATCTTAACATTTCTAACTTTTTCATATTCTGTACCTTACGTTTGGTACGATTTAGACATTTCTGTATTTAAGTTAGGGTCTATATCCATACGAGCTTAGTCTTAAAGTAGAGATTCCATGTTTGTATGTAGGTAAGTAGTAATAGACTTTTTCAAAACATGAAATTTAAAACGTAAAGTTTCTTCGTACTTTAGTAATAAACATTTCCAATATATGAAAGTCGTGTTGCAAATAGTTTCTTAAATGTTTTTTCTCGGTTGTATTATTCTGTGTAAATTATAAAAACTGTGTTAAAGACAGAGTTTTGAAAATAAATAACTCTTTGAATAAATGTAAAATTCGTTAAATGTTAAAGACAAAGTTTTGAATAGTTGAAATGTTCGTTAAATGTATTATACGTCAATCAGGTTGTTGAATTGCTTCGCAGTTACAAATTTAGCAATATGCTCTTGACTATTTTTAAAGTTTCTTTAATCATGATGTATATGCCCACAATAATTTCTGAGATTGTATTCGTTTGAAACGTTAAAATGTGTAAAAAAAAAATAATTAAAAACAAAATAAATAAATATTGAAATGCACGAAAAATTCGCTTATCATTCTACGTGAAATAAAGTTGCTGAACATACTCTAACTTCCACTATTTCATGCAAACTCTTAAACTTTGAGAAAAAATCTAGTGGTATAATATTGATTAAAGGATGATTATCTAATGTAAATATAGTCTTAGTTGATATAAATTCGTTGATTTGTATTGATAGAAAACAGTAAAATGGATGTAAACCTGTTTAAGTATAGATGAAATCGCCACTTTTTGTAAAAGTATTGTTAAATTAGTATGTATAAACCTATTGATGGTCATTTTCTAAGTTCCAAATATTTCAACAAAACTTTTAATTGACTAAAATTTAGTAAATTGTGTGGATTGATTTGATTTGTGCATATTAAGTCCACACTTTTTCAAGAAACTGTTTGATAAGTTCACATTTAATTCTGTCTTTCATACTTTAGGAAAAAAGATTTTAAAATTTTTTCTAAGTCTTAAACATTTCTATAATTAACTTTGACTTAAATTTTGTAAATTTCGACGATTGATTTGTTTGGTTCACATTAAATATAAACTTTCTCAAGAAGCTATTTGATTGGATTGCGATTCATCCTGGGTTTAATATTTTGGGGGAAAAAATTACAAGTGTAAAAATAAAATATGTTCAAAATTAGGAGATAGTTACTACTTATACATTATTAAGATTAAAATAGTGCTATGAGTTGATTAAAAATTGTGAAAATTAATTCTGATAGAAATAATTAATTAATTCTCACTGGAACACTTCGGTTATGCCTGATACAAACGCAAGGAAAAAAAAAAAAAACATAGTAATCATGATTTGATCGAATGAGTTTTACAACATTAAGGTTTGAAGGTTTGTGGTATATGAATTCGAATATCTGAAAGAAAATGTAATTAAATAAAATATTCTATGTCTAAAAATAATTTCTCTCGCTGGATGATAGCATGAGCGTTTCAACTCTTGAAATTAAAAAAAAAAAATAAATTAATGTTACCACTCGTGAAAATTCCAAGTTGGAAATTAAAAATAACATCGGGAAACGACTAAGTCCAAAAAATAATAATTATTGTTTTTCGCCACTAGGAGGCTCTTCGTAAAAATACGTTGTCATGGAAACCACAACATACGGTAGAACCATTGCCATACCCTAAAATATAAATTTAATCAAAGTCAAAATTAATCGGTGTTGCCATTCCTAAAAACAAAACTTCGGACGCAGAGTAACAACTCAACTCCACTCAGAAACCCCCGTAGAAGGTTACGGCGACAGGAACCCTACTACTCAACCCTACTCGGCAGGCGGATCAGGCGGAGGTGGCAGGTGGAGCAGGGGGCGTGGCTGATCCGCAGATCCGCCTGCTGGGGTTGAACCCCCAATTGTTACATACTCACGTTTTCGAGGCTTAGGACTGCCATTTGTAGTAGTGCATATTGTGTTCCTGGAAATTTTGTTCAGCAGTGAGAGCTTAACTTGACCCCTCGACCGTGAATGCAGTATTTCCCCTATTTTCCTTCTGTTAGTTTCAATACTTTATTTCCGCTCCAATTCTTCTGAAATAATCTTAATCCTTTTATTCAGTTCCTTCTACTTCCCATGCTAAATGTAACTGAATGAAACATACCTGAGCGGAAGCGGGGTATCCCTGTTTTTTGGAACTTCAAAAGGCAAAGAAAGCAGGTTTTTACCGCTGTTAGAGAGTCTGAAGGTCTGGGTTTTCGTGTTTTTTTTTTTTTTTGCAGAGGGCAGGGAAAACGGCGCAAATCGGTTCCGCCGAAATTTTAATCGCCCCTTCCCCTCCATTATCGTTTCCGCCGTGAAGCTTAACCCCCCTTTCCCCAAACCTAGAGCCACTACAGAATATAGGCCGACCCATCGCCACCATTTTCTTTTCCAAGTCAAAATGTAAAAAAGAGCGTGCTGCTAGATTGGCGCCTTTATCGCTGTCAGTGGCGCTTTTAACAGATACGCCAAAAAGAAGGAAATAAATGGGATTCCTTAGCTACATACAATACCGAAAAACGCTCTCTGAATTCAAAATGCATTATATATTAATACAGACTGGAAAAATAAAAAAGTATATTAGAGATGTGCTATTTACCTTAACTCTAGCCAAATGCTTAAGCCTTTTGCTCTACATATTTATGAAAATTTTAAACTATTATAATTTCATTAAGTCATTTTCCTACAACATTAAATAGTTTCAAAAGTTATGAAAGTCATGCAAAATTAATATAGATTTCTATTTCCCTTTTATAACCTTTTCTTTTAACTTGGTATACAAACACAATTGTTTTTAATTTGATTTGATTACTTATTATACTCTTTATTTATTTGTAATTATTATTTATTCATTTTTCTTCATTGGGAAAAAGTTCTTAATTTTGTTGAAGCATTGCTGTTGCTGTTTGCTTATGAACACCAAATTTAGAAGCATAATCTTACTCATCAAAAATTTAATTACCAAGACGAACGCAAAAATTTATATGTTATTGTAAAAAATTAAATATCAATTTTTGTGCACATGCTTGTGTGGTTCTTAGGCATCAATTTGTAACAGGCTTCTTTCACCGGAATATTCTGCATTATGTCTATGTATTGTACTATTCATGCAGCAGCTATTGAATGAAGTTTTATGTAGATATTACATAATCTTTTTTATTGCAAAACCATCATCATATTGAAAACAAAAAATTTAAAAGATTCATATGGTTCATAAAATAAATAAAAGCTTGAACATTACTTCAAAGAAGTTTACATTAAAATATATTTATATTAGATCAAGTCTATAATTTACCATATTTACCATTTGTATCTGTAAACAAAGTCCAATTAATAAAATTTAATTATCAACCAAGTCAAATAACAGAAATGACAATTTAAATATCAAATCATTACTATACCCAAATCATTTGCTATAAAAATTTGAAAACTAAAATATATTGTTTATAGACTCAAGCACTAAAGGTTTTTATAGTTTATGCGTATTCTACTTTGGAATTTTAACAATTAAGTAAATAGCAAAGAAGAAATTTAATTTTAATAATTATTCTTTTTATATAATTTCACTTCACGCCAGTTACTGTATCATTTTATTAACGGATAATAAAAATAAACGATTTTCTGCATTCAAATTCCGCGATAAATTTCTGTATTGTGTAGGTGTATTAAAAAGTGTATATAAAATAGCCAATTTTTAGCCTACTTTCCCGTAAAAGTAAAAAAAAATAATAATAAAGCATGAAAGATGGCTTAATGTATCGTGAAAATATCGTTAAAAATCAAGAAAAGTCAAAAATAAGTGAAGTAATTAAATAAAGATTGAAAAATAAAAATTTTGAAAGTAGGGTATTCAGATGGGGAGAAAGTGTGTCTGTCGGTCTGTCTGTCCCCCCCCCCCTAATAACTTTTGAACGAATTTTCCGATTGGAAAAATTCTTTTTGCATTCGAAAGATCTCGGCGAGGACATCTCATTTCTATATTTCACTTTTTGATTTGAACAATTTTTTGTTGAATTTTGAACAGTTCAAAAAATTTTAACATTAGCGCCTATGGACAAAATTGAAGCAAATTCTGTAAACTCTGGGCACAAGAGCCAAGTTCCTATTGCAAGCTTATTGAAAGGAGTTCTCGGCGTGAAATTTTGATTTGAACAGTTTTTGTTCATTTTTGAACAGTTCAAAAAATTAACACAGAGCTTACGGTTAAATTTCAACCCTATATAAATCCTGATCTAACGGACCGATTTGCTTGGAACAAACTTTATCGGAAAGCTCTTATAACGTAGAACACGTAGAAATAGAAAGTTTATCCAGAACTTACGAGCCTATTTTGCTATGAAATTTTTTGATCGGGATTTTCAAGGATATTTCTCAGTGACTCAATGAGTGAAATAATGAATGAATGAATAAATCAAAGAGTGAAAGAATAAATCAATGAATAAATGAATGAGGAAAAGAATGAATGAATAAATTATTGAATAAATGAAAATATAAATAAATGAGTGAATAAATACATGAATGCGTAAATAAATGAATAAACACTTGAATGAGGTAACGAATGAATGAATAAATGCATGGCTGAATAAATGAAAGAATGAATCAGTGAGTGAATGAATATGTATTATCCGTTGAAAAAGGTATATTTTCAATAATTAGAACTAAAGATAAATAAGAAAAAGAGAGAAAGAGATAGCTAGATTATAAATTTGAATTTGGTGTATATGGGAAAGTAGGGTCGTATAGTTCTAGACGGAACTTCTTGTTTATACTTGTGTTAAGTATCATGCATTATTTTATCATTATATATTTCGCTCAAAAAGAACAATACAAAAATTATTGAATTTAGTTCAATTGGCGGCAAGCACATTTCGTCGCCAACAATTGTTGCAAACCTGCTGGTATCCAATTTGGACGCCGGCAATTAATAATCAATTTCTTCTTTCTTTCTTCATCTGTTGGAAAAGTAAACAATCTCCACTTGTTTCCAGAGTGATTGTTGCAATTAACTGCAGCACAACCACCCATTTTTCAATCGAAAAAGCTAACGAAATACCAAAATCTAGTCTTAAGCTAGCACAACGCAATACGACCCAGCGAACGAGTGGGAAAGAAAATGGCTGACGAGTCAGCTCGTAGTTATAGGAGCCTTACCCAAACCTATCGATATCGCCGCGGACGCAGGTAAATAGGGGAATTTATGATACATCACATTTGGCGGTTTATTACTTTGTTGGCAACGGTTGGCGCCACTGTCGCTATTCTGTACAAAATACATATAATAAGGGCACAGAATATTTGACTTCATGGCACCGCTTATAATTGCTCCGGTCCTGTTTACATGTGACCGGCAGTACTTGTAAGAAGAAAAATTAATTGTTGACCCCTGCAGTTAACATGAAATTGTGGTAATAACGCACTTTTTATGGATCAATGCAAAATTGATAATTAATTCCTAAAAATCATAATTAAACTGCAAATTTTAACGCTGCATTATCTGTGCACACACACAATGTTGTTATACTACAAAGATACAGCTTTTCATCGTTTTGAAAATTCAGGATCTTTTTTCCAAATAAGTTGTAAGATGATTTTATGCATTTTCCAATAGAAATCTAAAAGTTAAATAAATATTATGTGCAGAAATAAGCAAATTAATAAAACAAAAAAAAAAAAGGCCGAAAGGGAAAAAAGAATATTTTATATTTTTATATTCCAAGGAATAAAACTTTGATACCTAGAAATCCTTCTACAAAAAAGAAAGCGTACAACGAAAACAACACAGAATGAATCTGAAACTTAATTTATTATTCGTATAAAAAGAGGCAAATTCAAAAAATATTGCTGAAAGTAAATATCGAACGTTTCAATAAATGATCAAAATCTAGAAGCATTCATAAAAGAGCAAAAGCATTGAGTGAAAACAAGTGTTGAAATCTGAAAGTTAAATAATTAAGTACAGTAATAACTAATAAGTAAAGTAAAGGTAAAAAGGAAAAAAGATGCAAGTATTCTGAAAAATGGAGCATCAAATTCTAGCAGGATTACTCGTAAAAAGGCAAACGCCTAGGGTGAAAAAATTAAATCGGCGACTTCGAATCGTTTCAAAAACATGCTGTTTACATTCTTTCGTGGGAATTCTAACAAAATCTTCACTTCAACTCCAGGAATTACTAGTGTGGAGTGAAGAAAATGCTGGAGAATTAATATTTTAACTGTTGAATTTAACTGAATTTAAAGAATATTAGGACGAATTAAAGAAAAACAGCTTCGAAGTCCAAAGCATCAATATATGATAGAATTGTGTGCCAATTTTCGTAATCGTAAGTTGCGTAGATTTTGCTGTAGAGCGTTTAGCCACAAGGGCATTCCCAACTTGAAAGTTCATCTAAATTTATATATATACTAGCGGTACCCGCACGGCCATGCCCACGTTAAAAAATGGAAAGACCAGTAGATTCGCCATTGTGTCAATAGTGGTAACTTTTTCATGTGTAAATTATGCTATTTTATTAAAAAGTATAGTATTCCACATAATTAAAAACTATCCGCTCAAGGCAATGAATCAGCGATCCTACTCATTTAAGCAATTTTTTTACAAAACACGTGCAATAAAAAGGGAAAAAAAGAAAAGAAACAAAACGAAAAAAAAATATTTAAGAGAAGACGCATTTTGTTTGTTTAGTTCAAGTACCCACACAGAAAGGACGATTATAATCTATTAGAATAGTTTTAATTAATAAATTTTTAGCATAATTAGTTTTTAGCTATTATTCATTGACAGTAAAACAGAACAGCGAAATTTTGTAGCTGGCAGAAACTATCAGCAGCAAACAAACCTGTGAAAGCGGAAAAATATTTCAGACGAACTCAAATAGGCAAAACATGTGTGCTATTTGACTCGAAGAAAAATAATAAAATAAATAAAAATATATTAATAATTAAGGCTCGACCGATGCATCGGCCTCGCCGATGCATCGGCGCCGATTGTTCAACAAAGTTGCCATCGGCCATCGGCATCGGCGGCAGATGTTAACTTTAGAAAAACATCGGCCGATCGGCCTTGAAAAACATCTAAAAGCCGATGCAAGGCCGATGTTTTCCGCAGGGACGACTTTCCAGAAAACATTCTTTCTTTTCTACATTGCTAGATTTCTGTTTCCATACAATAACAGGCAAAAAAAAAAAAAAAAAAAAAAAAAAAAAAAAAAAAAAAAAAAAAAAAAAAAAAAAAAAAAAAAAAAAAAAAAAAAAAAAAAAAAAAAAAAAAAAAAAAAAAAAAAAAAAAAAAAAAAAAAAAAAAAAAAAAAAAAAAAAAAAAAAAAAAAAAAAAAAAAAAAAAAAAAAAAAAAAAAAAAAAAAAAAAAAAAAAAAAAAAAAAAAAAAAAAAAAAAAAAAAAAAAAAAAAAAAAAAAAAAAAAAAAAAAAAAAAAAAAAAAAAAAAAAAAAAAAAAAAAAAAAAAAAAAAAAAAAAAAAAAAAAAAAAAAAAAAAAAAAAAAAAAAAAAAAAAAAAAAAAAAAAAAAAAAAAAAAAAAAAAAAAAAAAAAAAAAAAAAAAAAAAAAAAAAAAAAAAAAAAAAAAAAAAAAAAAAAAAAAAAAAAAGTTAGACGACCCTCTATCGATTAAAGAAAAAATCGTCAAAATCGGTTTATTTAGTCAAAAGTTATGGATAAAAAAACAAACAAGCACAGCCTTTTCAATTAAAATAAAAAATACTTTTTTTTCACTCGTAACGTTTTTTTCTAAAAAACAAATGTAATCAAATTGATTTGAAATATTTGAGTTAGACGACCCTCTATCGATTAAAGGAAAAATCATCAAAATCGGTTCATTTATTCAAAAGTTATGGATGAAAAAACAAAAAACGTACTACATTTCTGCCCATCACTTTTGTTCTATTTATCGAATATGGTCAAACGAAGGTACGGGACCTACGGGAAACCACCCTCGATCGATTGAAAAAAAAATCATGAAAATCGCTTCATCCGGTGCGAAGTTATCAGTCGACAAACAAACAAACAAAAAAAAAACGACATACATACAGTATGAATGTATAACCTCCTTCCTTTGTGAAGTCGGTTAAAAACATACTACATTTCTTCCCATTACTTTTGTTCTATTTATCGAATATGGTCAAACGAAGGTATGGGACCTACGGGAAACCACCCTCGATCGATTGAAAAAAAAATCATGAAAATCGCTTCATCCGGTGCGAAGTTATCAGTCGACAAACAAACAAACAAAAAAAAACGACATACATACAGTATGAATGTATAACCTCCTTCCTTTGTGAAGTCGGTTAAAAACATACTACATTTCTTCCCATTACTTTTGTTCTATTTATCGAATATGGTCAAACGAAGGTATGGGACCTACGGGAAACCACCCTCGATCGATTGAAAAAAAAAATCATGAAAATCGCTTCATCCGGTGCGAAGTTATCAGTCGACAAACAAACAAACAAAAAAAAACGACATACATACAGTATGAATGTATAACCTCCTTCCTTTGTGAAGTCGGTTAAAAACATACTACATTTCTTCCCATTACTTTTGTTCTATTTATCGAATATGGTCAAACGAAGGTATGGGACCTACGGGAAACCACCCTCGATCGATTGAAAAAAAAATCATGAAAATCGCTTCATCCGGTGCGAAGTTATCAGTCGACAAACAAACAAACAAAAAAAAAACGACATACATACAGTATGAATGTATAACCTCCTTCCTTTGTGAAGTCGGTTAAAAACATACTACATTTCTTCCCATTACTTTTGTTCTATTTATCGAATATGGTCAAACGAAGGTATGGGACCTACGGGAAACCACCCTCGATCGATTGAAAAAAAAATCATGAAAATCGCTTCATCCGGTGCGAAGTTATCAGTCGACAAACAAACAAACAAAAAAAAAACGACATACATACAGTATGAATGTATAACCTCCTTCCTTTGTGAAGTCGGTTAAAAACATACTACATTTCTTCCCATTACTTTTGTTCTATTTATCGAATATGGTCAAACGAAGGTATGGGACCTACGGGAAACCACCCTCGATCGATTGAAAAAAAAATCATGAAAATAGCTTCATCCGGTGCGAAGTTATCAGTCGACAAACAAACAAACAAAAAAAAAACGACATACATACAGTATGAATGTATAACCTCCTTCCTTTGTGAAGTCGGTTAAAAACATACTACATTTCTTCCCATTACTTTTGTTCTATTTATCGAATATGGTCAAACGAAGGTATGGGACCTACGGGAAACCACCCTCGATCGATTGAAAAAAAAATCATGAAAATCGCTTCATCCGGTGCGAAGTTATCAGTCGACAAACAAACAAACAAAAAAAAAACGACATACATACAGTATGAATGTATAACCTCCTTCCTTTGTGAAGTCGGTTAAAAACATACTACATTTCTTCCCATTACTTTTGTTCTATTTATCGAATATGGTCAAACGAAGGTATGGGACCTACGGGAAACCACCCTCGATCGATTGAAAAAAAAATCATGAAAATCGCTTCATCCGGTGCGAAGTTATCAGTCGACAAACAAACAAACAAAAAAAAAACGACATACATACAGTATGAATGTATAACCTCCTTCCTTTGTGAAGTCGGTTAAAAACATACTACATTTCTTCCCATTACTTTTGTTCTATTTATCGAATATGGTCAAACGAAGGTATGGGACCTACAAGAAACCACCCTCGATCGATTGAAAAAAAAATCATGAAAATCGCTTCATCCGGTGCGAAGTTATCAGTCGACAAACAAACAAACAAAAAAAAAACGACATACATACAGTATGAATGTATAACCTCCTTCCTTTGTGAAGTCGGTTAAAAACATACTACATTTCTTCCCATTACTTTTGTTCTATTTATCGAATATGGTCAAACGAAGGTATGGGACCTACGGGAAACCACCCTCGATCGATTGAAAAAAAAATCATGAAAATCGCTTCATCCGGTGCGAAGTTATCAGTCGACAAACAAACAAACAAAAAAAAAACGACATACATACAGTATGAATGTATAACCTCCTTCCTTTGTGAAGTCGGTTAAAAACATACTACATTTCTTCCCATTACTTTTGTTCTATTTATCGAATATGGTCAAACGAAGGTATGGGACCTACGGGAAACCACCCTCGATCGATTGAAAAAAAAATCATGAAAATCGCTTCATCCGGTGCGAAGTTATCAGTCGACAAACAAACAAACAAAAAAAAAACGACATACATACAGTATGAATGTATAACCTCCTTCCTTTGTGAAGTCGGTTAAAAACATACTACATTTCTTCCCATTACTTTTGTTCTATTTATCGAATATGGTCAAACGAAGGTATGGGACCTACAAGAAACCACCCTCGATCGATTGAAAAAAAAATCATGAAAATCGCTTCATCCGGTGCGAAGTTATCAGTCGACAAACAAACAAACAAAAAAAAAACGACATACATACAGTATGAATGTATAACCTCCTTCCTTTGTGAAGTCGGTTAAAAACATACTACATTTCTTCCCATTACTTTTGTTCTATTTATCGAATATGGTCAAACGAAGGTATGGGACCTACGGGAAACCACCCTCGATCGATTGAAAAAAAAATCATGAAAATCGCTTCATCCGGTGCGAAGTTATGAGTGGACAAACAAGCAAAAAAAAAAAAAAAGACATACATACAATATGAATGTATAACTCCTTCCTTTGTGAAGTCGGTTAATTACCCGAAAATAATGCAAAACTTTAACGTTTTACTAAATTTTCATATTTTCGACACATTTTCGCGATAGCGTGGAAAAAGTGGTAAATGATAGTAGGAAAAAACGTTTAAATTTAAGGTAAAACAATGATTATCTCTCGATACTACTTTAGGACCTAAATTTTGGAAATCAGGTAACAGCAGAAATAAGTGCATTTTAAATTTTGTAGGTGTGCTTCGTATACCAGTCCACAACTTTTACTTATTATCTGAAAAATAATTTTGTTCAAGGGGACTCGGCACTAAAAATCGGTCAAAATCTCGATTTTGGGATTTTTGCTTCAAATTATACTTCATATCTTAGAGAACGCTTGTGCAAAGTTTCAAAGTCCTACGTACACTCTAAGATATCTTATTTTGGATTTTATATGAGCATTTTAACACTTTTTTTACTTAACCAAAAACTTTAAATGCCTTCTCAGCTTCGCTTCTATGCATATTATGTGATAGTTAAAAAGCTAAGGTTTTTTCAAATATGTATCTATTCACTTGAAATTTTTATTGCTTGTTCCAAATGTTCAACTAAATGTAACCTTGGAATTTTTGATAAATTTATTAGAAATTATTTTAATGCAATTTAACTTTAAAAAATCTTGCAATACCGAGATTTTTCTTAGATTTTTTCAGTTAAATTTTTTTTTCCTCGAACTAATAAAGACATCAAAAATTCCCTACTACAAAGGGAGGAGTATAGTTTCTTCTTTCTTGTAAAAAACATCCAGGCAAAAATATCCCATTTTAAAAAAAGAGTAGCGTTTTAAAAAATTTTTAAATTTTGTGAAATTTTTTTAATTTTGAATTCTTTGGACTATTTTTTTTATGTTTTTCTTCTATAGCACATCAAGTTAGATTCATAAACATACATTACCAGTCAATACACCTTGAATTATGTTCAATTTGAGACGGTGGATTTTTAGGTGCCGAGTCCCCTTAAAAGGAAAAGTTATTTTTACACTTTTATTTATTTATTATTTCGTTTTTTCTTTACGTTAGCAATTAAAAATTCCGCCATTGCAATAATATTTTCGCGAACCCTCTTTCTACATCACACGAACCACTGGGGGTTCGCGAACCACCGGTTGGGAAGCGCTGCACTAAGTCATTATTAAAAGAAAAATGGACAAAAATGAGGCAACTAACCTAGTGCGAAAAACAAATACGTAGCACTCATAAGAAGCCTCTATGACTTTTACTTTAACATATTCTATTTCGCGAGCATTCTGCTCAAAGAGAACTATTTTAATAATGAAGGTTTTCGGTCAGCGATCGCTTAAACTTGTTTTCCGAATTTTTTATCAAATACTTTTGTAGAAAGACACTATTTTTGTGTTTTTTTTTTTAACTTATGTACTGCCTGTTATTGTATGGAAATTGAAATTGAGCTATGGAGAAAAAAAGAAAGTGAAAGACAGAATGTTTTCTGGAAAGTTGTCCCTGCGAAAAACATCGGCCTTGCATCGGCTTTTAGATGTTTTTTAAGGCCGATGGGCCGATGTTTTTCTAAAGTTAACATCTGCCGCCGATGCCGATGGCCGATGGCAACTTCGTTGAACAATCGGCGCCGATGCATCGGCGAGGCCGATGCATCGGTCGAGCCTTACTTAAAATACTTCATAAAATTGTTCAATTGAACAATTAATGACTAAGTCTTATTTTTTTTTAATTACAGCTTTTTGACTAACTACAAAAACCATTTCAAAAAAACATATTTGTAAAACTAAAAAAACAATTAGTAAGTTAACAATGTTATTCTTTGTTTACAACCCACTCATATATCTGACTTGAATGTACTTTTTCCAAGATGCCTTTGTTAAGCTTGACTTTTTCATAAAAGTCAGAGCAAAGAAAACGCCAAAGTTTATTTTACATACAATCAATGCTCTTGCAGAGGACTCATTCATTAATCTGACATCTAAAAGATTATTAATGTCTTCATAAAAAGATTCTTAAAAACATAAATTCATTACTTTTTACATCTTTCAGCCGTTTCCGGGACAATGATAAAACTGGGCGGGACACCGGGACAAGAGCAAAATACCGGGACTGTCCCGGTCAAACCAGGACGTATGGCAAGCCTACTTATAAGTAGCTTTTGAACAAAGCAATTAACCATTTTATATTGTTTTCCTATGTGTTTTTGAATATGTTCTCATTTTTCTTCGCAAAATCTGCTGTTAGGTCATCGGACAGATAACATTTTGAATTAGCCCAGAACTTTTTGAAGCGTAACAGTTATGTATTATTAATTTTGTCTCATTTATTAAAATGATTATTTAAAAAAATATATTGTTACCCGTAAATGCGCAGTGTTGTTTTTAAACAACATTTCAAAATTTCTCGAATTCTGCATTTCCGAATTAAATAAAAAAAAATTTAGTATTTTTTCTACTTATAACTAGCACAAAGAAACACACAAAAAAATTGAGCAGTATAGGGTTAATTTTTCTCTGATGAATATAAACATAGCTCTTCACAGACTCAAAACCACTTACCTTTTACTTATCAGTGGTTAAGGGAAAACAATCATGCATTCCCTTACGCCACTCCTTCTTCTGCTTCTTTTTTTTTTTTTTTAATTTCAAAAGCAAAAAACATATACATTGTAAATTTTAAACAAAATACAAATACTCTTTTCATTTGAACAACAGAATAATTGAAGATCCAGCTTTTCACTCTCTTGACAGTTTTTTAAAAGAGTTCATAATGTGTTCCATCTTTCTGTGTTACTGAACATTGAAAATTGTGACACACAGATTCAGGGCGCTGAACAGGATAAATTTTGGTAATGCTTCTCCAGATGTACGGAAATCCTTCGATTTCTCTGTCCCACTCAAAGAATTGCCGTCATGGATGCATAGTTCCGATAAACATGTACAATCATGGTTAGTCTTTTTTAAGTCGAGTAGCAGTACGGCGACAGGCGGCAAACTCGACGAACGTTGAGAGTGTAGTTGAGACCCTGCAAAAAGAAAAGCGAATCATTAATACCTTCCACGGTAACAGAAAACAACTTCATGTCAATTATTTAACATGCATTTCCCACGTGTTATATTTAGTTATCGTATACTAATTCCAAAAGTCGGCCGTCTTTACTTTGTGGCACATTTAAGAAAAGTAGACTAAGATGGTATTAGAAGGATGATCAGGCTTAAACTTTGGTGTGGTACACCCAGATTTCATCGTGCTTCCTCACCCTCAACAAAAGACATTCAGAAACACACCTCCTCTTTACGGTTGGATAAACAGGACATTAACCTAGTTACACTATTAGAATTTGTTTTGGGAGAATCATGAGGATCAATACACGCAATCAAGGGTCGCCTGTAAGTCACTGGTTTAAGGGGCTGTGTAGCACCAAGGAAACTACTTCTACGGCACATTAATAAAAAAAGGTTTAATTGGGCTAGATAACAGACATATTGAACACGTGATTAGTAGAAAACTTACTTTTCACTAATGATCCAAAATTTGAAAAGTTTGACTCTAAGAGGTGTAAGTTTGTTCGTCGTGTACCCAATTTGTTTTGGTACACCCCACACTTGTACCCAATCAATTATCAAAACATGGAGAGGGTTCTGTCGTGGTTCCCTGGGGAAGTCTTGATATTGGTGCAGTTGTAAAAATATATGGGGTCACAGACACCAAACGATATCACGGCAACCTTGTGCTACATGCTATCGCTCTATTAATCGGGGATCCATTCTACAACAAGATCCGAAACGTATTTCCAACTTGTGTATAACTTATTTTCAATCGAAACAACCTCAACACGCATTCCAAAGTAAGGGTTGGCTACCCCGAAGCTTTGGAAATCCTAACCGCAACCGAATTGGAATACTATGGTATTTTCTGGAAAGTGCATCAAAGACATAAATATAACAAGTCAAAATCAACTGTGGGATGTGTTTCAATGTAGTTGAAATAATATTGGATCCGAAATTTTGAACCAGCTTCTATACAATGCGCCGCGAGTGTGCGGCGGTGGTCGATTCTAAAGGTAGATAATGGGATGATTAAAGACGAACTCCTGTTGGGTGTGCGAAAATGTAATGAAAAAAGTTTTTCGTTTGAAGAAAATACTACATTCGTGCGAAAGTCCGGGTATTTCTTGGAAAAATGGAGGAACAAGAGATGTACTGAAATTATCTGATGAGCGGTAGTGTCTGTCGAATTAAAAATTTGAAATACCTAAGCTAAGCCCTCTCGGAATTTGATGAGGACGAAATTAAAAAATTGCTGCATACCTACATGAACGTAAGGTGCACGGTCAACTGGGTTATCATCCACTTTTCCCAGGGAATTATAAATCTTTTGGCAAAGAGGTTAAAAAACTTGCTGTCCGGCGTGGAGATCCAGGTTCCAACCCCACCTCCGACAGACCAGTTTTATTGTGTGTGTGTGGGGGGGGGGTCCCTCTGCCAGGCGCAAACGTTGAGTTCATTCTATTTTCACTCTTGGTGGGTATTTATTAGGAAAAAAAATCAGCTCCTGTAAACAGGGTCTTCCTTTAAATGACAGGATGTAAACTTCTCTATTGCTTTCTTTTCTATAATTTCAGTAGTTATTTGGTGTATTTACACCAAGTGCGATGAACGCATTTTACTTTTGTCGCAATTAACTGCTACTATAGTTACCGAACTAACAGCAAGATTTTATCTGAGCGATAGCGCAACCAACATGTCACGGTCGTCAGGAGGAAAGTCACTCTAAGTAAGAAATCAATCAACAGGAGAGCATTAAATTGTATAGAACCAATAACGCACGCGTGGCGAAGTCTTCCATTGATGTCGCATGACTCCGTCGCCGTTGGTATGGATGCACCGAATAATTAATATTTTATGTTTTCTTTTTTTAAATTAAATTCTTCAAATTATATTTTAATAATCCAGTTTTTTATATTGTAAATTTCTTATGAAGTGACATAGCGAAAAAAAATAGAGAAAAAAAATTAAGATGCAGTTATATGGCAAGTCAATTTAGATTTTTTTTAATTTAAGAGGAGTCGGGAAGCATAAGTGCCAGCGGTTTTTTCTGCTCCAACCTCCTTCCCTGTTAGCCTGTATGAATGTTTTAGCATTGTGGGACTGTTCCCCCGTCGAAGCTGTGTGTCAAAGAATTCTTATGACTACAGCTGGAACTAAGTTTACAGTGGCGCTATCTGTGTTATCGATCATTCGCGAAACTCCTTCACTATCAGCTGATGCACTGCCAAAACCTCAGTTCATTTGTTCACTTTTCTTTTTTACTTTGATGACACTCATACTATACAAGCAGCTTTGACGCGAGCTTTGGAGGCAGTCCCGCAGTGTGAGCCGGAACAGGCATTCGAATCGTTGTTAAAATGCTGTAACAAATGTACTGAAGCCGAAGGAGCTTATTTTGGACAAAAATACTTAAAAATAGATAATTAGGATAAACTGGACAGTTAATGACACCTCAAACTTTAATTTAAAGAAATAAGTAAACAAGTCCTAATTACATTTTAACATATACATGAAACTAATGTGTGAGGGTCCTCTAATTTATGACGTAAGTGCTTGAGAAACTAACCACAGGAAACCCATCCACAGGGTGTCAATAACTAGTTTTTGCACTTTTTACCATAAATATTGCCCTATGGTAAAAGGAATTGAACTTTTAACCCAAAAAACCTCTTGAGGCTATATATAAGGATAGATAAAGAGGAGCTATATGAGCTTTCATTTTATGCTATTTCGTGATGTCCAGGAAGAAAAGGCAAGTCGAAATTTTTTTTTTTTTTTCTTTCTAGATCCGAGTAAGTTTTCTTTCTTCTTTGGCCACAAACATTTACTGAGACCTATTTTGCCCCAGAGTTTTGGATTTTTAGTACCATTTTCCCTCATGCTTCGTGGTTGTACGCAGTGTCTTAACTGCTGAACGCCACAACAGATGGCGCTGTAATCTGCTCTTATATAGTGCTGTTTAAAATTTTAATAAACTCACAGTTCATTTTGCTCGTGAAACGTACGTATGTGTTTGTAATGTGTGTATTGTGATGACTTAATATTTGTAATGTGTGTATTGTGATAATTTAATATTTGTGATGTGTGTAGAAACACTTCGCGGGCCAACATTTTTGAGACGTTTCGTTCTTCAATTATTATACCTTATTATTTTTTGAATAAGCACATTTATAGAAAACCATGTTATGCTTTCTATAACACCAGTAATCTGAACACAAAAACCACGCGGTAAATCATTATCATTTCTGAAATCATTTTAAAACAACACTTTCACTTTCGCCTTGCATGCCGCTTTTATTTTTATTTATAGACACCAATCCTTTCACTTTGGAAAGGATTTATGTCTAAAGGATTGGTGATGAATACGCTAATTTTGCAGACCGAATACAGTGATCCCTCGTTTCTCGCGGTTAATGGGGACCAGAACCTTCCGCGAAAGATGAAAAACCGCGAAGTAGGATTTACTCCTAGGAGTTTTTGTGTATGCGGGTACACGAATGTTTTAAATATGTAAACAGTGTTTATACTTTACATTTAAGACAAAAATTACAACAGTATACGTATTTACTTAAACGTATCGGTGCTAATTAATAAGGTGAATTACAAAACCTTATAATACAGTAATAAACATTAATCAACATTGCTTTCTGAGAGAGGCGAAGAGTCTTGTGTTGGTGTTGGTGGGAGCTTTTGAGAGCCCATGGTATGTACTCTGAGTCAACTCATCTCTTTGTTTGACATGCAGGGATCCTTCTCTCTCGCGCATCAACATGAAACAACACTTCTTTCCGCAATGTGGCTGCCGACGTAGTTGTATTTTTTCAATTTAATTTTTTAATTTTTTTTTTGGGGGGGGGGGGAACCCGCGAAGCACTGAAGTCGCAAAACATGAAGCACGAAGTGGCGAGGGAACACTGTATGCCTAAATGCGATTCCTTATAAAGGTCGCTGTTTTCCTTTAAAAAACACTTTCGATTGCATTGAAGCCAAGAATTAGCGGTTTAAGTACAATAATTTTGAGACCAATTTCCTCTCAGTGGAGGATGGCTGATTCTGATAAGACTGAACAGAATCATTCCGACTTTCCTCGACTAGATGTCTGCCGAATGCTTAATTAACGCAATTTTATCTATGTATATATCATGTCAATGCGTGTACTAAAAATAAACTGGTAGTTGCAAGACAGATGCCTCCACCTTCCCCACATTCTTGGAACGGGAAGAGGTGTGAATAAAGTGACTTTCAACAGCAGGGAAACTAATTTTGAATCAAGTATTATAGGCTTATTGGCGTTTTGCGGGATAAAGAATCCTCCGCTCTGGCTGTGAAGCTATATTGCCAATCCTAATATGTAAATATCTATATATAAATAGGAAAAGACAAAACTGCTAAAACCATTTTGTTCCTCTGTTTGTCAACCGATTTTCTTACTTTTTTTAGTAGTAGAAAAAAAAAACAGAATTATTTAAGTTGTCCACACTAGCTTCCTTCTAACTACCACTCATCTCATTAAAAGTTTACCTGCTAAAGCCTTGACTGAACATGATGTTTGCAGATTTTAAAAGAGTTTTCGTCTCAAATCTAAATTTTTAGAATTACTTTTTGAAGTCAATATATACTAATAGACGCAATTGACACTTTAATGCAAATTATTCGTTTCCAGAACATTTTGGAGGTACAATATTGATGAAGAAAAAAGGGTTATACGGTAGGAGTCGACAGATGTGAGCTAACGAACAACTATCGGTACTTAGAGCCATCTATTAGCAGCTCAGCGAAGTTTCTATTTTAAAGTTTGCTATTTGCTTGCTTTTGTAGATACCAGTGAAGTAGACAATAATTTTATGCGTTTATGCTTAAAGGATTTTTTTAACAAAATTAAATATGAATTTTTGATCCTTTCACTGATTAGAATTATTTTTTTAACATGAGGATTCTCAGCAGAGAGAAGCATCAGAAAGATGTAAGAAATTGAACGAAAATACTCGCTTCGCGTTTTTGACTATCATGAATACCCGGGGGATCTTAGTTATCTCCTCTGCGTTGTTCTGCATGTATGTACAGATTCAATGTTTGGTTGAGATTGATATATATGCGTTAAAAACTCGGGAAACACTTAAAACTGGTAGCTATTAGAAAGCGAAACTGCTTATCTATATTGTCATACATAATTCCTTATAACCTTTTTTTTTTTTCAGAATTGGTAGATTTAAAAGCAATTACTGTCACCATCTGATATTTACCAAGTTTTTAAAACTTCGTAAATTTATTTATATGGGGTTTTAAACCGCATCAAAAACTCCTAAACAAAGTATAGCGATACTGCACTGTAATTCAAAAATTTTTCGCAAGAATATCCTTGAAGTGTGCAGTTCATTTTGACAACACTCAAACGCTAAGATTAAGAAGAAGAGGACTGTTGAAAGGTTTGAAATGGAAACGTATTTGGATAAGGGAAATAGGTTTCAAAGTAGAAACCGAAAACTGTTATGATGGGAATCCACAGACAAGTAAGAGTTGCGACTAAATGCTCCATACGTGACGATCAGGATTATGAATTTTTAAATCATATGTTAAGTATCTTCTGATGATATTGCAACTGATTTATCCATACTTGCATCAAAGAGCCGGAAGGAGCGGGAAGAAGAAATCCTGAAAATGCATTTATGGTTGCAATCCATATTGAGCATTAATACCTCCGCAGTTGAGCCTTCGAACCGCTGTAGGACTAGAATTTTCCCCCGATGGGGGAAGGGTGGGGGATACTTACATGCACATGCATTACCAAACTTGGATTAGCAGTGAAAAACATTATTGAATAAATAATTATCAATAATTAGTGAATTAAATTATCAACAACAAATAGTTAAATTGCCAGAATTTCTGGTTGAAATCAGGGACGATAGAATAGTCCGGTCCCCCCCCCCCCCACCCAAGTCAGCGCCACTGCTATGAACCAAGCTCTAGCCCCCTCTCCCCTGGCTATTCCACAACATAAGACTCTGTCTGTGTAAATGTAAAGGATATGTAACAACCCTATCGGTACCGAAATAAAAACTGAACGCAACAACTCAGTTTTGAATGCCCGCACTCAAACCCCTTCATCAAAATTGCTTATATTAAATATATAAGCAGTTTCGATAAAGGGGTTTGACATAACATCCATTGCGCTTGGCAGATTTGGCCTCATGTTGATTGACATTTGTTTCTGTGGAAGCAGTACGGCAGCTGAAATAAATCGCGTCATGAAGGACAATAAAATTTATGTTCAACATTTTGTTCATGAAATAGTTTTAAAACTCAACGACAGCGTGAATTTTTAAACTGAAATCATGTCGATAACTCTTTAACCCTATTTTTCTCTATCCATGATAACCGATTGCTGCGTTGCTTCAAGAGAAAAAGGTCGGTAGAACTCTGAAATTTGTTACACTAATACTACTATTAAATAATATCATGAAATCAACTGGGAGTTATAATGCATCACTACAGAATTTAGAAACACAGATTGCTCTATAAAATTGGAGCTGCTTGAAAAATTTCTCTTGCTGTTTTTTTTTTTTTTTTTTTTGTAAATTCAGTATTTTATGAGAATATAATTAAGGTTAATGACCCGGCAGTGGACACAGTTAAGAAAAATTTCGTACTCTTTTACGTGGCAAATTTTTTCTAGGGACTTACATCAATGTTTGCATATTTAGCTAAATCGACAACTATTTCTCAAAAATTAATTACCTATAAAATGTCATTTGATGAAGAATTAGGATTTTTACTTCAAACTTACTAAACGCTTAATTTGTATCTATAGTGGATATTTATAAGACACATATTTGCATTAGTAGTGGACAGAAATTACTATCATCTGTTTTATGCTGTTAACTTTTAGAAATCATTTTAAAGATGACTAAAGGGCCATTCATAAATGATGTCACGCTTTTTTCCCATATATTTTCCCCAAAATCAGTAACCTTCTTATTCATCAGCTTTAGTAAAGAGCAGCAAATGTGACCGTTGTGGAGGCAGCTATTAAATATTATGATCCATGTACTTGCGTAGATGCTCCACGCCAACTTTAGTTCTATTAACCAGCACTAGGAATCGTTCGCGATAGGTTCTGATCATTTCATTCAAGTTTAATGTTACATTCGCTTACTTTAGGAGCTTAAAGCTCTAAGTGTCCTCTTCTAGAGCAGTGTCCACTACACGGCCATCGGCTCTCTAATTAAGGCTTCGGTTAAAAGGTGCAAGGTGTCCGATGGAGAAAAGTGTCCACTACAGGGTCCTTTACCTTATATATTTAAATGTGCGCGAGTGAACTTTTGATTAAAATTTAGTGGGGGGAAAAATGAGGATGTTACCTTAGAACGTAACTCTTTACGGACGGCTACCAGTCTCGGGTCATATACCCTTTAAAGACGGAGGAAAATCTCCGCTTAGGAACACAGAATGGACTCTTCCAAAGGAGAACGTTCGGAGCGCTCGCACGGGAAATCGTTGGACCCTCCCTATTGTAACTTAATTGGTGGGGAGGAAAAGTCTCCCCGTAGCCTCGAACTTAGACCATAAACTAGGCCCCTAAGCCCCCGAACATGCGAACAGCTAGATTGCTTGAGCTATTCAAGAACCACTTAAGATTAGCGGACTTTTATTATAGGGATCGTATACGATACTCTCATAATGGCATTCTGCAATTGTGAAGCGTCAACGTCATGAATGACTTCGGTCGTTAGCGAAGGGGAGAGCTGACATTAATCGATACAAGTTTGCGATAAGCAAAGGTCGCCCACGAAGTTTTTTCGCGCAAGTCCCCTTCATGCGATACACCCCTAGAAAACACTCCCTGCGCCCGAGACCGGCCGTATTCGTCCATTAAACACTTCTATTTATACCGCAACAATCCGCCGTGCCGTCCTTAAATTATTACAATATGTCTTAATCGCAGGTCTTTAACGTTTAAATCAATGGTTCTTAAAGTCGTTCACGTGGACTCCCTGGGGTCTATCCTATTTGCAAGGGGTCCATGTCAACGAAAAAAAAATGATGGGTAGTCAATAGGAATTAGGTTGGTAGTTAAATGTAACTAGGGATCTTCAAAACTGAAACTCATTTAAACAGACTGCCACCTAATTTTATTCCTAATGCACCTAACTCAATTTTTCCATAACAATTGCATACCACTTATTCATATAATAAGCACATAAATGAACTAATCACGTATTAATTAAATGTATTTCATATATTCTGTAAGTAGGTAACTATCCTCTGTGTGCTTTAACTAGTAAAATGTTTACTTCTGTTACTAGTTGGAAAGCTATATAGCCAGGAGGGGAGGGAGGACCATTTCAGGGCATGTTGGAGCATCAAAAAGAAATTTTATAGGGTAGAAAATATAGTTCAAAAGAAAAAAGAATAATTGTCTCACAAAAGCGACTGCGTGAGAGTGCTATACGTATGTCATATAATTATACTTGTGGCAAAGTGTTAAGCCTTGTGTTATTACGCATCGTTAACGAACTTTTTAAAGTTTTGTGGCATCAGTGCTTGGCTGTGAGAAGAACAATATAAATGCCAAGTGAAATTTTTTTTCACTCTCTGTTTTTGCTGCATAGCAATCGTGTGCCCGCGTAGGTTGTTACCCGCGGCGCACGTTTAAAAGTTTATTTTGATTTTGCCTAATTTTATTATCTGTTTGTTATTTATTAAAGTTGTTGCGTTTTAAATTGTTTAATGTTTTTTTGCAGTTTAAGTATCTTGGCAGTTAACGCTCAATTTTACTATATCCTAAACTAAATTTTGAGTAATGAACTTACACCTCGCATTTACGCAGACGTTTTCAAACCTTTACATAATTGTGTTATTATGCATCATTGAAACTAATACGAGATTGTCTTTAACGCACTAGCAATAAATGTGAACTATGTGGATCAAAATTTGAGCGCAACATTAATTAAAAACAAATAAAAGTTAAATTGGAAACGTCCAGTTAGAGAGTTAGTATTGTGCTGGTTTAAATTAGTATAGCACTAAATACTTTTAATCCCAGACACTTTACATGAATTTTTTTTCATCCCTTTAAGGCAGCGTTTCTCAACCTTACAGTATTCGCGGTCCAATTTTCTATCATAATTTTCATCGCGCCCCCCCCCCCCCACTTGCCATAAAATGTATAAAACAGTACATACAGAATCAATACTCAATACTGTATATTGAGTACTGATTCTGTTTTTGAATTATTTTTAACTGACTGCCAAAACAAGAGTAAAAACGAGTTATTTAGTAATAAAATTAATTTAGTAATAAATCACAATTTCAATTTTGGGCAGGAGTAGAGGATGATTTTTCTGCTTTAAAAGCAAGAGCATTTCGCATTCTATTACTATTTTCAACACCTTACTTTTGTGAAACTGGATTTTCTGCTGTGGCTTCTTTAAAGACAAAATAAAGATCTGGGCTTAATATAGAAACAACTGAGAGTGGCTATTTCTAATATTAAGCCTTCCTTCGAAAAGCTTTGCTTTGAAAGACAGGCTCAAGGAAGTCACTAATAATTATTAAATTTGTTTTTAACATAGTATGTTTTGATTGAGAAAGTTTTAATTTAGTAATTTGTTTTACTTTAATAAGTTATTAAATATATCGAAATGTATTTTGCTTTCTATGTGTACGCGTGCTTTCCTTTCAGTCAGTTAATCAATTTTAAAGTAATATTTTCTCTTGGATATTCTCGCGACTCCTTCTCGTGTGCTCGCGCCCCACAGGTTGAGAATCGCTGCTTTAAGGAATGAAATAAAATGAAACTCTCGGTAGGGGATGCGGTTGAACAAATAGAACTCTAACCAAAGATTATAATTTCCAGCAAACTAAATGCAATTTTATCCCACAAAAAATATTTTATGAATTTCGAACGCACGATCAGCTCTAAGCACCTGCACATTGGTCAAAATATGCAGTTTTGAGCAGCAACCGTTAAAAGTTTGAAAATCGAAAATTTTCTCGAATTCAAAACTTTCCTAAACACAGTTTGCATACAGTAGAAAGTAATAAAATGATGATAACGTTTTAAACACAACATTGCAAATGAATGTTACAGGCATGTGTCTTGGCAATAGAAGTATTTTCTTTTTCAATGCAAAAACGCGCGAGCATATGCATGCAAATACACCCAACAAAAGGTTCTGTTAAATGTCGTTGCATCAATAACTTGCAACATTTTCCATTGAAAAACGAATTCCTTGTCGTTCCAAAACACGTGTCTACTTTTTACACTAGTTTCCACACAAAAGGTAACTTCATCTTCAATTCATTGGATGTAAATATATTTAAATCGAATGACATCTATTTTTAAAGTCACTTACCATGCAACGTTTTTAAAGTCAATTAGATGACAACGGACAGTGCCGCCGGAGAATTCTCCCTAAAACAGACTCCACACAGAAACATCCTAAGAGTACAACAAGAAAACAGCTTTTTAAACGGTGCTCAAATAATAACACTCATTATATAAGGTTATCTTGTTCAGGCAACAATATAAAACATTCATTCACTAATGCTTCATTGGAGTTTGGATGAATAAACTGAGTGGGTTGAATTAAGATTTATTTTCAAAATCAGACACATCACATCATTCATCAAAAGGATTTTTTTTCATTCCTCTTTAATTTCAGGAAAAAAACAGCAATAGTAAATTATCTGCATTGATGTATATAATAATAATAATTTAAAACAAAAAGCAACTTTTAGTCTTTAGTTAGATTGCATTTAAGGAGTTAAACATTTTCGTTGTTCCTCTTCAGAGAAGACTGCGAAAGAAAGCGTTGCGAAAGCTCATATTTTGTGAGAAAATGTAAAATCAGTATTATTATGGTGAATATGTAAAAAAAATAAATGCACACGAACGTTGTTACAAATATCAGGTTTCGAGGATTGTTTGAAAGACACGATCATTAAGAAGTATAGTTAGGGAAAATGAAATTTATTTTGTTTTTTTATGTTGGAGAAAGTAGGTTTTCATAAAACAGAAAATTCGCAAAAAAAAGAATAAAATGGGAGTACTCGTATAACAATGTACAATTGTAGACGTTGTTCGAAATTCTTATTTTTTCGTTATAATTAAAACAAGTGAAATTTTTTTCGCGCAATATAGCTAGCATATTGTTGCTGTCACGCTAATTAACCTTCGGCTAACCCCCTTGAAATCCCTCCTCAACTTGCAACGGCACAATATGCACCCGTGGAAAAAGTCGTACAGTAAGCTCAAGAAAAGTTTCGTAACTATTTCGTGACATTTTTGGGGACCGTTCAGTGATATATTGGGAAATGACTGTGCAAGATATGGAATATCTGATGTTCCCTGTGTGACGTATACATACCGGACATCCGGCCCTGTTGTTTAAAACTTGTTGATTCAATACATATTTTTAAACATTCCTCAGCTTTCAAATACGTAGTAAATTTGTCATCTACATATATTCTAAAAACATTTTAATTTATTAAACTTGAAAAATCAAATTTGACGTGTCGGATACTCAAATATATCGTACAGCGGCCGAGTTGAGCTCCGGACTTTTAAAAACCCTGTCGGATTCTGGATATCTGTTGTCTTCGAGAAGGACCGGGCTCATGTGACAGGAAGTTTTCGTGACCTATTCGTAATTTTCGTGCTTTTCTCGTTATTTTCTTTACTCCACCCCCAAGCGAATGGTGCCACATTGTAACAGCACCTGTTTCTATTGAGGTCCACTTGTATACTAAATTTTGCTCGAATTCTTCCACTCTTCCTTAAATATAGAACCCACGCAAACCAAGAAAAATGATCGATTGGTCTTCCCCCTTCGAATGGATTTGGGCAAAAACTAATCAGCACCAGTTCCGATCAGGGTCCACGCGTGAACTAAATTTTGTTCGATTCATCACTTTTTGAGTAACAGCGGCCACAGAAAAAGGCAACAGTCAGAGGAGAGAAAATTCAGTTTTTTTCAAGCATTTTTCAATCTCACGAAATGGACCTTCATCACTCCTTTCAGAACTTTAAGTTATGTGGGGAACACAAGAACATAAAACTTGACGCACCAATAATTCATGCCTGATATTAAAGTTCAAAATATATTTCTCTAAGATTGAGAAGAATTGTGAATACGGTGGAGTGAACGCCATAAACGGGAGGAGGGGAATTGGAATTTTGGATCGGTAGGGGGCAGAAAAGTTGCATTTGTGTAAGCAAAAAAAGTTTCTCTTTTGTGCGACAATTAAAATTGAAATAAGCAAGAAAGCAACGAATTTCCAGAACAAAATTGAAATTCAAAAATCAGACGCGTTTTGGAATTACACGGAATTCCTTTTTCAATGCAAGCAAGAAAGCAAAGAAAAAGGAGGAGAAAAAAAGAGATTCCCGCCAAAAGGGATGATTCTGCACCCCCACCCCTCGAGCAGTGACATCATTTAGGAATAACCCCTCTTTAGTAGGACAATTTGTTGAAGTTCCCTTTAATGAAACGTAACACTAGGTACAATTTGTAAATGTACAAGCTTTACACTCATTACAAACTGCTATGATCTATTCATTCCTTCTACATTTGGTAAGCATCATGGAATTTATTGAGATGCTTTTAAAACTCGGAAATAAGAGTATAATATAACTTATAGAACCGGAGGACTTTGAGATGCGTGTGTATGAATATCTGCTGAAAATATTTAAATTCTAAAAAAAAAACAAAAAAAAAAAAAAAAAACTATCAGTTATTCCCAAAGAAATATGTATACGAAACAGGCATCCGAATCGTTGTTAAAGCACTATAACAAATGGATTGAAGCCGAAGGAGTTTATTTTGAATAAAAATATGTTTAATATCAGAATGTGCAGCATCATACAAAACTGATTTGTTGCTTCCAGATTTTATTTTGATATCGATCGTGTTGTCGTGTGTCTTTTACATTTAGCGCAGCTAGAGTCTAACCCTGTGAGGAGAGGAAAGGGGCTTGGGGAAGTTGGCTCATAGAAGTCCTCCAATGTCATACTAAAATGAGGCTTGGATTACCATACTAGGATTGGCAACACGGTTGCAGCTCAAGTGCTCTGGAAGATTATTTCCAACTCACCCCCTTTCCCTGTGCTTCTGGTCCGTTATATACGGTAATATATCAAACGAATTTCACTAATCAGTCTCGTATTACTAGTTGTCCAGTTTTTTCGGCAAAACTAGGGTGGTTCAATACATTTCTAGAGAAAGTAAATAAACATTTTGTTGCAAAATTTTGGAATTAAAAAAAAAAAAAAACTAATCATAATGACTGAAATATTAATGATTTTAGTAATAATTTTAATGACCTTAAAGCACCTTAAATAAAATCTGTAAATTTCTCTTCACGGCATTGACACTGTTGTTGGACAGAAGCTAAGGGCAAAACAGATTTATATTGCATTGCTGCAATGACGGCTGTTGAGATTTTTCATAACTTCTACGTAGGAGGAAAAAAAAACAGCCATTTCGCTGGTGTTTGACTGAATTTCATTTTAAGAGTACTTTTTGGTAAAGAATTTTAAGAAACGGGTGCAGTTGCATTCTAATGAGTGACATGAAATATAATAATGCATGAATGTCTAAGAAGATTTTTTTAAATTTAAACTTTTAATTAAAAGTTAATTTAAACTCTTATCAGCATCAATGTTTCCGATACAACATGCAAACGTTGAGAATAGAAAAATTAATTTAATCCTTCTGATTTTAAATATTTTCATTTAAACCAAAATGTGCGATCTCACACTTGTTGCTATCCCCTTCCCTCCCCCTTATCCCATACTGTCCCAATTTCTCCACCCCTCCAGCCGTGACTTTATTTCCGAATGATCCCCTATTGGAAAAATATGTTATTACTCCCATTAATGTATGAAGCTTAACACTAGCAACCATTTCTAGATGTACAAGCTTTACACTAACTCCGAACTGCTATGATCTATTTTCTCTATATTTGGTAAGCACCATTGAATACATAGATCTGCTTTTAACATTTGAAATTTATAGAATACACGATATCTTATAAAACCAATAGAACTTAGATTTGCGTGTGTATGGATATCTGCTGAAAATGTTTAAGTCTAAAGAAATAATGTATATCAGCGATTCCCAATGAAATATTTTGCAGCCATTCCACCAATCATAAATTCATCATGACAAGAAGTCTCGAAAGATTGCCCTTGTTGTTGAACGGGAACAAAGAAGCAGCAAATTTCTTTGCAACAAAATTTAACCCTTTAACTACGAGTAACGTCAATAGACGATTTGGCGAAGCTTTTCTGTGGTACGAGTAACGCCAATAAGCGATTTGGCGAAACATTCCTGTGATACTGGTAACGTCAAAAAGTGATTTATTGACGTTAATTGACGTAATTTACTTTTTTTATTGGTTATCCAATTACAAAATTTGCTATGGCGAAAGTTCATGTAAGAAACTCATGAGATATACATAGTCATTTATGCAATTTTTAGATACTTTTTTTTTTCGGCGTTAAAACAATCAGATTTGTGAATATATTCCGGTAGTTGATGGGTTAAAGGAAGGGAATAACGCTTTGACAGCATTGAGGCGCGAAATGCGTCTGTCAACACACGTGCGCTTAACTAAACATAAAGTTTTAGTGTATCAGCTAGTACAATGACTGCTATCAATGTCTCTTTATATTTTAGACGACGGCTTTACTTCTGAATTGAAAGTTGGAAGTTCTCCCTCAGCCCACATGTACACTGTATAGCCAAAAGTCATGGGACAATTTCCTTTTAGACATTTTCCCAAATGTTCAGAGGATTACAAGAAAATATCCTGGGACTTGGGTCATAGAAAGAGCATGTACCTCCATTCGCACTTTCCAGTAAGAAGTTCATCAATCGTGAAATGAGGGGACCTGCAACAAGTTGCAGAAAAGTAAATGTTTTCGATCATTCAGTCTCCTAAAATGCGTGAAAAAAGCTGAAAATTACACAAAAGAATTTATTTTTTATGCACAATATTTCTACATTTTATCACAAAACTGAGAGTTATATTCACGAAGTTATAATTATTTCTCTTTAAAATGCCGATTTCCCCAGAATGTTTTTGGCCCATAAAACGCAGAGTTTTGCATGGAATAACCACCACACTTGCAGCAAAGTTAACTTTGGTGATATTCCCTGTACATAATAGAAACATCATACCGAAATTAGGAATAAAAAAACAAAATATTAAATAAATTATGAACATTAAAAGGAGATACTTTTTTACTGCGCATGCGTGAAATATAGCAATTTTTAACTTTGATACCTATGTTTATAGAGCAACTCATTAAAAAAAAAAAGCAGGCAATAACTTAAAAATTCACAAATTTCGTCAATTAAATGAATTGTTTTTTAACGACTGTGAGAACAGGCATAAACAATAAGGGGTTGTTCACAAATCACCCGCAGTCGTTCAGTGCATCTATGCCGTGCATTGTGTCACAAGTTGGCGTTTTTTGAACAAATGCTTGCCATCCATGTTATTGTGAATGATGCTAATATATTCTTCATAATTTCTGAATTTTTGTCATAAAATACAGTACAGACACATTGCATGATCACGAAAGCATGCGGCCGATATGTGAACAACCCCCGTTTGATTCATCGCTTTCGAAGAATGAATGAAAAACAATTTATAAATGGCCGATATCCTTGTGAATTTTCACGATATTCAACTGAAACGTTTTCCTGAGTTGCTCTGTATATTTGGGCATGGCGTTATGAAAGTTAACTGCTACCTTTAGCGCACGCGCAGTGAAAAAATAGTTCCTTTTAGTACCCATATTTTCCAAATTTTTTTTTTTTTAATTTCAAGTTTAAATTTAATGAATCGCTTGTACGTTCTCAAATCTTCTCAAATTTGGTTCAAAAACTCCACGTGTTACCAAAAACATGATAGGAAAATTGGCAGTTTGGAAAGAAAGGTTTAACTTCATGAATATCCGTGAAAGTTTTAAGAAAAAATATAAAATTATTGTACATAGCAAGTAAAATTCACAGCTTGTTTTCAAGCATTTTTGACAGGATGATCAAAAATCTCTTTTCTTTCCTCCTCTTCAATTTTGTGCTGGTCCCCTAACTGCAAGATTGATTAAATTTTTTCTGGAAAGCATGTTCCGTAAATGACTGAAGTTTCATCGCATTTTGTCCCGTATTTTCCTAGAAACTTGAAAAAATGTCTTAACTGAAATTGTTCCACGATCTTTTGGCTATATAGTCATTTTGATATTAGTTTCGGGGAAGTGGTGAGGTTCGTACACACCGCTCAGGAAGGCTGAACTATCCGGTGCGTGGGGATTGAAATAAGACACAACAGTTACATTGAAGAAAACGAAATATAACAAGAACTAAGATTTTTTAAATTTACGGCTTTATCTGCTCATAGCTTTGTTTGTTGCTGTTGTGCAGCAGCAACCTTCACATTAGTTTTGTTTTTTAATTTTTTTACATGACAGGTATTTTGTACTTACAGACGTATTTCTGTTTTTCCGACGCTGTTTTCGAAGTACGTATTAAAAATATATTTTATATATTTTATACATTTTATTTTATACATAAAGCTTTATTTTAATAAACGCTTTTCTCTGCATTAACTATACAAAATGGTGTGCTTGAAATAACCTAGTCGTCGTAGTATTTTTCTAAAATCCATTTGTGTTCTATTCTGTATAATAAAGTTACATTAGCAGTGGTACGCAAATAGTTTGCAAGAAAAATGGTGGAACGAAATATTGGGGAAAAAAAATATTGGGAACCGCTGTTCTTCACAAATCAGTTGTTATGTCACATATCTCGTTCGTGTACGAAAAATTTCATTTTAAATGCACAGAGGATTATTCGAGTTCAGCTGACCAAATATTGAGAACTAATGGTCAATAAAGCACGTGGAGAATATCGATCAGATGCAATGGAAGCTTTTTGATAAACATGAAATCAAATGTCTTTGAAAAAGTATTTTCACCGACAGGATACTGTTCGACCACGACAAAATGGAAACATCAACTTCCAGTTTCCCAGTGGAAGGCAGATCCGTCCATCAGCTGTTAGGGAAGCCAGTTTCTTTCCTCAAACGTTTTAATCACGATATAAATTAACTGCTCAGAATTATTGCAAAATAGTTCATTCTTGAAAGTTCCAGCCGTTTTGTTCTGCTTAGAAATATGTGCTATGTTCATAAAAATGATTCGCAAATTTCAAAATATATTACCACTAACTAAACGAAAATAATTTCCTTTCTTACAACTGGAACGATCCATTTGATTCTGTTGCTGTCCTTTTGCCAATCTCCCAAGCGAAGCGTGGTCGAACAGTGTTGTCGCATATCAAGAAAAAGAAATAAGATATTAATATCAATGGAGTGGACCAAGATCTTACCATCAATAATTTGACATAGTTTATGCTCGTGGGGGTCTCGCAAAAAAGAGATTCGGAGAGGATGATTGAAGAGACCCATGGCACTGGAGCACAGAAGCAACTAATAAATAGAGGCCTTTTGGATTTAGTAGCTTTACAGCTTCTCCTGTAAAATATTATGGTTTTTATATTAAAAAAGGAAAGAAAGAAAACCAGTTCATTAACTTTTGTAGTGTCTACTTTAGGTTAAGATAAATGTTCTTTCTTTCTTTCATTTTATAAATGAATTCATTCCCTAGAAAAGCAAATCTAGACAAAGCTTATAAGATAAATTATCAAAAATGATTTGTGCTAAAACATGAGTACAAAAGGAAAAAACAACGTAAATAAAGCACGAATTGTAAAAAAACTAACTCAAATAGCCATTTCGAGGCAACAATGGAGCCTCTTCATCAGGAAAAGAAATGCTCAACACACAACTAGAAAGTTGTTAGTGAACTTCCAACTTTTTGACACGGTGCCGTCGCGCACCGCCCGACCTGTTACATACGGACGGCGCGGGCCTGAACATGCTTCTTAGCAGGGCAGTAAAGCAGGCCGTTATTTTAAAGTTTTCAGGTCTCAGTGGAATCTAACAAAATACATACACACATGCATATATAAATTATGCTTCCAAAGCCCAGGAACGGGACAATGGTAACCTCTTGGGTCTTCAACCGATGTACTTTTCTCCATCGAACACCCTTGCACCTTTTAGCCGAAGCCTTAGGTAGGGAGCCGATGGCCGTCGGTCGACTACGGTGGCCCCAGTTGCATTTTCGCCCATAGGCGCTAATGTTAAAATTTTTTGAACTGTTCAAAATTGAACGAAAAATTGTTCAAATTAATATTTCATGCCAAGAGCTTCCTCCAGTAAGCTTGTTCATTGGAACGTGGATCTTACACCCAGAGTTTACATTATTTGCTTCATTTTCGCCCATAGGCGCAATGTTAAATTTTTTTGAACTGTTCAAAATTGAACGAAAAATTGTTCGAATCAAAAAGTAAAATATGAAAATGAGATGTCCTCGCCGAGATGTTTCGAATGCAAAAAGAATTTTTCAAATCGAACTATTCGTTCAAAAGTTATTAGGGGGGACAGACCGACAGACACATTTTCCCCATCTCAAAACCGTACTTTCAAATTTTTTATTTTTCAATCTTTATTTAATTACTTCGCTTTTTTTTTTACTTTTCTTTATTTTTAACGATATTTTTACGATACATTAAGCCTTCTGTCATGCTTTATTATTATTTTTTTAACTTTTACGGGAAAGTAGGCTAAAAAGTGATGTTTCATATAGTTGAATAGTAGTGACCTTTCATTGTTTTAGAGCATCAATATATATATAATTTTATTTTTTTGCGATTTTTCTGCTCTGTGACATTTGATTTGCTTTCTTTCGGGACTTGTACGTAATTTGCCTAGTTGACAAACATCTCGTAAAACATTTTAAGTATATTATTAGTACACGAATTCTATAATTCGCAGCGTTTTCAGCGGTTTCACGAACTGAACAAGGAAGTAAAGTATCTCCTCATTGCTGAAACTGATATCCTCATAACGGATTTACTTTATCCTAATTCACTTAAAAATTGCAGGTATGATTAGACAATTTTTCTTTTATTCTATTTTCACCGCAATGACTTGTTGATTTACTCGCATAGTAACTGGAAAGTGGTCATTCACCGAAGATGAACAGAATTCGCTTCAAACTGTCTGTTGTACTTCTAAAAAACCCCTGTCTGCTGATGGCTCCGGGGGGAGGTCCTTTGTAAACAAAAGCAAGACTCAATGTGCAGCTATTGTACTTAATTTCCCTTCACTACCGATGGTTTATCTTTATCTTTTGCTTCACTTCTGTATTTTTAGTTGAATGCACTTACCGGAATGTATGACATGGGGTGGACGCTTATTATTACGACTTCGACACGCGTAGTGTACATGTGATTTTTATTAGAAAACCAAGAAAGGAAGAAATATAAACATAGTATGTTACCTCCAGCGCATCGAGCTGCTAATTGGATTATAACCCAGGGCGGCAGAGCTCTGAGCGCTACAGAATAACTCTTTTTAAAATTAATACCAAAAGATGACAAATATTGAAAGTTTTATTCAGGCCCGTCATTTCAATATTTTCTGCGGGGGGGAGGGGAGGGGTGACCAAAGGGAATATATTAAATTTATAGATAAAAAGCAACAACACGTAATAATACGTAAACACACGTATAAATACATTATAAATCTAAAAGTCAGGTCTTCACCCCCCCCCCCCCCCCCCCCCGAGATCCTTCAAGTGATTAGCTATGTTTCAGTGAGTATTTATGTGACTATAAATGTTATCCGTCGATTATATGTGTGTCTAAAACAGAAACATTCCAAATACTCGCCAGACAGTAAATCAGCGCCTCGTATTTCGCCAAGAATAGTCGCGAGGACAGGAAATGCTAATAACTCTCGATTACTTTCTCACCTCCTGGTGATTTCCTTCCGCTCCGGAAGGGGACGAAAGGTCTGGTACATATGCTGTACCGTAGCCGTAAGGAAGGCCAAACTTTTTTGCGGTACATATGCTGTACCGCCGTAATCTAAAGGTTAAAAATTCCAAGTCGAACTTGGACCACATAAAATTTCGATCAATAAACATTTATACTGGAAAATTGTTTCTTATTTTTGACCAATCTGTTCTATGTTGTAAACTAAAAGTGAAATAATGGGAATAACCGCACACTTAAAGCAGATGCAACGAGATTGCTGCACAATTGCAGAAAAACTGCAACACGTGGAATCGAAGCAAAAAAAAAAAAAAAAAAACGCTAAGAGAAAAAAGTTTACGCTGGTAAAAATTTAAATTATTATCGTTCTTTGATTGAGTTGACTGTGTATTGTTTACAATTTCGGAATAATAAGAAACATGACAAACTAAAAGCAAATGGTATAATATTATTGCCAATGACTTCTAATGCTCTAAGTCATTATTAAATGAAAAACGGACAAAAATGAGGCAACTAACCTAGGGCGAAAAACAAATAGCACTCATAAGACGCCTCCATTACTTTTACTTTAACCTATTTCGCGAGCATTCTGTTCAAAGAGAAATAATTTTAATAATGAAGATTTTCGGGCAGCGATCGCTTAAACTATTTTTCCGAATTTTTTATCAAATACTTTAAAGAATAACATTATTTTGTTCTTTTTTTTAACTGATGTGCTGCCTGTTATTGTATGGAAATAGAAATCTAGCTATGGAGAAAAAAGAAAGTTAAAGACAGAATGTTTTCTGGAAAGTTGTCCCTGCGAAAAACATCGGCCTTGCTTCGGCTTTTAGATGTTTTTCAAGGCCGATGGGCCAATGTTTTTCTAAAGTTAACATCGGGCGCCGATGCCGATGGCAACTTTGTTGGACAATCGGCGCCGATGCATCGGTCGAGCCTTGTTTTTTATGTATTAGGAAAGTAATTTTTGAAAAAATATGATCCGAAACCGTAATATATTTTAATGAAAACTCAATCTAGATGAATTTTTCTAAAGATATCTAAAATGTCAGCTCAAAATACGCAGCAGTTTTTGGGCTACACTTGAAAATTAATTTTACTACCTTTTAAATGGACCGTATAACCGACCGCAAACTGAAATAACGGGAATTGTGAAATAAAGTTGAAAAACATGGTGCCACAGTTTTTTAAACTGTTCAAAATTTTGGAATTAAAAAAAAAAAAAAACTAATCATAATGACTGAAATATTAATGATTTTAGTAATAATTTTAATGACCTTAAAGCACCTTAAATAAAATCTGTAAATTTCTCTTCACGGCATTGACACTGTTGTTGGACAGAAGCTAAGGGCAAAACAGATTTATATTGCATTGCTGCAATGACGGCTGTTGAGATTTTTCATAACTTCTACGTAGGAGGAAAAAAAAACAGCCATTTCGCTGGTGTTTGACTGAATTTCATTTTAAGAGTACTTTTTGGTAAAGAATTTTAAGAAACGGGTGCAGTTGCATTCTAATGAGTGACATGAAATATAATAATGCATGAATGTCTAAGAAGATTTTTTTAAATTTAAACTTTTAATTAAAAGTTAATTTAAACTCTTATCAGCATCAATGTTTCCGATACAACATGCAAACGTTGAGAATAGAAAAATTAATTTAATCCTTCTGATTTTAAATATTTTCATTTAAACCAAAATGTGCGATCTCACACTTGTTGCTATCCCCTTCCCTCCCCCTTATCCCATACTGTCCCAATTTCTCCACCCCTCCAGCCGTGACTTTATTTCCGAATGATCCCCTATTGGAAAAATATGTTATTACTCCCATTAATGTATGAAGCTTAACACTAGCAACCATTTCTAGATGTACAAGCTTTACACTAACTCCGAACTGCTATGATCTATTTTCTCTATATTTGGTAAGCACCATTGAATACATAGATCTGCTTTTAACATTTGAAATTTATAGAATACACGATATCTTATAAAACCAATAGAACTTAGATTTGCGTGTGTATGGATATCTGCTGAAAATGTTTAAGTCTAAAGAAATAATGTATATCAGCGATTCCCAATGAAATATTTTGCAGCCATTCCACCAATCATAAATTCATCATGACAAGAAGTCTCGAAAGATTGCCCTTGTTGTTGAACGGGAACAAAGAAGCAGCAAATTTCTTTGCAACAAAATTTAACCCTTTAACTACGAGTAACGTCAATAGACGATTTGGCGAAGCTTTTCTGTGGTACGAGTAACGCCAATAAGCGATTTGGCGAAACATTCCTGTGATACTGGTAACGTCAAAAAGTGATTTATTGACGTTAATTGACGTAATTTACTTTTTTTATTGGTTATCCAATTACAAAATTTGCTATGGCGAAAGTTCATGTAAGAAACTCATGAGATATACATAGTCATTTATGCAATTTTTAGATACTTTTTTTTTTCGGCGTTAAAACAATCAGATTTGTGAATATATTCCGGTAGTTGATGGGTTAAAGGAAGGGAATAACGCTTTGACAGCATTGAGGCGCGAAATGCGTCTGTCAACACACGTGCGCTTAACTAAACATAAAGTTTTAGTGTATCAGCTAGTACAATGACTGCTATCAATGTCTCTTTATATTTTAGACGACGGCTTTACTTCTGAATTGAAAGTTGGAAGTTCTCCCTCAGCCCACATGTACACTGTATAGCCAAAAGTCATGGGACAATTTCCTTTTAGACATTTTCCCAAATGTTCAGAGGATTACAAGAAAATATCCTGGGACTTGGGTCATAGAAAGAGCATGTACCTCCATTCGCACTTTCCAGTAAGAAGTTCATCAATCGTGAAATGAGGGGACCTGCAACAAGTTGCAGAAAAGTAAATGTTTTCGATCATTCAGTCTCCTAAAATGCGTGAAAAAAGCTGAAAATTACACAAAAGAATTTATTTTTTATGCACAATATTTCTACATTTTATCACAAAACTGAGAGTTATATTCACGAAGTTATAATTATTTCTCTTTAAAATGCCGATTTCCCCAGAATGTTTTTGGCCCATAAAACGCAGAGTTTTGCATGGAATAACCACCACACTTGCAGCAAAGTTAACTTTGGTGATATTCCCTGTACATAATAGAAACATCATACCGAAATTAGGAATAAAAAAACAAAATATTAAATAAATTATGAACATTAAAAGGAGATACTTTTTTACTGCGCATGCGTGAAATATAGCAATTTTTAACTTTGATACCTATGTTTATAGAGCAACTCATTAAAAAAAAAAAGCAGGCAATAACTTAAAAATTCACAAATTTCGTCAATTAAATGAATTGTTTTTTAACGACTGTGAGAACAGGCATAAACAATAAGGGGTTGTTCACAAATCACCCGCAGTCGTTCAGTGCATCTATGCCGTGCATTGTGTCACAAGTTGGCGTTTTTTGAACAAATGCTTGCCATCCATGTTATTGTGAATGATGCTAATATATTCTTCATAATTTCTGAATTTTTGTCATAAAATACAGTACAGACACATTGCATGATCACGAAAGCATGCGGCCGATATGTGAACAACCCCCGTTTGATTCATCGCTTTCGAAGAATGAATGAAAAACAATTTATAAATGGCCGATATCCTTGTGAATTTTCACGATATTCAACTGAAACGTTTTCCTGAGTTGCTCTGTATATTTGGGCATGGCGTTATGAAAGTTAACTGCTACCTTTAGCGCACGCGCAGTGAAAAAATAGTTCCTTTTAGTACCCATATTTTCCAAATTTTTTTTTTTTTAATTTCAAGTTTAAATTTAATGAATCGCTTGTACGTTCTCAAATCTTCTCAAATTTGGTTCAAAAACTCCACGTGTTACCAAAAACATGATAGGAAAATTGGCAGTTTGGAAAGAAAGGTTTAACTTCATGAATATCCGTGAAAGTTTTAAGAAAAAATATAAAATTATTGTACATAGCAAGTAAAATTCACAGCTTGTTTTCAAGCATTTTTGACAGGATGATCAAAAATCTCTTTTCTTTCCTCCTCTTCAATTTTGTGCTGGTCCCCTAACTGCAAGATTGATTAAATTTTTTCTGGAAAGCATGTTCCGTAAATGACTGAAGTTTCATCGCATTTTGTCCCGTATTTTCCTAGAAACTTGAAAAAATGTCTTAACTGAAATTGTTCCACGATCTTTTGGCTATATAGTCATTTTGATATTAGTTTCGGGGAAGTGGTGAGGTTCGTACACACCGCTCAGGAAGGCTGAACTATCCGGTGCGTGGGGATTGAAATAAGACACAACAGTTACATTGAAGAAAACGAAATATAACAAGAACTAAGATTTTTTAAATTTACGGCTTTATCTGCTCATAGCTTTGTTTGTTGCTGTTGTGCAGCAGCAACCTTCACATTAGTTTTGTTTTTTAATTTTTTTACATGACAGGTATTTTGTACTTACAGACGTATTTCTGTTTTTCCGACGCTGTTTTCGAAGTACGTATTAAAAATATATTTTATATATTTTATACATTTTATTTTATACATAAAGCTTTATTTTAATAAACGCTTTTCTCTGCATTAACTATACAAAATGGTGTGCTTGAAATAACCTAGTCGTCGTAGTATTTTTCTAAAATCCATTTGTGTTCTATTCTGTATAATAAAGTTACATTAGCAGTGGTACGCAAATAGTTTGCAAGAAAAATGGTGGAACGAAATATTGGGGAAAAAAAATATTGGGAACCGCTGTTCTTCACAAATCAGTTGTTATGTCACATATCTCGTTCGTGTACGAAAAATTTCATTTTAAATGCACAGAGGATTATTCGAGTTCAGCTGACCAAATATTGAGAACTAATGGTCAATAAAGCACGTGGAGAATATCGATCAGATGCAATGGAAGCTTTTTGATAAACATGAAATCAAATGTCTTTGAAAAAGTATTTTCACCGACAGGATACTGTTCGACCACGACAAAATGGAAACATCAACTTCCAGTTTCCCAGTGGAAGGCAGATCCGTCCATCAGCTGTTAGGGAAGCCAGTTTCTTTCCTCAAACGTTTTAATCACGATATAAATTAACTGCTCAGAATTATTGCAAAATAGTTCATTCTTGAAAGTTCCAGCCGTTTTGTTCTGCTTAGAAATATGTGCTATGTTCATAAAAATGATTCGCAAATTTCAAAATATATTACCACTAACTAAACGAAAATAATTTCCTTTCTTACAACTGGAACGATCCATTTGATTCTGTTGCTGTCCTTTTGCCAATCTCCCAAGCGAAGCGTGGTCGAACAGTGTTGTCGCATATCAAGAAAAAGAAATAAGATATTAATATCAATGGAGTGGACCAAGATCTTACCATCAATAATTTGACATAGTTTATGCTCGTGGGGGTCTCGCAAAAAAGAGATTCGGAGAGGATGATTGAAGAGACCCATGGCACTGGAGCACAGAAGCAACTAATAAATAGAGGCCTTTTGGATTTAGTAGCTTTACAGCTTCTCCTGTAAAATATTATGGTTTTTATATTAAAAAAGGAAAGAAAGAAAACCAGTTCATTAACTTTTGTAGTGTCTACTTTAGGTTAAGATAAATGTTCTTTCTTTCTTTCATTTTATAAATGAATTCATTCCCTAGAAAAGCAAATCTAGACAAAGCTTATAAGATAAATTATCAAAAATGATTTGTGCTAAAACATGAGTACAAAAGGAAAAAACAACGTAAATAAAGCACGAATTGTAAAAAAACTAACTCAAATAGCCATTTCGAGGCAACAATGGAGCCTCTTCATCAGGAAAAGAAATGCTCAACACACAACTAGAAAGTTGTTAGTGAACTTCCAACTTTTTGACACGGTGCCGTCGCGCACCGCCCGACCTGTTACATACGGACGGCGCGGGCCTGAACATGCTTCTTAGCAGGGCAGTAAAGCAGGCCGTTATTTTAAAGTTTTCAGGTCTCAGTGGAATCTAACAAAATACATACACACATGCATATATAAATTATGCTTCCAAAGCCCAGGAACGGGACAATGGTAACCTCTTGGGTCTTCAACCGATGTACTTTTCTCCATCGAACACCCTTGCACCTTTTAGCCGAAGCCTTAGGTAGGGAGCCGATGGCCGTCGGTCGACTACGGTGGCCCCAGTTGCATTTTCGCCCATAGGCGCTAATGTTAAAATTTTTTGAACTGTTCAAAATTGAACGAAAAATTGTTCAAATTAATATTTCATGCCAAGAGCTTCCTCCAGTAAGCTTGTTCATTGGAACGTGGATCTTACACCCAGAGTTTACATTATTTGCTTCATTTTCGCCCATAGGCGCAATGTTAAATTTTTTTGAACTGTTCAAAATTGAACGAAAAATTGTTCGAATCAAAAAGTAAAATATGAAAATGAGATGTCCTCGCCGAGATGTTTCGAATGCAAAAAGAATTTTTCAAATCGAACTATTCGTTCAAAAGTTATTAGGGGGGACAGACCGACAGACACATTTTCCCCATCTCAAAACCGTACTTTCAAATTTTTTATTTTTCAATCTTTATTTAATTACTTCGCTTTTTTTTTTACTTTTCTTTATTTTTAACGATATTTTTACGATACATTAAGCCTTCTGTCATGCTTTATTATTATTTTTTTAACTTTTACGGGAAAGTAGGCTAAAAAGTGATGTTTCATATAGTTGAATAGTAGTGACCTTTCATTGTTTTAGAGCATCAATATATATATAATTTTATTTTTTTGCGATTTTTCTGCTCTGTGACATTTGATTTGCTTTCTTTCGGGACTTGTACGTAATTTGCCTAGTTGACAAACATCTCGTAAAACATTTTAAGTATATTATTAGTACACGAATTCTATAATTCGCAGCGTTTTCAGCGGTTTCACGAACTGAACAAGGAAGTAAAGTATCTCCTCATTGCTGAAACTGATATCCTCATAACGGATTTACTTTATCCTAATTCACTTAAAAATTGCAGGTATGATTAGACAATTTTTCTTTTATTCTATTTTCACCGCAATGACTTGTTGATTTACTCGCATAGTAACTGGAAAGTGGTCATTCACCGAAGATGAACAGAATTCGCTTCAAACTGTCTGTTGTACTTCTAAAAAACCCCTGTCTGCTGATGGCTCCGGGGGGAGGTCCTTTGTAAACAAAAGCAAGACTCAATGTGCAGCTATTGTACTTAATTTCCCTTCACTACCGATGGTTTATCTTTATCTTTTGCTTCACTTCTGTATTTTTAGTTGAATGCACTTACCGGAATGTATGACATGGGGTGGACGCTTATTATTACGACTTCGACACGCGTAGTGTACATGTGATTTTTATTAGAAAACCAAGAAAGGAAGAAATATAAACATAGTATGTTACCTCCAGCGCATCGAGCTGCTAATTGGATTATAACCCAGGGCGGCAGAGCTCTGAGCGCTACAGAATAACTCTTTTTAAAATTAATACCAAAAGATGACAAATATTGAAAGTTTTATTCAGGCCCGTCATTTCAATATTTTCTGCGGGGGGGAGGGGAGGGGTGACCAAAGGGAATATATTAAATTTATAGATAAAAAGCAACAACACGTAATAATACGTAAACACACGTATAAATACATTATAAATCTAAAAGTCAGGTCTTCACGCCCCCCCCCCCCCCCGAGATCCTTCAAGTGATTAGCTATGTTTCAGTGAGTATTTATGTGACTATAAATGTTATCCGTCGATTATATGTGTGTCTAAAACAGAAACATTCCAAATACTCGCCAGACAGTAAATCAGCGCCTCGTATTTCGCCAAGAATAGTCGCGAGGACAGGAAATGCTAATAACTCTCGATTACTTTCTCACCTCCTGGTGATTTCCTTCCGCTCCGGAAGGGGACGAAAGGTCTGGTACATATGCTGTACCGTAGCCGTAAGGAAGGCCAAACTTTTTTGCGGTACATATGCTGTACCGCCGTAATCTAAAGGTTAAAAATTCCAAGTCGAACTTGGACCACATAAAATTTCGATCAATAAACATTTATACTGGAAAATTGTTTCTTATTTTTGACCAATCTGTTCTATGTTGTAAACTAAAAGTGAAATAATGGGAATAACCGCACACTTAAAGCAGATGCAACGAGATTGCTGCACAATTGCAGAAAAACTGCAACACGTGGAATCGAAGCAAAAAAAAAAAAAAAAAAACGCTAAGAGAAAAAAGTTTACGCTGGTAAAAATTTAAATTATTATCGTTCTTTGATTGAGTTGACTGTGTATTGTTTACAATTTCGGAATAATAAGAAACATGACAAACTAAAAGCAAATGGTATAATATTATTGCCAATGACTTCTAATGCTCTAAGTCATTATTAAATGAAAAACGGACAAAAATGAGGCAACTAACCTAGGGCGAAAAACAAATAGCACTCATAAGACGCCTCCATTACTTTTACTTTAACCTATTTCGCGAGCATTCTGTTCAAAGAGAAATAATTTTAATAATGAAGATTTTCGGGCAGCGATCGCTTAAACTATTTTTCCGAATTTTTTATCAAATACTTTAAAGAATAACATTATTTTGTTCTTTTTTTTAACTGATGTGCTGCCTGTTATTGTATGGAAATAGAAATCTAGCTATGGAGAAAAAAGAAAGTTAAAGACAGAATGTTTTCTGGAAAGTTGTCCCTGCGAAAAACATCGGCCTTGCTTCGGCTTTTAGATGTTTTTCAAGGCCGATGGGCCAATGTTTTTCTAAAGTTAACATCGGGCGCCGATGCCGATGGCAACTTTGTTGGACAATCGGCGCCGATGCATCGGTCGAGCCTTGTTTTTTATGTATTAGGAAAGTAATTTTTGAAAAAATATGATCCGAAACCGTAATATATTTTAATGAAAACTCAATCTAGATGAATTTTTCTAAAGATATCTAAAATGTCAGCTCAAAATACGCAGCAGTTTTTGGGCTACACTTGAAAATTAATTTTACTACCTTTTAAATGGACCGTATAACCGACCGCAAACTGAAATAACGGGAATTGTGAAATAAAGTTGAAAAACATGGTGCCACAGTTTTTTAAACTGTTCAAAATTCAAAAATTGTTCAAATGAAAAAAATATTTCACGTCTAGAGCTTCTTTTCAATAAACTTGTTCAAAGGAACGTGGATCTTATGTCCAGAGATTATATAATTTCCTTCATTTTTCCCCGATCTAAGTGTACAGACGGCGGGAAGCGACTTTGTTTTGTACTATGCAGGGATTATTTCCTTAGGTCAATAAATTTATTCTTTGAAATGCAGCTATTGAGAGCTAAATGGGTACTCCAAATTTCCCCCTTCCATCTGAGATTTATAAAAATAGGCTTTTTATAAAGTTGATGACTGAAATATTTAAACTACCATTCTTAGCTATGAAAACTCAAATTAAAAACTCTGACAGTTTTTTTTTTTCTTTTGAAATTATGAACCCAATTAATAATAGTGATTCCACAAAGCGCTCATTATGTAACAAGTTCGTGCCCCTTCCATAGTTCATTTTTAAAAGAACAGCTTTCTGCATTATCCTCTCTTGAAAGCTCTGCATACACTTACAATAATATCTAGCACAAGGTAAACAGTCACGCTATACAGAAATTAGAAATGAAGATCTGTTTTATTTCATATTAAATCTTTTTTAAATACAAAATTGCTGAGAAATTTTTTAAAATTATGACTCGGCATCATTGTTCTGGAAATTCTAAGGTTCTGCCTCCATTTACAATCAGCGACTATGTGCTTTGAGCATAATATCATTTGTATCACTCCCAACAAACATCGTTTGATTTACAAAGATAAATCAGTTTTATTCACCAATGTCAATTCTACTGATTACTCGTGATTCACTTTTGCATCTTAATTTCAAACAACCGTTCGACCATTGAAATAGATCAAATAAAGTCGTACTTTCAGTAAAAACACTATTATAAATTGACTGGATGAATAATATTTCATTCCCATCAGCAAATTTGATGAGTCGACAATAAAACCGACTCATACTTTACATACTTTTAATGTTTCCTCGGTAAAACATACAAAATGTTTTTAGAATAAACTATTAGGAAATCATGTTTACGCAATATTTTCATCCAATTTTATTTCTGAAATAGAAAAATTAAACTGTTAATAAAAAAAACTAGTACGTAACATTACTACACCAAAACCATTCCTGATTAAAGGTTACCTACATACTCTCAAATGAATATGATACCATGATTAAACTTTAAAACGTACGTACCTCACGAATGAAAGCTTCGTTTTCGTCCACAGCTGTTTCAGAAACTTAAATTTAGACGCCATACTCGAGTTCCACTGTGTCAGAAGCAGAGTTCGAATTTGATGACGGAATCCGCCATTTTCTCACTCACGTACGTTTTATCCAAGCGCTTCTCAATTGAAAACTCTGGTCGAGAAAACGCGCTGAAATCAACTTCGTTGATGAAGTTTGTCTTTTAACAAATTTTGATTAGTAACATGTTAGAGAAGTCCTGATAACATTATTCCTGATAAACTGACATATTTCAGGAGCTAATATGTATATTCATGTGTTAATAGTAATCAAACAAAAAGCGGCGTTTCAGTTATTTTCTTTTTTTCAAAGACAGGGTTAAAACAACAGATTCAGGGTTAAAACAACTGAAAGTTTGTTTTAACCCTTAACGGTCGGGTCATTTTCAAGAAAACGGTCGTAAAAGTGAATATTTTTTTTATCCCTGAAAATTGTATAAAAATATGTGTATGAACAATATATACATTCATTTTTAATTTTTGATTTGTTTTTATTTTGAAATGTTAAAAACTCCAGCCCGTCATTTTCACGGGAGCTAGAGGGAAGGGGTTATCCCGTAAACTGTAATATTCGTTTGTGAGACGGATATGGTTAAGTTTTTAGCCTACTTTCCCGTAAAAGTAAAAAAAAAAATAAAGCATGAAAGAAGGCTTAATGTATCGTGAAAATATCGTTAGAAATCAAGAAAAGTCAAAAATAAATTAAGTAATTAAATAAAGATTGAAAAATAAAAAATTTGAAAGTAGGGTTTTGAGATGGGGAAAAAGTGTGTCTGTCAGTCTGTCGGTCTGTCTGTCTGTCGGTCGGTCTGTTAGTCTGTCGGTCTGTCAGTCTGCCCCCCCCCCCTAATAACTTTTGAACGAATTGTCCGATTCGAAAAATTCTTTTTGCATTCGAAAGATCTCGGTGAGGACATCTCATTTCCATATTTTACTTTTTGATTTGAACAATTTTTTGTTCAATTTTGAACAGCTCAAAAAATTTTAACATTAGCGCCTATGGGCGAAAATGAAGCAAATTAAGTAAACTCTGGGTACAAGATCCAAGTTCCAATGAACAAGCTCACTGAAAGAAGTTCTTGGCGTGAAATATTTATTTGAACAATTTTTGTTCATTTTTGAACAGTTCAAAAAAAAATTTTACATAGTGCCTACGGGGAAATTTCAATCCTATATAAATCCTGATCTAACGGGCCGATTTGCTTGGAACAAACTTTATCGGAAAGCTCTTATGACGTAGAACATGTACAGATAAAAAGTTCATCCAGAACTAACGAGCCTATTTTCTTATGAAATTTTTTGATCGGGATTTTCAAGAATATTTTTGAATTAATGAAAGATTAAATGAATGAACAAAATAATGAATGAATAAATGAATGAATAAATGAGTGAATAAATACATGAATGACTGAATAAATGAATGATTGAACGAAACCGTTGAAAAATTCATATTTGAAGCAATTAAGAACTAAAGCTAAACGGGAAAGAGAGAGAGATAGTTAGATTATAAATTTGAAGCTGGTGTATACGGGAAAGTAGGCTCGTATAGTTCTAGACGGAACTTCTTGTTTAACGTTAGTTAGCATAATTGTATGTCTGAAGGCTTCTCCTTCGAGTGCTCCAGTTAGGACTTCAGTTGGTTCATAACCTTAAATGTGTTTGTAGTCTCATAGACGGATATTACTGGGAGTGTGCGTTGGGGAGAAATTACCACTTACTGGTTAAACTGACCATGGAATGGATCTCCTGAGCAGAAGAAAAAGAACATAAAAAATGCTTTTGTTTAATGAAACAACTATAGTCGCGTATTTTCAGAGCATTTTCATTGCAATTGCATTTTAATTTTTTTTCATTGCTAACATGTTTTTTTTTTTTTGGGGGGGGGGGAGCGGGACTATTTATTTAGTAGCAAATTTTAAGTTTATCCATCTCATTTGGTCGCTAAATTGCATTCTCATGGCCTTGGATTAAATAAAAGCAGTTGAAAATTCGCACCGACATTCCTCTTCCGACATTCAAAGACTAGCTTTCGCCTAAACGCTCCCACTCTTCTCGAAGAGCGATTTCCAGCTCAGCCAAAGTGGTGGGTTGGTTTTGACGACTCCGGATACTTCTTCCCAGTTGATCCCAGACATGTTCGATGGGATTCAGGTCCGGGCTGGAAGCGGGTCACCCCAAAGTGGTGATATTGTGGGCTTGTAGGTACTGACGCACGATCCCTGCAGTGTGGGGACGGGCCCCATCGTGCATAAAAATGAAATTATGCCCTCCTGCTTCTGCTCTGTGACGTATCTGGACATCCAACACCTCGTTAACATACCTCTGGGTGGTCAGGGATCCGTTGCGGATGACTACAAGGTCTGTACTATCATTGAGTGTTATTCCACCCCATACCATTATTGATCCACCTCCAAATGGGACCCTTGAAGATAAGCAGCAGGGAATAAAACGTTCATTCCTTCTTCTGTATACTCTAGCCCGACCATCATTACCAAAAAGAGTAAATTTAGACTCATCAGAAAAGAGTACTTTACGCTAATGCCTTAGCTGCCAACGTCTGTGTGTCGAAGCAAACTGCATTCTTTCTCTTTTGTGACGTGCTGTAAGCCGAGGTACTTGGACTGGTCGTCTAGATCTCAATCCACTTTCCCGAAGTTGATTTCGTACAGTCTGGTCGGAAATTTGGGTCCCCGTTGCTCGGCTTAGCTCATTTTGCAGCTCCCTGGCTGTTGAAAATCTGCGTCTGAGGGCACTTAGACGTAAATACCTGTCCTCTTGGGCTGAAGTGGACCTCCTCCGCCCTTGACTTGGCCTTCTATGGACAGTCTCTAGTTGTTGGTAGCGGTTCCAAAGTCTTGAAACCACTGATTGACTTGACCCACCTTTGACCTTTGACCCACCTGATGTTGAGAAACACCACCTTCAATCCATGTGACAGGCCTAGTCACATCATTGTCGGAAAGAAATCTTCTAACACCTGCCATGGTACGTAAACGGGACGAAGCTAACAGAAAATGAGTGAACTTCACCTTGTAAGTTCGATTGACAACTGGATAGTACTTGAAATCTTGCTCTTTTTCATTCCTGTTTCGGTGTGTTTACAAAAACATCAGAATTATCTATACTAATCCAAAGCCAAGAAACAAAAACAACCTCTGTTGTTTCTCATTAAAGGTATCCAGTACCAAAGGTCAAATTCTCATATTTATTATAAAACTTATGCTTGTACACGATCATTCCAAAGTAGTGATCCTTTAATTGTTTTGAGAAGTGTATATAGAACTCAAAAATAATCTTTCAAGTAATTGAGTGAAAGATCTATTTATATTAATGCCAGTTCTTTTTTTTTTCTGGAAAAAAATATTGTATTGAAAGTTTTTTAAAGTAGTACAAAATATTTTGCGTATCTGAAGGCAGAAAGAAAAGCAGATATTAATTGATGGATAAACGAACCCATAATTGGAGCTTCTGAAGCTTGTTTGTGTTTAACTTTTGCAGGAAATAAAATGGTTTTCTCCAATATGCAATAAATTTAGGCAAAAAATGATTTTGCATCCAATTAATCCCTAAACACTTGCCTCATAGCTCAAACTACTACGTTGTTTACAATTCAAACGCGGAACTTCTGAAATTAGCTTAACGCTTCACTTCAATTCACTCGAGTCAATTCTTGAAGAACTCGCGTGAAGTAAAGAAAATACTCGAGGATTAATATTTTAATTGTTAAATTTAAAGAATATAGGACGAATTTTAAAAAAATAGCTTCGAGGTGCAAACCTTTGATATGATAGAATTTTGTGCCAGTTTTTGTAATCGTACGTTGCGTAGATATTGCTGTAGAGCGTATAGCCACAAGGGCGTTGCCAACTCGAAAGTTCATCAAACTTTCATCTTATATATATATATATATATATATATATATAAGTTTCTTCTTTTTTCTTCTAATGGATCTAGCCATTTTGAAAAATATATTTTTTTTGGGAAATCTTTTGCATCATATAAATAACTGACATAGTTAATATAGTCTTTATCTTAATTTTAACTAAGTACTTTGCTTTTGAAGTTGTAAAGGATGCATTGTAAGTTATTCGGGTTAAATTTCTTTAATGTTTTTTTGGTTATTGGGGGAGAAAAAAAGCTAACCACTATTTTGAAGTAACGTCGTTACATGAAGCTATATTTTAATTAGTTATAAATTAATAAATGCATAGGGTGAGAAAGGGCAAAAAAAAAATCCACCCTTTATAAGTTGACCACCTGTTTAATGTCGCGTTTACACCAAAGTATTCTACTACGTTTTCCACAAGTTGCAGCAATTTGTAGCTATTCTACAAAATACAGCAACTTCTTCTGTCTTCCACTTGCGGAGAGACAAATCTTAAACTAAACTTTGGTTTCCCGCGGTAAAGATCAAAGAAAGTTGACAACTAAAAGTGGAGGATTTGTTGCTGCGCGCTAGAAACTTGTAGGATAGCGGAGTACCGTTCCCCCTCCACGCGCCCCGGACGTGACAGGGATCAATTCTTTGGCAACAAGTTTTCCACTTGTTGCTCTAAATTTGAGAAGAGCAACTCTTAGTTGACAACTTTAGTTGCCCACTTAGTTTTCTACAAGCAATGTTTTGTCAACTTTTATTTGTGAACTTCGGTGTAGACGCAGCTTAAGTGGACCAATAAAGTGCTGCACCACAAGTGGTCAACTTACACAGGTCTCGCTGTACATAGAATTGATTGCATAGCGTAATAATGCATTATAGCCCGTAGTTCACACTCTGACCTAAAGAACTACTATTTAAGAAAATTACATGGCGCTACCTGTCGTAAATTGTATCTTTATATTTAGAAATCTCAAGATTATAAAATTGTTAGGAGTGAAAATTCCCGAGAAAGAAATAATTGAAATAATAGTGTAAAAGGCTACAACCACAATTACAGGATGGCATAGATAGAAAAAACGTGGAAACTGTGCAGGAACTATTAAAAGTAACCCGTGAATTTGAATCGCGTAAGGAAATTTTCAAACAAAAAAATTCATTGAGATTTACGAAGTATCCTCACAATTATTGTAATTCTTCTAAAATTGGTCAACAGTATTATAAAACTCGTTCAAAAAAAAAATAGGTTAATGAGTTTAGCTTTAAAAATCCAACAGAAATGATTGTTTAAATGTGAAAATATCGAAAGAACCAAATGGAGTAAAACGAATCTGATAAAATAGTTTGTATTCTTTGAAGGTCGATCAAGAAGAATGAAAATCGTTTCCTTATCAGTGTAGTCTTGTCGCAAAGGGGAGGTATACTAAAAAAAAATCGTCGTTTAAGAAACATTACATGCCGTATTCGGAAAAAAAACTTAACCCTACGCTGAGCCATGTTGTTTTTAAACAACATCTCCATTTTTTGTTCACTAAGCTTTTATTTTGTAATATTTTTAACATGTGGCGCATTCTTTCGTTTCATTTTGTATATGTAATCATATTAGTAAATATAGTTTCCCCTGGATCTTGTAAATTGAACTCAAGGTTCATCTTTTTTCCCAAAATCGTAAGACATGTTAATTTCGTAAAAAACAGTAACTTCTTAATTTTTTTTCTACAAATTTTAAGCAACAATTTTATTTTAAAAAATAGTCTCTAATTGCTTACGTAGTTTTAAAATAAAGAAAATATAAGTTGTCCGAAAAATTTCGGGAAAAATCTATATTAAGGCGCCTTTTTTACTTGTTTTAAAGCAACACCGCGCGTTCGGGGGCAATTTTTATGCTCCTGCATTATTCGCAGTACAAACAAGAACAGGTGTCACAGGCTGTTTTATTTCACTTTATTTAGTATCTTTTAGAAGATTATTAATAAATATTTCACAAATTAGCTTAAAGTAGTCGATTAAATGATTTTTTATGAATTTTGTTTAAAATCAATTCACGCTTAACCAAAGAAGAAACGAACATTATCGCATAGACCCCCTACAGATGTTAGGTTTCTTGTTTAAAATATTTTAGTGAAATTATTATTAAACTTTATTGGCAATCAAAGTAAAAATTTATAAATAATAATAAAATAAATTATTTTTTTAAATTCTCATCTTTTAGTGCTATTTAATGATTATAATGCATGCTATTTATTATTTATTTAGTTTCATTTGTTAAAATGATTATATAAAAAATTAATATTGTTACCCCTAAATGCGCTGTGTTGTATTTAAACAACATGTCAATTTTTCTGGAATTCTACTTTTCCGAATTAAATAAGAATTTTTTTAGTATTTTTCCCACTTATAACTAGCATAAATAAACACAAAAAATATTTTACAAAGGAAAAAAAATGCGCAGTGTAGGGTTAAACTTGTTCGCGTAATCGGAGTTCGCGTAGAACTTATGCTACAAAATGTTTAAAAGTAATGGCAATAGTTCTAAAGCCTATTAATTTTTCGAATTTTCTAGCCCAATTAAATAACATAGTGGTACATTGTATGGTGGATACCGATGCAGAGGAATCATTTATTTCGGATGAAAATAGTCAATAAAGATTTTAAGTATAAACAGCGTAAGTTAAAGTCCGAAGTTTGTTCAGCGAGTGGAACTGAATATAAACTCGAAGGACAAATATGGAATACCCCAGACAGCACAAAACGTCCTTTGGAGGTCCATTTTATGTCCAGAACGTCCAAATCTGGTCCGATGCCAAAACCGATAAAATTTGGACCATGGATTTTCTTTTCGGCTGTCCCAGGGACTTCATTCAAAAGATATCCCGCCTTTGAACTAAATGATACGTTTTTAGGATATCTTTGTCAACTTGGAAGATTTTTTTTTTCCTTCTTTATTTAACGGCTTACTAAAGAAAAAAACAGGTTTATTATTTTTTTTAAAAAATTGAAATCTTTGCTATTTCAAGCAAAAATAGCAAAAACTGAATGAAAATTAATATCAATTTATGTTTTCTCAAGTTACTGCTGATATAAAGTTGATTAATTTTACTCCACATAATATATTTACGCATATATTCTTATAAGCACGAGAAATATTTTCTCGAAAACCGCAAGAGATCTCTCAATACTTGGCCTTGAAGGCAATGAGCTGGCGTCAATTCTGTTCTGACTCAGAACGGTTAATCCACCAAAGTTTATAAATACTTATCATGTTCTTTGTGTCGTCAGTTGTACTGTATCTGTTAAATGTATAGCTCAAGATGTTATTTTGTCTATTATCAGCAGAACGTGGTTCTCGAATACAGTAATATGCAGATGTTTTCATAGCCTTAATCCATTCGTTTCGTTGTGGTTTTGTGAGAGAATTTTGCTTTTAATTTTTGTTTTTATCGGACAGGATGTGTTCTGAAAAGGAACTTTGTGGAGTATCGCTTTTTTATGGCGACAGAAAACGAATTTTTCTGTTTAGAAGCGGCGTATGCTTTCATGTTCTCACTACTAAGTGATAGCGTTCTAATATCACTTAAAGATGAAACCAGTGCATGACGTGGTTCAATGTTACCCCCCAAGGTTCAAAATTTCCCTGAATTACTGTATTTAATAATTATTCTTATACCAGTTTGTCCGTACTGGCATTTATTTTCTTTATGTTTTTAAAAGTTGTTTGTCATTTGTTGTATTTAAATAGTTTAATTCTAGGATTTCTTTGAACAATATTTTACGAATTGTAAGAAAATTTATTCTCATCATTAGGATGCTTATTAGTAATAAAAATTTATGCTTATTAGTAAAAAAAAATAGTCACCTCGTCAATGGTTTCAGAGGTTTCTTGAATTTGTTTCAAAATTAAATTTTCAATCTCTTGATAATAGACCTTGTATTTTATTCGTAACAGTGATAATCATAAAATTATAATTGCTCTTTATGTAAATGATATGTTAGCAGCAGGCCCAAAGGTCAATGAAACTAAAGTACTTATTTCTTTACTATCTAAAGAGATTAACATGTCAAAATCATAAAGTGTTTCTGAATTCTTAAGTATATTAGATTGACATTCACGTCTGATAGTTTGATAATGGATCAAGAATCTTATGTAATTAAGTTGTTAAGTATATTTAATATGATAGAATGTAGACTCAGTGATATTCATGTTTTTCCTAAGTCTACACCATCTGATTGCAAAAATGAAAAACTCTTTAATGGTCAATTTGAGTAGAAATTTTTTTCTATCTAAAAAAAAAAAAATACATTTGAAACTATTCTTTTTTATTTCTGTTTATATACTTTTATTAAGTTGGCTGCTTTTGGACTATAATTTTTCTACATTAAATGTCTGTGTTATTATTTTGAACTTCATATAAATGTCTTATGTATCATTATGTATATACCTGTTTGTAGAGAGCTGTAATCACAATTTTGCTATTTGCCTAACGATCAGGAAAAACTCAGAAAAACTATCAGGCAATCTTAAACACTATACGTATGTGTACTACAGTCATTCAGGGTAACTTTGAAAAACGTTATTTCTTTTAGTATAGTTGACTAAATAAAATAGAAGGTCCAGTGCTACACTCAGCCTAATAGGTTATAACTCAGTTTTCTACTCCTAATTTTTAAGTTCAGTCAAATATAATAAAAAATGTGACGTGGTTCAATGTTACCTCCCAAGGTTCAAAATTTCCCTGAATTACTGTACTTAATAATTATTCTTATATCAGTTTGTCCGTACTGGCATTTATTTTCTTTATGTTTTTAAAAGTTGTTTGTCATTTGTTGTATTTAAATAGTTGAATTCTAGGATTTCTTTGAACAATATTTTATGAATTATAAGAAAATTTATTTTCATCATTAGGATGCTTATTAGTAATAAAAATTTAATTAAAAATAATATTCATAAAAGCAAACCACTTTATTTATCATTGTCATGGATATCATTTTCAGTAGTCTTAGAAATTTATTACTTGTACTTTAAATCATGTAATGGTATTTAGGGTTTTGAGAAACAATATATTAAAATAAACTATTGCAAAACAAAAAGTAATTCTCATAAAACCGAAAAATACTTGGAGGGGGAGAGGGTAATTTTTGTTAGGAAACAAAGCTAGGTGAAGGGAAGTTTCAAAGAGTTAAATCATTATTTATTTTCCTGTTTGCACTTTTCATCCTGTTTTTACTTCAAAACATGTGAATAATTATTTGCTTTCATAATTTTTTCCTGTCCAGAGAAGGAGAAAGCGAAAGTGATGAAAAACTTTCCCATCTCCATGATTTTTATAACTATGTACTTATTTGTTTCAATAATAAAAAAAGGTTTTAACTTCTGAACCGTGTGTTCATTTTATTTTTTCGATTTTTATTCTATTATGATTTTTCTGATTCTGAAACTGAGAACTCTTTATCAACTAATTATTATATCATTTCTGATTTTAATTATAGTACTATCATTTAATAAAAAAAATCATAATTATATTTTATATAGAATATATATAATTATATTTATATATTAAGAGTTGTTTTCTAGTAAAATTTCTCGAGGCATTTTCAAAATAATATATATATATATATATACATATATGCACTTCATTGAAATTTTAAACTTTGTGTATTGTGACGTATTCAAAATGAGAAAAAATATGAATCCCATAATACAACATGTTTTAAAAAAAAGTATGAATAATTATTTACTCTAAGCAGTGATTGTCATATCAGTTGTTATTAAATTCCAAGGTAACATGAAATTAGAAACAAAAGTTATCACAAGTTCGCTGAAAATATTTTCCTCGTGAATTAAATTATTTACTTGAAATATTGGTATAACTTGTATTTCAAACGAGCAGAAGTTAAAAATATAAATATGGGCTGCTTAAGGGAAATTTCAAATAAAGATTTTAAAGACAAATTATATATTTAAATTGCTGATATATGTAGTAGTCCCTATTTAATTGTATGCAAAAATTGTTTCAGAACGATTATACTATTTTCATTAAAGTACTCTTATTATCATTTTCATAATGAACAAATGATAAATTGCAAGTTTCAGTATATGATTATATAGCTCAAAGTGTTAACATTAAAAAAATATTCACAACTGGTTTTATTCAGTTCTGTAGCTGTTTTGTGGATACTTCTTTTTCAAAGTAGTATTTGGTTAAAACCTTAGTATTTCCTGCTGCAAACTACAAATTTACATATTCAAGATAACTGTTTTAGGACATTTAATCAGAGGAATTATATACGTGTAAAAGAAAGTCAAATTACTGTTGAATTGATGTATTAAAATTGCATCTTGCGGGTCTAAACACCGAATAATATCTAAAAGAAGTCATGGGAATATTCTAAAATAGTCTTAAAGACATGGGAGGATAAACAAATAATTCATTGACATCCTTGGGATATCATTCTAACGAGGGAAGCGTCCTGTGGGCATTTAAATATTTTGTCGTATTAATGTCCTGGGGAGCAATGATCTGTATGTCCAAAAGAGGGTCACATATGTCCTAGGGATCTCACTGGAATGTCATTAGGCCGTTTAGAAGTATTGTCCTTTTAGCGTCTTGGGAACCGTACAGCGCGATTGTCCAAAATAAAGCCTAAATATGAACGATCGGACGTCCTTAGGACCAAATGAGAACAGACAATTCGCGGACATTAGTTCTACCCTGGGATATACTTTGTACTTCGCAGGATAAAAAAAACCACGTCCCTCGGATGACCTGTTTTTACGAAGATGTCCTGAAATGACATCATTGGATATTCTAGGGACCTCACTGGAAGGTCTTTAGGACGTTTTGATATGTTGTCCTCTTAACGTCCTGGGGACCGTATTGAGGGCTTGTCCAAAATATAGCCTAAACATGAACGATCGGACGTCCTTAGGACCAATTGAGGACAGACAATCCGCGGACATTAGTTCTTCCCTGGGACGTACTCAGTACGTCGCAGGATCAAAAAAACACGTCCCTCGGACGCCCTGTTTTTTCAAAAAAGTCCTAAAATGACATCATTTGGACGTCCGAAGGACGAAGTTATGCTGTCTGGGACGTGGAACGTGGAAATAAGAGGGGAAAATAACTTGGGATTTTTTGATAATGAAAACTTTCAAGTGCCTTGTATTTTAGGTGTGGATTTTATGCGGAGATTTGGTTTAAAACGCGATTTTGTTAATAAAGCTTTAACTTTTGAAAATTTACCACAGGGTAATTCAAAAGAACATTCTATCGATTTATCAGTAAGTTCATACCATTCTTAAATCACGGATACGAATGTAGTATAGGACTGCTTATCAAGAAATACTGTCGGGTTTCAAAATTTAAAAAAAATACAATGCGCGGTATTTACGTCATCAGTATTGAGCTCGATAGAATAGTTAATTCAAGAACAAAAAAAAAAAAAGATTCAGAGTTATAATATATTTATAAGTACTTAAAAGATCCAGAATCTGTTGAAGGAAACTTAAAACAAATTAGTAAAAATAAATCCGTATCCTACGAGTTAGTTGCAGAAATTTATATTACAGGAGAAAGAAAAACAATTGAAATGCTATACCTTCAACTTTAAAATTAAGTGTTAATTGAATTTCATGTTAATGCTATTTCAGGGCATTTAGGTGGCTATGGTTTCGTACATTCTGCATTTGAATTTTAACTTATGTCCTGTTGAGAGTTTTTAACCACTTGCGCTTTAAATACGTGCAACACACATCGTCATGCTTTATCACAGAATCACCAACGACGTGGTATGTATGTCGTCGTGCGATTGTCTCATAAACGAAAACGACGTTCATGGCACGTCGGCACTTTGCATGATTATTAATAAAAAAAATTGATATCATAGTTAAATTTGTATAATTTTATAATCAATCGACGTTCCAAACCCCCTTCAAAAACTATCAAAAGTCCTAGATCGAACACAAATAAGTCCAGAAAATATAACTCTTTTCCCGATTTCTCTAATGCATCGAACACTGTGTGAGGCTCTCAACGAGTTACACTGGAACACGTCGGTGAACTTTTTGCCAGCGCAAGTGGTTAAAAGTCAATTAAAGCAAGTGTTCTCAAAAAATATTAATTCCTTCTGAAGAGTGAATTCGGTATTTATTTTGCTTTACTTTCTTTCACGGTCAGTAAGGTAAAAATATAATTTGTGCATTTCTCTCAACGCATCCCTGATTCAAAAAAATATTCAACATTTTTCCTTCTTGCTTTTTTTCGTTTTTTCTAATGACTTATGAAGAAACCGACATTTAAAGATTGAGTTTAGGTTATTATCCTCATTTTATATTTTTGGGGAATGAAACAGCGAGATATTGTTGAGTAAAGGAGCTCACCTTTCGTTTTGACGTCATCACCTTCGATGTCTTGACGTCTGTAACTCCATCCCAGGGGCAAGAACATCGAGCAAACATAAAACGAAAAGAGGTTTTAGTTAACAAACTTTTATTTTGTACCAGAAAAGCAATTGAAATTACGAAATTCATAAAAAATACCAGAATATAATTTGCTATTAATGGCTAACAACAAACTCAAAGTATTTCTGGTAACATTTTTTAAAAAAATCTATCAATTGATAAATGATAAGTTTGTTTAACATATAAAATAAAGCAAAAAACAAAAAAAATTAGATATACAGTCCGTGGCCAAACTAATCGACGTACTACAGAGTTTTCTTAATATGATACTTAGCCCTCAGTTTGAGGTAACGTTCTTTACTTATTGGGCCACCCCGTTGGAATACTCACACTTTCCAGAAAAATTCCTTCGCTCTTGCATTTAGGGGCTGTCAACAAGTTGTAAAATCACTTACAGAAATGAACACTGCCATATCTGCAAAATGGACATTTTTCAAGAGAGGAGTTTGAACGTTTTACTATTTATTTCATTTTATTACCTTATTTGTTTCAATGATTATTGTAATCGATTTTGTTCAGAAAATAGTTATTGTTCTAGTTTTTTTTTTTTTTTTCACATGATGGATGTTAATGATGTCAAAAAAATTAGAAATAACTATAAAAAGTAGTTATTACAGTATTGCACCAAAAAGATAAATTTGGCCTCTAACCTTCATTTTTGAACATTTACTTACGGCAGTATTCTCAATATAAAGAATACAGAAATCTCAAAATTTTTATATAAAAACCAAAAAAAGAACGATTTTTTGCAGATATGACACTGTTCATTTCTATAAGCGAGATGTACACTGATGGATCCTCAGATAAAAAGATTGTGAGCAGATACATCTATCACTCTGACTAATGACAAGAAAATGCAGAAAAATATGTGAGCCGGAAACATCGCCTTCTAATTTTACTTGCGAACTAAAAGCAATTCTAGAGGCTCTACGAACTTATATTTTTATGAGTGATACTTTTTTCCACCAGACCCCTACCTGTTAGCCGAAGTCTTAGAATTGCTTGCGCACGGGGCGAGGTAGTGGGGTCCACTGATTTTACATGCACGTATCCCCAAGTGTGCATGGTGGGTCTTCAACAGGTATCGAACGCGTGCCCTTTCAGTTGGAAGTCTGACGCTCTAACCACTAGGCGACCACGGCCTTCATCTATGAGTGATACTGACAAAGCTAGTGGGCTCGTCATTTTCTGTGACTCCAGGGCTGCCCTGGAGGCGATAGGGAATGGAGACTCCAGGCTTGCACAGGACATTCATCACTACTTAGAGGAAATTTCCCGCTAAGGAAAAAGCTGTACTTTTTCTTCTGTGCAGAAACAAATTGGGTGAATAATACTTTTTTGCATTGAAAGAGGTATAATTTGTAAGTCTGAAATACACATATGCAATGTATTTTTTTGCAAATTGCTTCACAACTTTGTTCTCTCACTAACATGAAATTTCTTGAGTAGAGAAGTCAGCGATAAAAACTGGAACAGTATGAACTAGTACTACTTATTAAGTCACCTAATAAACCTTGCATATAGAAATGCAGTTAATATTGATACAACTATTCGAGAATGCTTGCCGTTTAAAGAACATTGCAGTTATCACACACTTTGGCTATCTTAATTAATTTAAAGGAGTTTTTGAAAATCAATTTTGTTTTTTTTTTTTTTTTTTGGTAATCTTGTACCAAGCTGCTATTATCAAATAATTTTTTCCCGACAATGCAAAAAAAAAATAAGTATTTTGAGTTGAAATAATTAATTTGTTTTGATCATCAATACTTTTTTTTTTTTTGTTATTTAGTAATGAAATGCATGATAAGTTTTAGTTTTTAACATACATACTTATAAAAAAATAAAATTTTAAAAGAGATTCAAGAATATTAAATGTTTATCTCCAGATATCTTTAGAAATATCTATATAAAGGAGCAAAAATAGTCCAAAAAGGAAGATGGAAATTTCCGGTCTTGGTACTGGAAAATATTATTTCTTATTGCTTCTGAAGTAAATTTCTTCAGTATGCAGTAATTTTCAAAATACTCTCTTTACCAAGACAGTGGGGTTTTACAAGTGGACCCTCCCGAAAACACCTGGGCGAGTTTTTACGGTTGGGCCCACTTTGGCGAACCCTGTTTATTCTCGACTTCTCTACTTTTACTTACATAAAAAGCAGTCTCCTTTCGCATGTTTGTGGGTTCATTTGCCATCAAAGACGAATCTATAGCATCCATTCTACAATCTACAATCATGGAGTTCAGCACAAAATTAGTTAGGAGATTATAAATGAGTGGCTCAAAGCGATGTTTTAAAATTAAGAATTTCTTTTTTTCTTTTATTTAATGCCATTCTCTAATAGAAGACGAAAAAATTCTTTCATAGTTTCAATTTTTATACCATTCGAAGCCAGGAACTTTTCTGTTTAAAACTGTCGATTTTTCCGAGGCGCGGCAAAGATTTGTAATGAATTAAAATGTAATCTTGGGCTATGATAGAGGAGGGAGAGACAAGCCAGCAGCTCTCTTCCGGAAATTTTATGGAATTTAAATCCTAAAAGTATGTTTTTAGGACCTCTACTTTTTAGAAATGGAAGGAAGGGATTCCTTCCAGACATTTTTTTAGAAACTGAAGTAAATTGTAATCTATCTTCGGTGAGTTAATGAAATAAAAAGTACGACTTCCCCTTGAAAATTTTTTAAAATGGTAATTTAGCGGTATAGGAAAGAACTTCGAGGGCCCTTCTCTGCAAAAATTTTGAAACTGAAATACAAGGTATGGCAAAAGTAATGGTTTTGAAGGGGGTTATAAAAAAAGAATTAATACAGTTTGAGAGTTAAAACTTTTTAAATTTTGATCTGTATTTAATACCAATTTTTGAATTAAGTTTTGAATACCACTTCAGCACTAATGCACTGATGCAGTCCGTTTCTAAAGTTTTCGGAAACTTTTCTGCACATTTCAAGGGGTATGGCGGATATTTCCTCAATAATTTGGTCCTTCAGCTCTTCTAAAGTATGGGGAATTTTCTCCTTCAAATAAACCCTAAAAAAAAAAAAAAAAAAAAAGCTCAGGGATCGCAACATGCAGACAAAGATGCAGTCTATTCTATCGGCGTGGTAAAGTAAACTGCATCAGTGTATTGCTGCAGAAGGTCGCCATCTTCCTGAAATTGGTATTCAAAACTTAGTGTAAAAAAATGGTATTAAATGCAGATCAAAATATAAAAAGTTTTAAGTCTCAAATTGTAGTAGTTTTTTTTAATATATATAACCCTTCAAAATCGGGTCATTACTTTTGGCTCACCCTGTATTAAAAACCCAATCTTTAGCTACATTTGGTGATGTTAGAGGAAGAAGTGTGACCCCCCCCCCCACACACACACTTAGAAATTTTAAGCTACGGTAAAGTTACGGGAAAGAAAAGGTTGGGGTCGGAGTTTTCTCCGCCCCCCCCCAGTTTTTTTAAATTGAAGTCAATTTTAGACTATCTTAGGTGACTCTAGGGGATGTCAGGGGATGCCCTGGCTTTTCCATGAGTGATTCTGAGCAAAAAAAAAAAACACATTTTCTCAACTTAACATGAAATTTTCGGAAAAAGCATGCATTACGAATATGAAATAAAAATTATGTAACTAGGTGACTGTTTAAGGTAACATATCGCTTATAGAAATGAACAGTGTCATAGCTGCAAAATGAACATTTTTCAAGAGAGGAATTTGAACTTTTCACAAATTTGTTTTATTTTATTACCTTATTTGTTTCAATGATTATTATAATCAATTTTGTTCGGAAAATAGTGATTGTTCTAGTTTTCTCTCACATGGTGGATGTTAATGATGTCAAAAAAATTAGAAATAACTATAAAATGTAGTTGTTACAGTACTGCACCAAAAAATTACAGTTGGCCTCTAGCCTTAATTTTTGAACATTTACTTACAGCAGTATTCCCAATGTAAAGAGCACAAAAATCTGAAAATTTTGATATAAAAAACCAAAAAAAAACGACGTTTTGCAGATATGACACTGCTTATTTCTATAAGCGAAATGTTTTGGAGGATCTGTATCGTTAAAAGCTGGAAATGAGCTGTACATTTCAGAAAAAACTCAATTTACATGTACAATTATTCCATGCCTTTTTTCAAAAATTGAACTTGTATTCACGGACACATAGGCATTTCTCCAATTTCTTTCACCTGTTTTTGGCTTATAACAAGCAAAGTTTTTCACGAAATCTTATATATAAGCCGCTTAAATGTCTGTTTGTCACCGATAGCTTTATCCGAATTTCTTACTCCGATAAAACTGCGTCGTGCTGCCATCAAAATTCATTATAGAAACAATTATGTATTGTTTCTATAATGTAAACGACTAATAATCAAAACATTTATCTAGAATTTTGAGTGAGGCATCGCGACATTTACAATCTCCGTTAAAAATTAATGTAAACGCGAATTTAATTTAATCCTTCTTTCTTTGTTTTAATTTATCAATCGTCTGTGCTTTTTATATATATTAAAGTGGCAGCGCTCTTATTTTCCAATATCCTCAAAACTATTGTTTTGACGACGGTTATGTTGGATATAAATACATATTTTTCACAATCAATTTGACCATATAGTAAATAATATTTTTATTTTACAGATGTTTTCTTTTTCGGTAAGAATTTTTTTCCGAAATTATTATATGTTTATTATTTATTCATTAAACTTTACTGTTCTGCGTGATGAATATATCCTTGATTTGATGTGCATTTCCGGTTACTGGGAGAAATTATTAATAATATCTGTAACAGAGGTCATTTCGTATGGCCGCCGGGCTTACGAATTATTCAGAACCGTCAACTTATAATTCCAAACCCAAGTGTGCAGGGCAACTCAAAAAAATTACAGTTGAATATCTTGAAACTTCAGCGTATCGGCCATTTAGTGAGATGTACTTAAACATTTTTTGGAAAAGAGCTGTATCTTAAAGGGTATGTTGTTCACATATCAGTCGCAAGTGCTTTTATGCTGAGATTTGTGACAAAATTGAATTCTTGTGAAAAACCCTCTCTATTCATATTCTTGGTAAGGATGATAAGGAATTCTTCCCAAATACTCAATTTAAAAGTGGATAAGGATAAAATCAGATAATTCCACTGGAAAACGACACTCTTTACCTTTAACATGTTAGACATGCGCCCGCCTTTACTGCAAATGACAACTCACAAACATCACACGGAACTCCTAACTGCAGCGGCTTAAGTACTTGATTGGTGCTATAGATTTTTTGTCGGATCCCATCATGTAGCTGTCCCAAAAAAAGGCGTTTTTCCTATGCAATTTCAAAGAAGCCATAAACTAAAAATAAAAGGTTGTAAATCCGGTAAGAAAGGGGAGAAAGAAAATTCATTTGTAAAAGTAACTGCGTATTATGCATTCTTTCGTAAAGTTTTATTCAGAACCGTCAATTTCGTCGTAATATGAGGGGGCTCCCTACCTTGCAAAAATGTCATTGTTTCAAAGGAGTATTTTGCAATAGCACAGGATGTAACCACATGTAGCAGTAACAATTGTTCTTGACTAATTGTTGTTGATTTAGCAATAGAACCTTTTTTCATTTTGTTGCTTTTACCCTACCGCTTTTGTTTCCTTAAGATTCTTCATTTAATATTATTACTGCTACTTTATTCACTTATTTGTTCTGTTTTCACACAAGTACTTTATTTGAATTTAAAAAAAAAAACAACCCCAAATAATAGTTTTTACTTATCTCACAACACCATGCTTAAGCGATTGCGAAATGCTTTTATAAACCCATCTCAATAGCAACAACGGCTCAAAAATAATACCTAAAAATTTCAAACTAGTAAATTTTGAACTTTGTCTCTTCACCAGAAGTTAGAGTATAAGAGTTCTTTCCAAGATATATATACATAAAATAAAAAGACAAAATTTTTTACAGGTCTGTTTTTACAATTGCAAGGTTCTGACATTGGTCGACCCTCTGCTCCGCGGTTACTGCAATAAGCGTCTCACAGAGGTTTGCTCGACCGTGATTTAGATTCCAAAAGAATAACATAAATGACACTGACAGAAAATTATCTGCACAAATTATTTCTGCAGCACTCTTACAATCTAAATATTAATCTATCTTTTTTTTAGCATCAAACGATACGAATATCACACACTGCTCCTCAATTTCTTTTTTATTCAAATATTTTTTTTTCTTTACTCTGTTTCTTTTTCTTTAATCTTCTCATTGAGGAGCACATTTTTTGCTTCCTTGAGTCAAACCCTTTATTGCATTTATTAAATGTAAATCTTTAAAAGAAAGGTCCCTAATTACACTTTTTTCTCTCTCTCTTATCACAGCACAGTGTTCCAGTTTTTTAAACATATCTCAATAGCAACACCAGCTTAAAAATAATACCTAACAATTTCAAACTCGTCAATTTTGAGTTTTGTCATTCCGCCAGAAGTTAGCGCATAAGAGATTTTTTCCAAGATATATATATATATATATATTTGAATATACATAAAATAAAAAAGGGAAATTTTTTCAGGCCTGTTTTTACCATAGCATGGTTCTGACTTCGGTCCACCCTCTGATCCACGGTTACTGCAATAAGCGTATCACAGAGGGTTTCTCGACCGGGATTTAGATTCCAAAAGAATAACATACATGACACTGCCAGAAAATTATCTGCACAAATTATTTCTGCAGCACTCTTACAATCTAAATAATAATCCATCTTTTTTTAGCATCAAACGATACGAATATTACACACTGCTCCTCAATTTATTTTTTATTCAAATATTTTTTTTTTTTTCTTTACTGTTTTTTTTTTTTTTAATTTCTAATTTTCTCATTGAGGAGCACATTTCTTGCTTCCTTAGGACAAACCCTTTATTGCATTAATTATATGTAAATCTTTAAAAGCAAAGTCCCTAACTGAACTTTTTTTTCTCTCTCCTATCACAGCACAGTGTTCCAGTTTTTTTTAACATATCTCAAAGCAACACCAGCTTGAAAGTAATACCTAACAATTTCAAACTAGTCAATTTTGTATTTCGTCTGTCCGCCAGAAGTTAAAAAAAAAAAAAAAAAAAAAAAAAAAAAAAAAAAAAAAAAAAAAAAAAAAAAAAAAAAAAAAAAAAAAAAAAAAAAAAAAAAAAAAAAAAAAAAAAAAAAAAAAAAAAAAAAAAAAAAAAAAAAAAAAAAAAAAAAAAAAAAAAAAAAAAAAAAAAAAAAAAAAAAAAAAAAAAAAAAAAAAAAAAAAAAAAAAAAAAAAAAAAAAAAAAAAAAAAAAAAAAAAAAAAAAAAAAAAAAAAAAAAAAAAAAAAAAAAAAAAAAAAAAAAAAAAAAAAAAAAAAAAAAAAAAAAAAAAAAAAAAAAAAAAAAAAAAAAAAAAAAAAAAAAAAAAAAAAAAAAAAAAAAAAAAAAAAAAAAAAAAAAAAAAAAAAAAAAAAAAAAAAAAAAAAAAAAAAAAAAAAAAAAAAAAAAAAAAAAAAAAAAAAAAAAAAAAAAAAAAAAAAAAAAAAACCATCATCTAACAAGATTGTTGTGTCCCTATGTATATATATATATAAATATTTAATATCAATCACAGACGTGGCCCTAGGCTTGATACCAAGCTCACAGTAAATCGGCCCTTTCCTTTATGTTACTTGCAATCAACATCTAACAGGTTGTTGTTCCCCTATATATGTATATATATATATGTTTGATGTGGCCCGAGCCTCGATACCAAGCTCACAGTAAATCGGCTCTTTCCTTTATGTTAGGTTCAACCATCATCTAACAAGATTGTTGTGTCCCTATGTATATATATATATAAATATTTAATATAAATAACAGACGTGGCCCTGAGCTCGATACCAAGCTCACAGTAAATCGGCCCTTTCCTTTATGTTAGGTGCAATCAACATCTAACAAGGTTGTTGTTCCCCTATATATGTATATATATATGTTTGATGTGGCCCTAGCCTCGATACCAAGCTCACAGTAAATCGGCCCTTTCCTTTATGTTAGGTGCAATCAACATCTAACAAGGTTGTTGTTCCCCTATATATGTATATATATATGTTTGATGTGGCCCTAGCCTCGATACCAAGCTCACAGTAAATCGGCCCTTTCCTTTATGTTAGGTGCAATCAACATCTAACAAGGTTGTTGTTCCCCTATATATGTATATATATATGATTTGATGTGGCCCTAGCCTCGATACCAAGCTCACAGTAAATCGGCCCTTTCCTTTATGTTAGGTGCAATCAACATCTAACAAGGTTGTTGTTCCCCTATATATGTATATATATATATTTGATGTGGCCCTAGCCTCGATACCAAGCTCACAGTAAATCGGCCCTTTCCTTTATGTTAGGTGCAATCAACATCTAACAAGGTTGTTGTTCCCCTATATATGTATATATATATGTTTGATGTGGCCCTAGCCTCGATACCAAGCTCACAGTAAATCGGCCCTTTCCTTTATGTTAGGTGCAATCAACATCTAACAAGGTTGTTGTTCCCCTATATATGTATATATATATGTTTGATGTGGCCCTAGCCTCGATACCAAGCTCACAGTAAATCGGCCCTTTCCTTTATGTTAGGTGCAATCAACATCTAACAAGGTTGTTGTTCCCCTATATATGTATATATATATTTTGATGTGGCCCTAGCCTCGATACCAAGCTCACAGTAAATCGGCCCTTTCCTTTATGTTAGGTGCAATCAACATCTAACAAGGTTGTTGTTCCCCTATATATGTATATATATATGTTTGATGTGGCCCTAGCCTCGATACCAAGCTCACAGTAAATCGGCCCTTTCCTTTATGTTAGGTGAAATCAACATCTAACAAGGTTGTTGTTCCCCTATATATGTATATATATATTTTGATGTGGCCCTAGCCTCGATACCAAGCTCACAGTAAATCGGCCCTTTCCTTTATGTTAGGTGCAATCAACATCTAACAAGGTTGTTGTTCCCCTATATATGTATAATATATGTTTGATGTGGCCCTAGCCTCGATACCAAGCTCACAGTAAATCGGCCCTTTCCTTTATGTTAGGTGCAATCAACATCTAACAAGGTTGTTGTTCCCCTATATATGTATATATAAAAAAGCTCACAGTAAATCGGCCCTTTCCTTTATGTTAGGTGCAATCAACATCTAACAAGGTTGTTGTTCCCCTATATATGTATATATATATGTTTGATGTGGCCCTAGCCTCGATACCAAGCTCACAGTAAATCGGCCCTTTCCTTATGTTAGGTGCAATCAACATCTAACAAGGTTGTTGTTCCCCTATATATGTATATATATATTTGATGTGCCCTAGCCTCGATACCAAGCTCACAGTAAATCGGCCCTTTCCTTTATGTTAGGTGCAATCAACATCTAACAAGGTTGTTGTTCCCCTATATATGTATATATATATGTTTGATGTGGCCCTAGCCTCGATACCAAGCTCACAGTAAATCGGCCCTGTCCTTTATGTTAGGTGAAATCAACATCTAACAAGGTTGTTGCTCCCCTATTTATGTATATATATATGTTTGATGTGGCCCTAGCCTCGATACCAAGCTCAAGTAATTGTCCCTTTCCTTTATGTTAGGTGCAATCAACATCTAACAAGGTTGTTGTTCCCCTATATATGTATATATATATGTTTGATGTGGCCCTAGCCTCGATACCAAGCTCACAGTAAATCGGCCCTTTCCTTTATGTTAGGTAATCAACTTCTAACAAGGTTGTTGTTCCCCTATATATGTATATATATATGTTTGATGTGGCCCTAGCCTCGATACCAAGCTCACAGTAAATGCCCTTTCCTTTATGTTAGGTGCAATCAACATCTAACAAGTTGTTGTTCCCCTATATATGTATATATATATGTTGATGTGGCCCTAGCCTCGATACCAAGCTCACAGTAAATCGCCCTTTCCTTTATGTTAGGTGCAATCAACATCTAACAAGGTTGTTGTTCCCCTATATATGTATATATTATTTGATGTGCCCTAGCCTCGATACCAAGCTCACAGTAATCGGCCCTTTCTTTATGTAGGTGCAATCAACATCTAACAAGGTTGTTTTCCCCTTATATATATATATGTTTGATGTGGCCCAGCCTCGATACCAAGCTCACAGTAAATCGGCCCTTTCTTTATGTTAGGTGAATCAACATTAACAAGGTTGTTGTTCCCCTATATATGTATATATATATGTTGATGTGGCCCTAGCCTCGATACCAAGCTCACAGTAAATGGCCCTTTCCTTTATGTTAGGTGCAACAACATCTAACAAGGTTGTTGTTCCCCTATATATGTATATATATATATTTGATGTGGCCCTAGCCTCGATACCAAGCTCACAGTAAATCGGCCCTTTCTTTATGTTAGGTGCAATCAACATCTAACAAGGTTGTTGTTCCCCATATATGTATATAATATGTTTGATGTGGCCCTAGCCTCGATACCAAGCTCACAGTAAATCGGCCCTTCTTTATGTTAGGTGAATCAACATCTAAAATTGTTGTCCTATTTATGTATATATATATGTTTGATGTGGCCCATCGAACCAAGTAAGTAATTGTCCCTTTCTTTATGTTAGTCAATCAACCAACAAGGTTGTTGTTCTATATATGTATATTATATTGAGTGGCCAGCCTATCCACTCTATGGCCTTCCTTAGTTGGTATCACCTAAAAGTTTTTTTTTATGTATATATAAGTATTGGCCCTCCTATCAAGCCACAAATCCTTTTTTTTATAATAATTAAAGTTGTTGTTCCCTATATAATATATTTTATGGTACTCAACAAGTGTTCCCCTTTATGTTATATATTATGTGTCCCCTATAATATAATTTTTTGTGGCTACTCTACCAAGTTGTATCCTTCTTTATGTTGGTGACCACTCTACAAGTTGTAAATGTTTTTATTTTGATACCTGCTGTCCAAGTAATATCTTCTTTATGTTAGGTGAATCAACACTAAAAGGTTTTCCCCTATTATGATAAATTGAGTGCCTCCTATACAATAATAATGGGCCCTTTCCTTATTAGCAATCACATTAAAAGGTTTTTCCCTATTTAGTAATATAATTGTTTATTGCCCTACTATACAATAAGTATGGCCCTTCCTTATTAGTAATAACCTACAGTTTTGTTCCCATAATTAAAATTTTGTTGCCCTAGCTATACAAGTAAGTGCGCCTTTCTTTAGTTAGGTAATCACCTACAGTTGTTGTCTATTATGTTTTCTATTTTATTCTACTGATCCAAGCTCACAGTACGGCCCTTTCCTTTATGTTAGGTGCAATCAACATCTAACAAGGTTGTTGTTCCCCTATATATGTATATATATATTATGTTAGGTGAATCAACATCTAACAAGTTGTTGTTCCCCTATATATGTATATATATATTGATGTGGCCTAGCCTCGATACAAGCTCAAGTAATGGCCCTTCTTTATGTTAGGTGATAAATCTAACAAGGTTGTTGTCCCTATTATGTATATATATATTGATGTGCCCTAGCCTCGATACCAACTCAAGTAATGCCTTTCCTTTTGTTAGGTAACAACATCTAACAGTTGTTGTTCCCTATATATTATATATATTTGAGTGGCCCTAGCCTGATACCAAGCTCACAGTAAATCCTTCTTTATGTGGTAATCAACTCACAAGGTTGTTGTCCCCTATTATGTATATATATATGTTTGATGTGCCCTCATCTAACAAGGTTGTTGTTCCCCTATATATTATATATATATATTGAGTGGCCCTAGCCTCGATACCAAGCTCACAGTAAATCGGCCCTTTCCTTTATGTTAGGTGCAATCAACATCTAACAAGGTTGTTGTTCCCCTATATATGTATATATATATGTTTGATGTGGCCCTAGCCTCGATACCAAGCTCACAGTAAATGGCCTTTCCTTTATGTTAGGTGCAATCAACATCTAACAAGGTTGTTGTTCCCATATATATGTATATATATATTTAGATGTGGCCCTAGCCTCGATACCAAGCTCACAGTAAATGGCCCTTTCCTTTATGTTAGGTGAAATCAACATCTAACAAGGTTGTTGTTCCCCTATATATGTATATATATATGTTTGATGTGGCCCTAGCCTCGATACCAAGCTCAAGTAAATCGGCCCTTTCCTTTATGTTAGGTGCAATAAATCTAACAAGGTTGTTGTTCCCCTATATATGTATTATATATATAGTTTGATGTGGCCCTAGCCTCGATACCAAGCTCACAGTAAATCGGCCCTTTCCTTTATGTTAGGTGAATCAACATCTAACAAGGTTGTTGTTCCCCTATATATATATTTTTGTTTGATGTGGCCCTAGCCTCGATACCAAGCTCACAGTAAATCGGCCCTTTCTTTATGTTAGGTGCAATCAACGTCTAACAAGGTTGTTGTTCCCCTATATATGTATATATATATGTTTGATGTGGCCCTAGCCTCGATACCAAGCTCACAGTAAATCGGCCTTTCCTTTATGTTAGGTTCAACCACATCTAACAAGGTTGTTGTTCCCTTATATATTATAAAATTTTATATTGAGTGGCCCTAGCTCGATACCAAGCTCACAGTAAATCGGCCCTTTCCTTTATGTTAGGTGCAATCAACATCTAACAAGGTTGTTGTTCCCCTATATATGTATATATATATGTTTGATGTGGCCCTAGCCTCGATACCAAGCTCACAGTAATCGCCCTTTCCTTTATGTTAGGTGCAATCAACATCTAACAAGGTTGTTGTTCCCTATATATGTATATATATATGTTTGATGTGGCCCTAGCCTCGATACCAAGCTCACAGTAAATCGGCCCTGTCCTTTATGTTAGGTGAAATCAACATCTAACAAGGTTGTTGCTCCCCTATTTATGTATATATATATGTTTGATGTGGCCCTAGCCTCGATACCAAGCTCACAGTAATCGTCCCTTTCCTTTATGTTAGGTGCAATCAACATCTAACAAGGTTGTTGTTCCCCTATATATGTATATATATATGTTTGATGTGGCCCTAGCCTCGATACCAAGCTCACAGTAAATCGGCCCTTTCCTTTATGTTAGGTACAATCAACATCTAACAAGGTTGTTGTTCCCCTATATATTATATATATATGTTTGATGTGGCCCTAGCCTCGATACCAAGCTCACAGTTGTGGCCTTTCCTTTATGTTAGGTTCAACCACATCTAACAAGGTTGTTGTTCCCTTATATATTATATAAAATATTTTTAATGTGGCCTGGGCTCGATACCAAGCTCACAGTAAATTGGCCCTTTCCTTTATGTTAGGTGAATCAACATCTACAAGATTGTTGTTCCCCTATATATGTATATATATAATATTTGATGTGGCCCTAGCCTCGATACCAAGCTCACAGTAAATCGGCCCTTTCCTTTATGTTAGGTGCAATCAACATCTAACAAGGTTGTTTTCCCCTATATATGTATAAATATATGTTTGATGTGGCCCTAGCCTTGATACCAAGCTCACAGTAAATCGGCCCTTTCCTTTATGTTAGGTGCAATCAACATCTAACAAGGTTGTTGTTCCCCTATATATGTATATATATATTTTGATGTGGCCCTAGCCTCGATACAAGCTCACAGTAAATTGGCCCTTTCCTTTATGTTAGGTGAAATCAACATCTACAAGGTTGTTGTTCCCCTATATATGTATATATATATATTTTGATGTGGCCCTAGCCTCGATACCAACTCACAGTAAATCGGCCCTTTCCTTTATGTTAGGTGCAATCAACATCTAACAAGGTTGTTGTTCCCCTATATATGTATATATATATGTTTGATGTGGCCCTAGCCTCGATACCAAGCTCACAGTAAATCGGCCCTTTTCTTTATGTTAGGTGAAATCAACATCTAACAAGGTTGTTGTTCCCCTATATATGTATATATATATGATTGATGTGGCCCTAGCCTCGATACCAAGCTCACAGTAAATCGGCCCTTTCCTTCATGTTAGGTGCAATCAACATCTAACAAGGTTGTTGTTCCCCTATATATGTATATATATATATTTGATGTGGCCCTAGCCTCGATACCAAGCTCACAGTAAATCGGCCCTTTCCTTTATGTTAGGTGCAATCAACATCTAACAAGGTTGTTGTTCCCCTATATATGTATATATATATGTTTGATGTGGCCCTAGCCTCGATACCAAGCTCACAGTAAATCGGCCCTTTCCTTTATGTTAGGTGCAATCAACATCTAACAAGGTTGTTGTTCCCCTATATATGTATATATATATGTTTGATGTGGCCCTAGCCTCGATACCAAGCTCACAGTCAGGTGGCTCTTTCCTTTATGTTAGGTCAATCAACATCTAACAAGGTTGTTGTTCCCCTATATATGTATATATATATGTTTGATGTGGCCCTAGCCTCGATACCAAGCTCACAGTAAATCGGCCCTTTCCTTTATGTTAGGTGCAATCAACATCTAACAAGGTTGTTGTTCCCCTATATATGTATATATATATGTTTGATGTGGCCCTAGCCTCGATACCAAGCTCACAGTCAATCGGCCCTTTCCTTTATGTTAGGTGCAATCAACATCTAACAAGTTGTTGTTCCCCTATATATGTATATATATATATGTTTGATGTGGCCCTAGCCTCGATACCAAGCTCACAGTAAATCGGCCCTTTCCTTTATGTTAGGTGCAATCAACATCTAACAAGGTTGTTGTTCCCCTATATATGTATATATATATATGTTTGATGTGGCCCTAGCCTCGATACCAAGCTCACAGTAAATCGGCCCTTTCCTTTATGTTAGGTGCAATCAACATCTAACAAGGTTGTTGTTCCCCTATATATGTATATATATATGTTTGATGTGGCCCTAGCCTCGATACCAAGCTCACAGTAAATCGGCCCTTTCCTTTATGTTAGGTGCAATCAACATCTAACAAGGTTGTTGTTCCCCTATTATATGTATATATATATTTTGATGTGGCCCTAGCCTCGATACCAAGCTCACAGTAAATGGCCCTTTCCTTTATGTTAGGTGCAATCAACATCTAACAAGGTTGTTGTTCCCCTATATATGTATATATATATATTTTGATGTGGCCCTAGCCTCGATACCAAGCTCACAGTAAATCGGCCCTTTCCTTTATGTTAGGTGCAATCAACATCTAACAAGGTTGTTGTTGTCAATCACATCTAATATGTTTTGTTCCTTATGTGCCTATCATACCAAGCTCACAGTAAATCGGCCCTTGTCCTTAGCTGTACAAGCAACATAAATGGCCCTTTCCTTTATTTATGTAATAATTATATGGTTGTGGCCCTATTGTATAAGCTCACAGTAGTGGCCCTTTCCTTTATGTTAGGTCAACAACTCAAGTTGTTTTCCCTATGTATATATAATATGTTTAATAGTATGCTAGCCTCGATACCAAGCTCACAGTAAATGGCCCTTTCCTTTATGTTAGGTCAATCAACATCTAACAAGGTTGTTGTTCCCCTATTTATGTAATATATAATGTTTGATGTGGCCCTAGCCTCGATACCAAGCTCACAGTAATGTCCCTTTCCTTTATGTTAGGTGCAACATATCTAACAAGTTGTATTTCCCCTTCATTATATAGTATAATTAATAAGTGTGGCCCTAGCCTCGATACCAAGCTCACAGTAAATCGGCCCTTTCCTTTATGTTAGGTCAATCAACATCTAACAAGGTTGTTTCCCCTATATATGTATATATATATATTTGATGTGGCCCTAGCCTCGATACCAAGCTCACAGTAAATGGCCCTTTCCTTTATGTTAGGTCAATCAACATCTAACAAGGTTGTTGTTCCCTATATATGTATATATAATATGTTTTGATAGTGGTCCTAGTCTCGATACCAAGCTCACAGTAGTGGCCCTTTCCTTTATGTTAGGTCAACCAACATCTAACAAGTTGTTGTTCCCTTATATATTATATATAAATATTAATTGAATGTGGCCCTAGGCTCGATACCAAGCTCACAGTAAATCGGCCCTTTCCTTTATGTTAGGTGCAATCAACATCTAACAAGGTTGTTGTTCCCCTATATATGTATATTATATGTTTGATGTGGCCCTAGCCTCGATACCAAGCTCACAGTAAATGGCCCTTTCCTTTATGTTAGGTGCAATCAACATCTAACAAGGTTGTTGTTCCCCTTATATATATATATAGTTTTTGATGTGGCCCTAGCTCGATACCAAGTTCACAGTAAGTGGCCCTTTCCTTTATGTTAGGTCAACAACTCTAACAAGGTTGTTGTTCCCCTATTTATGTATATATAATAATGTTTATAAGTGGCCCTAGCCTCGATACCAAGCTCAGTAAATCGCCTCTTTATGTTAGGTGCAATCAACATCTAACAAGGTTGTTGTTCCCCTATATATGTATATATATATGTGCAGTCATACCAACTCACAGTACAATGGCCTTTCTTTGTTAGGCCCATAAATTGTTTATATATATATATTTGATGTGGCCCTAGCCTCGATACCAAGCTCACAGTAAATCGGCCCTTTCCTTTATGTTAGGTGCAATCAACATCTAACAAGGTTGTTGTTCCCTATTATATATATATATAATATTATATAAATACAGAGTGGCCCTAGCCTCGATACCAAGCTCACAGTAAATCGCCCTTTCCTTTATGTTAGGTGCAATCAACATCTAACAAGGTTGTTGTTCCCTATATATGTATATATATATGTTTGATGTGGCCCTAGCCTCGATACCAAGCTCACAGTAAATCGGCCCTTTCCTTTATGTTAGGTGCAATCAACATCTAACAAGGTTGTTGTTCCCCTATATATGTATATATATATGATTGATGTGGCCCTAGCCTCGATACCAAGCTCACAGTAATCGGCCCTTTCCTTTATGTTAGGTGCAATCAACATCTAACAAGGTTGTTGTTCCCCTATATATGTATATATATATATGTTTGATGTGGCCCTAGCCTCGATACCAAGCTCACAGTAAATCGGCCCTTTCCTTTATGTTAGGTGCAATCAACATCTAACAAGGTTGTTGTTCCCCTATATATGTATATATATATATGTTTGATGTGGCCCTAGCCTCGATACCAAGCTCACAGTAAATCGGCCCTTTCCTTTATGTTAGGTACAATCAACATCTAACAAGGTTGTTGTTCCCCTATATATGTATATATATATATGTTTGATGTGGCCCTAGCCTCGATACCAAGCTCACAGTAAATCGGCCCTTTCCTTTATGTTAGGTGCAATCAACATCTAACAAGGTTGTTGTTCCCCTATATATGTATATATATATGTTTGATGTGGCCCTAGCCTCGATACCAAGCTCACAGTAAATCGGCCCTTTCCTTTATGTTAGGTGCAATCAACATCTAACAAGGTTGTTGTTCCCCTATATATGTATATATATATGTTTGATGTGGCCCTAGCCTCGATACCAAGCTCACAGTAAATCGTCCCTTTCCTTTATGTTAGGTGCAATCAACATCTAACAAGGTTGTTGTTCCCCTATATATGTATATATATATGTTTGATGTGGCCCTAGCCTCGATACCAAGCTCACAGTAGATCGGCTCTTTCCTTTATGTTAGGTGCAATCAACATCTAACAAGGTTGTTGTTCCCCTATATATGTATATATATATGTTTAATGGTGCCCTAGCCTCGATACCAAGCTCACAGTAAATCGGCCCTTTCCTTTATGTTAGGTGCAATCAACATCTAACAAGGTTGTTGTTCCCCTATTATTATATATATATGTTTGATGTGGCCCTAGCCTCGATACCAAGCTCACAGTAAATCGGCCCTTTCCTTTATGTTAGGTGCAATCAACATCTAACAAGGTTGTTGTTCCCCTATATATATATATATATATTTTGATGTGGCCCTAGCCTCGATACCAAGCTCACAGTAGTCGGCCCTTTCCTTTATGTTAGGTGCAATCAACATCTAACAAGGTTGTTGTTCCCCTATATATGTATATATATATGTTTGATGTGGCCCTAGCTCGATACCAAGCTCACAGTAAATCGGCCCTTTCCTTTATGTTAGGTGCAATCAACATCTAACAAGGTTGTTGTTCCCCTATATATGTATATATATATGTTTGATGTGGCCCTAGCCTCGATACCAAGCTCACAGTAAATCGCCCTTTCCTTTATGTTAGGTGCAATCAACATCTAACAAGGTTGTTGTTCCCCTATATATGTATATATATATGTTTGATGTGGCCCTAGCCTCGATACCAAGCTCACAGTAAATCGGCCCTTTCCTTTATGTTAGGTGCAATCAACATCTAACAAGGTTGTTGTTCCCCTATATATGTATATATATATGTTTGATGTGGCCCTAGCCTCGATACCAAGCTCACAGTAAATCGGCCCTTTCCTTTATGTTAGGTGCAATCAACATCTAACAAGGTTGTTGTTCCCCTATATATGTATATATATATGTTTGATGTGGCCCTAGCCTCGATACCAAGCTCACAGTAAATCGGCCCTTTCCTTTATGTTAGGTGCAATCAACATCTAACAAGTTTGTTGTTCCCCTATATATGTATATATATATATTTGATGTGGCCCTAGCCTCGATACCAAGCTCACAGTAAATCGGCCCTTTCCTTTATGTTAGGTGCAATCAACATCTAACAAGGTTGTTGTTCCCCTATTTATGTATATATATATGTTTGATGTGGCCCTAGCCTCGATACCAAGCTCACAGTAAATCGGCCCTTTCCTTTATGTTAGGTGCAATCAACATCTAACAAGGTTGTTGTTCCCCTATATACGTATATATATATATTTGATGTGGCCCTAGCCTCGATACCAAGCTAACAGTAAATCGGCCCTTTCCTTTATGTTAGGTGCAATCAACATCTAACAAGGTTGTTGTTCCCCTATATATGTATATATATATATTTGATGTGGCCCTAGCCTCGATACCAAGCTCACAGTAAATCGGCCCTTTCCTTATGTTAGCCCCTATATATGTATATATATATGTTTGATGTGGCCCTAGCCTCGATACCAAGCTCACAGTCAGGTGGCTCTTTGCTTTATGTTAGGTTCAACCATCATCTAACAAGATTGTTGTGTCCCTATGTATATATATATATAAATATTTAATATAAATAACAGACGTGGCCCTAGCCTCGATACCAAGCTCACAGTGAATCGCCCTTTCCTTTATGTTAGGTGCAATCAACATCTAACAAGGTTGTTGCTCCCCTATATATGTATATATATATGTTTGATGTGGCCCTAGCCACGATACCAAGCTCACAGTAAATCGTCCCTTTCCTTTATGTTAGGTGCAATCAACATCTAACAAGGTTGTTGTTCCCCTATATATGTATATATATATGTTTGATGTGGCCCTAGCCTCGATACCAAGCTCACAGTAAATCGGCCCTTTCCTTTATGTTAGGTACAATCAACATCTAACAAGGTTGTTGTTCCCCTATATATGTATATATATATATGTTTGATGTGGCCCTAGCCTCGATACCAAGCTCATAGTAAATCGGCCCTGTCCTTTATGTTAGGTGAAATCAACATCTAACAAGGTTGTTGCTCCCCTATATATGTATATATATATATGTTTGATGTGGCCCTAGCCTCGATACCAAGCTCACAGTAAATCGTCCCTTTCCTTTATGTTACGTGCAATCAACATCTAACAAGGTTGTTGTTCCCCTATATATGTATATATATATGTTTGATGTGGTCCTAGTCTCGATACCAAGCTCACAGTCAGGTGGCTCTTTCCTTTATGTTAGGTTCAACCATCATCTAACAAGATTGTTGTGTCCCTATGTATATATATATATATAAATATTTAATATAAATCACAGACGTGGCCCTAGGCTCGATACCAAGCTCACAGTAAATCGGCCCTTTCTTTTATGTTAGGTTCAATCAACATCTAACAAGGTTGTTGTTCCCCTATATATGTATTTTTTATGTTTGATGTGGCCCTAGCCTCGATACCAAGCTCAAGTAAATCGGCCCTTTCCTTTATGTTAGGTGCAATCAACATCTAACAAGGTTGTTGTTCCCCTATATATGTATATATATATGTTTGATGTGGTCCTAGCTCGATACCAAGCTCACAGTCAGGTGGCTCTTTCCTTTATGTTAGGTTCAACCATCATCTAACAAGATTGTTGTGTCCCTATGATATATATATATATAAATATTTAATATAAATCACAGACGTGGCCCTAGGCTCGATACCAAGCTCACAGTAAATCGGCCCTTTCTTTATGTTAGGTGCAATCAACATCTAACAAGGTTGTTGTTCCCCTATATATGTATTTTTATGTTTGATGTGGCCCTAGCCTCGATACCAAGCTCACAGTAAATCGGCCCTTTGCTTTATGTTAGGTGCAATCAACATCTAACAAGGTTGTTGTTCCCCTATATATATATATGTTTGATGTGGCCCTAGCCTCGATACCAAGTTCACAGTAAATCGGCCCTTTCGTTTATGTTAGGTGCAGTCAACGTCTAACAAGGTTGTTGTTCCCCTATATATGTATATATATATGTTTGATGTGGCCCTAGCCTCGATACCAAGCTTACAGTAAATCGGCCCTTTCCTTTATGTTAGGTGCAATCAACATCTAACAAGGTTGTTGTTCCCCTATATATGTATATATATATGTTTGATGTGGCCCTAGCCTCGATACCAAGCTCACAGTCAGGTGGCTCTTTCCTTTATGTTAGGTTCAACCATCATCTAACAAGATTGTTGTGTCCCTATGTATATATATATATAAATATTTATATAATGACGTGGCCCTGGGCTCGATACCAAGCTCACAGTGGATCGTCCCTTTCCTTTATGTTAGGTGCAATCAACATCTAACAAGGTTGTTGTTTCCCTATATATGTATATATATATATGTTTGATGTGGCCCTAGACTCGATACCAAGCTCACAGTAGATCGTCCCTTTCCTTTATGTTAGGTGCAATCAACATCTAACAAGGTTGTTGTTCCCCTATATATGTATATATATATATTTGATGTGGCCCTAGCCTCGATACCAAGCTCACAGTAAATCGTCCCTTTCCTTTATGTTAGGTGCAATCAACATCTAACAAGGTTGTTGTTCCCCTATATATGTATATATATATGTTTGATGTGGCCCTAGCCTCGATACCAAGCTCACAGTAAATCGGCCCTTTCCTTTATGTTAGGTGCAATCAACATCTAACAAGGTTGTTGTTCCCCTATATATGTATATATATATATGTTTGATGTGGCCCTAGCCTCGATACCAAGCTCACAGTAAATCGCCCTTTCCTTTATGTTAGGTGCAATCAACATCTAACAAGGTTGTTGTTCCCCTATATATGTATATATATATATTTGATGTGGCCCTAGCCTCGATACCAAGCTCACAGTAAATCGGCCCTTTCCTTTATGTTAGGTGCAATCAACATCTAACAAGGTTGTTGTTCCCCTATATATGTATATATATATTTTGATGTGGCCCTAGCCTCGATACCAAGCTTACAGTAAATCGGCCCTTTCCTTTATGTTAGGTGCAATCAACATCTAACAAGGTTGTTGTTCCCCTATATATGTATATATATATGTTTGATGTGGCCCTAGCCTCGATACCAAGCTCACAGTAGTGGCTCTTTCCTTTATGTTAGGTTCAACCACATCTAACAAGTTGTTGTTCCCTATTATTATATATAAAATTTTTAATGTGGCCCTGGGCTCGATACCAAGCTCACAGTGATCGTCCCTTTCCTTTATGTTAGGTGCAATCAACATCTAACAAGGTTGTTGTTCCCTATATATGTATATATATATATGTTTGATGTGGCCCTAGCCTCGATACCAAGCTCACAGTAATCGTCCCTTTCCTTTATGTTAGGTGCAATCAACATCTAACAAGGTTGTTTTGTTTTCCCTATATATATATTTTATGTGGCCCTGCCTCGATACCAAGTACAGTAAATCGCCCTTTCCTTTATGTTAGGTGAATCAACATCTAACAAGGTTGTTGTTCCCTATTATGTATATATATATGTTTGATGTGGCCCTAGCCTCGATACCAAGTCACAGTAAATCGGCCCTTTCCTTATGTTAGGTCAACAACATCTAACAAGGTTGTTGTCCTATATATATTATTTTATGTGGCCCAGCCTCGATACCAAGTCACAGTAATGCCTTTCCTTTATGTTAGGTAACAACATCTAACAAGTTGTTGTTCCCTATATATATATATTTTATGTGGCCCTAGCTGATACCAAGTCACAGTAAATCGCCCTTTCCTTTATGTTAGGTGAATCAACATCTAACAAGGTTGTTGTTCCCCTATATATGATATATATATGTTTGATGTGGCCCTAGCCTCGATACCAAGCTCACAGTAAATCGGCCCTTTCCTTTATGTTAGGTGCAATCAACATCAACAAGTTTGTTGTTCCCCTATATATGTATATATATATTTTGATGTGGCCCTAGCTCGATACCAAGCTCACAGTAAATGGCCCTTTCCTTTATGTTAGGTGCAATCAACATCTAACAAGGTTGTTGTTCCCTATTTATGTATATATATATGTTTGATGTGGCCCTAGCCTCGATACCAAGCTCACAGTAAATCGGCCCTTTCCTTTATGTTAGGTCAATCAACATCTAACAAGGTTGTTGTTCCCCTATATAGTATTATTTATTTGATGTGGCCCTAGCCTCGATACCAAGCTCACAGTAAATCGTCCCTTTCCTTTATGTTAGGTGCAATCAACATCTAACAAGGTTGTTGTTCCCCTATATATGTATATATATATGTTTGATGTGGCCCTAGCCTCGATACCAAGCTCACAGTAAATCGGCCCTTTCCTTTATGTTAGGTGCAATCAACATCTAACAAGGTTGTTGTTCCCCTATATATGTATATATATATG